>CM060934.1:13606883-16469606 GCA_030765085.1 Allium cepa
TGGGTTCGTTCGAATCGATATGGTTCGAAGCTGTTTGCACAAAAAATGGACAAACACCTCCAAGTCGTATTATTTTAGTTGAGTATGTGTGATTTTCAATGATTTTAGATGAGTATGTGAATATGAGAAAAGTAAGGGCTGAAATGTAAAAGACACGCAGATTTATAGTGGTTCGGCCAGAATGTGCCTACGTCCACTTTATATGTTATTATCTTTCTTCTTCCAGATTACAAGTACAATACTTTGTATACAAGTGTATGAAAGTAGTTTGAAAGTTCCTTCCTTGCTTGAGCTCTCAAACTTGTCTGCCATTGTTGTACCCCTGCCCCTCTATTTATAGAATGAGGTTGAGGGCAGGGGCCTTGGAAGCATATAGCTGCTGGTGGGCCCGGGCTGAAGCAATCTGGACTGGCAATCTTCTGGTTCGGCAAGGCTTCATTCGGCTATGAGCTTGGACCGGTGGTAGGTGTGCATGTGGACCGGCAGGGGAAAGGAGAGGGTTGGTTCGGTTATGGTTGGACCGGATGTGGGGATGACCGAATGGCCTTCGGTTCGGCATGAATTGGAGATGCCGAATGGACTCATGCCGAATGGACCTTCACACTTGGAGTGCCGAATGAGCTAATAGGCTTGTATAGCCGGATGAAAAGGTACTCCGGATGGACCATCACTGCCGAATGAGCTTGTTCCTTCGAATCGCCGAATGGACATAGGAGCTGATGGAATGGAGGTTGCAAACCCGGGTGAAACTGACACTTCTTGGTCTCGAGATCTTCTGGGTGAGAATTCGCCCAACATTTGCCCCCCAAAGTGGGGCGCGTGCTTGCACGTGTCGCGCTTTGTTTCCCGGTGATAGAAAGGCTTGTTTCGTAACGCCATGGGCTGGACGTTCGTATCCTGCTGATGTCCTGCAAAGGAATTTACAGTTTTAGTGTGGTTTCAAATAACGACCGTTCATGATCGAAATATTTGAGATGAAGTGAACTGTGTCGCTCGGGACGAGCAAGTGTGCCCCGAAGGGGCTTAGCATCGTCGATGCCAGGTTCACGTTAGAGTGGGCCCCTGGGTCGTTTGCCAAGGTGGCTTATCGCCAGCTCAGAGCATGCCTAGGGATCGTTCGCGACCCCGTACATGTGTAAGTAGCTTAGCCATTTCACAATTATCAAATATCCATTTGACCGATGGGCTTAAAAATGCGTGTCAAAGTGTAAATTCCCACGATGATAGGGTTAATGACCATTCAGAGCGTGCCTATGGACCATTCGTGGTCGCGTACACGTGTGAACGATTTAATTCATGCTAGTGGGAGTTTTACGACTTATTCATCGTTGTCATAATCTTATTTTATTAGTTAGTTCTGGAGTTCGGTACTTATCTGAGTGAAGCGCCTTGCGTGCCCCCTGTTTCTGGTTTCTGCTGGTAGAGACAGTTTTATTCGGTTGTTGGTTGGACCGGTACGCTGGTCCGGTATGTTGGTCCGGTAGGCCGAACCAGCTGGTTCGGCAATCCTGAGTTTGCCCATATATAGAGGCTACCCCCCTTAGTTTTCCCTTACCGAACCAAAGAGAGCCGAATCAATTTTTAGCCGAACCAAACTTCTGCCGAACCAAGCTTATACCGAATTAGGTATATATTCTTTTGCCGAATAGTTTTTTATCACCGAATGAATATGATTGCCGAATGCACACGAAGGGTTTTGTTTTACCGAATGATATGTATACCGGATGTGTTTTTTAGTGCCGAATGGACTTATGACCCCATTGCCGAATGAACTTAAGTCCCTAGTGCCGAATGAGCATAAGACCCTAGTGCCGAATGAACTTTGTATTCGGTCTTTGGGTGGAATTCTGGACTTATGTATGCTTGCTTGTATTCTTGTTCTAACATCATGTTTTTCACTTTTGTGTATGCAGATAAATGTCTCGCAAGGCGGAAACACGATCAGACAGACGGAAATCCAAGGATGGAGGAGAGTCTTCTTCTGTGCCCCCAGCCCAACCAGGATCCGGGCAACATCGACCTGTTCCGAGGTCGTTGGTGGACGGACATGGTCCACAGGAACTTCTGGTCTCCCCTCCCGACTGCTTTCCTAGCTCCCTAAAGGAGGAGCAACTTGACGTTATATCCCGTTCCTTTGGGATAGACAGGGCTCTTATGCTGTTACCGGGGGAGGGGGTCATGCCATATGATCCCCCTGAGGGGTACTTCGCTTACAGCCGTTACCATTGTATGTGCGGGGCTATTCCTCCAGTCAACGCCTGGATATTAAGCTTCGTCACTTATCTGAAGGTGGCTCCATTCCAGCTCCAGCCCAACTCTTATGCCATTCTGGTTTGCTTGTATGCGATCTTCCAGAAGAGATACGGGCGTGCCCCCTCCAACCGGGAAATACGATATCTGTACAATCTGAGGGGGTACAGGAAGGGGTCCCCATATATTAGCTTGGAGTCAGCCGTTTCCTTCAAGCCGGTTTTGGATTTATACTCGAAGTATAGCATGTTCAAGAAGGAATGGTTCTTTGTTAGGGATGACTCCGTCTCTATTCGCCGATTTACCTCCGGATGTAAGTCAAAACTCTACTCATAATTCCTGTCTTGGCTGTAATTCTCTCTCTTATGCGCTTTTATTTCTTGCTAGCGACAGGTGGTTTTGCGGTTGTGGAAGATGATCGCTTGGTTCAGATGGCAGCTGAAATTGAAGCTATTTCCGGGAGAGACAGATCGGCTGCTTATCTGATTAGGAATGCCAGGCTCTTGTCGTATAATTTGATCCTCCCACATCAGTCCGTAGTCAAACAGAGGGACACGGCAGAAGAGAAGGCTGCCCAGCCTAAAGGTGGGGTGACAGCGAAGGGTGGCAAGAGGAAGCCCTTTGCACAACATCCAGTCGTAGGAGGCAAGAAGCTCAAGGAGTCCGATGGCCCTTCTCCAAGTACTTGCCCGGATGTCCCGGAGGAGGAAGGTGTAGAAGAGGAGGAAGGAGGTGAAGTTGGAGAAGGGTCGGAGGGTGGAGGAGATGGCGATGGTCAGGGTGGTAGCGGTGTTGCTGCTCTAACCTCTGAGCAGGACCTCGAACTGGATGAGGCTCTCCGTCGGGCCTTCGGGGAGTCAGAGGGGGAGTCGGAAACAGAGAAGGAAACGGAGAGGGCAGAGGAAACCGGCAAAGCTGTGGTTAGCACTGACCCATCCTCTACGGGTTCCTCAGCTAGGGTGACCCCGGCGATGCAAGGTGAACTTTTGTCTTCTGCCGATTCCATTTTCGATAGGGACTTAGAAATTTTTTACGGTTCACTTCCGTCCTGGAATGAGATCCAGGACTTATTGCAGTATCCCACTCCTCCGCCGGGTTTGTATAACAGATGTGTCTCCTCACTTTTCTTTCTTTTTAACTTAGCACATTTTTTGAATTGCGGATTATTGTATGTTCGTAACACTTGTTCTTTATTCCAGGGGCAGGCCAGGCGGGTAAAACGTCGGATGTTCGACACCGCCTCGAACAATTTAAGTCGAGGAGAGCTTCCGCGAAACCTTCTACTGATCGCACTGGGGACGTAGTCAAGTACCGCCCTCTTCTTGGGGTCATCGAAGAGGGCATTCAGAAAAGGAAGCGGAGCCGTTCCTTATTTGAGTCTTCTTCTGCTTCGCAGCTTCCTACTCTGTCTCCCCCTACTCAGCCTCCTCGTGATACTACGGAGGAGAGCACGGAGCCCTGCCCCCCTCCTCCTCCTTCCAAGAGATCTACTGTCATTCATATAAGGCGTCCCGATGTGCCTCGCCCCGTGCCTCGTGACCCTTTTGCCGGTCATCCTGATTTAGACCCAAGTTTTCGGGACATTTCATTTGATGAGACCACGGGCGAGCACCTACTTCCCCGCAACCCCATGGTACGTGTGCTGGATGAGGCCAAGTCCCTAGATCTTGATCTGCTTACTACTCGGGTAGTTACTATGGGGGACGAGGCCAAGGCTAATATTGACCGGGTGGCCGAAGAGACTAAGAAGTTAATGGAGCATCATGCTCGATTGGTCAAGGCCGGGGAGGAGATTGGGAGTGCCAATATTCGGTTAAGGCTAAAGGTTGCCGATCAGGCCAAGCAGCTTGCCGACCAAGCCATCCAGATCTCCCAGCATGAGGAAGCCTCCCAGCGTCTGAAAGAGACCATGGAGAAGGCCAGTAGGGCGGAGTTACGGAAGATGGAGGTTACCTGCAGGGAGCGGATTAACATGGCCATTACAACGGTGGATGAGGTTCGAAATGCGGATCTCGAGCGGGTAGAGGAGTTGTCGGGGAGACTCGAGGCTGCGGAGATGGCTCAGGCTGAGTTGAAGGAGGAGATGGAGGAGATGAGGAGGTCCCTTAGGTTGAAGGAGGAGGAAATGAGGAGGTCACTCCAGGCTGACTGCTTGAGATACCAATCAGAGAGGGACGTCGCCGTCGCTAAGTTGCAAGCTTCCGAGGCTCGGGTGAGGGAGTTTGAGGAAAATGAGGGGATGATGGATGAGATGCTTCAGGATATGTACTTCCATACTTGGAAAGAGGGCGGCTTGTCTTGGATGGACGATTACCCTCGGGTCATGGCCAAGGTGTATCTACAGGCTTTAGAGGAGGCCAGGGTGAACGCGGGTAAGGAAGGCGGAGAGGCTTTCAACTTGAGTGCGGTTACTGCTCAGTTCTCAAAGGAGGAGCAAGCGGCGGTGAAGGAGGGGATGCGGCTGCTTGCTGCGGAGGAAGCGGGCGTGCAGTTGGATGATGAGGATCAAGCGGCGGATGCTGGTGAGTTATTCTTTTCCCTTTCTTTTCTTTCCGTGTTTTCATAACTTGATCGTTCGTTTAATGAATTCCTCTTCCGATCTGGACAGGTGGGACTTCAGATCCACGTGCTGGGGGCTCCGATCCTGCGGCTAAGTAGGCTGGGGGAGTTGGTGATGGAGTGTGGATGCATCTGCCATCTTTTTGTTTCTTTTTTATCACTGTTCATGTTAGTCTTTGATATGCAACTGTAATAAAATTATTTGCAAAGAATAACTTCGTGTGATCTTATAATATAAGCTGATTTTGTCATGTTTAAATGTTGTTGCTATCTTTATGTGCTGTGTGAGAAGTATAATTATGTATATGCCTGTGATTCCACTTGTGTTTGATGTTAAGTTTTTGCTTGAAATATAATTTCACGTTTTGCAATGTCAGTGTATGAATAAGTTATAGTTACGCATTTATGTACAAGAGAAGAGAGTACCGCCCTTTATGTTTTATTCGCAGGCGGTAGCTTTGAGTGTCTTGTGTAACTGTTCACGGGTATAGCAGAGCGCCCTGCTACCCAGCACGCAGGCTTAGAGCCTCATGAGTGAATGTTTCCTATTTGGTTTCCTGTACTTTAGAGTTTGTTATACAGGATAGGAGAAAAATATTTAAATGAAATGGAAATATAGTAAAAGTAAAACTTCCAGTCACGGAAGGCCGTCGATGTGCTTAAGTTCGTGGCAAACGGGTTTTGTAGTCACTTTCCCTAGCTGTGGGTCTTGGAGACATTTGTCACCCATCTTACGCCTCCGCGGGGAGTTTTCTTTTTTACCACAGCCGCACTTAAGACACATCGGAGCCGAGATCGCGCACGGTAACTACCCGAACCGTTATGGTCCGTAATCGTGGGTATTATTCGATTTACCGTGGCCGGCTAGCGTGGGTGCCGTTGGCCGTGAACTACCCCTGGCTGGCCACACCTTATGTTGGGGCTTAAAGTAGGTTCACGGTTACCGACGAGCCGAACGCCGTAATGAGCTGCCATCGGCTATAGTCGGCCTTTATGATGACTTATAATCGGCTCATTACAGTTGGCTTTGAGGGCAGGCGCGCAATGAGTTAACCCGCAGCAGAGGGATGCTGGAGCAAAAGAGTCTCATTGGCGAGTGCATAGAATCGTGGCGTACCTGTTAGGCCTAGTCTAGATGAGGCCGCGGTGCGTCTTGAGTGGAGATGCCATAGGATTTTGTTCAACAGAAAGGGATAAAACTTAACAAGTAGCCAAGACATAAAGGAACAAGTTAAAAAGAGACAAGATTTTTTAAAGTGGTTCGGCACGAAAATGCCTACGTCCACTGGTTCTCTTTGTTAATTCACTTCATATGGGCAGTACAAGTTAAGAAAAGTATCGACGGAGGTGTCGGATGTTCCATGCCCTCTGGAACACCTCTCCGTCCACTGTTGACAAAATGTAAGCTCCGTTGTGGAGATCTTTGTGAATTACATATGGTCCGTCCCAGATGGGGTCCAGTGCCCCGGGGCGCGGAAAGATTCGCCTGAGGACAAGATCTCCTTCTTGTAAGCTGCGATGCTTGACTTTGGAATTGTATAGTGCTGCCACTTTTTGTTTGTGAGCTGCTGCTTTGAGTGCTGCATCGTTTCTCCTTTCCTCAATCAGTTCCAAAGACATGAGGAGGAGTTCTTCGTTTTCTTCTGGGTTGTAGTGGATCCTACGGTGGGAAGGCACAATAGTCTCAACTGGGAGCATTGCCTCCGATCCATATGCCAAAGAGAAAGGAGTATGTCCCGTTGATGTTCTGAAAGATGTGCGGTATGCCCATAGTGCCGTAGGAAGTTCGTCCACCCAAGCGCCTTTTGACTTTTCAAGTTTCTTCTTGATTAGGGTTTTGAGAATTTTGTTGACAGCTTCAACTTGTCCGTTTGCCTGAGGGTAAGCTACTGATGAGAAGCTTTTATGAATTCCATGCTCTTGGCACCAGTCGGCAAATTCTTCGCTGTCAAATTGGAGTCCGTTGTCTGATACGATCTTGAGGGGGACTCCATACCTGCACAGAATGTTTTTGATCAAGAAGTTAATAATTTTTGCTGAAGATATTTTATTTAAAGGTTCCGCTTCCACCCATTTGGTGAAATAATCGACTGCCACTATAGCATATTTGGCTCCGCCTCGGCCCGTTGGCAGTTCGCCAATTAAGTCAATTCCCCATACAGCAAAGGGCCAAGGGCTGGTCATTTGAGTAATTTCGTTTGTGGGCAGTCGAGGGATCTTGGCGAACTTCTGACATCTGTCGCATTTCTTAACGAAGTCTAGGGTATCTTTGTTTAGTGTGGGCCAGTAATATCCATATCGGAGTATCTTTCTTGCCAAAGTCTGTCCTCCAGTGTGATCTCCGCATCCTCCCTGATGGATGTTTGTTAATATCTCCTTGGCTTCCCTTCCGGCGACGCATCTTAATAAGGGGCTAGAGAAGCCACGCCGGTAGAGGATGCCTTCTTGTATTGTGTAGTGGGGAACTTTTCTCAAGATCTTCTTGGCTTCGTCACGCCTGTCGGGTAGTATGCCATCTTGCAAATATTTCCGGATAGGAGTCATCCAGGTTCCTTCTTCGATTGCAGTTATCAGATTTACTTGTTCGAAACTTGGGGCTAGCTGCCTTGAGATTACTAGTGCTCCGGGAATGGTGCTGTCCTTCATACTAGCTTGCTTTGCAAGTTCATCTGCCTCTTGGTTTTCTTCTCGAGGAATGTGTTTGATTAGATAATGGTCCAATCGATCGAGCAGCAGTCTGGTTTTCTTTAGGTATGCTGTGAGCCGTTCTCCTCGAGTCTGGAATTCTCCTAGTACCTGGTTTACGATAAGCTGAGAATCACTATGAATACATAAGGAATTGATCCCAATTTCTAGGGCCAGTTCCAATCCCGCTATTACTGCTTCATATTCAGCATCGTTGTTAGTGGCCGTGAACTCCAATCTTAATGCATAGTACAACTTTCTTCCCCTGGGGGTGACGATCACAATACCTGCCCCCGAGCCTTGTTCGTTCGATGCTCCGTCTGCAAAGAGGTTCCACTTGATGTTTTTTGCTACTTCGGATTGTTCCTTGCCTTCGTTGGTAGTGAATTCGGCAATGAAATCAGCCATGGCTTGTCCTTTGATAGCGGTGCGGGGATGGTAGGTGATATCATACTGACTTAGTTCGATGCACCATTTGAGGAGTCGCCCAGAAGTGTCAGGACGATGGAGCACTTGTCTTAGTGGTTGATCGGTTAGAACCCTGATGGAGTGAGACTGGAAGTAGTGTCGCAGTTTCCGTGACGCGATCAATAAACAATATGCTAACTTCTCAAGTTTAGGATATCTGGCTTCTGCCCCCGTAAATCTCTTGCTTACAAAGTAAACCGGACGTTGTGTGCGGTCTTCTTCTCTTACCAAGGCGGCGCTTAGAGCATGAGATGATACAGCGAGGTATAGGTATAACACTTCACCTTCATTTGGAGTTGAGAGTACTGGTGGTCTCTGAAGGTGTTCGATTAGGTTGAGGAAGGCTTTTAAGCATTCGTCGGTCCACTCGAACCTCCCTTTGTCTTTCTTGAGTGCTTCGAAGAAAGGGACACACTTGTCAGTTGCCTTGGAAATGAATCTGCTTAGGGCGGCCACCTTTCCGTTTAGGCTCTGCATTTCTTTTCGAGTGGAAGGTATCCTTATTTCTTTTAAAGCTCGGATTTGTTCAGGGTTTGCTTCGATTCCTCTGGCGTGGACGATGAATCCTAAGAATTTTCCCGATGATACTCCGAAGGAGCACTTTAGAGGATTCAGCTTCATTCCATATCGGCGAAGTACCCGAAACATATCGTCCAGATGGCTTACATGGTCGTTGGCTTTCCTGGACTTCACCAACATGTCATCCACATATACTTCCATAGTACGTCCTATCAGTTCTGCGAACATTTTGTTGACGAGGCGTTGATAGGTAGCTCCAGCATTTTTGAGTCCAAAAGGCATGACTTTGTAACAATATAATCCGCGGTCGGTGATGAAGCTAGTGTGGTCCTGATCGGGAGCGTGCATGGGGATCTGGTTATATCCGGAGTATGCATCCATAAAAGATAGGAGTTCGTGCCCAGCTGTGCTGTCCACGAGTTGGTCAATTCGGGGAAGTGGGAAGCAGTCTTTCGGGCAAGCGTCATTCAGATTGGAGAAGTCAATACATGTTCGCCACTTTCCATTGGCCTTTTTTACTAGCACTGGGTTAGCGATCCATTCTGGGTAGATGACTTCCCGTATGAAGTCATTAGCAAGTAGATTTTTTACTTCCTCATCAAGGGCTGCTGATCGCTCTGCCCCCATGCTCCTCTTTTTCTGCTTTACTGGTACCTTGGTGGGATCGATGTTCAACATGTGGCATGCTACGTCTGGGGAGATTCCTGTCATATCGGCATGGGTCCACGCAAATACATCTAAGTTGTGGCGGAGAAAGTCAATGAGTCGATCCTTCAATTCCGTTTTCAGCTGAGATCCGATTTTTAATAGTCTACTTGAATCATGCTTATCTACAGATACGAATTCCATAGCCTCTGCAGGCTCGGCGGTAGCCTCCTCCTCTTTATCCCGGGGGTCTAGTTCATTGAAGGGATCGCTTGTGTATCGAAGAGGAGGGGCTTTCTTTAGTTGCTATGCCTCCAAGCTTTTCATGCAGAGAGTAGTCTCTGCATCTTTTCCTTTATTCTTTCTGCGGTTGTTGCGAAGCTCAGTTACATAGCAGTCTCGGGCAGCGTCTTGATCTCCTTCTACTTCTCCTATTCCGTTGTCTGTCGGGAATTTCATCTTCAGGCACCAGGGGGCTAGGACAATTTGGAAGTCAGACAAGGCTGGTCTCCCCAAGAAGGCGTTGTAAGCCGAGTGGTTCTCTATTAGCACGAACGTTTGTTTTCGCACCACGGAGCGGGGATGACTTCCTATTTCGACGAAGAGGTCAAGTTGCCCGAGGGGCATTTTTGCATCTCCAGTGAAACCGTGCAGTGGTTTGTCGCAGGGAGACACATCCTTCATTGATAACTTCATTTTGTCGAGAGCATGTTTGAACAAGATGTTTACGGAGCTTCCCGTGTCTATTAGAATCCGAAAAACTTTAGCAGGGCCGAACCAGGCAGAGATGACCATAGGATCCATATGTGGGTACTGTCTTCCTTCCAAATCGCGTCTACTGAATATGATGTCGTCGCTCTCTTTTCGTTTCGGTTGGCGTTCTTCTGTGACGGAGTTAACGTATCCTTCGGTATTTCTAAGCGACTTGCCGTACCTTTCCATCTCTGCCCAACTTCTGTCGGCAATGTGTGGTCCTCCTGAGATGGTAAGGACTACTATCTTCTCTTGACTAGAGCCACTGGTGTTGTGATTGTTGCGACTCCCTCCGCCTACTTCTGGGAGGGGTTGCTTTGAGTTCTCATTGGCAGGAGTTGGAGTCCTGTTCTGACTTTTCACATAACGTTCCAGTCTTCTTCTTCTAATGTGTTCTTCGATCAAGTCCCGAAGATGGTGGCATTCATTGGTGTCATGTCCGTGGGATTCGTGGAAGCGACAGAACTTTCCGGACTTGAGTGCGTTATCTGATTCTTTCTTGTGCGGGGGGCGCTTGTATCCGAGTTCGCCCTGAGTGGCTAGGTAGATGTTTTCGATTGTTTCATTCAAAGGAGTGTAGGAGTCAAATCTTGGCCCTGGTCGATATTGGCGCTTCTCACCCTTTCTGCCCCCAGCATTGTCTCTAGATTCATTTCTTCGAGCGTCCTTAGCTGCAGTGGGAACCTTGTCCTGAATTATCTTGCCTTGTTGCCCTGGCTGCCTCTCCGTAGCAGCGTCTTCAAGTCTCATATACTTTCCAGCTTCATGGAAGAAATCAGGCAAGGTAACTGGTTTTTCCTTAGTTAATCTTCTGGCAAACTTGGTGTCTGGATGCACACCACTACAGAGGGCCATTAGAGTGAGTTTTTCATCGGCATCTTGAACTGCTGCCGCTGCGGCGTTGAACCGTGTTAGATATTGTTGTAGCGTCTCTCCGGTTTTCTGTTTGACACTGGATAGAGAATAAGCATCCCTGGGTTGTTCCACATGGATGCGGAACTGGCTAATAAACCTTTCTTTTAACATCTCCCATGAGTTGATGGATCCTTGGGGTAGATGGCAGAACCAGGAGGTAGCTAGATCTGATAGGAATAGCGGAAAGCATTTACATAATACTCCTTCTGTTGCTCCACTCATGAGCATATGCTGGGTGTATCTCTGCAGGTGTACGATGGGGTCGGAAGTTCCTTTGTAAGGTTCCATGGTTGGCATTTTCCATTCCCGGGGAGTGATGGCAGTTTCGATATTTCGGGTAAAGGGACTGGTGACCCTAGCGCCTATTCCCCGGTCCCTTTGCTCCCGTTGGACACATTCTCTGAATAATCGTGCCATCCGCTCGTCAGAACTTGGAGCGGACAAAAATGAGCTCGGTTCTTCCCTGCGGGATCTATCTCGTCCAGATGACCTGTAGGGATGGTACAATCTATCACCTCTAGCATTATCTAGTGGTTGTCTTTGGCTGCTTGGATGCACGCTAGGACCAGCTACAGTTGCCCCCTGCCTTGATCTTCCCCTGTGGGGTTCTGTTTCGAGCACATCCATGGGGTCAACTTCGGGCTGGGTTCTAGCTCGGCTCCGTTCAGCGGGGTTTCTATGATTAGGTGGCATGACTGGCTCAGCTACATCCGACCCTCGCCTGGTGCCTCCCCCGCTAGGTTCGGTTCCAAGGGCTTCCTCGAGTCGGAATTCGGGCTGAGTCCGGGCGCGGCCCCTATCATTGTTTTTCCTGTTGATAGCTTGTTCGAAGAGTGAAGACCTTTGTTGCCTCCGGGATCCTCCGGATTGGGATTCACCCCATGATTCAGTGTTGCGGTTGGACTCTTCAGCGTCCCTTAAGCGTGTCATGAGTTGGTCCACCAAAGTTTCTTGTTGGGATGTGAAGCGGTTAGTTACTTCAGCCACAACCCTGTCCAGATCTGCCCTAGTGATTGGTTGTTCCGTTGCGGGACCAGTTGGATTTTCCTGATTTTCATCTGGTACTGCTGTTGAAGTGGGCTGATCTGTGATTGCTGGATCTGGAAGGCTGCTAGTTGCGATGTTCTTTCCTTTGTTAACATCCCTTCTCTGTTTGGAAGGCATGATTTCTAAGCAACGAGTGATGTCGTTAGGAAAAAGGTTGAGTGGGAGAAGATGAAGTTTGAGTTCAGTTCTCAGTGAAAGCACCAAAAATGTTTGCACAAAAAATGGACAAACACCTCCAAGTCGTATTATTTTAGTTGAGTATGTGTGATTTTCAATGATTTTAGATGAGTATGTGAATATGAGAAAAGTAAGGGCTGAAATGTAAAAGACACGCAGATTTATAGTGGTTCGGCCAGAATGTGCCTACGTCCACTTTATATGTTATTATCTTTCTTCTTCCAGATTACAAGTACAATACTTTGTATACAAGTGTATGAAAGTAGTTTGAAAGTTCCTTCCTTGCTTGAGCTCTCAAACTTGTCTGCCATTGTTGTACCCCTGCCCCTCTATTTATAGAATGAGGTTGAGGGCAGGGGCCTTGGAAGCATATAGCTGCTGGTGGGCCCGGGCTGAAGCAATCTGGACTGGCAATCTTCTGGTTCGGCAAGGCTTCATTCGGCTATGAGCTTGGACCGGTGGTAGGTGTGCATGTGGACCGGCAGGGGAAAGGAGAGGGTTGGTTCGGTTATGGTTGGACCGGATGTGGGGATGACCGAATGGCCTTCGGTTCGGCATGAATTGGAGATGCCGAATGGACTCATGCCGAATGGACCTTCACACTTGGAGTGCCGAATGAGCTAATAGGCTTGTATAGCCGGATGAAAAGGTACTCCGGATGGACCATCACTGCCGAATGAGCTTGTTCCTTCGAATCGCCGAATGGACATAGGAGCTGATGGAATGGAGGTTGCAAACCCGGGTGAAACTGACACTTCTTGGTCTCGAGATCTTCTGGGTGAGAATTCGCCCAACAGAAGCCATAGGGTCGAATCCATGCTCCTGTGACGTGGCGCGCGTTCTTCGAGTCGATCCCTACTTTTCGTCGAGTTGAATGGGTCGTCTCCGAGTTCGTAGCCGTGCCTACTTGATGGTTTCGAGGTTACCGATTCGAAGAGTCGCTTCCTTCGAATCGATAGAAACTAGTACTTCCATCGAATCGATCAGGAGCGGTTCGATGCTTTCTTTCCACTGGGATTCGAAGACATAGAACACTTCGATGGATTCGGTCTTATGGCCTTGTGGACGAATCTGAATCGATGCATAGTTGATAGAGTCGAAGTACGGCCACTTGGATGGAGTCGAAGCAAGGGCATTTCTCATGGATTCGAAGTAGTGGATGTCTGATGGATGCGAGGCAGGCACTAGCTATTGGATTCGAACGTCGTCTCTGCTCATGGATTCGAACGTGAGGCCTGCCCTTATGGGTTCGAACTAGATGGGTTCGAACCAATGAAGGGGTGATGGATTCGAACCGAGCAAGTTCCATCTCTCTCAACTTGAATCCATCATAACTTGAGCATACGAACTCGGATTGACTCGAAATTTGAGATGCGGACTTCTATGATCTTTCTTGTCATGTCCTATCAATTGTAGCTCAATCTGGACTCGGCCAAAATTCATCGATATCCATGGTTATCCTGCAATGCACGGTTGATATTCAAGAATAATAATCATTGATTCTTAGCAAAAATTAGTGATATCTTAACTTTGCCAAAAGTTGGGATAACACTTTGCCCCCCAAAACATGCCTTTTGGTAAAAGGTATGTTTTGAACGGTCTTAAGTTGAGTGTAGTAAATTCATGTTTCATTCATAGCTGCAGTATTATCAATCAAGTTTATGGCTGTTTGAAGCCGAATCAGCATTCATGAAGTTCGGTAGTCTCTCCGGACTATTAATGGCTACTCTGAACCCTTACTAAGTCCATTCTAGACATAGTGATTGAATAGAAAGATCCTATTGCACTCTGGTATTGCCTTCTATCCTTTGCACTTTGGTCCTGGTTAGGACGTATAACGATGTCATGGTCGTTCTGGACCGATCATAGCCTCTCCGGGCTCTTGCTGGATCCCATCCTTTCACTCTCCGATGAAGGGGAAACAGCGCTTAAGTGAGTTGATCCTGTCGCTATCTGACGAAGCAACTCACTTCTTGCACTCCGGTTCAGTGTATCTGAACATTAAGCGATGTCTTGGTCGTTCGAGACCGATCATAGCCTCTCCGGGCTCTTGCTGGATCTCATCCTATCACTCTCCGGTGAAGGGGAAACAACGCTTAAGTGAGTTGATCCTGTCGCTCTCCGGCGAAGCAACTCACTTCTTGCACTCTGAACCCCGCCTCTCCGGGTAGGGTCATAAAGCGATCATTTTTATATTGGTATTTAATGTTCATCTTCTGACTCTCTGGTCAAAAGGTTTATTGCAAGAGATTCTAATTTATTTATTAAAATTTGAGTTCTAGATGTTCAATCTCAAACATCAGAAAAAGCTAAACATTGCCTCTCTGGGCATATCGGTTTATCTCCATCTCAGAGCATGCCTAGGGGTCTCTCCGGTTCCCGTACATGTGTAAGTGGAGTAACCGTTTATTCTGAAAACAAAAATAAAATTATTCGACCAAGGTCCAAATCCTGGACTTGGCCCTTGCCATCTTTAATCAGTGGATGACGAGCCGTGATCCCGATCCAGGATCGTTCTTGTTATTTGGAGGCGGTAGTTGTTCAGGTCTTGCTGCCGTTGTTCGTTCTCTGACAAATTGTAGCAATCTACCACCGCTAGCATGTTCTTCCACCTCATCCTTCAGGTGGCGGCATTCATCTGTAGTGTGCCCATCCAGCTCATGGAATAGGCAGTATTTTCCAGTCCTGCACTCCCGCTCAGTGGGATCCCTTATAGGTGGCTTTCGATAGGGGAGTTGCCCCCGAGTTTCAGTATAGATTCTTTCTAGGCCTGCAGTCAGATCTGTGTACTGCCTAAATCTCGGTTCTCGGAACTTCTTCCGTTTATCAGGTCCATCATGTCTGTCATCCTGTTTCCTCTTTCCCTTGTCCGCTCCGGACTGTTCTCTGGAAGTTCCCACGCTTTGCGTGACATTTGTTTCCAGTCTCTCGGCTCGTGATTCCTCTAATCGGATGAACTTTTCAGCTTTATGAAAGAATTCTCCAAGATCCTGTGGTGGATCTTTAGTCAGAGAATCTTTAAATTTGGTGCCTTCCGTGACCGTTGCCACCGCCGCCATCAAAATCATCGATGGATCCGGGCGATCTACAGAAGTCACCGTCACATTGAATCTCAGTAGGAAATCTTTTATGGACTCTCCGGCCCTTTGCTTGATCGAAGCTAAAGTCATCACGCTCTTTGGTCGCGTCACATGGACCCTAAACTTTCTCATGAAGCAGTCTACAAGCTCGCTCCATGTTTTGATTGATCCAGTCTCCAGTTTCCTGAACCAAAGCGCAGCCAAATCTGACAAATATAGAGGGAAACACCATGCCATCACTTCCTCGGATGCCCCCAACACTTCCATATGCCTAATATACTTGGTAATATGCATGGTCGGGTCTGACCTCCCGTCATAAGGTTCTAGCGTTGGTAGCTTGAATTTTGTAGGGTTCCTTGCGTTTCGGATGTTCGGAGTGAATGGACTCCGATTAACTTCTTTCAGCCCTCCGCTAGGCAGTCCTCCTCTCATGATTCGTCGCATTAGGCCAATCATTCTCTCGTCTCCGTCTAGGGGCTGCCCCCCTGTCAAGTTCCTATCCTGCCCCCCGAGCCTTGAAGGGAATTCTGGTACGTATTCTTATGGTGGCTCATTAGCATAAGCATTGACTCCAGCTTGTTGGGCTCCGTCTATTGGCCTTCCAGTATCGGAACCCGAGGGTCTGCCCCCAAGTCCTTGTTGGTCACCTTCTACTCCTACATTCTGGTCTTGAACCAGACCTTCGTTGGCTTCTGTGATCCTGATTCCTTGTCCCGCACTAGCAGCTGTTGTGGTTGGTCCAAGGTTCTGCATATTCGCCGCCCTCATTTGTTCGAGGAAATTCTGCAGCATCTCTTGTTGGGTCTTCATCATGCTTTCACGCAATGAATTAGCCATAGCCTCCATTTCATCTCTAGTGCTGTATACGGAAGCTTGTCCTTCTCCTGCTCCGGAGGATGCTTCTTGGCTTCCTCCTTGTTGGCTCCGATCAACTCTTTGTCTTGTTTGTTGAGTCATTGTCTCTGAATCGGAATTCTGTAAACTTTTAAATCTGAACTCTGAATCTGGTGTAGCGGATGCTAGTTCCTCTCAGCGAAAGCACCAAAGTGTTTGCGCCAAAATTGGTCACAAACCCCAAGCGTTGTGAAAGCACCAGTGTTGGAATATAAATCGGCAATATTCAAACACAAATCACAAACCTAAGCAAGCAATACGCAGCAAAACTGAAATCATGAATAAGAACACACGATTTATAGTGGTTCGGCTATCTCCGGCCTACGTCCACTTCAAAGGTTTTCACTTTTATTGATATTCTTTGGTGATTACAGTTGATTACAGCAGATTACAATGGATTATAGCTCTGAAATTCGAGTACGATGGTAGTAGTGAAGTGCGCGGTAGAGTCTGGTAGAGCCTGGATGCTTCCAAATCAAGATCCCCCTTTTCTGAACGACCTTAGGCTCTATTTATAGGCGTAGGAGGCTGATATTTCTCCTAAAAGTATGGTAGACCGCTTCAGGCACGTGAGGGGGCCCACATGGCCGAAACCTGGAGATCCGGGCCCACATTGGGATCGATTCGACTGTTGGTTCGAATCGATCAAAAAAGTGTCCAATCGTGATGAAACTTGGCGTGAACATTCTTCAACATGTAGGCAAGCTCCTATAAAAATTTCATGGCATTTGGATCAAGGGATTGAGAGATATGATGGATTCAAGATGGGGATTTTCGTCATGCTGGTTGCTTCGAATCGATCCTATGGGTTCGTTCGAATCGATATGGTTCGAACCCATAGGGTCGAATCCATGCTCCTGTGATGTGGCGCACGTTCTTCGAGTCGATCCCAACTTTTCGCCGAGTTGAATGGGTCGACTCCGAGTTCGTAGCCGTGCCTACTTGATGGTTTCGAGGTTATCGATTCGAAGAGTCGCTTCCTTCGAATCGATAGAAACTAGTACTTCCATCGAATCGATCAGGAGCGGTTTGATGCTTTCTCTCCACTGGGATTCGAAGACATAGAACACTTCGATGGATTCGGTCTTATGGCCTTGTGGACGAATTCGAATCGATGCATAGTTGATAGAGTCGAAGTACGGCCACTTGGATGGAGTCGAAGCAAGGGCATTTCTCATGGATTCGAAGTAGTGGATGTCTGATGGATGCGAGGCAGGCACTAGCTGATGGATTCGAACGTCGTCTCTGCTCGTGGATTCGAACGTGATGCCTGCCCTGATGGGTTCGAACTAGATGGGTTCGAACCAATGAAGGGGTGATGGATTCGAAACGAGCAAGGTCCATCTCTCTCAACTTGAATCCATCATAACTTGAGCATACGAACTCGGATTGACTCGAAATTTGAGATGCGGACTTCTATGATCTTTCTTGTCATGTCCTATCAATTGTAGCTCAATCTGGACTCGGCCAAAATTCATCGATATCCATGGTTATCCTGCAATGCATGGTTCATATTCAAGAATAATAATCATTGATTCTTAGCAAAAATTAGTGATATCTTAACTTTGCCAAAAGTTGGGATAACAGTTGTTATCCCAACTTTTGGCAAAGTTGAGATACCCAAAATTTACAAAAAATCAATGATTACTATTCATGAATATTGACCATGCATTGTAGGATAACCATGGATATCGATGAATTTTTTCCGACTCCGGATCGGGCCACAATTTATAGAACATGACAGGAGAGATCATAGAAGTCTGCACCTCAAATTTCAAGTCAATCCGAGGTTATATGCTCAAGTTATGATGGATTCGAGTTAAGAGGAATGGACGTTGCTCAGTTCGAACCCATCACAGAGGTCCAGTTGGAACCCATCACGAAGTCCAGTTCGAACCCATCACAGAGGTCCAGTTCGAACCCATCACGAAGTCCAGTTCGAACCCATCACGAGGTCCAGTTCGAACCCATCACAGAGGTCCAGTTCGAACCCATCACAGAGGTCCAGTTCGAACCCATCACGAAGTCCAGTTCGAACCCATCACGAAGTCCAGTTCGAACCCATCACGCAGTCCAGTTCGAACCCATCACGAAGTCCAGTTCAAACCCATCACGAAGTCCAGTTCGAACCCATCACGAAGTCCAGTTCGAACCCACTGGGTCAACCAACCATGATGACATGTCTTCCATCGGTGCGAATGCGCCGAGATATATGGAGTCGAAGTATTCAACTTGGAGCGAAACCCGGATCGAAGCGAAGTGTGCGCTCCACGTCGACACGAAGACACATGCCACCATGGATTCGAAACCATCAGTTCGAAAGCATGGTTTCGAACCAAGCAGCCATGCAATAAACCCCATTTTGAATCCATCATATCTTCCAATCTACTGATCCAAATGCAACGAAATTTTCACAGTAGCTTACATACAAGATAAAGATTGCTCCTGCCAAGTTTCAGCTCGATTGGACCATTTCTTGATGGGTTCGAAATCACTTCGAAACGATGTCAGATCGAGACGAAACTTGGTGGGGTCGGTCGCGTGGGCCCACTCACGGGCCAGAAGAAGTCTCCCGAAGTTTGAGCGAGATCTGGGCCTCCAACGTCTATAAATAAGCCCCAGAGCCAACAGAAAGGGGGACCTTTGGGAGCTTCCATCATTGAACGTCCAGACTCTGCCGGATTGAATTACATACTTCATTATCATTGTTGTATTCAGATTTCAAGGCTATCATCAACTGTAATCCGCTGTAATCAAGAGTAATCAGCGAAGAACATCAATAAAAGTTAAAACCTTTGAAGTGGACGTAGGCCGGAGATAGCCGAACCACTATAAATTGTGTGTTCTTGTTCATAATTTCTATTTTGCTGTGTGTTGCTTGCTTAGATCTGTGATTTGTGTTTGGATATTGCTGATTTATATTCCAACACTGGTGCTTTCACAATAATTAGGGTTTGTGACCAATTTTGGCGCAAACACTTTGGTGCTTTCACCGAGAAGGACTAGCACCCGCTACATTCAGAGTTCAGATTCAAGAGTTCGAAGACTTCCAATTCAGAGACAATGACTCGACAAACAAGACAAAGGGTTGATAGGAGCCAACAAGGAGGAAGCCAAGAAGCATCCTCCGGATCAAGAGAAGGACAAGCTTCCGTCTACATCACAAGAGACGAGATGGAGGCTATGGCTAATTCATTGCGTGAAAGCATTATGAAGAGTCAACAGGAGATGCTGCAGAATTTCCTCGAACAGATGAGGGCGACGAACATGCAAAACCTTGGACCAACTACAACAGCTACGAGTGCGGGACAAGGAATCAGGATTACAGAAGTTAATGAAGGTCAAGCTCAAGACCAGAATACAGGAGTTGAAGGTGGTCAGCAAGGCCTTGGTGGCAGACCCTCAGGGTCCGATACTGGAAGACCAACAGACGGAGCTCAACAGACTGGAGCCAATGCCTATGCTAACGAGCCACCAGAAGAATACATACCAGAATTCCCTTCAAGGCTCGGGGGGCAGGACAGGAATCTGACGAAGGGCCAACCACTAGACGGAGAGGAGAGAATGATAGGCCTAATGCGACGAATCATGAGAGGAGGATTGCCTAGCGGAGGCCTAGAAGAAGTTAGTCGGAGTCCATTCACCCTAAACATCCGAAACGCAAGGAACCCTCCAAAGTTCAAACTACCAGCGCTAGAACCATATGATGGGAGATCAGACCCGACCATGCATATTACAAGATATATTAGGCACATGGAAGTGCTGGGGGCATCCGAGGAAGTGATGGCACGATGCTTCCCTCTATATTTGACAGATTTAGCTTCATTATGGTTCAGACAACTAGACACTGGATCAATCGGAACATGGAGCGAGCTTGTAGATTGCTTCATGAGACAGTTTAGGGTCCACGTGACGCGACCCAAGAGTGTGATGACCTTAGCATCAATCAAGCAGAGGACCGGAGAGTCCATAAAAGATTTTCTGTTAAGATTCAATGTGACAGTGACTTCTGTAGATCGCCCGGATCCATCAATGATTTTAATGGCGGCGGTGGCAGGAGTCGCGGAAGGCACCAAATTTAAGGATTCTCTAACTAAAGATCCACCGCAAGATCTTGGAGAGTTCTTTCATAAAGCTGAAAAGTTCATTCGGTTAGAAGAATCACGAGCCGAGAGTCGTGAAATAAATACCACACAAAGCGTAGGAACCTCCAGAGAACAGTCCGGAGCGGACAAGGGAAAGAGGAAACAGGATGATAGACACGATGGTCCTGATAAACGGAAGAAATTCCGAGAACCAAGATTCAGGCAGTACACCGATCTGACTGCAGGCCTAGAAAGAATCTACATTGAAACTAGGGGGCAACTCCCCTATCGAAACCCACCTATAAGGGATCCTACTGAGCGGGAGCGCAGGACTGGAAAATATTGCCTATTCCATGCGCTGGATGGGCACACTACAGACGAATGCCGTCACCTAAAGGATGAGGTGGAAGAACATGCCAGGAGTGGTAGATTGCCGCAATTTGTCAGAGAACGGACAGCAACGACAAAGCTTGAACAACTACCGCCTCCACCTAACAGGAACGATCCTGGATCGGGATCACGACTCGTCATCAACTGATTGAAGATGGCAAGGGCCAAGTCCGGGATTTGGACTTCGGTCAAATAATTTTATTTAGATTTATTTTCAGAATAAACGGTTACTCCACTTACACATGTACGGGAACCGGAGAGATCCCTAGGCATGCTCTGAGATGGAGATAAACCGATATGCCCGGAGAGGCAATGTTTAGCTTTTTTCTGATGTTTGAGATTGAACATCTAGAACTCGAATTTTAATAAATGAATTAGAATCTCTTGCAATAAACCTTTTGACCGAAGAGTCAAAGGATGAACATTAAATTTCAATATAAACATGATCGCCTTATGACCGTGCCCGGAGAGGTGGGGTCCGGAGTGCAAGAAGTGAGTTGCTTCGCCGGAGAGCGACAGGATCGACTCACTTAAGCGCTGTTTCCCCTTCACCGGAGAGTGACAGGATGGGATCCAGCAAGAGCCCGGAGAGGCTATGATCGGTCCCGAACGACCATGATATCGCTTAATGTTCAGACACACTGAACCGGAGTGCAAGAAGTGAGTTGCTTCGCCGTAGAGCGACAGGATCAACTCACTTAAGCGCTGTTTCCCCTTCACCGGAGAGTGACATGATGGGATCCAGCAAGAGCCCGGAGAGACTATGATCGGTCCCGAACGACCATGACATCGCTATACGTCCTAACTGGGACCAGAGTGCAGGGGATAGAAGGCAACGCCAGAGTGCAATAAGATCTTTCTATTCAATCACTAAGTCTAGAATGGGCTTAGTAAGGGTTCAGAGTAGCCATTAATAGTCCGGAGAGACTACGGAACTTCATTCTCAATTTCTACGTAAAGAATGAATGCTGATTTCGCTTCGAACAGCCACAAACTTGATTGATAATACCGCAGCTATCGATGAAACATGAATTTATTACACTCGATTTAAGACCGTTCAAAACATACCTTTTGCAAAAAGGCATGTTTTGGGGGGCAAAGTGTTATCCCAACTTTTGGCAAAGTTGAGATACCCAAAATTTACAAAAAATCAATGATTACTATTCATGAATATTGACCATGCATTATAGGATAACCATGGATATCGATGAATTTTTTCCGACTCCGGATCGGGCCACAATTGATAGAACATGACAGGAGAGATCATAGAAGTCCGCGCCTCAAATTTCAAGTCAATCCGAGGTCATATGCTCAAGTTATGATGGATTCGAGTTAAGAGGAATGGACGTTGCTCAGTTCGAACCCATCACAGAGGTCCAGTTCGAACCCATCACGAAGTCCAGTTCGAACCCATCACAGAGGTCCAGTTCGAACCCATCACGAAGTCCAGTTCGAACCCGTCACGAGGTCCAGTTCGAACCCATCACAGAGGTCCAGTTCGAACCCATCACAGAGGTCCAGTTCGAACCCATCACGAAGTCCAGTTCGAACCCATCACGGAGGTCCAGTTCGAACCTGTTTGCGTAAAAAATGGCCGCAAACACCCAAAGTCGTGAAAGCACCAGTGTATGAATATAATTCAGCGATATTCAAACACAAATTACAGATCTCAGCAAATAACCCAAATATGTTTGCACAAAAGATGATCAAACAACTCCAAGTCGTATGAGTTAGTTGATTTTATGTTGTTCGTATTGATTTAGGTGGTGTATGCAAATACGTAAAAAGTAGGGGCTAAACTGTAAAAGACACACAGATTTATAGTGGTTCGGCCAAAGTGTGCCTACGTCCACTTTATATGTTATTCTCCTTTTCCAATCCGATTACAAGTACAAAGCTTGTAGTACAAGTGTATGAAAGTTGTTTGAAAGTTCCTTCCAGGTTTGAGCTCTCAAACTTGTCTGCCATTGTTGTACCCCTGCCCCTCTATTTATAGAGTGAGGCTGGGGGCAGGGGTCTTGGAAGTATATAGCTGCTGGTGGGCCTGGGCTGAAGCCATCTGGACTGGCAACTTTGGTTCGGCGAGCCTTCATTCGGTATGCCATCCTTATGTTGGATCGGTGGTAGGAGCATGGAGACGGTCCGGTGGGAGTTTGGTTGGTTCGGCGGTGCATTGGTTCGGTGATGGTGGTCCGGTTTGAGTTGGTTCGGTAGTTGTTGGCTTGGTGGTAGCATGGTCCGGTGTTAGCATGGACGTGGGTTTGGACCGGCAGTACTTGTGAAATACCGAATGAACTTACATACTCGGGAGTGCCGAACGAGCTCTTGCATTGGGATGCCGGATGAACCAAGGGAGATGGGAATGCCGAATGAGCACGCCGAATGAGTATGAATCTTGCCGAATGAGCATACCGAATGAGTTATGCCGAATGACCGAATGAGCTCTAGAATGCCGAATGAATTTGGGACTCCGAGTGTTGACGCATACGACATTGATATTCCAGTTTTGTCCAAAAAATGGGATAACACTTTGCCCCCCAAAACATGCCTTGTGATAACAAGGCGTGTTTTGAATAGTCCTGAATCCAATATCCAAAGTCAATAGCCATATTGCCAGAGTAGATCATCCTTGACTGCTCCGAGTCGATATCCAGTTCCAAATCCAATAACCAAAGCTTGAGCCTATTCCTTGTCCATCCGAACTCGACAACCGAGTCCCAAACCATCCTTATCCAATAGCCAACAACCTAATCCAGGACCTCTCTGGGTCGATATCCAAATTCATAACCTCTCCGGGCTCTTGCCAAGCGCAATCCACACCTGACGGTCGTGATCCAGTGTCCCTGGATGTTGAGCTAACCTCTCCGGTTTCTTGCCATGCGTAATCCATACTTGACGATCTTGGTCCAGTGTCCCTGGACGTTGAGCTAACCTCTCCGGGTTCTTGCCAAGCGTAATCCACACTTGACGACCTTGATCCACTGTCCCTGGACGTTTAGCTAACCTCTCCGGGTTCTTGCCATGCGTAATCCACACTTGACGACCTTGGTCCAGTGTCCCTGGACGTTGAGCTAACCTCTCCGGGTTCTTGCCAAGCGTAATCCACACTTGACGACCTTGGTCCAGTGTCCCTGGACGTTGAGCTAACCTCTCCGGGTTCTTGCCAAGCGTAATCCACACTTGACGACCTTGGTCCAGTGTCCCTGGACGCTGTACGATGCCATGGCTTAAGTCCTAAGCCGAATCCTGGTCTCTCCGGACCCTTGCCGAGCATAGTCCATACTCAACGACCTGAAAATAACGATTGATAATATGGGGCCTAAGTCCTAGGCCGAATCCTGGTCACTCCGGACCCTTGCCGAGCATAGTCCATACTCGACGACCTGAATGAGTCAATTTACCACGTTCGGGCAAAGCGACTCACCCCTTGTCAGGCATAATCCATACCTGACGACCGTTTATCAAAAGTCAGATAAAAATCCAATCAAAATCCAATTCAACATCCAAATCCAAAATCCAAATCCAAAATCCAAATCCAAAATCCGAATCCAAAACCAGAAAACCAGAAATCCAACCCAGCATCCAAAACCGAAAACGATCATCCAAAGGAAAATCCAAATCAAAAAGCAAGAAAAACCAGGAGCTCAATCGAAGCTCCAAAATCGAAAACCAAAAAGAAAAGCAGTGTCCAATCCAAAAGCAAAAGATAAATTTCACAAACCACAGCATCGCAATTTATTATCATTCAGAGCATGCCTAGGGGCTATCTCCGTCCCCGTACATGTGTAAATGACTTGGTTGCTTGCCAATAGTTTGCTACTTATTTCATATTAACCTGGTCAAGGGATGATCAACCGACCATCATTCCTGGGCCTCCCACCATCGTAGCTTGAGGTAGGCGGCAGTTGCTCCTGCCTCGCCGTTGCATCCCGAGGTCCAACATATTGTGGCAGTTGTCCATTCCTTACATGTTCCTCAATTATGTCCTTTAAGTGCCTGCAGCTGTTGGTGTCGTGTCCATCCAAATCATGGAAGAGGCAGTGCCTTCCTGATGTCCTTTCCCGTTCTGTTGGTTCTCTCCTAGCCGGCCTCCGGTAGTGAAGGCGATTTCGAGTATCCAGGTATATCCGTTCCAGTGTTTCGTTCAATCCTGTGTATGTGGAAAACTTTGGATCCTTCCATTGCTTCCTAGCATTTCCAGAATCATCGTCCAACTTCCTTTTTCCTTTGTTTTTATCCGAACCATTGCTGGATGGTCCTCCCCCTTCAACTGCATTAACCTTTTTCAATTTTAAATCCGTACTCGCATCTTCTTGTCGAAGGAACCTTTCTGCCTCATGAAAGAATTCGTCGAGATTCCGTGGGGGATCTCGTATCAGAGATACCTTGAAATCCGAGTTCTCCCTGACTCCTGATACTGCTGCCATTAAAACCATCGATGGATCGGGCCGATCCACCGAAGCAACTGCGGCGCTGAATCGGGTTAGAAAAGCTCTAAGCGATTCATCCATCCTTTGCCTTACCGATGTCAATGTCATCACGTTCTTCGGTCTCTTGACATGAACCCGAAACTGTCCCAAAAACCTTTCCACCAATTCCCTCCAAGTCCTGATAGATCCTTCTTCCAGTTGCCTGAACCACATCGCAGCTAAGTCCGTCAAGTACAAAGGGAAGCATCGGGCCATCACCTCCTCCGATGCCCCCAGCACCTCCATGTGTCTAGTGTATCTCATCAAGTGATCCGTAGGGTCTTCCTTTCCATTGTATACCTCCACGCTAGGTAGCTTGAACTTAGGTGGATTCTGAGCCATCCTTATTTCCCGAGTGAACGGACTCCTATTTACTCCTTCCAAGTCTCCGTTGGTCAAACCACCTCGCACAGTCTTCCTGATTATATCTACCAATCCACCGTTGTCTGTCGGGGGTTGCCCCCGAGGGAACTCCGGTACATACTCTTCGTGTGGCTCGTTAGCAGCCACGTTGGTTCTAGCCTGTCGAACTCCTTCCAAAGGTTCTCCTGTGTTGAATCCTGTGGGCCTGCCCCCAAGTCCTTGTTGATTGCCTTCTGGCTCTGTGTCCTGACCTCCATTGGGTTCCACAACCCTAGCTTCTTGTCCTGCATCCACAGCCGCTGTAGCTGTTCCTAAGTTCTGCATCCCTGCAGCTCTCATTTGCTCCAAGAAAGTTTGCATCATCTCCTGTTGACTCTTCAACAACCTCTCTTGCAGTGAATTTGTTATGGCTTCCATTTCATCCCGGGTTATGTAGATCGAAGCCGGTCCTTCCTCACCTCCGGAGGATGCTTGTTGACTTCCTCCTTGTTGGCTTCTCTCAGCCCTTAGCCTTCTACTGTTTTGCCTAGTCATTGTCTTCCAAATCTAAACCTCTATCCGATGTAGCGGGAGCTGGTTCCTCTCAATGAAAGCACCAAAATGTTTGCGTAAAAAATGGCCGCAAACACCCAAAGTCGTGAAAGCACCAGTGTATGAATATAATTCAGCGATATTCAAACACAAATTACAGATCTCAGCAAATAACCCAAATATGTTTGCACAAAAGATGATCAAACAACTCCAAGTCGTATGAGTTAGTTGATTTTATGTTGTTCGTATTGATTTAGGTGGTGTATGCAAATACGTAAAAAGTAGGGGCTAAACTGTAAAAGACACACAGATTTATAGTGGTTCGGCCAAAGTGTGCCTACGTCCACTTTATATGTTATTCTCCTTTTCCAATCCGATTACAAGTACAAAGCTTGTAGTACAAGTGTATGAAAGTTGTTTGAAAGTTCCTTCCAGGTTTGAGCTCTCAAACTTGTCTGCCATTGTTGTACCCCTGCCCCTCTATTTATAGAGTGAGGCTGGGGGCAGGGGTCTTGGAAGTATATAGCTGCTGGTGGGCCTGGGCTGAAGCCATCTGGACTGGCAACTTTGGTTCGGCGAGCCTTCATTCGGTATGCCATCCTTATGTTGGATCGGTGGTAGGAGCATGGAGACGGTCCGGTGGGAGTTTGGTTGGTTCGGCGGTGCATTGGTTCGGTGATGGTGGTCCGGTTTGAGTTGGTTCGGTAGTTGTTGGCTTGGTGGTAGCATGGTCCGGTGTTAGCATGGACGTGGGTTTGGACCGGCAGTACTTGTGAAATACCGAATGAACTTACATACTCGGGAGTGCCGAACGAGCTCTTGCATTGGGATGCCGGATGAACCAAGGGAGATGGGAATGCCGAATGAGCACGCCGAATGAGTATGAATCTTGCCGAATGAGCATACCGAATGAGTTATGCCGAATGACCGAATGAGCTCTAGAATGCCGAATGAATTTGGGACTCCGAGTGTTGACGCATACGACATTGATATTCCAGTTTTGTCCAAAAAATGGGATAACAGAACCCATCACGAAGTCCAGTTCGAACCCATCACAGAGGTCTAGTTCGAACCCATCACGAAGTCCAGTTCGAACCCATCACGAAGTCCAGTTCGAACCCATCACGAAGTCCAGCTCGAACCCACTGGGTCAACCAACCATGATGACATGTCTTCCATCGGTGCGAATGCGCCGAGATATATGGAGTCGATACATTCAACTCGGAGCGAAACCCGGATCGAAGCGAAGTGTGCGCTCCACGTCGACACGAAGACACATGCCACCATGGATTCGAAACCATCGGTTCGAAAGCATGGTTTCGAACCAAGCAGCCATGCAATAAACCCCATTTTGAATCCATCATATCTTCCAATCTACAGATCCAAATGCAACGAAATTTTCACAGTAGCTTACATACAAGATAAAGATTGCTCCTGCCAAGTTTCAGCTCGATTGGACCATTTCTTGATGGGTTCGAAATCACTTCGAAACGATGTCAGATCGAGACGAAACTTGGTGGGGTCGGTCGCGTGGGCCCACTGACGGGCCAGAAGAAGTCTCCCGAAGTTTGAGCGAGATCTGGGCCTCCAACGCCTATAAATAGAGCCCCAGAGCTAACAGAAAGGGGGACCTTTGGGAGCTTCCACCATTGAACGTCCAGACTCTGCCGGATTGAACTACATACTTCATTATCATTGTTGTATTCAGATTTCAAGGCTATCATCAACTGTAATCCGCTGTAATCAAGAGTAATCAGCGAAGAACATCAATAAAAGTTAAAACCTTTGAAGTGGACGTAGGCCGGAGATAGCCGAACCACTATAAATTGTGTGTTCTTGTTCATAATTTCTATTTTGCTGTGTGTTGCTTGCTTAGATCTGTGATTTGTGTTTGGATATTGCTGATTTATATTCCAACACTGGTGCTTTCACAATACTTGGGGTTTGTGACCAATTTTGGCGCAAACAACAGTCGTACGACTTTTAGAAATGCGTGCATGGATTTGAAACGGAACAGTACCATGGTGCACCACTCTCCAGCGATGGTAAATCGAAGACGAGCCACGGTAATCCTGTTTTACCGTTAAAATCCGGTGTCGAGAAAACGAAGGGCAAAAAACTTACGAGACCCGATTGAGATTCGGGTTTTCCTTTTCGGGTATTAATCAATCTGTTGACAGCTGAAAGCTGTCAAAGCCGTAGAAGTCGCTGTGGCCTTCGTTTTGACAGGTTATGGCTCAAGTAACTCTAACGAGCCAGAAGTTATGGCCGTCCGAATAATCGATATCTACAGGGTGCAACATCCGCGGTGCAAGGTGCGACATCCGTCCGAAATGGCGAAACAGTGCCGTACGATTTTTAGAAATGCATGCATGGATTTGAAACGGAACAGTACCATGGTGCACCACTCTCCAGCGATGATAAATCGAAGGCGAGGCACAGTAATCCCGTTTTACCGTAAAAATCCGGTGTCGAAAAAACGAAGGGTAAAAAACTTACGAACCCCGATTGAGATTCGGGTCGTCCTTTTTGGGCATTAATCTATCCGTTGACGGCTGAAAGCTGTCAAAGCTGTAGAACTCACCGTGGTCTTCGTTTTGACAGGTTATGGCTCCCGTAACTCTAAACGAGCCAGAAGTTATGGCCGTCCGAATAATCGATATCTACAGGGTGCAACATCCGCGGTGCAAGGTGCAACATCCGCCCGAAATGGCGAAACAGTGTCGTACGACTTTTAGAAATGCGTGCATGGATTTGAAACGGAACATTAACATGGTGCACCACTTTCCATCGATGGTAAATCGAAGACGAGGCATGGTAATCCCGTTTTACCGTAAAAATCCGGTGTCGAAAAAACGAAGGGTAAAAAATTTACGAGACCCGACTGAGATTCGGGTTGTCCTTTTTGGGCATTGATCTATCCGTTGACAGCTGAAAGCTTCAAAGCCGTAGAACTCACCGTGGCCTTCGTTTCGACAGTTTATGGCTCCCGTAACTCTAAACGAGCCAGAAGTTATGGACATCCGAATAATCGATATCTACAGGGTGAAATATCCGCGGTGCAAGGTGCAACATCCGTCCGAAATGGAGAGTGTCGTACGACATTTAGAAATGCGTGCACGGATTTGAAACGGCACAGTACCATGGTGCACCACTCTCCAGCGATGGAAAATCGAAGACGAGGCACGGTAATCCCATTTTACCGTTAAAATCCGGTGTCGAAAAAACGAAGGGTAAAAAACTTACGATACCCGATTGAGATTCGGGTTGTCCTTTTCGGGCATTAATCTATCCGTTGATGGCTGAAAGCGGTCAAAGCCGTAGAACTCACTGTGGCCTTCGTTTTGATAGGTTATGGCTCCCGTAAATCTAAACGAGCCAGAAGTTATGGCCGTCCGAATAATCGATATCTACAGGGTGCGACATCCGTCCGAAATGGCGAAACAATGCCGTACGACTTATAGAAATGCGTGCATGGATTTGAAATTGAACAGTACCATGGAGCGCCACTCCCCAGCGATGGTAAATCGAAGATGAGCCACGGTAATCCCGTTTTACCGTTAAAATCCGGCGTCGAAAAAACGAAGGGTAAAAAACTTACGAGACTCGATTGAGATTCGGGGTATCCTTTTCGGGCATTAATCTATCCGTTGACGGCTGAAAGCTATCAAAGCCGTAGAACTCACCGTGACCTTCGTTTTGACAGGTTATGGCTCCCGTAACTCTAAACGAGCCAGAAGTTATGACCGTCCGAATAATCGATATCTACAGGGTGCAACATCCGCGGTGCAAGGTGCAACATCCGTCCGAAATGGAAAAACAGTGCCGTACGACTTTTAGAAATGCGTGCATTGATTTGAAACGGAACTGCACCATGGTGCACCACTCTCTAATGATGGTAAATCGAAGACGAGGCACGGTAATCTCGTTTTACCGTAAAAATCAGGTGTCGAAAAAACGAAGGGTAAAAAACTTACGAGACCTGATTGAGATTCGGGTTGTCCTTTTTGGGCATTAATCTATCTGTTGATGGCTGAAAGCGGTCAATGCCGTAGAACTCACCGTAGCCTTCGTTTTGACAGGTTAAGGCCCCCGTAACTCTAAACGAGCCAGAAGTTATGGCCGTCCGAATAATCGATATCTACAGGGTGCAACATCCGCGGTGCAAGGTGCAACATCCGTACGAAATGGCGAAACAGTGTCGTACGACTTTTAGAAATGCTTGCATTGATTTGAAACGGAACAGTACCATGGTGCACCACTCTCCAACGATGGTAAATAGAAGACGAGCCACAGTAATCCCGTTTTACCGTAAAAATCCGGTGTCGAAAAAACGAAGGGTAAAAAACTTACTAGACCCGATTGAGATTCGGGTTGTTCTTTTTGGGCATTAATCTATCCGTTGACGGCTAAAAGCTGTCAAAGCAGTAGAACTCACCGTGGCCTTCGTTTTGACAGTTATGGCTCCCGTAACTCTAAACGAGCCAGAAGTTATGGCCGTCCGAATAATCGATATCTACAGGGTGCAACATCCGCGGTGCAAGGTTCAACATCCGTCCGAAATGGCGAAACTGTGCCGTACGACTTTTAGAAATGCATGCATGGATTTGAAATGGAACAGTACCATGGTGCACCACTGTCCAGCGATGGTAAATCGAAGACGAGCCACGGTAATCCCGTTTTACCGTTAAAATCCGGTGTCGAAAAAACGAAGGGTAAAAAACTTACGAGACCCGATTGAGATTCGGGTTGTCCTTTTCGGGCATTAATCTATCCGTTGACCGCTGAAAGCCGTCAAAGCCGTAGAACTCACCGTGGCCTTTGTTTTGATAGGTTATGGCTCCCGTAACTCTAAACGAGCAAGAAGTTATGACCGTTTGAATAATCGATATGTACACGGTGCAACATCCGCGGGTCAAGGTGCAACATCCGTCCGAAATGGCGAAACAGTGTCGTACGACGTTTAGAAATGCGTGCATGGATTTGAAACGGAACAGTACCGTGGTGCACCACGCTCCAGCGATGGTAAATCGAAGACGAGCCATGGTAATCCTGTTTTACCGTTAAAATCCGGTGTCGAAAAAACGAAGGATAAAAAACTTACGAGACCCGATTGAGATTCGAGTTGTCCTTTTCGGGCATTAATCTATCCGTTGACGGCTGAAAGGTGTCAAAGCCGTAGAACTCACCGTGGCCTTCGTTTTGATAGGTTATGGCTCCCATAACTCTAAACGAACCAGATGTTATGGTCGTCCGAATAATCGATATCTACAGGGTGCAACATCCGCGATGCAAGGTGCAACATCCGTTCGAAATAGCGAAACAGTGCCGTACTATTTTTATAAATGCGTGCATGGATTTGAAACGGAACATTACCATGGCGCACCACTCTCCTGCGATGGTAAATCGAATGCAAGGCACAGTAATCCCGTTTTACCGTAAAAATCCGGTGTCGAAAAAACGATGGGCAAAAAACTTACGAACCCCGATTGAGATTCGGTTTGTCCTTTTCAGGCATTAATCTGTCCGTTGATGGATGAAAGCTGTAGAACTCACCGTGGCCTTCGTTTTGACAGGTTATGGCTCCCGTAACTCTAAACGAGCCAGAAGTTATGGCCGTCCGAATAATTGATATCTTCAGGGTGCAACATCCACGTTGCAAGGTGCAACATCCGTCCGAAATGGCGAAACAGTGTCGTACGACTTTTAGAAATGCGTGCATGGATTTGAAACGGAACAGTACCAAGGTGCACCACTCTCCATCGATGGTAAATCGAAGACGAGGCATGGTAATCCCGTTTTACCGTAAAAACCCGGTGTCGAAAAAACGAAGGGTAAAAAACTTACGAGACCCGATTGAGATTCGGGCTGTCCTTTTTGGGCATTAATCTATCCGTTGACAGCTGAAAGCTTCAAAGCCGTAGAACTCACCGGGGCCTTCGTTTTGACAGGTTATGGCTCCCGTAACTCTAAACGAGCCAGAAGTTATGGCCGTCCCAATAATCGATATCTACAGGCTGCAATATCCGCGGTGCAAGGGGCAACATCCGTCCGAATTGGAGAAACAGTGTCGTACGACTTTTAGAAATGCGTGCATGGATTTGAAACGGAATAGTACCATGGTGCACCACTCTACAGCGATGGTAAATCGATGACCAGCCACGGTAATCCCGTTTTACCGTTAAAATCCGGTGTCGAAAAAAGGAAGGGTAAAAAACTTACGAGACCCGATTGAGATTCGAATTGTCCTTTTCGGGCATTAATCTATCCATGATGGCTAAAAGCGGTCAAAGCCGTAGAGCTCACCGTGGCCTTCGTTTTTATAGGTTATGGCTCCCGTAAATCTAAACGAGCCAGAAGTTATGACCGTCCAAATAATCGATATCTACAGGGTGCGACATCCGTCCGAAATGGAAAAACAGTGCCGTACGACTTTTAGAAATGCGTGCATGGATTTGAAATGGAACAGTACCATGGTGCACCACTCTCCAGCGATGATAAATCGAAGGCGAGGCACAGTAATCCCGTTTTACCGTAAAAATCCGGTGTCGAAAAAACGAAGGGTAAAAAACTTACGAACCCCGATTGAGATTCGGGTCGTCCTTTTTGGGCATTAATCTATCCGTTGACGGCTGAAAGCTGTCAAAGCTGTAGAACTCACCGTGGTCTTCGTTTTGACAGGTTATGGCTCCCGTAACTCTAAACGAGCCAGAAGTTATGGCCGTCCGAATAATCGATATCTACAGGGTGCAACATCCGCGGTGCAAGGTGCAACATCCGCCCGAAATGGCGAAACAGTGTCGTACGACTTTTAGAAATGCGTGCATGGATTTGAAACGGAACATTAACATGGTGCACCACTTTCCATCGATGGTAAATCGAAGACGAGGCATGGTAATCCCGTTTTACCGTAAAAATCCGGTGTCGAAAAAACGAAGGGTAAAAAATTTACGAGACCCGACTGAGATTCGGGTTGTCCTTTTTGGGCATTAATCTATCCGTTGACAGCTGAAAGCTTCAAAGCCGTAGAACTCACCGTGGCCTTCGTTTCGACAGTTTATGGCTCCCGTAACTCTAAACGAGCCAGAAGTTATGGACATCCGAATAATCGATATCTACAGGGTGAAATATCCGCGGTGCAAGGTGCAACATCCGTCCGAAATGGAGAGTGTCGTACGACATTTAGAAATGCGTGCACGGATTTGAAACGGCACAGTACCATGGTGCACCACTCTCCAGCGATGGAAAATCGAAGACGAGGCACGGTAATCCCATTTTACCGTTAAAATCCGGTGTCGAAAAAACGAAGGGTAAAAAACTTACGATACCCGATTGAGATTCGGGTTGTCCTTTTCGGGCATTAATCTATCCGTTGATGGCTGAAAGCGGTCAAAGCCGTAGAACTCACTGTGGCCTTCGTTTTGATAGGTTATGGCTCTCGTAAATCTAAACGAGCCAGAAGTTATGGCCGTCCGAATAATCGATATCTACAGGGTGCGACATCCGTCCGAAATGGCGAAACAATGACGTACGACTTATAGAAATGCGTGCATGGATTTGAAATTGAACAGTACCATGGAGCGCCACTCCCCAGCGATGGTAAATCGAAGATGAGCCACGGTAATCCCGTTTTACCGTTAAAATCCGGCGTCGAAAAAATGAAGGGTAAAAAACTTACGAGACTCGATTGAGATTCGGGGTATCCTTTTCGGGCATTAATCTATCCGTTGACGGCTGAAAGCTATCAAAGCCGTAGAACTCACCGTGACCTTCGTTTTGACAGGTTATGGCTCCCGTAACTCTAAACGAGCCAGAAGTTATGACCGTCCGAATAATCGATATCTACAGGGTGCAACATCCGCGGTGCAAGGTGCAACATCCGTCCGAAATGGAAAAACAGTGCCGTACGACTTTTAGAAATGCGTGCATTGATTTGAAACGGAACTGCACCATGGTGCACCACTCTCTAATGATGGTAAATCGAAGACGAGGCACGGTAATCTCGTTTTACCGTAAAAATCAGGTGTCGAAAAAACGAAGGGTAAAAAACTTACGAGACCTGATTGAGATTCGGGTTGTCCTTTTTGGGCATTAATCTATCTGTTGATGGCTGAAAGCGGTCAATGCCGTAGAACTCACCGTAGCCTTCGTTTTGACAGGTTAAGGCCCCCGTAACTCTAAACGAGCCAGAAGTTATGGCCGTCCGAATAATCGATATCTACAGGGTGCAACATCCGCGGTGCAAGGTGCAACATCCGTACGAAATGGCGAAACAGTGTCGTACGACTTTTAGAAATGCTTGCATTGATTTGAAACGGAACAGTACCATGGTGCACCACTCTCCAACGATGGTAAATAGAAGACGAGCCACAGTAATCCCGTTTTACCGTAAAAATCCGGTGTCGAAAAAACGAAGGGTAAAAAACTTACTAGACCCGATTGAGATTCGGGTTGTTCTTTTTGGGCATTAATCTATCCGTTGACGGCTAAAAGCTGTCAAAGCAGTAGAACTCACCGTGGCCTTCGTTTTGACAGTTATGGCTCCCGTAACTCTAAACGAGCCAGAAGTTATGGCCGTCCGAATAATCGATATCTACAGGGTGCAACATCCGCGGTGCAAGGTTCAACATCCGTCCGAAATGGCGAAACTGTGCCGTACGACTTTTAGAAATGCATGCATGGATTTGAAATGGAACAGTACCATGGTGCACCACTGTCCAGCGATGGTAAATCGAAGACGAGCCACGGTAATCCCGTTTTACCGTTAAAATCCGGTGTCGAAAAAACGAAGGGTAAAAAACTTACGAGACCCGATTGAGATTCGGGTTGTCCTTTTCGGGCATTAATCTATCCGTTGACCGCTGAAAGCCGTCAAAGCCGTAGAACTCACCGTGGCCTTTGTTTTGATAGGTTATGGCTCCCGTAACTCTAAACGAGCAAGAAGTTATGACCGTTTGAATAATCGATATGTACACGGTGCAACGTCCGCGGGTCAAGGTGCAACATCCGTCCGAAATGGCGAAACAGTGTCGTACGACGTTTAGAAATGCGTGCATGGATTTGAAACGGAACAGTACCGTGGTGCACCACGCTCCAGCGATGGTAAATCGAAGACGAGCCATGGTAATCCTGTTTTACCGTTAAAATCCGGTGTCGAAAAAACGAAGGATAAAAAACTTACGAGACCCGATTGAGATTCGGGTTGTCCTTTTCGGGCATTAATCTATCCGTTGACGGCTGAAAGGTGTCAAAGCCGTAGAACTCACCGTGGCCTTCGTTTTGATAGGTTATGGCTCCCATAACTCTAAACGAACCAGATGTTATGGTCGTCCGAATAATCGATATCTACAGGGTGCAACATCCGCGATGCAAGGTGCAACATCCGTTCGAAATAGCGAAACAGTGCCGTACTATTTTTATAAATGCGTGCATGGATTTGAAACGGAACATTACCATGGCGCACCACTCTCCTGCGATGGTAAATCGAATGCAAGGCACAGTAATCCCGTTTTACCGTAAAAATCCGGTGTCGAAAAAACGATGGGCAAAAAACTTACGAACCCCGATTGAGATTCGGTTTGTCCTTTTCAGGCATTAATCTGTCCGTTGATGGATGAAAGCTGTAGAACTCACCGTGGCCTTCGTTTTGACAGGTTATGGCTCCCGTAACTCTAAACGAGCCAGAAGTTATGGCCGTCCGAATAATTGATATCTTCAGGGTGCAACATCCACGTTGCAAGGTGCAACATCCGTCCGAAATGGCGAAACAGTGTCGTACGACTTTTAGAAATGCGTGCATGGATTTGAAACGGAACAGTACCAAGGTGCACCACTCTCCATCGATGGTAAATCGAAGACGAGGCATGGTAATCCCGTTTTACCGTAAAAACCCGGTGTCGAAAAAACGAAGGGTAAAAAACTTACGAGACCCGATTGAGATTCGGGCTGTCCTTTTTGGGCATTAATCTATCCGTTGACAGCTGAAAGCTTCAAAGCCGTAGAACTCACCGGGGCCTTCGTTTTGACAGGTTATGGCTCCCGTAACTCTAAACGAGCCAGAAGTTATGGCCGTCCCAATAATCGATATCTACAGGCTGCAATATCCGCGGTGCAAGGGGCAACATCCGTCCGAATTGGAGAAACAGTGTCGTACGACTTTTAGAAATGCGTGCATGGATTTGAAACGGAATAGTACCATGGTGCACCACTCTACAGCGATGGTAAATCGATGACCAGCCACGGTAATCCCGTTTTACCGTTAAAATCCGGTGTCGAAAAAAGGAAGGGTAAAAAACTTACGAGACCCGATTGAGATTCGAATTGTCCTTTTCGGGCATTAATCTATCCATGATGGCTAAAAGCGGTCAAAGCCGTAGAGCTCACCGTGGCCTTCGTTTTTATAGGTTATGGCTCCCGTAAATCTAAACGAGCCAGAAGTTATGACCGTCCAAATAATCGATATCTACAGGGTGCGACATCCGTCCGAAATGGAAAAACAGTGCCGTACGACTTTTAGAAATGCGTGCATGGATTTGAAATGGAACAGTACCATGGTGCACCACTCTCCAGCGATGGTAAATCGAAGACGAGCCACGGTAATCCCGTTTTACCGTTAAAATCTGGCGTCGAAAAAACGAAGGGTAAAAAACTTACTAGACCCGATTGAGATTCGGGTTGTTCTTTTTGGGCATTAATCTATCCGTTGACGGATGAAAGCTGTCAAAGCCGTAGAACTCACCGTGGCCTTCGTTTTGACAGTTATGGCTCCCGTAACTCTAAACGAGCCAGAAGTTATGACCGTCCGAATAATTGATATCTACAGGGTGCAACATCCGCGGTGCAAGGTGCAACATCCGTCCGAAATGGCGAAACAGTGTCGTACGAATTTAAGAAATGCATGCATGGATTTGAAACGGAACAGTACCATGGTGCACCACTCTCAGCAATGGTAAATCGAAGGCGAGGCACGGTAATCCCGTTTTACCGTAAAAATCCGGTGTCGAGAAAAGGAAGGTTAAAAAACTTACGAGACCCGATTGGGATTCGGGTTGTCCTTTTTGGGCATTAATCTATCTGTTGACGGCTGAAAGCGGTCAAAGCCGTAGAACTCACCGTGGCCTTCTTTTTGACAGGTTATGGCTCCCGTAACTCTAAACGAGCCAAAAGTTACGGCCGTCCGAATAATCGATATCTACATGGTGCAACATCCGCGGTGCAAGGTGCAACATCCGTCCGAAATCGCGAAACAGTGGCGTATGTTTGCACAAAAAATGGACAAACACCTCCAAGTCGTATTATTTAGTTGATTATATGTGATTTTCAATGATTTTAGATGAGTATGTAAATATAAAAGAAGTAGGGGCTGAAATGTAAAAGACACGCGGATTTATAGTGGTTCGGCCAGAATGTGCCTACGTCCACTTTATATGTTATTATCTTCTTTCTTTCAGATTACAAGTACAATGCTTCGTATATAAGTATATGAAAGTAGTTTGAAAGTTCCTTCCTTGCTTGAGCTCTCAAACTTGTCCGCCATTGTTGTACCCCTAACCCTCTATTTATAGAATGAGGCAGGGGGCAGGGGTCTTGGAGGTATATAGCTGCTGGTGGGCCCGGGCTGAGACAATCTGGACTGGCAATCACCTGGTTCGGCAGAGCTTCGTTCGGCATTGGGCTTTGGATCGGTGGTAGGTATGGACCGGTGGTAGTTAGGTGGTTCGGTGCTCGTTTGGTCCGGTGGTGGCCTTGTTGATGGGTTGGTTCGGCATGGGGCAGCATCCCTCTGGTTCGGCAGTAGAGGGGAATGTTGATTCTGTGGTGGTTTTGGAAGTTGGTTCGGTGTTGTCTGCTTGGACCGGTGGTGGAAAGGAAGCCGAATGAGGTGGAGGCCGAATGAGGTGGAGGCCGAATGAGGTGGAGGCCGAATGTGTCAAGGCCGAATGAGGTGGAGGCCGAATGTGTTAAGGCCGGATGAGTCAAGGCCGAATGGGAAGGTGATTGGTCGTGCTGAATGAAGTGGAGATTGCGAACCCGAGTGAAACTGTGGCTTCTTGGTTTTGAGATCTTCTGGGTGAGAATTCGCCCAACATTTGCCCCCCCAAAGTGGGGCACGTGCTCGCATGTGTCGCGCTTTGTTTCCTTGTGGTAGAAAGGCTTGTTTGGTAACGCCATGGGCTGGATGTTCGTATCCTGCTGATGTCCTGCAAAGGAATTTACAGTTTTAGTGTGATTTTAAATAACAACCGTTCGTGATCGGAATATTTTAATTGAACTGAGCCGTTTGGGACGGGAGAGTGAGCCCCGAGGGGGCTTAGCATCATCGATGCCAGGTTCATGTCAGAGTGGATCCTTGGATCGTTTGTCAAGATGGTTTATCGCTAGCTCAGAGCATGCCTAGGGATCGTTCGCGACCCCGTACATGTGTAAGTAGCTTAGCCATTTCATAATTACCAGAATCGAATATTCGTTTCATCTATGAGTTTAAAAAGGCGTGTCAAAGTGTAAATTCCCACGACGATAGGGTTAATAACCATTCGGAGCGTGCCTATGGACCATTCGTGGTCGTGTACACGTGTAAACGATTAATCCATGTTAGTGAGAGTTTTACGACATATTCATTGTTATCATAATCCTTATTTTATTAGCTAGTTCTAGAGTTCGGTACTTATCTGAGTGAGGATCCTGCGTGCCCCCTGTTCCTGGTTTTCGCTGGTGGAGATAGCTTCATTCGGTCCTTTGGTTGGTCCGGCATGGATGGGTTCATTCGGTATTCGTTTGGTTCGGTATGTTTGGTATTGGTCCGGTGTTTCTATTCGGTGGGCCGAACCAGCTGGTTCGGCGGTCCTGAGCTCGCCTATATATAGAGGCTACACCCCCCTTTGGTTTTTCCTTACCGAACCAAGTCTTCTGCCGAACCAATCTTCTGCCGAACCAATCTTCTACCGAATCAATCTTCTACCGAATCAGGTACGTACCCTATTGCCGAATGCCTCTTATTACCGAATGGTTCAGAATGCCGAATGCACACGTAAGATCTCAAATGTCGAATGAGCTTAAGGCCTTAGTGCCAAATGAACTTGGACATGTACCACCGAATGAACTTAAGACTTGTACTACCGAATGGACTTAGGACCCCAGTGCCGAATGAACCTCGTATTCTGGACTTATGTATGCTTGGTTGCTTATACTTTCGTTCTAACGTCATGTTTTTCACTTTTGTGCATGCAGATAAATGACTCGTAAGGCAGAAACACGATCAGACAGACGGAAATCCAAGGATGGGGGAGAGCCTTCTTCTGTGCCCCCAGCCCAACCAGGATCCGGGCAACATCGACCTGTTCCGAGGTCATTAGTGGATGGATATGGTCCACAGGAACTTCTGATCTCCCCCCCTGATTGCTTTCCTAGCTCCCTAAAGGAGGAGCAACTTGATGTCATATCCCGTTCCTTCGGGATAGACAGGGCTCTTATGCTGCTGCCGGGAGATGGAGTGATGCCGTATAATCCTCCCGAAGGCTACTTTGCTTATAGAAGATACCATTGCATGTGCGGTGCTATCCCTCCTATCAATGCTTGGATAGTAAGCTTCACCACGTATTTGAAGGTGGCTCCCTTCCAACTTCAGCCTAACTCTTATGCCATTCTGGTGAGCCTTTTTGTTATCTTCCAGAGGAGGTACGGGCGTCCTCCTTCTAACCGGGAAATTCGATATTTGTACAACCTGAGAGGCTATAAGAAGGGGTCTCCGTATATTAGTCTGGAAGCGGCCGTGCCCTTCAAACCAGTCCTGGACTTATATTCCAAGTTTACCATGTTCAAGAAAGAGTGGTTCTTCATCAAGGACGATGTTGTTTCTTTCCGCCTTTTCACTTCCGGCTGTAAGATGGATTTCATTTATATTTTCCATGTTTTGACTGTAGTGTTTTTTCTGACATGCTTCTATTTCTGGCTAGCGACAGGTGGTATTGCAGTCGTGGAGGATGATTCCTTGGTGCGAATGGCTGCTGAACTAAAGGCTATTCCGGCACGGGACCGGTCGGCCTCCTTCTTGATCAGGAACGCAACCCTCTTGGAGTATAATTTGATCTTACCGCACCAGTCCGTGGTTAAGCAAAGAGATACGGCTGAGGAGAAGGCTGCTAAAGCTAAGGAGGGGGCTACGGTGAAGAGCGGTAAGAGGGAGCCTTTTGCAGAGCGTCCCGTTGTCGGGGGGAAGAAACTGAAGAAGTCTGATGGCCCTTCTCCAAGTACTTTTCCGACTGTCCCGGAGGAGGAAGGTGTAGAAGAGGAGGAAGGAGGCGAGGTTGGAGAAGGGTCGGAGGGTGGAGGAGATGGCGACGGTCAAGGTGGTAGTGGCGTCGGTGCCCTAACCTCTGAGCAAGACCTTGAACTGGATGAGGCTCTCCGTCGGGCCTTCGGGGAGTCGGAGGGAGAGTCGGAAACGGAGAAGGCAAAGGAAACCGGCAAAGCTGTGGCTGGCACTGACCCATCCTCTAAGGGTTCCTCAGCTAGGGTGATTTCGGCGATGCAAGGTGAACTTTTGTCTTCTGCCGATTCCATTTTCGATAGGGACTTAGAAATTTTTTACGGTTCTCTTCCGTCCTGGAATGAGATCCAGGACTTATTGCAGTATCCCACTCCTCCGCCGGGTTTGTATAATAGACGTGTCTTCTCACTTTTCTTTCCTTTTAACTTAACACATTTTTCGAACTGTGGATTATTGTATGTTCGTAACACTTGTTCTTTATTCCAGGGGCAGGCCAGGTGGTTAAAACGTCGGACGTTCGACACCGCCTTGAGCAGTTTAAGTCGAGGAGAGCTTCTGCGAAACCCTCTACTGGTCGCACTGGGGATGTAGTCAGTTATCGCCCTCTTCTTGGGGTCATTGAAGAGGGCATTCGGAAAAAGAAGCGGAGCCGTTCCTTATTTGAGTCTTCCCCTGGTTCGCAGCTTCCTACTCAGCCTCCTCGTGATACTACGGAGGAGAGCACGGAATCCGGCCCCCCTCATCCTCCTTTCAAGAGCCCAACTGTTATTCGTATAAGGCGTCCTGATGTGCCTCGCCCCGTGCCTCGTGACCCTTTTGCCGGTCATCCTGATTTAGATCCGAGCTTTCAAGATATCTCATTTGATGAGGCCACGGGCGAGCACCTCCTTCCCCGCAACCCCATGGTAAGAGTGCTGGACGAGGCCAAGTCTTTAGATCTTGATTTACTTACTACACGGGTGGTCACCATGGGGGACGAAGCCAAGGCTAACATCGATCGGGTGGCCGCAGAGACCAAGAAGTTAATGGAGCATCATGCTAAATTGGCCAAGGCCGGGGAAGAGATCGGGAGTGCTAATATTCGGTTGAGGTTAAAAGTTGCCGATCAGGCCAAGCAGCTCGCCGATCAAGCCATCCAGATTTCCCAGCATGAGGAAGCCTCCAAGCGGCTGAAAGAGACGATGGAGAAGGCCAGTAGGGCGGAATTACGGAAGATGGAGGTCGCCTGCAGGGAACGGATTGACATGGCCATTACGACGGTGGACGAGGTTCGAAATGCGGATCTTGAGCGGGTAGAGGAGTTGTCTGGGAGGCTCGAGGCTGCGGAGATGGCTCAGGCCGAGTTGAAGGAGGAGATGGAGGAGATGAGGAGGTCCCTCAAGTTAAAGGAGGAGGAAATGAGGAGGTCTCTCCAGGCTGACTGCTTGAGATACCAATCAGAGAGGGACATTGCCGTCGCCAAGTTGCAAGCTTCCGAGGCCCGGGTGAGGGAGTTTGAGGAGAATGAGGGGATGATGGATGAGATGCTGCAGGACATGTACTTCCACACTTGGAAGGAGGGCGGCTTGTCTTGGATGGACGATTACCCTCGGGTGATGGCCAAGGTGTATCTCCAGGCTTTAGAGGAGGCCAGGGTGAACGCGGGTAAGGAAGGCGGAGAGGCTTTCAATTTGGATGCGGTTACTGCCCAGTTCTCGAAGGAGGAGCAAGCGGCGGTGAAGGAGGGGATGCGGCTGCTTGCTGCAGAGGAAGCGGGTGTGCAGTTGGATGATGAGGATCAAGCGGCGGATGCTGGTGAGTTATTCTTTTCCCTTTCTTTCCTTTCCGTGTTTTCATAACTCGATCGTTCGTTTAATGAATTCCTCTTCTGAACTGGACAGGTGGGACTCCTGATCCACATGCTGGGGGCTCTGATCCTGCGGCTAAGTAGACTGGGGAAGTTGGTGATGGAGTGTGGACGCGACTGCCACCTTTTTATTTCTTTTTATCACTGTTTACGTTAGTCATTGACATGTAACTATAATAATATTATTTGCAAAGAATAACTTCTTGTGATTTTATAATATAAGCTGATGTTGTTATGTTTAAATGTTGTTGTCATCTTGATGTGCTGCGTGAGAAATATAACTATGTATATGCCTGTGATTCTAGTTGTGTTTGATGCTAAGTTTTTTGCTAGAAATATAATTTCATGTGTTGCAATGTTATTGTACGAACAAGCTATAGTTACGTATTTATGTACAAGAAAAGAGAGTACCGCCCTTTATGTTTCATTCGCAGGCGGTAGCGTAGAGTGTCTTATGTAACTGTTCACGGATATAGCTGAGTACCCTGCCACCCAGTACGCAGGCTTAGTTTCTCATGAGTGAATGCTTCCTATTTGGTTTCCTGTACTTTAGAGTTTGTTATACAGGATAGGAGAAAAGTATTTAAATGAAATGGAAATATAGTAAAAGTAAAACTTCCAGTCACGGAAGGCCGTCGATGTGCTTAAGTTCGTGGCAAACGGGTTTTGTAGTCACTTTCCCTAGCTGTGGGTCTTGGAGACATTTGTCACCCATCTTACGCCTCCGCGGGGAGTTTTCTTTTTTACCACAGCCGCACTTAAGACACATCGGAGCCGAGATCGCGCACGGTAACTACCCGAACCATTATGGTCCGTAATCGTGGGTATTATTCGATTTACCGTGGCCGGCTAGCGTGGGGGCCGTTGGCCGTGAACTACCCCTGGCTGGCCACACCTTATGTTGGGGCTTAAAGTAGGTTCACAGTTGCCGGCGAGCCGAACGCCGTAATGAGCTGCCATCGGCTATAGTCGGCCTTTATGATGACTTATAATCGGCTCATTATAGTTGGCTTTGAGGGCAGGCGCGCAATGAGTTAACCCGCAGCAGAGGGATGCTGGAGCAAAAGTGTCTCATTGGCGAGTGCATAGAATCGTAGCGTACCTGTTAGGCCTAGTCCAGATGAGACCGCGGTGCGTCTTGAGTGGAGATGCCATAGGATTTTGTTCAACAGAAAGGGATAAAACTTAACAAGTAGCCAAGACATAAAGGAACAAGCTAAAAAGAGACAAGATTTTTTAAAGTGGTTCGGCACGAAAGTGCCTACGTCCACTGATTCTCTTTGTTAATTCACTTCATATGGGCAGTACAAGTTAAGAAAAGTATCGACGGAGGTGTCGGATGTTCCATGCCCTCTGGAACACCTCTTCGTCCACTGTTGACAAAATATAAGCTCCGTTGTGGAGATCTTTATGAATTACATACGGTCCGTCCCAGATGGGGTCTAGTGCCCTGGGGCGCGGAAAGATTCGCCTGAGGACAAGATCTCCTTCTTGTAAGCTGCGATGCTTGACTTTGGAATTGTATAGCGCTGCCACTTTTTGTTTGTGAGCTGCTGCTTTAAGTGCTGCATCGTTTCTCCTTTCCTCAATCAGATCCAAAGACATGAGGAGGAGTTCTTCGTTTTCTTCTGGGTTGTAGTGGATCCTACGGTGGGAAGGCACAATAGTCTCAACTGGGAGCATTGCCTCCGATCCATAGGCCAAGGAGAAAGGAGTATGTCCCGTTGATGTTCTGAAAGACGTGCGGTATGCCCATAGTGCCGCAGGAAGTTCGTCCACCCAAGCGCCTTTTGACTTTTCAAGTTTCTTCTTGATTAGGGTTTTGAGAATTTTGTTGACAGCTTCAACTTGTCCGTTTGCCTGAGGATAAGCTACTGATGAGAAGCTTTTATGAATTCCATGCTCTTGGCACCAGTCGGCAAATTCTTCGCTGTCAAACTGGAGTCCGTTGTCTGATATGATCTTGAGTGGGACTCCGTACCTGCACAGAATATTTTTGATCAAGAAGTTTATAACTTTTGCTGAAGATATTTTATTTAGAGGTTCTGCTTCCACCCATTTGGTGAAATAATCGACTGCCACTACAGCATATTTGGCTCCGCCTCGGCCCGTTGGCAGTTCGCCAATTAAGTCAATTCCCCATACAGCAAAGGGCCAAGGGTTGGTCATTTGAGTAATTTCATTTGTGGGCAGTCGAGGAATCTTGGCAAATTTCTGACATCTGTCGCATTTCTTGACGAAGTCTAGAGCGTCTTTGTTTAGTGTGGGCCAGTAATATCCATATCGGAGTATTTTCCTTGCCAAAGTCTGCCCCCCAGTGTGATCTCCGCATCCTCCCTGATGGATGTTTGATAAGATCTCCTTGGCTTCCCTTCCAGCGACGCATCTCAATAAGGGGCCAGAGAAGCCACGCCGATAGAGGATGCCTTCTTGTATCGTGTAGTGGGGAACTTTCCTCAAGATCCTCTTGGCTTCGTCACGCCTGTCGGGCAGTGTGCCATCTTGCAAATATTTCCGGATAGGAGTCATCCAGGTTCCTTCTTCGATTGCAGTTACCAGATTTACTGGTTTGAAACTTGGGGCTAGCTGCCTTGAGATGGCTAGTGTTCCGAAAATGGTGCTATTCTTCATACTAGCTTGCTTTGCAAGTTCATCTGCCTCTTGGTTTTCTTCTCGAGGAATATGTTTGATTAGATAGGGTCCAATTGATCGAGCAGCAGTTTGGTTTTCTTTAGGTATGCTGTGAGTCGTTCTCCTCGAGTCTGGAATTCTCCTAGTACCCGGTTTACGATAAGCTGAGAATCACTATGAAGACATAAGGAATTGATTCCAATTTCCAGGGCAAGCTCCAATCCCGCTATTACTGCTTCATATTCAGCATCGTTGTTAGTGGCCGTGAACTCCAACCTTAATGCATAGTACAACTTTCTTCCCCTGGGGGTGATGATCACAATTCCTGCCCCCGAGCCTTGTTCGTTCGATGCTCCATCTACAAAGACGTTCCACTTGATGTTTTTTGCTACTTCGGATTGTTCCTTGCCTTCGTTGGTAGTGAATTCGGCAATGAAATCGGCCATGGCTTGTCCTTTGATAGCGGTGCGAGGATGGTAGGTGATATCATACTGACTTAGTTCGATGCACCATTTGAGGAGTCGCCCAGAAGTGTCAGGACGATGGAGCACTTGTCTTAGCGGTTGATCGGTTAGAACCCTGATGGAGTGAGACTGGAAGTAGTGTCGCGGTTTTCGTGACGCGATCAATAAACAGTATGCTAATTTCTCTAGTTTAGGATATCTGGCCTCTGCCCCTGTAAATCTCTTACTTACAAAGTAAACCGGGCGTTGTGTGCGGTCTTCTTCTCTTACCAAGGCGGCGCTTAGAGCATGAGATGATACAGCGAGGTATAGGTATAACACTTCACCTTCATTTGGAGTTGAGAGTACTGGTGGTCTCTGAAGGTGTTCGATTAGGTTGAGGAAGGCTTTTAAGCATTCATCGGTCCACTCGAATCTCCCTTTGTCTTTCTTGAGAGCTTCGAAGAATGGGACACACTTGTCAGTTGCCTTGGAAATGAATCTGCTTAGGGCGGCCACCTTTCCGTTTAGGCTCTGCATTTCTTTTCGAGTGGAGGGTATCCTTATTTCTTTTAGAGCCCGGATTTGTTCAGGGTTTGCTTCGATTCCTCTGGCGTGGACGATAAATCCTAAGAATTTTCCCGAAGATACTCCGAAGGAGCACTTTAGAGGATTCAGCTTCATTCCATATCGGCGAAGTACTTGAAACATCTCGCCCAGGTGGCTTACATGGTCGTCGGCTTTCCTGGACTTTACCAACATGTCATCCACATACACTTCCATAGTTCGTCCTATTAGTTCCGCGAACATCTTGTTGACGAGGCGCTGATAGGTAGCTCCAGCATTTTTGAGTCCAAAAGGCATGACTTTGTAACAATATAGTCCGCGGTCGGTGATGAAGCTAGTGTGGTCTTGATCAGGAGCGTGCATGGGAATCTGGTTATATCCGGAGTATGCATCCATAAAAGATAGGAGTTCGTGTCCGGCTGTGCTGTCCACAAGTTGGTCAATTCGGGGAAGTGGGAAGCAATCTTTTGGGCAAGCGTCATTCAGATTGGAGAAGTCAGTACATGTTCACCACTTTCCATTGGCCTTTTTTACTAGCACTGGGTTAGCGATCCATTCTGGGTAGATGGCTTCCCGTATGAAGCCATTATCAAGTAGATTCTTTACTTCCTCATCAAGGGCTGCCGATCGCTCTGCCCCCATGCTCCTCTTTTTCTGCTTTACTGGTACCTTGGTGGGATCGATGTTCAGCATGTGGCATGCTATGTCAGGGGAGATTCCTGTCATATCGGCATGGGTCCACGCAAATACATCTAAGTTGTGGCGGAGAAAGTCAATGAGTTGATCTTTCAACTCCGTTTTTAGCTGAGATCCGACTTTTAATGGTTTACTTGAATCGTGCTTGTCTACAGATACGAATTCCATAGCCTCTGCAGGCTCGGCGGTAGCCTCCTCCTCTTTCTCCCTGGGGTCTAGTTCATTGAAGGGATCGCTTGTGTATCGAAGAGGAGGGGCTTTCTTTAGTTGCTATGCCTCCAAGCTTTTCATGCAGAGAGTAGTCTCTGCATCTTTTCCTTTATTCTTTCTGCGGTTATTGCGAAGTTCAGTTACGTAGCAGTCTCGGGCAGCATCTTGATCTCCTTCTACTTCTCCTACTCCGTTGTCTGTTGGAAATTTCATTTTCAGGCACCAGGGGGCTAATACAATCTGGAAGTCAGACAAGGCTGGTCTTCCCAAGAAGGCGTTGTAAGCCGAGTGGTTTTCTATTAGTACGAACGTTTGTTTTCGCACAACGGAGCGGGGATGACTTCCTATTTCGACGAAGAGGTCAAGTTGCCCGAGGGGCATTTTTGCATCTCCAGTGAAACCGTGCAGTGGTTTGTCACAAGGGGATACATCCTTCATTGATAACTTCATTTTGTCGAAAGCATGTTTGAATAGGATATTTACGGAGCTTCCTGTGTCTATTAGAATCCGAAAAACTTTAGCTGGACCGAACCAGGCAGAGATGACCATAGGATCCATATGTGGGTACTGTCTTCCTTCCAAATCACGCCTACTGAATATGATGTCGTCGCTCTCTTTTCGTTTCGGGTGGCGTTCTTCCGTGATGGAGTTAACATAGCATTCTGCATTTCTAAGCGACTTGCCATACCTTTCCATCTCTGCCCAACTTCTGTCGGCGATGTGTGGTCCTCCCGAGATGGTAAGGACCACTATCTTCTCTTGACTAGAGCCACTGGTGTTGTGATTGTTGCGACTCCCTCAGCCTACTTCTGGGAGGGGTTGCTTTGAGTTCTCATTGACAGGAGTTGGAGTCCTGTTCTGACCTTTCACATAGCGTTCCAGCCTTCTTCTTCTAATGTGTTCTTCGATCAAATCCCGAAGATGGTGGCATTCATTGGTGTCATGCCCGTGGGATTCGTGGAAGCGACAGAACTTTCCAGACTTAAGTGCGTTATCTGATTCTTTCTTGTGCGGGGGGCGCTTGTATCCGAGTTCGCCCTGAGTGGTTAGGAAGATGTTTTCGATTGTCTCATTCAAAGGAGTGTAGGAGTCAAATCTCTGTCCTGGTCGATATTGGCGCTTTTCGACCTTCCTGCCCCCAGCATTGTCTCTAGATTCATTTCTTCGAGCATCCTTAGCCGCAGTGGGAACCTTGTCCTGAACTATCTTGCCTTGTTGCCCTGACTGCCTCTCCGTAGCAGCGTCTTCAAGTCTCATATACTTTCCAGCTTCATGGAAGAAATCAGGCAAGGTAGATGGTTTTTCCTTAGTTAATCTTCTGGCAAACTTGGTGTCTGGATGTACACCACTACAGAGGGCCATTAGAGTGAGTTTTTCATCGGCATCTTGAACTGCTGCCGCTGCGGCGTTGAACCGTGTTAGATATTGTTGCAGCGTCTCTCCGGATTTCTGTTTGACATTGGATAGAGAATAAGCATCCTTGGGTTGTTCCACATGGATGCGGAACTGGCTAATAAACCTTTCTTTCAACATCTCCCATGAGCTGATGGATCCTTGGGGTAGATGGCAGAACCAAGAGGTAGCTAGATCTGCTAGGAATAGCGGAAAGCATTTACATAATACTCCTTCTGTTGCTCCACTCATGGGCATATGCTGGGTGTATCTCTGTAAGTGTACGATGGGGTCGGAAGTTCCTTTGTAAGGTTCCATGGTTGGCATTTTCCATTCCCAGGGAGTGATGGCAGTTTCGATGTTTCGGGTAAAGGGGCTGGTGACCCTAGCGCCTATTCCCCGGTCCCTTCGCTCCCGTTGGACACATTCTCTGAATAATCGTGCCATTCGTTCGTCAGAATTTGGAGCGGACAAAAACGAGCTTGGTTTTTCCCTGCGGGGTCTATCTCGTCCAGATGACCTGTAGGGATGGTATAGTCTATCACTTCTAGCATTATCCAGTGGTTGTCTCTGGTTGCTTGGATGCACGCTAGGACCAGCTACAGTTGCTCCCTGCCTTGATCTTCCCCTGTGGGGTTCTGTTTCGAGCATATCCATGGGGTCAACTTCGGGCTGGGTCCTAGCTCGGCTCCGTTCAGCGGGGTTTCTATGATTAGGTGGCATGACTGGCTCAGCTACATCCGATCCTCGCCTGGCGCCTCCCCCACTGGGTTCGGTTCCAAGCGCTTCCTCGAGTCGGAATTCGGGCTGAGTCCGGGCACGGCCCCTATCATTGTTGTTCCTGTTGATAGCTTCTTCGAAGAGGGAAGACCTTTGTTGCCTCCGAGATCCTCCAGATTGGGATTCACCCCATGATTCAGTGTTGCGGTTGGACTCTTCAGCATCCCTTAAGCGTGACATGAGTTGGTCCACCAAAGTTTCTTGTTGGGATGTGAAGCGGTTAGTTACTTCAGCCACAACCCTGTCCAGATCTGCCCTAGTGATTGGTTGTTCCGTTGCGGGACCAGTAGGATTTTCCTGATTTTCATCTGGTACTGCTGTTGAAGTGGGCTGATCTGCGATTGCTGGATCTGGAAGGCTGCTAGTTGCGATGTTCTTTCCTTTGTTAACATCCTTTCTCTGTTTGGAAGGCATGATTTCTAAGTAACGAGCGATGTTGTTAAGAAGGAGGTTGAGTGGGAGAAGCTGAAGCTTGAGTTCAGTTCTCAATGAAAGCACCAAAAATATTTGCACAAAAAATGGACAAACACCTCCAAGTCGTATTATGTAGTTGATTATATGTGATTTTCAATGATTTTAGATGAGTATGTAAATATAAAAGAAGTAGGGGCTGAAATGTAAAAGACACGCGGATTTATAGTGGTTCGGCCAGAATGTGCCTACGTCCACTTTATATGTTATTATCTTCTTTCTTTCAGATTACAAGTACAATGCTTCGTATATAAGTATATGAAAGTAGTTTGAAAGTTCCTTCCTTGCTTGAGCTCTCAAACTTGTCCGCCATTGTTGTACCCCTACCCCTCTATTTATAGAATGAGGCAGGGGGCAGCGGTCTTGGAGGTATATAGCTGCTGGTGGGCCCGGGCTGAGACAATCTGGACTGGCAATCACCTGGTTCGGCAGAGCTTCGTTCGACATTGGGCTTTGGATCGGTGGTAGGTATGGACCGGTGGTAGTTAGGTGGTTCGATGCTCGTTTGGTCCGGTGGTGGCCTTGTTGATGGGTTGGTTCGGCATGGGGCAGCATCCCTCTGGTTCGGCAGTAGAGGGGAATGTTGATTCGGTGGTGGCTTTGGAAGTTGGTTCGGTGTTGTCTGCTTGGACCGGTGGTGGAAAGGAAGCCGAATGAGGTGGAGGCCGAATGAGGTGGAGGCCGAATGTGTCAAGGCCGAATGAGGTGGAGGCCGAATGTGTTAAGGCCGGATGAGTCATGGCCGAATGGGAAGGTGATTGGTCGTGCTGAATGAAGTGGAGATTGCGAACCCGAGTGAAACTGTGGCTTCTTGGTTTTGAGATCTTCTGGGTGAGAATTCGCCCAACAGCGTATGACTTTTAGATATGCGTGCATGGATTTGAAACGGAACAGTACCATGGTGCACCACTCTCCAGCGATGGTAAATCGAAGACGAGGCACGGTAATCCCGTTTTACCGTAAAAATCCGGTGTCGAAAAAAGGAAGGGTAAAAAACTTACAAGACCCGATTGAGATTCGGGTTGTCCTTTTCGGGCATTAATCTATTCGTTGACGGATGAAATCTGTCGAACCGGTAGAACTCACTGTGGCCTTCCTTTTGCAGGTTATGGCTCCCGTAACTCTAAACGAACCAGAAGTTATGGCAGTCCGAATAATCGATATATACAGGGTGCAACATCCACGGTGCAAGCTACAACATCCGTCCGAAATGGCGAAACCGTGGCGTAAAGACTTTTAGAAATGCGTGCATGGATTTGAAACGGAACAGTACCATGGTGCACCACTCTCCAGCGATGGTAAATCGAAGACGAGGCACGGTAATCTCGTTTTACCGTAAAAATCCGGTGTCGAAAAAACGAAGGGTAAAAAACTTACGAGACCCGATTGAGATTCGGGTTGTCCTTTTTGGGCATTAGTCTCTCCGTTGATGGCTGAAAGCTGTCAAAGCCGTAGAACTCACCATTGCCTTTGTTTTGACAGGTTATGGCTCCCGTAACTCTAAACGAGCCATAAGTTATGACCGTCCGAATAATCGATATCTACAGGGTGCAACATCCGCGGTGCAAGGTGCAACATCCGTCCAAAATAGCGAAACAGTGCCGCACGACTTTTAGAAATGCGTGCATGGATTTGAAACGGAACACTACCATGGTGCACCACTCTCCAGCGATGGTAAATCGAAGACGAGGCACGGTAATCCCGTTTTACCGTAAAAATCCGGTGTCGGAAAAACGAAGGGTAAAAAACTTACGAGACCCAATTGAGATTCAGGTTGTCCTTTTTGGGCATTAATCTATCCGTTGACGGCTGAAAGCGGTCAAAACCGTAGAACTCACCGTGGCCTTCGTTTTGACAGGTTATGGCTCCCGTAACTCTAAACGAGCTAGAAGTTATGACCGTCCGAATAATCGATATCTACAGGGTGCAACATCCGCGGTGCAAGGTGCAACATCCGTCCAAAATAGCGAAACAGTGCCACACGACTTTTAGAAATGCGTACATGGATTTGAAACGGAACACTACCATGGTGCACCACACTCCAGCGATGGTAAATCGAAGACGAGGCACGGTAATCTCGTTTTACCATAAAAATCCGGTGTCGGAAAAACGAAGGGTAAAAAACTTACGAGACCCAATTGAGATTCAGGTTGTCCTTTTTGGGCATTAATCTATCCGTTGACGGCTGAAATCGGTCAAAGCCGTAGAACTCACCGTGGCCTTTGTTTTGACAGGTTATGGCTCCCGTAGCTCTAAACGAGCCAAAAGTTATGGCCGTCCGAATAATCGATATCTACATGGTGCAACATCCGCGGTGCAAGGTGCAACATCCGTCCGAAATGGCGAAACAGTGCCGTACGACTTTTAGAAATGCATGCATGGATTTGGAATGGAACGGTACCATGGTGCACCACTCTCCAGCGATGGTAAATCGAAGACGAGCCACGGTAATCCCGTTTTACCGTTAAAATCCGGTGTCGAAAAAACGAAGGGTAAAAAACTTATGAGACCCGATTGAGATTCGAGTTGTCCTTTTCGGGCATTAATCAATCCGTTGACAGCTGAAAGCAGTCAAAGCCGTAGAACTCACCGTGGCCTTCTTTTTGACAGGTTATGGCTCCCGTAACTCTAAACGAGCTAGAAGTTATGGCCATCCGAATAATAGATATCTACAGGGTGCAACAACCACGGTGCAAGGTGCAACATCCGTCCGAAATACCAAAACAGTGCCGTACGACTTTTAGAAATGCGTGCATGGATTTGAAACGGAACAGTACCATGGTGCACCACTCTCTAGCGATGGTAAATCGAAGACGAGGCACGGTAATCCCGTTTTACCGTAAAAATCCGGTGTCGAAAAAACGAAGGGTAAAAAACTTACGAGACCTGATTGAGATTCGGGTTGTCCTTTTTGGGAATTAATCTATCCGTTGACGGCTAAATGCGGTCAAAGCCGTAGAACTCACCGTGGCCTTCTTTTTGACAGGTTATGGCTCCCGTAACTCCAAACGAGCCAAAAGTTATGGCCGTTCGAATAATCGATATCTACAGGGTGCAAGATCGGCGGTGCAAGGTGCAACATCCGTCCGAAATGGCGAAACAGTGCCGTACGACTTTTAGAAATGCGTGCATGGATTTGAAAGGGAACAGTACCATGGTGCACCACTCTCCAGCGATGGTAAATCGAAGACGAGCCACGGTAATCCCGTTTTACCGTTGAAATCCGGCGTCGAAAAAACGAAGGGTAAAAAACTTGCGAGACCCGATTGAGATTCGGGTTGTCCTTTTTGAGCATTAATCTATCTGTTGACGGCTGAAACCCGTCAAAGCCGTAGCACAAACAGTGGCCTTCGTTTTGACAGGTTATGGCTCCCGTAACTCTAAACGAGCCAGAAGTTATGACCGTCCGAATAATCGATATCTACAGGGTGCAACATCCGCGGTGCAAGGTGCAACATCCGTCCGAAATGACGAAACAGTGTCGTACGACTTTTAGAAATGCGTGCATGGATTTATAACAGAATAGTACCATGGTGCACCAATCTCCAGCGAAGGTAAATCGAAGACGAGGCACGGTAATCCGGTTTTACCGTAAAAATCCGGTGTCGAAAAAACGAAGGGTAAAAAACTTAAGAGACCCGATTGAGATTCTGGTTGTCCTTTTCGGGCATTAATCTATCCGTCGACGGCTGAAAGCTGTCAAAGCCGTAGAACTCACCGTGGCCTTCGTTTTGACAGGTTATGGCTCCCGTAACTCTAAACGAGCCAAAAGGTACGGTCGTCCGAATAATCGATATTTACAGGGTGCAACATCCGCGGTGCAAGGTGCCACATCCGTCCGAAATTGCGAAACAGTGGCATACGACTTTTAGAAATGCGTGCATGGATTTGAAACAAAACAGTACCATGGTGCACCACTCTCTAGCGATGGTAAATTGAAGACGAGGCACGGTAATCCCGTTTTACCGTTAAAATCCGGTGTCGAAAAAACGAAGGGTAAAAAACTTACGATACCCGATTGAGATTCGAGTTGTCCTTTTCGGGCATTAATCTATCCGTTGACGGATGAAAGCTGTCGAAGCCGTAGAACTCACCGTGGCCTTCATTTTGACAGGTTATGGCTCCCGTAACTCTAAACGAGCCAGAAGTTATGGCCGTCCGAATAATCGATATCTACAGGGTGCAACATACGCGGTGCAAGGTGCAACATCCGTTCGAAATGGAGAAACAGTGGCTTAAAGACTTTTAGAAATGCGTGCATGGATTTGAAACGGAACAGTACCATGGTGCACCACTCTCCAGCGATGGTAAATCGAAGACGAGGCACGGTAATCCCGTTTTACCGTAAAAATCCGGTGTCGAAAAAACGAAGGGTAAAAAACTTACGAGACCCGATTGAGATTCGGGTTGTCCTTTTTGGGCATTAATCTATCCGTTGACGGCTGAAAGCTGTCAAAGCCGTAGAACTCACCGTGGCCTTTGTTTTGACAGGTTATGGCTCCCGTAACTCTAAACGAGCCAGAAGTTATGACCGTCCGAATAATCGATATCTACAGGGTGCAACATCCGCGGTGCAAGGTGCAACATCCGTCCAAAATAGCGAAACAGTGCCGCACGACTTTTAGAAATGCGTGCATGGATTTGAAACGGAACACTACCATGGTGCACCACTCTCCAGCGATGGTAAATCGAAGACGAGGCACGGTAATCCCGTTTTACCGTAAAAATCCGGTGTCGAAAAAAGGAAGGGTAAAAAACTTACGAGACCCGATTGAGATTCGTGTTGTCCTTTTCGGGCATTAATCTATCCATTGACGGATGAAAGCTGTCGAAGCCGTAGAACTCACCGTGGGCTTCATTTTGACAGGTTATGGCTCCCGTAACTCTAAACGAGCCAGAAGTTATGGCCGTCTGAATAATCGATATCTACAGGGTGCAACATCTGCGATGCAAGGTGCAACATCCGTTCGAAATGGCGAAACAATGCCGCACGACATTTAGAAATGCGTGCATGGATTTGAAACGGAACACTACCATGGTGCACCACTCTCTAGCGATGGTAAATCGAAGACGAGGCACGGTACTCCCGTTTTACCGTAAAAACCCGGTGTCGGAAAAACGAAGGGTAAAAAACTTACGAGACCCAATTGAGATTCAGGTTGTCCTTTTTGGGCATTAATCTATCCGTTGACGGCTGAAAGCGGTCAAAGCCGTAGAACTCACCGTGGCCATCGTTTTGACAGGTTATGGCTCCCGTAGCTCTAAACGAGCCAAAAGCTATGGCCGTCCGAATAATCGATATCTACAGGGTGCAAAATCCGCGGTGCAAGGTGCAACATCCGTCCGAAATACCAAAACAGTGCCGTATGACTTTTAGAAATGCGTGCATGGATTTGAAACGGAACAGTACCATGGTGCACCACTCTCTAGCGATGGTAAATCGAAGACGAGGCACGGTAATCCCGTTTTACCGTAAAAATCCGGTGTCGAAAAAACGAAGGGTAAAAAACTTAGGAGACCCGATTGAGATTCGGGTTGTCCTTTTTGGGAATTAATCTATCCGTTGACGGCTAAAAGCGGCCAAAGCCGTAGAACTCACCGTGGCCTTTTTTGTGACAGGTTATGGCTCCCGTAACTCTAAACGAGCTAGAAGTTATGGCCTTCCGAATAATCGATACCTACAGGGTGCAACATCCGCGGTGCAAGGTGCAACATCCGTCCGAAATACCAAAACAGTGTCGTACGACTTTTAGAAATGTGTGCATGGATTTGAAAGGGAACAGTACCATGGTGCACCACTCTCCAGCGATGGTAAATCGAAGACGAGCCACGGTAATCCCGTTTTACCGTTAAAATCCGGCGTCGAAAAAACGAAGGGTAAAAAACTTGCGAGACCCGATTGAGATTCGGGTTGTCCTTTTTGAGCATTAATCTATCCGTTGACGGCTGAAAGCCGTCAAAGCCGTAGAACTAACCGTGGCCTTCGTTTTGACAGGTTATGGCTCCCGTAACTCTAAACGAGCCAGAAGTTATGACCGTCCGAATAATCGATATCTACAGGGTGCAACATCCGCGGTGCAAGGTGCAACATCCGTCCGAAATGGCGAAACAGTGCCGTACGACTTTTAGAAATGCGTGCATGGATTTAAAATGGAATTGTACCATGGTGCACCAATCTCCAGCGAAGCTAAATCGAAGACGAGGCACGGTAATCCCGTTTTATCGTAAAAATCCGGTGTCGAAAAAACGAAGGGTAAAAAACTTAAAAGACCCGATTGAGATTCTGGTTGTCCTTTTCGGGCATTAATCTATCCATCGACGGCTGAAAGCTGTCAAAGCCGTAGAACTCACCGTGGCCTTCGTTTTGACAGGTTATGGCTCCCGTAACTCTAAACGAGCCAAAAGGTATGGTCGTCCGAATAATCGATATCTACAGGGTGCAACATCCGCGGTGCAAGGTGCCACATCCGTCCGAAATTGCGAAACAGTGGCATACGACTTTTAGAAATGCATGCATGGATTTGAAACCAAACAGTTCCATGGTGCACCACTCTCCTGCGATGGTAAATTGAAGACGAGGCACGGTAATCCCGTTTTACCGTTAAAATCCGGTGTCGAAAAAACGAAGGGTAAAAAACTTACGAGACCCGATTGAGATTCGAGTTGTCCTTTTCGGGCATTAATCTATCTGTTGACGGATGAAAGCTGTCGAAGCCGTATAACTCACCGTGGCCTTCATTTTGACAGGTTATGGCTCCCGTAACTCTAAACGAGCCAGAAGTTATGGTCGTCCGAATAATCGATATCTACAGGGTGCAACATCCGCGGTGCAAGGTGAAACATCCGTCCGAAATGGAGAAACAGTGGCTTAAAGACTTTTAGAAATGCGTGCATGGATTTGAAACGGAACAGTACCATGGTGCACCACTCTCCAGCGATGGTAAATCAAAGACGAGGCACGGTAATCCCGTTTTACCGTAAAAATCCGGTGTCGAAAAAACGAAGGGTAAAAAACTTACGAGACCCGATTGAGATTCGGGTTGTCCTTTTTGGGCATTAATCTATCCGTTGACGGCTGAAAGCTGTCAAAGCCGTAGAACTCACCATGGCCTTTGTTTTGACAGGTTATGGCTCCCGTAACTCTAAACGAGCCAGAAGTTATGACCGTCCGAATAATCGATATCTACAGGGTGCAACATCCGCGGTGCAAGGTGCAACATCCGTCCAAAATAGCGAAACAGTGCCACACGACTTTTAGAATTGCGTGCATGGATTTGAAACGGAACACTACCATGGTGCACCACTCTCTAGCGATGGTAAATCGAAGACAAGGCACGGTAATCCCGTTTTACCATAAAAATCCGGTGTCGAAAAAAGGAAGGGTAAAAAACTTACGAGACCCGATTGAGATTCGGGTTGTCCTTTTCGGGCATTAATCTATCCGTTGACGGATGAAAGCTGTCGAAGCCGTAGAACTCACCGTGGGCTTCGTTTTGACAGGTTATGGCTCCCGTAACTCTAAACGAGCCAGAAGTTATGGCCGTCTGAATAATCAATATCTACAGGGTGCAACATCTGCGGTGCAAGGTGCAACATCCGTCCGAAATGGCGAAACAGTGTCGTAAGTGTTGAATATGCGCTTATATGATTTTTGTTTGATGATAATAAACATATATACATTTGTTTAAATGTATTTGATAATATACTATTTTATTTTTCACAGATTAAATAAATATTTGCTGAATAAAATAAATAACACGAAATTTGAATTCAAACGAATATTTTATTCATATAAATATTTATTCCATCTTTGAATAGTACAATTTCAAGCTCTCACTATAACAATATAACTTTGATTACAATTACATCACATTACATATTTACAGTTCACCTCACTACATATCACTCACACTCGTATTTATCTTCAACTCCATTCCAATTTGAATCCAGCATCTGAGAAATCTGCAAAAATATAAACTAACGCAGTAAAATTGAAAATAAAATATTTTTGCAATATAAAATAAAAGATGAATTTTGAAAATATGATTTGCCTCAGTTATTTGGGTTGTTCGTCATCATTTATATTTGAATTCATCATACACGAACAACTTGTGACATACACAGTGTATTACTGTATATGCCACAAGGCCGTGCACGCCGATATATACACTTGATTGTTTTACAGGGACAGGTACGCACAGGTCAAACCCAAATGAAAAACCGGGTTCAACTCACGTGCAATAACATTGAAAATCACGACACGAGCACAAGGTCAAACCCGAGTTGTGAAATTGGATTCAACACAGGTGCAAATTAAAAAATAAATTCGAATGCAATAAAATGTCGGGAGTACACATGCCCAGACTCAAGCCAACATGAAACAAGACTGAATCAAAATGCAACGACCAAAATCATCAATGAACAAAGACTCCAAGCCTACAAAACTGCATGCACACGACAGCTACAAAGTGCAAAGGCCATGATCAAGCCAACACAGCAACCATTAACTGCAACAAGGTGATATGCAAACTACAACAGGCCAGAGGTGAAAGCAATACACGACTGAAGTGATGAAGTGAATGCAAACAACTCGGCAATCAAATAACAGTGAAGTCCAGGCCAAACCAACCAGAAGTTCAAAGCAGTAAGGTACATGAAGCAAACAACAACACGAAGGCAACATGATCAAAAGATCAGAGCAGACATAACAGGTGAAGCATCACCAAAGACTGCAGCATCAATTAAACGACCTATATATATGTACAGAGGCAACATGAATGGAAACTGCATCAATGCATATAAAAAAAAGAGAGACAAACAATACAATGCAACAACATGGTAAACAAGGCATAGCAACCACAAGATACTGCAACAAACACTCAAGTGAGTGAAACTCAAGTTATTATGCATCAGTGAGCCAAGAATACATGTACTCAAGCTCGACTAACAGTGCAGACAAATGCTCATATGAATATGAAATAACCAGAGCCAAGAATACATGTACTCGAGACAATATGCACAAATGTAAGACCAAAGTGCAACAGACCAATTCCAAATGCATCAGAGAAGTAGTAATGAAACTGCAGTGAACAAACCAGAAGAAAACCATACAAGACTACCAAGCACAATTCAGATAACATGTCAAAGACCATAAGTAATTAAACCAGAATGCTTCAGCGTACAGTGAGCCCGAGCATAAGTGACTCATGGAAAGGAAACTACAACAATGTAATACACAGTATGAATGAATACAACAAGTCCAGATACAAGCTAGTTCCAGTGCCAACATATTCAACTCGAAGTGCAACTACAAGTACATAGAGAAACAACTCAAATGCAAGTTTGCAAATGCAGACTCAAACACACTGATCAAATGAAGATATGAAGAACACAAGGGTCGAACTAATAAGTCCATCAGAAATTCACAAGCTAATATCAGTTGTGATCAAGTCAACAAAAGTCGGGTTTGAATCAAAGCATACTGAAGCAAAGCCAGCAGTAAATATTTCACGAAATCAACATGGTCAAAGAAAATCAACACAATTCAAGTTAGTATGAAAAATTGACCAAGTGACAAATCAACACCGTGATGAGCACGGCAATTCAAAGCCGTGGGAAGCAAGCAACAAAAATATACGCATATGAAAAGGTCAGAAATCATCTCAGCATCAAAGTGAAATCGACGGCCGATCAAATATTAGTTGACAAATTCAAGTAAAAAATTTACGACGCAAATCTAGGGTTACAAACCTTATATAAATTGATATCATCATCGGCAATTTTCTGCATCGAGTTCAAGCATAAAACCAGCAAGACAAAAGGATCAAATTACATACCGAACCAATCGAACTCGATCAAGGAGGAGAAGCCGCAAACAATTGAAGTAAATCAGAGAAACAGTGATTGCAATCAACCAACAAAGGCAGCGACTTCAATTTGAAACCCTAATTTAAGAGCACGACACCAAAGGGACGAAGCCCTAAAATCTGAGGAGCGGCCATTTTTTTCACGAACGAAAATAATAATAAAAGGAACGGGTTGAAGAAGTGAATAAGGGGCCGGCCTTTGTTTATTAATTTGGGCTTTGTTTTTTATTAAATAGGGTTTTGTTATTTCAATTGTTTTTAATTTGTATTTTCTTTTAAACCGTTTTTAATTTTCTAGTCGTGTGACTAGGGGACAAACTACGGTGTGTAGTTTGGGAATTCGCAACTCGGTGGTTGAGTTGTGGTCAGGGTTTTGAGCGTAGAGTTAGATTAGTCAATAGCGGGTATAGCGAGTTTACGTGTGTAAGCGAGGGACTATCTAATTTCTAGTAGAAACTTTGGGGGCAGCACATAGGCAGGGTTTTGCCAAAGCTGGGTAAATTCTGTGTTGTTCTGTTCTGTTATTTATATTCTGCCATATTTGTGCTGCTATTCTGTGATCTGAATTTAAATTATTGATAAGCTTCTGCAATTAATTTTTATAATTTACACTATCACCCTATTCACCCCCCCTCTAGGGTGAAATCGATCCTACAAGTGGTATCAGAGCTAGGAACAAAAGCCATTTTTGTTTTAAAATTTTGATTTCACAAAAACCAATTTTCGTTTAAAAATTCGTGTTTTAAAAATTCGTGTTTCAAAAAAATCGGTTTTTGTTTTAAAAATTTGAATTTTTAAAATGGTTTCTTTTAATAATGCTTTTGCAGAAGGTCAATCCATAGTTAGACCACCAATGTTCAATGGTGAATATGCTTACTGGAAAAATAGAATGCAAATTTTTCTGAAAACCATTGACGCTTGGAATATTGTTGAGACAAGTTATAGTATACCAACTATAACTGTAGATAATCAGAAAATAGAGAAACCAAAAGATCAAAGGACAGATCTAGAAAATAGATTACAAAATGCAAATGCTAGAGCTATGAATTCTATTATCTTTTCATTGGATCAATTTGAATTTAATCGTGTCTCACATTGTCTAACTGCACAGGAAATATGGCACACACTAGAAGTGACTCACGAAGGAACATCTCAAGTCAAAGAATCTCGCCTTGCAATGCTAAGCAGCGAATATGAGAACTTCAAAATGGCGAAGGAAGAAAATGTCAAAGACATGTACGGACGACTCTCCAATATCGTATATAAATCAAAAGCTCTCGGAAAAACATACACCGAATTAGAAATAGTCCGGAAAATCCTCAGAGTCCTTCCACGAAGCTTTGAAGCAAAAGTAACTGCCATACAAGAATCGAAAGATTTAAAACAACTTAAAGTTGAAGAACTCATCGGAAATCTCACCACTTATGAGCTAGAAATAAAATTCAAAGAAGAGCGTGAAGGAGGTGATACTCAAAAGAAATCAATAGCTCTCAAAGGAACAACCAAAAGTGATGATGATAACGATGAAGATGATGGAGCAGCAGAATTGGAGCTGTTAATAAGGAAATTCAAAAAATGGAATCAAAAACATGGAAATTCAGCTCGAATTCAAAAAGCAAAAAGCAGAATAGCCAAAGCACTAGACTACTCAGAAGAACAAAAGTTTATTTGTTATAATTGCAACAAACCCGGCCATATCAAGCCCGATTGTCCACAAATTAAATCCAGCCATAGAAAGAAACAGAAAAAGAAAAGTTTTGCAGCCACTTGGGATGTAATAGACGAGAATGATCAAAGCACTGGCAGTGAAAGCGAAAAGGCAGAATTGTGTCTTCGAGCTGATACAACTGACAGTGACGATGACGAGCCAAGTGAGGTATCAAAACTTACCCATTCTGAGTTGCTTATATATTTTCATGAAGTAAACGGTTTTTTTGAACGACTTAGGGAAAAATACGCCAAACTTGAATCTCAAAAAGATACTTTGATAGAATGTAATAAACAACTTGATCAATTAGTTAAAACCTATCAACGTAGAATCCCTAAGTGTGATAAGTGTCCAACATTCGAAGAAGAAATTAAAAAATCAGAAATCAATATAAAATCACTTGAAAATGAAATTCTGATTTTAAAAGAGAATGAAAATACTAGGAGAGAGAATTCTATTAAAAGGTGCACACAATTGTTAAACGAAAATGAATCTCTCAAAACACAAGTCCAACAATTGTCAACGACTTTGGATAAATTTTCAAAAAGTGGAAAATCGTTGAATATGCTATTAGGAAAGCAAACTGTTAATTCGGTTAGACAAGGACTTGGATATAATAGTTCGAAAATTGTTGAAAGCAATATTAGTCAAGCTAAATCCATGTGCACAATTTGTAGAAAATATGGACACAATCATAATAATTGTTGGTATAGACCCAAACATGTGAAAACTATACCGATTTGGATTCCAAAAGGCACAAATATAAAATCTCTCAAAGTTAAACAAATTTGGGTGCCAAAAGGAACAATTATAAATAGTTTTGGGTCTTTACAAAATTGTTTTTCGAAATATTCTGTCACTAACAATCATGGACCTATAAAAACAAATAGGTCACATAAATCTTTTCTCGTGTAGGTGTGGTGGCAGGCTAAGGAACAACAATAGTGTTCTCTGGATTTTGGCTGTTCCAGAAATGCAACGGGCGACAAAACAAAGTTCCTTAGCCTAGTATAAAGGTGACCGAATCACAATGGACAACAACGAAAAATATCGTAAAGGTAAAACAGGTAATGGTATGTTTTAAACGATATATTAAATGTGATAATCTGCACCGTATTCTGAATTAAAATCAGCCAGTATTGAGATTGATGAAAAGATGATGATTTTGTTTCTGACTTATTCAAAATAGTTGGTCAATTATATTCTTATGCCAAAAACACTATAAAAATCTCTAGATTCTTTGAATTACTTCATATATATCATTTTGGATTAAAAATAGTGTTTTGTTGGATAATAATACATTTGGTTATAATTCGGCTAACTCTATATTCACCGTTTTTCTGATTATTTACACGGCTTCATTTCAAATTCAAAAGAATGTCATTTAAATTGTTGTTAAAATTGAATTTGAAATTTTTGGTGCACTCTTCATGTTTTGGTCTATAAAATTCAATTAATGATTTTTGAGTGAAAGAGAAATTCAGATGCAGATTACACTGGTAATCTAGTTGATAGAAAAATTACTAGTGAAACGTGATTTTTTTTGAGACATTTAGTAATTGCATCGTTTTTCAAAGAAAATATCTGCATATTCTTCATTTCAAATAATTTTCAAATAGCAGAAAATTCTCTTTTAAAACCCCTGGAGAAAATCATGTTTGACCATAGTTTCAGGTTAGTCATTTTTGAAAAATTAATTTCATAATTATTTTTGAATTTGATTTTAAATGACCATTTTGACTAATCTGACTCCCTAATGTTTATCGAAAAGAAAAACAGTGATTGAAAGAGTGATGAGTGTTAATATTGATCAAATATTATGACTCGAGACAGTATAATAAATGAATTTCTTTAGAAATTTAAACAAGAGTTATAAAACTGTTTGTTGGTAAAAATTCCATGACCATCTCTATATCTATCATATTTCTAACGACCATCACTCATCAAAATTCTATATAGTTTGTCGATATGTGGTACTTTAAACAGGAATCGTTCGTTTTTCATTTTCACATTTTTTTTTAAAAAAAAAATTTAATTAATAATAATAATAAATAAATACCAAAGTATTCACTCTCATTTAAAAGTCCTCACGGTTATGCATGGGTGAATTACTTGGAATTTGTTATGTGCTTCCATGCTCATTTAAAAGTCCTCGCGGTTATGCATGTATGGAACGCATATGAAAAGTTGATTTGTAAAATAAACAAGTTGATTCTAATCCCATTTAAAAGTCCTCACGGTTATGCGTGGTTAGAAGATACTTGAATTCATTTTTTTTAAAATAAAATTGGAATACTACTAATCTCATTTAAAAGTCCTAACGGTTATGCATGGTTAGTAGTTATTCAAATTCCTGATATAAATTTACCACAAATAGACACAATTGTATGGTTTTATATGATGATATCATTCCTATCATTCTAAAAGTGGAATATGTGCCTAACAAAATATTTATGATTTTTGTTTGACTTTTTATTGAAATTTAATATTTATATTCAATTGAGTTTTAATGTTGGAATGATATCGATTACTTTATCTCTATTTTCTCTAACACTATTATTCTTTTGCTGATAACAAAAGGGGGAGAGAAAAGTTAAGATTTTGTCAAATAGAATCAAGCAAAGGTCAAATAATTTTCCACTTGCATATAGGCTCATTTATATATTTCTACTTGTATGCATATATGTGGGGGAGCTTTGTGTAGAGAGGAAGCATTCAAATAGGGGGAGCAATTAGGATATTAGGATATATCTATGATCAAATACATTTAACATATTCAAAATCTTAAATATATGTTTGTTATCATCAAAAGGGGGAGATTGTTGAATATGCGCTTTTATGATTTTTGTTTGATGATAATAAACATATATACATTCGTTTAAATGTATTTGATAATATACTATTTTATTTTTCACAGATTAAATAAATATTTGCTGAATAAAATAAATAACACGAAATTTGAATTCAAACGAATATTTTATTCAAATAAATATTTATTCCATCTTTGAATAGTACAATTTCAAGCTCTCACTATAACTATATAACTTTGATTACAATTACATCACATTACATATTTATAGTTCACCTCACTACATATCACTCACACTCGTATTTATCTTCAACTCCATTCCAGTTTGAATCCAGCATCTGAGAAATCTGCAAAAATATAAACTAACGCAGTAAAATTGAAAATAAAATATTTTTGCAATATAAAATAAAAGATGAATTTTGAAAATATGATTTGCCTCAGTTATTTGGGTTGTTCGTCATCATTTATATTTGAATTCATCATACACGAACAACTTGTGACATACACAGTGTATTACTGTATATGCCACAAGGCCGTGCACGTCGATATATACACTTGATTGTTTTACAGGGACAGGTACGCATAGGTCAAACCCAAATGAAAAATCGGGTTCAACTCACGTGCAATAACATTGAAAATCACGACAAGAGCACAAGGTCAAACCCGAGTTGTGAAACTGGATTCAACACAGGTGCAAATTCAAAAATAAATTCGAATGCAATAAAATGTCAGGAGTACACATGCCCAGACTCAAGCCAACATGAAACAAGACTGAATCAAAATGCAACGACCAAAATCATCAATGAACAAAGACTCCAAGCCTACAAAACTGCATGCACACGGCAGCTACAAAGTTCAAAGGCCATGATCAAGCCAACACAGCAACCATTAACTGCAACAAGGTGATATGCAAACTACAACAGGCCAGAGGTGAAAGCAATACACGACTGAAGTGATGAAATGAATGCAAACAACTCGGCAATCAAATAACAGTGAAGTCCAGGCCAAACCAACCAGAAGTTCAAAGCAGTAAGGTACATGAAGCAAACAACAACACGAAGGCAACATGATCAAAAGTTCAGAGCAGACATAACAGGTGAAGCATCACCAAAGACTGCAGCATCAATTAAACGGCCTATATATATGTACAGAGGCAACATGAATGGAAACTGCATCAATGCATATAAAAAAAAAGAGAGACAAACAATACAATGCAACAACATGGTAAACAAGGCATAGCAACCACAAGATACTGCAACAAACACTCAAGTGAGTGAAACTCAAGTTACAATGCATCAGTGAGCCAAGAATACATGTACTCAAGCTCGACTAACAGTGCAGACAAATGCTCATATGAATATGAAATAACCAGAGCCAAGAATACATGTACTCGAGACAATATGCACAAATGTAAGACCAAAGTGCAACAGACCAATTCCAAATGCATCAGAGAAGTAGTAATGAAACTGCAGTGAACAAACCAGAAGAAAACCATACAAGACTACCAAGCACAATTCAGATAACATGTCAAAGACCACAAGTAATAAAACCAGAATGCTTCAGCGTACAGTGAGCCCGAGCATAAGTGACTCATGGAAAGGAAACTACAACAATGTAATACACAGTATGAATGAATACAACAAGTCCAGATACAAGCTAGTTCCAGTGCCAACATATTCAACTCGAAGTGTAACTACAAGTACAGAGAGCAACAACTCAAATCCAAGTATGCAAATGCAGACTCAAACACACTGATCAAATGAAGATATGAAGAACACAAGGGTCAAACTAATAAGTCCATCAGAAATTCACAAGCTAATATCAGTTGTGATCAAGTCAACAAAAGTCTGGTTTGAAGCAAAGCCAGCAGTAAATATTTCACGAAATCAACATGGTCAAAGAAAATTAACACAATTCAAGTTAGTATGAAAAATTGACCAAGTCACAAATCAACACCGTGATGAGCACGGCAATTCAAAGCCGTGGGAAGCAAGCAACAAAAATATACGCATATGAAAAGGTCAGAAATCATCTCAGCATCAAAGTGAAATCGAACGGCCGATCAAATATCAGTTGACAAATTCAAGTAAAAAATATACGACGCAAATCTAGGGTTACAAACCCTATATAAATTGATATCGTCATCGGCAATTTTCTGCATCGAGTTCAAGCATAAAACCAGCAAGACAAAAGCATCAAATTACATACCGAACCAATCGAACTCGATCAAGGTAGAGAAGCCGCAAACAATTGAAGCAAATCAGAGAAACAGTGATTGCAATCAACCAACAAAGGTAGCGACTTCAATTTGAAACCCTAATTTAAGAGCATGGCACCAAAGGGACGAAGCCCTAAAATCTGAGGAGCGGCCATTTTTTTTCACGTACGAAAATAATAATAAAAGGAACGGGTTGAAGAAGTGAATAAGGGGCCGGCCTTTGTTTATTAATTTGGGCTTTGTTTTTTATTAAATAGGGTTTTGTTATTTCAATTGTTTTTAATTTGTATTTTCTTTTAAACCGTTTTTAATTTTCTAGTCGTGTGACTAGGGGACAAACTACGGTATGTAGTTTGGGAATTCGCAACTCGGTGGTTGAGTTGTGGTCAGGGTTTTGAGCGTAGAGTTAGATTAGTCAATAGCGGGTATAGCGAGTTTACGTGTGTAAGCGAGGGACTATCTAATTTCTAGTAGAAACCTTGGGGGCAGCACATAGGCAGGGTTTTGCCGAAGCTGGGTAAATTCTGTGTTGTTCTGTTCTGTTATTTATATTCTACTATATCTGTGCTGCTATTCTGTGATCTGAATTTAAATTAATTGATAAGCTTCTGCGATTAATTTTTATAATTTACACTATCACCCTATTCACCCCCCTCTAGGGTGAAATCGATCCTACAGTAAAGACTTTTAGAAATGCGTGCATGGATTTGAAATGGAACAGTACCATGGTGCACCACTCTCCAGTGATGGTAAATCGAAGACGAGGCACGGTAATCCCGTTTTACCGTAAAAATCCGGTGTCGAAAAAACGAAGGGTAAAAAACTTACGAGGCCCGATTGAGATTCGGGTTGTCCTTTTTGGGCATTAATCTATCCGTTGACGGCTGAAAGCGGTCAAAGCCGTAAAACTCACCTTGGCCTTCGTTTTGACAGGTTAGGCCTCCCGTAACTCTAAACGAGCCAGATGTTATGGCCGTCCGAAAAATCGATATCTACAGGGTGCAACATCCGCGGTGCAAGGTGCAACATCCGTCCGAAATGGCGAAACTGTGTCGTATGACTTTTAGAAATGTGTGCATAGATTTGAAATTGAATAGTACCATGGTGCACCACTCTCCAGCGAAGGTAAATCGAAGACGAGCCACGGTAATCCCGTTTTATCGTTAAAATCCAGTGTCGAAAAAACGAAGGGTAAAAAACTTACGAGACCCGATTGAGATTCGAGTTGTTCTTTTTGGGCATTAATCTATCCGTTGACGGCTGAAAGCGGTCAAAGCCGTAGAACTCACCATGGCCTTTGTTTTGACAAGTTATGGCTCCCGTAACTCTAAACGAGCCAGAAGTTAAGGCCGACCGAATAATCGATATCTATAGGGTGCAACATCCGCGGTGCAAGGTGCAACATCCGTCCGAAATGGCGAAACAGCGTCGTACGACTTTTAGAAATGCATGCATGGATTTGAAACGGAACATTACCATGGTGCACCACTCTCCAGCGATGGTAAATCGAAGACGAGCCATGGTAATCCCGTTTTACCGTAAAAATCCGGTGTCGAAAAAACGAAGTGTAAAAAACTTACGAGACCCGATTGAGATTCGGGTTGTCCTTTTCGGGCATTAATCTATCCATTGACGGCTGAAAGCTTTCAAAGCCATAGAACTCACCGTGGACTTCGTTTTGACAGGTTATGGCTCCCGTAACTCTAAACGAGCCAGAAGTTATGCCCATCCGAATAATCGATATCTACAGGGTGCAACATCCGCGGTGCAAGGTGCAAAATCCGTCCGAAATAGCGAAACAGTGCCGCACAACTTTTAGAAATGCGTGCATGGATTTGAAAAGGAACAGTACCATTGTGCACCACTCTCCAGCGATGGTAGATCGAAGACGAGGAACGATAATCCCGTTTTACCGTAAAAATCCGGTGTCGAAAAAACGAAGGGTAAAAAACTTACGAGACCCGATGGAGATTTGGGTCGTCCTTTTCGGGCATTAATCTATCCGTTGACGGCTGAAAGCGGTCAAAGCTGTAAAACTCACCGTGGCCTTCGTTTTGACAGGTTATGCCTCCCGTAACTCTAAACGAGCCAGAAGTTATGGACGTCCGAAAAATCGATATCTACAGGGTGCAGCATCCGCGGTGCAAGGTGCAACATCCGTCCGAAATGGCGAAACAGTGGCGTAAAGACTTTTAGAAATGCGTGCATGGATTTGAAATGGAACAGTACCATGGTGCACCACTCTCCAGCGATGGTAAATCGAAGATGAGGCACGGTAATCCCGTTTTACCGTAAAAATCCGGTGTCGAAAAAAGGAAGGGTAAAAAACTTACGAGACCCGATCGAGATTCGGGTTGTCCTTTTCGGGCATTAATCTATCCGTTGATGAATAAAAGCTTTCGAAGCTATAGAACTCACCGTGGGATTCATTTTGACAGGTTATGGCTCCCGTAAATCTAAACGAGCCAGAAGATATGGTCGTCCGAATAATCGATATCTACAGGGTGCAACATCCGCGGTGCAAGGTGCAACATCCGTCCGAAATGGCGAAACAGTGGCGTAAAGACTTTTAGAAAGGCGTGCATGGATTTGAAACGGAACAGTACCATGGTGCACCACTCTCCAGTGATGGTAAATCGAAGACGAGGCACGGTAATCCCGTTTTACCGTAAAAATCCGGTGTCGAAAAAACGAAGGGTAAAAAACTTACGAGACCCGATTGAGATTCGGGTTGTCCTTTTTGGGCATTAATCTATCCGTTGACGGCTGAAAGCAGTCAAAGCCGTAGAACCCACCGTGGCCTTCGTTTTGACAGGTTATGGCTCCCGTAACTCTAAACGAGCCAGAAGTTATGGTCGTCCGAATAATCGATATCTACAGGGTGCAACATCCGCGGTGCAAGGTGCAACATTCGTCCGAAATGGCGAAATAGTGCCGTACGACTTTTAGAAATGCATGCATGGATTTGAAACGGAACAGTACCATGGTGCACCACTCTCTAGTGATGGTAAATCGAAGACGAGGCACGGTAATCCCGTTTTACCGTAAAAATCCAGTGTCGAAAAAACGAAGGGTAAAAAACTTACGAGACCCGATTGAGATTCGGGTTGTCTTTTTTGGGCATTAATCTATCCGTTGACGGCTGAAAGCGGTCAATGCCGTAGAACTCACCGTGGCCTTCGTTTTGACAGGTTATGGCTCCCGTAACTCTAAACGAGCCAGAAGTTGTGGCCGTCCGAATAATCGATATCTACAGGGTGCAACGTCCGCGGTGCAAGGTGCAACATCCGTCCGAAATGGCGAAGTGCCGTACGACTTTTAGAAATGCGTGCATGGATTTGAAACGGAACAGTACCATGGTGCACCAATCTCCAGCGATGGTAAATCGAAGACGAGGCACGGTAATCCCGTTTTACCGCAAAAATCCGGTGTCGAAAAAACGAAGTGTAAAAAACTTACGAGACCCGATTGAGAGTCGGATTGTCCTTTTTGGGCATTAATCTATCCGTTGACGTCTGAAAGTGGTCAAAGCCGTAGAACTCACCGTGGCCTTCGTTTTGAAAGGTTATGGCTCCCGTAACTCTAAACGAGCCAAAAGTTATGGCCGTCCGAATAATCGATATCTACAGGGTGCAACATCCATCCGAAATAGCGAACAGTGCCGTACGACTTTAAGAAATGCGTGCATGGATTTGAAACGGAACAGTACCATGGTGCACCGCTCTCCAGAGATGGTAAATCGAAGACGAGCCACGGTAATCCCGTTTTACAGTAAAAATCCGGTGTCGAAAAAACGAAGGGTAAAAAACTTACGAGACCCGATTGAGATTCGTGCTGTCCTTTTCGGGCATTAATCTATCCGTTGACGGCTGAAAGCTGTCTAATCCGTAGAACTCACCGAGGCCTTCGTTTTGACAGGTTATGGCTTCCGTAACTCTAAACGAGCCAGAAGTTATGGCCATCCGAATAATCGATATCTACAGGGTGCAACATCCATCCGAAATAGCGAACAGTGTCGTACGACTTTAAGAAATGCGTGCATGGATTTGAAACGGAACAGTACCATGGTGCACCGCTCTCCAGAGATGGTAAATCGAAGACGAGCCACGGTAATCCCGTTTTACAGTAAAAATCCGGTGTCGAAAAAACGAAGGGTAAAAAACTTACGAGACCCGATTGAGATTCGTGCTGTCCTTTTCGGGCATTAATCTATCCGTTGACGGCTGAAAGCTGTCAAATCCGTAGAACTCACCGAGGCCTTCGTTTTGACAGGTTATGGCTTCCGTAACTCTAAACGAGCCAGAAGTTATGGCCGTCCAAATAATCGATATCTACAGGGTGCAACATCCGCGGTGCAAGGTGCAACATCCGTCCGAAATGGCGAAACCGTGCCGTACGACTTTTAGAAATGCGTGCATGCATTTGAAACGGAACAGTACCATGGTGCACCACTCTCTAGCGATGGTAAATCGAAGACGAGGCACGGTAATCCCGTTTTACCGTAAAAATCCGGTGTCGAAAAAACGAAGGGTAAAAAACTTACGAGACCCGATTGAGATTCGGGTTGTCCTTTTTGGGCGTTAATCTATCCGTTGACGGCTGAAAGCGGTCAAAGCCGTAGAACTCACCGTGGCCTTCGTTTTGACAGGTTATGGCTCCCGTTACTCTAAACGAGCCTGAAGTTATGGCCGTCCGAATAATCGATATCTACATGGTGCAACATCCGCGGTGCAAGGTGCAACATCCGTCCGAAATGGCGAAACAGTGCCGTATGACTTTTAGAAATGCATGGATTTGGAATGGAACAGTACCATGGTGCACCACTCTCCAGCGATGGTAAATCGAAGACGAGTCACGGTAATCCCGTTTTACCGTTAAAATCCGGTGTCGAAAAAACGAAGGGTAAAAAACTTATGAGACCCGATTGAGATTCGAGTTGTCCTTTTCGGGCATTAATCTATCCGTTGACAGCTGAAAGCAGTCAAAGCCGTAGAACTCACCATGGCCTTCATTTTGACAGGTTATGGCTCCCGTAACTCTAAACGAGCCAGAAGTTATGGCCGTCCGAATGATCGATATCTACAGGGTGCAACATCCGCGGTGCAAGGTGCAACATCCGTCCGAAATAGCAAAACGGTGCCGTACGACTTTTAGAAATGCGTGCATGGATTTGAAACGGAACAGTACCATGGTGCACCACTCTCTAGCGATGGTAAATCGAAGACGAGGCACGGTAATCCCGTTTTACCGTAAAAATCCGGTGTCGAAAAAACGAAGGTAAAAAACTTACGAGACCCGATTGAGATTCGGGTTGTCCTTCTTGGGAATTAATCTATCCGTTGATGGCTGAAAGCGGTCAAAGCCGTAGAACTCACTGTGGCCTTCTTTTTGACAGGTCATGGCTCCCGTAACTCTAAACGATCCAAAAGTTTTGGCCGTCCGAATAATCGATATCTACAGTGTGCAACATCGGTGGTGCAAGGTGCAACATCCGTCCGAAATGGCGAAACAGTGCCGTACGACTTTTAGAAATGCATGCACGGATTTGAAATGGAACAGTACCATGGTGCACCACTCTCCAGCGATGGTAAATCGAAGACGAGCCACGGTAATCCCGTTTTACCGTTAAAATCCGGCGTCGAAAAAACGAAGGGTAAAATCCTTGCGAGACCCGATTGAGATTCGGGTTGTCCTTTTCAGGCTTTAATCTATCCATTGACGGCTGAAAGCTGTCAAAGCCGTAGAACTCACCGTGGTCTTCGTTTTGACAGTTTATGGCTCCCGTAACTCTAAACGAGCCTGAAGTTATGGCTGTCCGAATAATCGATATCTACAGGGTGCAACATCCGCGGTGCAAGGTGCAACATCCATCCGAAATGGCGAAATAGTGCCGTACGACTTTTAGAAATGCGTGCATGGATTTAAAACGGAATAGTACCATGGTGCACCTATCTCCAGCGAAGGTAAATCGAAGACGAGGCAGGTAATCCCGTTTTACCGTAAAAATCCGGTGTCGAAAAAACGAAGGGTAGAAAACTTAGGAGACCCGATTGAGATTCTGGTTGTCCTTTTCGGGCATTAATCTATCCGTTGACGGCTGGAAGCTGTCAAAGCCGTAGAACTCACCGTGGCCTTCGGTTTGACAGGTAATGGGTCCCGTAACTCTAAACGAGCCGAAAGGTATGGTCGTCCGAATAATCGATATCTACAGGGTGCAACATCCGCGGTGCAAGGTGCCACATCCGTCCGAAATTGCGAAACAGTGGCATACGACATTTAGAAATGCGTGCATGGATTTGAAACAAAACAGTACCATGGTGCACCACTCTCCAGCGATGGAAAATCGAAGACGAGGCACGGTAATCCCGGTTTACCGTTAAAATCCGGTGTCGAAAAAACGAAGGGTAAAAAACTTACGAGACCCGATTGAGATTCGAGTTGTCCTTTTCTGGCATTAATCAATCCGTTGACGGATGAAAGCTGTCGAAGCCGTAGAACTCACCGTGGCCTTCATTTTGACAGGTTATGGCTCCCGTAACTCTAAACGAGCCAGAAGTTATGGCCGTCCGAATAATCGATATCTACAGGGTGCAACATCCGCGGTGCAAGGTGCAACACCCGTCCGAAATGGAGAAACAGTGGCGTAAAGACTTTTAGAAATGCGTGCATGGATTTGAAACGGAACTGTACCATGGTGCACCACTCTCCAGCGATGGTAAATCGAAGACGAGGCACGGTAATCCCGTTTTATCGTAAAAATCCGGTGTCGAAAAAACGAAGGGTAAAAAACTTACGAGACCCGATTGAGATTCGGGTTGTCCTTTTTGGGCATTAATCTATCCGTTGACGGCTGAAAGCTGTCAAAGCCGTAGAACTCACCGTGGCCTTTGTTTTGACAGATTATGGCTCCCGTAACTCTAAACGAGCCATAAGTTATGACCTTCCGAATAATCGATATCTACAGGGTGAAACATCCACGGTGCAAGGTGCAACATCCGTCCAAAATAGCGAAACAGTGCCGCACGACTTTTAGAAATGCGTGCATGGATTTGAAACGGAACACTACCATGGTGCACCACTCTTCAGCGATGGTAAATCGAAGACGAGGCACGGTAATCCCGTCTTACCGTAAAAATCCGGTGTCGAAAAAAGGAAGGGTAAAAAACTTACGAGACCCGATTGAGATTCGGGTTGTCCTTTTCGGGCATTAATCTATCCGTTGACGGATGGAAGCTGTCGAAGCCGTAGAACTCACCGTGGGCTTCATTTTGACAGGTTATGGCTCCCGTAACTCTAAACGAGCCAGAAGTTATGGTCGTCCGAATAATCGATATCTACAGGGTGCAACATCTGCGGTGCAAGGTGCAACATCCGTCCGAAATGGCGAAACAGTGGCGTAAAGACTTTTAGAAATGCATGCATGGATTTGAAACGGAACAGTACCATGGTGCACCACTCTCCAGTGATGGTAAATCGAAGACGAGGCACGGTAATCCCGTTTTACCGTAAAAATCCGGTGTCAAAAAAACGAAGGGTAAAAAACTTACGAGGCCCAATTGAGATTCGGGTTGTCCTTTTTGGGCATTAATCTATCCGTTGATGGCTGAAAGCAGTCAAAGCCGTAAAACTCACCTTGGCCTTCGTTTTGACAGGTTAGGCCTCCCGTAACTCTAAACGAGCCAGATGTTATGGCCGTCCGAAAAATCGATATCTACAGGGTGCAACATCCGCGGTGCAAGGTGCAACATCCGTCCGAAATGGCGAAACTGTGTCGTACGACTTTTAGAAATGTGTGCATGGATTTGAAATGGAATAGTACCATGGTGCACCACTCTCCAGCGAAGGTAAATCGAAGACGAGCCACGGTAATCCCGTTTTATCGTTAAAATCCAGTGTCGAAAAAACGAAGGGTAAAAAACTTACGAGACCCGATTGAGATTCGGGTTGTTCTTTTTGGGCATTAATCTATCCGTTGACGGCTGAAAGCGGTCAAAGCCATAGAACTCACCATGGCCTTTGTTTTGACAGGTTATGGCTCCCGTAACTCTAAACGAGCCAGAAGTTAAGGCCGGCCGAATAATCGATATCTACTGGGTGCAACATCCGCGGTGCAAGGTGCAACATCCGTCCGAAATGGAGAAACAGTGCCGTACGACTTTTAGAAATGCATGCATGGATTTGAAACGGAACAGTACCATGGTGCACCACTCTCCAGCGATGGTAAATCGAAGACGAGCCACGGTAATCCCGTTTTACCGTAAAAATCCGGTGTCGAAAAAACGAAGGGTAAAAAACTTACGAGACCCGATTGAGATTCGGGTTGTCCTTTTCGGCCATTAATCTATCCATTGACGGCTGAAAGCTGTCAAAGCCATAGAACTCACCGCGGACTTCGTTTTGACAGGTTATGGCTCCCGTAACTCTAAACGAGCTAGAAGTTATGCCCGTCCGAATAATCGATATCTACAGGGTGCAACATCCGCGGTGCAAGGTGCAACATCCGTCCGAAATAGCGAAACAGTGCCGCACGACTTTTAGAAATGCGTGCATGGATTTGAAAAGGAACAGTACCATTGTGCACCACTCTCCAGCGATGGTAGATCGAAGACGAGGCACGGTAATCCCGTTTTACCGTAAAAATCCGGTGTCGAAAAAACGAAGGGTAAAAAACTTACGAGACCCGATGGAGATTTGGGTCGTCCTTTTCGGGCATTAATCTATCCGTTGACGGCTGAAAGCGGTCAAAGCTGTAAAACTCACCGTGGCCTTCGTTTTGACAGGTTATGCCTCCCGTAAATCTAAACGAGCCAGAAGTTATGCACGTCTGAAAAATCGATATCTACAGGGTGCAACATCCGCGGTGCAAGGTGCAACATCCGTCCGAAATGGCGAAACAGTGGCGTAAAGACTTTTAGAAATGCGTGCATGGATTTGAAATGGAACAGTACCATGGTGCACCACTCTCCAGCGATGGTAATTCGAAGACGAGGCACGGTAATCCCGTTTTACCGTAAAAATCCGGTGTCGAAAAAAGGAAGGGTAAAAAACTTACGAGACCCGATTGAGATTCGGGTTGTCCTTTTCGGGCATTAATCTATCCGTTGATGAATGAAAGCTGTCGAAGCTGTAGAACTCACCGTGGGCTTCATTGTGACAGGTTATGGCTCCCGTAAATCTAAACGAGCCAGAAGATATGGTCGTTCGAATAATCGATATCTACAGGGTGCAACATCCGCGGTGCAAGGTGCAACATCCGTCCGAAATGGCGAAACAGTGGCGTAAAGACTTTTAAAAATGCGTGCATGGATTTGAAACGGAACAGTACCATGGTGCACCACTCTCCAGTGATGGTAAATCGAAGACGAGGCATGGTAATCCCGTTTTACCGTAAAAATCCGGTGTCGAAAAAACGAAGGGTAAAAAACTTACGAGACCCGATTGAGATTCGGGTTGTCCTTTTTGGGCATTAATCTATCCGTTGACGGCTGAAAGCGGTCAAAGCCGTAGAACCCACCGTGGCCTTCGTTTTGACAGGTTATGGCTCCCGTAACTCTAAACGAGCCAGAAGTTATGGCCGTCCGAATAATCGATATCTACAGGATGCATCATCCGCGGTGCAAGGTGCAACATCCGTCCGAAATGGCGAAACAGTGCCGTACGACTTTTAGAAATGCATGCATGTATTTGAAACGGAATAGTACCATGGTGCACCACTCTCCAGCGATGGTAAATCGAAGACGAGCCACGGTAATCCCGTTTTACCGTTAAAATCCGGTGTCGAAAAAACGAAGGGTAAAAAACTTACGAGACCCGATTGAGATTCGGGTTGTCCTTTTTGGGTATTAATCAATCCGTTGACGGCTGAAAGCGGTCAAAGCCGTAGAACTCACCGTGGCCTTCGTTTTGACAGGTTATGGCTCCCGTAACTCTAAACGAGCCAGAAGTTATGGCCGTCCGAATAATCGATATCTACAGGGTGCAACGTCCGCGGTGCAAGGTGCAACATCCGTCCGAAATGGCGAAGTGCCGTACGACTTTTAGAAACGCGTGCACGGATTTGAAACGGAACAGTACCATGGTGCACCACTCTCCAGCGATGGTAAATCGAAGACGAGGCACGGTAATCCCGTTTTACCGTAAAAATCCGGTGTCGAAAAAACGAAGTGTAAAAAACTTACGAGACCCGATTGAGAGTCGGATTGTCCTTTTTGGGCATTAATCTATCCGTTGACTTCTAAAAGTTGTCAAAGCCGTAGAACTCACCGTGGCCTTCGTTTTGACAAGTTATGGCTCCCGTAACTCTAAACGAGCCAAAAGTTATGGCCGTCTGAATAATCGATATCTACAGGGTGCAACATCCACGGTGCAAGGTGCAACATCCATCCGAAATGGCGAAACAGTGCCGTACGACTTTTAGAAATGCATGCACGTATTTGAAACGGAACAGTACCATGGTGCACCACTCTCCAGCGATGGTAAATCGAAGACGAGCCACGGTAATCCCGTTTTACCGTTAAAATCCGGTGTCGAAAAAACGAAGGGTAAAAAACTTACGAGACCCGATTGAGATTCGGGTTGTCCGTTTCAGGCTTTAATCTATCCATTGACGGCTGAAAGCTGTTAAAGCCGTAGAACTCACCGTGGCCTTCGTTTTGACAGGTTATGGCTCCCGTAACTCTAAACGAGCCTGAAGTTATGGCCGTCCGAACAATCGATATCTAAAGGGTGCGACATCCGCGGCGCAAGGTGCAACATCCGTCCGAAATAGCGAACAGTGTCGTACGACTTTAAGAAATGCGTGCATGGATTTGAAACGGAACAGTACCGTGGTGCACCGCTCTCGAGAGATGGTAAATCGAAGACGAGCCACGGTAATCCCGTTTTACCCTAAAAATCCGGTGTCGAAAAAACGAAGGGTTAAAAACTTACGAGACCCGATTGAGATTCGGGCTGTCCATTTCAGGCGTTAATCTATCCGTTGACGGCTGAAAGCTGTCAAATCTGTAGAACTCACCGAGGTCTTCGTTTTGACAGGTTATGGCTCCCGTAACTCTAAACAAGCCAAAAGTTATGGCCGTCCGAATAATCGATATCTACAGGGTGCAACATCTGCGGTGCAAGGTGCAACATCTGTCCGAAATGGCGAAACAGTGTCGTACGACTTTTAGAAATGCGTGAATGGATTTGAAACGGAACAGTACCATGGTGTACCACTCTCCAGAGACGGTAAACCGAAAACGAGCCACAGTAATCCCGTTTTACAGTAAAAATCCGGTGTCCAAAAAACGAAGGGTAAAAAACTTACGAGACCCGATTGAGATTCGGGTTGTCCTTTTCGGCCATTAATCTATCCGTTGGCGGCTGAAAGCTGTCAAAACCGTAGAACTCACCGAGGCCTTCGTTTTGACAGGTTATGGCTCCCGTAATTCTAAACGAGCCAGAAGTGATGGCCATCCGAATAATCGATTTCTACAGGGTGCAACATCCGCGGTGTAAGGTGCAACATCCGTCCGAAATGGAGAAATTGTGCAGTACGACTTTTAGAAATGCGTGCATGGATTTGAAATGGAACAGTACCATGGTGCACCACTCTCCAACGTTGGTAAATCGAAGACGAGGCACGGTAATCCCGTTTTACCATTAAAATCCAGTGTCGAAAAAACGAAGGGTAAAAAACTTACGAGACCCGATTGAGATTCGGGTTGTCCTTTTCGGGCATTAAACTATCCGTTGACGGCTGAATGCTGTCAAAGCCGTAGAACTCACCGTGGCCTTCGTTTTGACAGGTTATGGCTCCTGTAACTCTAAACGAGCCAAAAGTTATGGCCGTCCGAATAATCGATATCTACAGGGTGCAACATCCGCGGTGCAAGGTGCAACATCCGTCCGAAATAGCGAAACAGTGCCGTACGAATTTTAGAAATGCGTGCATGGATTTGAAACGGAACAGTACCATGGTGGACCGCTCTCCAGCGATGGTAAATCGAAGACGAGCCACGGTAATCCCGTTTTACCGTTGAAATCCGGTGTCGAAAAAATGAAGGGTAAAAAACTTACGAGACCCGATTGAGATTCGGGTTGTCCTTTTCGGGCATTAATCTATCCGTTGACGGCTGAAAGCTGTCAAAGTGGTAGAACTCACCGTGGCCTTCGTTTTGACAGGTTATGGCTCCCGTAACTCTAAACAAGCCAGAAGTTATGGCCGTCCCAATAATCGATATCTACAGGGTGCAACATCCGCGGTGGAAGGTGCAACATCCGTCCGAAATGGCGAAACAGTGCCATTCGACTTTTAGAAATGCATGCATGGATTTGTAACGGAATAGTACCATGGTGCACCACTCTCCAGCGATGGTAAATCGAAGACGAGGCACGGTAATCCCGTTTTACCGTAAAAATCCGGTGTCGAAAAAACGAAGGGTAAAAAACTTACGAGACCCGATTGAGATTCGGGTTGTCCTTTTTGGGCATTAATCTATCCGTTGACAGCTGAAAGCTGTCAAAGCCGTAGAATTCACCGTGGCCTTCGTTTTGACAGGTTATGGCTCCTGTAAATCTAAACGAGCCAGAAGTTATGGCCGTCCGAATAATCGATATCTACAGGGTGCAACATCCGCGGTGCAAGGTGCAACATGCGTCCGAAATTGCGAAACAGTGGCGTACAACTTTTACAAATGCGTGCATGGATTTGAAACGGAACAATACCATGGTGCACCACTCTCCAGCGATGGTAAATCGAAGAAGAAGCACGGTAATCCCGTTTTACCGTAAAAACCCGGCGTCGAAAAAACGAAGGGTAAAAAACTTACGAGACCCGATTGAGATTCGGATTGTCCTTTTTGGGCATTAATCTATCCGTTGACGGCTGAAAGCGGTCAAAGCCGTAAAACTCACCGTTTTCGGGCATTATTCTATCCGTTGACGGCTGAAAGTGGTCAAAGCCGTAGAACTCACCGTGGCCTACGTTTTGATAGGTTATGGCTCCCGTAACTCTAAACGAGCCAGAAGTTATGGCCGTCCGAATAATCGATATCTACAGAGCGCAACATCCGCGGTGAAAGGTGCAACATCCGTCCGAAATGGAGAAACAGTGGCGTATGACTTTTAGAAATGCGTGCATGGATTTGAAACGAAACTGTACCGTGGTGTACCACTCTCCAGCGATGGTAAATCGAAGAAGTAGCACGGTAATCCCGTTTTACCGTAAAAACCCGGCGTCGAAAAAACGAAGGGAAAAAAACTTACGAGACCCGATTGAGATTCGGGTTGTCCTTTTTGGGCATTAATCTATCCGTTGACGGCTGAAAGTGGTCAAAGCCGTAAAATTCACCGTTTTCGGGCATTAATCTATCCGTTGACGGCTGAAAGTGGTCAAACACATAGAACTCACCGTAGCCTTCGTTTTGACAGGTTATGGCTCCCGTAAATCTAAACGAGCCAGAAGTTATGGCCGTCCGAATAATCGATATCTACAGGGTGCAACATCCGCGGTGCAAGGTGCAACATCCGTCCGAAATGGCGAAACAGTGGCGTACGACGTTTAGAAATGCATGCATGGATTTGAAACGGAACAGTACCATGGTGCACCACTCTCCAGCGATGGTAAATCGAAGAAGAAGCACGGTAATCCCATTTTACCGTAAAAACCCGGCGTCGAAAAAACGAAGGGTAAAAAACTTACGAGACTCGATTGAGATTCGGGTTGTCCTTTTTGGGCATTAATCTATCCGTTGACGGCTGAAAGCGGTCAAATCCGTAAAACTCACCGTTTTCGGGCATTAATCTATCCGTTGACGGCTGAAAGTGGTCAAAGCCGTAGAACTCACCCTGGCCTTCGTTTTGATAGGTTATGGCTCCGTAACTCTAAACGAGCCAGAAGTTATGGTCGTCCGAATAATCGATATCTACAGGGTGCGACATCCGTCTGAAATGGCGAAACAGTGTCGTACGACTTTTAGAAATGCGTGCATGGATTTGAAATGGAACAGTACCTTGGTGCACCACTCTCCAGCGATGGTAAATCGAAGACGAGCCACGGTAATCCCGTTTTACCGTTAAAATCCGACTTCGAAAAAATGAAGGGTAAAAAACTTACGAGACCCGATTGAGATTCGGGTTGTTCTTTTTGGGCATTAATCTATCCGTCCGAATAATCGATATCTACAGGGTGCAACATCCGCGGTGCAAGGTGCAACATCCGTCCGAAATGGCGAAACAGTGCCGTATGACTTTTAGAAATACGTGCATGGATTTGAAACGGAACAGTACCATGGTGCACCACTCTCCAGTGATGGTAAATTGAAGACGAGCCACGGTAATCACGTTTTACCGTTAAAATCCGGTGTCGAAAAAACGAAGGGTAAAAAACTTACGAGACACGATTGAGATTCGGGTTGTCCTTTTCGGGCATTAATCTATCCGTTGACGGCTGAAAGCTGTCAATGCCGTAGAACTCACCACAGCCTTCGTTTTGACAGGTTATGGCTCCCGTAACTCTAAACGAGCCAGAAGTTATGGCCGTCCGAATAATCGATCTCTACAGGGTGCAACGTCCGCGGTGCAAGGTGCAACATCCGTCCGAAATGGCGAAACAGTGTCGTACGACTTTTAGAAATGCGTGCATGGATTTAAAATGGAACAGTACCATGGTGCACCACTCTCCAGCGATGGTAAATCGAAGACGAGCCACGGTAATCCCGTTTTACCTTTAAAATCCGGCGTCGAAAAAACGATGGGTAAAAAACTTACGAGACCCGATTGAGATTCGGGTTGTCCTTTTGGGTATTAATCTATCCGTTGACGGCTGAAAGCTGTCAAAGACGTAGAACTCACCGTGGCCTTCGTTTTGACAGGTTATGGCTCCCGTAAATCTAAACGAGCCAGAAGTTATGACCGTCCGAATAATCGATATGTACAGGGTGCAACATCCGCGGTGCAAGGTGCAACATCCGTCCGAAATGGCGAAATAGTGTCGTACGACTTTTAGAAATGCGTGCATGGATTTGAAACGGAACAGTACTGTTATCCCGCTTTTTGGCAAAGCCGTGATACCAAAAGAGTGTTCGAAAACAAGAAACAGTTCATCTCAGAGATTGGTTGTACTTCGCTTCGCTATGGATGTCGATGAATTTTGTCCGAGCTCGGATCAGGCCACAATTGATAAGACATGACAAGCAAAGCTGTCGAAGCCAGCGTTTCAAGTTTCAAGTCAATCCGAGTTTGTATGCTCAAGATATGATGGTTTAAATTTGAGAAAGACAGCCCCTTGTTCGGGTCGAACCCATAGGGTACCCATGGTTCGAATCGATGTCCAGAGATTATGTTCGAACCCATCATCTTCGAAACCATCTACTCCGAACCCATCCGTTATCCTACCTTCGAACCCATCTAGTTCGAATCCATTAACCTGTGCCTGCCTCACAACCATTAACTTCGACTACATTACCTTCGAAACCATCATCTTCGAATCCATTCAAGCCCATCAGCCTTGAATCCAAGTCGCTTCGAATCGATCTTGTTCGAATCGATCGAGTTCGAAACCACGAGTATACCTTAGTTCGAAACGGTCGCGTTCGAACCCAGGAACATTCGCTTGTTCGTATCCACCGAGTCAACTAACTTGGGTGACGTGTTGCCCCACGATACGAACGAGGCGAAATCCACGGGTGCGAAGCGATCAACTCGGAGATAAAACAGGATCGATGCGAGGAGTGCGCGCCACGTCACCAGAGATCCACGTGAGCTGATGGATTCGAAGGGTAGGGATTCGAAGGGATGGATTCGAACTACGCAGCCAGCCGAAGAACTCCAATTCGAATCGATCGAATCTCCTAAACCATTGATCCAAATGCAACGAAATTTTCACAGTAGTTTCCATACATGATAAAGATTGTTCCTGCCAAGTTTCAGCTCGATTGGACCGTTTCTTGATGGGTTCGAAATCACTTCGAATCGATGACAGATCGAGTCGAAACTTGGTGGGGTCGATCACGTGGGTCCACTCACGTGCCAGAAGAAGTCTCCCGAAGTTTGAGCGAGATTTGGGCCTCCTACGCCTATAAATACCACCTTGAACCCTTCAGAAAGGGGGATCTTTGGGAGCTTCCACCATTGAACGTCCAGACCCTGCCAGATTGAATTCCAAACTTCATTATCGCTGTTGTATTCAGATTCCAAAGCTATCATCAGCTGTAATCCGTTGTAATCAATTAATATCATCAAGTGAAGTAATAAAGAGAGAACCTTCAAAGTGGACGTAGGCACGAACGCCGAACCACTATAAATCCTGTGTTTGTGATTGTTATCTGTGAATTATTGTGATTGTTGTTGCTTAGATCTGAATTCTATATTGATTGTTGCCGATCTATGTTGATAAACGGGTGCTTTCGCGGTATTGGGTGTTTGTGACCAATTTTGGCGCAAACATTTTGGTGCTTTCACTGAGAACAGCTGATTCAGGACAATTTGAATTTGAAAGCTTAAAGATTTAGATCTAAGAACCATGACGAGAGAAACAAGTAAGAAACAAAGGCCAGAGAGGAGAGAACACCAAGGAAGTCAAGAGGCCTCTTCAGGAGCAAACCAAGCTTCAATCTTCATCACAAGGGACGAGATGGAAACAATGATGAAGAAACAAGAGGAGTTGATCCAGAGTTTGTTTCAGCAAATAGGACAGCTTGGAGCACAGAATCAAGGAGTAACCGGAGTCTAGAACGGAGCAGGACCATCCGGCGTAGCACCTGAACTAGGGGGCACGCCCATAGAGAACGTTGACCCAATTTCAGAGAGAGAGAGAGGAACATCTGCACAACCCGGGAGTAGTAGAGGGGTAAACTCTCGATCAAGGGAGCAGATTCCAGATTTCCCTCGTGGACTCGAGGGGCAGGTCGAAAGTGATGAGCGAAGGTGACATCCCGGGGACAATGACAGATTGGCAGAGATAGTCAGGCGATCCATGAGAGGCGGATTAGTGAACAAGGATTTGGAAGATGTTAATAGGAGTCCCTTTACTCCAGCAATCAGACGAGCTAGGAACCCACTGGATTTCAAATTACCATCGTTGGACATGTACGACGGGAGGACGGATCCTACAGTTCATCTAACGAAGTATATGAGACATATGGAAGTGCTGGGGGCATCAGAGGAGGTTATGGCCCGGTGCTTTCCATTGTACTTGGCGGGTATCGCAGCATTGTGGTTTAGACAATTGGAGAATGGATCCACCGGAACGTGGAATGGTTTAGTTGAGAGATTTATGAGGCAATTCAGGGTTCACATTACGAGACCCAAGAATGTGATGACTTTGACAACCCTCAAGCAGAAAGCCGGAGAGACCTTGAGGAGTTATCTATCACGATTCAATGCAGCAGCAGCTTCGGTGGATCGAGCAGATCCATCTATGGTGGTGATGGCAGCTGTGTCCGGAGTAGTTGATGGCACAGAGTTCAAAAATTCATTGACTAATGATCCACCCGTGGATCTAGAGGAATTTTACAATGAGGCAGAAAAGTTTCTACGATTAGAGGATGCGAATGCAGAGAGAGTAGAAGGAGAGGGAATAGAAGTTTACGTGCTCAAAGACAAAAAGCCTATCGAAAAGGACTCGGGCAAAGATAAAGGAAAACGAAGGGCTGAGGATTATAAAGACAGGTCAAAACGGCAACGGAGGGAGCCGCGATTCACTACTTACACCGAGCTGACTGAGAGTTTGGAGAGGATTTATCAGGATACCAAAGAGCAGGTTCCCTATCGTAGACCGATGCGAAGGGATCCAACTTCTGATGAAAAGAGATCAGATAAGTTTTGTGTATTTCATGAATTAAATGGTCATAACACTAATGATTGTAGGCATCTGAAGGACGAGGTGGAAGGGCATATCAGGAATGGTATGCTCCTTCAATATGTGAGGAGGCGAGCCTCAACGGTGGAGCCAGAGCGCCCACCATCTACATCAGCCAGGGGCAACCCTGAACCAGGACGTCGTTTGGTTATCAATTAATAAAAATAACGATGAACAAGTCGCAAGCTTCCACTAACACAATTAAATCATTTACACATGTACGAGATCGCGAACGCTCTCCAGGCATGCTCTGAATGATCATGTATTGCTCCGTAGTGGGAACTTACGCTTTGACATCCTTGCTTTGCTTTTTGTTTCGTTTTGAGTTGGATTTGAACTTGGTTTGTTTGGACATTTCTATTTTTAAAATTCACCTGTTGAATAAGATATTTGATTTTGATAATTCTAAAATGGCTAAGCTGCTTGCACATGTACGGGGACGCGAACGGTCCTTAGGCATGCTCTGAGATAGTGATATACCCTAACAAATGATCCAGGGACCCACTCGAACGTGAACCTGGTATCAACAGTACCAAGCCCTCCCGGCACACTTATTCGCCTCCAACAGGCACACAAACAATCCAGGAACTCACCTGAACGTGACCCTGGCATCCATAACATCAAGCCCTCCCGGGCACGCAAACTCGCCTCGAACGGCACACGATCAAGAACGGCGCTCGACTTTGAACAGTCATAACTCGCCACGAACGGCACCCGACCTCGAACGGCCACAAAAACGCCTCGAACGGCACACGATCGCGAACGGTCACAACTTGCCTCGAACAGGCACAATTCGCCCAGAACGGCACAAATCATCTCACCTCAAATGGCTCGATCCCGAACGGTCGTCATTTGAGGTCCACCACTTGACTGCGCACTGTCGCACTTTACCTCGAATGACTCGATCACGAACGATCATCATTTGAAGTTAAGCGCTTGAACTTGAACGGTCACATTTCACCGCAGATGACTCGATCCCGAAAGATCGACGCATGGATTTATGCGCTTGGCCGCGCACGGTCGCACTTCACCTCAAGTGACTCGATCACGAACGATCGTCATTTGAAGTTAGGCGCTTGACCATGAGCGGCCGCACTTCATCCCAAATAGCTCGATCCCGAACGATCGTCATTGGAGGACATATGAAACTATCAAATGCTTTACAGGTTGGTGATAGGATATGAACATCCAACTCAAGGCATTGCAAAACACACCTTCCTACCGCAAGGCATGTTTTGGGGGGCAAATGTTATCCCGCTTTATGGCAAAGCCGTGATACCAAAAGAGTGTTCGAAAACAAGAAACAATTCATCTCAGAGATTGGTTGTACTTCGCTTCGCTATGGATGTCGACGAATTTTGTCCGAGCTCGGATCAGGTCACAATTGATAAGACATGACAAGCAAAGCTGTAGAAGCCAGCGTTTCAAGTTTCAAGTCAATCCGAGTTCGTATGCTCAAGATGTGATGGTTTAAATTTGAGAAAGATAGCCCCTTGTTCGGGTCGAACCCATAGGACACCCATGGTTCGAATCGATGGCCGGAGATTATGTTCGAACCCATCATCTTCGAAACCATCTATTCCGAACCCATCCGGTATCCTACCTTCGAACCCATCTAGTTCGAATCCATCAACCAGTGCCGGCCTCACAACCATTAACTTCGACTCCATTACCTTCGAAACCATCATCTTCGAATCCATTCAAGCCCATCAGCCTTGAATCCAAGTCGCTTCGAATCGATCTTGTTCGAATCGATCGAGTTCGAACCCACGAGTATACCTTAGTTCAAAACGGTCGCGTTCGAACCCAGGAACATTCACTTGTTCGTATCCACCGAGTCAACTAACTTGGGTGACGTGTCGCCCCACGATACGAACGAGGCGAAATCCATGGGTGCGAAGCGATCAACTCGAAGATAAAACAGGATCGATGCGAGGAGTGCGGGCCACGTCACCAGAGATCCACGTGAGCTGATGGATTCGAAGGGGTGGGATTCGAAGGGATGGATTCGAATTAGGCAGCCAGCCGAAGAACTCCAATTCGAATCGATCTAATCTCCTAAACCATTGATCCAAATGCAACGAAATATTCACAGTAGTTTCCATACATGATAAAGATTGTTCCTGCCAAGTTTCTGCTCGATTGGACCATTTCTTGATGGGTTCGAAATCACTTCGAATCGATGTCAGATCGAGTCGAAACTTGGTGGGGTCGATTACGTGGTCCCACTCACGTGCCAGAAGAAGTCTCCCGAAGTTTGAGCGAGATCTGGCCTCCTACGCCTATAAATAACACCCTGAAGCCTCCAGAAAGGGGGATCTTTGGGAGCTTCCACCATTGAACGTCCAGACCCTGCCGGATTGAATTCCAAACTTCATCATCGCTGTTGTATTCAGAGTCCGAAGCTATCATCAGCTGTAATCCGTTGTAATCAATTGATATCATCAAGTGAAGTAATAAAGAGAGAACCTTCAAAGTGGACGTAGGCACGAACGCCGAACCACTATAAATCCTGTGTTTGTGATTGTTATCTGTGAATTATTGTGATTGTTGTTGCTTAGATCTGAATTCTATATTGATTGTTGCCGATCTTTGTTGATAAACGGGTGCTTTCACGGTATTGGGTGTTTGTGACCAATTTTGGCGCAAACAAGTACCATGGTGCACCACTCTCCAACGATGGTAAATCGAAGACAAGCCACGGTAATCCCGTTTTACCGTAAAAATCCGGTGTTGAAAAAACGAAGGGTAAAAAACTTACGAGACCCGATTGAGATTCGGGTGGTCCTTTTTGGGCATTAATCTATCTGTTGACGGCTAAAAGCGGTCAAAGCCGTAAAACTCAACGTGGCCTTCGTTTTGACAGGTTATGGCTCCCGTAACGCTAAACAAGCCAGAAGTTATGGCCGTTCGAATAATCGATATCTACAGGGTGCAACATCCGCGGTGCAAGGTGCAACATCCGCCCGAAATGGCGAAATAGTGTCGTACGACTTTTAGAAATGCATGCATGGATTTGAAACGGAACAGTACCATGGTGCACCACTCTCCAGCGATGGTAAATCGAAGACGAGCCACGGTAATCCCGTTTTACCGTAAAAATCGGGTGTCGAAAAAACGAAGGGTAAAAAACTTACGAGACCCGATTGAGATTCGGGTTGTCCTTTTCGGGAATTAATCTATCCTTGACGGCAGAAAGCGGTCAAAGCCGTAGAACTCACCGTGGCCTTCGTTTTGACAGGTTATGGCTCCCGGAACTCTAAACGAGCCAGAAGTTATGGCCGTCCGAATAATCGATATCTACAGGGTGCAACATCCGCGGTGCAAGGTGCAACATCCGTCCAAAATGGCGAAATTGTGCCGTACGACTTTTAGAAATGTGTGCATGGATTTGAAATGGAACAATATCATGGTACACAACTCTCCAGCGATGGTAAATCGAAGATGAGCGACCGTAATCCCGTTTTACCATTAAAATCTGGTGTCGAAAAAACGAAGGTTAAAAAACATACGAGACCCGATTGAGATTCGGGTTGTCCTTTTTGGGCATTAATCTATCCGTTGACGGCTGAAAGCCGTCAAAGCCGTAGAACTCACCGTGGCCTTCGTTTTGACAGGTTATGGCTCCCGTTACTCTCAACGACCAGAAGTTTTGACCATCCGAATAATCGATATCTACAGGATGCAACATCCGCGGTGCAAGGTGCAACATCCGTCCGAAATAGCGAAACAGTGTCGTACGACTTTTAGGAATGCGTGCGTGGATTTGAAACGGAACAGTATCATGGTGCACCACTCTCCAGCGATGGTAAATCGAAGACGAGGCACGGTAATCCCGTTTTACCGTAAAAATCCGGCGTCGAAAAAACGGAGGGTAAAAAACTTACGAGACCCGATTGAGATTCGGGTTGTTCTTTTTGGGCATTAATGTATCCGTTGACGGCTGAAAGCCGTCAAAGACATAGAACTCACTTTGGCCTTCGTTTTGACAGGTTATGGCTCCCGTAACTCTAAACGAGCCAGAAGGTAATCCCTTTTTACCGTAAAAATCCGGTGTCGAAAAAACGAAGGGTAAAAAACTTACGAGACCCGATTGAGATTCGGGTTGTCCTTTTTGGGCATTAATCTATCCGTTGACGGCTGAAAGTGGTCAAAGCCGTAGAACTCACCGTTGCCTTCGTTTTGACAGGTTATGGATCCCGTAACTCTAAACGAGCCAGAAGTTATGATCGTCTGAATAATCGATATCTACAAGGTGCAACATCCGCGGTGCACGGTGCAACATCCGTCCGAAATGGCGAAACAGTGTCGTACGACTTTTAGAAATGCATGCATGGATTTGAAACGGAACAGTACCATGGTGCACCACTCTCCAGCGATGGTAAATCGAAGACGAGCCACGGTAATCCCGTTTTATCGTAAAAATCCGGTGTCGAAAAAACGAAGGGCAAAAAACTTACGAGACCCGATTGAGATTCGGGTTGTCCTTTTCGGACATTAATCTATCCGTTGATGGCTGAAAGCTGTCAAAGCCGTAGAACTCACCGTGTCCTTCGTTTTGACAGATTATGGCTCCCGTAACTCTAAACGATCCAGAAGTTATGGCCGTCCGAATAATCGATATCTACAGGGCGCAACATTCGCGTTGCAAGGTGCAACATCTGTCCGAAATGGCGAAACAGTGTCGTACGACTTTTAGAAATGCGTGCATGGATTTGAAATGGAACAGTACCATTGTGCACCACTCTCCAGCGATGGTAAATCGAAGACGAGCCACGGTAATCCCGTTTTACCGTTAAAATCCGGCGTCGAAAAAACGATGGGTAAAAAACTTACGAGACCCGATTGAAATTCGGGTTGTCCTTTTTGGGCATTAATCTATCCATTGATGGCTGAAAGCTGTCAATGCCGTAGAACTCACCGTGGCCTTCGTTTTGACAGGTTATGGCTCCCGTAATTCTAAACAAGCCAGAAGTTATGGCCGTTCGAATAATCGATATCTACAGGGTGCAACATCCGCGGTGCAAGGTGCAACATCCGTCCGAAATGGCGAAATAGTGTCGTACGACTTTTAGAAATGCATGCATGGATTTGAAATGGAACAGTACCATGGTGCACCACTCTCCAGCGATGGTAAATCGAAGACGAGCCACGGTAATCCCGTTTTACCATAAAAATCTGGTGTCGAAAAAACGAAGGGTAAAAAACTTACGAGACCCGATTGAGATTCGGGTTGTCCTTTTCGGGCATTAATCTATCCTTGACGGCAGAAAGCGGTCAAAGCCGTAGAACTCACCGTGGCCTTCGTTTTGACAGGTTATGGCTCCCGTAACTCTAAACGAGCGAGAAGTTATGGCCGTCCGAATAATCGATATCTACAGGGTGCAACATCCGCGATGCAAGGTGCAACATCCGTCCGAAATGGCGAAATTGTGCCGTACGACTTTTAGAAATGCGTGCATGGATTTGAAATGGAACAGTATCATGGTACACAACTCTCCAGTGATGGTAAATCGAAGACGAGCGACTGTAATCCCGTTTTACCATTAAAATCCGGTGTCGAAAAATCGAAGGGTAAAAAACTTACGAGACCCGATTGAGATTCGGGTTGTCCTTTTTGGGCATTAATCTATCTCTTTACGGCTGAAAGCCGTCAAAGCCATAGAACTCACCGTGGCCTTCGTTTTGACAGGTTATGGCTCCCGTAACTCTAAACGAGCCAGAAGTTATGACCGTCCGAATAATCGGTAACTACAGGATGCAACATCCGCGGTGCAAGGTGTAACATCCGTCCGAAATAGCGAAACAGTGTCGTACGACTTTTAGAAATGCGTGCATGGATTTGAAACGGAAGAGTATCATGGTGCACCACTCTCCAGCGATCGTAAATCGAAGACGAGGCACGGTAATCCCGTTTTACCGTAAAAATCCGGTGTCAAAAAAACTAAGGGTAAAAAACTTACGAGACCCGATTGAGATTCGGGTTGTCCTTTTTGGGCATTAATCTATCCGTTGACGGCTGAAATCGGTCAAAGCCGTAGAACTCACCGTGGCCTTCGTTTTGACAGGTAATGGCTCCCGTAACTCTAAACGAGCCAGAAGTTATCGTCGTCCGAATAATCGATATCTACAGGGTGCAGCATCCACGGTGCAAGGTGCAACATCCGTCCGAAATGGCGAAACAGTGCCGTACGACTTTTAGAAATGCATGCATGGATTTGAAACCGAACAGTACCATGGTGCACCGCTCTCCAGCGATGGTAAATCGAAGACGAGCCACGGTAATCCCGTTTTACCGTTAAAATCCGGTGTCGAAAAAACGAAGGGTAAAAAACTTACGAGACCCGATTGAGATTCGGGTTGTCCTTTTCGGGCATTAATCTTTCCATTGACGGCTGAAAGCTGTCAAAGTCGTAGAACTCACCGTGGCCTTCGTTTTGACAGGTTATGGCTCCCGTATCTATAAACGCTCCAGAAGTTATGGCCGTCCGAATAATCGATATCTACAGGGAGCAACATCCGCGGTGCAAGGTGCAACATCCGCCAGAAATGGCGAAAAGGTGCCGTACAAATTTTAGAATTGCGTTCATGGATTTGAAATGGAACAGTACCATGGTGCACTACTCTCTAGCGATGGTAAATCGAAGACGAGCCACGGTAATCCCGTTTTACCGTTAAAATCCGGCGTCGAAAAAACGATGGGTAAAAAACTTACGAGACCCGATTGAGATTCGGGTTGTCCTTTTTGGGTATTAATCTATCCGTTGATGGCTGTCAGCTGTCAAAGCCGTAGAACTCACCGTGGCCTTCGTTTTGATAGGTTATGGCTCCCGTAACTCTAAACGAGCCAGAAGTTATGGCCGTCCGAATAATCGATATCTACAGGCTGCAACATCCGCGGTGCAAGGTGCAACATCCGTCCGAAATGGCGAAACAGTATCGTACGACTTTTAGAAATGCGTGCATGGATTTGAAATGGAACAGTACCATGGTGCACCGCTCTCCAGCGATGGTAAATCGAAGACGAGCCACGGTAATCCCGTTTTACCCTAAAAATCCGGTGTCGAAAAAACGAAGGGTAAAAAACTTACGAGACCTGATTGAGATTCGGGCTGTCCTTTTTGGGCATTAATCTATCCAGTGACGGTTGAAAGCGGTCAAAGCCGTAGAACTCACCGTAGCCTTCGTTTTGACAGGTTATGGCTACCGTAACTCTAAACGTGCCAGAAGTTATGGTCGTCCGAATAATCGATATCTACAGGGTGCAACATCCACGGTGCAAGGTGCAACATCCGTCCAAAATGGCGAAACTGTGCCGTACGACTTTTAGAAAAGCATGCATGGATTTGAAACGGAACAGTAGCATGGTGCACCACTCTCCAGCGATGGTAAATCGAAGACGAACCACGGTAATCCCGTTTTACCGTAAAAATCCGGTGTCGAAAAAACGAAAGGTAAAAAACTTACGAGACCCGATTGATATTCGGGTTGTCCTTTTTGGGCATTAATCTATCCATTGACGGCTGAAAGTGGTCAAAGCCGTAATACTCACTGTGGCCTTCGTTTTGGAAGGTTATGGCTCCCGTAATTCTAAACGAGCCAGAAGTTATGGCCGCCGAATAATCGATATCTATAGGATGCAACATCCGCGGTGCAAGGTGCAACATCCGTCCGAAATGGCGAAACAGTGCCGTACGACTTTTAGAAATGCATGCATGGATTTGAAACGGAACAGTACCATGGTGCACCACTCTCCAGCGATGGTAAATCGAAGAGGAGCCACGGTAATCCCGTTTTACCGTAAAAATCCGGTGTCGAAAAAACGAACGGTAAAAAACTTACGAGACCCGATTGAGATTCAGGCTGTCCTTTTCGGGCATTAATCTATCCGTTGACGGCTGAAAGCTGTCAAAGCCGTAGAACTCACCCTGGCTTTCGTTTTGACAGGTTATGGCTCCCGTAACTCTAAACGAGCCAGAAGTTATGGCCGTCCGAATAATCGTTATCTACAGGGTGCAACATCCACGGTGCAAGGTGCAACATCCGTCCGAAATGGCGAAACAGTGCCGTAAGACTTTTAGAAATGCATGCATGGATTTGAAACGGAATAGTACCATGGTGCACCACTCTCCAACGATGGTAAATCGAAGACGAGCCACGGTAATCCCGTTTTACCGTAAAAATCCGTGTTCGAAAAAACCAAGGGTAAAAAACTTACGAGACCCGATTGAGATTCGGGTTGTCGTTTTTGGGCATTAATCTATCTGTTAATGGCTGAAAGCGGTCAAAGCCGTAAAACTCACCGTGGCCTTCATTTTGACAGGTTATGGCTCCCGTAACTCTAAACGAGTCAGAAGTTATGGCCGTCCGAATAATCGATATCTACATGGTGCAATATCCGCGGTGCAAGAAGCAACTTCCGTACGAAATGGAGAAACAGTGTCGTACGACTTTTAGAAATGCGTACATGGATTTGAAACGGAACAGTACCATGGTGCACCACTCTCCAGCGATGGTAAATCGAAGACGAGGCACAGTAATCCCGTTTTACCCTTAAAATCTGGTGTCAAAAAAACGAAGGGTAAAAAACTTACGAGATCCGATTGAGATTCGGGTTGTCCTTTTCGGGCATTAATCTGTCCATTGATGGTTTAAAGTGGTCAAAGCCGTAGAACTCACTGTGGCCTTCGTTTTGATAGGTTATGGCTTCCGTAACTCTAAACGAGGCAGAAGTTATGGCCGTCCGAATAATTGATATCTACAGGGTGTGACGTCCATCAGAAATGGCGGAACAGTGCCGTACGACTTTTAGAAATGCGTGCATGGATTTGAAATGGAACAGTACCATGGTGCACCACTCTCCAGCGATGGTAAATCGAAGACGATCCACGGTAATCCCGTTTTACCGTTAAAATCCGGCGTCGAAAAAACGGAGGGTAAAAAACTTACGAGACCCGATTGAGATTCAGGTTGTTCTTTTTGGGCATTAATGTATCCGTTGACGGCTGAAAGCCGTCAAAGCCATAGAACTCACTGTGGCCTTCGTTTTGACAGGTTATGGCTCCCGTAACTCTAAACGAGCCAGAAGGTAATCCCTTTTTACCGTAAAAATCCGGTGTCGAAAAAACGAAGGTTAAAAAACTTACGAGACCCGATTGAGATTCGGGTTGTCCTTTTTTGGCATTAATCTATCCGTTGACGGCTGAAAGTGGTCAAAGCCGTAGAACTCATCGTTGCCTTCGTTTTGACAGGTTATGGATCCCGTAACTCTAAACGAGCCAGAAGTTATGGTCGTCCGAATAATCGATATCTACAAGGTGCAACATCCGCGGTGCAAGGTGCAACATCCGTCCGAAATGGCGAAACAGTGTCGTACGACTTTTAGAAATGCATGCATGGATTTGAAACGGAACAGTACCATGGTGCACCACTCTCCAGCGATGGTAAATCGAAGACGAGCCACGGTAATCCCGTTTTACCGTAAAAATCCGGTGTCGAAAAAACGAAGGGCAAAAAACTTACGAGACCCGATTGAGATTCGGGTTGTCCTTTTCGGACATTAATCTATCCGTTGATGGCTGAAAGCTGTCAAAGCCATAAAACTCACCGTGTCCTTCGTTTTGACAAATTATGGCTCCCGTAACTCTAAACGATCCAGAAGTTATGGCCGTCCGAATAATCGATATCTACAGGGCGCAACATTCGCGTTGCAAGGTGCAACATCTGTCCGAAATGGCGAAACAGTGTCGTACGACTTTTAAAAATGCGTGCATGGATTTGAAATGGAACAGTACCATTGTGCACCACTCTCCAGCGATGGTAAATCGAAGACGAGCCACGGTAATCCCGTTTTACCGTTAAAATCCGGCGTCGAAAAAACGATGGGTAAAAAACTTACGAGACCCGATTGAAATTCGGGTTGTCCTTTTTGGGCATTAATCTATCCATTGATGGCTGAAAGCTGTCAATGCCGTAGAACTCACCGTGGCCTTCGTTTTGACAGGTTATGGCTCCCGTAACTCTAAACGAGCCAGAAGTTATGACCGTCCGAATAATCGATGTCTACAGGGTGCAACATCCGCGGTGCAAGGTGCAACATCCGTCCGAAATGGCGAAACAATGCCGTACGACTTTTAGAAATGCGTGCATGGATTTAAAATGGAACAGTACCATGGTGCACCACTCTCCAGCGATGGTAAATCGAAGACGAGCCATGGTAATCCCGTTTTACCGTTAAAATCCGGTGTCGAAAAAACGAAGGGTAAAAAACTTACGAGACCCGATTGAGATTCGGGTTGTCCTTTTCGGGCATTAATCTTTCCATTGACGGCTGAAAGCTGTCAAAGTCGTAGAACTCACCGTGGCCTTCGTTTTGACGGGTTATGGCTCCCGTAACTATAAACGATCCAGAAGTTATGGTCGTCCGAATAATCGATATCTACAGGGTGCAATATCCGCGGTGCAAGGTGCAACATCCGCCAGAAATGGCGAAACAGTGCCAAACGAATTTTAGAATTGCGTTCATGGATTTGAAATGGAACAGTACCATGGTGCACTACTCTCTAGCGATGGTAAATCGAAGACGAGCCACGGTAATCCCGTTTTACCGTTAAAATCCGGCGTCGAAAAAACGATGGGTAAAAAACTTACGAGACCCGATTGAGATTCGGGTTGTCCTTTTTGGGTATTAATCTATCCGTTGATGGCTGTCAGCTGTCAAAGCCGTAGAACTCACCGTGGCCTTCGTTTTGATAGGTTATGGCTCCCGTAACTCTAAACGAGCCAGAAGTTATGGCCGTCCGAATAATCGATATCTACAGGCTGCAACATCCGCGGTGCAAGGTGCAACATCCGTCCGAAATGGCGAAACAGTGTCGTACGATTTTTAGAAATGCGTGCATGGATTTGAAATGGAATAGTACCATGGTGCACCGCTCTCCAGCGATGGTAAATCGAAGACGAGCAACGGTAATCCCGTTTTACCCTAAAAATCCGGTGTCGAAAAAACGAAGGGTAAAAAACTTACGAGACCCGATTGAGATTCGGGCTGTCCTTTTTGGGAATTAATCTATCCAGTGACGGTTGAAAGCAATCAAAGCCGTGGAACTCACCGTGGCCTTCGTTTTGACAGGTTATGGCTACCATAACTCTAAACGAGCCAGAAGTTATGGCCGTCCGAATAATCGATAACTACAGGGTGCAACATCCACGGTGCAAGGTGCAACATCCGTCCGAAATGGCGAAACTATGCCGTACGACTTTTAGAAATGCATGCATGGATTTGAAACGGAACAGTAGCATGGTGCACCACTCTCCAGCGATGGTAAATCGAAGACGAGCCACGGTAATCCCGTTTTACCGTAAAAATCAGGTGTCGAAAAAACGAAAGGTAAAAAACTTACGAGACCCGATTGATATTCGGGTTGTACTTTTTGGGCATTAATCTATCCGTTGACGGCTGAAAGTGGTCAAAGCCGTAAAACTCACCGTCGCCTTCGTTTTGGCAGCTGGTTATGGCTCCCGTAACTCTAAACGAGCCAGAAGTTATGGCCGCCGAATAATCGATATCTACAGGATGCAACATCCGCGGTGCAATGTGCAACATCCGTCCGAAATGGCGAAACAGTGCCTTACGACTTTTAGAAATGCATGCATGGATTTGAAACGGAACAGTACCATGGTGCACCACTCTCCAGCGATGGTAAATCGAAGACGAGCCACGGTAATCCCGTTTTACCGTAAAAATCCGGTGTCGAAAAAACGAAGGGTAAAAAACTTACGAGACCCGATTGAGATTCAGGTTGTCCTTTTCGGGCATTAATCTATCCGTTGACGGCTGAAAGCTGTCAAAGCCGTAGAACTCACCCTGGCTTTCGTTTTGACAGGTTATGGCTCCCGTAACTCTAAACGAGCCAGAAGTTATGGCCGTCCGAATAATCGATATCTACAGGGTGCAACATCCACGGTGCAAGGTGCAACATCCGTCCGAAATGGCGAAACAGTGTCGTACGACTTCTAGAAATGCATGCATGGATTTGAAACGGAATAGTACCATGGTGCACCACTCTCCAGCGATGGTAAATCGAAGACGAGCCACGGTAATCCCGTTTTACCGTAAAAATCCGGTGTCGAAAAAACGAAGGGTAAAAAACTTACGAGACCCGATTGAGATTCGGGTTGTCGTTCTTGGGCATTAATCTATCCGTTGATGGCAGAAAGCGGTCAAAGCCGCAAAACTCACCGTGGCCTTCGTTTTGACAGGTTATGGCTCCCGTAACTCTAAACGAGCCAGAAGTTATGGATGTCCGAATAATCGATATCTACAGGGTGCAATATCCGCGGTGCAAGAAGCAACTTCCGTACGAAATGGAGAAACAGTGTCGTACGACTTTTAGAAATGCGTGCATGGATTTGAAATGGAACAGTACCATGGTGCACCAATCTCCAGCGATGGTAAATCGAAGACGAGGCACAGTAATCCCGTTTTACCCTTAAAATCCGGTGTCAACAAAACGAAGGGTAAAAAACTTACGAGATCCGATTGAGATTCGGGTTGTCCTTTTCGGGCATTAATCTGTCCATTGACGGCTTAAAGTGGTCAAAGCCGTAGAACTCACCGTGGCCTTCGTTTTGATCGGTTATGGCTTCCGCAACTCTAAACGAGGCAGAAGTTATGGCCGTCCGAATAATTGATATCTACAGGGTGTGACATCCATCAGAAATGGCGGAACAGTGCCGTACGACTTTTAGAAATGCGTGCATGGATTTGAAATGGAACAGTACCATGGTGCACCACGGTAATCCCGTTTTACGGTTAGAATCCGGCGTCGAAAAAACGAAGGGTAAAAAACTTACGAGACCTGATTGAGATTCGGGTTGTTCTTTTTGGGCATTAATGTATCCGTTGACGGCTGAAAGCCGTCAAAGCCATAGAACTCACCGTGGCCTTCGTTTTGACAGGTTATGGCTCCCGTAACTCTAAACGAGCCAGAAGGTAATCCCTTTTTACCGTAAAAATCCGGTGTCGAAAAAACGAAGGTTAAAAAACTTACGAGACCCGATTGAGATTCGGGTTGTCCTTTTTGGGCATTAATCTGTCCGTTGACGGCTGAAAGTGGTCAAAGCCGTAGAACTCACCGTTGCCTTCGTTTTGACAGGTTATGGCTCCCGTAACTCTAAACGAGCCAGAAGTTATGGTCGTCCGAATAATCGATATCTACAAGGTGCAACATCCGCGGTGCAAGGTGCAACATCCGTCCGAAATGGCGAAACAGTGCCGTACGACTTTTAGAAATGCATGCATGGATTTCAAACGGAACAGTACCTTGGTGCACCACTCTCCAGCGATGGTAAATCGAAGACGAGCCACGGTAATCCCGTTTTACCGTAAAAATCCGGTGTCGAAAAAACGAAGGGTAAAAAACTTACGAGACCCGATTGAGATTCGGGTTGTCCTTTTCGGGCATTAATCTATCCGTTGATGGCTGAAAGCTGTCAAAACCATAGAACTCACCGTGTCCTTCGTTTTGACAGATTATGGCTCCCGTAACTCTAAACGATACCGAAGTTATGGCCGTCCGAATAATCGATATCTACCGGGCGCTACATCCGCGTTGCAAGGTGCAACATCTGTCCGAAATGGCGAAACAGTGTCGTACGACTTTTAGAAATGCGTGCATGGATTTGAAATGGAACAGTACCATGGTGCACCACTCTCCAGCGATGGTAAATCGAAGACGAGCCACGGTAATCCCGTTTTACCGTTAAAATCCGGCGTCGAAAAAACGATGGGTAAAAAACTTACGAGACCCGATTGAGATTCGGGTTGTCCTTTTTGGGCATTAATCTATCCATTGATGGCTGAAAGCTGTCAAAGCCGTAGAACTCACCGTAGCCTTCGTTTTGACAGGTTATGGCTCCCGTAACTCTAAACGAGCCAGAAGTTATGACCGTCCGAATAATCGATGTCTACAGGGTGCAACATCCGCGGTGCAAGGTGCAACATCCGTCCGAAATGGAGAAACAATGCCGTACGACTTTTAGAAATGCGTGCATGGATTTAAAATGGAACAGTACCATGGTGCACCACTCTCCAGCGATGGTAAATCGAAGACGAGGCACGGTAATCCCGTTTTACCGTAAAAATCCGGTGTCGAAAAAACGAAGGGTAAAAAACTTACGAGGCCCGATTGAGATTCGGGTTGTCCTTTTCGGGCATTATTCTATCCGTTGATGGCTGAAAGCCGTCAAAGCCGTAGAACTCACCGTGGCCTTCGTTTTGACAGATTATGGCTCCCGTAACTCTAAACGATCCAGAAGTTATGGCCGTCCGTATAATCGATATCTACAGGGCGCAACATCCGCGTTGCAAGGTGCTACATCTGTCCGAAATGGCGAAACTGTGTCGTACGACTTTTAGAAATGCATGCGTGGATTTGAAATGGAATAGTACCATGGTGCACCACTCTCTAGCGACGGTAAATTGAAGACGAGACACGGTGATCCCGTTTTACCGTTAAAATCCAGCGTCGAAAAAACGATGGGTAAAAAACTTACAAGACCCGATTGAGATTTGGGTTGTCCTTTTCGGGCATTAATCTATCCGTTGACGGATGAAAGCAGTCGAAGCCGTAGAACTCACCATGGCCATCATTTTGACAGGTTATTGCTCCCGTTACTCTAAACGAGCCAGAAGTTATGGCCGTCCGAATAATCGATGTCTACAGGGTGCAACATCCGCGGGGCAAGGTGCAACATCCGTACGAAATGGCGAAACAGTGGCGTATGACTTTTTGAAATGCGTGAATGGATTTGAAACGGAACAGTACCATGGTGCACCACTCTCCAGCGATGGTAAATCGAAGATGAGGCACGGTAATCCCATTTTACCATAAAAATCCGGTGTCGAAAAAACGAAGGGTAAAAAACTTACGAGACCCGATTGAGATTCGGGTTGTCCTTTTTGGGCATTAATCCATCCGTTGACGGCTGAAAGCGGACAAATCCGTAGAACTAACCGTGGCCTTCGTTTTGACAGGTTATGGCTCCCGTAATTCTAAACGAGTGTAACAACCCGACTTTTAGGGATACTAAATTGGGAATCAACTTAATAAATTGATAATTAATTAGTTAATAATAATAAATAATTAAGTATTTATTAAGAAAATAAAATAATAGATAAATGGGAAAAATGAGAATTTAATATTAATAGCGTTGAGAGGAAAATAAATGGTAACAAATTAGTACGCTTTTATTTGGAGTTATAAATTGTTCCTTCTTGAGGTAGTTTAATTTATTTTAATAAATGAACCATTTTATTAACCTAAACTATTTAAAAAAAAAATTTAAATTAAATTAAACATTGAAAATGATAAGTTTTTTTTTATGATAGTATGGTAACTAATTACATGAGATAAAACGCGTTTTATGTATGAAAAGTTTACATAAGAATTTTTTTTATGTTGATTTACAATTAGATATAAAAGGAAAAAAAAAGAGAAGGGAAAAATAATAATATTAATAGAAAAAATAAATAATAATATCTTTTTAATGCCATGTAGGAAAGTTCTAGAATTGAATAAAATAATGTTGAGGAAAAGAAAAATCTAGAACAAAAACAAAATAAAATGATTACACTTTATGTAAAAAAAAAAGAGAAAAAGAGAAGAAATAATAAAATAAAGGGCTAGTTGGGAGAAGATTCTAGAGTAGGGGCTTTACAATAAAAATACCCCTCTCCTCAACCCTCCCTTCACTGTACGTATACAGCACAGAAAGCAGAAGAAAAAAAACACAGAGGAAGAAAGGAAAACCTATTGCTAACCTTCTCATCCAAATCAAAAAAAAAAAAAAAGAGAAAAAAAAAAGAAGAAGAAGAGAAACAATTAAATCTAAGATTCCCAATTCTGAAAGTAAGTATCCCTAAATCAATTATTTTCTATTTCATTCTTTTGTTTTATGTGTAGCTATTTAGGGTTTTTTTCTCTTTTGTTAGCAATTGAAAGGAGAAGCTTCAGCAATCAAAGGCTAGCTGATTTAGGGCTTGGAGATTGCTAATTGGTGTTTAGGTGAGTGAAATTATAATTAAATTTTATTTTTTACTGTGCATGCAAATATGATGGGAAAATTTTGGATAAAAGGGATTGCCTGCATATTCCCTTTAGCATGTGTGTTACTTGAATCATTGAATTAGAAAGAAATGTAAATTAAAGTATACGATTGCAAAGCACGCATGGTGTTCGCATAAATGTCACAATTACTTTCAGGTTCTCCATTTTGAAAGATTGAGAGGTTAAAAAAAAATAAAAAAAAAAAAAAAAAAAAAAAAAAAAAAAAAAAAAAATTGATTTCAGAACTGCGCTGTGCAGCCTAGACGAGGCTGCAAGTGCAGCCCCGCCAGCAGTTCAGCCAGGGGCTGCACAGGTGCAGCCAGAGGCTGCACAGATATGCAGCCCAGACTGGCTGCACAGGTGCAGCCTGGGGCTGCACAGGTGCAGCCAGGGGCTGCACAGAGGTGCAGCCTGGGGCTGCACAGAGGTGCAGCACAGACGGGCTGCAGAGTGTGCAGCCCAGGGCTGCAGAGTGTGCAGCCCAGGGCTGCACAGTGAGCAGCCCAGGGCTGCACAGTGTGCAGCCCTGGCGGGCTGCCCGAGCCCAGCCCGGGGGCGGCCCGGGGCCGGCCCGGTGGTGCAGCCCAGGTGGGCTGCACCCGGGCAGCCCGGGCCCGCCCAGGGCGGTGCAGCCTAGGCTGCACCGGTGCAGCCCCTATGGGCTGCACCCGGGCAGCCCAGGGCTGCACAGGGGCAGCCCGGGCGGGCTGCCCTGTGCAGCCCGGGCGGGCTGCCCTGTGCAGCCCATGCGGGCTGCACCTGTGCAGCCCATGCGGGCTGCACAGTGGCAGCCCGGGCGGGCTGCCCTGTGCGGGCTGCATCTGTGCAGCCCAGGGCTGCACAGGGGCAGCCCGGGCGGGCTGCCTGGTGCAGCCCGGGCGGGCTGCACTGTGCAGCCTGGGGCTGTACAGCCCAGGGCTGCACTAGTGCAGCCCAGGCAGGCTGCACAGTTACAGCCCAAGTCGGAGCTGCACCAAATTTGAAAAAAAAAAAATTATTTTTTTAAAATTAATTTAAATTATTGAATTTAACTTATTTTGTTTAAAGAAGAAAACTATTGTATTATCGATAAATATGTGTTTGAAAATAATAATAATAACAACAACAATATGTAAATAAAACATTTTAGAATTTTGATTACGTTTTTGAGTACTAAGCTTGCTTTTTTTTATTTTTATTGTTATCAATTTTTTAAACTTAACGAATTTTTCCAATGAATGAGGCTTTTGCGTTTCGCCTTAATACATAAGTATTATGGGGTACTTATGTGTTAATGCGAAATGGGGATGTAATTATTTTCTTTATACACACAATTATTTGCTAAACACTATTCGCTTTTGAATCTTATACTGGGTTTATTAATGGAATTTTTGAAAGGCGATTGTCATTGTTGACTTTTAAGAAGTGTTTTAAAATTATAAACACTTTGATTTTTGGGTCGGGATAGATTGGACTCTGTTGTACCAATGGGCCAAAACTCCATCTTGGCCGACCTGATTCAGGATCGCTACCTGAATCGGTGGTATATCACATGCCCTTTTACCACCAAAGGTCAACGGTCTGCTACATAGGGCTAATCTTATTTTGATTGGGATCTCCGATCGGCGGGTCACGGACTATGAAGGATGGAGGCGTGGGGGTCCCACGTGTAGATCCGTGAACGGGTAGCATACGGCCTTTGCCTTAGACCGTCTTGGTTATCCTGGGTTGATCGCCAGGTGTATTATGGCGTTATGAGTAGGTTACGGGGTTGATGTCTCCGCGCGCGCTCGAGCTCTACCACTGTGATTTTACAATATTAGCGTCTGTTTATTTGGTATATTTTATGAGTCATGTTATATTTATCCCATAATTCCCGTAATGCAATTTTCTTTACTTTATGATTTTGGAAGTATTAAAGTTGATTTTGAAAACCCAGTATCTTTGGAGAATGTGTGTATGAACTTATCCTTGTGTTACAAATAATAATTGGGAAGGTATCGTATTGGATTATATACGATAGGTTTGGCCTAAATCATTGTTTGATTAAAGGAATTGTTTATGAAACTAAATTTGCATGTTAGTTCTCACACACATATATGCCTCATGTTGGTTTATACATGCGGCGTTTTCTTTCCCTTTTGTTGATTGAGACAATTATTGTTCATAGACCTTACTTCACTCACACTATTAATAGTCTGACCCGTGTGATTTGTTTTATAATCCTCGGGTCAGTCTGAGGATTGTGGTTGCAGGTTAGGTTGCGTGGATTGTAGCAGAATTCTTATCACTTTCCACGTTTTGGGGTTTTGGACTTTTCAGCTTGGACTTAGAAGTAGTTAATATGTATTATGGTATGTATGTTATTATGTATTTTGGAAGTGATATGTACTATGGACTATGTATCGTGGACATTATGATATGTATTATGCATTATGCTGTTTTTGGTGCTGAATTGTACATTCTATAATATTCTATACTATGTAACCTGGAAAATTTTTATCTTGTATCATTGCTTTGAACCAACACTGCGCACAAAGGGTAAGTAGAAGGAAAAAAAAAAAAAAAATTCGAAAAATTTCTCGTGCCAGTGTTAGTTCAAGGGAATGAGTACAACATTTAGCCCTATCGAGTCTCATTCTCCGTGCTTTCCGACAGTAATACTTAGTATTACTCTTGGTTGGCATGGGTATAGAGGCCGGGCGTTACAACGAGCCAGAAGTTATGGTCGTCCGAATAATCGATATCTACATGGTGCAACATCCACGGTGCAAGGTGCAACATCCGTCCGAAATGGCGAAACAGTGGCGTACGACTTTTAGAAATGTGTGCATGGATTTGAAACGGAACAGTACCATGGTGCGCCACTCTCCAGCAATGGTGAATCGAAGACATGGCACGGTAATCTCGTTTTACCGTAAAAATCCGGTGTCGAAAAAACGTAGGGTAAAAAACTTACGAGACCCGATTGAGATTCGGGTTGTCCTTTTCGGGCTTTAATCTATCCGTTGATGGATGAAAGCGGTCAAAGCAGTAGAACTCACCATGACCTTCGTTTTGACAGGTTATGGCTCCCGTAACTCTAAACGAGCCAGAAGTTATGGCCGTCCGAATAATCGATATGTACAGGGTGCAACATCCACGGGGTAAGGTGCAACATCCATCCGAAATGGCGAAAAAGTGTCGTACGACTTTTAGAAATACGTGCATGGATTTGAAACGGAACAGTGCCATGGTGCACCACTCCCCAGCGATGGTAAATCGAAGACGAGCCACGGTAATCCTGTTATACCGTTAAAATCCGGTGTAGAAAAAACGAAGGGTAAAAAACTTACGAGACCCGATTGTGATTCGGGTAGTCCTTTTCGGGCATTAATCTATCCGTTGACGGCTGAAAGCGGTCAAAGCCGTAGAAGTCACTGTGGCCTTCGTTTTGACAGGTTATGGCTCCCGTAACTCTAAACGAGTCAAAAGTTATGGCCGTCCGAATAATCGATATCTACAGGGTGCAACATCCGCGGTGCAAGGTGCAACATCCGTCCGAAATGGCGAAACAGTGTCATACGACTTTTAGAAATGCGTGCATGGATTTGAAACGGAACAGCACCATGATGCACCACTCTCCAGCGATGGTAAATCGAAGACGAGGCACGGTAATCCTGTTTTACCGTAAAAATCCGGTGTCGAAAAAACGAAGGGTAAAAAACTTACGAGGCCCGATTGAGATTCGGGTTGTCCTTTTCGGGCATTAATCAATCCGTTGACAGCTGAAAGCTGTCAAAGCCGTAGAACTCACCGTGGCCTTCGTTTTGACAGGTTATGGCTCCCGTAAATCTAAACGAGGCAGAAGTTATGGCCGTCCGAATAATAAATATCTACAGAGAGCAACATCCGCGGTGCAAGGTGCAACATCCGTCCGAAATGGCGAAACAGTGTCGTATGACATTTAGAAATGCGTGCATGGATTTGAAACGGAACAACACCATGGTGCACCACTATCCAGCGATGGTAAATCGAAGAGGAGGCATGGTAATTCCGTTTTACCGTAAAAATCCGGTGTCAAAAAAGCGAAGGGTAAAAAACTTACGAACCCCGATTGAGATTCGGGTTGTCCTTTTCGGGCATTAATCTATCCGTTGACGGCTGAAAGCTGTCAAAGCCGTAGAACTCACCGTGGCCTTCATTTTGACAGGTTATGGCTCCCGTAACTCTAAACCATCCAGAAGTTATGGTCGTCCGAATAATCGATATCTACAGGGTGCAACATCCGCGGTGCAAGGTGCAAAATCCGTCTGAAATGGCGAAACAGTGCCGTACGACTTTTAGAAATGCGTGCATGGATTTGAAACGGAACAGCCCCATGGTGCACCACTCTCCAGCGTTGGTAAATCGAAGACGAGGCACGGTAATCTCGTTTTATCATAAAAATCCGGTGTCGAAAAAGCGAAGGGCAAAAAACTTACGAACCCCAATCGAGATTCGGGTTGTCCTTTTCGGGCATTAATCTATCCATTGATGGCTGAAAGCTGTCAAAGCCGTAGAACTCACCGTGGCCTTCATTTTGACAGGTTATGGCTCCCGTAACTCTAAACGAGCCAGAAGTTATAGCCGTCCGAATAATCGATATCTACAGGGTGCAACATCCGCGGTGCAAGGTGCAACATCCGTCCGAAATGGCGAAACAGTGTCGTATGACTTTTAGAAATGCGTGCATGGTTTTGAAATGGAACAGTACCATGGTGCACCACTCTCCTACGATGGTAAATCGAAGACGAGGCACGGTAATCCCGTTTTACCGTAAAAATCCGGTGTCGAAAAAACGAAGGGTAAAAAACTTACGAGACCCGATTGAGATTCGGGTTGTCCTTTTCGGGCATTAATCCATCCGTTGACGGCTGAAAGCTGTCAAAGCCGTAGAACTCACCGTGGCCTTCGTTTTGACAGGTTATGGCTCCCGTAACTCTAAACGAGCCAGAATTTATGGCCGTCCGAATAATCGATATCTACAGGGTGCAACATCCGCGGTGCAAGGTGCAACATCCGTCCGAAATGGAGAAACAGTGTCGTATGACTTTTAGAAATGCATGCATGGATTTGAAACGGAACAGTACCATGGTGCACCACTCTCCAACGATGGTAAATCGAAGACGAGGCACGGTAATCCCGTTTTACCGTAAAAATCCGGTGCTGAAAAAATGAAAGGTGAAAAACTTACGAGACCCGATTGAGATTCGGGTTGTCCTTTTTGGGCATTAATCTATGCGTTGACGGCTGAAAGTCGTAAAAGCCGTAGAACTCACTGTGGCCTTCGTTTTGACAGGTTATGGCTCCCGTAACTCTAAACGATCCAGAAGTTATGGCCGTCCGAATAATCGATATCTACAGGGCGCAACATCCGCGTTGCAAGGTGAAACATCCGTCCAAAATGGCGAACAGTGGCGTACGACTTTTTGAAATGCGTGCATGGATTTGAAATGGAACAGTACCATGGTGCACCACTCTCCAGCGATGGTAAATCGAAGACGCGGAACGGTAATCCCGTTTTACCGTAAAAATCCAGTGTCGAAAAAGCGAAGGGTAAAAAACTTACGAGACCCGATTGAGATTTGGGTTGTCCTTTTCGGACATTAATCTATCCTTTGATGGCTGAAAGTTGTCAAAGCCGTAGAACTCACTGTGGCTTTCGTTTTGACAGGTTATGGCTCCCGTAACTCTAAACGAGCCAGAAGTTATGGCCGTCCGAATAATCGATATCTACAGGGTGCAACATCCGCGGTGCAAGATGCAACATCCGTCCGAAATGGCTAAACAGTGTCGTATGACTTTTAGAAATGCGTGCATGGATTTGAAACAGAACAGTACCATGGTGCACCACTCTCCAATGATGGTAAATCGAAGACGAGGCACGGTAATCCCGTTTTACCGTAAAAATCTGGTGTCGAAAAAACGAAGGGTAAAAAAAATTACGAGACCCGATTGAGATTCGGGTTGTCCTTTTCGGGCATTAGTCTATCCGTTAATGGCTGAAAACTGTCAAAGCCGTAGAACTCACCGTAGCCTTCATTTTGACAGGTAATGGCTCCCGTAACTCTAAACGAGCCAGAAGTTATGGCCGTCCGAATAATCGATATGTACAGGGTGCAACTTCCGCGGTGCAAGGTGCAACATACGTCCGAAATGGGAAACTGTGTCGTATGACTTTTAAAAATGCATGCATGGATTTGAAACGGAACAGTACCATGGTGCACCACTCTCCAACGACGGTAAATCGAAGACGAGGCACGGCAACCCCGTTTTACCGTAAAAATCCGGTGTCGAAGAAACGAAGGGTAAAAAACTTACGAGACCCGATTGAGATTCGGGTTGTCCTTTTTGGGCATTAATCTATCCGTTGACGGCTGAAAGTGGTCAAAGCCGTAGAACTCACCGTTGCCTTCGTTTTGACAGGTTATGGCTCCCATAACTCTAAACGAGCCAGAAGTTATGGCCGTCCGAATAATCGATATCTACAGGGTGCAACATCCGCGGTGCGTGCAACATCAGTCCGAAATGGCGAAACAGTGGCGTACGACTTTTAGAAAAGCATGCATGGATTTGAAACGGAACAATACCATGGTGCACCACTCTCCAGCGATGGTAAATCGAAGACGTGGCACGGTAATCCCGTTTTACCGTAAAAATCCGGAGTCGAAAAAACGAAGGGTAAAAAACTTACGAGACCCGATTGAGATTCGGGTTGTCCTTTTCGGGCATTAATCTATCCACTGATGGCTGAAAGCTGTTAAAGCCGTAGAACTCACCGTGGCCTTCGTTTTGACAGATTATGGCTCCCGTAACTCTAAACGAACCAGAAGTTATGGCTGTCCGAATAATCGATACGTACAGGGTGCAACATCCGCGGGGTAAGGTGCAACATCCGTCCGAAATGGCGAAAAAGTGTCGTACGACTTTTAGAAATGCGTGCATGGATTTAAAACGGAACGGTACCATGGTGCACCACTCTCCAGCGATGGTAAATCGAAGACGAGCCACGGTAATCCCGTTTTACCGTTAAAATCCAATGTCGAAAAAACGAAGGGTAAAAAACTTACGAGACCGGATTGAGATTCGGGTAGTTCTTTTCGGGTATTAATCTATCCGTTGACGGCTGAAAGCGGTCAAAGCCGTAGAACTCAGCGTGGCCTTCGTTTTGACAGGTTATGGCTCCCGTAACTCTAAACGAGCCAGAAGTTATGGCCATCCAAATAATCGATATCTATAGGGTGCAACATCCGCGGTGCAAGGTGCAACATCCGTCCGAAATGGCGAAACAGTGTCGTACGACTTTTACAAATGCGTGCATGGATTTGTAACGGAACATGACCATGGTGCACCACTCTCCAGCGATGGTAAATCGAAGACGAGGCACGGTAATCCCGTTTTACCGTAAAAATCCGGTGTCGAAAAAGCGAAGGGTAAAAAACTTACGAACCCCGATTGAGATTCGGGTTGTCCTTTTTGGGCATTAATCTACCCGTTGATGGCTGAAAGCTGTCAAAGACATAGAACTCACCATGGCCTTCGTTTTGATAGGTTATGGCTCCCGTAAATCTAAACGAGCCAGAAGTTATGGCCGTCCGAATAATTGATATCTACAGGGTGCAACATCCGCGGTGCAAGGTGCAACATCCGTCCGAAATGGCAAAACAGTGTCGTATGACTTTTAGAAATGCGAGCATGGATTTGAAACGGAACAGTACCATGGTACACCACTCTCCAACGACGGTAAATCGATGACGAGGCACGGTAATCCCATTTTACCGTAAAAATCCGGTGTCGAAAAAACGAAGGGTAAAAAACTTACGAGACCCGATTGAGATTCGGGTTGTCCTTTTCGGGCATTATTCTATCCATTGACGGCTGAAAGCTATCAAAGCCGTAGAACTCACCATGGCCTTCGTTTTGACAGGTTATGGCTCCCGTAACTCTAAACGAGCCAGAAGTTATGGCCGTCCGAGTAATCGATATCTACAGTGTGCAACATCCGCGGTGCAAGGTGCAACATCCGTCCGAAATGGAGAAACAGTGTCGTATGACTTTTAGAAATGCGTGCATGGATTTGGAATGAAACAGTACCATGGTGCACCACTCTCCAACGATGGTAAATCGAAGACGAGGCACGTTAATTCCGTTTTACCATAAAAATTCGGTGTCGAAAAAACGAAGGGTAAAAAACTTACGGGACCCGATTGAGATTCGGGTTGTCCTTTTTGGGCATTAATCTATCCGTTGACGGTTGAAAGTGGTCAAAGCCGTAGAACTCACTGTGGCCTTCGTTTTGACAGGTTATGGCCCCCGTAACTCTAAACGAGCCAAAAGTTATGGCCGTCCGAATAATCAATATCTACAGGGTGCAACATCCGCGGTGCAAGGTGCAACATCCGTCCGAAATGGCGAAACAGTGCCGTACGACTTTTAGAAATGCGTGCATGGATTTGAAACGGAATAGTACCATGGTGCACCACTCTCCAACGATGGTAAATCAAAGACGAGCCACGATAATCCCTTTTTACCGTAAAAATCCGGTGTCGAAAAAACGAAGGGTAAAAAACTTACGAGACCCGATTGAGATTCGGGTTGCCTTTTCAGGCATTAATCTATCCGTTGACGGCTGAAAGCTATCAAAGCCGTAGAACTCACCGTGGCCTTCGGTTTGACAGGTTATGGCTCCCGTAAATCTAAACGAGCCAGAAGTTATGGCCATCCGAATAATCGATATCTACAGGGTGCAACATCCGCGGTGCAAGGAGAAACATCCGTCCGAAATGGCGAAACAGTGTCGTATGACTTTTAGAAATGCGTGCATGGATTTGAAACAGAACAGTACCATGGTGCACCACTCTCCAACGATGGTAAATCGAAGACGAGGCACGGTAATCCGGTTTTACCGTAAAAATCCGGTGTCGAAAAAACGAAGGGTAAAAAACTTACGAGACCCATTGAGATTCGGGTTGTCCTTTTTGGGCATTAATCTATCCGTTGACAGTTGAAAGCTTCAAAGCCATAGAACTCACCGTGGCCTTCGTTTTGACAGGTTATGGCTCCCGTAACTCTAAACGAACCAGAATTTATGGCCGTCAGAATAATCGATATCTACAGGGTGCAATATCCACGGTGCAAGGTGCAACATCCTTCCAAAATGAAGAAACAGTGTCGTGCGACTTTTAGAAATGCGTGCATGGATTTGAAACGGAACAGTACCATGGTGCACCACTCTCCAGCGATGGTAAATCGAAGACGAAGCACGGTAATCCCGTTTTACCGTTAAAATCCGGTGTCGAAAAAACGTAGGGTAAAAAACTTACGAGACTCGATTGAGATTCGGGTTGTCCTTTTCGGGCATTAATCTATACGTTGACGGCTGAAAGTGGTCAAAGCCGTAGAACTCACCGTGGCCTTCGTTTTGATAGGTTATGGCTCCCGTAACTCTAAACGAGCCAAAAGTTATGTCCGTCCGAATAATCGATATCTATAGGGTGCAACATCCGCGGTGCAAGGTGCAACATCCGTCCGAAATGGCGAAACAGTGCCGTATGACTTTTAGAAATGCATGCATGGATTTGAAACGGAACAGTACCATGGTGCACAACTCTCCAGCTATGGTAAATCGAAGACGAGCCATGGTAATCCCGTTTTACCGTTAAAATCCGGTGTCGAAAAAAAGAAGGGTAAAAAACTTACGAGACCCGATGGAGATTCGGGTTGTCCTTTTTGGGCATTAATCTATCCGTTGACGGCTGAAAGCCGTCAAAGCCGTAGAACTCACCGTGCCCTTCGTTTTGACAGGTTATAGCTCCCGTAACTCTAAACGAGCCAGAAGTTATGACCGTCCGAATAATCGATATCTACAGGGTGCAACATCCGCGGTGCAAGGTGCAACATCCGTCCGAAATAGCGAAACAGTGCCGTACAACTTTTAGAAATGCGTGCTGTTATCCCGCTTTTTGGCAAAGCCGCGATACCAAAAGATTGATCAAAAACGGAGAACGGTTTGTCTCAGAGACCGGCCATTCTTCGTCTCGCTATGGATATCACTGAATTTTGTCCAAGTCCAGATTGAGCCACAATTGATAGGACACGGCAAGAAAGACCATAGGAATCAACGTCTCAAGTTTCAAGTCAATCCGAGTTCATACGCTCAAATTATGATCGATTCAACTTGAAAGAAAAGGCCTGAGATTCGAACCTATCAGGTTCGAAACCATCACCTTCGAACCCATCAGGTTCGAACCCATCAGGACGCCTCGGGTTCGAAACCATCAAGTTCGAACCTACCAAGTTCATTACAATGGACCTCGAACCCATCGGAGAGTAGCCGCTTCGAACCCATCACAAAGCATTGCTCGAACCCAAACGTGGAACCTTGCTCGAATCCATCCATGATGCCAAGTTCGAATCCATCCTGTGTAGCCTCATTCGAATCCACTGGGTCAACCAACCATGATGACGTGTCTTCCTTCGGTTCGAATTCGCCGAGATCCATGGAGTCGAAGCGGTCAACTCGGAGTGAAGACCGGGTTGGTTCGAAGTTTGCGCTCCACGTCACCACGAAGTCACGTCCCATGATGGATTTGAAACCATCGGTTCGAAAGCATGGTTTCAAACCAAACAGCCGAGCAATAAACCCCATTTCGAACCCATCATATCTCCTAACCTATTTATCCAAATGCCATGAAATTTTCGCAGAAGCTTGCGTACATGTTGAGGAATGTCCACGCCAAATTTCACCTCGATTGGATGAATTCTTGATCGGTTCGAATGGAGTTCGAACCGATGCCAAAGTGGGCCCAAACTTCTCGAGACCGTGCATGTGGGCCCCCTCACGTGCCAGGAGTGGTCTCCCGAGTTTTCAGCGAAATATCAGCAGCCCATGCCTATAAATAGAGCCCCAGGGCCAACAGAAAAAGGATCTTCTGACTCTGAAGCGCCCAGACTCTGCCGGATCGAGATCTCCATCGTTCTACATCATAATTTTACTGTTGATTCCGAATTAACAGTTGTAATTTGTTGTTGATTGCTGCAACAACTTGTAGTCGTTGAAAGAAAAGCAATAAAATATCAAAACACTTCACAGTGGACGTAGGCAACACGCCGAACCACTATAAATCGATTGTCTATGCATTTTCTTTACTATTGATTGGAGTTTTTGTTAGATAATATCTGTTTTGAATTTGCTTTCTTGACTATTATCTCTTCAACGACTCCCGAAGAGTGTTGTGCCCAATTTTGACGCAAACACTTTGGTTCTTTCACTGAGAAAACCCAGCTTTTCTCCTGCTCGTTGGATCTGTCATCGATACCGGATTGAATAAATCTAAGAGAGAGATCCATATCATTGAATCCAACTTTCTTCCCTTCTATTCAGATTTGCATAAAGTGTAGGAAAGGAATTCAACTACCAAGATGGTTAGCACAAGAACCACCTCAAACGCTGTCAATCGAGAAGGACAGGATAGACAGAATTCTGCCCCTCTACCTCCACCTATTCAAGATGCCGCTGGGCACTCAGAACCGTCGGGTCTGGTTACCCGAGAAGAGTTGCAGTTGTTACTCCAAGACCTGACCCAGAGTCGGCGACAACTAGAAGAATAGCTACGCACTAACGCTGAGCTAATCAACAAGTTGGATCGCCAGAAACGAAAGAGATCCACGAGAGATCGTGCTTCTCGCTCTTCCAGCGAAAGTTCTTCATCTTCTGATTATCATAACCGACCTCCACGACCCCAGTTAGATGGGAGTCGTATGCCACCCGCTGGAAACCAACCGACATTGACCGTTGGACAAATAAGAGTTGGTCCGTCAGCCAGTTTCCAAACCGGACCCTCCCCCCGAGGAGGTGTCGTTCCTCACCACGCCGTAGAATACCGCACCACTAGCGTTGCGGCTGAACCAGGGGTCGACGCTCAAGATCAGTTGGACCTGGACCGTCGTCATTGCAGTCGTACTCCTGAACCGTACGTCCCAGAGGACTATGAGCCAAGAAGGCGAGACTTGGACCGTCGACGATATCCGGTTCAAGCCCGAAGTACGGAACGTGATCATACTCCGGCACAAATGCCGGATCTTTCAACTATGATATGTCAGATGATCCGTGAGAGTCAGGGATTCACAAACGACGATTGGGGAGTTTCCCGAAGTCACACTCCCTTTACGGACGATACTCTTAATGCTGAACCCCCACGGCGATTCCGAATGCCCACTCTACCCATGTATGAGGGAAACTCCGACCCCAACTGTTTGCGCCAAAATTGGTCACAAACACCCAATATCGCGAAAGCACTTGCTTGCGTATTCGATTTGATAATAATCAACACAGAACTCAGCAACAATCAATATAGAATTCAGCTCTAGGTAACAAATCACAGCAATTCACAAACAACAATCACAAACACAGGGTTTATAGTGGTTCGGCGTTCGTGCCTACGTCCACTTTGAAGGATTTCTCTTTATTGCTTTGCTCGATTCAATCGATTACAACGGATTACAATTGATAATAGCTTTGAAATCTGAATGCAACAGTGGTTCTGGTGAATAGATTTGAATCCGACAGAGTCTCAGCGTTTAATGGCAGAAGTTCTCGGAAGAAGATCCTTTTTCTGAAGGCTTCAGGGTGCTATTTATAGGCGTTGGAGGCCCAGATCTGGCTGAAACTTCGGGAGACCTCTTCTGGCACGTGAGTGGGCCTACGCGACCAACCCCTCCAAGTTTCGTCTCGATCTGACATCGATTCGAAGTCGTTTCAAACCCATCAAGAAATGGTCCAATCGAGCTGAAACTTGGCAGGAACAATCTTTACCTTGTATGGAAGCTACTGTGAAAATTTGGTTGCATTTGGATCAGTGGTTGAGGAGATATGATCGGTTTGAAATGGTGTTTCTCGGTTGGCTGTGGAGTTCGAACCCATCATCTTCGAAACCCTGACTTCGAATCCATGGACACACGTGATTCTGCAATGACGTGGCGCGTGCTCCTCGAATCGATCCTGTTTTGTCTCCGAGTTGACCGCTTCGCACCTATGGATTTCGCCTCGTTCGTATCGTGGGGCGACACGTCATCCAAGTTGGCTGACTTGGTGGGTACGAACAAGTGAATGTCCCTGGGTTCGAATGCGACCGTTTCGAACCAAGGTGTTCGTGGGTTCGAACTCGATCAATTCGAACAAGATCGATTCGAAGCGACTTGGATTCGAAGCTGGTGGGATTGAATGGATTCGAAGACGATGGATTCGAATGTAATGGAGTCGAAGTACATGATGGCTGCTGGATTCGAGGCACGGCCATGTCTTGTGGGTTCGAACTACTGCTAGGACGATGGGTCCGAACTTCATGGATTCGAAGGAAGGACACCGGTTGGGTTCGGAGTAGATGGTTTCGAAGACGATGGGTTCGAAACACTGAAAGGGTGATGGATTCGAACCGAGCAAGGCCCAACTCTCTCAACTTGAATCCATCATAACTTGGGCAAACGAACTCGGATTGACTTGAAATTTGAAATGACGACTCCTTCGACCTTTCTTGTCATGTCCTATCAATTTTGGCCCGTTCCGGACTTGGACAAAATTCATCGATATCCATAGCAAAGTGAAGTATAGCCAATCTTTGAGACGAACTGTCTTTTGTTTTCGATCAATCTTTTGGTATCACGGCTTTGCCAAAAAGAGGGATAACATTTTGCCCCCCAAAACATGCCTTGCGGTAGGAAGGTGTGTTTTGTAATGCTTCGAGTTGGATGTTCGTATCCGTTCATCAACCTGCAAAGAACTTGATAGTTTTCATATGGCCTCAAATGACGATCGTTCGGGATCGAGCCATTTGGGATGAAGCGCCGTTCGTGGTCAAGCGCTCAACTTCAAATGACGATCGTTCGTGATCGAGTCATTCGAGGTGAAGTGCGACCGTGCGCAGTCGAGCGTATGAATCCATGCGTCGATCGTTCGAGATCGTATGCTGTTTGAGGTGAATCGGGACCGTTCGCGGTCGATTCCGTTCGCGGCAAAGGATGGAATAGGACCGTTCGCGGTCGATGCCGTTCGCGGCAAATGATGGAATAGGACCGTTCGCGGTCGATACTATTCATGGCAAAAGATTGAATGGGACCGTTCGCGGTCGATGCCTTTCGCGGCAATTGATGATCGTTCGCGACCAAGTGCCGTTCAAGACGAATGGTGACCGTTCGAGGTCGGATTTTACAATTAGTGAACCATGACCGTTCGCGGTCGGTGCCATTCAAGGCAGAAAGTGATCGTTCGCGATCGTGTGCCGTTCGAGGCGAATTTGTGACCGTTCGAGGTCGGGTGTTGGACCTCAAGTGACGACCGTTCGCGATCAAGCCATTTTAGGTGTGGTGAGTTGTGACTGTTCGAAGTCGAGTGCCATTCGAGGCGAATTGTGTGCCCGGGAGGGCTTGATGTTATCGATGCCAGGGTCACGTTCGGCTGAGATCCTGGATCGTTTGTCAGGGCAGTTCATCGCCATCTCAGAGCATGCCTAAGGATCGTTCGCGACCCCATACATGTGTAAGTAGCTTAGCCATTCCAGAGTTATTACAATCAAATATCTATTACACGGATGAGTTTTCAAAACAGAAATGTCCAAACAAACAGAGTCTAAATGTTCAAATTGAAATGATATGAAAGCAAAGCATGGATGTCGAAGCGTAAGTTCCCACTACGAAACGGTCAATGATCATTCAGAGCATGCCTGGATCGTTCGCGATCTCGCACATGTGTAAATGATTTAGTTGCGTTAGTGGAAGCTTACAACTTGTTCATCGTTATCTCACTCAGTTGATAACCAAATGGTGCCTTGATTCAGGGTCGCCTCTAGCTGATGTGGAAGGTGGCCGCTCTGGTTCCGCCGCAGGAGCTCGCCTCCTCACATATTGAAGGAGCATACCGTTCCTGATATGCCCTTCCACCTCGTCCTTCAGGTGCCTACAATCATTAGTGTTATGACCGTTTAATTCATGGAATACACAAAACTTATCTGATTTCCTTTCGTCAGTGGTAGGGTCCCTTCGCATCGGCCTTCGATACGGAATCTGCTCTTTGGTATCCTGATAAATTCGTTCCCGGCTCTCGTTCAGCTCAGTGTGGGTGGTGAATCGCGGCTCCCTCCGTTGCCGCTTTGATCTGTCTCTGTTATTCTCAATCTTTCTTTTACCTTTATCCTTGTCCGAGTCCTTTCTAGGGGGCTTTTCATCTTTGAGTGCATAAACTTCTATCCCATCTCCCTCTTCTCTTTCCGCATTTGCATCCTCTAATCGCAAAAACTTTTCCGCCTCATGATAGAATTCTCCCAGATCTACGGGTGGATCTTTAGTTAATGAATTTTTGAACTCCGTTCCGTCTGCTATTCCGGACACAGCCGCCATCATAACCATGGATGGATCCGGTCTATCCACCGAAGCTGCCGCCGCATTGAACCGTGTCAGGAAACTTCTCAATGTTTCTCCAGCCCTCTGTTTTAAAGTTGCCAACGTCATCACATTCTTGGGTCTTGTAATGTGAACCCTGAATTGCCTCATAAATCTCTCAGTTAAATCATTCCATGTTCCAATGGATCCACTATCTAATTGCCTGAACCATAATGCCGCAATATCCGCCAAATACAGTGGAAAGCACCGGGCCATGACCTCCTCTGATGCCCCCAGCACTTCCATATGCCTCATATATTTTGTCAGATGGACCGTGGGGTCCGTTCTCCCGTCATACATATCCAGCGATGGTAATTTGAAATCCGGCGGGTTTCTAGCTCGTCTGATTGCCGGAGTGAAAGGACTCCTATTAACATCCTCTAGGTCTTTGTTCACCAAACCGCCTCTCATTGCTCGCCTAACCATCTCTGCCAACTTGTCGGTGTCTCCGAGATGTAACCTTCGTTCGTTACTTTCATCCTGCCCCCCGAGTTCACGAGGGAACTCTGAAATCTGCCCCCTTGATTGAGCGTTCATTCCTCTGCTGTCTCCAGGTTGCGCAGATACTTCTCTCTCTCTTTCCAAGATTGGGTCAACATTTTCCATATGCGTGCCCCCTAGCTCGGGTGCTATGCCGGATGGTCCTGCTCCGTTCTGGACTCCATTGGCTCCTCTATTATGTGCTCCAAGCTGTCCTATCTGTTGAAATAAACTCTGAATCAACTCCTCTTGTTTCTTCATCATCGTTTCGAATGTAATGGAGTCGAAGTACATGATGGCTGCTGGATTCGAGGCACGGCCATGTCTTGTGGGTTCGAACTACTGCTAGGACGATGGGTCCGAACTTCATGGATGCGAAGGAAGGACACCGGTTGGGTTCGGAGTAGATGGTTTCGAAGACGATGGGTTCGAAACACTGAAAGGGTGATGGATTCGAACCGAGCAATGCCCAACTCTCTCAACTTGAATCCATCATAACTTGGGCAAACGAACTCGGATTGACTTGAAATTTTAAATGACGACTCCTTCGACCTTTCTTCTCATGTCCTATCAATTTTGGCCCGTTCCGGACTTGGACAAAATTCATCGATATCCATAGCAAAGTGAAGTATAACCAATCTCTGATACGAACTGTCTTTTGTTTTCGATCAATCTTTTGGTATCACGGCTTTGCCAAAAAGCGGGATAACACCAACCAACATATTCTAAAATATGAATGGTCGATGACTGCTGCCAGACCCGACGACGCTGTGAAGTGTCGTAGTTTCCCCATATCCTTGGGGGGCATCGCCACCATGTGGTTCACCCGATTGCCTCTTCGATCCATCTCCTCATTCGACCAGCTGGCCACAAAATTCGTTGAGCAATTCCGCATGCACTTCGCAAGGCCGAAAGATGTCAACACTCTATCTAGTGTCACACAAGCTCCCGGAGAGACACTCAGACACTACTTAGATAGATTCCATACTACATGTGCAGAGATTAGTAACCCAAACGATAACTCCATCCTTATGGCATTAACTAAGGGGATCGACCCCGATTCTGAATTTGGCAATTGGCTAGCTGGGAAACCACCTGCGTCATTGGACCGTTTCCATGCCAAAGCAGCTCAATTCCTGAGACGGGAAGACGCGAAACAGTCTAGGAAGCAAACTGACGCAGGGCCAAATGCGGAAGGAACCCAAAGCAATGTTGCAATAAAACAGTCCGGTGAGAGCTCCGGAAAAGTTCAGTTGAACATTAAAAATAAACAAGCTCGGCGAAGAGAGAGCGTGAATCAACTTAAAAAACAAGATCAAAATTGTGGCCCGCAACGCAAAAATCCGATGTTCGACAGTTATACTCCTTTGAATACTTCACTGGAGGACTTGTATTTGCAGACCCGTAATACAATTCAATATGAAAAGCCTGCTCCAAGACCGTCGTCAGAGAGACAAATCCAGACGGGAAAATTTTGCAGGTTCCATGAAGGCTACGGCCACGATACGAACGAGTGTCGTCACTTACAGGATCTTGTTGAAAAACTGGTCAGGGAAAGGAAGTTGGAACAGTTTGTGCAGACACCGCAGCCCAGAGAAGCGGGCCCAGCCGATCCAATCAATGAACCCAATCAACCGAGGCAGGAGGACTCGACTTGTCCCCGTGGGAGATTGGTGATAAACGCCATCAGTGGCGGGCCTACTTATTCAGGAGCCTGGAACGACGAAGAACCTCGTCACTGTCACACATGACAGGCTCCTTCAATCCATGAATACTTTGCAATTTCTTTTACGTTCTGAAATTTGACTTTGTAATAAGGCACTGATTTTGCCACATTTTCTTATTTCAGTAAAAAAAATGCTATCTCTTCAAGCTAAAGCTGTGATTCGCCGAGTACGACGTTCAACAATCACGACACACGAAGAGCTAAGTTCCATCAAACAATGGAATTTATTCAAATAGCGAGTGACTGCATTACCACCGGCCACTCACTAAGTGAAACCTCAGCTCGGGGGCAAGCCACCACATCAAAGGCTGAACTGGACCAACAAACGACAGTCCATTCAATAACACGTTCCCGGAGCGCGAACGGACTCCAACTTCCCAGAGTGTGAATTGGAGTATAAACATTCAATAACTCGTTCCTGGAGCGCGAACGGACTCCAACTTTCCAGAGTGTGAATTGGAGTATAAACATTCAATAACTCGTTCCCGGAGCGCGAACGGACTCCAACTTCCCAGAGTGTGAATTGGAGTATAAACATTCAATAACTCGTTCCCGGAGCGCGAACGGACTCCAACTTCCCAGAGTGTGAATTGGAGTATAAACATTCAATAACTCGTTCCCGGAGCAAGAACGGACTCCAACTTCCCAGAGTGTGAATTGGAGTATAAATACTCAATAACTCGTTCCCGGAGCGTGAACGGACTCCAACTTCCCAGAGTGTGAATTGGAGTATAAACATTCAATAACTCGTTCCCAGAGCGCGAACGGACTCCGACTTCCCAGAGCGTGAGTTGGAGTATAAAAGTTCAATAATTTGTTCCCAGAATGCGAACGGACTCCAAGTTCCCAAAGTATGAATTGGAGTATAAACATAAGTTACAGGCTCCCAGGGCGCGAACCGAAGCATCCGTGCTAACTCCAGATTCCCAGAGCATGAAGTGGAGTGTAAACATTAATTCCAGGTTCCCGGAGCGCGAACCATACTGCAAACATCGATAACACTCAAGCTCCGTACAAACCGGATTATCGATCTCAAATTATCTTAAGTCCCTGGAATGTGGACATGTGCTTAAAGTTTACAATAAACGCACTCAACCACCAAAACACATATGTTATTCCCCGAGACTAGGGGGCAAAAAAGATAAGTGTTAATCGTTAATCAAAGTGATACAATGTCCGAAGTTCGATTATTCATCGATTACAACTTGTGACCAAGATTTTCAGACTTGGCGAATAAAACAAACTCTACTTGACGATAAAAATACCACAAGTGCACCGGACTGAAAACATAACGCTATAAACACTTAAGCACAAAAGAAATGAGAGTTGAAATGAAATTTAGTTTCCAGAGTGTGAGCCAACTCCAAATTCCCGGAGAGCGAATTGGAATGCGAACATTACCTCTTGGTTCCCGAAGTGCGAACCGGAGTGTAAATGTCGACCCGAAATTTCCAGAATGGACCGGAGTACAAGCCTTAACTCTAAGTTCCCAAGACATGGACTGTATCATAAACATCGATAATCATCGGGCTCTCGAGGCATGAACCAAGCTGTTGCTCGCAAATTATTCTAAGTCCCCAAAGCGTGGACATGCGTTCAAGATTCGCAAAAGAGCACAGTCGTAAACCCATCATCACAACACTTAAGTAGAAAACATAGTTGAAATAAGAAAAACAGAATTTTATTTTCAACTAACTTAAGACAAGGACTTACATGCAAATAAGTTCTTCCAAAAAAGAATGCCTACTAGCAGGGGCCGAACCTGCATCTATACACGGCTTACTAACAAAAAAAACGAAAACATGTTCCTATCTGCCAAAATATCTGCTTGGGAGGTCGATCTATTCTTTCTTCCTTGGCTTCCTTATTAGCGGTTCGTCGTTAGAATCGCTAGGAACGGAAATCCTTCGTTTGGACGACCTCCTCTCCGGTGGCCGCTCTTCGGCCGGGGGCATAATATCTACGTCCTCCTCAGAACTTGAATCTAAATGAAGACTCACCGCCGGAGGGGTAGAAAGGACCGGACCCGCACCGGAAGATGGAATAGTGCCACCACCGACACTAACGCTTTGCCCCTCAGCTTCCAGTTCAGCTTGAATCTCGGCCAGAATCTCTTCATCGTGAATCGTTTGGGCTTGGCTGGGGCCATCCGCGGTCTGCATTGAAGAGCTGGAGGTAGGCGGGAGGTCACTAATGATAAATGGCAAGTCACTGAAAGAGCCACCCTGTGGGCCAAGCAGCTCACTCACCATTTGTTCGTCAAGGGATAGGGACCTTCCTTGCGCCGCTTCGGTTGATACTAAACAAAGATAAGAAGAAGTTATTAGCAACTGCTTCAAAACAAACTCTCTATTGAGAAAACACTTGAGATAAATTCAGAATACCTTCCCCAACTTGACTTGCGGACGACTGAGCGGCCTCAGAAGCATGCTCCCGAATGGGAGATAACCGCGGCTGTTCAGGGTCATAAGCGAGAACGGTCTATGAACTAACCACAGATACAGGCTCAGACGGAGGCAGAGCGGTAGTTTCGAGAGCAGTGGCACGATGCTTAACCCCTGACCCTTCTCCGACCTCCAAAGATCGACTGCCAACCATCTCCTTCTCATGAGCGATCATAGCGTCATGGAGGACCTTCTTTTCCTCATCTGTTAGCAACCGATTTTTGAGCTCGAATCAGTCGACCGATTCACCCGGGTGCGCTTCCTCTTCCTCTTCAACCAATTGTTCCTAAGCATTGTGGAGATGCACTGGGTAATCCTGAAGCGAGGCCAAGTTTCTATGCTTCAATACATTGGCATTATAGGTGATAAGCTGATCTTCGATGTCGGCCTCTAGCCTGGCCTCGGCTTGTTGAACTCTCTCCTCAATTTCCGCCTCGACCGCTTGAATTTTGGCCACTGCCTCATCCCGTTCGGTTCGGAGTATAACAGCTTGCTCGCACGCCTCCTGGGCTGCATTGTTTGCATCGTCCCTATCCTTGGCGATTTCGGCGAATTTGGATTTGAGCTCGTTTAGCTCCTTTAGCGCCGCGTCCCTTTCGGCAGTGACCAGAGTATTCCGATGGCCCATGTCCTCCACCGTGGCATAGTGCTCACGCTTCATTCTATCCATCGTAAGCTGGGCTTCATCGGCCTTTTTGATGGCTTCCATCTTTGATTTTCTGGAAGATTCGGCCTCGGTGTTCAACACGTCGATAATACGGCTTTTTTGGGCCAACTCAGCTTGCATTTTTTCAATGGTGGCCCCACGCTCGAAGGCCACTGACGACGCCTTCTCAGCCGCCTTGTACCATGCCCTGTACCGGGCATAAAAATCATGCACATAATCGTGCGCTGTCTGCTCGACCTCAGGCGGAATTCTTTTCAAGTGAAGAGGGAAGATGTAGCTGTCAAAGCAAATGTTCGAAAAGTCCTTCTTCAACTGAGCAAGCTTGATTGCCCCTTCTCCCAAAATTTCAGTGGGGGGTTGTTCCGCAACTACTGGGGGCATTGCCTCAGATCTGGGATGGCGAGGTTCATGCCTAGAAGATTGAGAGGTTGACTGATAATGCGAGTACTCATAAGAACGAGGAACGTGGACAGGAGGCTGTGCAGGAGCTCTTCGAGGAGGAGTACGCGATCGGGATCGACGCTTATAACCCCTATCTGTGTCATATCTTTCACGGCTCGAGTATCCGGAATATTCCTGATCATAGTCCCTATCTCCTTCCCGTCTGCGCGAGTCGCGATTCGATGGTTTCCGAGCATGTCGCAGACTCCCTAGAATCGAAACGCGCCTGGACATGGTACCTACAAGGCAAAGAGGAGAATAGAGTTAGTGGTTTCTCGAAACCGATGACCTGAGACTCGGGACTATGTAGTGTCGTGAAATGTGTATGAACATGCATTTCCCCCGACCAACCAGAAGTGTCGACTGAGCTAGTGATAAAAGGCTCGCTCAATTCAAGAGTACGATGAAACTCCTCCAACCCGGCGTCATGCTGAAAAGACACATCATCCGGGATTGGAAGGTCGGTAAGCCCTTCGTAAAGACTTTCGGTTCGTGGAGGAGACATTTCGGAAATTCTAACTCCGGGGGAGGATCGGGCCGTGACAACCGACTTCCATCTCCCCTTCTTAGTTGACGTGACGACGGTTGCCTTGCCTTTTCTTTGCTCTTCAACATCTTGAGCCACGTCTGTAGGCTCCAACAACGGCTCGTCATTAGTATGAGTTCTTTCAGAATCAGCCTCCTCGGCTATAATAATTTTGGGCTTCTTGTGCTTGACTCGTTTCTTCAAAACGGCCTTTAATGCCCCCTCGAACAGTATGCTCTGCCTTTGTTTAATCAATCCGCAAGTTCGGAGATTCCTATCCGTCTAGAGCAGCTCAATATCCCTATCTCCACTCGGGACTTCCCGAAGCACTCGCACCATCTCCCTAAAGTGCTCGCCCTCAGGACGCTGAATCGTCGCTGTAAAAAAGGATAAAATATAAGTTCCACTTCGGCTGCAATTGCCGTAGTAATTATTTACGAACTCAGCTATACTCACGTCTGAATCGCCATCGTCGGGCAAATCCAGGAGGACATCTGACATAAAACCATTCTATCCTATAATAGCTCAACCTGGTCCAAGACCCGGTAACCACTTGGCAATTTCTCACCGCTTCCAAGAATGTGAAGGAGGGATAATCACCGCGAGTTTTGAAATTGAACAAGTATCTGATCTCGATCGGGAGTGGCGGTCGACAGAGATATTCCATAAACGCAATGAAAAAGCTATTGATCGACGCATACCCGTTCGGGTGCAGCTGAGAAGGAGCGATCCTCAAAAACGACAATACTTCCCTTATATACTCGTTGAACGGAGGAAGTGTCCCGGCCGCACACGCGTGGCGGTTAAATGCAGTATACACTTCCGGTGGGTTGTGCGGTCTATCATTCGGCCCCGGCAGTAACACATCGTCCAGTTACAGGCCGTGCCTCAAGCATATCCTTCCCAACATGTCTTCAGAGATATTGGATGGAACGGAATCTGATGGATTTGCGATGAACGACGCATTAGGCAATTCATCTGGGGCTGGACGGACGATCTCAGGATCGATGTCCGGAACCTCTAGTCTCGGAGAGGCTGTACCTTGAATCTCCTGCTGCTGTGAACTTGACGGTTCCATAACTAGATAACTCATGAGAAACCATCGTTAGACGACAAAGGACCCGTGCGTTCCCCAGTGTAAAGTGTATGAATGTGTGTGGTGCAGTGCCATACATTACTTGAGTAAATGTCGCAGATTTAAAGTAAATATGCAAACAACAAAGCTACGGAGTCCAGCTATAATGACCGTCATCGCTAACCGTCTTCACTAATCCGTTTCTATGATGGAAATTGATTCGGATAGAAGTTGTTATAGTTCCATCGACAAGCTTCGAAAGGCGGTCAAGTATGCAGTTTAATATTCGAGTCCAAATATGCAAGAATGAAGCTCGTCGGAGTCATGCTTAGAAAAATTTCAAACTTTGGTATCCATCATAGAGGGTTCGAAACGATCACAAGGACTTCGTTCGAACCCAACCGAACGTCGCTTCGCTCGAACCCATCCTGACGTCGCTTCGAACCAATACCGTTAGACGCGCTTTGAATTGATAACCATGTGTCAAATTCGAATCGATCGATAGTGGATGACTTCGAACCGATCCTTGATTGAAATGTTCGAACCGATATGAATCGATACCCTACGTACCAATGCAAAGTTGAGAACTCCGAACCGATAGCCGATGGGTTCGAAACCATCGACTCGGATGAACTCATCGAACCCATCAATCAGTGCGAACTGTGCGCCCCATAAGGGCATCCCCAAGGATCAATGTGAAATCCAAGAAAATGATGCCACCATCATCGATTCGAACTCGAGCCCACGCATCGGTTCGAAGCCCTCCCAAACCAGATCTGGTTTTGCCAATCTCGAGGCTACGCAATCGATGAAGAAGGAATGGGATTTAAAATTATTTTGCCGCTTGGATTCGAGACCAATTACCTAGTTTGAACAATGGATTTGAGGAATTAGAGATTTGAATCTTGAATGGTTCACGCAACACAGTGTTTTTTCTCCTTTGGAGCTCCGAAACGATGCAATGCACAGTAAAACAAGGCGAGAGTAAAAAAAAGTAAAAAGTATGGCGAACCCTCAGCTATTTTTATGAAGCCTCAGAGGCAACCGAGACGATGCCCCTTCCAGGTAAACTTGACCGGTCGTAGCCAGTCAACCTGTGGGTCGATTCGAAACCTCCTTTCGAAACCATCGGCCTAGGACCCTGCGGTTCGAAGTTACCCCAACGTGTCATCGGTACGAAGCGCACAACAAGGCGACGAGCTGCATCGATGCGAAACACACGCTGGGCCCATCGGTTCGAAAAGCTCTTGTACAAATCAACTAGTTCGTATCCATCCTTTCATACCGTTTCGAATGTCAGTTTCGAACCCATCACCACACAAGTATACTCCATCCACGCGAATGTAGATTTCGAACCCATCGATGCTCCAACACATCGGTTCGAAATGTCACAGTCACGCAACGCAGAGTCGTTTCCTTCAACCTTCTGCATCGGTTCAAGAGAGGATCGATACGAAGTAACCTTCCAGAACAACCATCAAGCGTTGTCTCAATTCAAATTTCAAAATCGATTCAGGAGAGGATCGATACGAAAATCTATAGCAAACCAAACCGACAACGACTCGTGGACGCACGACGTTAACAAGGTTCGAATTAACATATGTGCATACATGTCGAACTAACATTCGATTTTGAACATTTACAAGGATCGAACACACGTCCTGTTACAAATGCAACAGCCAACAGCTAAGCACTATTATACAGCAATCGATCATATCAAACACAAGGTTACAACAATACAACACACGAGTTTCGACAAAAAAGAGAGCAATGATTGTTCAGAGAGAAATGGCAGCTATTCAAAGCACGTCATATTCCCACAAGACGTACTTTGGGGGGCAAAGTGTTATCCCGCTTTTTGGCAAAGCCGCGATACCAAAAGATCGATCAGAAACGGAGAACGGTTTGTCTCAGAGACCGTCCATTCTTCGTCTCGCTATGGATATCACTGAATTTTGTCCAAGTCCAGATTGAGCCACAATTGATAGGACACGGCAAGAAAGACCATAGGAATCAACGTCTCAAGTTTCAAGTCAATCCGAGTTCATACGCTCAAATTATGATCGATTCATCTTGAAAGAAAAGGCCTGAGATTCGAACCCATCAGGTTTGAAACCATCACCTTCGAACCCATCACGACGCCTCGGGTTCGAAACCATTAAGTTCGAACCTACCAAGTTCATAACAATGGACCTCGAACCCATCGGAGAGTAGCCGCGTCGAACCCATCACAAAGCATTGCTCGAACCCAAACGTGGAACCTTGTTCGAATCCATCCATAATGCCAAGTTCGAATCCATCCTGTGTAGCCTCATTCGAATCCACTGGGTCAACCAACCATGATGACGTGTCTTCCTTCGGTTCGAATTCGCCGAGATCCATGGAGTCGAAGCGGTCAACTCGGAGTGAAGACCGGGTTGGTTTGAAGTTTGCGCTCCACGTCACCATGAAGTCACGTGCCATGATGGATTCGAAACCATCGGTTCGAAAGCATGGTTTCAAACCAAACAGCCGAGCAATAAACCCCATTTCAAACCCATCATATCTCCTAACCTATTGATCCAAATGCCATGAAATTTTCACAGAAGCTTGCGTACATGTTGAGGAATGTCCACGCCAAATTTCACCTCGATTGGATGAATTCTTGATCGGTTCGAATGGAGTTCGAACCGATGCCAAAGTGGGCCCAAACTTCCCGAGACCGTGCATGTGGGCCCCCTCACGTGCCAGTAGTGGTCTCCCGAGTTTTCAGCGAAATATCAGCAGCCCACGCTTATAAATAGAGCCCCAGGGCCAGCAGAAAAGGGATCTTCTGACTCTGAAGCGCCCAGACTCTGCCGGATCGAGATCTTCATCGTTCTACATCATAATTAATGTTGATTTCGAATTTATAGTTGTAATTTGCTGTTGATTGCTGCAACAACTTGTAGTCATTGAAAGAAAAGCAATAAAATATCAAAACACTTCACAGTGGATGTAGGCAACACGCCGAGCAACTATAAATCGATTGTCTACGCATTTTCTTTACTGTTGATTGGAGTTTTTGTTAGATAATATCTGTTTTGAATTTGCATTCTTGACTATTATCTCTTCAACGACTCCCGAAGAGTGTTGTGCCCAATTTTGACGCAAACACGTGCATGGATTTGAAACGGAACAGTACCATGGTGCACCACTCTCCAGCGATGGTAAATTGAAGACGAGGCACGGTAATCCCGTTTTACCGTAAAAATCCGGTGTCGAAAAAACGAAGGGTAAAAAACTTACGAGACCCGATTGAGATTCGGGTTGTCCTTTTGGGGCATTAATTTATCCGTTGACGGCTGAAAGCGGTCAAAGCCGTAGAACTCACCGTGGCCTTCATTTTGACAGGTTATGTTTCCCGTAACTCTAAAGAAGCCAAAAGTTATGGCCGTTCGAATAATCGATATCAACAGGGTGCAACGTCCGCGGTGCAAGTTGCAACATCCGTCCGAAATGGCGAAACAGTGCCGTACGACTTTTAGAAATGCATGCATGGATTTGAAGCAGAATAGTACCATGGTGCACCACTCTCCAGCGATGGTAAATCGAAGACGAGCCACGGTAATCCCGTTTTACCGTAAAAATCCGGTGTCGAAAAAACGAAGGGTAAAAAACTTACGTGACCCGATTGAGATTCGGGTTGTCCTTTTCGGGCATTAATCTATCCGTTGACGGCTGAAAGCGGTCAAAGCCGTAGAACTCACCGTGGCCTTCGTTTTGACAGGTTATGGCTCCCGTAACTCTAAAGGAGCCAAAAGTTACGGCCGTCCGAATAATCGATATCTACAGGGTGCAACGTCCGCGGTGCAAGGTGCAACATCAGTCCGAAATGGCGAAACAGTGCCGTACGACTTTTAGAAATACGTGCATGGGTTTGAAACGGAACAGTACCGTGGTGCATCACTCTCCAGCGATGGTAAATCGAAGACGAGCCACGGTAATCCCGTTTTACCGTTAAAATCCGGCGTCGAAAAAACGATGGGAAAAAAACTTACGAGACCTGATTGAGATTCGGGTTGTCCTTTTTGGGCATTAATCTATCCGTTGACGGCTGAAAGCGGTCAAAGCCGTAGAACTCACCGTGGCCTTCATTTTGACAGGTAATGGCTCCCGTAACTCTAAACGAGCCAGAAGTTATGGCCGTCCGAATAATCGATATCTACAGGATGCAACATCCGCGGTGCAAGGTGCAACATCCGTCCGAAATGGCGAAATTGTGCCGCACGACTTTTAGAAATGCGTGCATGGATTTGAAACGGAACAGTACCATGGTGCACCACTCTCCAGCGATGGTAAATCGAAGACGAGCCACGGTAATCCAGTTCAACCGTAAAAATCCGGTGTCGAAAAAACGAAGGGTAAAAAACTTACGAGACCCGATTGAGATTCGGGTTGTCCTTTTCGGGCATTAATCTATCCGTTGACGGCTGAAAGCGGTCAATGCCGTAGAACTCACCGTGGCCTTCGTTTTGACAGTTTATGGCTCCCGTAATTCTAAACGAGCCAGAAGTTACGGCCGTCCGAATAATCGATATCTACAAGGTGCAACGTCCGCGGTGCAAGGTGCAACATCCGTCCGAAATGGCGAAACACTGCCGTACGACTTTTAGAAATGCGTGCATGGATTTGAAACGGAACAGTACCATGGTGCACCACTCTCCAGCGATGATAAATCAAAGACGAGCCACGGTAATCCCGTTTTACCGTTAAAATCCGGCGTAGAAAAAACGATGGGTAAAAAACTTACGAGACCCGATTGAGATTCGGGTTGTCCTTTTTGGGCATTAATCTATCCGTTGACGGCTGAAAGCTGTCAAAGCCGTAGAACTCACCGTGGCCTTCGTTTTGATAGGTTATGGCTCCCGTAACTCTAAACGAGCCAGAAGTTATGGCCGTCCGAATAATCGATATCTACAGGGTGCAACATCCGCGGTGCAAGGTGCAACATCCGTCCGAAATGGAGAAACAGTGCCGTACGACTTTTAGAAATGCGTGCATGGATTTGAAACGGAACAGCGCCATGGTGCACCACTCTCCAGCGACGGTAAATCGAAGACGAGCCACGGTAATCCCGTTTTACCGTAAAAATCCGGTGTCAAAAAAACGAAGGGTAAAAACTTACCAGGCCCTATTGAGATTCGGGTTGTCCTTTTCGGGCATTAATCTATCCGTTGACAGCTGAAAGCGGTCAAAGCCGTAGAACACACCGTGGCCTTCGTTTTGACAGGTTATGGCTCCCGTAACTCTAAACGAGCCAGAAGTTATGGCCGTATGAATAATCGATATCTATAGGGTGCAACATCCGCGGTGCAAGGTGCAACATCCGTCCGAAATGGTGAAACAGTGCCGTACGACTTTTAGAAATGCGTGCATGGATTTGAGACGGAACAGTACCATGTTGCACCACTCTCCAGCGATGTTAAATCGAAGACGAGCCACGGTAATCCCGTTTTATCGTAAAAATCCGGTGTCGAAAAAACGAAGGGTAAAAAACTTACGAGACCCGATTGAGATTCGAGTTGTCCTTTTCGGGCATTAATCTATACGTTGACGGCTGAAAGCGGTCAAAGCCGTAGAACTCACCGTGGCCTTCGTTTTCACAGGTTTTGGCTTCCGTAAATCTAAACGAGCCAGAAGTTATGGCCGTCCGAATAATCGATATCTACAGGGTGCAACTTCCGCGGTGCAAGGTGCAACATCCGTCCGAAATGGCGAAACATTGCCGTACGATTTTTAGAAATGTGTGCATGGATTTGAAACGGAACAGTACCATGGTGCACCACTCTCCAGCGATGGTAAATCGAAGACGAGGCACGGTAATCCCGTTTTACTGTAAAAATCCGTTGTCTAAAAAACGAAGGGTAAAAACTTACGAAGCCCGATTGAGATTCGGGTTGTACTTTTCGGGCATTAATCTATCCGTTGACGGCTGAAAGCGGTCAAAGCCGTAGAACTCACCGTGGCCTTCGTTTTGACAATTTGTGGCTCCCGTAACTCTAAACGAGCCAGAAGTTATGGCCGCCCGAATAATCGATATCTACAGGGTGCAACATCCGCGGTGCAAGGTGCAACATCCGTCCGAAATGGCGAAACAGTGTCGTATGACTTTTAGAAATGCGTGCATGGCATTGAAATGGAACAGTACCATGGTGCACCACTCTCCAGCGATGGTAAATCGAAGACGAGGCACGGTAATCCCGTTTTACCGTAAAAATACGGTGTCGAAAAAACGAAGGGTAAAAAACTTACGAGACCCGATTGAGATTCGGGCTGTCCTTTTTGGGCATTAATCTATCCATTGACGGTTGAAAGCGGTCAATGCCGTAGAACTCACCGTGTCCTTCGTTTTGACAGGTTATGACTCTCATAACTCTAAACGAGCCAGAAGTTATGGCCGTCCGAATAATCGATATCTACAGGGTGCAACATCCGCGGTGCAAGGTGCAACATCCGTCCGAAATGGCGAAACAGTGCCGTACGACTTTTAGAAATGCGTGCATGGATTTGAAACGGAACAGTACCATGGTGCACTTCTCTCCAGCGATGGTAAATCGAAGACGAGCCACGGTAATCCCGTTTTACCGTAAAAATCCGGTGTCGAAAAAACGAAGGGTAAAAAACTTACGAGGCCCGATTGAGATTCGGGTTGTCCTTTTTGGGCATTAATCTATCCGTTGATGGCTGAATGCGGTCAAAGCCGTAAAACTCACCGTGGCCTTCATTTTGACAGGTTATGGCTCCCGTAACTCTAAACGAGCCTGAAGTTATGGCCGTCCGAATAATCGATATCTACAGGGTGCAACATCCGCGGTGCAAGGTGCAACATTCGTCCCAAATGGCGAAACAGTGCCGTACGACTTTTAGAAATGCATGCATGGATTTGAAACGGAACAGTACCATGGTGCACCACTCTCCAGCGATGGTAAATCGAAGATGAGCCAAGTAATCCCGTTTTACCGTAAAAATCCGGTGTCGAAAAAACGAAGGGTAAAAAACTTACGAGACCCGATTGAGATTCGGGTTGTCCTTTTCGGGTATTAATCTATCCGTTGACGGCTAAAAGCGGTCAAAGCCGTAGAACTCACCGTGGCCTTCGTTTCGACAGGTTATGGCTCCCGTAACTCTAAACGAGCCAGAAATTATGGCCGTCCGAATAATCGATATCTATAGGATGCAACATCCGTGGTGGAAGGTGCAACATCCGTCCGAAATGGCGAAATTGTGTCGTACGACTTTTAGAAATGCGTGCATGGATTTGAAACGGAACAGTACCATGGTGCACCACTCTCCAGCGAAGGTAATCGAAGACGGGCCATGGTAATCCCGTTTTACCGTAAAAATCCGGTGTCGAAAAAACGAAGGGTAAGAAACTTACGAGACCCGATTGAGATTCGGGTTGTCCTTTTCGGGCCTTAATCTATCCGTTGACGGCTGAAAGCGATCAAAGCCGTAGAACTCACCGTGACCTTCGTTTTGACAGGTTATGGCTCCCGTATGTCTAAACGATCCAGAAGTTATGGCCGTCCGAATGATCGAAATCTACAGGGTGCAACATCCGCGGTGCAAGGTGCAACATCCGTACGAAATGGCGAAACAGTGTCGTACAACTTTTTGAAATGCATGCATGGACTTGAAATGGAACAGTACCATGGTGTACCACTCTCCAGCGATGGTAAATCGAAGACGAGCCACGGAAATCCCGTTTTACCGTAAAAATCCGGTGTCGAAAAAACGAAGGGTAAAAAACTTACGAGACCCGATTGAGATTCAGGTTGTCCTTTTCGGGCATTAATCTATCCGTTGACGGCTGATAGCGGTCAAAGCCGTAGAACTCACCGCGGCCTTCGTTTTGACAGGTTATGGCTCTCGTAACTCTAAACGAGCCAGAAGTTATGGCCGTCCGAATAATCGATATCTACAGGGTGCAACATCCGCGGTGCAAGGTGCAACATCCGTCCGAAATGGCGAAATAGTGTCGTACGACTTTTAGAAATGTGTGCATGGCTTTGAAACGGAACGGTACCAAGGTGCACCACTCTCCAGCGATGGTAAATCGAAGACGAGGCACGGTAATCCCGTTTTACCGTAAAAATCCGGTGTCGAAAAAACGAAGGGTAAAAAACTTACGAGACCCGATTGAGATTCGGGCTGCCTTTTTGGGCATTAATCTATCCGTTGACGGTTGAAAGCAGTCAAGGCCATAGAACTCCCTGTGGCCTTCGTTTTGATAGGTTCTGGCTCCCGTAACTCTAAACGAGCCAGAAGTTATGGCCGTCCGAATAATCGATATCTACAGGGTGCAACATCCGCGGTGCAAGGTGCAACATCCGTCCGAAATGGTGAAACGGTGCCGTACGACTTTTAGAAATGCGTGCATGGATTTGAAACGGAATAGTACCATGGTGCACTACTCTTCAGCGATGGCAAATCGAAGACGAGCCACGGTAATCCCGTTTTACCGTAAAAATCCGGTGTGGAAAAAACGAAGGGTAAAAAACTTACGAGACCCGATTGAGATTCGGGTTGTCCTTTTCGGGCATTAATCTATCCGTTGACGGATAAAAGCTGTCAAAGCCGTAGAATTCACCGTGGCCTTCGTATTGACAGGTTATGGCTCCCGTAAATCTAAACGAGCCAGAAGTTATGGCCGTCCGAATAATCGATATCTACAGGGTGCAACATACGCGGTGCAAGGTGCAACATCCGTCCGAAATGGCGAAACAGTGTCGTACAACTTTTAGAAATGCATGCATGGATTTGAAATGGAATAGTACCATGGTGTACCACTCTCCAGCGATGGTAAATCGAAGACGAGCCACGGTAATCCAGTTTTACCGTTAAAATCCGGTGTCGAAAAAACAAAGGGTAAAAAACTTACGAGACCCGATTGAGATTCGGGTTGTCCTTTTCGGGAATTAATCTATCCGTTGACGCCTGAAAGCTGTCAAAGCCGTAGAACTCACCTTGGCCTTCGTTTTGACAGGTTATGGATCCTATAACTCTAAATGAGCCAGAAGTTATGGTCGTCCGAATAATCGATATCTACAGGGTGCAACGTCCGCGGTACAAGGTGCAACATCCGTCCGAAATGGCGAAACAGTGCCGTACGACTTTTAGAAATGCGTGCATGGATTAGAAACGAAACATTACCATGGTGCACCACTCTCCAGCGATGGTAAATTGAAGATGAGCCAGGGTAATCCCGTTTTACCGTTAAAATCCGGCGTCGAAAAAACGAAGGGTAAAAAACTTACGAGACCCGATTGAGATTCGGGTTGTCCTTTTCGGGCATTAATCTATCCGTTGATGGATGAAAGCGGTCAAAGCTGTAGAACTTACCGTGGCCTTCGTTTTCACATGTTATGGCTCCCGTCACTCTAAACGAGCCAGAAGTTATGGCCGTCCGAATAATCGATATCTACAGGGTGCAACGTCCGCGATGCAAGGTGCAACAGCCGTCCGAAATTTCGAAACAGTGCCTTACGACTTTTAGAAATGCGTGCATGGATTTGAAATGGAACGATACCATGGTGCACCACTCTCCAGCGATGGTAAATCGAAGACGAGCCACGGTAATCCCGTTTTACCGTTAAAATCCGGCATCGAAAAAACGATGGGTAAAAAACTTACGAGACCCGATTGAGATTCGGGATATCCTTTTCGGGCATTAATCTATCCGTTGATGGCTAAAAGCTATCAAAGCCGTAGAACTCACCGTGGCCTTCGTTTTGACAGGTTATGGCTCCCGCAACTCTAAACGAGCCAGAAGTTATGGCTGTCCGAATAATCGATATCTACAGGGTGCAACGTCCGCGGAGCAAGGTGCAACATCCGTCCGAAATGGCCAAACAGTGCCTACGACTTTTAGAAATGCGTGCATGGATTTGAAACGGAACAGTACCATGGTGCACCACTCTCCAGCGATGGTAAATCGAAGACGAGCCACGGTAATCCCGTTTTACAGTTAAAATCCAGCGTCGAAAAAACGATGGGTAAAAAACTTACGAGACCCGATTGAGATTCGGGTTGTCCTTTTTGGGCATTAATCTATCCGTTGACGGCAGAAAGCGGTCAAAGCCGTAGAACTCACAGTGGCCTTCGTTTTGAAAGGTTATGGCTCCCGTAACTCTAAACGAGCCAGATATTATGGCCGTCCGAATAATCGATATCTACAGGGTGCAACATCCGCGGTGCAACGTGCAACATCCGTCCGAAATGGCGAAACAGTGCCGTACGAATTTTAGAAATGCGTGCATGGATTTGAAACGGAACAGTACCATGGTGCACCACTCTCCAACGATGGTAAATCAAAGACGAGCCACGATAATCCCGTTTTACCGTAAAAATCCGGTGTCGAAAAAACGAAGGGTAAAAAACTTACGAGACCCGATTGAGATTCGGGCTGTCCTTTTTGGGCATTAATCTATCCATTGATGGTTGAAAGCGGTCAAAGCCGTAAAACTCCTTGTGGCCTTCGTTTTGACAGGTTATGGCTCCCGTAACTCTAAACGAGCCAGAAGTTATGGCCGTCCGAATAATCGATATCTACAGGGTGCAACATCCGCGGTGCAAGGTGCAACATCCGTCCGAAATGGTGAAACGGTGCCGTAAAACTTTTAGAAATGCATGCATGGATTTGAAACGGAATAGTACCATGGTGAACTACTCTCCAGCGATGGTAAATCGAAGACGAGCCGCGGTAATCCCGTTTTACCGTAAAAATCCGGTGTCGAAAAAACGAAGGGTAAAAAACTTACGAGACCCGATTGAGATTCGGGTTGTCCTTTTCGGGCATTAATCTACCCGTTGTCGGCTAAAAGCTGTCAAAGCCGTAGAATTCACCATGGCCTTCGTTTTGACAGGTTATGGATCCTGTAAATCTAAACGAGCCAGAAGTTATGGCCGTCCGAATAATCGATATCTACAGGGTGCAACATCCGCGGTGCAAGGTGCAACATCCGTTCGAAATGGCGAAACAGTGTCGTACGACTTTTAGAAATGCGTGCATGGATTTGAAACGGAATAGTACCATGGTGTACCACTCTCCAGCGATGGTAAATCGAAGACGAGCCACGGTAATCCAGTTTTACCGTTAAAATCCGGTGTCGAAAAAACGAAGGGTAAAAAACTTACGAGACCCGATTGAGATTCGGGTTGTCCTTTTTGGGAATTAATCTATCCGTTGACGCCTGAAAGCTTTCAAAGCCGTAGAACTCACCAAGGCCTTCGTTTTGACAGGTTATGGATCCCGTAACTCTAAACGAGCTAGAAGTTATGGTCGTCCGAATAATCGATATCTACAGGGTGCAACGTCCACGGTACAAGGTGCAACATCCGTCCGAAATGGCGAAACAGTGCCGTACGACTTTTAGAAATGCGTGCATGGATTTGAAACGGAACAGTACCATGGTGCACCACTCTTCAGCGATGGTAAATTGAAGATGAGCCAGGGTAATCCCGTTTTACCGTAAAAATCCGGCGTCGAAAAAACGAAGGGTAAAAAACTTACGAGACCCGATTGAGATTCGGGTTGTCCTTTTCGGGCATTAATCTATCCGTTGATGGATGAAAGCGGTCAAAGCTGTAGAAATCACCGTGGCCTTCGTTTTCACAGGTTATGGCTCCCGTCACTCTAAACGAGCCAGAAGTTATGGCCGTCCGAATAATCGATATCTACAGGATGCAACGTCCGCGGTGCAAGGTGCAACAGCCGTCCGAAATGTCGAAATAGTGTCGTACGACTTTTAGAAATGCGTGCATGGATTTGAAACGGAACAATACCATGGTGCACCACTCTCCAGCGATGGTAAATCGAAGACGAGCCACGGTAATCCCGTTTTACCGTTAAAATCCGGCGTCAAAAAAACGATGGGTAAAAAACTTATGAGACCGATTGAGATTCGGGTTGTCCTTTTCGGGCATTAATCTATCCGTTGATGGCTAAAAGCTATCAAAGCCGTAGAACTCACCGTGGCCTTCGTTTTGACAGGTTATGGCTCCCGTAACTCTAAACGAGCCAGAAGTTATGGCTGTCCGAATAATCGATATCTACAGGGTGCAACGTCCGTAGTGCAAGGTGCAACATCCGTCCGAAGTGGCCAAACAGTGCCTACGACTTTTAGAAATGCGTGCATGGATTTGAAACGGAACAATACCATGGTGCACCACTCTCCAGCGATGGTAAATCGAAGACGAGCCACGGTAATCCCGTTTTACAGTTAAAATCCGGCGTCGAAAAAACGATGGGTAAAAAACTTACGAGACCCGATTGAGATTCGGGTTGTCCTTTTTGGGCATTAATCTATCCGTTGACGGCAGAAAGCGGTCAAAGCCGTAGAACTCACCGTGGCCTTCGTTTTGATAGGTTATGAATCCCGTAACTCTAAACGAGCCAGATATTATGACCGTCCGAATAATCGATATCTACAGGTGCAACATCCGCGGTGCAAGGTGCAACATCCGTCCGAAATGGCGAAACAGTGCCGTACGAATTTAAGAAATGTGTGCATGGATTTGAAACAGAACAGTACCATGGTGCACCACTCTCCAGCGATGGTAAATCGAAGACGAGCCACGGTAATCCCGTGTTACCGTGAAAATCCGGTGTCGAAAAAACGAAGGGTAAAAAACTTTCGAGACCCGATTGAGAATCGGGTTGTCCTTTTCGGGCATTAGTCTATCCGTTGATGGTTGAAAGCGGACAAAGCCGTAGAACTCACCGTGGCCTTCGTTTTGACAGGTTATGGCTCCCGTAACTATAAACGAGCCAGAAGTTATGGCCGTCCGAATAATCGATATCTACAGGGTGCAACATCCGCGGTGCAAGGTGCAACATCCGTCCGAAATGGCGAAACATTGTCGTACCACTTTTAGAAATGCGTGCAATGATTTGAAACGGAACAATACCTTAGTGCACCACTCTCCAGCGATGGTAAATCGAAGACGAGGCACGGTAATCCCGTTTTACCGTTAAAATCCGGTGTCGAAAAAATGAAGGGTAAAAAACTTACGAGACCCGATTGAGATTCGGGTTGTCCTTTTTGGGCATTAATCTTTCCGTTGACGGCTGAAAGCTTTCAAAGCCGTAGAACTCACCGTGGCCTTCGTTTTGACAAGTTATGGCTCCCGTAACTCTAAACGAGCCAGAAGTTATGGCCGTCCGAATAATCGATATCTACAGGGTGCAACGTCCGCGGTGCAAGGTGCAACATCCATCCGAAATGGCGAAATTGTGCCGTACGACTTTTAGAAATGCGTGCATGGATTTGAAATGGAACGGTACCATGGTGCACACCTCTCCAGCGATGGTGAATCGAAGACGATCCACGGTAATCCCGTTTTACCGTTAAAATCCGGTGTCGAAAAAACGAAGGGTAAAAAACTTACGAGACCCGATTGAGATTCGGGTTGTCCTTTTTGTGCATCAATCTATCCGTTGACGGCTGAAAGCTGTCAATGCCGTAGAACTCACCGTGGCCTACGTTTTGACAGCATATGGCTCCCCTAACTCTAAACGAGCCAGAAGTTATGACCGTCCGAATAATCGATATCTACAGGGTGCAACATCCGCGGTGCAAGGTGCAAAATCCGTCCGAAATGGCGAAACAGTGCCGTACGACTTTTAGAAATGCGTGCATGGATTTGAAGTGGAACAGTACCATGGTGCACCACTCTCCAGCGATGGTAAATCGAAGACGAGGCACGGTAATCCCGTTTTACCGTAAAAATCCGGTGTCGAAAAAACGAAGGGTAAAAAACTTACGAGACCCGATTGAGATTCGGGTTGTCCTTTTTGGGCATTAATCTATCCGTTGATGGCTGAAAGCTGTCAAAGCCGTAGAACTCACCGTGGCCTTCGTTTTGATAGGTTATGGCTCCCGTAACTCTAAACGAGCCAGAAGTTATGGCCGTCCGAATAATCGATATCTACAGGGTGCAAAGTCCGCGGTGCAAGGTGCAACATCCGTCCGAAATGGCGAAATAGTGTCGTACGACTTTTAAAAATGCGTGCATGGATTTGAAACGGAACAATACCATGGTTCACCACTCTCCAGCGATGGTAAATCGAAGACGAGCCATGGAAATACCGTTTTACCGTTAAAATCCGGCGTCGAAAAAACGAAGGGTAAAAAACTTACGAGACCCGATTGAGATTCGGGTTGTCCTTTTTGGGCATTAATCTATCCGTTGACGGCTGAAAGCTGTCAAAGCCGTAGAACTCACCGTGGCCTTCGTTTTGATAGGTTATGGCTCCCGTAACTCTAAACGAGCCAGAAGTTATGGTCGTCCGAATAATCGATATCTACAGGGTGCAACATCCGCGGTGCAAGGTGCAACATCCGTCCGAAATGGAGAAACAGTGCCGTACGACTTTTAGAAATGCATGCATGGATTTGAAACGGAACAGTACCGTGGTGCACCCCTCTCCAGCGATGGTAAATCGAAGACGAGCCACGGTAATCCCGTTTTACCGTAAAAATACGGTGTCGAAAAAACGAAGGGTAAAAAACTTACGAGACCCGATTGAGATTCGGGTTGTCCATTTCGGGAATTAATCTATCCGTTGACGGCTGAAAGCTGTCGAAGCCGTAGAACTCACCGTGGCCTTCGTTTTGACAGGTTATGGCTCCCGTAACTCTAAACGAGCCAGAAGTTATGGCCGTCCGAATAATCGATATCTACAGGGTGCAACGTCCGCGGTGCAAGGTGCAACATCCGTCCGAAATGGCGAAACAGTGTCGTACGACTTTTAAAAATGCGTGCATGGATTTGAAACGGAACAATACCATGGTTCACCACTCTCCAGCGATGGTAAATCGAAGACGAGCCACGGTAATACCGTTTTACCGTTAAAATCCGGCGTCGAAAAAACGATGGGTAAAAAACTTACGAGACCCGATTGAGATTCGGGTTGTCCTTTTCGGGCATTGATCTATCTGTTGACGGCTGAAAGCTATCAAAGCCGTAGAACTCACTGTGGCCTTCATTTTGACAGGTTATGGCTCCCGTAACTCTAAACGAGCCAGAAGTTATGGCCGTCCGAATAATCGATATCTACAGGGTGCAACGTCCGCGGTGCAAGGTGCAACATCCGTCCGAAATGGAGAAACAGTGCCGTACGACTTTTAGAAATGCGTGCATGGATTTGAAACGGAACAGTGCCATGGTGCACCACTCTCCAGCGATGGTAAATCGAAGACGAGCCACGGTAATCCGATTTTACCGTTAAAATCCGGCGTCGAAAAAACGATGGGTAAAAAACTTACGAGAACCGATTGAGATTCGGGTTGTCCGTTTTGGGCATTAATCTATCCGTTGACGGCTAAAAGCTGTCAAAGCCATAGAACTCACCATGGCCTTCATTTTGACAAGTTATGGCTCCCATAACTCTAAACGAGCCAGAAGTTATTACCGTCCGAATAATCGATATCTACAGGGTGCAACATCCGCGGTGCAAGGTACAACATCCGTCCGAAATTGCAAAACAGTGCCGTACGACTTTTAGAAATGCGTGCATGGATTTGAAACGGAACAGTACCTTGGTGCACCACTCTCCAGCGATGGTAAATTGAAGAGGAGGCACGGTAATCCCATTTTACCGCAAAAATCCGGTGTCGAAAAAACGAAGGGTAAAAAACTTACGAGGCCCGATTGAGATTCGGGTTGTCCTATTTTGGCATTAATCTATCCGTTGACGGCTGAAAGCGGTCAAAGCCGTAAAACTCACAGTGGCCTTCGTTTTGACAGGTTATGGCTCCTGTAACTCTAAACGAGCCAGAGGTTATGGCCGTCCGAATAATCGATATCTACAGGGTGCAACATCCGCGGTGCAAGGTGCAACATCCGTCCGAAATTGCGAAACAGTGCCGTACGACTTTTAGAAATGCATGCATGGATTTGAAACGGAACAGTACCATGGTGCACCACTCTCCAACGATGGTAAATCAAAGACGAACCACGGTAATCCCGTTTTACCGTAAAAATCCGGTGTCGAGAAAACGAAGGGTAAAAAACTTACAAGACCCGATTGAGATTCAGGTTGTCCTTTTCGGACATTAATCTATCCATTGACGGCTGAAAGCGGTCAAAGCCGTAGAACTCACTGTGGCCTTTGTTTTGACAGGTTACGGCTCCCGTAACTCTAAACGAGCCAGAAGTTATGGTCGTCCGAATAATCGATATCTACAGGGTGCAACATCCGCGGTGCAAGGTGCAACATCCGTCCGAAATGGCGAAATGTGCCGTACGACTTTTAGAAATGCGTGCATGGATTTGAAATGGAACGGTACCATGGTGCACCCCTCTCCAGCGATGGTAAATCGAAGACGAGCCATGGTAATCCCGTTTTACTGTTAAAATCCGGTGTCGAAAAAACGAATGGTAAAAAAATTACGAGACCCGATTGAGATTCGGGTTGTCCTTTTTGGGCATTATTCTATACGTTGACGGCTAAAAGCTCCCAAAGCCGTAGAACTCACCATGGCCTTCGTTTTAACAGGTTATGGCTACCGTAACTCTAAAGGAGCCAGAAGTTATGACCATCCGAATAATCGATATCTACAGGGTGCAACATCCGCGGTGCAAGGTGCAACATCCGTCCGAAATGGCGAAACAGTGTCGTACGACTTTTAAAAATGCATCCATGGATTTGAAATGGAACAGTACCATGGTGCACCACTCTCCAGCGATGGTAAATCGAAGACAAGGCACGGTAATCCCGTTTTACCGTAAAAATCCGGTGTCGAAAAAACGAAGGGTAAAAAACATACGAGACCCGATTGAGATTCGGGTTGTCCTTTTTGGGCATTAATCTATCCGTTGACGGCTGAAAGCTGTCAAAGCCGTTGATCTCACCGTGTCCTTCGTTTTGACAGGTTATGGCTCCCGTAATTCTAAACGAGCCAAAAGTTTTGACCGTCCGAATAATCGACATCTAGAGGGGCAACATCCGCGGTGCAAGGTGCAACATCCGTCCGAAATGGCGAAACAGTGCCGTACGACTTTTTGAAATGCGTGCATGGATTTGAAACGGAACAGTACCATGGTGCACCACTCTCCAACGATGGTAAATCGAAGACGAGGCATGGTAATCCCGTTTTACCGTTAAAATCTGGTGTCGAAAAAACGAAGGGTAAAAAACTTACGAGACCCGATTGAGATTCGGGTTGTCCTTTTTTGGGCATTATTCTATCCGTTGACGGCTGAAAGCTCCCAAAGCCGTAGAACTCACCATGGCCTTCGTTTTGACAGGTTATGGCTACCGTAACTCTAAACGAGCCAGAAGTTATGACCATCCGAATAATCGATATCTACAGGGTGCAACATCCGCGGTGCAAGGTGCAACATCCGTCCGAAATGGCGAAACAGTGCCGTACGACTTTTAGAAATGCGTCCATGGATTTGAAATGGAACAGTACCATGGTGCACCACTCTCCAGCGATGGTAAATCGAAGACGAGGCACGGTAATCCCGTTTTACCGTAAAAATCCGGCGTCGAAAAAACGATGGGTAAAAAACTTACGAGACCCGATTGAGATTCGGGTTGTCCTTTTCGGGCATTGATCTATCTGTTGACGGCTGAAAGCTGTCAAAGCCGTAGAACTCACTGTGGCCTTCGTTTTGACAGGTTATGGCTCCCGTAACTCTAAGCGAGCCAGAAGTTATGGCCGTCCGAATAATCGATATCTACAGGGTGCAACGTCCACGGTGCAAGGTGCAACATCCGTCCGAAATGGCGAAACAGTGTCGTACGACTTTTAGAAATGCGTGCATGGATTTGAAACGGAACAGTACCATGGTGCACCACTCTCCAGCGATGGTAAATCGAAGACGAGCCACGGTAATCCCGTTTTACCGTTAAAATCCGGTGTCGAAAAAACGAAGGGTAAAAAACTTACGAGACCCGATTGAGATTCGGTATGTCCTTTTTGGGCATTATTCTATCCGTTGACGGATGAAAGCTCCCAAAGCCGTAGAACTCACCATGGCCTTCATTTTGACAGGTTATGGCTACCGTAACTCTAAACGAGCCAGAAGTTATGACCATCCGAATAATCGATATCTACAGGGTGCAACATCCGCGGTGCAAGGTGCAACATCCGTCCGAAATGGCGAAACAGTGCTGTACGACTTTTAGAAATGCGTCCATGGATTTGAAATGGAACAGTACCATGGTGCACCACTCTCCAGCGGTGGTAAATCGAAGACGAGGCACGGTAATCCCGTTTTACCGTAAAAATCCGGTGTCGAAAAAACGAAGGGTAAAAAACATACGAGACCCGATTGAGATTCGGGTTGTCCTTTTTGGGCATTTATCTATCCGTTGACGGCTGAAAGCGGTCAAAGCCGTAAAACTCACCGTGGCCTTCGTTTTGACAGGTTATGGCTCCCGTAACTCTAAACGAGCCAGAAGTTATGGTCGTCTGAATAATCGATATCTACAGGGTGCAACATCTGCGGTGCAAGGTGCAACATCCGTCCGAAATGGCAAAACAGCGCCGTACGACTTTTAGAAATGCGTGCATGGATTTTAAACGGAACAGTACCATGGTGCACCCCTCTCCAGCGATGGTAAATCAAAGACGAGCCACGGCAATCCCGTTTTACCGTAAAAATCCGGTGTCGAAAAAACGAAGGGTAAAAGACTTACGAGGCCCGATTGAGACTCGGGTTGTCCTTTTTTGGCATTAATCTATCCGTTGACGGCTGAAAGCGGTCAAAGCCGTAAAACTCACCGTGGCCTTCGTTTTGACAGGTTATGGCTCCCGTAACTCTAAACGAGCCAAAAGTTATGGTCGTCCGAATAATCGATATCTACAGGGTGCAACATCCGCGGTGCAAGGTGCAACATCCGTCCGAAATGGCGAAACAGTGTCGTACGACTTTTAGAAATGCGTCCATGGATTTGAAATGGAACAGTACCATGGTGCACCACTCTCCAGCGATGGTAAATCGAAGACGAGGCACGGTAATCCCGTTTTACCGTAAAAATCCGGTGTCGAAAAAACAAAGGGTAAAAAACTTACGAGACCCGATTGAGATTCGGGTTGTCCTTTTTGGGCATTAATTTATCCATTGACGGCTGAAAATGGCCAAAGCTGTAAAACTCACCGTGGCCTTCGTTTTGACAGGTTATGGCTCCCGTAACTCTAAACGAGCCAGAAGTTATGGTCATCTGAATAATCGATATCTACAGGGTGCAACATCCGCGGTGCAAGGTGCAACATCCGTCCGAAATGGCGAAACAGTGCCGTACGACTTTTAGAAATGCATGCATGGATTTTAAACGGAACAGTACCATGGTGCACCACTCTCCAGCGATGGTAAATCAAAGACGAGCCACGGCAATCCCGTTTTACCGTAAAAATCCGGTGTCGAAAAAACGAAGGGTAAAAAACTTACGAGGACCGATTGAGATTCGGGTTGTCCTTTTTTGGCATTAATCTATCCGTTGACGGCTGAAAGCGGTCAAAGCCGTAAAACTCACCATGGCCTTCATTTTGACAGGTTATGGCTCCCGTAACTCTAAACGAGCCAGAAGTTATGGCCGTCCGAATAATCGATATCTACAGGATGTAACATCCACGGTGCAAGGTGCAACATCCGTCCGAAATGGCGAAACGGTGCCGTACGACTTTTAGAAATGCGTGCATGGATTTGAAACGGAACAGTACCATGGTGCACCACTCTCCAGCGATGGTAAATCGAAGACGAGCCACGGTAATCCCGATTTACCGTAAAAATCCGGTGTCGAAAAAACGAAGGGTAAAAAACTTACGAGACCCAATTGAGATTCGGGTTGTCCTTTTCGGACATTATTCTATCCATTGACGGCTGAAAGCGGTCAAAGCAGTAAAACTCACTGTGGCCTTCGTTTTGACAGGTTATGGCTCCCGTAACTCTAAACGAGCCAGAAGTTATGGCCGTCCGAATAATCGATATCTACAGGGTGCAACATCCGCGGTGCAAGGTGCAACATCCGTCCGAAATGGCGAAATTGTGTTGTACGACTTTTAGAAATGCGTGCATGGATTTGAAATGGAACGGTACCATGGTGAACCCCTCTCAAGCGATGGTAAATCGAAGACGAGCAACGGTAATCCCGTTTTACCGTTAAAATCCGGTGTCGAAAAAACGAAGGGTAAAAAACTTACGAGACCCGATTGAGATTCGGGTTGTCCTTTTTGGGCATTATTCTATCCGTTGACGGCTGAAAGCTGCCAAAGCCGTAGAACTCACCATGGCCTTCGTTTTGACAGGTTATGGCTCCCGTAACTCTAAACGAGCCAGAAGTTATGACCATCCAAATAATCGATATCTACAGGGTGCAACATCCGCGGTGCAAGGTGCAACATCCGTCCTAAATGGCGAAACAGTGCCGTACGACTTTTAGAAATGCGTCCATGGATTTGAAATGGAACAGTACCATGGTGCACCACTCTCCAGCGATGGTAAATCGAAGACGAGGCACGGTAATCCCGTTTTACAGTAAAAATCCAGTGTCGAAAAAACGAAGGGTAAAAAACTTACGAGACCTGATTGAGATTCGGGTTGTCCTTTTTGGGCATTAATCTATCCGTTGACGGCTGAAAGCGGTCAAAGCCGTAAAAATCACCGTGGCCTTCGTTTTGACAGGTTATGGCTCCCGTAACTCTAAACGAGCCAGAAGTTATGGTCGTCTGAATAATCGATATCTACAGGGTGCAACATCCGCGGTGCAAGGTGCAACAACCGTCCGAAATGGCGAAACAGTGCCGTACAAATTTTAGAAATGCATGCATGGATTTTAAACGGAACAGTACCATGGTGCACCACACTCCAGCGATGGTAAATCAAAGACGAGCCACGGCAATCCCGTTTTACCGTAAAAATCCGGTGTCGAAAAAACGAAGGGTAAAAAACTTACGAGGCCCGATTGAGATTCGGGTTGTCCTTTTTTGGCATAAATCTATCCGTTGACGGCTGAAAGCGGTCAAAGCCGTAAAACTCACCGTGGCCTTCGTTTTGACAGGTTATGGCTCCCGTAACTCTAAACGAGCCAGAAGTTATGGTCGTCCGAATAATCGATATCTACAGGGTGCAACATCCGCGGTGCAAGGTGCAACATCCGTCCGAAATGGCGAAACAGTGTCGTACGACTTTTAGAAATGCATGCATGGATTTTAAACGGAACAGTACTATGGTGCACCACTCTCCAGCGATGGCAAATCAAAGACGAGCCACGGCAATCCCGTTTTACCGTAGAAATCCGGTGTCGAAAAATCGAAGGGTAAAAAATTTACGAGACCCGACTGAGATTCGGGTTGTCCTTTTCGGGCATTAACCTAACCGCTGACGGCTGAAAGCGGTCAAAGCCGTAGAACTCACCGTGGCCTTCGTTTTGACAAGTTATGGCTTCCGTAACTCTAAACGAGCCAGAAGTTATGGCCGTTCGAATAATCGATATCTACAGGGTGCAACATCCACGGTGCAAGGTGCAACATCCGTCCGAAATGGTGAAATTGTGCCGTACGACTTTTAGAAATGCGTGCATGGATTTGAAATGGAACGGTACCATGGTGCACCCCTCTCCACCGATGGTAAATCGAAGACGAGCCATGGTAATCCCATTTTACCGTTAAAATCCGGTGTCGAAAAAACGAAGGGTAAAAAACTTACGAGACCCGATTGAGATTCGGGTTGTCCTTTTTGGGCATTAATCTATCCGTTGACGGTTGAAAGTTGTCAAAGCCGTGGAACTCACCGTGTCCTTCGTTTTGACAGTTATGGCTCCCGTAACTCTAAACGAGCCAGAAGTTATGACCGTCCGAATAATCGACATCTAGAGGGGCAACATCCGCGGTGCACGGTGCAACATCCGTCCGAAATGGCGAAACAGTGTCGTATGACTTTTTGAAATGCGTGCATGGATTTGAAACGGAACAGTACCATGGTGCACCACTCTCCAGCGATGGTAAATCGAAGACGAGGCACGGTAATCACGTTTTACTGTAAAAATCCGGTGTCGAAAAAAGGAAGGGTAAAAAACTTACGAGACCCGATTGAGATTCGGGTTGTCCTTTTTGGGCATTAATCTATCCGTTGACTGCTGAAAGCGGTCAAAGCCGTAAAGCTCACCGTGGCCTTCGTTTTGACAGGTTATGGCTCCCGTAACTCTAAACGAGCCTGAAGTTATGGTCGTCCGAATAATCGATATCTACAGGGTGCAACATCCGCGGTGCAAGGTGCAACAACCGTCCGAAATGGCGAAACAGGGCCGTACAACTTTTAGCAATGCATGCATGGATTTGAAACGGAACAATACCATGGTGCACCACTCTCCAGCGATGGTAAATCGAAGACGAGCCACGGTAATTCCGTTTTACCGTAAAGATCCGGTGTCGAACAAACGAAGGGTAAAAAACTTACGAGACCCGATTGAGATTCGGGTGGTCCTTTTTGGGCATTAATCTATCCGTTGATGGCTGAAAGCTGTCAAAGCCGTAGAACTCACCGTGGCCTTCGTTTTGACAGGTTATGGCTCCCGTAATTCTAAACGAGCCAAAAGTTATGGCCGTCCGAATAATCGAAATCTACAGGGTGCAACGTCCGCGGTGCACGGTGCAACATCCGTCCGAAATGGCGAAACAGTGTCGTACGACTTTTAGAAATGCGTGCATGTATTTGAAACGGAACAAAACCATGGTGCACCCCTCTCCAGCGATGGTAAATCGAAGACGAGCCACGGTAATCCCGTTTTACCGTAAAAATCTGGTGTCGAAAAAACGAAGCGTAAAAAAGTTACGAGACCCGACTGAGATTCGGGTTGTCCTTTTCGGGCATTAATCTATCCATTGACGGGTGAAAGCTGCCAAAGCCGTAGAACTCACCGTGGCCTTCGTTTTGACAGGTTATGGCTCCCGTAACTGTAAACGAGCCAGAAGTTATGGCCGTCCGAATAATCAATATCTACAGGGTGCAACATCCGCGGTGCATGGTGCAACATCCGTCCGAAATGGCGAAACAGTGTCATACGATTTTTAGAAATGCGTGCGTGGATTTGAAATGGAACAGTACCATGGTGCACCACTCTCTAGCGATGGTAAATCGAAGACGAGGCACGGTAATCCCGTTTTACCGTAAAAATCCGGTGTCGAAAAAACGAAGGGTAAAAAACTTACAAGACCCGATTGAGATTCGGGTTGTCCTTTTCGGGCATTAGTCTATCCGTTGACGGCTGAAAGCGGTCGAAGCCGTAAAACTCACCGTGGCCTTCGTTTTGACAGGTTATGGCTCCCGTAACTCTAAAGGAGCCAGAAGTTATGGTCGTCTGAATAATCGATATCTACAGGGTGCAACATCCGCGGTGCAAGGTGCAACATCCGTCCGAAATGGCGAAACAGTGTCGTACGACTTTTAGAAATGCATGCATGGATTTTAAACGGAACAGTACCATGGTGTACCATGCTCCAGCGATGGTAAATCAAAGACGAGCCACGGCAATCCCGTTTTACCGTAAAAATCCGGTGTCGAAAAAACGAAGGGTAAAAAACTTACGAGACCCGACTGAGATTCGGGTTGTCCTTTTCGGGCATTAATCTATCCGCTGACGGCTGAAAGCGGTCAAAGCCGTAGAACTCACCGTGGGTTATGGGTCCCGTAAGTCTAAACGAGCTAGAAGTTATGGCCGTCCGAATAATCGATATCTACAGGGTGCAACATCTGCGGTGCAAGGTGCAACATCCGTCCGAAATGGTGAAATTGTGCCGTACGACTTTTAGAAATGCGTGCATGGATTTGAAATGGAACGGTACCATGGTGCACCCCTCTCCAGCGATGGTAAATTGAAGACGAGCCACGGTAATCCCGTTTTACCGTTAAAATCCGGTGTCGAAAAAACGAAGGGTAAAAAACTTACGAGACCTGATTGAGATTCGGGTTGTCCTTTTTGGGCATTAATCTATCTGTTGACGGCTGAAAGCTGTCAAAGCCGTAGAACTCACCGTGTCCTTCGTTTTGACAGGTTATGGCTCCCGTAACTCTAAACGAGCCAGAAGTTATGACCGTCCGAATAATCGACATCTACAGGGTGCAACATCCGCGGTGCAAGGTGCAACATCCGTCCGAAATGGCGAAACAGTGCCGTATGACTTTTTGAAATGCATGCATGGATTTGAAACAGAACAGTACCATGGTGCACCACTCTCCAGCGATGGTAAATCGAAGACGAGGCCCGGTAATCCCGTTTTACCGTAAAAATCCGGTGTCGAAAAAACGAAGGGTAAAAAACTTACGACACCCGATTGAGATTCGGGTTGTCCTTTTTGGGCATTAATCTATCCGTTGACGGCTGAAAGCGGCCAAAGCCTTAAAGCTCACCGTAGCCTTCGTTTCGACAGGTTATGGCTCCCGTAACTCTAAACGAGCCAGAAGTTATGGTCGTCCGAATAATCGATATCTACAGGGTGCAACATCCGCGGTGCAAGGTGCAACATCCGTCCGAAATGGCGAAACAGGGCCTTACGACTTTTAGAAATGCATGCATGGATTTGAAACGGAACAGTACCATGGTGCACCACTCTCCAGCGATGGTAAATCGAAGACGAGCCACAGTAATCCCGTTTTACCGTAAAGATCCGGTGTCGAACAAACGAAGGGTAAAAAACTTACGAGACCCGATTGAGATTCGGGTTGTCCTTTTCGGGCATTAATCTATCCGTTGATGGCTGAAAGCTGTCAAAGCCATAGAACTCACCGTGGCCTTCGTTTTGACAGGTTATGGCTCCCGTAACTCTAAACGAGCCAGAAGTTATGGACGTCCGAATAATCGACATCTACAGGGTACAACGTCCGCGGTGCAAGGTGCAACATCCGTCTGAAATGGAGAAACAGTGCCGTACGACTTTTAGAAATGCGTGCATGGATTTGAAACGGAACAGTACCATGGTGCACCACTCTCCAGCAATGGTAAATCGAAGACGAGCCACGGTAATCCCGTTTTACCGTAAAAATCCGGTGTCGAAAAAACGAAGGGTAAAAAACTTACGAGACCCGATTGAGATTCGGGTTGTCCTTTTCAGACATTAATCTATCCATTGACGGCTGAAAGCGGTCAAAGCCGTAGAACTCACCGTGGCCTTCGTTTTGACAGGTTATGGCTCCCGTAACTCTAAACGAGCCAGAAGTTATGGCCGTCCGAATAATCGATATCTACAGGGTGCAACATCCGCGGTGCAAGGTGCAACATCCGTCCGAAATGGCGAAATTGTGCCGTACGACTTTTAGAAATGCGTGCATGTATTTGAAATGGAACGGTACCATGGTTCACCCCTCTCCAGCGATGGTAAATCGAAGACGAGCCACGGTAATCCCGTTTTACCGTTAAAATCCGGTGTCGAAAAAACGAAGCGTAAAAAACTTACAAGACCCGATTGAGATTCGGGTTGTCCTTTTTGGGCATTAATCTATCCGTTGACGGCTGAAAGCTGCCAAAGCCGTAGAACTCACCGCGGCCTTCGTTTTGACAAGTTATGGCTCTCGTAACTCTAAACGAGCCAGAAGTTATGACCATCCGAATAATCGATATCTACAGGGTGCAACATCCGTCCGAAATGGCGAAACAGTGCCGTACGATTTTTAGAAATGCGTGCGTGGATTTGAAATGGAACAGTACCATGGTGCACCACTCTCCAGCGATGGTAAATCGAAGACGAGGCACGGTAATCCCGTTTTACCGTAAAAATCCGGTGTCGAAAAAACGAAGGGTAAAAAACTTACAAGACCCGATTGAGATTCGGGTTGTCCTTTTTGGGCATTAATCCATCTGTTGATGGCTGAAAGTGGTCAAAGCCGTAAAACTCACCGTGGCCTTTGTTTTGACAGGTTATGGCTCCCGTAATTCTAAACGAGCCAGAAGTTATGGTCATATGAATAATCGATATCTATAGGGTGCAACATCCGCGGTGCAAAGTGCAACATCCGTCCGAAATGGCGAAACAGTGCCGTACGACTTTTAGAAATGCATGGATGGATTTTAAACGGAACAGTACCATGGTGTACCACGCTCCAGCCATGGTAAATCAAAGACGAGCCACGGCAATCCCGTTTTACCGTAAAAATCCGGTGTCGAAAAAACGAAGGGTAAAAAACTTACGAGACCCGATTGAGATTCGGGTTGTCCTTTTCGGGCAATAATCTATCCGTTGACGGCTGAAAGCGGTCAAAGCCGTAGAACTCACCGTGGCCTTCGTTTTGACAGGTTATGGTTCCCGTAACTCTAAACGAGCTAGAAGTTATGGCCGTCCGAATAATCGATATCTACAGGGTGCAACATCCGCGGTGCAAGGTGCAACATCCGTCCGAAATGGTGAAATTGTGCCGTACGACTTTTAGAAATGCGTGCATGGATTTGAAATGGAACGGTACCATGGTGCACCCCTCTCCGGCGATGGTAAATCGAAGACGAGCCACGGTAATCCCGTTTTACCGTTAAAATCCGGTGTCGAAAAGACGAAGGGTAAAAAGCTTACGAGACCCAATTGAGATTCGGGTTGTCCTTTTTGGGCATTAATCTATCCGTTGACGGATGAAAGCTGTCAAAGCCGTAGAACTCACCGTGGCCTTCGTTTTGACAGGTTATGGCTCCCGTAACTCTAAACGAGCCAGAAGTTATGACCGTCCGAATAATCGACATCTACAGGGTGCAACATCCGCGGTGCAAGGTGCAACATCCGTCTGTAATGGCGAAACAGTGTCGTACGACTTTTTGAAATACGTGCATGGATTTGAAATGGAACAGTACCATGGTGCACCACTCTCCAGCGATGGTAAATCGAAGACGAGGCACGGCAATCCCGTTTTACCGTAAAAATCCGGTGTCGAAAAAACGAAGGGTAAAAAACTTACGAGACCCGATTGAGATTCAGGTTGTCCTTTTTGGGCATTAATCTATCCGTTGACGGCTGAAAGCGGTTAAAGCCGTAAAACCCACCGTGGCCTACGTTTTGACAGGTTATGGCTCCCGTAACTCTAAACGAGCCAGAAGTTATGGTCGTCGGAATAATCAATATCTACATGGTGCAACATCCACGGTGCAAGGTGCAACATCCGTCCGAAATGGCGAAACAGTGCCGTATGACTTTTAGAAATGCATGCATCGATTTGAAACGGAACAGTACCATGGTGCACCACTCTCCAGCGATGGTAAATCGAAGACAAGCCACGGTAATCCCGTTTTACCGTAAAGATCCGGTGTCGAACAAACGAAGGGTAAAAAACTTACGAGACCCGATTGAGATTCGAGTTGTCCTTTTCGGGCATTAATCTATCCGTTGAAGGCTGAAATTGTCAAAGCCGTAGAACTCACCGTGGCTTTCGTTTTGACAGGTTATGGCTCCCGTAACTCTAAACGAGCCAGAAGTTATGGCCGTCCGAATAATCGACATCTACAGGCTGCAACGTTCGCGGTGCAAGGTGCAACATCCGTCCGAAATGGCGAAACAGTGCCGTACGACTTTTAGAAATGCGTGCATGGATTTGAAACAGAACAGTACCATGGTGCACCACTCTCCAGCGATGGTAAATCGAAGACGAGCCACGGTAATCCCTTTTTACCGTTAAAATCCGGCGTCGAAAAAACGATGGGTAAAAAACTTACGAAACGCGATAGAGATTCGGGTTGTCCTTTTTGGGCATTAATCTATCCGTTGACGGCTGAACGCTGTCAAAGCCGTAGAACTCACCGTGGCCTTCGTTTTGATAGGCTATGGATCCCGTAACTCTAGACGAGCCAGAAGTTATGGCCGTCCGAATAATCGGTATCTACATGGTGCAACGTCCGTAGTGCAAGGTGCAAAATCCGTCCAAAATGGCGAAACAGTGCCGTACAACTTTTAGAAATGTGTGCATGGATTTGAAACGGAACAGTACCATGGTGCACCACTCTCCAGCGATGGTAAATCGAAGACGAGCCACGGTAATTCCTTTTTACCGTTAAAATCCGGCATCGAAAAAACGATGGGTAAAAAACTTACGAGACGCGATTGAGATTCGGGTTATCCTTTTCGGGCATTAATCTATCCGTTGACGGCTGAAAGCTGTCAAAGCCGTAGAACTCATCGTGGCCTTCGTTTTGACAGGTTATGGCTCCCGTAACTCTAAACGAGCCAGAAGTTATGACCGTCCGAACAATCGATATCTACAGGGTGCAACGTCCGCGGTGCAAGGTGCAACATCCGTCCGAAAGGGCGAAACAGTGCCGTACGACTTTTAGAAATGCGTGCATGGATTTGAAACGGAACAGTACCATGGTGTACCACTCTCCAGCGATGGTAAATCGAAGACGAGGCACGGTAATCCCGTTTTACCGTAAAAATTCGGCGTCCAAAAAACAAAGGGTAAAAAACATACGAGGCGCGATTGAGATTCGGGTTGTCCTTTTTGGGCATTAATCTATCCGTTGATGGCTGAAAGCGGTCAAAGCTGTAAAAATCACCGTGGCCTTCGTTTTGACAGGTTATGGCTCCTGTAACTCTAAACGAGCCAGAAGTTATGGCCGTCCGAATAATCGATATCTACAGGGTGCAACATCGGCGGTGCAAGGTGCAACATCCGTCCGAAATGGCGAAACAGTGCCGTACGACTTTTAGAAATACATGCATGGATTTGAAACGGAACAGTACCATGGTGCACCACTCTCCGGCGATGGTAAATCGAAGACGAGCCACGGTAATCCCGTTTTACCGTAAAAATCCGGTGTCGAAAAAACGAAGGGCAAAAAACTTACGAGACCCAATTGAGATTCGGGTTGTCCTTTTTGGGCATTAATCTATCCGTTGATGGCTGAAAGCAGTCAAAGCCGTAGAACTCACCGTGGCCTTCGTTTTGACAGGTTATGGCTCCCGTAACTCTAAACGAGCCAGAAGTTATGACCGTCCGAATAATCGATATCCATAGGGTGCAACATCCGCGGTGCAAGTGCAACATCCGTCCGAAATGGCGAAATAGTGTCGTACGACTTTTAGAAATGCGTGCATGGATTTGAAACGGAACAGTACCATAGTGCACCACTCTCCAACGATGGTAAATCGAAGACGAGGCACGGTAATCCCGTTTTACCGTAAAAATCCGGTGCCGAAAAAACGAAGGGTAAAAAACTTACGAGACCCTATTGAGATACGGGTTGTCCTTTTTGGGCATTAGTCTATCCGTTGATGGCTAAAAGCTGTCAAAACCGTAGAACTCACCGTGGCCTTCGTTTTGACAGGTTATGGCTCCCGTAACTCTAAACGATCTAGAAGTTATGGCCGTCCGAATAATCGATATCTATAGGGTGCAACATCCGCGTTGCAAGGTGCAACATCCGTCCGAAATGACGAAATAGTGCCGTACGACTTTTAGAAATGCGTGCATGGATTTGAAATGGAACAGTACCATGGTGCCCCACTCTCCAGCGATGGTAAATCGAAGACGAGCCACGGTAATCCCGTTTTACCGTTAAAATCCGACGTCAGAAAAACGATGGGTAAAAAACTTACGAGACCCGATTGAGATTCGGGTTGTCCTTTTTGGGCATTAATCCATCCACTGATGGCTGAAAGTTGTCAAAGCCGTAGAACTCACCGTGGCCTTCGTTTTGACAGGTTATGGCTCCCGTAACTCTAAACGAGCCAGAAGTTATGACCGTCCGAATAATCGATATCTATAGGGTGCAACATCCGTGGTGCAAGGTGCAACATCCGTCCGAAATGGCGAAACAGTGCCGTACGACTTTTAGAAATGCGTGCATGGATTTAAAATGGAACAGTACCATGGTGCACCACTCTCCAGCGATGGTAAATCGAAGACGAGGCACGGTAATCCCGTTTTACAGTAAAAATCCGGTGTCGCAAAAACGAAGGGTAAAAAACTTACGAGACCCGATTGAGATTCGGGTTGTCCTTTTTGGGCATTAATCTATCCGTTGACGGCTGAAAGCGGTCAAAGCCGTAGAACTCACCGTGGCCTTCGTTTTGACAGGTTATGGCTCCCGTAACTCTAAACGAGCCAAAAGTTATGACCGTCCGAATAATCGATATCTACAGGGTGCAACATCCGCGGTGCCAGATGCAACATCCGTCCCAAATGGCGAAACAGTGCCGTACGACTATTAGAAATGCGTGCATGGATTTGAAACGGAACAGTACCATGGTGCACCACTCTCCAGCGATGGTAAATCGAAGACATGGCACGGTAATCCCGTTTTACCGTAAAAATCCGGTGTCGAAAAAACGAAGGGTAAAAAACTTATAGACCCGATTGAGATTCGGGTTGTCCTTTTCGGGCATTAATCTATCCGTTGACGGCTGAAAGCGATCAAAGTCGTAGAACTCACCGTGGTCTTCGTTTTGACAGGCTATGGCTCCCGTAAATCTAAACGAGCCAGAAGTTATGGTCTTTGGAATAATCAATATCTACAGGGTGCAACATCCACGGTGCAAGGTGCAACATCCGTCCGAAATGGCGAAACAGTGTCGTACGACTTTTAGAAATGCGTGCATGGATTTGAAACGGAACAGTACCATAGTGCACCACTCTCCAACGAGGGTAAATCGAAGACGAGGCACGGTAATCCCGTTTTACCGTAAAAATCCGGTGTCGAAAAAACGAAGGGTAAAAAACTTACGAGACCCTATTAAGATTCGGGTTGTCCTTTTCGGGCATTAATCTATCCGTTGATGGCTGAAAGCTGTCAAAACCGTAGAACTCACCGTGGACTTCATTTTGACAGGTTATGGCTCCCGTAACTCTAAACGATCCAGAAGTCATGGTCGTCCGAATAATCGATATCTACAGGGTGCAACATCCGCTTTGCAAGGTGTAACATCCGTCCGAAATGACGAAATAGTGTCGTACGACTTTTAGAAATGCGTGCATGGATTTGAAATGCAACAGTACCATGGTGCACCACTCTCCAGCGATGGTAAATCGAAGACGAGCCACGGTAATCCCGTTTTACCGTTAAAATCCGACGTCGAAAAAACGATGGATACAAAACTTACGAGACCCGATTGAGATTCGGATTGTCCTTTTTGGGCATTAATCTATCCATTGATGGCTGAAAGCTGTCAAAGCCGTAGAACTCACCGTGGCGTTCGTTTTGACAGGTTAGGGCTCCCGTAACTCTAAACGAGCCAGAAGTTATGACCGTCCAAATAATCGATATCTATAGGGTGCAACATCCACGGTGCAAGGTGCAACATCCGTCCGAAATGGCGAAACAGTGCCGTACGACTTTTAGAAATGCGTGCATGGATTTAAAATGGAACAGTACCATGGTGCACCACTCTCCAGCGATGGTAAATCGAAGACGAGGCACGGTAATCCCGTTTTACAGTAAAAATCTGGTATCGAAAAAACGAAGGGTAAAAAACTTACGAGACACGATTGAGATTTGGGTTGTCCTTTTTGGGCATTAATCTATCCGTTGACGGCTGAAAGCGGTCAAAGCCGTAGAACTCACCGTGGCCTTCGTTTTGACAGGTTATGGCTCCCGTAACTCTAAACGAGCCAGAAGTTATGACCGTCCGAATAATCGATATCTACAGGGTGCAACATCCGCGGTGCAAGATGCAACATCCGTCCCAAATGGCGAAACAGTGCCGTACGACTTTTAGAAATGCGTGCATGGATTTGAAACGGAACAGTACCATGGTGTACCACTCTCCAGCGATGGTAAATCGAAGACGTGGCACGGTAATCCCGTTTTACCGTAAAAATCCGGTGTCGAAAAAACGAAGGGTAAAAAACTTACAGACCCGATTGAGATTCGGGTTGTCCTTTTCGGGCATTAATCTATCCGTTGATGGCTGAAAGCGTTCAAAGCCGTAGAACTCACCGTAGCCTTCGTTTTGACAGGTTATGGCTCCCGTAGCTCTAAACGATCCAGAAGTTATGGCCGTCCGAATAATCGATATCTACAGGGTGCAACATCCGCGGTGCAAGGTGCAACATCCGTCCGAAATGCCGAAATTGTGCCCTACGACTTTTAGAAATGCGTGCATGGATTTGAAATGGAACGGTACCATGGTGCACCCCGCTCCAGCGACGGTCAATCGAAGACGAGCCACGGTAATCCAGTTTTACCGTTAAAATCCGGTGTCGAAAAAACGAAGGGTAAAAAACTTACGAGACCCAATTGAGATTCGGGTTGTCCTTTTTGGGCATTAATCTATCCGTTGACGGGTGAAAGCTGTCAAAGCCGTAGAACTCACCGTGGCCTTCGTTTTGATAGGTTATGGCTCCCATAACTCTAAACGAGCCAGAAGTTATGACTGTCCGAATAATCGATATCTACAAGGTTCAACATCCGCGGTGCAAGGTGCAACATCCGTCCGAAATGGTGAAACAGTGCCGTACGACTTTTAGAAATGCGTGCATGGATTTGAAACGGAACAGTACCATGGTGCACCACTCTCCAGCGATGGTAAATCGAAGACGAGGCACGGTAATCCCGTTTTACCGTAAAAATCCGGTATCGAAAAAACAAAGGGTAAAAAACTTGCGAGACCCGATTGAGATTCGGGTTGACCTTTTTGGGCATTAGTCTATCCGTTGACGGCTGAAAGCAGTCAAAGCCGTAAAACTCACCGTGGCCTTCGTTTTGACAGGTTATGGCTCCCGTAACTCTAAACGAGCCAGAAGTTATGGTCGTCCGAATAATCGATATCTACAGGGTGCAACATCCGCGGTGCAAGGTGCAACATCCATCCGAAATGGCGAAACAGCGCCGTACGACTTTTAGAAATGCATGCATGGATTTGAAACGGTACAGTACTGTTTGTGTCAAAATTGGGCACAACACTCTTCGGGAGTCGTTGAAGAGATAATAGTCAAGAATGCAAGTTCAAAACAGATATTATCTAACAAAAACTCCAATCAACAGTAAAGTAAATGCGTAGACAGGCGATTTATAGTGGTTTGGCGTGTTGCCTACGTCCACTGTGAAGTTTTTTGATGTTTTATTGATTCTCTTTCAATGATTACAAGTTGTTACAGCGATCCACAGCAAGTTACAACTGGAAATTCGAAATCAACAATAGAATTATGATGTAGGATGATGGAGATCTTGATCCGGCAGAGTCTCAGCGTCTCAGAGTCAGAAGATGATCCCTTTTCTGTTGGCCCTAGGGCTCTATTTATAGGCGTAGGCTGCTGATATTTCGCTGAAAACTCGGGAGACCACTTCTGGCACGTGAGGGGGCCCACGCGTACGGTCTTGAGAAGTTCGGGCCCACTTTAGCATCGGTTCGAACTCCATTCGAACCGATCAAGAATTCATCCAATTGAGGTGAAATTTGGCATGGACATTATTCAACATGTATGCTGGCATCTGTGAAAATTTCGTGGCATTTGGATCAGTAGATTAGGAGATATGATGGTTTCGAAATAGGGTTCACGGCACGGCTGTCTGGTTCGAACCCCTGCATTCGAAATGATGGTTTCGAACCCATCATGGCACGCGACTTCGTGATGACGTGGAGCGCAAACTTCGAATCGATCCGGACTTCACTCCGTGTTGACCGCTTCGACTCCGTGTATCTCGGTGATTTCGAACCGATGGAAGACATGTGGGTTGACCCAGTGGGTTCGAACAAGGCAACACAGGATGGGTTCGAAGAAGGCCTTTGTGATGGTTTCGAAGCATGGCTCTATGATGGGTTCGAACATGACTTCAGGGATGGGTTCGAACGAAGCTTATGGATGGGTTCGAAGCATGTATGTCCGATGGTTTCGAAATGAGGCAGCCGAGTATGGATTCGAATCAGCTACTCTCTGATGGGTTCGAGGTCGAGGCATCCCGAGGGTTTCGAAGGTGATGGTTTCGGACTTGATGGGTTCGAAGTGATGGTTTCGAACTGGGGCGTGACGATGGATTCGAAGACAACCATCATTATGGGTTCGAAATCGGCGTGTTTCCTCCAAGTTGCCTCGATCATAACTTGAGCATACGAACTCGGATCGACTTGAAATTTGAAATGATGACTCCTGTGGCCTTTCTTGCCGTGTCCCATTAATTGTAGCTCATTCTGGACTCGGATAAAATTCAGTGATATCCATGGTGAAAGGAAATACGATCAACCTCTGAGGCGAATGGTCCTTCCTTTTCAATCGCTCTTTTGGTATCGCGGCTTTGCCAAAAAGCGGGATAACATTTTGCCCCCCAAAGTACGTCTTGTGGGAACATGACGTGCTTTGAATAGCTGCCACTTCTATCTGAACAATCATTGCTCTCTTTTTTGTTGAAACTCGTATGCTGTATTGCCGTAACCTTGCGTTGATATGATTGATTGTTGTATAATAGTGCTTAGCCGTTGGCTGTCGCATTTGTAACGGGAATAGTGTTTGATCCCTGTGAATATTCAAAATCGAATGTTAGTCCGACATGTATGCACATATGTTAATTTGGACCTTGTTAATGTCGTGCGTCCACGAGTCGTTGTCAGTTTGGTTTGCTGTAGAATTTTGTATCGATTCTCTCCTGAACCGATTTTGAAATTTGCATTGAGACAACGCTTGGTGGTTGTTGTGGAAATTTCCTCCATATCGATCCTCTCCTGAACCGATCTTGAAGGTTGAAGAAATAGAATTTGTATTGCGCAAGTGTAATGTTTCGAACCGATGCACTTGAGCGTTAATGGGTTCGAAATTCATGTTTGTATGGACGCGGTATGCCCGTGCAATGATGGGTTGTGTGAATATGAGATTTCGAATCGATGCATTGGAGCATTGATGGATTCGAAATTGACAATCGAAACGGTCTGAAAGTATGGAGTATACTTGTGTGGTGATGGGTTCGAAATTGCCATTCGAACTGATGTGGAAGGATGGTTTCGAATTAGCAGTTCGTTTCTGTGGTTTCGAAAATGATCTTCGAATCGATGATTTGGATGGGTACGAAACTATTGTTCTCGGCAGTGGTCCGTGTGCTTCACACGATGGAGCCTCAAGCGTATGGGTTCGAAGATTGGTTTCGAAACGACTCTGCCTTCTGACCTGTTGCAATCGGTCAACTTCACCGGAACTCGAACCGTCCCGGTCATCACCAACCCTCCATATAAATAGCAGTGGACCTGCTACCTTTTCACTTTTTACTTTTTCACTGCGCTCTTCATCGCTTCGAAGCTTCTAAGAAGAAAATACTGCGTCGTGTTTTCGAATCCATCAAGATTTAAGACTTAAATCTCTCGAATCCATTGCTTAAATTAGGTAATTAGCCTCGGATTCAAGCGACGAAGTGATTTCAAACCCATCTCTCTTCATCGATTGCATAGCTTCGAGATTGGCAAAACCAGATCTGGTTTGGGAAGGATTACAATCGATGTGTGGGCTCGAGTTCGAAGCGACGACGGTGGTGTGTTTCCATAGGATTTTGAATCGATCCTTTGAATGTCCTTGTTGGGATGCGTAGTTCGCACCGATTGGGGGATTCGAAGGATCCTTTCGAATCGATGGATTCGAACCCATAGGCTATCGCTTCGAAGTCTACAACCTCGCATCGATTCGAAGTGGATCGTTTCGAACGCAACCGATGTCAAGTTAAGGATTTCTGTACCGGTACGAATTTGTCATTTGGCCATCGTTTCGAAGCGCGCCTGAATGCATGGTTTCAAAACGATGTCAGGATGGGTTCGAACGCATGGGTTCGAAGCACTGTCATGATGGTTTCGAACGCATGGGTTCGAACGAAGTTTGGATGGGTTCGAAGGAAGAGGTGTTCGGTTGGGTTCGAGCGAAGCCTCTGTGATGGTTTCGAACCCTATATGATGGATTCCAAAATTTGAAATTTTTCAAGCACAACTCCGACGAGCTTCATTCCTGCATATTTGGACTTGGATATTGAACTGCATATTTGATTGCCTTTTGAAGCTCGTCGATGGAACTATAACAACTTCTATTCGAACCGGCTTCCATCATATAAACGATTTAATGATGACGGTCAGCGATGACGGTCATTATAGCTGAACTTCGTAGCTTTGTCGTTTGATTGTTCACTTTAACTCTGCAACATTTGTTCAAGTAATGCATGGCACGGTACCACACACATTCATACACTTTACACTGGGGAACACACGGGTTCTTTGTCGTCTAACGATGGTTTCTCCTGAGTTAGCTAGTTATGGAACCTTCAAGTTCACAGCAGCAGGAGATTCAAGGTACAGCCCCTCCGAGGCTAGAAGTTCCGGATATAGATCCTGAGATCATCGGTCCGGCACCGGACGAACTTCCTGATGCGTCGTTCATTGCCAATCCATCAGATTCCGTTCCATCGAATATCTCTGAAGACATGTTGGGAAGAATTTGTTTGAGGCACGGCTTGTCATTGGACGATGTGTTACTGCCGGGGCCGAATGATAGACCACATAATCCGCCAGAAGGGTATACAACATTTAATCGCCACGCGTGTGCGGCCGGAACACTTCCCCCATTCAACGAGTATATAAGAGAAGTATTGTCGTTTTTGAGGGTCGCCCCATCTCAGCTGCATCCGAACGGATATGCGTCGATCAATAGCTTGTTCGTTGCATTTATGGAATGTCTCCATCGACCGCCGCTTCCAATCGAAATTAGATACTTGTTCAACTTCAAAACTCGTGGTGATTATCCTTCTTTCACATTTCTGGAGGCGGTGAGAAATTGTCAAGTGGTCACCGGATCCTGGACAAGGCTGGGTTACTATAGGACAGAATGGTTTTATGTCAGATGTCCTCCAGGATTTGCCCGACGATGGTTATTCAGACGTGAGTATAACCGAGTTCTTAAATAGTTACTACGACAATCGCTGCCGCAGTAGAACTTATATTAATTTTTTCCTTTTACAGCAACGATTCCGCGACCCGAAGGTGAAGAGTTTAAGGAGATGGTGCGAGTACTTCGAGAAGTCCCGAGCGATGATAGGGACATCGAGTTGCTCTTGACCGATAGGAATCTCCGGACCTTTGGGCTGATTGAACGAGGACAGGGTATAAGGTTTGAGGTGGCACAAAGGATCGTTCCTAAGAAACGAGTCAAACATAAGAAGCCCGAAGTTGTCATAGCCGAGGAGGCTGACTCTGAAAGAACTCATACCGACGATGAGCCGCTGATCGAGCCTACGGATGTAGCTTCGGATGTCGCGGAGCAGAGAAAAGGCAAGGCTGCCATGGTTAAGTCGACTAAGTGGGGGAGACGGAAATCGGTTGTCACTACCCGGTCCTCTTCCGGAGTTAGAATCTCTGAGATGTCTCCTCCGCGTACTGAAAGTCTCTACGAAGGGCTTGCCGACCTTCCAATCCCGGAAGATGTGTCTTTTCAACATGATGCCGGGTTGGAGGAGTTCCATCGTAATCTAGAATTGAGCGAGCCTCTTATTACTAGCGAGGTCGACATTTCTGGTTGGTCGGGGGGAATGCATATTCACACACACTTCACGACACTGCATAACTTTTGATTGTAAACTACCTGATTCGAAGAGTGACTAATTCGATTTTACTTTGCTTTGCAGATACTATGTCTAAACGAGGTTCAATGCTAGGGAGTCTTCGACATGCCCGCAAGTCTTCTTATTATGATTCGCGCAGGCGAGAGGGGGATAGAGATTATGATCAGGGACGCCCTGGGCATTATGACCAAGGACGTTCCGGATATTCTAGTCATGAGAGATACGATTCGGACAAGGGCCATAGGCGTCGATCGCGATCGCGCACCCCTCCTCCTTCCAGGGATCCCGTACAACCTCCCGTTCGCGTCCCTCGCGATTCTTCTCGACATGTGTCGGTTTCTCAAGCTTCTAGATCTGAGGTGTCGGCGCCGACAGTTGCGGAGGAACCTCCTACTGAAATCACGGGAGAAGGAGCGATTAGGCTTGCGCAGCTGAAGAGAGAGTTCCCGAATATCTGCTTCGACAATTATGTCTTTCCCCCGAACTTGAAAAGAATCCCACCGGAGACCGAGCGGTGGGCGCTTGATTATGTGCACGACTTCTACGCACAGTATAAGGTGTGGTATAAGGCAGCTGAAAAAGCATCGGCGTTGGCCTTCGAACGAGCGGCCACCATTGAAAAATCGCAAGCCGAGTTAGCACAAAAAGATCGCATCATACAAGTGCTGAATACCGAGGCTGAATCATCCCGTAATCTGAAATAGAGGCCACTAAAAAAGCCGATGAAGCCCAGGCAATCATGGATAGGATGAAACGCGAACACTACGCCACGGTTGAGGACATGGGTCATCGAAACACATTGGTTACTGCAGAGAGGGACGCAGCCCTAAAGGAGTTGAACGAGCTTAAGTCAAAATTTGCTGAAATCGCCAAGGAAAGGGATGATGCGAATAGCACAGCTCAGGAGGCGTGTGAACAAGCTGTGATTCTTCGCACCGAAAGGGATGCTGCGGTGGCGAAAGTTCAAGCGGTCGAGACAGAGGTGGAGGAGAAAGTTCAACAAGCAGAGGCCAGGCTAGAGGCCGATATCCAAGATCTGCTTATAACTTATAACGCCAACGTGTTAAAACACCGAAATTTAGCCTGGCTTCAAGATTATCCCGTTCACCTTCGCAGCGCTTGGGAACGATTGGTCGAGGAAGAGGGGGAAGCGCATCCGGGTGAATCGGTTGACCGATTCGAGCTGGAGAACCGGCTATTGACTGAGGATGAAAAGAAGGTCCTTCATGATGCTATCATTGCTCATGAGAAGGAGGTGATGGGTGGTCATTCCCTGGAAGTCGGAGAGGGATCCGGCGTTGAGCACCATTCTGAAGTTACTGAAGTCATCACATCGCCTTCGTCAGTGCCTGTATCTGCGGTCAGCTTGCCACCAGTTCCTGCTTACGACCCGGAGCGGCCGCACTTATCTCCTATCCATGAGCACACTTCCGAGGTCGTTCAGCCGTCTGCGAGTCAAACTGGGGAAGGTATTTCGAAATTATCTCAAGTGTTTTCTAAATAAAGAGTTTGTTTTGAAGAAGTTACTGATAACTTATTGTTTTTGCCTAGTGACGGAGGTTGTGCCGACAGTCACGGCTCAAGAATCAAGCCAAAAGGTTAAGGCCATCGCCACCGAGACCACTGCTGTAGCTGCGATATCGACCGAGGCGGCATAGGGGAGTGGTTTATCTCTCGAGGAACAGATGGTGAGCGAGCTGCTCGGTGAGCCGGGCGGTTTCTCCACGGACTTACCGTTTATCATCGTCAGTGATCCCCCGCCGACCTCAAGCTCTTCGATGCAAGCTACGGATGCCCCCAGCCAAGCCCAAGCGACTGGAGAAGAGGAAATGTTGGCTAAAATCAGCGCTGAAATAGAAGCTGCGGGGCACAGTGGTAGCGCCGGTGGCAGCACGACGGCGCATAGTCCAGCGTCTGCTAGGGTAGTGTCGTCGGGTGGCACTATCCCATCTTCCGTCATAGATCCAGTCCCCCCTACTCCTCCGGCGGGAAGCCTCCCTGTAGATTCGAGCTCTGAGGAGGACATCGATATCATGCCCCTAGCCGAAGAGTCACCGCCGAAGAGGAGGCACTCAAAAAGAATTTCGGTCGCTAGTGATTCTGATGAAGAACCACTAATAAGGAAGACGAAAAAGAAGAAGAAGTAGACCGGCTTTACAAGTAGATGTTTTGGTGGATAAGCACTTGTTTTTGTTTTTTATTAGTAGGCCGTGTATAGATGCAGGTTCGGCCCCTGCTAGTAGGGATTGTTTTTGGGAAAACTTTTTCATATGTAAGCCCTCATTTTTAGCTAGTTGAAATAAACTTTAGTTTCTTCGTTTCAACTCTTGTTCTATTTGTGCTTAAGTATTTGCAGTGTCTTGCTCTCGGTCCGGAGTTCTTGTGGTGTTTTTACCGTTTAAGTAGAGCTCGTTTCATTTGCCACACCTGAGAACCTTGGTCACAAGTTGTGATTGATGAATGAGTTGAACTTCGGACGTTGTATCACTTCGGTGAGTGATCGACACTTAGTTTTCGTGCTCCCCAGTCTTGGGGAACAACACTTATATTTTTGACAGTCGATTGCACTTGTTGCAAATCTTAAGTACACGTCCGCCTTCCGGGGACTTAGAGTAATTTGAGATCGATAACCTGGTTTGCATTCCAGGAGTTCAAGTGTTATTGATGCTTGTAACATGGTTCGCGCTCCGGGAACTTGGGAATGGTGTTCACATTCCAACTTGCACTCTACTAACTCGGAGTTAGTATTAACGCTTTAGTTCGCACTACGGGAACTTTGACTTGGTGTTGGTGCTCCAATTCACACGCCGGGAGCTTGGATAAAACATGTATGTTTGGGTTCGTACTTCAGGAACCCGGAATTGACATTTATACTCCAACTCGCACTTCGGGAATATGGAGTTCGCACGGATGCTTCGGTTCCCGCTCCGGGAACCCGTAACTTACGTTCATACACCAGTTCATGTTTTGGGGACTTGGAGTCCGCATTGATGGGTTGGTTCGCGCAGTGGGAACGAATTATTAAATGTTTATACTCCAATTCATTCTGCGGGAATTTTGAGCCCGTTCGCGCTCTGGGAACGAATTGTTAAGTGTTTATACTCCAATTCGTGCTCTGGGAACTTGGAGTCCGTTCGCACTCCGGGAACGAATTGTTAAATGTTTATACTCCAATTCACGCTGTGGGAAGTTGGAGTCCGTTCGCACTCCGGGAACGAATTGTTTAGTGTTTATACTCCAATTCGCGCTCTGGGAATTTGGAGTCCGTTCGCACTACGGGAACGAATTGTTAAATGTTTATACTCCAATTCACGCTGCGGGAAGTTGGAGTCCGTTCGCACTACGGGAACGAATTGTTATATGTTTATACTCCAATTCACGCTGCGGGAAGTTGGAGTCCGTTCGCACTCCGGGAACGAATTGTTAAATGTTTATACTCCAATTCACGCTGCGGGAAGTTGGAGTCCGTTCGCGCTCCGGGAACGAATTGTTAAATGTTTATACTCCAATTCACGCTGCGGGAAGTTGGAGTCCGTTCGCACTCCGGGAACGAATTGTTAAATGTTTATACTCCAAGTCACGCTGCGGGAAGTTGGAGTCCGTTCGCACTCCGGGAACGAATTATTAAATGGACTGTCGTGTGTTGGTCCAGTTCAGCCTTCGATGTGTTGGCTTGCCCCCGAGCTGGGGTTTCACTTAGTGAGTGGCCGGTTGTAACGCAATCACTCGCTATTTGAATAAATTCCATTGTTCGATGGAACTTAGCTCTTCGTGTGTCATGATTGTTGAATGTTGTATTCGATGAATCACAACTTTAGCTTGAAGAGATAATGTTTTATTGCTGAAATGAGAAAATATGGCAAAGTCAGTGCCTTATTACAAAATCAAATTTCAGAATGTAAATGAAATTGCAAAATATTCATAGATTGAATGAGCCTGTCATGTGTGACAGCGACGAAGATCCTCGTCGTTCCAGGCTCCTAAGAAAGTCGGTCCGCCACTGATGGCGTTTATCACCAATCTCCCGCGAGGACCATTGGAGTCCTCATGCCTTGGTCGATCGGGTTCACTGTTTTGATTTGATGGACCTGCTTCCCTGGGTTGCGGTGTCCGCACAAATCGATCAAGCTTCCTCTCCCTGATCAGTTTTTCAACGAGGTCCTGTAAATGACGACATTCGTTCGTATCGTGCCCGTAGCTTTCATGGAACCTGCAAAACTTTCCTGTTTGGATTTGTCTCTCTGACGACGGTCTCGGAGCAGGTTTTTCATATTGAATTGTACTACGGGTTTGTAAATACAAGTCCTCCAATGAAGTATTCAAAGGAGTATAACTGTCGAACTTCGGATTTTTGCGTTGCGGACCGCTATTTTGATCTTGTTTTTTAATTTGATTCACGCTCTCTCTTCGCCGAGCTTGTTTATTTTTAATGTTCAACTGAACTTTGCCGGAGCTCTCACCGGATTGTTTTATTGCAACATTGCTTTGGGTTCCTCCCGCGTTTGATCCTGCGTCGGTTTGCTTCCTAGACTGTTTCGCGATTTCCCGTCTCAGGAATTGAGCTGCTTTGGCATGGAAACGGTCCAATGACGCAGGTGGTTTTCCAGCTAGCCAATTGCCGAATTCAGAATCGGGGTCGATCCCCTTAGTTAACGCCATAAGGATGGAGTTATCATTTGGATTACTAACCTCCGCACACGCAGTATGGAATCTTTCTAAGTAGTGTCTGAGCGTCTCTCCGGGAGCTTGAGTGACGCTAGACAGAGTGTTAACATCTTTGGGTCTCGCGACATGCATGCAGAATTGCTCAACGAATTTTGTGGCTAACTGGTCGAATGATGAGATGGATCGAGGTGGCAATCGAGTGAACCACATGGTAGCGATGCCCCCCAAGGATATGGGGAAACTTCGACACTTTACTGCATCGTCGGCACGGGATGCAGTCATCGACCATTCATATTTTAGGATATGTTGGTTGGGGTCGGAGTTTCCTTCGTACATGGGTAAAGTTGGCATCCGGAATCGCCGTGGGGGTTCAGCATTAAGAATGTCGTCCGTAAAGGGAGTGTGACTTCGGGAAACTCCCCAATCGTCGTTTGTGAATCCCTGACTTTCACGAATCATCTGTCGTATCATAGTTGAAAGATCCGGCATTTGCGCCGGAGTATGGTCACGTTCCATACTTTGGGTTTGAACCAGATATCGTTGACGGTTCAAATCTCGCCTTCTCGGCTCATCGTCCTCTGGGACGTATGGTTCAGGAGTATGACCGCTTTGACGACGGTCCGGGTCCGACTGATCTCGAGCGTTGACCCCTGGTTCAGCTGCAACGTTAGAGGTGCGGTATTCAGTGGCGTGGTGAGGAATGGCACCCCCTCGGGAGGAGGGTCCGGCTTGGAAGCTGGCTGACGGACCAACTCTTATTTGCCCAACGGTCAATATCGGTTGGTTTCCAGCGGATGGCATACGACCCTCATCTAACCGGGGTCGTGGGGGTCGGTTATGATAATCAGAAGATGAAGAACTTTCGCTAGAAGAGCGATAAGCACGATCTCTCGTGGATCGTTTTCGTTTCTGGCGATCCAGCTGGTTGATTAGCTCAGCGTTGGCGCGTAGCTGTTCTTCTAGTTGTCGCCGACTCTGGGTCAGCTCTTGAAGTAACAACTGCAATTCTTGTCGGGTAACCGGACCCGACGGTTCTGAGTGCCCAGAGGCATCTTGATTAGGTGGAGGCAGAGGGGCAGGATTCTGTCTATCCTGTCCTTCTTGATTGACGGCGTTCGAGGTGGTTCTTGTGCTAACCATTTTTACAGTTGAGTTCCTTTCCTAGACTTTATGCAAATCTGAATAGAAGGGGAGGAAGTTGGATTTAACAATCTGGATCTCTCTCTTAGATTTATTCAATCCGATATCGATGACAGATCCAACGAGCAGGAGAAAAGCTGGGTTTTCTCGGTGAAAGCACCAAAGTGTTTGTGTCAAAATTGGGCACAACACTCTTCGGGAGTCGTTGAAGAGATAATAGTCAAGAATGCAAGTTCAAAACAGATATTATCTAACAAAAACTCCAATCAACAGTAAAGTAAATGCGTAGACAGGCGATTTATAGTGGTTCGGCGTGTTGCCTACGTCCACTGTGAAGTTTTTTGATGTTTTATTGATTCTCTTTCAATGATTACAAGTTGTTACAGCGATCCACAGCAAGTTACAACTGGAAATTCGAAATCAACAATAGAATTATGATGTAGGATGATGGAGATCTTGATCCGGCAGAGTCTCAGCGTCTCAGAGTCAGAAGATGATCCCTTTTCTGTTGGCCCTAGGGCTCTATTTATAGGCGTAGGCTGTTGATATTTCGCTGAAAACTCGGGAGACCACTTCTGGCACGTGAGGGGGCCCACGCGTACGGTCTCGAGAAGTTCGGGCCCACTTTAGCATCGGTTCGAACTCCATTCGAACCGATCAAGAATTCATCCAATCGAGGTGAAATTTGGCGTGGACATTATTCAACATGTATGCTAGCATCTGTGAAAATTTCGTGGCATTTGGATCAGTAAATTAGGAGATATGATGGTTTCGAAATAGTGTTCACGGCACGGCTGTCTGGTTCGAACCCCTGCATTCGAAACGATGGTTTCGAACCCATCATGGCACGCGACTTCGTGATGACGTGGAGCGCAAACTTCGAATCGATCCGGACTTCACTCCGTGTTGACCGCTTCGACTCCGTGTATCTCGGTGATTTCGAACCGATGGAAGACATGTGGGTTGACCCAGTGGGTTCGAACAAGGAAAAACAGGATGGGTTCGAAGAAGGCCTTTGTGATGGTTTCGAAGCATGGCTCTATGATGGGTTCGAACATGACTTCAGGGATGGGTTCGAACGAAGCTTTTGGATGGGTTCGAAGCATGCATGTCCGATGGTTTCGAAATGAGGCAGTCGAGTATGGATTCGAATCAGCTACTCTCTGATGGGTTCGAGGTCGAGGCATCCCGAGGGTTTCGAAGGTGATGGTTTCGGACTTGATGGGTTCGAAGTGATGGTTTCGAACTGGGGCGTGACGATGGATTCGAAGACAACCATCATTATGGGTTCGAAATCGGCGTGTTTCCTCCAAGTTGCCTCGATCATAACTTGATCATACGAACTCGGATCGACTTGAAATTTGAAATGCTGACTCCTGTGGCCTTTCTTGCAGTGTCCCATCAATTGTAGCTCATTCTGGACTCGGATAAAATTCAGTGATATCCATGGTGAAAGGAAATACGATCAACCTCTGAGGCGAACGGTCCTTCCTTTTCAATCGCTCTTTTGGTATCGCGGCTTTGCCAAAAAGCGGGATAACAAGTACCATGGTGCACCACTCTCCAGCGATGTTAAATCGAAGACGAGCCACGGTAATCCCGTTTTACCGTAAAAATCCGGTGTCGAAAAAACGAAGGGTAAAAAACTTACGAGACCCGATTGAGATTCGGGTTGTCCTTTTTCGGGCATTAATCTATCCATTGACGGCTGAAAGCTGTCAAAGCCGTAGAACTCACCGTGGCCTTCGTTTTGATAGGTTATGGCTCCCGTAACTCTAAACGATCCAGAAGTTATGGCCGTCCGAATAATCGATATCTAAAGGGTGCAACATCCGCGTTGCATGGTGCAACATCCGTCCGAAATTGCGAAACAGTGCCGTACGACTTTTAGAAATGCGTGCATGGATTTGAAATGGAATAGTACCATGGTGCACCACTCTACAGCGATGGTAAATTGAAGACGAGCCACGGTAATCCCGTTTTACCGTTAAAATCCGGCGTCGAAAAAACGATGGGTAAAAAACCTACGAGACCCGATTGAGATTCGGGTTGTCCCTTTTGGGCATTAATCTATACGTTGATGGCTGAAAGCTGTCAAAGCCGTAGAACTCACCGTGGACTTCGTTTTGAAAGGTTATGGCTCCCGTAACTCCAAACGAGCCAGAAGTTATGACCGTCCGAATAATCGATATCTACAGGGTGCAACATCCACGGTGCAAGGTGCAACATCCGTCTGAAATGGCGAAACAGTGTCGTACGACTTTTAGAAATGCGTGCATGGATTTAAAATGGAACAGTACCATGGTGCACCACTCTCCAGCGATGGTAAATCGAAGACGAGGCACGGTAATCCCGTTTTACCGTAAAAATCCGGTGTCGAAAAAACGAAGGTTCAAAAACTTACGAGACCCGATTGAGATTCGGGTTGTCCTTTTTGGGCATTAATCTATCCGTTGACGGCTGAAAGCAGTCAGAGCCGTAGAACTCACCGTGGCCTTCGTTTTGACAGGTTATGGCTCCCGTAACTCTAAACGAGCCAAAAGTTATGGCCGTCCGAATAATCGATATCTACAGGGTGCAACATCCGCGGTGCAAGGTGCAACATCCGTCCGAAATGGCGAAAAAGTGCCGTACGTCTTTTAGAAATGCGTGCATGGATTTGGAACGGAATAGTACCATGGTGCACCACTCTCCAGCGATGGTAAATCGAAGACGAGGCACGGTAATACCGTTACCATAAAAATCCGGTGTCGAAAAAAGGAAGGGTAAAAAACTTACGAGACCCGATTGAGATTCGGGTTGTCCTTTTCAGGAATTAATCTATTCGTTGACAGATGAAAGCTGTCGAAGCCGTAGAACTCACCGTGGCCTTCATTTTGACAGGTTATGGCTCCCGTAACTCTAAACGAGCCAAAAGTTATGGCCGTCCGAATAATCGATATCTACATGGTGCAACATCCGCGGTGCAAGGTGCAACATCCGTCCGAAATGGCGAAACAGTGGCGTACGACTTTTAGAAATGCATGCATGGATTTGAAACGGAAAAGTACCATGGTGCTCCACTCTCCAGCGATGGTAAATCGAAGACGTGGCACGGTTATCCCGTTTTACCGCAAAAATCCGGTGTCGAAAAAACGAAGGGTAAAAACCTTACGAGACCCGATTGAGATTCGGGTTGTCCTTTTCGGGCATTAATCTATCCGTTGATGGCTGAAAGCTGTCAAAGCCGTAGAACTCACCGTGGCCTTCGTTTTGACAGGTTATGGCTCCCGTAACTCTAAACGAGCCAGAAGTTATGGCCGTCCGAATAATCGATATGTACATGGTGCAACATCCGTCCGAAATGGCGAAACGGTGTCGTACGACTTTTAGAAATGCGTGCATGGATTTGAAATGGAATAGTACCATGGTGCACCACTCTCCAGCGATAGTAAATCGAAGACAAGCCACGGTAATCCTGTTTTACTGTTAAAATCCGGTGTCGAAAAAACGAAGGGTAAAAAACTTACGAGACCGGATTGAGATTCGGGTTGTCCTTTTCGGGCATTAATCTATCCGTTGATGGCTGAAAGCTGTCAAAGCCGTAGAACTCACCGTGGCCTTCGTTTTGACAGGTTATGGCTCCCATAACTCTAAACGAGCCAGAAGTTATGCCGTCCGAATAATCGATATCTACAGGGTGCAACATCCGCGGTGCAAGGTGCAACATCTGTCCGAAATGGCGAAATAGTGTCGTACGACTTTTAGAAATGCATGCATGGATTTGTAACGGAACAGTACCATGGTGCACCACTCTCCAGCGATGGTAAATCGAAGACGAGGCACGATAATCCCGTTTTACCGTTAAAATCCGGTGTCGAAAAAACGAAGGGTAACAAACTTACAAGACCCAATTGGGATTCGGGTTGTCCTTTTTGGACATTAATCTATCCGTTGACGGGTGAAAGCTGTCAAAGCCGTAGAAATCACCGTGGCCTTCGTTTTGACAGGTTATGGCTCCCGCAACTCTAAACGAGCCAGAAGTTATGGCCGTCCGAATGATCGATATCTACAGGGTGCAACATCCGCGGTGCAAGGTGCAACATCCGTCCGAAATTGAGAAACAGTGCCGTACGACTTTTAGAAATGCATGCATGGATTTGAAACGGAACAGTACCATGGTGCACCACTCTCCAGCGATGGTAAATCGAAGACGAGGCACGGTAATCCCGTTTTACTGTAAAAATCCGGTGTCGAAAAAACGAAGGGTAAAAAACTTACGAGACCCGATTGAGATTCGGGTTGTCCTTTTGGGCATTAATCTATCCGTTGATGGCTAAAAGCGGTCAAAGCCGTAGAACTCACCATGGCCTTCATTTTGACAGGTTATGGCTCCCGTAACTCTAAACGAGCCAAAAGTTATGGCCGTCCGAATAATCGATATCTACAAGGTGCAACATCCGCGGTGCAAGGTGCAACATCCGTTCGAAATGGCGAAACAGTGGAGTACGACTTTTAGAAATGCGTGCATGGATTTGGAACGGAATAGTACCATGGTGCACCACTCTCCAGCGATGGTAAATCGAAGACGAGGCAAGGTAATCCCGTTTTACCGTAAAAATCCGGTGTCGAAAAAAGGAAGGGTAAAAAACTTACGAGACCCGATTGAGATTCGGGTTGTCCTTTTCGGGCATTAATCTATCCGTTGACGGATGAAAGCTGTCGAAGCCGTAGAACTCACCGTGGCCTTCATTTTGACAGGTTATGGCTCCCGTAACTCTAAACGAGCCAGAAGTTATGGCCGTCCGAATAATCGATATCTAAATGGTGCAACATCCGCGGTGCAAGGTGCAGCATCCGTCCGAAATGGCGAAACAGTGGCGTACGACTTTTAGAAATGCGTGCATGGATTTGAAACGGAATAGTACCATGGTGCACCACTCTCCAGCGATGGTAAATCGAAGACGTGGATCGGTAATCCCGTTTTACCGTAAAAAACCGGTGTCGAAAAAACGAAGGGTAAAAAACTTACGAGACCCGATTGATATTCGGGTTGTCCTTTTCGGGCATTAATCTATCTGTTGATGGCTGAAAGCTGTCAAAGCCGTAGAACTCACCGTGGCCTTCGTTTTGGCAGGTTATGGCTCCCGTAACTCTAAACGAGCCAGAAGTTATGGCCGTCCGAATAATCGATATGTACATGGTGCAACATCCGCGGGGTAAGGTGCAACATCCGTCCGAAATGGCGAAACAGTGTCGTACGACTTTTAGAAATGCATGCATGGATTTGAAATGGAACAGTACCATGGTGCACCACTCTCCAGCGATGGTAAATCGAAGACGAGCCACGGTAATCCTGTTTTACCGTTATAATCCGGTGTCGAAAAAACGAAGGTTAAAAAACATACGAGACCGGATTGAGATTCGGGTTGTCCTTTTCGAGCATTAATCTATCCGTTGACGGCTGAAAGCGGTCAAAGCCGTAGAACTCACCGTGGCCTTCGTTTTGACAGGTTATGGCTCCCGTAACTCTAAACGAGCCAGAAGTTATGGCGGTCCGAATAATCGATATCTACAGGGTGCAACATCCGCGGTGCAAGGTGCAACATCCGTCCGAAATGGCGAAACAGTGTCGTACGACTTTTAGAAATGCATGCATGGATTTGAAACGGAATAGTACCATGGTGCATCACTCTCCAGCGAAAGTAAATCGAAGACGAGGCACGGTAATCCCGTTTTACCATAAAAATCCGGTGTCGAAAAAACGAAGGGTAAAAAACTTACGAGACCCGATTGAGCTTCGGGTTGTCGTTTTTGGGCATTAATCTATCCGTTGACGACTGAAAGTGGTCAAAGCCGTAGAACTCACCGTGACCTTCGTTTTGACACGTTATGGCTCCCGTAACTCTAAACGAGCCAGAAGCTATGGCCGTCCGAATAATCGATATCTACCGGGTGCAACATCCGCGGTGCAAGGTGCAACATCCGTCCGAAATGGAGAAACATTGCCGTATGACTTTTACAAATGCATGCATGGATTTGAAATGGAACAGTACCATGGTGCACCACTCTCCAGCGATGGTAAATCGAAGACGAGGCACGGTAATCCCGTTTTACCGTAAAAATCCGGTGTCGAAAAAACGAAGGGTAAAAAACTTACGAGACCCGATTGAGATTCGGGTTGTCCTTTTCGGCATTAATCTATCCGTTGACGGCTGAAAGCAGTCAAAGCCGTAGAACTCACCGTGGCCTTCGTTTTGACAGGTTATGGCTCCCGTAACGCTAAACGAGCCAAAAGTTATGGCCGTCCGAATAATCGATATCTACAGGGTGCAACGTCCGCGGTGCAAGGTGCAACATCCGTCCGAAATGGCGAAACAGTGGCGTACGACTTTTAGAAATGCGTGCATGGATTTGAAACGGAATAGTACCATGGTGCACCACTCTCCAGCGATGGTAAATCGAAGATGAGGCACGGTAATCCCGTTTTACCGTAAAAATCCGGTGTCGAAAAAAGTAAGGGTAAAAAACTTACGAGACCCGATTGAGATTCGGGTTGTCCTTTTCGGGCATTAATCTATCCGTTGACGGATGAAAGCTGTCGAAGCCGTAGAACTCACTGTGGCCTTCATTTTGACAGGTTATGGCTCCCGTAACTCTAAACGAGACAGAAGTTATGGCCGTCTGAATAATCGATATCTACATGGTGCAACATCTACGGTGCAAGGTGCAACATCCGTCCGAAATGGCGAAACAGTGGCGTACGACTTTTAGAAATGCGTGCATGGATTTGAAAACGGAACAGTACCATGGTGCACCACTCTCCAGCGATGGAAATCGAAGACGGGGCACGGTAATCCCCTTTTACCGTAACAATCCGGTGTCGAAAAAACGAAGGGTAAAAAACTTACGAGACCCGATTGAGATTCGGATTGTCCTTTTCGGACACTAATCTATCCGTTGATGGTTGAAAGCTTTCAAAGCCGTAGAACTCACCGTGGCCTTCCTTTTGATAGGTTATGGCTCCCATAACTCTAAACGAGCCAGAAGTTATGGTCGTCCGAATAATCGATATGTACAGGGTGCAAGATCCGCGGGGTAAGGTGCAACATCCTTCCGAAATGGAGAAACAGTGTCGTACGACTCTTAGAAATGCGTGCATGGATTTGAAACGGAACAGTACCGCGGTGCACCACTCTCCAGCGATGGTAAATCGAAGACGAGGCACGGTAATCCCGTTTTACCGTAAAAATCCGGTGTCGAAAAAACAAAGGGTAAAAAACTTACGAGACCGGATTGAGATTCGGGTTGTCCTTTTCAGGCATTAATCTATCCGTTGACGGCTGAAAGCGGTCAAAGCTATAGAACTCACCGTGGCCTTCGTTTTGACAGGTTATGGCTCCTGTATCCGTAAACGAGCCAGAAGTTATGGCCGTCCGAATAATCGATATCTACAGGGTGCAACATCCGCGGTGCAAGGATCAACATCTGTCCGAAATGGCGAAACAGTGCCCTACGACTTTTAGAAATGCGTGCATGGATTTGAAACGGAACAGTACCATGGTGCACCACTCTCCAGTGATGGTAAATCGAAGGCGAGGCACAGTAATCCCGTTTTACCGTAAAAATCCGGTGTCGAAAAAACGAAGGGTAAAAAACTTACGAGACCCGATTGAGATTCGAGTTGTCCTTTTCGGGCATTAATCTATCCGTTGACGGCTGAAAGCTATCAAAGCTGTAGAACTCACAATGGCCTTCATTTTGACAGGTTATGGCTCCCGTAACTCTAAACGAGCTAGAAGTTATAGTCGTCCGAATAATCGATATCTACCGGGTGCAACATCCGCAGTGCAAGGTGCAACATCCGTCCGAAATGGCGAAACAATGTCGTATGACTTTTAGAAATGTGTGCATGGATTTGAAACGGAACATTACCATGGTGCACCACTCTCCAACGATGGTAAATCGAAGACGAGGCACGGTAATCCCGTTTTACCGTAAAAATCCGGTGTCGAAAAAACGAAGGGAAAAAACTTACGAGACCCGACTGAGATTCGGGTTGTCCTTTTTGGGCATTAATCTATCCGTTGACGGCTGAAAGCAGTCAAAGCCGTAGAACTCACCGTGGCCTTCGTTTTGACAGGTTATGGCTCCCGTAACTCCAAATGAGCTAGAAGTTATGGCCGTCCGAATAATCGATATCTACCGGGTGCAACATCTGCGGTGCATGGTGCAACATCCATCCGAAATGGCGAAACAGTGCCGTACGACTTTTAGAAATGCGTGCATGGATTTGAAACGGAACAGTTCCATGGTGCACCACTCTCCAGCGATGGTAAATCGAAGACGAGGCACGGTAATCCCGTTTTACCGTTAAAATCCAGTGTCGAAAAAAGAAGGGTAAAAAACTTACGAGGCCCGATAGAGATTCGGGTTGTCCTTTTCGGGAATTAATCTATCCTTGACGGCTGAAAGTGGTCAAAACCGTAGAACTCACCATGGCCTTCGTTTTGATAGGTTATGGCTCCCGTAACTCTAAACGAGCCAGAAGTTATGGCCGTCCGAATAATCGATATCTACAGGGTGTGACATCCGTCCGAAATGGCGAAACATTGCCGTACGACTTTTAGAAATGCGTGCATGGATTTGAAATGGAACAGTACCATGGTGCACCACTCTCCAGGGATGGTAAATCGAAGACGATCCCCGGTAATCCCGTTTTACCGTTAAAATCCATCGTCGAAAAAACGAAGGGTAAATAACTTACGAGACCCGATTGAGATTCGGGTTGTCCTTTTTGGGCATTAATCTATCCGTTGACGGATGAAAGCGGTCAAAGCCATAGAACTCACCGTGGCCTTCGTTTTGACATGTTATGGCTCCCGTAACTCTAAACGAGCCAGAAGTTATGACCGTCCGAATAATCGATATCTACAGGGTGCAACATCCGCGGTGCAAGGTGCAACATCCGTCCGAAATGGCAAAACAGTGCCGTACGACTTTTAGAAATGCGTGCATGGATTTGAAACGGAACAGTACCATGGTGCACCACTCTCCAGCGATGGTTAATCGAAGACGAGGCACGGTAATCTCGTTTTACCGTAAAAATCCGGTATCGAAAAAACGAAGGGTAAAAAACTTACGAGACCCGATTGAGCTTCGGGTTGTCCTTTTTGGGCATTAATCTATCCGTTGACGGCTAAAAGCAGTCAAAGCCATAAAACTCACCGTGGCCTTCGTTTTGACAGGTTATGGCTCCCGTAACTCTAAACGAGCCAGAAGTTAGTGGTCGTCTGAATAATCGATATCTACAGGGTGCAACATCCGCGGTGCAAGGTGCAACATCCGTCCGAAATGGCGAAACAACGCTGTACGACTTTTAGAAATGCATGCATAGATTTGAAACGGAACAGCACCATGGTGCACCACTCTCCAGCGATGTTAAATCGAAGACAAGCCACGGTAATCCCGTTTTACCGTAAAAATCCGGTGTCGAAAAAACGAAGGGTAAAAAACTTACGAGACCCGATTGAGATTCTTGTTGTCCTTTTTTAGCATTAATTTATCCGTTGACGGCTGAAAGCGGTCAAAGCCGTAGAACTCACCGTGGCCTTCGTTTTGACATGTTATGGCTCCCGTAACTCTAAACGATCCAGAAGTTATGGCCGTCCGAATAATCGATATCTACAGGGTGCAACATCCGCGTTGCAAGGTGCAACATCCGTCCGAAATTACGAAACAGTGCCGTACGACTTTTAGAAATGCGTGCATGGATTTGAAATGGAATAGTACCATGGTGCACCACTCTCCAGCGATGGTAAATCGAAGACGATCCACGGTAATCCCGTTTTACCATTAAAATCCGGCGTCGAAAAAACGATGGGTAAAAAACCTACGAGACCCGATTGAGATTCGAGTTGTCCTTTTTGGGCATTAATCTATCCTTTGATTGCTGAAAGCTGTCAAAGCCATAGAACTCACCGTGGCCTTCGTTTTGACAGGTTATGGCTCCCGTAACTCTAAAGGAGCCAGAAGTTATGACCGTTCGAATAATCGGTATCTACATGGTGCAACATCAGCGGTGCAAAGTGCAACATCCGTTCGAAATGGCGAAACAGTGCCGTACGTCTTTTAGAAATGCGTGCATGGATTTAAAATGGAATAGTATCATGGTGCACCACTCTCCAGCGATGGTAAATCGAAGACGAGGCACGGTAATCCCGTTTTACCGTAAAAATCCGGTGTCGAAAAAAAGAAGGGTAAAAAACTTACGAGACCCGTTTGAGATTCGGGTTGTCCTTTTTGGGCATTAATCTATCCGTTGACGGCTGAAAGCGGTCAAAGCCGTAGAATTCACAATGGCCTTCGTTTTGACAGGTTATGGCTTCCGTAACTCTAAACGAGCCAAAAGTTATGGCCGTCCGAATAATCGATTTCTACAGGGTGCAACATCCGCGGTGCAAGGTGCAACATCCGTCCGAAATGGCGAAACAGTGGCGTACGACTTTTAGAAATGCGTGCATGTATATGAAATGGAATAGTACTATGGTGCACCACTCTCCAGCGATGGTAAATCGAAGACGAGGCACGGTAATCCCGTTTTACCGTAAAAATCCGGTGTCGAATAAACGAAGGGTGAAAAACTTACGAGACCCGATTGAGATTCGGGTTGTCCTTTTTGGGCATTAATTTATCCATTGACGGCTGAAAGCGGTCAAAGCTGTAGAACTCACCGTGTCCTTCGTTTTGACAGGTTATGGCTCCCGTAACTCTAAACGAGCCAGAAGTTATGGCCGTCCGAATAATCGATATCTACAGGGTGCAACATCCACGGTGCAAGGTGAAACATCCGTCCGTAATGGCAAAACAGTACCGTACGACTTTTAGAAATGCGTGCATGGATGTGAAATGGAACAGTACCATGGTGCACCACTCTCCAGAGATGGTAAATTGAAGACGAGGCACGGAATCCCGTTTTACCGTAAAAATCCGGTGTCGAAAAACGAAGGGTTAAAAACTTAGGGGACCCGATTGAGATTCGGGTTGTCCTTTTCGGGCATTAATCAATCCGTTGATGGCTAATAGCTGTCAAAGCCGTAGGACTCACCGTGGCCTTCGTTTTGACAGGTTATGGCTCCCGTAACTCTAAACGAGCCAGAAGTTATGGACGTCCGAATAATCGATATGTACAGGGTGCAACATCCGCGGGGTAAGGTGCAACATCCGTCCGAAATGGAGAAACAGTGTCGTACGACTTTTAGAAATGCGTGCATGGATTTGAAACAGAACAGTACCATGGTGCACCACTCTCCAGCGATGGTAAATCGAAGACGAGCCGCGGTAATCCAATTTTACCGTTAAAATCCGGCGTCGAAAAAATGATGGGTAAAAAACTTACGAGACCGGATTGAGATTCGGGTTGTCCTTTTCAGGCAATAATCTATCCGTTGACGGCTGAAAGTGGTCAAAGCCGTAGAACTCACCGTGGCCTTCGTTTTGACAGGTTATGGCTCCCGTAACTCTAAACGAGCCAGAAGTTATGGCCGTCCGAAAAATCGATATCTACAGGGTGCAACATCCGCGGTGCAAGGTGCAACATCCGTCCGAAATGGAGAAACAGTGCCGTACGACTTTTAGAAATGCGTGCATGGATTTGAAACGGAACAGTACCATGGTGCACCACTCTCCAGCGATGGTAAATCGAAGGCGAGGCACAGTAATCCCGTTTTACTGTAAAAATCCGGTGTCGAAAAAGCGAAGGATAAAAAACTTACGAACCCCGACTGAGATTCGGGTTGTACTCTTTGGGCATTAATCTATCCGTTGATGGCTGAAATCTGTCAAAGCCGTAGAACTCACCGTGGCCTTCGTTTTGACAGGTTATGGCTCCCGTAACTCTAAACGAGCCAGAAGTTATGGCCGTCCGAATAATCGATATCTACAGGATGCAACATCCGCGGTGCAAGGTGCAACATCCGTCCGAAATGGAGAAACAATGTCGTACGACTTTTAGAAATGCATACATGGATTTGAAACGGAACAGTACCATGGTGCACCACTCTCCAGCGATGGTAAATCGAAGACGAGGCACGGTAATCCCGTTTTACCGTAAAAATCCGGTGTCGAAAAAACGAAGGGTAAAAAACTTACGAGACCCGATTGAGATTCGGGTTGTCCTTTTCGGGCATTAATCTATCCATTGATGGCTGAAAGTGGTCAAAGCCGTAGAACTCACCGTGGCCTTCGTTTTGATAGGTTATGGCTCCCGTAACTCTAAACGAGCCAGAAGTTATGGCCATCCGAATAATCGATATCTACAGGGTGCGACATCCGTCCGAAATGGCGAAACAGTGCCGTACGACTTTTAGAAAAGCGTGCATGGATTTGGAATGGAACAGTACCATGGTGCACCACTCTCCAGCGATGGTAAATCGAAGACGAGCCACGGTAATCCCGTTTTACCGTTAAAATCCGGCGTCGAAAAAACGAAGGGTAAAAAACTTACGAGACCCAATTGAGATTCGGGTTGTTCTTTTTGGGCATTCATCTATCCGTTGACGGCTGAAAGCTGTCAAAGCCATAGAAATCACCGTGGCCTTCGTTTTGACAGGTTATGGTTCCCGTAACTCTAAACGAGCCGGAAGTTATGACCGTCCGAATAATCGATATCTACAGGGTGCAACATCCGCGGTGCAAGGTGCAACATCCGTCCGAAATGGCGAAACAGTGCCGTACGACTTTTAGAAATGCGTGCATGGATTTGAAACGGAACAGTACCATGGTGCATCACTCTCCAACGATGGTAAATCGAAGACGAGGAACGGTAATCCCATTTTACCGTAAAAATCCGGTGTCGAAAAAACGAAGGGTAAAAAACTTACGAGACCCAATTGAGATTCGGGTTGTCCTTTTTGGGCATTAATCTATCCATTGACGGCTGAAAGTGATCTAAGCCGTAGAACTCACCGTGGCCTTCGTTTTGATAGGTTACGGCTCCCGTAACTTTAAACGAGCCAGAAGTTATGGCCGTCCGAATAATCGATATCTACAGGGTGCAACATCCACGGTGCAAGGTGCAACATCCGTCCGAGATGGCGAAACAGTTCCGTACGACTTTTAGAAATGCGTGCATGGATTTGAAACGGAACAGTCCAATGGTGCACCACTCTCCAGCGATGGTAAATCGAAGACGAGGCACGGTAATCCCGTTTTACCGTAAAAATCCGTTGTCGAAAAAAAGAAGGGTAAAAAACTTACGAGACCCGATTGAGATTCGGGTTGTCCTTTTCGGGCATTAATCTATCAGTTGATGGATGAAAGCTGTCAAAGCCGTAGAACTCACCGTGGCCTTCATTTTGACAGGTTATGGCTCCCGTAACTCTAAACGAGCCAGAAGTTATGGTCGTCCGAATAATCGATATGTACATGGTGCAACATCCGCGGTGTAAGGTGCAACATCCATCCGAAATGGCGAAACAGTGTCGTACGACTTTTAGAAATGCGTGCATGGATTTGAAATGGAACAATACCATGGTGCACCGCTCTCCAGCGATGGTAAATCGAAGACGAGCCACTGTAATCCTGTTTTACCGTTAAAATCCGGTGTCGAAAAAACGAAGGGTAAAAAACTTACGAGACCGGATTGAGATTCGGGTTGTCCTTTTCGGGCATTAATCTATCCGTTGATGGCTGAAAGCAGTCAAAGCCGTAGAACCCACCGTGGCCTTCGTTTTGACAAGTTATGGCTCCCGTAACTCTAAACGAGCCAGAAGTTATGGCCGTCCGAATAATCGATATCTACAGGGTGCAACATCCGCGGTGCAGGGTGCAACATCCGTCCGAAATGGCAAAACAGTGCCGTAGGACTTTTAGAAATGCGTGCATGGATTTGAAACGGAACAGTACCATGGTGCACCACTCTCCAGCGATGGTAAATCTAAGGCGAGGCACAGTAATCCCGTTTTACCGTAAAAATACGGTGTCGAAAAAGCGAAGGGTAAAAAACTTACGAACCCCGATTGAGATTCGGGTTGTCCTTTTCTGGCATTAATATATCTGTTGACGGCTGAAAGCTGTCAAAGCTGTAGAACTCACTGTGGCCTTCGTTTTAACAGGTTATGGCTCCCGTAACTCTAAACGAGCCAGAAGTTATGGCCGTCCGAATAATCGATATCTACAGGGTGCAACATCCGCGGTGTAAGGTGCAACATCCGTCCGAAATGGCGAAACAGTGTCGTATGTCTTTTAGAAATGCGTGCATGGATTTGGAACGGAACAGTACCATGGTGCACCACTCTCCAACGAAGCTAAATCGAAGACGAGGCACGGTAATCCCGTTTTACCGTAAAAATCCGGTGTCGAAAAAACGAAGGGTAAAAAACTTACGAGACCCGATTGAGATTCGGGTTGTCCTTTTTGGGCATTAATCTATCCGTTGACGGCTGAAAGCTTCAAAGCCGTAGAACCCACCGTGGCCTTCGTTTTAATAGGTTATGGATTCCGTAACTCTAAACGAGCCAGAAGCTATGGCCGTCCGAATAATCGATATCTACAGGGTGCAATATCCGCGGTGCAAGGTACAACATCCGTCCGAAATGGAGAAACAGTGTCGTACGACTTTTAGAAATGCGTGCATGGATTTGAAACGGAACAGTACCATGGTGCACCACTCTCCAGCGATAGTAAATAGAAGACGAGGCACGGTAATTCCATTTTACCGATAAAATCCGGTGTCGACAAAACGAAGGGTAAAAAACATACGAGACCCGATTGAGATTCGGGTTGTCCTTTTCGGGCATTAATCTATCCGTTGACGGCTGAAAGTGGTCAAAGCCGTAGAAGTCACCGTGGCCATCGTTTTGATAGGTTATGGCTCATGTAACTCTAAACCAGAAGTTATGGCCGTCCGAATAATCGATATCTACAGGGTGCGACATCCGCCCGAAATGGCGAAACAGTGCCGTACGAATTTTATAAGTGCATGCATGGATTTGAAATGGAACAGTACCATGGTGCACCACTCTCCAGCGATGGTAAATCGAAGACGAGTCACGGTAATCCCGTTTTACCATTAAAATCCGGCGTCGAAAAAATGAAGGGTAAAAAACTTACGAGACCCGATTGAGATTCGGGTTGTTCTTTTTTGGGCATTAATCTATCCGTTGATGGCTGAAAGCTGTCAAAGCCATAGAACTCACCGTGGCCTTCGTTTTGACAGGTTATGGCTCCCGTAACTCTAAACGACCCAGAAGTTATGACCGTCCGAATAATCGATATATACAGGGTGCAACATCCGCGGTGCAAGGTGCAACATCCGTCCGAAATGGCGAAACAGTGCCATATGACTTTTGGAAATGCGTGCATGGATTTGAAACGGAACAGTACCATGGTGCACCACTCTCCAGCCATGGTAAATCGAAGACGAGGCACAGTAGTCCCGTTTTACCGAAAAATCCGGTGTCGAAAAAACGAAGGGTAAAAAACTTACCTGACCCGATTGAGATTCGGGTTGTCCTTTTTGGGCATTAATCTATCCGTTGACGGCTGAAAGCAGTCAAAGCCGTAGAACTCACCGTGGGCTTCGTTTTGACAGGTTATGGCTTTCGTAACTCTAAATGAGCCAGAAGTTATGGCCGTCCGAATAATCGATATCTACCGGGTGCAACATCTGCGGTGCAAGGTGCAACATCCGTCCGAAATGGCGAAACAGTGCCGTACGACTTTTAGAAATGCGTGCATGGATTTGAAACGGAACAGTACCATGGTGCACCACTCTCCAGCGATGGTAAATCGAAGACGAGGCACGGTAATCCCGTTTTACCGTATTAATCCGGTGTCGAAAAAATGAAGGGTAAAAAACTTACAAGACCCGATTGAGATTCGGGTTGTTCTTTTTGGGCATTAATCTATCCGTTGACGGCTGAAAGCTGTCAAACCCGTAAAACTCACAGTGCCCTTCGTTTTGACAGGTTATGGCTCCCGTAACTCTAAACGAGCCAGAAGTTATGACCGTCCGAATAATCGATATCTACAGGGTGCAACATCCGCGGTGCAAGGTGCAACATCCGTCTAAAATGGCGAAACAGTGCCGTACGACTTTTAGAAATGCGTGCATGGATTTGAAACGGAACAATACCATAGTGCACCACTCTCCAGCGATGGTAAATCGAAGACGAGGCACGGTAATCCCGTTTTACCGTAAAAATCCGGTGTCGAAAAAACGAAGGGTAAAAAACTTACGAGACCCGATTGAGATTTGGGTTGTCCTTTTTGGGCATTAATCTGTCCATTGATGGCTGAAAGAGGTCAAAGCCGTAAAACTCACCGTGGCCATCGTTTTGACAGGTTATGACTCCCGTAACTCTAAACGAGCCAGAAGTTATGGCCGTCCGAATAATCGTTTTCTAACGGGTGCAACATCCACGGTGCAAGGTGCAACATCCGTCCAAAATGGCGAAACAGTGTCGTACGACTTTTAGAAATGCATGCATGGATTTGAAATGGAACATGTTTGTGCCAAAATTGGTCACAAACCCCGAATACCGTGGAAGCACCAGTGTATGAATGCAAACCAATAATATTCAAACACAAATCTCAGATCTCGACAAATATTAAACAGTAATCCCAAAGTAAAGAATAGAGACACAAGTTTTATAGTGGTTCGGCTTTCTCCGGCCTACGTCCAATCCGAAGTTTTTATCCTTTTATTGATTATCCTTGATGATTACAGATGATTACACCAGTTACAAAGTCCAATACTTGAAATAAATAGCAGCAATGATGATATGGAATGATTCTGGCAGCGTCCGAGCGTGCTTTCTTTCTCCAAAATCTCCGACCCCTTTTCTGAATGACCAGGGGCTCTATTTATAAGCGTAGGAGGCTGATATTTCCCATAAAATCCGGGAAGACCGCTTCAGGCACGTGAGGGGGCCCGCTCGCCCGAAATCTGGAGGTCCGGGCCCACATCAGGATCGATTCGACCCTTGGTTCGAATCTATCAAGGAAATGTCCAATCGAGGTAAAATTTAGTGATAACATTCTTCAACATGTATGCAAGCTTCTGTGAAAATTTCATAGCATTTGGAACAACGGTCTGGAAGATATGATCGATTCAAGTTCAAAGTTCTGTGTGCTCTGCATGGTTCGAACCCACGATTCGAACCCACCTCCTTCGAATCCATCTCCTCCGAATCCATCTCCTTCGACTCCATTGCTTCGAGTCCATCTCCTTCGAATCCATTGCTTCAAACCCATCTCCTTCGTGAACGCTTTCCTTGCATTGGTTCTCAAACGATTGGTACGAACCACTCAGCTAGAATCCAAACACTTCCCTTTCGTATCGATCCAATACTGAGCGATACGAAGAACATCCGCGCATCCATTCCGTCACATTACATCGAGGCGAAGTACATCGATTCGTAGCCATTCCAACCTGATTGATATGAAGGGAATCGATTCGAAGAACCTCCACATTTCTTTCTGATCGATACGAAGTAACCAAGTCTCGTCCATGCTAATCGATACGAAGTGTATCGATTCGAAGTCCTTCACCTTGCTTCGCCTTTGACCGATACGAACGCTATCGACTCGAACCAACACCTAACGCGAACTTCTTAGAGCCAAATCCATACCAATCGATACGAAGTGTATCGATTCGAACCTTGCATGCCTTCGATCGATTCGAACCTGATGGGTTCGAAACGAACACCTTGATGGGTTCGAACAGCCATGCCCTTCCTACCTTGCATCGATCATATCTCCTTCATATGAACTCCGCTTATCCTGAAATTTGAAACATAGCCTTTCCTAATCCTTATCATCATCTCCAATTAATTTCGTCCCGATCGAAGTTCAGCCAAATTTTGACGATATCGATCGTAGCCGTGATTCCAACTGATCTCCAATCCTAATATCCATTATTCCTCGTCCATTTGTTGATATCCCAGTTTTGACCAAAAATGGGATAACACTTTGCCCCCTAAAACATTCCTTGTGACAATAAGGTGTGTTTTGAATAGTTCCGAATCCAATATCCAAAGTCCATAGCCATATTGCCAGAGTATGCCATCCTTGACTGCTTCGAGTCGACGCCCAATTCCAAATCCCGTAACCAAATCCTTAACCAATTCCATATCCATCCAAACTCGACAGCCGAGTCTTAATTCATCCTTATCCAATAGCCAATAACCAGATCCAGGACCTCTCCGGGTCGATATCCAAATCCATAACCTCTCCGGGGCCTTGCCAAGCGCAATCCACACTTGACGACCTTGGTCCAGTGTCTCTGGACGTTGAGCTAGGCCATGGCTTAAGTCCTAAGCCGAATCCTAGTCTCTCCGGCCCCTTGTTGAGCATAGTACATACTCAATGACCTGAAATAACACTTGATAATACATGGCCTAAGTCCTAGGCCAAAACATGGTCACTCCGGACCCTTGCCGAGCATAGTCCATACTTGGCGACCTGAATGAGCCAATCTACCACGTTCAGGCAAAGTGACTCACCCCATGCCAGGCATAATCCATACCTGACGACCATTTACCAAAAACCAGATGAAGATCCAATCAAAATCCAATCCAGGATCAAATCCAAAAATCCAAATCGAAATCAAAGAATCAGAAATTCAAACTAGCATCCAGAACCAAAAACAATCATCCAGTGGAAAATCCAAATCAAAAACAAACAAAACCAGGAGTTCGATTCGAACTCCAAAACCAAATCCAAAGAGAAAAGCAGTGTCCAATCAAAAAGCAAAAGATAAATTTCACAAACCATAGCATCGCAGTTTATCGTCATTCAGAGCATGCCTAGGGGCTATCTCCGTCCCCATACATGTGTAAATGACTTAGTTGCTTGCTAGTAGTTCGCTACTTATTTCACATTATCCTGATCAGTGGATGATCAATCGACCATCATCCCTGGGCCTCACATCGTCACGGTGTGAGGTAGTCGGTAGTTGCTCCTGCCCTGCCGTTGTATTCCGAGTTCCGACATATTGCTGTAACTGCCCATTCCTTACATGTTCCTCGATTATATCCTTTAAGTGCCTGCAGCTGTTGGTATCATGTCCATCTAAATAATGGAAGAGGCAGTGCCTTCCTGATGTCCTTTCCCGTTCCGTTGGTTCTCTCCTAGCCGGCCTCCGGTAAGGAAGGCGGTTCCGAGTATCCATGTATATCCGCTCCAGCGTCTCGTTCAATCCTGTGTATGTAGAAAACTTTGGATCCTTCCATCGCTTCCAAGCGTTTACAGAATCATCGTCCAACTTCCTTTTCCCTTTGTCTTTATCCAAACCTTTGCTGGATGGTCCTACATCCTGAGTTGCATTATCCCTTTTTATCTCTAAATCTGTATTCGCATCTTCCTGTCGAAGGAACCTTTCTGCCTCGTGAAAGAATTCGTCGAGATCCTATGGAGGATCTTATATCAGAGATACCTTGAAATCCAAGTCCTCCCTGACTCCTGATACTGCTGCCATTAAAACCATCGATGGATCAGATCGATCCACCGAAGCGACTGCCGCACTGAATCGAGTTAGAAAATCTCTAAGCGATTCATCCATCCTTTGCTTCACCGATGTTAATGTCATCACATTCTTCGGCCTCTTGACGTGAACCCGAAACTGTCCCAAAAACTTTTCCACCAATCCCCTCCAAGTCCTGATAGATCCTTCTCCCAGCTGCCTAAACCACATTGCAGCTAAGTCCGTCAAATATAAAGGGAAGCATCGAGCCATCACTTCCTCCGATGCCCCCAGCACCTCCATGTGTCTGGTTTACCTCATCAAGTGATCAGTTGGGTCTGCCTTACCATCATATACCTCCACGCTAGTTAGCTTAAACTTAGGCGGATTCTGAGCCATCCTTATTTCTTGAGCAAACGGACTCCTGTTTACTCCTTCCAAGTCCCCGTTGGTCAAACCACCTCGCACAGTTCTTCTGATGATTTCTACTAATCCGGTGTTGTCTGTTGGGGGTTGCCCCCCATGCCCCCGAGGGAACTCGGGCACATATTCCTCGTGTGGTTCACTAGAAGCAACGTTAGCTCTAGGCTGTTGAATTCCTGCCAAAGGTCCTCCTGTGTTGGATCCTGTGGGCCTGCCCCCAAGCCCTTGTTGATTGCTCTCTGGCTCCGCATCCCGTCCTCCGTTGGGTTCCACAACCCTAGTTCCTTGTCCTGCATCCACCGTGGCTGTAGTTGTTCCTAAGTTCTGCATCCCTGTAGCTCTCATTTGCTCAAAGAAAGCCTTCATCATTTCCTGTTGGTTCTTCAACAATCTCTCTTGCAAAGAGTTTGCCATAGCCTCCATTTCATCCCGGGTTATGTAGACTGAAGCTTGTCCTTCCCCGGCTCCGGAGGATGCTTGTTGACTTCCTTCCTGTTGGCTTCTCTCAGCTCTTTGCCTTCTACTATTTTGCCTAGTCATTGTCCTTGAATCCAAACTCTTTAAAATCTCCAAATCAAACCTTCAAATCCGATATAGTGGGTGCTAGTCGTTCTCAGTGAAAGCACCAAAGTGTTTGTGCCAAAATTGGTCACAAACCCCGAATACCGTGAAAGCACCAGTGTGTAAATATAAATCAGCAATATTCAAAACACAAATCTCAGATCTCAGCAAATATTCAACAGCAGTCCAAAAGTAAAGAACAGAAACACAAGTTTTATAGTGGTTCGGCTATCTTCGGCCTACGTCCACTCCGAAGTTTTTATCCTTTTATTGATTATCCTTGATGTTTACAGATGATTACAGCAGTTACAAAGTCCAACACTTGAAATAAATAGCAGCAATGATGATATGGAATGATTCTGGCAGTGTCCGAGCGTGCTTTCTTTCCCCAAAATCTCCGACCCCTTTTCTGAATGACCAGGGGCTCTATTTATAAGCGTAGGAGGCTGATATTTCTCCTAAAATCCGGGAAGACCGCTTCAGGCACATGAGGGGGCCCACTCGCTCGAAATCTGGAGGTTCGGGCCCACATCAGGATCGATTCGACCCTTGGTTCGAATCGATCAAGGAAATGTCCAATCGAGGTGAAATTTGGTGATAACATTCTTCAACATGTATGTAAGCTTCTGTGAAAATTTCATAGCATTTGGATCAATGGTCTGGAAGATATGATTGAGATTCGGGTTGTCCCTTTCAGGCATAAATCTATCCGTTGACGGATGAAAGTGGTCAAAGCCATAGAACTCACCGTGGCCTTCGTTTTGATAGGTTATGGCTCCCGTAACTCTAAACGAGCCAGAAGTTATGGCCGTCCGAATAATCGATATCTACTGGGTGCGACATCCGTCCGAAATAGCGAAACAGTGCCGTACGACTTTTAGAAATGCTTGCATGGATTTGAAATGGAGCAGTACCATGGTGCACCACTCTCCAGCGATGGTAAATCGAAGACGAGCCATGGTAATCCCGTTTTACCGTTAAAATCCGGTGTCGAACAAACGAAGGGTGAAAAACTTACAAGACCCGATTGAGATTCGGGTTGTCCCTTTCGGGCATAAATCTATCCGTTGACGGATGAAAGTGGTCAAAGCCGTAGAACTCACCGTGGCCTTCGTTTTGATAGGTTATGGCTCCCGTAACTCTAAATGAGCCAGAAGTTATGGCCGTCCGAATAATCGATATCTACTGGGTGCGACATCCGTCCGAAATAGCGAAACAGAGCCGTACGACTTTTAGAAATGCTTACATGGATTTGAAATGGAACGGTACCATGGTGCACCACTCTCCAGCGATCGTAAATCGAAGACGAGCCACGGTAATCCCGTTTTACCGTTAAAATCCAACGTCGAAAAAACGAAGGGTAAAAAACTTACGAGATCCGATTGAGATTCGGGTTGTTCTTTTTGGGAATTATTCTATACGTTGACGGCTGAAAGCGGTCAAAGCCATAAAACTCACCGTGATCGTCGTTTTGATAGGTTATGGCTCCCGTAACTCTAAACGAGCCAGAAGTTATGACCGTCCGAATAATCGATATCTACAGGGTGCAACATCCGCGGTGCAAGGGGCAACATCCGTCCGAAATGGCGAAACAGTGCCGTATGACTTTTAGAAATGCGTGCATGGATTTGAAACGGAACAGTACCATGGTGCACCACTCTCCAGTGATGGTAAATCGAAGACGAGGCACGGTAATCCCGTTTTACCGTAAAAATCCGGTGTCAAAAAAACGAAGGGTAAAAAACTTACGAGACCCGATTGAGATTCGGGTTGTCCATTTTGGGCATTAATCTATCCATTGGCGGCTGAAAGCGGTCAAAACCGTAGAACTCATTGTGGCCTTCGTTTTGACAGGTTATGGCTCCCGTAACTCTAAACGAGCCAGAAGTTATGGCCGTCCGAATAATCGATATCTACAGGGTGCAACATCCGCTGTGCAAGCTGCAACATCCGTCCGAAATGGCGAAACTGTGCCGTACGACTTATAGAAATGCATACATGGATTTGAAACGGAACAGTACCATGGTGCACCACTCTCCAGCGATGGTAAATCGAAGACGAGCCACGGTAATCCTGTTTTACCGTTAAAATCCGGTGTCGAGAAAACGAAGGGTAAAAAACTTACGTGACCGGATTGAGATTCGGGTTGTCCTTTTCGGACATTAGTCTATCCGTTGACGGCTGAAAGCGGTCAAAGCCGTAGAACTCACCGTGGCCTTCGTTTTGACAGGTTATGACTTCCGTAACTCTAAACGAGCCAGAAGTTATGGCCGTCCGAAAAATCGATATCTACAGGGTGCAACATCCGCGGTGCAAGGTGCAACATCCGTCCGAAATGGCGAAACAGTGTCGTACGACTTTTAGAAATGCGTGCATGGATTTGAAACGGAATAGTACCTTGGTGCACCACTCTCCAGTGATGGTAAATCAAAGACGAGGCACGGTAATCCAGTTTTACCGTAAAAATCTGGTGTCGAAAAAACGAAGGGCAAAAAACTAACGAGACCCGATTGAGATTCGGGTTGTCCTTTTTGGGCATTAATCTATCCGTTGATGGCTTAAAGCGGTCAAAGCCGTAGAACTCACCGTGGCCTTCGTTTTGACAGGTTATGGCTCCCGTACCTCTAAACGAGCCAGAAGTTATGGCCGTCCGAATAATCGATATCTATAGGGTGCAACATCCGCGGTGCAAGGTGCAACATCCGTCCGAAATGGCGAAACAGTGCCGTACGACTTTTAGAAATGCATGCATGGATTTGAAACGGAACAGTACCATGGTGCACCACTCTCCAGCGATGGTAAATAAAAGACGAGCCACGGAAATCCCGTTTTACCGTAAAAATCCGGTGTCGAAAAAACGAAGGGTAAAAAGCTTACGAGACCCGATTGAGATTCGAGTTGTCCTTTTTGGACACTAATCTATCCGTTGATGGCTGAAGGCTGTCAAAGCCGTAGAACTCACCGTGGCTTCATTTTGACAGGTTATGCCTCCCGTATCTCTAAACGAGCCAGAAGTAATGGCCATCCAAAAAATCGATATCTATAGGGTGCAACATCCGCGGTGCAAGGTGCAACATCCGTTCGAAATGGCGAAACTGTGACGTACGACTTTTAGAAATGCGTGCATGGATTTGAAATGGAACAGTACCATGGTGCACCACTCTCCAGTGATGGTAAATCGAAGACGAGCCATGGTAATCCCGTTTTACCGTTAAAATCCGGTGTCGAAAAAACGAAGGGTAAAAAACTTACGAGACCCGATTGAGATTCGGGTTGTCGTTTTTGGGCATTAATCAACCCGTTGACGGATGAAAGCTGTCAAAGCCGTAGAACTCACCGTGGCCTTCATTTTGAAAGGTTATGGCTCCCGTAACTCTAAACGAGACAAAAGTTATGGCCGTCCGAATAATCGATATCTACTGGGTGCAACATCCGCGGTGCAAGGTGCAACATCCGTCCGAAATGGCGAAACAGTGCCGTACGACTTTTATAAATGCGTGCACGGATTTGAAACGAAACAATACCATGGTGCACCACTCTCTAGCGATGGTAAATCGAATACGAGCCACGGTAATCCCGTTTTACCGTAAACATCCGGTGTCGAAAAAACGAAGGGTAAAAAACTTACGAAACCCGATTGAGATTCGGGTTGTCCTTTTCGGGCATTAATCTATCCGTTGACGGTTGAAAGCTGTCAAAGCCGTAGAACTCACCGTGGCCTTCATTTTGACAGGTTATGGCTCCTGAAACTCTAAACGAGCCGAAGTTATGGCCGTCCGAACAATCGATATCTACAGGGTGCAACATCCGCGGTGCAAGGTGCAACATTCGTCCGAAATGGCGAAACTGTGCCGTACGACTTTTAGAAATGCGTGCATGGATTTGACATGAAACAGTACCATGTTGCACCACTCTCCAGCGATGGTAAATCGAAGACGAGGCACGGTAATCCCGTTTTACCGTTAAAATACGGTGTCGAAAAAACGAAGGGTAAAAAACTTACGAGACCCGATTGAGATTCGGGTTGTCCTTTTAGGGCACTAATCTCTCCATTAACGGCTGAAAGCGGTCAAAGCGGTAGAACTCACCGTGGCCTTCGTTTTGACGGCTTGTGGCTCCCGTAACTCTAAACAAGCCAGAAGTTATGGCCGTCCGAATAATCGATATCTACAGGGTGCAACATCCGCGGTGCAAGGTGCAACATCCGTCCGAAATGGAGAAACAGTGCCGTACGACTTTTAGAAACGCATGCATGTATTTGAAATGGAACAGTACCATGGTGCACGACTCTCCAGCGATGGCAAATCAAAGACGAGCCACGGTAATCCAGTTTTACCGTAAAAATCCATGGTCGAAAAAACGAAGGGTAAAAAACTTACGAGACCCGATTGAGATTCGAGTTGTCCTTTTCGGGGACTAATCTGTCTTTTGACGGCTGAAAGCTGTCAAAGCCGTAGAACTCACCGTGGCCTTCATTTTGACAGGTTATGGCTCCCGTAACTCTAAACGAGCCAGAAGTTATGGCCGTCCGAAAAATCGATATCTACAGGGTGAAACATCCGCGGTGCATGGTGCAACATCCGTCCGAAATGGCGAAACCGTGCTGTACGACTTTTAGAAATGCGTGCATGGATTTGAAATGGAACAGTACCATGGTGCACCACTCTCCAGCGATGGTAAATCGATGACGAGGCATGGTATTCCCATTATACCATAAAAATCCGGTGTCGAAAAAACGAAGGGTAAAAAACTTACGAGACCCGATTGAGATTCGGGTTGTCCTTTTCGGGCATTAATCTATCCGTTGTCTGCTGAAAGCTGTCAAAGCCGTAGAACTCACCGTGGCCTATGTTTTGGCAGGTCATGGCTCCCTTAACTCTAAATGACTCAGAAGTTATGGCCGTCTGAATAATCGATATCTACAGGGTGCAACATCCGCTGTGCAAGGTGCAACATCCGTCCGAAATGGCGAAACTGTGTCGTACGACTTTTAGAAATGCGTGCATGGAGTTGAAATGGAACCGTACCATGGTGCACCACTCTCCAGCAATGGTAAATCGAAGACGAGCCACGGTAATCCCGTTTTACCGTTAAAATCCAGTGTCGAAAAAAGAAGGGTAAAAAACTTACGAGACCCAATTGAGATTCGGGTTGTCCTTTTTGGGCATTAATCTGTCCGTTGACGGGTTAAAGCTGTCAAAGCCGTAGAACTCACCATGGCCTTCGTTTTGACAGGTTATGGCACCTGTAACTCTAAACGAGCCAGAAGTTATGACCGTCCGAATAATCTATATCTACAGGGTGCAACATCCGTGGTGCAAGGTGCAACATCCGTCCGAAATAGCGAAACAGTGTCGTAAGACTTTAAGAAATGCGTGCATGGATTTGAAACGGAACAGTACCATGGTGCACCACTCTCCAGCGATGGTAAATCGAAGACGAGGCAAGGTAATCCCGTTTTACCGTAAAAATCCGGTGTCGAAAAAACGAAGGGTAAAAAACTTACGAGCTCGATTGAGATTCGGGATGTCCTTTTCGGGCATTAATCTATCCGTTGACGTAGAACTCACTGTGGCCTTCGTTTTGACAGGATATGGCTCCTGTAACTCTAAACGAGCCAGAAGTTATGGCCGTCCGAATAATTGATATCTACAGGGTGCAACATCCGCGGTGCAAGATGCAACATCCGCCCGAAATGGCGAAACAGTGTCGTATGACTTTTAGAAATGCATGCATGGATTTGAAACGGAACAGTACCATGGTGCACCACTCTCCAGCGATGGTAAATCAAAGACGAGCCACGGTAATCCCGTTTTACCGTAAAAATCCGGTGTCGAAGTAACGAAGGGTAAAAAACTTACGTGACCCGATTGAGATTCGGGTTGTCCTTTTCGGGAATTAATCCATCCGTTGACGGCTGAAAGCTGGCAAAGCCATAGAACTCACCGTGGCCTTCGTTTTGGCAGGTGATGGCTCCCGTAACTCTAAACGACCCAGAAGTTAGGGTCGTTCGAATAATCGATATCTACAGGGTGCAACATCCGCGGTGCAAGGTGCAACATCTGTCCGAAATGGCGAAACTGTGTCGTACGACTTTTAGAAATTCGTGCATGGAGTTGAAACGGAACAGTACCATGGTGCACCACTCTCCAGCGATGGTAAATCGAAGACGAGCCACGGTAATCCCGTTTTACCGTTAAAATTCGGTGTCGAAAAAACGAAGGGTAAAAAACTTACAAGACCCAATTGAGATTCGGGTTGTCCTTTTTGGGCATTAATCTATCCGTTGACGGCTTAAAGCTGTCAAAGCCGTAGAACTCACCGTGGCCTTCGTTTTGACAGGTTATGGCTCCCGAAACTCTAAACGACCCAGAAGTTATGGCCGTCCGAATAATCGATATCTACAGGGTGCAACATCCGCGGTGCAAGGTGCAACATCCGTCCGAAATGGAGAAACAGTGCCGTACGACTTTTAGAAATGCGTGCATGGATTTGAAACGGAACATTACCATGGTGCACCACTCTCCAGCGATGGTAAATCGAAGACGAGCCACGGTAATCCCATTTTACCGTAAAAATCCGGTGTCGAAAAAACGAAGGGTAAAAAACTTACGAACCCAGATTGAGATTCGGGTTGTCCTCTTCGGGCATTAATCTATCCATTGACGGCTGAAAGCTGTCAAAGCTGTAGAACTCACCGTGGCCTTCGTTTTGACAGGTTATGGCTCCCGTAAATCTCAACGAGCCAGAAGTTATGGCTGTCCGAATAATCGATATATATAGGGTGCAACATCCGCGGTGCAAGGTGCAACATCCGTCCGAAATGGCGAAACAGTGCTGTACGACTTTTAGAAATGCGTGCATGGATTTGAAACGGAATAGTACCATGGTGCACCACTCTCCAGCGATAGTAAATCGAAGACGAGCCACGGTAATCCCGTTTTACCGTAAAAATCGGGTGTCGAAAAAACGAAGGGTAAAAAACTTACGAACCCCGATTGAGATTCGGGTTGTCCTTTTCGGGCATTAATCTATCCGTTGACGGCTGAAAGCTGTAAAATCTGTAGAACTCACTGTGGCCGTCGTTTTGACAGGTTATGGCTCCCGTAACTCTAAACGAGCCAGAAATTATGACCGTTCGAATAATCAATATCTACAGGGTGCAACATCCGCGGTGCAAGGTGCAACATCCGTCCGAAATGGCGAAACAGTGTCGTACGACTTTTAGAAATGCGTGCATGGATTTGAAACGGAATAGTACCGTGGTGCACCACTCTCCAGCGATGGTAAATCGAAGGCGAGCCACGGTAATCCCGTTTTACCGTAAAAATCCGGTGTCGAAAAAACGAAGGGTAAAAAACTTACGAGACCCGATTGAGATTCGGGCTGTCCTTTTCGGGCATTAATCTATCCGTTGACGGCTGAAAGCGGTCAAATTCGTATAGCTCACCATGGCCTTCGTTTTGACAGGTTATGGCTCCTGTAACACTAAACGAGCCGAAGTTATGCCCGTCCGAATAATCGATATCTACAGGGTGCAACATCCGCGGTGCAATATCCGTCCGAAATGGTGAAACTGTGCCGTACGACTTTTAGAAATGCGTGCATGGATTTGAAACGGAACAGTACAATGGTGCACCATTCCCCAGCGATGGTAAATCAAAGACGAGCCACGGTAATCCCGTTTTACCGTTAAAATCCGGTGACGAAAAAACGAAGGGTAAAAAACTTAGGAGACCCGATTGAGATTCGGGTTGTCCTTTTAGGGCATTAATCTATCCTTTGACGGCTTAAAGTAGTCAAAGCCGTAGAACTCACCGTGGCCTTCGTTTTGACAGGTCATGGCTCCCGTAACTCTAAACGAGCCAGAAGTTACGGCCGTCCGAATAATCGATATCTACAGGGTGCAACATCCGCGGTGCAAGGTGCAACATCCGTCCGAAATGGCGAAACAGTGTCGTACGACTTTTAGAAATGCGTGCATGGATTTGAAACGGAACTGTACCATGTTACACCACTCTCTTGCGATGGTAAACCGAAGACGACGCACGGTAATCCTGTTTTACCGTAAAAATCCGGTGTCGAAAAAACGAAGGGAAAAAAACTTACAAGACCCGATTGAGATTCGGGTTGTCATTTTTGGGCATTAATCTATCCGTTGACGGTTGAAAGCTATCAAAGTGGTAGAACTCACCGTGGCCTTCATTTTGACAGGTTGTGGCTCCCGTAACTCTAAACGAGCCAGAAGTTATGGCCGTCCGAATAATCGATATCTACAGGGTGCAACATCTGCGGTGCAAGGTGCAACATCCGTCTGAAATGGCGAAACAGTGCCGTACAACTTTTACAAATGCATGCATGGATTTGAAACGGAACATTACCTTGGTGCATCACTCTCCAGCGATGGTAAATCGAAGAAGAGCCACGGTAATCCCGTTTTGCCGTAAAAATCCGGTGTCGAAAAAACGAAGGGTAAAAAACTTACGAGACCCGATTGAGATTCGAGTTGTCCTTTTCGGGCACTAGTCTATCCGTTGACGGCTGAAAGCTGTCAAAGCCGTAGAACTCACCATGGCCTTCGTTTTGATAGGTTATGCCTCCCGTAAATCTAAACGAGCCAGAAGTTATGGCCGTCCGAAAAATCGATATCTACAGGGTGCAACATCTGCGGTGCAAGGTGCAACATCCGTCCGAAATGGCGAAACTGTGCCGTACGACTCTTAGAAATGCGTGCATGGATTTGAAATGGAGCAGTAGCATGGTGCACCACTCTCCAGCGATGGTAAATCGAAGACGAGGCACGGTAATCCTGTTTTACCGTAAAAATCCGGTGTCGAAAAAACGAAGGTAAAAAACTTACGAGACCCAATTGAGATTCGGGTTGTCCTTTTTGGGCATTAATCCATCCCTTGACGGCTGAAAGCGGTCAAAGACGTAGAACTCACTGTGGTCTTCGTTTTGACAGGTTATGGCTCCCGTAACTCTAAACGAGCCAGAAGTTATGGCCGTCCGAATAATCGATATCTACAGGGCGCAACATCCGCGGTGCAGGGTGCAACATCCGTCCGAAATGGCGAAACAGTGCCGTACGATTTTTAGAAATGCATGCATGGATTTGAAACGGAACAGTACCATGGTGCACCACTCTCCAGCGATGGTAAATCGAAGACAAGCCACGGTAATCCCGTTTTACCGTAAAAATCCAGTGTCGAAAAAACTAAGGGTAAAAAACTTACGAGACCCGATTGAGATTCGGGTTGTCCTTTTCGGGCATTAATCTATCCATTGACGGCTGAAAGCCGTCAAAGCCGTAGAACTGACCGTGGCCTTCGTTTTGGCAGGTCATGGCTCCCGTAACTCTAAACGACCCAGAAGTTATGGCCGTCTGAATAATCGATATCTACAGGGTGCAACATCCGCGGTGCAAGGTGCAACATCCGTCCGAAATAGCGAAACAGTGTCGTACGACTTTTAGAAATGCGTGCATGGATTTGAAACGGAACAGTACCATGGTGCACCACTCTCCAATGATGGTAAATCGAAGACGAGGCACGGTAATCCCGTTTTACCGTAAAAATCCGGTGTCGAAAAAACGAAGGGTAAAAAACTTATGAGACCCGATTGATATTCGGGTTGTCCTTTTCGGGCATTAAACTATCCGTTGACGACTTCAAGCGGTCAAAGACGTAGAACTCACCGTGGCCTTCGTTTTGACAGGTTATGGCTCCCGTAACTCTAAACGAGCCAGAAGTTATGGCCGTCCGAATAATCGATATCTACAGGGTGCAACATCCGCGGTGCAGGGTGCAACATCCGTCCGAAATGGCGAAACAGTGCCGTACGACTTTTACAAATGCATGCATGGATTTGAAACGGAACAGTACAATGGTGCACCACTCTCGAGCGATGGTAATTCGAAGACGAGCCACGGTAATCCCGTTTTACCGTAAAAATTCGTTGTCGAAAAGACGAAGGGTAAAAAACTTACGAGACCCGATTGAGATTTGGGTTGTCCTTTTCGGGCATTAATCTATCCGTTGACGGTTGAAAGCTGTCAATGCCGTAGAACTCGCCGTGGCCTTCGTTTTGGCAGGTGATGGCTCCCGTAACTCTAAACGACCCAGAAGTTATGGTCGTCCGAATAATCGATATCTACAGGGTGCAACATCCGCGGTGCAAGGTGCAACATCCGTCCGAAATGGCGAAACTGTGTCGTACGACTTTTAGAAATGCGTGCACGGAGTTGAAATGGAACAGTACCATGGTGCACCACTCTCCAGCGATGGTAAATCGAAGACGAGCCACGGTAATCCCGTTTTACCGTTAAAATCCGTTGACGAAAAAACGAAAGGTAAAAAACTTACGAGACCCAATTGAGATTCGGGTTGTCCTTTTTGGGCATTAATCTATCCGTTGACGGCTTAAAGCTGTCAAAGCCGTAGAACTCACCGTAGCCTTCGTTTTGACAGGTTATGGCTCCCGTAACTCTAAACGGCCCAGAAGTTTTGGTCGTCCGAATAATCGATATCTACAGGGTGCAACATGCGCGGTGCAAGGTGCAACATCCGTCTGAAATGGCGAAACAGTGCCGTACGACTTTTAGAAATGAGTGCATGGATTTGAAACAGAACATTACCATGGCGCACCACTCTCCAGCGATGGTAAATCGAAGACGAGCCACGGTAATCCCGTTTTACCGTAAAAATCCGGTGTCGAAAAAACGTAGGGTAAAAAACTTACGAACCCAGACTGAGATTCGGGTTGTCCTTTTTGGGCATTAATCTATCCGTTGACGGCTGAAAGCCGTCAAAGAAATAGAACTCACCGTGGCCTTCGTTCTGACAGGTTATGGATCCCGTAAATCTAAACGAGCCAGAAGTTATGGCTGTCCGAATAATCGATATATACAGGGTGCAATATCCGCGGTGCAAGGTGCAACATCCATCCTAAATGGCGAAACAGTGCCGTACAACTTTTAGAAAAGCGTGCATGGATTTGAAACGGAACAGTACCAAGGTGCACCACTCTCCAGCGACGGTAAATCGAAGACGAGCCACGGTAATCCCGTTTTACCGTAAAAATCCGGTGTCGAAAAAATGAAGGGTAAAAAACTTACGAACCCCGATTGAGATTCGGGTTGTCCTTTTTGGGCATTAATCTATTCGTTGACGGCTGAAAGCTGTCAAAGCCGTAGAACTCATCGTGGCCTTCGTTTTGACAGGTTATGGCTCACGTAACTCTAAACGAGCCAGAAGTTATGGCCGTCCGAATAACCGATATCTACAGGGTGCAACATCCGTCCGAAATGGCGAAACAGTGTCGTACGACTTTTAGAAATGCGTGCATGGATTTGAAACGGAACAGTACCATGGTGCACGACTCTCCAGCGATGGTAAATCGAAGACGAGGCACGGTAATCCCGTTTTACCGTAAAAATCTAGTGCCGAAAAAACGAAGGGTAAAAAACTTACGAGACCCGATTGAGATACGGGTTGTCCTTTTTGGGCATTAATCTATCCGTTGACGGCTGAAAGCTGTCAAAGCTGTAGAACTCATCGTGGCCTTCATTTGGATAGGTTATGGCTCCCGTAACTCTAAACGAGCCAGAAGTTATGGTCGTCCAAATAATTGATATCTACAGGGTGCAACATCCGCGGTGCAAGGTGCAACATCCGTCCGAAATGGCGAAACAGTATCATACGACTTTTAGAAATGCATGCATGGATTTGAAACGGAACAGTACCATGGTGCACCACTATCCAGCGATGGTAAATCGAAGACGAGGCACGGTAATCCCGTTTTACCGTAAAAATCCGGTGTCGAAAAAACGAAGGGTAAAAAACTTACGAGACCCGATTGAGATTCGGGTTGTCCTTTTTGGGCATTAATCTATCCGTTGACGGCTGAAATCTGTCAAAGCCGTAGAACTCATAGTGGCATTCGTTTTGAGAGGTTATGACTCCCGTAACTCTAAACGAGCCAGAAGTTATGGCCGTCCGAATAATCGATATCTACAGGTTGCAACATCCGAGGTGCAAGGTGCAACATCCGTCTGAAATGGCGAAACAGTGCCGTACGACTTTTAGAAAAGCGTGCATGGATTTGAAACGGAACAGCACCTTGGTGCATCACTCTCCAACGATGGTAAATCGAAGGCGAGGCACGGTAATCCCGTTTTACCATAAAAATCCGGTGTCGAAAAAACGAAGGGTAAAAAACTTACGAGACCCGATTGAGATTCGGGTTGTCCTTTTTGGGCATTAGTCTATCCGTTGAGGGATGAAAGCTGTCAAAGCCTTAGAACTCATCGTGGCCTTCGTTTTGACAGGTGTTTGCACCAAAATTGGTCACAACACTCTTCGGGAGTCGTTGAAGAGATAACAATCAATAGTATGAACTGAATATGAATATTATCTAACAAAAACTCCAATCAACAGTAAAGGAAAATGCGTAGACAAGCGATTTATAGTGGTTCAGCGTGTCGCCTACGTCCACTGTGAAGTTTCTTGATGTTTTATTGATTATCTTTCAATGTTTACAAGTTGTTACAGCGATCCACAGCAAGTTACAACTGGAAATTCGAAATCAATAGTGAAATTATGATGGAGATGTCAATCCGGCAGAGTCTGGACGCTTTAGAGTAATCAGATCCCGAAGTCCCTTTTCTGTTGGCCCTGGAGCTCTATTTATAGGTGTAGGCTGCTGGTATCTTGGTGAAAACTCGGGAGACCACTTCTGGCACGTGAGGGGGCCCACACGTACGGTCTCAGGAAGTTTGGGCCCACTTTGGCATCGGTTCGAACTCCATTCGAACCGATCAAGAATTCATCCAATCGAGATGAAATTTGGCGTAGACATTCTTCAACATGTATGCAAGCATCTGTGAAAGTTTCATTGCATTTGGATCAGTAGGTTAGGAGATATGTTGGGTTCGAAATAGACTTCACGGCAAGGCTGTCTGGTTCGAACCCCTGTTACTCGAAACGATGGTTTCGAAACCAGTGTGGCACGCGACCTCCGTGTGACGTGGAGCGCAAGTTTCGAATCGATCCGGACTTCTCTCCGTGTTGACCGCTTCGACTCCGTGTATCTCGGTGATTTCGAACCGATGGGAGACACGTGGGTTGACCCAGTGGGTTCGAATAAGGCAGCACAGGATGGGTTCGAACATGGCATCAGGGATGGGTTCGAACACGACTCTGTGATGGGTTCGAAGATGGCACTGTGATGGGTTCGAACATGATTCCTTGGATGCATATGAGCTCTGCAACCCCTTCATGGATACGAGGCACATGGATTCGAAAACAATGGAGTCGAAGGTGATGGAGTCGAACCCATGGGGGTTCGAAGGGTTCGAAGTCGATGGGTTCGAAAGTCGTCCCTTCTTATCGGTTCGAACGTGGTGGGTTCGAACTAGTTGGGTTCGAAGTGGTGTCGAACCGATGGATGCGAACTCATTGATTCGAACTTTGGCATATGTGCATGGGTTCGAGGCTCTGCCTCACTCCTTGGGTTCGAACCAGATGGGTTCGAACATAGGTGGGGTCATGGTTTCGAACAGAGCAACGTCCATCTTTCTCAACTTGAATCCATCATAACTTGAGCATACGACCTCGGATTGACCTGAAATTTGAAATGCTGACTCTTGTAGCCTTTCTTGCCGTGTCCTATCAATTGTGGCTCATTCTGGACTCGGATAAAATTCAGTGATATCCATGGCTAAAGGAAGTACGATCAACCTCTGAGGCGAACTGTCCTTCGTTTTTCGATCAATCTTTTGGTATCGCGGCTTTGCCAAAAAGCGGGATAACATTTTGCCCCCCAAAGTACGTCTTGTGGGAACATGACGTGCTTTGAATAGCTGCCATTTCTCTCTGAACAATCATTGTTCTCTTTTTTGTTGAAACTCGTATGCTGTACTGCTGTAACCCTGCGTTGATATGATTGACTGCTGTATAATAGTGCTTAGCCATTGGCTGTCGCATTTGTAATAGGATGAGTGTTTGATCCCTGTGAATATTCAAAATCGAACGTTAGTCCGACATGTATGCACGTATGTTAATATGATCCTTGTTAACGTCGTGCGTCCGCGAGTTGTTGTCAGTTTTGTTTGCTATAGAATTGCGTATCGATTCTCTCCTGAATCGATTTTTGAAATTTGAATTTGAAACAACGCTTGACGATTGTTTTGAAAAGTTCCTTCGTATCGATCCTCTCCTGAACCGACATTGAAGGTTGAAGAAATTGAATTTGAATTGCGCAAGTGTAATGTTTCGAACCGATGCACTTGAGCATTGATGGGTTCGAAGTTCAATTTTGTATGGACGCAATATGCCTGTGCAATGATGGGTCGTGTGAATATGAGATTTCGAATCGATGCGTTGGAGCATGGATGGATTCGAAATTGACATTCGACCCAATGGAGTATACTCGTGTCATGATGGGTTCGAAGTTGACTTTCGAACCGATGTTAGAAGATGGAGTATTCTTTGTGCTGTGATGGGTTCGAAACTAGCATTCGAACCGATGTGAGAGCATGGTTTCGAACAAGTAGTTCGTTTCGGTGGGTTCGAAACTGATCTTCGAACCGATGACTTGGATGGGTATGAAACTATCATTCGCGGCAGTGGTCTGTGTGCTTCACACGATGGAGCCTCAAGCATTTGGGTTCGAAAGTTGGTTTCGAAACCATTCTGCCTTCTGACCTGTTGTACTCGGTCAATTTTTACCGGAATTCGAAACGTCCCGGTCATCTTCAACCCCCCATATAAATAGCGGTGGACCTGCCACATTTTCACTTTTTACTTTTACTTTCGCTTGCTCTCTGCATCGTCTCGAAGCCTCAAAAGAGAAAAACTGCGACGCGTTTTCGAACCCATCAAGATTTAAGACTTAAATTTCTCGAATCCATTGTTCAAACTAGGTAATTAGCCTCGGATTCAAACGACGAAGCTATTTCGAACCTATTTCTGTTTATCGATTGCATGGCTTCGAGATTGGCAAAACCAGATCTGGTTTGAGAGGGTTTCGAACTGATGTGTGGATTCGAGTTCGAACCGATGACGGTGGTGTGTTTTCATTGGATTTCGAATCGATCCTTGGAATGTCCTTGTTGGGATGCGCAGTTCGCAACGATTGGGGGATTCGAGGGATCCATTCGAATCGATGGATTCGAACCCATAGGTTATCGGTTCGAAGTCGACAACTTCGTATCGATACGAAGTGGATCGGTTCGAACGCGACCGATGTCAAGTTTAAGGGTTTCGGTATCGGTTCGAACTTGTATTTGGCTATCGGTTCGAAGCGCGTCTAACTGTATGGTTTCGAAGTGATGTCAGGATGGGTTCGAACGCATGGGTTCGAAGCAATGACATGATGGTTTCGAACGCGTGGGTTCGAAAGAAGTGTGGACGGGTTCGAACGCATGGGTTCGAAGCAACGTCATGATGGTTTCGAACGCGTGGGTTCGAAAGAAGTTTGGATGGGTTCGAAGGAAGAGGTGTTCGGTTGGGTTCGAACGAAGCCTCTGTGATGGTTTCGAACCCTCTATGATGGACTCCAAAATTTGAAATTTTTCAAGCATAACTCCGACGAGCTTCGTTCTTGCATACTTGGACCTGAATATTGAACTGCATACTTGACTGCCCTTTGAAGCTCGTCGATGGAACTATAACAACTTCTATTTGAACCGACTTCCACCATATAAACGATTTAGTGATGACGGTCAGCGATGACGGTCATTACAGCTGAACTTCGTAGCTTTGTCGTTTGAATGTTCACTTTAACTCTGCAACATTTGTTCAAGTAATGCATGGCACGGTACCACACACATTCATACACTTTACACTGGGGAACACACGGGTTCTTTGTCGTCTAACGATGGTTTCTCCTGAGTTAGCTAGTTATGGAACCTTCAAGTTCACAGCAGCAGGAGATTCAAGGTACAGCCCCTCCGAGGCTAGAAGTTCCGGATATAGATCCTGAGATCATCGGTCCGGCTCCGGACGAACTTCCTGATGCGTCGTTCATTGCCAATCCATCAGATTCCGTTCCATCGAATATCTCTGAAGACATGTTCGGAAGAATTTGTTTGAGGCACGGCTTGTCATTGGACGATGTGTTACTGCCGGGGCCGAATGATAGACCACATAATCCGCCAGAAGGGTATACAGCATTTAATCGCCACGCGTGTGCGGCCGGGACACTTCCCCCGTTCAACGAGTATATAAGAGAAGTATTGTCGTTTTTGAGGATCGCCCCATCTCAGTTGCATCCGAACGGATATGCGTCGATCAATAGATTGTTCGTTGCATTTATGGAATGTCTCCATCGACCGCCGCTTCCAATCGAAATTAGATACTTGTTCAACTTCAAAACTCGTGGTGATTATCCTTCTTTCACATTTATGGAGGCGGTGAGAAATTGTCAAGTGGTCACAGGATCCTGGACAAGGCTGAGTTACTATAGGACAGAATGGTTTTATGTCAGGTGCCCTCCAGGCTTTGCTCGACGATGGTTATTCAGACGTGAGTATAACCGAGTTCTTAAATAGTTACTACGACAATTGCTGCCGAAGTGGAACTTATATTAATTTTTTCCTTTTACAGCAACGATCCCGCGACCCGAAGGTGAAGAGTTTAAGGAGATGGTGCGAGTACTTCGAGAAGTCCCGAGCGAAGATAGGGACATCGAGTTGCTTTGACCGATAGGAATCTCCGGACTTATGGGCTGATTGAACAAAGGAAGAGTATAAGATTTGAGGTGGCACAAAGGATCGTTCCTAAGAAACGAGTCAAACATAAGGAGCCCGAAGTTGTCATAGCCGAGGAGGCTGATTCTTAAAGAACTCACACTGATGATGAGCCGCTGACTGAGCCTACGGATGTGGCTTCAGATGTTGCGGAGCAGAAAAAAGGCAAGGCTGCCATGGTTTAGCCAACTAAGCGGGGGAGACGGAAATCGGTTGTCATTGCCCGGCCCTCTTCCGGAGTTAGAATCTCTGAGATGTCTCCTCCGCGTACCGAAAGTCTCTACGAAGGGCTTGCCGACCTTCCAATCCCGGAAGACGTGTCTTTTCAACATGATGCCGGGTTGGAGGAGTTCCATCGTAATCTAGAATTGAGCGAGCCTCTTATTACTAGCGAGGTCGACATTTCTGGTTGGTCGGGGGGAATGCATATTCATACACACTTCACGACACTGCATAACCTTTGATTGTAAACTACCTGATTCAAAGAGTGACTAATTCGATTTTACTTTGCTTTGCAGATACTATGTCTAAACGAGGTTCAATGCTTGGGAGTCTTCGACATGCTCGCAAGTCTTCTTATTATGATTCGCGCAGGCGAGAGGGGGATAGAGACTATGATCAAGGACGCTCCGGGTATTATGACCAGGGACGTTCCGGATATTCTAGTCATGAGAGATACGATTCGGACAAGGGCCATAGGCGTCGATCGCGATCGCGTACCCCTCCTCCTTCCAGAGGTCCCGTACAACATCCCGCTCATGTTCCTCGTGACTCTTCTCGACATGCGCCAGTTTCTCAAGCTTCTAGATCTGAGGTGACGGCACCGATGGCTGCGGAGGAACCTCCTACTGAAATCATGGGGGAAGGAGCAATCAGGCTCGCGCAATTGAAAAGGGAGTTCCCGAATATATGCTTCGACAACTACGTATTCCCCCCGAACTTGAAAAGAATCCCACAGGAGGCCGAGCAGTGGGCGCTTGATTATGTGCACGATTTCTACGCACAGTACAAAGTGTGGTATAGAGCGGCCGAAAAAGCATCGGCCTTGGCCTTCGAAAGAGCAGCCACCATTGAAAAATTGCAAGCCGAGTTAGCACAAAAAGATCGCATCATTCAAGTGCTGAATACTGAGGCTGAATCATCCCGTAAATATGAAATAGAGGCCACTAAAAAAGCCGATGAAGCCCAGGCAATCATGGATAGGATGAAACGCGAACACTACGCCACGGTTGAGGACATGGGTCATCGAAACACATTGGTTACTGCAGAGAGGGACGCTGCCCTGAAGGAGTTGAATGAGCTTAAGTCAAAATTTACTGAAATTGCCAAGGAAAGGGATGATGCGAATAGCGCAGCTCAGGAGGCGTGCGAACAAGCTGTGATTCTTCGCACCGAAAGGGATGCTGCGGTGGCGAAAGTTCAAGCGGTCGAGATAGAGGTGGAGGAGAAAGTTCAACGAGCAGAGGCCAGGGTAGAGGCCGATATCGAAGATCTGCTTATAACTTATAACGCCAACGTGTTGAAACACCGAAATTTAGCCTGGCTTCAAGATTATCCTGTTCACCTTCGCAGCTTGCTTGGGAACGATTGGTCGAGGAAGAGGGGGAAGCGCATCCGGGCGAATCGGTTGACCGATTCGAGCTTGAGAACCGGCTATTGACTGAGGATGAAAAGAAGGTCCTTCACTATGCTATTATTGCTCATGAGAAGGAGATGGTGGGTGGTCGTTCCCTGGAAGTTGGAGAGGGATCGGGCGTTGAGCACCATGCGGATGTCACTGAAGTCATCACATCGCCTTCGTCAGTGCCTGCGTCTGCGGTCAGCTTGCCACCAGTTCCTGCTTACGACCCGGAGCGGCCGCACTTATCTCCTATCCATGAGCACACTTCCGAGGTCGTTCAGCCGTCTGCGAGTCAAACTGGGGAAGGTATTTCGAAATTATCTCAAGTGTTTTCTAAATAAAGAGTTTGTTTTGAAGAAGTTACTAATAACTTATTGTTTTTGCCTAGTGACGGAGGTTGCGCCGACAGTCACGGCTCAAGAATCAAGCCAAAAGGTTAAGGCCATCGCCACCGAGACCACTGCTGTAGCTGCGATATCGACCGAGGCGGCACAGGGGAGTGGGTTATCTCTCGAGGAACAGATGGTGAGCGAGCTGCTCGGTGAGCAGGGCGGTTACTCTACGGACTTACAGTTTATCATCGTTAGTGATCCCCTGCCGACCTCAAGCTCTTCGATGCAAGTTGCGGATGCCCCCAGCCAAGCCCAAGCGACTCGAGAAGAGGAAATTTTGGCTGAAATCAGCGCTGAAATAGAAGCTGCGGGGCACAGTGGTAGCGCCGGTGGCAGCGCGACGGCGCATAGCTCAACACCTGCTAGGATAGTACCATCGGGTGGCACTATCTCAATTTCCGTCACAGATCCAGTCCCCCTTACTCCTCCGGCGGGAAGCCTCCCTGTAGATTCGAGCTCTGAGGAGGACATCGATATCATGCCCCCAGCCGAAGAGTCACCGCCGAAGAGGAGGCACTCAAAATGAATTTCTATCGCTAGTGATTCTGATAATGATGAACCACTAATAAGGAAGACGAAAAAGAGGAAGAAGTAGATCGGCTTTACAAGTAGATGTTTTGGTGGATAAGTACTTGTTTTTGTTTTTTATTAGTAAGCCGTGTATAGATGCAGGTTCGGCACCTGCTAGTAGGGATTGTTTTTGGGAAAACTTTTTCATATGTAAGCCCTCATTTTTGGTTAGTTGAAATAAACTTTAGTTTCTTTGTTTCAACTCTTGCTTTATTTGTGCTTAAGTACTTGCAATGCCTTGTTTTCGGTCCGGTGTACTTGTGGTGTTTTTACCGTTTAAGTAGAGCTCGTTTCATTTGCCACGCTTGAGAACCTTGGTCACAAGTTGTGATTGATGAATGAGTTGATCTTCGGACGTTGTATCACTTCGGTGAGTGATTGACACTTAGCTTTCTTGCCCCCCAGTCTTGGGGAACAACACTTATATTTTTGGCAGTCGATTGCACTTGTTGCAAATCTTAAGTACACGTCCGCCTTCCGGGGACTTAGAGTAATTTGAGATCGATAACCTGGTTTGCATTCCAGGAGTTCAAGTGTTATTGATACTTGTAACATGGTTCACGCTCCGGGAACTTGGGGATGGTGTTCACATTCCAACTTGCACTCTACTAACTCGGAGTTAGTATTAACGCTTTAGTTCGCACTACGGGAACTTTGACTTGGTGTTGGTGCTCCAATTCACACGCCGGGAGCTTGGATAAAACATGTAAGTTTGGGTTCGTACTTCAGGAACCCGGAATTGACATTTATACCCCAACTCGCACTTCGGGAATATGGAGTTTGCACGGATGCTTCGGTTCGCGCTCCGGGAACCCGTAGCTTATGTTCATACCCCAATTCATGTTTTGGGGATTCGGAGTCCGCATTGATGGGTTGGTTCACGCAGTGGGAACGAATTATTAAATGTTTATACTCCAATTCACGCTGCGGGAAGTTGGAGTCCGTTCGCACTCCGGGAATGAGTTGTTAAATGTTTATACTCCAATTCACGCTGCGGGAAGTTGGAGTCCGTTCGCACTCCGGGAACGAATTGTTAAATGTTTATACTCCAATTCACGCTGTGGGAAGTTGGAGTCCGTTCGCACTCCGGGAATGAATTGTTAAATGTTTATACTCCAATTCACGCAGTGGGAAGTTGGAGTCCGTTCGCACTCCGGGAACGAATTGTTAAATGTTTATACTCCAATTCACGCAGTGGGAAGTTGGAGTCCGTTCGCACTCCGGGAACGAATTGTTAAATGTTTATACTCCAATTCACGCAGTGGGAAGTTGGAGTCCGTTCGCACTCCGGGAACGAATTGTTAAATGTTTATACTCCAATTCACGCAGTGGGGAGTTGGAGTCCGTTCGTACTCCGGGAACGAATTGTTAAATGTTTATAGTCCAATTCACGCAGTGGGAAGTTGGAGTCCGTTCGCACTCCGGGAACGAATTGTTAAATGTTTATACTCCAATTCACGCAGTGGGAAGTTGGAGTCCGTTCGCACTCCGGGAACGAATTGTTAAATGTTTATACTCCAATTCACGCAGTGGGAAGTTGGAGTCCGTTCGCACTCCGGGAACGAATTGTTAAATGTTTATACTCCAATTCACGCAGTGGGAAGTTGGAGTCCGTTCGCACTCCGGGAACGAATTGTTAAATGTTTATACTCCAATTCACGCAGTGGGGAGTTGGAGTCCGTTCGCACTCCGGGAACGAATTGTTAAATGTTTATACTCCAATTCACGCAGTGGGAAGTTGGAGTTGGTTGTAGGACTGTCGTGTGTCGGTCCAGTTCAGCTTTCGATGTGTTGACTTGCCCCCGAGCTGGGGTTTCACTTAGTGAGTGGTCGGTTGTAACGCAGTCACTCGCTATTTGAATAAATTCCATTGTTCGATGGAACTTAGCTCTTCGTGTGTCGTGATCGTTGAATGTTGTATTCGATGAATCACAGCTTTAGCTTGAAGAGATAATGTTTTATTGCTGAAATGAGAAAATATGGCAAAGTCAGTGCCTTAGTACAAAATCAAATTTCAGAGTGTAAATGAAATTGCAAAATATTCATAGATTGAATGAGCCTGTCATGTGTGACAATGACGAAGATCCTCGTCGTTCCAGGCTCCTGAGAAAGTCGGTCCGCCACTGATGGCGTTTATCACCAATCTCCCGCGAGGACCATCGGAGTCCTCATGCCTCGGTTGATCGGGTTCATTGATTTGATTTGATGGACCTGCTTCCCTAGGTTGCGGTGTCCGCACAAATCGATCGAGTCTCCTTTCCCTAATCAGTTTTTCAACAAGATCCTGTAGGTGACGACACTCGTTCGTATCGTGTCCGTAGCCTTCATGGAACCTGCAAAATTTTCCTGTTTGGATTTGTCTCTCTGACGACGGTCTCGGAGCAGGTTTTTCATATTGAATTGTACTACGGGTTTGTAAATACAAGTCCTCCAATGAAGTATTCAAAGGAGTATAACTGTCGAACTTCGGATTTTTGCGTTGCGGACCGCTATTTTGATCTTGTTTTTTAATTTGATTCACGCTCTCTCTTCGCCGAGCTTGTTTATTTTTAATGTTCAACTGAACTTTTCCGGAGCTCTCACCGGATTGTTTTATTGCAACATTGCTTTGGGTTCCTCCCACGTTTGATCCTGCGTCAGTTTGCTTCCTAGACTGTTTCGCGTCTTCCCGTCTCAGGAATTGAGCTGCTTTGGCATGGAAACGGTCCAATGACGCAGGTGGTTTTCCAGCTAGCCAATTGCCGAATTCAGAATCGGGGTCGATCCCCTTGGTTAACGCCATAAGGATGGAGTTATCATTTGGATTACTAATCTCCGCACATGCAGTATGGAATCTTTCTAAGTAGTGTCTGAGCGTCTCTCCGGGAGCTTGCGTGACACTGGATAGAGTGTTGACATCTTTCGGCCTTGCGACGTGCATGCGGAATTGCTCAACGAATTTTGTGGCCAGCTGGTCGAATGAGGAGACGGATCGAGGAGGCAATCGGGTGAACCACATGGTGGCGATGCCCCCCAGGGATATGGGGAAACTACGACATTTCACAGCGTCGTCGGCTCTGGCAGCCGTCATCGACCATTCATATTTTAGAATATGTTGATTGGGATCGGAGTTTCCCTCATACATGGGCAGAGTGGGCATTCGGAATCGCCGTGGGGGTTCAGCATTAAGAATGTCGTCCGTAAAGGGAGTGTGACTTCGGGAAACCCCCCAATCGTCGTTTGTGAATCCCTGACTCTCACGAATCATCTGTCGTAGCATAGTCGATAGATCCGGCATTTGCACCGGAGTATGGTCACGTTCCATACTTTGGGTTTGAGCCGGATATCGTTGACGGTTCAAATCTCGCCTTCTCGGCTCATAGTCCTCTGGGACGTACGGTTCAGGAGTATGACCGCTTTGACGACGGTTCGGGTCCGGCTGATCTCGAGTGTCGACCCCTTGTTCAGCCGCAACGCTAGCGGTGCGGTACTCAACGGCGTGGTGAGGAATGGCACCCCCTCGGGAGGAGGGTCCGGTTTGGAAGCTGGCTGACGGACCAACTCTTATTTGTCCAACGGTCAATATCGGTTGGTTTCCAGCGGATGGTATACGACCCTCATCTAACCGGGGTCGTGGAGGTCGGTTATGATAATCAGAAGATGAAGAACTTTCGCTAGAAGAGCGATAAGCACGATCTCTCGTGGATCGTTTTCGTTTCTGGCGATCCAGCTGGTTGATTAGCTCAGCGTTGGCGCGTAACTGTTCTTCTAGTTGTCGCCGACTCTGGGTCAGCTCTTGAAGTAACAACTGCAATTCTTGTCGGGTAACCGGACCCGACGGTTCTGAGTGCCCAGCGGCATCTTGATTAGGTGGAGGCAGAGGGGCAGGATTCTGTCTATCCTGTCCTTCTTGATTGACGGCGTTCGAGGTGGTTCTTGTGCTAACCATTTTTACAGTTGAGTTCCTTTCCTAGACTTTGTGCAAATCTGAATAGAAGGGAAGGAAGTTGGATTTAACAATCTGGATCTCTCTCTTAGATTTGTTCAATCCGGTATCGATGACAGATCCAACGAGCAGAAGAAAATCTGGGTTTTCTCAGTGAAAGCACCAAAGTGTTTGCACCAAAATTGGTCACAACACTCTTCGGGAGTCGTTGAAGAGATAACAATCAATAGTATGAACTGAATATGAATATTATCTAACAAAAACTCCAATCAACAGTAAAGGAAAATGCGTAGACAAGCGATTTATAGTGGTTCGGCGTGTCGCCTACGTCCACTGTGAAGTTTCTTGATGTTTTATTGATTATCTTTCAATGTTTACAAGTTGTTACAGCGATCCACAGCAAGTTACAACTGGAAATTCGAAATCAATAGTGAAATTATGATGGAGATGTCAATCCGGCAGAGTCTGGACGCTTTAGAGTAATCAGATCCCGAAGTCCCTTTTCTGTTGGCCCTGGAGCTCTATTTATACGTGTAGGCTGCTGGTATCTTGGTGAAAACTCGGGAGACCACTTCTGGCACGTGAGGGGGCCCACACGTACGGTCTCAGGAAGTTTGGGCCCACTTTGGCATCGGTTCGAACTCCATTCGAACCGATCAAGAATTCATCCAATCGAGGTGAAATTTGGCGTAGACATTCTTCAACATGTGTGCAAGCATCTGTGAAAGTTTCATTGCATTTGGATCAGTAGGTTAGGAGATATGTTGGGTTCGAAATAGACTTCACGGCAAGGCTGTCTGGTTCGAACCCCTGTTACTCGAAACGATGGTTTCGAAACCAGTGTGGCACGCGACCTCGTGGTGACGTGGAGCGCAAGTTTCGAATCGATCCGGACTTCTCTCCGTGTTGACCGCTTCGACTCCGTGTATCTCGGTGATTTCGAACCGATGGGAGACCCGTGGGTTGACCTAGTGGGTTCGAATAAGGCAGCACAGGATGGGTTCGAACATGGCATCAGGGATGGGTTCGAACACGACTCTGTGATGGGTTCGAAGATGGCACTGTGATGGGTTCGAACATGATTCCTTGGATGCATATGAGCTCTGCAACCCCTTCATGGATACGAGGCACATGGATTCGAAAACAATGGAGTCGAAGGTGATGGAGTCGAACCCATGGGGGTTCGAAGGGTTCGAAGTCGATGGGTTCGAAAGTCGTCCCTTCTTATCGGTTCGAACGTGGTGGATTCGAACTAGTTGGGTTCGAAGTGGTGTCGAACTGATGGATGTGAACTCATTGATTCGAACTTTGGCATATGTGCATGGGTTCGAGGCGCTGCCTCACTCCTTGGGTTCGAACCAGATGGGTTCGAACATAGGTGGGGTCATGGTTTCGAACAGAGCAACGTCCATCTTTCTCAACTTGAATCCATCATAACTTGAGCATACGACCTCGGATTGACCTGAAATTTGAAATGCTGACTCTTGTAGCCTTTCTTGCCGTGTCCTATCAATTGTGGCTCATTCTGGACTCGGATAAAATTCAGTGATATCCATGGCTAAAGGAAGTACGATCAACCTCTGAGGCGAACTGTCCTTCGTTTTTCGATCAATCTTTTGGTATCGCGGCTTTGCTAAAAAGCGGGATAACAACAGGTTATGGCTCCCGTAACTCTAAACGAGCCAGAAGTTATGACTGTCCGAATAATCGATATCTACAGGGTGCAACATCCGCGGTGCAATGTGCAACATCCGTCCGAAATGGCGAAACAGTGCCGTACGACTTTTAGAAATGCGTGCATGGATTTGAAACGGAACAGTGCCATGGTGCACCACTCTCCAGCGATGGTAAATCGAAGACTAGGCACAGTAATCCCGTTTTAATGTAAAAATCCGGTGTCGAAAAAACGAAGGGTAAAAAACTTACGAGACCCGATTGAGATTCGGGTTGTCCTTTTTGGACATTAATCTATCCGTTGACGGCTGAATGTTGTCAAAGCCGTAGAACTCACCGAGGCCTTCGTTTTGACAGGTTATGGCTCTCGTAACTCTAAACGAGCCAGAAGTTAAGGCCGTCCGAATAATCGATATATACAGGGTGCAACATCCACGGTGCAAGGTGCAACATCCGTCCGAAATGGAGAAACATTGTCGTACGACTTTTAGAAATGCATGCATCGATTTGAAATGGAATAGTACCATGGTGCACCACTCTCCAGCGATGGTAAATCGAAGACGAGGCACGGTAATCCCGTTTACTGTAAAAATCCGGTGTCGAAAAAACGAAGGGAAAAAAACTTACGAGACCCAATTGAGATTCGGGTTGTCCTTTTTGGACATTAATCTATCCATTGACGGCTGAATGCTGTCAAAGCCGTAGAACTCACCGCGGCCTTCGTTTTGACAGGTTATGGCGCACGTAACTCAAAAGGAGCCAGAAGTTATCGCCGTCCGAATAACCGATATCTACAGGGTGCAACATCCGCGGTACAAGGTGCAACATCCGTCCAAAATGGCGAAACAGTGTCGTACGACTTTTAGAAATGCGTGCATGGATTTGAAACGGAACAGTACCATGGTGCACCACTCTCCAGCGATGGTAAATCGAAGACGAGGCACGGTAATCCCGTTTTACCGTAAAAATCCGGTGTCGAAAAAACGAAGGGTAAAAAAATTACGAGACCCGATTGAGATTCAGGTTGATCTTTTTGGACATTAATCTATCCGTTGATGGCTGAATGTGGTCAAAGCCGTAGAACTCACCGTGGCCTTCGTTTTGACAGGTTATGGCTCCCGTAACTCTAAACGAGCCAGAAGTTATGGCCGTCCGAATAATCAATATATACAGGGTGCAACATCCACGGTGCAAGGTGCAACATCCGTACGAAATGGAGAAACAATGTCGTACGACTTTTAGAAATGCGTGCATGAATTTGAAACTTAACAGTACCGTGGTGCACCACTCTCCAGTGATGGTAAATCGAAGACGAGGCACGGTAATCCCGTTTTACCGTAAAAATCCGGTGTCGAAAAAACGAAGGGTGAAAAAACTTACGAGACCCGATTGAGATTCGGGTTCTCCTTTTTGGGCATTAATCTATCTGTTGATGGCTGAAAGCTTTCAAAGCGGTAGAACTCACCGTGGCCTTCGTTTTGACAGGTTATGGCTCCCGTAACTCTAAACGAGCCAGAAGTTATGGCCGTCCGAATAATCGATATCAACAAGGTGCAACATCCGCGGTGCAAGGTGCAACATCCGTCCGAAATGGCTAAACAGTGTCGTACGACTTTTAGAAATGCGTGCGTGGATTTGAAACGGAACATTACCATGGTGCACCACTCTCCAGCGATGGTAAATCGAAGACGAGGCACGGTAATCCCGTTTTACCGCAAAAATCCAGTGTCAAAAAAACGAAGGGTAAAAAACTTACGAGACCCGATTGAGATTCGGGTTGTCCTTTTTGGGCATTAATCTATCCATTGATGGATGAAAGCGGTCAAAGCCGTAGAACTCACCGTGGCCTTCGTTTTGACAGGTTAGGTCTCCCGTAACTCTAAACGTGCCAGAAGTTATGGCCGTCCGAATAATCGATATCTACAGGGTGCAACATCCGCCCGAAATGGCGAAACAGTGCCGTACGACTTTTCGAAATGCGTGCATGGATTTGAAACGGAACAGTACCATGGTGCACCAATCTCCAGCGTTGGGAAGTCAAAGACGGGCCACGGTAATCCCGTTTTACCGTAATAATCCACATGTCGAAAAAACGAAGGGTAAAAAACTTACGAGACCCGATTGAGATTCGGGTTGTCCTTTTTGGGAATTAATCTATCCGTTGATGGCTGAAAGTTATCAAAGCTGTAGAACTCATCGAGGGCTTCGTTTTGACAGGTTATGGCTCCCGTAACTCTAAACGAGCCAGAAGTTATGACCGTCCGAATAATCGATATCTACAGGGTGCAACATCCGCGGTGCAGGGTGCAACATCCGCGATGCAAGGTGCAACATCCGTCCGAAATGGCGAAACAGTGTCGTACGACTTTTAGAAATGCGTGCATGGATTTGAAACGGAACAGTACCATGGTGCACCACTCTCCAGCGACGGTAAATCGAAGGCGAGCCACGGTAATCCCGTTTTACCGTAAAAATCCGGTGTCGAAAAAACGAAGGGTAAAAAACTAACGAGACCCGATTGAGATTCGGGCTGTCCTTTTCGGGCACTAATCTATCCGTTGACGGCTGAAAGCTATCAAATTCGTATAACTCACCATGGCCTTCGTTTTGACAGGTTATGGCTCCTGTAACACTAAACGAGCCAAAGTTATGCCCGTCCGAATAATCGATATCTACAGGGTGCAACATCCGCGGTGCAAGGTGCAATATCCGTCCGAAATGGCGAAACTGTGTCGTACGACTTTTAGAAATGCGTGCATGGATTTGAAACGGAACAGTAACATGGTGCACCATTCTCCAGCGATGGTAAATCGAAGACGAGCCACGGTAATCCCATTTTACCGTTAAAATCCGGTGTCGAAAAAACGAAGGGTAAAAAACTTACGAGAACCGATTGAGATTCGGGTTGTCCTTTTAGGGCATTAATCTATCCTTTGACGGCTTAAAGTGGTCAAAGCCGTAGAACTCACCGTGGCCTTCATTTTGACAGGTTATGGCTCCCGTAACTCTAAACGAGCCAGAAGTTATGGCCGTCCGAATAATCGATATCTACAGGGTGCAACATCCGTGGTGCAAGGTGCAACATCCGTCCGAAATGGCGAAACAGTGCCGTACGACTTTTAGAAATGCGTGCATGGATTTGAAACGGAACTGTACCATGGTGCACCAATCTACAGCGATGATAAATCGAAGACGACGCACGGTAATCCCGTTTTACCGTAAAAATCCGGTGTCGTAAAAACGAAGGGTAAAAGACTTACGAGACCCAATTGAGATATGGGCTGTCCTTTTAGGGAATTAATCTATCCGTTGACGGCTGAAAGCTGTAAAAGCCGTAGAATTCACCGTGGCCTTCGTTTTGACAGGTTAGGGCTCCCGTAACTCTAAACGAGCCAGAAGTTATGGCCGTCCGAATAATCGATATCTACAGGGTGCAACATCCGCGGTGCAAGGTGCAAATCCGTCCGAAATTACGAAACAGTGCCGTATGACTATTAGAAATGCGTGCATGGATTTGAAACGGAACAGTACCATGGTGCACCACTCTCCAGCGATGGTAATTCGAAGACGAGGCACGGTAATCCCATTTTACCGTAAAAATCCGGTGTCGAAAAAACGAAGGGTAAAAAACTTACGAGACCCGATTGAGATTCGGGTTGTCATTTTTGGGCATTAATCTATCCATTGACGGTTGAAAGCTATCAAAGTGGTAGAACTCACCGTGGCCTTCATTTTTACAGGTTGTGGCTCCCGTAACTATAAACGAGCCAGAAGTTATGGCCGTCCGAATAATCGATATCTACAGGGTGCAACATCCGCGGTGCAAGGTGCAACATCCGTCCGAAATGGCGAAACAGTGCCGTACGACTTTTACAAATGCATGCATGGATTTGAAACGGAACATTACCTTGGTGCATCACTCTCCAGCGATGGTAAATCGAAGAAGAGCCACGGTAATCCCGTTTTACCGTAAAAATCCGGTGTCGAAAAAACGTAGGGTAAAAAACTTACGAGACCCGATTGAGATTCGAGTTGTCCTTTTCGGGCAGTAGTCTATCCGTTGACGGCTGAAAACTGTCAAAGCCGCAGAACTCACCGTGGCCTTCGTTTTGATAGGTTATGCCTCCCGTAACTCTAAACGAGCGAGAAGTTATGGCCGTCCGAAAAATCGATATCTACAGGGTGCAACATCTGCGGTGCAAGGTGCAACATCCGTCCGAAATGGCGAAACTGGGCCGTACGACTTTTAGAAATGCGTGCATGGATTTGAAATGGAACAGTAGTATGGTGCACCACTCTCCAGCGATGGTAAATCGAAGACGAGGCACGGTAATCCTGTTATACCGTAAAAATCCGGTGTCGAAAAAACGAAGGTAAAAAACTTAAGAGACCGGATTGAGATTTGGGTTGTCCTTTTTTGGCATTAATCCATCCGTTGACGGATGAAAGCGGTCAAAGACGTAGAACTCACTGTGGCCTTCGTTTTGACAGGTTATGGCTCCCGTAACTCTAAACGAGCCAGAAGTTATGGCCGTCCGAATAATCGATATCTACAGGGTGCAACATCCGCGGTGCACGGTGCAACATCCGTCCGAAATGGCGAAATAGTGCCGTACGACTTTTAGAAATGCATGATGGATTTGAAACGGAACAGTACCATGGTGCACCACTCTCCATTGACGGGCTGAAAGCTGTCAAAGCCGTAGAACTCACCGTGGCCTTCGTTTTGGCAGGTCATGGCTCCCGTAACTCTAAACGACCCAGAAGTTATGGCCGTCCGAATAAACGATATCTACAGGGTGCAACATCCGCGGTGCAAGGTGCAACATCCGTCCGAAATGGCGAAACTGTGTCGTACGACTTTTAGAAATGCGAGCATGGAGTTGAAATGGAACAATACCATGGTGCACCACTCTCCAGCGATGTTAAATCGAAGACGAGCCGCGGTAATCCCGTTTTACCGTTAAAATCCGGTGTCGAAAAAACGAAGGGTAAAAAACTTACAAAACCCAGATTGAGATTCGGGTTGTCCTTTTCGGGCATTAATCTATCCGTTGATGGCTGAAAGCTGTCAAAGCTATAGAACTCACCATGGCCTTCGTTCTGACAGGTTATGGATCCCGTAAATCTAAACGAGCCAGAAGTTATGGCTGTCCGAATAATCGATATATACAGGGTGCAATATCCGCGGTGCAAGGTGCAACATCCATCCTAAATGGCGAAAAAGTGCCGTACAACTTTTAGAAATGCGTGCATGGATTTGAAACGGAACAGTACCAAGGTGCACCACTCTCCAGCGATGGTAAATTGAAGACGAGCCACGGTAATCCCGTTTTACCGTAAAAATCCGGTGTCGAAAAAACGAAGGGTAAAAAACTTACGAACCCCGATTGAGATTCGGGTTGTCCTTTTCGGGCAATAATCTATCCGTTGACGGCTGAAAGCTGTCAAAGCCGTAGAACTCATAGTGGCCTTCGTTTTGACAGGTTATGGCTCACGTAACTCTAAACGAGCCAGAAGTTATCGCCATCCGAATAACCGATATCTACAGGGTGCAACATCCGTCCGAAATGGCGAAACAGTGTCGTACGACTTTTATAAATGCATGCATGGATTTGAAACGGAACAGTACCATGGTGCACGACTCTCCAGCGATGGTAAATCGAAGACGAGGCACGGTAATCCCGTTTTACCGTAAAAATCTGGTGTCGAAAAAACGAAGGGTAAAAAACTTACGAGACCCGATTGAGATTCAGGTTGTCCTTTTTGGGCATTAATCTATCCATTGACGGCTGAAAGCTGTCAAAGCTGTAGAACTCATCGTGGCCTTCGTTTGGATAGGTTATGGCTCCCGTAACTCTAAACGAGCCAGAAGTTATGGCCGTCCAAATAATTGATATCTACAGGGTGCAACATCCGCGGTGCAAGGTGCAACATCCGTCCGAAATGGCGAAACAGTATCATACGACTTTTAGAAATGCGTGCATGGATTTGAAACGGAATAGTACCATGGTGCACCACTATCCAGCGATGGTAAATCGAAGAAGAGGCACGGTAATCCCGTTTTACCGTAAAAATCCGGTGTCGAAAAAACGAAGGGTAAAAAACTTACGAGACCCGATTGAGATTCGGGTTGTCCTTTTTGGGCATTAATCTATCCGTTGACGGCTGAAAGCTGTCAAAGCCGTAGAACTCATAGTGGCATTCGTTTTGAGAGGTTATGACTCCCGTAACTCTAAACGAGCAAGAAGTTATGGCCGTCCGAATAATCGATATCTACAGGGTGCAACATCCGCGGTGCAAGTTGCGACATCCGTCTGAAATGGCGAAACAGTGCCATACGACTTTAAGAAAAGCGTGCAAGGATTTGAAACGGAACAGCACCTTGGTGCATCACTCTCCAACGATGGTAAATCGAAGGCGAGGCACGGTAATCCCGTTTTACCGTAAAAATCCGGTGTCGAAAAAACGAAGGGTAAAAAACTTACGAGACCCAATTGAGATTCGGGTTGTCCTTTTTGGGCATTAGTCTATCCGTTGAGGGATGAAAGCTGTCAAAGCCGTAGAACTCATCGTTGCCTTCGTTTTGACAGGTTATGGCTCCCGTAACTCTAAACGAGCCAGAAGTTATGACCGTCCGAATAATCGATATCTACAGGGTGCAACATCCGCGGTGCAAGGTGCAACATCCGTCTGAAATGGCGAAACAGTGCCGTACGACTTTTAGAAATGCGTGCATGGATTTGAAACGGAACAGTACCATGGTGCACCACTCTCCAGCGATGGTAAATCGAAGACGAGGCACAGTAATCCCGTTTTACCGTAAAAATCCGGTGTCGAAAAAACGAAGGGTAAAAAACTTACGAGACCCGATTGAGATTCGGTTTGTCCTTTTTGGACATTAATCTATCCGTTGACGGCTGAATGCTGTCAAAGCCGTAGAAGTCACCGAGGCCTTCGTTTTGACAGGTTATGGCTCCCATAACTCTAAACGAGCCAGAAGTTATGGCCGTCCGAATAATCGATATATACAGGGTGCAACATCCACGGTGCAAGGTGCAACATCCGTCCGAAATGGAGAAACATTGTCGTACAACTTTTAGAAATGCGTGCATCGATTTGAAACGGAACAGTACCATGGTGCACCACTCTCCAGCGATGGTAAATCGAAGACGAGGCACGGTAATCCCGTTTTACCGTAAAAATCCGGTGTCGAAAAAATGAAGGGTAAAAAACTTACGAGACCCGATTGAGATTCTGGTTGTCCTTTTTGGGCATTAATCTATCTGTTGACGGCTGAAAGCTATCAAAGCCGTAGAACTCATCGTGGCCTTCGTTTAGATAGGTTATGGCTCCCGTAACTCTAAACGAGCCAGAAGTTATGGCCGTCCGAATAATCGATATCTAAAGGGTGCGACATTCGCGGTGCAAGGTGCAACATCCGTCTGAAATGGCGAAACAGTATCATACGACTTTTAGAAATGCGTGCATGGATTTGAAACAGAACAGTGCCATGGTGCACCACTCTCCAGCGATGGTAAATCGAAGACGAGGCACGGTAATCCCGTTTTAGGTAAAAATCCGGTGTCGAAAAAACGAAGGGTAAAAAACTTACGAGACCCGATTGAGATTCAGGTTGTCTTTCTTGGGCATTAATCTATCCGTTGACGGCTGAAAGCGGTCAAAGCCGTAGAACTCATTGTGGCCTTCGTTTTGAGAGGTTATGGCTCCCGTAACTCTAAACGAGCCAGAAGTTATGGCCGTCCGAATAATCGATATCTACAGGGTGCAACATCCGCGATGCAAGGTGCAACATCCATATGAAATGGCGAAACAGTGCCGTACGACTTTTAGAAAAGCGTGCATGGATTTGAAACGGAACCGTACCATGGTGCACCACTCTCCAGCGATGGTAAATCGAAGGCGAGGCACGGTAATCCCGTTTTACCGTAAAAATCCGGTGTCGGAAAAACGAAGGGTAGAAAACGTACGAGACTCGATTGAGATTCGGGTTGTCCTTTTTGGGCATTAATCTATACGTTGACGGCTGAAAGCCGTTAAAGCCGTAGAACTCATCGTGGCCTTCGTTTTGACAGGTTATGGCTCCCGTAACTCTAAACGAGCCAGAAGTTATGGCCGTCCGAATAATCGATATCTACAGGGTGCAACATCCGCGGTGCAAGGTGCAACATCCGTCCGAAATGGCGAAACAGTGTCGTACCACTCTTAGAAATGCGTGCATGGATTTGAAACGGAATAGTTCCATAGTGCACCACTCTCCAGCGATGGAAAATCGAAGACGAGGCACGGTAATCCCGTTTTACCGTAAAAATCGTGTGTCGAAAAAACGAAGGGTTAAAAACTTACGAGACTTGATTGAGATTCGGGTTATCCTTTTTGGGCATTAATCTATCCATTGACGGCTGAAAACTGTCAAAGCCATAGAACTCATAGTGCCCTTCATTTTGACAGGTTATGGCTCCCGCAAATCTAAACGAGCCAGAAGTTATGGCCGTCCGAATAATCGATATCTACAGGGTACAACATCCGCGGTGCAAGGTGCAACATCCGTCTGAAATGGCGAAACAGTGTCATACGACTTTTAGAAAAGCGTGCATGGATTTGAAACGGAACAGTACCTTGCTGCATCACTCTCCAACGATGGTAAATCGAAGGCGATGCACGGTAATCCCGTATTACTGTAAAAATCCAGTGTCGAAAAAACGAAGGGTAAAAAACTTACGAGACCCGATTGAGATTCGGGTTGTCCTTTTTGGGCATTAATCTATCCGTTGACGGCTGAAAGTAGTCAAAGCCGTAGAACTCACCGTGGCCTTCGTTTTGACAGGTTATGGCTCCCGTAAATCTAAACAAGCCAGAAGTTATGGCCGTTCGAATAATCGACATCTATAGGGTGCAACATCCGCGGTCAAGGTGCAACATCCGCCCGAAATGGCGAAACAGTGCCGTACGACTTTTAGAAATGCGTGCATGGATTTGAAACGGAACAGTACCATAGTGCACCACTCTCCAGCGATGGTAAATCGAAGACGAGGCACGGTAATCCCGTTTTACCGTAAAAATCCGGCATCGAAAAAACGAAGGGTAAAAAAATTATGAGACCCGATTGAGATTCAGGTTGTCCTTTTTGGACATTAATCTATACGTTGATGGACGAATGCGGTCAAAGCCGTAGAACACACCGTGGCCTTCGTTTTAACAGGTTATGGCTCCCGTAACTCTAAACGAGCCAGAAGTTATGACCGTCCGAATAATCGATATATACAGGGTGCAACATCCACGGTGCATGGTGCAACATCCGTTCGAAATGGAGAAACAATGTCGTACGACTTTTAGAAATGCGTGCATGGATTTGAAACTTAACAGTACCGTGGTGCACCACTCTCCAGCGATGGTAAATCGAAGACGAGGCACGGTAATCCCATTTTACCGTAAAAATCCGGTGTCGAAAAAACGAAGGGTGAAAATACTTACGAGACCCGATTGAGATTCAGGTTCTCCTTTTTGGGTATTAATCTATCTGTTGATGGTAGAAAGCTTTCAAAGCTGTAGAACTCACCGTGGCCTTCGTTTTGACAGGTTATGGCTCCCGTAACTCTAAACGAGCCAGAAGTTATGGCCGTCCGAATAATCGATATGAACAAGGTGCAACATCCGCGGTGCAAGGTGCAACATCCGTCCGAAATGGCTAAACGGTGTCGTACGACTTTTAGAAATGCGTGCGTGGATTTGAAACGGAACAGTACCATGGTGCACCACTCTCCAGCGATGGTAAATCGAAGACGAGGCACGGTAATCCCGTTTTACCGTAAAAATCCGATGTCGAAAAAACGAAGGGTAAAAAACTTACGAGACCCGATTGAGATTCGGGTTATCCTTTTTGGGCATTAATCTATCCATTGATGGATGAAAGCAGTCAAAGCTGTAGAAATCACCGTGGCCTTCGTTTTGACAGGTTATGGCCCTCGTAACTCTAAACGTGCCAGAAGTTATGGCCGTCCGAATAATCGATATCTACAGGGTGCAACATCCGCGGTGCAAGGTGCAACATCCGTCCGAAATGGCGAAACAGTGTCGTACGACTTTTAGAAATGCATGCATGGATTTGAAATGGAACAGTACCATGGTGCACCACTCTCCAGCGACGGTAAATCGAAGACGAGCCACGGTAATCCCGTTTTACCGTAAAAATCCGGTGTCAAAAAAACGAAGGGTAAAAAACTTACGAACCCCTATTGAGATTCGGGTTGTCCTTTTCGGGCATTAATCTATCCGCTGATGGCTGAAAGCAGTCAAAGCTGTAGAACTCACCGTGGCCTTCTTTTTGACAGGTTATGGCTCCCGTAAATCTAAACGAGGCAGAAGTTATGACCGTCCGAATAATCGATATCTAAAGGGTGCAACATCCGCGGTGCAAGGTGCAACATCCGTCCGAAATGGCGAAACAGTGTCGTACGACTTTTAGAAATGCGTGCGTGGATTTGAAACGGAACAGTACCATGGTGCACCACTCTCCAGCGATGGTAAATCGAAGACGAGGCACGGTAATCCCGTTTTACCGCGAAAATCCAGTGTCAAAAAAACGAACGGTAAAAAACTTACGAGACCCGATTGAGATTCGGGTTGTCCTTTTTGGGCATTAATCTATCCATTGATGGCTGAAAGCGGTCAAAGCCATAGAACTCACCGTGGCCTTCGTTTTGACAGGTTATGGCTCCCGTAACTCTAAACGTGCCAGAAGTTATGGCCGTCTGAATAATCGATATCTACAGGGTGCAACATCCGTGGTGCAAGGTGCAACATCCGTCCGAAATGGCGAAACAGTGCCGTACGACTTTTAGAAATGCGTGCAAGGATTTGAAACGGAACATTACCATGGTGAACCACTCTCCAGCGATGGTAAATCGAAAATGAGCCACGGTAATCCCGTTTTACCGTAAAAATCCGGTGTCGAAAAAACGAAGGGTAAAAAACTTACGAACCCAAATTGAGATTCGGGTTGTCCTATTCGGGCATTAATCTATCCGTTGATGGCTGAAAGCTGTCAAAGCTGTAGAACTCACCGTGGCCTTCGTTTTGATAGGTTATGGCTCCCGTAAATCTAAACAAGCCAGAAGTTATGGCTGTCCGAATAATCGATGTATACAGGGTGCAACATCCGCGGTGCAAGGTGCAACATCCTTCCGAAATGGCGAAACAGTGCCGTACGACTTTTAGAAATGCGTGCATTGATTTGAAACGGAATAGTACCATGGTGCACCACTCTCCAGCGTTGGTAAATCGAAGGCGAGCCACGGTAATCCCGTTTTACCGTAAAAAACCGATGTCGAAAAAACGAAGGGTAAAAAACTTACGAACCCCGATTGAGATTCGGGTTGTCCTTTTTGGGCATTAATCTACCCGTTGACGGCTGAAAGCGGTCAAAGCCATAGAACTCATCGTGGCCTTCGTTTTGACAGGTTATGGCTCCCGTAACTCTAAACGAGGCAGAAGTTATGGACGTCCGAATAATCGATATATACAGGGTGCAACATCCGCGGTGCAAGGTGCAACATCCGTCCGAAATGGAGAAACAGTGCCGTACGACTTTTAGAAATGCGTGCATGGATTTGAAACGGAACAGTACCGTGGTGCACCACTCTGCAGCGATGGTAAATCGAAGACGAGGCACGATAATCCCGTTTTACCGTAAAAATCCGGTGTCGAAAAAACGAAGGGTGAAAAAACTTACGAGATCCGATTCAGATTCGGGTTGTCCTTTTTGGACATTAGTCTATCCGTTGACGGCTGAATGCTGTCAAAGCCGTAGAACTCACCGTGGCCTTCGTTTTGACAGGTTATGGCTCCTGTAACTCTAAACGAGTCAGAAGTTATGGCCGTCCGAATAATCGATATATACAGGGTGCAACATCCACGGTGCAAGGTGCAACATCCGTTCGAAATGGAGAAACAGTGTCGTACGACTTTTAGAAATGCGTGCATGGATGTGAAACAGAACAGTACCGTGGTGCACCACTCACCAGCGATGGTAAATCGAAGACGAGGCACGGTAATCCCGTTTTACCGTAAAAATCCGGTGCCAAAAAAACGAAGGGTGTAAAAACTTACGAGACCCGATTGAGATTCGGGTTCTCCTTTTTGGGCATTAATCTATCCGTTGATGGCTGAAATCTTTCAAAGCCGTAGAACTCACCGTGGCCTTCGTTTTGACAGGTAATGGCTCCCGTAACTCTAAACGAGCCAGAAGTTATGGCCGTCCGAATAATCGATATCTACAAGATGCAACATCCGCGGTGCAAGGTGCAACATCCGTCCGAAATGGTGAAACAATGCCGTACGACTTTTAGAAATGCGTGCATGGATTTGAAACGGAACAGTACCATGGTGCACCACTCTCCAGCGATGGTAAATCGAAGACGAGGCACGGTAATCCCGTTTTACCGTAAAAATCCGGTGTCGAAAAGGGTAAAAAACTTACGAGATCCGATCGAGATTCGGGTTCTCCTTTTTGGGCATTAATCTATCTGTTGATGGCTGAAAGCTTTCAAAGCCGTAGAACTCACCGTGGCCTTCGTTTTGACAGGTTATGGCTCCCGTAACTCTAAACGACCCAGAAGTTATGGTCGTCCGAATAATCGATATCTACAGGGTGCAACATCTGCAGTGCAAGGTGCAACATCCGTCCGAAATAGCGAAACTGTGTCGTACGACTTTTAGAAATGCGTGCGTGGATTTGAAACGGAACAGTACCATGGTGCACCACTCTCCAACGATGGTAAATCGAAGACGAGGCACGGTAATCCCGTTTTACCGCAAAAATCCGGTGTCAAAAAAACGAAGGGTAAAAAACTTACGAGACCCGATTGAGATTCGGGTTGTCCTTTTTGGGCATTAATCTATCCGTTAAATGCTGAAAGCGGTCAAAGCCGTAGAACTTATCGTGGCCTTCGTTTTGAAAGTTTGTGGCTCCCGTAAATCTAAACGAGCCAAAAGTTATGGCTGTCTGAATAATCGATATATACAGGGTGCAACATCCGCGGTGCAAGGTGCAACATCCGTCCGAAATGGCGAAACGGTGCCGTACGACGTTTAGAAATGCGTGCATGGATTTGAAACGGAACAGTACCATGGTGCACCACTCTCCAGCGATGGTAAATCGAAGACGAGCCACGGTAATCCCGTTTTACCGTAAAAATCCGATGTCGAAAAAACGAAGGGTAAAAAACTTACGAACCCCGATTGAGATTCGGGTTGTCCTTTTCGGGCATTAATCTATCCGTTGACGGCTGAAAGCTGTCAAAGCTGTAGAACTCACCGTGGCCTTCGTTTTGATAGGTTATGGCTCCCGTAACTCTAAACGTGCCAGAAGTTATGACCGTCCGAATAATCGATATCTACAGGGTGCAACATCCGCGGTGCAAGGTGCAAAATCCGTCCGAAATGGCGAAACAGTGTTGTACGACTTTTAGAAATGCGTGCATGGATTTGAAACGGAACAGTACCATGGTGCACCACTCTCCAGCGATGGTAAATCGATGACGAGCCTCGGTAATCCCGTTTTACCGTAAAAATCCGGTGTCGAAAAAACGAAGGGTAAAAAACTTACGAACCTAGATTGAGATTCGGGTTGTCCTTTTCGGGCATTAATCTATCCGTTGACGGCTGAACGCTGTCAAAGCTGTAGAACTCACCGTGGCCTTTGTTTTGACAGGTTATGGCTCCCGTAAATCTAAACGAGCCAGAAGTTATGGCTGTCCGAATAATCGATATATACAGGGTGCAAAATCCGCGGTGCAAGGTGCAACATCCGTCCGAAATGGCGAAACAGTGCCGTACGACTTTTAGAAATGCGTGCATGGATTTGAAACGGAACAGTACCATGGTGCACCACTCTCCAGCGATGGTAAATCGAAGACGAGGCACGGTAATCCCGTTTTACCGTAAAAATCCGGTGTCGAAAAAACGAAGGGTAAAAAACTTACGAGACCCGATCGAGATTCGGGTTCTCCTTTTTGGGCATTAATCTATCCGTTGATGGCTGAAAGCTTTCAAAGCCGTAGAACTCACTGTGACCTTCGTTTTGACAGGTTATGGCTCCCGTAACTCTAAACGACCCAGAAGTTATGGTCGTCCGAATAATCGATATCTACAGGGTGCAACATCTGCGGTGCAAGGTGCAACATCCGTCCGAAATAGCGAAACTGTGTCGTACGACTTTTAGAAATGCGTGCGTGGATTTGAAACGGAACAGTACCATGGTGCACCACTCTCCAACGATGGTAAATCGAAGACGAGGCACGGTAATCCCATTTTACCGCAAAAATCCGGTGTCAAAAAAACGAAGGGTAAAAAACTTACGAGACCCGATTGAGATTCGGGTTGTCCTTTTTGGGCATTAATCTATCCGTTAAATGCTAAAAGCGGTCAAAGCCGTAGAACGTAACGTTGCCTTCGTTTTGAAAGTTTATGGCTCCCGTAAATCTAAACGAGCCAAAAGTTATGGCTGTCTGAATAATCGATATATACAGGGTGCAACATCCACGGTGCAAGGTGCAACATCCGTCCGAAATGGCGTAACAGTGCCGCACGACGTTTAGAAATGCGTGCATGGATTTGAAACGGAACAGTACCATGGTGCAGCACTCTCCAGCGATGGTAAATCGAAGACGAGCCACGGTAATCCCGTTTTACCGTAAAAATCCGATGTCGAAAAAACGAAGGGTAAAAAACTTACGAACCCCGATTGAGATTCGGGTGGTCCTTTACGGGCATTAATCTATCCGTTGACGGCTGAAAGCTGTCAAAGCTGTAGAACTCACCGTGGCCTTCGTTTTGATAGGTTGTGGCTCCCGTAACTCTAAACGAGCCAGATGTTATGACCGTCCGAACAATCGATATCTACAGGGTGCAACATCCGTGGTGCAAGGTGCAACATCCGTCCGAAATGGCGAAACGGTGCCGTACGACTTTTAGAAATGCGTGCATGGATTTGAAACGGAACAGTACCATGGTGCACCACTCTCCAGCGATGGTAAATCGAAGACGAGCCACGGTAATCCCGTTTTACCGTAAAAATCCGATGTCGAAAAAACGAAGGGTAAAAAACTTACGAACCCCGATTGAGATTCGGGTTGTCCTTTTCGGGCATTAATCTATCCGTTGACGGCTGAAAGCTGTCAAAGCTGTAGAACTCACCGTGGCCTTCGTTTTGATAGGTTATGGCTCCCGTAACTCTAAACGAGCCAGAAGTTATGACCGTCCGAATAATCGATATCTACAGGGTGCAACATCCGCGGTGCAAGGTGCAAAATCCGTCCGAAATGGCGAAACAGTGTTGTACGCCTTTTAGAAATGCGTGCATGGATTTGAAACGGAACAGTACCATGGTGCACCACTCTCCAGCGATGGTAAATCGATGACGAGCCTCGGTAATCCCGTTTTACCGTAAAAATCCGGTGTCGAAAAAACGAAGGGTAAAAAACTTACGTACCTAGATTGAGATTCGGGTTGTCCTTTTCGGGCATTAATCTATCCGTTGACGGCTGAACGCTGTCAAAGCTGTAGAACTCACCGTGGCCTTTGTTTTGACAGGTTATGGCTCCCGTAAATCTAAACGAGCCAGAAGTTATGGCTGTCCGAATAATCGATATATACAGGGTGCAAAATCCGCGGTGCAAGGTGCAACATCCGTCCGAAATGGCGAAACAGTGCCGTACGACTTTTAGAAATGCGTGCATGGATTTGAAACGGAACAGTACCGTGGTGCACCACTCTCCAGCGATGGTAAATCGAAGACGAGGCACGGTAATCCCGTTTTACCGTAAAAATCAGGTGTCGAAAAAACGAAGGGTAAAAAACTTACGAGACCCGATCGAGATTCGGGTTCTCCTTTTTGGGCATTAATCTATCCGTTGATGGCTGAAAGCTTTCAAAGCCGTAGAACTCACTGTGACCTTCGTTTTGACAGGTTATGGCTCCCGTAACTCTAAACGACCCAAAAGTTATGGTCGTCCGAATAATCGATATCTACAGGGTGCAACATCTGCGGTGCAAGGTGCAACATCCGTCCGAAATAGCGAAACTGTGTCGTACGACTTTTAGAAATGCGTGCGTGGATTTGAAACGGAACAGTACCATGGTGCACCACTCTCCAACGATGGTAAATCGAAGACGAGGCACGGTAATCCCGTTTTACCGCAAAAATCCGGTGTCAAAAAAACGAAGGGTAAAAAACTTACGAGACCCGATTGAGATTCGGGTTGTCCTTTTTGGGCATTAATCTATCCGTTAAATGCTGAAAGCGGTCAAAGCCGTAGAACGTAACGTTGCCTTCGTTTTGAAAGTTTATGGCTCCCGTAAATCTAAACGAGCCAAAAGTTATGGTTGTCTGAATAATCGATATATACAGGGTGCAACATCCACGGTGCAAGGTGCAACATCCGTCCGAAATGGCGTAACAGTGCCGCACGACGTTTAGAAATGCGTGCATGGATTTGAAACGGAACAGTACCATGGTGCACCACTCTCCAGCGATGGTAAATCGAAGACGAGCCACGGTAATCCCGTTTTACCGTAAAAATCCGATGTCGAAAAAACGAAGGGTAAAAAACTTACGAACCCCGATTGAGATTCGGGTGGTCCTTTACGGGCATTAATCTATCCGTTGATGGCTGAAAGCTGTCAAAGCTGTAGAACACACCGTGGCCTTCGTTTTGATAGGTTGTGGCTCCCGTAACTCTAAACGAGCCAGATGTTATGACCGTCCGAATAATCGATATCTACAGGGTGCAACATCCGCGGTGCAAGGTGCAACATCCGTCCGAAATGGCGAAACAGTGTTGTACGACTTTTAGAAATGCGTGCATGGATTTGAAACGGAACAGTACCATGGTGCACCACTCTTCAGCGATGGTAAATCGATGACGAGCCTCGGTAATCCCGTTTTACCGTAAAAATCCGGTGTCGAAAAAACGAAGGGTAAAAAACTTACGAACCCAGATTGAGATTCGGGTTGTCCTTTTCGGGCATTAATCTATCCGTTGACGGCTGAACGCTGTCAAAGCTGTAGAACTCACCGTGGCCTTTGTTTTGACAGGTTATGGCTCCCGTAAATCTAAACGAGCCAGAAGTTATGGCTGTCCGAATAATCGATATATACAGGGTGCAACATCCGCGGTGCAAGGTGCAACATCCGTCCGAAATGGCGAAATAGTGCCGTACGACTTTTAGAAATGCGTGCAGGGATTTGAAATGGAACAGTACCATGGTGCACCACTCTCCAGCGATGGTAAATCGTAGACGAGCCACGGTAATCCCGTTTTACCGTAAAAATCCGGTGTCGAAAAAACGAAGGGTGTAAAAACTTACGAGACTCGATTGAGATTCGGGTTCCCCTTTTTGGGCATTAATCTATCCGTTGATGGCTGAAATCTTTCAAAGCCGTAGAACTCACCGTGGCCTTCGTTTTGACAGGTTATGGCTCCCGTAACTCTAAACGAGCCAGAAGTTATGGCCGTCCGAATAATCGATATCTACAGGGTGCAACATCCTCGGTGCAAGGTGAAACATCCGTCCGAAATGGCGAAACAGTGTCGTACGACTTTTAGAAAAGCATGCATGGATTTGAAACGGAACAGTACCATGGTGCACCACTCTCCAGCGATGGTAAATCGAAGGAGAGGCACGGTAATCCCGTTTTACCGTAAAAATCCGGTGTCGAAAAAAAGAAGGGTAAAAAACTAACGAGACCCGATTGAGATTCGGGTTGTCCTTTTTGGGCATTAATCTATCCGTTGACGGCTGAAAGCTGTCAAAGCCGTAGAACTCACCGTGGCCTTCGTTTGGACAGGTTATGACTCCCGTAACTCTAAACGAGCCAGAAGTTATGGCCGTCCGAATAATCGATATCTACAGGGTGCAACATCCGCGGTGCAAGGTGCAACATCCGTCCGAAATGGCGAAACAGTATCATACGACTTTTAGAAATGCGTGCATGGATTTGAAACAGAACAGTACCATGGTGCACCACTCTCCAGTGATGGTAAATCGAAGACGAGGCACGGTAATCCCGTTTTACCGTAAAAATCCGGTGTCGAAAAAACGAAGGGTAAAAAACTTACGAGACCCGATTGAGATTCGGGTTGTCCTTTTCGGGCATTAATCTATCCGTTAAATGCTGAAAGCGGTCAAAGCCGTAGAACTTATCGTGGCCTTCGTTTTGACAGGTTATGTCTCCCGTAACTCTAAACGAGCCAAAAGTTATGGCCGTCCGAATAATCGATATCTACAGGGTGCAACATCCGCAGTGCAAGGTGCAACATCCGTCTGAAATGGAAAAACAGTGCCGTACGACTTTTAGAAAAGCGTGCATGTATTTGAAACGGAACAGTACCATGGTGCACCACTCTCCAGCGATGGTAAATCGAAGGCGAGGCACGGTAATCCCGTTTTACCGTAAAAATCCGGTGTCGAAAAAACGAAGGGTAAAAAACTTACGAGACCCGATTGAGATTCGGGTTGTCCTTTTTGGGCATTAATCTATCCGTTGACGGCTGAAAGCTATCAAAGCCGTAGAACTTATCGTGGCCTTCGTTTTGAAAGGTTATGGCTCCTGTAACTCTAAACGAGCCAGAAGTTATGGTCGTCCGAATAATCGATATCTACAGGGTGCAACATCCGCGGTGCAAGGTGCAACATCCGTCCGAAATGGCGAAACAGTGTCGTACGACTTTTAGAAATGCGTGCATGGATTTGAAACGGAACAGTACCATGGTGCACCACTCTCCAGCGATGGTAAATCGAAGACGAGGCACGGTAATCCCGTTTTACCGTAAAAATCTGGTGTCGAAAAAACGAAGGGTAAAAAACTTACGAGACCCGATTGAGATTCGGGTTGTCCTTTTTGGGATTTAATCTATCCGTTGATAGCTAAAAGCTATCAAAGCCATAGCACTCATCGTGGCCTTCGTTTTGACAGGTTATGACTCCCGTAACTCTAAACGAGCCAGAAGTTAAGGCTGTCCGAATAATCGATATCTACAGGGTGCAATATCCGCGGTGCAAGGTGCAACATCCGTCTGAAATGGCGAAACAGTGCGGTACGACTTTTAGAAATGCGTGCATGGATTTGAAACGGAACAGTACCGTGGTGCACCACTCACCAGCGATGGTAAATCGAAGACGAGGCACGGTAATCCCGTTTTACCGTAAAAATCCGGTGTCGAAAAAACGAAGGGTGTAAAAACTTACGAGACCCGATTGAGATTCGGGTTCTCCTTTTTGGGCATTAATCTATCCGTTGATGGCTGAAATCTTTCAAAGCCATAGAACTCACCGTGGCCTTCGTTTTGACAGGTTATGGCTCCCGTAACTCTAAACGAGCCAGAAGTTATGGCCGTCCGAATAATCGATATCTACAGGGTGCAACATCCGCGGTGCAAGGTGCAACATCCGTCCGAAATGGCGAAACAGTATCATACGACTTTTAGAAATGCGTGCATGGATTTGAAACAGAACAGTACCATGGTGCACCACTCTCCGTTGATGGTAAATCGAAGACGAGGCACGGTAATCCCGTTTTACCGTAAAAATCCGGTGTCGAAAAAACGAAGGGTAAAAAACTTACGAGACCCGATTGAGATTCGGGTTGTCCTTTTCGGGCATTAATCTATCCGTTAAATGCTGAAAGCGGTCAAAGCCGTAGAACTTATCGTGGCCTTCGTTTTGACAGGTTATGTTTCCCGTAACTCTAAACGAGCCAAAAGTTATGGCCGTCCGAATAATCGATATCTACAGGGTGCAACATCCGCAGTGCAAGGTGCAACATCCGTCTGAAATGGAAAAACAGTGCCGTACGACTTTTAGAAAAGCGTACATGTATTTGAAACGGAACAGTACCATGGTGCACCACTCTCCAGCGATGGTAAATCGAAGGCGAGGCACGGTAATCCCGTTTTACCGTAAAAATCCGGTGTCGAAAAAACGAAGGGTAAAAAACTTACGAGACCCGATTGAGATTCGGGTTGTCCTTTTTGGGCATTAATCTATCCGTTGACGACTGAAAGCTATCAAAACCGTAGAACTTATCGTGGCCTTCGTTTTGAAAGGTTATGGCTCCTGTAACTCTAAACGAGCCAGAAGTTATGGTCGTCCGAATAATCGATATCTACAGGGTGCAACATCCGCGGTGCAAGGTGCAACATCCGTCCGAAATGGCGAAACAGTGTCGTACGACTTTTAGAAATGCGTGCATGGATTTGAAACGGAACAGTACCATGGTGCACCACTCTCCAGCGATGGTAAATCGAAGACGAGGCATGGTAATCCCGTTTTACCGTAAAAATCCGGTGTCGAAAAAACGAAGGGTAAAAAACTTACGAGACCCGATTGAGATTCGGGTTGTCCTTTTTGGGATTTAATCTATCCGTTGATAGCTAAAAGCTATCAAAGCCATAGCACTCATCGTGGCCTTCGTTTTGACAAGTTATGACTCCCGTAACTCTAAACGAGCCAGAAGTTAAGGCTGTCCGAATAATCGATATCTACAGGGTGCAATATCCGCGGTGCAAGGTGCAACATCCGTCTGAAATGGCGAAACAGTGCAGTACGACTTTTAGAAATGCGTGCATGGATTTGAAACGGAACAGTACCGTGGTGCACCACTCACCAGCGATGGTAAATCGAAGACGAGGCACGGTAATCCCGTTTTACCGTAAAAATCCGGTGTCGAAAAAACGAAGGGTGTAAAAACTTACGAGACCCGATTGAGATTCGGGTTCTCCTTTTTGGGCATTAATCTATCCGTTGATGGCTGAAATCTTTCAAAGCCATAGAACTCACCGTGGCCTTTGTTTTGACAGGTTATGGCTCCCGTAACTCTAAACGAGCCAGAAGTTTTGGCCGTCCGAATAATCGATATCTACAGGGTGCAACATCCTCGGTGCAAGGTGAAACATCCGTCCGAAATGGCGAAACAGTGTCGTACAACTTTTAGAAATGCGTGCATGGATTTGAAACGGAACAGTACCATGGTGCACCACTCTCCAGCGATGGTAAATCGAAGGCGAGGCACGGTAATCCCGTTTTACCGTAAAATTCCGGTGTCGAAAAAACGAAGGGTAAAAAACTTACGAGACCCGATTGAGATTCGGATTGTCCTTTTCGGGCATTAATCTATCCATTGACGGCTGAAAGTGGTCAAAGCCGTAGAACTCACCGTGGCCTTCGTTTTGACAGGTTATGGCTCCCGTAACTCTAAACGAGCCAGAAGTTATGGCCGTCCGAATAATCGATATCTACAGGGTGCAACATCCGCGGTGCAAGGTGCAACATCCGTCCGAAATGGCGAAACATTGTCGTACGACTTTTAGAAATGCGTGCATGGATTTGAAACGGAACAGTACCATGGTGCGCCACTCTCCAGCGATGGTAAATCGAAGACGAGGCACGGTAATCCCGTTTTACCGTAAAAATCCAGTGTCGAAAAAACGAAGGGTAAAAAACTTACGAACCCAGATTGGGATTCGGGTTGTCCTTTTTGGACATTAGTCTATCCGTTGACGGCTGAAAGCTGTCAAAGCCGTAGAACTCACCGTGGCCTTCGTTTTGATAGGTTATGGCTCCCATAACTCTAAACGAGCCAGAAGTTATGGTCGTCCGAATAATCGATATATACAGGGTGCAACATCCGCGGTGCAAGGTGCAACATCCGTCCGAAATGGCGAAACAGTGCCGTACGACTTTTAGAAATGCGTTCAGGGATTTGAAACAAAACAGTACCGTGGTGCACCACTCACCAACGATGGTAAATCGAAGACGAGGCACGGTAATCCCGTTTTACCGTAAAAATCTGGTGTCCAAAAAACGAAGGGTGTAAAAACTTACGAGACCCAATTGAGATTCGGGTTCTCCTTTTTGGGCATTAATCTATCCGTTGATGGCTAAAATCTTTCAAAGCCGTAGAACTCACCGTGGCCTTCGTTTTGACAGGTTATGGCTCCCGTAACTCTGAACGAGCCAGAAGTTATGGCCGTCCGAATAATCGATATCTACAGGGTGCAACATCCTCGGTGCAAGGTGAAACATCCGTCCGAAATGGCGAAACAGTGTCGTACGAATTTTAGAAATGCGTGCATGGATTTGAAACGGAACAGTACCATGGTGCACCACTCTCTAGTGATGGTAAATCGAAGGCGAGGCACGGTAATCTCGTTTTACCGTAAAATTCCGGTGTCGAAAAAACGAAGGGTAAAAAACTTACGAGACCCGATTGAGATTCGGGTTGTCCTTTTCGGCATTAATCTATCCATTGACGGCTGAAAGTGGTCAAAGCCGTAGAACTCATCGTGGCCTTCGTTTTGACAGGTTATGGCTCCCGTAACTCTAAACGAGCCAGAAGTTTTGGCCGTCCGAATAATCGATATCTACAGGGTGCAACATCCGCGGTGCAAGGTGCAACATCCGTCTGAAATGGCGAAACAGTGTCGTACGACTTTTAGAAATGCGTGCATGGATTTGAAACGGAATAGTACCATAGTGCACCACTCTCCAGCGATGGTAAATCGATGACGAGCCTCGGTAATCCCGTTTTACCGTAAAAATCCGGTGTCGAAAAAACGAAGGGTAAAAATCTTACGAACCCAAATTGAGATTCGGGTTGTCCTTTTCGGGCATTAATCTATCCGTTGACGGTTGAAAGCTGTCAAAGCTGTAGAACTCACCGTGGCCTTCGTTTTGACAGGTTATGGCTCCTGTAAATCTAAACGAGCCAGAAGTTATGGCCGTCCGAATAATCGATATATACAGGGTGCAACATCCGCGGTGCAAGGTGCAACATCCGTCCAAAATGGCGAAACAGTGTCGTACGACTTTTAGAAATGCGTGCATGGATTTAAAACGGACCAGTACCATGGTGCACCACTCTCTAGCGATGGTAAATCGAAGACGAGGCACGGTAATCCCGTTTTGCCGTAAAAATCCGGTGTCCAAAAAACGAAGGGTAAAAAACTTACGAGACCCGATTGAGATTCGGGTTGTCCTTTTTGGGCATTAATCTATCCGTTGACGGCTGAAAGTAGTCAAAGCCGTAGAACTCACCGTGGCCTTCGTTTTGACAGGTTATGGCTCCCGTAACTCTAAACGAGCCAGAAGTTATGGTCGTCCGAATAAGCGATATCTACAGGGTGCAACATCCGCGGTGCAAGGTGCAACATCCGTCCGAAATGGCGAAACAGTGTCGTACGACTTTTAGAAATGCGTGCATGGATTTGAAACGGAACAGTACCATAGTGCACCACTCTCCAGCGATGGTAAATCGATGACGAGCCTCGGTAATCCCGTTTTACCGTAAAAATCCGGTGTCGAAAAAACGAAGGGTAAAAATCTTACGAACCCAAATTGAGATTCGGGTTGTCCTTTTCGGGCATTAATCTATCCGTTGACGGCTGAAAGCTGTCAAACTTGTAGAACTCACCGTGGCCTTCGTTTTGACAGGTTATGGCTCCCGTAACTCTAAACGAGCCAGAAGTTATGGCTGTCCGAATAATCGATATATACAGGGTGCAACATCCGCGGTGCAAGGTGCAACATCTGCCCGAAATGGCGAAACAGTGTCGTACGACTTTTACAAATGCATGCATGGATTTGAAACGGAACAGTACCATGGTGCACCACTCTCCAGCGATGGTAAATCGAAGACGAGCCACGGTAATCCCGTTTTACCGTACAAATCCGGTGTCGAAAAAACGAAGGGTAAAAAATTTATGAACCCCGATTGAGATTCGGGTTGTCCTTTTCGGGCATTAATCTGTCCGTTGACGGCTAAAAGCTGTCAAAGCTGTAGAAATCACCGTGGCCTTCGTTTTGACAGGTTATGGCTCCCGTAACTCTAAATGAGCCAGAAGTTATGACCGTCCGAATAAACTATATCTACAGGGTGCAACATCCACGGTGCAAGGTGAAACATCCGTCCGAAATGGCGAAACAGTGTCGTACGACTTTTAGAAAAGCGTGCATGGATTTGAAACGGACAGTACCATGGTGCACCACTTTCCAGCGATGGTAAATCGAAGGCGAGGCACGGTAATCTCGTTTTACCATAAAAATCCGGTGTCGAAAAAACGAAGGGTAAAAAACTTACGAGACCCGATTGAGATTCGGGTTGTTCTTTTTGGGCATTAATCTATCCGTTGACGGCTGAAAGCTGTCAAAGCCGTAGAACTCATCGTAGCCTTCGTTTGGACAGGTTATGACTCCCGTAACTCTAAACGAGCCAGAAGTTATGGCCGTCCGAATAATTGATATCTACAGGGTGCAACATCCGCGGTGCAAGGTGTAACATCCGTCCGAAATGGCGAAACAGTATCATACGACTTTTAGAAATGCATGCATGGATTTGAAACAGAACAGTACCATGGTACACCACTCTCCAGTGATGGTAAATCGAAGACGAGGCACGGTAATTCCATTTTACCGTAAAAATCCGGTGTTGGAAAAACGAAGGGTAAAAAACTTACGAGACCCGATTGAGATTCGGGTTGTCCTTTTTGGGCATTAATTTATCCGTTAAATGCTGAAAGCGGTCAAAGCCGTAGAACTTATCGTGGCCTTCGTTTTGAAAGTTTATGGCTCCCGTAACTCTAAACGAGCCAAAAGTTATGGCCGTCCGATTAATCGATATCTACAGGGTGCAACATCCGCAGTGCAAGGTGCAACATCCGTCTGAAATGGCGAAACAGTGCCATACGACTTTTAGAAAAGCGTGCATGGATTTGAAACGGAACAGTACCATGGTGCACCACTCTCCAGCGATGGTAAATCGAAGGCCAGGCACGGTAATCCCGTTTTACCGTAAAAATCCGGTGTCGAAAAAACGAAGGGTAAAAAACTTACGAGACCCGATTGAGATTCGGGTTGTCCTTTTTGGGCATTAATCTATCTGTTGACGGCTGAAAGCTGTCAAAGCCGTAGAACTCATCGTGGCCTTCGTTTTGACAGGCTATGGCTCCCGTAACTCTAAACGAGCCAGAAGTTATGGCCGTCCGAAAAATCGATATCTACAGGGTGCAACATCCGCGGTGCAAGGTGCAACATCCGTCCGAAATGGCGAAAAAGTGTCGTACGACTTTTACAAATGCGTGCATGGATTTGAAACGGAACAGTACCATGGTGCACCACTCTCCAGCGATGGTAAATCGAAGACGAGGCACGGTAATCCCGTTTTACCGTAAAAATCCGGTGTCGAAAAAACGAAGGGTAAAAAACTTACGAGACCCGATTGAGATTCGGGTTGTCCTTTTTGGGATTTAATCTATCCGTTGATGGCTGAAAGCTGTCAAAGCCATAGAACTCATCATGGCCTTCGTTTTGACAGGTTATGACTCGCGTAACTCTAAACGAGCCAGAAGTTAAGGCTGTCCGAATAATCGATATCTACAGGGTGCAACATCCGCGGTGCAAGGTGCAACATCCGTCTAAAATGGCGAAACAGTGCAGTACGACTTTTAGAAATGCGTGCATGGATTTGAAACGGAACAAGACCATGGTGCACCACTCTCCAGGGATGGTAAATCGAAGGCGAGGCACTGTAATCCCGTTTTACTGTAAAAATCCGGTGTCGAAAAAACGAAGGGTAAAAAACTTACGAGACCCGATTGAGATTTGGGTTGTCCTTTTTGGGCATTAATCTATCCGTTGACGGCTGAAAGCTGTCAAAGCTGTAGAACTCATTGTGGCCTTCATTTTGACAGGGTATGTCTCCCGTAACCCTAAACGAGCCAGAAGTTATGGTCGTTCGAATAACCGATATCTACAGGGTGCAACATCCGCGGTGCAAGGTGCAACATCCGTCCGAAATGGCGAAACAGTGTCATACGACTTTTAGAAATGCGTGCATGGATTTGAAATGGAACAGTACCATGGTGCGCCACTCTCCAGCGATGGTAAATCGAAGACGAGGCACGGTAATCCCGTTTTACCGTAAAAATCAGGTGTCGAAAAAACGAAGGGTAAAACACTTACGAGATTCGATTGAGATTCTGGTTGTCCTTTTTGGGTATTAATCTATCCGTTGATGGCTGAAAGCGGTCAAAGCCGTAGAAATCATCGTGGCCTTTGTTTGGACAGGTTATGGCTCCCATAACTCTAAACGGACCAGAAGTTATGGCCGTCCGAATAATCGATATCTACAGGGTGCAACATCCGCGGTGCAAGGTGCAACATCCGTCCGAAATGGCGAAACAGTATCATACGACTCTTAGAAATGCATGCATGGATTTGAAACAGAACAGTACCATGGTGCACCACTCTCCTTTGATGGTAAATCGAAGACGAGGCACGGTAATCCCGTTTTACCGTAAAAATCCGGTGTCGATAAAACGAAGGGTAAAAAACTTATGAGACCTGATTGAGATTCGGGTCGTCCTTTTTGGGCATTAATCTATCCGTTGACGGCTGAAAGCGATCAAAGCCGTAGAACTCATTGTGGCCTTCGTTTTGACAGCTTATGACTCCCGTAACTCTAAACGAGCCAGAAGTTATGGCCGTCCGAATAATCGATATCTACAGGGTGCAACATCCGCGGTGCAAGGTGCAACATCCGTCTGAAATGGCGAAACAGTGCCGTACGACTTTTAGAAAAGCATGCATTGATTTGAAACGGAACAGTACCATGTTGCATCACTCTCCAGCGATGGGAAATCGAAGGCGAGGCATGGTAATCCCGTTTTACCGTAAAAATCCAGTGTCGAAAAAACGAAGGGTAAAAAACTTACGAGACCCGATTGAGATTCGGGTTGTCCTTTTTGGGCATTAATCAATCCGTTGACGGTTAAAAGATGTCAAAGCCATAGATCTCATCGTGACCTTCGTTTTGATAGGTTATGGCTCCCATAACTCTAAACGAACCAGAAGTTATGGCCGTCCGAATAATCGATATCTACAGGGTGCAACATCCGCGGTGCAATGTGCAACATCCGTCCGAAATGGCGAAACAGTGCCGTACGACTTTTAGAAATGCGTGCATGGATTTGAAACGGAACAGTACCATGGTGCACCACTCTCCAGCGATGGTGAATCGAAGACGAGCCACGGTAATCCCGTTTTACCGTAAAAATCCGGTGTCAAAAAAACGAAGGGTAAAAAACTTACTAACCCCGATTGTGATTCGGGTTGTCCTTTTCGGGCATTAATCTATCCATTGACGGCTGAAAGCTGTAAAAGCTGTAGAATTCACCATGGCCTTCTTTTTGACAGGTTATGGCTCCCGTAAATCTAAACGAGCCAGAAGTTATGGCTGTCCGAATAATCGATATATACAGGGTGCAACATCCGCGGTGCAAGGTGCAACATCCGTCCGAAATGGCGAAATAGTGCCGTACGACTTTTAGAAATGCGTGCATGGATTTGAAACGGAACAGTACCATGGTGCACCACTCTCCAACGATGGTAAATCGAAGACGAGGCACGGTAATCCCGTTTTACCGTAAAAATCCAGTGTCGAAAAAACGAAGGGTAAAAAACTTACGAGATCGGATTGAGATTCGGGTGGTCCTTTTTGGGCATTATTCTATCCGTTGACGGCTGAAAGTGGTCAAAGCCGTAGAACTCACCGTGGCCTTCGTTTAGACAGGTTATGGCTCCCGTAACTCTAAACGAGCCAAAAGTTATGGCCGTCCGAATAATCGATATCTACATGGTGCAACATCCGCGGTGCAAGGTGCAACATCCGTCTGAAATGGCGAAACAGTGCCGTACGACTTTTAGAAATGCATGCATGGATTTGAAACGGAACAGTACCATGGTGCAACACTCTCCAGCGATGGTAAATCGACGATGAGTGTAACGACCCGTATTTTACGTGTCGATAAAATCGTAAAATAGTTGCATTAGATCATTAGTATTATTTACGTCATCCATAGCCTAAGTCGTGTAAAAGATGGTTCATAAGGAAGTTAACTCGGTTGCATAGGGTCCTTAGATCGGCTCTTGGTTAGGTCGTAGATGGTTTTAAGTCGTGAACGACTTAGGGGATTACGACCTAGCAATTTAGATGTGATAGCTTGAGTCGTGTAGGAGATAAGTCGGTTGTACGACTTAGTGGTGTTGAGCGACTTGAGGTGTTGGCCGAGTTAAGGTGTAGCGAGTTAGAGGAGTTAGCGACTGGAACGAGTTAACGAGTTAAGGGATAAATCGTTAACGAGTTAGTGAGTTACTGGGGTTTTAAGTCGTAAACGACTTATAGTAGTTAACGGGTTAGTGAGTGAACGACCTAAGGCTTAAGTGGTTGGGTTGGCTGTGCGTTAAGTCGTTAGGCTGTGTTGTAGTTAGGTCGCTGAGTCGTGCGAATGAATTAGTGATAGGTCGTGGCTTCGTTGAGTCGGTAGGTCGTGGATGCGCATATGTTTTAGGTCGGAGGCTTTTTGAGTCGTGTGCAGTTGGGTCGGCCTCTCCGATGAGTCGTAGGTCGTAACTCGCGCGTGTGTTAGGTCGTGAGTCGTGCACGTGTGTCGAGTCGCGCGTGTTAGGTCGTATGCCGCATGCAGTTAAGTCGTGAGTCGGCAAGGTTAGGTCGTGGACGACTCATGGGTTAGGTCGTGGGCGACTTAAGGGGGGGCGACTCAGGGGAATTTCAGCCTATAAATAGAGGGGTTTGGCTCACTTTTTGGCACCGGATTTTGAACCGACGAAGTGCTTCCATTTTGAGAGCTCGACTACAACACTTCTTCACTTCATTTCTCCACTCTAATCTGGTGATTCCATCCATCCAAGATCGAAGATCAAGATCAAAGATTCAAGAGCCAAAGTTGAAGATCTTCATCCAACAAAGAGAGATTTCATCGTTTGAAGCGAGATTTTTGCCGGATCAAGCTTGGTTCCTTGCTGTCCAGATCTTGAGTTGATTGTTTTTAAGGTGTTTAGGTGATTAGGTGAGTGGTGGTTATCCCTCACACGGACCCAAGGGAGTATATTGGATTGGTGGCTTTTTTATGTGTTAAAGATAGTGATTTCTTGCATTTTCCTTAAGTCTGCATGTAGATCTATCACCTATGAAGTTTTGATATCTATTTTACTACATGTTCACTTATGCAAGTTCATTCATCAAGTTATAGAGACATTTGCCTATGCTTCATACTTGTTAGATTTGGACACTTTAATTACCAAATTGCCATTATTGTTGTAATTGCTTATTAGATCTTGTTGAATGTTTGATTGCTTGGATTAATGATTGATTTATGATTGATTTGATTGTTTCAAATTAGCTAGTAGTTGATTTGAACAAGTTGGTCGAGGATGATTCAAAAGCTAAGTGGAAAGGCTCTTGAATGGTGAAAGCTGCTTGTGGCATATGAAGCGGATGTGGAAGCTCATATGGATAGATTCGATAATGATGGACTTTGCCATGATGCGATGAGGCAAACCATGATGTGAGATGAGACTTTGCTATGATGCATTGAAGCAAAGCACAATGTGTGAAAGCCTTGGTTTAATCCGGACGGGATCATCCCAAGCATGTTGATAACTCGGTGATGCGGTCCGGGTTGGTTGATAATGGTGGGCTCGAGAGGCGCTTGGGCCAGTGTGAGAATAGTCGTCGAGGAGGATGACTAGGCGGCTTGGATCTTATCGTTATTGAAGGTTCTAGCATGCTCAAAGCAAGAGTACGTTGGAACGGGTCACGATGACGTTCCAGACACGGGTCATGATGACGTGTTAGTACTCTGGGCAGATGCGATAGTCCTGGGCACGGGTCATGATGACGTGCGGAGTTATGTCTAGAACCGGGGTTGCCATTAGCCCTTGACGGACGGCTGAAAGAAGGTGCCGATCATTCAATTAACGGTGATATCGAGGCAACATTAACAGTGATAGCCAGAGTCATGGATGTTTGATTGTACCATCATTCGGTCTCAAGAGCGGTGTTTTCTGGGTGCTTATCTGATCTTGGTTTAGGCCTTGGGGGTTTGTACTTGGAAAACATCGACCTTGACTCGAGTGATAATTACTTTACTTAAATTGTCTGCTTTGCTATGCTTGTTTATGCTTAGTGGGTCTGGGGGCTATCACTGTGGAATGAGGTGGAGTGGGATGGTTGAATTCCTATTCCTTTTATCCTTTATGCTCTTTTGGTATGTTTGATAGTTAATTTACTGCTCACTAAGACTGTTGTCTGACTCAAGGTTTTATGTTCAACTCTTATTACCTTGGGCTGTTCATCCATGTTGGGATGAGCAGACTAGGTAGCAGGTGACATGTGTTGTTCTTGGTTATCAACGATGCAGATGACGAAGACGAGCTGGAGGCTAGCATATTAGTTTTCTTACTATATGTACTGGATGTTCCGCTGCTTGTATATGTTCGAGTGTTATGTAGTGAGGCTTGATGTATTGATTGTTCAGATGCTTGTATCTAACCTTTATGAAGTCTATAAGATGATATTCTGTTATGAGCTTCACTATATACATATATTTCTCTATTGTATTTTATCCATGCGTTGTGAGTTTTACGTTAGAGTTTCTGTTTTACCTTACCTTAACCATCGTCCATGGCTGCCTGGCACGCTCTTCAGCGCACTATTTCCTTGTTTTGGTGCGGGAGTCATGGGCGGTCGTCACATTTGGTATCAGAGCTTTGGTTGATCGATTTTAGCCAACGCTCGCTGACGTAACTACGTATGAGAGACGTAATTGTATTTTGATGGATGATTACTATATATTATATAGTAGTTTAGAAGTATTTGAACTCCTTATGTAGTTGTTTCTCAAGGTGTTCTAAATCATTCCCTTTTGTAGATATTAAGGATGAGTCGAAGCGAGAGACAAGCTGCTAGGGAAAGCCGTGCTGTTGGGGGAGCTACTAACTATGCTGCGATGTTCGAAGCTATGATGACTTCGATCATGAGAAGGATACCAACTTCAGGACAGTCAGTAGATGTTGGAGTTCAAGTTCAAGCTCCAAGATCAGTGGATTTTGCTAAGTTGTGTAAGGACTATACTGCTCTTGGAGGGAAGGTTTTCTTGGGAACGGAATCAACCGTTGATGTTCAGAGGTGGATTGATGCTTGTGGAAGGATCTTTGGTGATTTGGGAATTGAGGATGCAACTAAGAGGAAGCTTGCATCAAGGCAGCTTCAGGGAAGGGCTTCTGATTGGTGGAATTCTATCACCATTGATACTCCAGAGGAAGAGATTACTTGGGAGCAGTTCCAAGTCAGATTTGAAGCTAAGTTCATCTCTGCGGCACAGAAATCTGTCCTGTTTAAGAAGTTTGTGGAACTCAAGCAAGGTGGGAGACCAGTTCTTGAGTATGTTTCTAAGTTTGAAGCTTTGTCCAAGTATGCTCGGTCGTATATTGAATCTCCCTATCAGAAGAATGAGAAGTTTGTGACAGGCTTGGACAATTATCTTGGGAGACAGTTGGTGGATCATCTGGACGATCCATTTGAGAAGCTTGTGGAGAAAGCTCTCAGGCATGAGAGTTTGTTTCCTATGGAAGGGTCTGTTTTTGCTGTGACCAAGGAAGAGTCCAAACCACAGCAGGGTGGAAACAAGAAGAGGAAGCAGCAGCATCAGAAGGGTAAGGATGGCCAGAAGAAGCCAAAGGGTGAAGTGACCTGCTACAATTGTCGGCAGAAGGGCCATTTCTCTAGGGATTGCAAGAATCCAAAGGTGCAGTTGAAGTGCCACAACTGTGATAAGTTGGGACACATCAAGAAGGACTGTCCAGAACCGAGGAAAGATAAGCAGATTGTGCAAGCTTATGCTTTGGGAGCCGTTCCATCGTCTTCGAAAGCTCCTACTGTTGATGAGAAAAGGAAGAGTGTGGTGGTTCAAGGTACTCTTTCCATTTGTGGTGTTCCAGTTAGAGTGTTGTTTGACACTGGGGCGTCACATTCGTTTGTTTGTGATGATCTTGTAGGCCGGTTGGGTTTAGAACCGGAAATTGTTGATTGACCATTGGTTGTGACTAATCCAGTTGGGGGTTCATCTTGTTTGTGTATGGTATGCCGTGGTCTAGTTGTATCGAGTCATGATTGCTCTTTTGTTTGTGATTGTTTTGTTCTGAACTTTGCGGGGTTCGGAATTATTTTGGGTATGGACTGGCTTAGGAAGTATGCGGCAAAGGTTGATTGTGAGAAACTGGAAGTGACAGTCGGGAATGTGGAAGGGCGAAAGGTTGTGATACGATGTAAGCATGAAGAAGGCGTCTTCATGGGCTTCATGTATTCGCTGGTTGTTCCACGGGATGGACTGTCATCGATGCCGGTTGTGAATGGATTTGAGGACGTCTTTGACGAGGTCAAAGGGTTACCGCCGCATAGGGAGATCGAGTTTCGTATCGATCTAGTTGAGGGAGCCAGACCTGTTGTGATGCCTCTTAGACGGATGGCGCCTAGAGAACAACAAGAGCTGAAGGTGCAGGTTGATGACCTTTTTCGGAAAGGATTCATTCGGCGTAGTGTGTCCGAATGGGGTGCACCAGTTGTGTTCGCAACCAAAGCGGATGGATCGTTGAGGTTGTGTGTGGATTATCGTGAGCTGAATAAGGTGACTAAGAAGAACAAGTATCCATTGCCGAGAATAGATGACTTGTTTGATCAGCTTCACGAGGCTAAGGTGTTTTCTCAAATGGATTTGGCAACATGATTTCACCAGTTGAGAGTGGCTAAGGATAGTGTGCCGAAGACTGCTTTTAGGACACCATCCGGTTTTTATGAGTGGCTGGTAATGCCGTTTGGATTGACTAATGCACCAGCATATTTTGTGGATCTTATGAATAGAGTGTTCAGAGATCAGTTGAACAAGTTTGTACTTGTGTTCGTGGATGATATTCTGATTTATTCCAGAACTGAGGAAGAGCATAAGACACACTTGCGTATTGTTTTGGAAATCTTACGGAAACATCAGCTGAAGGCTAAGTTTTCGAAGTGTCACTTCTGTAAGAGTGAAGTGAGGTTCTTAGGCCATGTTATCTCTGGAAATGGAATAGCGGTTGATCCCGCTAAGGTGGCAGCAATCCAGGATTGGGTTAGACCTAAGAATGCATCTGATGTGAGAAGTTTTCTTGGATTAGCAGGATATTATCGTCGGTTTATCAAAGACTTTTCCAAGATAGCTGCACCGTTAACAGGATTGACGAAAAAGAATCAGGTATTCATATGGGATGATAAGTGTGAGCAAGCTTTCGTAATCCTGAAAGAGCGACTGACAAGTGCTCCTGTTTTGACTATTCCAAGTGGGAATGATGAGATGGTGGTTTACACCGATGCATGTGGCACTGGACTTGGAGCAGTGCTAATACAAAAGGATAAAGTTGTTGCGTATGCAAGTCGACAACTAAAGCCGCATGAAAGGAATTACCCGACTCATGATTTGGAGTTAGCGGCGATTGTTTTTGCTCTGAAGATGTGGAGACATTATCTGTTGGGAGTTCGATTCGAGTTGTTTACGGATCATAAGTCGTTGAAGTATCTGTTCTCCCAAAAGGATTTGAATCTTCGGCAACAACGATGGCTAGAGTTCTTAGCATCGTATGATTTTGGTATAGCCTATACTTCGGGAAAAGGTAACGCAGTGGCAGATGCGTTAAGTCGAAGACATGCAGGATTGGGAGCCATCCTTTCGGAATGGAAGAATCTTGAGTATTTGGCTGGATTTGACTTCAGGCCTAAATGTGAATTGGAACCTAAGATGTTGGCAAACCTATCGATAAGACCTACTCTAGTGGAAAGGATTGGCGAGAGCCAAAAGCGAGACGATAAGTTTGTCAAGATTATCCGAAATTTGGAATTTGGATTGAACCCAGAAAAGGATAAGGGATACGAGGTCGATCGAGTGGGTTGGCTTCGGAAACAAGGACGACTAGTTGTTCCCGATATAGATGGATTGAGAGACTAAGTTCTTAGGGAAAGTCATCACTCGAAGATGACAATTCATCCAGGTGGAAATAAGATGTATCAGGATATGAAGAGAACCTACTACTGGGAAGGTATGAAGAAGGATGTTGGAAATTTTATTTCCAAGTGTATGAACTTGCAGTTGGTGAAAGCTGACCAGAAGAAGCCCAGTGGATTGCTTCAGCCATTAGAGGTTCTTACATGGAAGTGGGAGCAGGTATCGATGGATTTTATCGATGGTCTACCTAGAACCGGGGCAGGAAATGAAGGGATTTGGGTCATTGTAGATCGTTTGACTAAGAGTGCAAGATTCATTCCTGTTCGATCAACTAGGACTGCATCAAAGTTGGCTGAGCTTTATGTTAAGTGGATAGTTCGATTCCATGGTATTCCGAAGAATATAGTGAGCGATCGAGACCCATTGTTCACTAGTGGATTTTGGAAGAGCTTCCAGGAAGTTTTGGGAACCGAGTTGTGTTTGAGTACAGCTTATCACCCCCAAACAGATGGTCAGACTAAGAGAGTCAACCGAGTTTTGGAAGATCTCCTAAGGGCATGTGTTTTAGATTTCGGAGGATCATGGGAAGATCACCTTCATTTGGTGGAATTTGCACATAATAACAGTTACCAGTCAAGTATTGGTATGGCACCGTGTGAAGCATTATATGGAAGACCGTGTAACTCTCCGACATGTTGGTTGGAAACAGGAGAAAAGCTGATGCTTGGGCCAGAAATGATTCGACAGACTACGGATTGTGTAGAGATCATTCGGCGACGAATGAAGGCAGCCGAAGGTCGTCAGAAAAGTTATGCTGATAAGCGTCGTAAGGATTTGGAATTCGACGTAGGAGATATGGTTTTTGTGAAGATTTCTCCTCTGAAGAATGTTATTAGATTCGGGAAGAAAGGGAAATTGAATCCGAGATTTGTTGGACCATTCCCGATTATCGAGCGAATTGGAAAGCTCGCTTATAGATTGGAGTTACCGGAAAAGATGGCGGGTGTGCACAATGTTTTTCATGTATCTTATCTACGGAAGTATATGCATGACTCGAATACGGTGGTTTTTGCTGATAGCTGTGAAGACTTGGAGGTTGACCCAGTTGTTACGAGACCTCGTAAGCCGCTTCGTGTTGTTGAAACCGACACGAAACAGCTTAGGAGGATGACGGTCACGTTGCTCAAGGTATAATGGAGTGATGATGTTGACGACTGTACGTGGGAGGAGGAAGAGGGGATGAAAGCAGCTCATCCTGAACTCTTCGAGGTATGGCCCTAAGGTGTCGTGACATCTCACTAATTTGTAGCTTGTTCTAAGTCTTAGAATTCTGCATGCTAGGCTAGTAATTGGATGCATGGTTTGTTGATTGCTATGGATGGTAGGCATGCGGAATAAATTTGATTGCTCTTTGTTGTTTCGAATTTCGGGGGCGAAATTCCTAAGGGGGAGAGAATGTAACGACCCGTATTTTACGTGTAGATAAAATCGTAAAATAGTTGCATTATGTCGTTAGTATTGCTTATGTCATCCATAGCCTAAGTCGTCTAAAAGATGGTTCATAAGGAAGTTAACTCGGTTGCATAGGGTCCTTAGATCGGCTCTTGGTTAGGTCATAGATGGTTTTAAGTCGTGAACGACTTAGGGGATTACGACCTAGCAGTTTAGATGTGATAGCTTGAGTCGTGTAGGAGATAAGTCGGTTTTACGACTTAGTGGTGTTGAGCGACTTGAGGTGTTGGCCGAGTTAAGGTGTAGCGAGTTAGAGGAGTTAGCGACTTAGGGGCTGGAACGAGTTAACGAGTTAAGGGATAAATCGTTAACGAGTTAGTGAGTTACTGGGGTTTTAAGTCGTAAACGACTTATAGTAGTTAACGGGTTAGTGAGTGAACGACCTAAGGCTTAAGTCGTTGGGTTGGCTGTGTGTTAAGTCGTTAGGCTGTGCTGTAGTTAGGTCGCTGAGTCATGCGAATGACTTAGTGATAGGTCGTGGCTTCGTTGAGTCGGTAGGTCGTGGATGCGCATATGTTTTAGGTCGGAGGCTTTTTGAGTCGTGTGCAGTTGGGTCGGCCTCTCCGATGAGTCGTAGGTCGTAACTCGCGCGTGTGTTAGGTCGTGAGTCGTGCACCTGTGTTGAGTCGCGCGTGTTAGGTCGTATGCCGCATGCAGTTAAGTCGTGGGTCGGCAAGGTTAGGTCGTGGATGACTCATGGGTTAGGTCGTGGGCGACTTAAGGGGGGGCGACTCAGGGGAATTTCAGCCTATAAATAGAGGGGTTTGGCTCACTTTTTGGCACCAGATTTTGAACCGACGAAGTGCTTCCATTTTGAGAGCTCGACTACAACACTTCTTCACTTCATTTCTCCACTCTAATCTGGTGATTCCATCCATCCAAGATCGAAGATCAAGATCAAAGATTCAAGAGCCAAAGTTGAAGATCTTCATCCAACAAAGAGAGATTTCATCGTTTGAAGCGAGATTTTTGCCGGATCAAGCTTGGTTCCTTGCTGTCCAGATCTGGAGTTGATTTTTTTTAAGGTGTTTAGGTGATTCGGTGAGTGGTGGTTATCCCTCACACGGACCCAAGGGAGTATATTGGATTGGTGGCTTGTTTATGTGTTAAAGATAGTGATTTCTTGCATTTTCCTTAATTCTGCATGTAGATCTATCACCTATGAAGTTTTGATATCTATTTTACTACATGTTCACTTATGCAAGTTCATTCATCAAGTTATAGAGACATTTGGATTGATTCATACTTGTTAGATTTGGACACTTTAATTACCAAATTGCCATTATTGTTGTAATTGCTTATTAGATCTTGTTGAATGTTTGATTGCTTGGATTAATGATTGATTTATGATTGATTTGATTGTTTCAAATTAGCTAGTAGTTGATTTGAACAAGTTGGTCGAGGATGATTCAAAAGCTAAGTGGAAAGGCTCTTGAATGGTGAAAGCTGCTTGTGGCATATGAAGCGGATGTGAAAGCTCATATGGATAGATTCGATGATGATGGACTTTGCCATGATGCGATGAGGCAAACCATGATGTGAGATGAGACTTTGCTATGATGCGTTGAAGCAAAGCACAATGTGTGAAAGCCTTGGTTTAATCCAGGCGGGATCATCCCAAGCATGTTGATAACTCGGTGATGCGGTCCGGGTTGGTTGATAATGGTGGGCTCGAGAGGCGCTTGGGCCAGTGTGAGAATATTCGTCGAGGAGGATGACTAGGCGGCTTGGATCTTATCGTTATTGAAGGTTCTAGCATGCTCAAAGCAAGAGTACGTTGGAACGGGTCACGATGACGTTCCAGACACGGGTCATGATGACGTGTTAGTACTCTGGGCAGATGCGATAGTCCTGGGCACGGGTCATGATGACGTGCGGAGTTATGTCTAGAACTGGGGTTGCCATTAGCCCTTGACGGACGGCTGAAAGAAGGTGCCGGTCATTCAATTAACGGTGATATCGAGGCAACGTTAACAGTAATAGCCAGAGTCATGGATGTTTGATTGTACCATCATTCGGTCTCAAGAGCGGTGTTTTCTGGATGCTTATCTGATCTTGGTTTAGGCCTTGGGGGTTTGTACTTGGAAAACATCGACCTTGACTCGAGTGATAATTACTTTACTTAAATTGTCTGCTTTGCTATGCTTGTTTATGCTTTGTGGGTCTGGGGGCTATCACTGTGGAATGAGGTGGAGTGGGATGGTTGAATTCCTATTCCTTTTATCCTTTATGCTCTTTTGGTATGTTTGATAGTTAATTTACTGCTCACTAAGACTGTTGTCTGACTCAAGGTTTTATGTTCAACTCTTATTACCTTGGGCTGTTCATCCATGTTGGGATGAGCAGACTAAGTAGCAGGTGACAGGTGCTGTTCTTGGTTATCAACGATGCAGATGACGAAGACGAGCTGGAGGCTAGCATATTAGTTTTCTTACTATATGTACTGGATGTTCCGCTGCTTGTATATGTTCGAGTGTTATGTAGTGAGGCTTGATGTATTGATTGTTCAGATGCTTGTATCAAACCTTTATGAAGTCTATAAGATGATATTCTGTTATGGGCTTCACTATATACATATATTTCTCTATTGTATTTTATCCATGTGTTGTGAGTTTTACGTTAGAGTTTCTGTTTTACCTTACCGTGACCATCGTCCATGGCTGCCTGGCACGCTCTTCAGCGCACTATTTCCTTGTTTTGGTGCGGGAGTCGTGGGCGGTCGTCACAACGAGCCACGGTAATCCCGTTTTACCGTAAAAATCCGGTGTCGAAAAAAAGAAGGGTAAAAAACTTACGAGACGCGATTGAGATTCGGGTTGTCCTTTTTGGGCATTAATCTATCCGTTGACGGCTGAAAGCTGTCAAAGCCGTAGAACTCAACGTGGCCTTCGTTTTGACAGGTTATGGCTCCCGTAACTCTAAACGAGCCAGAAGTTATGGTCGTCCGAATAATCGATATCTACAGGGTGCAACATCCGCGGTGCAAGGTGCAACATCCGTCTGAAATGGCGAAACAGTGTCGTGCGACTTTTAGAAATGCGTGCATGGATTTGAAACGGAATAGTACCATGGTGCACCACTCTCCAGCGATGGTAAATCAAAGGCGAGGCACGATAATCCCGTTTTACCGTAAAAATCCGGTGTCGAAAAAACAAAGGGTAAAAAACTTACGAGACCCGATTGAGATTCGGGTTGTCCTTTTGGGCATTAATCTATCCGTTGATGGCTGAAAGCTGTCAAAGCCGTAGAACTCATCTTGGCCTTCGTTTTGACGGGTTATGGCTCCCGTAACTCTAAACGAGCCAGAAGTTATGACCGTCCGAATAATCGATATCTACAGGGTGCAACATCCGCGGTGCAAGGTGCAACATCCGTCCGAAATGGCGAAACTGTGCCGTACGACTTTTAGAAATGCGTGCATGGATTCAAAACGGAACATTAGCATGGTACACCACTCTCAAGCGATGGTAAATCGAAGTCGAGGCACGGTAATCCCGTTTTACTGTAAAAATCCGGTGTCGAAAAAACGATGGGTAAAAAACTTACGAGACTCGATTGAGATTCGGGTTGTCCTTTTTGGGCGTTAATCTATCCGTTGACGGCTGAAAGCTGTCAAAGCCGTAGAACTCATCGTGGCCTTCGTTTTGACAGGTTATGACTCCCGTTACTCTAAACGAGCTAGAAGTTATGGCCGTCCGAATAATCAATATCTACAGGGTGCAATATCCGCGGTGCAAGGTGCAACATCCGTCCGAAATGGTGAAACAGTGTCGTACGACTTTTAGAAATGCGTGCATGGATTTGAAACGGAATAGTACCATGGTGCACCAATCTCCAGCGATGGTAAATTGAGGACGAGGCACGGTAATCTCGTTTTACCGTAAAAATCCATTGTCGAAAAAACGAAGGGTAAAAAACTTACGAGACCCGATTGAGATTCGGGTTGTCCTTTTTGGGCATTAATCTATCCGTTGACGGCTGAAAGCTGTCAAAGCCGTAGAACTCATCATGGCCTTCGTTTTGACAGGTTATGGCGCCCGTAACTCTAAATGAGCCAGAAGTTATTGCCGTCCGAATAATCGATATATACAAGGTGCAACATTCGCGGTGCATGGTGCAACATCCGTCTGAATTGGCGAAACTGTGCTGTACGACTTTTAGAAATGCGTGCATGGATTTGAAATGGAACAGTACATTGGTGCACCACTCCCCAGCGATGGTAAATCGAAGGCGAGGCACGATAATCCCGTTTTACCGTAAAAATCCTGTGTCGAAAAAACGAAGGGTAAAAAACTTACGAGACCCGATTGAGATTCGGGTTTCCTTTTTGGGCATTAATCTATCCGTTGAAGGTTGAAAGCTGTCAAATCCGTAGAACTCATCGTGGCCTTCGTTTTGACAGGTTATGGCTCCCGTAACTCTAAACGAGCCAGAAGTTATGGTCGTCCGAATAACCGATATCTACAGGGGGCAACATCCGCGGTGCAAGGTGCAACATCCGTCCGGAATGGCGAAACAGTGTCGTACGACTTTTAGAAATGCGTGCATGGATTTGAAACGGAACAGTACCATGGTGCACCTCTCTACATCGATGGTAAATCGAAGACGAGGCACGGTAATCCCGTTTTACCGTAAAAATCCGGTGTCGAAAAAACAAGGGTAAAAAACTTACGAGACCCGATTGAGATTCAGGTTGTCCTTGTTGGGCATTAATCTATCCGTTGACGGCTGAAAGCTGTCAAAGCCGTAGAACTCATCGTGGCCTTCGTTTGGACAGGTTATGGTTCCCGTAACTCTAAACGAGCCCGAAGTTATGGCAGTCCGAATAATCGATATCTACAGGGTGCAACATCCGCGGTGCAAGGTGCAACATCCGTCCGAAATGGCGAAACCGTATCATACGACTTTTAGAAATGCATGCATGGATTTGAAACGGAACAGTGCCATGGTACACCACTCTCCAGCGATGGTAAATCGAAGGTGAGGCACGGTAATCCCGTTTTACCGTAAAAATCCGCTGTCGAAAAAACGAAGGGTAAAAAACTTACGAGACTCGATTGAGATTCGGGTTGTCCTTTTCGGGCATTAATCTATCCGTTGACGGCTGAAAGCTGTCAAAACCGTAGAATTCATCGTTTCCTTCGTTTTGACAGGTTATGGCTCCCGTCACTCTAAACGCGACAGAAGTTATGGCCGTCCGAATAATCGATATCTACTGGGTGCAACATCCGCGGTGCAAGGTGCAACATCCGTCCGAAATGGCGAAACAGTGCCTTATGACTTTTAGAAATGCGTGCATGGTTTTGAAACGGAACAGTACCATGGTGCACCACTCTCCAGCGATGGTAAATCGAAGGAGAGGCACGGTAATCCCGTTTTACCGTAAAAATCCGGTGTCGAAAAAACGAAGGGTAAAAAACTTACGAGGCCCGATTGAGATTCGGGTTGTCCTTTTTGGGCATTAATCTATCTGATGACGGCTGAAAGCGGTCAAAGCCGTAGAACTCACCGTGGCGTTCGTTTAGATAAGTTATGGCTCCCGTAACTCTAAACGAGCCAGAAGTTATGGCCGTCCGAATAATCGATATCTACAGGGTGCAACATCCGCGTGCAAGGTGCAACATTCGTCCGAATTGGCGAAACAGTGCCATACGACTTTTAGAAATGCGTGCATGGATTCGAAACGGAACATTACCATGGTGCACCACTCTCCAGCGATGGTAAATCGAAGACGGGCCACGGTAATCCCGTTTTACCGTAAAAATCCGGTGTCGAAAAAACGAAGGGTAAAAACTTACGAACCCAGATTGAGATTCGGGTTGTCCTTTTCTGGCATTAATCTATCCGTTGACGGATGAAAGCTGTCAAAGCTGTAGAACTCACTGTTGCCTTCGTTTTGACAGGTTATGGCTCCCGTAAATCTAAACGAGCCAGAAGTTATGACTGTCCGAATAATCGATATATACAGGGTGCGACATCCGCGGTGCAAGGTGCAACATCCGTCCGAAATGGCGAAACAGTGCCGTACGAATTTTAGAAATGCGTGCATGGATTCGAAACGGAACATTACCATGGTGCACCACTCTCCAGCGATGGTAAATCGAAGGCGAGGCACGGTAATCCCGTTTTACCGTAAAAATCCGGTGTCGAAAAAACGAAGGGTAAATAACTTACGAGACTCAATTGAGATTCGGGTTGTCCTTTTTGGGCATTAATCTATCCGTTGACGGCTGAAAGCTGTCAAAGCCGTAGAACTCATCGTGGCCTTCGTTTTGACAGGTTTTGACTCCCGTTACTCTAAACGAGCCAGAAGTTATGCCCGTCCGAATAATCTATATCTACAGGGTGCAACATCCGCGGTGCAAGGTGCAACATCCGTCCGAAATGGCGAAACAGTGTCGTACGACTTTTAGAAATGCGTGCATGGATTTGAAACGGAACAGTACTATGGTGCACCACTCTCCAGCGATGGTAAATCGAAGACGAGGCACGGTAATCTCGTTTTACCGTAAAAATCCGTTGTCGAAAAAACGAAGGGTAAAAAACTTACGAGACCCGATTGAGATTCGGGTTGTCCTTTTTGGGCTTTAATCTATCCGTTGACGGCTGAAAGCTGTCAAAGCCGTAGAACTCATCGTGGCCTTCGTTTTGACAGGTTATGGCGCCCGTAACTCTAAACGAGCCAGAAGTTATTGCCGTCCGAATAATCGAAATATACAGGGTGCAACATTCGCGGTGCACGGTGCAACATCCGTCTGAAATGGCGAGACAGTGCCGTACGACGTTTAGAAATGCATGCATGGATTTTAAATGGAATAGTATCAAGGTGCACCACCCCCCAGCGATGGTAAATCGAAGGCGAGGCACGGTAATCCCTTTTTACCGTAAAAATACTGTGTCGAAAAAACGAAGGGTAAAAAACTTACGAGACCCGATTGAGAATCGGGTTTCCTTTTTGGGTATTAATCTATCCGTTGAATGTTGAAAGCTGTCAAAGCCGTAGAACTCATCGTGGCCTTCGTTTTGACAGGTTATGGCTCCCGTAACTCTAAACGAGCCAGAAGTTATGGCCGTCCGAATAACCGATATCTGCAGGGTGCAACATCCGCGGTGCAAGGTGCAACATCCGTTCGAAATGGCGAAACAGTGTCGTACGACTTATAGAAATGCGTGCATGGATTTGAAACGGAACAGTACCATGGTGCACCACTCTCCATCGATGGTAAATCGAAGACGAGGCACGGTAATCCCGTTTTACCGTAAAAATCCGGTGTCGAAAAAACAAGGGTAAAAAACTTACTAGACCCGATTGAGATTCGGGTTGTCCTTTTTGGGCATTAATCTATCCGTTGACGGCTGAAAGCTGTCAAAGCCGTAGAACTCATCGTGGCCTTCGTTTGGACAGGTTATGGTTCCCGTAACTCTAAACGAGCCAGAAGTTATGGCCGTCCGAATAATCGATATCTACAGGGTGCAACATCCGCGGTGCAAGGTGCAACATCCGCCCGAAATGGCGAAACCGTATCATACGACTTTTAGAAATGCATGCATGGATTTGAAACGGAACAGTGCCATGGTGCACCACTCCCCAGCGATGGTCAATCGAAGGCGAGGCACGGTAATCCCGTTTGACCGTAAAAATCCGGTGTCGAAAAAACGAAGGGTAAAAAACTTACGAGACTCGATTGAGATCTGGGTTGTCCTTTTCGGGCATTAATCTATCCGTTGACGGCTGAAAGCTATCAAAGCCGTAGAACTCATCGTTTCCTTCGTTTTGACAGGTTATGGCTCCCGTAACTCTAAACGAGCCAGACGTTATGGCCGTCCGAATAATCGATATCTACAGGGTGCAACATCCGCGGTGCAAGGTGCAACATCCGTCCGAAATGCCGAAACAGTGCCTTACGACTTTTAGAAATGTGTGCATGGATTTAAAACGGAACAGTACCATGGTGCACCACTCTCCAGCGATGGTAAATCGAAGACGAGGCACGGTAATCCCGTTTTACGTTAAAAACCCGGTGTCGAAAAAACGAAGGGTAAAAAACTTACGAGACCCGATTGAGATTCGGGTTGTCCTTTCTGGGCATTAATCTATCCGTTGACGGCTGAAAGCGGTCAAAGCCGTAGAACTTACCGTGGCCTTCGTTTAGACAGGTTATGGCTCCCGTAACTCTAAACGAGCCAGAAGTTATGGCCGTCCGAATAATCGATATCTACAGAGTGCAACATCCGCGGTGCAAGGTGCAACATCCGTCCGAATTGGAGAAACAGTGCCATACGACTTTTAGAAATGCTTGCAAGGATTTGAAACGGAACATTACCATGGGGCACCACTCTCCAGCGATGGTAAATCGAAGACGAGCCACGGTAATCCCGTTTTACCGTAAAAATCCGGTGTCGAAAAAACGAAGGGTAAAAACTTACGAACCCAGATTGAGATTCGGCTTGTCCTTTTCTGGCATTAGTCTATCCGTTGACGGCTGAAAGCTATCAAAGCTGTAGAACTAACCGTGGCCTTCTTTTTGACAGGTTATGGCTCCCGTAAATCTAAACGAGCCAGAAGTTATGGCTGTCCGAATAATCGATATATACAGGGTGCAACATCCGCGGTGCAAGGTGCAACATCCGTCCAAAATGGCGAAACAGTGTCGTACGACTTTTAGAAATGCGTGCATGGATTTGGAACGGAACAGTACCATGGTGCACCACTCTCCAGCGATGGTAAATCAAAGACGAGCCACGGTAATCCCGTTTTACCGTAAAAATCCGGTGTCGAAAAAACGAAGGGTAAAAAACTTACGAACCCCGATTGAGATTCGGGTTGTCGTTTTCGGGCATAAATCTATCCGTTGATGGTTGGAAGATGTCAAAGCTGTAGAACTCACCGTGGCCTTCGTGTTGATAGGTTATGGCTCCCGTAACTCTAAACGAGCCAGAAGTTATGACCGTCCGAATAATCGATATCTGCAGGGTGCAACATCCGCGGTGCAAGGTGCAACATCCGTTCGAAATGGCGAAACAGTGTCGTACGACTTTTAGAAATGCGTGCATGGATTTGAAACGGAACAGTGCCATGGTGCACCACTCTCCAGCGATGGTAAATCGAAGGGGAGGCACGGTAATCCCGTTTTACCGTAAAAATCCGGTGTCGAAAAAGCGAAGGGTAAAAAACTTACGAGACTCGATTGAGATTCGGGTTGTCCTTTTTGGGCATTAATCTATCCGTTGACGGCAGAAAGCTGTCAAAGCCGTAGAACTCATCGTGGCCTTCGTTTGGACAGGTTATGGTTCCGGTAACTCTAAACGAGCCAGAAGTTATGGCCGTCCGAATAATCGATATCTACAGGGTGCAACATCCGCGGTGCAAGGTGCAACATCCGCCCGAAATGGCGAAACCGTATCATACGACTTTTAGAAATGCATGCATGGATTTGAAACGGAACAGTGCCATGGTGCACCACTCTCCAGCGATGGTCAATCGAAGGCGAGGCACGGTAATCCCGTTTGACCGTAAAAATCCGGTGTCGAAAAAACGAAGGGTAAAAAACTTACGAGACTCGATTGAGATCAGGGTTGTCCTTTTCGGGCATTAATCTATCCGTTGACGGCTGAAAGCTATCAAAGCCGTAGAACTCATCGTTTCCTTCGTTTTGACAGGTTATGGCTCCCGTAACTCTAAACGAGCCAGACGTTATGGCCGTCCGAATAATCGATATCTACAGGGTGCAACATCCGCGGTGCAAGGTGCAACATCCGTCCGAAATGCCGAAACCGTGCCTTACGACTTTTAGAAATGTGTGCATGGATTTAAAACGGAACAGTACCATGGTGCACCACCCTCCAGCGATGGTAAATCGAAGACGAGGCACGGTAATCCCGTTTTACGTTAAAAACCCGGTGTCGAAAAAACGAAGGGTAAAAAACTTACGAGACCCGATTGAGATTCGGGTTGTCCTTTCTGGGCATTAATCTATCCGTTGACGGCTGAAAGCGGTCAAAGCCGTAGAACTCACCGTGGCCTTCGTTTAGACAGGTTATGGCTCCCGTAACTCTAAACGAGCCAGAAGTTATGGCCGTCCGAATAATCGATATCTACAGAGTGCAACATCCGCGGTGCAAAGTGCAACATCCGTCCGAATTGGAGAAACAGTGCCATACGACTTTTAGAAATGCTTGCAAGGATTTGAAACGGAACATTACCATGGTGCACCACTCTCCAGCGATGGTAAATCGAAGACGAGCCACGGTAATCCCGTTTTACCGTAAAAATCCGGTGTCGAAAAAACGAAGGGTAAAAACTTACGAACCCAGATTGAGATTCGGCTTGTCCTTTTCTGGCATTAGTCTATCCGTTGACGGCTGAAAGCTGTCAAAGCTGTAGAACTAACCGTGGCCTTCGTTTTGACAGGTTATGGCTCCCGTAAATCTAAACGAGCCAGAAGTTATGGCTGTCCGAATAATCGATATATACAGGGTGCAACATCCGCGGTGCAAGGTGCAACATCCGTCCGAAATGGCGAAACAGTGTCGTACGACTTTTAGAAATGCGTGCATGGATTTGAAACGGAACAGTACCATGGTGCACCACTCTCCAGCGATGGTAAATCGAAGACGAGCCACGGTAATCCCGTTTTACCGTAAAAATCCGGTGTCGAAAAAACGAAGGGTAAAAAACTTACGAACCCCGATTGAGATTCGGGTTGTCGTTTTCGGTCATAAATCTATCCGTTGACGGTTGGAAGATGTCAAAGCTGTAGAACTCACCGTGGCCTTCGTGTTGATAGTTATGGCTCCCGTAACTCTAAACGAGCCAGAAGTTATGACCGTCCGAATAATCGATATCTACAGGGTGCAACATCTGCGGTGCAAGGTGCAACATCCGTCCGAAATGGCGAAACAGTGCCGTACGACTTCTAGAAATGCGTGCATGGATTTGAAACGGAACAGTGCCATGGTGCACCACTCTCCAGCGATGGTAAATTGAAGGGGAGGCACGGTAATCCCGTTTTACCGTAAAAATCCGGTGTCGAAAAAGCGAAGGGTAAAAAACTTACGAGACTCGATTGAGATTCGGGTTGTCCTTTTTGGGCATTAATCTATCCGTTGACGGCTGAAAGCTGTCAAAGCCATAGAACTCATCGTGGCCTTCGTTTTGACAGGTTATGGCTCCCGTTACTCTAAACGAGTCAGAAGTTATGCCCGTCCAAATAATCGATATCAACAGGGTGCGACATCCGCGTGCAAGGTGCAACATCCGTCCGAAATGGCGTAACAGTGTCGTACGACTTTTAGAAATGCGTGCATGGATTTGAAACGGAACAGTACCATGGTGCACCACTCTCCAGCGATGGTAAATCGAAGACGAGGCACGGTAATCCCGTTATACCGTAAAAATCCGGTGTCGAAAAAACGAAGGGTAAAAAAACTTATGAGACCCGATTGAGATTCGGGTTGTCCTTTTTGGGATTTAATCTATCCGTTGACGGCTGAAAGCTGTCAAAGCCGTAGAACTCATTGTGGCCTTCGTTTTGACAGGTTATGACTCCCGTAACTCTAAACGAGCCAGAAGTTATGGCCGTCCGAATAATCGATATCTACAGGGTGCAACATCCACGGTGCAAGGTGCAACATCCGTCTGAAATGGAGAAACAGTGCCGTACGACTTTTAGAAAAGCATTCATGGATTCGAAACGGAACAGTACCATGGTGCATCACTCTCCAGCGATGGTAAATCGAAGGCGAGGTACGGTAATCCCGTTTTACCGTAAAAATCCGGTGTCGAAAAAACGAAGGGTAAATAACTTACGAGACTCAATTGAGATTCGGGTTGTCCTTTTTGGGCATTAATCTATCCTTTGACGGCTGAAAGATGTCAAAGCCGTAGAACTCATCGTGGCCTTCGTTTTGACAGGTTATGGCTCCCGTAACTCTAAACGAGCCAGAAGTTATGACCGTTCGAATAATCGATATCTACCGGGTGCAACATCCGCGGTGCAAGGTGCAACATCCGTCCGAAAAGGCGAAACAGTGCCGTACGACTTTTAGAAATGCGTGCATGGATTTGAAACAGAACAGTCCCATGGTGCACCACTCTCCAGCGATGGTGAATCGAAGACGAGCCACGGTAATCCTGTGTTACCGTAAAAATCCGGTGTAAAAAAAACGAAGGGTAAAAAACATACGAACCCCGATTGAGATTCGGGTTGTCCTTTTCGGGCATTAATCTATCCATTGACGGCTGAAAGCTGGCAAAGCTGTAGAACTCACCGTGGCCTTCGTTTTGACAGGTTATGGCTCCCGTAAATCCAAACGAGCCAGAAGTTATGCCTGTCCGAATAATCGATATATACAGGGTGCAACATCCGCGGTGCAAGGTGCAACATCCGTCCGAAATGGCGAAACAGTGTCGTACGACTTTTAGAAATGCGTGCACGGATTTGAAATGGAACAGTACCATGGTGCAACACTCTCCAGCGATGGTAAATCGAAGACGAGCCACGGTAAGACCGTTTTACCGTAAAAATCCGGTGTCGAAAAAACGAAGGGTAAAAAACTTACGAACCCCAATTGAGATTCGGGTTGTCATTTTCGGGCATTAATCTATCCGTTGACGGCTGAAAGCTGTCAAAACTGTAGAACTCACCGTGGCCTTCGTTTTGACAGGTTATGGCTCCCATAATTCTAAATGAGCCAGAAGTTATGACCGTCCGAATAATCGATATCTACAGGGTGCAACATCCGCGGTGCAAGGTGCAACATCCGTCCGAAATGCCGAAACAGTGTCGTACGACTTTTAGAAATGCGTGCATGGATTTGAAACGGAACAGTACCTTGGAGCACCACTCTCCAGCGATGTTAAATCGAAGACAAGGCACGGTAATCCCGTTTTACCGTAAAAATCCGGTGTCGAAAAAACAAAGGGTAAAAAACTTACGAGACCCGATTGAGATTCGGGTTGTCCTTTTTGGGCATTAATCTATCCGTTGACCGCTGAAAGCGGTCAAAGCCGTAGAACTCACCGTATCCTTCGTTTAGACAGGTTATGGCTCCCGTAACTCTGAACGAGCCAAAAGTTATGGCCGTCCGAATAATCGATATCTACAGGGTGCAACATCCGCGGTGCAAGGTGCAACATCCGTCTGAAATGGCGAAACAGTGTCGTACGACTTTTAGAAATGCATGCATGGATTTGAAACAGAATAGTACCATGATGCACCACTCTCCAGCGATGGTAAATCGAAGACGAGCCACGGTAATCCCGTTTTACCGTAAAAATCCGGTGTCGAAAAAAACGAAGGGTAAAAAACTTACGAGACCCGATTGAGATTCAGGTTGTCCTTTTTGGGCATTAATCTATCCGTTGACGGCTAAAAGCTGTCAAAGCCGTAGAACTCAACGTGGCCTTCGTTTTGACAGGTTATGGCTCCCGTAACTCGTTACCCGTAACTCTAAACGAGCCAGAAGTTATGGCCGTCCGAATAATCGATATCTACAGGGTGCAACATCCGCGATGCAAGGTGCAACATCCGTCTGAAATGGCGAAACAGTGCCGTACGACTTTTAGAAATGCGTGCATGGATTTGAAACGGAACATTACCATGGTGCACCACTCTGCAGCGATGGTAAATCGAAGGCGAGGCACGGTAATCACGTTTTACCGTAAAAATCCGGTGTCGAAAAAACGAAGGGTAAAAAACTTACGAGACCCGATTGAGATTCGGGTTGTCCTTTTGGGCATTAATCTATCCGTTGACTGCTGAAAGCTGTCAAAGCCATAGAACTCATCGTGGCCTTCGTTTTGACAGGTTATGGCTCCCATAACTCTAAACGAGCCAGAAGTTATGGCCGTCCGAATAATTGATATCTACAGGGTGCAACATCCGCGGTGCAAGGTGCAACATCCGTCCGAAATGGCGAAACAGTGTCGTACGACTTTTAGAAATGCGTGCATGGATTCGAAACGGAACATTACCATGGTGCACCACCCTCCAGCAATGGTAAATCGAAGGCGAGGCACGGTAATCCCGTTTTACCGTAAAAACCCGGTGTCGAAAAAACGAAGGGTAAAAAACTTACGAGACCCGATTGAGATTCGGGTTGTCCTTTTGGGCATTAATCTATCCGTTGACTGCTGAAAGCTGTCAAAGCCGTAGAACTCATCGTGGCCTTCGTTTTGACAGGTTATGGCTCCCGTAACTCTAAACGAGCCAGAAGTTGTGGCCGTCCGAATAATCGATATCTACAGGGTGCAACATCCGCGGTGCAAGGTGCAACATCCGTCCGAAATGGCGAAACAGTGTCGTACGACTTTTAGAAATACGTGCATGGATTCGAAACGGAACATTACCATGGTGCACCACCCTCCAGCAATGGTAAATCGAAGGCGAGGCACGGTAATCCCGTTTTACCGTAAAAATCCGGTGTCGAAAAAACGAAGGGTAAAAAACTTACGAGACTCGATTGAGATTCGGGTTGTCCTTTTCGGGCATTAATCTATCCGTTGACGGCTGAAAGCTGTCAAAGCCGTAGAACTCATCGTTTCCTTCGTTTTGGCAGGTTATGGCTCCCGTAACTCTAAACGAGCCAGAAGTTATGGCCGTCCGAATAATCGATATCTACAGGGTGCAACATCTGCGGTGCAAGGTGCAACATCCGTCCGAAATGGCGAAACAGTGCCTTACGACTTTTAGAAATGCGTGCATGGATTTGAAACGGAACAGTACCATGGTGCACCCCTCTCCAGCGATGGTAAATCGAAGACGAGGCACGTTAATCCCGTTTTACCGTAAAAATCCGGTGTCGAAAAAACGAAGGGTAAAAAACTTACGAGACCCGATTGAGATTCGGGTTGTCCTTTTTGGGCATTAATTTATCCGTTGACGGCTGAAAGCGGTCAAAGCCATAGAACTCACCGTGGCCTTCGTTTAGACAGGTTATGGCTCCCGTAACTCTAAACGAGCCAGAAGTTATGGCCGTCCGAATAATCGATATCTACAGGGTGCAACATCCGCAGTGCAAGATGCAACATCCCTCTAAATTGGCGAAACATTGCCGTACGACTTTTAGAAATGCGTGTATGGATTTGAAACGGAACATTACCATGGTGCACCACTCTCTAGCGATGGTAAATCGAAGACGAGCCACTGTAATCCCGTTTTACCGTAAAAATCCGGTGTCGAAAAAACGAAGGGTAAAAACTTACGAACCCAGATTGAGATTCGGGTTGTCCTTTCTGGCATTAATCTATCCGTTGATGGCTGAAAGCTGTCAAAGCTGTAGAACTCACCATGGCCTTCGTTTTGACAGGTTATGGCTCCCGTAAATCTAAACGAGCCAGAAGTTATGGCTGTCCGAATAATCGATATATACAGGGTGCAACATCCGCGGTGCAAGGTGCAACATCCGTCCGAAATGGCGAAACAGTGTCGTACGACTTTTAGAAATGCGTGCATGGATTTGAAACGGAACAGTACCATGGTGCACCACTCTCCAGCGATGGTAAATCGAAGACGAGCCACGGTAATCCCGTTTTACCGTAAAAATCCGGTGTCGAAAAAACGAAGGGTAAAAAACTTACGAACCCCGATTGAGATTCGGGTTGTCGTTTTCGGGCATAAATCTATCCGTTGACGGTTGGAAGATGTCAAAGCTGTAGAACTCACCGTGGCCTTCGTGTTGATAGGTTATGGCTCCCGTAACTCTAAACGAGCCAGAAGTTATGACCGTCCGAATAATCGATATCTACAGGGTGCAACATCTGCGGTGCAAGGTGCAACATCCGTCCGAAATGGCAAAACAGTGCCGTACGACTTCTAGAAATGCGTGCATGGATTTGAAACGGAACAGTGCCATGGTGCACCACTCTCCAGCGATGGTAAATTGAAGGGGAGGCACGGTAATCCCGTTTTACCGTAAAAATCCGGTGTCGAAAAGCGAAGGGTAAAAAACTTACGAGACTCGATTGAGATTTAGGTTGTCCTTTTTGGGCATTAATCTATCCGTTGACGGCTGAAAGCTGTCAAAGCCATAGAACTCATCGTGGCCTTCGTTTTGACAGGTTATGGCTCCCGTTACTCTAAACGAGTCAGAAGTTATGCCCGTCCAAATAATCGATATCAACAGGGTGCGACATCCGCGTGCAAGGTGCAACATCCGTCCGAAATGGCGTAACAGTGTCGTATGACTTTTAGAAATGCGTGCATGGATTTGAAACGGAACAGTACCATGGTGCACCACTCTCCAGCGATGGTAAATCGAAGACGAGGCACGGTAATCCCGTTTTACCGTAAAAATCCGGTGTCGAAAAAACGAAGGGTAAAAAAACTTATGAGACCCGATTGAGATTCGGGTTGTCCTTTTTGGGATTTAATCTATCCGTTGACGGCTGAAAGCTGTCAAAGCCGTAGAACTCATTGTGGCCTTCGTTTTGACAGGTTATGACTCCCGTAACTCTAAACGAGCCAGAAGTTATGGCCGTCCGAATAATCGATATCTACAGGGTGCAACATCCACGTTGCAAGGTGCAACATCCGTCTGAAATGGCGAAACAGTGCCGTACGACTTTTAGAAAAGCATTCATGGATTCGAAACGGAACAGTACCATGGTGCATCACTCTCCAGCGATGGTAAATCGAAGGCGAGGTACGGTAATCCCGTTTTACCGTAAAAATCCGGTGTCGAAAAAACAAAGGGTAAATAACTTACGAGACTCAATTGAGATTCGGGTTGTCCTTTTTGGGCATTAATCTATCCTTTGACGGCTGAAAGATGTCAAAGCCGTAGAACTCATCGTGGCCTTCGTTTTGACAGGTTATGGCTCCCGTAACTCTAAACGAGCCAGAAGTTATGACCGTTCGAATAATCGATATCTACCGGGTGCAACATCCGCGGTGCAAGGTGCAACATCCGTCCGAAAAGGCGAAACAGTGCCGTACGACTTTTAGAAATGCGTGCATGGATTTGAAACAGAACAGTCCCATGGTGCACCACTCTCCAGCGATGGTGAATCGAAGACGAGCCACGGTAATCCCGTTTTACCGTAAAAATCCGGTGTAAAAAAAACGAAGGGTAAAAAACTTACGAACCCCGATTGAGATTCGGGTTGTCCTTTTCGGGCATTAATCTATCCATTGACGGCTGAAAGCTGGCAAAGCTGTAGAACTCACCGTGGCCTTCGTTTTGACAGGTTATGGCTCCCGTAAATCCAAACGAGCCAGAAGTTATGCCTGTCCGAATAATCGATATATACAGGGTGCAACATCCGCGGTGCAAGGTGCAACATCCGTCCGAAATGGCGAAACAGTGCCGTACGACTTTTAGAAATGCGTGCACGGATTTGAAACGGAACAGTACCATGGTGCACCACTCTCCAGCGATGGTAAATCGAAGACGAGCCACGGTAAGACCGTTTTACCGTAAAAATCCGGTGTCGAAAAAACGAAGGGTAAAAAACTTACGAACCCCAATTGAGATTCGGGTTGTCATTTTCGGGCATTAATCTATCCGTTGACGGCTGAAAGCTGTCAAAACTGTAGAACTCACCGTGGCCTTCGTTTTGACAGGTTATGGCTCCCATAATTCTAAATGAGCCAGAAGTTATGACCGTCCGAATAATCGATATCTACAGGGTGCAACATCCGCGGTGCAAGGTGCAACATCCGTCCGAAATGCCGAAACAGTGTCGTACGACTTTTAGAAATGCGTGCATGGATTTGAAACGGAACAGTACCATGGAGCACCACTCTCCAGCGATGTTAAATCGAAGACAAGGCACGGTAATCCCGTTTTACCGTAAAAATCCGGTGTCGAAAAAACGAAGGGTAAAAAACTTACGAGACCCGATTGAGATTCGGGTTGTCCTTTTTGGGCATTAATCTATCCGTTGACGGCTGAAAGCGGTCAAAGCCTTAGAACTCACCGTGTCCTTCGTTTAGACAGGTTATGGCTCCCGTAACTCTGAACGAGCCAAAAGTTATGGCCGTCCGAATATTCGATATCTACAGGGTGCAACATCCGCGGTGCAAGGTGCAACATCCGTCTGAAATGGAGAAACAGTGTCGTACGACTTTTAGAAATGCATGCATGGATTTGAAACGGAATAGTACCATGATGCACCACTCTCCAGCGATGGTAAATCGAAGACGAGCCACGGTAATCTCGTTTTACCGTAAAAATCCGGTGTCGAAAAAAACGAAGGGTAAAAAACTTACGAGACCCGATTGAGATTCAGGTTGTCCTTTTTGGGCATTAATCTATCCGTTGACGGCTAAAAGCTGTCAAAGCCGCAGAACTCAACGTGGCCTTCGTTTTGACAGGTTATGGCTCCCGTAACTCTAAACGAGCCAGAAGTTATGGTCGTCCGAATAATCGATATCTACAGGGTGCAACATCCGCGGTGCAAGGTGCAACATCCGTCTGAAATGGCGAAACAGTGCAGTACGACTTTTAAATGCATGCATGGATTTGAAACGGAACAGTACCATGGTGCACCACTCTCCAGCAATGCTAAATCGAAGGCGAGGCATGGTAATCCTGTTTTACCGTAAAAATCCGGTGTCGAAAAAACGATGGCTAAAAAATTTACGAGACGCGATTGAGATTCGGGTTGTCCTTTTCGGGCATTAATCTATCCGTTGACGGCTGAAAGCTGTCTAAGCCGTAGAACTCATCATGGCCTTCGTTTTGACAGGTTATGGCTCCCGTAACTCTAAACGAGCCAGAAGTTATGGCCGTCCGAATAATCGATATCTACAGGGTGCAACATCCGCGATGCAAGGTGCAACATCCGTCTGAAATGGCGAAACAGTGCCGTACGACTTTTAGAAATGCGTGCGTGGATTTGAAACGGAACATTACCATGGTGCACCACTCTGCAGCGATGGTAAATCGAAGGCGAGGCACGGTAATCACGTTTTACCGTAAAAATCCGGTGTCGAAAAAACGAAGGGTAAAAAACTTACGAGACCCGATTGAGATTCGGGTTGTCCTTTTGGGCATTAATCTATCCGTTGACTGCTGAAAGCTGTCAAAGCCGTAGAACTCATCGTGGCCTTCGTTTTGACAGGTTATGGCTCCCGTAACTCTAAACGAGCCAGAAGTTATGGCCGTCCGAATAATCGATATCTACAGGGTGCAACATCCGCGGTGCAAGGTGCAACATCCGTCCGAAATGGCGAAACAGTGTCGTACGACTTTTAGAAATGCGTGCATGGATTCGAAACGGAACATTACCATGGTGCACCACCCTCCAGCGATGGTAAATCGAAGGCGAGGCACGGTAATCCCGTTTTACCGTAAAAACCTGGTGTCGAAACAACGAAGGGTAAAAAACTTACGAGACTCGATTGAGATTCGGGTTGTCCTTTTTGGGCATTAATCTATCCGTTGACCACTGAAAGCTGTCAAAGCCATAGAACTCATCGTGGCCTTCGTTTTCACATGTTATGGCTCGCGTTACTCTAAACGAGCCAGAAGTTATGCCCGTCCGAATAATCGATATTTACATGGTGCAACATCCGCGGTGCAAGGTGCAACATCCGTCCGAAATGGCGAAACAGTGTCGTACGACTTTTAGAAATGCGTGCATGGATTTGAAATAGAACAGTACCATGGTGCACCACTCTCCAGCTATGGTAAATCGAAGGCGAGGCACGGTAATCCCGTTTTACCGTAAAAATCCGGTGTCGAAAAAATGAAGGGTAAAAAACTTACGAGACTCGATTGAGATTCGGGTTGTCCTTTTCGGGCATTAATCTATCCGTTGACGGCTGAAAGCTGTCAAAGCCGTAGAACTCATCGTTTCCTTCGTTTTGGCAGGTTATGGCTCTCGTAACTCTAAACGAGCCAGAAGTTATGGCCGTCCGAATAATCGATATCTACAGGGTGCAACATCTGCGGTGCAAGGTGCAACATCCGTCCGAAATGGCGAAACAGTGCCTTACGACTTTTAGAAATGCGTGCATGGATTTGAAACGGAACAGTACCATGGTGCACCCCTCTCCAGCGATGGTAAATCGAAGACGAGGCACGGTAATCCCGTTTTACCGTAAAAATACGGTGTCGAAAAAACGAAGGGTAAAAAACTTACGAGACCCGATTGAGATTCGGGTTGTCCTTTTTGGGCATTAATTTATCCGTTGACGGCTGAAAGCGGTCAAAGCCATAGAACTCACCGTGGCCTTCGTTTAGACAGGTTATGGCTCCCGTAAGTCTAAACGAGCCAGAAGTTATGGCCGTCCGAATAATCGATATCTACAGGGTGCAACATCCGCAGTGCAACATGCAACATCCCTCTAAATTGGCGAAACATTGCCGTACGACTTTTAGAAATGCGTGTATGGATTTGAAACGGAACATTACCATGGTGCACCACTCTCCAGCGACGGTAAATCGAAGACGAGCCACTGTAATCCCGTTTTACCGTAAAAATCCGGTGTCGAAAAAACGAAGGGTAAAAACTTACGAACCCAGATTGAGATTCGGGTTGTCCTTTCTGGCATTAATCTATCCGTTGATGGCTGAAAGCTGTCAAAGCTATAGAACTCACTGTGGCCTTCGTTTTGACAGGTTATGGCTCCCGTAAATCTAAACGAGCCAGAAGTTATGGCTGTCCGAATAATCGATATATACAGGGTGCAACATCCGCGGTGCAAGGTGCAACATCCGTCCGAAATGGCGAAACAGTGCCGTACGACTTTTAGAAATGTGTGCATGGATTTGAAATGGAACAGTACCATGGTGCACCTCTCTCCAGCGATGGTAAATCGAAGACGAGCCACGGTAATCCCGTTTTACCGTAAAAATCCGGTGTCGAAAAAACGAAGGGTAAAAAACTTACGAACCTCGATTGAGTTTCGGGTTGTCCTTTTCGGGCATAAATCTATCCGTTGACGGTTCGTAGATGTCAAAGCTGTAGAACTCACCGTGGCCTTCGTTTTGATAGGTTATGGCTCCCGTAACTCTAAACGAGCCAGAAGTTATGACCGTCCGAATAATCGATATCCACAGGGTGCAACATCTGCGGTGCAAGGTGCAACATCCGTCTGAAATGGCGAAACAGTGTCGTACAACTTCTAGGAATGCGTGCATGGATTTGAAACGGAACAGTGCCATGGTGCACCACTCTCCAGTGATGGTAAATCGAAGGCGAGGCACGGTAATCCCGTTTTACCGTAAAAATCCGGTGTCGAAAAAACGAAGGGTAAAAAACTTACGAGACTCGATTGAGATTCGGGTTGTCCTTTTTGGGCATTAATCTATCCGTTGACGACTGAAAGCTGTCAAAGCCGTAGAACTCATCTTGGCCTCCGTTTTGACAGGTCATCCGCGGTGCAAGGTGCAACATCCGTCCGAAATGGCGAAACAGTGCCGTACGACTTTTAGAAATGCGTGCATGGATTTGAAACGGAACAGTACCATAGTGTACCACTCTCCAGCGATGGTAAATCGAAGACGAGGCATGGTAATCCGTTTTTACCATAAAAATCCGGTGTCGAAAAACCGAAGGGTAAAAAACTTACGAGACCCGATTGAGATTCGGGTTGTCCTTTTTGGGATTTAATCAATCCGTTGATGGCTGAAAATTGTCAAAGCCGTAGAACTTATTGTGGCCTTCGTTTTAACAGGTTATGACTCCCGTAACTCTAAATGAGCCAGAATTTATGGCCGTCCGAATAATCGATATCTACAGGGTGCAACATCCGCGGTGCAAGGTGCAACATCCGTCTAAAATGGCGAAACAGTGCCGTACGACTTTTAGCAAAGCATGCATGGATTTGAAACGGAACAGTACCTTGGTGCACACTCTCCAGCGATGGTAAATCGAAGGCGAGGCACGGTAATCCCGTTCTACCGTAAAAATCCGGTGTCGAAAAAACGAAGGGCAAAAAACTTACGAGATCCGCTTGAGATTCGGGTTGTCCTTTTTGGGCACTAATCTATCCGTTGACGGCTGAAAGATAACAAAGCCATAGAACTCATCGTGGCCTTCGTTTTGACAGGTTATGGCTCCCGTAACTCTAAACGAGCCAGAAGTTATGACCATCCGAATAATCGATATCTACAGGGTGCAACATCCGCGGTGCAAGTGCAACATCCGTCCGAAATTGCGAAACAGTGCCGTACGACTTTTAGAAACGCGTGCATGGATTTGAAACGGGACAGTCCCATGGTGCACCACTCTCCAGCAATGTTGAATCGAAGACGAGCCACGGTAATCCCGTTTTACCGTAAAAATCCGGTGCCAAAAAAACGAAGGGTAAAAAACTTACGAACCCCGATTGAGATTCAGGTTGTCCTTGTCGGGCATTAATCTATCCATTGACGGCTGAAAGCTGTCAAAGCTGTAGAACTCACCGTGGCCATCGTTTTGACAGGTTATAGCTCCCGTAAATCTAAATGAGCCAGAAGTTATGCCTGTCCGAATAATCGATATATACAGGGTGCAACATCCGCGGTGCAAGGTGCAACATCTGTCCGAAATGGCGAAACAGTGCCGTACGACTTTTAGAAATGCGTGCTTGGATTTGAAACGGAACAATACCATGGTGCACCACTCTCCAGCGATGGTAAATCGAAGACGAGCCACGGTAAGACCGTTTTACCGTAAAAATCCGTTGTCGAAAAAACGAAGGGTAAAAAACTTACGAGACCCGATTGAGATTCGGGTTGTCCTTTTTGGGCATTAATCTATCCGTTGACGGCTGAAAGCGGTCAATGCCGTAGAACTCACCGTGGCCTTCGTTTTGACAAGTTTTGGCTCCCGTAACTCTAAACGAGCCAGAAATTATGACCGTCCGAATAATCGATATCTACAGGGTGCAACATCCGCGGTGCAAGGTGCAACATCCGTCCGAAATGGCGAAACAGTGTCGTACAACTTTTAGAAATGCCTGCATGGATTTGAAATGGAACAGTACCATGGTGCACCACTCTCCAGCGATGGTAAATCGAAGACGTGGCACGGTAATCTCGTTTTACCATAAAAATCCGTTGTCGAAAAAACGAAGGGTAAAAAACTTACGAGGCCCGATTGAGATTCGGGTTGTCCTTTCTGGGCATTAATCTATCCGTTGATGGCTGAAAGCGGTCAAAGCCGTAGAACTCACCGTGGCCTTCGTTTAGACAGGTTATGGCTCCCGTAACTCTAAACGAGCCAAAAGTTATGGCCGTCCGAATAATCGATATGTACAGGGTGCAACATCCGCGGTCCAAGGTTGAACATCCGTCCAAAATGGCGAAACAGTGCCGTACGACTTTTAGAAATGCGTGCACGGATTTGAAACGGAACAGTACCATGGTGCACCACTCCCCAGCGATGGAAAGTCGAAGACGGGCCACGGTAATCCCGTTTTACCGTAAAAATCCGGTGTCGAAAAAACGAAGGGTAAAAAACTTACGAGACCCGATTGAGATTCGGGTTGTCCTTTTTGGGCATTAATCTATCCATTGACGGCTGAAAGCTGTCAAAGCCGTAGAACTCAACGTGGCCTTCGTTTTGACAGGTTATGGCTCCCGTAACTCGTTACCCGTAACTCTAAACGAGCCAGAAGTTATGGCCGTCCGAATAATCGATATCTACAGGGTGCAACATCCGCGGTGCAAGGTGCAACATCCGTCTGAAATGGCGAAACAGTGTCGTACAACTTTTAGAAATGCGTGCATGGAATTGAAACGGAACAGTACCATGGTGCACCACTCTTCAGTGATGGTAAATCGAAGGCGAGGCACGATAATCCCGTTTTACCGTAAAATTCCGGTGTCGAAAAAACGAAGGGTAAAAAACTTACGAGACCCGATTGAGATTCGGGTTGTCCTTTTTGGGCATTAATCTATCCGTTGACGGTTGAAAGCTGTCAAAGCCGTAGAACTCAATGTGGTCTTCGTTTTGACAGGTTATGGCTCCCGTAACTCTAAACGAGCCAGAAATTATGCCGTCCGAATAATCGATATCTACAGGGTGCAACATCCGCGGTGCAAGGTGCAACATCCGTCTGAAATGGCGAAACAGTGCCGTACGACTATTAGAAATGCGTGCATGGAATTGAAACGGAACAGTACCATGGTGCACCACTCTCCAGCGATGGTAAATCGAAGGCGAGGCACGGTAATCCCGTTTTACCGCAAAAATCCGTTGTCGAAAAAACGAAGGGTAAAAAACTTACGAGACCCGATTTAGATTCGGGTTGTCCTTTTTGGGCATTAATCTATCCATTGATGGCTGAAAGCTGTCAAACCCATAGAACTCAGCGTGGCCTTCGTTTTGACAGGTTGTGGCGCCCGTAACTCTAAACGAGCCAGGAGTTATTGCCGTCCGAATAATCGATATATACAGGGTGCAACATTCGCGGTGCAAGGTGCAACATCCGTCTGAAATGGCGAAACAGTGCCATACGACTTTTAGAAATGCGTGCATGGATTTGAAAGGGAACAGTATCATGGTGCACCACTCTCCAACGATGGTAAATCGAAGGCGAGGCATGGTAATCCCGTTTTACCGTAAAAATCCTGTGTCGAAAAAACTAAGGGTAAAAAACTTACGAGACCCGATTGAGATTCGGGTTTCCTTTTTGGGCATTAATCTATCCGTTGACGGTTGAAAGCTGTCAAAGCCGTAGAACTCATCGTGGCCTTCCTTTTGATAGGTTATGGCTCCTGTAACTCTAAACGAGCCAGAAGTTATGGCCGTCCGAATAACCGATATCTACAGGGTGCAACATCCGCGGTGCAAGGTGCAACATCCGTCCGAAATGGCGAAATAGTGTCGTACGACTTTTAGAAATGCGTGCATGGATTTGAAATGGAACAGTACCATGGTGCACCACTCTCCATCGATGGTAAATCGAAGACGAGGCACGGTAATCCTGTTTTACCGTAAAAATCCGGTGTCGAAAAAACGAAGGGTAAAAAACTTACGAGACCCGATTGAGATTCGGGTTGTCCTTTTTGGGCATTAATCTGTCCGTTGACGGCTGAAAGAATTCAAAGCCGTAGAACTCATCGTGGCCTTCGTTTGGACATGTTATGGTTCCCGTAACTCTAAACGAGCCAAAAGTTATGGCCGTCCGAATAATCGATATCTATAGGGTGCAACATCCGCGGTGCAAGGTGCAACATCCGTCCGAAATGGCGAAACAGTATCATACGATTTTTAGAAATGCGTGCATCGATTTGAAACGGAACAGTGTCATGGTGAACCACTCTCCAGCGATGGTAAATCGAAGGCGAGGCACGGAAATCCCGTTTTACCGTAAAAATCCGAGGTCGAAAAAACGAAGGGTAAAAAACTTACGAGACTCGATTGAGATTCGGGTTGTCCTTTTCGGGCATTAATCTATCCGTTGATGGCTGAAAGCTGTCAAAGCCGTAGAACTCATCGTTTTCTTCGTTTTGACAGGTTATGGCTCCCGTAAATCTAAACGAGTCAGAAGTTATGGCCGTCCGAATAATTGATATCTACAGGGTGCAACATCCGCGGTGCAAGGTGCAACATCCGTCCGAAATGGCGAAACAGTGCCTTACGACTTTTAGAAATGCGTGCATGGATTTGAAACGGAACAGTACCATGGTGCACCACTCTCCAGTGATGGCAAATCGAAGACAAGGCACTGTAATCCTGTTTTACCATAAAAATCCGGTGTCGAAAAAACAAATGGAAAAAAACTTACGAGACCCGATTGAGATTCGGGTTGTCCTTTCTGGGCATTAATCTATCCGTTGACGGCTGAAAGCGGTCAAAGCCGTAGAACTCACCGTAGCCTCCGTTTAGACAGGTTATGGCTCCTGTAACTCTGAACGAGCCAGAAGTTATGGCCGTCCGAATAATCGATATCTACAGGGTGGAATATCCGCGGTGCAAGGTGCAAAATACGTCCGAATTAGCGAAACAGTGCCGTATGACTTTTAGAAACGCGTGCATGGATTTGAAACGGAACATTACCATGGTGCACCACTCTCCAGCGATGGTAAATCGAAGACGAGCCACGGTAATCCCGTTTTACCGTAAAAATCCGGTGTCGAAAAAACGAAGGGTAAAAACTTACGAACCCAGATTGAGATTCGGGTTGTCCTTTTCTGGCATTAATCATTCAGTTGACGGATCAAAGCTGTCAATGCTGTAGAACTCACCGTGGCCTTCGTTTTGACAGGTTATGGCTCCCGGAAATCTAAACGAGCCAGAAGTTATGGCTGTCCGAATAATCGATATATACAGGGTGCAACATCCGCGGTGCACGGTGCAACATCCGTCAGAAATGGCGAAACAGTGACGTATGACTTTTAGAAATGCGTGCATGGATTTGAAACGGAACAGTACCATGGTGCACCAATCTCCAGCAATGGTAAATCGAAGACGAGCCACGGTAATCCCGTTTTACCGTAAAAATCCGGTGTCGAAAAAACGAAGGGTAAAAACTTACGAACCCAGATTGAGATTCGGGTTGTCCTTTTCTGGCATTAATCATTCAGTTGACGGATCAAAGCTGTCAATGCTGTAGAACTCACCGTGGCCTTCGTTTTGACAGGTTATGGCTCCCGGAAATCTAAACGAGCCAGAAGTTATGGCTGTCCGAATAATCGATATATACAGGGTGCAACATCCGCGGTGCACGGTGCAACATCCGTCAGAAATGGCGAAACAGTGACGTATGACTTTTAGAAATGCGTGCATGGATTTGAAACGGAACAGTACCATGGTGCACCAATCTCCAGCGATGGTAAATCGAAGGCGAGGCACGGTAATCCCGTTTTACCGTAAAAATCCGGTGTCGAAAAAACGAAGGGTAAAAAACTTACGAGACTCGATTGAGATTCGGGTTGTCATTTTCGGGCATTAATCTATCCGCTGACGGCTGAAAGCGGTCAAAGCCGTAGAGCTCATCGTTTCCTTCGTTTTGACAGGTTATGCCTCCCGTAACTCTAAACGAGCCAGAAGTTATGGCCGTCCGAATAATCGATATCTACAGGGTGCATCATCAGCGGTGCAAGGTGCGACATCCGTCCGAAATGGCGAAACAATGCCTTACGACTTTTAGAAATGCGTGCATGGATTTGAAACGGAACAGTACCATGGTGCACCACTCTCCAGCGATGGTAAATCGAAGACGAGGCACAGTAATCCCGTTTTACTATAAAAATCCGGTGTCGAAAAAACGAAGGGTAAAAAACTTACGAGACCCGATTGAGATTCGGGTTGTCCTTTTTGGTCATTAATCTATCCGTTGACGGCTGAAAGCGGTCAAAGCCGTAGAACTCACCGTGTCCTTCGTTTAGACAAGTTATGGCTCCCGTAATTCTAAACGAGCCAGAAGTTATGGCCGTCTGAATAATCGATATCTACTGGGTGCAACATCCGCGGTGCAAGGTGCAACATCCGTCCGAAATGGCGAAACAGTGTCGTACGACTTTTAGAAATGCGCGTATGGATTTGAAACGGAACAGTACCATGGTGCACCACTCTCCAGCGATGGTAAATCAAAGACGAGCCACGGTAATCCCGTTTTACCGTAAAAATCCAGTGTCGAAAAAACGAAGGGTAAAAACTTACGAACCCAGATTGACATTCGGGTTGTCCTTTTCTGGCATTAATCTATCCATTAATGGCTAAAAGCTGTCAAAGCTTTAGAACTCACCGTGGCCTTCGTTTTGACAAGTTATGGCTCCCGTAAATATAAACGAGCCAGAAGTTATGCCCGTCCGAATAATCGATATCTACAGGGTGCGACTTCTGCGGTGCAAGGTGCAACATCCGTCCGAAATGGCGAAACACTGTCGTACGACTTTTAGAAATGTGTGCATGGATTTGAAACAGAACAGTACCATGGTGCACCACTCTCCAGCGATAGTAAATCGAAGACGAGGCATGGTAATCCCGTTTTACCGTAAAAATCCGGTGTCGAAAAAACGAAGGGTAAAAAACTTACGAGACCCGATTGAGATTCGGGTTGTCCTTTTTGGGATTTAATCTATCCGTTGACTGCTGAAAGCTGTCAAAGCCGTAGAACTCATTGTGGCCTTCGTTTTGACAGGTTATGACTCCCGTAACTCTAAACGAGCCAGAAGTTATGGCCGTCCGAATAATCGATATCTACAGGGTGCAACATTCGCGGTGTAAGGTGCAACATCCGTCTGAAATGGCGAAACAGTGTCGTACGACTTTTATAAAAGCATGCATGGATTTGAAACGGAACAGTACCATGGTGCATCACTCTCCAGCGATGGTAAATCGAAGGCGAGGCACGGTAATCCCGTTTTACCGTAGAAATCCAGTGTCGAAAAAACGAAGGGTAAAAAACTTACGAGACCCGATTGAGATTCGGGTTGTCCTTTTTGGGATTTAATCTATCCGTTGACGGCTGAAATATGTCAAAGTCGTATAACTCATCGTGGCCTTCGTTTTGACAGGTTATGGCTCCCGTAACTCTAAACGAGCTAGAAGTTATGACCGTCCGAATAATCGATATCTACAGGGTGCAACATCCGCGGTGCAAGGTGCAACATCCGTCCGAAATGGCGAAACAGTGCCGTACGACTTTTAGAAATGCGTGCATGGATTTGAAATGGATTAGTCCCATGGTGCACTACTCTCCAGCGATGGTGAATCGAAGACGAGCCACGGTAATCCCGTTTTACCGTAAAAATCCGGTGTCAAAAAAACGAAGGGTAAAAAACTTACGAACCCCGATTGAGATTCGGGTTGTCCTTTTCGGGCATTAATCTATCCATTGACGGCTGAAAGCTGTCAAAGCTGTAGAACTCACCGTGGCCTTCGTTTTGACAGGTTATGGCTCCCGTAAATCTAAACGAGCCAGAAGTTATGCCTGTCCGAATAATCGAAAACTAGAGGGTGCAACATCCGCGGTGCAAGGTGCAACATCCGTCCGAAATGGCGAAACAGTGCCGTACGACTTTTAGAAATGCGTGCATGGATTTGAAACGGAACAGTACCATGGTGCACCACTTTCCAGCGATGGTAAATCGAAGACGAGCCACGGTAAGACCGTTTTACCATAAAAATCCGGTGTCGAAAAAACGAAGGGTAAAAAACTTACGAACCCCGATTGAGATTCGGGTTGTCCTTTTCGGGATTTAATCTATCCGTTGACGGCTGAAAGTGGTCAAAGCTGTAGAACTCACCGTGGCCTTCGTTTTGACAGGTTATGGCGCCCGTAACTCTAAACGAGCCAGAAGTTACGACCGTCTGGATAATCGATATCTACAGGGTGCAACATCCGCGGTTCAAGGTGCAACATCCGTCTGAAATGGCGAAACAGTGTCGTACGACTCTTAGAAATGCGTGCATGGATTTGAAACAGAACAGTCCCATGGTGCATCACTCTCCAGCGATGGTAAATGGAAGGCGAGGCACGGTAATCCCGTTTTACCGTAAAAATCCGGTGTCGAAAAAACGAAAGGTAAAAAACTTACGAGACCCGATTGAGATTCGGGTTGTCCTTTTTGGGCATTAGTCTATCCGTTGACGGCTGAAAGCTGTCAAAGCCGTAGAACTCATCGTGGCCTTCGTTTTGACAGGTTATGGCTCCCTTAAATCTAAACGAGCCAGAAGTTATGGCCGTCCGAATAATCGATATCTACAGGGAGCAACATCCGCGGTGCAAGGTGCAATATCCGTCCGAAATGGCGAAACTGTGTCGTACGACTTTTAGAAATGCGTGCGTGAATTTGAAACGGAACAGTGCCATGGTGCACCACTCTCCAGCGATGGTAAATCGAAGACGAGGCACGGTAATCCCGTTTTACCGTAAAAATCCGGTGTCGAAAAAACGAAGGGTACAAAACTTACGAGACCCGATTGAGATTCGGGTTGTCCTTTTTGGGCATTAATCTATCCGTTGATGACTGAAACTTGTCAAAGCCGTAGAAATCATTGTGGCCTTTGTTTTGACAGGTTATGACTCCCGTAACTCTAAACGAGCCAGAGGTTATGGTCGTCCGAATAATCGATATCAACAGGGTGCGACATCCGCGGTGCAAGGTGCAACATCCGTCTGAAATCGCGAAACAGTGCCGTACGACTTTTAGAAAAGCGTGCTTGGATTTGAAACGGAACATTACCATGGTGCATCACTCTCCAGCGATGGTAAATCGAAGGCGAGGCACGGTAATGCCGTTTTACTGTAAAAATCCGGTGTCGAAAAAACGAAGGGTAAAAAACTTACGAGACCCGATGGAGATTCGGGTTGTCCTTTTTGGGCATTAATCTATCCGTTGACGGCTGAAAGCAGTCAAAGCCGTAGAACTCACCGTGTCCTTCGTTTAGACAGGTTATGGCTCCCGTAACTCTAAACGAGCCAGAAGTTATGGTCGTCTGAGTAATCGATTTCTACAGGGTGGAATATCCGCGGTGCAAGGTGCAACATCCGTCCGAAATGGAGAAATAGTGCCGTACGACTTTTAGAAATGAGTGCATGGATTTGAAACGGAACATTACCATGGTGCACCACTCTCCAACGATGGTAAATCGAAGACGAGCCACGGTAATCCCGTTTTACCGTAAAAATCCGGTGTCAAAAAAACGAAGGGTAAAAACTTACGAACCCAGATTGAGATTCGGGTTGTCCATTTCTGGCATTAATCTATCCGTTGACGGCTGAAAGCTGTCAAAGCAGTAGAACTCACCGTGGCCTTCGTTTTGACAGGTTATGGCTTCCGTAAATATAAACGAGCCAGAAGTTATGCCCGTCCGAATAATCGATATCTACAGGGTGCGACCTTCGCGGTGCAAGGTGCAACATCCGTCCGAAATGGCGAAACACTGTCGTACGACTTTTAGAAATGTGTGCATGGATTTGAAATAGAACAGTACCATGGTGCACCACTCTCCAGCGATGGTAAATCGAAGACGAGGCATGGTAATCCCGTTTTACCGTAAAAATCCGGTGTCGAAAAAACGAAGGGTAAAAAACTTACGAGACCCGATTGAGATTCGGGTTGTCCTTTTTGGGATTTTAATCTAACCGTTGATGGCTGAAAGCTGTCAAAGCCGTAGAACTCATTGTGGCCTTCGTTTTGACAGGTTATGACTCCCGTAACTCTAAACGAGCCAGAAGTTATGGCCATCCGAATAATCGATATCTACAGGGTGCAACATCCGCGGTGCAAGGTGCAACATCCGTCTGAAATGGCGAAACAGTGTCGTACGACTTTTAGAAAAGCATGCATGGATTTGAAACGAAATAGTACCATGGTGCATCACTCTCCAGCGATGGTAAATCGAAGGCGAGGCACGGTAATCCCGTTTTACCGTAAAAATCCGGTGTCGAAAAAACGAAGGGTAAAAAACATACGAGACCCGATTGAGATTCGGGTTGTCCTTTTTGGGCATTAATCTATCCGTTGACGGCTGAAATATGTCAAAGTCGTATATTTCATCGTGGCCTTCGTTTTGACAGGTTATGGCTCCCGTAACTCTAAACGAGCCAGAAGTTATGACCGTCCAAATAATCGATATCTACAAGGTGCAACATCCGCGGTGTAAGGTGCAACATCCGTCCGAAATGGCGAAACAGTGCCGTACGACTTTTAGAAATGCGTGCATGGATTTGAAACGGAACAGTCCCATGGTGCACCACTCTCCAGCGATGGTGAATCGAAGACGAGCCACGGTAATCCCGTTTTGCCGTAAAAATCCGGTGTCAAAAAAACGAAGGGTAAAAAACTTACGAACCCCGATTGAGATTCGGTTGTCCTTTTCGGGCATTAATCTATCCATTGATGGCTGAAAGTTGTCAAAGCTATAGAACTCACCGTGGCCTTCGTTTTGACAGGTTATGGCTCCCGTAAATCTAAACGAGCCAGAAGTTATGCCTGTCCGAATAATCAATATATACAGGGTGCAACATCCGCGGTGCAAGGTTTAACATCCGTCCGAAATGGCGAAACAGTGCCGTACGACTTTTAGAAATGCGTGCATGGATTTGAAACGAAACAGTACCATGGTGCACCACTCTCCAGCGATGGTAAATCGAAGACGAGCCACGGTAAGACCATTTTACCGTAAAAATCTGGTGTCGAAAAAACGAAGGGTAAAAAACTTACGAACCCCGATTGAGATTCGGGTTGTCCTTTTCGGGCGTTAATCTATCCTTTGATGGCTGAAAGCGGTCAAAGCCGTAGAACTTACCGTGGCCTTCGTTTTGACAGGTTATGGCTCCCATAACTCTAAACGAGCCAGAAGTTACGGCCGTCCGAATAATCGATATCTACAGGGTGCAACAGCCGCGGTGCAAGGTGCAACATCCGTTTGAAATGGTGAAACAGTGTCGTACGACTCTTAGAAATGCGTGCATGGATTTGAAATGGAACAGTCCCATGGTGCACCACTCTCCAACGATGGTAAATCGAAGGCGAGGCACGGTAATCCCGTTTTACCGTAAAAATCCGGTGTCGAAAAAACGAAAGGTAAAAAAATTACGAGACCCGATTGAGATTCGGGCTGTCCTTTTTGGGCATTAATCTATCCGTTGACGGCTGAAACTTGTCAAAGCCTTAGAACTCATTGTGGCCTTCGTTTTGACAGGTTATGACTCCCTTAACTCTAAACGAGCCAGAAGTTATGGCCGTCTGAATAATCGATATCTACAGGGTGCAACATCCGCGGTGCAAGGTGCAACATCCGTCCGAAATGGCGAAACAGTGTCGTACGACTTTTAGAAATACGTGCATGGATTTGAAACAGAACAGTGTCATGGTGCACCACTCTCCAGCGATGGTAAATCGAAGACGAGGCACGGTAATCCCGTTTTACCGTAAAAATCCGGTGTCGAAAAAACGAAGGGTACAAAACTTACGAGACCCGATTGAGATTCGGGTTGTCCTTTTTGGGTATTAATCTATCCGTTGACCGCTGAAACTTGTCAAAGCCGTAGAACTTATTGTGGCCTTCGTTTTGACAGGTTATGAATCCCGTAACTCTAAACGAGCCAGAAGTTATAGTCGTCCGAATAATCGATATCAACAGGGTGCAACATCCGCGGTGCAAGGTGCAACATCCGTCTGAAATGGCGAAACAGTGCCGTACGACTTTTAGAAAAGCATGCTTGGATTTGAAACGGAGCATTACCATGGTGCATCACTCTCCAGCGATGGTAAATCGAAGGCGAGGCACGGTAATCCCGTTTTACCGTAAAAATCCGGTGTCGAAAAAATGAAGGGTAAAAAACTTACGAGACCCGATTGAGATTCGGGTTAGCCTTTTTGGGCATTAATCTATCCGTTGATGGCTGAAAGCGGTCAAAGCCGTAGAAAACACCGTGTCCTTCGTTTAGACAGGTTATGGCTCCCGTAACTCTAAACGAGCCAGAAGTTATGGTCGTCCGAATAATCGATTTCTACAGGGTGGAATATCCGCGGTGCAAGGTGCAACATCCGTCCGAAATGGCGAAACAGTGCCGTACGACTTTTAGAAATGAGTGCATGGATTTGAAACGGAACATTACCATGTTGCACCACACTCCAGCGTTGGTAAATCGAAGATGAGCCACGGTAATCCCGTTTTACCGTAAAAATCCGGTGTCGAAAAACGAAGGGTAAAAACTTACGAACCCAGATTGAGATTCGGGTTGTCCTTTTCTGGCATTAATCTATCCGTTGACGGCTGAAAGCCGCCAAAGCTGTAGAACTCACCGTGGCCTTCGTTTTGACAGGTTATGGCTCCCATAAATATAAACGAGCCAGAAGTTATGCCTGTCCGAATAATCGATATATACAGGGTGCAACATCCGCGGTGCAAGGTGCAACATCCGTCCGAAACGGAGAAACAGTGTCGTACCACTTTTATAAATGCGTGCATGGATTTGAAACGGAAAAGTACCATGGTGCACCATTCTCCAACGATGGTAAATCGAAGACGAGCCACGGTAAGACCGTTTTACCGTAAAAATCCGGTGTCGAAAAAAGAAGGGTAAAAAACTTACGAACCCCGATTGAGATTCGGGTTGTCCTTTTCGGGCATTAATCTATCCATTGACGGCTGAAAGCGGTCAAAGCCGTAGAACTCACCGTGGCCTTCGTTTTGACAGGTTATGGCTCACGTAACTCTAAACGAGCCAGAAGTTACGGCCGTCCGAATAATCGATATCTACAGGGTGCAACATCCGCGGTGCAAGGTGCAACATCCGTTTGAAATGGCGAAACAGTGTCGTACGACTTTTAGGAAAGCATGCATGGATTTGAAGCGGAACAGTACCATGGTGCACCACTCTCCAGCGATGGTAAATCGAAGACGAGGCACGGTAATCCCATTTTACCGTAAAAATCCGGTGTCAAAAAAACGAAGGGTGAAAACTTACGAGACCCGATTGAGATTCGGGTTGTCCTTTTTGCGCATTAATCTATCCGTTGACGGCTGAAAGTGGTCAAAGCCGTAGAACTCATCGTGGCCAGAAGTTATGGCCGTCCGAATAATCCATTGACGGCTGAAAGCTGTCAAAGCTGTAAACCTCACTGTAGCCTTCGTTTTGACAGGTTATGGTTCCGTAACTCTAAACGAGCCAGAAGTTATGCCCGTCCGAATAATCGTTATCTACAGGGTGCGACATCCGCGGTGCAAGGTGCAACATCCGTCCGAAATGGCGAAACAGTGCCGCACGACTTTTAGAAATGCGTGCATGGATTTGAAACGGAAAAGTACCATGGTGCACCACTCTCCAGCGATGGTAAATCGAAGACGAGGCACGGTAATCCAGTTTTACCGTAAAAATCCGGTGTCAAAAAAACGAAGGGTAAAAAACTTACGAGGCCCGATTGAGATTCGGGTTGTCCTTTTTGGGCATTAGTCTATCCGTTGATGGCTGAAAGTGGTCAAAGCCGTAGAACTCATCGTGGCCTACGTTTTGATAGGTTATGGCTCCCACAACTCTAAACGAGCCAGAAGTTATGGTCGTCCGAATAATCGATATCTACAGGGTGCAACATCCGCGGTGCAAGGTGCAACATCCGTTCGAAATGGCGAAACAGTGCCGTACGACTTTTAGAAATGCGTGCATGGAATTGAAACGGAACAGTACCATGGTGCACCACTCTCCAGCGATGGTAAGTCGAAGACGAGGCACGGTAATCCCGTTTTACCGTAAAAATCCGGTGTCGAAGAAACGAAGGGTAAAAAACTTACGAGACCGGATTGAGATTCGGGTTGTCATTTTCGGGCATTAATCTATCCGTTGATGGCAGAAAGCGGTCAAAGCCGTAGAACTCACCGTGGCCTTCGTTTTGATAGGTTATGGTTCCCGTAACTCTAAACAAGTCAGAAGATATGGCCGTCCGAATAATCCATATCTATAGGGTGCAACATCCGTGGAGCAAGGTGCAACATCCGTCCGAAATGGAGAAACAGTGTCGTACGATTTTTAAAAATGCGTGCATGGATTTGAAACAGAATAGTACCATGGTGCACCACTCTCCAGCATTGGTAAATCGAAGACGACGCACGGTAATCCCGTTTTACCGTAAAAATCCGGTGTCGAAAAAACGAAGGGTAAAAAACTTACGAGACCCGATAGAGATTCGGGTTGTCCTTTTTGGGCATTAATCTATCCGTTGACGGCTGAAAGCTGTCAAAGCCGTAGAACTCATCGTGGCCTTCGTTTTGACAGGTTTTGACTCTCGTTACTCTAAACGAGCCAGAAGTTATGCCCGTCCGAATAATCTATATCTACAGGGTGCAACATCCGCGGTGCAAGGTGCAACATCCGTCCGAAATGGCGAAACAGTGTCGTACGACTTTTAGAAATGCGTGCATGGATTCGAAACGGAACATTACCATGGTGCACCACCCTCCAGCAATGGTAAATCGAAGGCGAGGCACGGTAATCCCGTTTTACCGTAAAAATCCGGTGTCGAAAAAACGAAGGGTAAAAAACTTACGAACCCCGATTGAGATTCGAGTTGTCCTTTTCGGGCATTAATCTATCCGTTGACGGCTGAAAGCTGTCAAAGCTGTAGAACTCACCGTGGCCTTCGTTTTGACAGGTTATGGCTCCCGTAACTCTAAACGAGCCAGAGGTTATGGTTGTCCGAATAATCGATATATACAGGGTGCAACATCCGCGGTGCAAGGTGCAACATCTGTCCGAAATGGCGAAACAGTGCCGTACGACTTTTAGAAATGCGTGCATGGATTTGAAACGGAACAGTACCATGGTGCACCACTCTCTAGCGATGGTAAATCGAAGATGATCCACGGTAATCCCGTTTTACCGTAAAAATCCGGTGTCGAAAAAACGAAGGGTAAAAAACTTACGAACCCCGATTGTGATTCGGGTTGTCTTTTTCGGGCATTAATCTATCTGTTGACGGCTAAAAGCTGTCAAAGCTATAAAACTCACTGTAGCCTTTGTTTTGACAGGTTATGGCTCTCGTAACTCTAAACGAGCCAGAAGTTATGACCGTCCGAATAATCGATATCTACAGGGTGCAACATCCGCGGTGCAAGGTGCAACATCCGTCCGAAATGGTGAAACAGCGACGTACGACTTTTAGAAATGCGTGCATGGATTTCAAATGGAACAGTACCATGGTGCACCACTCTCCAGCCATGGTAAATCGAAGACGAGGCACGGTAATCCCGTTTTACCGTAATAATCCGGTGTCGAAAAAACGAAGGATAAAAAACGTACGAGACCCGATTGGGATTCGGGTTGTCCTTTTCGGGCATTAATCTATCCGTTGACGGCTGAAAGCAGTCAAAGCCGTAGAACTCACCGTGGCCTTCGTTTGGACAGGTTATGACTCCCGTAACTCTAAATGAGCCAGAAGTTATGGCCGTCCGAATAATCGATATCTACAGGGTGCAACATCGGCGGTGCAAGGTGCAACATCCGTCCGAAATGGCGAAACAGTGCCGTACGACTTTTACAAATGCATGCATGGACTTGAAACAGAACAGTACCATGGTGCACCACTCTCCAGCGATGGTAAATCAAAGACGAGGCATGGTAATCCCGTTTTACCGTAAAAATCCGGTGTCGAAAAAACGAAGGGTAAAAAACTTACGAGACCCGATTGCGATTCGGGTTGTCCTTTTTGGGCATTAATCTATCCGTTGACGGCTGAAAGCTGTCAAAGCCGTAGAACTCATCGTGGCCTTCGTTTTGACAGGTTATGGCTCCCGTAACTCTTAACGAGCCAGAAGTTATGGCCGTCCAAATAATCGATAACTACAAGGTGCAACATCCGCGGTGCAAGGTGCAACATCCGTTTGAAATTGCGAAACAGTGCCGTACGACTTTTAGAAATACGGGCATGGATTTGAAACGGAACAGTACCATGGTGCATCACTCTCCAGCGATGGTAAATCGAAGGTGAGGCACGGTAATCCCGTTTTACCGTAAAAAAACTGATGTCGAAAAAACGAAGGGTAAAAAACTTACGAGACCCGATTGAGATTCGGGTTGTCCTTTTGACCATTAATCTATCCGTTCACGGCTGAAAGCTGTCAAAGTGGTAGAACTCATCGTGGCCATCGTTTTGACAGGTTGTGGCTCCCTTAACTCTAAACGAGCCAGAAGTTATGACCGTCCGAATAATCGATATCTACAGGGTGCAACATCCGCGGTGCAAGGTGCAACATCCGTCCGAAATGGCGAAACAGTGTCATACGACTTTTAGAAATGCGTGCATGGATTTGAAACGGAACAGTACCAAGTTGCACCACTCTCCAGCGATGGTAAATCGAAGACGAGGCACGGTAATCCCGTTTTACCGTAAAAATCCGGTGTCGAAAAAACGAAGGATAAAAAACTTACGAGACCCGATTGAGATTCGGGTTGTCCTTTTTGGGCATTAATCTATCCGTTGACGGTTGAAAGCAGTCAAAGCCGTAGAACTTACCGTATCCTTCGTTTTGACAGGTTATGTCTCCCGTAACTCTAAACGAGCCAGAAGTTATGGCCGTCCGAATAATCGATATCTACAGGGTGCAACATCCGCGGTGCAAGGTGCAACATCCGTCCGAAATGGCGAAATAGTGTCGTACGACTTTTAGAAATGCGTGCATGGATTTGAAACGAAACAGTACCATGGTGCACCACTCTCCAGCGATGGTAAATCGAAGACGAGGCATGGTAATCCCGTTTTACCGTAAAAATCCGGTGTCGAAAAAACGAAGGGTAAAAAATTTACGAGACCCGATTGAGATTCAGGTTGTCCTTTTCGGGCATTAATCTATCCGTTGATGACTGAAAGCTGTCAAAGCTGTAGAACTCACCGTGGCCTATGTTTTGACAGGTTATGGCTCCCGTAACTCTAAACAAGCCAGAAGTTATGGCCGTTCGAATAATCGATATCTACAGGGTGCAACATCCGCGATGCAGGGCGCAACATCCGTCCGAAATGGCGAAACAGTGCAGTACGACTTTTAGAAATGCGTGCATGGATTTGAAATGGAGCAGTACCATGGTGTACCACTCTCCAGCGATGGTAAATCGAAGACGAGGCATGATAAACCCGTTTTACCGTAAAAATCCGGTGCCGAAAAAACGAAGGGTAAAAAACTTACGAGACCCGATTGAGATTCGGGTTGTCCTTTTTGGGCATTAATCTATCCGTTGACGGCTGAAAGCAATCAAAGCCGTAGAACTCATTGAGGCCTTCGTTTTGACAGGTTATGGCTCCCGTAACTCTAAACGAGCCAGAAGTTATGGCCGTCCGAATAATCGATATCTACTGGATGCAACATCCACGGTGCAAGGTTCAACATCCGTCCGAAATGGCGAAACAGTGCCGTACGACCTTTAGAAACGCGTGCATGGATTTCAAACGGAACAGTACCATGGTGCACCACTCTCCAGCGATGGTAAATCGAAGACCAGCAAAGGTGCAACATCCGTGGTGCAAGGTGAAACATCCGTCCGAAATGGAGAAACAGTGTCGTACGCTTTTTAGAAATGCGTGCATGGATTTGAAACGGAACATTACCATGGTGCACAACTCTCCAGCGATGGTAAATCGAAGACGACGCACGGTAATCCCGTTTTACCGTAAAAATCCACGTGTCGAAAAAACGAAGGGTAAAAAGCTTACGAGACCCGATTGAGATTCGGGTTGTCGTTTTTGGGCATTAATCTATCCGTTGACGGCTGAAAGCTGCCAAAACCGTAGAACTCATCGTGGCCTTCATTTTGACAGGTTATGGCTCCCATAACTCTAAACGAGCCAGAAGTTACGGTCGTCCGAATAATCGATATCTACAGGGTGCAACATCCGCGGTGCAAGGTGCAACATCCGTCCGAAATGGCGAAACAGTGGCGTACGACTTTTAGAAAAGCGTGGATGGATTTGAAATGGAACAGTACCATAGTGCACCACTCTCCAGCGATGGTAAATCAAAGGCGAGGCACGGTAATCCCGTTTTACCGTAAAAATCCGGTGTCGAAAAAACGAAGGGTAAAAAACTTAAGAACCCCGATTGATATTCGAGTTGTCGTTTTCGGGCATTAATCTATCCGTTGACGGCTGAAAACTGTCAAAGCTGTAGAACTCACTATGGCCTTCGTTTTGACATGTTATGGCTCCCGTAAATCTAAACGAGCCAGAGGTTATGGTTGTCCGAATAATCGATATATACAGGGTGCAACATCCGCGGTGCAAGGTGCAACATCTGTCCGAAATGGCGAAACAGTGCCGTACGACTTTTAGAAATGCGAGCATGGATTTGAAACGGAACAGTACCATGGTGCACCACTCTCTAGCGATGGTAAATCGAAGATGATCCACGGTAATCCCGTTTTACCGTAAAAATCCGGTGTCGAAAAAACGAAGGGTAAAAAACTTACGAACCCCGATTGTGATTCGGGTTGTCTTTTTCGGGCATTAATCTATCTGTTGACGGCTGAAAGCTGTCAAAGCTATAGAACTCACCATAGCCTTTGTTTTGACAGGTTATGGCTCTTGTAACTCTAAACGAGCCAGAAGTTATGACCGTCCGAATAATCAATATCTACAGGGTGCAACATCCGCGGTGCAAGGTGCAACATCCATCCGAAATGGTGAAACAGCGACGTACGACTTTTAGAAATGCGTGCATGGATTTCAAATGGAACAGTACCATGGTGCACCACTCTCCAGCCATGGTAAATCGAAGATGAGGCACGGTAATCCCGTTTTACCGTAAAAATCCGGTGTCGAAAAAACGAAGGATAAAAAACGTACGAGACCCGATTGAGATTCGGGTTGTCCTTTTCGGGCATTAATCTATCCGTTGACGGCTGAAATCAGTCAAAGCCGTAGAACTCACCGTGGCCTTCGTTTAGACAGGTTATGGCTCCCGTAACTCCAAACGAGCCAGAAGTTATGGCCGTCCGAATAATCGATATCTACAGGGTGCAACATCCGCGGTGCAAGGTGCAACATCCGTCCGAAATGACGAAACAGTGCCGTATGACTTTCAGAAATGCATGCATGGATTTGAAATGGAAAAGTACCATGGTGCACCACTCTCCAGCGATGGTAAATCAAAGACGAGGCACGGTAATCCCGTTTTACCGTAAAAATCCGGTGTCGAAAAAACGAAGGGTAAAAAACTTACGAGACCCGATTGAGATTCGGGTTTTCCTTTTCGGGCATTAATCTATCCGTTGACGGCTGAAAGCTGTCAAAGCCGTATAACTCATCGTGGCCTTCGTTTTGACAGGTTATGGATCCCGTAACTCTTAACGAGCCAGAAGTTATGGCCGTCCAAATAATCGATAACTACACGGTGCAACATCCGCGGTGCAAGGTGCAACATCCGTCGGAAACGGCGAAACAGTGCCGTACGACTTTTAGAAATACGTGCATGGATTTGAAACGGAACAGTACCATGGTGCACCACTCTCCAGTGATGGTAAATCGAAGGTGAGGCACGGTAATCCCGTTTTACCGTAAAAAAACGGGTGTCGAAAAAACGATGGGTAAAAAACTTACGAGACCCGATTGAGATTCGGGTTGTCCTTTTTACCATTAATCTATCTGTTGACGGCTGAAAGCTGTCAAAGTCGTAGAACTCATCGTGGCCATCGTTGTGACAGGTTATGGCTTCCGTAACTCTAAACGAGCCAGAAGTTATGACCGTCCGAATAATCGATATCTACAGGGTGCAACATCCGCGGTGCAAGGTGCAACATCCGTCCGAAATGGCGAAGCAGTGTCATACGACTTTTAAAAATGCGTGCATGGATTTGAAACGGAACAGTACCAAGGTGCACCACTCTCCAGCGATGGTAAATCAAAGACGAGGTACGGTAATCCCGTTTTACCGTAAAAATCCGGTGTCGAAAAAACGAAGGGTAAAAAACTTACGAGACCCGATTGAGATTCGGGTTGTCCTTTTTGGGCATTAATCTATCCGTTGACGGTTGAAAGCGGTCAAAGCCGTAGAACTCGTCGTATCCTTCGTTTTGACAGGTTATGTCTCCCGTAACTCTAAACGAGCCAGAAGTTATGGCCGTCCGAATAATCGATATCTACAGGGTGCAACATCCGCGGTGCAAGGTGCAACATCCGTCCGAAATGGCGAAACAGTGTCGTACGACTTTTAGAAATGCGTGCATGGATTTCAAACGAAACAGTACCATGGTGCACCACTCTCCAGCGATGGTAAATCGAAGACGAGGCATGGTAATCCCGTTTTACCGTAAAAATCCGGTGTCGAAAAAACGAAGGGTAAAATACTTACGAGACCCGATTGAGATTCAGGTTGTCCTTTTCGGGCATTAATCTATCCGTTGACGGCTGAAAGCTGTCAAAGCTGTAGAACTCACCGTGGCCTTCATTTTGACAGTTTATGGCTCCTGTAACTCTAAACGAGCCAGAAGTTATGGCTGTCCGAATAATCGATTTACACAGGGTGCAACATCCGTGGTGCAAGGTGCAACAGCCGTCCGAAATGGCGAAACAGTGTCGTACGACTTTTACAAATGCATGCATGGATTTGAAACGGAACAGTACCATGGTGCACCACTCTCCAGCGATGGTAAATCGAAGACGAGGCACGGTAATCCCGCTTTACCGTAAAAATCCGGAACGAAGGGTAAAAAACTAACGAGACCCGATTGAGATTCGGGTTGTCCTCTTTGGCATTAATCTATCCGTTGACGGCTGAAAGCGGTCAAAGCCGTAGAACTCACCGTGGCCTTCGTTTTGACAGGTTATGGCTGCTGTAACTCCAAACGAGCCAGAAGATGTGGTCGTCCGAATAATCGATATCTACAGGGTGCAACATCCGCGGTGCAAGGTGCAACATCCGTCTGTAATGGAGAAACAGTGTCGTACGACTTTTAGGAATGCGTGCATGGATTTGAAACGGAAGAGTACCATGGTGTATCACTCTACAGCGATGGTAAATCGAAGACGAGGCACGGTAATCCCGCTTTACCGTAAAAATCCGGAACGAAGGGTAAAAAACTAACGAGACCCGATTGAGATTCGGGTTGTCCTTTTCGAGCATTAATCTATCCGTTGATGACTGAAAGCTGTCAAAGCTGTAGAACTCACCGTGGCCTTCGTTTTGACAGGTTATGGCTCCGGTAACTCCAAACGAGCCAGAAGTTATGGCCGTCCGAATAATCGATATCTACAGGGTGCAATATCCGCGGTGCAAGGTGCAACATCCGTCCGTAATGGAGAAACAGTGCCGTACGACTTTTAGGAATGCGTGCATGGATTTGAAACGGAAGAGTACCATGGTGCACCACTCTACAGCGATGGTAAATCGAAGACGAGGCACGGTAATCCCGCTTTACCGTAAAAATCCGGTGTCGAAAAAACGAAGGGTAAAAAACTTACGAGACCCGATTGAGATTCGGGTTGTCCTTTTTGGGCAGTAATCTATCCGTTGACGGCTGAAAGCTGTCAATGCTGTAGAACTCATCGTGGCCTTCGTTTTCACAGGTTATTGCTCCCGTAACCCTAAACGAGCCAGAAGTTATGGCCGTCCGAATAATCGATATCTACAGGGTGCAACATCCGCGGTGCAAGGTGCAACATTCGTCCGAAGTGGCGAAATAGTGTCGTACGACTTTTAGAAATTCGTGCATAGATTTGATACGGAATAGTACCATGGTGCACCACTCTCCAGCGATGGTAAATCGAAGACGAGCCACGGTAATCCCGTTTTACCGTAAAAATCCGGTGTCAAAAAAACAAAGGGTAAAAAACTTACGAACCCCGTTTGAGATTCGGCTTGTCCTTTTCGGGCATTAATCTATCCGTTGACGGCTGAAATCAGTCAAAGCCGTAGAACTCACCGTGGCCTTCGTTTAGACAGGTTATGGCTCCCGTAACTCCAAACGAGCCAGAAGTTATGGCCGTCCGAATAATCGATATCTACAGGGTGCAACATCCGCGGTGCAAGGTGCAACATCCGTCCGAAATGGCGAAACTGTGCCGTACGACTTTTAGAAAAGCGTGCATGGTTTGAAACGGAACAGTACCATGGTGCACCACTCTCCAGCGATGGTAAATCGAAGGCGAGGCACGCTAATCCCGTTTTACCGTAAAAATCCGGTGTCGAAAAAACGAAGGGTAAAAAACTTACGAGACCCGATTGAGATTCGGGTTGTCCTTTTTGGGCAGTAATCTATCCGTTGACGGCTGAAAGCTGTCAATGCTGTAGAACTCATCGTGGCCTTCGTTTTCACAGGTTATTGCTCCCGTAACCCTAAACGAGCCAGAAGTTATGGCCGTCCGAATAATCGATATCTACAGGGTGCAACATCCGCGGTGCAAGGTGCAACATTCGTCCGAAGTGGCGAAATAGTGTCGTACGACTTTTAGAAATTCGTGCATAGATTTGATACGGAATAGTACCATGGTGCACCACTCTCCAGCGATGGTAAATCGAAGACGAGCCACGGTAATCCCGTTTTACCGTAAAAATCCGGTGTCAAAAAAACAAAGGGTAAAAAACTTACGAACCCCGTTTGAGATTCGGCTTGTCCTTTTCGGGCATTAATCTATCAGTTGACAGCTAAAAGCTGTCAAAGATGTAGAACTCACCGTGGCGTTCGTTTTGATAGGTTATGGCCCCGTAACTCTAAACGAACTAGAAGTTATGGCTGTTCGAATAATCGATATATACAGGGTGCAACATCCGCGATGCAAGGTGCAACATCTGTCCGAAATGGCAAAACAGTGTCGTACGACTTTTAGAAATGCGTGCATGGATCTGAAACGGAAAAGTACCATGGTGCACCACTCTCTAGCGATGGTAAATCGAAGACGAACCACGGTAATCCCGTTTTACCGTACAAATCCGGTGTCGAAAAAACGAAGGGTAAAAAACTTACGAACCCCGATTGAGATTCGGGTTGTCCTTTACGGGGATTAATCAATCCGCTGACGGCTGAAAGCTGTCAAAGCTGTAGAAATCACCGTGGTCTTCGTTTTGACAGGTTATGGCTCCCGTAACTCTAAACGAGCCAGGAGTTATGACCGTCCGAATAATCGATATCTACAGGGTGCAACATCCGCGGTGCAAGGTGCAACATCCGTTCGAAATGGCAAAACAGTGCCGTACGACTTTTAGAAATGCGTGCATGGATTTGAAACGGAACAGTACCATGGTGCACTACTCTACAGCGATGGTAAATCGAAAACGAGGCACGGTAATCCCGCTTTACCGTAAAAATCCGGTGTCGAAAAAACGAAGGGTAAAAAACTTACGAGACCCGATTGAGATTCGGGTTGTCCTCTTTGGGCATTAATCTTTCCGTTGACGGTTGAAAGCGGTCAAAGCCGTAGAACTCACCGTGGCCTTCGTTTTGACAGGTTATGGCTCCCGTAACTCTAAACGAGCCAGAAGTAACGGCCGTCCGAATAATCGATATGTACAGGGTGCAATATCCACGGTGCAAGGTGCAACATCCGTCCGAAATAGCGAAACAGTGCCGTACGACTTTTAGAAATGCATGCATGGATATGAAACGGAACAGTACCATGGTGCACCACTCTCCAGCGATGGTTAATCGAAGACGAGGCACGGTAATCCCGTTTTACCGGAAAAATCCGGTGTCGAAAAAACGAAGGGTAAAAAACTTACGAGACCCGATTGCGATTCGGGTTGTCCTTTTTGGGCATTAATCTATCCGTTGACGGCTGAAAGCTGTCAAAGCCGTAGGAGTCATCGTGGCCTTCGTTTTGACAGGTCATGGCTCCCGTAACTCTTAACGAGCCAGAAGTTATGGCCGTCCAAATAATCGATAACTACAAGGTGCAATATCCGCGGTGCAAGGTGCAACATCCGTCCGAAATGGCGAAACAGTGCCGTATGACTTTTAGAAATGTATGCATGGATTTGAAACGGAACAGTACCATGGTGCACCACTCTCCAGCGATGGTAAATCGAAGACGAGCCACGGTAATCCCGTTTTACCGTAAAAATACGGTGTCGAAAAAATGAAGGGTAAAAAATTTACGACAACCGATTGAGATTCGGTTTGTCCTTTTTGGGCATTAATCTATCCAATGGCGACTGAAAGCAGTCAAAGCCGTAGAACTCATCGTCGCCTTCGTTTTGACAGGTTATGGCTCCCGTAACTCTAAACGAGCCAGAAGTTATGGCCGTCCGAATAATCGATATCTAAAGGGTGCAACATCCGCGGTGCAAGGTGCAACATCCGTCTGAAATGGAGAAACAGTGTCGTACGACTTTTACAAATGCGTGCATGGATTTGAAATGGAATAGTACCATGGTGCACCACTCTCCAGCGATGGTAAATCGAAGGCGAGGCAAGGTAATCTCGTTTTACCGTAAAAATCCGGTGTCGAAAAAACGAAGGGTAAAAAACTGACGAGACCCGATTGAGATTCGGGTTGTCCTTTTTGGGCATTAATCTATCCGTTGACGGTTGAAAGCGGTCAAAGCCGTAGAACCCATCGTATCCTTCGTTTTGACAGGTTATGTCTCCCGTAACTCTAAACGAGCCAGAAGTTATGGCCGTCCGAATAATCGATATCTACAGGGTGCAACATCCGCGGTGCAAGGTGCAACATCCGTCCGAAATGGCGAAACAGTGTCGTACGACATTTAGAAATGCGTGCATGGATTTGAAACGAAACAGTACCATGGTGCACCACTCTCCAGCGATGGTAAATCAAAGACGAGGCACGGTAATCTCGTTTTACCGTAAAAATCCGGTGTCGAAAAAACGAAGGGTAAAAAACTTACGAGACCCGATTAAGATTCAGGTTGTCCTTTTCGGGCATTAATCTATCCGTTGACGGCTGAAAGCTGTCAAAGCTGTAGAACTCACCGTGGCCTTCGTTTTGACAGGTTATGGCTCCCGTAACTCTAAACGAGCCCGAAGTTATGGCTGTCCGAATAATCGACATCTACAGGGTGCAACATCCGCGGTGCAAGGTGCAACATTCGTCCGAAATGGCGAAACAGTGCCGTACGACTTTTAGAAATGCGTGCATGGATTTGAAACGGAACAGTACCATGGTGCACCACTCTCCAGCGATGGTAAATCGAAGACGAGCCACGGTAATCCCGTTTTACCGTAAAAATCCGGTGTCAAAAAAAGGAAGGGTAAAAAACTTACGAACCCTGATTGATATTCGGGTGGTCCTTTTCGGGCATTAATCAATCCGTTGACGGCTGAAAGCCGTCAAAGCTGTAGTACTCACCGGGGCCTTCGTTTTGATAGGTTATGGCTCCCGTAACTCTAAACGAACCAGAAGTTATGGCTGTCCGAATAATCGACATATACAGGGTGCAACATCCGCGGTGCAAGGTGCAACATCTGTCCGAAATGGCGAAACAGTGTCGTACGACTTTTAGAAATGCGTGCATGGATCTGAAACGGAACAGTACCGTGGTGCACCACTCTCTAGCGATGGTAAATCGAAGACGAGCCACGGTAATCCCGTTTTACCGTACAAATCCAGTGTCGAAAAAACGAAGGGTAAAAAACTTACGAACCCCGATTGAGATTCGGGTTGTCCTATTCGGACATTAATCTATCCGTTGACGGTTGAAAGCTGTCAAAGCTGTAGAACTCACCGTGGCCTTCGTTTTGATAGGTTATGGCTCCCGTAACTCTAAACGAGACATAAGTTATGACCGTCCGAATAATCGATATCTACAGGGTGCAACATCCGCGTTGCAAGGTGCAACATCCGTCCGAAATGGCAAAACAGTGTCGTACGACTTTTAGAAATGCGTGCATGGATTTGAAACGAAACAGTACCATGGTGCACCACTCTCCGGCGATGGTAAATCGAAGACGAGGCACGGTAATCCCGCTTTACCGTAAAAATTCGGTGTCGAAAAAACGAAGGGTAATAAACTTACGAGACCCGATTGAGATTCGGGTTGTCCTCTTTGGGCATTAATCTTTCCGTTGACGGCTGAAAGCAGTCAAAGCCGTAGAACTCACCGTGGCCTTTGTTTTGACAGGTTATGGCTCCCGAACTCTAAACGAGCCAGAAGTTATGGCCGTCCGAATAATCGATATGTACAGGTTGCAACATCCGCGGTGCAAGCTGCAACATCCGTCCGAAATGGCGAAACAGTGCCGTACGACTTTTAGAAATGCGTGCATGGATCTGAAACGGAACAGTACCATGGTGCACCACTCTTTAGCGATGGTAAATCGAAGACGAGCCACGGTAATCCCGTTTTACCGTACAAATCCAGTGTCGAAAAAACGAAGGGTAAAAAACTTACGAACCCCGATTGAGATTCGGGTTGTCCTATTCGGACATTAATCTATCCGTTGACGGTTGAAAGCTGTCAAAGCTGTAGAACTCACCGTGGCCTTCGTTTTGACAGGTTATGGCTCCCGTAACTCTAAACGAGACATAAGTTATGACCGTCCGAATAACCGATATCTACAGGGTGCAACATCCGCGTTGCAAGGTGCAACATCCGTCCGAAATGGCAAAACAGTGTCGTACGACTTTTAGAAATGCGTGCATGGATTTGAAACGAAACAGTACCATGGTGCACCACTCTCCGGCGATGGTAAATCGAAGACGAGGCACGGTAATCCCGCTTTACCGTAAAAATTCGGTGTCGAAAAAACGAAGGGTAATAAACTTACGAGACCCGATTGAGATTCGGGTTGTCCTCTTTGGGCATTAATCTTTCCGTTGACGGCTGAAAGCAGTCAGAGCCGTAGAACTCACCGTGGCCTTCGTTTTGACAGGTTATGGCTCCCGAACTCTAAACGAGCCATAAGTTATGGCCGTCCGAATAATCGATATGTACAGGTTGCAACATCCGCGGTGCAAGCTGCAACATCCGTCCGAAATGGCGAAACAGTGCCGTATGACTTTTAGAAATGTATGCATGGATTTGAAACGGAACAGTACCATGGTGCACCACTCTCCAGCGATGGTAAATCGAAGACGAGCCACGGTAATCCCGTTTTACCGTAAAAATACGGTGTCGAAAAAATGAAGGGTAAAAAATTTACGACAACCGATTGAGATTCGGTTTGTCCTTTTTGGGCATTAATCTATCCAATGGCGACTGAAAGCAGTCAAAGCCGTAGAACTCATCGTCGCCTTCGTTTTGACAGGTTATGGCTCCCGTAACTCTAAACGAGCCAGAAGTTATGGCCGTCCGAATAATCGATATCTAAAGGGTGCAACATCCGCGGTGCAAGGTGCAACATCCGTCTGAAATGGAGAAACAGTGTCGTACGACTTTTACAAATGCGTGCATGGATTTGAAATGGAATAGTACCATGGTGCACCACTCTCCAGCGATGGTAAATCGAAGGCGAGGCATGGTAATCTCGTTTTACCGTAAAAATCCGGTGTCGAAAAAACGAAGGGTAAAAAACTGACGAGACCCGATTGAGATTCGGGTTGTCCTTTTTGGGCATTAATCTATCCGTTGATGGCTGAAAGCTGTCAAAGCCATAGAACTCATCGTGGCCTTCGTTTTGATAGGTTATGGCTCCCGTAACTCTAAACGAGCCAGAAGTTATGGCCGTCCGAATAATCGATATCTACAGGGTGCAACGTCCACGGTGCAAGGTGCAATATCCGTCCGAAATGGCGAAATAGTGCCGTACGACTTTTAGAAATCCTTGCATGGATTTGAAACGGAACAGTACCATGGTGCACCACTCTCTAGTGATGGTATATCGAAGACGAGCCACGGTAATCCCGTTTTACCGTAAAAATACGGTGTCGAAAAAACGAAGGGTAAAAAACTTACGAGACCCGATTGAGATTCGGGTTGTCCTCCTTGGGGATTAATCTTTCCGTTGACCGCTGAAAGAGGTCAAAGCCGTAGAACTCATCGTGGCCTTCGTTTTGACAGGTTATGGCTCCCGTAACTCTAAACGAGCCAGAAGTTATGGCCGTCCGAATAATCGATATCTACAAGGTGCAACATCCGCGGTGCAAGATGCAACATCCGTCCGAAATGGCGAAACAGTGGCATACGACTTTTACAAATGCGTGAATGGACTTGAAACGGAATAGTACCATGGTGCACCACTCTCCAGCGATGGTAAATCGAAGGCGTGGCACGGTAATCCCATTTTACCGTAAAAATCCAGTGCCGAAAAAACGAAGGGTAAAAAACTTACGAGACGCGATTGAGATTCAGGTTGTCCTTTTTGGGCATTAATCTATCCGTTGACGGCTGAAAGCGGTAAAAGACGTAGAACTCATCGTGGCCTTCGTTTTGACAGGTTATGGCTCCCGTAACTCTAAACGAGCCTGAAGTTATGGCCGTCCGAATAATCGATATCTACAGGGTGCAACATCCGCGGTGCAAGGTGCAACATCCGTCCGAAATGCGAAACAGTGTCGTACGACTTTTAGAAATGCGTGCATGGATTTGAAATGGAACAGTACCATGGTGCACCACTCTCCAGCGATGGTAAATCGAAGACGAGGCATGGTAATCCCGTTTTACCGTAAAAATCCGGTGTCGAAAAAACGAAGGGTAAAAAACTTACGTGGCCCGATTGAGATTCGGGTTTTCCTTTTTGGGCATTAATCTATCCGTTGACGGCTGAAAGCCGTCAAAGCCATGCAACTCATCGTGGCCTTCATTTTGACAGCTTATGGCTCCCGTAACTCTAAATGAGCCAGAAGTTATGGCCGTCCGAATAATGGATATCTACAAGGTACAACATCCGCGGTGCAAGGTGCAACATCCGTCCGAAATGGCGAAACTGTGCCCTACGACTATTAGAAAAGCGTGCATGGAATTGAAACGGAACAGTACCATGGTGCACCACTTTCCAACGATGGTAATTCGAAGGCGAGGCACGGTAATCCCGTTTTACCGTAAAAATCCGGTGTCGAAAAAACAAAGGGTAAAAAATTTACGAGACCCGATTGAGATTCGGGTTGTCCTTTTTGGGCATTAATCTATTCTTTGACGACTGAAAGCTGTCATAGCCGTAGAACTCATGGTGGCCTTAATTTTGACAGGTTACGGCTCCTGTAACTCTAAACAAGCCAGAAGTTATGGCCGTCCGAATAATCGATATCTACAGGGTGCAACATCCGCGGTGCAAGGTGCAACATCCGTCCGAAATGGCGAAACTGTGCCGTACGACTTTTAGAAAAGAGTGCATGGATTTGCAACGGAACAGTACCATGGTGCACCACTCTCCAGCGATGGTAAATCGAAGGCGAGGCACAGTAATCCCGTTTTACCGTAAAAATCCGGTGTCGAAAAAACGAAGGGTAAAAAACTTACAAGACCTGATTGAGATTCGGGTTGTCCTTTTCGGGCTTTAATCTATTCGTTGACGGCCGAAAGCTGTCACAGCCGTAGAACTCATCGTGGCCTTCGTTTTCAAAGGTTATGGCTCCCGTAACTCTAAACGAGCCAGAAGTTATGGTCGTCCGAATAATCGATCTGTACAGGGTGAAACATCTGCGGTGCAAGGTGCAACATCTGTCCGAAATGGCGAAATAGTGTCGTATGACTTTTAGAAATGCGTGCATGGATTTGAAACGGAACAGTACCATGTTGCACCACTCTCCAGCGATGGTAAATCGAAGACGAGCCACGGTAATCCCATTTTACCGTACAAATCCGGTGTCGAAAAAACGAAGGGTAAAAAACTTACGAGACCCGATTGAGATTCGGGTTGTCCTTTTCGGGCATTAATCTATCCGTTGACGGCTGAAAGCTGTCAAAGCTGTAGAACTCACCGTGGCCTTCGTTTTGACAGGTTATTGCTCCCGTAACTCTAAACGAGCTAGAAGTTATGACCGTCCGAATAATCGATATGTACAGGGTGCAACATCCGCGGTGCAAGGTGCAACATCCGTCCGAAATGGCGAAACAGTGCTGTACTGTTTGCGCCAAAATTTGTCACAAACACCCAATACCGTGAAAGCACCGGTTTGGCAACACAGATCAGCAACAATCAATATAGAATTCAGATCTAAGCAACAACAATCAAAATAGTTCACAGATAACGATCACAAACACAAGATTTATAGTGGTTCGGCGATCTTGCCTACGTCCACTTTGAAGGTTCTCTCTTTATTGATTCACTTGATGATAATGATTGATTGCAATGGATTACAGTTCATGATAGCTTTTAAATCTGGATACAACAGCGATAATGAAGTATGGAATTCGATCCGGCAGAGTCTGGACGTTCAATGGTGGAAGCTCCAAAAGATCCCCCCTTTCTGAAGGCTTCAGGGTGCTATTTATAGGCATAGGAGGCCCAGATCTCGCTCAAACTTCGGAAGACTTCTTCTGGCACATGAGTGGGCCCATGCGACCGACCCCACCAAGTTTCTACTCGATCTGACATCGATTCGAAGTGATTTCGAATCCATCAAGAAATGGTCCAATCGAGCTGAAACTTGGCAGGAACAATCTTTATCATGTATGGAAGCTACTGTGAAAATTTCGTTGCATTTGGATCAGTGGTTTAGGAGATGTGATCGATTCAAGTTGTCGTTTTTCGTGAGGGCTGTTGCATTCGAACCCATCATTTCGAATCCATCCCCTTTGACTCGATCGGTCACGTGGATCTCTGGTGACGTGGCACGCACTCCTCGCATCGATCCTGTTTTATCTCCGAGTTGACCGCTTCGCACCCATGGATTTCGCCTCGTTCGTATCGTGGGGCGACACGTCATCCAAGTTAGTTGACTTGGTGGATACGAACAAGTGAGTGTTCCTGGGTTCGAATGCGACCGTTTCGAACTAAGGTATACTCGTGGGTTCGAACTCGATCGATTCGAGCAAGATCGATTCGAAGCAACTTGGATTCGAAGCTGGTGGGCTTGAATGGATTCTAAGATGATGGTTTCGAAGGTAATGGAGTCGAAGTTCATGGTTGTGAGGCAGGCACTGGTTGATGGATTCGAACTAGATGGGTTCGAAGGTAGGATACCGGATGGGTTCGGAGTAGATGGTTTCGAAGATGATGGGTTCGAACATAATCTCTGGCCATCGATTCGAACCATGGGTACCCTATGGGTTTGAACCGAACAAGGGGCTATCTTTCTCAAATTTAAACCATCATATCTTGAGCATACGAACTCGGATTGACTTGAAACTTGAAATGCTGGCTCTACAACTTTGCTTTTCATGTCTTATCAATTGTGGCCTGATCCGAGCTCGGACAAAATTCGTCGATATCCATAGCGAAGCGAAGTACAACCAGTCTCTGAGATGAACTATTTCTTGTTTTCGAACAGTCTTTTGGTATCACGGCTTTGCCAAAAGGCGGGATAACATTTTCCCCCTAAAACATGCCTTGCGGTAGGAAGGTGTGTTTTGCAATTCCTTGAGTTGGATGTTCATATCCTATCACCAACCTGTAAAGAATTTGATAGTTTCATATGTCCTCCAATGACGATCGTTCGGGATCGAGCTATTTGGGATGAAGCGCGGCCGTTCATGGTCAAGCGCCTAACTTCAAATGACGATCGTTCGTGATCGAGTCACTTGAGGTGAAGTGCGACCATGCGCGGTCAAGTGCATAAATCCATGCGTCGATCGTTCGGGATCGAGTTATCTGCGGCGAAAATGTGACCGTTCAAGGTCAAGCGCTTAACCTCAAATGACGATCGTTCGTGATCGAGCCATTCGAGGTAAACTGCGAAAGTGCGCGGTCAAGTGGTGGACCTCAAATGACGACCGTTGGCGATCGAGCCATTTGAGGTGAGATGAGTTGTGCCGTTCGGGGCGAATCGTGCCTGTTCGAGGCGAGTTGTGACCGTTCGAGGTCGGGTTTCGTTCGTGGCGAGTGGTGACTGTTCGAAGTCGGGCGCCGTTCGTGGCGAGTTGTGACTGTTCGAAGTCGAGTGCCGTTCGTGGCGAGTTGTGATCGTTCGTGATCGTGTGCCGTTCGAGGCGAGTTTGCGTGCCCGGGAGGGCTTGATGTTATGGATGCCAGGGTCACGTTCGGGTGAGTTCCTTGATTGTTTGTGTGCCTGTTGGAGGCGAATAAGTGTGCCCGGGGGGGCTTGGTACCGTTGATATTAGGTTCACGTTCGAGTGGGTCCCTGGATCATTTGTTAGGGTATATCACTATCTCAGAGCGTGCCTAAGGACCGTTCGCGACCCCGTACATGTGCAAGCAGCTTAGTCATTTCAGAGTTATCAGAATCAAATATCTATTCAACGGGTGAATTTAAAAAACAGAAATGCTCAAACAAACCAAGTTTAAATGTTCAAATCGAAATGAAACAACAGCAAAGCAAAGATGTCAAAGTGTAAGTTCCCACTACGAAGCAATCAATGATCATTCAGAGCATGCCTGGAGAACGTTCGCGATCTCGTACATGTGTAAATGATTTAATTGTGTTAGTGGAAGCTTGCGACTTGTGCATCGTTATTTTAATTAATTGATAACCAAACGATGTCCTGGTTCAGGGTTGCCCCTGGATGATGTAGATGGTGGGCGCTCTGGCTCCACTGTTGAAGCTCGCCTCCTCACATATTGAAGGAGCATACCGTTCCTGATATGCCCTTCCACCTCGTCCTTCAGATGCCTACAATCATTAGTGTTATGACCATTTAATTCATTAAATACACAAAACTTATCTGATCTCTTTTCATCAGAAGTTGGATCCCTTTGCATCGGTCTACGATAGGGAATCTGCTCTTTGGTATCCTGATAAATCCTCTCCAAACTCTCAGTCAGCTCGGTGTAAGTAGTGAATCGCGGCTCCCTCCATTGCCGTTTTGACCTGTCATTATAATCCTCAGCCCTTCGTTTTCCTTTATCCTTGTCTAAGTCCATTTCGAGAGGCTTTTTGTCTTTAAGCACGTAAACTTCTATTCCCTCTGTTTCTTCTCTCTTTGAATTCTCATCCTCTAATCCTAGAAACTTTTCTGCCTCGTTGTAAAATTCCTCTAGATCCACGGGTGGATCTTTAGTCAATGAAATTTTGAACTCTGTGCCGTCAGCTACTCCGGACACAGCTGCCATCACCACCATAGATGGTTCTGCTCGATCCACCGAAGCAGCTGCTGCATTGAATCGTGCTAGATAACTCCTCAAGTTCTCTCCGGCTTTCTGCTTTAGGTTTGCCAAAGTCATCACATTCTTGGGTCTCATAATTTGAACCCTGAATTGCCTCATAAATCTCTCAACTACACCATTCCACGTTCCGAAGGATCCATTCTCCAATTGTCTAAACCACAATGCTGCGATATCCGCCAAGTACAATGGAAAGCACCGGGCCATAACCTCCTATGATGCCCCCAGCACCACTCCATATGTCTCATATACTTTGTTAGATGAACTGTGGGATCCGTTCTCCCGTCGTACATGTCCAACGATGGTAATTTGAAATCCGGTGGGTTCCTAGCTCGTCTGATTGATGGAGCAAAAGGACTCCTATTAACATCTTCCAAATCCTTGTTCACTAATCCGCCTCTCAAGGTTCGCCTGACTATCTCTGCCAATCTGTCATTGTCCCCGAGATGTAACTTTCGCTCATCACTTTCGACCTGCCCCCCGAGTCCACGAAGGAAATCTGGGATCTGCTCCCTTGATCGAGAGTTCACCCCTCTACTACTCCCGGGTTGTGCAGATGTTCCTCTCTCTCTTTCTGAAATTGGGTCAAAGTTCTCTATGGGCGTGCCCCCTAGTTCAGGTGCTACGCTGGATGGTCCTGCTCCGTTCTGGACTCCGGTTACTCCTTGATTCTATGCTCCAAGCTGTCCTATTTGCTGAAACAAACTTTGGATCAACTCCTCTTGTTTCTTCATCATTGTTTCCATCTTGTCCCTTGTGATGAAGATTGAAGCTTGGTTTGCTCCTGAAGAAGCCTCTTGACTTCCTTGGTGTTCGCTCCTCTCTGGCCTTTGTTTCTTACTTGTTTGTCTCGTCATGGTTCTTAGGCCTAAATCTTTAAGCTTTCAAATTCAAATTATCCTGAATCAGCTGTTCTCGGTGAAAGCACCAAAATGTTTGCGCCAAAATTGGTCACAAACACCCAATACCGTGAAAGCACCCGCTTGTCAACACAGATCAGCAACAATCAATATAGAATTCAGATCTAAGCAACAACGATCACAATAGTTCACAGATAACGATCACAAACACAGGATTTATAGTGGTTCGGCGATCTTGCCTACGTCCACTTTGAAGGTTCTCTCTTTATTGATTCACTTGATGATAATGATTGATTACAATGGATTACAGTTCATGATAGCTTTTAAATCTGGATACAACAGCGATATTGAAGTATGGAATTCGATCCGGCAGAGTCTGGACGTTCAATGGTGGAAGCTTCAAAAGATCCCCCCTTTCTGAAGGCTTCAGGGTGCTATTTATAGGCGTAGGAGGCCCAGATCTCGTTCAAACTTCGGAAGACTTCTTCTGGCACGTGAGTGGGCCCACGCGACCGACCCCACCAAGTTTTGACTCGATCTGACATCGATTCGAAGTGAATTCGAACCCATCAAGAAATGGTCCAATCGAGCTGAAACTTGGCAGGAACAATCTTTATCATGCATGGAAGCTACTGTGAAAATTTCGTTGCATTTGGATCAGTGGTTTAGGAGATGTGATCGATTCAAGTTGTGGTTTTTCATGAGGGCTGTTGCATTCGAACCCATCATTTCGAATCCATCCCCTTCGAATCGATCGGTCACGTGGATCTCTGGTGACGTGGCGCGCACACCTCGCATCGATCCTGTTTTATCTTCGAGTTGACCGCTTCGCACCCATGGATTTCGCCTCGTTCGTATCGTGGGGCGACACGTCATCCAAGTTAGTTGACTTGGTGGATACAAACAAGTGAATGTTCCTGGGTTCGAACGCGACCGTTTCGAACTAAGGTATACTCGTGGGTTCGAACTCGATCGATTCGAACAAGATCGATTCGAAGCGACTTGGATTCGAAGCTGGTGGGCCTAAATGGATTCGAAGATGATGGTTTCGAAGGTAATGGATTCGAAGTTCATGGTTGTGAGGCAGGCATTGGTTGATGGATTCAAACTAGATGGGTTCGAAGGTAGGATACCGGATGGGTTCGGAGTAGATGGTTTCAAAGATGATGGGTTCGAACATAATCTCTGGCCATCGATTCGAACCACGGGTACCCTATGGGTTCGAACCGAACAAGGGCTTATCTTTCTCAAATTTAAACCATCATATCTTGAGCATACCAACTCGGATTGACTTGAAACCTGAAACGCTGGCTTCTACAGCTTTGCTTGTCATGTCTTATCAATTGTGGCCTGATCCGAGCTCGAACAAAATTCGTCGATATCCACAGCGAAGCGAAGTACAACCAATCTCTGAGATGAACTGTTTCTTGTTTTCGAACAATTTTTTGGTATCACGGTTTGCCAAAAGGTAGGATAACACGTACGACTTTTAGAAATGCGTTCATGGATTTGAAACGGAACAGTACCATGGTGCACCAGTCTCCATCGATGGTAAATCGAAGACGAGGCACGGTAATCCCGTTTTACCGTAAAAATCCGGTGTCGAAAAAATGAGGGGTAAAAAACTAACGAGACCCGATTGAGATTCGGGTTGTCCTTTTTGGGCATTAATCTATCCGTTGATGGCTGAAAGCTGTCGAAGCCGTAGAACTCATCGTGGCCTTCGTTTGGACAGGTTATGGTTCCTGTAACTCTAAACGAGCCAGAAGTTATGACCGTCCGAATAATCGATATCTACAGGGTGCAACATCCGCGGTGCAAGGTGCAACATCCGCGGTGCAAGGTGCAACATCCGTCCGAAATGGCGAAACAGTATCATACGACTTTTAGAAATACGTACATGGATTTGAAACGGGACAGTGCCATGGTGCACCACTCTCCAGCGATGGTAAATCGAAGGCGAGGCACGGTAATCCCGTTTTACCGTAAAAATCCGGTGTCGAAAAAACGAAGGGTAAAAAACTTACGAGACTCGATTGAGATTCGGGTTGTCCTTTTCGGGCATTAATCTATCCGTTGATGGCTAAAAGCTGTCAAAGCCATAGAACTCATCGTTTCCTTCGTTTTGACAGGTTATGGCTCCCGTAACTCTAAACGAGCCAGAAGTTATGGCCGTCCGAATAATCGATATCTACAGGGTGCAACATCCGCGGTGCAAGGTGCAACATCCGTCCGAAATGGCGAAACAGTGCCTTATGACTTTTAGAAATCCGTGCATGGATTTGAAACGGAACAGTACCATGGTGCACCACTCTCCGGCGATGGTAAATCGAAGACGAGGCACGGTAATCCCGTTTTACCGTAAAAATCCGGTGTCGAAAAAACGAAGGGTAAAAACTTACGAGACCCGATTGAGATTCGGGTTGTCCTTTTTGGGCATTAATCTATCCGTTGACGGCTGAAAGTGGTCAAAGCCGTAGAACTCACCCTGGCCTTCGTTTAGACAGGTTATGGCTCCCGTAACTCTAAACGAGCCCGAAGTTATGGCCGCCCGAATAATCGATACATACAGGGTGCAACATCCGCGGTGCAAGGTGCAACATCCGTCCGAATTGGCGAAAGAGTGTAGTACAACTTTTAGAAATGCGTGCATGGATTTGAAATGGAACATTACCATGGTGCACCACTCACCAGCGATGGTAAATCGAAGACGAGCCACGGTAATCCTGTTTTACCGAAAAATCCAGTGTCGAAAAAACGAAGGGTAAAAACTTACGAACTCAGATTGAGATTCGGGTTGTCCTTTTCTAGCATTAATCTATCAGTTGACGGCTGAAAGCTGTCAAAGCTGTAGAACTCACCGTGGCCTTCGTTTTGATAGGTTATGGCTCCCGTAAATCTAAACGCGCCAGAAGTTATGGCTGTCCGAATAATCGATATATACAGGATGCAACATCCGCGGTGCAAGGTGCAACATCCGTCCGAAATGGCGAAACAGTGCCGTACGACTTTTAGAAATGCGTGCATGGATTTGAAACGGAACAGTACCATGGTGCACCACTCTCCAGCGATGGTAAATCGAAGGCGAGGCACAGTAATCCCGTTTTACCGTAAAAATCCGGTGTCGAAAAAACGAAGGGTAAAAAACTTACGAGACTCGATTGAGATTCGGGTTGTCCTTTTTGGGCATTAATCTATCTGTTGACGGCTGAAAGCTGTCAAAGCCGTAGAACTCATCATGGCCTTCGTTTTGGATGTTATGGCTCCCGTTACTCTAAACGAGCCAGAAGTTATGCCCGTCCGAATAATCGATATCTACAGGGTGCAACATCCGCGGTGCAAGGTGCAACATCCGTCCGAAATGGCGAAACAGTGTCGTACGACTTTTAGAAATGCGTGCACGGATTTGAAACGAAACAGTACCATGGTGCACCACTCTCCAGCGATGGTAAATCGAAGGCGAGGCACGGTAATCCCGTTTTACCGTAAAAATCCGGTGTCGAAAAAACGAAGGGTAAAAAACTTACGAGACTCGATTGAGATTCGGGTAGTCCTTTTCGGGCATTAATCTATCCGTTGACGGTTGAAAGCTGTCAAAGCCGTAGAACTCATCGTTTCCTTCGTTTTGACAGGTTATGGCTCCCATAACTCTAAACGAGCCAGAAGTTATGGCCGTCCGAATAATCGATATCTAAAGTGCAACATCCACGGTGCAAGGTGCAACATCCGTCCGAAATGGCGAAACAGTGCCTTACGAATTTTAAACATGCGTGCATGGATTTGAAACGGAATAGTACCATGGTGCACCACTCTCCGGCGATGGTAAATCGAAGGCGAGGCACGGTAATCCCGTTTTACCGTAAAAATCCAGTGTCGAAAAACCGAAGGGTAAAAAACTTACGAGACCCGATTGAGATTCGGTTTGTCCTTTTTGGGCATTAATCTATCCGTTGACGGCTGAAAGCGGTCAAAGCCGTAGAGCTCACCGTGGCCTTCGTTTAGACAGGTTATGGCTCCCGTAACTCTAAACGAGCCGGAAGTTATGGCCGTCCGAATAATCGATATCTACAGGGTGCAACATCCGCGGTGCAAGGTGCAACATCCGTCCGAATTGGCGAAACAGTGCCGTACGACTTTTAGAAATGCATGCATGGATTTGAAATGGAACATTACCATGGTGCACCACACTCTAGCGATGGTAAATCGAAGACGAGCCACAGTAATCCCGATTTACCGTAAAAATCCGGTGTCGAAAAAACGAAGGGTAAAAACTTACGAACCAAGATTGAGATTCGGGTTGTCCTTTTCTGGCATTAATCTATACGTCGACGGTTGAAAGTTGTAGAACTCACCGTGGCCTTCGTTTTGACAGCTTATGGCTCCCGTAAATCTAAACGAGCCAGAAGTTATGGCTGTCCGAATAATCGATATATACAGGGTGCAACATTCGCGGTGCAAGGTGCAACATCCGTCCGAAATGGAAAAATAGTGTCGTACTACTTTTAGAAATGCGTGCATGGATTTGAAACGTAACAGTACCTTGGTGCACCACTCTCCAGCGATGGTAAATCGAAGACGAGCCACGGTAATCCCGTTTTACCGTAAAAATCCGGTGTCGAAAAAATGAAGGGTAAAAAACTTACGAGCCCCGATTGGGATTCGGGTTGTCCTTTTCGGGCATAAATCTACCGTTGACAGTTGGAAGACGTCAAGGCTGTAGAACTCACCGTGGCTTTTGGTTTTGATAGATTATGGCTCCCGTAACTCTAAACGAGCCAGAAGTTATGGCCGTCCGAATAATCGATATCTACAGGGTGCAACATCCGCGGTGCAAGGTGCAACATCGGTCCGAAATGGCGAAACGGTGCCTTACGACTTTTAGAAATGCGTGCATGGATTTGAAATGGAACAGTACCATGGTGCACTACTCTCCAGCGATGGAAAATCGAAGACGAGGCACGGTAATCCCATTTTACCGTAAAAATCCGGTGTCGAAAAAAACGAAGGGAAAAAAACTTACGAAACCCGATTGAGATTCGGGTTGTCCTTTTGGGGCATTAATCTATCCGTTGACGGCTAAAAGCGGTCAAAGCCGTAGAACTCACTGTGGCCTTCGTTTAGACAGGTTATGACTCCCGTAACTCTAAACGAGCCAGAAGTTATGGCCGTCCGAATAATCAATATCTACAGGGTGCAACATCCGCGGTGCAAGGTGCAACATCCGTCCGAATTGGCGAAATAGTGTCGTACGACTTTTAGAAATGCATGCATGGATTTGAGACGGAACATTACCATGGTGCACCACTCTCCAGCGATGGTAAATCGAAGACGAGCCACAGTAATCCCGTTTTACCGTAAAAATCCGGTGTCGAAAAAACGAAGGGTGAAAACGTACGAACCCAGATTGAGATTCGGGTTGTCCTTTTCTGGCATTTATCTATCCATTGACGGCTGAAAGCGGTCAAAGCTGTAGAACTCACCGTGGCCTTCATTTTGACAGGTTATGACTCCCGTAAATCTAAACGAGACAGAAGTTATGACTGTCCGAATAATCGATATATCCAGGGTGCAACATCCGCGGTGCAAGGTGCAACATCGGTCCGAAATGGCGAAACAGTGTCGTACGACTTTTAGAAATGTGTGCATGGATTTGATACGTAACAGTACCTTGGTGCACCTCTCTCCAGCGATGGTAAATCGAAGACGAGCCACGGTAATCCCGTTTTACCGTAAAAATCCGGTGTCGAAAAAACGAAGGGTAAAAAACTTACGAGCCCCGATTGAGATTCGGGTTGTCCTTTTCGGGCATAAATCTATCCGTTGATGGTTGGAAGATGTCAAAGCTGTAGAACTCACCGCGGCCTTCGTTTTGATAGGTTATGGCTCCAGTAACTATAAACGAGCCAGAAGTTATGACCGTCCGAATAATCGATATCTATAGGGTGCAACATCTGCGGTGCAAGGTGCAACATCCGTCCGAAATGGCGAAACAGTGCCGTACGACTTTTAGGAATGCGTGCGTGGATTTGAAACGGAACAGTGCCATGGTGCACCACTCTCCAGCGATGGTAAATAGAAGGCGAGGCACGGTAATCCCGTTTTACCGTAAAAATCCGGTGTCGAAAAGACGAAGGGTAAAAAACTTACGAGACTCGATTGAGATTCGGGTTGTCCTTTTTGGGCATTAATCTATCCGTTGATGACTGAAAGCTGTCAAAGCCGTAGAACTCATCGTGGCCTTCATTTTGAGAGGTTATGGCTCCCGTTACTCTAAACGTGCCAGAAGTTATGCCTATCCGAATAATCGATATCTACAGGGAACGACATCCGCGGTGCAAGGTGCAACATCCGTCGGAAATGGCGAAACAGTGTCGTACGACTTTTAGAAATGCGTGCATGGATTTGAAACCGAACAGTACCATAGTGCACCACTCTCCAGCGATGGTAAATCGAAGACGAGGCATGGTAATGCCGTTTTACCGTAAAAATCCGGTGTCGAAAAAACGAAGGGTAAAAAACTTACGAGACCCGATTGAGATTCGGGTTGTCCTTATTGGGATTTAATCTATCCACTGATGGCTGGAAGTTGTCAAAGCCGTAGAACTCATTGTGGCCTTCGTTTTGACAGGTTATGCCTCCCGTAACTCTAAACGAGGCAGAAGTTATGGCCGTCCGAATAATCGATATCTACAGGGTGCAACATCCGCGGTGCAAGGTGCAACATCCTTCTGAAATGCCGTAAGACTTTTAGAAAAGCATGCATGGATTTGAAATGGAACAGTACCATGGTGCATCACTCTCCAGCGATGGTAAATCGAAGGCGAGGCAAGGTAATCCCGTTTTACCGTAAAAATCCGGTGTCGACAAAACGAAGGGTAAAAAACTTACGAGACCCGATTGAGATTCGGGTTGTCCTTTTTAGGCATTAATCTATCCGTTGACGGCTGAAAGATGTCAAAGCTGTAGAACTCATCGTGGCCTTTGTTTTGACAGATTATGGCTCCCGTAACTCTAAACGAGCCAGAAGTTATGACCGTCCGAATAATCGATATCTACAGGGTGCAACATCCGCGGTGCAAGGTGCAACATCCGTCCGAAATGGAGAAACATTGCCGTACGACTTTTACAAATGCGTGCATGGATTTGAAATGGAACAGTCCCATGGTGCACCATTCTCCAGCGATGGTGAATCGAAGACGAGCCACGGTAATCCCGACTTACCGTAAAAATCCGGTGTCAAAAAAACGAAGGGTAAAAAACTTACGAACCCCGATTGAAATTCGGGTTGTCCTTTTCGGGCATTAATTTATCCATTGATGGCTGAAAGCTGTCAAAGCTGTAGAACTCACCGTGGCCTTCGTTTTGACAGGTTATGGCTCCCGTAAATCTAAACGAGCCAGAAGTTAAGCCTGTCCGAATAATTGATATATACAGGGTGCAACATCCGCGGTGCAAGGTGCAACATCCGTCCGAAATGGCGAAACGGTGTCGTACGACTTTTAGAAATGCGTGCATGGATTTGAAACGGAACAGTACCATGGTGCACCACTCTCCAGCGATGGTAAATCGAAGGTGATGGTAAATCGAAGACGAGCCACGGTAAGACCGTTTTACCGTAAAAATCCGGTGTCGAAAAAACGAAGGGTAAAAAACTTACGAACCCCGATTGAGATTCGGGTTGTCCTTTTCGGGCATTAATCTATCCGTTGACGGCTGAAAGCTGTCAAAGCGGTAGAACTCACCGTGGCCATCGTGTTGACAGGTTATGGCTCCCGTAACTCTAAACGAGCCAGAAGTTATGACCGTCCGAATAATCGATATCTACAGGGTGCAACATCCGCGGTGCAAGGTGCAACATCCGTCCGAAATGGCGAAACAGTGTCGTATGACTTTTTAAAATGCGTGCATGGATTTGAAACAGAACAGTACCATGCTGCACCACTCTCCAGCGAAGGCAAATCGAAGACGAGGCACGGTAATCCCGTTTTACCTCAAAAATCCGGTGTCGAAAAAACGAAGGGTAAAAAACTTAGGAGACCCGATTGAGATTCGGGTTGTCCTTTTTGGGCATTAATCTATCCGTTGACGGCTGAAAGCGGTCAAAGCCGTAGAACTCACCGTGGCCTTCGTTTAGACAGGTTATGGCTCCCGTAACTCTAAACGAGCCAAAAGTTATGGCCGTCCGAATAATCGATATCTATAGGGTGCAACATCCGCGGTGCAAGGTGCAACATCCGTCCGAAATGGCGAAACAGTGCCGTATGACTTTTAGAAATGCATGCATGGATTTGAAACGGAACAGTACCATGGTGCACCACTCTCCAGGGATGGTAAATCGAAGACGAGCCACGGTAATCCCGTTTTACCGTAAAAATCCGGTGTCGAAAAAACGAAGGGTAAAAAACTTACGAGACCCGATTGAGATTCGGGTTGTCCTTTTTGGGCATTAATCTATCCGTTGATGGCTGAAAGCTGTCAAAGCCATAGAACTCAACGTGGCCTTCGTTTTGACAGGTTATGGCTCCTGTAGCTCTAAACGAGCCAGAAGTTATGGCCGTCCGAATAATCGATATCTACAGGGTGCAACATCCGCGGTGCAAGGTGCAACATCCGTCTGAAATGGCGAAACAGTGCTGTACGACTTTTAGAAATGCATGCATGGATTTGAAACAGAACAGTACCATGGTGCACCACTCTCCAGCGATGGTAAATCGAAGGCGAGGCACGGTAATCCCGTTTTACCGTAAAAATCCGGTGTCGAAAAAACGAAGGGTAAAAAACTTAAGAGACTCGATTGAGATTCGGGTTGTCCTTTTGGGCATTAATCTATCCGTTGACGCCCGACAGCTATCAAAGCCGTAGAACTCATCGTGGCCTTTGTTTTGACAGGTTATGGCTCCCGTAACTCTAAACGAGCCAGAAGTTATGGCCGTCCGAATAATCGATATCTACAGGGTGCAACATCCGCGGTGCAAGGTGCAACATCCGTCCGAAATGGCGAAACAGTGCCGTACGACTTTTAGAAATGCGTGCATGGATTCGAAACGGAACATTACCATGGTGCACCACTCTCCAGCGATGGTAAATCGAAAGCGAGGCACGGTAATCCTGTTTTACCGTAAAAATCCGGTGTCGAAAAAACGAAGGGTAAAAAACTTACGAGACTCGATTGATATTCGGGTTGTCCTTTTTGGGCATTAATCTATCCGTTGACGGCTGAAAGCGGTCAAAGCCATAGAACTCATCGTGGCCTTCGTTTTGACAGGTTATGGCTCCCGTTACTCTAAACGAGCCAGAAGTTATGCCTGTCCGAATAATCGATATCTACAGGGTGCAACATCCACGGTGCAAGTTGCAACATCCGTCCTAAATCGCATAACAGTGTCGTACAACTTTTAGAAATGCATGCATGGATTTGAAACGGAACAGTACCATGGTGCACCACTCTCCAGCGATGATAAATCGAAGACGAGCCACAGTAATCCCGTTTTACCGTAAAAATCCGGTGTCGAAAAAACGAAGGGTAAAAAACTTACGAGACCCGATTGAGATTCGGGTTGTCCTTTTTGGGCATTAATCTATCCGTTGACGGCTGAAAGCTGTCAAAGCCGTAGAAATCAACATGGCCTTCATTTTGATAGGTTATGGCTCCCGTAACCCTAAACGAGCCAGAAGTTATGGCCGTCCGAATAATCGATATCTACAGGGTGCAACATCCGCGGTGCAAGATGCAACATCCGTCTGAAATGGCGAAACAGTGCCGTACAACTTTTAGAAATGCATGCATGGATTTGAAACGGAACAGTACCGTGGTGCACCACTCTCCAGCGATGGTAAATCAAAGGCTAGGCACGGTAATCCCGTTTTACCGTAAAAATCCGGTGTCGAAAAAACAAAGGGTAAAAAACTTACGAGACCCGATTGAGATTCGGGTTGTCCTTTTGGGCATTAATCTATCCGTTGACGGCTGAAAGGTGTCAAAGCCGTAGAACTCATCGTGGCCTTCGTTTTGACAGGTTATGGCTCCCGTAACTCTAAACGAGCCAGAAGTTATGGCCGTCGGAATAATCGATATCTATAGGGTGCAACATCCGCGGTGCAAGGTGCAACATCCGTCCGAAATGGCGAAACAGTGCCGTACTACTTTTAGAAATGCGTGCATGGATTCGAAACGGAACATTACCATGGTGCACCACTCTCCAGCGATGGTAAATCGAAGGCGAGGCACGGTAATCCCGTTTTACCGTAAAAATACGGTGTCGAAAAAACGAAGGGTAAAAAACTTACGAGACCCGATTGAGATTCGGTTTCTCCTTTTTAGGATTTAATCTATCCGTTGATGGCTGAAAGATGTCAAAGCCGTAGAACTCATCGTGGCCTTCGTTTTGACAGGTTATGGCTCCCATAACTCTAAACGAGCCAGAAGTTATGACCGTCCGAATAATCGATATCTACAGGGTGCAACATCCGCGGTGCAAGGTGCAACATCCGTCCGAAATGGAGAAACATTGCCGTACGAATTTTAGAAATGCGTGGATGGATTTGAAATGGAACAGTCCCATGGTGCACCATTCTCCAGCGATGGTGAATCGAAGACGAGCCACGGTAATCCCGTTTTACCATAAAAATCCGGTGTCAAAAAAACGAAGGGTAAAAAACTTACGAACCCCGATTGAGATTCGGGTTGTCCTTTTCGGACATTAATTTATCCATTGACGGCTGAAAGCTGTCAAAGATGTAGAACTCACCGTGGCCTTCGTTTTGACACGTTTTGGCCCCCGTAAATCTAAACGAGCCAGAAGTTAAGCCTGTCCGAATAATTGATATATACAGGGTGCAACATCCGCGGTGCAAGGTGCAACATCCGTCCGAAATGGCGAAACAGTGCCGTACGACTTTTAGAAATGCATGCATGGATTTGAAAACCATGGTGCACCACTCTCCAGCGATGGTAAATAGAAGGCGATGGTAAATCGAAGACGAGCCACGGTAAGACCGTTTTACCGTAAAAATCCGGTGTCGAAAAAACGAAGGGTAAAAAACTTACGAACCCCGATTGAGATTCGGGTTGTCCTTTTCGGGCATTAATCTATCCGTTGACGGCTGAAAGCTGTCAAAGCTTTGGAACTCACCGTAGCCTTCGTGTTGACAGGTTATGGCTCCCGTAACTCTAAACGAGCCAGAAGTTATGACCGTCCGAATAATCGATATCTACAGGGTGCAACAACCGCGGTGCAAGGTGCAACATCCGTCCGAAATGGCGAAACAGTGTCGTACGACTTTTAGAAATGCGTGCATGGATTTGAAACAGAACAGTACCATGCTGCACCACTCTCCAGCGAAGGTAAATCAGAGACGAGGCACGATAATCCCTTTTTACCGTAAAAATCCAGTGTCGAAAAAACGAAGGGTAAAAAACTTACGAGACCCGATTGAGATTCGGGTTGTCCTTTTTGGGCATTTATCTATCCGTTGACGGCTGAAAGCGGTCAAAGCCGTAGAACTCACCGTGGCCTTCGTTTAGACAGGTTATGGCTTCCTCAACTCTAAACGAGCTAAAAGTTATGGCCGTCCGAATAATCGATATCTATAGGGTGCAACATCCGCGGTGCAAGGCGGTACATCCGTCCGAAATGGCGAAACAGTGCCGTATGACTTTTAGAAATGCATGCATGGATTTGAAACGGAACAGTACCATGGTGCACCACTCTCCAGCGATGGAAAATCGAAGACGAGCCACGGTAATCCCGTTTTACCGTAAAAATCCGGTGTCGGAAAAACGAAGGGTAAAAAACTTACGAGACCCGGTTGAGATTCGGGTTGTCCTTCTTGGGCATTAATCTATCCGTTCACGGCTGAAAGCTGTCAAAGCCATAGAACTCAACGTGGCCTTCGTTTTGACAGGTTATGGCTCCCGTAACTCTAAACGAGCCAGAGGTTATGGTCGTCCGAATAATCGATATCTACAAGGTGCAACATCCGCGGTGCAAGGTGCAACATCCGTCTGAAATGGCGAAGCAGTGCTGTACGACTTTTAGAAATGCATGCATGGATTTGAAACGGAACAGTACCATGGTTCACCACTCTCCAGCGATGGTAAATCGAAGGCGAGGCATGGTAATCCCGTTTTACCGTAAAAATCCGTTGTCGAAAAAAGGAAGGGTAAAAACTTACGAGACCCGATTGAGATTCGGGTTGTCCTTTTGGGCATTAATCTATCCGTTGACGGCTGAAAGTTATCAAAGCTGTAGAACTCATCGTGGCCTTCGTTTTGACAGGTTATGGCTCCCGTAACTCTAAACGAGCCAGAAGTTATGGCCGTCCGAATAATCGATATCTACAGGGTGCAACATCCGTGGTGCAAGGTGCAACATCCGTCCGAAATGGCGAAACAGTGCCGTACGACTTTTAGAAATGCGTGCATGGATTCGAAACGGAACATTACCATGGGCACCACTCTCCAGCGATGGTAAATCGAAGGCGAGGCACGGTAATCCCGTTTTACCATAAAAATCCGGTGTCGAAAAAACGAAGGGTAAAAAACTTATGAGACTCGATTGAGATTCGGGTTGTACTTTTTGGGCATTAATCTATCCGTTGACGGCTGAAAGCTGTCAAAGCCATAGAACTCATCGTGGCCTTCGTTTTGACAGGTTATGGATCTCGTCACTCTAAACGAGCCAGAAGTTATGCCCGTCCGAATAATCGATATCTACAGGGTGCAACATCCGCGGTGCAAGGTGCAACATCCGTCCGAAATGGCATAACAGTGTCGCACGTCTTTTAGAAATGCATGCATGGATTTGAAACGGAACAGTACCATGGTGCACCACTCTCTAGCAATGGTAAATTGAAGACGAGCCACAGTAATCCCGTTTTACCATAAAAACACGGTGTCGAAAAAACGAAGGGTAAAAAACTTACGAGACCCGATTGAGATTCGGGTTGTCCTTTTTGGGCATTAATCTATCCGTTGACGGCTGAAAGCTGTCAAAACCGTAGAACTCAACGTGGCCTTCGTTTTGATAGGTTATGGCTCCCGTAACTCTAAACGAGCCAGAAGTTATGGCCGTCCGAATAATCGAAATATACAGGGTGCAACATCCACGGTGCAAGGTGCAACATCTGTCTGAAATGGCGAAACAGTGACGTACAACTTTTAGAAATGCATGCATGGATTTGAAATGGAACAGTACCATGGTGCACCACTCTCCAGCGATGGTAAATCGAAGGCGAGGCACGGTAATCCCGTTTTACCGTAAAAATCCGGTGTCGAAAAAACGAAGGGTAAAAAACTTACGAGAGCCGATTGAGATTCGGGTTGTCCTTTTGGGCATTAATCTATCCGTTGATGGTTGAAAGGTGTCAAAGCCGTAGAACTCATCGTGGCCTTCGTTTTGACAGGTTATGGCTCCCGTAACTCTAAATGAGCCAGAAGTTATGGCCGTCCGAATAATCGATATCTACTGGGTGCAACATCCGCGGTGCAAGGTGCAACATCCGTCCGAAATGGCGAAACAGTGCCGTACTACTTTTAGAAATGCGTGCATGGATTCGAAACGGAACATTACCATGGTGCACCACTCTCCAGCGATGGTAAATCAAAGGCGAGGCACGGTAATCCCGTTTTACCGTAAAAATCCGGTGTCGAAAAAACGAAGGGTAAAAAACTTACGATACTCGATTGAGATTCGGGTTGTCCTTTTTGGGCATTAATCTATTCGTTGACGGCTGAAAGCTGTCAAAGCCGTAGAACTCATCGTGGCCTTCGTTTTGACAGATTATGGCTCCCGTTACTCTAAACGAGCCAGAAGTTATGCCCGTCCGAATAATCGATATCTACAGGGTGCAACATCCGCGGTGCAAGGTGCAACATCCTTCCGAAATGGCGAAACAGTGTCGTACGACTTTTAGAAATGCGTGCATGGATTTGAAATGGAATAGTATCATGGTGCACCACTCTCCAGCGATGGTAAATCGAAGACGAGGCACGGTAATCTCTTTTTACCGTAAAAATCCGTTGTCGAAAAAACGAAGGGTAAAAAACTTACGAGACCCGATTGAGATCCGGGTTTCCCTTTTTGGGCATTAATCTATCCGTTGACGGCTGAAAGCTGTCAAAGCCGTAGAACTCATCGTGGCCTTCGTTTTGACAGGTTATGGCGCCCGTAACTCTAAACTTGCCAGAAGTTATGGCCGTCTGAATAATCGATATCTACAGGGTGCAACATTCACGGTGCAAGGTGCAACATCCGTCCGAAATGGCGACACAGTGCCGTACGACCTTTAGAAATGCGTGCATGGATTTAAAACGGAACAGTACCATGGTACCACTCTTCAGCGATGGGAAGTCGAAAATGGGGCAGCATAATCTCGTTTTACCGTAAAAATCCACGTGTCGAAAAAATGAAGGGTAAAAAACTTACGAGACCCGATTGAGATTCGGGTTTCCTTTTTGGGCATTAATCTATTCGTTGACGGTTGAAAGCTATCAAAGCCGTAGAACTCATCGTGGCCTTCGTTTTGACAGGTTATGGCTCCCGTTACTCTAAACGAGCTAGAAGTTATGCCCGTCCGAATAATCGATATCTACAGGGTGCAACATCCGCGGTGCAAGGTGCAACATCCGTCCGAAATGGCGAAACAGTGTCGTACGACATTTAGAAATGCATGCTAGGATTTGAAACGGAACAGTAGCATGGTGCACCACTCTCCAGCGATGGTAAATCGAAGACGAGCCACGGTAATCCCGTTTTACCGTAAATATCCGGTGTCGAAAAAACGAAGGGTAAAAAACTTACGAGACCCGATTGAGATTCGGGTTGTCCTTTTTGGGCATTAATCTATCCGTTGACGGCTGAAAGCGGTCAAAGCCGTAGAACTCAACGTGGCCATCGTTTTGACAGGTTATGGCTCCCGTAACTCTAAACGAGCCAGAAGTTATGGCCGTCCGAATAATCGATATCTACATGGTGCAACATCTGTCCGAAATGGCGAAACAGTGTCGTACGACTTTTAGAAATGCATGCATGGATTTGAAACGGAACGGTACCATGGTGCACCACTCTCCAGCGATGGTAAATCGAAGACGAGGCATGGTAATCCCGTTTTACCGTAAAAATCCGGTGTCGAAAAAACGAAGGGTAAAAAACTTACGAGACCCGATTGAGATTCGGGTTGTCGTTTTTGGGCATTAATCTATCCGTTGACGGCTGAAAGCGGTCAAAGCCGTAGAACTCACCGTGGCCTCCGTTTAGACAGGTTATGGCTCCCGTAACTCTAAACGAGCCAGAAGTTATGGCCGTCCGAATAATCGATATCTACAGGGTGCAACATCTGCGGTGCAAGGTGCAACATCCGTCCGAAATGGCGAAACAGTGCCGTACGACTTTTAGAAATGCGTGCATGGATTTGAAACGGAACATTACCATGGTGCACCACTGTCCAGCGATGGTAAATCGAAGCCGAGGCACAGTAATCCCGTTTTACCGTAAAAATCCGGTGTCGAAAAAACGAAGGGTAAAAAACTTACGAGATTCGATTGAGATTTGGGTTGTCCTTTTTGGGCATTAATCTATCCGTTGACGGCTGAAAGCTGTCAAAGCCGTAGAACTCATCGTGGCCTTCTTTTTGACAGGTTATGGCTCCTGTTACTCTAAACGAGCCAGAAGTTATGCCCGTCCGAATAATCGATATCTACAGGGTGCAACATCCGCGGTGCAAGGTGCAACATCAGTCCGAAATTGCGTAACAGTGCCGTACGACTTTTAGAAATGCGTGCATGGATTTGAAACGGAATAGTACCATGGTGCACCACTCTCCAGCGATGGTAAATCGAAGACGAGGCACGGTAATCTCGTTTTACCGTAAAAATCCGTTGTCGAAAAAACGAAGGGTAAAAAACTTACGAGACCCGATTGAGATTCGGGTTGTCCTTTTTGGGCATTAATCTATCCGTTGGTGGCTGAAAGCTGTCAGAGCCATAGAACTCATCGTGGCCTTCGTTTTGACAGGTTATGGCGTCCGTAACTATAAATGAGCCAGAAGTTATGGCCGTCCGAATAATCGATATCTACAGGGTGCAACATCCGTGGTGCAAGGTGCAACATCCGTCCAAAATGGCGAAACAGTGTCGTACTACTTTTAGAAATGCGTGCATGTATTTTAAACGGAATAGTACCATGGTGCACCACTCTTCAGCGATGGTAAATCGAAGGCGAGGCACGGTAATCCCGTTTTACAGTAAAAATCCGGTGTCGAAAAAACGAAGGGTAAAAAACTTACGAGACCCGATCGAGATTCGGGTTGTCCTTTTCGGGCATTAATCTATCCGTTGATGGTTGAAAGCTGTCAAAGCCGTAAAACTCATCGTGGCCTTTGTTTTGACAGGTTATGGCTCCCGTAACTCTAAACGAGCCAGAAGTTATGACCGTCCGAATAATCGATATCTACAGGGTGCAACATCCGCGGTGCAAGGTGCAACATCCGTCTGAAATGGCGAAACAGTGCCGTACGACTTTTAGAAAAGCATGCATGGATTTGAAACGGAACAGTACCATGGTGCATCACTCTCCAGCGATGGTAAATCGAAGGCGAGGCACAGTAATCCCGTTTTACCGTAAAAATCCGGTGTCGAAAAAACGAAGGGTAAAAAACTTACGATACCCGATTGAGATTCGGGTTGTCCTTTTTGGGCATTAATCTATCCGTTGACGGCTGAAAGATGTCAAAGCCGTAGAACTCGTCGTGGCCTTCGTTTTGACAGGTTATGGCTCCCGTAACTCTAAACGAGCCAGAAGTTATGACCGTCCGAATAATCGATATCTATAGGGTGCAACATCCGCGGTGCAAGGTGCAACATCCGTCTGAAATGGCGAAACAGTGTTGTACGACTTTTAGAAATGCATGCATGGATTTGAAACAGAACAGTCCCATGGTGCACCACTCTCCAGCGATGGTGAATCGAAGACGAGCCACGGTAATCCCGTTTTACCGTAAAAATCCGGTGTCAAAAAACGAAGGGTAAAAAACTTGCGAACCCCGATTGAGATTCGGGTTGTCCTTTTCGGGCATTAATTTATCCATTGACGGCTGAAAGCTGTCAAACCTGTAGAAATCACCGTGGCCTTCGTTTTGATAGGTTATGGCTGCCGTAAATCTAAACGAGCCAGAAGTTATGCTTGTCCGAATAATCTATATATACAGGGTACAACATCCGCGGTGCAAGGTGCAACATCCGTCCGAAATGGCGAAACAGTGCCGTACGACTTTTAGAAATGCGTGCATGGATTTGAAACGGAACAGTACCATGGTGCACCACTCTCCAGCGATGGTAAATCGAAGACGAGCCACGGTAAGACCGTTTTACCGTAAAAATCCGGTGTCGAAAAAACGAAGGGTAAGAAACTTACGAACACCGATTGAGATTCGGGATGTCCTTTTCGGGCATTAATCTATCCGTTGACGGCTGAAAGCTGCCTAAGCCGTAGAACTCATCGTGGCCTTCGTTTTGACAGATTATGGCTCCCGTTACTCTAAACGAGCCAGAAGTTATGACCGTCCGAATAATCGATATCTACAGGGTGCAACATCCGCGGTGCAAGATGCAACATCCGTCCGAAATGGCGAAACAGTGTCGTACGACTTTTAGAAATGCGTGCATGGATTTGAAACGGAACAGTACCATGGTGCACCACTCTCCAGTGATGGTCAAAGCCGTAGAACTCATTGTGGCCTTCGTTTTGACAGGTTATGGCTCCCGTAACTCTAAACGAGCTAGAAGTTATGGCCGTCCGAATAATCGATATCTACAGGGTGCAACATCCGCGGTGCAAGGTGCAACATCCGTCTGAAATGGGGAAACAGTGCCGTACGACTTTAAGAAAAGCATGCATGGATTTGAAACGGAACAGTACCATGGTGCATCACTCTCCAGCGATGGTAAATCGAAGGCGAGGCACGGTAATCCCGTTTTACCGTAAAAATCCGGTGTCGAAAAAATGAAGGGTAAAAAACTTACGAGACCCGATTGAGATTCGGGTTGACCTTTTTGGGCATTAATCTATCCGTTGACGGCTGAAAGATGTCAAAGCCGTAGAACTCATCATGGCCTTCGTTTTGACAGGTTATGGCTCCCGTAAATCTAAACGAGCCAGAAGTAATGACCGTCCGAATAATCGATATCTACAGGGTGCAACATCCGCGGTGCAAGGTGCAATATCCGTCCGAAATGGCGAAACAGTGCAGTACGAGTTTTAGAAATGCATGCATGGATTTGAAATGGAACAGGCCCATGGTGCACCACTCTCCAGCGATGGTGAATCGAAGACGAGCCACGGTAATCCCGTTTTACCGTAAAAATCCGGCGTCAAAAAAACGAAGGGTAAAAAACTTACGAACCCCGATTGAGATTCGGGTTGTCCCTTTCGGGCATTAATCTATCCATTGACGGCTGAAAGCTGTCAAAGCTGTAGAACTCATCGTGGCCTTCGTTTTGACAGGTTATGGCTCCCGTAACTCTAAACGAGCCAGAAGTTATGACCATCCGAATAATCGATATCTACAGGGTGCAACATCCGCGGTGCAAGGTGCAACATCCGTCCGAAATGGCGAAACAGTGTCGTACGACTTTTAGAAATGCGTGCATGGATTTGAAAAGGAACAGTACCACGGTGCACCACTCTCCAGCGATGGTAAATCGAAGACGAGGCACGGTAATCCCGTTTTACCGTAAAAATCCGGTGTCGAAAAAACGAAGGGTAAAAAAACTTACGAGACCTGATTGAGATTCGGGTTGTCCTTTTTGGGCATTAATCTATCTATTGACGGCTGAAAGCAGTCAAAGCCGTATAACTCACCGTGGCCTTCGTTTAGACAGGTTATGGCTCCCGTAACTCTAAACGAGCTAAAAGTTATGGTCGTCCGAATAATCGATATCTATAGGGTGCAACATCCGCGGTGCAAGGTGCAACATCCGTCCGAAATGGAGAAACAGTGCCGTACGACTTTTAGAAATGCATGCTTGGATTTGAAATGGAACAGTACTGTGGTGCACCACTCTCCAACGATGGTAAATCGAAGACGAGCCACGGTAATCCCTTTTTACCGTAAAAATTCGGTGTCGAAAAAACGAAGGGTAAAAAACTTACGGGACCCGATTGAGATTCGGGCTGTCCTTTTTGGGCATTAATCTATCCATTGACGGCTGAAAGCTATCAAAGCCGTAGAACTCATCGAGGCCTTCGTTTTGACAGTTTATGGCTCCCGTAACTCTAAACGAGCCAGAAGTTATGGCCGTCCGAATAATCGATATCTACAGGGTGCAACATCCACGGTGCAAGGTGCAACATCCGTCTGAAATGGCGAAACAGTGTCGTACGACTTTTAGAAATGCGTGCATGGATTTGAAACGGAGCAGTACCATGGTGCATTACTCTCCAGCGATGGTAAATCGAAGGCGAGGCACGGTAATCCCGTTTTACCATAAAAATCCGGTGTCGAAAAAACGAAGGGTAAAAAACTTACGAGACCCGATTGGGATTCGGATTCTCCTTTTGGGCATTAATCTATCCGTTGACGGCTAAAAGCTGTCAAAGCCGTAGAACTCATCGTGGCCTTCGTTTTGATAGGTTATGGCTCCCGTAACTCTAAACGAGCCAGAAGTTATGGCCGTCCGAATAATCGATATCTACAGTGCGCATCATCCGCGGTGCAAGGTGCAACATCCGTCCGAAATGGCAAAACAGTGCCGTACGACTTTTAGAAATGCGTGCATGGATTCGAAACAGAACATTACCATGGTGCACCACTCTCCAGCGATGGTAAATCGAAGACGAGGCACGGTAATCCCGTTTTACCGTAAAAATCCGGTGTCGAAAAAACGAAGGGTAAAAAACTTACGAGATTCGATTGAGATTCGGGTTGTCCTTTTTGGGCATTAATCTATCCGTTGACGGCTGAAAGCTTTTAAAGCCATGGAACACATCGTGGCCTTCGTTCTGACATGTTATGGCTCCCATTACTCTAAACGAGCCAGAAGTTATGCCCATCCGAATAATCGATATCTACACGGTGCAACATCCGCGGTGCAAGGTGCAACATCCGTCCGAAATGGCTAAACAGTGTCGTATGACTTTTAGAAATGCGTGCATGGATTTGAAACGGAACAGTACCACGGTGCACCACTCTCCAGCAATGGTAAATCGAAGGCTAGGCACGGTAATCCCGTTTTACCGTAAAAATCCGGTGTCGAAAAAACGAAGGGTAAAAAACATACGAGACTCGATTGAGATGCGGGTTGTCCTTTTTGGGCATTAAGCTATCCGTTGACGGCTGAAAGCTGTCAAAGCCGTAGAACTCATCGTTTCCTTTGTTTTGACAGGTTATGGCTCCCGTAACTCTAAACGAGCCAGAAGTTATGGCCGTCCGAATAATCGATATCTACAGGGTGCAACATCCGCGGTGCAAGGTGCAACATCCGTCCGAAATGGCGAAACAGTTCCTTACGACTTTTAGAAATGCGTGCATGGATTTGAAACTGAACAGTACCATGGTGCACCACTCTCCAGCGACGGTAAATCGAAGACGAGGCACGGTAATCCCGTTTTACCGTAAAAATCCGGTGTCGAAAAAACGAAGGGTAAAAAACTTACGAGACCCGATTGAGATTCGGGTTGTCCTTTTTGGCACTAATCTATCCGTTGACGGCTGAAAGCGGTCAAAGCCGTAGAACTCACCGTGGCCTCCGTTTAGACAGGTTATGGCTCCCGTAACTCTAAACGAGCCAGAAGTTATGGCCGTCCGAATAATCGATATCTATAGGGTGCAACATCCGCGGTGCAAGGTGCAACATCCGTCCGAATTGGCGAAACAGTGCCGTACGACTTTTAGAAATGTGTGCATGGATTTGAAACAGCATGGTGCACCACTCTCCAGCGACGGTAAATCGAAGACGAGCCACAGTAATCCCGTTTTACCGTAAAAATCCGGTGTCGAAAAAACGAAGGGTGGAAACTTTCGAACCCAGATTGAGATTCGGGTTGTCCTTTTCTGGCATTAACCTATCCGTTGACGGCTAAATCCTGTCAAAGCTGTAGAACTCACCGTGGCCTTCATTTTGACAGCTTATGGCTCCCGTATTTCTAAAGGAGCCAGAAGTTATGGTTGTCCGAATAATCGATATATACAGGGTGCAACATCCGCGGTGCAAGGTGCAACATCCGTCCGAAATGGCAAAACATTTCCGTACAACTTTTAGAAATGCGTGCATGGATTTGAAACGGAACAGTACCATGGTGCACCACTCTCCAGCGACGGTAAATCGAAGACGAACCACGGTAATTCCTTTTTACCGTAAAAATCCGGTGTCGAAAAAACGAAGGGTAAAAAACTTACGAACCCCGATTGAGATCCAGGTTGTCCTTTTCGGGCATAAATCTATCCGTTGAAGGTTGGAAGATGTCAAAGCTGTAGAACTCGCCGTGGCCTTCGTTTTGATAGGTTATGGCTCCCGTAACTCTAAACGAGCCAGAATTATGACCGTTTGAATAATCGATATCTACTGGGTGCAACATCTGCGGTGCAAGGTGCAACATCCATCCGAAATGGAAAAACAGTGCCGTACGACTTTTAGGAATGCGTGCATGGATTTGAAACGGAACAGTGCCATGGTGAACCACTCTCCAGCGATGGCAAATCGAAGGAAAGGCACAGTAATCCCGTTTTACCGTAAAAATCCGGTGTCGAAAAAACGAAGGGTAAAAAACTTACGAGACTCGATTGAGATTCGTGTTGTCATTTTTGGGCATTAATCTATCCGTTGACGACTGAAAGCTGTCAAAGCCGTAGAACTCATCGTGGCCTTCGTTTTGACAGGTTATAGCTCCCGTTACTCTAAACGAGCCAGAAGTTATGCCCGTCCGAATAATTGATATCTACAGGGTGCGACATCTGCGGTGCAAGGTGCAACATCCGTCCGAAATGGCGAAACAGTGTCGTACGACTTTTAAAAATGCGTGCATGGATTTGAAACGGAACAGTACCATAGTGCACCACTCTCCAGCGATGGTAAATCGAAGACGAGGCATGGTAATCCCGTTTTACCGCAAAAATCCGGTGTCGAAAAAACGAAGGGTAAAAAACTTACGAGACCCGATTGAGATTCGGGTTGTCATTTTAAGGATTTAATCTATCCGTTGACAGCTGAAAGCTTTCAAAGCCGTAGAACTCATTGTGGCCTTCGTTTTGACAGGTTATGACTCCCGTAACTCTAAACGAGCCAGAAGTTATGGTCGTCCGAATAATCGATATCTACAGGGTGCAACATCCGTGGTGCCAGGTGCAACATCCGTCTGAAATGGCGAAAAAGTGCCGTACGACTTTTAGAAAAGCATGCATGGATTTGAAACGGAACAGTTCCATGGTGAATCACTCTCCAGTGATGGTAAATCGAAGGCGAGGCACGGTAATCCCGTTTTACCGTAAAAATCCGGTGTCGAAAAAAGGAAGGGTAAAAAACTTACGAACCCCGATTGAGATTCGGGTTGTCCTTTTTGGGCATTAATCTATCCGTTGACGGCTGAAATATGTCAAAGCCGTAGAACTCATCGTGGCCTTCGTTTTGACAGGTTATGGCTCCCGTAACTCTAAACGAGCCAGAAGTTATGACCGTCCGAATAATCGATATCTACAGGGTGCAACATCCGCGGTGCAAGGTGCAACATCCGTCCGAACTGGCGAAACAGTGCAGTACGACTTTTAGAAATGCGTGCATGGATTTGAAACGGAACAGTCCCATGGTGCACCACTCTCCAGCGATGGTGAATCGAAGACGAGCCACGGTAATCCCGTTTTACCGTAAAAATCCGGTGTCAAAAAACGAAGGGTAAAAAACTTACGAACCCCGATTGAGATTCGGGTTGTCCTTTTCGGGCATTAATCTATCCATAGACGGTTGAAAGCTGTCAAAGCTGTAGAACTCACCGTGGCCTTCGTTTTGACAGGTTATGCCTCCCGTAAATCTAAACGAGCCAGAAGTTAAGCCTGTCCGAATAATCGATATATATACAGGGTGCAACATCCACGGTGCAAGGTGCAACATCCGTCCTAAATGGCGAAACAGTGCCGTACGACTTTTAGAAATGCGTGCATGGATTTGAAACGGAACAGTACCATGGTGCACCACTCTCCAGCAATGGTAAATCGAAGACGAGCCACGGTAAGACCGTTTTACCGTAAAAATCCGGTGTCGAAAAAACGAAGGGTAAAAAACTTACGAACCCCGATTGAGATTCGGGTTGTCCTTTTCGGGCATTAATCTATCCGTTGACGGCTGAAAGCTGTCAAAGCTGTAGAACTCACTGTGGCCTTCGTTTTGACAGGTTATGGCTCCTATAACTCTAAACGAGCCAGAAGTTATGACCGTCCGAATAATCGATATCTACAGGGTGCAACATCCGCGGTGCAAGGTGCAACATCCGTCCGAAATGGCGAAACAGTGTCGTACGGCTATTAGAAATGCGTGCATGGATTTGAAACGGAACAGTACCATGGTGCACCACTCTCCAGCGATGGTAAATCCAAGACGAGGCACGGTAATCCCGTTTTACCGTAAAAATCCGGTATCGAAAAAACGAAGGGTAAAAAACTTACGAGACCCGATTGAGATTCGGGTTGTCCTTTTTGGGCATTAATCTATCCGTTGACGACTTAAAGCGGTCAAAGCCGTAGAACTCAACGTGGCCTTCGTTTAGACAGGTTATGGCTCCCGTGTTTGTGCCAAAATTGGTCACAAAGCCCGAATACCGTGAAAGCACCAGTGTGTAAATATAAATCAGCAATATTCAAAACACAAATCTCAGATCTCAGCAAATATTCAACAGCAGTCCAAAAGTAAAGAACAGAAACACAAGTTTTATAGTGTTTCAGCTATCTCCGGCCTACGTCCACTCCAAAGTTTTTTATCCTTTTATTGATTATCCTTGATGATTACATATGATTACGGCAGTTACAAAGTCCAAAACTTGAAATAAATAGCAGTAATGATGTTAAGGAATGATTCTGGCAGCGTCCGGGTGTGTTTTCTCTCTCCAAATCCTCCGACCCCTTTTCTGAATGACCAGGGGCTCTATTTATAAGCGTAGGAGGCTGATATTTCTCCTAAAATCCGGGAAGACCGCTTCAGGCACGTGAGGGGGCCCACATGCCCGAAATTTGGAGGTCCGGGCCCGCATCAGGATCGATTCGAAGTAAGGTTCGAATCGATTAAGAAATCATCCAATTGACCTGAAATTTGGTGAGAACATTCTTCAACATGCATGCAAGCTCCTGTAAAAATTTCATTGCATTTGGATCAATGGTTTGGAAGATATGATCATTTCAAGTTCAAGGATCCGTGCGTTCTGAATGGTTCGAATCCATGCTTCGAATCCACACTCTCCGAAGCCACCTCCTTCGAGTCCATGACTTTCGAGCCTGTTTCCTTCGAGTCCATATCCTCTGAGTCCATCTTCTTCGAGTCCATACCCTCCGAGTCCATCCTCTTCGAATCCATCCCTTTCGAATCCACGTCCTTCGAATCCATGTCCCTCGTATCCATCTCCTTCGAATCCCTCTCCTTCGAATCCATGGAGTTCCCATGGATTCGAACCACCATCGATGCGAACTAACCAGTATACACCTTTATGCCTCTCCATCGAGTCGAAGTCCATCGATTCGAAGAACCATCGATGCGAACTTTACCAAGCCGAAACCATGCCATTCGATACGAAGTGTATCGATTAGAACTGTCCTTGCGCAACGCCTCTTGATCGATGCGAAGCTGTTGGGTTCGAATCCATCCTGGTAGGTTCGAATCTGATCGATTCGAACCGAGCACCACTTTGCCCCTTTTGATGGATTCGAACAACATGCATTTCCCACCTTGAATCCATCATATTTCCTCCAAACGAACTCCGATTATCTTGAAATTTGGAACATAGCCTTTCCTAGTTCTTATCATCATCTCCAATCAATTTCGTCCCGATCGGAGTTCAACAAAATTTTGACGATATCGATCGTAGCCTTGATTCCAACCGATCTCCAATCCTGATATTCATAATTCCTTGCCAATTTGTCGATATTCCAGTTTTGACCAAAAAATGGGATAACACTTTGCCCCCCAAAACATGCCTTGTGATAACAAGGCGTGTTTTGAATAGTTCCGAATCCAATATCCAAAGTCCATAGCCATATTTCCAGAGTATATCATCCTTGACTGCTCTGAGTCGATATCCAATTCCAAACCCAATAACCAAAGCTTAAGCCAATTCCCTGTCCATCTGAGCTCGACAACCGAGTCCCAAACCATCCTTGTCTAATAGTCAATAACCGAATCCAGGACCTCTCCGGGTCGATATCCAAATCCATAACCTCTCCGGGTTCTTGCCGAGCGCAATCCATACTTAATATCCTTGGGCCAGTGTCCCTGGACGTTGAGCTAACCTCTCCGGGTTCTTGCCAAGCGTAATCCGCACTTGACGACCTTGGTCCAGTGTCCTTGGACGTTGTACAATACCATGGCTTAAGTCCTAAGCCGAATCCTGGTCTCTCCGGACCCTTGTTGAGCATAATCCATACTCAACGACCTGAAAATAGCAATTGATAATACAGGGCCTGAGTCCTAGGCCGAATCCTGGTCACTCCGGACCCTTGCTGAGCATAGTCCATACTCAGCGACCTGAATGAGTCAATCTACCATGTTCGGGCAGAGTGACTCACCCCTTGCCAGGCATAATCCATAACCGACGACCATTTATCAAAAACCGGATGAAAATCCAATCAAAATCCAAACCCAAAAATCCAAATCCAAAATCAGAAAACCAGAAAACCAAACCAGCATCCAAAACCGGAAAAATCATCCAAAGAAAAATCTAAATCAAAAGAAAGCAAAACCAGGAGCTCGATCCAAACTCCAAAACCAAAATCCGAAAAGAAAAGCAGTGTCCAATCCAAAAGCAAAAGATAGATTTCACAAACCATAGCGTTGCAGGTTATCATCATTCAGAGCATGCCTAGGGGCTATCTCCGTCCCCGTACATGTGTAAATGACTTGGTTGCTTGCCAATAGTTCGTTACTTATTCCATATTATCCCAATTAGTGGATATCAATCGACCACAATCCCGGGGTCTCCCATTATCACGGCGAGAGGTTGTCGGTGGTTGCCCTTGCTCTACCGTTGTATTCCGAGCTCCGACATACTGCTGTAACTGTCCATTCCTTACATGCTCCTCGATTATATCCTTCAAGTGCCTGCAGATGTTGGTGTCATGTCCGTCTAAGTCATGGAAGAGACAATGCCTCCCTGATGCCCTCTCTCGTTCAGAAGGCTCTCTCCTGGCTGGCCTTCGGTAGGGAAGGCGATTCTGAGTATCCATGTATATCCGCTCTAGCGTCTCGTTCAATCCTGTGTATGTGGAAAACTTTGGATCCTTCCATTGCTTCCTAGCGCTTCCAGAATCATTGTCCAATTTCCTTTTTCCTTTGTCTTTATCCGAACCACCGCTGGATATTGCTCCAACCTCGATTGCACTAACCTTTTTCACTTTTAAATCCATACTCGCATCCTCCTGCCGAAGGAACCTTTCTGCCTCGTGAAAGAATTCGTCGAGATCCTGTGGGGTATCTCGTATCAGAGATACCTTGAAATCAGAGTCCTCCTTGACTCCTGATACTGCTGCCATTAAAACCATCGATGGATCAGGCCGATCCACCGAAGCGACTGCCGCACTGAATCGAGTTAGAAAAGCTCTAAGCGACTCATCTATCCTTTGCTTCACTGATGTCAATGTCATCACATTCTTCGGCCTCTTGACGTGAACCCGAAACTGTCCCAAAAACTTTTCCACCAATTCCCTCCAAGTTCTGATAGATCCTTCTCCCAGCTGCCTAAACCACATTGCAGCTAAATCCGTCAGATACAAAGGGAATCATCGGGCCATCACTTCTTCCGATGCCCCCAGCACCTCCATATGTCTGGTGTACCTCATCAAGTGATCAGTTGGGTCTGCCTTACCATCATATACCTCCACGCTAGGTAGCTTAAACTTAGATGGATTCTGAGCCATCCTTATTTCCTGAGCGAACGGACTCCTATTCACTCCTTCCAAGCCTCTGTTGGTCAAACCACCCCGCACAGTTCTTCTGATAATTTCCGCTAATCCGGTATTGTCTGTTGGGGGTTTCCCCCCATGACCCCGAGGGAATTATGGTACATATTCTTCGTGTGGCTCACTAGGAGCAATGTTAGTTCTAGCCTGTTGAATTCCTTCCAAAGGTCCTCCCGTATTGGATCCCGTGGGCCTGCCCCCAAGCCCTTGTTGATTGCTTTCTGGCTCCATATCTCGTCCTCCACTGGGTTCCACGATCCTAGTCCTCTTCCCTGCAACCACAGCGGCTGTAGCTGTTCCTAAGTTCTGCATCCCTGCAGCTCTCATTTGCTCAAAGAAAGTCTGCATCATTTCCTGTTGGCTCTTCAATAATCTCTCTTGCAAAGAATTTGCCATAGCCTCCATTTCATCCCGGGTTATGTAGACTGAAGCTTGTCCTTCCCCGGCTCCGGTGGATGCTTGTTGACTTCCTTCCTGTTGGCTTCTCTCAGCTCTTTGCCTTCTACTATTTTGCCTAGTCATTGTCCTTGAATCCAAACTCTTTAAAATCTCCAAATCAAACCTTCAAATCCGATGTAGTGGGTGCTAGTCGTTCTCAGTGAAAGCACCAAAGTGTCTGTGCCAAAATTGGTCACAAACCCCGAATACCGTGAAAGCACCAGTGTGTAAATATAAATCAGCAATATTCAAAACACAAATCTCAGATCTCAGCAAATATTCAACAACAGTCCAAAAGTAAAGAACAGAAACACAAGTTTTATAGTGGTTCGGCTATCTCCGGCCTACGTCCACACCAAAGTTTTTTATCCTTTTATTGATTATCCTTGATGATTACAGATGATTACAACAGTTACAAAGTCCAAAGCTTGAAATAAATAGCAGTAATAATGTTAAGGAATGATTCTGGCAGCGTCCGGGTGTGTTTTATCTCTCCAAATCCTCCGACCACTTTTCTGAATGACCAGGGGCTCTATTAATAAGCATAGGAAGCTGATATTTCTCCTAAAATCCAGGAAGACCGCTTCAGGCACGTGAGGGGGCCCACATGCCCGAAATCTGTAGGTCCGGGCCCACATCAGGATCGATTCAAAGTAAGGTTCGAATCGATCAAGAAATCATCCAATTGATCTGAAATTTGGTGAGAACATTCTTCAACATGTATGTAAGCTCCTGTAAAAATTTCATTGCATTTGGATCAGCGGTTTGGAAGATATGATCGTTTCAAGTTCAAGGATCCGTGCGTTCTGAATGGTTCGAATCCATGCTTCGAACCCACACTCTCCGAAGCCACCTCCTTGAAGTCCATGACTTTCGAGCCTGTTTCCTTCGAGTCCATATCCTCTGAGTCCATCTTCTTCGAGTCCATACCTTCCGAGTCCATCCTCTTCGAATCCATCCCTTTCGAATCCACGTCCTTCGAATCCATGTCCCTCGTATCCATCTCCTTCGAATCCCTCTCCTTCGAATCCATGGAGTTCCCATGGATTCGAACCACCAACGATGCGAACTAACCAGTATACACCTTTATGCCTCTCCATCGAGTCGAAGTCCATCGATTCGAAGAACCATCGATGCGAACTTTACCAAGCCGAAACCATGCCATTCTATACGAAGTGTATCGATTCGAACTGTCCTTGCGCAACGCCTCTTGATCGATGCGAACCTGTTGGATTCGAATCCATCCTGGTGGGTTCGAATCTGATCGATTCGAACCGAGCACCACTTTGTCCCTTTTGATGGATTCGAACAACATGCATTTCCCACCATGAATCCATCATATTTCCTCCAAACTAACTCCGATTATCTTGAAATTTGAAACATTGCCTTTCCTAGTTCTTATCATCATCTCCAATCAATTTCGTCCCGATCGGAGTTCAACAAAATTTTGACGATATCGATCGTAGCCTTGATTCCAACCGATCTCCAATCCTGATATTCATAATTCCTTGCCAATTTGTCGATATTCCAGTTTTGACCAAAAAATGGGATAGCATCCCGTAACTCTAAACGAGCCAAAAGTTATGGCCGTCCGAATAATCGATATCTACAGGGTGCAACATCCGCGGTGCAAGGTGCAACATCCGTCCGAAATGGCGAAACAGTGTCGTACGACTTTTAGAAATGCATGCATTGATTTGAAACGAAACAGTACCATGGTGCACCACTCTCCAGCGATGGTAAATCGAAGACGAGCCACGGTAATCCCGTTTTACCTTAAAAATCCGGTGTCGAAAAAACGAAGGGTAAAAAACTTACGAGACCCGATTGAGATTCGGGTTGTCCTTTTTGGGCATTAATCTATCCGTTGATGGCTGGAAGCTGTCAAAAACGTAGAACTCAACGTGGCCTTCGTTTTGACAGGTTATGGCTCCCGTAACTCTAAACGAGCCAGAAGTTATGGCCGTCCGAATAATCGATATATACAGGGTGCAACATCCGTGGTGCAAGGTGCAACATCCATCTGGAATGGCGAAACAGTGACGTACGACTTTTAGAAATGCGTGCATGGATTTGAAACGGAGCAGTACCATGGTGCACCACTCTCCAGCGATGGTAAATCGAAGGCGAGGCATGGTAATCCATTTTACCGTAAAAATCCGGTGTCGAAAAAACGAAGGGTAAAAAACTTACGAGACCCGATTGAGATTCGGGTTGTCCTTTTGGGCATTCATCTATCCGTTGACGGCTGAAAGCTGTCAAAGCCGTAGAACTCATCGTGGCCTTCGTTTTGACAGGTTATGGCTCCTGTAACTCTAAACGAGCCAGAAGTTATGGCCGTCCGAATAATCGATATCTACGGGGTGCAACATCCGTGGTGCAAGGTGCAACATCCGTCCGAAATGGCTAAACAGTGTCGTACGACTTTTAGAAATGCGTGCATGGATTCGAAATGGAACATTACCATGGTGCACCACTCTCCAGCGATGGTAAAACGAAGGCGAGGCATTGTAATCCTCTTTTACCGTGAAAATCTGGTGTCGAAAAAACGAAGGGTAAAAAATTTACGAGACTCGACTGAGATTCGGGTTGTCCTTTTTGGGCATTAATCGATCCATTGATGGTTGAAAGCCGTCAAAGCCATAGAAATCATCGTGGCCTTCGTCTTGACAGGTTATGGCTCCCGTTACTCTAAACGAGCCAGAAGTTATGCCCGTCCGAATAATCGATATCTACAGGGTGCAACATCCGCGGTGCAAGGTGCAACATCCGTCCGAAATGGCGAAACAGTCGTACAGCTTTTAGAAATGCGTGCATGGATTTGAAATGGAACAGTACCATGGTGCACCACTCTCTAGCGATGGTAAATTGAAGAAGAGGCACGATAATCTCGTTTTACCGTAAAAATTCGTTGTCGAAAAAACGAAGGGTAAAAAACTTACGAGACCCGATTGAGATTCGGGTTGTCCTTTTTGGGCATTAATCTATCCGTTTACGGCTGAAAGCTATCAAAGCCGTAGAACTCATCATGGCCTTCGTTTTGACAGGTTATGGCTCCCGTAACTCTAAACGAGCCAGAAGTTATTGCCGTCCGAATAATCGATATATGCAGGGTGCAACATCCGTGGTGCAAGGTGCAACATCCGTCTGAAATGGCGAAACAGTGCCGTACGACTTTTAGAAATGCGTGCATGGGGTTGAAACGGAACAGTATCATGGTGCACCACTCTCCAGCGATGGTAAATCGAAGGCGAGGCACGGTAATCTCGTTTTACCGTAAAAATCCTGTGTCGAAAAAAGGAAGGGTAAAAAAATTACGAGACCCGATTGAGATTCGGGTTTACTTTTTGGGCATTAATCTATCCGTTGGCGGTTGAAAGCTGTCAAAGCCGTAGAGCTCATCGTGGCCTTCGTTTTGACAGGTTTTGGCTCCCGTAACTCTAAACGAGCCAGAAGTTATGGCCGTCCGAATAACCGATATCTACAGGGAGCAACATCCGCGGTGCAAGGTGCAACATCCGACCGAAATGGCGAAACAGTGTCTTACGACTTTTAGAAATGTGTGCATGGATTTGAAATGGACCAGTACCATGGCGCACCACTCTCCAGGGATGGTAAATCGAAGATGTTGCACGGTAATCGCATTTTACCGTAAAAATCCGGTGTCGAAAAACGAAGGGTAAAAAACTTACGAGACCCGATTGAGATTTGGGTTGTCCTTTTTGGGCATTAATCTATCCGTTGACGGTAGAAAGCTGTCAAATCCATCGAACTCATCGTGGCCTTCGTTTTGGACAGGTTATGGTTCCCGTAACTCTAAACGAGCCAGAAGTTATGGCCGTCCAAATAATCGATATCTACAGGGTGCAACATCCGCGGTGCAAGGTGCAACATCCGTCCGAAATGGCGAAACAGTATCATACGACTTTTAGTACAGCGTGCATGGATTTGAAATGGAATTCCATGGTGCACCACTCTCCAGCGATGGAAAATCGAAGGCGAGGCACGGTAATCCCGTTTTACTGTAAAAATCCGGTGTCGAAAAAACGAAGGGTAAAAAACTTAGGAGACTCGATTGAGATATGGGTTGTCCTTTTCGGGCATTAATCTATCCATTGACGGCTGAAAGATGTCAAAGCTGTAGAACTCATCGTTTCCTTCGTTTTGACAGGTTATGGCTCCCGTAACTCTAAACGAGCCAGAAGTTATGGCCATCCTAATAATCGATACCTACAGGGTGCAACATCCGCGGTGCAAGGTGCAACATCCGTCTGAAATGGCGAAACAGTGCCTTACGACGTTTAGAAATGCGTGCATGGATTTGAAACGGAACAGTACCATGGTGCGCCGCTCTCCAGCGATGGTAAATCGAAGACGAAGCACGGTAATCCCGTTTTACCGTAAAAATCCGGTGTCGAAAAAACAAAGGGTAAAAAACTTACAAGAACCGATTGAGATTCGGGTTGTCCTTTTGGGCATCAATCTATCCGTTGACGGCTGAAAGCGGTCAAAATCGTAGAACTCACCGTGGCCTTCGTTTAGACAGGTTATGGCTCCCGTAACTCTAAACGAGCCAAAAGTTATGGCCGTCCGAATAATCGATATCTACAGGGTGCAACATCCACGGTGCAAGGAGTAACATCCGTCCGAAATGGCGAAACAGTGTCGTACGACTTTTAGAAATGAATGCATGGATTTCAAACGGAACAGTACCATGGTGCACCACTCTCCAGCGATGGTAAATCAAAGACGAGCCACGGTAATCCCGTTTTACACAAAAATCCGGTGTCGAAAAAACCAAGGGTAAAAAACTTACGAGACCCGATTGAGATTCGGGTTGTACTTTATGGGCATTAATCTATCCGTTGACGGCTGGAAGCGGTCAAAACCGTAGAACTCAACGTCGCCTTCGTTTTGACAGGTTATGGCTCCCGTAACTCTAAACGAGCCAGAAGTTATGGCCGTCCGAATAATCGATATCTATAGGGTGCAACATCCGCGGTGCAAGGTGCAACATCCGTCTGAAATGGCGAAACGGTGTCGTACGACTTTTTGAAATGCCTGCATGGATTTGAAACGGAACGGTACAATGGTGCACCACTCTCCAGCGATGGTAAATCGAAGGCGAGGCACGGTAATCCCGTTTTACCGTAAAAATCCGGTGTCAAAAAAACAAAGGGTAAAAAACTTACGAGACCCGATTGAGATTCGGGTTGTCCTTTTGGGCATTAATCTATCCGTTGATGGGTGAAAGCTGTCAAAGCTGTAGAACTCATCGTGGTCTTCGTTTTGACAGGTTATGGCTTCCGTAACTTTAAACGAGCCAGAAGTTATGGCCGTCCGAATAATCGATATCTACAGGGTGCAACATCCGCGGTGCAAGGTGCAACATCCGTCCGAAATGGCGAAACAGTGCCATTCGACATTTAGAAATGCGTGCATGGATTCGAAACGGAACATTACCATGGTGCACCACTCTCCAGCGATGGTAAATCGAAGGCGAGGCACGGTAATCCCGTTTTACCGTAAAAATAAAGTGTCGAAAAAACGAAGGGTAAAAAATTTACGAGACTCGATTGAGATTCGGGTTGTCCTTTTTAGGCATTAATCTATCCGTTGACGGCTGAAAGCCGTCGAAGCCATGGAACTCATCGTGGCCTTCGTTTTGACAGGTTATGGCTCCCGTTACTCTAAACAAGCCAGAATTTATGCCCGTCCGAATAATCGATATCTACAGGGTGCAACATCCGCGGTGCAAGGTGCAACATCCGTCCGAAATGGTGAAACAGTGTCGTACGACTTTTAGAAATGCGTGCATGGATTTGAAACGGAACAGTACCATGGTGCACCACTCTCTAGCGATGGTAAATCGAAGACGAGGCACGATAATCTCGTTTTACCGTAAAAATACGTTGTCGAAAAAACGAAGGGTAAAAAACTTACGAGACCCGATTGAGATTCGGGTTGTCCTTTTTGGGCATTAATCTATCCGTTGACGGCTGGAAGTTGTCAAAGCCGTAGAACTCATCATGGCCTTCGTTTTGACAGGTTATGGCTCCCATAACTCTAAAAGAGCCAGAAGTTATTGCCGTCCGAATAATCGATATATACATGGTGCAACATCCGCGGTGCAAGGTGCAACATCCGTCTGAAATGGCAAAACAATGCTGTACGACTTTTAGAAATGCGTGCATGGATTTGAAACGGAACAGTATCATGGTGCACCACTCTCCAACGATGGTAAATCGAAGGCGAGGCACGGTAATCCCGTTTTACCGTAAAAATCCTGTGTCGAAAAAACGAAGGGTAAAAAAATTACAAGACCCGATTGAGATTCGGGTTTCCTTTTTGGGCATTAATTTATCCGTTGACGGTTGAAAGCTGTCAAAGCCGTAGAACTCATCGTGGCCTTCGTTTTGACAGGTTATGGCTCCCGTAAGTCTAAACGAGCCAGAAGTTATGGCCGTCCGAATAACCGATATCTACAGGGTGCAACATCAGCGGTGCAAGGTGCAACATCCGACCGAAATGACGAAACAGTGTCTTACGTCTTTTAGAAATGCGTGCATCGATTTGAAACGGAATAGTACCATGGTGCACCACTCTCCAGCGATGGTAAATCGAAGACGAGGCACGGTAATCCCATTTTACCGTAAAAATCCGGTGTCGAAAAAACGAAGGGTAAAAAACTTACGAGACCCGATTGAGATTCGGGTTGTCCTTTTTGGGCATTAATCTATCCGTTGACGGCTGAAAGCCGTCAAAGCCATAGAACTCATCGTGGCCTTCGTTTTGACAGGTTATGGCTCCCGTTACTCTAAACGAGCCATAGAACTCATACGACTTTTAGAAATGCGTGCATGGATTTTAAACGGAACAGTGCCATGGTGCACCACTCTCCAGCGATGGCAAATCAAAGGCGAGGCACGGTAATCCCGTTTTACTGTAAATATCCGGTGTCGAAAAAATGAAGGGTAAAAAACTTACGAGACTCGATTGAGATTCGGGTTGTCCTTTTCGGGCATTAATCTATCAGTTGACGGCTGAAAGCTGTCAAAGCTTTAGAACTCATTATTTCCTTCGTTTTGACAGGTTATGGCTCTCATAACTCTAAACGAGCCAGAAGTTATGGCCGTTCGAATAATCGATACCTACAAGGTGCAAAATCCGCGGTGCAAGGTGCAACATCCGTCCGAAATGGCGAAATAGTGCATTACGACTTTTAGAAATGCGTGCATGGATTTGAAACGGAACAGTAACATGGTGCACCACTTTCCAGCGATGGTAAATCGAAGACAAGGCACGGTAATCCCGTTTTACCGTAAAAATCCGGTGTCGAAAAAACGAAGGGTAAAAAACTTACGAGACCCGATTGAGATTCGGGTTGTCCTTTTTGGCCATTAATCTATCTATTGACGGCTGAAAGCGGTCAAAGCCGTAGAACTCACCGTGGCCTTCTTTTAGAAAGGTTATGGCTCCTGTAACTCTAAACGAGCCAGAAGTTATGGCCGTCCGAATAATCGATATCTACAGGGTGCAACATCCGCGGTGCAAGGTGCAACATCCGTCCGAATTGGCGAAACAGTGCCGTACGACTTTTAGAAATGCGTGCATGGATTTGAAACGGAACAGTACCATGGTGCACCACTCTCCAACGATGGTAAATCTAAGACGAGCCACGGTAATCCCGTTTTACCGTAAAAATCCGGTGTCGAAAAAACGAAGGGTAAAAAACTTACGAACCCCGATTGAGATTCGGGTTGTCCTTTCCGGGCATAAATATATCCTTCAACGGTTGGAAGATGTCAAAGCTGTAGAACTCACCGTGGCCTTCGTTTTGATAGGTTATGGCTCCCGTAACTCTAAACGAGCCAGAAGTTACGGCCGTCCGAATAATCGATATCTACAGGGTGCAACATCCGCGGTGCAAGGTGCAACATCCGTCTGAAATGGCGAAACAATGCCGTACGACTCTTAGAAATGCGTGCATGGATTTGAAACGGAACAGTGCCATGGTGCACCACTCTCCAGCGATGGTAAATCGAAGACGAGGCACGGTAATCCCGTTTTACCGTAAAAATCCGGTGTCGAAAAAACGAAAGGTAAAAAACTTACGAGGCTCGATTGAGATTCGTGTTGCCCTTTTTGGGCATTAGTCTATCCGTTGACGGGTGAAAGCTGTTAAAGCCGTAGAACTCATCGTGGTCTTCGTTTTGACAGGTTATGGCTCCTGTAACTCTAAACGAGCCAGAAGTTATGGCCGTCCGAATAATCGATATCTGCAGGGTGCAACATCCGCGGTGCAAGGTGCAACATCCGTCCGAAATGGCGAAACAGTGCCGTTCGACTTTTAGAAATGCGTGCATGGATACGGAACGGAACATTACCATGGTGCACCACTCTCCAGCGATGGTAAATCGAAGGCGAGGCACGGTAATCCCGTTTTACCATAAGAATCAACTGTCGAAAAAACGAAGGGTAAAAAATTTACGAGATTCGATTGAGATTCGGGTTGTCCTTTTTAGGCATTAATCTATCCGTTGACGGCTGAAAGCCGTCAAAGCCATAGAACTCATCGTGGCCTTCATTTTGACAGGTTATGACTCCCGTTACTCTAAACAAGCCACAAGTTATGCCCGTCCGAATAATCGATATCTACAGGGTGCAACATCCGCGGTGCAAGGTGCAACATCGGTCCGAAGTGGCGAAAGTGTCGTACGACTTTTAGAAATGCGTGCATGGATTTGAAACGGAACAGTACCATGGTGCACCACTCTCCAGCGATGGTAAATCAAAGGCGAGGCACGGTAATCCCGTTTTACCGTAAAAATCCGGTGTGGAAAAAACGAAAGGTAAAAAACTTACCGCGGACTTCGTTTTGACAGGTTATGGCTCCCGTAACTCTAAACGAGCTAGAAGTTATGCCCGTCCGAATAATCGATATCTACAGGGTGCAACATCCGCGGTGCAAGGTGCAACATCCGTCCGAAATGGCGAAACAGTGTCGTACGACTTTTAGAAATGCGTGCATGGATTTGAAACGGAACAGTGCCTTGGTGCACCACTCTCCAGCGATGGTAAATCGAAGGCGAGGCACGGTAATCCCGTTTTAACGTAAAAATCCGGTGTCGAAAAAACGAAGGGTAAAAAACTTACGAGACCCGATTGAGATTCGGGTTGTCCTTTTTGGGCATTAATCTATCCGTTGACGGCTGAAGGCAGTCAAAGCCGTAGAACTCATCGTGGCCTTCATTTAGACAGGTTATCGCTCCCGTAACTCGAAACGAGCCAGAAGTTATGACCGTCCGAATAATCAATATCTACAGGGTGCAACATCCGCGGTGCAAGGTGCAACATCCGTCCGAAATTACGAAACAGTGCCGTACGAATTTTAGAAATGCGTGCATGGATTTGAAACGGAACAGTACCATGGTGCACCACTCTCCAGCGATGGTAAATCGAAGACGAGCCACGGTAATCCCGTTTTACCATAAAAATCCGGTGCCAAAAAAACGAAGGGTAAAAAACATACGAACCCCGATTGAGATTCGGGTTGTCCTTTTCGGGCATTAATCTATCCGTTGACGGCTGAAAGCTGTCAAAGCTGTAGAACTCACCGTGGCCTTCGTTTTGACAGGTTATGGCTCCCGTAAATCTAAACGAGCCAGAAGTTATGGCCGTCCGAATAATCGATATATATACAGGGTGCAACATCCGCGGTGCAAGGAGCAACATCCGTCCGAAATGTCGAAACAGTGTCGTACGACTTTAAGAAATGCGTGCATGGATTTGAAACGGAACAGTACCATGGTGCACCACTCTCCAGCGATGGTAAATCGAAGACGAGCAACGGTAATCCCGTTTTACCGTAAAAATCCGGTGTCGAAAAAACGAAGGGTAAAAAACTTACGAACCCCGATTGAGATTTGGGTTGTCCTTTTCGGGCATTAATCTATCCGTTGACGGCTGAAAGCGGTCAAAGCTGTAGAACTCACAGTGGCCTTCGTTTTGACAGGTTATGGCTCCCGTGCCTCTAAACGAGCCAGAAGTTATGCCCGTTCGAATAATCGATATCTACAGGATGCGACATCCGCGGTGCAAGGTGCAACATCCGTCCGAAATGGAGAAACAGTGCCGTACGACTTTTAGAAATGCGTGCATAGATTTGAAATGGAACAGTACCACGGTGCACCACTCTCCAGCGATGGCAAATCGAAGACGAGGCACGATAATCCCGTTTTACCGTAAAAATCCGGTGTCAAAAAAACGAAGGGCAAAAAACTTACGAGACCCGATTGAGATTAGGGTTGTCTTTTTTAGGCATTAATCTATTCGTTGTCGGCTGAAAGTGGTCAAAGCCGTAGAACTCATCGTGGCCTTCGTTTTGACAGGTTATGGCTCACATAACTCTAAACGAGCCAGAAGTTAAGGCCGTCCGAATAATCGATATCTACAGGGTGCAACATCCGCGGTGCAAGGTGCAACATCCGTCCGAAATTGCAAAACAGTGTCGTACGACTTTTAGAAATGCGTGCATGGATTTGACACGGAACAGTAACATGGTGCACCACTCTCCAGCGATGGTAAATCGAAGACGAGGCACGGTAATCCCGTTTTACCGCAAAAATCCGGTGTCGAAAAAACGAAGGGTAAAAAACTTACGAGACCCGATTGAGATTCGGGTTGTCCTTTTTGGGAAATAATCTATCCGTTGACGGCTGAAAGCTGTCAAAGCCGTAGAACTCAACGTGGCCTTTGTTTTGACAGGTTATGGCTCCCCTAACTCTAAACGAGCCAGAAGTTATTGCCGTCCGAATAATCGATATCTACAGGGTGCAACATCCGCGGTGCAAGGTGCAACATCCGTCCGAAATGGCGAAACAGTGTCGTACGACTTTTAGAAATGCGTGCATGGATTTGAAACAGAACAGTACCATGGTGCACACTCTCCAGCGATGGAAAATCGAAGACGAGGCACGCTAATACCGTTTTACCGTAAAAATCCGGTGTCAAAAAAACGAAGGGTGAAAAACTTACGGGACCCGATTGAGATTCGGGTTGTCCTTTTTGGGCATTAATCTATCCGTTGATGGATGAAAGCCGTCAAAGCCGTAGAACTCACCGTGGCCTTCTTTTTGACAGGTTATGGCTCCCGTAACTCTAAACTAGCCAGAAGTTATGGCCATCCGAATAATCGATATCTATAGGGTGCAACATCCGCGGTGCAAGGTGCAACTTCCGTCCGAAATGGCGAAACAGTGTCGTACGACTTTTAAAAATGCGTGCATGGATTTGAAACGGAACAGTACCATGGTGCACCACTCTCCAACGATAGTAAATCGAAGACGGGGCACGGTAATCCCGTTTTACCGTAAAAATCCGGTGTCGAAAAAACGAAGGGTAAAAAACTTATGAGACCTGATTGAGATTCGGGTTGTCCTTTTTGGGCATTAATCTATCCGTTGACGGCTGAAAGCTATCAAAGCCGTAGAAATCAACGTGGCCTTTGTTTTGACAGGTTATGGCTCCCGTAACTCTAAACGAGCCAGAAGTTATTGCCGTCCGAATAATCGATATCTACAGTGTGCAACATCCGTCCGAAATGGCGAAACAGTATCGTACGACTTTTAGAAATGCGTGCATGGATTTGAAACGGAACGGTACCACGGTACACACTCTCCAGCGATGGTAAATCGAAGACGAGGAACGCTAATACCGTTTTACCGTAAAAATCCGTTGTCCAAAAAACGAAGGGTAAAAAACTTACGGGACCCGATTGCGATTCGGGTTGTCCTTTTTGGGCATTAATCTATCCGTTGACGGCTGAAAGTTGTCAAAGCCGTAGAACTCATCGTGGCCTTCGTTTTGACAGGTTACGGCTCCCGTAACTCTAAACGAGCCAGAAGTTATGGCCGTCCGAATAGTCGATATCTATAGGGTGCAACATCCACGGTGCAAGGTGCAACATCCGTCCGAAATGGCGAAATAGTGTCGTACGACTTTTAGACATGCGTGCATGGATTTGAAAAGGAACAGTACCATGGTGCACCACTCTCCAGCGATGGAAAGTCGAAGACGGGCCACGGTAATCCTGTTTTACCGTAAAAATCCACGTGTCGAAAAAACGAAGGGTAAAAAACTTACGAGACCCGATTGAGATTCGGGTTGTCCTTTGTGGGCATTAATCTATCCGTTGACGGTTGAAAGCTGTCAAAGCTGTAGAACTCACCGTGGCCTTCGTTTTGACAGGTTATGGCTCCCGTAACTCTAAACAAGTCAGAAGTTATGTCCGTTCGAATAATCGATATCTACAGGGTGCAACATCCACGGTGCAAGGTGCAACATCCGTCCGAAATGGCGAAACAGTGCCGTACGACATTTAGAAATGCGTGCATGGATTTGAAACGGAACAGTTCCATGGTGCACCACTCTCCAGCGATGGTAAATCGAAGGCCAGCCACCGTAATCCCGTTTTACCGTAAAAATCCACGTGTCGAAAAAACGAAGGGTAAAAAACTTACGAGTCCCGATTGAGATTCGGGTTGTCCTTTTTGGGCATTAATCTATCCATTGTCGGCTGAAAGTGGTCAAATCCGTAGAACTCATCGTGGCCTTCGTTTTGACAGTTTATGGCTCCCATAACTCTAAACGAGCCAGAAGTTATGGCCGTCCAAATAATCGATATCTACAGGTGCAACATCCGCGGTGCAAGGTGCAACATCCGTCCGAAATGGACAAACAGTGTCGTATGACTTTTAGAAATGCGTGCATGGATTTGAAACGGAACAGTACCATGGTGCACCAGTCTCCAGCGATGGTAAATCGAAGACAAGGCACGGTAATCCCATTTTACCGTAAAAATCCGGTGTCGATAAAACGAAGGGTAAAAAACTTATGAGACCCGATTGAGATTCGGGTTGTCCTTTTTGGGCATTAATCTATCCGTTGACGGCTGAAAGCTTTCAAAGCCGTAGAACTCAACGTGGCCTTCGTTTTGACAGGCTATGGCTCCCATAACTCTAAACGAGCCAGAAGTTATTGCCGTCCGAATAATCGATATCTACAGTGTGCAACATCCGTCCGAAATGGCGAAACAGTGTCGTACGACTTTTAGAAATGCGTGCATGGATTTGAAACGGAACAGTACCACAGTACACACTCTCCAGCGATAGTAAATCGAAGACGAGGAACGCTAATACCGTTTTACCGTAAAAATCCGATGTCCAAAAAACGAAGGGTAAAAAACTTACGGGACCCGATTGAGATTCGGGTTGTCCTTTTTGGGCATTAATCTATCCGTTGACGGCTGAAAGCTAACAAAGCCGTAGAACTCATCGTGGCCTTCGTTTTGACAGGTTACGGCTCCCGTAACTCTAAACGAGCCAGAAGTTATGGTCGTCCGAATAATCGATATCTATAGGGTGCAACAACCGCGGTGCAAGGTGCAACATCCGTCCAAAATGGCGAAACAGTGTCGTACGACTTTTAGAAATGCGTGCATGGATATGAAACGGAAGAGTACCAAGGTGCACCACTCTCCAGCGATGGTAAATCGAAGACGGGGCAAGGTAATCCCGTTTTACCGTAAAAATCCGGTGTCGAAAAAACGAAGGGTAAAAAACTTACGAGACCCGATTGAGATTCGGGTTGACCTTTTTGGGCATTAATCTATCCTTTGACGGTTGAAAGCGGTCAAAGCCGTAGAACTCATCGTGGCCTTAGTTTTGACAGGTTATGGCTCCCGTAACTCTAAACGAGCCAGAAGTTATGGCCGTCCGAATAATCGATATCTACAGGTGCAACATCCGCGGTGCAAGGTGCAACATTCGTCCGAAATGGCGAAATAGTGTCGTACGACTTTTATAAATGCGTGCATGGATTTGAAACGGAACAGTACCATGGTGCACCACTCTCCAGCGATGGCAAATCGAACGCGAGGCATCGTAATCCCGTTTACCTCAAAAATCCGGTGTTGAAAAAACGAAGGGTAAAAAAGTTACGAGACCCGATTGAAATTCGGTTGTCCTTTTCGGGCATTAATCTATCCATTGACGGCTGAAAGCTGTCAAAGCCGTAGAAATCACCGTGGCCTTCGTTTTGACAGGTTATGGCTCTCGTAACTCTAAACGAGCCAGAAGTTATGGCTGTCCGAATAATCGCTATATACAGGGTGCAACATCCACGGAGCAAGGTGCAACATCCGTCCAAAATGGCGAAACAGTGCCGTACGACTTTTAGAAATGCGTGCATGGATTTGAAACGGAACAGTACCATGGTGCACCACTCTCCAGCGATGGTAAATCGAAGACGAGCCACGGTAATCCCGTTTTACCGTAAAAATCAGGTGTCGAAAAAACGAAGGGCAAAAAACTTACGAACCCCGATTGAGATTCGAGTTGTCCTTTTCCGGCATTAATCTATCCGTTGACGGCTGAAAGCTGTCAAAGCTGTAGAACTCACCGTGGCCTTCGTTTTGACAGGTTATGGCTTCCTTAAATCTAAACGAGCCAGAGGTTATGGCTGTCCGAATAATAGATATATACAAGGTGCAACATCCGCGGTGCAAGGTGCAACATCCGTCCGAAATGGCGAAACAGTGTTTTACGACTTTTAGAAATGCGTGCATGGATTTGAAACGGAACAGTACCATGGTGCACCACTCTCCAGCGATGGTAAATCGAAGACGAGCCACGGTAATCCCGTTTTACCGTAAAAATCCGATGTCGAAAAAAAGAAGGGTAAAAAACTTACGAACCCCGGTTGAGATTCGGGTTGTCCTTTTCGGGAATTAATCTATCCGTTGACGGCTGAAAGCTGTCAAAGCTGTAGAACTCACCGTGGCCTTCGTTTTGACAGGTTATGGCTCCCGTAACTCTAACCGAGCCAGAAGTTATGACCGTCCGAATAATCGATATCTACAGGGTGCAACATCCGCGGTGCAAGGTGCAACATCCGTCCGAAATGGCGAAACAGTGCCGTACGACTTTTAGAAATGCATGCATGGATTTGAAACGGAACAGTACCATGGTGCACCACTCTCCAGCGATGGTAAATCGAAGACGAGGTACAGTAAACCCGTTTTACCGTAAAAATCCGGTGCCGAAAAAATGAAGGGTAAAAAACTTACGAGACCCGATTGAGATTCGGGTTGTCCTTTTTGGGCATTAATCAATCCGTTGACGGCTGAAAGCTGTCAAAGCCGTAGAACTCACCGCGGCCTTCGTTTAGACAGGTTATGGCTCCCGTAACTCTAAACGAGCCAGAAGTTATGACCGTCCGAATAATCGATATCTACAGTGTGCAACATTCGCGGTGCAAGGTGCAACATCCGTCCGAAATGGCGAAACAGTGTCGTATGACTTTTAGAAATGCGTGCATGGATTTGAGACGGAACATTACCATGGTGCACCACTCACCAGCGATGGTAAATCGAAGACGAGCCACGGTAATCCTATTTTACCGTAAAAATCCGGTGTCGAAAAAACGAAGGGTGTTTGCGTAAAAAATGGTCACAAACACCCAATACCGTGAAAGCACCAGTGTATGAATATAAATCAACGATATTCAAACACAGATCACAGATCTCAGCAAATAACCCAAATACGTTTGCACAATAGATGGGCAAACAACTCCAAGTCGTGTGATTTAATTGATTTTATGTTGTTCGTAGTGATTTAGGTGGTTTATGCAAATGCGTAAAAAGCAGGGACTAAACTGTAAAAGACACACAGATTTATAGTGGTTCGGCCAGAATGTGCCTACGTCCACTTTATATGTTATTCTCCCTTTCCAATCCGATTACAAGTACAAAGCTTGCAGTACAAGTGTGCGAAAGTTGTTTGAAAGTTCCTTCCAGGCTTGAGCTCTCAAACTTGTCTGCCATTGTTGTACCCCTGCCCCTCTATTTATAGAGTGAGGCATGGGGCAGAGGTCCTGGGAGTATATAGCTGCTGGTGGGCCTGGGCTGAAGCAATCTGGCCTGGCAGCTTTCTGGTTCGGCGGCGTCTTGGTTCGGCGGCGTCTTGGTTCGGCGGTGAGTGGTAACATGGGTGATTCGGCAGGTAGTGGAGATAGGGGTTCGGTGGTAGGTTGGATCGGTGGTAGCATGGTTCGGTGGTAGCATGGTTTGGCTATGCTTGGTCCGGTAGTTGTAGGCTAGGAGTTCCATTCGGCAGTGGGTTTAGAGGTGTTGGTTCGGTAGGAACAGGGAGAAGGTTGGTTCGGCTAGGAGTTGCTTTGGGTTTGGTTCGGTAGGAAGGGGGCAGGAAATGCCGAATGAGACTTCGTGTTGGGAATGCCGAATGAGACTCCACTTATGAGAATGCCGAATGAGACTTCATTTATGAGAATGCCGAATGAACCATGTGGAGTTCGAATACCGGACGAACTCAAACACTTGAACTTCCGGACGAAACCGAGGGGTTTTAAGTACCGGATGACACTTGAACTCGACGAGTGTAGTCGAACGAACTCTTGCCTTGCTTCCAATCGATTTTCAATCCGGACCTCCATCATTCCTTGCCAATTTGTCGATATTCCAGTTTTGACCAAAAAATGGGATAACACTTTGCCCCCCAAAACATGCCTTGTGATAACAAGGCGTGTTTTGAATAGTTCCGAATCCAATATCCAAAGTTCATAGCCATATTGCCAGAGTAGATCATCCTTGACTGCTCCGAGTCGATATCCAATTCCAAATCCAATGACCAAAGCTTGAGCCAATTCCATGTCCATCAGAACTCGACAACCGATCCCCAAACCATCCTTATCCAATAGCCAATATTCGAATCCAGGACCTCTCTGGGTTGATATCCAAATCCATAACTTCTCCGGGCTCTTGCCAAGCGCAATCCACACCTGACGGACGTGATCCAGTGTCCCTGGACGTTGAGCTAACCTCTCCGGGTTCTTGACAATTGTAATTCACAGTTGACGACCTTCTTTCCGGGTTCTTGCCAAGCGTAATCCACACATGACGACCTTGGTCCAGTGTCCCTGGACGTTGAGCTAACCTCTCCGGTTCTTGCCAATTGTAATCCACAGTTGACGACCTTGGCCCAGTGTCCCTGGGCGTTGTAAAATGCCATGGCTTAAGTCCTAAGCCGAATCCTGGTCCCTTCGGACCCTTGCCGAGCATAGTCCATACTCGACGACCTGAAAGTAACAATTGATAATATAGGGCCTAAGTCCTAGGCCGAATCCTGGTCACTCCGGACCCTTGCCGAGCATAGTCCATACTCGACGACCTGAAAGTAACAATTGATAATATAGGGCCTAAGTCCTAGGCGGAATCCTGGTCACTCCGGACCCTTGCCGAGCATAGTCCATACTCGACGACCTGAATGAGTCAATTTACCACGTTCGGGCAAAGCAACTCACCCCTTGCCAGGTATAATCCATACCCGACGACCGTTTATCAAAAATCAGATAAAAATCCAGTCAAAATCCTATCCAAAATCCAAATCCAAATCCAAAATCCAAATCCAGAATCCAAATCCGAAAATCCAAATCCAGAATCCAAATTCAAAATCCAAATCCAAAACCAGAAAACTAGAAATCCAAATCAGCATCCAAAGTTGAAAATAATCGTCCAGAGGAAAATCCAAATCAAAAGGCGAGAAAAACCAGGAGCTCAATCCAAGCTCCAAAACCGAAAACCAAAAAGAAAAGCAATGTCCAATCCAAAAGCAAAAGATAAATTTCACAAACCATAGCATCGCAGCTTATTATCATTCAGAGCATGCCTAGGGGCCATCTCCGTCCCCGTACATGTGTAAATGACTTGGTTGCTTGCCAATAGTTTGCTACTTATTTCATATTAACCTGGTCAAGGGACGATCAACCGACCATCATTCCTGGGCCTCCCACCATCGTAGCTTGAGGCAGGCGGCGGTTGCTCCTGCCTCGCTGTTGCATTCCGAGGTCCAACATATTGTGGCAGCTGTCCATTCCTCACATGCTCCTCAATTATGTCCTTTAAGTGCCTGCAGCTGTTGGTGTCGTGTCCATCCAAATCATGGAAGAGACAGTGCCTTCCCGATGTCCTTTCCCGTTCTTCGGTCTCTTGACATGAACCCGAAATTGTCCCAAAAACCTTTCCACCAATTCCCTCCAAGTCCTGATAGATCCTTCTTCCAGCTGCCTGAACCACATCGCAGCTAAGTCCGTCAAGTACAAAAGGAAGCATCGGGCCATCACCTCCTCTGATGCCCCCAGCACCTCCATGTGTCTGGTGTATCTCATCAAGTGATCCGTAGGGTCTTCCTTGCCATTGTATACCTCCACGCTAGGTAGCTTGAACTTAGGTGGATTCTGAGCCATCCTTATTTCCCGAGTGAACGGACTCCTGTTTACTACTTCCAAGTCTCCGTTGGTCAAACCACCACGCACAGTCTTCCTGATTATATCTACCAATCCACCGTTGTCTGTCGGAGGTTGCCCCCGAGGGAACTCCGGTACATACTCTTCGTGTAGCTCGTTAGTAGCGACATTGGTTCTAGCCTGTTGAACTCCTTCCAAAGGTTCTCCTGTGTTGAATCCTGTGGGCCTGCCCCTAAGCCCTTGTTGATTGCCACCTGGCTCTGTATCCTGTCCTTCATTGGGTTCCGTAACCCTAGCTTCTTGTCATGCATCCACATCCGTTGTAGCTGTTCCTAAGTTCTGCATCCCTGTAGCTCTCATTTGCTCCAAGAAAGTTTGCATCATTTCCTGTTGACTTTTCAACAACCTCTCTTGCAGTGAATTTGTTATGGCTTCCATTTCATCCCGGGTTATGTAGATCGAAGCCGGTCCTTCCTCACCTCCGAAGGATGCTTGTTGACTTCCTCCTTGTTGGCTTCTCTCAGCCCTTAGCCTTCTACTGTTTTGCCTAGTCATTGTCTTCCAAATCCAAACTTCTATCCGATGTAGCGGGTGCTGGTCCTTCTCAGTGAAAGCACCAAAATGTTTGCGTAAAAAATGGTCACAAACACCCAATACCGTGAAAGCACCAGTGTATGAATATAAATCAACGATATTCAAACACAGATCACAGATCTCAGCAAATAACCCAAATACGTTTGCACAATAGATGGGCAAACAACTCCAAGTCGTGTGATTTAATTGATTTTATGTTGTTCGTAGTGATTTAGGTGGTTTATGCAAATGCGTAAAAAGGAGAGACTAAACTGTAAAAGACACACAGATTTATAGTGGTTCGGCCAGAATGTGCCTACGTCCACTTTATGTGTTATTCTCCCTTTCCAATCTGATTACAAGTACAAAGCTTGTAGTACAAGTGTGCGAAAGTTGTTTGAAAGTTCCTTCCAGGCTTGAGCTCTCAAACTTGTCTACCATTGTTGTACCCCTGCCCCTCTATTTATAGAGTGAGGCAGGGGGCAGAGGTCCTGGGAGTATATAGCTGCTGGTGGGCCTGGGCTGAAGCAATCTGGCTTGGCAGCTTTCTGGTTCGGCGGCGTCTTGGTTCGGCGGTGAGTGGTAACATGGGTGATTCGGCAGGTAGTGGAGATAAGGGTTCGGTGGTAGGTTGGATCGGTGGTAGCATGGTTCGGTGGTAGCATGGTTTGGCTATGCTTGGTCCGGTAGTTGTAGGCTAGGAGTTCCATTCGGCAGTGGGTTTAGAGGTGTTGGTTCGGTAGGAACAGGGAGAAGGTTGGTTCGGCTAGGAGTTGCTTTGGGTTTGGTTCGGTAGGAAGGGGGCAGGAAATGCCGAATGAGACTTCGTGTTGGGAATGCCGAATGAGACTCCACTTATGAGAATGCCGAATGAGACTTCATTCATGAGAATGCCGAATGAACCATGTGGAGTTCGAATACCGGACGAACTCAAACACTTGAACTTCCGGACGAAACCGAGGGGTTTTAAGTACCGGATGACACTTGAACTCGGGGAGTGTAGTGTCGAACGAACTCTTGCCTTGCTTCCAATCAATTTTCAATCCGGACCTCCATCATTCCTTGCCAATTTGTCGATATTCCAGTTTTGACCAAAAAATGGGATAACAAAGGGTAAAAAACTTACGAACCCAGATTGAGATTAGGGTTGTCCTTTTCGGGCATTAATCTATCCGTTGACGGTTGAAAGCTGCCAAAGCTGTAGAACTCACCGTGGCCTTCGTTTTGACAGGTTATGGCTCCCGTAACTCTAAACGAGCCAAAAGTTATGACCGTCCGAATAATCGATATCTACAGGGTGCAACATCCGCGGTGCAAGGTGCAACATCCGTCCGAAATGGCGAAACAGTGCCGTACAACTTTTAGAAATGCGTGCATGGATTTCAAACGGAAAAGTGCCATGGTGCCCCACTCTCCAGCGATGGTAAATGGAAGGCGATGCACGGAAATCCCGTTTTACCGCAAAAATCCGGTGCCGAAAAAACGAAGGGTAAAAAACTTACGAGACTCGATTGGGATTCGGGTTGTCCTTTTCGGGCATTAATCTATTTGTTAACGGTTGAAAGCGGTCAAAGCCGTAGAACTCACCGTGGCCTTCGTTTTGACAGGTTATGGCTCTCGTAACTCTAAACGTGCCAGAAGTTATGGCTGTCCGAATAATCGATATATACAGGGTGCAACATCCGCGGTGCAAGGTGCAACATCTATCCGAAATGGCGAAACAGTGTCGTACGACTTTTCCAAATGCGTGCATGGATTTGAAACGGAACAGTACCCTGGTGCACCACTCTCCAGCGATGGTAAATCGAAGACGAGCCACGGTAATCCCGTTTTACCGTACAAATCCGGTGTCAAAAAAACGAAGGGTAAAAAATTTACGAACCCCGATTGAGATTCGGGCTGTCCTTTTCGGGAATTAATCTATCCGTTGATGGCTGAAAGCTGTCAAAGCTGTAGAACTCACCATGGCCTTCGTTTTGATAGGTTATGGCTCCTGTAACTCTAAACGAGCCAGAAGTTATGGCCGTCCGAATAATCGATATCTACAGGGTGCAACATCCGTCCGATATGGCGAAACAGTGTCGTACGACTTTTAGAAATGCGTGCATGGATTTGAAACGGAACAGTTCCATGGTTCACCACTCTCCAGCGATGGTAAATCTAAGGCCAGCCACCGTAATCCCGTTTTACCGTAAAAATCCACGTGTCGAAAAAACGAAGGGTAAAAAACTTACAAGTCCCGATTGAGATTCGGGTTGTCCTTTTTAGGCATTAATCTATCCGTTGACGGATGAAAGCTGTCAAAGCCGTTGAACTCATCGTGGCCTTCGTTTTGACAGGTTATGGCTCCCGTAACTCTAAACGAGCCAGTAGTTATGTCTGTCCGAATAATTGATATCTACAGGGTGCAACATCCGCGGTGCAAGGTGCAACATCCGTCTGAAATGGCAAAACAGTGTCGTACGACTCTTAGAAATGCGTGCATGGATTTGAAACGGAACAGTACCATGGTGCACCACTCTCCAGCGATGGTAAATCAAAGGCGAGGCACGGTAATCCCGTTTTACCGTAAAAATCCGGTGTCGAAAAAACGAAAGGTAAAAAACTTACGAGGCTCGATTGAGATTCGGGTTGTCCTTTTTGGGCATTAGTCTATCCGTTGACGGCTGAAAGCTGTCAAAGACGTAGAACTCATCGTGGCCTTGGTTTTGACAGGTTATGGCTCCCTTAACTCTAAACGAGCCAGAAGTTGTGGCCGTCCGAATAATCGATATCTACAGGGTGCAACATCCGCGGTGCAAGGTGCAACATCCGTCCGAAATGGCGAAACAGTGTCGTACGACTTTTAGAAATGCATGCATGGATTTGAAACGGAACAGTGCCATGGTGCACCACTCTCCAGCGATGGTAAATCGAATACGAGGCACAGTAATCCCGTTTTATCGTAAAAATCCGGTGTCGAAAAAACGAAGGGTACAAAACTTACGAGACCCGATTGAGATTCGGGTTGTACATTTTGGGCATTAATCTATCCGTTGACGGCTGAAACTTGTCAAAGCCGTAGAACTCATTGTGGCCTTCGTTTTGACAGGTTATGACTCCCGTAACTCTAAACGAGCCAGAAGTTATGGTCGTCCGAATAATCGATATCTACAGGGTGCAACATCCGCGGTGCAAGGTGCAACATCCGTCCGAAATGGCGAAACAGTGTCGTACGACTTTTAGAAAAGCGTGCTTGGATTTGAAACAGAACATTACCATGGTGCATCACTCTCCAGCGATGGTGAATCGAAGGCGAGGCACGGTAATCCCGTTTTACCGTAAAAATCCGGTGTCGAAAAAACGAAGGGTAAAAAACTTACGAGGCCCGATTGAGATTCGGGTTGTCCTTTTTGGGCATTAATCTATCCATTGATGGCTGAAAGCAGTCGAAGCCGTAGAACTCATCGTGGCCTTCATTTAGACAGGTTATGGCTCCCGTAACTCGAAACAAACCAGAAGTTATGACCGTCCGAATAATCAATATTTACAGGGTGCAACATCCGCGGTGCAAGGTGCAACATCCGTCCGAAATTACGAAACAGTGCCGTACGACTTTTAGAAATGCGTGCATGGATTTGAAACGGAACAGTACCATGGTGCACCACTCTCCAGCGATGGTAAATCGAAGACGAGCCGCGGTAATCCCGTTTTGCCGTAAAAATCCGGTGCCAAAAAAACGAAGGGTAAAAAACTTACGAACCCCGATTGAGATTCGGGTTGTCCTTTTCGGGCATTGATCTATCCGTTGACGGCTGAAAGCTGTTGTTATCCCGCTTTTTGGCAAAGCCGCGATACCAAAAGATTGATCGAAAACGAAGGACAGTTCGCCTCAGAGGTTGATCGTACTTCCTTTAGCCATGGATATCACTGAATTTTATCCGAGTCCAGAATGAGCCACAATTGATAGAACACGACAAGAAAGATCATAGAAGTCTGCATCTCAAATTTCAGGTCAATCCGAGGTCATATGCTCAAGTTATGATGGATTCAAGATAAGAGGAAGTGACATTGCTCGCTTCGAACCCTCAACTTCGAAACCTTCGAACCCCCATAGTTTCGACTCCATCACCTTCGAACCGAAGGACATCGAAGCCATCGATCTCGAAACCATCATCTTCGAAACCCTCGCGATGCCTCGGTTTCGAAACCATCAGGTCCATGCCTACCAAGTCCATAACAATGGACTTCAAATCCATCAGAGAGTAGCTGGTTCGAATCCATATTCGGCTGCCTCACTTCGAATCCACCAGACATGCATGCTTCGAAACCATCCATGAGTTTCATTCGAACCCATCCCTGAAGTCAAGTTCGAACCCATCACATTGCTATCTTCGAACCCATCACGGAGCCATGTTCGAACCCATCCTGCGTTGCCTTGTTCGAACCCACTGGGTCAACCCACGTGTCTTCCATCGGTTCGAAATAGCCGAGATACACGGAGTCGAAGCGGTCAACACGGAGAGAAGTCCGGATCGATTCGAAACTTGCGCTCCACGTCACCATGAAGTCGCATGCCACAATGGGTTCGAAACCATCGTTTCGAGACCATGGGTTCGAACAAAACAGCCTTGTCGTGATGTCCATTTCGAACCCAACATATCTCCTAACCTACGGATCCAAATGCAATGAAACTTTCACAGATGCTTGCATTCATGTTGAAGAATGTCCACGCCAAATTTCACCTCGATTGGATGAATTCTTGATCGGTTCGAATGGAGTTCGAACCGATGCCAAAGTGGGCCCAAACTTCCCGAGGCCGTACGCGTGGGCCCCCTCACGTGCCAGAAGTGGTCTCCCGAGTTTTCAGCGAGATACCAGCAGCCTACACCTATAAATAGAGCTCCAAGGCCAACAGAAAAGGGACTTTTGGGAATCTCCTTACTCTAAAGCGCCCAGACTCTGCCGGATTGACATCTCCATCATAATTTCACTGTTGATTTCGAATTTCCAGTTGTAACTTGCTTTTGATCGCTGTAACAACTTGTAAACATTAAAAGAGAATCAATAAAACATCAAAAAAACTTCACAGTGGACGTAGGCGACACGCCGAACCACTATAAATCGCTTGTCTACGCATTTTCTCTAATTGGAGTTTTTGTTAGATAATATTCATATTCAGTTCATACTATTGATTGTTATCTCTTCAACGACTCCCGAAGAGTGTTGTGACCAATTTTGGTGCAAACACTTTGGTGCTTTCACTGAGAAAACCCAGATTTTCTCCTGCTCGTTGGATCTGTCATCGATACCGGATTGAATAAATCTAAGAGAGAGATCCAGATTGTTAAATCCAACTTCCTTCCCTTCTATTCAGATTTGCATAAAGTCTAGGAAAGGAACTCAACTGTAAAAATGGTTAGCACAAGAACCACCTCGAACGCCGTCAATCAAGAAGGACAGGATAGACAGAATCCTGCCCCTCTGCCTCCACCTAATCAAGATGCCGCCGGGCACTCAGAACCGTCGGGTCCGGTTACCCGACAAGAATTGCAGTTGTTACTTCAAGAGCTGACCCAGAGTCGGCGACAACTAGAAGAACAGTTACGCGCCAACGCTGAGCTAATTAACCAGCTGGATCGCCAGAGACGAAAACGATCCACGAGAGACCGTGCTTATCGCTCTTCTAGCGAAAATTCTTCATCTTCCGATTATCATAACCGACCTCCACGACCCCGGTTAGATGAGGGTCGTATACCATCCGCTGGAAACCAACCGATATTGACCGTTGGACAAATAAGAGTTGGTCCGTCAGCCAGCTTCCAAACCGGACCCTCCTCCCGAGGGGGTGCCATTCCTCACCACGCCGCTGAGTACCGCACCGCTAGTGTTGCGGCTGAACCAGGGGTCGACACTCGAGATCAGTCGGACCCGAACCGTCGTCAAAGCGGTCATACTCCTGAACCGTACGTCCCAGAGGACTATGAGCCGAGAAGGCGAGATTTGAACCGTCAACGATATCCGGCTCAAACCCAAAGTATGGAACGTGACCATACTCCGGTGCAAATGCCGGATCTATCGACTATGATACGACAGATGATTCATGAGAGTCAGGGATTCACAAACGACGATTGGGGGGTTTCCCGAAGTCACACTCCCTTTACGGACGACATTCTTAATGCTGAACCCCCACGGCGATTCCGAATGCCCACTCTGCCCATGTATGAGGGGAACTCCGATCCCAATCAACATATTCTAAAATATGAATGGTCGATGACGGCTGCCAGAGCCGACGACGCTGTGAAATGTCGTAGTTTCCCCATATCCCTGGGGGGCATCGCCACCATGTGGTTCACCCGATTGCCTCCTCGATCCGTCTCCTCATTCGACCAGCTGGCCACAAAATTCGTTGAGCAATTCCGCATGCACGTCGCAAGGCCGAAAGATGTCAACACTCTATCCAGTGTCACGCAAGCTCCCGGAGAGACGCTCAGACACTACTTAGAAAGATTCCATACTGCATGTGCGGAGATCAGTAATCCAAATGATAACTCCATCCTTATGGCGTTAACCAAGGGGATCGACCCCGATTCTGAATTCGGCAATTGGCTAGCTGGAAAACCACCTGCGTCATTGGACCGTTTCCATGCCAAAGCAGCTCAATTCCTGAGACGGGAAGACGCGAAACAGTCTAGGAAGCAAACTGACGCAGGATCAAACGTGGGAGGAACCCAAAGCAATGTTGCAATAAAACAATCCGGTGAGAGCTCCGGAAAAGTTCAGTTGAACATTAAAAATAAACAAGCTCGGCGAAGAGAGAGCGTGAATCAAATTAAAAAACAAGATCAAAATAGCGGTCCGCAACGCAAAAATCCGAAGTTCGACAGTTATACTCCTTTGAATACTTCATTGGAGGACTTGTATTTACAAACCCGTAGTACAATTCAATATGAAAAACCTGCTCCGAGACCGTCGTCAGAGAGACAAATCCAAACCGGAAAATTTTGCAGGTTCCATGAAGGCTACGGACACGATACGAACGAGTGTCGTCACCTACAGGATCTTGTTGAAAAACTGATCAGGGAAAGGAGACTCGATCGATTTGTGCGGACACCACAACCCAGGGAAGCAGGTCCCTCAAATCAAATTAATGAACCCGATCAACCGAGGCATGAGGACTCCGATGGTCCTCGCGGGAGATTGGTGATAAACGCCATCAGTGGCGGACCGACTTTCTCAGGAGCCTGGAACGACGAGGATCTTCGTCATTGTCACACATGACAGGCTCATTCAATCTATGAATATTTTGCAATTTCATTTACATTCTGAAATTTGATTTTGTAATAAGGCACTGACTTTGCCATATTTTCTCATTTCAGCAATAAAACATTATCTCTTCAAGCTAAAGCTGTGATTCATCGAATACAACATTCAACAATCACGACACACGAAGAGCTAAGTTCCATCGAACAATGGAATTTATTCAAATAGCGAGTGACTGCGTTACAACCGGCCACTCACTAAGTGAAACCCCAGCTCGGGGGCAAGTCGACACATCGAAGGCTGAACCGGACCAACACACGACAGTCCATTCAATTATTCGTTCCCGGAGTGCGAACGGACTCCAACTTCCCACTGCGTGAATTGGAGTATAAACATTTAACAATTCGTTCCCGGAGTGCGAACGGACTCCAGCTTCCCACAGCGTGAATTGGAGTATAAACATTTAATAATTCGTTCCCGGAGTGCGAGCAGACTCCAACTTCCCACAGCGTGAATTGGAGTGTAAACATTTAACAATTCGTTCCCGGAGTGCGAACGGACTCCAACTTCCCACAGCGTGAATTGGAGTATAAACATTTAATAATTCGTTCCCGGAGTGCGAACGGACTCCAACTTCCCACTGCGTGAATTGGAGTATAAACATTCAACAATTCGTTCCCAGAGCACGAACGGACTCCAACTTCCCACAGCGCGAATTGGAGTATAAACATTCCACAATTCGTTCCCACTGCGCGAACGGACTCCAACTTCCCACTGCGTGAATTGGAGTATAAACATCTAATAATTCGTTTCCGGAGTGCGAACGGACTCCAACTTCCCACAGCGTGAATTGGAGTATAAACATTTAACAATTCGTTCCCGGAGTGCGAACGGACTCCAGCTTCCCACAGCGTGAATTGGAGTATAAACATTTAACAATTCGTTCCCGGAGTGCAAGCGGACTCCAACTTCCCGCAGCGTGAATTGGAGTATAAACATTTAATAATTCGTTCCCACTGCGTGAACCAACCCATCAATGCGGACTCCGAATCCCCAAAACATGAATCGGGGTATGAACATAAGTTACGGGCTCCCGGAGCGCGAACCGAAGCATCCGTGCAAACTCCATGTTCCTGAAATGCGAGTTGGAGTATAAATGTCAATCCCGGGTTCCTGAAATACGAACCCAAACTTACATGTTTTATCCAAGCTCCCGGCGTGTGAAGTGGAGCACCAACACCAAGTCAAAGTTCCCGTAGTGCGAACTAAAGCGTTAATACTAACTCCGAGTTAGTAGAGTGCAAGTTGGAATGTGAACACCATCCCCAAGTTCCCGGAGCGTGAACCATGTTACAAGTATCAATAACACTTGAACTCCTGGAATGCAAACCAGGTTATCGATCTTAAATTACTCTAAGTCCTCGGAAGGCGGACGTGTACTTAAGATTCGCAACAAGTGCAATCGACTGCCAAAAATATAAGTGTTGTTCCCCAAGACTAGGGGGCACGAAAGTTAAGTGTCAATCACTCACCAAAGTGATACAACGTCCGAAGTTCAACTCATTCATCAATCGCAACTTGTGACCAAGGTTCTCAAGCGTGGCAAATGAAACGAGCTCTACTTAAACGGTAAAAACACCACAAGTACACCGGACCGAAAACAAGGCATTGCAAGTACTTAAGCACAAATAAAACAAGAGTTGAAACAAAGAAACTAAAGTTTATTTCAACTAACCAAAAATGAGGGCTTACATATGAAAAAGTTTTCCCAAAAACAATCCCTACTAGCAGGAGCCGAACCTGCATCTATACACGGCTTACGAAAATAAAAAACAAGTACTTGTCTACCAAAAAATCTACTTGTAAAGCCACTCTACTTCTTCCTCTTCTTCGTCTTCCTTATTAGTGGTTCATCGTTATCAGAATCACTAGCGACAGAAATTCTTTTTGAGTGCCTCCTCTTCGGCGGTGACGCTTCGGCTGGGGGCATGATATCGATGTCCTCCTCAGAGCTCGAATCTACAGGGAGGCTTCCCGCCGGAGGAGTAGGGGGGACTGGATCTGTGACGGAAATTGAGATAGTGCCACCCGATGATACTATCCTGGCAGGTGTTGAGCTATGCGCCGTCGCGCTGCCACCGGCGCTACCACTGTGCCCCGCAGCTTCTATCTCAGCGCTGATTTCAGCCAAAATCTCCTCTTCTCGAGTCGCTTGGGCTTGGCTGGGGGCATCCGCAGCTTGCGTCGAAGAACTTGAGGTCGGCAGGGGATCACTAACGATGATAAACTGTAAGTCCGTAGAGAAACCGCCCTGCTCACCGAGCAGCTCGCTCACCATCTGTTCCTCGAGAGATAACCCGCTCCCCTGTGCCGCCTCGATCGATACCGCAGTTACAGCAGTGGTCTCGGTGGCGATGGCCTTGACCTTTTGGCTTGATTCTTGAGCCGTGACTGTCGGCGCAACCTCCGTCACTAGGCAAAAACGATAAGTTATCAGTAACTTCTTCAAAACAAACTCTTTATTTAGGAAACACTTGAGATAATTTCGAAATACCTTCTCCAGTTTGACTCACAGATGGCTGAACGACCTCGGAAGTGTGCTCATGGATGGGAGATAAGTGCGGCCGCTCCGGGTCGTAAGCAGGAACAGGTGGCAAGCTGACCGCCGATGCAGGCACTGACAATGGCGATGTGGTGACTTCAGTGACATCCGAATGGTGCTCAACGCCCGATCCCTCTCCAACTTCCAGGGAACGACCACCCACCATCTCCTTCTCATGAGCAATGATAGCATCGTGAAGGACCTTCTTTTCATCCTCAGTCAATAGCCGGTTCTCAAGCTCAAATCGGTCAACCGATTCGCCCGGATGCGCTTCCCCCTCTTCCTCGACCAATCGCTCCCAAGCGCTGCGAAGGTGAACGGGATAATCTTGAAGCCAGGCCAAATTTCGGTGTTTTAACACGTTGGCGTTATAAGTTATAAGCAGATCTTCGATATCGGCCTCTAGCCTGGCCTCTGCTCGTTGAACTTTCTCCTCCACCTCTATCTCGACCGCTTGAACTTTCGCCACCGCAGCATCCCTTTCGGTGCGAAGAATCACAGCTTGTTCGCACGCCTCCTGAGCTGCGCTATTCGCATCATCCCTTTCCTTGGCAATTTCAGCAAATTTTAACTTAAGCTCATTCAACTCCTTCAGGGCAGCGTCCCTCTCTGCAGTAACCAATGTGTTTCGATGACCCATGTCCTCAACCGTGGCGTAGTGTTCGCGTTTCATCCTATCCATGATTGCCTGGGCTTCATCGGCTTTTTTAGTGGCCTCTATTTCAGATTTACGGGATGATTCAGCCTCAGTATTCAGCACTTGAATGATGCGATCTTTTTGTGCTAACTCGGCTTGCAATCTTTCAATGGTGGCTGCTCTTTCGAAGGCCAAGGCCGATGCTTTTTCGGCCGCTCTATACCACACTTTGTACTGTGCGTAGAAATCGTGCACATAATCAAGCGCCCACTGCTCGGCCTCCTGTGGGATTCTTTTCAAGTTCGGGGGGAATACGTAGTTGTCGAAGCATATATTCGGGAACTCCCTTTTCAATTGCGCGAGCCTGATTGCTCCTTCCCCCATGATTTCAGTAGGAGGTTCCTCCGCAGCCATCGGTGCCGTCACCTCAGATCTAGAAGCTTGAGAAACTGGCGCATGTCGAGAAGAGTCACGAGGAACATGAACGGGATGTTGTACGGGACCTCTGGAAGGAGGAGGGGTATGCGATCGCGATCGACGCCTGTGGCCCTTGTCCGAATCGTATCTATCATGACTAGAATATCCGGAACGTCCTTGGTCATAGTATCCAGGGCGTCCCTGATCATAATCTCTATCTCCCTCTCGCCTGCGCGAATCATAATAAGAAGACTTGCGAGCATGTCGAAGACTACCAAGCATTGAGCCTCGTTTAGACATAGTATCTGCAGGGCAAAATAAAATCGAATCAATCACCCTTCGAAACAGATAATTTACAGTCAAAGTTTATGCAGTGTCGTGAAATGTGTATGAATATGCATTTCCCCCCGACCAACCAGAAATGTCGACCTCGCTAGTAATAAGAGGCTCGCTCAATTCTAGGTTACGATGGAATTCCTCCAACCCGGCATCATGTTGAAAAGACACATCTTCCGGGATTGGAAGGTTGGCAAGCCCTTCGTAGAGGCTTTCAGTACGCGGAGGAGACATCTCAGAGATTCTAACTCCGGAGGAGGGCCGGGCAATGACAACCGATTTCCGTCTCCCCCGCTTAGTTGACTTAACCATGGCAGCCTTGCCTTTTCTCCGCTCCGCGACATCCGAAGCTACATCCGTAGGCTCGATCAGCGGCTCGTCGTCAGTATTAGTTCTTTCAGAGTCAGCCTCCTCAGCTATGACAACTTCGGGCTTCTTATGTTTGACTCGTTTCTTAGGAACGATCCTTTGTGCCACCTCAAACCTTATACTCTGTCCTCGTTCAATCAGCCCAAAGGTCCGGAGATTCCTATCGGTCAAAAGCAACTCGATGTCCCTATCTTCGCTCGGGACTTCTCGAAGTATTCGCACCATCTCCTTAAACTCTTCACCTTCGGGCCTCGGGATCGTTGCTGTAAAAAGAAAAAATTAATATAAGTCTCACTTCGGCTGCAATTGTCGTAGTAAATATTTGAAAACTCGGTTATACTCACGTCTGAATAACCATCGTCGAGCAAATCCTGGAGGACATCTGGCATAGAACCATTCTGTCCTATAGTAACTCAGCCTTGTCCAGGATCCGGTGACCACTTGACAATTTCTCACCGCCTCCAGAAATGTGAAAGAAGGATAATCACCACGAGTTTTGAAGTTGAACAAGTATCTAATTTCGATTGGAAGCGGCGGTCGATGGAGACATTCCATAAATGCAATGAACAAGCTATTGATCGACGCATATCCGTTCGGATGCAACTGAGATGGGGCGATCCTCAAAAATGACAATACTTCTCTTATATACTCGTTGAACGGGGGAAGTGTCCCGGCCGCACACGCGTGGCGATTAAATGCTGTATACCCTTCTGGCGGATTATGCGGTCTATCATTCGGCCCCGGCAGTAACACATCGTCCAATGACAAGCCGTGCCTCAAACAAATTCTTCCCAACATGTCTTCAGAGATATTCGATGGAACGGAATCCGATGGATTGGCAATGAACGACGCATCAGGAAGTTCGTCCGGAGCCGGACCGATGATCTCAGGATCTATATCCGGAACTTCTAGCCTCGGAGGGGCTGTACCTTGAATCTCTTGCTGCTGTGAACTTGAAGATTCCATAACTAACTAACTCATGAGAAACCATCGTTAGACGACAAAGAACCCGTGTGTTCCCCAGTGTAAAGTGTATGAATGTGTGTGGTACCGTGCCATGCATTACTTGAACGAATGTTGCAGAATTAAAGTGAACATTCAAACGACAAAGCTACAAAGTTCAGCTATAATGACCGTCATCGCTGACCGTCATCACTAAATCGTTTATACGATGGAAGTCGGTTCGAATGGAAGTTGTTATAGTTCCATCGACGAGCTTCAAAAGGCAATCAAATATGCAGTTCAATATTCAAGTCCAGATATGCAGGGATGAAGCTCGTCGGAGTTATGCTTGAAAAATTTCAAATTTTGGAGTCCATCACACAGGGTTCGAAACCATCACGGAGGCTTCGTTCGAACCCAATCAAACACCTCTTCGTTCGAACCCGTCCAAACTCCTTTCGAACCCACGCGTTCGAAACCATCCTGACATCACTTCGAAACCATACAGTTAGACGCGCTTCGAACCGATAGCCTAATGACAAGTTCGAACCGATCAAGAATTCCTTAAACTTGGCATCGGTCGCGTTCGAACCGATCCACTTCGTATCGATACGAAGTTGTCGACTTCGAACCGATAACCTATGGGTTCGAATCCATCGATTCGAATGGATCCCTCGAATCCCCCAATCGGTGCGAACTGCGCATCTCAACAAGGACATTCCAAGGATCGATTCGAAATCCAATGAAAACGCACCACCGTCATCGGTTCGAACTCGAATCCACACATCGGTTCGAATCCTTCCTAAACCAGATCTGGTTTTGCCAAACTCTAGGTTATGCAATCGATGATGAGAGAAGTGGATTCGAAATAGCATCGTCACTTGAATCCAAGGCTAATTACCTAGTTCGATCAGTGGATTCAAGAAGATTTAGGTCTTAGATCTTGATGGATTCAAAAAACACGACGCAGTGTTTTTCTCTTTTGAAGCTTCGAGACGATGCAGAGAGCAAGTAAAAGTAAAAAGTGAAAATGAGGCTGGACCACTGCTATTTATATGGTGGGTAGAAAGTGACCGGGACGATTCGAGTTCCGGTGAGAATTGACCGAGTACATTAGGTCAAAAGGCAAAATCGTTTCGAAACCAACCTTCGAACCCAAATGCCTGAGACTCCATCGTGTGAAGCACGCGAACAACTGCCAAGAACCGAAGTTTCGTAACCATCCAAATCATCGGTTCGAAGATCATTTTCGAACCCATCGAAACGAACTGCTAGTTCGAAACCATCCTTTAACATCAGTTCGAATGAGAATTTCGAACCCATCGTAGTACAAAGCATACTCCATCTTTTAACATCGGTTCGAAAGTCAACTTCGAACCCATCATGACACGAGTGTTCTCCGTTGGGTCGAATATCAATTTCGAATCCATCCATGCTCCAACGCATCGACTCGAGATCTCATTTTCACATGACCCATCCTTACACGGACATATTGCATCCATACAAGTTTGAATTTCGAAACCATTGATGCTCAAGTACATCGGTTCGAAACATTACGCTTGCGCAATACAAGTTCATTTTCTTCAACCTTCAATATCGGTTCAGGAGAGGATCGATACGAAGAAACTTTTCAAAACAACCATCAAGCGTTGTTTCAAAGTCAAATTTCAAAATCGGTTCAGGAGAGAATCGATACGAAATTCCGTAGCAAACCTAACTGATAACGACTCGTGGACGCACGACGTTAACAAGGTCCAAATTAACATATGTGCATACATGTCGGACTAACATTCGATTTTGAGTATTCACAGGGATCAAACACTCATCCTGTTACAAATGCGACAGCCAACGGCTAAGCACTATTATACAGCAGTCAATCATATCAACGCAGGGTTACAGCAGTACAGCATACGAGTTTCAACAAAAAAGAGAACAATGATTGTTCAGAGAGAAATGGCAGCTATTCAAAGCACGTCATGTTCCCACAAGACGTACTTTGGGGGGCAAAATGTTATCCCGCTTTTTGGCAAAGCCGCGATACCAAAAGATTGATCGAAAACGAAGGACAGTTCGCCTCAGAGGTTGATCGTACTTCCTTTAGCCATGGATATCACTGAATTTTATCCGAGTCCAGAATGAGCCACAATTGATAGAACACGACAAGAAAGATCATAGAAGTATGCATCTCAAATTTCAGGTCAATCCGAGGTCATATGCTCAAGTTATGATGGATTCAAGATAAGAGGAAGTGACATTGCTCGCTTCGAACCCTCAACTTCGAAACCTTCGAACCCCCATAGTTTCGACTCCATCACCTTCGAACCGAAGGACATCGAAGCCATCGATCTCGAAACCATCATCTTCGAAACCCTCGCGATGCCTCGGTTTCGAAACCATCAGGTCCATGCCTACCAAGTCCATAACAATGGACTTCAAATCCATCAGAGAGTAGCTGGTTCGAATCCATATTCGGCTGCCTCACTTCGAATCCACCAGACATGCATGCTTCGAAACCATCCATGAGTTTCATTCGAACCCATCCCTGAAGTCAAGTTCGAACCCATCACATTGCTATCTTCGAACCCATCACGGAGCCATGTTCGAACCCATCCTGCGTTGCCTTGTTCGAACCCACTGGGTCAACCCACGTGTCTTCCATCGGTTCGAAATAGCCGAGATACACGGAGTCGAAGCGGTCAACACGGAGAGAAGTCCGGATCGATTCGAAACTTGCGCTCCACGTCACCATGAAGTCGCATGCCACAATGGGTTCGAAACCATCGTTTCGAGACCATGGGTTCGAACAAAACAGCCTTGTCGTGATGTCCATTTCGAACCCAACATATCTCCTAACCTACGGATCCAAATGCAATGAAACTTTCACAGATGCTTGCATTCATGTTGAAGAATGTCCACGCCAAATTTCACCTCGATTGGATGAATTCTTGATCGGTTCGAATGGAGTTCGAACCGATGCCAAAGTGGGCCCAAACTTCCCGAGGCCGTACGCGTGGGCCCCCTCACGTGCCAGAAGTGGTCTCCCGAGTTTTCAGCGAGATACCAGCAGCCTACACCTATAAATAGAGCTCCAAGGCCAACAGAAAAGGGACTTTTGGGAATCTCCTTACTCTAAAGCGCCCAGACTCTGCCGGATTGACATCTCCATCATAATTTCACTGTTGATTTCGAATTTCCAGTTGTAACTTGCTGTTGATCGCTGTAACAACTTGTAAACATTAAAAGAGAATCAATAAAACATCAAAAAAACTTCACAGTGGACGTAGGCGACACGCCGAACCACTATAAATCGCTTGTCTACGCATTTTCTCTAATTGGAGTTTTTGTTAGATAATATTCATATTCAGTTCATACTATTGATTGTTATCTCTTCAACGACTCCCGAAGAGTGTTGTGACCAATTTTGGTGCAAACAGCTGTCAAAGCTGTAGAACTCACCGTGGCCTTCGTTTTGACAGGTTATGCCTACCGTAAATATAAACGAGCCAGAAGTTATGGCTGTCCGAATAATCGATATATATACAGGGTGCAACATCCGCGGTGCAAGGTGCAACATCCGTCCGAAATGTCGAAACAGTGTCGTACGACTTGAAGAAATGCGTGCATGGATTTGAAACGGAACAGTACCATGGTTCACCACTCTCCAGCGATGGTAAATCGAAGACGAGGCACGGTAATCCCGTTTTACCGTAAAAATACGGTGTCAAAAAAACGAAGGGCAAAAAACTTACGAGACCCGATTGAGATTCGGGTTGTCCTTTTTGGGCATTAATCTATCCGTTGTCGGCTGAAAGTGGTCAAAGCCGTAGAACTCAACGTGGCCTTCGTTTTGACAGGTTATGGCTCCCATAACTCTAAACGAGCCAGAAGTTATGGATGTCCGAATAATCGATATCTACAGGGTGCAACATCCGCGGTGCAAGGTGCAACATCCGTCCGAAATGGTAAAACAGTGTCGTACGACTTTTAGAAATGCGTGCATGGATTTGAAACGGAACAGTACCATGGTGCACCACTCTCCAGCGATGGTAAATCGAAGACGAGGCACGGTAATCCCGTTTCACAGCAAAAATCCGGTGTCGAAAAAACGAAGGGTAAAAAACTTACGAGACCCGATTGAGATTCGGGTTGTCCTTTTTGGGAAATAATCTATCCGTTGATGGCTGAAAGCTGTCAAAGCCGTAGAAATCAACGTCGCCTTCGTTTTGACAGGTTATGGCTCCCGTAACTCTAAACGAGCCAGAAGTTATTGCCGTCCGAATAATCGATATCTACAGGGTGCAACATCCGCGGTGCAAGGTGCAACATCCGTCCGAAATGGCGAAACATTGTCGTACGACTTTTAGAAATGCGTGCATGGATTTGAAAGAGAACAGTACCATGGTGCACACTCTCCAGTGATGGTAAATCGAAGACGAGGCACGCTAATACCGTTTTACCGTAAAAATCCGGTGTCAAAAAAACAAAGGGTGAAAAACTTACGGGACCCGATTGAGATTCGGGTTGTCTTTTTTGGGCATTAATCTATCCGTTAACGGCTGAAAGCTGACAAAGCCGTAGAAATCATCATGGCCTTCGTTTTGACAGGTTATGGCTCCTGTAACTCTAAACTAGCCAGAAGTTATGGCCGTCCGAATAATCGATATCTATAGGGTGCAACATCCGCGGTGCAAGGTGCAACTTCCGTCCGAAATGGCGAAACAGTGTCGTACGACTTTTAAAAATGCGTGCATGGATTTGAACCGGAACAGTACCATGGTGCACCACTCTCCAACGATGGTAAATCGAAGACGGGGCACGGTAATCCCGTTTTACCGTAAAAATCCGGTGTCGAAAAAACGAAGGGTAAAAAACTTACGAGACCCGATTGAGATTCGGGTTGACCTTTTTGGGCATTAATTTATCCGTTGACGGCTGAAAGCGGTCAAAGCCGTAAAACTCATCGTGGCCTTAGTTTTGACAGGTGATGGCTCCCGTAACTCTAAACGAGCCAGAAGTTATGGCCGTCGGAATAATCGATATCTACAGGTGCAACAACCGCGGTGCAAGGTGCAACATCCGTCCGAAATGGCGAAACAGTGTCGTACGACTTTTATAAATGCGTGCATGGATTTGAAACGGAACATTACCATGGTGCACCACTCTCCAGCGATGGTAAATCGAAGACGAGCCACGGTAATCCCGTTTTACCGTAAAAATCCGGTGTCGAAAAAACGAAGGGTAAAAAACTTACAAACCCAGATTGAGATTCGGGTTGTCCTTTTCGGGCATTAATCTATCCGTTGACGGTCGAAAGCTGTCAAAGCTGTAGAACTCACCGTGGCCTTCGTTTTGACAGGTTATGGCTCCAGTAACTCTAAACAAGCCAGAAGTTATGACCGTCCGAATAATCGATATCTACAGGGTGCTACATCTGCGGTGCAATGTGCGACATCCGTCCAAAATGGCGAAACAGTGCCGTACGACTTTTAGAAATGCGTGCATGGATTTCAAACGGAACAGTGCCATGGTGCACCACTCTCCAGCAATGGTAAATCGAAGGCGAGGCACGATAATCCCGTTTTACCGTAAAAATCCGGTGTCGAAAAAAACGAAGGGTAAAAAACTTACGAGATTCGATTGAGATTCGGGTTGTCCTTTTCGGGCATTAATCTATCCGTTGACGGCTGAAAGCTGTCAAAGCTGTAGAACTCACCGTGGCCTCCGTTTTGACAGGTTATGGCTCCCGTAATTCTAAACGAGCCAGAAGTTATGCCCGTCCGAATAATCGATATCTACAGGATGCGACATCCGCGGTGCAAGGTGCAACATCCGTCCGAAATGGAGAAACAGTGCCGTACGACTTTTAGAAATGCGTGCATGGATTTGAAATGGAATAGTACCATGGTGCACCACTCTCCAGCGATGGTAAATCGAAGATGAGGCACGGTAATCCCGTTTTACCGTAAAAATCCGGTGTCAAAAAAATGAAGGGTAAAAAACTTAGGAGACCCGATTGAGATTCAGGTTGTCCTTTTTGGGCATTAATCTATCCGTTGTCGGCTGAAAGTGGTCAAAGCCGTAGAACTCATCGTGGCCTTCGTTTTGACAGGTTATGGCTCCCATAACTCTAAACGAACCAAAAGTTATGGCCGTCCGAATAATCGATATCTACAGGGTGCAACATCCGCGGTGCAAGGTGCAACATCCGTCCGAAATGGCAAAACAGTGTCGTACGAATTTTAGAAATGCGTGCACGGATTTGAAATGGAACAGTACCATGGTGCACCACTCTCCAGCGATGGTAAATCGAAGACGAGGCACGGTAATCCCGTTTTATCGTAAAAATCCGGTGTCGAAAAAACGAAGGGTAAAAAACTTACGAGACCCGATTGAGATTCGGGTTGTCCTTTTTGGGAAATAATCTATCCGTTGACGGCTGAAAGCTGTCAAAGCCGTAGAACTCAACGTGGCCTTCGTTTTGACAGGTTATGGATCCCATAACTCTAAACGAGCCAGAAGTTATTGCCGTCCGAATAATCGATATCTACAGGGTGCAACATCCGCGGTGCAAGGTGCAACATCCGTCCGAAATGGCGAGACATTGTCGTACGACTTTTAGAAATGCGTGCATGGATTTGAAACAGAACAGTACCATGGTGCACACTCTCCAGTGATGGTAAATCGAAGACGAGGCACGCTAATACCGTTTTACCGTAAAAATCCGGTGTCAAAAAAACGAAGGGTAAAAAACTTACGGGACCCGATTGATATTCGGGTTGTCCTTTTTGGGCACTAATCTATCCGTTAACGGCTGAAAGCTGACAAAGCCGTAGAACTCATCGTGGCCTTTGTTTTGACAGGTTATGGCTCCCGTAACTCTAAACGAGCTAGAAGTTATGGCCATCCGAATAATCGATATCTACAGGGTGCAACATCCGCGGTGCAAGGTGCAACATCCGTCCGAAATGGCGAAACAATGCCGTACGACTTTTAGAAATGCGTGCATGGATTTGAAACGGAACAGTTCCATGGTGCACCACTCTCCAGCGATGGTAAATCGAAGACGAGCCACGGTAATCCCGTTTTAGTGTAAAAATCCGGTGTCGAAAAAACGAAGGGTAAAAAACGAAGGGTAAATCCGATTGATATTCCGGTTGTCCTTTTTGGGCACTAATCTATCCGTTGACGGCTGAAAGCTATCAAAGCTGTAGAACTCACCGTGGCCTTCGTTTTGACAGGTTATGGCTCCCGTAACTCTAACCGAGCCAGAAGGTATGACCGTCCGAATAATCGATATCTACAGGGTGCAACATCTGCAGTGCAAGGTGCAACATCCGTCCGAAATGGCGAAACAGTGTCGTACGACTTTTAGAAATGCGTGCATGGATTTGAAATGGAACAGTACCATGGTGCACCAGTCTCCAGCGATGGTAAATCGAAGACGAGGAACGGCAAACCCGTTTTACCGTAAAAATCCGGTGCCGACAAAACGAAGGGTAAAAAACTTACAAGACCCGATTGAGATTCGGGTTGTCCTTTTTGGGTATTAATCAATCCGTTGACGGCTGAAAGCCGTCAAAGCCGTAGAACTCACCGCGGCCTTCGTTTATACAGGTTATGGCTCCCGTAACTCTAAAAGAGCCAGAAGTTACGACCGTCCGAATTATCAATATCTACAGGGTGCAACATCCGCGGTGCAAGGTGCAACATCCGTCCGAAATGGCGAAAAAATGTCATACGACTTTTAGAAATGCGTGCATGGATTTGAAATGGAGCAGTACCATGGTGCACCACTCTCCAGCGATGGTAAATCGAAGACGAGGTACGGTAAACCCGTTTTACCGTAAAAATCCAGTGACGAAAAAATGAAGGGTAACAAACTTACGAGACCCGATTGAGATTCGGGTTGTTCTTTTTGGGCATTAATCTATCCGTTGACGGCAGAAAGCTGTCAAAGCCGTAGAACACATCGTGGCCTTCTTTTTGACAGGTTATGGCTCCCGTAACTCTAAATGAGCCAGAAGTTATGGCCGTCCGAATAATCGATATCCACAGGGTGCAACATCCGCGGTGCAAGGTGCAACCCGTCCGAAATGGCGAAACAGTGTCGTACGACTTTTAGAAATGCGTGCATGGATTTGAAACGGAACATTACCATGGTGCACCACTCTCCAGCGATGGTAAATCGAAGATGAGCCACGGTAATCCCGTTTTACCGTAAAAATCCGGTGTCGAAAAAACGAAGGGTAAAAAACTTACGAACCCAGATTGAGATTCGGGTTGTCCTTTTCGGGCATTAATCTATCCGTTGACGGTTGAAGGCTGTCAAAGCTGTAGAACTCACCGTGGCCTTCGTTTTGACGGTTTATGGCTCCCGTAACTCTAAACGACCCAGAAGTTATGACCGTCCGAATAATCGATATCTACAGGGTGCAACATCGGCGGTGCAAGGTGCAACATCCGTCCTAAATGGCGAAACAGAGCCGTATGACTTTTAGAAATGCGTGCATGGATTTCAAATGGAACAGTGCCATGGTGCACCACTCTCCAGCGATGGTAAATCGAAGGCGAGGCACGGTAATCCCGTTTTACCGTAAAAATCCGGTGTCGAAAAAACGAAGGGTAAAAAACTTAAGAGACTCGATTGAGATTCGGGCTGTCCTTTTCGGGCATTAATCTATCCGTTGATGGCCGAAAGCTGTCAAAGCTGTAGAACTCACTGTGGCCTTCATTTTGACAGATATGGCTCCTGTAACTCTAAACGAGCCAGAAGTTATGGCCGTCCGAATAATTGATATCTACAGAGTGCAACATCCGCGGTGCAAGGTGCAACATCCGTCCGAAATGGCGAAACAGTGCCGTACGACTTTTAGAAATGCGTGCATGGATTTGAAACGGAACAATGGTGCACCACTCTCCAGCGATGGTAAATCGAAGACAAGGCACGGTAATCCCGCTTTACCGTAAAAATCCGGTGTGGAAAAAACGAAGGGTAAAAAACTAACGAGACTCGATTAAGATTCGGGTTGTCCTCTTTGGGTATTAATCTATCCGTTGACGGCTGAAAGCGTTCAAAGCCGTAAAACTCACCGTGGCCTTCGTTTTGATAGGTTATGGCTCCCGTAACTCTAAACGAGCCAGAAGTTATGGCCGTCCGAATAATCGATATCTACAGGGTGCAACATCCGCGGTGCAAGGTGCAACATCCGTCCGAAATGGCGAAACAGTGCAGTACGACTTTTAGAAATGCACGCATGGATTTGAAGTGGAACAGTACCATGGTGCACCACTCTCCAGCGATGGTAAATCGAAGACGAGCCACGGTAATCCCGTTTTACCGTAAAAATACGGTGTCGAAAAAATGAAGGGTAGAAAACTTACGACACCCGATTGAGATTCGGTTTGTCCTTTTATGGCATTAATCTATACGTTGACGGCTGAAAGCTGTCAAAGCCGTAGAACTCATCGTGGCCTTCGTTTTGACAGGTTATGGCTCCCGTAACTCTAAACGAGCCAGAAGTTATGGCCGTCCGAATAATCGATATCTACGGGGTGCAACATCCGCGGTGCAAGGTGCAACATCCGTCTAAAATGGCGGAACAATGTCGTACGACTTTTAGAAATGCGTGCATGGATTTGAAACGGAACAGTACCATAGTGCACCACTCTCCTGCGATGGTAAATCAAAGGCGAGGCACGGTAATCCCGTTTTACCGTAAAAATCCGGTGTCGAAAAAACAAAGGGTAAAAAACTTACGAGACCCGATTGAGATTCGGGTTGTCCTTTTTGGGCATTAATCTATCCGTTGACGGCTGAAAGCTATCAAAGCCGTAGAACTCATCTTGGCCTTCGTTTTGATAGGTTATGGCTCCCGTAACTCTAAACGAGCCAGAAGTTATGGCCGTCCGAATAATCGATATCTACATGGTGGAACATCCACGATGCAAGGTGCAACATCCATCCGAAATGGCGAAACAGTGGCGTACGACTTTTAGAAATGCGTGTATGGATTTGAAACGGAACAGTACCATGGTGCACCACTCTCCAGCGATGGTAAATCGAAGGCATGGCACGGTAATCCCATTTTACCGTAAAAATCCGGTGTCGAAAAAACGATGGGTAAAAAACTTACGAGACCCGATTGAGATTCGAGTTGTCCTTTTTGGGAATGAATCTATCCGTTGACGACTGAAAGTGGTCAAAACCGTATAGTTCATCATGGCCTTCGTTTTGACAGGTTATGGCTCCCGTAACTCTAAACGAGGCAGAAGAAATGGCCGTCCGAATAATCGATATCTACAGGGTGCAACATCCGCGGTGCAAGGTGCAACATCCGTCCGAAATGGCGAAACAGTGTCGTACGACTTTTAGAAATGCGTGCATGGATTTGAAACGGAACAGTACCATGGTGCACCACTATCCAGCGATGGTAAATCGAAGATGAGGCACGGCAATCCCGTTTTACCGTAAAAATCCGGTGTCGAAAAAACGAAGGGTAAAAAACTTACGAGACCCGATTGAGATTCGGGTTGTTCTTTTCGGGCATTAATCTATCCGTTGACGGTTGAAAGCAGTCAAAGCCGTAGAACTCATCGTGGCCTTCGTTTTTACAGGTTATGGCTCCCGTAACTCTAAATGAGCCAGAAGTTATGGCCGTCCGAATAATCGATATCTACAGGGTGCAACATCCGCGGTGCAAGGTGCAACATCCGTCCGAAATGGCGAAACAGCGTCGTACCACTTTTAGAAATGCGTGCATGGATTTGAAACGGAACATTACCATGGTGCACCACTCTCCAGCGATGGTAAATCGAAGACGAGCCACGGTAATCCCGTTTTACCGTAAAAATCCGGTGTCGAAAAAACGAAGGGTAAAAAACTTTCGAACCCAGATTGAGATTCGGGTTTTCCTTTTCGGGCATTAATCTATCCGTTGACGGTTGAAAGCTGTCAAAGCCGTAGAACTCATCATGGCCTTCGTTTTGACGGGTTATGGCTCCCGTAACTCTAAACGAGCCAGAAGTTATGACCATCCGAATAATCGATCTCTATAGGGTGCAACATCCGCGGTGCAAGGTGCAACATCCGTCCGAAATGGCGAAACAGTGACGTACGACTTTTAGAAATGCGTGCATGGATTTCAAACGGAACAGTGCCATGGTGCACCACTCTCCAGCGATGGTAAATCGAAGGCGAGGCACGGTAATCCAGTTTTACCATAAAAATCCGGTGTCGAAAAAACGAAGGGTTAAAAACTTACGAGACTCGATTGAGATTCGGGTTGTCCTTTTCGGGCATTAATCTATCCGTTGACCGCTGAAAGCTGTAGAACTCACCGTGGCCTTCGTTTTGACAAGTTATGGCTCCCGTAACTCTAAACGAGCCAGAAGTTATGGCTATCCGAATAATCGATATATACATGGTGCAACATCCGCGGTGCAAGGTGCAACATCTGTCCGAAATGGCGAAACAATGTCGTACGACTTTTACAAATGCGTGCATGGATTTGAAACGGAACAGTACCATGGTGCACCACTCTCCAGCGATGGTAAATCGTAGACGAGCCACGGTAATCCTGTTTTACCGTACAAGTCCGGTGTCGAAAAAACAGGGGTAAAAAATTTACGAACCCCGATTGAGATTCGGGGTGTATTTTTCGGGCATTAATCTATCCGTTGTTGGCTGAAAGCTGTCAAAGCTGTAGAACTCACCGTGGCCTTCATTTTGACAGGTTATGGCTCCCGTAACTCTAAACGAGCCAGAAGTTATGGCCGTCCGAATAATCGATATCTATAGGGTGCAACATCCGCGTTGCAAGGTGCAACATCCGTCCGAAATGGCGAAACAGTGCCGTACGACTTTTAGAAATGGGAGCATGGATTTGAAACGGAATAATGGTGCACCACTCTCCAGCAATGGTAAATCGAAGACGAGGCATGATAATCCCGTTTTACCGTAAAAATCCGATGTCGAAAAAACGAAGGGTAAAAAACTAACGAGACCCGATTGAGATTCGGGTTGTCCTCTTTGGGCATTAATCTATCCGTTGGCGGCTGTAAGCGGTCAAAGCCGTAGAACTCACCGTGGCCTTCGTTTTGATAGGTTATCGCTCCCGTAACTCTAAAAGAGCTAGAAGTTACGGCCGTCCGAATAATCGATATCTACAGTGTGCAACATCCGCGGTGCAAGGTGCAACATACGTCCGAAATGGCGAAACAGTGCAGTACGACTTTTAGAAATGCACGCATGGATTTGAAACGGAATAGTACCATGGTGCACCACTCTCCGGCGATGGTAAATCGAAGACGAGCCACGGTAATCCCGTTTTACCGTAAAAATACGCTGTCGAAAAAATGAAGGGTAAAAAACTTACGACACCCGATTGAGATTCGGTTTGTCCTTTTTGGGCATTAATCTATACGTTGACGGCTGAAAGCTGTCAAAGCCGTAGAACTCATCGTGGCCTTCGTTTTGACAGGTTATGGCTCCCGTAACTTTAAACGAGTCAGAAGTTATGGTCGTCCGAATAATCGATATCTACAGGGTGCAACTTCCGCGGTGCAAGGTGCAACATCCGTCTGAAATGGCGAAACAGTGCCGTACGACTTTTAGAAATGCGTGCATGGATTTGAAACGAAACAAAACCATGGTGCACCACTCTCCAGCGATGGTAAATCGAAGGCGAGGCACGGTAATCCCGTTTTACCGTAAGAATCCGGTGTCGAAAAAACGAAGGGTAAAAAACTTACGAGACTCGATTGAAATTCGGGTTGTCCTTTTTGGGAATTAATCTATCTGTTGACGGCTGAAAGCTGACAAAGCTGTAGAACTCACCGTGGCCTTCGTTTTGATAGGTTATGGCTCCCGTAACTCTAAACGACCCAGAACTTATGGCCGTCCGAATAATCAATATCTGTAGGGTGCAACATCCGCGGTGCAAGATGCAACATCCGTCCGAAATGGCGAAACAGTGTCGTACGACTTTTAGAAATGCGTGCATGGATTTGAAACGGAACAGTACCATGGTGCACCACTCTCCAGCGATGGTAAATCGAAGACGAGGTACGGTAATCCGTTTTACCGTAAAAATCCGGTGTCGAAAAAACGAAGGGTAAAAAACTAACGAGATCCGATTGAGATTCGGGTTGTCCTCTTTGGGCATTAATCTATCCGTTGACGGCTGAAAGCGATCAAAGCCGTAGAACTCACCGTGGCCTTCGTTTTGATAGGTTATGGCTCCCGTAACTCTAAACGAGCCAAAAGTTATGGCCGTCCGAATAATCGATATCTACAGGGTGCAACATCCGCGGTGCAAGGTGCAACATCCGTCCGAAATGGCGAAACAGTGCAGTACGACTTTTAGAAATGCACGCATGGATTTGAAACGGAATAGTACCATGGTGTACCACTCTCCAGCGATGGTAAATCGAAGACGAGCCACGGTAATCCCGTTTTACCGTAAAAATACGGTGTCGAAAAAATGAAGGGTAAAAAAACTTACGACACCCGATTGAGATTCGGTTTGTCCTTTTTGGGCATTAATCTATACGTTGACGGCTGAAAGATGTCAAAGCCGTAGAACTCATCGTGGCCTTCGTTTTGACAGGTTATGGCTCCCGTAACTTTAAACAAGCCAGAAGTTATGGTCGTCCGAATAATCGACATCTACAGGGTGCAACTTCCGCGGTGCAAGGTGCAACATCCGTCTGAAATGGCGAAACAGTGCCGTACGACTTTTAGAAATGCGTGCATGGATTTGAAATGAAACAATACAATGGGTCATCACTCTCCAGCGATGGTAAATCGAAGGCGAGGCACGGTAATCCCGTTTTACCGTAAAAATCCGGTGTCGAAAAAACGAAGGGTAAAAAACTTACGAGACCCGATTGAGATTCGGGTTGTCCTTTTTGGGCATTAATCTATCTGTTGACGGCCGATAGCTGACAAAGCTGTAGAACTCATTGTGGCCTTCGTTTTGATAGGTTATGGCTCCCGTAACTCTAAACGAGCCCGAAGTTATAGCCGTCCGAATAATCGATATCTATAGGGTGCAACATCCGCGGTGCAAGGTGCAACATCCATCCGAAATGGCGAAACTGTGTCGTACGACTTTTAGAAATGCGTGCATGGATTTGAAATGGAACAGTACCATGGTGCACCACTTTCCAGCGATGGTAAATCGAAGACGAGGCACGGTAATCCCGTTTTATCGTAAAAATCCAGTGTCGAAAAAACGAAGAGTAAAAAACTTACGAGACCCGATTGAGATTCGGGTTGTTCTTTTTGAGCATTAATCTATCCATTGACGGCTTAAAGCTATCAAAGCCGTAGAACTCATCGTGGCCTTTGATTTGACAGGTTATGGTTCCCGTAACTCGAAACGAGCCAGAAGTTATGGCCGTCCGAATAATCGATATCTACATGGTGCAACATCCGCAATGCAAGGTGCAACATCCATCCGAAATGGCGAAACAGTGGCGTACGACTTTTAGAAATGTTTGCATAGATTTGAAACAGAACAGTACCATGGTGCATCACTCTCCAGCGATGGTAAATCGAAGGCGTGGCACGGTAATCCCGTTTTACCATAAAAATCCGGTGTCGAAAAAACGAAGGGTAAAAAACTTACTAGACCCGATTGAGATTCGGGTTGTCCTTTTCGGGCATTAATCTATTCGTTGACGGCTGAAAGCGGTCAAAGCTGTAGAACTCACCGTGGCCTTCGTTTTGACAGGTTATGGCTGCCGTAACTCTAAACGAGCCAGAAATTATGACCGTCCGAATAATCAATATCTACAGGGTGCAACATTCGCGGTGCAAGGTGCAACATCCGTCCGAAATGGCGAAACAGTGCCGTACGACTTTTAGAAATGCGTGAATGGATTTAAAACGGAACAGTACCATGGTGCACCACTCTCCAGCGAGGGTAAATCGAAGACGAGGCTCGGTAATCCCGCTTTACCGTAAAAATCCGGTGTCGAAAAAACGAAGGGTAAAAAACTTACTAGACCCGATTGAGATTCGGGTTGTCCTCTTTGGGCATTAATCTTTCAGTTGACGGCTGAAAGCGGTCAAAGCCGTAGAACTCACCGTGGCCTTCGTTTTGACAGGTTATGGCTCTGTAACTCAAAACGAGCCAGAAGTTATGGCCGTCCGAATAATTGATATTACAGGGTGCAACATCCGCGGTGCAAGGTGCAACATCCATCCGAAATGGAGAAACAGTGTCGTACGACTTTTAGAAATGCATGCATGGATTTGAAACGGAACAATACCATGGTGCACCACTCTCCAGCGATGGTAAATCGATGACGAGCCACGGTAATCCCGTTTTACCATAAAAATACGGTGTCGAAAAAATGAAGGGTAAAAAACCTATGACACCCGATCGAGATTCGGTTTGTCCTTTTTGGGCATTAATCTATCCGTTGACGACTGAAAGCGGTCAAAGCTGTAGAACTCATCGTGGCCTTCGTTTTGATAGGTTATGGCTCCCGTAACTCAAAACGAGCCAGAAGTTATGGTCGTCCGAATAATCGATATCTACAAGGTGCAACATCCGCGGTGCAAGGTGCAACATCCGTCCGAAATGGCGAAACAGTGCAGTACGACTTTTAGAAATGCACGCATGGATTTGAAACGGAATAGTACCATGGTGCACCACTCTCCAGCGATGGTAAATCGAAGACGAGCCACGGTAATCCCGTTTTACCGTAAAAATACGGTGTCGAAAAAATGAAGGGTAAAAAACTTACGACACCCGATTGAGATTCGGTTTGTCCTTTTTGGGCATTAATCTATACGTTGACGGCTGAAAGCTGTCAAAGCCGTAGAACTCATTGTGGCCTTCGTTTTGACAGGTTATGGCTCCCGTAACTTTAAACGAGCCAGAAGTTATGGTCGTCCGAATAATCGATATCTACAGGGTGCAACTTCCGCGGTGCAAGGTGCAACATCCGTCTGAAATGGCGAAACAGTGCCGTACGACTTTTAGAAATGCGTGCATGGATTTGAAACGAAACAAAACCATGGTGCACCACTCTCCAGCGATGGTAAATCGAAGGCGAGGCACGGTAATCCCGTTTTACCGTAAGAATCCGGTGTCGAAAAAACGAAGGGTAAAAAACTTACGAGACTCGATTGAGATTCGGGTTGTCCTTTTTGGGAATTAATCTATCTGTTGACGGCTGAAAGCTGACAAAGCTGTAGAACTCACCGTGGCCTTCGTTTTAATAGGTTATGGCTCCCATAACTCTAAACGAGCCAGAAGTTATGGCCGTCCGAATAATCGATATCTGTAGGGTGCAACATCCGCGGTGCAAGATGCAACATCCGTCCGAAATGGCGAAACAGTGTCGTACGACTTTTAGAAATGCGTGCATGGATTTGAAACGGAACAGTACCATGGTGCACCACTCTCCAGCGATGGTAAATCGAAGACGAGGTACGGTAATCCCGTTTTACCGTAAAAATCCGGTGTCGAAAAAACGAAGGGTAAAAAACTAACGAGATCCGATTGAGATTCGGGTTGTCCTCTTTGGGCATTAATCTATCCGTTGACGGCTGAAAGCGATCAAAGCCGTAGAACTCACCGTGGCCTTCGTTTTGATAGGTTATGGCTCCCGTAACTCTAAACGAGCCAAAAGTTATGGCCGTCCGAATAATCGATATCTACAGGGTGCAACATCTGCGGTGCAAGGTGCAACATCCGTCCGAAATGGCGAAACAGTGCAGTACGACTTTTAGAAATGCACGCATGGATTTGAAACGGAATAGTACCATGGTGTACCACTCTCCAGCGATGGTAAATCGAAGACGAGCCACGGTAATCCCGTTTTACCGTAAAAATACGGTGTCGAAAAAATGAAGGGTAAAAAAACTTACGACACCCGATTGAGATTCGGTTTGTCCTTTTTGGGCATTAATCTATACGTTGACGGCTGAAAGCTGTCAAAGCCGTAGAACTCATCGTGGCCTTCGTTTTGACAGGTTATGGCTCCCGTAACTTTAAACAAGCCAGAAGTTATGGTCGTCCGAATAATCGACATCTACAGGGTGCAACTTCCGCGGTGCAAGGTGCAACATCCGTCTGAAATGGCGAAACAGTGCCGTACGACTTTTAGAAATGCGTGCATGGATTTGAAACGAAACAATACAATGGGTCACCACTCTCCAGCGATGGTAAATCGAAGGCGAGGCACGGTAATCCCATTTTACCGTAAAAATCCGGTGTCGAAAAAACGAAGGGTAAAAAACTTACGAGACCCGATTGAGATTCGGGTTGTCCTTTTTGGGCATTAATCTATCTGTTGACGGCTGATAGCTGACAAAGCTGTAGAACTCATTATGGCCTTCGTTTTGATAGGTTATGGCTCCCGTAACTCTAAACGAGCCCGAAGTTATGGCCGTCCGAATAATCGATATCTATAGGGTGCAACATCCGCGGTGCAAGGTGGAACATCCATCCGAAATGGCGAAACAGTGTCGTACGACTTTTAGAAATGCGTGCATGGATTTGAAATGGAACTGTACCGTGGTGCACCACTTTCCAGCGATGGTAAATCGAAGACGAGGCACGGTAATCCCGTTTTATCGTAAAAATCCAGTGTCGAAAAAACGAAGAGTAAAAAACTTATGAGACCCGATTGAGATTCGGGTTGTTCTTTTTGAGCATTAATCTATCCATTGACGGCTTAAAGCTATCAAAGCCGTAGAACTCATCGTGGCCTTTGATTTGACACGTTATGGTTCCCGTAACTCTAAACGAGCCAGAAGTTATGGCCGTCCGAATAATCGATATCTACATGGTGCAACATCCGCAATGCAAGGTGCAACATCCATCCGAAATGGCGAAACAGTGGCGTACGACTTTTAGAAATGTGTGCATAGATTTGAAACAGAACAGTACCATGGTGCATCACTCTCCAGCGATGGTAAATCGAAGGCGTGGCACGGTAATCCCGTTTTACCAAAAAAATCCGGTGTCGAAAAAACGAAGGGTAAAAAACTTACTAGACCCGATTGAGATTCGGGTTGTCCTTTTCGGGCATTAATCTATTCGTTGACGGCTGAAAGCGGTCAAAGATGTAGAACTCACCGTGGCCTTCGTTTTGATAGGTTATGGCTGCCGTAACTCTAAACGAGCCAGAAATTATGACCGTCCGAATAATCAATATCTACAGGGTGCAACATTCGCGGTGCAAGGTGCAACATCCGTCCGAAATGGCGAAACAGTGCCGTACGACTTTTAGAAATGCGTGAATGGATTTAAAACGGAACAGTACCATGGTGCACCACTCTCCAGCGAGGGTAAATCGAAGACGAGGCTCGGTAATCCCGCTTTACCGTAAAAATCCGGTGTCGAAAAAACGAAGGGTAAAAAACTTACTAGACCCGATTGAGATTCGGGTTGTCCTCTTTGGGCATTAATCTTTCAGTTGACGGCTGAAAGTGGTCAAAGCCGTAGAACTCACCGTGGCCTTCGTTTTGACAGGTTATGGCTTTGTAACTCAAAACGAGCCAGAAGTTATGGCCGTACGAATAATTGATATTACAGGGTGCAACATCCGCGGTGCAAGGTGTAACATCCATCCGAAATGGAGAAACAGTGTCGTACGACTTTTAGAAATGCATGCATGGATTTGAAACGGAACAATACCATGGTGCACCACTCTCCAGCGATGGTAAATTGATGACGAGCCACGGTAATCCCGTTTTACCGTAAAAATACGGTGTCGAAAAAATGAAGGGTAAAAAACCTATGACACCCGATCGAGATTCGGTTTGTCCTTTTTGGGGATTAATCTATCCGTTGACGACTGAAAGCGGTCAAAGCTGTAGAACTCATCGTGGCCTTCGTTTTGATAGGTTATGGCTCCCGTAACTCAAAACGAGCCAGAAGTTATGGCCGTCCGAATAATCGATATCTACAAGGTGCAACATCCGCGGTGCAAGGTGCAACATCCGTCTGAAATGGCGAAACAGTGTCGTATGACTTTTAGAAATGCGTGCATGGATTTGAAACGGAACAGTGCCATGGTGCACCACTCTCCAGCGATGGTAAATCGAAGGCGAGGCACGGTAATCCGTTTTACCGTAAAAATCCGGTGTCGAAAAAACGAAGTGTAAAAAACTTACGAGACCGGATTGAGATTCGGGTTGTCCTTTTTGGGCATTAATCTATCCCTTGACGGCTGAAAGCTGTCAAAGTCGTAGAACTCATCGTGGCCTTCGTTTTGATAGGTTATGGCTCCCGTAACTCTAAACGAGCCAGAAGTTATGGCCGTCCGAATAATCGATATCTACAGGTGCAACATCCGCGGTGCAAGGAGCAACATCCGTCCGAAATGGCGAAACTGTGCCGTACGACTTTTAGAAAAGCGTGCATGGATTTGAAACGGAATAGTACCATGGTGCACCACTCTCCAGCAATGGTAAATCGAAGACGAGCCACGGTAATCCCGTTTTGCCGTAAAAACACGGTGTCGAAAAAATGAAGGGTAAAAAACTTACGACACCCAATTGAGATTCGGTTTGTCCATTTTGGACATTAATCTATTCGTTGAAGGCTGAATGCTATCAAAGACGTAGAACTCATCGTGGCCTTCGTTTTGACCGGTTATGGCTCCCGTAACTCTAAACGAGGCAGAAGTTTTGGGCGTCCGAATAATCGATATCTACAGGGTGCTACATCCGCGGTGCAAGGTGCAACATCCGTTTGAAATGGCGAAACAGTGCCGTACGACTTTTAGAAATGCGTGCATGGATTTGAAACGGAAAAGTACCATGGTGCACCACTTTCCAGCGATGGAAAATCGAAGGCGAGGCACGGTAATCCCGTTTTACCGTAAAAATCCGGTGTCGAAAAAAAGAAGGGTAAAAAACTTACGAGACGCAATTGAGATTCGGGTTGTCCTTTTTGGGCATTAATCTATCCGTTGACGGCTAAAAGCTGTCAAAGCCGTAGAACTCATCGTGGCCTTCGTTTTGATAGGTTATGGCCCCCGTAACTCTAAACGAGCCAGAAGTTATGGCCGTCCGAATAATCGATATCTACAGGGTGCAACATCCGCGGTGCAAGTTGCAACATCCGTCCGAAACGGCGAAACAGTGCCGTACGACTTTTCGAAATGCATGCATGGATTTGAAACGCAACAGTACAATGGTGTACCACTCACCAGCGATGGTAAATCGAAGACGAGCCACGGTAATCCCGTTTCATCGTAAAAATACGGTGTCGAAAAAATGAAGGGTAAAAAACTTACGACAGCCGATTGAGATTCGGTTTGTCCTTTTTGGGCATTAATCTATCCGTTGACGGTTTAAAGCTGTCAAACTCGTAGAACTTATCGTGGCCTTCCTTTTGATAGGTTATGGCTCCCGTAACTCTAAACGAGCCAGAAGTTATGACCGTCCGAATAATCGATATCTACAGGGTGCAATATCCGCGGTGCAAGGTGCAACATCCGTCCGAAATGGCGAAACAGTGGCGTACGACTTTTGGAAATGCGTGCATTGATTTGAAACGGAACAGTACCATGGTGCACCACTCTCCAGTGATGGTAAATCGAAGGCGTGGCACGGTAATCCCGTTTTACCGTAAAAATCCGGTGTCAAAAAAACGAAGGTTAAAAAACTTATGAGACCCGATTGAAATTCGGGTTGTCCTTTTTGGGAATTAATCTATCCGTTGACGGCTGAAAGCTGTCAAAGCCGTAGAACACAACGTGGCCTTCGTTTTGACAGGTTGTGGCTCCCGTAAGTCTAAACGAGCCAGAAGTTATGGCCGTCCGAATAATCGATATCCACAGGGTGCAACAACCGCGGTGCAAGGTGCAACATCCGTCCGAAATGGCGAAACAGTGTCGTACTACTTTTAGAAATGCGTGCATGGATTTGAAACGGAACAGTACCATGGTGCACCACTTTCCAGCGATGGTAAATCGAATACGAGGCACGGTAATCCCGTTTTACCGTAAAAATTCGGTGTCGAAAAAATGAAGGGTAAAAAACTTACGAGACCCGATTGAGATTCGGGTTGTCCTTTTAGGGCATTAATCTATCCATTGACGGCTGAAAGCTGTCAAAGCCGTAGAACTCATCGTTGCCTTCGTTTTGACAGGTTATGGCTCCCGTAACTCTAAACGAGCCAGAAGTTATGGCCGTTCGAATAATCGATATCTACAGGGTGCAACGTCCGCGGTGCAAGGGGCAACATCCGTCCGAAATGGCGAAACTGTGCCGTACGACATTTAGAAAAGCGTGCATGGATTTGAAACGTAACAGTACCGTGGTGCACCACTCTCCAGCGATGGTAAATCGATGGCGAGGTACGGTAATCCCTTTTTACCGTAAAAATCCGGTGTCGAAAAAACGAAGGGTAAAAAAAGTTACGAGACCCGATTGAGATTCGGGTTGTCCGTTTTGGACATTAATCTATCCGTTGATGGCTGAAAGCTGTCATAGCAGTAGAACTTATCGTGGCCTTCGTTTTCACAAGTTATGGCTCCCGTAACTCTAAACGAGCCAGAAGTTATGGCCGTCCGAATAATCGATATCTACAGGGTGCAACATCTGCGGTGCAAGGTGCCACATTCGTACGAAATGGCGAAACAGTGCCGTACGACTTTTAGAAAAGCGTACATGGATTTGAAACAGAACAGTACCATGGTGCACCACTCTGCAGCGATGGTAAATCGAAGGCGAGGCACGGTAATCCCGTTTTACCATAAAAATCCGGTGTCGAAAAAACGAAGGGTAAAAAACTTACGAGACCCGATTGAGATTCGTGCTGTCCGTTTTGGGCATTAATCTATCCGTTGACGGCTGAAAGCTGTCATAGCCGTAAAACTCATCGTGGCCTTCGTTTTCACAAGTTATGGCTCCCGTAAATCTAAACGAGCCAGAAGTTATGGCCGTCCGAATAATCGATATCTACAGGGTGCAACATCCGCGGTGCAAGGTGCAACATCCGTCCGAAATGGCGAAACAGTGCCGTACGACTTTTAAAATGCGTGCATGGATTTGAAATGGAACAGTACCATGGTGCACCACAATCCAGCGATGGTAAATCGAAGACGAGGCACGGTAATCCCGCTTTACCGTAAAAATTCGGTGTCGAAAAAACGAAGGGTAAAAAACTCACGAGACCCGATTGAGATTCGGGTTGCCCTTTCTGGGCATTAATCTATCCGTTGACGGCTGAAAGCTGTAGAACTCACCGTGGCCTTCGTTTTGACAGGTTATGGCTCCTGTAACTCTAAACGAGCCAGAAGTTATGGCCGTCCGAATAATCGATATCTACCGGGTGCAACATCCGCGGTGCAAGGTGGAACATCTGTCCGAAATGGAGAAACTGTGTCGTACGACTTTTAGAAAAGCGTGCATGGATTTGAAACGGAACAGTGCCATGGTGAACCACTCTCCAGCGATGGTAAATCGAAGGCGAGGCACGGTAATCCCGTTTTACCGTAAAAATCCGGTGTCGAAAAAACGAAGGGTAAAAGACTTACGAGACCCGATTGAGATTCGGGTAGTCCTTTTTGGGCATTAATCTATCCGTTGACGGCTGAAAGCGGTCAAAGCCGTAGAACTCATCGTGGCCTTCGTTTTGATAGGTTATGGCTCTCGTAACTCTAAACGAGCCAGAAGTTATGGCCGTCCGAATAATCGATATCTACAGGGTGCAACATCCGCGGTGCAAGGTGAAACATCCGTCCGAAATGGCGAAATAGTGTCGTACGACTTTTAGAAATGCGTGCATGGATTTGAAACGGAAAAGTACCATGGTGTACCACTCTCCAGCAATGGTAAATCGAAGACGAGGCACGGTAATCCCGTTTTATCGTAAAAATCCGGTGTCGAAAAAACGAAGGGTAAAAAACTTACCAGACCCGATTGAGATTCGGGTTGTCCTTTTTGTGCATTAATCTATCCGTTGATGGCTGAAAGCTGTCAAAGCCGTAGAAATCATCGTGGCTTTCGTTTTGACAGTTTATTGCTCCCGTAACTCTAAACGAGCCAGAAGTTATTGCCGTCCGAATAATCGATATCTATAGGGTTCAACATCCACGGTGCAAGGTGCAACATCCGTCCGAAATGGCGAAATAGTGGCGTAGGACTTTTAGAAATGCGTGCATGGATTTGAAACGGAACAGTACCATGGTGCACCACTCTCCAGCGTTGGTAAATCGAAGGCGTGGCACGATAATCCCGTTTTACCGTAAAAATCCGGTGTCGAAAAAACGAAGGGTAAAAAACTTACGAGACCCGATTGAGATTCGGGTTGTCCTTTTTGGGCATTAATCTATCCGTTGATGGCTGGAAGCTGTCAAAGCCGTAGAACTCATCGTGGCCTTCGTTTTGACAGGTTATGGCTCCCATAACTCTAAACGAGCAAGAAGTTATGGCCGTCCGAATAAACGATATCTACAGGGTGCAACATCCGCGGTGCAAGGTGCAACATCCGTCTGAAATGGCGAAACTATGCCGTACGACTTTTGGAAAAGCGTGCATGGATTTGAAACGGACAGTACCATGGTACACCACTCTCCAGCGATGGTAAATCGAAGACCGGCCACCGTAATCCCGTTTTACCGTAAAAATCCACGTGTCGAAAAAACGAAGGGCAAAAAACTTACGAGATTCGATTGAGATTCGGGTTGTCCTTTTTGGGCATTAATCTATCCGTTGACGGTTGAAAGCAGTCAAAACCGTAGAACTCATCGAGGCCTTCGTTTTGACAGGTTATGCCTCCCATAACTCTAAACGAGCCAGAAGTTATGGCCGTCCGAATAATCGATATCTACAGGGTGCAACATCCGCGGTGCAAGGTGCAACATCCGTCCGAAAAGGCGAAACAGTGTCGTACGACTTTTAGAAATGCGTGCATGGATTTGAAACGGAACAGTACCATGGTGTACCACTCTCCAGCAATGGTAAATCGAAGACGAGGCACCGTAATCCCGTTTTACCGTAAAAATCCGGTGTCGAAAAAACGAAGGGTAAAAAACTTACGAGACCCGATTGAGATTCGGGTTGTCCTTTTTGGGCATTAATCTATCCGTTGATGGCTGCAAGCTGTCAAAGCCGTAGAACTCATCGTGGCCTTCGTTTTGACAGGTTATTGCTCCCGTAACTCTAAACGAGCCAGAAGTTATTGCCGTCCGAATAATCGATATCTACAGGGTGCAACATCCACGGTGCAAGGTGCAACATCCATCCGAAATGGCGAAACAGTGGCATAGGACTTTTAGAAATGCGTGCATGGATTTGAAATGGAACAGTACCATGGTGCACCACTCTCCAGCGTTGGTAAATCGAAGGCGTGGCACGATAATCCCGTTTTACCGTAAAAATCCGGTGTCGAAAAAACGAAGGGTAAAAAACTTACGAGACCCGATTGAGATTTGGGTTGTCCTTTTTGGGCATTAATCTATCCGTTGATGGCTGGAAGCTGTCAAAGCTGTAGAACTCATCGTGGCCTTCGTTTTGACAGGTTATGGCTCCCGTAACTATAAACGAGCAAGAAGTTATGGCTATCCGAATAATCGATATCTACAGGGTGCAACATCCGCGGTGCAAGGTGCAACATCCGTCTGAAATGGCGAAACTGTGCCGTACGACTTTTAGAAAAGCGTGCATGGATTTGAAACGGAACAGTACCATGGTACACGACTCTCCAGCGATGGTAAATCGAAGACCAGCCATCGTAATCCCGTTTTACCGTAAAAATCCACGTGTCGAAAAAACGAAGGGCAAAAAACTTACGAGACCCGATTGAGATTCGGGTTGTCGTTTTTGGGCATTAATCTATCCGTTGACGGCTGAAAGCAGTCAAAACCGTAGAAATCATCGAGGCCTTCGTTTTGACAGGTTATGCCTCCCATAACTCTAAACGAGTCAGAAGTTATGGCCGTCCGAATAAACGATATCTACAGGGTGCAACATCCGCGGTGCAAGGTGCAACATCTGTCCGAAATGGCGAAACAGTGTCGTACGACTTTTAGAAATGCGTGCATGGATTTGAAACGGAACAGTACCATGGTGCAACACTCTCCAGTGATGGTAAATCGAAGACGAGGCGCAGTAATCCCGTTTTACCGTAAAAATCCGGTGTCGAAAAAACGAAGGGTAAAAAACTTACGAGTCCCGATTGAGATTCGGGTTGTCCTTTTTGGGCACTAATCTATTCGTTGACGGCTGAAAGCCGTCAAAGCCGTAGAACTCATCGTGGCCTTTGTTTTGACAGGTTATGGCTCCCGTAACTCTAAACGAGCCAGAAGTTATGGCCGTCCGAATAATCGAAATCTACAGGGTGCAACATCCGCGGTGCAAGGTGCAACATCCGTCCGAAATGGCGAGACTGTGCCGTACGACTTTTAGAAAAGCGTGCATGGATTTGAAACGGAACATTACCATGGTGCACCACTCTCCAGCGATGGCAAATCGAAGGCGAGGCACGGTAATCCCGTTTTACCGTAAAAATCCGGTGACGAAAAAACGAAGGGTAAAAAACTTACGAGACCCGATTGTGATTCGGGTTGTCCGTTTTGGGCATTAATCTATCTGTTGACGACTGAAAGTTGTCATCGCCATAGTACTCATCGTCGCCTTCGTTTTCAAAAGTTATAGCTCCCGCAACTCTAAACGAGTCAGAAGTTATGGCCGTCCGAATAATCGATATCTATAGGGTGCAACATCCGCGGTGCAAGGTGCAACATTCGTCCGAAATGGCGAAACAGTGCCGTACGACTTTTAGAACTGCGTGCATGGATTTGAAACGGAACAGTACCATGGTGCACCACTCTCCATCGATGGTACATCGAAGACTAGCCACGGTAATCCCGTTTTACCGAAAAAATCCGGTGTCAAAAAAACGAAGGGTAAAAAACTTACGAACCCCGATTGAGATTCGGGTAGTCCTTTTCGGGCATTAATCTATCCATTGACAGCTAAAAGCTATCAAAGCTGTAGAACTCACCGTAGACTTCGTTTTGACAGGTTAAGGCTCCGTAATTCTAAATGAGCCAGAAGTTATGGCTGTCCGAATAATCGATATATACAGGGTGCAACATCCGCGGTGCAAGGTGCAACATCTGTACGAAATGGCGAAACAGTGTCGTACGACTTTTAGAAATGCGTGTATGGATTTGAAACGGAACAGTACCATGGTGCACCACTCTCCAACGATGGTAAATCGAAGACGAGCCACGGTAATCCCGTTTTACCGTACAAATCCGGTGTCGAAAAAACGAAGGGTAAAAAACTTACGAGACCGAATCGAGATTCGGGTTGTCCTTTTCGGGCATTAATCTATTCGTTGACGGCTGACAGCTGTCAAAGCTGTAGAACTCACCGTGACCTTCGTTTTGACAAGTTATTGCTCCCGTAACTCTAAACGAGCCAAAACTTATGACCGTCCGAATAATCGATATCTACAGGGTGCAACATCCGCGGTGCAACGTGCAACATCCGTTCGAAATGGCGAAACAGTGTCGTACAACTTTTAGAAATGCGTGCATAGATTTGAAACGGAACAGTACCATGGTGCACCACTCTCCAGCGATGGGAAGTCGAAGACGGGCCACGGTAATCCTGTTTTACCGTAAAAATCCACGTTTCGAAAAAACGAAGGGTAAAAAACTTACGAGACTCGATTGAGATTCGGGTTGTCCTTTTCGGGCATTAATCTATCCGTTGACGGCTGAAAGCTGTCAAAGCCGTAGAACTCATCGAGGCCTTCGTTTTGACAGGTTATGGCTCCCGTAACTCTAAACGAGCCAGAAGTTATGGCCGTTTGAATAATCGATATATACAGGGTGCAACATCCACGGTGCATGATGCAACATCCGTCTGAAATGGCGAAACAGTGTCGTACGACTTTTAGAAATGCGTGCATGGATTTGAAATGGAACAGTACTATGGTGCACCAGTCTCCAGCGATGGGAAGTCGAAGACGGGCCACGGTAATCCCGTTTTACCGTAAAAATCCACATGTCGAAAAAACGAAGGGTAAAAAACTTACGATACCCGATTGAGATTCGGGTTGTCCTTTTTGGGAATTAATCTATCCGTTGACGGCTGAAAGCTTTCATAGCTGTAGAACTCATCGAGGCCTTCGTTTTGACAGGTTATGTCTCCCGTAACTCTAAACGAGTCAGAAGTTATGGCCGTTTGAATAATCGATATCAACAGGGTGCAACATCCACGGTGCATGGTGCAACATCTTTCCGAAATGGTGAAACAGTGCCGTACGACTTGTAGAAATGCGTGCATGGATTTGAAACGGAACAGTACCATGGTGCACCACTCTCAAGCGATGGGAAGTCGAAGACGGGCCACGGTAATCCCGTTTTACCGTAAAAATCCACTTGTCGAAAAAACGAAGGGGGTAAAATACTTACGAGACCCGATTGAGATTCGGGTTGTCCTTTTTGGGCATTAATCCATCCGTTGATGGCCGAAAGCTGTCAAAGCCGTAGAACTCATCGAGGCCTTCGTTTTGACACGTTATCGGTCCCGTAACTCTAAACGAGCCAGAAGTTATGGCCGTCCGAATAATCGGTATCTACAGGGTGCAACATCCACGGTGCAAGGTGCAACATCCGCCCGAAATGGCGAAACAGTGCCTTACGACTTTTAGAAATGCGTGCATGGATTTGAAGCGGAACAGTACCATGGTGCACCACTCTCAAGCGATGGGAAGTCGAAGATGGGCCACGGTAATCCCGTTTAACCGTAAAATTCCACGTGTCGAAAAAACGAAGGGTAAAAAACTTACGAGACCCGATTGAGATTTGGGTTGTCCTTTTTGGGCATTAATCTATCCGTTGACGACTGAAAGCTATCAAAGCTGTAGAACTCTTCGAGGCCTTCGTTTTGACAGGTTGTGGCTACCGTAACTCTAGACGAGCCAGAAGTTATGGTCGTCCGAATAATCGATATCTACAGGGTGCAACATCCACGGTGCAAGGTGCAACATCCGTCCGAAATGGCGAAACAGTGCCGTACGACTTTTAGAAATGCGTGCATGGATATGAAAAGGAACAGTACCATGGTGCACCACTCTCCAGCGATGGTAAATCAAAGGCCAGCCATGGTAATCCTGTTTTACCGTAAAAATCCACGTGTTGAAAAAACGAAGGGTAAAAAACTTACGAGACCCGATTGAGATTCGGGTTGTCCTTTTTGGGCATTAATCTATCCGTTGACGGTGAATGCTGTCAAAGCCGTAGAACTCATCGAGGCCTCCGTTTTGATAGGTTATGGCTCCCGTAACTCCAAACGAGCCAGAAGTTATGGCTGTCCGAATAATCGATATCTACAAGGTGCAACATCCACGGTGCAAGTTGCAACATATGTCCGAAATGGCGAAACAGTGTCGTACGACTTTTAAAAATGCGTGCATGGATTTGAAACGGAACAGTACCATGGTGCACCACTCTCCAGCGATGGGAAGTCGAACACGGGCCACGGTAATCCCGTTTTACCGTAAAAATCCACATGTCGAAAAAACGAAGGGCAAAAAACTTACGAGACCCGATTGAGATTCGGGTTGTCCTTTTTGGGCATTAATCCATCCGTTGATGGCTGAAAGCTTTCAAACCTGTAGAACTCATCGAGGCCTTCGTTTTGACAGGTTATGGCTCCCGTAACTCTAAACGAGCCAGAAGTTATGGCCGTTTGAACAATCGAAATCTACAGGGTGCAACATCCACGGTGCAAGTTGCAACATCCGTCCGAAATGGCGAAACAGTGTCGTACGAATTTTAGAAATGCGTGCATGGTTTTGAAACGGAACAGTACCATGGTGCACCACTCTCAAGCGATGGGAAGTCGAAGACGGGCCACGGTAATCCCGTTTTGCCATAAAAATCCACGTGTCGAAAAAACGAAGGGTAAAAAACTTACCAGACCCGATTGAGATTCGGGTTGTCCTTTTTGGGCATTAATCCATCCGTTGACGGCTGAAAGCTGTCAAAGCCATAGAACTCATCGAGGCCTTCGTTTTGACAGGTTATGGCTCCCGTAACTCTAAACGAGCCAGAAGTTATGGTCGTCCGAATAATTGATATCTACAGGGTGCAACATCCACGGTGCAAGGTGCAACATCCGTCCGAAATGGCGAAACAGTGCCTTACGACTTTTAGAATTGCGTGCGTGGATTTGAAACGGAACAGTACCATGGTGCACCACTCTCAAGCGATGGGAAGTCGAAGACGGGCCACGGTAATCCCGTTTAACCGTAAAAATCCACGTGTCGAAAAAACGAAGGGTAAAAAACTTACGAGACCCGATTGAGATTCGGGTTGTCCTTTTTGGGTATTAATCTATCCGTTGACGACTGAAAGCTGTCAAAGCTGTAGAACTCTTAGAGGCCATCAGTTTGACAGGTTATGGCTCCCGTAACTCTAAACGAGCCAGAAGTTATGGCCGTCCGAATAATCGATATCTACAGGGTGCAACATCCACGGTGCAAGGTGCAACATCCGTCCGAAATGGCGAAACAGTGCCGTACGACTTTTAGAAATGCGTGCATGGATTTGAAATGGAACAGTACCATGGTGCACCACTCTCCAGCGATGGTAAATCAAAGGCCAGCCATGGTAATCCTGTTTTACCGTAAAAATCCACTTGTCGAAAAAACGAAGGGTAAAAAACTTACGAGACCCGATTGAGATTCGGGTTGTCCTTTTTGGGCATTAATCTATTCGTTGACGGCTGAATGCTGTCAAAGCCGTAGAACTCATCGAGGCCTCCGTTTTGATAGGTTATGGCTCCCGTAACTCCAAACGAGCCAGAAGTTATGGCCGTCCGAATAATCGATATCTACAAGGTGTAACATCCACGGTGCAAGGTGCAACATATGTCCGAAATGGCGAAACAGTGTCGTACGACTTTTAAAAATGCGTGCATGGATTTGAAACGGAATAGTACCATGGTGCACCACTCTCCAGCGATGGGAAGTCGAAGACGGGCCACGGTAATCCTGTTTTGCCGTAAAAATCCACGTTTCGAGAAAACGAAGGGTAAAAAACTTACAAGACCCGATTGAGATTCGGGTTGTCCTTTTTGTGCATTAATCTATCCGCTGACGGCTAAAAGCTGTCAAAGCTGTAGAACTCATCGAGGCCTTCGTTTTGACAGGTTATGGCTCCCGTAACTCTAAACGAGCCAGACGTTATGGCCGTCCGAATAATCGAAATCTACAGGGTGCAACATCCACGGTGCAAGTTGCAACATCCGTCTGAAATGGCAAAACAGTGCCGTACGACTTTTAGAAATGCGTGTATGGATTTGAAATGGAACAGTACCATGGTTCACCACTCTCCAGCGTTGGGAAGTCGAAGACGGGCCACGGTAATACTGTTTTACCGTAAAAATCCACGTGTCGAAAAAACGAAGGGTAAAAAACTTACGAGACCCGATTGAGATTCGGGTTGTCCTTTTTGGGAATTAATCTATCCGTTGACAGCTAAAAGCTGTCAAAGCCGTAGAACTCATCAAGGCCTTCATTTTGACATGTTATGGCTCCCGTAACTCTAAACGAGCCAGAAGTTATGGCCGTTTGAATAATCGATATCTACAGGTTGCAACATCCACGGTGCAAGGTGCAACATCCGTCCGAAATGGCGAAACAGTGCCGTACGACTTTTAGAAATGCGTGCATGGATTTGAAACGGAACAGTACCATGGTGCACCACTCTCCAGCGATGGGAAGTCGAAGACGGGCCACGGTAATCCCGTTTTACCATAAAAATCCACGTGTCGAAAAAACGAAGGGTAAAAAACTTACAAGACCCGATTGAGATTCGGGTTGTCCTTTTTGGGCATTAATCCATCCGTTGATGGCTGAAAGCTGTCAAAGCCATAGAACTCATCGAGGCCTTCGTTTTGACAGGTTATCGGTCCCGTAACTCTAAACGAGCCAGAAGTTATGGCCGTCCGAATAATCGATATCTACAGGGTGCAACATCCACGGTGCAAGGTGCAACATCCGTCCGGAATGGCGAAACAGTGCCGTACGACTTTTAGAAATGCGTGCATGGATTTGAAAGGGAACAGTACCATGGTGCACCGCTCTCAAGCGATGGGAAGTCGAAGACGGGCCACGGTAATCCCGTTTTACAGTAAAAATCCACGTGTCGAAAAAACGAAGTGTAAAAAACTTACGAGACCCGATTGAGATTCGGGTTGTCCTTTTTGGGCATTAATCTATCCGTTGACGACTGAAAGCTGTCAAAGCCGTAGAACTCATCGAGGCCATCGTTTTGACAGGTTATGGCACCCATAACTCTAAACGAGCCAGAAGTTATGGCCGTCCGAATAATCGATATCTACAGGGTGCGACATCCACGGTGCAAGGTGCAACATCCGTCCGAAATGGCGAAACAGTGCCGTACGACTTTTAGAAATGCGTGCATGGATTTGAAACGGAACAGTACCATGGTGCACCACTCTCCAGCGATGGTAAATCGAAGGCCAGCCACGGTAATCCTTTTTTACCGTAAAAATCCACGTGTCGAAAAAACGAAGGGTAAAAAACTTACGAGACCCGATTGATATTCGGGTTGTCCTTTTTAGGCATTAATCTATCCGTTGACGGCTGAATGCTCTCAAAGCCGTAGAACTCATCGAGGCCTTCGTTTTGATAGGGTATGGCTCCCGTAAATCTAAACGAGCCAGAAGTTATGGCCGTCCGAATAATCGATATCTACAAGGTGCAACATCCACGGTGCAAGGTGCAACATATGTCCGAAATGGCGAAACAGTGTCGTACGACTTTTAAAAATGCGTGCATGGATTTGAAACGGAACAGTACCATGGTGCACCACTCTCCAGCGATGGGAAGTCGAAGATGGGCCACGGTAATCCTGTTTTACCATAAAAATCCACGTTTCGAAAAAACGAAGGGTAAAAAACTTACGAGACCCGATTGAGATTCGGGTTGTCCTTTTTGTGCATTAATCTATCCGTTGACGGCTAAAAGCAGTCAAAGCCGTAGAACTCATCGAGGCCTTCGTTTTGACAGGTTATGGCTCCCGTAATTCTAAACGAGCCAGAAGTTATGGCCGTCCGAATAATCGAAATCTACAGGGTGGAACATCCACGGTGCAAGTTGCAACATCCGTCCGAAATGGCGAAACAATGCCGTACGACTTTTAGAAATGCGTGTATGGATTTGAAATGGAACAGTACCATGGTGCACCACTCTTCAGCGATGGGAAGTCGAAGACGGGCCACGGTAATCCTGTTTTACCGTAAAAATCCACGTGTCGGAAAAACGAAGGGTAAAAAACTTACGAGACCCGATTGAGATTCGGGTTGTCCTTTTTGGGCATTAATCTATCCGTTGACGGCTGAAAGCCGTCAAAGCCGTAGAACTCATCGAGGCCTTCGTTTTGACAGGTTATGGCTCCTGTACCTCTAAACGAGCCAGAAGTTATGGCCGTTTGAATAATCGATATCTACAGGTTGCAACATCCACGGTGCATGGTGCAACATCCGTCCGAAATGGTAAAACAGTGTCGTACGACTTTTAGAAATGTGTGCATGGATTTGAAACGAACAGTACCATGGTTCACCACTCTCCAGCGATGGGAAGTCGAAGACGGGCCACGGTAATCCCGTTTTACCGTAAAAATCCACGTGTCGAAAAAACGAAGGGTAAAAAACTTACGAGACCCGATTGAGATTCGGGTTGTCCTTTTTGGGCATTAATCTATCCGTTGATGGCTTAAAGCTGTCAAAGCCGTAGAACTCATCGAGGCATTCGTTTTGACAGGTTATGACTCCCGTAACTCTAAACGAGCCAGAAGTTATTGCCGTCCGAATAATCGATATCTATAGGGTGCAACATCCACGGTGCAAGGTGCAACATCCGTCCGAAATGGAGAAACAGTGCCGTACGACCTTTAGAAATGCGTGCATGGATTTGAAACGGAACAGTACCATGGTGCACCACTCTCAAGCGATGGGAAGTCGAAGACGGGCCACGGTAATCCCGTTTAACCGTAAAAATCCACGTGTCGAAAAAACGAAGGGTAAAAAACTTACGAGACCCGATTGAGATTCGGGTTGTCCTTTTTGGGCATTAATCTATCCGTTGACGGCTGAATGCTGTCAAAGACATAGAACTCATCGAGGCCTTCGTTTTGATAGGTTATGGCTCCCGTAACTCTAAAAGAGCCAGAAGTTATGGCCGTTTGAATAATCGATATCTACAGGGTGCAACATCCACGGTGCAAGGTGCAACATCCGTCCGAAATGGCGAAACAGTGCCGTACGACTTTTAGAAATGCGTGCATGGATTTGAAATGGAACAGTACCATGGTGCACCACTCTCCAGCGGTGGTAAATCGAGGACCAGCCACCGTTATCCCGTTTAACCGTAAAAATCCACGTGTCGAAAAAACGAAGGGTAGAAAACTTACGAGACCCGATTGAGATTCGGGTTGTCCTTTTTGGGCATTAATCTATCTGTTCACGGCTGAAAGCAATCAAAGCCATAGAACTCATCGAGGCCTTCGTTTTGACATGTTATGGCACCCGTAACTCTAAACGAGTCAGAAGTTATGGCCGTCCGAATAATCGATATCTACAGGGTGCAACATCCACGGTGCAAGGTGCAACATCCGTCCGAAATGGCGAAATAGTGCCGTACGACTTTTAGAAATGCGTGTATGGATTTGAAATGGAACAGTACCATGGTGCACCACTCTCCAGCGATGGGAAGTCGAAGACGGGCCACGGTAATCCTGTTTTACCGTAAAAATCCACGGGTCGAAAAAACGAAGGGTAAAAAACTTACGAGACCCGATTGAGATTCGGGTTGTCCTTTCTGGGCATTAATCTATCCGTTGATGGCTGAAAGCTGTCAAAGCCGTAGAACTCATCGAGGCCTTCGTTTTGACAGGTTATGGCTCCCGTAATTCTAAACGAGCCAGAAGTTATGGCCGTCCGAATAATCGAAATCTACAGGGTGCAACATCCACGGTGCAAGGTGCAACATCCGTCCGAAATGGCGAAACAGTGTCGTACGACTTTTAGAAATGCGTGCATGGATTTGAAATGGAACAGTACCATGGTGCGCCACTCTCCAGCGATGGAAAGTCGAAGACGGGCCACGGTAATCCTGTTTTACCGTAAAAATCCACGTGTCGAAAAAACGAAGGGTAAAAAACATACGAGACCCGATTGAGATTCGGGTTGTCCTTTTTGTGCATTAATCTATCCATTGACAGCTAAAAGCTGTCAAAGCCGTAGAACTCATCGAGACCTTCGTTTTGACAGGTTATGGCTCCCGTAACTCTAAACGAGCCAGAAGTTATTACCGTCCGAATAATCGATATCTATAGGGTGCAATATCCATGGTGCAAGGTGCAACATCCGTCCGAAACGGTGAAACAGTGCCGTTCGACTTTTAGAAATGCGTGTATGGATTTGAAACGGAACAGTACCATGGTGCACCACTCTCCAGCGATGGGAAGTCGAAGACGGGCCACGGTAATCCTGTTTTACCGTAAAAATCCACGTGTCGAAAAAACGAAGGGTAAAAAACTTACGAGACCCGATTGAGATTCGGGTTGTCCTTGTTGGGCATTAATCTATCCGTTGACGGCTGAAAGCTGTCAAAGCTATAGAACTCATCGAGGCCTTTGTTTTGACAGGTTATGGCTCATGTAACTCTAAACGAGCCAGAAGTTATGGTCGTTTGAATAATCGATATCTACAGGGTGCAACGTCCACGGTGCATGGTGCAACATCCGTCCGAAATGGTGAAACGGTGCCGTACGACTTTTAGAAATGCGTGCATGGATTTGAAAAGCAACAGTACCACGGTGCAACACTCTCCAGCAATGGGAAGTCGAAGACGGGCCACGGTAATCCCGTTTTACCATAAAAATCCACATGTCGAAAATATGAAGGGTAAAAAACTTACGAGCCCCGATTGAGATTCGGGTTGTCCTTTTTGGGCATTAATCTATCCGTTGACGGCTGAAAGCTATCAAAGCCGTAGAACTCATCGAGGCCTTCGTTTTGACAGGTTATGGCTCCCGTAACTCTAAACGAGACAGAAGTTACGGCCGTCCGAATAATCGGAATCTACAGGGTGCAACATCCACGGTGCAAGTTGCAACATCCGTCCGAAATGGCGAAACAGTGCCTTACGATTTTTAGAAATGCGTGTATGGATTTGAAATGGAACAATACCATGGTGCACCACTCTCCAGCGATGGGAAGTCGAAGACGGGCCACGGTAATCCTGTTTTACCGTAAAAATCCACGTTTCGAAAAAACGAAGGGTAAAAAACTTACGAGACCCGATTGAGATTCGGGTTGTCCTTTTTGGGCATTAATCTAACTGTTGATGGCTGAAAGCCGTCAAAGCCGTAGAACTCATCGAGGCCTTCGTTTTGACAGTTTATGGCTCCCGTACCTCTAAACGAGCCAGAAGTTATGGCCGTTTGAATAATCGATATCTACAGGTTGCAACATCCACGGTGCATGGTGCAACATCCGTCCCAAAATGGTAAAACAGTGTCGTACGACTTTTAGAAATGCGTGCATGGATTTGAAACGAACAGTACCATGGTGCACCACTCTCCAGCGATGGGAAGTCGAAGACGGGCCACGGTAATCCCGTTTTACCGTAAAAATCCACGTGTCGAAAAAACGAAGGGTAAAAAACTTACGAGACCCGATTGAGATTCGGGTTGTCCTTTTTGGGCATTAATCTATCCGTTGATGGCTGAATACTGTCAAAGCCGTAGAACTCATCGAGGCCTTAGTTTTGACAGGTTATGACTCCCGTAACTCTAAACGAGCCAGAAGTTATGGCCGTCCGAATAATCGATATCTACAGGGTTCAACATCCACGGTGCAAGGTGCAACATCCGTCCGAAATGGAGAAACAGTGCCGTACGACTTTTAGAAATGCGTGCATGGATTTGAAACGGAACAGTACCATGGTGCACCACTCTCCAGCGATGGTAAACCGAAGGCCAGCCACGGTAATCCTGTTTTACCGTAAAAATCCACGTGTCGAAAAAACGAAGGGTAAAAAACTTACGAGACTAGATTGAGATTCGGGTTGTCCATTTTGGGCATTAATCTATCCGTTGACGGCTGAATTCTGTCAAAGACATAGAACTCATCGAGGCCTTCGTTTTGATAGGTTATTGCTCCCGTAACTCTAAACGAGCCAGAAGTTATGGCCGTTTGAATAATCGATATCTACAGGGTGCAACATCCACGGTGCAAGGTGCAACATCCGTCCGAAATGGCGAAACAGTGCCGTACGACTTTTAGAAATGCGTGCATGGATTTGAAATGGAACAGTACCATGGTGCACCACTCTCCAGCGATGGTAAATCGAGAACCAGCCACTGTTATCCCGTTTAACCATAAAAATCCACGTGTCGAAAAAACGAAGGGTAAAAAACTTACGAGACCCGATTGAGATTCGGGGTGTCCTTTTTGGGCATTAATCTATCCATTGACGGCTGAAAGCAATCAAAGCCATAGAACTCATCGAGGCCTTCGTTTTGACATGTTATGGCGCCCGTAACTCTAAACGAGCCAGAAGTTATAGCCGTCCGAATAATCGATATCTACAGGGTGCAACATCCACGGTGCAAGGTGCAACATCCGTCCGAAATGGCGAAACAGTGCTGTACGAATTTTAGAAATGCGTGTATGGATTTGAAATGGAACGGTACCATGGTGCACCACTCTCCAGCGATGGGAAGTCGAAGACGGGCCACGGTAATCCTGTTTTACCGTAAAAATCCACGTGTCGAAAAAACGAAGGGTAAAAAACTTACGAGACCCGATTGAGATTTGGGTTGTCCTTTCTGGGCATTAATCTATCTGTTGATGGCTGAAAGCTGTCAAAACCGTAGAACTCATCGAGGCCTTCGTTTTGACAGGTTATGGCTCATGTAACTCTAAACGAGCCAGAAGTTATGGCCGTTTGAATAATCGATATCTACAGGGTGCAACGTCCACGGTGCATGGTGCAACATCCGTCCGAAATGGTGAAACGGTGCCGTACGACTTTTAGAAATGCGTGCATGGATTTGAAATGCAATAGTACCATGGTGCAACACTCTCCAGCGATGGGAAGTCGAAGACGGGCCACGTAATCCCGTTTTACCATAAAAATCCACATGTCGAAAATATGAAGGGTAAAAAACTTACGAGACCCGATTGAGATTCGGGTTGTCCTTTTTGGGCATTAATTTATCCGTTGACGGCTGAAAGCTATCAAAGCCGTAGAACTCATCGAGGCCTTCGTTTTAACAGGTTATGGCTCCCGTAACTCTAAACGAGCCAGAAGTTATGGCCGTCCGAATAATCGAAATCTACAGGGTGCAATATCCATGGTGCAAGGTGCAACATCCGTCCGAAACGGCGAAACAGTGTCGTACGACTTTTAGAAATGCGTGTATGGATTTGAAATGGAACAGTACCATGGTGCACCACTCTCCAGCGATGGGAAGTCGAAGACGGGCCACGGTAATCCTGTTTTACCGTAAAAATCCACGTGTCGAAAAAACGAAGGGTAAAAAACTTACGAGACCCGATTGAGATTCGGGTTGTCCTTGTTGGGCATTAATCTATCTGTTGACGGCTGAAAGCTTTCAAAGCTGTAGAACTCATCAAGGCCTTCGTTTTGACAGGTTACGGCTCCTGTAACTCTAAAGGAGCCAGAAGTTATGGCCGTTTGAATAATCGATATATACAGGGTGCAACGTCCACGGTGCATGGTGCAACATCCGTCCGAAATGGTGAAACGGTGCCGTACGACTTTTAGAAATGCGTGCATGGATTTGAAACGCAACAGTACCATGGTGCAACACTCTCCAGTGATGGGATGTCGAAGACAGGCCACCGTAATCCCGTTTTACCGTAAAAATCCACATGTCGAAAATAGGAAGGGTAAAAAACTAACGAGACCCGATTGAGATTCGGGTTGTCCTTTTTGGGCATTAATCTATCCGTTGACGGCTGAAAGCTGTCAAAGCCGTAGAACTCATCGAGGCCTTCGTTTTGACAGGTTATGGCTCCCGAAACTCTAAACGAGCCAGAAGTTATGGCCGTCCGAATAATCGAAATCTACAGGGTGCAACATCCACGGTGCAAATTGCAACATCCGTCCGAAATGGCGAAACAGTGCCGTACGACTTTTAGAAATGCGTGCATGGATTTGAAACGGAACAGTACCATGGTGCACCACTCTCCAGCGATGGAAAGTCGAAGACGGGCCACGGTAATCCTGTTTTACCGTAAAAATCCACGTGTCGAAAAAACGAAGGGTAAAATACATACGAGACCCGATTAAGATTCGGGTTGTCCTTTTTGTGTATTAATTTATCCATTGACTGCTGAAAGCTGTCAAAACCGTAGAAATCATCTAGGCCTTCGTTTTGACAGGTTATGGCTCCCGTAACTCTAAACGAGCCAGAAGTTATGGCCGTCCGAATAATCGAAATATACAGGGTGCAACATCCACGGTGCAAGTTGAAACATCCGTCCGAAATGGCGAAACAGTGCCGTACGACTTTTAGAAATTCGTGTATGGATTTGAAATGGAACAGTACCATAGTGCACTACTCTCCAGCGATGGCAAGTCGAAGACGGGCCACGGTAATCCTATTTTACCGTAAAAATCCACGTGTCGAAAAAACGAAGGGTAAAAAACTTACGAGACCCGATTGAGATTCGGGTTGTCCTTGTTGGTTATTAATCCATCCGTTGACGGATCAAAGCTGTCAAAGCTGTAGAACTCATCGAGGCCTTCGTTTTGACAGGTTATGGCTCATGTAACTCTAAACGAGCCAGAAGTTATGGCCGTTTGAATAATCGATATCTATAGGGTGCAACGTCCACGGTGCATGGTGCAACATCCGTCCGAAATGGTGAAACGGTGCCGTACGACTTTTAGAAATGCGTGCATGGATTTGAAACGCAACAGTACCATGGTGCAACACTCTCCAGCGATGGGAAGTCGAAGACGGGCCACGGTAATCCCGTTTTACCGTAAAAATCCACATGTCGAAAATATGAAGGGTAAAAAACTTACGAGACCCGATTGAGATTCGGGTTGTCCTTTTTGGGCATTAATCTATCCGTTGACGGCTGAAAGCTGTCAAAGCCGTAGAACTCATCGAGGCCTTCGTTTTGACAGGTTATGGCTCCTGTAACTCTAAACGAGCCAGAAGTTATGGCCGTTTCAATAATCGATATCTACAGGGTGCAACGTCCATGGTACATGGTGCAACATCCGTCCGAAATGGTAAAACGGTGCCGTACGACTTTTAGAAATGCGTGCATGGATTTGAAACGCAACAGTACCATGGTGCAACACTCTCCAGCGATGGGAAGTCGCTGACGGGCTAAGGTAATCCCGTTTTACCGTAAAAATCCACATGTCGAAAATATGAAGGGTAAAAAACTTACGAGACCCGATTGAGATTTGGGTTGTCCTTTTTGGGCATTAATCTATCCGTTGACGGCTGAAAGCTGTCACAGCCGTAGAACTCATCGAGGCCTTCGTTTTGACAGGTTATGGCTCCCGTAACTCTAAACGAGCCAGAAGTTATGGCCGTCCGAATAATCGAAATCTACAGGTTGCAACATCCACGGTGCAAGTTGCAACATCCGTCCGAAATGGCGAAACAGTGCCGTACGACTTTTAGAAATGCGTGTATGGATTTGAAATGGAACAGTACCATGGTGCACCACTCTCCAGCGATGGGAAGTCGAATACGGGCCACGGTAATCCTGTTTTACCGTAAAAATCCACGTGTCGAAAAAACGAAGGGTAAAAAACTTACGAGACCCGATTGAGATTCGGGTTGTCCTTTTTGGGCATTAATCTATCCATTGATGGCTTAAAGCTGTCAAAGCCGTAGAACTCATCGAGGCCTTCGTTTTGACAGGTTATGGCTCCCGTACCTCTAAACGAGCTAGAAGTTATGGCCGTTTGAATAATCGATATCTACAGGTTGCAACATCCACGGTGCATGGTGCAACATCCGGCCGAAATGGTAAAACAGTGCCGTACGACTTTTAGAAATGTGTGCATGGATTTGAAACGAACAGTACCATGGTGCACCACTCTCCAGCGATGGGAAGTCGAAGACGGGCCACGGTAATCCCATTTTACCGTAAAAATCCACGTGTCGAAAAAACGAAGGGTAAAAAACTTACGAGACCCGATTGAGATTCGGGTTGTCCTTTTTGGGCATTAATCTATCCGTTGATGGCTGAAAGATGTCAAAGCTGTAGAACTCATCGAGGCCTTCGTTTTGACAGGTTATGACTCCCGTAACTCTAAACGAGCCAGAAGTTATGGCCGTCCGAATAATCTATATTTACAGGGTGCAACATCCACGATGCAAGGTGCAACATCCGTCCGAAATGGAGAAACAGTGCCGTACGACTTTTAGAAATGCATGCATGGATTTGAAACGGAATAGTACCATGGTGCACCACTCTCCAGCGATGGTAAATCGAAGGCCAGCCACGGTAATCCTGTTTTACCGTAAAAATCCACGTGTCGAAAAAACGAAGGGTAAAAAACTCACGAGACCCGATTGAGATTCGGGTTGTCCTTTTTGGGCATTAATCTATCCGTTGACGGCTGAATGCTGTCAAAGACGCAAAACTCATCGAGGCCTTCGTTTTGATAGGTTATGGCTCCCGTAACTCTAAACGAGCCAGAAGTTATGGCCGTTTGAATAATCGTTATCTACAGGGTGCAACATCCACGGTGCAAGGTGCAACATCCGTCCGAAATGGCGAAACAGTGCCGTACGACTTTTAGAAATGCGTGCATGGATTTGAAATGGAACAGTACCATGGTGCACCACTCTCCAGCGATGGTAAATCGAGGACCAGCCACCGTTATCCCGTTTTACCGTAAATATCCACGTGTCGAAAAATCGAAGGGTAAAAAACTTACGAGACCCGATTGAGATTCGGGTTGTCCTTTTTGGGCATTAATCTATCCGTTGACGGCTGAAAGCAGTCAAAGCCATAGAACTCATCGAGGCCTTCGTTTTGACATGTTATGGCGCCCGTAACTCTAAACGAGCCAAAAGTTATGGCCGTCCGAATAATCGATATCTACAGGGTGCAACATCCACGGTGCAAGGTTCAACATCCGTCCGAAATGGCGAAACAGTGCCGTACGACTTTTAGAAATGCGTGTATGGATTTGAAATGGAACGGTACCATGGTGCACTACTCTCCAGCGATGGTAAGTCGAAGACGGGCCACCGTAATCCTGTTTTACCGTAAAAATCCACGTGTCGAAAAAACGAAGGGTAAAAAACTTACGAGACCCGATTGAGATTCGGGTTGTCCTTTCTGGGCATTAATCTATCCGTTGATGGCTGAAAGCTGTCAAAGCCGTAGAACTCATCGAGGCCTTCGTTTAGACAGGTTATGGCTCCCGTAATTCTAAACGAGCCAGAAGTTATGGCCGTCCGAATAATCGATATCTACAGGGTGCAACATCCACGGTGCAAGGTGAAACATCCGTCCGAAATGGCGAAACAGTGTCGTACGACTTTTAGAAATGCGTGCATGGATTTGAAATGGAACAGTACCATGGTGCACCACTCTCCAGTGATGGAAAGTCGAAGACGGGCCACGGTAATCCTGTTTTACCGTAAAAATCCACGTGTCGAAAAAACGAAGGGTAAAAAACATACGAGACCCGATTGAGATTCGGGTTGTCCTTTTTGTGCATTAATCTGTCCATTGATAGCTGAAAGCTGTCAAAGCCGTAGAACTCATCGAGGCCTTCGTTTTGACAGGTTATGACTCCCGTAACTCTAAACGAGCTACAAGTTATTGTCGTCCGAATAATCGATATCTACAGGGTGCAACATCCATGGTGCAAGGTGCAACATCCGTCCGAAACGGCGAAACAGTGCCGTACGACTTTTAGAAATACGTGTATGGATTTGAAACGGAACAGTACCATGGTGCACCGCTCTCCAGCGATGGGAAGTCGAAGACGGACCACGGTAATCCTGTTTTACCGTAAAAATCCACGTGTCGAAAAAACGAAGGGTAAAAAACTTACGAGACCCGATTGAGATTCGGGTTGTCCTTGTTGGGCATTAATCTATCCGTTGACGGCTGAAATCTGTAAAAGCTGTAGAATTCATCGAGGCCTTCGTTTTGACAGGTTATGGCTCCTGTAACTCTAAACGAGCCAGAAGTTATGGCCGTTTGAATAATCGATATCTACAGGGTGCAACGTCCATGGTGCATGGCGCAACATCCGTCCGAAATGGTGAAACGGTGACGTACGACTTTTAGAAATGCGTGCATGGATTTGAAACGCAACAGTACCATGGTGCAACACTCTCCAGCGATTGGAAGTCGAAGACGGGCCACGGTAATCCCGTTTTACCGTAAAAATCCACATGTCGAAAATACGAAGGGTAAAAAACTTACGAGACCCGATTGAGATTCGGGTTGTCCTTTTTGGGCATTAATATATCCGTTGACGGCTGAAAGCCGTCAAAACCGTAGAACTCATCGATGCCTTCGTTTTGACAGGTTATGGCTCCCGTAATTCTAAACGAGCTAGAAGTTATGGCCGTCCGAATAATCGATATCTACAGGGTGCGACATCAACGGTGCAAGGTGCAACATCCGTCCGAAATAGAGAAACAGTGTCGTGCGACTTTTAGAAATGCGTGCATGGATTTGAAACGGAACAGTACCATGGTGCACCACTCTCCAGCGATGGAAAGTCGAAGACGGGCCACGGTAATCCTGTTTTACAGTAAAAATCCACGTGTCGAAAAAACGAAGGGTAAAAAACATACGAGACCCGATTGAGATTCGGGTTGTCCTTTTTGTGCATTAATCTATCCATTGACTGCTGAAAGCTGTCAAAGCCGTAGAACTCATCTAGGCCTTCGTTTTGACAGGTTATGGCTCCCGTAACTCTAAACAAGCCAGAAGTTATTTCCGTCCGAATAATCGATATCTACAGGGTGCAACATCCACGGTGCAAGGTGCAACATCCGTCCGAAATGGCGAAACAGTGTCGTACGACTTTTAGAAATGCGTGCATGGATTTGAAATGGAACAGTACCATGGTGCACCACTCTCCAGCGATGGTAAATCGAAGGCCAGCCACGGTAATCCTGTTTTACCGTAAAAATCCACGTGTCGAAAAAACGTAGGGTAAAAAACTTACGAGACCCGATTGAGATAAGGGTTGTCCTTTTTGGGTATTAATCTATCCGTTGACGGCTGAAAGCTGTCAAAACCGTAGAACTCATCGAGGCCTTCGTTTTGACAGGTTATGGCTTTTATAGCCCTAAACGAGCCAGAAGTTATGGCCGTCCGAATAATCGATATCTACAGGGTGCAACATCCACGGTGCAAGGTGCAACATCCGTCCGAAATGGAGAAACAGTGTCGTACGACTTTTAGAAATGCGTGCATGGATTTGAAACGGAACAGTACCATGGTGCACCACTCTCCAGCGATGGAAAGTCGAAGACGGGCCACGGTAATCCCGTTTTACCGAAAAAATCCACGTGTCGAAAAAACGAAGGGTAAAAAACTTACGAGACCCGATTGAGATTCGGGTTGTCCTTTTTGGGCATTACTCTATCCGTTGACGGCTGAAAGTTGTCAAACCCATTGAACTCATCGAGGCCTTTGTTTTGACAGGTTATGGCTCCCGTAACTCTAAACGAGCCAGAAGTTATGGCCGTCCGAATAATCGATATCTACAGGGTGCAACATCCACGGTGCAAGGTGCAACATCCATCCGAAATGGCGAAACAGTGCCGTACGACTTATAGAAATGCGTGCATGGATTTGAAGCGGAAAGTACCATGGTGCACCACTCTCCAACGATGGTAAATCGAAGACCAGCCACCGTAATCCTGTTTTACCGTAAAATTCCACGTGTCGAAAAAACGAAGGGTTAAAAATTTACGATACCTGATAGAGATTCGGGTTGTCCTTTTTGGGCATTAATCTATCCGTTGACGGCTGAAAGCAATCAAAGCCATAGAACTCATCGAGGCCTTCGTTTTGACATGTTATGGCGCCCGTAACTCTAAACGAGCCAAAAGTTATGGCCGTCCGAAAAATCGATATCTACAGGGTGCAACATCCACGGTGCAAGGTGCAACATCCGTCCGAAATGGCGAAAGAGTGCCGTACGACTTTTAGAAATGCGTGTATGGATTTGAAATGGAACGGTACCATATTGCACCACTCTCCAGCGATGGTAAGTCGAAGACGGGCCACGGTAATCCTGTTTTACCGTAAAAATCCACGTGTCGAAAAAACGAAGGGTAAAAAACTTACGAGACCCGATTGAGATTCGGGTTGTCCTTTTTGGGCATTAATCTATCCGTTGATGGATGAAAGCTGTCAAAGCCGTAGAACTCATCGAGGCCTTCGTTTTGACAGGTAATGGCTCTCGTAATTCTAAACGAGCCAGAAGTTATGGCCGTCCGAATAATCGATATCTACAGGGTGCAACATCCACGGTGCAAGGTGAAACATCCGTCTGAAATGGAGAAACAGTGCCGTACGACTTTTAGAAATGCGTGCATGGATTTAAAACGGAACAGTACCATGGTGCAACACTCTCCAGCGATGGAAAGTCGAAGACGGGCCACGGTAATCCCGTTTTACCGTAAAAATCCACGTGTCGAAAAAACGAAGGGTAAAAAACTTACGAGACCCGATTGAGATTCGGGTTGTCCTTTTTGGGCATTACTCTATCCGTTGACGGCTGAAAGCTGTCAAAGCCGTTGAACTCATCGAGGCCTTCGTTTTGACAGATTATGGCTCCCGTAACTCTAAACGAGCCAGAAGTTATGGCCGTCCGAATAATCGATATCTACAGGGTGCAACATCCACGGTGCAAGGTGCAACATCCATCCGAAATGGCGAAACAGTGCCGTACGACTTTTAGAAATGCGTGCATGGATTTGAAGCGGAATAGTACCATGGTGCACCACTCTCCAACGATGGTAAATCGAAGACCAGCCACCGTAATCCTGTTTTACCGTAAAATTCCACGTGTCGAAAAAACAAAGGGTTAAAAACTTACGATACCTGATAGAGATTCGGGTTGTCCTTTTTGGGCATTAATCTATCCGTTGACGGCTGAAAGCAATCAAAGCCATAGAACTCATCGAGGCCTTCGTTTTGACATGTTATGGCGCCCGTAACTCTAAACGAGCCAGAAGTTATGGCCGTCCGAAAAATCGATATCTACAGGGTGCAACATCCACGGTGCAAGGTGCAAACATCCGTCCGAAATGGCGAAAGAGTGCCGTACGACTTTTAGAAATGCGTGTATGGATTTGAAATGGAACGGTACCATATTGCACCACTCTCCAGCGATGGGAAGTCGAAGACGGGCCACGGTAATCCCGTTTTACCGTAAAAATCCACGTGTCGAAAATATGAAGGGAAAAAACTTACGAGACCCGATTGAGATTCGGGTTGTCCTTTTTGGGCATTAATCTATCCATTGACGGCTGAAAGATGTCAAAGCCGTAGAACTCATCGAGGCCTTCGTTTTGACAGGTTATGGCTCCCGTAACTCTAAACGAGCCAGAAGTTATGGCCTTCCGAATAATCGATATCTACAGGGTGCAACATCCACGGTGCAAGGTGCAACATCCGTCCGAAATGGAGAAACAGTGCCGTACGACTTTTAGAAATGCGTGCATGGATTTGAAACGGAACAGTACCATGGTGCACCACTATCCAACGATGGAAGTCGAAGACGGGCCAAGGTAATCCTGTTTTACCGTAAAAATCCACGTGTCGAAAAAACGAAGGGTAAAAAACTTACGAGACCCGATTTAGATTCGGGTTGTCCTTTTTGGGCATTAATCTATCCGTTGACGGCTGAAAGCTGTCAAAGCCGTAGAACTCATCGAGGCCTTCATTTCGACAGGTTATGGCACCTGTACCTCTAAACGAGCCAAAAGTTATGGCCGTTTGAATAATCGATATCTACAGGTTGCAACATCCACGGTGCATGGTGCAACATCCGTCCGAAATGGTAAAACAGTGCCGTACGACTTTTAGAAATGCGTGCATGGATTTGAAACGAATAGTACCATGGTGCACCAATCTCCAGCGATGGGAAGTCGAATACGGGCCACGGTAATCCCGTTTTACCGTAAAAATCCACGTGTCGAAAAAACGAAGGGTAAAAAACTTACGAGACCCGATTGAGATTCGGGTTGTCCTTTTTGGGCATTAATCTATCCGTTGATGGCTGAAAGCTGTCAAAGCCTTAGAACTCATCGAGGCCTTCGTTTTGACAAGTTATGACTCCCGTAACTCTAAACGAGCCAGAAGTTATGACCGTCCGAATAATCGATATCTACAGGGTGCAACATCCACGGTGCAAGGTGCAACATCCGTCCGAAATGGAGAAACAGTGCCGTACGACTTTTAGAAATGCGTGCATGGATTTGAAACGGAACAGTACCATGGTGCACCACTCTCCAGCGATGGTAAATCGAAGGCCAGCCACGGTAATCCCATTTTACCGTAAAAATCCACGTGTCGAAAAAACGAAGGGTAAAAAACTTACGAGACCCGATAGAGATTCGGGTTGTCCTTTTTGGGCATTACTCTATCCGTTGACGGCTGAAAGCTGTCAAAGCCGTTGAACTCATCGAGGCCTTCGTTTTGACAGGTTATGGCTCCCGTAACTCTAAACGAGCCAGAAGTTATGGCCGTCCGAATAATCGATATCTACAGGGTGCAACATCCACGGTGCAAGGTGCAACATCCGTCCGAAAATGGCGAAACAGTGCCGTACGACTTTTAGAAATGCGTGCATGGATTTGAAGCGGAACAGTACCATGGTGCACCACCCTCCAACGATGGTAAATCGAAGACCAGCCACCGTAAACCCGTTTTACCGTAAAATCCCACGCATCGAAAAAACGAAAGGTAAAAAACTTACGAGACCCGATAGAGATTCGGGTTGTCCTTTTTGGGCATTAATCCATCCGTTGACGGCTGAAAGCAATCAAAGCCATAGAACTCATCGAGGCCTTCGTTTTGACATGTTATGGCGCCCGTAACTCTAAACGAGCCAGAAGTTATGGCCGTCCGAATAATCGATATCTACAGGGTGCAACATCCACAGTGCAAGGTGCAACATCCGTCCGAAATAACGAAACAGTGCCGTACGACTTTTAGAAATGCGTGTATGTATTTGAAATGGAACGGTACCATGGTGCACCACTCTCCAGCGATGGTAAGTCGAAGACGGGCCACCGTAATCCTGTTTTACCGTAAAAATCCACGTGTCGAAAAAACGAAGGGTAGAAAACTTACGAGACCCGATTGAGATTCGGGTTGTCCTTTCTGGGCATTAATCTATCCGTTGATGGCTGAAAGCTATCACAGCCGTAGAACTCATCGAGGCCTTCGTTTTGACAGGTTATGGCTCCCGTAATTCTAAACGAGCCAGAAGTTATGGCCGTCCGAATAATCGATATCTACAGAGTGCAACATCCACGGTGCAAGGTGCAACACCAGTCCGAAATGGCGAAACAGTGTCGTACGACTTTTAGAAATGCGTGCATGGATTTGAAATGGAACAGTACCATGGTGCACCACTCTCCAGCGATGGAAAGTCGAAGACGGGCCACGGTAATCCTGTTTTACCGTAAAAATCCACGTGTCTAAAAAACGAAGGGTAAAAAACATACGAGACCCGATTGAGATTCGGGTTGTCCTTTTTGTGCATTAATCTATCCATTGACAGCTGAAAGCTGTCATAGCCGTAGAACTCATCGACGCCTTCGTTTTGACAGGTTATGGCTCCCGTAAATCTAAACGAGCCAGAAGTTATTGCCGTCCGAATAATCGATATCTACAGGGTGCAATATCCATGGTGCAAGGTGCAACATCCGTCCGAAACGGCGAAACAGTGCCGTACGACTTTTAGAAATGCGTGTATGGATTTGAAATGGAACAGTACCATGGTGCACCACTCTCCAGCGATGGGAAGTCGAGACGGGCCGCGGCAATCCTGTTTTACCGTAAAAATCCACGTGTCGAAAAAACGAAGGGTAAAAAACTTACGAGACCCGATTGAGATTCGGGTTGTCCTTGTTGGGCATTAATCTATCCGTTGACGGATGAAAGCTGTCAAAGCTGTAGAACTCATCGAGGCCTTCGTTTTGACAGGTTATGGCTCCTGTAACTCTAAACGAGCCAGAAGTTATGGCAGTTTGAATAATCGATATCTACAGGGTGCAACGTCCACGGTGCATGGTGCAACATCCGTCCGAAATGGTGAAACGGTGCCGTACGACTTTTAGAAATGCGTGCATGGATTTGAAACGCAACAGTACCATGGTGAAACACTCTCCAGCGATGGGAAGTCGAAGACGGGCCACGGTAATCCCGTTTTACCGTAAAAATCCACATGTCGAAAATATGAAGGGAAAAAAACTTACGAGACCCGATTGAGATTCGGGTTGTCCTTTTTGGGCATTAATCTATCCGTTGACGGCTGAAAGAAGTCAAAGCCGTAGAACTCATCGAGGCCTTCGTTTTGACAGTTTATGGCTCCCGTAACTCTAAACGAGCCAGAAGTTATGGTCGTCCGAATAATCGAAATCTACAGGGTGCAACATCCACGGTGCAAGTTGCAACATCCGTCCGAAATGGCGAAACAGTGCCGTACGACTTTTAGAAATGCGTGTATGGATTTGAAATGGAACAGTACCATGGTGCACCACTCTCCAGTGATGGGAAGTCGAAGACGGGCCACGGTAATCCTGTTTTACCGTAAAAATCCACGTGTCGAAAAAACGAAGGGTAAAAAACTTACGAGACCCGATTGAGATTCGGGTTGTCCTTTTTGGGCATTAATCTATCCGTTGACGGCTGAAAGCTGTCAAAGCCGTAGAACTCATCGAGGCCTTCATTTTGACAGGTTATGGCTCCCGTACCTCTAAACGAGCCAGAAGTTATGGCCGTTTGAATAATCGATATCTACAGGTTGCAACATCCACGGTGCATGGTGCAACATCCGTCTGAAATGGTAAAAAAGTGCCGTACGACTTTTAGAAATGCGTGCATGGATTTGAAACGAACAGTGCCATGGTGCACCACTCTCCAGCGATGGGAAGTCGAAGATGGGCCACGGTAATCCCGTTTTACCGTAAAAATCCACGTGTCCAAAAAACGAAGGGTAAAAAACTTACGAGACCCGATTGAGATAAGGGTTGTCCTTTTTGGGCATTAATCTATCCGTTGACGGCTGAAAGCTGTCAAAACCGTAGAACTCATTGAGGCCTTCGTTTTGACAGGTTATGGCTTTTGTAGCTCTAAACGAGCCAGAAGTTATGGCCGTCCGAATAATCGATATCTACAGGGTGCAACATCCACGGTGCAAGGTGCAACATCCGTCCGAAATGGAGAAACAGTGCCGTACGACTTTTAGAAATGCGTGCATGGATTTGAAACGGAACAGTACCATGGTGCACCACTCTCCAGCGATGGTAAATCGAAGGCCAGCCACGGTAATCCCGTTTTACCGTAAAAATCCACGTGTCGAAAAAACAAAGGGTAAAAAACTTACGAGACCCGATTGAGATTCGGGTTGTCCTTTTTGGGCATTACTCTATCCGTTGACAGCTGAAAGCTATCAAAGCCGTTGAACTCATCGAGGCCTTCGTTTTGACAGGTTATGGCTCCCGTAACTCTAAACGAGCCAGAAGTTATGGCCGTCCGAATAATCGATATCTACAGGGTGCAACATCCACGGTGCAAGGTGCAACATCCGTCCGAAATGACGAAACAGTGCCGTACGACTTTTTGAAATGCGTGCATGGATTTGAAGCGGAACAGTACCATGGTGCACCACTCTCCAACGATGGTAAATCAAAGACCAGCCACCGTAATCCCGTTTTACCGTAAAATCCCACGCGTCGAAAAAACGAAAGGTAAAAAACTTACGAGACCCGATAGAGATTCGGGTTGACCTTTTTGGGCATTAATATATCCGTTGACGGCTGAAAGCAATCAAAGCCATAGAACTCATCGAGGCCTTCGTTTTGACATGTTATGGTGCCCGTAACTCTAAACGAGCCAGAAGTTATGGCCGTCCGAATAATCGATATCTACAGGGTGCAACATCCACGGTGCAAGGTGCAACATCCGTCCGAAATGGCAAAACAGTGCCGTACGACTTTTAGAAATGCGTGTATGTATTTCAAATGGAACGGTACCATGGTGCACCACTCTCCAGCGATGGTAAGTCGAAGACGGGCCACCGTAATCCTGTTTTACAGTAAAAATCCACGTGTCGAAAAAACGAAGGGTAAAAAACTTACGAGACCCGATTGAGATTCGGGTTGTCCTTTCTGGGCATTAATCTATCCGTTGATGGCTGAAAGCTGTCAAAGCCATAGAACTCATCGAGGCCTTCGTTTTGACAGGTTATGGCTCCCGTAATTCTAAACGAGCCAGAAGTTATGGCCGTCCGAATAATCGATATCTACAGGGTGCAACATCCACGGTGCAAGGTGCAACATCCGTCCAAAATGGCGAAACAGTGTCGTACGACTTTTAGAAATGCGTGCATGGATTTGAAACGGAACAGTACCATGGTGCACCAATCTCCAGTGATGGAAAGTCGAAGACGGGCCACGGTAATCCTGTTTTACCGTAAAAATCCACGTGTCGAAAAAACGAAGGGTAAAAAACATACGAGACCCGATTGAGATTCGGGTTGTCCTTTTTGTGCATTAATCTATCCATTGACAGCTGAAAGCTGTCAAAGCCGTAGAACTCATCGAGGCCTTCGTTTTGACAGGTTATGGCTCCCGTAACTCTAAACGAGCCAGAAGTTATTGCCGTCCGAATAATCGATATCTACAGGGTGCAACATCCATGGTGCAAGGTGCAACATCCGTCCGAAACGGGGAAACAGTCCCGTACGACTTTTAGAAATACGTGTATGGATTTGAAATGGAACAGTACCATGGTGCACCACTCTCCAGCGATGGGAAGTCGAAGACGGGCCACGGTAATCCTGTTTTACCGTAAAAATCCACGTGTCGAAAAAACGAAGGGTAAAAAACTTACGAGACCCGATTGAGATTTGGGTTGTCCTTGTTGGGCATTAATCTATGCGTTGACGGCTGAAAGCTGTCAAAGCTGTAGAATTCATCGAGGCCTTCGTTTTGACAGGTCATGGCTCCTGTAACTCTAAACGAGCCAGAAGTTATGGCCGTTTGAATAATCGATATCTACAGGGTGCAACGTCCACGGTGCATGGTGCAACATCCGTCCGAAATGGTGTAACGGTGCCGTACGACTTTTAGAAATACGTGCATGGACTTGAAACGCAACTGTACCATGGTGCAACACTCTCCAGCGATGGGAAGTCGAAGACGGGCCACGGGAATCCCGTTTTACCGTAAAAATCCACATGTCGAAAATACGAAGGGTAAAAAACTTACGAGACCCGATTGAGATTCGGGTTGTCCTTTTTGGGCATTAATCTATCCGTTGATGGCTGAAAGCAGTCAAAGCCGTAGAACTCATCGATGCCTTCGTTTTGACAGGTTATGGCTCCCGTAATTCTAAACGAGCCAGAAGTTATGGCCGTCCGAATAATCGATATCTACAGGGTGCAACATCCACGGTGCAAGGTGCAACATCCGTCCGAAATAGCGAAACAGTGTCGTACGACTTTTAGAAATGCGTGCATGGATTTGAAACGGAACAGTACCATGGTGCACCACTCTCCAACGATGGAAAGTCGAAGACGGGCCACGGTAATCCTGTTTTACCGTAAAAATCCACGTGTCGAAAAAACGAAGGGTAAAAAACATACGAGACCCGATTGAGATTCGGGTTGTCCTTTTTGTGCATTAATCTATCCATTGACTGCTGAAAGCTGTCAAAGTCGTAGAACTCATCTAGGCCTTCGTTTTGACAGGTTATGGCTCCCGTAACTCTAAACGAGCCAGAAGTTATTGCCGCCCGAATAATCGATATCTACAGGGTGCAACATCCACCGTGCAAGGTGCAACATCCGTCCGAAATGGCGAAACAGTGTCGTACGACTTTTAGAAATGCGTGCATGGATTTGAAATGGAACAGTACCATGGTGCACCACACTCCAGCGATGGTAAATCGAAGGCCAGCCACGGTAATCCTGTTTTACCGTAAAAATCCACGTGTCGAAGAAACGTAGGGTAAAAAACTTACGAGACCCGATTGAGATAAGGGTTGTCCTTTTTGGGAATTAATCTATCCGTTGACGGCTGAAAGCTGTCAAAACCGTAGAACTCATCGAGGCCTTCGTTTTGACAGGTTATGGATTTTGTAGCTCTAAACGAGCCAGAAGTTATGGCCGTCCGAATAATCGATATCTACAGGGTGCAACATCCACGGTGCAAGGTGCAACATCCGTCCGAAATGGAGAAACAGTGTCGTACGACTTTTAGAAATGCGTGCATGGATTTGAAATAGAACAGTACCATGGTGCACCACTCTCCAGCGATGGAAAGTCGAAGACGGGCCACGGTAATCCCGTTTTACCGTAAAAATCCACGTGTCGAAAAAACGAAGGGTAAAAAACTTACGAGACCCGATTGAGATTCAGGTTGTCCGTTTTGGGCATTACTCTATCCGTTGATGGCTGAAAGCTGTCAAAGCCGTTGAACTCATCGAGGCCTTCGTTTTGATAGGTTATGGCTCCCGTAACTCTAAACGGGCCTGAAGTTATGGCCGTCCGAATAATCGATATCTACAGGGTGCAACATCCACGGTGCAAGGTGCAACATCCATCCGAAATGGCGAAACAGTGCCGTACGACTTTTAGGAATGCGTGCATGGATTTGAAGCGGAACAGTACCATGGTGCACCACTCTCCAACAATGGTAAATCGAAGACCATCCACCGTAATCCCGTTTTACCATAAAATCCCACGTGTCGAAAAAACGAAGGGTAAAAAACTTACGAGACCCGATAGAGATTCGGGTTGTCCTTTTTGGGCATTAATCCATCCGTTGATGGCTGAAAGCAATCAAAGCCAAAGAACTCATCGAGGCCTTCGTTTTGACATGTTATGGCGCTCGTAACTCTAAACGAGCCAGAAGATATGGCCGTCCGAATAGTCGATATGTACAGGGTGCAACATCCACGGTGCAAGGTGCAACATCCGTCCGAAATGGCGAAACAGTGCCGTACGACTTTTAGAAATGCGTGTATGGATTTGAAATGGAATGGTACCATGGTTCACCACTCTCCAGTGATGGTAAGTCGAAGACGGGCCACCGTAATCCTGTTTTACCGTAAAAATCCACGTGTCGAAAAAACGAAGGGTAAAAAACTTACGAGACCCGACTGAGATTTGGGTAGTCCTTTCTGGGCATTAATCAATCCGTTGATGGCTTAAAGCTGTCAAAGCCGTAGAACTCATCGAGGCCTTCGTTTTGACAGGTTATGGCTCCCGTAATTCTAAACGAGCCAGAAGTTATGGCCGTCCGAATAATCGATATCTACAGGGTGCAACATCCACGGTGCAAGGTGCAACATCCGTCCGAAATGGCGAAACAGTGTCGTACGACTTTTAGAAATGCGTGCATGGATTTGAAACGGAACAGTACCATGGTGCACCACTCTCCAGCGATGGAAAGTCGAAGACGGGCCACGGTAATCCTGTTTTACCGTAAAAATCCACGTGTCGAAAAAACGAAGGGTAAAAGACATACGAGACCCGATTGAGATTCGGGTTGTCCTTTTTGTGCATTAATCTATCCATTGACAGCTAAAAGCTGTAAAGGCTGTAGAACTCATCGAGGCCTTCGTTTTGACAGGTTATGGCTCATGTAACTCTAAACGAGCCAGAAGTTATTGCCGTCCGAATAATCGATATCTACAGGGTGCAATATCCATGGTGCAAGGTGCAACATCCGTCCGAAACGGAGAAACAGTGCTGTACGACTTTTAGAAATTTGTGTATGGATTTGAAATGGAATAGTACCATGGTGCACAACTCTCCAGCAATGGGAAGTCGAAGACGGGCCACGGTAATCCTGTTTTACCGTAAAAATCCACGTGTCGAAAAAACGAAGGGTAAAAAACTTACGAGACCCGATTGAGATTCGGGTTGTCCTTGTTGGGCATTAATCTATCCGTTGACGGCTGAAAGCTGTCAAAGCTGTAGAACTCATCGAGGCCTTCGTTTTGACAGGTTATGGCTCTTGTAACTCTAAACGAGCCAGAAGTTATGGCCGTTTGAATAATCGATATCTAAAGGGTGCAACGTCCACGGTGCATGGAGCAACATCCGTCCGAAATGGTGAAACGGTGTCGTACAACTTTTAGAAATGCGTGCATGGATTTGAAACGCAACAGTACCATGGTGCAACACTCTCCAGCGATGGGAAGTCGAAGACGGGCCACGGTAATCCCGTTTTACCGTAAAAATCCACATGTCGAAAATATGAAGGGTAAAAAACTTACGAGACCCGATTGAGATTCGGGTTGTCCTTTTTGGGAATTAATCTATCCGTTGATGGCTGAAAGCTATCAAAGCCGTAGAACTCATCGAGGCCTTCGTTTTGACAGGTTATGGCTCCCGTAACTCTAAACGAGCCAGAAGTTATGGCCGTCCGAATAATCGAAATCTACAGGGTGCAACATCCACGGTGCAAGTTGCAACATCCGTCCGAAATGGCGAAACAGTGTCGTACGACTTTTAGAAATGCGTGTATGGATTTGAAATGGAACAGTACCATGGTGCACCACTCTCCAGCGATGGGAAGTCGAAGACGGGCCACGGTAATCCTGTTTTACCGTAAAAATCCACGTGTCGAAAAAACGAAGGGTAAAAAACTTACGAGACCCGATTGAGATTCGGGTTGTCCTTTTTGGGCATTAATCTATCCGTTGACGGCTGAATGATGTCATAGACGTAGAACTCATCGAGGCCTTCATTTTGATAGGTTATGGCTCCCGTAACTCTAAACGAGCCAGAAGTTATGGCCGTTTGAATAATCTATATCTACAGGGTGCAACATCCACGGTGCAAGGTGCAACATCCGTCCGAAATGGCGAAACAGTGCCGTACGACTTTTAGAAATGCGTGAATGGATTTGAAATGGAACAGTACCATGGTGCACCACTCTCCGGCGATGGTAAATCGAGTACCAGCCACCGTTATCCCGTTTTACCTTAAAAATCCACGTGTCGAAAAAACGAAGGGAAAAAAACTTACGAGACCCGATTGAGATTCGGGTTGTCCTTTTTGGGCATTAATCTATCCGTTGACGGCTGAAAGCAGTCAAAGCCATAGAACTCATCGAGGCCTTCGTTTTGACATGTTATGGCGCCCGTAACCCTAAATGAGCCAAAAGTTATGGCCGTCCGATTAATCGATATCTACAGGGTGCAACATCCACGGTGCAAGGTTCAACATCCGTCCGAAATGGCGAAACCGTGCCGTACGAATTTTAGAAATGCGTGTATGGATTTGAAACGCAACGGTACCATGGTGCAACACTCTCCAGCGATGGGAAGTCGAAGACGGGCCACGATAATCCCGTTTTACCGTAAAAATCCACGTGTCGAAAATACGAAGGGTAAAAAACTTACGAGACCCGATTGAAATTCGGGTTGTCCTTTTTGGGCATTAATCTATCCGTTGACGGCTGAAAGCTGTCAAAGCCGTAGAACTCATCGACGCCTTCGTTTTGACATGTTATGGCGCCCGTAACTCTAAAGGAGCCAGAAGTTATGGCCGTCCGAATAATCGATATCTACAGGGTGCAACATCCACGGTGCAAGGTGCAACATCCGTCCGAAATGGCGAAACAGTATCGTACGACTATTAGAAATGCGTGCATGGATTTGAAACGGAACAGTACCATGGTGCACCACTCTCCAGCGATGGAAAGTCGAAGACGGGCCACGGTAACCCTGTTTTACCGTAAAAATCCACGTGTCGAAAAAACGATGGGTAAAAAACATACGAGACCTGATTGAGATTCGGGTTGTCCTTTTTGTGCATTAATCTATCCATTGACTGCTGAAAGCTTTCAAAGCCGTAGAACTCATCTAGGCCTTCGTTTTGACAGGTTATGGCTCCCGTAACTCTAAATGAGCCAGAAGTTATTGCCGTCCGAATAATCGATATCTACAGGGTGCAACATCCACGGTGCAACGTGCAACATCCGTCCGAAATGGCGAAACAGTGTCGTACGACTTTTAGAGATGCGTGCATGGATTTGAAATGGAACAGTACCATGGTGCACCACTCTCCAGTGATGGTAAATCGAAGGCCAGCCACGGTAATCCTGTTTTACCGTAAAAATCCACGTGTCGAAAAAACGTAGGGTAAAAAACTTACGAGACCCGATTGAGATTAGGGTTGTCCTTTTTGGGCATTAATCTATCCGTTGACGGCTGAAAGCAGTCAAAACCGTAGAACTCATCGAGGCCTTCGTTTTGACAGGTTATGGCTTTTGTAGCTCTTAACGAGCCAGAAGTTATGGCCGTCCGAATAATCGATATCTACAGGGTGCGACATCCACGGTGCAAGGTGCAACATCCGTCCGAAATGGGGAAACAGTGCCGTACGACTTTTAGAAATGCGTGCATGGATTTGAAACAGAACAGTACCATGGTGCACCACTCTCCAGCGATGGAAAGTCGAAGACGGGCCACGGTAATCCCGTTTTACCGTAAAAATCCACGTGTCGATAAAACGAAGTGTAAAAAACTTACGAGACCTGATTGAGATTCGGGTTGTCCTATTTAGGCATTACTCTATCCGTTGACGGATGAAAGCTGTCAAAGCCGTTGAACTCGTCGAGGCCTTTGTTTTGACAGGTTATGGCTCCCGTAACTCTAAACGAGCCAGAAGTTATGGCCATCCGAATAATCGATATCTACAGGGTGCAACATCCACGGTGCAAGGTGCAACATCCATCCGAAATGGAGAAACAGTGCCGTACGACTTTTAGAAATGCGTGCATGGATTTGAAGCGGAACAGTACCATGGTGCACCACTCTCCAACGATGGTAAATCGAAGACCAGCCACCGTAATCCCGTTTTACCGTAAAATTCCACGTGTCGAAAAAACGAAGGGTAAAAAACTTACGAGACTCGATAGAGATTCGGGTTGTCCTTTTTGGGCATTAATCTATCCGTTGACGGCTGAAAGTTGTCAAAGCCATAGAACTCATCGAGGCCTTCGTTTTGATAGATTATGGCTCCCGTAACTCTAAACGAGCCAGAAGTTATGGCCGTCCGAATAATCGATATCTACAGGGTGCAACATCCCCGGTGCAAGGTGCGACATCCGTCCGAAATGCCGAAACAGTGCCGTACGACTTTTAGAAATGTGTGAATGGATTTGAAGCGGAACAGTACCATGGTGCACCACTCTCCAGTGATGGGAAGTCGAAGACGGGCCACGGTAATCCTGTTTTACCGTAAAAATCCACGTGTCGAAAAAACGAAGGGTAAAAAACTTACGAGACCCGATTGAGATTCGGGTTGTCCTTTTTGGCCATTAATCTATCCATTGACGGCTGAAAGCTGTCAAAGCCGTAGAACTCATCGAGGCCTTCGTTTTGACAGTTTATGGCTCCCGTAACTCTAAACGAACCAGAAGTTATGGTCATCCGAATAATCGATATCTACAGGGTGCAACATCCACGGTGCAAGGTGCAACATCCGTCCGAAATGGCGAAACAGTGCCGTATGACTTTTAGAAATGTGTGCATGGATTTGAAACGGAACAGCACCATGGTGCACCACTCTCCAACGATGGGAAGTCGAAGACGGGCCACGGTAATCCTGTTTTACCGTTAAAATCCACGTGTCGAAAAAACGAAGGGTAAAAACTTACGAGACCCGATTGAGATTCGGGTTGTCCTTTTTGGGCATTAATCTATCCGTTGATGGCTGAAAGCTGTCAAAGCCGTAGAACTCATCGAGGCCTTCGTTTTGACAAGTTATGGCTCCCGTACCTCTAAACGAGCCAGAAGTTATGGCCGTTTGAATAATGGATATCTACAGGTTGCAACATCCACGGTGCATGGTGCAACATCCGTCCGAAATGGTAAAACAGTGCCGTACGACTTTTAGAAATGCGTGCATGGATTTGAAACGAACTGTACCATGGTGCACCACTCTCCAGCGATGGGAAGTCGAAGACGGGCCACGGTAATCCCGTTTTACCGTAAAAATCCACGTGTCGAAAAAACGAAGGGTAAAAAACTTACTAGACCCGATTGAGATTCGGGTTGTCCTTTTTGGGCATTAATCTATCCGTTGATGGCTGAAAGCTGTCAAAGTCGTAGAACTCATCGAGGCCTTCGTTTTAACAGGTTATCACTCCCGTAACTCTAAACGAGCCAGAAGTTATGGCCGTCCGAATAATCGATATCTACAGGGTGCAACATCCACGCTGCAAGGTGCAACATCCGTCCGAAATGGAGAAACAGTGCCGTACGACTTTTAGAAATGCGACCATGGATTTGAAACGGAACAGTACCATGGTGCACCACTCTCCAGCGATGGTAAATCGAAGGCCATCCACGGTAATCCTGTTTTACCGTAAAAATCCACGTGTCGAAAAAACGAAGGGTAATAAACTTACGAGACCCGATTGAGATTCGGGTTGTCCTTTTTGGGCATTAATCTATCTGTTGACGGCTGAATGCTGTCAAAGACGTAGAACACATCGAGGCCTTCGTTTTTATAGGTTATGGCTCCCGTAACTCTAAACGAGCCAGAAGTTATGGCCGTTTGAATAATCGATATCTACAGGGTGCAACATCCACGGTGCAAGGTGCAACATCCGTCCGAAATGGTGAAACAGTGCCGTACGACTTTTAGAAATGCGTGCATGGATTTGAAACGGAACAGTACCATGGTGCACCACTCTCCAGCGATGGAAAGTCGAAGACGGGCCACGGTAATCCCGTTTTACTGTAAAAATCCACGTGTCGAAAAAACGAAGGGTAAAAAACATACGAGACCCGATTGAGATTCGGGTTGTCCTTTTTGGGCATTAGTCTATCCGTTGACGGCTGAAAGCTGTCAAACACGTTGAACTCATCGAGGCCTTCGTTTTGACAGGTTATGGCTCCCGTAACTCTAAACGAGCCAGAAGTTATGGCCGTCCGAATAATCGATATCTATAGGGTGCAACATCCACCGTGCAAGGTGCAACATCCATCCGAAATGGCAAAACAGTGCCGTACGACTTTTAGAAATGCATGCATGGATTTGAAGCGGAACAGTACCATGGTGCACCACTCTCCAACGATGGTAAATCGAAGACCAGCCACCGTAATCCCGTTTTACCGTGAAATTCCACGTGTCGAAAAAACGAAGGGTAAAAAACTTACGAGACCCGATAGAGATTCGGGTTGTCCTTTTTGGGCATTAATCTATCCGTTGACGACTGAAAGTTGTCAAAGCCATAGAACTCATCGAGGCCTTCGTTTTGACAGATTATGGCTCTCGTAACTCTAAACGAGCCAGAAGTTATGGCCGTTCGAATAATCGATATCTACACGGTGCAACATCCACGGTGCAAGGTGCGACATCCGTCCGAAGTGGCAAAACAGTGCCGTACGACTTTTAGAAATGTGTGAATGGATTTGAAGCGGAACAGTACCATGGTGCACCACTCTCTAGTGATGGGAAATCAAAGACGGGCCACGGTAATCCTGTTTTACCGTAAAAATCCACGTGTCGAAAAAACGAAGGGTAAAAAACTTACGAGACCCGATTGAGATTCGGGTTGTCCTTTTTGGCCATTAATCTATCCATTGACGGCTGAAAGCTGTCAAAGCCGTAGAACTCATCAAGGCCTTCGTTTTGACAGGTTATGGCTCCCGTAACTCTAAACGAGCCAGAAGTTATGGCCGTCCGAATAATCGATATCTACAGGGTGCAACATCCACGGTGCAAGCTGCAACATCCGTCCGAAATGGCGAAACAGTGCCGTACGACTTTTAAAAATGCGTGCATGGATTTGAAACGGAACAGCAACATGGTGCACCACTCTCCAATGATGGGAAGTCGAAGACGGGCCACGGTAATCCTGTTCTACCGTAAAAATCCACGTGTCGAAAAAACGAAGGGTAAAAAACTTACGAGACCCGATTGAGATTTAGGTTGTCCTTTTTGGGCATTAATCTATCCGTTGACGGCTGAAAGCGGTCAAAGCCGTAGAACTCATCGAGGCCTTCGTTTTGACAGGTTATGGCTCCCGTACCTCTAAACGAGCCAGAAGTTATGGTCGTTCGAATAATCGATATCTACAAGTTGCAACATCCACGGTGCATGGTGCAACATCCGTCCGAAATGGGAAAACAGTGTCGTACGACTTTTAGAAATGCGTGCATGGATTTGTAACGAACAGTACCATGGTGCACCACTCTCCATTGATGGAAAGTCGAAGACGGGCCACGGTAATCCCGTTTTACCGTAAAAATCCACGTGTCGAAAAAACGAAGGGTAAAAAAACTTACGAGACCTGATTGAGATTCAGGTTGTCCATATTGGGCATTAATCTATCCGTTGACGGCTGAAAGCAATCAAACCCGTAGAACTCATCAAGGCCTTCGTTTTGACAGGTTGTGGCTTCCGTAACTCTAAACGAGCCAGAAGTTATGGTCGTCCGTATAATCGATATCTACAGGGTGCAACATCCACGGTGCAAGGTGCAACATCCGTCCGAAATGGCGAAACAGTGCCGTACGACATTTAGCAATGCATGCATGGATTTGAAACGGAACAGTACCTTGGTGCACCACTCTCCAGCGATGGTAAATCGAAGGCCAGCTACGGTAATCCTGTTTTACTGTAAAAATCCACGTGTCGAAAAAACGAAGGGTAAAAAACTTACGAGACCCGATTGAGATTCGGGTTGTCCTTTTTGGGCAGTAATCTATCCGTTGATGGCTGAAAGATGTCAAAGCCGTAGAACTCATCGAGGCCTTCGTTTTTAAAGGTTATGGCTCCCGTAACTCTAAACGAGCCAGAAGTTATGGCCGTCCGAATAATCGATATCTACAGGGTGCAACATCCACGGTGCAAGGTGCAACATCCGTCCGAAATGGCGAAACAGTGCCGTACGACTTTTATAAATGCGTATATGGATTTGAAATGGAACAGTACCATGGTGCACCACTCTCCAGCGATGGGAAGTCGAAGACGGGCCACGGGAATCCTGTTTTACCGTAAAAATCCACGTGTCGAAAAAACGAAGGGTAAAAAACTTACGAGATCCGATTGAGATTCGGGTTGTCCTTTTTGGGCATTAATCTATCCGTTGACGGCTGAAAGCTGTCAAACCCGTAGAACTCATCGAGGCCTTCGTTTTGACATGTTATGGCTCTCGTAACTCTAAACGAGCCAGAAGTTATGGCCGTTTGAATAATCGATATCTACAGGGTGCAACATCCACGGTGCAAGGTGCAAGGTGCAACATCCGTCCGAAATGGCGAAACAGTGCCGTACGACTTTTAGAAATGCGTGCATGGATTTGAAACGGAATAGTACCATGGTGCACCACTCTCCAGCGATGGGAAGTCGAAGACGGGCTACGGCAATCACGTTTTACCGTAAAAATCCACATGTCGAAAAAACGAAGGGAAAAAACTTACGAGACCCGATTGAGATTCGGGTTGTCCTTTTTGTACGTTAATCTATCCGTTGACGGCTGAAAGCTGTCAAAGCAGTAGAACTCATCGAGGCCTTCGTTTTGACAGGTTATGGCTCCCGTAACTCTAAACGAGCCAGAAGTTATGGCCGTCCGAATAATCGATATCTAGAGGGTGCAACATCCACGGTGCAAGGTGCAACATCCGTCCGAAATGGCGAAACAGTGTCGTACGACTTTTAGAAATGCGTAAATAGATTTGAAACGGAACAGTACCATGGTGCACCACTCTCCAGCGATGGTAAATCGAAGACAAGGCACGGTAATCTCGTTTTACCGTAAAAATCCACGTGTCGAAAAAATGAAGGGTAAGAAACTTACGAGACCCGATTGAGATTCGGGTTGTCCTTTTTGGGAATTAATCTATCCGTTGACGGCCATAAGCTGTCAAAGCCGTAGAACTCATCGAGGCCTTCGTTTTGACAGGTTATGGCTTTTGTAATTCTAAACGAGCCAGAAGTTATGGCCTTCTGAATAATCGTTATCTACAGGGTGCAACATCCACGGTGCAAGGTGCAACATCCGTCTGAAATTGGGAAACAGGGTTGTATGACTTTTAGAAATGCGTGCATGGATTTGAAGCGGAACAGTACCATGGTGCACCACTCTACAGCGATGGTAAATCGAAGGCCAGCCACCGTAATCCTGTTTTACCGTAAAATTCCACGTGTCGAAAAAACGAAGGGTAAAAAACTTACGAGACCCGATTGAGATTCGGGTTGTCCTTTTTGGGCATTAATCTGTCCGTTGACTGCCATAAGCTGTCAAAGCCGTAGAACTCATCGAGGCCTTCGTTTTGACTGGTTATGGCTTTTGTAATTCTAAACGAGCCAGAAGTTATCGCCGTCCGAATAATCGATATGTACAGGGTGCAACATCCACGGTGCAAGGTGCAAGGTGCAACATCCGTCCGAAATGGCGAAATAGTGCCGTACGACTTTTAGAAATGCGTGCATGGATTTGAAACGGAACAGTACTATGGTGCATCACTCTCTAGCGATGGTAAATCGAAAACGAGGCACGGTAATCTCGTTTTACCGTAAAAATCCGTTGTCGAAAAAACGAAGGGTAAAAAACTTAGGAGATCCGATTGAGATTCGGGTTGTCCTTTTTGGGCGTCAATCTATCCGTTGACGGCTGAAAGCTGTCAAAGCCGTTGAACTCATCGAGGCCTTCGTTTCGACAGGTTATGGCTCCCGTAACTCTAAACGAGCCAGAAGTTATGGCCGTCCGAATAATCGATATCTACAGGGTGCAACATCCACGGTGCAAGGTGCAACATCCGTCCGAAATGGAGAAACATGGTTGTATGACTTTTAGAAATGCGTGCATGGATTTGAAGCGGAACAGTACCATGGTACACCACTCTCCAGCGATGGTAAATCGAAGACCAGCCACCGTAATCCCGTTTTACCGTAAAATTCCATGTGTCCAAAAAACGAAGGGTAAAATACTTACGAGACCCGATTAAGATTCGCGTTGTCCTTTTTGGGCATTAATCTATCCGTTGACGGCTGAAAGCTGTCAAAGCCATAGAACTCATCGAGGCCTTTGTTTTGACAGATTATGGCTCCCGTAACTCTAAACGAGCCAGAAGTTATGGCCCTCCGAATAATCGATATCTACAGGGTGCAACATCCACGGTGCAAGGTGCAACATCAGTCCGAAATGGCGAAACAGTGCCTTACGACTTTTAAAAATGCGTGCATGGATTTGAAACGGAACAGTACCATGGTGCACCACTCTCCAGCGATGGTAAATCGAAGGCCAGCCACGGTAATCCTGTTTTACCGTAAAAATCCACGTGTCGAAAAAACGAAGGGTAAAAAACTTAGGAGACCGGATTGAGATTCGGGTTGTCCTTTTTGGGCATTGATCTATCCGTTGACGGCTGAAAGCGGTCAAAGCCGCAGAACTCATCGAGTCCTTCGTTTTGATAGGTTATGGCTCCCGTAACTCTAAACGAGCCAGAAGTTACGGCCGTCCGAATAATCGATATTTACAGGGTGCAACATCCACGGTGCAAGGTGCAACATCCGCCCGAAATGGCGAAACAGTGTCGTACGACTTTTAGAAATGCGTGCATGGATTTCAAAAGGAACAGTACCATGGTTCACCACTTTCTAGCGATGGTAAATCGAAGACGAGGCACGGTAATCTCGTTTTACCATAAAAATCCGTTGTCGAAAAAACGAAGGGTAAAAAACTTACGAGATCCGATTGAGATTCGGGTTGTCCTTTTTGGGCGTCAATCTATCCGTTGACGGCTGAAAGCTGTCAAAGCCGTTGAACTCATCGAGGCCTTCGTTTCGACAGGTTATGGCTCACGTAACTCTAAACGAGCCAGAAGTTATGGCCGTCCGAATAATCGATATCTACAGGGTGCAACATCCACGGTGCAAGGTGCAACATCCGTCCGAAATGGGGAAACAGGGTTGTATGACTTTTAGAAATGCGTGCATGGATTTGAAGCGGAACAGTACCGTGGTGCACCACTCTCCAGCGATGGTAAATCGAAGACCAGCCACCGTAATCCCGTTTTACCGTAAAATTCCACGTGTCGAAAAAACGAAGGGTAAAAAACTTACGAGACCCGATTAAGATTCGCGTTGTCCTTTTTGGGCATTAATCTATCCGTTGACGGCTGAAAGCTGTCAAAGCCATAGAACTCATCGAGGCCTTCGTTTTGACAGATTATGGCTCCCGTAACTCTAAACGAGCCAGAAGTTATGGCCGTCCGAATAATCGATATCTACAGGGTGCAACATCCACGGTGCAAGGTGCAACATCCGTCCGAAATGGCGAAACAGTGTCATACGACTTTTAAAAATGCGTGCATGGATTTGAAACGGAACAGTACTATGGTGCAGACCCACGGGATCCAACACAGGAGGACCACTGGAAGGAGTTCAACAGGCTAGAACCAACGTTGCTACTAACGAGCCACCTGAAGAGTATGTACCGAAATTCCCTCGGGGGCAACCCCCAACAGACAATGCTGGATTAGCAGAAATCATTAGAAGAACTGTACGAGGTGGTTTGGCCAACAAAGACTTGGAAGGAGTAAATAGGAGTCCGTTCGCTCAGGAAATAAGGATGGCTCAGAACCCACCTAAGTTTAAGTTACCTAGCGTGGAGATATATGATGGCAAGACAGATCCAACAGATCACTTGATGAGGTACACCAGACACATGGAGGTGCTGGGGGCATCGGAGGAAGTGATGGCCCGATGCTTCCCTTTGTATTTGACGGACATAGCTGCGATGTGGTTTAGGCAGCTGGAAGAAGGATCTATCAGGACTTGGAGGGAGTTAGTGGAAAGGTTTTTGGGGCAGTTTCGGGTTCATGTCAAGAGACCGAAGAACGTGATGACACTAACATCGGTGAAGCAAAGAATGGATGAGTCGCTTAGAGCTTTTCTAACTCGATTCAGTGCAGCAGTCGCTTCGGTGGATCGGCCTGATCCATCGATGGTTTTAATGGCAGCAGTATCAGGAGTCAGGGAGGACTCTGATTTCAAGGTATCTCTGATTCGAGATCCCCCGCAAGATCTCGATGAATTCTTTCACGAGGCAGAAAAATTCCTTCGGCAAGAAGATGCAAGTACGGATTTAAAGGTGAAAAAGGTCAGTGCAATCGAGGTTGGAGCAGTATCCAGCGGTGGTTCGGATAAAGACAAAGGAAAAAGGAAATTGGATAATGATTCTGGAAACGCTAGGAAGCGATGGAAGGATCCAAAGTTTTCCACATACACAGGATTGAACGAGACGCTGGAGCGGATATACATGGATACTCGGAATCGCCTTCCCTACCGAAGGCCAGCCAGGAGAGAACCTTCTGAACGAGAGAAGGCATCAGGGAGGCATTGTCTCTTCCATGACTTAGACGGACATGACACCAACAGCTGCAGGCACTTGAAGGATATAATCGAGGAGCATGTAAGGAATGTACAGTTACAACAGTATGTCGGAGCTCGGAATGCAACGGTGGAGCAGAAGCAACCACCGACAACCTCTCGCCGTGATGATGAGAGACCCAGGGATGGTGGTCGATTGATCATTCACTAATCGGGATAATATGGAATAAGTAACGAACTATTAGCAAGCAACCAAGTCATTTACACATGTACGGGGACGGAGATAGCCCCTAGGCATGCTCTGAATGACGATAAAGCTGCAACGCTATGGTTTGTGAAATCTATCTTTTGCTTTTTGATTGGACATTACTTTTCTGTTTGGATTTTAGTTTTGGAGCTTGGATTGAGCCCCCGGTTTTGCTTGCTTTTTGACTTGGATTTTCCTTTGGATGATTGTTTTCGGTTTTGGATGCTGGTTTGGTTTTTTGGTTTTATGGTTTTGATTTAGATTTTGGATTGGATTTTGATTGGATTTTTATCTGGTTTTTGACAAATGGTCGTCGGGTATGTATTATGCCTGGCAAGGGTGAGTCACTTTGCCCGAACGTGGTAAATTGGCTCATTCAGGTCGTCGAGTATGCACTATGCTCGGCAAGGGTCCGGAGTGACCAGGATTCGGCCTAGGAATTAGGCCCTCTATTATCAATTGTTATTTTCAGGTCGTTGAGTATGGACTATGCTCAACAAGGGTCCGGAGAGATCAGGATTCGGCGTAGGACTTAAGCCATGGCATTGTTTAGCGCCCAGAGACACTGGGCCAAGGTCGTCAAGTGTGGATTACGCTTGGCAAGAACCCGGAGAGGTTAGCTCAACGTCCAGGGACACTGGACCAAGGTCGTCAAGTGTGGATTACGCTTGGCAAGAACCCGGAGAGGTTAGCTCAACGTCCAGGGACACTGGACCAAGGACATCAATTGTGGATTACGCTTGGCAAGAACCCGGAGAGGTTATGGATTTGGATATCGACCCGGAGAGGTCCCGGATTCGGTTATTGGCTATGGGATAAGGATGGATTGGAACTCAGTTGTCGAGTTCGAATGGATACGGAATTGGCTAAGGCTTTGGCTATTGGATCTGGAATTGGACATCGACTCGAAGCAGTAAAGGATTATATACTCAGGCAATATGGCTTCGGACTTCGGATATTGGATGCGGAACTATTCAAAACACGTCTTGTTGTCACAAGGCATGTTTTGGGGGGCAAAGTGTTATCCCATTTTTGGTCAAAACTTGGATATCAACAAATGGACGAGGAATGATGGATATCAAGACTGGAGATCAGTTGGAATCAAGGCTGCGATCGATATCGTCAAAATTTTGTTAAACTCCGATTGAGACGAAATTGGTTGGAGACAATGATAAGGACTAGAAAAGGCTATGTTTCAAATTTTAGGTTAATCGGAGTTCGTATGAAGGAAACATGATGGATTCAAGGTGGGAGAGGTATGCTGTTCGAATCCTTCAAGATGGAGTGCTCAGTTCGAATCCATCAGATTCGAACCCATCAAGATGGATTCGAACCCACCAAGCTCGCATCGATGGTACTTCGAATCGATGCGGACTCAATGGATACAAAGAACATGGATTCGAAGGATTGGAGGTGGATTCGAAGGGGATGGTTTCGAAGGATTGGAGATGGATTCGAAGGTCATGGAGTCGAAGGGTTTGGACTCGAAGATGATGGATTCGGACAATGGACATGGACTCGAAGATGATGGATACGAAGCAATGGACATGGATTCGAAGATGATGGATTCGAAGAGGATGGACTCGGAGGATGTGGACTCGAAGGAGGCGGCTTCGAAGAGCATGGATTCGAAAAGTATGGATTCGAAGGAGTCGGCCGTTTGGATACGAAGGGGATGGTTTCGAAATGGATGGTTTCGAAGCATGGGTTCGAACCTAGCTGTTGGGCGGATTCTCACCCAGAAGATCTCGAGACTAAGAAGTCACAGTTTCACCCGGGCTCGCAACCTCCACTTCGTTCGACAGCCAAGGAGCTCAAAACTAACCTAGAAGTCCATCCAACATTCTCAGTGTAGAAGCTCATTCGGCCCCAAGCTCATTCGGCCCCAAGCTTCATTCGGCCCAAGCCCTCCAATGCCGAACCAACACTACTACCGAGTCCCAAGACACCGGTCCAGGAGCCAGGCCGAATCAACCTTCTCCCCAACATGCCACCGAACCAAGCCTCTCCTCCATAGCCGGTCCAAACAAGCACCGAACGACACTCACTGCAGGACCAACCCTACTACCGAACCACATACATAACCGGTCCAAACAACCACCGGTCCACTCTCATTGCCGGTCCACACCTACCACCGGACCAAACTCCATGCCGAATGTAGCATCGCCGAACCAGATGATTGCCAGTCCAGACTGCTTCAGCCCGGGCCCACCAGCAGCTATATACATCCAAGACCCCTGCCCCCTACCTCACTCTATAAATAGAGGGGCAGGGGTACAACAATGGGGAACAAGTTTGAGAGCTCAAGCAAGGAAGGACCCTTCAAACTACTTTCATATACTTATATACGAAGTATTATACTTGTAATCTGAAAGAAAGAAGATAATAACATATAAAGTGGACGTAGACACATTCTGGCCGAACCACTATAAATCCGCGTGTCTTTTACATTTCAGCCCCTACTTCTTTTATATTTACATACTCATCTGAAATCATTGAAAATCACATATAATCAACTAAATCATACGACTTGGAGGTGTTTGTCCAATTTTTGTGCAAACACTAGCAGAACGCACGGAGCTCTGATCTTGAATCGATCATATCTTCCAAACCGTTGATCCAAATGCAATGAAATTTTTACAGGAGTTTACATACATGTGAAGAATGTTCTCACCAAATTTTTACAGGGCTTGGGGGCAGACCCATGGGATCCAACACAGGAGGACCTCTGGAAGGAGTTCAACAGGCTAGAACCAACGTTGCCACTAACGAGCCTAATGAAGAGTATGTACCGGAATTCCCTCGGGGGCAACCCCCAACAGACAATGCTGGATTAGCAGAAATCATTAGAAGAACTGTACGAGGTGGTTTGGCCAACAAAGACTTGGAAGGAGTAAATAGGAGTCCGTTCGCTCAGGAAATAAGGATGGCTCAGAACCCACCTAATTTTAAGTTACCTAGCGTGGAGATATATGATGGCAAGACAGATCCAACAGATCACTTGATGAGGTACACCAGACACATGGAGGTGCTGGGGGCATCGGAGGAAGTGATGGCCCGATGCTTCCCTTTGTATTTGACGGACATAGCTGCGATGTGGTTTAGGCAGCTGGAAGAAGGATCTATCAGGACTTGGAGGGAGTTAGTGGAAAGGTTTTTGGGGCAGTTTCGGGTTCATGTCAAGAAACCGAAGAACGTGATGACACTAACATCGGTGAAGCAAAGAATGGATGAGTCGCTTAGAGCTTTTCTAACTCGATTCAGTGCAGCAGTCGCTTCGGTGGATCGGCCTGATCCATCGATTGTTTTAATGGCAGCAGTATCAGGAGTCAGGGAGGACTCTGATTTCAAGGTATCTCTGATACGAGATCCCCCACAAGATCTCGATGAATTCTTTCACGAGGCAGAAAGATTCCTTCGGCAAGAAGATGCAAGTACGGATTTAAAGGTGAAAAAGGTCAGTGCAATCGAGGTTGGAGCAGTATCCAGCGGTGGTTCGGATAAAGACAAAGGAAAAAGGAAATTGGATAATGATTCTGGAAACGCTAGGAAGCGATGGAAGGATCCAAAGTTTTCCACATACACAGGATTGAACGAGACGCTGGAGCGGATATACATGGATACTCGGAATCGCCTTCCCTACCGAAGGCCAGCCAGGAGAGAACCTTCTGAACGAGAGAAGGCATCAGGGAGGCATTGTCTCTTTCATGACTTAGACGGACATGACACCAACAGCTGCAGGCACTTGAAGGATATAATCGAGGAGCATGTAAGGAATGGACAGTTACAACAGTATGTCAGAGCTCGGAATGCAACGGTGGAGCAGGAGCAACCACCGACAACCTCTCGCCGTGATGATGAGAGACCCAGGGATGGTGGTCGATTGATCATTCACTAATCGGGATAATATGGAATAAGTAACGAACTATTAGCAAGCAACCAAGTCATTTACACATGTACGGGGACGGAGATAGCCCCTAGGCATGCTCTGAATGACGATAAAGCTGCAACGCTATGGTTTGTGAAATCTATCTTTTGCTTTTTGATTGGACATTACTTTTCTGTTTGGATTTTAGTTTTGGAGCTTGGATTGAGCCCCCGGTTTTGCTTGCTTTTTGACTTGGATTTTCCATCGGATGATTGTTTTCGGTTTTGGATGCTGGTTTGGTTTTTTGGTTTTCTGGTTTTGATTTAGATTTTGGATTGGATTTTGATTGGATTTTTATCTGGTTTTTGGCAAATGGTCGTCGGGTATGGATTATGCCTGGCAAGGGGTGAGTCACTTTGCCCGAACGTGGTAAATTGGCTCATTCAGGTCGTCGAGTATGCACTATGCTCGGCAAGGGTCCGGAGTGACCAGGATTCGGCCTAGGACTTAGGCCCTCTATTATCAATTGTTATTTTCAGGTCGTTGAGTATGGACTATGCTCAACAAGGGTCCGGAGAGATCAGGATTCAGCTTAGGACTTAAGCCATGGCATTGTTTAGCGCCCAGGGACACTGGGCCAAGGTCGTCAAGTGTGGATTACGCTTGGCAAGAACCCGGAGAGGTTAGCTCAACGTCCAGGGACACTGGACCAAGGACATCAAATGTGGATTATGCTTGGCAAGAACCCGAAGAGATTATGGATTTGGATATCGACCCGGAGAGGTCCCGGATTCGGTTATTGGCTATGGGATAAGGATGGATTGGAACTCAGTTGTCGAGTTCGAATGGATACGGAATTGGCTAAGGCATTGGCTATTGGATCTGGAATTGGACATCGACTCGAAGCAGTCAAGGATTATATACTCAGGCAATATGGCTTCGGACTTCGGATATTGGATGCGGAACTATTCAAAACACGTCTTGTTGTCACAAGGCATGTTTTGGGGGGCAAAGTGTTATCCCATTTTTGGTCAAAACTGGGATATCAACAAATGGACGAGGAATGATGGATATCAGGACTGGAGATCAGTTGGAATCAAGGCTGCGATCGATATCGTCAAAATTTTGTTAAACTCCGATTGAGACGAAATTAGTTGGAGACAATGATAAGGACTAGAAAAGGCTATGTTTCAAATTTCAGGTTAATCGGAGTTCGTATGAAGGAAATATGATGGATTCAAGGTGGGAGAGGTATGCTGTTCGAATCCTTCAAGATGGAGTGCTCAGTTCGAATCCATCAGATTCGAACCCATCAAGTTGGATTCGAACCCACCAAGCTCGCATCGATGGTACTTCGAATCGATGGGGACTCGATGGATACAAAGAACATGGATTCGAAGGATTGGAGATGGATTCGAAGGTCATGGAGTCGAAGGATTGGAGATGGATTCGAAGGTCATGGAGTCGATGGGTTTGGACTCGAAGATGATGGATTCGGACAATGGACATGGACTCGAAGATGATGGATACGAAGCAATGGACATGGAATCGAAGATGATGGATTCGAAGAGGATGGACGGAGGATGTGGACTCGAAGGGGGCGGCTTTGAAGAGCATGGATTCGAAAAGTATGGATTCGAAGGAGTCGGCCTTATGGATACGAAGGGGATGGTTTCGAAATGGATGGTTTCGAAGCATGGGTTCGAACCTAGCGGAACGCACGGAGCTCTGATCTTGAATCGATCATATCTTCCAAACCGTTGATCCAAATGCAATGAAATTTTTACAGGAGCTTACATACATGTTGAAGAATGTTCTCACCAAATTTCAGCTCAATTGGATGATCTCTTGATCGATTCGAACCTTACTTCGAATCGATCCCGAGGTGGGCCCGGACCTCCAGATTTCGGGCATGTGGGCCCCTTCACGTGCCTGAAGTGGTCTTCCCGGATTTTAGGAGAAATATCAGCCTCCTACGCTTATAAATAGAGCCCCTGGTCATTCAGAAAAGGGGTCGGAGGTTCTAGAGAGTGAAAGAACGCTTGGATGCTGCCAGAATCATTCCATATCAACATTGTTGCTATTTATTTCAAGTTTTGGACATTGTAACTGCTGTAATCATCTGTAATCATCAAGGATAATCAAGAAAAGGATAAAAACTTTGGAGTGGACGTAGGCTGGAGATAGCTGAACCAATATAAAACTTGTGTCTCTGTTCTTTACTTTGGGATTATTGTTCAATATTTGCTGAGATCTGTTATTTGTGTTTGAATATTGTTGGTTTGTATTCATACACTGGTGCTTTCACGGTATTTGGGGTTTGTGACCAATTTTGGCACAAACACGTGCATGGATTTGAAACGGAACAGTACCATGGTGCACCACTCTCCAGCGATGGGAAGTCGAAGACGGGCCACGGTAATCCCGTTTTACCGTAAAAATCCACGTGTCAAAAAAACGAACGGTAAAAAACTTACGAGTCGCGATTGAGATTCGGGTTGTCCTTTTTGGGTATTAATCTATCCGTTGACGGCTGAAAGCAGTCAAAGCCGTTGAACTCATCGAGGCCTTCGTTTTGACAGGTTATGGCTCCCGTAACTCTAAACAAGTCAGAAGTTATGGCCGTCCGAATAATCGATATCCACAGGGTGCAACATCCACGGTGCAAGGTGCAACATCCATCCGAAATCGCGAAACAGTGCCGTACGACTTTTAGAAATGCGTGCACGGATTTGAAACGAAACAGTACCATGGTGCACCACTCTCCAGTGATGGTAAATCGAAGACCAGCCACAATAATCCTGTTTTACCATAAAAAACCACGTGTCGAAAAAACGAAGGGTAAAAAACTTACGAGACCCGATTGAGATTCGGGTTGTCCTTTTTGGGCACTAATCTATCCGTTGACGGCTGAAAGCTGTCAAAGCCATAGAACTCATCGAGGCCTTCGTTTTGACAGATTATGGCTCCCGTAACTCTAAACGAGCCAGAAGTTATGGCCGCCCGAATAATCGATATCTACAGGGTGCAATATCCACGGTGCTAGGTGCAACATACGTCCGAAATAGCGAAACAGTGCCGTACGACTTTTAGAAATGCGTGCATGGATTTGAAACGGAACAATGCCATGGTGCACCACTCTCCAACGATGGTAAATCGAAGACCAGCCACCGTAATCCTGTTTTACCGCAAAAATCCACGTGTCGAAAAAACGAAGGGTAAAATACTTACGAGACCCGATTGAGATTCGGGTTGTCCTTTTGGGCATTCATCTATCCGTTGACGGCTGAAAGCTGTCAAAGCCGTAGAACACATCGAGGTCTTCGTTTTGACAGGCTATGGCTCGTGTAACTCTAAACGAGCCAGAAGTTATGGCCGTCCGAATCATCGATATCTACAGGGTGCAACATCCACGGTGCAAGGTGCAACATCCGTCCGAAATGGCGAAACCGTGCCGTACGACTTTTAAAAATGCATGCACGGATTTAAAACGGAGCAGTACCATGGTGCACCACTCTCCAGCGATGGTAACTCGAAGACCAGCCACCGTAATCTTGTTTTACCGTAAAACACCACGCGTCAAAAAACGAAGGGTAAAAAACTTACGAGACCCGATTGAGATTCGGGTAGTCCTTTTTGGGCATTCATCTATCCATTGACGGCTGAAAGCTATCAAGGCCGTAGAACTCATCGAGGCCTTCGTTTTGACATGTTATGGCTCCCGTAACTCTAAACGAGCCAGAAGTTATGGCCGTTTGAATAACCGATATCTACAGGGTGCAACATCCACGGTGCATGGTGCAACATCCGTCCGAAATGGTGAAACAGTGCCGTATGACTTTTAAAAATGCGTGCATGGATTTGAAACGGAACAGTACCATGGTGCACCACTCTTCAGCGATGGGAAGTCGAAGACGGGCCACGGTAATCCCGTTTTACCGTAAAAATCCACGTGTCGAAAAAACGAAGGGTAAAAAACTTACGATACCCGATTGAGATTCGGGTTGTCCTTTTTGGGAATTAATCTATCCGTTGATGGGTGAAAGCTGTCAAAGCCGTAGAACTCATCGAGGCCTTCGTTTTGACAGGTTATGGCTCCCGTAACTCTAAACGAGCTAGAAGTTATGGCCGTTTGAATAATCGATATCTACAGGGTGCAACATCCATGGTGCATGGTGCAACATCCGTCTGAAATGGTGAAACAGTGCCGTACGACTTTTAGAAATGCGTGCATGGATTTGAAACGGAACAGTACCGAGGTGCACCACTCTCCAGCGACGGGAAGTCGAAGACGGGCCACTGTAATCCTGTTTTACCGTAAAAATCCACGTGTCGGAAAAACGAAGGGTAAAAACTTACGGGACCCGATTGAGATTCGGGTTGTACTTTTTGGGCATTAATCTATCCGTTGACGGCTGAAAGCTGTCAAAGCCGTAGAACTCATCAAGGCCTTCGTTTTGACAGGTTATGGCTTTTGTAATTCTAAACGAGCCAGAAGTTATGGCCGTCCGAATAATCGATATCTACAGGGTGCAACATCCACGGTGCAAGGTGCAAGGTGCAAGGTGCAACATCCGTCCGAAATGGCGAAACAGTGCCGTACGACTTTTAGAAATGCGTGCATGGATTTGAAACGGAACAGTACCATGGTGCACCACTCTCCAGCGATGGGAAGTTGAAGACGGGCCACGGTAATCCCGTTTTACCGTAAAAATCCACGTGTCAAAAAAACGAACGGTAAAAAACTTACGAGTCGCGATTGAGATTCGGGTTGTCCTTTTTGGGCATTAATCTGTCCATTGATGGCTGAAAGCTGTCAAAGCCGTTGAACTCATCGAGGCCTTCGTTTTGACAGGTTATGGCTCCCGTAACTCTAAACAAGTCAGAAGTTATGGCCGTCCGAATAATCGATATCTACAGGGTGCAACATCCACGGTGCAAGGTGCAACATCCGTCAGAAATGGCGAAACAGTGCCGTACGACTTTTAGAAATGCATGCATGGATTTGAAACGGAACAGTACCATGGTGCACCACTCTCCAGTGATGGTAAATCGAAGACCAGCCACAATAATCCCGTTTTACCATAAAAAACCACGTGTCGAAAAAACGAAGGGGAAAAAACTTACGAGACCCGATTGAGATTCGGGTTGTCCTTTTTGGGCACTAATCTATCCGTTGACGGCTGAAATCTGTCAAAGCCATAGAACTCATCGAGGCCTTCGTTTTGACAGATTATGGCTCCCGTAACTCTAAACGAGCCAGAAGTTATGGCCGCCCGAATAATCGATATCTACAGGGTGCAACATCCACGGTGCAAGGTGCAACATACGTCCGAAATGGCGAAACTGTGCCGTACGACTTTTAGAAATGCGTGCATGGATTTGAAACGGAACAATACCATGGTGCACCACTCTCCAGCGATGGTAAATCGAAGACCAGCCACCGTAATCCTATTTTACCGTAAAAATCCACGTGTCGAAAAAATGAAGGGTAAAAAACTTATGAGACCCGATTGAGATTCGTGTTGTCCTTTTTGGGCATTAATCTATCCGTTGATGGCTGAAAGCTGTCAAAGCCGTTGAAATCATCGAGGCCTTCGTTTTGACAGGTTATGGCTCCCGTATCTCTAAACGAGCCAGAAGTTATGGCCGTCCGAATAATCGATATCTACAGGATGCAACATCCACGGTGCAAGGTGCAACATCCGTCCGAAATGGCGAAACAGTGCCGTACAACTTTTAGAAATGCATGCATGGATTTGAAATGGAACAGTACCATGGTGCACCAGTCTCCAGCGATGGTAAATCGAAGGCCAGCCACGGTAATCCCGTTTTAACGTAAAAATCCACGTGTCGAAAAAACGAAGGGTAAAAAACTTACGAGACCCGATTGAGATTCGGGTTGTACTTTTTGGGCATTAATCTATCCATTGATGGCTGAAAGCAGTCAAAGCCGTAGAACTCATCGAGGCCTTCGTTTTGACAGGTTATGGCTCCCGTAACTCTAAACGAGCCAGAAGTTATGACCGTTTGAATAACCGATATCTACAGGGTGCAACATCCACGGTGCATGGTGCAACATCCGTCCGAAATGGTGAAACAGTGCCGTATGACTTTTAAAATGCGTGCATGGATTTGAAATGGAACAGTACCATGGTGCACCACTCTTCAGCGATGGGAAGTCGAAGACGGGCCACGGTAATCTCGTTTTACCGTAAAAATCCACGTGTCGAAAAAACGAAGGGTAAAAAACTTACGATACCCGAATGAGATTTGGGCTGTCCTTTTTGGGAATTAATCTATCCATTGATGGGTGAAAGCTGTCAAAGCCGTAGAACTCATCGAGGCCTTCGTTTTGACAGGTTATGGCTCCCGTAACTCTAAACGAGCTAGAAGTTATGGCCATTTGAATAATCGATATCTACAGGGTGCAACATCCATGGTGCATGGTGCAACATCCGTCTGAAATGGTGAAACAGTGTCGTACGACTTTTAGAAATGCGTGCATGGATTTGAAACGGAACAGTACCAAGGTGCATCACTCTCCAGCGATGGGAAGTCGAAGACGGGCCACGATAATCCCGTTTTACCGTGAAAATCCACGTGTCGAAAAAACGAAGGGTAAAAAACATACGAGACCCGAATGAGATTCGGGTTGTCCTTTTTGGGCATTAATCTATCCATTGATGGCTGAAAACTTTCAAAGCCGTAGAACTCATCGCGGCCTTCGTTTTAATAGGTTATGGCTCCCGTAACTCTAAACGAGGCAGAAGTTATGGCCGTCCGAATAATTGATATCTACAAGGTGCAACATCCACGGTGCAAGGTGCAACATCCGTCCGAAATGGCGAAACAGTGCCGTACGACTTTCAGAAATGCGTGCATGGATTTGAAACGGAACAGTACCATGGTGTACCACTCTCCAGCGATGGTAAATCGAAGACCAGCCACCGTAATCCTGTTTTACCGTAAAAATCCAAGTGTCGGAAAAACGAAGGGTAAAAACTTACGAGACCCGATTGAGATTCGGGTTGTTCTTTTTGGGCATTAATCTATCCGTTGATGGCTGAAAGCTGTCAAAGCCGTAGAACTCATCGTGGCCTTCGTTTTGACAGGTTATGGCTCCCGTAACTCTAAACGAGCCAGAAGTTATGGCCGTCCGAATAATCGATATCTACAGGGTGCAACATCCACGTGCAAGGTGCAACATGCGTCCGAAATGGCGAAACAGTGTCGTACGACTTTTAGAAATGCGTGCATGGATTTGAAATGGAACAGTACCATGGTGCACCACTCTCCAGCGATGGTAAATCGAAGGCCAGCCACGGTAATCATGTTTTACCGTAAAAATCCACGTGTCGAAAAAACGAAGGGTAAAAAACTTACGAGACCCGATTGAGATTCGGGTTGTACTTTTTTGGGCATTAATCTATCCGTTGACGGTTGAAAGAAGTCAAAGCCGTAGAACTCATCGAGGCCTACGTTTTGACAGGTTATGGCTCCCGTAACTCTAAACGAGCCAGAAGTTATGGCCGTGTGAATAATCGATATCTACAGGGTGCAACATCCACGGTGCAAGGTGCAACATCCGTCCGAAATGGCGAAACAGTGCCGTACGACTTTTAGAAATGCGCGCATGGATTTGAAACGGAACAGTACCATGGTGCACCACTCTCCAGCTATGGGAAGTAGAAGACGAGCCACGGTAATCCCGTTTTACTGTAAAAATCCACGTGCCGAAAAAACGAAGGGTAAAAAACTTACGAGTCCCGATTGAGATTCGGATTGTCCTTTTTGGGCATTAATCTATCCGTTGACGGCTGAAAGCTGTCAAAGCCGTTGAACTCATCGAGGCCTTCGTTTTGACAGGTTATGGCTCCCGTAACTCCAAACGAGTCAGAAGTTATCGTCGTTTGAATAATCGATATCTACAGGGTGCAACATCCACGGTGCAAGGTGCAACATCCGTCCGAAATGGTGAAACAGTGTCGTACGACTTTTAGAAATGCGTGCATGGATTTGAAACGGAACAGTACCATGATGCACCACTCTCCAGCGATGTGAAGTCGAAGACGGGCCACGGTAATCCCGTTTTACCGTAAAAATCCACGTGTCGAAAACGAAGGGTAAAAAACTTACGAGACCCGATTGAGATTCGGGTTGTCCTTTTTGGCATTAATCTATCCGTTGACGGCTGAAAGCTGTCAAAGCCGTTGAACTCATCGAGGCCTTCATTTTGACAGGTTATGGCTCCTGTTACTCTAAACGAGCCAGAAGTTATGGCCGTCCGAATAATCGATATCTACAGGGTGCAACATCCACGGTGCAAGGTGCAAGGTGCAACATCCGTCCGAAATGGCGAAACAGTGCCGTACGACTTTTAGAAATGCGTGCATGGATTTGAAACAGAACAGTACCATGGTGCACCACTCTCCAGCGATGGGAAGTCGAAGATGGGCCACGGTAATCCCGTTTTACCGTAAAAATCCACGTTTCAAAAAAACGAACGGTAAAAAACTTACGAGTCGCGATTGAGATTCGGGTTGTCCTTTTTGGGCATTAATCTATCCGTTGACGGCTGAAAGCTGTCAAAGCCGTTGAACTCATCGAGGCCTTCGTTTTGACAGGTTATGGCTCCCGTAACTCTAAACAAGTCAGAAGTTATGGTCGTCCGAATAATCGATATCTACAGGGTGCAATATCCACGGTGCAAGGTGCAACATCCGTCCGAAATGGCGAAACAGTGCCGTACGACTTTTAGAAATGCGTGCATGGATTTGAAACGGAACAGTACCATGGTGTACCACTCTCCAGCGATGGTAAATCGAAGACCAGCCACAATAATCCCGTTTTACAGTAAAAAACCACGTGTCGAAAAAACGAAGGGTAAAAAACTTACGAGACCCGATTGAGATTCGAGTTGTCCTTTTTGGGCATTAATCTATCCATTGATGGCTGAAAACTTTCAAAGCCGTAGAACTCATCGCGGCCTTCGTTTTAATAGGTTATGGCTCCCGTAACTCTAAACGAGGCAGAAGTTATGGCCGTCCGAATAATCGATATCTACAAGGTGCAACATCCACGGTGCAAGGTGCAACATCCGTCCGAAATGGCGAAACAGTGCCGTACGACTTTCAGAAATGCGTGCATGGATTTGAAACGGAACAGTACCATGGTGTACCACTCTCCAGCGATGGTAAATCGAAGACCAGCCACCGTAATCCTGTTTTACCATAAAAATCCACGTGTCGAAAAAACGAAGGGTAAAAAACTTACGAGACCCGATTGAGATTCGGGTTGTCCTTTTTGGGCATTAATGTATCCGTTGACCGCTGAAAGCTGTCAAAGCCGTCGAACTCATCGAGGCCTTCGTTTTGACAGGTTATGGCTCCCGTAACTCTAAACGAGCCAGAAGTTATGGCCGTCCGAATAATCGATATCTACAGGGTGCAACATCCACGGTGCAAGGTGCAACATCCGTCCGAAATGGCGAAACAGTGCCGTACAACTTTTAGAAATGCATGCATGGATTTGAAATGGAACAGTACCATGGTGCACCAGTCTCCAGCGATGGTAAATCGAAGGCCAGCCACGGTAATCTTGTTTTACCGTAAAAATCCACGTGTCGAAAAAACGAAGGGTAAAAAACTTACGAGACCCGATTGAGATTCGGGTTGTACTTTTTGGGCATTAATCTATCCGTTGACGGCTGAAAGCAGTCAAAGCCGTAGAACTCATCGAGGCCTTCGTTTTGACAGGTTATGGCTCCCGTTACTCTAAACGAGCCAGAAGTTATGGCCGTTTGAATAATCGATATCTACAGGGTGCAACATCCACGGTGCAAGGTGCAACATCCGTCCGAAATGGCAAAACAGTGCCGTACAACTTTTAGAAATGCACGCATGGATTTGAAACGGAACAGTACAATGGTGCACCACTCTCCAGCTATGGGAAGTCGAAGACGGGCCACGGTAATCCCGTTTTACTGTAAAAATCCACGTGTCGAAAAAACGAAGGGTAAAAAACTTACGAGTCCCGATTGAGATTCGGGTTGTCCTTTTTGGGCATTAATCTATCCGTTGATGGCTGAAAGCTGTCAAAGCCGTTGAACTCATCGAGCCCTTCGTTTTGACAGGTTATGGCTCCCGTAACTCCAAACGAGTCAGAAGTTATGGTCGTTTGAATAATCGATATCTATAGTGTGCAACATCCACGGTGCAAGGTGCAACATCCGTCCGAAATGGTGAAACAGTGCCGTACGACTTTTAGAAATGCGTGCATGGATTTGAAAGGGAACAGTACCATGATGCACCACTCTCCAGTGATGTGAAGTTGAAGACGGGCCACGGTAATTCCGTTTTACCGTAAAAATCCACGTGTCGAAAAACGAAGGGTAAAAAACTTAGGAGACCCGATTGAGATTCGGGTTGTCCTTTTTCGGCATTAATCTATCCGTTGACGGCTGAAAGCTGTCAAAGCCGTAGAAGTCATCGAGGCCTTCGTTTTTACAGGTTATGGCTCCCGTAACTCTGAACGAGCCAGAAGTTATGGCCGTCCGAATTATCGATATCTACAGGGTGCAACATCCACGGTGCAAGGTGCAACATCCGTCCGAAATGGCGAAACAGTGCCGTACGACTTTTAGAAATGCGTGCATGGATTTGAAATGGAACAGTACCATGGTGCACAAGTCTCCAGCGATGGTAAATCGAAGGCCATCCACGGTAATCCCGTTTTACCGTAAAAATCCACGTGTCGAAAAAACGAAGGGTAAAAAACTTACGAGACCCGATTGAGATTCGGGTTGTCCTTTTTGGGCACTAATCTACCCGTTGACGGCTGAATGCGGTCAAAGCTGTAGAACTCATCGAGGCCTTCGTTTTGACAGATTATGGCTCCCGTAACTCTAAACGAGCCAGAAGTTATGGCCGTTTGAATAATCGATATCTACAGGGTGCAACATCCACGGTGCAAGGTGCAACATCCGTCCGAAATGGTGAAACAGTGCCGTACGGCTTTTAGAAATGCGTGCATGGATTTGAAACGGAACAGTACCATGGTTCACCACTCTCCAGCGATGGGTAGTCGAAGACGGGCCACGGTAATCCCGTTTTACTGTAAAAATTCACGTGTCGAAAAAACGAAGGGTAAAAAACTTACGAGTCCCAATTGAGATTCGGGTTGTCCTTTTTGGGCATTAATCTATCCGTTGACGGCTGAAAGCTGTCAAAGCCGTTGAACTCATCGAGGCCTTCGTTTTGACAGGTTATAGGTCCCGTAACTCTAAACGAGTCAGAAGTTATGGTCGTTTGAATAATCGATATCTACAGGGTGCAACATCCACGGTGCAAGGTGCAACATCCGTCCGAAATGGTGAAACAGTACCGTACGACTTTTAGAAATGCGTGCATGGATTTGAAATGGAACAGTACCATGATGCACCACTCTCCAGCGATGTGAAGTCGAAGACGGGCTACGGTAATCCCGTTTTACCATAAAAATCCACGTGTCTAAAAAACGAAGGGTAAAAAACTTACGAGACCCGATTGAGATTCGGGTTGTCCTTTTTGGGCATTAATCTATCCGTTGACGGCTGAAAGCAGTCAAAGCCGTAGAACTCATCGAGGCCTTCGTTTTGACAGGTTATGGCTCCCGTAACTCTAAACGAGCCAGAAGTTATGGCCGTTTGAATAATCGATATCTACAGGGTGCAACATCCACGGTGCAAGTTGCAACATCCGTCCGAAATGGCGAAACAGTGCCGTACAACTTTTAGAAATGTGTGCATGGATTTGAAACGGAACAGTACCATGGTGCACCACTCACAGCGATGGGAAGTCGAAGACGGGCCACGGTAATCCCGTTTTACTGTAAAAATCCACGTGTCGAAAAAACGAAGGGTAAAAAACATACGAGTCCCGATTGAGATTCGGGTTGTCCTTTTTGGGCATTAATCTATCCGTTGACGGCTGAAAGCTGTCAAAGCCGTTGAACTCATCGAGGCCTTCATGTTGACAGGTTATGGCTCCTGTTACTCTAAACGAGCCAGAAGTTATGGCCGTCCGAATAATCGATATCTACAGGGTGCAATATCCATGGCGAAACAGTGTCGTACAACTTTTAGAAATGCATGCATGGATTTGAAATGAAACAGTACCATGGTGCACCAGTCTCCAGCGATGGTAAATCGAAGGCCAACCACGGTAATCCCGTTTTACCGTAAAAATCCACGTGTCGAAAAAACGAAGGGTAAAAAACTTACGAGACCCGATTGAGATTCGGGTTGTACTTTTTGGGCATTAATCTATCCGTTGACGGCTGAAAGAAGTCAAAGCCGTAGAACTCATCGAGGCCTACGTTTTGACAGGTTATGGCTCCCGTAACTCTAAACGAGCCAGAAGTTATGGCCATTTGAATAATCGATATCTACAGGGTGCAACATCCACGGTGCAAGGTGCAACATCCGTCCGAAATGGCGAAACAGTGTCGTACGACTTTTAGAAATGCGCGCATGGATTTGAAACGGAACAGTACCATGGTGCACCACTCTCCAGCTATGGGAAGTAGAAGACGAGCCACGGTAATCCCGTTTTACTGTAAAAATCCACGTGCCGAAAAAACGAAGGGTAAAAAACTTACGAGTCCCGATTGAGATTCGGGTTGTCCTTTTTGGGCATTAATCTATCCGTTGACGGCTGAAAGCTGTCAAAGCCGTTGAACTCATCGAGGCCTTCGTTTTGACAGGCTATGGCTCCCGTAACTCCAAACGAGTCAGAAGTTATCGTCGTTTGAATAATCGATATCTACAGGGTGCAACATCCACGGTGCAAGGTGCAACATCCGTTCGAAATGGTGAAACAGTGCCTTACGACTTTTAGAAATGCGTGCATGGATTTGAAACGGAACAGTACCATGATGCACCACTCTCCAGCGATGTGAAGTCGAAGACGGGCCACGGTAATCCCGTTTTACCGTAAAAATCCACGTGTCGAAAACGAAGGGTAAAAAACTTACGAGACCCGATTGAGATTCGAGTTGTCCTTTTTTGGCATTAATATATCCGTTGACGGCTGAAAGCTGTCAAAGCCGTAGAAGTCATCGAGGCCTTCGTTTTTACAGGTTATGGCTCCCGTAACTCTAAACGAGTCAGAAGTTATGACCGTCCGAATAATCGATATATACAGGGTGCAACATCCACGGTGCAAGGTGCAACATCCGTCCAAAATGGCGAAACAGTGCCGTACGACTTTTAGAAATGCGTGCATGGATTTGAAACGGAACAGTACCATGGTGCACCACTCTCCAGCGATGGGAAGTCGAAGACGGGCCACGGTAATCCCGTTTTACCGTAAAAATCCACGTGTCGAAAAAACGAAGGGTAAAAAACTAACGAGACCCGATAGTGATTCGAGTTGTCCTTTTTGGGCATTAATCTATCCGTTGACGGCTGAAAGCTGTCAAAGCCGTAGAACTCATTGAGGCCTTCGTTTTGACAGGTTATAGGTCCCGTAACTCTAAACGAGCCAGAAGTTATGGCCGTCCGAATAATCGATATCTACAGGGTGCAACATCCACGGTGCAAGGCGCAACATCCGTACGAAATGGCGAAACAGTGCCGTACGACGTTTAGAAATGCGTGCATGGATTTGAAATGGAACAGTACCATGGTACACAAGTCTCCAGCGATGGTAAATCGAAGGCCAGCCACGGTAATCCCGTTTTACCGTAAAAATCCACGTGTCGAAAAAACGAAGGTAAAAAACTTACGAGACCCGATTGAGATTCGGGTTGTCCTTTTTGGGCATTAATCTATCCGTTGACGGATGAAAGCGGTCAAAGCCGTAGAACTCATCGAGGCCTTCGTTTTGACAGGTTATGGCTCCCGTAACTCTAAACGAGCCAGAAGTTATGGCCGTTTGAATAATCGATATCTACAGGGTGCAACATCCACGGTGCAAGGTGCAACATCCGTCCGAAATGGCGAAACAGTGCCGTACGACTTTTAGAAATGCGTGCATAGATTTGAAACGGAACAGTACCATGATGCACCACTCTCGAGCGATGTGAAGTCGAAGACGGGCCACGGTAATCCCGTTTTACCATAAAAATCCACGTGTCGAAAAAACGAAGGGTAAAAAACTTACGAGACCCGATTGAGATTCGGGTTGTCCTTTTTGGGCACGAATCTATACGTTGACGGCTAAAATCTGTCAAAGCCGTAGAACTCGTCGATGCCTTCGTTTTGACAGGTTATGGCTCCCGTAACTCTAAACGAGTCAGAAGTTATGGTCGTTTGAATAATCGATATCTACAGGGTGCAACATCCACGGTGCAAGGTGCAACATCCGTCTGAAATGGTGAAACAGTGCCGTACGACTTTTAGAAATGCGTGCATGGATTTGAAACGGAACAGTACCATGATGCACCGCTCTCCAGCGATGTGAAGTCGAAGACGGGCCACGGTAATCCCGTTTTACCGTAAAAATCCACGTGTCGAAAAAACGAAGGGTAAAAAACTTACGAGACCCGATCGAGATTCGGGTTCTCCTTTTTGGGCATTAATCTATCCGTTGACGGCTGAAATCTGTCAAAGCCGTAGAACTCATCGAGGCCTTCGTTTTGACAGGTTATGGCTCCCGTAACTCTAAACGAGTCAGAAGTTATGGTCGTTTGAATAATCGATATCTACAGGGTGCAACATCGACGGTGCAAGGTGCAACATCCGTCCGAAATGGTGAAACAGTGCCGTACGACTTTTAGAAATGCGTGCATGGATTTGAAACGGAACAGTACCATGATGCACCACTCTCCAGCGATGGGAAGTCGAAGACGGGCCACGGTAATCCCGTTTTACAGTAAAAATCCACGTGTCGAAAAAACGAAGGGTAAAAAAGTTACGAGACCCGATTGAGATTCGGGTTCTACTTTTCGGGCATTAATCTATCCGTTGACGGCTGAAAGCTGTCAAAGCCGTAGAACTCATCGAGGCCTTCATTTTTACAGGTTATGGCTCCCGTAACTCTAAATGAGCCAGAAGTTATGACCGCCCGAATAATCGATATCTACAGGGTGCAACATCCACGGTGCAAGGTGCAACATCCGTCCAAAATGGCGAAACAGTGTCGTACGACTTTTAGAAATGCGTGCATGGATTTGAAACGGAACAATACCATGGTGCACCACTCTCCAGCGATGGTATATCGAAGACCAGCAACCGTAATCCTGTTTTATCGTAAAAATCCACGTGTCGAAAAAACGAAGGGTAAAAAACTAACGAGACCCGATAGTGATTCGAGTTGTCCTTTTTGGGCATTAATCTATCCGTTGACGGCTGAAAGCTGTCAAAGCCGTAGAACTCATTGAGGCCTTCGTTTTGACAGGTTATAGGTCCCGTAACTCTAAACGAGCCAGAAGTTATGGCCGTCCGAATAATCGATATCTACAGGGTGCAACATCCACGGTGCAAGGCGCAACATCCGTACGAAATGGCGAAACAGTGCCGTACGACGTTTAGAAATGCGTGCATGGATTTGAAATGGAACAGTACCATGGTACACAAGTCTCCAGCGATGGTAAATCGAAGGCCAGCCACGGTAATCCCGTTTTACCGTAAAAATCCACGTGTCGAAAAAACGAAGGTAAAAAACTTACGAGACCCGATTGAGATTCGGGTTGTCCTTTTTGGGCATTAATCTATCCGTTGACGGATGAAAGCGGTCAAAGCCGTAGAACTCATCGAGGCCTTCGTTTTGACAGGTTATGGCTCCCGTAACTCTAAACGAGCCAGAAGTTATGGCCGTTTGAATAATCGATATCTACAGGGTGCAACATCCACGGTGCAAGGTGCAACATCCGTCCGAAATGGCGAAACAGTGCCGTACGACTTTTAGAAATGCGTGCATGGATTTGAAACGGAACAGTACCATGATGCACCACTCTCGAGCGATGTGAAGTCGAAGACGGGCCACGGTAATCCCGTTTTACCATAAAAATCCACGTGTCGAAAAAACGAAGGGTAAAAAACTTACGAGACCCGATTGAGATTCGGGTTGTCCTTTTTGGGCACGAATCTATACGTTGACGGCTAAAATCTGTCAAAGCCGTAGAACTCGTCGATGCCTTCGTTTTGACAGGTTATGGCTCCCGTAACTCTAAACGAGTCAGAAGTTATGGTCGTTTGAATAATCGATATCTACAGGGTGCAACATCCACGGTGCAAGGTGCAACATCCGTCTGAAATGGTGAAACAGTGCCGTACGACTTTTAGAAATGCGTGCATGGATTTGAAACGGAACAGTACCATGATGCACCGCTCTCCAGCGATGTGAAGTCGAAGACGGGCCACGGTAATCCCGTTTTACCGTAAAAATCCACGTGTCGAAAAAACGAAGGGTAAAAAACTTACGAGACCCGATCGAGATTCGGGTTCTCCTTTTTGGGCATTAATCTATCCGTTGACGGCTGAAATCTGTCAAAGCCGTAGAACTCATCGAGGCCTTCGTTTTGACAGGTTATGGCTCCCGTAACTCTAAACGAGTCAGAAGTTATGGTCGTTTGAATAATCGATATCTACAGGGTGCAACATCGACGGTGCAAGGTGCAACATCCGTCCGAAATGGTGAAACAGTGCCGTACGACTTTTAGAAATGCGTGCATGGATTTGAAACGGAACAGTACCATGATGCACCACTCTCCAGCGATGGGAAGTCGAAGACGGGCCACGGTAATCCCGTTTTACAGTAAAAATCCACGTGTCGAAAAAACGAAGGGTAAAAAAGTTACGAGACCCGATTGAGATTCGGGTTCTACTTTTCGGGCATTAATCTATCCGTTGACGGCTGAAAGCTGTCAAAGCCGTAGAACTCATCGAGGCCTTCATTTTTACAGGTTATGGCTCCCGTAACTCTAAATGAGCCAGAAGTTATGACCGCCCGAATAATCGATATCTACAGGGTGCAACATCCACGGTGCAAGGTGCAACATCCGTCCAAAATGGCGAAACAGTGTCGTACGACTTTTAGAAATGCGTGCATGGATTTGAAACGGAACAATACCATGGTGCACCACTCTCCAGCGATGGTATATCGAAGACCAGCAACCGTAATCCTGTTTTATCGTAAAAATCCACGTGTCGAAAAAACGAAGGGTAAAAAACTTACGAGACCCGATTGAGATTCGGGTTGTCCTTTTTGGGCATTAATCTATCCGTTGACGGCTGAAAGCCGTCAAAGCCGTTGAACTCATCGAGGCCTTCATTTTGACAGGTTATGGCTCCCGGAACTCTAAACAAGCCAGAAGTTATGGCCGTCCGAATAATCGATATCTACAGGGTGCAACATCCACGGTGCAAGGTGCAACATCCGTCCGAAATGGCGAAACAGTGCCGTACAACTTTTAGAAATGCATGCATGGATTTGAAATGGAACAGTACCATGGTGCACCAGTCTCCAGCGATGGTAAATCGAAGGCCATCCACGGTAATCCTGTTTTACCGTAAAAATCCACGTGTCGAAAAAACGAAGGGTCAAAAACTTACGAGACCCGATTGAGATTTGGGTTGTACTTTTTGGGCATTAATCTATCCGTTGACGGCTGAAAGCAGTCAAAGCCGTAGAACTCATCGAGGCCTTCGTTTTGACAGGTTATGGCTCCCGTAACTCTAAACGAGCCAGAAGTTATGGCCGTTTGAATAATCGATATCTACAGGGTGCAACATCCACGGTGCAAGGTGCAACATCCGTCCGAAATGGCGAAACAGTGCCGTACGACTTTTAGAAATGCACGCATGGATTTGAAACGGAACAGTACCATGGTGCACCACTCTCCAGCTATGGGAAGTTGAAGACGGGCCACGGTAATCCCGTTTTACTGTAAAAATCCACGTGTCGAAAAAACGAAGGGTAAAAAACTTACGAGTCCCGATTGAGATTCGGGTTGTCCTTTTTGGGCATTAATCAATCCGTTGACGGCTGAAAGCTGTCAAAGCCGTTGAACTCATCGAGGCCTTCGTTTTGACAGGTTATGGCTCCCATAACTCCAAACGGGTCAGAAGTTATGGTCGTTTGAATAATCGATATCTACAGGGTGCAACATCCACGGTGCAAGGTGCAACATCCGTCCGAAATGGTGAAACAGTGCCGTACGACTTTTAGAAATGCGTGCATGGATTTGAAACGGAACAGTACAATGATGCACCACTCTCCAGCGACGTGAAGTCGAAGACGGGCCACGGTAATCCCGTTTTACTGCAAAAATCCACGTGTCGAAAAACGAAGGGTAAAAAACTTACGAGACCCGATTGAGATTCGGGTTATCCTTTTTGGGCATTAATCTATCCGTTGACGGCTGAAAGCTGTCAATGCCGTAGAAGTCGTCGAGGCCTTCGTTTTTACAGGTTATGGCTCCCGTAACTCTAAACGAGCCAGAAGTTATGACCGTCCGAATAATCGATATCTACAGGGTGCAACATCCACGGTGCAAGGTGCAACATCCGTCCAAAATGGCGAAACAGTGCCGTACGACTTTTAGAAATGCGTGCATGGATTTCAAACGGAACAGTACCATGGTGCACCACTCACCAGCGATGGGAAGTCGAAGACGGGCCACGGTAATCCCGTTTTACCGTAAAAATCCACGTGTCGAAAAAACGAAGGGTAAAAAACTTACGAGACCCGATTGAGATTCGAGTTGTCCTTTTTGGGCATTAATCTATCCGTTGATGGCTGAAAGCTGTCAAAGCCGTAGAACTCATCGAGGCCTTCGTTTTGACAAGTTATGGCTCCCGTAACTCTAAACGAGCCAGAAGTTATGGCCGTCCGAATAATCGATATCTACAGGGTGCAACATCCACGGTGCAAGGTGCAACATCCGTCCGAAATGGCGAAACAGTGCCGTACGACTTTTAGAAATGCGTGCATAGATTTGAAATGGAACAGTACCATGGTGCACAAGTCTCCAGCGATGGTAAATCAAAGGCCAGCCACGGTAATCCCGTTTTACCGTAAAAATCCACGTGTCGAAAAAACGAAGGGTAAAAAACTTACGAGACCCGATTGAGATTCGGGTTGTCCTTTTTGGGCATTAATCTATTCGTTGACGGCTGAAAGCGGTCAAAACCGTAGAACTCATCGAGGCCTTCGTTTTGACAGGTTATGGCTCCCGTAACTCTAAACGAGCCAGAAGTTATGGCCGTTTGAATAATCGATATCTACAGGGTGCAACATCCACGGTGCAAGGTGCAACATCCGTATGAAATGGCGAAACAGTGTCGTACGGCTTTTAGAAATGCGTGCACGGATTTGAAACGGAACAGTACCATGGTGCACCACTCTCCAGCGATGGGAAGTCGAAGACGGGCCACGGTAATCCCGTTTTACTGTAAAAATCCACGTGTCGAAAAAACGAAGGGTAAAAAACTTACGAGTCCCGATTGAGATTCGGGTTGTCCTTTTTGGGCATTAATCTATCCGTTGATGGCTGAAAGCTGTCAAAGCCGTTGAACTCATCGAGGCCTTCGTTTTGACAGGTTATGGCTCCCGTAACTCTAAACGAGTCAGAAGTTATGGTCGTTTGAATAATCGATATCTACAGGGTGCAACATCCACGGTGCAAGGTGCAACATCCGTCCGAAATGGTGAAACAGTGCCGTACGACTTTTAGAAATGCGTGCATGGATTTGAAATGGAACAGTACCATGATGCACCACTCTCCAGCGATGTGAAGTCGAAGACGGGCCACGGTAATCCCGTTTTACCATAAAAATCCACGTGTCGAAAAAACGAAGGGTAAAAAACTTACGAGACCCGATTGAGATTCGGGTTGTCCTTTTTGGGCATTAATCTATCCGTTGACGTCTAAAAGCAGTCAAAGCCGTAGAACTCATCGAGGCCTTCGTTTTGACAGGTTATGGCTCCCGTAACTCTAAACGAGCCAGAAGTTATGACCGTTTGAATAATCGATATCTACAGGGTGCAACATCCACGGTGCAAGGTGCAACATCCGTCCGAAATGGCAAAACAGTGCCGTACGACTTTTAGAAATGCGTGCATGGATTTGAAACGAAACAGTACCATGGTGCACCACTCTCAGCGATGCGAAGTCGAAGAAGGGCCACGGTAATCCCGTTTTACTGTAAAAATCCACGTCTCGAAAAAACGAAGGGTAAAAAACTTACGAGTCCCGATTGAGATTTGGGTTTTCCTTTTTGGGCATTAATCTATCCGTTGACGGCTGAAAGCAGTCAAAGCCGTTGAACTCATCGAGGCCTTCGTTTTGACAGGTTATGGCTCCTGTAACTCTAAACGAGCCAGAAGTTATGGCCGTCCGAATAATCGATATCTACAGGGTGCAACATCCACGGTGCAAGGTGCAACATCCGTCCGAAATGGCGAAACAGTGTCGTACAACTTTTAGAAATGCATGCATGGATTTGAAATGGAACAGTACCATGGTGCACCAGTCTCCAGCGATGGTAAATCGAAGGCCAACCACGGTAATCCCGTTTTACCGTAAAAATCCACGTGTCGAAAAAACGAAGGGTAAAAAACGTACGAGACCCGATTGAGATTCGGGTTGTACTTTTTGGGCATTAATCTATCCGTTGATGGCTGAAAGAAGTCAAAGCCGTAGAACTCATCGAGGCCTTCGTTTTTACAGGTTATGGCTCCCGTAACTCTAAACGAGCCAGAAGTTATGGCCGTTTGAATAATCGATATCTACAGGGTGCAACATCCACGGTGCAAGGTGCAACATCCGTCCGAAATGGCGAAACAGTGCCGTACGACTTTTAGAAATGCGCGCATGGATTTGAAACGGAACAGTACCATGGTGCACCACTCTCCAGCTATGGGAAGTCGAAGACGAGCCACGGTAATCCCGTTTTACTGTAAAAATCCACGTGTCGAAAAAACGAAGGATAAAAAACTTACGAGTCCCGATTGAGATTCGGGTTGTCCTTTTTGGGCATTAATCTATCCGTTGACGGCTGAAAGCTGTCCAAGCCGTTGAACTCATCGAGGCCTTCGTTTTGACAGGTTATGGCTCCCGTAACTCCAAACGAGTCAGAAGTTATGGTCGTTTGAATAATCGATATCTACAGGGTGCAACATTCACGGTGCAAGGTGAAACATCCGTCCGAAATGGTGAAACAGTGCCGTACGACTTTTAGAAATGCGTGCATGGATTTGAAACGGAATAGTACCATGATGCACCACTCTCCAGCGATGTGAAGTCGAAGACGGGCCACGGTAATCCCGTTTTACCGTAAAAATCCACGTGTCGAAAAACGAAGGGTAAAAAACTTACGAGACCCGATTGAGATTCGGGTTGTCCTTTTTGGGCATTAATCTGTCCGTTGACGGCTGAAAGCTGTCAAAGCCGTAGAAGTCATCGAGGCCTTCGTTTTTATAGGTTATGGCTCCCGTAACTCTAAACGAGCCAGAAGTTATGACCGTCCGAATAATCGATAGCTACAGGGTGCAACATCCACGGTGCAAGGTGCAACATCCGTCCAAAATGGCGAAACAGTGCCGTACGACTTTTAGAAATGCGTGCATGGATTTGAAATGGAACAGTACCATGGTGCACCACTCTCCAGCGATGGGAAGTCGAAGACGGGCCACGGTAATCCCGTTTTACCGTAAAAATCCACGTGTCGAAAAAACGAAGGGTAAAAAACTTACGAGACCCGATAGAGATTCGAGTTGTCCTTTTTGGGCCTCAATCTATCCATTGACGGCTGAAAGCTGTCAAAGCCGTAGAACTCATCGAGGCCTTCGTTTTGACAGGTTATAGCTCCCGTAACTCTAAACGAGAGAGAAGTTATGGCTGTCCGAATAATCGATATGTACAGGGTGCAACATCCACGGTGCAAGGTGCAACATCCGTACGAAATGGCGAAACAGTGCCGTACGACTTTTAGAAATGCGTGCATGGATTTGAAATGGAATAGTACCATGGTACACAAGTCTCCAGCGATGGTAAATCGAAGGCCAGCCACGTAATCCCGTTTTACCGTAAAAATCCACGTGTCGAAAAAACGAAGGGTAAAAAACTTACGAGACCCGATTGAGATTCGGGTTGTCCTTTTTGGGCACTAATCTATCCGTTGACGGCTGAAATCTGTCAAAGCCGTAGAACTCATCGATGCCTTCGTTTTGACAGGTTATGGCTCCCGTAACTCTAAACGAGCCAGAAGTTATGGCCGTTTGAATAATCGATATCTACAGGGTGCAACATCCACGGTGCAAGGTGCAACATTCGTCCGAAATGGCGAAACAGTGCCGTACGACTTTTAGAAATGCGTGCATGGATTTGAAACGGAACAGTACCATGGTGCACCACTCACAGCGATGGGAAGTCGAAGATGGGCCACGGTAATCCCGTTTTACTGTAAAAATCCACGTGTCGAAAAAACGAAGGGTAAAAAACTTACGAGTCCCGATTGAGATTCGGGTTGTCCTTTTTGGGCATTAATCTATCCATTGACAGCAGAAAGCTGTCAAAGCCGTCGAACTCATCGAGGTCTTCGTTTTGACAGGTTATCGCTCCCGTAACTCTAAACGAGTCAGAAGTTATGGTCGTTTGAATAATCGATATCTACAGGGTGCAACATCCACGGTGCAAGGTGCAACATCCGTCCGAAATGGTGAAACAGTGCGTACGACTTTTAGAAATGCGTGCATGGATTTGAAACGGAACATTACCATGATGCACCGCTCTCCAGCGATGTGAAGTCGAAGACGGGCCACGGTAATCCCGTTTTACCGTAAAAATCCACGTGTCGAAAAAACGAAGGGTAAAAAACTTACGGGACCCGATTGAGATTCGGGTTCTCCTTTTTGGGCATTAATCTATCCGTTGACGGCTGAAAGCTGTCAAAGCCGTAGAACTCATCGAGGCCTTCGTTTTGACAGGTTATGGCTCCCGTAACTCTAAACGAGTCAGAAGTTATGGCCGTTTGAATAATCGATATCTACAGGGTGCAACATCCACGGTGCAAGGAGCAACATCCGTCCGAAATGGCGAAACAGTGCCGTACGACTTTTAGAAATGCGCGCATGGATTTGAAACGGAACAGTACCATGATGCACCACTCTCCAGCGATGGGAAGTCGAAGACGGGCTACGGTAATCCCGTTTTACCGTAAAAATCCACGTGTCCAAAAAACGAAGGGTAAAAAACTTACGAGACCCGATTGAGATTCGGGTTCTACTTTTCGGGCATTAATCTATCCGTTGACGGCTGAAAGCTGTCAAAGCCGTAGAACTCATCGAGGCCTTCGTTTTTACAGGTTGTGGCTCCCGTAACTCTAAATGAGCCAGAAGTTATGACCGCCCGAATAATCGATATCTACAGGGTGCAACATCCACGGTGCAAGGTGCAACATCCGTCCAAAATGGCGAAACAGTGCCGTACGACTTTTAGAAATGCGTGCATGGATTTGAAACGGAACAATACCATGGTGCACCACTCTCCAGCGATGGTAAATCGAAGACCAGCCACCGTAATCCTGTTTTACCGTAAAAATCCATGTGTCGAAAAAACGAAGGGTAAAAAACTTACGAGACCCGATTGAGATTCGGGTTGTCCTTTTTGGGCATTAATTTATCCGTTGACGGCTGAAAGCTGTCAAAGCCGTTGAACTCATCGAGGCCTTCGTTTTGACAGGTTATGGCTCCCGTAACTCTAAACGAGCCAGAAGTTATGGCAGTCCGAATAATCGATATCTACAGGGTGCAACATCCACGGTGCAAGGTGCAACATCCGTCCGAAATGGCGAAACAGTGCCGTACAACTTTTAGAAATGCATGCATGGATTTGAAATGGAACAGTGCCATGGTGCACCAGTCTCCAGCGATGGTAAATCGAAGGCCAGCCACGGTAATCCCGTTTTACCGTAAAAATCCACGTGTCGAAAAAACGAAGGGTAAAAAACTTACGAGATCCGATTGAGATTCGGGTTGTACTTTTTGGGCATGAATCTATCCGTTGACGGCTGAAAGCAGTCAAAACCGTAGAACTCATCGAGGCCTTCGTTTTGACAGGTTATGGCTCCCGTAACTCTAAACGAGCCAGAAGTTATGGCCGTTTGAATAATCGATATCTACAGGGTGCAATATCCACGGTGCAAGGTGCAACATCCGTCCGAAATGGCGAAACAGTGCCGTACGACTTTTAGAAATGCACGCATGGATTTGAAACGGAACAGTACCATGGTGCACCACTCTCCAGCGATGGGAAGCCGAAGACGGGCCACTGTAATCCCATTTTACTGTAAAAATCCACGTGTCGAAAAAACGAAGGGTAAAAAACTTACGAGTCCCGATTGAGATTCGGGTTGTCCTTTTTGGGCATTAATCTATCCGTTGACGGCTGAAAACTGTCAAAGCCGTTGAACTCATCGAGGCCTTCGTTTTGACAGGTTATGGCTCCCGTAACTCCAAACGAGTCAGAAGTTATGGTCGTTTGAATAATCGATATCTACAGGGTGCAACATCCACGGTGCAAGGTGCAACATCCGTCCGAAATGGTGAAACAGTGTCGTACAAATTTTAGAAATGCGTGCATGGATTTGAAACGGAACAGTACCATGATGCACCACTCTCCAGCGATGTGAAGTCGAAGACGGGCCACGGTAATCCCGTTTTACCGTAAAAATCCATGTGTCGAAAAACGAAGGGTAAAAAACTTACGTGACCCGATTGAGATTCGGGTTGTCCTTTTTGGGCATTAATCTATCCGTTGACGGCTGAAAGCTATCAAAGCCGTAGAAGTCATCGAGGCCTTCGTTTTTACAGGTTATGGCTCCCGTAACTCTAAACGAGCCAGAAGTTATGACCGTCCGAATAATCGATATCTACAGGGTGCAACATCCACGGTGCAAGGCGCAACATCCGTCCAAAATGGCGAAACAGTGCCGTACGACATTTAGAAATGCGTGCATGGATTTGAAACGGAACAGTACCATGGTGCACCACTCTCCAGCGATGGGAAGTCGAAGACGGGCCACGGTAATCCCGTTTTGCCGTAAAAATCCACGTGTCGAAAAAACGAAGGGTAAAAAACTTACGAGACCCGATTGAGATTCGAGTTGTCCTTTTTTGGCATTAATCTATCCGTTGACGGCCGAAAGCTGACAAAGCCGTAGATCTCATCGAGGCCTTCGTTTTGACAGGTTATGGCTCCCGTAACTCTAAACGAGCCAGAAGTTATGGCCGTCCGAATAATCGATATCTACAGGGTGCAACATCCACGGTGCAAGGTGCAACATCCGTCCGAAATGGCGAAATAGTGCCGTACGACTTTTAGAAATGCGTGCATGGATTTGAAATGAAACAGTACCATGGTGCACAAATCTCCAGCGATGGTTAATCGAAGGCCAGCCACGGTAATCCCGTTTTACCGTAAAAATCCACGTGTCGTAAAAACGAAGGGTAAAAAACTTACGAGACCCGATTGAGATTCGGGTTGTCCTTTTTGTGCATTAATCTATTCGTTGACGGCTGAAAGCTGTCAAAGCCGTAGAACTCATCGAGGCCTTCGTTTTGACAGGTTATGACTCCCGTAACTCTAAACGAGCCAGAAGTTATGGCCGTTTGAATAATCGATATCTACAGGGTGCAACATCCACGGTGCAAGGTGCAACATCCGTCCGAAATGGCGAAACAGTGCCGTACGACTTTTAGAAATGCGTGCATGGATTTGAAATGGAACAGTACCATGGTGCACCACTCTCCAGCGATGGGAAGTCGAAGACTGGCCACGGTAATCCCGTTTTGCTGTAAAAATCCACGTGTCGAAAAAACGAAGGGTAAAAAACTTACGAGTCCCGATTGAGATTCAGGTTGTCCTTTTTGGGGATTAATCTATACGTTGACGGCTGAAAGATGTCAAAGCCGTTGAACTCATTGAGGCCTTCGTTTTGACAGGTTATGGATCCCGTAACTCTAAACGAGTCAGAAGTTATGGTCGTTTGAATAATCGATATCTACAGGGTGCAACATCCACGGTGCAAGGTGCAACATCCGTCCGAAATGGTGAAACAGTGCCGTACGACTTTTAGAAATGCGTGCATGGATTTGAAGCGGAACAGTACCACGATGCACCACTCTCCAGCGATGTGAAGTCGAAGACGGGCCATGGTAATCCCGTTTTACCATAAAAATCCACGTGTCGAAAAAACGAAGGGTAAAAAACTTACGAGACCCGATTGAGATTCGGGTTCTCCTTTTTGGGCATTAAACTATCCGTTGACGGCTGAAAGCTGTTAAAGCGTAGAACTCATCGAGGCCTTCGTTTTGACAGGTTATGGCTCCCGTAAATCTAAACGAGTCAGAAGTTATGGTCGTTTGAATAATCGATATCTACAGGGTGCAAAATCCACGGTGCAAGGTGCAACATCCGTCCGAAATGTTTAAACAGTGCCGTACGACTTTTAGAAATGCATGCATGGATTTGAAACAGAATAGTACCATGATGCACCACTCTCCAGCGATGGGAAGTCGAAGACGGGCCACGGTAATCCCGTTTTACCGTAAAAATCCACGTGTCGAAAAAACGAAGGGTAAAAAACTTACGAGACCCGATTGAGATTCGGGTTCTCCTTTTTGGGCATTAATCTATCCGTTGACGGCTGAAAGCCGTCAAAGCCGTAGAACTCATCGAGGCCTTTGTTTTTACAGGTTATGGCTCCCGTAACTCTAAACGAGCCAGAAGTTATGACCGTCCGAATAATCGATATCTACAGGGTGCAACATCCGCGGTGCAAGGTGCAACATCCGTCCAAAATGGCGAAACAGTGCCGTACGACTTTTATAAATGCGTGCATGCATTTGAAACGGAACAGTACAATGGTGCACCACTCTCTAGCGATGGTAAATCAAAGACCAGCCACCGTAATCCTGTTTTACCATAAAAATCCACGTGTCGAAAAAACGAAGGGTAAAAAAACTTACGAGACCCGATTGAGATTCGGGTTGTCCTTTTTGGGCATTAATCTATCCGTTGACGGTTGAAAGCTGTCAAAGCCGTGGAACTCATGGAGGCCTTCGTTTTGACAGGTTATGGCTTCCGAAACTCTAAACGAGCCAGAAGTTATGGCCGTCCGAATAATCGATATCTACAGGGTGCAACATCCACGGTGCAAGGTGCAACATCCGTCCGAATTGGCGAAACAGTGCCTTACGACTTTTAGAAATGCGTGCATGGATTTGAAACGGAACAGTACCATGATGCACCACTCTCCAGCGATGGGAAGTCGAAGACGGTCCACGGTAATCCCGTTTTACCGTAAAAATTCACGTGTCGAAAAAACGAAGGGTAAAAAACTTACGAGACCCGATTGAGATTCGGGTTGTCCTTTTTGGGTATTAATCTATCCGTTGACGGTTGAAAGCTGTCAAAGCCGTAGAACTCATCGAGGCCTTCGTTTTGACAGGTTATGGCTCCCGTAACTCTAAACGAGCCAGAAGTTATGGTCGTCCGAATAATCGATATCTACAGGGTGCAACATCCATGGTGCAAGGTGCAACATCCGTCCGAAATGGCGAAACAGTGTCGTACGACTTTTAGAAATGCATGCATGGATTTGAAATGGAACAGTACCATGGTGCACCAGTCTCCAGCGATGGTAAATCGAAGGCCAGCCACGGTAATCCTGTTTTACCGTAGAAATCCACGTGTTGAAAAAACGAAGGGTAAAAAAATTACGAGACCCGATTGAGATTCGGGTTGTCCTTTTTGGGCATTAATCTATCCGTTGACGGCTGAAAGCAGTCAAAGCCGTAGAACTCATCGAGGCCTTCGTTTTGACAGGTTATGGCTCCCGTAACTCTAAACGAGCAAGAAGTTATGGCCGTTTGCATAATCGATATCTACAGGGTGCAACATCCACGGTGCAAGGTGCAACATCCGTCCGAAATGGCGAAACAGTGTCGTACGACTTTTAGAAATGAGTGCATGGATTTGAAACGGAACAGTACCATGGTGCACCACTCTCCAGCGATGGGAAGTCAAAGACGGGCCACGGTAATCCCGTTTTACTGTAAAAATCCATGTGTCGAAAAAACGAAGGGTAAAAAACTTACGAGTCCCGATTGAGATTCGGGTTGTCCTTTTTGTGCATTAATCTATCCGTTGATGGCTGAAAGCTGTCAAAGCCGTTGAAATCATCGAGGCCTTCGTTTTGACAGGTTATGGCTCCCGTAACTCTAAACGATTCAGAAGTTATGGTCGTTTGAATAATCGATATCTACAGGGTGCAACATCCACGGTGCAAGGTGCAACATCCGTCCGAAATGGTGAAACAGTGCCGTACGACTTTTAGAAATGCGAGCATGGATTTGAAACGGAACAGTACCATGATGCACCACTCTCCAGCGATGTGAAGTCGAAGAAGGGCCACGGTAATCCCGTTTTACCGTAAAAATCCACGTGTCGAAAAAACGAAGGGTAAAAAACTTACGAGACCCGATTGAGATTCGGGTTGTCCTTTTTGGGCATTAATCTATCCGTTAACGGCTGAAAGCTGTCAAAGCCGTAGAATTCATCGAGGCCTTCGTTTTTATAGGTTATGGCTCCCATAACTCTAAACGAGCCAGAAGTTATGACCATCCGAATAATCGATATCTACAGGGTGCAACATCCACGGTGCAAGGTGCAACATCCGTCCAAAATGGCGAAACAGTGCCGTACGACTTTTAGAAATGCGTGCATAGATTTGAAACGGAACAGTACCATGGCGCACCACTCTCCAGCGATGGTAAATCAAAGACCAGCCACCGTAATCCCGTTTTACCGTAAAAATCCACGTGTCGTAAAAACGAAGGGTAAAAAACTTACGAGACCCGATTGAGATTCGGGTTGTCCTTTTTGGGCATTAATCTATCCGTTGACGGCTGAAAGCTGTCAAAGCCGTAGAACTCATCGAGGCCTTCGTTTTGACAGGTTATGGCTCCCGTAACTCTAAACGAGCCAGAATTTATGGCCGTCCGAATAATCGATATCTACAGGGTGCAACATCCACGGTGCAAGGTGCAACATCCGTCCGAAATGGAAAAACAGTGCCGTACAACTTTTTGAAATGCATGCATGGATTTGAAATGGAACAGTACCATGGTGCACAAGTCTCCAGCGATGGTAAATCGGAGGCCAGCCACGGTAATCCCGTTTTACCGTAAAAATCCACGTGTCGAAAAAACGAAGGTTAAATAACTTACGAGACCCGATTGAGATTCGGGTTGTCCTTTTTGGGCATTAATCTATCCGTTGACGGCTGAAAGCGGTCAAAGCCGTAAAACTCATCGAGGCCTTCGTTTTGACAGGTTATGGCTCCCGTAACTCTAAACGAGCCAGAAGTTATGGCCGTTTGAATAATCGATATCTACAGGGTGCAACATCCGTCGGAAATGGCGAAACAGTGCCGTACGACTTTTAGAAATGCGTGCATGGATTTGAAACGGAACAGTACCATGGTGCACCACTCTCCAGCGATGGGAAGCCGAAGACGGGCCACGGTAATCCCGTTTTACTGTAAAAATCCACGTGCCGAAAAAACGAAGGGTAAAAAACTTACGAGTCCCGATTGAGATTCGGGTTGTCCTTTTTGGGCATTGATCTATCCGTTGACGGCTGAAAGCTGTCAAAGCCGTTGAACTCATCGAGGCCTTCGTTTTGACAGGTTATGGCTCCCGTAACTCTAAACGAGCCAGAAGTTATGGCCGTCTGAATAATCGATATCTACTGGGTGCAACATCCACGGTGCAAGGTGCAACATCCGTCCGAAATGGTGAAACAGTGCCGTACGACTTTTAGAAATGCGTGCATGGATTTGATACGGAACAGTACCATGATGCACCACTCTCCAGCGATGTGAACTCGAAGATGGGCCGCGGTAATCCCGTTTTACCGTAAAAATCCACGTGTCAAAAAAACGAAGGGTAAAAAACTTACGAGACCCGATTGAGATTCGGGTTGTCCTTTTTGGGCATTAATCCATCCGTTGACGGCTGAAAGCTGTCAAAGCCGTAGAACTCATCTAGGCCTTCGTTTTTACAGGTTATGGCTCCCGTAACTCTAAACGAGCCAGAAGTTATGACCGTCCGAATAATCGATATCTACAGGGTGCAACATCCACGGTGCAAGGTGCAACATCCGACCAAAATGGCGAAACAGTGCCGTACGACTTTTAGAAATGCGTGCATAGATTTGAAACGGAACAGTACCATGGTGCACCACTCTCCAGCGATGGTAAATCGAAGACCAGCCACCGTAATCCTGTTTTACCGTAAAAATCCACGTGTCGAAAAAACGAAGGGTAAAAAACTTACGAGACCCGATTGAGATTCGGGGTGTCCTTTTTGGGCATTTATCTATCCGTTGACGGCTGAAAGCCGTCAAAACCGTAGAACTCACCGTGGCCTTCGTTTTGACAGGTTATGGCTCCCGTAACTCTAAACGAGCCAGAATTTATGGCCGTCCGAATAATCGATATCTACAGGGTGCAACATCCACAGTGCAAGGTGCAACATCCGTCCGAAATGGAAAAACAGTGCCGTACAACTTTTAGAAATGCATGCATGGATTTGAAATGGAACAGTACCATGGTGCACAAGTCTCCAGCGATGGTAAATCGGAGGCCAGCCACGGTAATCCCGTTTTACCGTAAAAATCCACGTGTCGAAAAAACGAAGGTTAAATAACTTACGAGACCCGATTGAGATTCGGGTTGTCCTTTTTGGGCATTAATCTATCCGTTGACGGCTGAAAGCGGTCAAAGCCGTAAAACTCATCGAGGCCTTCGTTTTGACAGGTTATGGCTCCCGTAACTCTAAACGAGCCAGAAGTTATGGCCGTTTGAATAATCGATATCTACAGGGTGCAACATCCGTCGGAAATGGCGAAACAGTGCCGTACGACTTTTAGAAATGCGTGCATGGATTTCAAACGGAACAGTACCATGGTGCACCACTCTCCAGCGATGGGAAGCCGAAGACGGGCCACGGTAATCCCGTTTTACTGTAAAAATCCACGTGCCGAAAAAACGAAGGGTAAAAAACTTACGAGTCCCGATTGAGATTCGGGTTGTCCTTTTTGGGCATTGATCTATCCGTTGACGGCTGAAAGCTGTCAAAGCCGTTGAACTCATCGAGGCCTTCGTTTTGACAGGTTATGGCTCCCGTAACTCTAAACGAGCCAGAAGTTATGGCCGTCTGAATAATCGATATCTACTGGGTGCAACATCCACGGTGCAAGGTGCAACATCCGTCCGAAATGGTGAAACAGTGCCGTACGACTTTTAGAAATGCGTGCATGGATTTGAAACGGAACAGTACCATGATGCACCACTCTCCAGCGATGTGAACTCGAAGATGGGCCACGGTAATCCCGTTTTACCGTAAAAATCCACGTGTCAAAAAAACGAAGGGTAAAAAACTTACGAGACCCGATTGAGATTCGGGTTGTCCTTTTTGGGCATTAATCCATCCGTTGACGGCTGAAAGCTGTCAAAGCCGTAGAACTCATCTAGGCCTTCGTTTTTACAGGTTATGGCTCCCGTAACTCTAAACGAGCCAGAAGTTATGACCGTCCGAATAATCGATATCTACAGGGTGCAACATCCACGGTGCAAGGTGCAACATCCGACCAAAATGGCGAAACAGTGCCATACGACTTTTAGAAATGCGTGCATAGATTTGAAACGGAACAGTACCATGGTGCACCACTCTCCAGCGATGGTAAATCGAAGACCAGCCACCGTAATCCTGTTTTACCGTAAAAATCCACGTGTCGAAAAAACGAAGGGTAAAAAACTTACGAGACCCGATTGAGATTCGGGTTGTCCTTTTTGGGGATTAATCTATCCGTTGACGGTTGAAAGCTGTCAAAGCCGTAGAACTCATCGAGGCCTTCGTTTTGATAGGTTATGGCTCCCGTAACTCTAAACGAGCCAGAAGTTATGGCCGTCCGAATAATCGATATCTACAGGGTGCAACATCCACGGTGCAAGGTGCAACATCCGTCGGAAATGGCGAAACAGTGTCGTACGACTTTTAGAAATGCATGCATGGATTTGAAATGGAACAGCACCATGGTGTACCACTCTCCAGCGATGGTAAATCGAAGACCAGCCTCAGTAATCCCGTTTTACCGTAAAAATCCACGTGTCGAAAAAACGAAGGGTAAAAAACTTACGAGACCCGATTGAGATTCAGGTTGTCCTTTTTGGGCATTAATCTATCCGTTGACGGCTGAAAGCAGTCAAAGCTGTAGAACTCATCGAGGCCTTCGTTTTGACAGGTTATGGCTCCCGTAACTCTAAACGAGCCAGAAGTTATGGCCGTTTGAATAATCGATATCTACAGGGTGCAACATCCACGGTGCAAGGTGCAACATCCGTCCGAAATGGCGAAACAGTGCCGTACGACTTTTAGAAATGCGTGCATGGATTTGAAACAGAACGGTACCATGGTGCACCACTCTCCAGTGATGGGAAGTCGAAGACGGGCCACGGTAATCCCGTTTTACTGTAAAAATCCACGTGTCGAAAAAACGAAGGGTAAAAAACTTACGAGTCCCGATTGAGATTCGGGTTGTCCTTTTTGTGCATTAATCTATCCGTTGATGGCTGAAAGCTGTCAAAGCCGTTGAACTCATCGAGGCCTTCGTTTTGACAGGTTATGGCTCCCGTAACTCTAAACGAGTCAGAAGTTATGGTCGTTTGAATAATCGATATCTACAGTGTGCAACATCCACGGTGCAAGGTGCAACATCCGTCCGAAATGGTGAAACAGTGTCGTACGACTTTTAGAAATGCGAGCATGGATTCGAAATGGAACAGTACCATGATGCACCACTCTCCAGCGATGTGAAGTTGAAGACGGCCCACGGTAATCCCGTTTTACCGTAAAAATCCACGTGTCGAAAAAACGAAGGGTAAAAAACTTACGAGACCCGATTGAGATTCGGGTTGTCCTTTTTGGGCATTAATCTATCCGTTGACGGCTGAAAGCTGTCAAAGCCATAGAATTCATCGACGCCTTCGTTTTTACAGGTTATGGCTCCCTAACTCTAAACGAGCCAGAAGTTATGACCGTCCGAATAATCGATATCTACAGGGTGCAACATCCACGGTGCAAGGTGCAACATCCGTCCAAAATGGCGAAACAGTGCCGTACGACTTTTAGAAATGCGTGCATTGATTTGAAACGGAACAGTACCATGATGCACCACTCTCCAGCGATGTGAAGTTGAAGACGGCCCACGGTAATCCCGTTTTACCGTAAAAATCCACGTGTCGAAAAAACGAAGGGTAAAAAACTTACGAGACCCGATTGAGATTCGGGTTGTCCTTTTTGGGCATTAATCTATCCGTTGACGGCTGAAAGCCGTCAAAACCGTAGAACTCATCGAGGCCTTCGTTTTGACAGGTTATGGCTCCCGTAACTCTAAACGAGCCAGAAGTTATGGCCGTCCGAATAATCGATATCTACAGGGTGCAACATCCACGGTGCAAGGTGCAACATCCGTCCGAAATGGCGAAACAGTGTCGTACGACTTTTAGAAATGCGTGCATGGATTTGAAATGGAACAATACCATGGTGCACAAGTCTCCGGCGATGGTAAATCGGAGGCCAGCCACGGTAATCCCGTTTTACCGTAAAAATCCACGTGTCAAAAAAACGAAGGGTAAAAAACTTACGAGACCCGATTGAGATTTGGGTTGTCCTTTTTGGGGATTAATCTATCCGTTGACGGTTGAAAGCTGTCAAAGCCGTAGAACTCATCGAGGCCTTCGTTTTGATAGGTTATGGCTCCCGTAACTCTAAACGAGCCAGAAGTTATGGCCGTCCGAATAATCGATATCTACAGGGTGCAACATCCGCGGTGCAAGGTGCAACATCCGTACGAAATGGAAAAACAGTGCCGTACAACTTTTTGAAATGCATGCATGGATTTGAAATGGAACAGTACCATGGTGCACAAGTCTCCAGCGATGGTAAATCGGAGGCCAGCCACGGTAATCCCGTTTTACCGTAAAAATCCACGTGTCGAAAAAACGAAGGTTAAATAACTTACGAGACCCGATTGAGATTCGGGTTGTCCTTTTTGGGCATTAATCTATCCGTTGACGGCTGAAAGCGGTCAAAGCCGTAAAACTCATCGAGGCCTTCGTTTTGACAGGTTATGGCTCCCGTAACTCTAAACGAGCCAGAAGTTATGGCCGTTTGAATAATCGATATCTACAGGGTGCAACATCCGTCGGAAATGGCGAAACAGTGCCGTACGACTTTTAGAAATGCGTGCATGGATTTGAAACGGAACAGTACCATGGTGCACCACTCTCCAGCGATGGGAAGCCGAAGACGGGCCACGGTAATCCCGTTTTACTGTAAAAATCCACGTGCCGAAAAAACGAAGGGTAAAAAACTTACGAGTCCCGATTGAGATTCGGGTTGTCCTTTTTGGGCATTGATCTATCCGTTGACGGCTGAAAGCTGTCAAAGCCGTTGAACTCATCGAGGCCTTCGTTTTGACAGGTTATGGCTCCCGTAACTCTAAACGAGCCAGAAGTTATGGCCGTCTGAATAATCGATATCTACTGGGTGCAACATCCACGGTGCAAGGTGCAACATCCGTCCGAAATGGTGAAACAGTGCCGTACGACTTTTAGAAATGCGTGCATGGATTTGATACGGAACAGTACCATGATGCACCACTCTCCAGCGATGTGAACTCGAAGATGGGCCACGGTAATCCCGTTTTACCGTAAAAATCCACGTGTCAAAAAAACGAAGGGTAAAAAACTTACGAGACCCGATTGAGATTCGGGTTGTCCTTTTTGGGCATTAATCCATCCGTTGACGGCTGAAAGCTGTCAAAGCCGTAGAACTCATCTAGGCCTTCGTTTTTACAGGTTATGGCTCCCGTAACTCTAAACGAGCCAGAAGTTATGACCGTCCGAATAATCGATATCTACAGGGTGCAACATCCACGGTGCAAGGTGCAACATCCGACCAAAATGGCGAAACAGTGCCGTACGACTTTTAGAAATGCGTGCATAGATTTGAAACGGAACAGTACCATGGTGCACCACTCTCCAGCGATGGTAAATCGAAGACCAGCCACCGTAATCCTGTTTTACCGTAAAAATCCACGTGTCGAAAAAACGAAGGGTAAAAAACTTACGAGACCCGATTGAGATTCGGGGTGTCCTTTTTGGGCATTTATCTATCCGTTGACGGCTGAAAGCCGTCAAAACCGTAGAAATCACCGTGGCCTTCGTTTTGACAGGTTATGGCTCCCGTAACTCTAAACGAGCCAGAATTTATGGCCGTCCGAATAATCGATATCTACAGGGTGCAACATCCACAGTGCAAGGTGCAACATCCGTCCGAAATGGAAAAACAGTGCCGTACAACTTTTAGAAATGCATTCATGGATTTGAAATGGAACAGTACCATGGTGCACAAGTCTCCAGCGATGGTAAATCGGAGGCCAGCCACGGTAATCCCGTTTTACCGTAAAAATCCACGTGTCGAAAAAACGAAGGTTAAATAACTTACGAGACCCGATTGAGATTCGGGTTGTCCTTTTTGGGCATTAATCTATCCGTTGACGGCTGAAAGCGGTCAAAGCCGTAAAACTCATCGAGGCCTTCGTTTTGACAGGTTATGGCTCCCGTAACTCTAAACGAGCCAGAAGTTATGGCCGTTTGAATAATCGATATCTACAGGGTGCAACATCCGTCGGAAATGGCGAAACAGTGCCGTACGACTTTTAGAAATGCGTGCATGGATTTGAAACGGAACAGTACCATGGTGCACCACTCTCCAGCGATGGGAAGCCGAAGACGGGCCACGGTAATCCCGTTTTACTGTAAAAATCCACGTGCCGAAAAAACGAAGGGTAAAAAACTTACGAGTCCCGATTGAGATTCGGGTTGTCCTTTTTGGGCATTGATCTATCCGTTGACGGCTGAAAGCTGTCAAAGCCGTTGAACTCATCGAGGCCTTCGTTTTGACAGGTTATGGCTCCCGTAACTCTAAACGAGCCAGAACTTATGGCCGTCTGAATAATCGATATCTACTGGGTGCAACATCCACGGTGCAAGGTGCAACATCCGTCCGAAATGGTGAAACAGTGCCGTACGACTTTTAGAAATGCGTGCATGGATTTGAAACGGAACAGTACCATGATGCACCACTCTCCAGCGATGTGAACTCGAAGATGGGCCACGGTAATCCCGTTTTACCGTAAAAATCCACGTGTCAAAAAAACGAAGGGTAAAAAACTTACGAGACCCGATTGAGATTCGGGTTGTCCTTTTTGGGCATTAATCCATCCGTTGACGGCTGAAAGCTGTCAAAGCCGTAGAACTCATCTAGGCCTTCGTTTTTACAGGTTATGGCTCCCGTAACTCTAAACGAGCCAGAAGTTATGACCGTCCGAATAATCGATATCTACAGGGTGCAACATCCACGGTGCAAGGTGCAACATCCGACCAAAATGGCGAAACAGTGCCATACGACTTTTAGAAATGCGTGCATAGATTTGAAACGGAACAGTACCATGGTGCACCACTCTCCAGCGATGGTAAATCGAAGACCAGCCACCGTAATCCTGTTTTACCGTAAAAATCCACGTGTCGAAAAAACGAAGGGTAAAAAACTTACGAGACCCGATTGAGATTCGGGTTGTCCTTTTTGGGGATTAATCTATCCGTTGACGGTTGAAAGCTGTCAAAGCCGTAGAACTCATCGAGGCCTTCGTTTTGATAGGTTATGGCTCCCGTAACTCTAAACGAGCCAGAAGTTATGGCCGTCCGAATAATCGATATCTACAGGGTGCAACATCCACGGTGCAAGGTGCAACATCCGTCGGAAATGGCGAAACAGTGTCGTACGACTTTTAGAAATGCATGCATGGATTTGAAATGGAACAGCACCATGGTGTACCACTCTCCAGCGATGGTAAATCGAAGACCAGCCTCAGTAATCCCGTTTTACCGTAAAAATCCACGTGTCGAAAAAACGAAGGGTAAAAAACTTACGAGACCCGATTGAGATTCAGGTTGTCCTTTTTGGGCATTAATCTATCCGTTGACGGCTGAAAGCAGTCAAAGCTGTAGAACTCATCGAGGCCTTCGTTTTGACAGGTTATGGCTCCCGTAACTCTAAACGAGCCAGAAGTTATGGCCGTTTGAATAATCGATATCTACAGGGTGCAACATCCACGGTGCAAGGTGCAACATCCGTCCGAAATGGCGAAACAGTGCCGTACGACTTTTAGAAATGCGTGCATGGATTTGAAACGGAACGGTACCATGGTGCACCACTCTCCAGTGATGGGAAGTCGAAGACGGGCCACGGTAATCCCGTTTTACTGTAAAAATCCACGTGTCGAAAAAACGAAGGGTAAAAAACTTACGAGTCCCGATTGAGATTCGGGTTGTCCTTTTTGTGCATTAATCTATCCGTTGACGGCTGAAAGCTGTCAAAGCCGTTGAACTCATCGAGGCCTTCGTTTTGACAGGTTATGGCTCCCGTAACTCTAAACGAGTCAGAAGTTATGGTCGTTTGAATAATCGATATCTACAGTGTGCAACATCCACGGTGCAAGGTGCAACATCCGTCCGAAATGGTGAAACAGTGTCGTACGACTTTTAGAAATGCGAGCATGGATTCGAAATGGAACAGTACCATGATGCACCACTCTCCAGCGATGTGAAGTTGAAGACGGCCCACGGTAATCCCGTTTTACCGTAAAAATCCACGTGTCGAAAAAACGAAGGGTAAAAAACTTACGAGACCCGATTGAGATTCGGGTTGTCCTTTTTGGGCATTAATCTATCCGTTGACGGCTGAAAGCTGTCAAAGCCATAGAATTCATCGACGCCTTCGTTTTTACAGGTTATGGCTCCCTAACTCTAAACGAGCCAGAAGTTATGACCGTCCGAATAATCGATATCTACAGGGTGCAACATCCACGGTGCAAGGTGCAACATCCGTCCAAAATGGCGAAACAGTGCCGTACGACTTTTAGAAATGCGTGCATTGATTTGAAACGGAACAGTACCATGGTGCACCACTCTTCAGCGACGGTAAATCAAAGACCAGCCACCGTAATCCCGTTTTACCGTAAAAATCCACGTGTCGAAAAAACGAAGGGTAAAAAACTTACGAGACCCGATTGAGATTCGGGGTGTCCTTTTTGGGCATTTATCTATCCGTTGACGGCTGAAAGCCGTCAAAACCATAGAACTCATCGAGGCCTTCGTTTTGACAGGTTATGGCTCCCGTAACTCTAAACGAGCCAGAAGTTATGGCCGTCCGAATAATCGATATCTACAGGGTGCAACATCCACGGTGCAAGGTGCAACATCCGTCCGAAATGGCGAAACAGTGTCGTACGACTTTTAGAAATGCGTGCATGGATTTGAAATGGAACAATACCATGGTGCACAAGTCTCCGGCGATGGTAAATCGGAGGCCAGCCACGGTAATCCCGTTTTACCGTAAAAATCCACGTGTCAAAAAAACGAAGGGTAAAAAACTTACGAGACCCGATTGAGATTTGGGTTGTCCTTTTTGGGCATTAATCTATCCGTTGACGGCTGAAAGCGGTCAAAGCCGTAAAACTCATCGAGGACTTCGTTTTGACAGGTTATGGCTCCCGTAACTCTAAATGAGCCAGAAGTTATGGCCGTCTGAATAATCGATATCTACAGGGTGCAACATCCACGGTGCAAGGTGCAACATCCGTCCGAAATGGCGAAACAGTGTCGTACTACTTTTAGAAATGCGTGCATGGATTTGAAATGGAACGGTACCATGGTGCACCACTCTCCAGCGATGGGAAGTCGAAGACGGGGAACGGTAATCCCGTTTTACCGTAAAAATCCACGTGTCGAAAAAACGAAGGGTAAAAAACTTACGAGACCCGATTGAGATTCGGGTTCTCCTTTTTGGGCATTAATCTATCCGTTGACGGCTGAAAGCTGTCAAAACGTAGAACTCATCGAGGCCTTCGTTTTGACAGGTTATGGCTCCCGTAACTCTAAACGAGTCAGAAGTTATGGTCGTTTGAATAATCGATATCTACAGGGTGCAACATCCACGGTGCAAGGTGCAACATCCGTCTGAAATGTTTAAACAGTGCCGTACGACTTTTAGAAATGCATGCATGGATTTGAAACAGAACAGTACCATGATGCCCCACTCTCCAGCGATGGAAAGTCGAAGACGGGCCACGGTAATCCCGTTTTACCGTAAAAATCCACGTGTCGAAAAAACGAAGGGTAAAAAACTTACGAGACCCGACTGAGATTCGGGTTCTCCTTTTTGGGCATTAATCTATCCGTTGACGGCTGAAAGCCGTCAAAGCCGTAGAACTCATCGAGGCCTTCGTTTTTACAGGTTATGGCTCCCGTAACTCTAAACGAGCCAGAAGTTATGACCGTCCGAATAATCGATATCTACAGGGTGCAACATCCGCGGTGCAAGGTGCAACATCCGTCCAAAATGGCGAAACAGTGCCGTACGACTTTTAGAAATGCGTGCATGCATTTGAAACGGAACAGTACAACGGTGCACCACTCTCCAGCGATGGTAAATCGAAGACCAGCCACCGTAATCCTGTTTTACCATAAAAATCCACGTGTCGAAAAAACGAAGGGTAAAAAACTTACGAGACCCGATTGAGATTCGGGTTGTCCTTTTTGGGCATTAATCTATCGGTTGACGGCTGAAAGTTGTCAAGGCCGTAGAACTCATCGAGGCCTTCGTTTTGACAGGTTATGGCTCCCGAAAATCTAAACGAGCAAGAAGTTATGGCCGTCCGAATAATCGATATCTACAGGGTGCAACATCCACGGTACAAGGTGCAACATCCGTCCGAAATGGCGAAACAGTGCCGTACGACTTTTAGAAATGCGTGCATGGATTTGAAATGGAACAGTACCATGATGCACCACTCTCCAGCGATGGGAAGTTGAAGACGGGCCACGGTAATCCCGTTTTACCGTAAAAATCCACGTGTCGAAAAAACGAAGGGTAAAAAACTTACGAGACCCGATTGAGATTCGGGTTGTCCTTTTTGCGTATTAATCTATCCGTTGACGGTTGAAAGCTGTCAAAGCCGTAGAACTCATCGAGGCCTTCGTTTTGACAGGTTATGGCTCCCGTAACTCTAAACGAGCCAGAAGTTATGGCCGTCCGAATAATCGATATCTACAGGGTGCAACATCCACGGTGCAAGGTGCAACATCCGTCCGAAATGGCGAAACAGTGCCGTATGACTTTTAGAAATGCGTGCATGGATTTGAAACGGAACAGTACCATGGCGCACCACTCTCCAGGGATGGGAAGTCGAAGACGGGTCACGGTAATCCTATTTTGCCGTAAAAATCCACATGTCGAAAAAACAATGGGTAAAAAACTTACGAGACCCGATTGAGATTCGGGTTGTCCTTTTTGGGCATTAATGTATCCGTTGACGGCTGAAAGCTGTCAAAGCCATAGAACTCATCGAGGCCTTCATTGTGACAGGTTATGGCTACCGTAACTCTAAACGAGTCAGAAGTTATGGTCGTTTGAATAATCGATATCTACAGGGTGCAACATCCACGGTGCAAGGTGCAACATCCGTCCGAAATGGCGAAATAGTGTCGTACGACTTTTAGAAATGCGCATATGGATTTGAAATGGAACAGTACCATGATGCACCACTCTCCAACGATGGGAAGTCGAAGACGGGCCACGGTAATCCCGTTTTACCGTAAAAATCCACGTGTCGAAAAAACGAAGGGTAAAAAACTTACGAGACCCAATTGAGATTCGGGTTGCCCTTTTTGGGCATTAATCTATCCGTTGATAGCTGAAAGCTTTCAAAGCCGTAGAACTCATCGAGGCCTTCGTTTTTACAGGTTATGGCTCCCGTAACTCTAAACGAGCCAGAAGTTATGGCCGTCCGAATAATCGATATCTACAGGGTGCAACATCCACGGTGCAAGGTGCAACATCCGTCCGAAATGGCGAAACAGTGCCGTACGATTTTTAGAAATGCGTGCACGGATTTGTAACGGAAAAGTACCATGGTGCACCACACTCCAGCGGTGGTAAATCCAAGACCAGCCACCGTAATCCTGTTTTACCGTAAAAATCCACGTGTGGAAAAAACGAAGCGTAAAAAACTTACGAAACACGATTGACATTCGGGTTGTCCTTTTTGGGCATTAATCAATCCGTTGACGGCTGAAAGCTGTCAAAGCCGTAGAACTCATCGAGGCCTTCGTTTTTACAGGTTATGGCTCCCGTAACTCTAAAGGAGCCAGAAGTCATGGCCGTCCAAATAATCGATATCTATAGGGTGCAACATCCACGGTGCAATGTGCAACATCCGCCCGAAATGGCGAAACAGTGCCGTACGACTTTTAGAAATGCGTGCATGGATTTGAAATGGAACAGTACCATGGTGCACCAGTCTCCAGCGATGGTAAATCGAAGGCCAGCCACGGTAATCCCGTTTTACCGTAAAAATCCACGTGTCGAAAAAACGAAGGGTAAAAAACTTACGAGATCCGATTGAGATTAGGGTTGACCTTTTTGGACATTAATCTATGTGTTGACGGCTGAAAGTGGTCAAAGCCGTAGAACTCATCGAGGCCTTCGTTTAGACAGGTTATGGCTCCCGTAACTCTAAACGAGCCAGAAGTTATGGCCGTTTGAATAATCGATATTTACATGGTGCAACATCCACGGTGCAAGGTGCAACATCCGTCCGAAATGGCGAAACAGTGCCGTACGACTTTTAGAAATGCGTGCATTGATTTAAAACGGAACAGTACCATGGTGCACCACTCTCCAGCGATGGGAAGTCGAAGACAGGCCATGGTAATCCCGTTTTACCGTAAAAATCCACGTGTCGAAAAAACGAAGGGTAAAAAACTTACGAGACCCAATTGAGATTCGGGTTGTCCTTTTTGGGCATTAATCTATCCGTTGACGGCTGAAAGCTATCAAAGCCATTGAACTCATCAAGGCCTTCGTTTTAACAGGTTATGGCCCCCGTAACTCTAAACGAGCCAGAAGTTATGGCCGTCCGAATAATCGATATCTACAGGGTGCAACATCCAGGGTGCAAGGTGCAACATTCGTCCGAAATGGTGAAACAGTGTCGTACGACTTTTAGAAATGCGTGCATGGATTTGAAATGGAACAGTACCACGGTGCACCACTCTCTAGCGATGGTAAATCGAAGACCAGCCACTGTAATCTCGTTTTACCGTAAAATTCCACGTGTCGAAAAAACGAAGGGTAAAAAACTTACGAGACCCGATTGAGATTCGGGTTGTCCTTTTTGGGCATTAATCTATCCGTTGACGGCTGAAAGCTGCCAAAGCCATAGAACTCATCGAGGCCTTCGTTTTGACATATTATGGCTTCCGTAAATCTAAACGAGCCAGAAGTTATGGCCGTCTGAATAATCGATATCTACAGGGTGCAACATCCACGGTGCAAGGTGCAACATCCGTCCGAAATGGCGAAACAGTGTCGTACGACTTTTAAAAATGCGTGCATGGATTTGAAACGGAATAGTACCATGGTGCACCACTTTCCAGTGATGGGAAGTCAAAGACGGGCCACGGTAATCCCGTTTGACCGTAAAAATCCACGGGTCGAAAAAACGAAGGGTAAAAAACTTACGAGACCCGATTGAGATTCGGGTTGTCCTTTTTGGGCATTAATCTATCTGTTGACGGCTGAAAGCTGTCAAAGCTGTTGAACTCATTGAGGCCTTCATTTTGAGAGGTTATGGCTCCCGTAACTCCAAACGAGCCAGAAGTTATGGCCATCCGAATAATCGATAGCTACAGGGTGCAACATCCAGGGTGCAAGGTGCAACATCCGTCCGAAATGGCGAAACAGTGCCGTACGACTTTTAGAAATGCGTGCATGGATTTGAGACGGAACAGTACCATGGTGCACCACTCTCCAGCGATGGTAAATCGAAGACCAGCCACCGTAATCCCGTTTTACCGTAAAATTCCACGTGTCGAAAAAACGAAGGGTAAAAAACTTACGTGACCCGATTGAGATTCGGGTTGTCCTTTTTGGGCATTAATCTATCCGTTGATTTCTGAAAGCTGTCAAAGCTATAGAACTCAACGAGGCCTTCATTTTGACAGATTATGGCTCCTGTAACTCTAAACGAGCCAGAAGTTATGGTCGTCCGAATAATCGATATCTACAGGGTGCGACATACACGGTGCAAGGTGCAACATCCGTCCGAAATGGCGAAACAGTGCCGTATGACTTTTAGAAATGCGTGCATGGATTTGAAACGGAACAGTACCATGGTGCACCAATCTCCAGGGATGGGAAGTCGAAGATGGGCCACGGTAATCCTATTTTACCGTAGAAATCCACGTGTCGAAAAAACAAAGGGTAAAAAACTTATGAGACCCGATTGAGATTCGGGTTGTCCTTTTTGGGCATTAATCTATCCGTTGATGGCTGAAAGTGGTCAAAGCCGTAGAACTCATCGAGGCCTTCATTTTGACAGGTTATGGCTCCCGTAACTCTAAACGAGTCAGAAGTTATGTTCGTTTGAACAATCGATATCTACAGGGTGCAACATCCACGGTGCAAGGTGCAACATCCGTCCGAAATGGTGAAACAGTGTCGTACGACTTTTAGAAATGCGTGTGTTATCCCGCTTTTTGGACAAAGCCATGATACCAAAAGATCGGTCAAAAGGAAAAGACAGTTCGTCTCAGAAGTTGGTTGTACTTCACTCCGCTATGGATATCGGTAAATTTTGTCCAAGTCCGGATTGGGCCAGAATCGACAAGGCATGATCAGCAAAGCCATAGGATCCAGCATCTCAAATTTCAGGTCAATCCGAGGTCGTATGCTCAAGTTATGATGGATTCAAGTTGAGAGAGATGGATTCTGCTCAGTTCGAATCCATCACCCCTTCACTAGTTCGAAACCACGAAGTTCGAACCCATCATCCTCGCAATGGTTCGAATTAACCCACGTACGCCCTAGTTCGAGTCCATCAGCTAGTGCCTGCCTCGCATCCATCAGCTTCGGCTCCATCAGCTTCGACTCCATCGGCTTCGACTCCATCTCCTTCGAATCCACCACAATGGCCTACCTTCGAATCCATTCAGGCCACCTAGCCTCGAATCCATTCCCTCGAAGTCCATCAACCAAGGGTCTCCTCGAATCCATGCAAGCGAAGAAGCCCCGGCTCCATCCCATAACTCATCTTCTAATCCCCAAAAAGAGGCAACTTCGAATCGATTCACACCATCCTATTCTGATCGATACGAACGAACACTGGCTGCAACGATTCGAAGCATACGTTCGAATCCAACACTCGAAACCATCCAATTCACACAGTGAGCGCCTCGTCGCCGCCTCCATATGTAAAAGGATCGATTCGAACCTATGGGTTCGAACCATATGGATTCGCACGAACCCATAGGGTCGATTCGAAGCAAGCAGCGTGCCGGAGAACCCCATCTTGAATCGATCATAACTTCCAAACCGTTGATCCAAATGCTATGAAATTTTTACAAAAGCTTACATACATGTTGAAGAATGTTCTCGCCAAATTTCACCTTGATTGGACATTTCCTTGATCGATTCGAAGTGAAGGTCGAATCGATCCTGATGTGGGCCTGGACCTGCAGATTTTGAGCGAGTGGGCCCCCTCACGTGCCTGAAGCGGTATTCCCAGATTTTAGGAGAAATATCAGCCTCCTACGCTTATAAATAGAGCCCCCGGTCATTCAGAAAAGGGGTCGGAGATTCAGAAGAGAGAAAGAAAGCCCAGACTCTGCTAGATTCAATTCTAAGTCTTTCCAACATCATTGTAATCAAGTATCAAAGCTACAACTTGCAGTAATCTGCTGTAATCGATTGAAAATCATCAAGTGAATCAATAAAGATAAAAACTTCAAAGTGGACATAGGCACGAACGCCGAACCACTATAAATCCTGTGTTGTTTACCGTTATCTGTGATTTGCTACATTTACTATCTCTTAGATCTGAGTTCTGTGTTTGTTATTGTTGATCTATGTTGATAAACGGGTGCTTTCGCGATATTGGGTGTTTGTGACCAATTCCGGCGCAAACATTTTGGTGCTTTCACTGAGAAGGCTGATTCATGAGAACTTGAATTTAGAGACTTAGGAATTCAGATCTAAGAACCATGACGAGACAAACAAGTAAGAAACAAAGGCCAGAGAGAAGTGAACATCAAGGAAGTCAAGAGGCTTCCTCAGGGGAGAATCAAGCGTCGATCTTCATCACTAGGGACGAGATGGAGACAATGATGAAGAAGCAAGAGGAGTTGATCCAGAGTTTATTTCAACAAATAGGACAACTTGGAGCACAGAATCAAGGAGTAACCGGAGTCCAGAACGGAGCAGGACCATCCGACATAGCACCTGGAATAGGGGGCACACACATAGAGAATGTTGATCCAATCCCTGAGAGGGATAGAGATTCATCTACCCAAGCAAGGAGAAACAGAGGAGTGAACGCTCAATCAAGGGGGCAGATCCCGGAATTCCCTCGTGGACTCGAGGGGCAGGATGAAAGTAATGAACGGAGATTGCATCTCGGAGACGATGACAAGTTGGCAGAGATGGTTAGAAGAGCTATGAGAGGCGGTTTGGTAAATAAAGATTTGGAGGATGTTAATAGGAGTCCATTAACTTCGACAATCAGACAAGCTAGGAACCCACCGGATTTCAAGTTACCATCATTAGACATGTACGACGGGAGAACGGATCCCACAGTTCATCGAACGAAGTATATGAGGCATATGGAAGTGCTGGGGGCATCAGAGGAGGTTATGGCCCGGTGCTTTCCATTATATTTGACGGATATTGCCGCGTTGTGGTTTAGACAATTCGAGAATGGATCCATCGGAACATGGAAGGGTTTAATTGAGAGATTTATGAGGCAATTCAGGGTTCACATTACGAGACCCAAGAACGTGATGACTTTGGCAACCCTAAAGCAGAAAGCCGGAGAGACCTTGAGGAGTTATCTCGCGCGATTCAATGCAGTAGCAGCTTCGGTGGATCGCGTAGATCCATCTATGGTGGTGATGGCAGCTGTGTCCGGAGTAGCTGACGGCACAGAGTTCAAAAATTCATTGACTAAAGATCCACCCGTGGATCTAGAGGAATTCTACCACGAGGCAGAGAAGTTTTTACGATTAGAGGATGCTAATGCCGAAAGAGAAGAAGGAGAGGGAATAGAATTTTATATGCTCAAAGACAAAAAGCCTATCGAAAAGGACTCAGGCAAAGATAAAGGAAAACGAAGGGCTGAGGATTATAATGACAGGTCAAAACGGCAACGGAGGGATCCACGATTCACTACTTACACCGAGCTGACTGAGAGTTTGGAGCGGATTTATCAGGATACCAAAGAGCAGGTTCCCTATCGTAGACCGATACGAAGGGATCCAACCTCTGATGAAAGGAGATCAGATAAGTTTTGTGCTTTTCATGAATTAAATGGTCATAACACTAATGATTGTAGGCACCTAAGGGACGAGGTGGAAGGACATATCAGAAACGGTATGCTCCTTCAATATGTGAGGAGGCGAGCTTCAACGGTGGAGCCAGAGCGGCCACCATCTACATAAGCCAGGGGCAACCCTGAACCAGGATATCGTTTGGTTATCAATTAATTAAAATAACGATGAACAAGTCGTAAGCTTCCACTAACACAATTAAATCATTTACACATGTACGAGATCGCGAACGTTCTCCAGGCATGCTCTGAATGATCATTGATTGCTTTGTAGTAGGAACTTACACTTTGACATCCTTGCTTTGCTGTTGTTTTGTTTCGATTTGAACATTTGAACTTGGTTTGTTTGGACATTTCTGTTTTTTAGAAATTCATCTGTTGAATAGATATTTGATCCTGATAATTCTGAAATGGCTAAACAACTTACACATGTACGGGGTCGCGAACGGTCCTTAGGCATGCTTTGAGATGGCGAAAAACCACCCTGACAAACGATCCAGGGACCCACGCGAACGTGAGCCGGGTATCGGTAATACTAAGCCCTCCCGGACACACTAATTCGCCTCCAACAAGCACACAAACAATCCAGGAACTCACCCGAACGTGACCCTGGCATCCATAACATCAAGCCCTCCCGGGCACGCAAACTCGCCACGAACGGCACTCGACTTCGAACAGTCACAACTTGCCACGAACGGCACTCGACTTCGAACAGTCACCACTCGCCACGAACGACATCCGACCTTGAACGGTCACAACTCGCCTCGAACAGGCATGACTCGCCCCAAACGGCACAACTCATCTCACCTCAAATGGCTCGATCGCGAACGGTCGTCATTTGAGGTCCACCACTTGACCGCGCACTGTTGCACTTTACCTCAAATGACTCGATCACGAACGATCGTCATTTGAAGTTAGGCGCTTGACCATGAACGGCCGCGCTTCATCCAAATAGCTTGATCTCGAATGATCGTCATTTGAGGACATATGAAACTACCAAGTTCTTTACAGGTTGATGACAGGATATGAACATCCAACTCAAGGCATTGCAAAACACACCTTCTTACCGCAAGGCATGTTTCGGGGGGCAAATGTTATCCCGCTTTTTGGACAAAGCCGTGATACCAAAAGATCGGTCAAAAGCAAAAGACAGTTCGTCTCAGAAGTTGGTAGTACTTCACTCCGCTATGGATATCGATGAATTTTGTCCAAGTCCGGATTGGGCCAGAATCGACAAGGCATGATGACCAAAGCCATAGAATCCAGCATCTCAAATTTCAGGTCAATCCGAGGTCGTATGCTCAAGTTATGATGGATTCAAGTTGAGAGAGATGGATTCTGCTTAGATCGAATCCATCACCCCTTTACTAGTTCGAAACCACGAAGTTCGAACCCATCATCCTAGCAATGGTTCGAATTCACCCACGTACGCCCTAGTCCGAGTCCATCAGCCAGTGCCTGCCTCGCATCCATCAGCTTCGACTCCATCAGCTTCGACTCCATCGGCTTCGACTCCATCTCCTTCGAATCCACCACAATGGCCTACCTTCGAATCCGTTCAGGCCACCTAGCCTCGAATCCATTCCCTCGAAGTCCATCAACTAAGGGTCTCCTCGAATCCATGCAAGCGAAGCAGCCCCGGCTCCATCCCAAAACTCATCTTCGAATCCCCAAACAGAGGCAACGTCGAATCGATTCACACCAGCCTATTCTGATCGATTCGAACGAACACTGGCTGCAACGATTCGAAGCATACGTTCGAATCCAACACTCGAAACCATCCAATTCACACAGTGAGCGCCTCGTTGCCGCCTTCATATGTAAAAGGATCGATTCAAACCTATGGGTTCGAACCATATGGATTCGAACGAACCCATAGGGTCGATTCGAAGCAAGCAGCGTGCCGGAGAACCCCATCTTGAATCGATCATAAATTCCAAACTGTTGATCCAAATGCTATGAAATTTTCACAAAAGCTTACATACATGTTGAAGAATGTTCTCGCCAAATTTCACCTTGATTGGACATTTCCTTGATCGATTCAAAGTGAAGGTCGAATCGATCCTGGTGTGGTCCCGGACCTCCAGATTTCGGGCGAGTGGGCCCCCTCACGTGCCTGAAGCGGTATTCCCAGGTTTTAGGAGAAATATCAGCCTCCTACGCTTATAAATAGAGCCCCTGGTCATTCAGAAAAGGGGTCGGAGATTCAAAAGAGAGAAAGAAAGCCCAAACTCTGCCAGATTCAATTCTAAGTCTTTCCAACATCATTATAATCAAGTATCAAAGCTACAACTTGCAGTAATCTGCTGTAATCGATTGAAAATCATCAAGTGAATCAATAAAGATAAAAACTTCAAAGTGGACGTAGGCACGAAGGCCGAACCACTATAAATCCTATGTTGTTTACCGTTATCTGTGATTTGCTGCATTTACTATCTCTTAGATCTGAGTTCTGTGTTTGTTATTGTTGATCTGTGTTGATAAACGGATGCTTTCGCGATATTGGGTGTTTGTGACCAATTCTGGCGCAAACAGCGTGCATGGATTTGAAACGGAACAGTACCATGATGCACCACTCTCCAGTGATGGAAAGTCGAAGACGGGCCACGGTAATCCCGTTTTACCGTAAAAATCCACGTGTCGAAAAACGAAGGGTAAAAAACTTACGAGACCCGATTGAGATTCGGGTTGTCCTTTTTGGGCATTAATCTATCCGTTGACGGCTGAAAGCTGTCAAAGCCGTAGAACTCATCGAGGCCTTCGTTTTTACAGGTTATGGCTCCCGTAACTCTAAACAAGCCAGAAGTTATGGCCGTCCGAATAATCGATATCTACAGGGTGCAACATCCACGGTGCAAGGTGCAACATCCGTCCGAAATGGCGAAATAGTGCCGTATGACTTTTAGAAATGCGTGCATGGATTTGAAACGGAACAATACCATGGTGCACCACTCTCTAGCGATGGTAAATCGAAGACCAGCCACCGTAATCCTATTTTACCGTAAAAATCCACGTGTCGAAAAACCGAAGGGTAAAAAACTTACGAGACGCGATTGAGATTCGGGTTGTCCTTTTTGGGCATTAATCTATCCGTTGACGGCTGAAAGCTGTCAAAGCCGTAGAACTCATCGAGGCCTTCGTTTTGACAGGTTATGGCTCCCGTAACTCTAAAGGAGCCAGAAGTTATGGCCGTCCGAATAATCGATATCTACAGGGTGCAACATCCACGGTGCAAGGTGCAACATCCGTCCGAAATGGCGAAACAGTGCCGTACAACTTTTAGAAATGCATGCATGGATTTGAAACGGAACAGTACCATGGTGCACCACTCTCCAGCGATGGGAAGTCGAAGATGGGCCATGGTAATCCCGTTTTACCGTAAAAATCCACGTGTCGAAAAAACGAAGGGTAAAAAACTTACGAGACCCGATTGAGATTCGGGTTGTCCTTTTTGGGCATTAATCTATCCGTTGATGGCTGAAAGCTGTCAAAGCCGTAGAACTCATCGAGGCCTTCGTTTTGAAAGGTTATGGCTCCCGTAACTCTAATCGAGCCAGAAGTTATGGCCGTCCGAATAATCGATATCTACAGGGTGCAACATCCACGGTGCAAGGTGCAACATCCGTCCGAAATGGCGAAACAGTGCCGTACGACTTTTAGAAATGCGTGCACGGATTTTGTGACGACCGGCCCTGACTCCCGCACCAAAACAAGAGAATGGTGCGCTGAAAGGTGTGACAGGCAGCCATGGACGATAGTCAGGGTAAGGTAAAACAACAGACTCTATCGTATTACTCATAGCGCATGGATAAAATACAATAGAAAGTATATATAGTGAAGCTCTATAGAAAAGAAGTCTCATTATATAAACTTATAATCGTTCTATACAATCATCTGAATAGTCAATACATCAAGCCTCACTACATAACACTCAGAGTATCAAACAAACAGCGGAATATCCAGTACATATAGTAAGAAAACAATATGCAAAAGCCTCCAGCTCGTCTTCGTCATCAACAGCGTTGGTAGCCAAGAACAGCACCTGTCACCTGCTACCTAGTCTGCCATCCCAACATGGATGAACAGCCCAAGGTAATAAGAGTTGAACATAAAACCTTGAGTCGGACAACAGTCTTAGTGAGCAGTAAATTAACTATCAAACATAAAAGGAATAGGAACTCAACCATCCCACTCCACCTCATTCTACAGTGATAGCCCCCAGACCCACTAAGCAGAAACAAGCATAACAAAAAAGACATTTAAAGTAAAGTAGTTATCACTCGAGTCAAGGTCGATGTTTTCCAAGTACAAACCCCCAAGGCCTAAACCAAGATCAGATAAGCACCTAGAAAACACCGCTCTTGAGTCCGAATGATGATACAACCAAACCCCCAAACGGCATTACCAGCCACTCATAAAAATGGGATGGTGTCCTAAAAGTAGTCTTCGGCACACTATCCTTAGCCACTCTCAACTGGTGAAATCCCGTTGCCAAATCCATCTGAGAAAACACCTTAGCTTCGTGAAGCTGATCAAACAAGTCATCTATTCTCGGCAATGGATACTTGTTCTTCTTAGTCACTTTATTCAGCTCACGATAATCCACACACAACCTCAACGATCCATCCGCTTTGGTTGCGAACACAACTGGTGCACCCCATTCAGACACACTACGCCGAATGAATCCTTTCCGTAAAAGATCATCTACTTGCACCTTCAGCTCTTTTTGTTCTCTAGGCGCCATCCGTCTAAGAGGCATCACAATAGGTCTGGCTCCCTCAACTAGATCGATACGAAACTCGATCTCCCTATGTGGCGGTAACCCTTTGACTTCGTCAAAGACATCCTCAAATCCATTCACAATAGGCACCGATGACAGTCCATCCCGTGGAACAACCAGCGAATGCATGAAGCTCAAGAAGACGCCTTCCTCATGCTTACATCGTATCACAACCTTTCGCCTCTCCACATTCTCGACTGTCACCTCCAGCCTCTCACAATCATTCCTTGCCGCATACTTCCTAAGCCAGTCCATACCCAAAATAATTCCGAACCCCACAAAGTTCAGAACAAAACAATCACAAACAAAAGAGCAATCATGACTCGATACGACTAGACCACGGCATAGCATACACAAACAAGACGAATCCCCAACTGGATTAGTCACAACCAATGGCCTATCAACAATATCCGGTTCCAAACCCAACCGGTCTACAAAATCATTACAAACAAAAGAATGCGACGCCCCAGTATTAAACAACACTTTAACTGGAACACCACAAATGGAAAGAGTACCTTGAACCACCACACTCTTCCCCTTATCTTCCGCAGTAGGAGCTTTCGAAGATGATGGAACAGCCACCAAAGCATAAGCTTGCACAATTTGCTTATCTTTCCTCGGTTCCGGACAATCCCTCTTGAAATGCCCCGGTTTGTCACAGTTGTGACACTTTGCCGGCACTCTTGGTTTCTTGCAATCCCTGGAGAGATGACCCTTCTACTGACAGTTGTAGCAGATCACTTCACCCTTCGGCTTCTTCTGGCCATCCTTGCCCTTCTGCTGCTGCTGCTTCCTCTTCTTGTTTCCATTTTGCTCCTTGGTCATAGCAACAACAGATCCTTCCTTAGGAAACAGATTCTCATGCCTGAGAGCTTTCTCCACAAGCTTCTCAAATGGATCGTCCAAATGATCCACTAACTGCCTCCCAAGATAAGTGTCCAAGCCTGTCACAAACTTCTCATTCTTCTGATAGGGAGATTCAATATACGACCGAGCATACTTGGACAAAGCTTCAAACTCAGAAACATACTCAAGAACCGGTCTCCCACCTTGCTTGAGCTCCACAAACTTCTTAAACAGAACAGATTTCTATGCTGTAGAAATGAACTTAGCTTCAAATCTAACTTGGAATTACTCCCAAGTAATCTCTTCCTCCGGAGTATCAATGGTGATAGAATTCCACCAATCCGAAGCTCTCCCTTGAAGCTGTCTTGATGCAAGCTTCCTCTTAGTTGCATCCTCAATTCCCAAATCGCCAAAGATCCTTCTACAAGCATCAATCCATCTCTGAACTTCTATGGTTGATTCTGTCCCCAAGAAAACCTTTCCTCCAAGAGAAATATAGTCTTTACACAACTTAGCAAAATCCACTGGTTTTGGAGCTTGAACTTGAACTCCAACATCTACTGATGACCCCGAGGTTGGTATCCTTCTCATGATCGAAGTCATCATAGCTTCGAACATTGCAACATAGTCAGTAGCTCCCCCAACAGCACGGCTTTCCCTAGCAGCTTGTCTCTCACTTTGACTCATCCTTAATATCTACAAAAAGGAATGACTTAGAACACCTTGAGAAACAACTACATAAGGAGTTCAAATCCTTCTAAACTACTATATTATATATAGTAATCATCCATCAAAATACAATTACGTCTCTCATACGTAGTTACGTCAGCGAGCATTGGCTAAAATCGATTAACCAAAGCTCTGATACCAAATGTGACGACCGGCCATGACTCCCGCACCAAAACAAGAGAATGGTGCGCTAAAAGGTATGCCAGGCAGCCATGGGCGATAGTCAGGGTAAGGTAAAACAGCAGACTCTATCGTATTACTCACAATGCATGGATAAAATACAATAGAAAGTATATATAGTGAAGTCTATAGAACAGAAGTCTCATCATATAAACTCATAATCATTCTATACAATCATCTGAATAGTCAATACATCAAGCCTCAATACATAACATTCAGAGTATCAAACAAACAGCAGAATATCCAGTACATATAGTAAGAAAACAATATGCAAAAGCCTCCAGCTCGTCTTCGTCATCAACAGCGTTGGTAGCCAAGAACAGCACCTGTCACCTGCTACCTAGTCTGCCCATCCCAACATGGATGAACAGCCCAAGGTAAAAAGAGTTGAACATGAAACCTTGAGTCAGACAACAGTCTTAGTGAGCATTAAATTAACTATCAAACATACCAAAAGAGCTTAAAGGGTAAAAGGAATAGGAAATCAACCATCCCACTCCACCTCATTCTACAGTGATAGCCTCCAGATCCACTAAGCAGAAACAAGCATAACAAAGCAGACATTTAAAGTAAAGTAGTTATCACTCGAGTCAAGGTCGATGTTTTCCAAGTACAAACCCCCAAGGCCTAAACCAAGATCAGATAAGCACCTAGAAAACACCGCTCTTGAGTCCGAATGATGATACAACCAAACATCCATGACTCAGGCCATCACTGTTATCATTGCCTCAATTTCACCGTTAATTGAATGACCGTCACTTTATCTCATCCATCCGCCAAGGGCTAATGGTAACCCTGGTTCTAGACATAACTCCGCACGTCGTCGCAGCCCGTGCCTAGGACTATCGAATTTGCCCAGAGTACTAGCACGTCGTCGCAGCCCGTGCCTGAGACGTCGTCGCAGTCCGTCCCAACGTACTCTTGCTTTGTCATGCTAGAACCTTCAATAACGATGAAATCTCAGCCTTCTAGTCATCCTCCTCGATGACTATTCTCATTCTAGCTCAAGCGCCTCTCGAGCCAACCATTATCCACAAACCCGGACCACATCACCGAGTTATCAACATGCTTGGGATGATCCCGTCTGGATTAAACCAAGGCTTTCTCACATCACGCTTTGCTTCATCGCATCATAGCAAAGTCCCATCTCAACATCATGGTTTGCCTCATCGCATCATGGCAAAGTCCCATCTCAACATCATCATCAAATCTATCCATCTGAGCTTCAACATCCGCTTCATATGCCACAAGAAGCTTTCCTTATTCAAGAGCCTTTCCACTTAGCTTTTGAGTCATCTTCGACCAACTTGCCCAAATCAAGTTATCGATCAACTAATCAATCAAATAAAACATTAATCCAAGCAATCAATCATTCAAACAAGATCTAAATAAACAATTACAACAATAATTGCAATTTCGTAAATAAAGAGTCCAAATCTAACATGTGTTCTAACAAGCATGAATTATGAACAATATCTCTACAACTTGATGAATGAACTTGCATAAGTGAACATGTAGCAAAATAGATGTTAAAACTTCGTGAACAATAGATCTACATGCAGACTTAGGGAAAATGCAAGAAATCACTATCTTTAACACATAGACAAGCCACCGATCCAATATACTCCCTTGGGTCTGTGTGAGTGATAACTACCACTCACCGAATCACCTAAACACCTCAAAAACAACCAACTCCAGATCTGGACAGCAAGGAATCAAGCTTGATCCTCCAAAGCTTCGCTTCAAACGATGAAATCTCTCTTCAATGGATGGAGATCTTCAACTTTGGCTCTTGGATCTTCGATTTGATCTTCAATATAGATGGAAGGAATCACTAGATTAGAGTGGAGAAAAGAATGGAAGAAGTGTTGTAGTCGAGCTCTCAAAATGGCAGCACTTCGTCGCTTCAAAATCCGGTGCCAAAAAGTGAGCCAAACCCCTCTATTCATAGGCTGATTCCTTAACTCGTATGCCCTTAAGTCGGTCACAACTCATCATGGCCACGACCTACGACTCAACCACCCACGGCCTAACACACCATGCACAACACACACGACTCACGACCTAAAACACATGCGCATCCACTTCAAGCCGACCTAACGACTCACGACTCAACGCACATGCCTTAACATGGCTCAACACGGCTCACGACTTATCACACTGCCGACCTAACACGAGAGACCACTTTCGACTCAAACTTATAACCTTGAGTCGTTCACGGCCTATCAACTAAACCTCTTAACGACCTACCCACAAGGCCGACCTAACTAACCGAAACGACTCAACCCAGACACGACCCAACAATGCTCGCGACCTAACTCATACGCAACTTAACTAAGACACGACCTAATGACTTAACACTAAGCCTAGGTCCCCTAAGGCTTATACCATAACGACTTAAGCCTTAGGTCGTTCACGACCTAACTTCAACACAGTTCTATCTTGGGTCGTTCACTCGCCTAGCCCATTAAGTCCCTTAGGTCGTCCCATTCCCTATACGACCTAAGCCCCAATACGACCCAACAATACCAAGTCGCACGAATGACCTTCCTACCTTAAGCCGTTCACTCTTAAGTCGCTACTACTAGGTCTCCTTAGGCCGTTAACTCAACTAACTCAGTGACCCGTGGCCTTCTAACCCACTAACTTCCTTAAGTCGGCAACACCTTAAGTCGTTAACTCCTGTTAAGTCGGTCACCCCTATGAATCGGTCACTACCATAAGTCGTTCTAACCTATAAGTCGCTCCATACGACCCAAGCTTCCCACGACTTAAGCACCACACGAGCTAGCTTCCATACGACTTAAGCTATAGTCGACTCAAACTCTAGACGATTTAACAACATCAACGACCTAATGCAACTATTTTAAGATTTGTCGACACGTAAAATACGGGTCGTTACAGATTTGAAACGGAACAGTACCATGGTGCACCACTCTCCAGCGATGGTAAATCGAAGGCCGGCCACGGTAATCCTGTTTTACCGTAAAAATCCACGTGTCGAAAAAACGAAGGGTAAAAAACTTACGAGACCCGATTGAGATCCGGGTTGTCCTTTTTGGGCATTAATCTATCCGTTGACGGCTGAAAGCTGTCAAAGCCGTAGAACTCATCGAGGCCGTCGTATTGACAGGTTATGGCTCCCGTAACTCTAAACGAGCCAGAAGTTATGGCCGTCCGAATAATCGATATCTATAGGGTGCAACATCCACGGTGCAAGGTGCAACATCCGTCCGAAAGGGCCAAACAGTGCCGTACGACTTTTAGAAATGCGTGCATGGATTTGAAACGGAACAGTACCACGGTGCACCACTCTCCAGCGATGGTAAATCGAAGACCAGCCACCGTAATCCCGTTTTACCGTAAAATTCCACGTGTCGAAAAAACGAAGTGTAAAAAACTTACGAGACCCGATTGAGATTCGGGTTGTCCTTTTTGGGCATTAATCTATCCGTTGACGGCTGAAAGCTGTCAAAGCCATAGAACTCATCGAGGCCTTCGTTTTGACAGATCATGGCTCCCGTAACTCTAAACGAGCCAGAAGTTATGGCCGTCCGAATAATCGATATCTACAGGGTGCAACATCCACGGTGCAAGGTGCAACATCCGTCCGAAATGGCAAAACAGTGCCGTACGACTTTTAGAAATGCGTGCATGGATTTGAAACGGAACAGTACCATGGTGCACCACTCTCGAGCGATGGAAAGTCGAAGACGGGCCGCGGTAATCCTGTTTTACCGTAAAAATCGACGTGTCGAAAAAACGAAGGGTATAAAACTTACGAGACCCGATTGAGATTCGGGTTGTCCTTTTTGGGCATTATTATATCCGTTGACGGATGAAAGCAGTCAAAGCCGTAGAACTCATCGAGGCCTTCATTTTGACAGGTTACGGCTCCCGTAACTCTAAACGAGTCAGAAGTTATGGTCGTTGGAATAATCGATATCTACAGGGTGCAACATCCACGGTGCAAGGTGCAACATCCGTCCGAAATGGCGAAACAGTGCCGTACGACTTTTAGAAATGCGTGCATGGATTTGAAACGGAACATTACCATGGTGCACCACTCTTCGGCGATGGTAAATCGAAGACCAGCCACCGTAATCCTGTTTTACCGTAAAAATCCACATGTCGAAAAAACGAAGGGTAAAATACTTACGAGACCCGATTGAGATTCGGGTTGTCCTTTTTGGGCATTAATCTATCCGTTGACGGCTGAAAGCTGTCAAAGCTGTAGAACTCATCGAGGCCTTCGTTTTGACAGGTTATGCCTCCCGTAACTCTAAACGAGCCAGAAGTTATGGTCGTCCGAATAATCGATATCTACAGGGTGCAACATCCACGGTGCAAGGTGCAACATCCGTCCGAAATGGCGAAATAGTGCCATACGACTTTTAGAAATGCATGCATTGATTTGAAACGGAACAGTACCATGATGCACCACTCTCCAGCGATGGTAAATCGAAGGCCAGCCATGGCAATCCTGTTTTACCGTAAAAATCTAAGTGTCGAAAAAACGAAGGGTAAAAAACTTATGAGACCCGATTGAGATTCGGGTTGTCCTTTTTGGGCATTAATCTATCCGTTGACGGCTGAAAGCTGTCAAAGCCGTAGAACACATTGAGGCCTTCGTTTTGACAGGTTATGGATTTTGTAACTCTAAACGAGCCAGAAGTTATGGCCGTCCGAATAATCGATATCTACAGGGTGCAACATCCATGGTGCAAGGTGCAACATCCGTCCGAAATGGCAAAACAGTGCCGTACGACTTTTAGAAATGCGTGGATGGATTTGAAACGGAACAGTTCCATGGTGCACCACTCTCCAGCGATGGGAAGTCGAAGACGGGCCACGGTAATCCCGTTTTACCGTAAAAATCCATGTGTCGAAAAAACGAAGGGTAAAAAACTTACGAGACCCGATTGAGATTCGGGTTGTCCTTTTTGGGCATTAATCTATCCGTTGACGGCTGAAAGCTGTCAATGCCATTGAACTCATCGAGGCCTTCGTTTTGACAGGTTATGGCTCCCGTAACTCTAAACGAGCCAGAAGTTATGGCCGTCCGAATAATCGATATCTACAGGGTGCAACATCCAGGGTGCAAGGTGCAACATCCGTCCGAAATGGTGAAACAGTGCCGTACGACTTTTAGAAATGCGTGCATGGATTTGAAACGGAACAGTACCATGGTACACCACTCTCCAGCAATGGTAAATCGAAGACCAGCCACCGTAATCCCGTTTTACCGTAAAATTCCACGTGTCGAAAAAACGAAGGGTAAAAAACTTACGAGACCCGATTGAGATTCGGGTTGTCCTTTTTGGGCATTAATCTATCCGTTGACGGCTGAAAGCGGTCAAAGCCATAGAACTCAACGAGGCCTTCGTTTTGACAGATTATGGTCCTGTAACTCTAAATGAGCCAGAAGTTATGGTCGTCCGAATAATCGATATCTACAGGGTGCAACATCCACGGTGCTAGGTGCAACATCTGTCCGAAATGGCGAAACAGTGCCGTATGACTTTTAGAAATGCGTGCGTGGATTTGAAAGGGAACAGTACCATGGTGCACCACTCTCCAAGGATGGGAAGTCAAAGACGGGCCACGGTAATCCTGTTTTACCGTAAAAATCCACGTGTCGAAAAAACGAAGGGTAAAAAACTTACGAGATCCGATTGAGATTCGGGTTGTCCTTTTTGGGCATTAGTCTATCCGTTGATGGCTGAAAGCTGTCAAAACCGTAGAAATCATCGAGGCCTTCATTTTGACAGGTTATGGCTCCCGTAACTCTAAACGGGTCAGAAGTTATGGTCGTTTGAATAATCGATATCTACAGGGTGCAACATCCACGGTGCAAGGTGCAACATCCGTCCGAAACGGTGAAACAGTGTTGTACGACTTTTAGAAATGCGTGCATGGATTTGAAACGGAACAGTACCATGATGCACCACTCTCCAACGATGGAAAGTCGAAGACGGGCAATGGTAATCCCGTTTTACCGTAAAAATCCACGTGTCGAAAAAACGAAGGGTAAAAAACTTACGAGACCCAATTGAGATTCAGGTTGTCCTTTTTGGGCATTATTCTATCCGTTAACGGCTGAAAGCTGTCAAAGCCGTTGAACTCATCGAGGCCTTCCTTTTGACAGGTTATGGCTCCCGTAACTCTAAACGAGCCAGAAGTTATGGCCGTAAGAATAATCGATATCTACAGGGTGCAACATCCAGGGTGCAAGGTGCAACATCCGTCCGAAATGGCGAACAGTGCCGTACGACTTTTAGAGATGCGTGCATGGATTAGAATCAGAACAGTACCATGGTGCACCACTCTCCAGCGATGGTAAATCGAAGACCAGCCACCGTAATCCTGTTTTACCGTAAAAATCCACGTGTCGAAAAAACGAAGGGTAAAAAACTTACGAGACCCGATTGAGATTCGGGTTGTCCTTTTTGGGCATTAATCTATCCGTTGACGACTGAAAGCTGTCAAAGCTGTAGAACTCATCGAGGCCTTTGTTTTCACAGGTTATGGCATCGTAACTCTAAACGAGCCAGAAGTTATGGCCGTCCGAATAGTCGATATCTACAGGGTGCAACATCCATGGTGCAAGGTGCAACATCCGTCCGAAATGGCGAAACAGTGCCGTACGACTTTTAGAAATGCGTGCATGGATTTGAAATGGAACAGTACTATGGTGCACCAGTCTCCAGCGATGGTAAATCGAAGGCCAGCCACGGCAATCCCGTTTTACCGTAAAAATCCACGTGTCGAAAAAACGAAGGGTAAAAAACTTACGAGACCCGATTGAGATTCGGGTTGTCCTTTTTGGGCATTAATCTATCCGTTGACGGCTGAAAGTGGTCAAAGCCGTAGAACTCATCGAGGCCTTCGTTTTGACAGGTTATGGCTCCCGTAACTCTAAACGAGCCAGAAGTTATGGCCGTTTGAATAATCGATATCTACAGGGTGCAGCATCCACGGTGCAAGGTGCAACATCCGTACGAAATGGCGAAACAGTGTCGTACGACTTTTAGAAATGCGTGCATGGATTTGAAACGGAACAGTACCATGTTGCACCACTCTACAGCGATGGAAAGTCGAAGACGGGCCACGGTAATCCAGTTTTACTGTAAAAATTCCACGTGTCGAAAAAACGAAGGGTAAAAAACTTACGAGTCCCGATTGAGATTCGGGTTGTCCTTTTTGGGCATTAATCTATCCATTGACGGTTGAAAGCTGTCAAAGCCATTGAACTCATCGAGGCCTTCATTTTGACAGGTTATGGCTCCCGTAACTCTAAACGAGTCAGAAGTTATGGTCGTTTGAATAATCGATATCTACAGGGTGCAACATCCACGGTGCAAGGTGCAACATCGGTCCGAAATGGTGAAATAGTGCCGTACGACTTTTAGAAATGCGTGCATAGATTTGAAACATAACAGTACCATGATGCACCACTCTCCAACGATGGGAAGTCGAAGACGGGCCACGGTAATCCCGTTTTACCGTTAAAATCCACGTGTCGAAAAAACGAAGGGTAAAAAACTTACGAGACCCGATTGAGATTCGGGTTGTCCTTTTTGGGCATTAATCTATCCGTCGACGGCTGAAGCTGTCAAAGCCATAGAACTCATCGAGGCCTTCGTTTTGACAGGTTATGGCTCCCGCAACTCTAAACGAGCCAGAAGTTATGACAGTCCGAATAATCGATATCTATAGGGTGCAACATCCACGGTGCAAGGTGCAACGTCCGTCCAAAATGGCGAAACAGTGCCGTACGACTTTTAGAAATGCGTGCATGGATTTGAAATGGAACAGTACCATGGTACACCACTCTCCAGCGATGGTAAATCAAAGACCAGCCACCGTAATCCCGTTTTACCGTAAAAATCCACGTGTCGAAAAAACGAAGGGTAAAAAACTTACGAGACCCGATTGAGATTCGGGTTGTCCTTTTTAGGCATTAATCTATCCGTTGACCTCTGAAAGCCGTCAAAGCCGTAGAATTCATCGAGGCCTTCGTTTTGACAAGTTATGTTTCCCGTAACTCTAAACGAGCCAGAAGTTATGGCCATCCGAATAATCGATATCTACAGGGTGCAACATCCACGGTGCAAGGTGCAAAATCCATCCGAAATGGCGAAACGGTGCCGTACGACTTTTAGATATGCGTGCATGGATTTGAAATGGAACAGTACCATGGTGCATCACTCTCCAGCGATGGGAAGTCGAAGGCCGGCCACGGTAATCCCGTTTTACAGTAAAAATCCACGTGTCGAAAAAACGAAGGGTAAAAAACTTACGATACCCGATTGAGATTCGGGTTGTCCCTTTTGGGCATTAATCTATCCGTTGACGGCTGAAAGCTATCAAAGCTGTAGAACTCATCGAGGCCTTCGTTTTTACAGGTTATGACTCCCGTAACTCTAAACGAGCCAGAAGTTATGGTCGTTTGAATAATCGATATCTATAGGGTGCAACATCCACGGTGCAAGGTGCAACATCCGTCCGAAATGGCGAAACAGTGTCGTACGACTTTTAGAAATGCGTGCATGGATTTGAAACGGAACAGTACCATGGTGCAGCACTCTCCAGCGATGGTAAATCGAAGACCAGCCACCGTAACCCGTTTTACCGTAAAATTCCACGTGTCGAAAAAACGAAGGGTAAAATACTTACGAGACCCGATAGAGATTCGGGTTGTCCTTTTTGGGCATTAACCTATCCGTTGACGGCCGAAAGCTTTCAAATCCGTAGATCTCATCGAGGCCTTCGTTTTGACAGGTTATGGCTCCCGTAACTCTAAACGAGGCAGAAGTTATGGCCGTCCGACTAATCGATATCTACAGGGTGCAACATCCACGGTGCAAGGTGCAACATCCGTCCGAAATGGCGAAACAGTGCCGTACGACTTTTAGAAATGCGTGCATGGATTTGAAACAGAACAGTGCCATGGTGCACCACTCTCCAGCGATGGTAAATCGAAGACCAACCACCGTAATCCCATTTTACCGTAAAAATCCACGTGTCGAAAAAAGGAAGGGTAAAAAAGTTACGAGACCCGATTGAGATTCGGGTTGTCCTTTTTGGGAATTAATCTATCCTTTGACGGCTGAAAGCTGTCAAAGCTGTAGAACTCATCGAGGTCTTCGTTTTGATAGGTTATGGCTTTTGTAACTCCAGACGAGCCAGAAGTTATGGCCGTCCGAATAATCAATATCTACAGGGTGCAACATCCACGGTGCAAGGTGCAACATCAGTCCGAAATGGCAAAACAGTGCTGTACGACTTTTAGAAATGCTTGCATGGATTTGAAACGGAACAGTACCATGGTGCACCACTCTCCAACGTTGGTAAATCGAAGACCAGCCACCGTAATCCCGTTTTACCGTAAAAATCCACGTGTCGAAAAAACGAAGGGACCCGATTGAGATTCGGGTTGTCCTTTTTGGGCATTAATCTATCCTTTGACGGCTGAAAGCTGTCAAAGCCGTAGAACTCATCGAGACCTTCGTTTTGACAGGTTATGGCTCCCGTAACTCTAAACGAGCCAGATGTTATGGCCGTCCGAATAATCGATATCTACAGGGTGCAACTTCCACGGTGCAAGGTGCAACATCCGTCCGAAATGGCGAAACAGTGTCGTACGACTTTTAGAAATGCGTGCATGGATTTGAAACGGAACAGTGCCATAGTGCACCACTCTCCAGCGATGGTAAATCGAAGACCAGCCACCGTAATCCCGTTTTACCGTAAAATTCCAATTGTCGAAAAAACAAAGGGTAAAAAACTTACGAGACCCTATAGAGATTCGGGTTGTCCTTTTTGGGCATTAATCTATCCGTTGACGGCTGAAAGCTTTCAAAGCCATAGAACTCATCGAGGCCTTCGTTTTGACAGGTTATGGCTCCCATAACTCTAAACGAGCCGGAAGTTATGGGCGTCCGAATAATCGATATCTACAGGGCGCAACATCCACGGTGCAAGGTGCAACATCCGTCCGAAATGGCGAAACAGTGTCGTACGACTTTTAGAAATGCGTGCATGGATTTGAAACGGAACAGTACCATGGGGCACCACTCTCCAGCGATGGTAAATCGAAGACCAGCCATCGTAATCCCGTTTTACCGTAAAATTCCACGTGTCGAAAAAACGAAGGGTAAAAAACTTACTTGACCCGATAGAGATTCGGGTTGTCCTTTTTGGGCATTAATCTATCCGTCGACGGCTGAAAGCTGTCAAAACCGTAGAACTCATCGAGGCCTTCGTTTTGACAGGTTATGGTTCCCGTAAATCTAAACGAGCCAGAAGTTATGGCCGTTTGAATAATCGATATCTACAGGGTGCAACATCCACGGTGCAAGGTGCAACATCCGTCCGAAATGGCGAAACTGTGCCGTACGACTTTTAGAATTGCATGCATGGATTTGAAATGGAACAGTACCATGGTGCACCACTCTCCAGCGATGGTAAATCGAAGACCAGCCATCGTAATCCCGTTTTACCGTAAAATTCCACGTGTCGAAAAAACGAAGGGTAAAAAACTTACTTGACCCGATTGAGATTCGGGTTGTCCTTTTTGGGCATTAATCTATCTGTTGACGGCTGAAAGCTTTCAAAGCTGTAGAACTCATCGAGGCCTTCGTTTTGATAGGTTATGGCTCCTGTAACTCTAAACGAGCCAGATGTTATGGTCGTCCGAATAAACGATATCTACAGGGTGCAACATCCACGGTGCAAGGTGCAACATCCGTCCGAAATGGCGAAACGGTGCCGTATGACTTTTAGAAATGCGTGCATGGATTTGAAACGGAACAGTACCATGGTGCTCCACTCTCCAGCGATGGTAAATCGAAGACCAGCCACCGTAATCCCGTTTTACCGTAAAATTCCAAGTGTCGAAAAAACGAAGGGTAAAAAACTTACGAGACCCGATAGAGATTCGGGTTGTCCTTTTTGGGCATTAATATATCTGTTGACGAATGAAAGCTTTCAAAGCCATAGAACTCATCGAGGCCTTCGTTTTTATAGGTTATGGCTGCCGTAACTCTAAACGAGGCAGAAGTTATGGCCGTCCGAATAATCTATATCGACAGGATGCTACATCCACGGTGCAAGGTGCAACATCCGTCCGAAATGGCAAAACAGTGTCGTACAACTTTTAGAAATGCATGCATGGATTTGAAACAGAACAGTGCCATGGTGCACCACTCTCCAGCGATGGTAAATCGAAGACCAACCACCGTAATCCCGTTTTACCGTAGAAATCCACGTGTCGAAAAAACGAAGGGTAAAAAACATACGAGACCCGATTGAGATTCAGGTTGTCCTTTTTGAGCATTAATCTATCCTTTGACGGCTGAAAGCTGTCAAAGCCGTAGAACTCATCGAGGCCTTCGTTTTGATAGGTTATGGCTTTTGTAACTCTAAACGAGCCAGAAGTTATGGCCGTCCGAATAATCGATATCTACAGTGTGCAACATCCACGGTGCAAGGTGCAACATCCGTCCAAAATGGCGAAACAGTGCTGTACGACTTTTAGAAATGCGTGCATGGATTTGAAATGGAACAGTACCATGGTGCACCACTCTCCAACGATGGTAAATCGAAGACCTGCCACCGTAATCCCGTTTTACCGTAAAAATCCACGTGTCGAAAAAACGAAGGGTAAAAAACTTACGAGACCCGATTGAGATTCGGGTTATCCTTTTTGGGCATTAATCTATCCGTTGACGGCTGAAAGCTGTCAAAGCCATAGAACTCATCGAGGTCTTCGTTTTGACAGGTTATGGATCCCGTAACTCTAAACGAGCCAGAAGTTATGGGCGTCCGAATAATCGATATCTACAGGGTGCAACATCCACGGTGCAAGGTGCAACATCCGTCCGAAATGGCGAAACAGTGCCGTACGACTTTTAGAAATGCGTGCATGGATTTGAAATGGAACAGTACCATGGTGCACCACTCTCCAGCGATGGTAAATCGAAGGCCAGCCACGGTAATCCCGTTTTACCGTAGAAATCCACGTGTCGAAAAAACGAAGGGTAAAAAACTTACGAGACCCGATTGAGATTCGGGTTGTCCTTTTTAGGCATTAATCTATCCTTTGACGGCTGAAAGCTATCAAAGCCGTAGAACTCATTGAGGCCTTCGTTTTGATAGGTTATGGCTTTTGTAACTCTAAACGAGCCAGAAGTTATGGCCGTCCGAATAATCGATATCTACAGGGTGCAACATCCACGGTGCAAGGTGCAACATCCGTCCGAAATGGCGAAACGGTGCTGTACGACTTTTAGAAATGCGTGCATGGATTTGAAACGGAACAGTACCATGGTGCACCACTCTCCAACGATGGTAAATCGAAGACCAGCCACCGTAATCCCGTTTTACCGTAAAAATCCACGTGTCGAAAAAACGAAGGGTAAAAAACTTACGAGACCCGATTGAGATTCGGGTTATCCTTTTTGGGCATTAATCTATCCGTTGACGGCTGAAAGCTGTCAAAGCCGTAGAACTCATCGAGGCCTTCGTTTTGACAGGTAATGGCTCCCGTAACTCTAAACGAGCCAGAAGTTATGGGCGTCCGAATAATCGATATCTACAGGGTGCAACATCCACGGTGCAAGGTGCAACATCCGTCCGAAATGGCGAAACAGTGTCGTACGACTTTTAGAAATGCGTGCATGGATTTGAAACGGAACAGTACCATGGTGCACCACTCTCCAGCGATGGAAAGTCGAAGACGGGCCACGGTAATCCTGTTTTACCATAAAAATCCACGTGTCGAAAAAAGGAAGGGTAAAAAACATACGAGACCCGATTGAGATTCGGGTTGTCCTTTTCGGGCATTAATCTATCCGTTGATGGCTGAAAGCTGTCAAAGCCGTAGAACTCATCGAGGCCTTCATTTTGACAGGTTATGGCTCCCGTAACTCTAAACGAGCCAGAAGTTATGGGCGTCCGAATAATCGATATCTACATGGTGCAACATCCACGGTGCAAGGTGCAACATCCGTCCGAAATGGCGAAACAGTGCCGTACGACTTTTAGAAATGTGTGCATGGATTTGAAACGGAACAGTACCATGGTGCACCACTCTCCAGCGATGCTAAATCGAAGGCCAGCCACGGTAATCCCGTTTTACCGTAAAAATCCACGTGTCGAAAAAACGAAGGGTAAAAAACTTACGATACCCGATTGAAATTCGGGTTGTCCTTTTTGGGCATTAATCTATCCGTTGACGGCTGAAAGCTGTCAAAGCCGTAGAACTCATCGAGGCCTTCGTTTTGACAGGTAATGGCTCCCGTAAATCTAAACGAGCCGGAAGTTATGGCCGTTTGAATAATCGATGTCTACAGGGTGCAACATCCACGGTGCAATGTGCAACATCCGTCCGAAATGGCGAAACAGTGCCGTACGACTTTTAGAACTGCGTGCATGGATTTGAAATGGAACAGTACCATGGTGCAGCACTCTCCAGCGATGGTAAATCGAAGACCAGCCATCGTAATCCCGTTTTACCGTAAAATTCCACGTGTCGAAAAAACGAAGGGTAAAAAACATACTTGACCCGATAGAGATTCGGGTTGTCCTTTTTGGGCATTAATCTATCCGTTGACAGCTGAAAGCTTTCAAAGCCGTAGAACTCATTGATGCCTTCGTTTTGACAGGTTATGGCTCCTATAACTCTAAACGAGCCAGATGTTATGGTCGTCCGAATAAACGATATCTACAGGGTGCAACATCCAGGGTGCAAGGTGCAACATCCGTCCGAAATGGCGAAACGGTGCCGTACGACTTTTAGAAATGCTTGCATGGATTTGAAACGGAACAGTACCATGGTGCACCACTCTCCAGCTATGGTAAATCGAAGACCAGCCACCGTAATCCCGTTTTGCCGTAAAATTCCAAGTGTCGAAAAAACGAAGGGTAAAAAACTTACGAGACCCGATAGAGATTCGGGTTGTCCTTTTTGGGCATTAATCTATCCGTTGACGGCTGAAAGCTTTCAAAGCCGTAGAACTCATCGAGGCCTTCGTTTTGACAGGTCATGGCTCCCGTAAGTCTAAACGAGCCAGAAGTTATGGCCGTCCAAATAATCGATATCTACAGGGTGCATTATCCATGGTGCAAGGTGCAACATCCGTCCGAAATGGCAAAACAGTGTCGTACGTCTTATAGAAATGCGTGCATGGATTTGAAATGGAACAGTACCATGGTGCCCCACTCTCCAGCGATGGTAAATCGAAGACCAACCACCTTAATCCCGTTTTACCGTAAAAATCCACATGTCGAAAAAACGAAGGGTAAAAAACTTACGAGACCCGATTGAGATTCGGGTTGTCCTTTTTGGGCATTAATCTATCCTTTGACGGCTGAAAGATGTCAAAGCCGTAGAACTCATCGAGGCCTTCGTTTTGATAGGTTATCGCTTTTATAACTCTAAACGAGCCAGAAGTTATGGCCGTCCGAATAATCGATATATACAGGTTGCAACATCCACGGTGCAAGGTGCAACATCCGTCCGAAATGGCGAAACAGTGCCGTACGACTTTTAGAAATGCGTGCATGGATTTGCAAACGGAACAGTACCATGGTGCACCACTCTCCAACGATGCTAAATCGAAGACCAGCCACCGTAAGCCCGTTTTACCGTAAAATTCCACGTGTCGAAAAAACGAAGGGTAAAAAACTTACTTGACCCGATAGAGATTCGGGTTTTCCTTTTAGACATTAATCTATCCGTTGACGGCTGAAAGCTTTCAAAGCCATAGAACTCATCGAGGCCTTCGTTTTGACAGGTTATGGCTCCCGTAACTCTAAACGAGCCAGATGTTATGGCCGTCCGAATAATCGATATCTACAGGGTGCAACATCCACGGTGCAAGGTGCAACATCCGTCCGAAATGGCGAAACAGTGTCGTACGACTTTTAGAAATACGTGCATGGATTTGAAACGGAACAGTGCCATGGTGCACCACTCTCCAGCGATGGTAAATCGAAGACCAGCCACCGTAATCCCGTTTTACCGTAAAATTCCAAGTGTCGAAAAAACAAAGGGTAAAAAACTTACGAGACCCTATAGAGATTCGGGTTGTCCTTTTTGCTCATTAATCTATCCGTTGACGGATGAAAGCTTTCAAAGCCATAGAACTCATCGAGGCCTTCGCTTTGATAGGTTATGGCTCCCATAACTCTAAACGAGCTAGAAGTTATGGCCGTCCGAATAATCGATATCTACAGGGTGCAACATCCACGGTGCAAGGCGCAACATCCGTCCGAAATGGCGAAACAGTGTCGTACGTCTTTTAGAAATGCATGCATGGATTTGAAACGGAACATTACCATGGTGCACCACTCTCCAGCGATGGTAAATCGAAGACCAACCACCGTAATCCCGTTTTACCGTAAAAATCCACATGTCGAAAAAACGAAGGGTAAAAAACTTACGAGACCCGATTGATATTCGGGTTGTCCTTTTTGGGCATTAATCTATCCTTTGACGGCTGAAAGCGGTCAAAGCTGTAGAACTCATCGAGGCCTTCATTTTGACAGGTTATGGCTCCCGTAACTCTAAACGAGCCAGATGTTATGGCCGTCCGAATAATCGATATCTACAGGGTGCAACTTCCACGGTGCATGGTGCAACATCCGTCCGAAATGGCGAAACAGTGCCGTACGACTTTTAGAAATGCGTGCATGGATTTGAAACGGAACAGTGCCATGGTGCACCACTCTCCAGCGATGCTAAATCGAAGACCAGCCACCGTAATCCCGTTTTACCATAAAATTCCAAGTGTCGATAAAACAAAGGGTAAAAAACTTACGAGACCCTATAGAGATTCGGGTTGTCCTTTTTGGGCATTAATCTATCCATTGACGGCTGAAAGCTTTCAAAGCCATAGAACTCATCGAGGCCTTCGTTTTGACAGGTTATGGCTCCCGTAACTCTAAACGAGCCAGAAGTTATGGACGTCCGAATAATCGATATCTACAGGGTGCAACATCCACGGTGCAAGGTGCAACATCCGTCTGAAATGGCGAAACAGTGTCGTACGACTTTTAGAAATGCGTGCATGGATTTGAAACGGAACACTACCATGGTGCACCACTCTCCAGCGATGATAAATCGATGGCCAGCCACGGTAATCCCGTTTTACCGTAAAAATCCACGTGTCGAAAAAACGAAGGGTAAAAAACTTACGATACCCGATTGAAATTCGAGTTGTCCTTTTTGGGCATTAATCTATCAGTCGACGGCTGAAAGCTGTCAAAGCCATAGAACTCATCGAGGCCTTTGTTTTGACAGGTTATGGCTCCCGTAAATCTAAACGAGCCGGAAGTTATGGCCGTTTGAATAATCGATATCTACAGGGTGCAACATCTACGGCGCAAGGTGCAACATCCGTCCGAAATGGCGAAACAGTGCCGTACGACTTTTAGAATTGCGTGCATGGATTTGAAATGGAACAGTACCATGGTGCACCACTCTCCAGCGATGGTAAATCAAAGACCAGCCATCGTAATCCCGTTTTACCGTAAAATTCCACGTGTCGAAAAAACGAAGGGTAAAAAACATACTTGACCCGATAGAGATTCGGGTTGTACTTTTTGGGCATTAATCTATCCGTTGACGGCTGAAAGCTTTCAAAGCTGTAGAACTCATCGAGGCCTTCGTTTTGACAGGTTATGGCTCCTGTAACTCTAAACGAGCCAGATGTTATGGCCGTCCAAATAAACGATATCTACAGGGTGCAACATCCGCGGTGCAAGGTGCAACATCCGTCCGAAATGGCGAAACGGTGCCGTACGACTTTTAGAAATGCGTGCATGGATTTGAAACGGAACAGTACCATGGTGCACCACTCTCCAGCTATGGTAAATCAAAGACCAGCCACCGTAATCCCGTTTTACCGTAAAATTCCAAGTGTCGAAAAAACGAAGGGTAAAAAACTTACGAGACCCGATAGAGATTCGGGTTGTCCTTTTTGGGCATTAATCTATCCGTTGACGGCTGAAAGCTTTCAAAGCCGTAGAACTCATCGAGGCCTTCGTTTTGACAGGTCATGGCTCCCGTAACTATAAACGAGCGAGAAGTTATGGCCGTCCAAATAATCGATATCTACAGGGTGCAACATCCACGGTGCAAGGTGCAACATCCGTCCGAAATGGCGAAACAGTGCCGTACGTCTTATAGAAATGCGTGCATGGTTTGAAACGGAACAGTACCATGGTGCCCCACTCTCCAGCGATGGTAAATCGAAGACCAACCAACGTCCCGTTTTACCGTAAAAATCCACATGTCGAAAAAACGAAGGGTAAAAAACTTACGAGACCCGATTGAGATTCGGGTTGTCCTTTTTGGGCATTAATCTATCCTTTGACGGCTGAAAACCGTCAAAGCCGTAGAACTCATTGAGGCCTTCGTTTTGATAGGTTATCGCTTTTGTAACTCTAAACGAGCCAGAAGTTATGGCCGTCCGAATAATCGATATATACAGGGTGCAACATCCACGGTGCAAGGTGCAATATCCGTCCGAAATGGCGAAACAGTGTCGTACGACTTTTAGAAATGCGTGCATGGATTTGAAACGGAACAGTACCATGGTGCACCACTCTCCAACGATGTTAAATCGAAGACCAGCCACCGTAATCCCGTTTTATCGTAAAATTCCACGTGTCGAAAAAACGAAGGGTAAAAAACTTACTTGACCCGATAGAGATTCGGGTTTTCCTTTTAGGCATTAATCTATCCGTTGACGGCTGAAAGCTTTCAAAGCCGTAGAACTCATCGAGGCCTTCGTTTTTACAGGTTATGGCTCCCGTAACTCTAAACGAGCCAGATGTTATGGCCGTCCGAATAATCGATATCTACAGGGTGCAACATCCACGGTGCAAGGTGCAACATCTGTCCGAAATGGCGAAACAGTGTCGTACGACTTTTAGAAATGCGTGCATGGATTTGAAACGGAACAGTGCCATGGTGCACCACTCTCCAGCGATGGTAAATCGAAGACCAGCCACCGTAACCCCGTTTTACCGTAAAATTCCAAGTGTCGAAAAAACAAAGGGTAAAAAACTTACGAGACCCTATAGAGATTCGGGTTGTCCTTTTTGGGCATTAATCTATCTGTTGACGGATGAAAGCTTTCAAAGCCATAGAACTCATCGAGGTCTTCGTTTTGACAGGTTATGGCTCCCAAAACTCTAAACGAGCCAGAAGTTATGGCCGTCCGAATAATCGATATCTACAGGGTGCAACATCCACGGTGGAAGGCGCAACATCCGTCCGAAATGGAGAAACAGTGTCGTACGTCTTTTAGAAATGCGTGCATGGATTTGAAACGGAACAGTACCATGGTGCACCACTCTCCAGCGATGGTAAATCGAAGACCAACCACCGTAATCCCGTTTTACCGTAAAAATCCACATGTCGAAAAAACGAAGGGTAAAAAACTTACGAGACCCGATTGATATTCGGGTTGTCCTTTTTGGGCATTAATCTATCCTTTGACGGCTGAAAGCTATCAAAGCCGTAGAACTCATCGAGGCCTTCATTTTGATAGGTTAAGGCTTTTGTAACTCTAAACGTGCCAGAAGTTATGGCCGTCCGAATAATCGATATCTACAGGGTGCAACATCCACGGTGCAAGGTGCAACATCCGTCCGAAATGGCGAAACAGTGCCATACGACTTTTAGAAATCCGTGCATGGATTTGAAACGGAACAGTACCATGGTGCACCACTCTCCAACGATGGTAAATCGAAGACCAGCCACCGTAATCCCGTTTTACCATAAAAATCCACGTGTTGAAAAAACGTAGGGTAAAAAACTTACGAGACTCGATTGAGATTCGGGTTGTCCTTTTTTGGAATTAATCTATCCGTTGACGGCTGAAAGCTATCAAAGCCGTTGAACTCATCGAGGCCTTCGTTTTGACAGGTTATGCCTCCCGTAACTCTAAACGAGCCAAAAGTTATGGCCGTTCGAATAATCAATATCTACAGGGTGCAACATCCACGGTGCAAGGTGCAACATCCGTCCGAAATGGCGAAACAGTGACGTACGACTTTTAGAAATGCGTGCATGGATTTGAAACGGAACAGTACCATGGTGCACCACTCTCCAACGATGGTAAATCGAAGACCAGCCACCGTCATCCCGTTTTACCGTAAAAATCCACGTGTCGAAAAAATGTAGGGTAAAAAACTTACGAGACCCGATTGAGATTCGGGTTGTCCTTTTTGGGCAATAAACTATCCGTTGACGGCTGAAAGCTATCAAAGCCATTGAACTCATTGAGGCCTTCGTTTTGACAGGTTATGGATCGCGTAACTCTAAACGAGCCAGAAGTAATGGCCGTCCGAATAATCGATATCTACAGGGTGCAACATCCACGGTCTAAGGTGCAACATCCGTCAGAAATGGCGAAACAGTGTCGTACGACTTTTAGAAATGCATGCATGGATTTGAAACAGAACAGTACTATGGTGCACCACTCTCCAGCGATGGTAAATCGAAGACCAGCCACCGTAATCCCGTTTTACCGTAAAATTCCACATGTCGAAAAAACAAAGGGTAAAAAACTTACGAGACCCGATTGAGATTCGGGTTGTCCTTTTTGGGCATTAATCTATTCGTTGACGGATGAAAGCTATCAAAGCCGTTGAACTCATCGAGGCCTTCATTTTGACAGGTTATGGCTCCCGTAACTCTAAACGAGCTAGAAGTTATGGCCGTCCGAATAATCGATATCTACAGGGTGCAACATCCACGGTGCAAGGTGCAACATCCGTCCGAAATGGCGAAACAGTGCCGTACGACTTTTAGAAATGCGTGCATGGATTTGAAATGGAACAGTACCATGGTGCACCACTCTCCAACGATGGTAAATAGAAGACAGGCCACCGTAATCCCGTTTTACCGTAAAGATCCACGTGTCGAAAAAACGTAGGGTAAAAAACTTACGAGACCGGATTGAGATTCGGGTAGTCCTTTTTGGGCAATAATCTATCCGTTGACGTCTGAAAGCTATCAAAGCCATTAAACTCATCGAGGCCTTCGTTTTGACAGGTTATGGCTCCCGTAACTCTAAACGAGCCAGAAGTAATGGCCGTCCGAATAATCGATATCTACAGGGTGCAACATCCACGGTGCAAGGTGCAACATCCGTCCGAAATGGCGAAAAGTGCCGTACCACTTTTAGAAATGTGTGCATGGATTTAAAACGGAACATTACCATGGTGCACCACTCTCCAGCGATGGGAAGTCGAAGACGGGCCACGGTAATCCCGTTTTACCGTAAAAATCCACGTGTCGAAAAAAGGAAGGGTAAAAAACTTACGAGACCCGATTGAGATTCGGGTTGTCCTTTTTGGGCAATAATCTATCCGTTGACGGTTGAAAGCTATCAAAGCCGTTGAAATCATCGAGCCCTTCGTTTTGACAGGTTATGGCTCCCGTAACTCTAAACGAGCCAGAAGTAATGGCCGTCCGAATAATCGATATCTACAGGGTGCAACATCCACGGTGCATGGTGCAACATCCGACCGAAATGGCGAAACAGTGCCGTACGACTTTTAGAAATGCGTGCATGGATTTGAAACGTAACAGTACCATGGTGCACCACTATCCAGCGATGGTAAATCGAAGACCAGCCACCGTAATCCCGTTTTACCGTAAAATTCCACGTGTCGAAAAAACGAAGGGTAAAAAACTTATGAGACCTGATTGAGATTCGGGTTGACCTTTTTGGGCATTAATCTATCCGTTGACGGCTGAAAGCCGTCAAAGCCGTAGAACTCATCGAGGCCTTCGTTTTGATAGGTTATGGCTCCCGTAACTCTAAACGAGCCAGAAGTTATGGCCGTCCGAATAATCGATATCTACAGGGTGTAACATCCACGGTGCAAGGTGCAACATCCGTCCGAAATGGCGAAACAATGTCGTACGACTTTTAGAAATGCGTGCATGGATTTGAAACGGAAGAGTGCCATGGTGCACTACTCTCCAGCGATGGTAAATCGAAGACCAGCCACCATAATCCCGTTTTACCGTAAAAATACACGTGTCGAAAAAACGAAGGGTAAAAAACTTACGAGACCCGATTGAAATTCGGGTTTTCCTTTTTGGGCATTAATCTATCCGTTGACGGCTGAAAGCTGTCAAAGCCGTAGAACTCATCGAGGCCTTCGTTTTGACAGGTGATGGCTCCCGTAACTCTAAACGAGCCAGAAGTTATGGCCGTCCGAATAATCGATATCTACAGGGTGCAACATCCACGGTGCAAGGTACAACATCCGTCCGAAATGGAGAAACAGTGCAAGGTACAACATCCACGGTAATCCCGTTTTACCGTAAAAATCCGCGTGTCGAAAAAACGAAGGGTAAAAAACTTACGAGACCCGGTTGAGATTCGGGTTGTCCTTTTTGGGCATTAATCTATCCGTTGATGGCTGAAAGCTGTCAAAAAAATAGAACTCATCGTGGCCTTCGTTTTGATAGGTTATGGCTCCCGTAACTCTAAACGAGCCAGAAGTTATTTCCGTCCGAATAATCGATATCTACAGGGTGCAACATCCACGGTGCAAGGTGCATCATCCGTCCGAAATGGCGAAACAGTGCCGTACAACTTTTAGAAATGAGTGCATGGATTTGAAACGGAACAGTACCATGGTGTACCACTCTCCAGCGATGGGAAGTCGAAGACGGACCACGGTAATCCTGTTTTACCGTAAAAATCCACGCGTCGAAAAAACGAAGGGTTAAAAACTTACGAGACCCGATTGAGATTCGGGTTGTCCTTTTTGGGAATTAATTTATCCGTTGACGGCTGAAAGCTGTCAAAGCCGTAGAACACATCGAGGCCTTCGTTTTGACAGGTTATGGCTCCCGTAACTCTAAACGAGCCAGAAGTTATGGCCGTTTGAATAATCGATATCTATAGGGTGCAACATCCACGGTGCATGGTGCAACGTCCGTCCGAAATGGTGAAACAGGGCCGTACGACTTTTAGAAATGCGTGCATGGATTTGAAATGGAAGAGTACCATGGTGCACCACTCTCCAGCGATGGGAAGTCGAAGACGGGCCACGGTAATCCCGTTTTACCGTAAAAATCCACGTGTCGAAAAAACGAAGGGTAAAAAACTTACGAGACCCGATTGAGATTCGGGTTGTCCTTTTTGGGCATTAATCTATCCTTTGACGGCAGAAAGCAGTCAAAGCCGTAGAACTCATCGAGGCCTTCGTTTGGACAGGTTATGGCTCCCGTAACTCTAAACGAGCCAAAAGTTATGGCCGTCCGAATAATCGATATCTACAGGGTGCAACATCCATAGTGCAAGGTGCAACATCCATCCAAAATTGCGAAACAGTGTCGTACGACTTTTAGAAATGCGTGCATGGATTTGAAACGGAACAGTACCATGGTGCACCACTCCCAAGCGATAATAAATCGAAGACCGGCCACAGTAATCCTGTTTTATCGTAAAAATCCACGTGTCGAGAAAACGAAGGGTAAAAAACTTACGAGACCCGATTGAGATTCGGGTTGTCCTCTTTGGGCATTAATCTATCCGTTGACGGCTGAAAGCTTTCAAAACCGTAGAACTCATCGAGGCCTTCGTTTTGACAGGTTATGGCTCCCGTAACTCTAAGCGAGCCAGAAGTTATGGCCGTCCGAATAATCGATATCTACAGGGTGCAACATCCACGGTGCAAGGTGCAACATCCGTCCGAAATGGCGAAACAGTGTCGTACGACTTTTGGAAATGCGTGCATGGATTTGAAACGGAACAGCACCATGGTGCACCACTCTCCAGCGATGGTAAATCGAATGCCATCCACGGTAATCCTGTTTTACCGTAAAAATCCACGTGTCGAAAAAACGAAGGGTAAAAAACTTACGAGACCCGATTGAGATTCGGGTTGTCCTTTTTGGGCATTAATCTATCCGTTGACGGTTGAAAGCTGTCAAAGCCGTAGAACTCATCGAGGCCTTCGTTTGGACAGGTTATGGCTCCCGTAACTCTAAACGAGCCAGAAGTTATGGCCGTCCGAATAATCGATATCTACAGGGTGCAACATCCACGGTGCAAGGTGCAACATCCATCCGAAATGGCGAAACAGTGCCGTACGACTTTTAGAAATGCGCGCATGGATTTGAAACGGAACAGTACCATGGTGCACCTCTCTCCAGCGATGGTAAGTCGAAGGCCAGCCACGGTAATACTGTTCTACCATAAAAATCCACGTGTCGAAAAGACGAAGGGTAAAAAACCTACGAGACTCGATTGAGATTCAGGTTGTCCTTTTTGGGCATTAATCTATCCGTTGATGGCAGAAAGCTATCAAAGGCGTAGAACTAATTGAGGCTTTCGTTTTGACAGGTTATGGCTCCCGTAACTCTAAACGAGCCAGAAGTTATGGTCGTCCGAATAATCGATATCTACAGGGTGCAACATCCACGGTGCAAGGTGCAACATCCGTCCGAAATGGCGAAACAGTGCCGTACGACTTTTAGAAATGCGTGCATGGATTTTAAATGGAACAGTACCATGGTGCACCACTCTCCAGTGATGGGAAGTCAAAAACGGGCCACGGTAATCCCGTTTTACCGTAAAAATACACGTGTCGAAAAAACAAAGGGTAAAAAACTTACGAGACCCGATTGAGATTCGGGTTGTCCTTTTTGGGAATTAATCTATCCGTTGATGACTGAAAGCTGTCAAAGCCGTAGAACTCATTGAGGCCTTCGTTTTGATAGGTTATGGCTCCCGTAACTCCAAACGAGCCAGAAGTTATTCCCGTCCGAATAATCGATATCTACAGGGTGCAACATCCACGGTGCATGGTGCAACATCCGTCCGAAATGGAGAAACAGTGCCATACGAATTTTAGAAATGCGTGGATGGATTTGAAACGGAACAATACCATGGTGCACCACTCTACAGCGATGGGAAGTCGAAGACGGGCCACGGTAATCCCGTTTTACCGTAAAAATCCATGTGTCGAAAAAACGAAGGGTAAAAAACTTACGAGACCCGATTGAGATTCGGGTTGTCCTTTTTGGGCATTAATCTGTCCATTGACGGCTGAAAGCTGTCAAAGCCGTAGAACTCATCGAGGCCTTCGTTTTGACAGGGTATGGCTCCCGTAACTCTAAACGAGCCAGAAGTTATGGCCGTCCGAATAATCGATATCTACAGGGTGCAACATCCACGGTGCAAGGTGCAACATCCGTCCGAAATGGCGAAACAGTGCCGTACGACTTTTAGAAATGTGTGCATGGATTTGAAACGGAACAGTACCATTGTGCACCACTCTCCAGCGATGGGAAGTCGAAGACAAGCCACGGTAATCCCGTTTTACCGTAAAAATCCACGTGTCGAAAAAACGAAAGGTAAAAAACTTATGAGACCCGATTGAGATTCGGGTTGTCCTTTTTGGGCATTAATCTATCCGTTGATGGCTGAAAGCTGTCACAGCCATAGAACTTATCGAGGCCTTCGTTTTGACTGGTTATGGCTCCCGTAACTCTAATCGAGCCAGAAGTTATGGCCGTCCGAATAATCGATATCTACAGGGTGCAACATCCACGGTGCAAGGTGCAACATCCCTCCGAAATGGCGAAACAGCGCCGTACGACTTTTAGAAATGCGTGCATGGATTTGAAACGGAACAGTACCATGGTGCACCGCTCTCCAGCGATGGAAAGTCGAAGACGGGCCACGGTAATCCTGTTTTACCTTAAAAATCCACGTGTCGAAAAAACGAAGGGTAAAAAACTTACGAGACCCGATTGAGATTCGGGTTGTCCTTTTTGGGCATTAATCTATCCATTGATGGCTGAAAGCGACCAAAGCCGTAGAACTCATCGAGGCCTTCGTTTTGATAGGTTATGGCTCCCGTAACTCTAGACGAGCCAGAAGTTATGGCCGTTTGAATAATCGATATCTACAGGGTGCAACATCCACGATGCAAGGTGCAACATCCGTCCGAAATGGCGAAACAGTGTCGTACGACATTTAGAAATGCGTGCAGGGATTTGAAACAGAACAGTACCATGGTGCACCACTCTCCAGCGATGGGAAGTCGAAGACGGGCCACGGTAATCCCTTTTTACCATAAAAATACACGTGTCGAAAAAACGAAGGGTAAAAAACTTACGAGACCCGATTGAGATTCGGGTTGTCCTTTTTGGGCATTAATCTATCCATTGACGACTAAAAGCTATCAAAGCCGTAGAACTCATCGAGGCCTTCGTTTTGACAGGTTATGACTCCCGTAACTCTAAACGAGCCAGAAGTTATGGCCGTCCGAATAATCGATATCTACGGGGTGCAACATCCACAGTGCAAGGTGCAACATCCATCCGAAATGGAGAAACAGTCCCGTATGACTTTTAGAAATGCGTGCATGGATTTGAAACGGAACAGTACCATGGTGCACCACTCTCCAGCGATGGTAAATTGAAGACCAGCCAGCGTAATCCTGTTTTACCGTAAAAATCCACGTGTCGAAAAAACGAAGGGTAAAAAACTTACGAGACCCGATTTAGATTCGGGTTGTCCTTATTGAGCATTAATCTATCCGTTGACGACTGAAAGCTGTCAAAGCTATAGAACTCATCGAGGCCTTCGTTTTTACAGGTTATGGATCCCATAACTCTAAACGAGCCAGAAGTTATGGCCGTCCGAATAATCGATATCTACAGGGTGCAACATCCACGGTGCAAGGTGCAACATCCGTCCGAAATGGCGAAACAGTGTCGTACGACTTTTAGAAATGCGTGCATGGATTTGAAATGGAACAGTACCATGGTGCACCACTCTCCAGCGATGGTAAATCGAAGGCCAGCCACGGTAATCCAGTTTTACCGTAAAAATCCACGTGTCGAAAAAACGAAGGGTAAAAAACATACGAGACCCGATTGAGATTCGGGTTGTCCTTTATGGGCATTGATCTATCCGTTGATGGCAGAAGCTATCAAAGGCGTAGAACTAATTGAGGCCTTCGTTTTGACAGGTTATGGCTCCCGTAACTCTAAACGAGCCAGAAGTTATGGTCGTCCGAATAATCGATATCTACAGGGTGCCACATCCACGGTGCAAGGTGCAACATCCGTCCGAAATGGCGAAAGAGTGCCGTGCGACTTTTAGAAATACGTGCATGGATTTGAAATGTAACTGTACCATGGTGCACCACTCTCCAGCGATGGGAAGTCGTAGACGGGCCACGGTAATCCCGTTTTACCGTAAAAATCCGCGTGTCGAATAAACGAAGGGTAAAAAACTTACGAGACCCGGTTGAGATTCGGGTTGTCCTTTTTGGGCATTAATCTATCCGTTGACGGCTGAAAGCTATCAAAACAATAGAACTCATCGTGGCCTTCGTTTTGATAGGTTATGGCTCCCGTAACTCTAAACGAGCCAGAAGTTATGGCCGTCCGAATAATCGATATCTACAGGGTGCAACATCCACGGTGCAAGGTGCAACATCCGTCCGAAATGGCGAAACAGTGCCGTACAACTTTTAGAAATGAGTGCATGGATTTGAAACGGAACAGTACCATGGCGTACCACTCTCCAGCGATGGGAAGTCGAAGACGGACCACGTTAATCCTGTTTTACCGTTAAAATCCACGTGTAGAAAAAACGAAGGTAAAAAACTTACGAGACCCGATTGAGATTCGGGTTGTCCTTTTGGGAATTAATTTATCCGTTGACGGCTGAAAGCTGTCAAAGCCGTAGAACACATCGTGGCCTTCGTTTTGACAGGTTATGGCTCCCGTAACTCTAAACGAGCCAGAAGTTATGGCCGTTTGAATAATCGATATCTATAGGGTAAAACATCCACGGTGCATGGTGCAACGTCCGTCCGAAATGGTGAAACAGGGCCGTACGACTTTTAGAAATGCGTGCATGGATTTGAAATGGAAGAGTACCATGGTGCACCACTCTCCAGTGATGGGAAGTCGAAGACGGGCCACGGTAATCCCGTTTTACCGTAAAAATCCACGTGTCGAAAAAATGAAGGGTAAAAAACTTACGAGAATCGATTGAGATTCGGGTTGTCCTTTTTGGGCATTAATCTATCCGTTGACGGCTGAAAGTAGTCAAAGCCGCAGAACTCATCGAGGCCTTCGTTTGGACAGGTTATGGCTCCCGTAACTCTAAACGAGCCAGAAGTTATGGCCGTCCGAATAATCGATATCTACAGGGTGCAACATCCACGGTGCAAGGTGCAACATCCATCCGAAATGGCGAAACAGTGCCGTACGACTTTTAGAAATGCGTGCATGGATTTGAAACGGAACAGTACCGTGGTGCACCACTCCCAAGTGATAATAAAACGAAGACCGGCCACAGTAATCCTGTTTTATCGTAAAAATCCACGTGTCGAGAAAACGAAGGGTAAAAAACTTACGAGACCCGATTGAGATTCGGGTTGTCGTCTTTGGGCATTAATCTATCCGTTGACGGCTGAAAGCTTTCAAAACCGTAGAACTCATCGAGGCCTTCGTTTTGACAGGTTATGGCTCCCGTAACTCTAAACGAGCCAGAAGTTATGGCCGTCCGAATAATCGATATCTACAGGGTGCAACATCCACGGCGCAAGGTGCAACATCCGTCCGAAATGGCGAAACAGTGTCGTACGAATTTTGGAAATGCGTGCATGGATTTGAAACGGAACAGTACCATGGTGCACCACTCTCCAGCGATGGTAAATCGAATGCCATCCACGGTAATCCTGTTTTACCGTAAAAATCCACGTGTCGAAAAAACGAAGGGTAAAAAACTTACGAGACCCGATTGAGATTCGGGTTGTCCTTTTTGGGCATTAATCTATCCGTTGATGGCTGAAAGCTGTCAAAGCCGTAGAACTCATCGGGGCCTTCGTTTTGATAGGTTATGGCTTCCGTAACTCTATACGAGCCAGATGTTATGGTCGTCCGAATAATCGATATCTACAGGGTGCAACATCCACGGTGCAAGGTGCAACATCCGTCCGAAATGGCGAAACAGTGTCGTACGACTTATAGAAATGCATGCATGGATTTGAAACGGAACACTACATTGGTGCACCACTCGCCAGCGATGGGAAGTCAAAGACGGGCCATGGTAATCCCGTTTTACCGTAAAAATCCACATGTCGAAAAAACGAAGGGTAAAAAACTTAAGAGACCCGATTGAGATTCGGGTTGTCCTTTTTGGCATTAATCCATCTGTTGACGGCTGAAAGCAGTCAAAGCCGTAGAACTCATCGAGGCCTTCGTTTTGACAGGTTATGGCTCCCATAACTCTAAACGAACCAGAATTTATGGTCGTTTGAATAATCGATATCTACAGGGTGCAACATCCACGGTGCAAGGTGCAACATCCGTCCGAAATGGCGAAACAGTGTCGTACGACTTTTAGAAATGCGTGCATGGTTTTGAAACGGAACAGTACCATGGTGCACCACTCTCCAGTGATGGGAAGTCGAAGACGGGCCACGGTAATCCCGTTTTACCGTAAAAATACACGTGTCGGAAAAACGAAGGGTAAAAAACTTACGAGACCCGATTGAGATTCGCGTTGTCCTTTTTGGGCATTAATCTATCCGTTGAATACTGAAAGATGTCAAAGCCATAGAACTCATCGAGGGCTTCGTTTTGACAGGTTATGGCTCCCGTAACTCTAAACGAGCCAGAAGTTATGGCCGTCCGAATAATCGATATCTACAGGGTGCAACATCCACGGTGCAAGGTGCAACATCCGTCCGAAATGGCGAAACAGTGTCGTACGACTTTTAGAAATGCGTGCATGGATTTGAAATGGAACAGTACCATGGTGCACCACTCTCCAGCGATGGTAAATCCAAGACCAGCCACCGTAATCCTGTTTTACCGTAAAAATCCACGTGTCGAAAAAACGAAGGGTAAAAAACGTACGAGACCCGATTGAGATTCGGGTTGTCCTTATTGAGCATTAATCTATCCGTTGACGACTGAAAGTTGTCAAAGCTGTAGAACTCATCGAGGCCTTCGTTTTGACAGGTTATGGCTCCCGTAATTCTAAATGACCCAGAAGTTATGGCCGTCCGAATAATCGATATCAACAGGGTGCAACATCCACGGTGCAAGGTGCAACATCCGTCCGAAATGGCAAAAGAGTGCCGTACGACTTTTAGAAATGTGTGCATGGATTTGAAACGGAACAGTACCATGTTGCACCACTCTCCAGCAATGGGAAATCGAAGACGGGCCATGGTAATCCCGTTTTACCGTAAAAATCCACGTGTCGAAAAAACGAAGGGTAAAAAACTTACAAGACCCGGTTGAGATTCGGGTTGTCCTTTTTGGGCATTAATCTATCCGTTGACGGCTTAAAGCTGTCAAAGCCGTAGAACTCATCGAAGCCTTCGTTTTGACAGGGTATGGCTCCCGTAACTCTAAACGAGCCAGAAGTTATGGCCGTCCGAATAATCGATATCTACAGGGTGCAACATCCACGGTGCAAGGTGCAACATCCGTCCGAAATGGCGAAACAGTGCCGTACGACTTTTAGAAATGTGTGCATGGATTTGAAACGGAACAGTACCATGGTGCACCACTCTCCAGCGATGGGAAGTCGAAGACGGGCCACGGTAATCCCGTTTTACCGTAAAAATCCACGTGTCGAAAAAACGAAGGGTAAAAAACTTACGAGACCCGATTGAGATTCGGGTTGTCCTTTTTGGGCATTAATCTGTCCATTGACGGCTGAAAGCTATCAAAGCCGTAGAACTCATCGAGGCCTTCGTTTTGACAGGGTATGGCTCCCGTAACTCTAAACGAGCCAGAAGTTATGGCCGTCCGAATAATCGATATCTACAGGGTGCAACATCCACGGTGCAAGGTGCAACATCCGTCCGAAATGGCGAAACAGTGCCGTACGACTTTTAGAAATATGTGCATGGATTTGAAACGGAACAGTACCATGGTGCACCACTCTCCAGCGATGGGAAGTCGAAGACGAGCCACGGTAATCCCGTTTTACCGTAAAAATCCACGTGTCGAAAAAACGAAAGGTAAAAAACTTATGAGACCCGATTGAGATTCGGGTTGTCCTTTTTGGGCATTAATCTATCCGTTGATGGCTGAAAGCTGTCAAAGCCATAGAGCTCATCGAGGCCTTCGTTTTGACTGGTTATGGCTCCCGTAACTCTAAACGAGCCAGAAGTTATGGCCGTCCGAATAATCGATATCTACAGGGTGCAACATCCACGGTGCAAGGTGCAACATCCCTCCGAAATGGCGAAACAGCGCCGTACGACTTTTAGAAATGCGTGCATGGATTTGAAACGGAAAAGTACCATGGTGCACCGCTCTCCAGCGATGGAAAGTCGAAGAAGGGCCACGGTAATCCTGTTTTACCTTAAAAATCCACGTGTCGAAAAAACGAAGGGTAAAAAACTTACGAGACCCGATTGAGATTCGGGTTGTCCGTTTTGGGCATTAATCTATCCATTGATGGCTGAAAGCGACAAAAGCCGTAGAACTCATCGAGGCCTTCGTTTTGATAGGTTATGGCTCCCGTAACTCTAGACGAGCCAGAAGTTATGGCCGTTTGAATAATCGATATCTACAGGGTGCAACATCCACGGTGCAAGGTGCAACATCCGTCCGAAATGGCGAAACAGTGTCGTACGACTTTTAGAAATCCGTGCAGGGATTTGAAACAGAACAGTACCATGGTGCACTACTCTCCAGCGATGGGAAGTCGAAGACGGGCCACGGTAATCCCTTTTTACCATAAAAATACACGTGTCGAAAAAACGAAGGGTAAAAAACTTACGAGACCCGATTGAGATTCGGGTTGTCCTTTTTGGGCATTAATCTATCCGTTGATGGCTGAAAGCTATCGAAGCCGTAGAACTCATCGCGGCCTTCGTTTTGACAGGTTATGGCTCCCGTAACTCTAAACGAGCCAGAAGTTATGGCCGTCCGAATAATCGATATCTACGGGGTGCAACATCCACAGTGCAAGGTGCAACATCCGTCCGAAATGGAGAAACAGTCCCGTATGACTTTTAGAAATGCGTGCATGGATTTGAAATGGAACAGTACCATGGTGCACCACTCTCCAGCGATGGTAAATTGAAGACCCGCCAGCGTAATCCTGTTTTACCGTAAAAATCCACGTGTCGAAAAAACGAAGGGTAAAAAACATACGAGACCCGATTGAGATTCGGGTTGTCCTTATTGAGCATTAATCTATCCGTTGACGACTGAAAGCTGTCAAAGCTATAGAACTCATCGAGGCCTTCGTTTTTACAGGTTATGGATCCCATAACTCTAAACGAGCCAGAAGTTATGGCCGTCCGAATAATCGATATCTACAGGGTGCAACATCCACGGTGCAAGGTGCAACATCCGTCCGAAATGGCGAAACAGTATCGTACGACTTTTAGAAATGCGTGCATGGATTTGAAATGGAACAGTACCATGGTGCACCACTCTCCAGCGATGGTAAATCGAAGGCCAGCCACGGTAATCCAGTTTTACCGTAAAAATCTACGTGTCGAAAAAACGAAGGGTAAAAAACATACGAGACCCGATTGAGATTCGGGTTGTCCTTTATGGGCATTAATCAATCCATTGATGGCAGAAGCTATCAAAGGCGTAGAAATAATTGAGGCCTTCGTTTTGACAGGTTATGGCTCCCGTAACTCTAAACGAGCCAGAAGTTATGGTCGTCCGAATAATCGATATCTATAGGGTGCAACATCCACGGTGCAAGGTGCAACATCCGTCCGAAATGGCGAAAGAGTGCCGTACGACTTTTAGAAATACGTGCATGGATTTGAAATGGAACAGTACCATGGTGCACCACTCTCCAGCGATGGGAAGTCGTAGACGGGCCACGGTAATCCCGTTTTACCGTAAAAATCCGCGTGTCGAATAAACGAAGGGTAAAAAACTTACGAGACCCGGTTGAGATTCGGGTTGTCCTTTTTGGGCATTAATCTATCCGTTGACGGCTGAAAGCTATCAAAACAATAGAACTCATCGTGGCCTTCGTTTTGATAGGTTATGGCTCCCATAACTCTATACGAGCCAGAAGTTATGGCCGTCCGAATAATCGATACCTACAGGGTGCAACATCCACGGTGCAAGGTGCAACATCCGTCCGAAATGGCGAAACAGTGCCTTACAACTTTTAGAAATGAGTGCATGGATTTGAAACGGAACAGTACCGTGGTGTACCACTCTCCAGCGATGGGAAGTCGAAGACGGACCACGTTAATCCTGTTTTACCGTAAAAATCCACGTGTCAAAAAAACGAAGGGTAAAAAACTTACGAGACCCGATTGAGATTCGGGTTGTCCTTTTTGGGAATTAATTTATCCATTGACGGCTGAAAGCTATCAAAGCCGTAGAACACATCGAGGCTTTCGTTTTGACAGGTTATGGCTCCCGTAACTCTAAACGAGCCAGAAGTTATGGCCGTTTGAATAATCGATATCTATAGGGTGCAACATCCACGGTGCATGGTGCAACGTCCGTCCGAAATGGTGAAACACTGCCGTACGACTTTTAGAAATGCGTGCATGGATTTGAAATGGAAGAGTACCATGGTGCACCACTCTCCAGTGATGGGAAGTCGAAAACGGGCCACGGTAATCCCGTTTTACCGTAAAAATCCACGTGTCGAAAAAATGAAGGGTAAAAAACTTACGAGAACCGATTGAGATTCGGGTTGTCCTTTTTGGGCATTAATCTATCCGTTGACGGCTGAAAGTAGTCAAATCCGCAGAAATCATCGAGACCTTCGTTTGGACAGGTTATGGCTCCCGTAACTCTAAACGAGCCAGAAGTTATGGCCGTCCGAATAATCGATATCTACAGGGTGCAACATCCACGGTGCAAGGTGCAACATCCATCCGAAATGGCGAAACAGTGCCGTACGACTTTTAGAAATGCGTGCATGGATGTGAAACGGAACAGTACCGTGGTGCACCACTCCCAAGTGATAATAAAACGAAGACCGGCCACAGTAATCCTGTTTTATCGTAAAAATCCACGTGTCGAGAAAACGAAGGGTAAAAAACTTACGAGACCCTATTGAGATTCGGGTTGTCGTCTTTGGGCATTAATCTATCCGTTGACGGCTGAAAGCTTTCAAAACCGTAGAACTCATCGAGGCCTTCGTTTTGACAGGTTATGGCTCCCGTAACTCTAAACGAGCCAGAAGTTATGGCCGTCCGAATAATCGATATCTACAGGGTGCAACATCCACGGTGCAAGGTGCAACATCCGTCCGAAATGGCGAAACAGTGTCGTACGACTTTTGGAAATGCGTGCATGGATTTGAAACGGAACAGTACCATGGTGTACCACTCTCCAGCGATGGTAAATCGAATGCCATCCACGGTAATCCTGTTTTACCGTAAAAATCCACGTGTCGAAAAAACGAAGGGTAAAAAACTTACGAGACCCGATTGAGATTCGGGTTGTCCTTTTTGGGCATTAATCTATCCGTTGATGGCTGAAAGCTGTCAAAGCCGTAGAACTCATCGAGGCCTTCGTTTTGAAAGTTTATGGCTTCCGTAACTCTAAACGAGCCAGATGTTATGGTCGTCCGAATAATCGATATCTACAGGGTGCAACATCCACGGTGCAAGGTGCAACATCCGTCCGAAATGGCGAAACAGTGTCGTACGACTTATAGAAATGGGTGCATGGATTTGAAACGGAACACTACATTGGTGCACCACTCTCCAGCGATGGGAAGTCAAAGACGGGCCACGGTAATCCTGTTTTACCGTAAAAATCCACATGTCGAAAAAACGAAGGGTAAAAAACTTAAGAGACCCGATTGAGATTCGGGTTGTCCTTTTTGGCATTAATCCATCCGTTGACGGCTGAAAGCAGTCAAAGCCGTAGAACTCATCGAGGCCTTCGTTTTGACAGGTTATGGCTCCCATAACTCTAAACGAGCCAGAATTTATGGTCGTTTGAATAATCGATATCTACAGGGTGCAACATCCACGGTGCAAGGTGCAACATCCGTCCGAAATGGCGAAACAGTGTCGTACGACTTTTAGAAATGCGTGCATGGTTTTGAAACGGAACAGTACCATGGTGCACCACTCTCCAGTGATGGGAAGTCGAAGACGGGCCACGGTAATCCCGTTTTACCGTAAAAATACACGTGTCTGAAAAACGAAGGGTAAAAAACTTACGAGACCCGATTGAGATTCGGGTTGTCCTTTTTGGGCATTAATCTATCCGTTGAATACTGAAAGATGTCAAAGCCATAGAACTCATCGAGGCCTTCGTTTTGAGAGGTTATGGCTCCCGTAACTCTAAACGAGCCAGAAGTTATGGCCGTCCGAATAATCGATATCTACAGGGTGCAACATCCACGGTGCAAGGTGCAACATCCGTCCGAAATGGCGAAACAGTGTCGTACGACTTTTAGAAATGCGTGCATGGATTTGAAATGGAACAGTACCATGGTGCACCACTCTCCAGCGATGGTAAATCCAAGACCAGCCACCGTAATCCTGTTTTACCGTAAAAATCCACGTGTCGAAAAAACGAAGGGTAAAAAACGTACGAGACCCGATTGAGATTCGGGTTGTCCTTATTGAGCATTAATCTATCCGTTGACGACTGAAAGTTGTCAAAGCCGTAGAACTCATCGAGGCCTTCGTTTTGACAGGTTATGGCTCCCGTAACTCTAAATGAGCCAGAAGTTATGGCCGTCCGAATAATCGATATCAACAGGGTGCAACATCCACGGTGCAAGGTGCAACATCCGTCCGAAATGGCAAAAGAGTGCCGTACGACTTTTAGAAATGCGTGCATGGATTTGAAACGGAACAGTAACATGGTGCACCACTCTCCAGCGATGGGAAATCGAAGACGGGCCATGGTAATCCCGTTTTACCGTAAAAATCCACGTGTCGAAAAAACGAAGGGTAAAAAACTTACAAGACCCGGTTGAGATTCGGGTTGTCCTTTTTGCGCATTAATCTATCCGTTGACGGCTTAAAGCTGTCAAAGCCATAGAACTCATCGAGGCCTTCGTTTTCACAGGTTATGGCTCCCGTAACTCTAAACGAGCCAGAAGTTATGGCCGTCCGAATAATCGATATCTACAGGGTGCAACATCCACGGTGCAAGGTGCAACATCCGTCCGAAATGGCGAAACAGTGCCGTACGTCTTTTAGAAATGCGTGCATGGATTTGAAATGGAACAGTACCATGGTGCGCCACTCTCCAACGATGGGAAGTCGAAGACGGGCCACGGTAATCCTGTTTTACCGTAAAAATCCACGTGTCGAAAAAACGAAGGGTAAAATACTTACGAGACCCGATTGAGATTCGGGTTGTCCTTTTTGGGCATTAATATATACATTGACGGTTGAAAGCTATCAAAGTCATAGAACACATCGAGGCCTTCGTTTTGACAGGTTATGGCTCCCGTAACTCTAAACGAGCCAGAAGTTATGGCCGTTTGAATAATCGATATCTACAGGGTGCAACATCCACGGTGCACGGTGCAACATCCGTCCGAAATGGTGAAACAGTGCCGTACGACTTTTAGAAATGCGTGCATGGATTTGAAACGGAACAATACCATGGTGCACCACTCTCCAGCGATGGGAAGTCGAAGACAGGCTACGGTAATCCCGTTTTACCGTAAAAATCCACATGTCGAAAAAACGAAGGGTAAAAAACTTACGAGACCCGATTGAGATTCGGGTTGTCCTTTGTGGGCATTAATCTATCCGTTGACGAAAGAAAGTTGTCACCGCCATAGAACTCATCGAGGCCTTCGTTTTGACAGGTTATGTCTCCCGTAATTCTAAACGAGCCAGAAGTTATGGCCGTCCGAATAATCGATATCTATAGGGTGCAACATCCACGGTGCAGGGTGCAACATACGCCCGAAATGGCGAAACAGTGCCGTACGACTTTTAGAAATGCGTGCAAGGATTTGAAACGGAACAGTACCATGGTGCACCACTCTCCAGTGATGGTAAATCGAAGACCAGCCACCGTAATCCTGTTTTACCGTAAAAATCCACGTGTCGAAAAAACGAAGGGTAAAAAACTTACGAGACCCGATTGAGATTCGGGTTGTCCTTTTTGGGCATTAATCTATCCGTTGATGGCTAAAGCGGTCAAACCCGTAGAACTCATCGAGGCATTCGGTTTGACAGGTTATGGCTCCCATAACTCTAAACGAGCCAGAAGTTATGGCCGTCCGAATAATCGATATCTACAGGGTGCAACATCCACTGTGCAAGGTGCAACATCCGTCCGAAATGGCGAAACAGTGCCGTACGACTTTTAGAAATGCGTGCATGGATTTGAAACGGAACAGTACTATGGTGCACCACTCTCCAGCGATGGTAAATCGAAGGCCAGCCACGGTAATCCTGTTTTACCGTAAAAATCCACGGGTCGAAAAAACGAAGGGTAAAAAACTTACCAGACCGATTGAGATTCGGGTTGTCTTTTTGGGCATTAATCTATTCGTTGATGGCTGAAAGCTGTCAAAACCGTAGAAATCATCGAGGCCTTCGTTTTGACAGGTTATGGCTCCCGTAAATCTAAACGAGTTAGAAGTTATGGCCGTCCGAATAATCGATATCTACAGGGTGCAACATCCACGGTGCAAGGTGCAACATCCATCCGAAATGGCGAAACAGTGCCGTACGACTTTTAGAAATGCGTGCATGGATTCGAAACGGAACACTACCATTGTGCACCACTCTCCAGCGATGGGAAGTCGTAGACGGGCCACGGTAATCCCGTTTTATCGTAAAAATCCACGTGTTGAAAAAACGAAGGGTAAAAAACTTACGAGACCCGATTGAAATTCGGGTTGTCCTTTTGGGCATTAATCTATCCGTTGACGGTTGAAAGCTGTCAAAGCCGTAGAATTCATCGATGCCTTCGTTTTGACAGGTTATGGCTCCCATAACTCTAAACGAGCCAGAAGTTATGGCCGTCCGAATAATCGATATCTACAGGGTGCAACATCCACGGTGCAAGGTGCAACATCCGTCCGAAATGGCGAAACAGTGTCGTACGACTTTTGAAAATGCGTGCATGGATTTGAAACGGAACAGTACCATGGTGCACCACTCTCCAGCGATGGTAAATCGAAGACCAGCCACCGTAATCCCGTTTTAACGTAAAAATCCACGTTTCGAAAAAACGAAGGGTTAAAAACTTACTAGACCCGATCGAGATTCGGGTTGTCCTTTTTGGGCATTAATCTATTCGTTGACGGCTGAAAGCCGTCAAAGCCATAGAACTCATCGAGGCCTTCGTTTTGACAGATTATGGCTCCCGTAACTCTAAACGAGCCAGAAGTTATGGCCGTTCGATTAATCGATATCTACAGGGTGCAACATCCACGGTGCAAGGCGCAACATCCGTCTGAAATGGCGAAACAGTGCCGTACGACTTTTAGAAATGCGTGCATGGATTTGAAACGGAACAGTACTATGGTGCACCACTCTTCAGCGATGGGAAGTCGAAGACGGGCCACGGTAATCCCGTTTTACCGTAAAAATCCACGTGTCGAAAAAATGAAGGGTAAAAAACTTACGAGACCCGATTGAGATTCAGGTTGTCCTTTTTGGGCATTAATCTATCCGTTGACGGTTGAAAGCTGTCAAAGCCGTAGAACTCATCGAGGCCTTCGTTTTGACAGGTTATGGCTCCCGTAACTCTAAACGAGCCAGAAGTTATGGCCGTCCGAATAATCGATATCTACAGGGTGCAACATCCACTGTGCAAGGTGCAACATCCGTCCGAAATGGCGAAACAGTGCAGTACGACTTTTAGAAATGCGTGCATGGATTTGAAACGGAACAGTACCAAGGTTCACCATTCTCCAGCGAGGGTAAATCAAAGGCCAACCATGGTAATCCTGTTTTACCGTAAAAATCCACATGTCGAAAAAACGAAGGGTAAAAAACTTACGAGACCCGATTAAGATTCGGGTTGTCCTTTTTGGGCATTAATCAATCCTTTGATGGATAAAAGCTGTCAAAGTCATAGAACTCATCAAGGCCTTCGTTTTGATAGGTTATGGCTCCCGTAACTCTAAACGAGCCAGAAGTTATGGACGTCCGAATAATCGGTATCTACAGGGTGCAACATCCACGGTGCAAGGTGCAACATCCGTCTGAAATGGCGAAACAGTGCCGTACGACTTTTAGAAATGCGTGCATGGATTTGAAACAGAACAGTACCATGGTGCACAACTCTCCGGCGATGGTAAATCGAAGGCCAGCCACGGTAATCCTGTTTTACCGTAAAAATCCACGTGTCGAAAAAATGAAGGGTAAAAAACTTACGAGACCTGATTGAGATTCGGGTTGTCCTTTTTGGGCATTAATCTATCCGTTGACGGCTGAAAGCTGTCAAAGCCATAGAACTCATCGAGGCCTTCGTTTTGACAGGTTATGGCTCCCATAACTCTAAACGAGCCAGAAGTTATGGCCGTCCGAATAATCGATATCTACAGGGTGCAACATCCACGGTGCAAGGTGCAACATCCGTCCGAAATGGCGAAACAGTGTCGTACGGCTTTTAGAAATACGTGCATGGATCTGAAACGGAATAGTACCATGGTGCACCACTCTCCAGCGATGGGAAGTCGAAGACGGGCCACGGTAATCCTGTTTTACCGTAAAAATCCACGTGTCGAAAAAACGAAGGGTAAAAAACTTACGAGACCCGATTGAGATTCGGGTTGTTCTTTTTGGACATTAATCTATCCGTTGACGGCTGAAAGTGGTCAAAACCGTAGAACTCATCGAGGCCTTCGTTTTGACAGGTTATGGCTCCTGTAACTCTAAACGAGCCAGAAGTTATGGCCGTTTGAATAATCGATATCTAAGGGTGCAACATCCACGGTGCAAGGTGCAACAACCGTCCGAAATGGTGAAACAGTGTTGTACGACTTTTAGAAATGCGTGCATGGATGTGAAACGGAACAGTACCATGGTGCACCACTCTCCAGCGATGGGAAGTCGAAGACGGGCCACGGTAATCCCGTTTTACCGTAAAAATCCACGTGTCGAAAAAACGAAGGGTAAAAAACTTACGAGACCCGATTGAGATTCGGGTTGTCCTTTTTGGGCATTAATCTATCCGTTGACGGCTGAAAGCTGTCAAAGCCATAGAACTCATCGAGGCCTTCGTTTTGACAGGTTATGGCTCCCATAACTCTAAACGAGTCAGAAGTTATGGCCGTCCGAATAATCGATATCTACAGGGTGCAACATCCACGGTGCAAGGTGCAACATCCGTCCGAAATGGCAAAACAGTGTCGTACGACTTTTAGAAATGCGTGCATGGATTTGAAACGGAACAGTACCATAGTGCACCACTCTCCAGCGATGGGAAGTCGAAGACTTGCCACGGTAATCCTATTTTACCGTAAAAATCCACGCGTCGAAAAAACAATGGGTAAAAAACTTACTAGACCCGATTGAGATTCGGGTTGTCCTTTTTGGCCATTGATCGATCCGTTGACGGCTGAAAGCTGTCAAAGCCATAGAACTCATCGAGGCCTTCGTTTTGATAGGTTATGACTCCCGTAACTCTAAACGAGCCAGAAGTTATGGCCGTCCGAATAATCGATATCTACAGGGCGCAACATCCACGGTGCAAGGTGCAACATCCGTCCGAAATGGCGAAACAGTGCCGTACGACTTTTAGAAATGCGTGCATGGATTTGAAACGGAACAGTACCATGGTGCACCACTCTCCAGCGATGGGAAGTCGAAGACGGGCCTCGGTAATCCCGTTTTGCTGTAAAAATCCACGTGTCGAAAAAACGAAGGGTAAAAAACTTACGAGTCCCGATTGAGATTCGGGTTGTCCTTTTTGGGCATTAATCAATCCGTTGACGGCTGAAAGCTGTCAAAGCCGTTAAACTCATCGAGGCCTTCGTTTTGACAGGTTATGGCTCCCGTAACTCTAAACGAGCCAGAATTTATGGCCGTCCGAATAATCGATATCTACAGGGTGCAACATACACGGTGCAACGTGCAATATCCGTCCGAAATGGCGTAACAGTGTCGTACGACTTTTAGAAATGCGTGCATGGATTTGAAATGGAACAGTACCTTGGTGCACCACTCTCCAGCGATGGTAAATCGAAGGCCAGCCACGGTAATCCTGTTTTATCGTAAAAATCCACGTGTCGAAAAAACGAAGGGTAAAAAACATACGAGGCCCGATTGAGATTCGGTTGTCCTTTTTGGGCATTAATCTATCCGTTGACGGCTGAAAGAGGTCAAAACCGTAGAACTCATCGAGGCCTTCGTTTTGACAGGTTGTGGCTCCCGTAACTCTAAACGAGCCAGAAGTTATGGCCGTCCGAATAATCGATATCTACAGGGTGCAACATACACGGTGCAAGGTGCAACATCCGTCCGAAATGGCGAAACTGTGTCGTACGACTTTTAGAAGTGCGTGCATGGATTTGAAACGGAACAGTACCTTGGTGCACCACTCTCCGGCAATGGTAAATCGAAGGCCAGCCACGGTAATCCTGTTTTACCGTAGAAATCCACGTGTCGAAAAAACGAAGGGTAAAAAACTTACGAGTCTCGATTGAGATTCGGGTTGTCCTTTTTGGGCATTAATCTATCCGTTGACGGCTGAAAGCAGTCAAAGTCGTAGAACTCATCGAGGCCTTCGTTTTGACAGGTTGTGGCTCCCGTAACTCTAAACGAGCCAGAAGTTATGGTCGTCCGTATAATCGATATCTACAGGGTGCAACATCCACGGTGCAAGGTGCAATATCCGTCCGAAATGGCGTAACAGTGTCGTACGACTTTTAGAAATGCGTGAATGGATTTGAAACGGAACAGTACCTTGGTGCACCACTCTCCAGCGATGGTAAATCGAAGGCTAGCCACGGTAATCCTGGTTTACCGTAAAAATCCACGTGTCGAAAAAACGAAGGGTAAAAAACTTACGTGACCCGATTGAGATTCGGTTGTCCTTTTTGGCCATTAATCTATCCGTTGACGGCTGAAAGAGGTCAAAACCGTATAACTCATCGAGGCCTTCGTTTTGACAGGTTGTGGCTCCCGTAACTCTAAACGAGCCAGAAGTTATGGCCGTCCGAATAATCGATATCTACAGGGTGCAACATACACGGTGCAAGGTGCAACATCCGTCCGAAATGGCGAAACTGTGCCGTACGACTTTTAGAAATGCGTGCATAGATTTGAAACGGAACAGTACCTTGGTGCACCACTCTCCGGCGATGGTAAATCGAAGGCCAGCCACGGTAATCCTGTTTTACCGTAAAAATCCACGTGTCGAAAAAACGAAGGGTAAAAAACTTACGAGACCCGATTGAGATTCGGGTTGTCCTTTTTGGGCATTAATCTATCCGTTGACGGCTGAAAGTAGTCAAAGTCGTAGAACTCATCGAGGCCTTCGTTTTGACAGGTTGTGGCTCCCGTAACTCTAAACGAGCCAGAAGTAATGGTCGTCCGTATAATCGATATCTATAGGGTGCAACATCCACGGTGCAAGGTGCAACATCCGTCTGGCGAAACAGTGCCGTACGACTTTTAGAAATGCGTGCATGGATTTGAAACGGAACAGTACCTTGGTGCACCACTCTCCAATGATGGTAAATCGAAGGCCAGCCACGGTAATCGTGTTTTACCGTAAAAATCCACGTGTGGAAAAAACGAAGGGTAAAAAACTTACAAGACCCGATTGAGATTCGGGTTGTCCGTTTTGGGCATTAATCTATCCGTTGACGGCTGAAAGCTGTCAAAGCCGTAGAACTCATCGAGGCCTTCGTTTTGACAGGTTGTGGCTCCCGTAACTCTAAACGAGCCAGAAGTAATGGTCGTCCGTATAATCGATACCTACAGGGTGCAATATTCACGGTGCAAGGTGCAACATCCGTCCGAAATGGCGTAACAGTGTCCTACGACTTTTAGAAATGCGTGCATGGATTTGAAACGGAATAGTACCATGGTGCACCACTCTCCAGCGATGGTAAATCGAAGACCAGCCAACGTAATCCTGTTTTACCGTAAAAATGCACGTGTCGAAAAAACGAAGGGTAAAAAACTTACGAGACCCGATTGAGATTCGGGTTGTCCGTTTTGAGGATTAATCTATCCGTTGACGGCTGAAAGCTGTCAAAGCCATACGAGGCCTTCGTTTTGACAGGTTATGGCTCCCGTAACTCTAAACGAGCCAGAAGTTATGGCCGTCCGAATAATTGATATCTACAGGGTGCAACATCCACGGTGCAAGGTGCAACATCCGTCTGAAATGGCGAAACAGTGCCGTAAGACTTTTAGAAATGCATGCATGGATTTGAAACGGAACAGTACCATGGTGCACCACTCTCCAGCGATGGGAAGTCGAAGACGGGCCACGGTAATCCTGTTTTACCGTAAAAATCCACGTGTCGAAAAAACGAAGGATAAAAAACTTACGAGACCCGATTGAGATTCGGGTTGTCCTTTTTGGGCATTAATCTATCCGTTGATGGCTGAAAGCTGTAAAAGCCATAGAACTCATCGAGGCCTTCGTTTTGACAGGTTATGACTCCCGTAACTCTAAACGAGCCAGAAGTTATGGCCGTCCGAATAATCGTTATCTACAGGGTGCAACATCCACGGTGCAAGGTGCAACATCCGTCCGAAATGGCGAAACAGTGCCGTACGACTTTTAGAAATACGTGCATTGATTTGAAATGGAACAGTACCAGGGTGCACCACTCACCAGCGATGGTAAATCGAAGGCCGGCCACGGTAATCCTGTTTTACCGTAAAAATCCACGTGTCGAAAAAACGAAGGGTAAAAAGCTTACGAGACCCGATTGAGATTCGGGTTGCCCTTTTTGGGCATTAATCTATCCATTGACGGCTGAAAGCGGTGAAAACCGTAGAACTCATCGAGGCCTTCGTTTTGACAGGTTGTGGCTCCCGTAACTCTAAACGAGCCAGAAGTTATGGTCGTTTTAATAATCGATATCTACAGTGTGCAACATCCACGGTGCAAGGTGCAACATCCGTCCAAAGTGGTGAAACAGTGTCGTACTACTTTTAGAAATGCGTGCATGGATTTGAAACGGAACAGTATCATGGTGCACCACTCTCCAGCGATGGGAAGTCGAAGACGGGCCACGGTAATCCCGTTTTACCGTAAAAATTCACGTGTCGAAAAAACGAAGGGTAAAAAACTTACGAGACCCGATTGAGATTCGGGTTGTCCTTTTTGGGCATTAATCTATCCGTTGACGGCTGAAAGCTGTCAAAGCCATAGAACTCATCGAGGCCTTCGTTTTGACAGGTTATGGCTCCCGTAACTCTAAACGAGTCAGAAGTTATGGCCGTCCGAAAAATCGATATCTATAGGGTGCAACATCCACGGTGCAAGGTGCAACATCCGTCCGAAATGGCGAAACAGTGCCGTATGACTTTTAGAAACGCGTGCATGGATTTGAAACGGAATAGTACCATAGTACACCACTCTCCAGCGATGGGAAGTCGAAGACGGGCCACGGTAATCCTGTTTTACCGTAAAAATCCACGTGTCGAAAAAACGAAGGATAAAAAACTTACGAGACCCAATTGAGATTCGGGTTGTCCTTTTTGGGCATTAATCTATCCGTTGATGGCTGAAAGCTGTAAAATCCATAGAACTCATCGAGGCCTTCGTTTTGACAGGTTATGACTCCCGTAACTCTAAACGAGCCAGAAGTTATGGCCGTCCGAATAATCGTTATCTACAGGGTGCAACATCCGCGGTGCAAGGTGCAACATCCGTCCGAAATGGCGAAACAGTGCGGTACGACTTTTAGAAATACGTGCATTGATTTGAAATGGAACAGTACCAGGGTGCACCACTCTCCAGCGATGGTAAATCGAAGGCCAGCCACGGTAATCCTGTTTTACCGTAAAAATCCACGTGTCGAAAAAACGAAGGGTAAAAAGCTTACGAGACCCGATTGAGATTCGGGTTGCCCTTTTTGGGCATTAATCTATCCGTTGACGGCTGAAAGAGGTCAAAACCGTAGAACTCATCGAGGCCTTCGTTTTGACAGGTTGTGGCTCCCGTAACTCTAAACGAGCCAGAAGTTATGGCCGTCCGAATAATCGATATCTACAGGGTGCAACATCCACGGTGCAAGGTGCAACATCCGTCCGAAATGGCGAAACTGTGTCGTACGACTTTTAGAAGTGCGTGCATGGATTTGAAACGGAACAGTACCTTGGTGCACCACTCTCCGGCAACGGTAAATCGAAGGCCAGCCACGGTAATCCTGTTTTACCGTAGAAATCCACGTGTCGAAAAAACGAAGGGTAAAAAACTTACGAGTCTCGATTGAGATTCGGGTTGTCCTTTTTGGGCATTAATCTATGCGTTGATGGCTGAAAGCAGTCAAAGTCGTAGAACTCATCGAGGCCTTCGTTTTGACAGGTTGTGGCTCCCGTAACTCTAAACGAGCCAGAAGTTATGGTCGTCCGTATAATCGATATCTACAGGGTGCAACATCCACGGTGCAAGGTGCAATATCCGTCCGAAATGGCGTAACAGTGTCGTACGACTTTTAGAAATGCGTGAATGGATTTGAAACGGAACAGTACCTTGGTGCACCACTCTCCAGCGATGGTAAATCGAAGGCTAGCCACGGTAATCCTGTTTTACCGTAAAAATCCACGTGTCGAAAAAACGAAGGGTAAAAAACTTACGTGACCCGATTGAGATTCGGTTGTCCTTTTTGGCCATTAATCTATCCGTTGACGGCTGAAAGAGGTCAAAACCGTATAACTCATCGAGGCCTTCGTTTTGACAGGTTGTGGCCCCCGTAACTCTAAACGAGCCAGAAGTTATGGCCGTCCGAATAATCGATATCTACAGGGTGCAACATACACGGTGCAAGGTGCAACATCCGTCCGAAATGGCGAAACTGTGCCGTACGACTTTTAGAAATGCGTGCATAGATTTGAAACGGAACAGTACCTTGGTGCACCACTCTCCGGCGATGGTAAATCAAAGGCCAGCCACGGTAATCCTGTTTTACCGTAAAAATCCACGTGTCGAAAAAACGAAGGGTAAAAAACTTACGAGACCCGATTGAGATTCGGGTTGTCCTTTTTGGGCATTAATCTATCCGTTGACGGCTGAAAGTAGTCAAAGTCGTAGAACTCATCGAGGCCTTCGTTTTGACAGGTTGTGGCTCCCGTAACTCTAAACGAACCAGAAGTAATGGTCGTCCGTATAATCGATATCTATAGGGTGCAACATCCACGGTGCAAGGTGCAACATCCGTCTGGCGAAACAGTGCCGTACGACTTTTAGAAATGCGTGCATGGATTTGAAACGGAACAGTACCTTGGTGCACCACTCTCCAATGATGGTAAATCGAAGGCCAGCCACGGTAATCGTGTTTTACCGTAAAAATCCACGTGTGGAAAAAACGAAGGGTAAAAAACTTACAAGACCCGATTGAGATTCGGGTTGTCCGTTTTGGGCATTAATCTATCCGTTGACGGCTGAAAGCTGTCAAAGCCGTAGAACTCATCGAGGCCTTCGTTTTGACAGGTTGTGGCTCCCGTAACTCTAAACGAGCCAGAAGTAATGGTCGTCCGTATGATCGATACCTACAGGGTGCAATATTCACGGTGCAAGGTGCAACATCCGTCCGAAATGGCGTAACAGTGTCCTACGACTTTTAGAAATGCGTGCATGGATTTGAAACGGAATAGTACCATGGTGCACCACTCTCCAGCGATGGTAAATCGAAGACCAGCCAACGTAATCCTGTTTTACCGTAAAAATGCACGTGTCGAAAAAACGAAGGGTAAAAAACTTACGAGACCCGATTGAGATTCGGGTTGTCCGTTTTGAGGATTAATCTATCCGTTGACGGCTGAAAGCTGTCAAAGCCATACGAGGCCTTCGTTTTGATAGGTTATGGCTCCCGTAACTCTAAACGAGCCAGAAGTTATGGCCGTCCGAATAATTGATATCTACAGGGTGCAACATCCACGGTGCAAGGTGCAACATCCGTCTGAAATGGCGAAACAGTGCCGTAAGACTTTTAGAAATGCATGCATGGATTTGAAACGGAACAGTACCATGGTACACCACTCTCCAGCGATGGGAAGTCGAAGACGGGCCACGGTAATCCTGTTTTACCGTAAAAATCCACGTGTCGAAAAAACGAAGGATAAAAAACTTACGAGACCCGATTGAGATTCGGGTTGTCCTTTTTGGGCATTAATCTATCCGTTGATGGCTGAAAGCTGTAAAAGCCATAGAACTCATCGAGGCCTTCGTTTTGACAGGTTATGACTCCCGTAACTCTAAACGAGCCAGAAGTTATGGCCGTCCGAATAATCGTTATCTACAGGGTGCAACATCCACGGTGCAAGGTGCAACATCCGTCCGAAATGGCGAAACAGTGCCGTACGACTTTTAGAAATACGTGCATTGATTTGAAATGGAACAGTACCAGGGTGCACCACTCACCAGCGATGGTAAATCGAAGGCCGGCCACGGTAATCCTGTTTTACCGTAAAAATCCACGTGTCGAAAAAACGAAGGGTAAAAAGCTTACGAGACCCGATTGAGATTCGGGTTGCCCTTTTTGGGCATTAATCTATCCATTGACGGCTGAAAGCGGTGAAAACCGTAGAACTCATCGAGGCCTTCGTTTTGACAGGTTGTGGCTCCCGTAATTCTAAACGAGCCAGAAGTTATGGTCGTTTTAATAATCGATATCTACAGTGTGCAACATCCACGGTGCAAGGTGCAACATCCGTCCAAAGTGGTGAAACAGTGTCGTACTACTTTTAGAAATGCGTGCATGGATTTGAAACGGAACAGTATCATGGTGCACCACTCTCCAGCGATGGGAAGTCGAAGACGGGCCACGGTAATCCCGTTTTACCGTAAAAATTCACGTGTCGAAAAAACGAAGGGTAAAAAACTTACGAGACCCGATTGAGATTCGGGTTGTCCTTTTTGGGCATTAATCTATCCATTGACGGCTGAAAGCTGTCAAAGCCATAGAACTCATCGAGGCCTTCGTTTTGACAGGTTATGGCTCCCGTAACTCTAAACGAGTCAGAAGTTATGGCCGTCCGAAAAATCGATATCTATAGGGTGCAACATCCACGGTGCAAGGTGCAACATCCGTCCGAAATGGCGAAACAGTGTCGTATGACTTTTAGAAATGCGTGCATGGATTTGAAACGGAATAGTACCATAGTACACCACTCTCCAGCGATGGGAAGTCGAAGACGGGCCACGGTAATCCTGTTTTACCGTAAAAATCCACGTGTCGAAAAAACGAAGGATAAAAAACTTACGAGACCCAATTGAGATTCGGGTTGTCCTTTTTGGGCATTAATCTATCCGTTGATGGCTGAAAGCTGTAAAAGCCATAGAACTCATCGAGGCCTTCGTTTTGACAGGTTATGACTCCCGTAACTCTAAACGAGCCAGAAGTTATGGCCGTCCGAATAATCGTTATCTACAGGGTGCAACATCCACGGTGCAAGGTGCAACATCCGTCCGAAATGGCGAAACAGTGCCGTACGACTTTTAGAAATACGTGCATTGATTTGAAATGGAACAGTACCAGGGTGCACCACTCTCCAGCGATGGTAAATCGAAGGCCAGCCACGGTAATCCTGTTTTACCGTAAAAATCCACGTGTCGAAAAAACGAAGGGTAAAAAGCTTACGAGACCCGATTGAGATTCGGGTTGCCCTTTTTGGGCATTAATCTATCTGTTGACGGCTGAAAGCTGTCAAAGCCGTAGAACTTATCGAGGCCTTCGTTTTGACAGGTTATGGCTCCCGTAACTCTAAACGAGCCAGAAGTTATGGCCGTCCGAATAATCGATATCTACAGGGTGCAACATCCACGGTGCAAGGTGCAACATTCGTCCAAAATGGCGAAACAGTGCTGTACGACTTTTCGAAATGCATGCGTGGATTTGAAACGGAGTAGTACCATGGTGCACCACTCTCCAGCGATGGGAAGTCGAAGACGGGCCACGGTAATCCTGTTTTACCGTAAAAATCCACGTGTCGAAAAAACGAAGGGTAAAAAACTTACGAGACCCGATTGAGATTCGGGTTGTCCATTTTGGGCATTAATCTATCCGTTGACGGCTGAAAGCTGTCAAAACCGTAGAACTCATCGAGGCCTTCATTTTGATAGGTTATTGCTCCCGTAACTATAAACGAGCCAGAAGTTATAGCCGTTTGAATAATCGATATCTAAAGGGTGCAACATCCACGGTGCAAGGTGCAACATCCGTCCGAAATGGTGAAACAGTGTCGTATGACTTTTAGAAATACGTGCACGGATTTGAAATGGAACAGTACCATGGTGCACCACTCTCCAGCGATGGGAAGTCGAAGACGGGCCACGGCAATCCCGTTTTACCGTAAAAATCCACGTGTCGAAAAAACGAAGGGTAAAAAACTTACGAGACCCGATTGAGATTCGGGTTGTCCTTTTTGGGCATTAATCTATCCGTTGACAGCTGAAAGTTGTCAAAGCCATAGAACTCATCGAGGCCTTCGTTTTGACAGGTTATGGCTCCCGTAACTCTAAACGAGTCAGAAGTTATGGCCGTCCGAATAATCGATATCTACATTGTGCAACATCCACGGTGCAAGGTGTAACATCCGTCCGAAATGGCGAAACACTGTCGTACGACTTTTAGAAATGCGTGCATGGATTTGAAAAGGAACAGTACCATATTGCACCACTCTCCAGCGATGGGTAGTCGAAGACGGGCCACGGTAATCCTGTTTTAACATAAAAATCCACGTGTCGAAAAAACGAAGGGTAAAAAACTTACGAGACCCGATTGAGATTCGGGTTGTCCTTTTTGGGCATTAATCTATCCGTTGAGGGCTGAAAGCTGTCAAAGCCATAGAACTCATCGAGGCCTTCGTTTTTACAGGTTATGGCTCCCGTAACTCTAAACGAGTCAGAAGTTATGGCCGTCCGAATAATCGATATCTACAGGGTGCAACATCCACGGTGCAAGGTGCAACATCCGTCTGAAATGGCGAAACAGTGCCGTACGACTTTTAGAAATGCGTGCATGGATTTGAAACGGAATAGTACCATGGTGCGCCACTCTCCGGCGATGGGAAATCGAAGAAGGGCCACGGTAATCCTGTTTTACCGTAAACATCTACGTGTCGAAAAAACGAAGGATAAAAAACTTACGAGACCCGATTGAGATTCGGGTTGTCCTTCTTGGGCATTAATATATCCGTTGACGGTAGAAAGCTGTCAACGCCGTAGAACTCATCGAGGCCTTTGTTTTGACAGGTTATGGCTCCCGTAACTCTAAACGAGCCAGAAGTTATGGCCGTTTGAATAATCGATATCTACAGGGTGCAACATCCACGGTTCAAGGTGCAACATCCGTCCGAAATGGTGAAACAGTGTCGTACGACTTTTAGAAATGCGTGCATGGATGTTAAACGGAACAGTACCATGGTGCACCACTCTCCAGCGATGGGAAGTCGAAGAAGGGCCACGGTAATCCCGTTTTACCGTAAAAATACACGTGTCGAAAAAACGAAGGGTAAAAAAACTTACGAGACCCGTTTGAGATTCGGGTTGTCCTTTTTGGGCATTGATCTATCCGTTGACAGCTGAAAGCTGTCAAATCCATAGAACTCATCGAGGCCTTCGTTTTGACAGGTTATGGCTCCCGTAACTCTAAACGAGTCAGAAGTTATGGCCGTCCGAATAATCGATATCTACAGGGTGCAACATCCACGGTGCAAGGTGCAACATCCGTCCGAAATGGCGAAACAGTGCCGTACAACTTTTAGAAATGCGTGCATGGATTTGAAAAGGAACAGTGCCATAGTGCACCACTCTGCAGCGATGGGAAGTCGAAGACGGGCCACGGTAATCCTGTTTTAACGTAAAAATCCACGTGTCGAAAAAACGAAGGGTAAAAAACTTACGAGAGCCGATTGAGATTCGGGCTGTCCTTTTTGGGCATTAATCTACCCGTTGACGGCTGAAAGCTGTCAAAGCCATAGAACTCATCGAGGCCTTCGTTTTGACAGGTTATGGCTCCTGCAACTCTAAACGAGCCAGAAGTTATGGACGTCCGAATAATAGATATCTACAGGGTGCAACATCCACGGTGCAAGGTGCAACATCCGTCCGAAATGGCGAAACAGTGCCGTACGACTTTTAGAAATACGTGCATGGATTTGAAACGGAATAGTACCATGGTGCACCACTCTCCAGCGATGGAAAGTCGAAGACGGGCCACGGTAATCCTGTTTTACCGTAAAAATCCACGTGTCGAAAAAACGAAGGGTAAAAAACTTACGAGACACGATTAAGATTCGGGTTGTCCTTTTTGGGCATTAATCTATCCGTTGACGGCTGAAAGCGGTGAAAACCGTAGAACTCATCGAGGCCTTCGTTTTGACAGGTTGTGGCTCCCGTAAATCTAAACGAGGCAAAAGTTATGGCCGTTTGAATAATCGATATCTACAGTGTGCAACATCCACGGTGCAAGGTGCAACATCCGTCCGAAATGGTGAAACAGTGTCGTACGACTTTTAGAAATGCGTGCATGGATTTGAAATGGAACAGTACCATGGTGCTCCACTCTCTAGCGATGGGAAGTCGAAGACGGGCCACGGTAATCCCGTTTTACCGTAAAAATCCACGTGTCGAAAAAACGAAGGGTAAAAAACTTACGAGACCCGATTGAGATTCGGGTTGTCCTTTTTGGGCATTAATCATTCCGTTGACGGCTGAAAGCTGTCGAAGCCATAGAACTCATCGAGGCCTTAGTTTTGATAGGTTATGGCTCCCTTAACTCTAAACGAGTCAGAAGTTATGGCCGTCCGAATAATCGATATCTACAGGGTGCAACATCCACGGTGCAAGGTGCAACATCCATCCGAAATGGCGAAACAGTGCTGTACGACTTTTAGAAATGCGTGCATGGATTTGAAACGGAACAGTACCATAGTGCACCACTCTCCAGCGATGGGAAGTCGAAGACAGGCCACGGTAATCCTGTTTTACCGTAAAAATCCACGTGTGGAAAAAACGAAGGATAAAAAACTTACGAGACCCGATTGAGATTCGGGTTGTCCTTTTTGGGCATTAATCTATCCGTTGACGGCTGAAAGCTGTCAAAGCCATAGAACTCATCGAGGCCTTCGTTTTGACAGGTTATGACTACCGTAACTCTAAGCGAGCCAGAAGTTATGGCCGTCCGAATAATCGATATCTACATGGTGCAACATCCACGGTGCAAGGTGCAACATCCGTCCGAAATGGCTAAACAGTGCCGTACAACTTTTAGAAATGCGTGCATGGACTTGAAAAGGAACAGTACCATAGTGCACCACTCTCCAGCAATGGGAAGTCGAAGACGGGCCACGGTAATCCTGTTTTAACGTAATAATCCACGTGTTGAAAAAACGAAGGGTAAAAAACTTACGAGACCCGATTGAGATTCGGGCTGTCCTTTTTGGGCATTAATTTATCCGTTGACGGCTGAAAGCTGTCAAAGCCATAGAACTCATCGAGGACTTCGTTTTGACAGGTTATGGCTCCCGTAACTCTAAACGAGCCAGAAGTTATGGCCGTCCGAATAATCGATATCTACAGGGTGCAACATCCACGGTGCAAGGTGCAACATCCGTCCGAAATGGCGAAACAGTGTCGTACGACTTTTAGAAATACGTGCATGGATTTGAAACGGAACAGTACCATGGTGCACCACTCTCCAGCGATGGGAAGTCGAAGACGGGCCACGGTAATCCCGTTTTACCGTAAAACCCACGCGTCGAAAAAACGAAGGGTAAAAAACTTACGAGACCCGATTGAGATTCGGGTTGTCCTTTTTGGGCATTAATCTATCCGTTGATGGCTGGAAGCTGTCAAAGCCATAGAACTCATCGAGGCCTTCGTTTTGACAGGTTATGGCTCTCGTAAATCTAAACGAGTCAGAAGTTATGGCCGTCCGAATAATCGATATCTACAGGGTGCAACATCCACGGTGCAAGGTGCAACATCCGTCCGAAATGGCGTAACAGTGCCGTACGACTTTTAGAAATGCGTGCATCGATTTGAAACGGAACAGTACCATAGTGCACCACTCTCCATCGATGGGAAGTCGAAGACGGGCCACGGTAATCCTATTTTACCGTAAAAATCCACGTGTCGAAAAAACGAAGGATAAAAAACTTACGAGACCCGATTGAGATTCGGGTTGTACTTTTTGGGCATTAATCTATCCGTTGATGGCTGAAAGCTGTCAAAGCCATAGAACTCATCGAGGCCTTCATTTTGATAGGTTATGACTCCCGTAACTATAAACGAGCCAGAAGTTATGGCCTTCCGAATAATCGATATCTACAGGGTGCAACATCCACGGTGCAAGGTGCAACATCCGTCCGAAATGGCGAAACAGTGCCGTACGACTTTTAGAAATGCGTGCATCGATTTGAAACGGAACATTACCATGGTGCACCACTCTCCAGCGATGGTAAATCGAAGGACGGCCACGGTAATCCTGTTTTACCGTAAAAATCCACGTGTCTAAAAAACGAAGGGTAAAAAACTTACGTGACCCGATTGAGATTCGGTTTGTCCTTTTTGGGCATTAATCTATCCGTTGACGGCTGAAAGCAGTCAAAGCCGTAGAACTCATCGAGGCCTTCGTTTTGACAGGTTGTGGCTCCCGTAACTCTAAACGAGCCAGAAGTTATGGTTGTCCGTATAATCGATATCTACAGGGTGCAACATCCACGGTGCAAGGTGCAACATCCGTCCGAAATGGCGTAGCAGTGCCGTACGACTTTTAGAAATGCGTGCATGGATTTGAAACGGAACAGTACCTTGGTGCACCACTCTCCAGCGATGGTAAATCGAAGGCCAGCCACGGTAATCCTGTTTTACCGTAAAAATCCACGTGTCGAAAAACGAAGGGTAAAAAACTTACGAGACCCGATTGAGATTTGGGTTGTCCATTTTGGGCATTATTCTATCCGTTTACGGCTGAAAGCCGTCAATGCCATAGAACTCATCGAGGCCTTCGTTTTGACAGGTTATGGCTCCCGTAACTCTAAACGAGCCAGAAGTTATGGTCGTCCGAATAATCGATATCTACAGGGTGCAACATCCACGGTGCAAGGTGCAACATCCGTCCGAAATGGCGAAACAGTGCCGTACGACTTTTAGAAATGCATGCATGGATTTGAAACGGAACAGTACCATGGTGCACCACTGTCCAGCGATGGTAAATCGAATGCCAGCCACCGTAATCCCGTTTTACCGTAAAAATCCACGTGTCGAGAAAACGAAGGGTAAAAACTTACGAGACCCGATTGAGATTCGGGTTGTCCTTTTTGGGCATTAATCATCCGTTGATGGCTGAAAGCTGTCAAAGCCGTAGAACGCATCTAGGCCTTTTTTTTGACAGGTTATGGCTCCCGTAACTCTAAACGAGCCAGAATTTATGGCCGTCCGAATAATCGATATCTACAGGGTGCAACATCCACGGTGCAAGGTGCAACATCCGTCCGAAATGGCGGAACAGTGCCGTACGACTTTTAGAAATGCGTGCGTGGATTTGATACTGAACAGTACTATGGTGCACCACTCTCCAGCGATGGTAAATCGAAGGCCAGCCACGGTAATCCTGTTTTACCGTAAAAATCCCCGTGTCGAAAAAGCGAATGGTAAAGAACTTACGAGACCCGATTGAGATTCGGGTTGTCCTTTTTGGGCATTAATCTATCCGTTGACGGCTGAAAGCTGTCAAAGCCATAGAACTCATCGAGGCCTTCGTTTTGACAGGTTATGGCTCCCGTAACTCTAAACGAGCCAGAAGTTATGGCCGTCCGAATAATCGATATCTACAGGGTGCAACATCCATGGTGCAAGGTGCAACATCCGTCTGAAATGGCGAAACAGTGCCGTACGACTTTTAGAAATGCATGTATGGATTTGAAACGGAACAGTACCATGGTGCACCACTGTCCAGCGATGGTAAATCGAATGCCAGCCACCGTAATCCCATTTTACCGTAAAAATCCACGTGTCGAAAAAACGAAGGGTAAAAAACTTATGGGACCCGATTGAGATTCGGGTTGTCCTTTTTGGGCATTAATCATCCGTTTATGGCTGAAAGCTGTCAAAGCCGTAGAACTCATCGAGGCCTTTATTTTGACAGGTTATGGCTCCCGTAACTCTAAACGAGGCAGAAGTTATGACCGTCCGAATAATCGATATCTACAGGGTGCAACATCCACGGTGCAAGGTGCAACATCCGTCCGAAATGGCGAAACAATGTCGTGCGACTTTTAGAAATGCGTGCATGGATTTGATACGGAACAGTACCATGGTGCACCACTCTCCAGCGATGGTAAATCGAAGGCCAGCCACGGTAATCCTGTTTTACCGTAAAGATCCACGTGTCGAAAAAACAAAGGGTAAAAAACTTACGAGACCCGATTGAGATTCGGGTTGTCCCTTTTGGGCATTAATCTATCCGTTGACGGCTGAAAGCTGTCAAAGCCGTAGAACTCATCAAGGCCTTCGTTTTGACAGGTTATGGCTCCCGTAACTCTAAACGAGCCAGAATTTATGGCCGTCCGAATAATCGATATCTACAGGGTGCAACATCCACGGTGCAAGGTGCAACATCCGTCCGAAATGGCGAAACAGTGCCGTACGACTTTTAGAAATGCGTGCATGGATTTGATACTGAACAGTACTATGGTGCACCACTCTCCAGCGATGGTAAATCGAAGGCCAGCCACGGTAATCCTGTTTTACCGTAAAAATCCACGTGTCGAAAAAGCGAAGGGTAAAGAACTTACGAGACCCGATTGAGATTCGGGTTGTCCTTTTTGTGCATTAATCTATCCATTGGCGGTTGAAAGCCATTAAAGCCGTAGAACTCATCGAGGCCTTCGTTTTGACAGGTTATGGCTCCCGTAACTCTAAACGAGCCAGAAGTTAAGGCCGTCCAAATAATCGATGTCAACAGGGTGCAACATCCACGGTGCAAGGTGCAACATCCGTCCGAAATGGCGAAACAGTGCCGTACGACTTTTAGAAATACGTGCATGGATTTGAAATGGAACAGTACCATATTGCACCACTCTCCAGCGATGGTAAATCGAAGGCCAGCCACGGTAATCCTGTTTTACCGTAAAAATCCACGTGTCGAAAAAACGAAGGGTAAAAAACTTACGAGACCCGATTGAGATTCGGGTTGCCCTTTTTGGACATTAATCTATCTGTTGACGGCTGAAAGATGTCAAAGCCGTAGAACTCATCGAGGCCTTCGTTTTGACAGGTTATGGCTCCCGTAACTCTAAACGAGCCAGAAGTTATAGCCGTCCGAATAATCGATATCTACAAGGTGCAACATCCACGGTGCATGGTGCAACATCCGTCCGAAATGGCGAAACAGTGCTGTACGACTTTTAGAAATGCGTGCATGGTTTTGAAACGGAAAAGTACCATGGTGCACCACTCTCCAGCGATGGGAAGTCGAAGGCGGGCCACGGTAATCCTATTTTACCGTAAAAATCCACGTGTCGAAAAAACGAAGGGTAAAAAATTACGAGACCCGATTGAGATTCGGGTTGTCCATTTTGGGCATTAATCTATCCGTTGACGGCTGAAAGCTGTCAAAACCGTATCACTCATCGAGGCCTTCGTTTTGACAGGTTATGGTTCCCGTAACTCCAAACGAGCCAGTAGTTATGGCCGTTTGAATAATCGATATCTACAGGGTGCAACATCCACGGTGCAAGGTGCAACGTCCGTCCGAAATGGTGAAACAGTGTCGTACGACTTTTGGAAATATGTGCATGGATTTGAAATGGAACGGTACCATGGTGCACCACTCTCCAGCGATGGGAAGTCGAAGACAGGCCACGGTAATCCCGTTTTACCGTAAAAATCCACGTGTCGAAAAAACGAAGGGTAAATACTTACGAGACCCGATTGAGATTCGGGTTGTCCTTTTTGGGCATTAATCTATCCGTTGACGGCTGAAAGCTGTAATAGCCATAGAACTCATCGAGGCCTTCGTTTTGACAAGTTATGGCTCCCATAACTCTAAACGAGTCAGAAGTTATGGCCGTCCGAATAATCGATATCTACAGGGTGCAACATCCACGGTGTAAGGTGCAACATCCGTCCGAAATGGCGAAATAGTGCCGTACGACTTTTAGCAATGCGTGCATGGATTTGAAACGGAACAGTACCATAGTGCACCACTCTCCAGCGATGGGAAGTCGAAGACGGGCCACGGTAATCCTGTTTTACCGTAAAAATCCACGTGTCGGAAAAACGAAGGGTAAAAAACTTACGAGACCCGATTGAGATTCGGGTGTCCTTCTTGGGCATTAATCTTTCCGTTGATGGCTGAAAGCCGTCAACGCCGTTGAACTCATCGAGGCCTTCGTTTTGACAGGTTATGGCTCCCGTAAATCTAAACGAGCTAGAAGTTATGGCTGTCCGAATAATCGATATCTACATGGTGCAACATCCACGGTGCAAGGTGCAACATCCGTCCGAAATGGCGAAACAGTGCTGTACGAAATTTATAAATGCGTGCATGGATTTGAAACGGAATAGTACCATAGTGCACCACTCTTCAGCGATGGGAAGTCGAAAACGGGCCACGGCAATCCTGTTTTACCGTAAAAATCCACGTGTCGAAAAAACGAAGGGTAAAAAACTTACGAGATCCGATTGAGAATAGGGATGTCGTTTTATGGGCACTAATCTATCCGTTGACGGTTGAAAGAGGTCAAAACCGTAGAACTCATCGAGGCCTTCGTTTTGACAGGTTATGGCTCCCGTAACTCTAAACGAGCCAGAAGTTATGGCCGTTTGAATAATCGATATCTACAGGGTGCAACATCCACGGTGCAAGGTGCAACATCCGTCCGAAATGGTGAAACAGTGTCGTACGACTTTTGAAAATTTGTGCATGGATTTGAAACGGAACAGTGCCATGGTGCACCACTCTCCAGCGATGGTAAATCGAAGACCAGCCACGGTAATCCCGTTTTACAGTAAAAATCCACGTGTCGAAAAAACGAAGGGTAAAAAACTTACAAGACCCGATTGAGATTCGGGTTGACCTTTTTGGGCGTTAATCTATCCGTTGACGGCTGAAAGCCGTCAAAGCCGTAGAACTCATCGAGGCCTTCGTTTTGATAGGTTATGGCTCCCGTAACTCTAAACGAGCCAGAAGTTATGGCCGTCCGAATAATCGATGTCTACAGGGTGCAACATCCACGGTGCAAGGTGCAATATCCGTCCAAAATGGCGAAACAGTGCCGTACGACTTTTAGAAATGCGTGCATGGAGTTGAAACGGAATAGTTCCATGGTGCACCACTCTCCAGCGATGGGAAGTCGAAGACGGGCCACGGTAATCCTATTTTACCGTAAAAATCTACGTGTCGAAAAAACGAAGGATAAAGAACTTACGAGACCCGATTGAGATTCGGGTTGTCCTTTTTGGGCATTAATCTATCCGTTGACGGCAGAAAGCTATCAACGCCGTAGAACTCATCGAGGCCTTCATTTTGACAGGTTATGGCTCCCGTAACTCTAAACGAGCCAGAAGTTATGGCCGTTTGAATAATCGATATCTACAGGGTGCAACGTCCACGGTTCAAGGTGCAACATCCGTCCGAAATGGTGAAACAGTGTCGTACGACTTTTAGAAATGCGTGCATGGATATGAAACGGAACAGTACCATGGTGCACCACTCTCCAGCGATGGGAAGTCGAAGAAGGGCCACGGTAATCCCATTTTACCGTAAAAATACACGTGTCGAAAAAACGAAGGGTAAAAAACCTTACGAGACCCGATTGAGATTCGGGTTGTCCATTTTGGGCATTAATCTAACCGTTGATGGCTGAAAGCCGTCAAATCCATAGAACTCATCGAGGCCTTCGTTTTGACAGGTTATGGCTCCCGTAACTCTAAACGAGCCAGAAGTTATGGCCGTTTGAATAATCGATATCTACAGGGTGCAACATCCACGGTGCAAGATGCAACATCCGTCCGAAATGGTGAAACAGTGTCGTACGACTTTTAGAAATGCGTGCATGGATTTGAAACGGAACAGTACCATGGTGCACCACTCTCCGGCGATGGGAAGTCGAAGACGGGCCACGGCAATCCCGTTTTACCGTAAAAATCCACGTATCGAAAAAACGAAGGGTAAAAAACTTACGAGACCCGATTGAGATTCGGGTTGTCCTTTTTTGGAATTAATCTATCCGTTGATGGCTGAAAGCTGTCAAACCCATAGAACTCATCGAGGCCTTCATTTTGACAGGTTATGGCTCCCGTAACTCTAAACGAGTCAGAAGTTATGGCCGCCCGAATAATCGATATCTACAGGGTGCAACATCCACGGTGCAAGGTGCAACATCCGTCCGAAATGGCGAAACCGTGCCATACGACTTTTAGAAATGCATGCATGGATTTGAAAAGGAACAGTACCATAGTGCACCACTCTCCAGCGATGGGAAGTCGAAGACGGGCCACGGTAATCCTGTTTTAACGTAAAAATCCACGTGTCGAAAAAGCGAAGGGTAAAAAACTTACGAGACCCGATTGAGATTCGGGTTGTCCTTTTTGGGCATTAATCTATCCGTTGATGGCTGAAAGCTATCAAAGCCATAGAACTCATTGAGGCCTTCGTTTTGACAGGTTATGGCTCCCATATCTCTAAACGAGCCCGAAGTTATGGCCGTCCGAATAATCGATATCTATAGGGTGCAACATCCACAGTGCAAGGTGCAACATCGGTCCGAAATGGCGAAACAGTGCCGTACGACTTTTAGAAATGCGTGCATGGATTTGAAACGGAACAGTACCATGGTGCACCACTCTCCAGCGATGGTAAATCGAAGGTCAGCCACGGTAATCCTGTTTTACCGTAAAAATCCACGTGTCGAAAAAACGAAGGATAAAAAAACTTACGAGACCCGATTGATATTCGGGTTGCCCTTTTTGGGCATTAATCTATCCGTTGACGGCTTAAAGCTGTCAAAGCCGTAGAACTCATCGAGGCTTTCGTTTTGACAGGTTGTGGCTCCCGTAACTCTAAACGAGCTAGAAGTTATGGTCGTCCCTATAATCCATATCTATAGGGTGCAACATCCACGGTGCAAGGTGCAACATCCGTCCGAAATGGCGAAAGAATGCCGTACGACTTTTAGAAATGTATGCATGGATTTGAAACGGAACAGTACCATGGTGCACCACTCTCCAGCGATGGTAAATCGAAGGCCAGCCACGGTAATCCTGTTTTACCGTAAAAATCCACGAGTCGAAAAAACGAAGGGTAAAAAACTTACGAGACCCGATTGAGATTCGGGTTGTCCTTTTTGGGCATTAATCCATCTGTTGATGGCTGAAAGCTATCAAAGCTGTAGAACTCATCGAGGCCTTCGTTTTGACAGGTTATGGCTCCCGTAACTCTAAACAAACCAGAAGTTATGGCCGTCCGAATAATCGATATCTACATGGTGCAACATCCACGGTGCAAGGTGCAACATCCGTCCGAAATGGCGAAAAAGTGCCGTACGACTTTTAGAAATGCGTGCATGGATTTGAAACGGAACACTACCATGGTGCACCACTCTCCAGCGATGGGAAGTCGAAGACGGGATACGGTAATCCCGTTTTACCGTAAAAATCCACGTGTCGAAAAAACGAAGGGTAAAAAACTTACGAGACCCGATTGAGATTCGGGTTGTCCTTTTTGGGCATTAATCTATCTGTTGACGGCTGAAAGCTGTCGAAGCCGTAGAACTTATCGAGGCCTTCATTTTGACAGGTTATGGCTCCCATTTCTCTAAACGAGCCAGAAGTTATGGTCGTCCGAATGATCGATATCTACAGGGTGCAACATCCATGGTGCAAGGTGCAACATCCATCCGAAATGGTGAAACAGTGCCGTACGACTTTTAGAAATGCGTGCATGGATTTGAAACGAAACAGTACCATGGTGCACCACTCTCCAGCGATGGTAAATCGAAGACCAGCCACCGTAATCCCGTTTTACCGTAAAAATACACGTGTCGGAAAAACGAAGGGTAAAAAACTTACGAGACCCGATTGAGATTCGGGTTTTTCTTTTTGGGCATTAATCTATCCGTTGACGGCTGAAAGCTGTCCAAGCCGTAGAACTCATCGATGCCTTCGTTTTGACAGGTTGTGGCTCCCGTAACTCTAAACGAGCAAGAAGTTATGGCCGTCCGAATAATCGATATCTACAGGGTGCAACATCCACGGTGCAAGGTGCAACATCCGTCCGAAATGGCGAAACAGTGCCGTACGATTTTTAGAAATGCGTGCATGGATTTGAAACGGAACAGTACCATGGTGTACAACTCTCCAGCGATGGTAAATCGAAGGCCAGCCACGGTAATCCTGTTTTACCGTAAAAATCCACGTGTCGAAAAAACGAAGGGTAAAAAACTTACGAGACCCGATTGAGATTCGGGTTGTCCTTTTTGGGCATTAATCTATCCGTTGACGGCTGAAAGCCATCAAACCCATTGAACTCATCGAGGCCTTCGTTTTGACAGGTTGTGGCTCCCGCAACTCTAAACGAGCCAGAAGTTATGGCCGTCCGAATAATCGATATCTACATGGTGCAACATCCACGGTGTAAGGTGCAACATCCGTCCGAAATGGCGAAACATTATCGTACGACTTTTAGAAATGCGTGCATGGATTTGAAACGTAACACTACCATGGTGCACCACTCTCCAGCGATGGGAAGTCGAATACGGGCCACGGTAATCCCGTTTTCCCGTAAAAATCCACGTGTCGAAAAAATGAAGAGTAAAAAACTTACGAGACCCGATCGAGATTCGGGTTGTCCTTTTTGGGCATTAATCTATCCATTGACGGGTGAAAGCTATCAAAGCCGTAGAACTCATCGAGGCCTTCGTTTTGACAGGTTACGGCTCCCGTAACTCTAAACGAGCCAGAAGTTATGGCCGTCCGAATAATCGATATCTACAGGGTGCAACATCCACGGTGCAAGGTGCAACATCCGTCCGAAATGGCGAAACAGTGCCGTACGACTTTTAGAAACGCGTGCATGGATTTGAAACGGAACAGTACCATGGTGCACCACTCTCCAGCGATGGGAAGACGAAGACGGGCCATGGTAATCCCGTTTTACCGTAAAAATCCACGTGTCGAAAAAACGTAGGGTAAAAAACTTACAAGACCCGATTGAGATTCGGGTTGTCCTTTTTGGGCATTAATCTATCCGTTGACCGCTGAAAGCTGTCGTAGCCATAGAACTCATCGAGGCCTTCATTTTGACAGGTTATGGCTCCCGTAACTCTAAACGAGTCAAAAGTTATGGCCCTCCGAATAATCGATATCTACAGGGTGCAACATCCACGGTGTAAGGTGTAACATCCGTCCGAAATGGCGAAACAGTGCCGTACGACTTTTAGAAATGCATGCATGGATATGAAACGGAACAGTACCATAGTGCACCGCTCTCCAGCGATGGGAAGTCGAAGTCGGGCCACGGTAATCCTGTTTTACCATAAAAATCCACGTGTCGAAAAAACGAAGGGTAAAAAACTTACGAGACCCGATTGAGATTCGGGTTGTCCTTTTTAGGCATTAATCTATCCGTTGACGGCTGAAAGCTATCAAAGCCATAGAACTCATCGAGGCCTTCGTTTTGACAGATTATTGCCCCCGTAACTCCGAACGAGCCAGAAGTTATGGCCGTTCGAATAATCGATATCTATAGGGTGCAACATCCACGGTGCAAGGTGCAACATCCGTCCGAAATGGCGAAACAGTGTCGTACGACTTTTAGAAATGCATGCATGGATTTGAAACGGAATTGTACCATGGTGCACCACTCTCCAGCGATGGTAATTCGAAGGCCAGCCACGGTATTCCTGTTTTACCGTAAAAATCCACGTGTCGAAAAAACGAAGGGTGAAAAACTTTCGAGACCCGATTGAGATTCGGGTTTTCGTTTTTGGGCATTAATCTATCCATTGACGGCTGAAAGCCATCAAAGCCATTGAACTCATCGAGGCCTTCGTTTTGACAGGTTATGGCTCCCGTAATTCTAAACGAGCCAGAAGTTATGGCCGTCCGAATAATCGATATCTACATGGTGCAACATCCACGGTGCAAGGTGCAACATCCGTCCGAAATGGCGAAACAATATCGTACGACTTTTAGAAATGCGTGCATGGATTTGAAACAGAACACTACCATGGTGCACCACTCTCCAGCGACGGGAAGTCGAAGACGGGCCACGGTAATCCCGTTTTACCGTAAAAATCCACATGTCGAAAAAACGAAGGGTAAAAAACTTACGAGACGCGATTGAGATTCGGGTTGTCCTTTTTGTGCATTAATCTATCCGTTGACGGCTGAAAGCTGTCAGAGCCGTAGATCTCATCAAGGCCATCGTTTTGACAGGTTATGGCTCCCGTAACTCTAAACGAGCCAGAAGTTGTGGCCGTTCGAATAATCGATATCTACAGGGTGCAACATCCACGGTGCAAGGTGCAACATCCGTCCGAAATGGCGAAACAGTGACGTACGACTTATAGAAATGCACGCATGGTGTGACGACCGCCCATGACTCCCGCACCAAATCAAGGAAACAATGCGCTAAAAGGTGTGCAAGGCAACCATGGATGATAGTCAGGGTAAAATAAAATCGCAGAATCTCTATCGTAACTCACAGCGCATGGTTAAAATACAATAGAGAAATATATAGTGAAGTCTCATAACAGAAAAATCATCATATAAGCATCACAGAAGTTTTATACAATCATCTCAACAAATCCATACATCAAGACCTCACTACAAACACTCATCAAATACAGCAGCGGATACCCAGTACATATAAGAAAATAATATGCATAGCCTCCTGCTCGTCTTCGTCATCATCAGCGGAAAACTCTAAGTACAACACCTGCCACCTGCTACCTAGTCTGCCCATCCCAAACATGGATGAACAGCCCAAGGTAATAAGAGGAGACATAAAACCTTGAGTCAGACAAAGTCTTAGTGAGCAGTAAATTAACAATCAAACATACCAAAGAGCATAAGGGATAAAAGGAATAGGAACCAAACCATCCCACTCCACCTCTTTCTACAGTGATAGCCCCCAGACACACACTAAGGAGAAGTAAGCATAACATAGCAGATAAGTAAGGTAAAGCAATAATCACTCGAGTCAAGGACGATGTTTTCCAAATACAAACCCCCAAGGCCTAAACCAAGATCAGATAAGCACCCAGAAAACACCGCTCTTGAAGCCGAATGATGATACAACCAAACATCCAAACATCCATGACTCTGGCTATCACTGTTATCATTGCCTTGATTTCACCGTTAGTTGAATGACCGCCTGTCAAGGGCTAATGGTAACCCCGGTTTAGCCATAACTCCGCACGTCATCGTGACCCGTGCCTAAGCCGAACGCATCAGCCCAGAGTACTAGCACGTCATCATGACCCGTGCCTGGAACGTCATCGTGACCCGTTCCAACGTACCCTTGCTTTGAGTATGCTAGAACCTTCAACAACGATGAGATCTTAGCCTCCTAGTCATCCTCCTCGACGACTACTTCCATACTAGCTCAAGCGCCTCTCAAGCTAACCATTATCCACCCCAACCCGGACCGCATCACCGAGTTATAACTTTGCACGTCGTCATGACCCGTGCTTGGAACGTCTTCGTGACCCGTCCCATCACAACATATGTCTTGCCTCATCACATCATAGCAAAGTCTCTCAACTTGGAACGTCATCATGACCCGTCCCATCTCAACACAAGCCTTGCCTCATCATATCATCGCAAAGTCCCAACTCAACCATGCTTTGCCTTCTCGCATCATGGCAAGATCCCACATCCTCGAATCCATCCATATGAGCTTCCACATCCGCTTCATATGCCATTGGCAGCTTTCACCATTCAAGAGCCTTTCCACTTAGCTTTTGAATCATCTTCAACCATCTTGTTCCAAATCAACTACAAGCTAACTTGGAGCAATCAAATCTAACATACATTCAAACATTCAACCATTCAAACAAGATCTATTAAGCAATATCAATTATAATGGAAATTTCGTAATTAAGTGAGCAAAAGTCCAACATACGTGAAATCATGGTTTTTAGCATAGATCTATCAAATCTAAAACATGGGTCTAATACTTGATAAATAACTTTCATAGATAAACATCTTCAAATATGATGGATCTACATGCAGACTTAAGGAAAATGCGAGAAAACGCTAACTTTAACACATAAACATATCACCAATCCACTACACTCCTTTGGGTCCGTGTGAGAGATAACTACCACTCACCAAATCACCCAAACACTACAAAAACTACACACTTCAGATCTGGACAGCGAAGATCAAGGTTTGATCCGGCAATATCTCGCTTCAATCGATGAAATCTAGCTCGAACGGATGAAGATCTTCAACTTTGGCTCTTGATCTTTGATCTTGGATGGATGTTAGAATTAGATTGGAATGGAGAAAAGAAGATGAAGAAATGTTGTAGTCGAGTCTTCAAAATGGCAGCACTTCGTCGCTTCAAAAACCGGTGCCAAAAAGTGAGCCAAACCCCTCTATTTATAGGCTGGAAACCCCTTAGGTCGTCGCCCCTTAGGTCGTCCCCGACCTAACTATGAGTCGTTGCCGACTCATCAGCCCCTACGACCTACGACCTAACCAACACAACATACAACCAAGGCCGACTTACGACTTAACCCAGACGCGACCTAAAACACAGTATCCTACCGACCTAAAAACTCTGCCGACTTATCATCCCTTGCGACCTAGGTCTCTACAGTACTTACGCGACCTAACTCCTGCCGACCTAACACACACTCTGCTTAGCCGACTCATTAGGTAACCGACCTAACACTCCAAGTCCTAAGTCGTACGACGACTCAACAACGATGCCGACTTAACACACATACGACCTAACTTAGGTCGGTCCACGACCTAACTACTAAATCCTTAGGTCGCTACAACTATTAGGTCGCTCACCACTAGGTCGGTCACTTTCTTAGGTCGTTCCTCTATCCTAGGTCGCTCAACCGACCTAACTCTCAACACATTAACACCCTAACCCGTTAGCTCCTTAGGTCGCTCACCCCTACTTACGACCTATCCTCCAAACGACCTAACTCCCAAGCCTTCCATCCTATGAGTCGTAACTTGTACACGACCTATCCTATGAGTCGGTCACCCCCCCTTGACTCGTCTAAGCCTATGAGTCGGCCCTCTATGAGTCGGCCACGACTCATCACTTGACCCCTATCTCGCCTCTCTTCTTAAGTCGGCAACTACTATGCCGTTCTATCCCTTAACTCGGTCCATCCCCTTAAGTCGTCTACGACTTATCTATGAGTCGGTCACGACTCATCACTTGCACTCGGGTCAACTCCTAAACGACTCAAGCTAGAGGCCACACAAACAACACTATCGACCTGCAAATTCTACGTTTTATCGACACGTAAAATACGGGTCGTTACATTCTCTCCCCCTTAGGAATTTCGCCCCCGAAATTCCAAGCAAACAACAGCAATCAAAATTATTCCGCATGCCTACCATCCATAGCAATCAACAAACCATGCATCCAATTCTAGCCTAGCATGCAGAATTCTAAGACTCAGAACAAGCTACAAATTCATGAGATGTCACGACACTTTAGGGCCATACCTCGAAGAGTCCGGGATGAGCTGCCTTCATCCTCTCTTCCTCCTCCCATGTACAGTCGTTAACATCATCACTCCATTGTACCTTGAGCAACGTAATCGTCTTCCTCCTAAGCTGTTTCGTATCGGTTTCAACAATACGAAGCGGCTTACGAGGTCTCGAAACAACAGGATCAACCTCCAAGTCTTCACAGCTATCAGCAGAAACCACCGTAGTTGGGTCGTGCACATACTTCCGTAGATAAGATACATGAAAAACACTGTGCACACCCGCCATCTTTTCCGGTAACTCCAATCTATAAGCGAGCTTTCCAATACGCTCGATAATCGGGAATGGTCCAACAAATCTCGGAGTTAACTTTCCTTTCTTCCCGAATCTAATGACACTCTTCAGAGGAGAAATCTTCACAAATACCATATCACCTACGTCGAATTCCAAATTCTTACGACGGTTATCGGCATAACTTTTCTGACGATCTTGGGCTGCCTTCATTCGTTGCCGAATGATCTCTATACAATCCGAAGTCTGTCGAATCATCTCTGGCCCAAGTATCAGCTTTTCTCCAGTTTCCAACCAACATGTCGGAGAGTTACACGGTCTTCCATATAATGCCTCATATGGTGCCATACCAATACTCGACTGATAACTGTTATTATAAGCAAACTCCACCAAATGAAGGTGATCTTCCCATGATCCTCCGAAGTCCAAAACACATGCTCTAAGAAGATCTTCCAAAACTCGGTTGACTCTCTCAGTCTGACCATCTGTTTGAGGGTGATAAGCTGTACTCAAACACAACTCAGTTCCCAAAACTTCCTGGAAGCTCTTCCAAAATCTACTAGTGAACAATGGATCTCGATCGCTCACTATACTCTTCGGAACACCATGGAATCGAACAATCCACTTCACATACAGCTCTGCCAACTTCGATGCAGTCCTAGTCGATCGAACAGGAATGAACCTTGCACTCTTGGTCAAACGATCTACTATGACCCAAATCCCTTCATTCCCTGCTCTTGTCCTAGGTAGACCATCGATAAAGTCCATCGACACTTGCTCCCACTTCCATGTAGGAACCTCCAATGGCTGAAGCAATCCACTGGGCTTCTTCTGCTCAGCTTTTACCAACTGGCAATTCATACACTTGGAAATAAAATTTCCAACATCCTTCTTCATACCTTCCCAGTAGTAGGTTCTCTTCATATCCCGATACATCTTATTTCCACCTGGATGAATTGTCAACTTCGAGTGATGACTCTCCCTCAGAACTTCATCTCTCAATCCATCTACATCGGGAACAACTAGTCGCCCTTGCTTTCGAAGCCAACCCTCTCGATCGACCTCGAATCCCTTATCCTTCTCCGGGTCCAATCCAGATTCCAAATCACAGATAATCTTGACAAGCTTATCATCTCCCCTTTGCCTCTCACCAATTCTTTCCACAAGAGTAGGCCTTATCGATAAGTTTGCCAACATCTCAGGTTCCAATTCACATCTAGGCCTGAAATCAAATCCAGCCAAATACTCAAGACTCTTCCATTCTGAAAACATGGCTCCCAATCCTGCATGTCTTCGACTTAACGCATCAGCCACTGCGTTTCCTTTTCCCGGAGTATAGGCTATACCAAAATCATACGATGCTAAGAACTCTAGCCACCGTTGCTGTCGAAGATTCAAATCCTTTTGGGAAAACAGATACTTCAACGACTTATGATCTGTAAACAGCTCAAATCTAACTCCCAATAGGTAATGTCTCCACATCTTCAAAGCAAACACTATTGCCGCTAACTCCAAATCATGAGTCGGATAATTCCTTTCATGCGGCTTTAGTTGTCGACTAGCATATGCAACAACTTTATCCTTCTGCATTAGCACTGCTCCAAGTCCAGTACCACATGCATCGGTGTAAACCACCATCTCATCATTCCCACTTGGAATAGTCAAAACAGGAGCACTCGTCAGTCGCTCTTTCAGGATTACGAAAGCTTGCTCACACTTATCATCCCATTTGAACAACTGGTTCTTCTTCGTCAATCCTGTCAACGGTGCAGCTATCTTGGAAAAGTCTTTGATAAACCGACGATAATATCCTGCTAATCCAAGAAAACTCCTCACATCAGATGCATTCTTAGGCCTAACCCAATCCTGGATCGCTGCCACCTTAGCGGGATCAACCGCTATTCCATTTCCAGAAATAACATGACCTAAGAACCTCACTTCATTCTTCCAGAAGTGACACTTCGAAAACTTAGCCTTCAGCTGATGTTTCCGCAAGATCCCCAAAACAATCCTCAAGTGTGTCTTGTGCTCTCCCTCAGTTCTGGAATAAATCAGAATATCATCCACGAACACAAGCACGAACCTATTCAACTGATCTCTGAATACTCTATTCATAAGATCCACAAAATATGCTGGCGCGTTAGTCAACCCAAACGGCATTACCAGCCACTCATAAAACCCGGATGGTGTCCTGAAAGCAGTCTTCGGCACACTATCCTTCGCCACTCTCAACTGGTGAAATCCCGTTGCCAAATCCATCTGAGAAAACACCTTAGCCTCGTGAAGCTGATCAAACAAGTCATCTATTCTCGGCAATGGATACTTGTTCTTCTTAGTCACCTTATTCAGCTCACGATAATCCACACACAACCTCAACGATCCATCCGCTTTGGTTGCGAACACAACTGGCGCACCCCATTCGGACACACTTCTCCGAATGAATCCTTTCTGCAAAAGGTCATCAACTTGCACCTTCAGCTCTTGCTGCTCCCTCGGTGCCATCCGCCTAAGAGGCATCACAACAGGTCTGGCTCCCTCAACTAGATCGATACGAAACTCGATCTCCCTATGCGGCGGCAACCCTTTGACTTCCTCAAAGACATTCTCAAACTCATTCACAATAGGCACCGATGACAGTCCATCCCGTGGAACAACTAGCGAATACATGAAGCTCATGAAGACGCCTTCTTCATGCTTACATCGTATCACAACCTTTCGCCCTTCCACATTCCCGACTGTCACCTCAAGCCTCTCACAATCAATCCTAGCCGCATACTTCCTAAGCCAGTCCATACCCAAAATAATTCCGAACCCCGCAAAGTTCAGAACAAAGCAATCACAAACAAACGAGCAATCATGACTCGACACAACTAGACCACGGCATATCATACACAAACATGACGAACCCCCAACCGGATTAGTCACAACCAATGGCCTATCAACAATATCCGGTTTCATACCTAACCGGCATACCAACTCATCACAAACAAAAGAATGCGACGCTCCAGTATCAAACAACACTCTAACTGGAACACCACAAATAGAAAGAGTACCTTGAACCACCACACTCTTCCCCTTCTCCTCAGCAGTAGGAGCTTTCGAAGACGATGGAACAGCCCCCAAAGCATAGGCTTGCACAACCTGCCTATCTTTCCTCGGTTCTGGACAATCCTTCTTAATGTGTCCCAGCTTATCACAGTTGTAACACTTCAACTGCACCTTCGGATTCTTGCAATCCCGAGAAAGATGACCCTTCTGACGGCAGTTATAACAAGTCACCTCGCCCTTTGGCTTCTTCTGACCATCCTTTCCCTTCTGTTGCTGCTGCTTCCTCTTCTTATTCCCACTCTGCTGTGGTTTAGATCCTTCCCTGGTTACAGCAACAACAGAACTTTCCCTAGGAAACAAACTCTCATGCCTCAGAGCTTTCTCCACCAGCTTCTCAAATGGATCGTCCAGATGATCCACTAACTGCCTTCCTAGATAAGCATCCAGACCAGTCACAAACTTTTCATTCTTCTGGTAGGGAGAATCAATATATGATCTGGCATACTTAGACAAAGCTTCGAACTCAGAAATATACTCCAGAACAGGCCTTCCGCCTTGTTTGAGCTCCACAAATCTCTTGAACAAAACAGACCTCTGAGCAGTAGAGATGAACTTGGCTTCAAATCTAACTTGGAACTGCTCCCAAGTAATATCCTCTTCTGGTGTATCTATGGTGATAGAATTCCACCAATCAGCAGCTCTTCCCTGAAGCTGTCTCGATGCAAGCTTTCTCTTAGTTGCATCCTCAATCCCTAAGTCACCAAAGATCCTTTTGCAAGCATCAATCCATCTCTGCACCTCAATAGTCGACTCCGTCCCCAAGAAAGCTTTTCCTCCAAGAGAAGTATAATCCTTGCAAAGCTTAGCAAAATCCACCGGTCTTGGAGCTTGAACTTGAACTCCCACATCCACTGATGATCCTGAAGCTGGTATCCTTCTCATGATCGAAGTCATCATCGCTTCGAACATAGTTCCATAATCAACAGCTCCTTCATCAGCACGGCTTTCCCTTGCAGCTGATCTCCCTCTTCGACTCATCCTTAATATCTGTAATAAGAATGATTAGAACACCTTAAGAAACAACTGCATAAGGAGTTCAAATCCTTCTAGGCTACTATATTATATATAGTAATCATCCATCAAAATACAATTACGTCTCTCATACGTAGTTACGTCAGCGAGCGTTGGCTGAAATCGATTAACCAAAGCTCTGATACCAAATGTGACGACCGCCCATGACTCCCGCACCAAATCAAGGAAACAATGCGCTAAAAGGTGTGCAAGGCAACCATGGATGATAGTCAGGGTAAAATAAAATCGCAGAATCTCTATCGTAACTCACAGCGCATGGTTAAAATACAATAGAGAAATATATAGTGAAGTCTCATAACAGAAAAATCATCATATAAGCATCACAGAAGTTTTATACAATCATCTCAACAAATCCATACATCAAGACCTCACTACAAACACTCATCAAATACAGCAGCGGATACCCAGTACATATAAGAAAATAATATGCATAGCCTCCTGCTCGTCTTCGTCATCATCAGCGGAAAACTCTAAGCACAACACCTGCCACCTGCTACCTAGTCTGCCCATCCCAAACATGGATGAACAGCCCAAGGTAATAAGAGGAGACATAAAACCTTGAGTCAGACAAAGTCTTAGTGAGCAGTAAATTAACAATCAAACATACCAAAGAGCATAAGGGATAAAAGGAATAGGAACCAAACCATCCCACTCCACCTCTTTCTACAGTGATAGCCCCCAGACACACACTAAGGAGAAGTAAGCATAACATAGCAGATAAGTAAGGTAAAGCAATAATCACTCGAGTCAAGGACGATGTTTTCCAAATACAAACCCCCAAGGCCTAAACCAAGATCAGATAAGCACCCAGAAAACACCGCTCTTGAAGCCGAATGATGATACAACCAAACATCCAAACATCCATGACTCTGGCTATCACTGTTATCATTGCCTTGATTTCACCGTTAGTTGAATGACCGCCTGTCAAGGGCTAATGGTAACCCCGGTTTAGCCATAACTCCGCACGTCATCGTGACCCGTGCCTAAGCCGAACGCATCAGCCCAGAGTACTAGCACGTCATCATGACCCGTGCCTGGAACGTCATCGTGACCCGTTCCAACGTACCCTTGCTTTGAGTATGCTAGAACCTTCAACAACGATGAGATCTTAGCCTCCTAGTCATCCTCCTCGACGACTACTTCCATACTAGCTCAAGCGCCTCTCAAGCTAACCATTATCCACCCCAACCCGGACCGCATCACCGAGTTATAACTTTGCACGTCGTCATGACCCGTGCTTGGAACGTCTTCGTGACCCGTCCCATCACAACATATGTCTTGCCTCATCACATCATAGCAAAGTCTCTCAACTTGGAACGTCATCATGACCCGTCCCATCTCAACACAAGCCTTGCCTCATCATATCATCGCAAAGTCCCAACTCAACCATGCTTTGCCTTCTCGCATCATGGCAAGATCCCACATCCTCGAATCCATCCATATGAGCTTCCACATCCGCTTCATATGCCATTGGCAGCTTTCACCATTCAAGAGCCTTTCCACTTAGCTTTTGAATCATCTTCAACCATCTTGTTCCAAATCAACTACAAGCTAACTTGGAGCAATCAAATCTAACATACATTCAAACATTCAACCATTCAAACAAGATCTATTAAGCAATATCAATTATAATGGAAATTTCGTAATTAAGTGAGCAAAAGTCCAACATACGTGAAATCATGGTTTTTAGCATAGATCTATCAAATCTAAAACATGGGTCTAATACTTGATAAATAACTTTCATAGATAAACATCTTCAAATATGATGGATCTACATGCAGACTTAAGGAAAATGCGAGAAAACGCTAACTTTAACACATAAACATATCACCAATCCACTACACTCCTTTGGGTCCGTGTGAGAGATAACTACCACTCACCAAATCACCCAAACACTACAAAAACTACACACTTCAGATCTGGACAGCGAAGATCAAGGTTTGATCCGGCAATATCTCGCTTCAATCGATGAAATCTAGCTCGAACGGATGAAGATCTTCAACTTTGGCTCTTGATCTTTGATCTTGGATGGATGTTAGAATTAGATTGGAATGGAGAAAAGAAGATGAAGAAATGTTGTAGTCGAGTCTTCAAAATGGCAGCACTTCGTCGCTTCAAAAACCGGTGCCAAAAAGTGAGCCAAACCCCTCTATTTATAGGCTGGAAACCCCTTAGGTCGTCGCCCCTTAGGTCGTCCCCGACCTAACTATGAGTCGTTGCCGACTCATCAGCCCCTACGACCTACGACCTAACCAACACAACATACAACCAAGGCCGACTTACGACTTAACCCAGACGCGACCTAAAACACAGTATCCTACCGACCTAAAAACTCTGCCGACTTATCATCCCTTGCGACCTAGGTCTCTACAGTACTTACGCGACCTAACTCCTGCCGACCTAACACACACTCTGCTTAGCCGACTCATTAGGTAACCGACCTAACACTCCAAGTCCTAAGTCGTACGACGACTCAACAACGATGCCGACTTAACACACATACGACCTAACTTAGGTCGGTCCACGACCTAACTACTAAATCCTTAGGTCGCTACAACTATTAGGTCGCTCACCACTAGGTCGGTCACTTTCTTAGGTCGTTCCTCTATCCTAGGTCGCTCAACCGACCTAACTCTCAACACATTAACACCCTAACCCGTTAGCTCCTTAGGTCGCTCACCCCTACTTACGACCTATCCTCCAAACGACCTAACTCCCAAGCCTTCCATCCTATGAGTCGTAACTTGTACACGACCTATCCTATGAGTCGGTCACCCCCCCTTGACTCGTCTAAGCCTATGAGTCGGCCCTCTATGAGTCGGCCACGACTCATCACTTGACCCCTATCTCGCCTCTCTTCTTAAGTCGGCAACTACTATGCCGTTCTATCCCTTAACTCGGTCCATCCCCTTAAGTCGTCTACGACTTATCTATGAGTCGGTCACGACTCATCACTTGCACTCGGGTCAACTCCTAAACGACTCAAGCTAGAGGCCACACAAACAACACTATCGACCTGCAAATTCTACGTTTTATCGACACGTAAAATACGGGTCGTTACACATGGCTTTGAAAAGGAACAGTACCATGGTGCACCACTCTCCAGCGATGGTAAATCGAAGACGGGCCACGGTAATCCTGTTTTACCGTAAAAATCCACGTGTCGAAAAAACGAAGGGTAAAAAACTTACGAGACCCGATTGAGATTCGGGTTGTCCTTTTTGGGCATTAATCTATCCGTTGACAGCTGAAAGTTGTCAAAGCCATAGAACTCATTGAGGCCTTCGTTTTGACAGGTTATGGCTCCCGTAACTCTAAACGAGTCAGAAGTTATGGCCGTCCGAATAATCGATATCTACATTGTGCAACATCCACGGTGCAAGGTGTAACATCCGTCCGAAATGGCGAAACAGTGTCGTACGACTTTTAGAAATGCGTGCATGGATTTGAAACGGAACAGTACCATAGTGCACCACTCTCCAGCGATGGGAAGTCGAAGATGGGCCACGGTAATCCTGTTTTACCGTAAAAATCCACGTGTCGAAAAAACGAAGAGTAAAAAACTTACGAGTCCCGATTGAGATTCGGGTTGTCCTTTTCAGGCATTAATCTATCCGTTGACGGCTGAAAGCTGTCAAAGCCATAGAACTCATCGAGGCCTTCGTTTTGACAGATTATTGCCCCCGTAACTCCGAACGAGCCAGAAGTTATGGCCGTCCGAATAATCGATATCTACAGGGTGCAACATCCACGGTGCAAGGTGCAACATCTGTCCGAAATGGCGAAACAGTGTCGTACGACTTTTAGAAATGCATGCGTGGATTTGAAACGGAATTGTACCATACTGCACCACTCTCCAGCGATGGGAAGTCGAAGACGGGCCACGGTAATCCTGTTTTACCGTAAAAATCCACGTGTCGAAAAAACGAAGGGTAAAAAACTTGCGAGACCCGATTGAGATTCGGGTTGTCCTTTTTGGGCATTAATCTATCCGTTGATGGAAGAAAGCTGTCAAAGACGTAGAACTCATTGAGGCACTCATTTTGACAGGTTATGGCTCCCGTAACTCTAAACGAGCCAGAAGTTATGGCCGTTTGAATAATCGATATCTACAGGGTGCAACATCCACGGTGCACGGTGCAACATCCGTCCGAAATGGGGAAACAGTGTCGTACGACTTTTAGAAATGCATGTATGGATTTGAAACGGAAAAGTACCAAGGTGCACCACTCTCCAGCGATGGGAAGTCGAAGACGGGCCACGGTAATCGCGTTTTACCGTAAAAACCCACGTATCGAAAAAACGAAGGGTAAAAAACTTACGAGACCCGATTGAGATTCGGGTTGTCATTTTTCGGCATTAATCTATCCGTTGATGGCTGAAAGCTGTCAAACCCATAGAACTCAGCGAGGCCTTCGTTTTGACAGGTTATGGCTCCTGTAACTCTAAACGAGTCAGAAGTTATGGCCGCCCGAATAATCGATATCTACAGGGTGTAACATCCACGGTGGAAGGTGCAACATCCGTCCGAAGTGGCGAAACAGTGCCATACGACTTTTAGAAATGCATGCATGGATTTGAAAAGGAACAGTACCATAGTGCACCACTCTCCAGCGATGGGAAGTCGAAGACGGGCCACGGTAATCCTGTTTTAACGTAAAAATCCACGTATCGAAAAAACGAAGGGTAAAAAACTTACGAGACCCGATTGAGATTCGGGTTGTCCTTTTTGGGCATTAATCTATTCGTTGATGGCTGAAAGCTGTCAAACCCATAGAACTCATCGAGGCCTTCGTTTTGACAGGTTATGGCTCCTGTAACTCTAAACGAGTCAGAAGTTATGGCCGCCCGAATAATCGATATCTACAGGGTGCAACATCCACGGTGCAAGGTGCAACATCCGTCCGAAATGGCGAAACCGTGCCATACGACTTTTAGAAATGCATGCATGGATTTGAAAAGGAACAATACCATAGTGCACCACTCTCCAGCGATGGGAAGTCGAAGACGGGCCACGGTAATCCTGTTTTAACGTAAAAATCCACGTGTCGAAAAAACGAAGGGTAAAAAACTTACGAGACCCGATTGAGATTCGGGTTGTCCTTTTTGGGCATTAATCTATCCGTTGACGGCTGAAAGCTTTCAAAGCCATAGAACTCATCGAGGCCTTCGTTTTGACAGGTTATGGCTCCCATATCTCTAAACGAGCCAGAAGTTATGGCCGTCCGAATAATCGATATCTACAGGGTGCAACATCCACGGTGCATGGTGCAACATCCGTCTGAAATGGTGAAACAATGCCGTACGACTTTTAGAAATGCGTGCATGGATTTGAAACGGAACAGTACCATGGTGCACCACTCTACAGCGATGGTAAATCAAAGGTCAGCCACGGTAATCCTGTTTTACCGTAAAAATCCACGTGTCGAAAAAACAAAGGATAAAAAAACTTACGAGAACCGATAGATATTCGGGTTGCCCGTTTTGGGCATTAATCTATCCGTTGACGGCTTAAAGCTGTCAAAGCCGTAGAAATCATCGAGGCATTCGTTTTGACAGGTTGTGGCTCCCGTAACTCTAAACGAGCCAGAAGTTATGGTCGTCCGTATAATCGATATCTATAGGGTGCAACATCCACGGTGCAAGGTGCAACATCCGTCCGAAATGGCGAAAGAATGTCGTACGACTTTTAGAAATGCGTGCATGGATTTGAAACGGAACAGTACCATGGTGCACCACTCTCCAGCGATGGTAAATCGAAGGCCAGCCACGGTAATCCTGTTTTACCGTAAAAATCCACGAGTCGAAAAAACGAAGGGTAAAAAACTTACGAGACCCGATTGAGATTCGGGTTGTCCTTTTTGGTCATTAATCCATCTGTTGATGGCTGAAAGCTGTCAAAGCCGTAGAACTCATCGAGGCCTTCGTTTTGACAGGTTATGGGTCCCGTAACTCTAAACAAACCAGAAGTTATGGCCGTTTGAATAATCGATATCTACAGGGTGCAACATCCACGGTGCAAGGTGCAACATCCGTCCGAAATGGCGAAAAAGTGCCGTACGACTTTTAGAAATGCGTGCATGGATTTGAAACGGAACACTACATGGTGCACCACTCTCCAGCGATGGGAATTCGAAGACGGGCCACGGTAATCCCGTTTTACCGTAAAAATCCAAGTGTCGAAAAAACGAAGGGTAAAAACTTACGAGACCCGATTGAGATTCGGGTTGTCCTATGGGGCATTAATCTATCCGTTGACGGCTGAAAGCTATCAAAGCCGTAGAACTCATCGAGGCCTTCGTTTTGACAGGTTATGGCTCCCGTAACTCTAAACGAGCCAGAAGCTATGGTCGTTCGAATAATCGATATCTACAGGGTGCAACATCCACGGTGCAAGGTGCAACATCCATCCGAAATGGCGAAACAGCGCTGTATTACTTTTAAAAATGCGTGCATGGATTTGAAACGGAACAGTACCATGGTGCACCACTCTCCAGCGATGGGAAGTCGAAGACGGGCCACGGTAATCCCGTTTTACCGTAAAAATCCACGTGTCGAAAAAACGAAGGGTAAAAAACTTACGAGACCCGATTGAGATTCGGGTTGTCCTTTTTGGGCATTAATCTATCCGTTGACGGCTGAAAGCTATCAAAGCCGTAGAACTCATCGCGGCCTTCGTTTTGACAGGTTATGGCTCCCGTAACTCTAAACGAGCCAGAATCTATGGCCGTCCGAATAATCGATATCTACAGGGTGCAACATCCACGGTGCAAGGTGCAACATCCGTTCGAAATGGCGAAACTGTGCCGTACGACTTTTAGAAATGCGTGCATGGATTTGAAACAGAACAGTACCATGGTGCACCACTCTCCAGCGATGGTAAATCGAAGGCCAGCCACGGTAATCCTGTTTTACCGTAAAAATCCACGTGTCGAAAAAACGAAGGGTAAAAAACTTACGAGACCGGATTGAGATTCGGGTTGTCCTTTTTGGGCATTAATCTATCCGTTGACGGCTGAAAGCTGTCAAAGCCGTAGAACTCATGGAGGCCTTCGTTTTGACAGGTTATGGGTCCCGCAACTCTAAACGAGCCAGAAGTTATGGCCGTCCGAATAATCGATAACTACAGGATGCAACATCCACGGTGCAAAGTGCAACATCCGTCCGAAATGGCGAAACAGTGCCGTGCGACTTTTATAAATGCGTGCATGGATTTGAACAGAACAGCACCAAGGTGCACCACTCTCCAGCGATGGTAAATCGAAGGCCAGCCACGGTAATCCTGTTTTACCGTAAAAATCCACGTGTCGAAAAAACGAAGGGTAAAAAACTTACGAGACCCGATTGATATTCGGGTTGTCCTTTTTGGGCATTAGTCTATCCGTTGACGGCTGAAAGCTATCAAAGCCGTAGAACTCATCGAGGTCTTCGTTTTGACAGGTTATGGCTCCCGTAACTCTAAACGAGCCAGAAGTTATGGCCGTCCGAATAATCGATATCTACAGGGTGCAACATCCACGGTGCATGGTGCAACATCCGTCCGGAATGGCGAAACAGTGCCGTACGACTTTTAGTAATGTGTGCATGGATTTGAAACGGAACAGTACCATGGTGCACCACTCTCCAGCGTTGGAAAATCGAAGACCAGCCACGGTAATCCTGTTTTACCGTAAAAATCCACGTGTCGAAAAAACGAAGGGTAAAAAACTTACGAGACCCGATTGAGATTCGGGTTGTCCTTTTTGGGCATTAATCTATCCGTTGACGGCTGAAAGCTATCAAAGCCTTAGAACTCATCGAGGCCTTCGTTTTGACAGGTTATGGCTCCCGTATCTCTAAACGAGCCAGAAGTTATGGTCGTCCGAATAATCGATATCTACAGGGTTCAACATCCACGGTGCAAGGTGCAACATCCGTACGGAATGGCGAAACAGTGCCGTAGGACTTTTAGAAATGCGTGCATGGATTTGAAACGGAACAGTATTATGGTGCACCACTCTCCGGCGATGGTAAATCGAAGAGCAACCACCGTAATCCCGTTTTACCGTAAAAATCCACGTGTCGAAAAAACAAAGGGGAAAAAACTTACGAGACCCGATTGAGATTCGGGTTGTCCTTTTTGGGCATTAATCTGTCCGTTGATGGCTGAAAGCTGTCAAACCCATAGAACTCATCGAGGCCTTCGTTTTGACAGGTTATGGCTCCCGTTAGTCTAAACGAGCCGGAAGTTATGGCCGTCCGAATAATCGATATCTACAGGGTGCAACATCCACGGTGCAAGGTGCAACATCCGTCCGAAATGACGAACAGTGTCGTACGACTTTTAGAAATGCATGCATGGATTTGAAACGGAACAGTACAATGGTGCACCACTCTCCAGCGATGGTAAATCGAAGACCAGCCACTGCAATCTCGTTTTACCGTAAAAATCCACGTGTTGAAAAAACGAAGGGTTAAAAACTTACGAGACCGGATTGAGATTCGGGCTTTCCTTTTTAGGCATTAATCTATCCGTTGACGGCTAAAAGCTGTCAAAGCCGTATAACTCACTGTGTCCTTCGTTTTTACAGGTTATGGCTCCCGTAACTCTAAACGAGCCAGAAGTTATGGCCGTCCGAATAATCGATATCTACAGGGTGCAACATCCACGGTGCAAGGTGCAACATCCGTCCGAAACGGCGAAACAGTGCCGTAGGACTTTTAGAAATGCATGCATGGATTTGAAACGGAATAGTCCCATGGTGCACTACTCTCCAACGATGGTAAATCGAAGACCAGCCACCGTAATCCCGTTTTACCGTAAAAATCCACGTGTCGAAGAAACGAAGGGTTAAAAACATACTAGACCCGATTGAGATTCGGGTTGTCCTTTTTGGGCATTAATCTATCCGTTGACGGCTGAAAGCTATCAAAGCCGTAGAACTCATCGAGGCCTTCGTTTTGACAGGTTATGGCTCCCGTAACTCCAAACGAGCCAGAAGTTATGGCCGTTTGAATAATCTATATCTACAGGGTGCAACATCCACGGTGCAAGGTGCAACATCCGTCCGAAATGGCGAAACAGTGTCGTACGACTTTTAGAAATGCATGCATGGATTTGAAAAGGAACACTACCATGGTGCACCACTCTCTAGCGATGGAAAATCGAAGACGGACAACGGTAATCCCGTTTTACCGTAAAAATCCACGTGTCGAAAAAACGAAGGGTAAAAAACTTACGAGACCCGATTGAGATTCGGGTTGTACTTTTTGGGCATTAATCTATCCGTTGACGGCTGAAAGCTGTCTAAGCCGTAGAACTCATCGAGGCCTTTGTTTTGACAGGTTATGGCTCCCGTAACTCTAAACGAGCCAGAAGTTATGGTCGTCCGAATAATCGATATCTACAGGGTGCAACATCCACGGTGCATGGTGCAACATCCGTCCGGAATGGAGAAACAGTGCCGTACGACTTTTAGTAATGCGTGCATGGATTTGAAACGGAACAGTACCATGGTGCACCACTCTCCAGCGTTGGTAAATCGAAGACCAGCCACGGTAATCCTGTTTTACCGTAAAAATCCACGTGTCGAAAAATCGAAGGGTTAAAAACATACGAGACCCGATTGAGATTCGGGTTGTCCTTTTTGGGCATTAATCTATCCGTTGACGGCTGAAAGCTATCAAAGCCGTAGAACTCATCGAGACCTTCGTTTTGACAGGTTATGGCTCCCGTAACTCTAAACGAGCCAGAAGTTATGGCCGTCCGAATAATCGATAACTACAGGGTGCAACATCCACGGTGCAAAGTGCAACATCTGTCCGAAATGGCGAAACAGTGTCGTACGACTTTTAGAAATGCGTGCATGGATTTGAACAGAACAGTATCATGGTGCACCGCTCTCCAGCGATGGTAAATCGAAGGCCAGCCACGGTAATCCTGTTTTACCGTAAAAATCCACGTGTCGAAAAAACGAAGGGTAAAAAACTTACGAGACCCGATTGAGATTCGGGTTGTCCTTTTTGGGCATCAATCTATCCGTTGACGGCTGAAAGCTATCAAAGCCGTAGAACTCATCGAGTCCTTCGTTTTGACAGGTTATGGCTCCCGTAACTCTAAACGAGGTAGAAGTCATGGCCGTCCGAATAATCGATATCTACAGGGTGCAACATCCACGGTGCAAGGTGCAACATCCGTCCGAAATGGCGAAACAGTGCCGTACGACTTTTAGAAATGCGTGCATGGATTTGAAACGGAACAGTACCATAGTGCACCACTCTCCAGCGATGGAAAGTCGAAGACGGGCCACGTTAATCCTGTTTTACCGTAAAAATCCACGTGTCGAAAAACCGAAGGGTAAAAAACTTACGAGACCCGATTGAGATTCGGGTTGTCCTTTTTGGGCATTAATCTATCCGTTGACGGCTGAAAGATGTCAAAGCCATAGAACTCATTGAGGCCTTCGTTTTGACAAGTTATGGGTCCTGTAACTCTAAACGAGCCAGAAGTTATGGTCGTCCGAATAATCGATATCTACAGGGTGCAACATCCACGGTGCAAGGTGCAACATCCGTCCGAAATGGCGAAACTGTGCCGTACGACTTTTAGAAATGCATGCATGGATTTGAAACAGAACAGTACCATGGTGCACCACTCTCCAGCGATGGTAAATCGAAGGCCAGCCACGGTAATCCTGTTTTACCGTAAAAATCCACGTGTCGAAAAAACGAAGGGTAAAAAACTTACGAGACCGGATTGAGATTCGGGTTGTCCTTTTTGGGCATTAATCTATCCGTTGACGGCTGAACGCTGTCAAAGCCGTAGAACTCATGGAGGCCTTCGTTTTGACAGGTTATGGGTCCCGCAACTCTAAACGAGCCAGAAGTTATGGCCGTCCGAATAATCGATAACTACAGGATGCAACATCCACGGTGCAAAGTGCAACATCCGTCCGAAATGGCGAAACAGTGCCGTGCGACTTTTATAAATGCGTGCACGGATTTGAACAGAACAGCACCATGGTGCACCACTCTCCAGCGATGGTAAATCGAAGGCCAGCCACGGTAATCCTGTTTTACCGTAAAAATCCACGTGTGGAAAAAACGAAGGGTAAAAAACTTACGAGACCCGATTGATATTCGGGTTGTCCTTTTTGGGTATTAATCTACCGTTGACGGCTGAAAGCTATCAAAGCCGTAGAACTCATCGAGGCCTTCGTTTTGACAGGTTATGGCTCCCGTAACTCTAAACGAGCCAGAAGTTATGGCCGTCCGAATAATCGATATCTACAGGGTGCAACATCCACGGTGCATGGTGCAACATCCGTCCGGAATGGCGAAACAGTGCCGTACGACTTTTAGTAATGCGTGCATGGATTTGAAACGGAACAGTAGCATGGTGCACCACTCTCCAGCGTTGGTAAATCGAAGACCAGCCACGGTAATCCTGTTTTACCGTAAAAATCCACGTGTCGAAAAAACGAAGGGTAAAAAACTTACGAGACCCGATTGAGATTCGGGTTGTCCTTTTTGGGCATTAGTCTATCCGTTGACGGCTGAAAGCTATCAAAGCCTTAGAACTCATCGAGGCCTTCGTTTTGACAGGTTATGGCTCCCGTATCTCTAAACGAGCCAGAAGTTATGGCCGCCCGAATAATCGATATCTACAGGGTGCAACATCCACGGTGCAAGGTGCAACATCCGTACGGAATGGCGAAACAGTGCCGTAGGACTTTTAGAAATGCGTGCATGGATTTGAAACGGAACAGTACTATGGTGCACCACTCTTCAGCGATGGTAAATCGAAGACCAGCCACCGTAATCCCGTTTTACCGTAAAAATCCACGTGTCGAAAAAACAAAGGGGAAAAAACTTACGAGACCCGATTGAGATTCGGGTTGTCCTTTTTGGGCATTAATCTATCCGTTGATGGCTGAAAGCTGTCAAACCCATAGAACTCATCGAGGCCTTCGTTTTGACAGGTTATGGCTCCCGTTAGTCTAAACGAGCCAGAAGTTATGGCCGTCCGAATAATCGATATCTACAGGGTGCAACATCCACGGTGCAAGGTGCAACATCCGTCCGAAATGACGAACAGTGTCGTACGACTTTTAGAAATGCGTGCATGGATTTGAAACGGAACAGTACAATGGTGCACCACTCTCCAGCGATGGTAAATCGAAGACCAGCCACTGCAATCTCGTTTTACCGTAAAAATTCACGTGTCGAAAAAACGAAGGGTTAAAAACTTACGAGACCGGATTGAGATTCGGGCTTTCCTTTTTGGGCATTAATCTATCCGTTGACGGCTAAAAGCTGTCAAAGCCGTATAACTCACTGTGTCCTTCGTTTTTACAGGTTATGGCTCCCGTAACTCTAAACGAGCCAGAAGTTATGGCCGTCCGAATAATCGATATCTACAGGGTGCAACATCCACGGTGCAAGGTGCAACATCCGTCCGAAATGGCGAAACAGTGCCGTACGACTTTTAGAAATGCATGCATGGATTTGAAACGGAATAGTCCCATGGTGCACTACTCTCCAACGATGGTAAATCGAAGACCAGCCACCGTAATCCCGTTCTACCGTAAAAATCCACGTGTCGAAGAAACGAAGGGTTAAAAACATACGAGACCCGATTGAGATTCGGGTTGTCCTTTTTGGGCATTAATCTATCCGTTGACGGCTGAAAGCTATCAAAGCCATAGAACTCATCGAGGCCTTCGTTTTGACAGGTTATGGCTCCCGTAACTCCAAACGAGCCAGAAGTTATGGCCGTTTGAATAATCTATATCTACAGGGTGCAACATCCACGGTGCAAGGTGCAACATCCGTCCGAAATGGCGAAACAGTGTCGTACGACTTTTAGAAATGCATGCATGGATTTGAAAAGGAACACTACCATGGTGCACCACTCTCTAGCGATGGGAAGTCGAAGACGGACCACGGTAATCCCGTTTTACCGTAAAAATCCACGTGTCGAAAAAACGAAGGGTAAAAAACTTACGAGACCCGATTGAGATTCGGGTTGTACTTTTTGGGCATTAATCTATCCGTTGACGGCTGAAAGCTGTCTAAGCCGTAGAACTCATCGAGGCCTTCGTTTTGACAGGTTATGGCTCCCGTAACTCTAAACGAGCCAGAAGTTATGGCCGTCCGAATAATCGATATCTACAGGGTGCAAAATCCACGGTGCATGGTGCAACATCCGTCCGGAATGGCGAAACAGTGCCGTACGACTTTTAGTAATGCGTGCATGGATTTGAAACGGAACAGTACCATGGTGCACCACTCTCCAGCGTTGGTAAATCGAAGACCAGCTACGGTAATCCTGTTTTACCGTAAAAATCCACGTGTCGAAAAATCGCAGGGTTAAAAACTTACGAGACCCGATTGAGATTCGGGTTGTCCTTTTTGGGCATTAATCTATCCGTTGACGGCTGAAAGCTGTCAAAGCCGTAGAACTCATCGAGGCCTTCGTTTTGACAGGTTATGGCTCCCGTAACTCTAAACGAGCCAGAAGTTATGGCCGTCCGAATAATCGATATCTACAGGGTGCAACATCCACGGTGCATGGTGCAACATCCGTCCGGAATGGCGAAACAGTGCCGTACGACTTTTAGTAATGCGTGCATGGATTTGAAACGGAACAGTAGCATGGTGCACCACTCTCCAGCGTTGGTAAATCGAAGACCAGCCACGGTAATCCTGTTTTACCGTAAAAATCCACGTGTCGAAAAAACGAAGGGTAAAAAACTTACGAGACCCGATTGAGATTCGGGTTGTCCTTTTTGGGCATTAGTCTATCCGTTGACGGCTGAAAGCTATCAAAGCCTTAGAACTCATCGAGGCCTTCGTTTTGACAGGTTATGGCTCCCGTATCTCTAAACGAGCCAGAAGTTATGGCCGCCCGAATAATCGATATCTACAGGGTGCAACATCCACGGTGCAAGGTGCAACATCCGTACGGAATGGCGAAACAGTGCCGTAGGACTTTTAGAAATGCGTGCATGGATTTGAAACGGAACAGTACTATGGTGCACCACTCTTCAGCGATGGTAAATCGAAGACCAGCCACCGTAATCCCGTTTTACCGTAAAAATCCACGTGTCGAAAAAACAAAGGGGAAAAAACTTACGAGACCCGATTGAGATTCGGGTTGTCCTTTTTGGGCATTAATCTATCCGTTGATGGCTGAAAGCTGTCAAACCCATAGAACTCATCGAGGCCTTCGTTTTGACAGGTTATGGCTCCCGTTAGTCTAAACGAGCCAGAAGTTATGGCCGTCCGAATAATCGATATCTACAGGGTGCAACATCCACGGTGCAAGGTGCAACATCCGTCCGAAATGACGAACAGTGTCGTACGACTTTTAGAAATGCGTGCATGGATTTGAAACGGAACAGCACAATGGTGCACCACTCTCCAGCGATGGTAAATCGAAGACCAGCCACTGCAATCTCGTTTTACCGTAAAAATTCACGTGTCGAAAAAACGAAGGGTTAAAAACTTACGAGACCGGATTGAGATTCGGGCTTTCCTTTTTGGGCATTAATCTATCCGTTGACGGCTAAAAGCTGTCAAAGCCGTATAACTCACTGTGTCCTTCGTTTTTACAGGTTATGGCTCCCGTAACTCTAAACGAGCCAGAAGTTATGGCCGTCCGAATAATCGATATCTACAGGGTGCAACATCCACGGTGCAAGGTGCAACATCCGTCCGAAATGGCGAAACAGTGCCGTACGACTTTTAGAAATGCATGCATGGATTTGAAACGGAATAGTCCCATGGTGCACTACTCTCCAACGATGGTAAATCGAAGACCAGCCACCGTAATCCCGTTCTACCGTAAAAATCCACGTGTCGAAGAAACGAAGGGTTAAAAACATACGAGACCCGATTGAGATTCGGGTTGTCCTTTTTGGGCATTAATCTATCCGTTGACGGCTGAAAGCTATCAAAGCCATAGAACTCATCGAGGCCTTCGTTTTGACAGGTTATGGCTCCCGTAACTCCAAACGAGCCAGAAGTTATGGCCGTTTGAATAATCTATATCTACAGGGTGCAACATCCACGGTGCAAGGTGCAACATCCGTCCGAAATGGCGAAACAGTGTCGTACGACTTTTAGAAATGCATGCATGGATTTGAAAAGGAACACTACCATGGTGCACCACTCTCTAGCGATGGGAAGTCGAAGACGGACCACGGTAATCCCGTTTTACCGTAAAAATCCACGTGTCGAAAAAACGAAGGGTAAAAAACTTACGAGACCCGATTGAGATTCGGGTTGTACTTTTTGGGCATTAATCTATCCGTTGACGGCTGAAAGCTGTCTAAGCCGTAGAACTCATCGAGGCCTTCGTTTTGACAGGTTATGGCTCCCGTAACTCTAAACGAGCCAGAAGTTATGGCCGTCCGAATAATCGATATCTACAGGGTGCAAAATCCACGGTGCATGGTGCAACATCCGTCCGGAATGGCGAAACAGTGCCGTACGACTTTTAGTAATGCGTGCATGGATTTGAAACGGAACAGTACCATGGTGCACCACTCTCCAGCGTTGGTAAATCGAAGACCAGCTACGGTAATCCTGTTTTACCGTAAAAATCCACGTGTCGAAAAATCGCAGGGTTAAAAACTTACGAGACCCGATTGAGATTCGGGTTGTCCTTTTTGGGCATTAATCTATCCGTTGACGGCTGAAAGCTGTCAAAGCCGTAGAACTCATCGAGGCCTTCGTTTTGACAGGTTATGGCTCCCGTAACTCTAAACGAGCCAGAAGTTATGGCCGTCCGAATAATCGATAACTACAGGGTGCAACATCCACGGTGCAAAGTGCAACATCTGTCCGAAATGGCGAAACAGTGTCGTACGACTTTTAGTAATGCGTGCATGGATTTGAAACGGAACAGTAGCATGGTGCACCACTCTCCAGCGTTGGTAAATCGAAGACCAGCCACGGTAATCCTGTTTTACCGTAAAAATCCACGTGTCGAAAAAACGAAGGGTAAAAAACTTACGAGACCCGATTGAGATTCGGGCTGTCCTTTTTGGGCATCAATCTATCCGTTGACGGCTGAAAGCAATCAAAGCCGTAGAACTCATCGAGTCCTTCGTTTTGACAGGTTATGGCTCCCGCAACTCTAAACGAGGCAGAAGTTATGGCCGTCCGAATAATCGATATCTACAGGGTGCAACATCCACGGTGCAAGGTGCAACATCCGTCCGAAATGGAGAAACAGTGCCGTACGACTTTTAGAAATGCGTGCATGGATTTGAAACGGAACAGTACCATAGTGCACCACTCTCCAGCGATGGGAAGTCGAAGACGGGCCACGTTAATTATGTTTTACCGTAAAAATCCACGTGTCGAAAAACCGAAGGGTAAAAAACTTACGAGACCCGATTGAGATTCGGGTTGTCCTTTTTGGGCATTAATCTATCCGTTGACGGCTGAAAGCTGTCAAAGCCATAGAACTCATCCAGGCTTTCGTTTTGACAAGTTATGGGTCCTGTAACTCTAAACGAGCCAGAAGTTATGGCGTCCGATTAATCGATATCTACAGGGTGCAACATCCACGGTGCAAGGTGCAACATCCATCCGAAATGGCGAAACAGTACCGTACGACTTTTAGAAATGCGTACATGGATTTGAAATGGAACAGTACCATAGTGCACCACTCTCCAGCGATGGTAAGTCGAAGACGGGCCACGGTAATCCCGTTTTACCGTAAAAATCCACGTGTCGAAAAAACGGAGGGTAAAAAACTTTCGAGACCCGATTGTGATTTGGGTTGTCCTTTTTGGGCATTAATCTATCCGTTGACGGCTGAAAGCTGTCAAAGCAATATTACTCATCGAGGCCTTCGTTTTGACCGGTTATGGCTCCCGTAACTCTAAACGAGCCAGAAGTTATGGCCGTCCGAATAATCGATATCTACAGGGTGCAGCATCCACGGTGCAAGGTGCAACATTCGTCCGAAATGGCGAAACAGTGCCGTACGACTTTTAGAAATGCGTGCAAGGATTTGAAACGAAACAGTACCATGGTGCACCACTCTCCAGCGATGGGAAGTCGAAGATGGGCCACGGTAATCCTGTTTTACCGTAAAAATCCACGTGTCGAAAAAACGAAGGGTAAAAAACTTACGAGACCCGATTGAGATTCGGGTTGTCCTTTTTGGGCATAAATCTATCCGTTGACGGATGAAAGCTGTCAAAGCCATAGAACTCATCGAGGCCTTCGTTTTGACAGGTTATGGCTGCCGTAACTCTAAACGAGCTAGAAGTTATGGCCGTCCGAATAATCGATATCTACAGGGTGCAACATCCACGGTGCAAGGTGCAACATGCGTCCGAAATGGCGAAGTAGTGCCGTACGACTTTTAGAAATGTGTGCATGGATTTGAAAATGAACAATATCATGGTGCAGCACTCTCCAGCGATGGTAAATCGAAGGCCAGCCACGGTAATCCTGTTTTACCGTAAAAATCCACGTGTCGAAAAAACGAAGGGTAAAAAACTTAAGAGACCCGATTGAGATTCGGGTTATCCTTTTTGGGCATTATTCTATCCGTTGATGGCTAAAAGCTGTCAAAGCCGTAGAACTTATCGAGGCCTTCATTTTGACCGGTTATGGCTCCCGTAACTCTAAACGAGCCAGAAGTTATGGCCGTTTGAATAATCGATATCTACAGGGTGCAACATCCACGGTGCAAGGTGCAACATCCGTTCGAAATGGTGAAACAGTGTCGTACGACATCTAGAAATACGTGCATGGATTTGAAACGGAACAGTACCATGGTGCACCACTCTCCAGCGATGGGAAGTCAAAGACGGGCCACGGTAATCCCGTTTTACCGTAAAAATCCACGTGTCGAAAAAACGAAGGGTAAAAAACTTACGAGACCCGATTGAGATTCGGATTGTCCTTTTTGGGCATTAATCTATCCGTTGACAGCGGAAAGCTGTCAAACCCATAGAACTCATCGAGGCCTTCGGTTTGACAGGTTATGGCTCCCGTAACTCTAAACGAGTCAGAAGTTATGGCCGTCCGAATAATCGATATCTACAGGGTGCAACATCCACAGTGCAAGGTGCAACATCCGTCCGGAATGGCGAAACAGTGCCGTAGGACTTTTAGAAATGCGTGCATGGATTTGAAACGGAACAGTACTATGTTGCACCACTCTCCAGCGATGGTAAATCGAAGACCAGCCACCGTAATCCCGTTTTACCGTAAAAATCCACGTGTCGAAAAAACAAAGGGGAAAAAACTTACGAGACCCGATTGAGATTCGGGTTGTCCTTTTTGGGCATTAATCTATCCGTTGATGGCTGAAAGCTGTCAAACCCATAGAACTCGAGGCCTTCGTTTTGACAGGTTATGGCTCCCGTTAGTCTAAACGAGCCAGAAGTTATGGCCGTCCGAATAATCGATATCTACAGGGTGCAACATCCACGGTGCAAGGTGCAACATCCGTCCTAAATGACGAACAGTGTCGTACGACTTTTAGAAATGCGTGCATGGATTTGAAACGGAACAGTGCAATGGTGCACCACTCTCCAGCGATGGTAAATCGAAGACCAGCCACTGCAATCTCGTTTTACCGTAAAAATCCACGTGTCGAAAAAACGAAGGGTTAAAAACTTACGAGACCGGATTGAGATTCGGGCTTTCCTTTTTGGGCATTAATCTATCCGTTGACGGCTAAAAGCTGTCAAAGCCGTATAACTCACTGTGTCCTTCGTTTTTACAGGTTATGGCTCCCGTAACTCTAAACGAGCCAGAAGTTATGGCCGTCCGAATAATCGATATCTACAGGGTGCAACATCCACGGTGCAAGGTGCAACATCCGTCCGAAACGGCGAAACAGTGCCGTATGACTTTTAGAAATGCATGCATGGATTTGAAACGGAATAGTCCCATGGTGCACTACTCTCCAACGATGGTAAATCGAAGACCAGCCACCGTAATCCCGTTTTACCGTAAAAATCCACGTGTCGAAGAAACGAAGGGTTAAAAACATACGAGACCCGATTGAGATTCGGGTTGTCCTTTTTGGGCATTAATCTATCCGTTGACGGCTGAAAGCTATCAAAGCCGTAGAACTCATCGAGGCCTTCGTTTTGACAGGTTATGGCTCCCGTAACTCCAAACGAGCCAGAAGTTATGGCCGTTTGAATAATCTATATCTACAGGGTGCAACATCCACGGTGCAAGGTGCAACATCCGTTCGAAATGGCGAAACAGTGTCGTACGACTTTTAGAAATGCATGCATGGATTTGAAAAGGAACACTACCATGGTGCACCACTCTCTAGCGATGGGAAGTCGAAGACGGACCACGGTAATCCCGTTTTACCGTAAAAATCCACGTGTCGAAAAAACGAAGGGTAAAAAACTTACGAGACCCGATTGAGATTCGGGTTGTACTTTTTGGGCATTAATCTTTCCGTTGACGGCTGAAAGCTGTCTAAGCCGTAGAACTCATCGAGGCTTTCGTTTTGACAGGTTATGGCTTCCGTAACTCTAAATGAGCCAGAAGTTATGGCCGTCCGAATAATCGATATCTACAGGGTGCAACATCCACGGTGCATGGTGCAACATCCGTCCGGAATGGCGAAACAGTGCCGTACGACTTTTAGTAATGCGTGCATGGATTTGAAACGGAACAGTACCATGGTGCACCACTCTCCAGCGTTGGTAAATCGAAGACCAGCTACGGTAATCCTGTTTTACCGTAAAAATCCACGTGTCGAAAAATCGCAGGGTTAAAAACTTACGAGACCCGATTGAGATTCGGGTTGTCCTTTTTGGGCATTAATCTATCCGTTGACGGCTGAAAGCTGTCAAAGCCGTAGAACTCATCGAGGCCTTCGTTTTGACAGGTTATGGCTCCCGTAACTCTAAACGAGCCAGAAGTTATGGCCGTCCGAATAATCGATAACTACAGGGTGCAACATCCACGGTGCAAAGTGCAACATCTGTCCGAAATGGCGAAACAGTGTCGTACGACTTTTAGAAATGCGTGCATGGATTTGAACAGAACAGTATCATGGTGCACCACTCTCCAGCGATGGTAAATCGAAGGCCAGCCACGGTAATCCTGTTTTACCGTAAAAATCCACGTGTCGAAAAAACGAAGGGTAAAAAACTTACGAGACCCGATTGAGATTCGGGCTGTCCTTTTTGGGCATCAATCTATCCGTTGACGGCTGAAAGCTATCAAAGCCATAGAACTCATCGAGTCCTTCGTTTTGACAGGTTATGGCTCCCGTAACTCTAAACGAGGCAGAAGTTATGGCCGTCCGAATAATCGATATCTACAGGGTGCAACATCCACGGTGCAAGGTGCAACATCCGTCCGAAATGGCGAAACAGTGCCGTACGACTTTTAGAAATGCGTGCATGGATTTGAAACGGAACAGTACCATAGTGCACCACTCTCCAGCGATGGGAAGTCGAAGACGGGCCACGTTAATTATGTTTTACCGTAAAAATCCACGTGTCGAAAAACCGAAGGGTAAAAAACTTACGAGACCCGATTGAGATTCGGGTTGTCCTTTTTGGGCATTAATCTATCCGTTGACGGCTGAAAGCTGTCAAAGCCATAGAACTCATTGAGGCCTTCGTTTTGACAAGTTATGGGTCCTGTAACTCTAAACGAGCCAGAAGTTATGGCCGTCCGATTAATCGATATCTACAGGGTGCAACATCCACGGTGCAAGGTGCAACATCCATCCGAAATGGCGAAACAGTACCGTACGACTTTTAGAAATGCGTACATGGATTTGAAATGGAACAGTACCATAGTGCACCACTCTCCAGCGATGTTAAGTCGAAGACGGGCCACGGTAATCCCGTTTTACCGTAAAAATCCACGTGTTGAAAAAACGAAGGGTAAAAAACTTTCGAGACCCGATTGTGATTTGGGTTGTCCTTTTTGGGCATTAATCTATCCGTTGACGGCTGAAAGCTGTCAAAGCAATATTACTCATCGAGGCCTTCGTTTTGACCGGTTATGGCTCCCGTAACTCTAAACGAGCCAGAAGTTATGGCCGTCCGAATAATCGATATCTACAGGGTGCAGCATCCACGGTGCAAGGTGCAACATTCGTCCGAAATGGCGAAACAGTGCCGTACGACTTTTAGAAATGCGTGCAAGGATTTGAAACGAAACAGTACCATGGTGCACCACTCTCCAGCGATGGGAAGTCGAAGATGGGCCACGGTAATCCTGTTTTACCGTAAAAATCCACGTGTCGAAAAAACGAAGGGTAAAAAACTTACGAGACCCGATTGAGATTCGGGTTGTCCTTTTTGGGCATTAATCTATCCGTTGACGGATGAAAGCTGTCAAAGCCATAGAACTCATCGAGGCCTTCGTTTTGACAGGTTATGGCTGCCGTAACTCTAAACGAGCTAGAAGTTATGGCCGTCCGAATAATCGATATCTACAGGGTGCAACATCCACGGTGCAAGGTGCAACATGCGTCCGAAATGGCGAAGTAGTGCCGTACGACTTTTAGAAATGTGTGCATGGATTTGAAAATGAACAATATCATGGTGCAGCACTCTCCAGCGATGGTAAATCGAAGGCCAGCCACGGTAATCCTGTTTTACCGTAAAAATCCACGTGTCGAAAAAACGAAGGGTAAAAAACTTACGAGACCCGATTGAGATTCGGGTTATCCTTTTTGGGCATTATTCTATCCGTTGATGGCTAAAAGCTATCAAAGCCGTAGAACTTATCGAGGCCTTCATTTTGACCGGTTATGGCTCCCGTAACTCTAAACGAGCCAGAAGTTATGGCCGTTTGAATAATCGATATCTACAGGGTGCAACATCCACGGTGCAAGGTGCAACATCCGTTCGAAATGGTGAAACAGTGTCGTACGACTTCTAGAAATACGTGCATGGATTTGAAACGGAACAGTACCATGGTGCACCACTCTCCAGCGATGGGAAGTCGAAGACGGGCCACGGTAATCCCGTTTTACCATAAAAATCCACGTGTCGAAAAAACGAAGGGTAAAAAACTTACGAGACCCGATTGAGATTCGGATTGTCCTTTTTGGGCATTAATCTATCCGTTGACAGCGGAAAGCTGTCAAACCCATAGAACTCATCGAGGCCTTCGGTTTGACAGGTTATGGCTCCCGTAACTCTAAACGAGTCAGAAGTTATGGCCGTCCGAATAATCGATATCTACAGGGTGCAACATCCACGGTGCAAGGTGCAACATCCGTCCGAAATGGCGAAACGGTGCCGTACGACTTTTAGAAATGCGTGCATGGATTTGAAAAGGAACAGTAACATATTGCACCACTCTCCAGCGATGGGAAGTCGAAGACGGGCCACGGTAATCCTGTTTTAACATAAAAATCCACGTGTCGAAAAAACGAAGGGTAAAAAACTTACGAGACCCGATTGAGATTCGGGTTGTCCTTTTTGGGCATTAATCTATCCTTTGAGGGCTGAAAGCTGTCAAAGCCATAGAACTCATCGAGGCCTTCGTTTTGACAGGTTATGGCTCCCGTAACTCTAAATGAGCCCGAAGTTATGGCCGTCCGAATAATCGATATCTACAGGGTGCAACATCCACGGTGCAAGGTGCAACATCCGTCCGAAATGGCGAAACAGTGTCGTACGACTTTTACAAATGCATGCATGGATTTGAAACGGAATTGTACCATGGTGCACCACTCTCCAGCGATGAGAAGTCGAAGACGGGCCACGGTAATCCTGTTTTACCATAAATATCCACGTGTCGAAAAAACGAAGGGTAAAAAACTTACGAGACCCGATTGAGATTCGGGTTGTCCTTTTTGGGCATTAATCTATCCGTTGACGGTAGAAAGCTGTCAAAGCTGTAGAACTCATCGAGGCCTTCATTTTGACAGGTTACGGCTCCCGTAACTCTAAACGAGCCATAAGTTATGGCCGTTTGAATAATCGACATCTACAGGGTGCAACATCCACGGTGCAAGGTGCAACATCCGTCTGAAATGGTGAAACAGTGCCGTACGACTTTCAGAAATGCGTGCATGGATTTGAAACGGAACACTACCATGGTGCACCACACTCCAGCGACGGAAAGACGAAGACGGGCCACGGTAATCCCGTTTTACCGTAAAAATCCACGTGTCGAAAAAACGAAGGGTTAAAAACTTACGAGACCCGATTGAGATTCGGGTTGTCCTTTTTGGGCATTACTCTATCCGTTGACGGCTGAAAGCTGTCAAACCCATAGAACTCATCGAGGCCTTCGTTTTGACAGGTTATGGCTCCCGTATCTCTAAACGAGTCAGAAGATATGGCCGTCCGAATAATCAATATCTAGAGGGTGCAACATCAACGGTGCAAGGTGCAACATCCGTCCGAAATGGCGAAACAGTGTCGTACGACTTTTAGAAATGCGTGCATGGATTTGAAAAGGAATAGAACCATAGTGCACCACTCTCCAGCGAGGGGAAGTCGAAGACGGACCACGGTAATCCTTTTTTAACGTAAAAATCCACGTGTCGAAAAAACGAAGGGTAAAAAACTTACGAGACCCGATTGAGATTCGGGTTGTCCTTTTTGGGCATTAATCTATCCGTTGACGGCCGAAAGCTGTCAAAGCCGTAGAACTCATCGAGGCCTTCATTTTGACAGGTTATAGCTCCCGTAACTCTAAACGAGCCAGAAGTTATGGCCGTTTGAATAATCGATATCTATAGGGTGCAACATCCACGGTGCAAGGTGCAACATCCGTCCGAAATTGTGAAACAGTGTCGTACGACTTTTAGAAATGCGTGCGTGGATTTGAAACGGAAGAGTACCATGGTGCACCACTCTCCAGCGATGGGAAGTCGAAGGCGGGCCACGGTAACCCCGTTTTACCGTAAAAATCCACGTGTCGAAAAAACGAAGGGTAAAAAACTTACGAGACCCGATTGAGATTCGGGTTGTCCTTTTTGGGCATTAATCTATCAGTTGACGGCTGAAAGCTATCAAACCCATAGAACTCATCGAGGCCTTCGTTTTGACAGGTTATGGCTCCCGTAACTCTAAACGAGTCAGAAGTTATGGCCGTCCGAATAATCGATATCTACAGGGTGCAACATCCACGGTGTAAGGTGCAACATCCGTCCGAAATGGCGAAACAGTGCCGTACAACTTTTAGAAATGCGTGCATGGATTTGAAAAGGAACAGTACCATAGTGCACCACTCTCCAGCGATGGGAAGTCGAAGACGGGCCACGGTAATCCTGTTTTAACCTAAAAATCCACGTGTCGAAAAAACAAAGGGTAAAAAACTAACGAGACCCGATCGAGATTCCGGTTGTCCTTTTTGGGCATTAATCTATCCGTTGACGGCTGAAAGCAGTCAAAGCCATAGAACTCATCGAGGCCTTGGTTTTGACAGGTAATGGCTCCCGTAAGTCTAAACGAGCCCGAAGTTATCGCCATCCGAATAATCGATATCTACAGGGTGCAACATCTACGGTACAAGGTGCAACATCCGTCCGAAATGGCGAAACAGTGCCGTACAACCTTGAGAAATTCGTGCATGGATTTGAAACGGAACACTACCATGGTGCATCACTCTCCAGCGATGGGAAGTCGAAGACGGGCCACGGTAATCCCATTTTACCGTAAAAATCCACGTGTCGAAAAAACGAAGGGTAAAAAACTTACGAGACCCGATTGAGATTCGGGTTGTCCTTTTTGGGCATTAGTCTATCCGTTGACGGCTGAAAGCTATCAAAGCCTTAGAACTCATCGAGGCCTTCGTTTTGACAGGTTATGGCTCCCGTATCTCTAAACGAGCCAGAAGTTATGGCCGCCCGAATAATCGATATCTACAGGGTGCAACATCCACGGTGCAAGGTGCAACATCCGTACGGAATGGCGAAACAGTGCCGTAGGACTTTTAGAAATGCGTGCATGGATTTGAAACGGAACAGTACTATGGTGCACCACTCTTTTTGGGGATTAATCTATCTGTTGACGGCTGAAAGCTGTCAAAGCCGTAGAACTCATCGAGGCCTTCGTTTTGACAGGTTATGGCTCGCATTTCTCTAAACGAGCCAGAAGTTATGGCCGTTCGAATAATCGATATCTACAGGGTGCAACATCCACGGTGCAAGGTGCAACATCCGTCCGAAATGGCGAAACAGTGCCGTACGACTTTTAGAAATGCATGCATGGATTTTAAACGGAACAGTACCATGGTGCACCACTGTCCAGCGATGGTAAATCGAAGGCCTGCCACCGTAATCCTGTTTTGCCGTAAAAATCCACGTGTCGAAAAAATGAAGGGTAAAAAACTTAAGAGACTCGATTGAGATTCAGGTTGTCCTTTTTGGGCATTAATCTATCCGTTGATGGCTGAAAGCTATCAAAGCCGTAGAACTCATCGAGGCCTTCGTTTTGACAGTTTATGGCTCCCGTAACTCTAAACGAGCCAGAATCTATGGCCGTCCGAATAATCGATATCTACCGGGTGCAACATCCACGGTGCAAGGTGCAACATCCGTCCGAAATGGCGAAACAGTGCCGTACGACTTTTAGAAATGCGTGCATGGATTTGAAACGGAACAGTACCATGGTCCACCACTCTCCAGCGATGGTAAATCGAAGGCCAGCCACGGTAATCCTGTTTTACCGTAAAAATCCACGTGTCGAAAAAACGAAGGGTAAAAAACTTACGAGTCCCGATTGAGATTCGGGTTGTCCTTTTTGGGCATTGATCTATCCGTTGATGGCTGAAAGCTGTCAAAGCCGTAGAACTCATCGAGTCCTTCGTTTTGACAGGTTGTGGCTCCCGTAAATCTAAACGAGCCAGAAGTTATGGTCGTCCGTATAATCGCTATCTACAGGGTGCAACATCCACGGTGCAAGGTGCAACATCCGTCCGAAATGGCGAAACAGTGACGTACGACTTTTAGAAATGCGTGCATGGATTTGAAACGGAACAGTACCATGGTGCACCACTCTCCAGCGATGGTAAATCGAAGACCAGCCACCGTAATCCTGTTTTACCGTAAAAATGCACGTGTTGAAAAAACGAAGGGTAAAAAACTCACGATACCCGATTGAGATTCGGGTTGTCCTTTTTGCGCATTATTCTATCGGTTGATGGTTGAAAGCAATCAAAGCCATAGAACTCATCGAGGACTTCGTTTTGACAGGTTATGGCTCCCGTAACTCTAAACGAGCCAGAAGTTATGGCCGTCCGAATAATCGATATCTACAGGGTGCAACATCCACGGTGCAAGGTGCAACATCCGTCCGAAATGGCGAAACAGTGCCGTATGACTTTTAGAAATGCGTGCATGAATTTGAAACGGAACAGTAGCATGGTGCACCACTCTCTAGCGATGGTAAATCGAAGGCCAGCCAATGTAATCCTGTTTTACCGTAAAAATCCACGTGTCGAAAAAACGAAAGGTAAAAAACTTACGAGCGACCCGATTGAAATTCGGGTTGTCCTTTTTGGGCATTAATCTATCCATTGACGGCTGAAAGCTATCAAAGCCGTAGAACTCATCGAGGCCTTCGTTTTGATAGGTTCTGGCTCCCGCAACTCTAAACGAGCCAGAAGTTATGGCCGTCCGAATAATCGATATCTACAGGGTGCAACATCCACGGTGCAAGCTTCAACATCCGTCCGAAATGGCGAAACAGTGCCGTATGACTTTTAGAAATGCGTGCATGGATTTGAAATGGAACAGTACCATGGTGCACCACTCTCCAGCGATGGTAAATCGAAGGCCAGCCTCGGTAATCCTGTTTTACCGTGAAAATCCACGTGTCGAAAAAACGAATGGTAGAAAACTTACGAGACCCGATAGAGATTCGGGTTGTCCTTTTTGGGCATTAATCTATCCGTTGACGGCTGAAAGCTATCAAAGCCGTAGAACTCATCGAGGCCTTCGTTTTGACAGGTTATGGCTCCCATAACTCTAAACGAGCCAGAAGTTATGGCCGTTTGAATAATCAATATCTACAGGGTGCAACATCCACCGTGCAAGGTGCAACATCCGTCCGAAATGGCGAAACACGCCGTACGACTTTTAGAAATGCGTGCATGGATTTGAAACGGAACACTACCATGGTGCACCACTCTCCAGCGATGGAAAGTCGAAGACGGGCCACGGTAATCCCGTTTTACCGTAAAAATCCACGTGTCGAAAAAATGAAGGGTAAAAAACTTACGAGACCCGATTGAGATTCGGGTTGTCCTTTTTGGGCATTAATCTATCCGTTGATGGCTGAAAGCTGTCAAAGCCGTAGAACTCATCGAGGCCTTCATTTTGAAAGGTTATGGCTCCCGTAACTCAAAACGAGCCAGAAGTTATGGCCGTCCGAATAATCGATATCTACAGGGTGCGACAGACCACGGTGCAAGGTGCAACATCTGTCCGAAATGGCGAAACAGTGCCGTACGACTTTTAGAATTGTGTGCATGGATTTGAAACGGAACAGTACCATGGTGCACCACTCTCCAGCGATGGGAAGTCGAAGACGGGCCACGGTAATCCCGTTTTACCGTAAAAATCCACGTGTCGAAAAATCGAAGGGTAAAAAACTTACGAGACACGATTAAGATTGGGTTGTCCTTTTTGGGCATTAATCTATCCGTTGACGGCTAAAAGCTGTCAAAGCCGTAGAACTCATCGAGGCCTTCGTTTTGACAGGTTATGGCTCCCGTAACTCTAAACGAGCCAGAAGTTATGGCCGTCTGAATAATCGATATCTACAGGGTGCAACATCCACGGTGCAAGGTGCAACATCCGTCCGAAATGGCGAAACAGTGCCGTACAACTTTTAGAAATGCGTGCATGGATTTGAAACGGAACACTACCATGGTGCACCACTCTCCAGCGATGGAAAAAAATGATGGGTAAAAAACTTACGAGACCCGATTGAGATTCGGGTTGTCCTTTTTGGGCATTAATCTATCCGTTGACGGCTGAAAGCTGCCAAAGACATATAACTCATCGAGGCCTTCGTTTTGACAGGTTATGGCTCCCGTAAATCTAAACGAGCCAGAAGTTATGGCCGTTTGAATAATCGATATCTACAGGGTGCAACATCCACCGTGCAAGGTGCAACATTCGTCCGTAATGGCGAAACAGCGCCGTACGACTTTTAGAAATGCGTGCATGGATTTGAAACGGAACACTACCATGGTGCACCACTCTCCAGCGATGGGAAGTCGAAGAGGGGCCACGGTAATCCCGTTTTACCGTAAAAATCCACGTGTCGAAAAAACAAAGGGTAAAAAACTAACGAGACCCGATCGAGATTCGGGTTGTCCTTTTTGGGCATTAATCTATCCGTTGACGGCTGAAAGCTGTCAAAGCCATAGAACTCATCGAGGCCTTCGTTTTGACAGGTAATGGCTCCCGTAACTCTAAACGAGCCCGAAGTTATCACCGTCCGAATAATTGATATCTACAGGGTGCAACATCCACGGTACAAGGTGCAACATCCGTCCGAAATGGCGAAACAGTGCCGTACGACCTTGAGAAATTCGTGCATGGATTTGAAACGGAAAACTACCATGGTGCATCACTCTCCAGTGATGGGAAGTCGAAGACGGGCCACGGTAATCCCATTTTACCGTAAAAATCCACGTGTCGAAAAAACGAAGGGTAAAAAACTTACGAGGCCCGATTGAGATTCGGGTTGTCCTTTTTGGGCATTAATCTATCCGTTGACGGCTGAAAGCTGTCAAAGCCGTAGAACTCATCGAGGCCTTCATTTTGAATGGTTATGGCTCCCGTAACTCTAAACGAGCCAGAAGTTATGGTCGTCTGAATAATCGATATCTACAGGGTGCAACATCCACGGTGCAAGGTGCAACATCCGTCCGAAATGGCAAAACAGTGCCGTACGACTTTTAGAAATGCGTGCATGGATTTGAAACGGAACAATACCATGGTCCACCACTCTCCAGCGATGGTAAATCGAAGGCCAGCCACTGTAATCCCGTTTTACCGCAAAAATCCACCTGTCGAAAAAATGAAGGGTAAAAAACTTACGAGACCCGATTGAGATTCGGGTTGTCCTTTTTGGGCATTAATCTATCCGTTGATGGCTGAAAGCTGTCAAAGCCGTAGAACTCATCGAGGCCTTCATTTTGAAAGGTTATGGCTCCCGTAACTCAAAACGAGCCAGAAGTTATGGCCGTCCGAATAATCGATATCTACAGGGTGCGACAGACCACGGTGCAAGGTGCAACATCTGTCCGAAATGGCGAAACAGTGCCGTACGACTTTTAGAATTGTGTGCATGGATTTGAAACGGAACAGTACCATGGTGCACCACTCTCCAGCGATGGGAAGTCGAAGACGGGCCACGGTAATCCCGTTTTACCGTAAAAATCCACGTGTCGAAAAATCGAAGGGTAAAAAACTTACGAGACACGATTGAGATTGGGTTGTCCTTTTTGGGCATTAATCTATCCGTTGACGGCTAAAAGCTGTCAAAGCCGTAGAACTCATCGAGGCCTTCGTTTTGACAGGTTATGGCTCCCGTAACTCTAAACGAGCCAGAAGTTATGGCCGTCTGAATAATCGATATCTACAGGGTGCAACATCCACGGTGCAAGGTGCAACATCCGTCCGAAATGGCAAAACAGTGCCGTACAACTTTTAGAAATGCGTGCATGGATTTGAAACGGAACACTACCATGGTGCACCACACTCCAGCGATGGAAAAAAATGATGGGTAAAAAACTTACGAGACCCGATTGAGATTCGGGTTGTCCTTTTTGGGCATTAATCTATCCGTTGACGGCTGAAAGCTGCCAAAGACATATAACTCATCGAGGCCTTCGTTTTGACAGGTTATGGCTCCCGTAAATCTAAACGAGCCAGAAGTTATGGCCGTTTGAATAATCGATATCTACAGGGTGCAACATCCACCGTGCAAGGTGCAACATTCGTCCGTAATGGCGAAACAGCGCCGTACGACTTTTAGAAATGCGTGCATGGATTTGAAACGGAACACTACCATGGTGCACCACTCTCCAGCGATGGGAAGTCGAAGAGGGGCCACGGTAATCCCGTTTTACCGTAAAAATCCACGTGTCGAAAAAACAAAGGGTAAAAAACTAACGAGACCCGATCGAGATTCGGGTTGTCCTTTTTGGGCATTAATCTATCCGTTGACGGCTGAAAGCTGTCAAAGCCATAGAACTCATCGAGGCCTTCGTTTTGACAGGTAATGGCTCCCGTAACTCTAAACGAGCCCGAAGTTATCACCGTCCGAATAATTGATATCTACAGGGTGCAACATCCACGGTACAAGGTGCAACATCCGTCCGAAATGGCGAAACAGTGCCGTACGACCTTGAGAAATTCGTGCATGGATTTGAAACGGAAAACTACCATGGTGCATCACTCTCCAGTGATGGGAAGTCGAAGACGGGCCACGGTAATCCCATTTTACCGTAAAAATCCACGTGTCGGAAAAACGAAGGGTAAAAAACTTACGAGACCCGATTGAGATTCGGGTTGTCCTTTTTGGGCATTAATCTATCTGTTGACGGCTGAAAGCTGTCAAAGCCGTAGAACTTATTGAGGCCTTCGTTTTGATAGGTTATGGCTCTCATTTCTCTAAACGAGCCAGAAGTTATGGCCGTCCGAATAATCGATATCTACAGGGTGCAACATCCACGGTGCAAGGTGCAACATCCGTCCGAAATGGTGAAACAGTGCCGTACGACTTTTAGAAATGCGTGCATGGATTTGAAACGGAACAGTACCATGGTGGACCACTCTCCAGCGATGGAAAATCGAAGACCAGCCACCGTAATTCTGTTTTACCGTAAAAATCCACGTGTCGAAAAAACAAAGGGTAAAAAACTTACGAGACGCGATTGAGATTCGGGCTGTCCTTTTTGGGCATTAATCTATCCGTTGATGGCTGAAAGCTGTCAAAGCCGTTGAACTCATCGAGGCCTTCTTTTTGATAGGTTATGGCTCCCGTAACTCTACACGAGCCAGAATCTATGGCCGTCCGAATAATCGATATCTATAGGGTGCAACATCCACGGTGCAAGGTGCAACATCCGTCCGAAATGGCGAAACAGTACCGTATGACTTTTAGAAATCCGTGCATGGATTTGAAACGGAACAGTACCATGGTGCACCACTCTCTAGTGATGGTAAATCGAAGGCCAGCCACGGTAATCCTGTTTTACCGTAAAAATCCACGTGTCGAAAAAACGAAGGGTAAAAAACTTACGAGTCCCGATTGAGATTCGGGTTGTCCTTTTTGGGCATTAATCTATCCGTTGATGGCTGAAAGCTTTCAAAGCCGTACAAATCATCGAGGCCTTCGTTTTGACAGGTTATGGCTCCCGTAACTCTAAACGAGCCAGAAGTTATGGTCATCCGTATAATCGATATCTAAAGGGTGCAACATCCACGGTGCAAGGTGCAACATCCGTCCGAAATGGCGAAACTGTGTCGTACGACTTTTAGAAATGCGTGCATGGATTTGAAACGGAACAGTACCATGGTACACCGCTCTCCAGCGATGGGAAGTCGAAGATGGGCCACGGTAATCTTGTTTTACCGTAAAAATCCACGTGTCGAAAAAACGAAGGGTAAAAAACTTACGAGACCCGATTGAGATTCGTGTTGTCCTTTTTGGGCATTATTCTATCCGTTGATGGTTGAAAGCTATCAAAGCCATAGAACTCATCGAGGACTTCGTTTTGACAGGTTATGGCTCCCGTAACTCTAAACGAGCCAGAAGTAATGGCCGTCCGAATAATCGATATCTATAGGGTGCAACATCCACGGTGCAAGGTGCAACATCCGTCCGAAATGGCGAAACAGTGTCGTACGACTTTTAGAAATGCGTGCATGGATTTGAAATGGAACAGTACCATGGTGCACCACTCTCCAGTGATGGGAAGTCGAAGACGGGCCACGGTAATCCTGTTTTACCGTAAAAATCCACGTGTCGAAAAAACGAAGGGTAAAAAAACTTACGAGACTCGATTGAGATTCGGGTTGTCCTTTTTGGGCATTAATCTATCCGTTGACGGCTGAAAGCTGTCAAAGCCATAGAACTCATCGAGGCCTTCGTTTTGACAAGTTATGGCTCCCGTAACTCTAAACGAGCCAGAAGTTATGGCCATTTGAATAATCGATATCTACAGGGTGCAACATCCACGGTGCAAGGTGCAACATCCGTCCGAAATGGTGAAACAATGTCGTACGACTTTTAGAAATGCGTGCATGGATTTGAAACGGAACAGTACCATGGTGCACCGCTCTCCAGCGATGAGAAGTCGAAGACGGGCCACGGTAATCCCGTTTTACCGTAAAAATCCACGTGTCGAAAAAACGAAGGGTAAAAACTTACGAGACCCGATTGAGATTCGGATTGTCCTTTTTGGGCATTAATCAATCCGTTGATGGCTGAAAGCGGTCAAAGCCGTAGAACTCACCGTGGCCTTCGTTTTGACAGGTTATGGCTCCCGTGACTCTAAACGAGCCATAAGTTATGACCGTCCGAATAATCGATATCTACAGGGTGCAACATCCGCGGTGCAAGGTGCAACATCCGTCCGAAATGGCGAAACAGTGCCGTACGACTTTCAGAAATACGTGCATGGATTTGAAACGGAACAGTACCATGGTGCACCACTCTTCAGCGATGGGAAGTCGAAGACGGGCCACGATAATCCTGTTTTACCGTAAAAATCCACGTGTCGAAAAAACGAAGGGTAAAAAACTTACGAGACCCGATTGAGATTCGGGTTCTCCTTTTTGGGCATTAATCTATCCGTTGACGGCTGAAAGCTTTCAACGCCGTAGATCTCATCGAGGCCTTCGTTTTGACAGGTTATGGCTCCCGTAACTCTAAACGAGCCAGAAGTTATTGCCGTTTGAATAATCGATATTTACAGGGTGCAACATCCACGGTGCAAGGTGCAACATCCGTCCGAAATTGTGAAACAGTGTCGTACGTCTTTTAGAAATGCGTGCATGGATTTGAAACGGAACAGTTCCATGGTGCACCACTCTCCAGCGATGGGAAGTCGAAGACGGGCCACGGTAATCCCGTTTTACCGTAAAAATCCACGTGTCGAAAAAACGAAGGGTAAAAAACTTACGAGACCTGATTGAGATTCGGGTTGTCCTTTTTGGGCATTAATCTATCCGTTGACGGCTGAAAGCTGTTGAAGCCATAGAACTCATCGAGGCCTTCGTTTTGACAGGTTATGGCTCCCGTAACTCCAAACGCGTCATAAGTTATAACCGTCCGAATAATCGATATCTACAGGGTGCAACATCCACGGTGCAAGGTGCAACATCCGTCCGAAATGGCGAAACAGTGCCGTACGACTTTTAGAAATGTGTGCATGGATTTGAAACGGAACAGTACCATGGTGCACCGCTCTCCAGCGATGGGAAGTCGAAGATGGGCCACGGTAATCTTGTTTTACCGTAAAAATCCACGTGTCGAAAAAACGAAGGGTAAAAAACTTACGAGACCCGATCGAGATTCGGGTTGTCCTTTTTGGGCATTAATCTATCCGCTGACGGCTGAAAGATGTCAAAGCCATAGAACTCATCGAGGCCTTTGTTTTGACTGGTTATGGCTCCCGTAACTCTAAACGAGCCAGAAGTTATGGCCGTCCGAATAATCGATATCTACAGGGTGCAGCATCCACGATGCAAGGTGCAACATCCGTTCGAAATGGCGAAACAGTTCCGTACGACTTTTAGAAATGCGTGCATGGATTTTCAATGGAACAGTAACAAGGTGCACCACTCTCCAGCGATGGGAAGTCGAAGGCGGGCCACGGTAATCATGTTTTACCGTAAATATCCACGTGTCGAAAAAACCAAGGGTAAAAAACTTACGAGACCCGATTGAGATTCGGGTTGTCCTTTTTGGGCATTAATCTATCCGTTGACGGCTGAAAGCTGTCAAAGCCATAGAACTCATCGAGGCCTTCGTTTTGACAAGTTATGGCTCCCGTAACTCTAAACGAGCCAGAAGTTATGGCCATTTGAATAATCGATATCTACAGGGTGCAACATCCACGGTGCAAGGTGCAACATCCGTCCGAAATGGTGAAACAGTGTCGTACGACTTTTAGAAATGCGTGCATGGATTTGAAATGGAAGAGTACCATGGTGCACCGCTCTCCAACGATGGGAAGTCGAAGACGGGCCACGGTAATCCCGTTTTACCTAAAAATCCACGTGTCGAAAAAACGAAGGGTAAAAACCTACGAGACCCGATTGAGATTCGGGTTGTCCTTTTTGGGCATTAATCTATCCGTTGATGGCTGAAAGCGGTCAAAGCCGTAGAACTCACCATGGCCTTCGTTTTGACAGGTTATGGCTCCCGTAACTCTAAACGAGCCAGAAGTTATGACCGTCCGAATAATCGATATCTACAGGGTGCAACATCTGCGGTGCAATGTGCAACATCCGTCCGAAATGGCGAAACAGTACCGTACGACTTTTAGAAATACGTGCATGGATTTGAAACGGAACAGTACCATGGTGCACCACTCTTCAGCGATGGGAAGTCGAAGACGGGCCACTATAATCCTGTTTTACCGTAAAAATCCACGTGTCGAAAAAATGAAGGGTAAAAAACTTACGGGACCCGATTGAGATTCGGGTTGTCCTTTTTGGGCATTAATCTATCCGTTGACGGCTGAAAGCCGTCAACGCCGTAGATCTCAGCGAGGCCTTCGTTTTGACAGGTTATGGCTCCTGTAACTCTAAACGAGCCAGAAGTTATTGCCGTTTGAATAATCGATATTTACAGGGTGCAACATCCACGGTGCAAGGTGCAACATCCGTCCGAAATGGTGAAACAGTGTCGTACGACTTTTAGAAATGCGTGCATGGATTTGAAACGGAACAGTACCACGGTGCACCACTCTCCAGCGATGGGAAGTCGAAGACGGGCCACGGTAATCCCGTTTTACCGTAAAAATCCACGTGTCGAAAAAACGAAGGGTAAAAAACTTACGAGACCCGATTGAGATTCGGGTTGTCCTTTTTGGGCATTAATCTATCCGTTGACGGCTGAAAGCTGTCAAAGCCATAGAACTCATCGAGGCCTTCGTTTTGACAGGTTATGGCTCCCGTAACTCCAAATGCGTCAGAAGTTATAGCCGTCCGAATAATCGATATCTACAGGGTGCAACATCCACGGTGCAAGGTGCAACATCCGTCCGAAATGGCGAAACAGTGCCGTACGACTTTTAGAAATGCGTGCATGGATTTGAAATGGAACAGTACCATGGTGCAACGCTCTCCAGCGATGGGAAGTCGAAGACGGGCCACGGTAATCTTGTTTTACCGTAAAAATCCACGTGTCGAAGAAACGAAGGGTAAAAAACTTACAAGACCCGATTGAGATTCGGGTTGTCCTTTTTGGGCATTAATCTATCCGTTGACGGCTGAAAGTTGTCAAAGCCATAGAACTCATCGAGGCCTTCGTTTTGACTGGTTATGGCTCCCGTAACTCTAAACGAGCCAGAAGTTATGGCCGTCCGAATAATCGATATCTACAGGGTGCAACATCCACGGTGCAAGGTGCAACATCCGTTCGAAATGGCGAAACAGTGCCATAAGACTTTTAGAAATGCGTGCATGGATTTTAAATGGAATAGTAACAAGGTGCACCACTCTCCAGCGATGGGAAGTCGAAGGCGGGCCACGGTAATCATGTTTTACCGTAAATATCCACGTGTCGAAAAAACCAAGGGTAAAAAACTTACGAGACCCGATTGAGATTCAGGTTGTCCTTTTTGGGCATTAATCTATCCGTTGACGGCTGAAAGCTATCAAATCTGTAGAACTCATCGAGGCCTACATTTTGACAGGTTATGGCTCCCGTAACTCTAAACGAGCCAGAAGTTATGGCCGTTTGAATAATCGATATCTACAGGGTGCAACATCCACGGTGCAAGGTGCAACATCCGTCCGAAATGGCGAAACGGTGCCGTATGACTTTTAGAAATCCGTGCATGGATTTGAAACGGAACAGTACCATAGTGCACCACTCTCCAGCGATGGTAAATCGAAGGCCAGCCACTGTAATCCTGTTTTACCGTAAAAATCCACGTGTCGAAAAAAACGAAGGGTAAAAAACTTACGAGCGACCCGATTGAAATTCGGGTTGTCCTTTTTGGGCATTAATCTATCCATTGATGGCTGAAAGCTATCAAAGCCGTAGAACTCATCGAGGCCTTCGTTTTGATAGGTTCTGGCTCGCGTAACTCTAAACGAGCCAGAAGTTATGGTCGTCCGAATAATCGATATCTACAGGGTGCAACATCCACGGTGCAAGGTGCAACATCCGTCCGAAATGGCGAAACAGTGCCGTACGACTTTTAGAAATGCGTGCATGGATTTGAAATGGAATAGTACCATGGTGCACCACTCTCCAGCGATGGTAAATCGAAGGCCAGCCTCTGTAATCCTGTTTTACCGTAAAAATCCACGTGTCGAAAAAACGAGGGGTAAAAAACTTACGAGACCCGATAGAGATTCGGGTTGTCCTTTTTGGGCATTAATCTATCCGTTTACGGCTGAAAGCTATCAAAGCTGTAGAACTCATCGAGGCCTTCGTTTTGACAGGTTATGTCTCCCATAACTCTAAACGAGCCAGAAGTTATGGCCGTTTGAATAATCAATATCTACCGGGTGCAACATCCACCGTGCAAGGTGCAACATCCGTCCGAAATGGCGAAACAGCGCCGTACGACTTTTAGAAATGCGTGCATGGATTTGAAACGGAACACTACCATGATGCACCACTCTCCAGCGATGGAAAGTCAAAGACGGGCCACGGTACTCCCGTTTTACCGTAAAAATCCACGTGTTGAAAAAATGAAGGGTAAAAAACTTACGAGACCCGATTGAGATTCGGGTTGTCCTTTTTGGGCATTAATCTATCCGTTGACGGCTGAAAGCTGTCAAAGCCGTAGAACTCATCGGGGCCATCGTTTTGACACTTTATGGCTCCCGTAACTCTAAACGAGCCAGAAGTTATGGCCGGTTGAATAATCGATATCTACAGGGTGCAACATCCACGGTGCAAGGTGCAACATCCGTCCGAAATGGTGAAACAGTGACGTACGACTTTTAGAAATGCGTAAGGGGATTTGAAACGGAACAGTACCATGGGGCACCACTCTCCGGCGATGGAAGTCGAAGACGGGCTACGGTAATCCCGTTTTACCGTAAAAATCCATGTGTCGATAAAACGAAGTGTAAAAAACTTACGAGACCCGATTGAGATTCGGGTTGTCCTTTTTGGGCATTAATCTATCCGTTGACGGCTGAAAGCTGTCATAGCCGTAGAACTCATCGAGGCCTTCGTTTTGACAGGTTATGGCTCCCGTAACTATAAACGAGCCAGAAGTTATGGCCGTCCGAATAATCAATATCTACAGGGTGCAACATCCACGGCGCAAGGTGCAACATCCGTCCAAAATGGCGAAACAGTGCCGTACGACTTTTAGAAATGCGTGCATTGATTTGAAATGGAACAGTACCATGGTGCACCACTCTCCAGCGATGGTAAATCGAAGGCCAGCCACTGTAATCCTGTTTTACCGTAAAAATCCACGTGTCGAAAAAACGAAGGGTAAAAAACTTACGAGCGACCCGATTGAGATTCGGGTTGTCCTTTTTGGGCATTAATCTATCCATTGACGGCTGAAAGCTATCAAAGCCATAGAACCCATCGAGGCCTTCGTTTTGACAGGTTATGGCTCCCGTAACTCTAAACGAGCCAGAAGTTATGGCCGTTTGAATAATCGATATCTACAGGGTGCAACATCCACGGTGCACCGTGCAACATCCGTCCGAAATGGGGAAACAGTGCCGTACGACTTTTAGAAATGCGTGCATGGATTTGAAACGGAATAGTACCATGGTGCACCACTCTCCAGCGATGGGAAGTCGAAGACGGATGTGACGACCGCCCATGACTCCCGCACCAAATCAAGGAGAAATGTGCGCTGAAGGGCGTGCCAGGCAGCCATGGGTGACCGTCAAAGTAGAATAAACATCGCATAATCTATCGTACAACTCACAGCGCATGGACAAAATACAATAGAGAAATCTAATATAGTGAAGCTCCATAGAACAAGACATCATCATATAAGCATCACAATAGTTTTATACAAACATATGAATCAACCATACAACAAAGCCTCACTACGTAACACTCAATCAAATACAGCAGCGGAATATCCAGTACATATAATAAGAAATAATATGCAAAAGCCTCCTGCTCGTCTTCGTTGTCATCATCGTAAACCTCCATGAACAGCACCTGTCACCTGCTACCTAGTCTGCCCATCCCAACATGGATGAACAGCCCAAGGTAATAAGAGGAGACATAAAACCTTGAGTCAGACAAAGTCTTAGTGAGCAGTAAATCAACTATCAAACATACCAAAAGAGTATAAGGGATAAAAGGAATAGGAACCAAACCATCCCACTCCACCTCTTTCTACAGTGATAGCTCCCAGACACACATTAAGGAGAAGCAAGCATAACATAGCAGGAAATTAAAGTAAAGAAATAATCACTCGAGTCAAGGTCGATGTTTTCCAAATACAAACCCCCAAGGCCTAAACCAAGATCAGATAAGCACCCAGAAAACACCGCTCTTGAGACCGAATGATGATACAACCAAACGTCCAAACATCCATGACTCTGGCTATCACTGTTAACCTTGCTTCGAAATCACCGTAAATTGAATGACCGACTCCTTCCTGAGCCATCTATCAAGGGCTAATGGTAACCCCGGTTCTAGACATAACACCACACGTCATCATGACCCGTGCCTAGGAATTTTCGCAACTACCCAGAGTACTCGACCACCTACCTGTAGTCTTTAGGGTGTCCAGACCACCTACCTGTAGTCTTTAGGGCAACCCTTGTACTCTTGCTTTGAGTCTGCTAGAACCTTCAACAACGATGAAATCCAAGCCTTCTAGTCATCCTTCTTGACGACTATTCTCATTCTAGCCCAAACTACCTCTTGAGCCATCCATTATCAATCAACTTGAACTACCCTTCAAGTTATCAACATGCTTGGAGCAATCCTTCTTGATTATACCAAGGTTACATCACCTCATGCCTCGTCTCATCTTCATCATAGCAAAGGCTTATCTTAACATCATGGTTTGCCTCATCACATCATGGCAAAATTCCATCTTAACATCATCCAATCCATACATATGAGCGTCAACATCCACTACATATGCCTTAAGCAACTTTCACCATTCAAGAGCCTCTTCCGTAGCTTTTGAATCGTCTTTGACCATACTTGTCCAAATCTATCAACTAGATAACTCATTCACAACAATCAAACAAGGCAAACATTAATCCAAACAAATAAGTAGTCAATCAAGATCTAAATAGGCATTTGTGACTAAAATGGCAATTTCGTAAATAAGTGAGCATAAGTCTAACATACATGAATCATGGGTTCTTAGCATAGATCTAACAAATATAAATCATGGGTTTTGTCTCTACAACTTGATGAATGAACTTGCAAAAGTAAACATCTTCATAAGTAATGGATCTATACTTAGATCTAAGGAAAATGCATAAAATCACTATCTACAACACTCCAACAAACCACCAAACCAATGTACTCCTTTGGGTCCGCGTGAGAGATAACCACCACTCATACGATGCTAAAAATTCTAGCCACCTCTGTTGTCGAAGATTCAAATCCTTTTGGGAGAACAGATACTTCAACGACTTATGATCTGTAAACAACTCAAATCGAACTCCCAATAGATAATGTCTCCACATCTTCAAAGCAAAGACAATTGCCGCTAACTCCAAATCATGAGTCGGATAATTCCTTTCATGCGGCTTCAGCTGTCGACTTGCATACGCAACAACTTTATCCCTCTGCATTAGCACTGCTCCAAGTCCAGTACCACATGCATCGGTGTAAACCACCATCTCATCATTCCCACTAGGAATAGTCAAAACAGGAACACTTGTCAGTCGCTCTTTCAGGATTACGAAAGCTTGCTCACACTTATCATCCCAGCTGAACCCTTGGTTCTTTTTCGTCAATCCTGTTAACGGTGCAGCTATCTTGGAAAAGTCTTTGATAAACCGACGATAATATCCTGCTAATCCAAGAAAACTTCTCACATCAGATGCATTCTTAGGTCTAACCCAATCCTGGATTGCCGCCACCTTAGCGGGATCAACCGCTATTCCATTTCCAGAGATAACATGGCCTAAGAACCTCACTTCACTCTTCCAGAAGTGACACTTCGAAAACTTAGCCTTCAGCTGATGTTTCCGTAAGATTTCCAAAACTATACGCAAGTGCATCTTGTGCTCTTCCTCAGTTCTGGAATAAATCAGAATATCATCCACGAACACAAGTACAAACTTGTTCAACTGATCTCTGAACACTCTATTCATAAGATCCACAAAATATGCTGGTGCGTTAGTCAATCCAAACGGCATTACCAGCCACTCATAAAAACTGGATGGTGTCCTAAAAGCAGTCTTCGGCACACTATCCTTTGCCACTCTCAACTGGTGAAATCCCGTTGCCAAATCCATCTGAGAAAACACCTTAGCATCGTGAAGCTGATCAAACAAGTCATCTATTCTCGGCAATGGATACTTGTTCTTCTTAGTCACTTTATTCAGCTCACGATAATCCACACACAACCTCAACGATCCATCCGCTTTGGTTGCGAACACAACTGGTGCACCCCATTCGGACACACTACGCCGAATGAATCCTTTCTGCAAAAGGTCATCAACTTGCACCTTCAGCTCTTGCTGTTCCCTAGGCGCCATCCGCCTAAGAGGCATCACAACAGGTCTGGCTCCCTCAACTAGATCGATACAAAACTCGATCTCCCTATGCGGCGGTAGCCCTTTGACTTCATCAAAGACATCATCAAATCCATTCACAATAGGCACCGATGACAGTCCATCCCGTGGAACAACCAGTGAATACATGAAGCTCATGAAGACGCCTTCTTCATGCTTACATCGCATCACAATCTTTCGCCCTTCCACATTCCCGACTGTCACCTCCAGCCTCTCACAATCAATCCTTGCCGCATACTTCCTAAGCCAGTCCATACCCAAAATAATTCCGAACCCCGCAAAGTTCAGAACAAAACAATCACAAACAAAAGAGCAATCATGACTCGACACAACTAGACCACGGCATATCATACACAAACATGACGAACCCCCAACTGGATTAGTCACAACCAATGGCCTATCAACAATATCCGGTTTCAAACCTAACCGGCCTACAAGATCATCACAAACAAAAGAATGCGACGCTCCAGTATCAAACAACACTCTAACTAGAACACCACAAATGGAAAGAGTACCTTGAACCACCACACTCTTCCCCTTCTCTTCAGCAGTAGGAGCTTTTGAAGACGACGACACTGCTCCCATAGCATAAGCTTGCACAATCTGCCTGTCCTTCCTCGGCTCTGGACAATTCTTCTTGATATGTCCCAGCTTATCACAGTTATAACACTTTCCCGGCACCTTGGGATTCTTGCTATCTCTGAAGAGATGACCCTTCTGCTGACAGTTGTAGCAGGTCACTTCACCCTTCGGCTTCTTCTGGCTATCCTTACCCTTCTGTTGCTGCTGCTTCCTCTTCTTGTTTCCACCCTGTTGTGGTTTAGACTCTTCCTTGGTCACAGCAACAACAGAACTCTCCCTAGGAAACAAACTCTCATGCCTGAGAGCTTTCTCCACAAGCTTCTCAAACGGATCGTCCAAATGATCCACCAACCGTCTCCCAAGATAAGTGTCCAAGCCTGTCACAAACTTCTCATTCTTCTGATAGGGAGAATCAATATACGATCTGGCATACTTGGACAAAGCCTCAAACTCAGAAACATACTCAAGGACCGATCTCCCAACTTGCTTGAGCTCTACAAACTTCTTGAACAAAACAGATTTCTGAGCTGTAGAGATGAACTTAGCTTCAAATCTAGCTTGGAATTGCTCCCAAGTAATCTCCTCCTCCGGAGTATCAATGGTGATAGAATTCCACCAATCCGAAGCTCTCCCTTGAAGTTGCCTTGATGCGAGCTTTCTCTTAGTTGCATCCTCAATTCCCAAGTCACCAAAAATCCTTTGACAAGCATCAATCCATCTCTGCACCTCAATGGTCGATTCCGTTCCCAAGAAAACCTTTCCTCCAAGGGAAGTATAGTCCTTGCAAAGCTTAGCAAAATCCACTGGTCTTGGAGCTTGAACTTGAACTCCCACATCCACTGATGATCCTGAAGCTGGTATTCTCCTCATGATCGAAGTCATCATGGCCTCAAACATAGGAGCATAATCAACAGCTTCCCTAGCAGCACGGCTTTCCCTCGCAGTTTGTCTCTCACTTCGACTCATCCTTAATATCTACAAAAAGGAATGATTTAGAACACCTTAAGAAACAACTGCATAAGGAGTTCAAATCCTTCTAAGCTACTATATTATATATAGTAATCATCCATCAAAATACAATTACGTCTCTCATACGTAGTTACGTCAGCGAGCGTTGGCTAAAATCGATTAACCAAAGCTCTGATACCAAATGTGACGACCGCCCATGACTCCCGCACCAAATCAAGGAGAAATGTGCGCTGAAGGGCGTGCCAGGCAGCCACGGGTGACCGTCAAAGTAGAATAAACATCGCAGAATCTATCGTACAACTCACAGCGCATGGACAAAATACAATAGAGAAATCTAATATAGTGAAGCTCCATAGAACAGGACATCATCATATAAGCATCACAATAGTTTTATACAAACATATGAATCATCCATACAACAAAGCCTCACTACGTAACACTCAATCAAATACAGCAGCGGAATATCCAGTACATATAATAAGAAATAATATGCAAAAGCCTCCTGCTCGTCTTCGTTGTCATCAGCGTAAACCTCCATGAACAGCACCTGTCACCTGCTACCTAGTCTGCCCATCCCAACATGGATGAACAACCCAAGGTAATAAGAGGAGACATAAAACCTTGAGTCGGACAAAGTCTTAGTGAGCAGTAAATCAACTATCAAACATACCAAAAGAGTATAAGGGATAAAAGGAATAGGAACCAAACGATCCCACTCCACCTCTTTCTATAGTGATAGCTCCCAGACACACATTAAGGAGAAGCAAGCATAACGTAGCAGGAAATTAAAGTAAAGCATTAATCACTCGAGTCAAGGTCGATGTTTTCCAAATACAAACCCCCAAGGCCTAAACCAAGATCAGATAAGCACCCAGAAAACACCGCTCTTGAGACCGAATGATGATACAACCAAACGTCCAAACATCCATGACTCTGGCTATCACTGTTAACCTTGCTTCGAAATCACCGTTAATTGAATGACCGACTCCTTCCTGAGCCATTTATCAAGGGCTAATGGTAACCCCGGTTCTAGACATAACTCCACACGTCATCATGACCCGTGCCTAGGAATTTTCGCAACTACCCAGAGTACTCGACCACCTACCTGTGGTCTTTAGGGTGTCCAGACCACCTACCTGTAGTCTTTAGGGCAACCCTTGTACTCTTGCTTTGAGTCTGCTAGAACCTTCAACAACGATGAAATCCAAGCCTTCTAGTCATCCTCCTTGACGACTATTCTCATTCTAGCCCAAACTACCTCTTGAGCCATCCATTATCAATCAACTTGAACTACCCTTCAAGTTATCAACATGCTTGGAGCAATCCTTCTTGATTATACCAAGGTTACATCACCTCATGCCTCGTCTCATCTTCATCATAGCAAAGGCTTATCTTAACATCATGGTTTGCCTCATCACATCATGGCAAAATTCCATCTTAACATCATCCAATCCATACATATGAGCGTCAACATCCACTACATATGCCTTAAGCAACTTTCACCATTCAAGAGCCTCTTCCGTAGCTTTTGAAACGTCTTTGACCATACTTGTCCAAATCTATCAACTAGATAACTCATTCACAACAATCAAACAAGGCAAACATTAATCCAAACAAATAAGTAGTCAATCAAGATCTAAATAGGCATTTGTAACTAAAATGGCAATTTCGTAAATAAGTGAGCATAAGTCTAACATACATGAATCATGGGTTCTTAGCATAGATCTAACAAATATAAATCATGGGTTTTGTCTCTACAACTTGATGAATGAACTTGCAAAAGTAAACATCTTCATAAATAATGGATCTATACTTAGATCTAAGGAAAATGCATAAAATCACTATCTACAACACTCCAACAAACCACCAAACCAATATACTCCTTTGGGTCCGCGTGAGAGATAACCACCACTCACCGAATCACCCAAACACTTCAAAAACTATCAACTTCAGATCTGGACAGCAAGGATTCAAGCTTGATTCGTCGAAATCCCGCTTGAAACGATGAAATCTAGCTTGGTTGGATGAAGATCTTCAACTTTGGCTCTTGGATCTTCGATCTTGAATGGATGTTAGAAGTAAATTGAAATGGAGAAAAGGAGATGAAGAAATGTTGTAGTCGAGCTCTCAAAATGGCAGCACTTCGTCGCTTCAAAATCCGGTGCCAAAAAGTGAGCCAAACCCCTCTATTTATAGGCTGAAATTCCCCATGAGTCGTCCGCCCCTATGAGTCGTCCACGACTCATGACTCGCGACTCAAGCACCACGACTCACGACTCAACGCAGCTCAAGGCAAACACGACACAACACACACACACACGGCACATCATGCACATGACTCAAACCTCTACCGACCTAACAACACACGACCTAAAAACACACACGAGCTAAACTATCCTGCCGACTCAACGACCCAACTAATACGGCCTAACGACTCAACAACCCCTACGACTCATCACCTAGCCTAAGTTCCAACGACTTACGACTTAAGACCCTGCCTACTCAGCTACCCATGACCTAAGCCTTAACCCCTTAAGCCGCTAACCCATGAGTCGACATCCCTTATGAGTCGGCCAACTGCTAAATCGGCGATCACCTTGGCTCGGCCATGCCTTAAGCCGGTCACTCTATGAGTCGGTCAACCCCTATGGGTCGGTCTTCTATGAGTCGGCCATCTTCTTAACTCACTAACTCGGCCAAACCTATAGGTCGCTACCTCTATGAGTCGGTCAGATTCTCAACTCGGTCCACTAGTTAACTCGTTAACGGCTCAACACTTAACACACGAGTTAACTTCCTATACGACTCAGGCTAGAGACAACATAAACAACACTAACGACCTGTAAATTCTACGATTTATCAACACGTAAAATACGGATCGTTACAATGGACCACGGTAATCCCGTTTTACCGTAAAAATCCACGTGTCGAAAAAATGAAGGGTAAAAAACTTACGAGACCCGATTAAGATTCGGGTTGTCCTTTTTGGGCATTAATCTATCCGTTGACGGCTGAAAGCTGTCAAAGCCGTAGAACTCATCGAGGCCTTCATTTTGAATGGTTATGGCTCCCGTAACTCTAAACGAGCCAGAAGTTATGGTCGTATGAATAATCGATATCTACAGGGTGCAACATCCACGGTGCAAGGTGCAACATCCGTCCGAAATGGCGAAACAGTGCCGTACGACTTTTAGAAATGCGTGCATGGATTTGAAACGGAACAATACCATGGTTCACCACTCTCCAGCGATGGTAAATCGAAGGCCAGCCACTGTAACCCCGTTTTACCGCAAAAATCCACTTGTCGAAAAAATGAAGGATAAAAAACTTACGAGACCCGATTGAGATTCGGGTTGTCCTTTTTGGGAATTAATCTATCCGTTGACGGCTGAAAGCTATCAAAGCCGTAGAACTCATCGAGGCCTTCATTTTGAAAGGTTATGGCTCCCGTAACTCAAAACGAGCCAGAAGTTATGGCCGTCCGAATAATCGATATCTACAGGGTGCGACATCCACGGTGCAAGGTGCAACATCCGTCCGAAATGGCGAAACAGTGCCGTATGACTTTTAGAAATTTGTGCATGGATTTGAAACGGAACATTACCATGGTGCACCACTCTCCAGCGATGGGAAGTCGAAGACGGGCCACGGTAATCCCGTTTTACCGTAAAAATCCACGTGTCGAAAAAACGAAGGGTAAAAAACTTACGAGACCCGATTGAGATTCGGGTTGTCCTTTTTGGGCATTAATCTATCCGTTGACGGCTGAAAGCTGTCAAAGCCGTAGAACTCATCGAGGCCTTCGTTTTGACAGGTTATGGCTCCCGTAACTCTAAACGAGCCAGAGGTTATGGCCGTCCGAATAATCGATATCTACAGGGTGCAACATCCACGGTGCAAGGTGCAACATCCGTCCGAAATGGCGAAACAGTGCCGTACGACTTTTAGAAATGCGTGCATGGATTTGAAACGGAACACTACCATGGTGCACCACTCTCCAGTGATGTAAAGTCGAAGACGGGCAACGGTAATCCCGTTTTACCGTAAAAATCCACGTGTCGAAAAAACAATGGGTAAAAAACTTACGAGACCCGATTGAGATTCGGGTTGTCCTTTTTGGGCATTAATCTATCCGTTGACGGCTGAAAGCTGTCAAAGACATAGAACTCATCGAGGCCTTCGTTTTGACAGGCTATGGCTCCCGTAAATCTAAACGAGCCAGAAGTTATGGCCGTTTGAATAATCGATATCTACAGTGTGCAACATCCACCGTGCAAGGTGCAACATCCGTCCGAAATGGCGAAACAGCGCCGTACGACTTTTAGAAATGCGTGCACGGATTTGAAATGGAACACTACCATGGTGCACCACTCTCCAGCGATGGGAAGTCGAAGACGGGCCACGGTAATCCCGTTTTACCGTGAGAATCCACGTGTCGAAAAAATGAAGGGTAAAAAACTTCGAGACCCGATTGAGATTCGGGTTGTCCTTTTTGGGCATTAATCTATCCGCTGATGGCTGAAAGCTGTCAAAGCCGTAGAACTCATCGAGGCCTTCATTTTGACAGGTTATGGCTCCCGTAACTCTAAACGAGCCAGAAGTTATAGCCGTCCAAATAATCGATATCTACAGGGTGCAACATCCACGGTGCAAGGTGCAACATCCGTCCGAAATGGCGACACACTGCTGTACGACTTTTAGAAATGCGTGCATGGATTTGAAACGGAACAGTTCCATGGTGCACCACTCTCCAGCGATGGTAAATCGAAGACCAGCCACCGTAATTCCGTTTTACCGTAAAAATCCACGTGTCGAAAAAACGAAGGGTTAAAAACTTACGAGACCCGATTGAGATTCGGGTTGTCCTTTTTGGGCATTAATCTATCCGTTGACGGCTGAAAGCTGTCAAAGCTGTAGAACTCATCGAGGCCTTCGTTTTGATAGGTTATGGCTCCCGTAACTCTAAACGAGCCAGAAGTTATGGCCTTTTGAATAATCGATATCTACAGGGTGCAACATCCACGGTGCAAGGTGCAACATCCGTCCGAAATGGCCAAACAGTGCCGTACGACTTTTAGAAATGCGTGCATGGATTTGAAACGGAATGCACCACTCTCCAGCGATGGTAAATCGAAGGCTATCCACGGCAATCCTGATTTACAGTAAAAATCCACGTGTCGAAAAAACGAAGGGTAAAAAACTTACGAGACCCGATTGAGATTCGGGTTGTCCTTTTTGGGCATTAATCTATCCGTGGACGGCTGAAAGCTGTCAAAGCCGTAGAACTCATCGAGGCCTTAGTTTCGACAGGTTATGTCTCCCGTAACTCTAAACGAGCCAGAAGTTATGGCCGTCCGAATAATCAATATCTATAGGGTGCAACATCCACGGTGCAAGGTGCAACATCCGTCCGAAATGGCGAAACAGTGCCGTACGACTTTTAGAAAAGCGTGCATGGATTCGAAATGGAACAGTACCATGGTGCGCCACTCTCCAGCGATGGTAAATCGAAGACGGCCCATGGTAATCCCTTTTTAGCGTAAAAATCCACGTGTCGAATAAACGAAGGGTAAAAAACTTACGAGACCCGATTGAGATTCGGGTTGTCCTTTTTGGGCATTAATCGATTCGTTGACGGCTGAAAGCTATCAAAGGCATAGAACTCATCGAGGCCTTCATTTTGACAGGTTATGGCTCCCGTAACTCTAAACGAGCCAGAAGTTATGGCCGTTTGAATAATCGATATCTACAGGGTGCAACATCCACGGTGCAAGGTGCAACATCCGTCCGAAATGGGAAAACAGTGCCGTACGACTTTTAGAAAGCGTGCATGGATTTGAAATGGAACAGTACCATGGTGCACCACTCTCTAGCGATGGCAAGTCGAAGACGGGCCACGGTAATCCCGATTTACCGTAAAAATCCACTTGTCGAAAAAATGAAGGGTAAAAAACTTACGAGACCCGATTGAGATTCGGGTTGTCTCTTTTGGGCATTAATCTATCCGTTGACAGCTGAAAGCTGTCAAAGCCGTAGAACTCATCGAGGCCTTCATTTTGAAAGGTTATGGCTCCCGTAACTCTAAATGAGCCAGAAGTTATGGCCGTCCGAATAATCGACATCTACAGGGTGCAACATCCACGGTGCAAGGTGCAACATCCGTCCGAAATGGCGAAACAGTGCCGCACAACTTTTAGAAATGCGTGCAAGGATTTGAAACGGAACATTACCTTGGTGCACCACTCTCCAGCGATGGGAAGTCGAAGACGGGCCACGGTAATCCCGTTTTACCGTAAAAATCCACGTGTCGAAAAAACGAAGGGTAAAAAACTTACGAGACCCGATTGAGATTCGAGTTGTCCTTTTTGGGCCTTAATCTATCCGTTGACGGCTGAAAGCTGTCAAAGGCGTAGAACTCATCGAGGCCTTCATTTTGAAAGGTTATGGCTCCCGTAACTCTAAACGAGCCAGAAGTTATGGCCGTCCGAATAATCGATATCTACAGGGTGCAACATCCACGGTGCAAGGTGCAACATCCGTCCGAAATGGCGAAACAGTGCCGTACCACTTTTAGAAATGTGTTCATGGATTTGAAACGGAACAGTACCATGGTGCACCACTCTCCAGCGATGGGAAGTCGAAGACGGGCCACGGTATTCCCGTTTTACCGTAAAAATCCACGTGTCGAAAAAACGAAGGGTAAAAAACTTACGAGACCCGATTGAGATTCGGGTTGTCCTTTTTGGGCATTAATCTATCCGTTGACGGCTGAAAGCTGTTAAAGCCGTAGAACTCATCGAGGCCTTCGTTTTGACAGGTTATGGCTCCCGTAACTCTAAACAAGCCAGAAGTTATGGCTATCCGAATAATCGATATCTACAGGGTGCAACATCCACGGTGCAAGGCGCAACATCCGTCCGAAATGGCGAAACAGTGCCGTACGACTTTTAGAAAAGCGTGCATGGATTTGAAATGGAACATTACCATGGTGCAACGCTCTCCAGCGATGGAAAGTCGAAGACGGGCCACGGTAATCCCGTTTTACCGTAAAAATCCACGTGTCGAAAAAACGAAGGGTAAAAAACTTACGAAACCCGATTGAGATTCGGGTTGTCCTTTTTGGGCATTAATCTATCCGTTGACGGCTGAAAGCTGTCAATCCCGTAGAACTCATCGAGGCCTTCGTTTTGACAGGTTATGGCTCCCGTAACTCTAAACGAGCTAGAAGTTATGGCCGTTTGAATAATCGATATCTACAGGATGCAACATCCACGGTGCAAGGTACAACATCCGTCCGAAATGGCGAAACAGTGCCGTACGACTTTTAGAAATGCGTGCATGGATTTGAAACGGAACAGTACCATGGTGCACCACTCTCCAGCGATGGTAAATCGAAGACCAGCCACCGTAATCCCGTTTTACCGTAAAAATCCACGTGTCGAAAAAACGAAGGGTAAAAAACTTACGAGACCCGATTGAGATTCGGGTTGTCCTTTTTGGGCATTAATCTATCCGTTGACGGCTGAAAGGTGTCAAAACCGTAGAACTCATCGAGGCCTTCGTTTTGACAGGTTATGGCTCCCGTAACTCTAAACGAGCCAGAAGTTATGCCCGTTTGAATAATCGATATCTATAGGGTGCAACATCCACGGTGCAAGGTGCTACATCCGTCCGAAATGGCGAAACAGTGCCGTACGACTTTTAGAAATGCGTGCATGGATTTGAAACGGAACAGTACCATGGTGCACCACTCTCCAGCGATGGTAAATCGAAGGCCAGCCACTGTAAACCCGTTTTACCATAAAAATCCACGTGTCGAAAAAACGAAGGGTAAAAAACTTACGAGACCCGATTGAGATTCGGGTTGTCCTTTTTGGGCATTAATCTATCCGTTGACGGCTGAAAGCTATCAAACCCGTATAACTCATCAAGGCCTTCATTTTGAAAGGTTATGGCTCCCGTAACTCTAAACGAGCCAGAAGTTATGGCCATCCGAATAATCGATATCTACAGGGTGCAACATCCACGGTGCAAGGTGAAACATCCGTCCGAAATGGCGAAATAGTGCCGTACGACTTTTGAAAATGCGTGCATGGATTTGAAATGGAACATTGTCTTGGTGCACCAACTCTCCAGCGATGGGAAGTCGAAGACGGGCCACGGTAATCCGTTTTACCGTAAAAATCCACGTGTCGAAAAAACGATGGGTAAAAAACTTACGAGACCCGATTGAGATTCAGGTTGTCCTTTTTGGGCATTAATCTATCCATTGACGGCTGAAAGCTGTCAAAGCCGTAGAACTCATCGAGGCCTTCGTTTTGACAGGTTATGGCTCCCGTAACTCTAAACGATCCAGAAGTTATGGCCGTCCGAATAATCGATATCTACAGGGTGCAACATCCACGGTGCAAGGTGCAACATCCGTCCGAAATGGAGAAACAGCGCCGTACGACTTTTAGAAATGCATGCATGGATTTGAGACGGAATACTACCATGGTGCACCACTCTCCAGCGATGGGAAGTCGAAGACGGGCCACGGTAATCCCGTTTTACCGTAAAAATCCACGTGTCGAAAAAATAGGGGTAAAAAACTTACGAGACCCGATTGAGATTCGGGTTGTCCTTTTTGGGCATTAATCTATCCGTTGACGGCCGAAAGCCATCAGAGCCGTAGAACTCATCGAGGCCTTCGTTTTGACAGGTTATGGCTCCCGTAACTCTAAACGAGCCAGAAGTTATGGCCGTCCGAATAATCGATATCTACAGGGTGCAACATCCACGGTGCAAGGTGCATCATCCGTCCGAAATGGCGACACAGTGCCGTACGACTTTTAGAAATGCGTGCATGGATTTGAAACGGAACAGTACCATGGTGCACCACTCTCCAGCGATGGTAAATCGAAGACCAGCCACCGTAATCCCGTTTTACCGTAAAAATCCACGTGTCGAAAAGACGAAGGGTTAAAAACTTACGAGACCCGATTGAGATTCGGGTTGTCCTTTTTGGGCATTAATCTATCCGTTGACGGCTGAAAGCTGTCAAAGCCGTAGAACTCATCGAGGCCTTCGTTTTGACAGGTTATGGCTCCCGTAACTATAAACGAGTCAGAAGTTATGGCCGGTTGAATAATCGATATCTACAGGGTGCAACATCCATGGTGCAAGGTGCAACATCCGTCCGAAATGGTGAAACAGTGCCGTAGGACTTTTAGAAATGCGTGAGGGGATTTGAAATGGAACAGTACCATGGTGCACCACTCTCCAGCGATGGGAAGTCGAAGACGGGCCACGGTAATCCTGTTTTATTAGTTAAAATCCACGTGTCGAAAAAACGAAGGGTTAAAAACTTACGAGACCCGACTGAGATTCGGGTTGTACTTTTTGGGCATTAATCTATCCGTTGATGGATGAAAGCTGTCAAAGCCGTAGAACTCATCGAGGCCTTCGTTTTGACAGCTTATGGCTCCCGCAACTCTAAACGAGCCAGAAGTTATGGCCGTTTGAATAATCGATATCTACAGGGTGCAACATCCACGGTGCAAGCTGCAACATCCGTCCGAAATCGCGAAACAGTGCCGTACGACTTTTAGAAATGCGTGCATGGATTTGAAACGGAACAGTACCATGGTGCACCACTCTCCAGCGATGGTAAATCGAAGGCCATCCACGGTAATCCTGATTTACCGTAAAAATCCACGTGTCGAAAAAACGAAGGGTAAAAAACTTACGAAACCCGATTGAGATTCAGGTTGTCCTTTTTGGGCATTAATCTAACCGTTGGCGGCTGAAAGCTGTCAAAGACGTAGAACTCATCGAGGCCTTCGTTTTGACAGGTTATGGCTCCCGTAACTCTAAACGAGCCAAAAGTTACGGCCGTCCGAATAATCGATATCTACAGGGTGCAACATCCACGGTGCAAGGTGCAACATCCGTCCGAAATGGCGAAACAATGTTGTACGACTTTTAGAAATGTGTGCATGGATTTGAAACGGAACAGTACCACGGTGCACCACTCTCCAGCGATGGTAAATCGAAGGCCAGCCACTGTAATCCTGTTTTACCGTAAAAATCCACATGTCGAAAAAACGAAGGGTAAAAAACTTACGAGACCCGATTGAGATTCGTGTTGTCCTTTTTGGGCATTAATTTATCCGTTGATGGCTGAAAGCTGTCAAAGCCGTAGAACTCATCGAGGCCTTCGTTTTGACAGGTTATGGCTCCCGTAATTCTAAACGAGCCAGAAGTTATGGCCGTTTGAATAATCGATATCTACAGGGTGCAACATCCACGGTGCAAAGTGCAACATCCGTCCGAAATGGTGAAACAGTGTCGTACGACTTTTAGAAATGCGTGAGGGGATTGGAAACGGAACAGTACCATGGTGAACCACACTCCAGCGATGGGAAGTCAAAGGCAGGCCACGGTAATCCCGTTTTACCGTAAAAATCCACGTGTCGAAAAAACGAAGGGTAAAAAACTTACGAGACCCGATTGAGATTCGGGTTGTCTTTTTTGGGCATTAATATATCCGTTGATGGCTGAAAGCTGTCAAACACGTAGAACTCATCGAGGCCTTCGTTTTGACAGGTTATGGCTCCCGTAACTCTAAACGAGCCAGAAGTTATGGCCGTCCAAATAATCAATATCTACAGGGTGCAGCATCCACGATGCAAGGTGCAACATCCGTCCGAAATGGCGAAACAGTGCCGTACGACTTTTAGAAATGTGTGCATGGATTTGAAATGGAACAGTACCATGGTGCACCACTCTCCAGCGATGGAAAGTCGAAGACGGGCCACGGTAATCCGTTTTACCGTAAAAATCCACGTGTCGAAAAAACGATGGGTAAAAAACTTACGAGACCCGATTGAGATTCAGGTTGTCCTTTTTCGGCATTAATCTATCCATTGACGGCGGAAAGCTGTCAAAGCCGTAGAACTCATCGAGGCCTTCGTTTTGACAGGTTATGGCTCCCGTAACTCTAAACGAGCCAGAAGTTATGGCCGTCCGAATAATCGATATCTACAGGGTGCAACATCCACGGTGCAAGGTGCAACATCCGTCCGAAATGGAGAAACAGCGCCGTACGACTTTTAGAAATGCGTGCATGGATTTGAAACGGAACACTACCATGGTGCACCACTCTCCAGCGATGGAAAGTCGAAGACGGGCCACGGTAATCCCGTTTTACCGTAAAAATCCACGTGTCGAAAAAATAGGGGTAAAAAACTTACGAGACCCGATTGAGATTCGGGTTGTCCTTTTTGGGCATTAATCTATCAGTTGACGGCCGAAAGCCATCAAAGCCGTAGAACTCATCGAGGCCTTCGTTTTGACAGGTGATGGCTCCCGTAACTCTAAACGAGCCAGAAGTTATGGCCGTCCGAATAATCGATATCTACAGGGTGCAACATCCACGGTGCGAGGTGCATCATCCGTCCGAAATGGCGACACAGTGCCGTACGACTTTTAGAAATGCGTGCATGGATTTGAAACGGAACAGTACCACGGTGCACCACTCTCCAGCGATGGTAAATCGAAGACCAGCCACCGTAATCCCGTTTTACCGTAAAAATCCACGTGCCGAAAAGACGAAGGGTTAAAAACTTACGAGACCCGATTGAGATTCGGGTTGTCCTTTTTGGGCATTAATCTATCCGTTGACGGCTGAAAGCTGTCAAAGCCGTAGAGCTCATCGAGGCCTTCGTTTTGACAGGTTATGGCTCCCGTAACTATAAACGAGTCAGAAGTTATGGCCGGTTGAATAATCGATATCTACAGGGTGCAACATCCATGGTGCAAGGTGCAACATCCGTCCGAAATGGTGAAACAGTGCGGTAGGACTTTTAGAAATGCGTGAGGGGATTTGAAACGGAACAGTACCATGGTGCACCACTCTCCAGCGATGGGAAGTCGAAGACGGGCCACGGTAATCCTGTTTTATTAGTTAAAATCCACGTGTCGAAAAAACGAAGGGTTAAAAACTTACGAGACCCGACTGAGATTCGGGTTGAACTTTTTGGGCATTAATCTATCCGTTGATGGCTGAAAGCTGTCAAAGCCGTAGAACTCATCGAGGCCTTCGTTTTGACAGCTTATGGCTCCCGCAACTCTAAACGAGCCAGAAGTTATGGCCGTTTGAATAATCGATATCTACAGGGTGCAACATCCACGGTGCAAGCTGCAACATCCGTCCGAAATCGCGAAACAGTGCCGTACGACTTTTAGAAATGCGTGCATGGATTTGAAACGGAACAGTACCATGGTGCACCACTCTCCAGCGATGGTAAATCGAAGGCCATCCACGGTAATCCTGATTTACCGTAAAAATCCACGTGTCGAAAAAACGAAGGGTAAAAAACTTACGAAACCCGATTGAGATTCAGGTTGTCCTTTTTGGGCATTAATCTAACCGTTGACGGCTGAAAGCTGTCAAAGACGTAGAACTCATCGAGGCCTTCGTTTTGACAGGTTATGGCTCCCGTAACTCTAAACGAGCCAAAAGTTACGGCCGTCCGAATAATCGATATCTACAGGGTGCAACATCCACGGTGCAAGGTGCAACATCCGTCCGAAATGGCGAAACAATGTTGTACGACTTTTAGAAATGTGTGCATGGATTTGAAACGGAACAGTACCATGGTGCACCACTCTCCAGCGATGGTAAATCGAAGGCCAGCCACTGTAATCCTGTTTTACCGTAAAAATCCACATGTCGAAAAAACGAAGGGTAAAAAACTTACGAGACCCGATTGAGATTCGTGTTGTCCTTTTTGGGCATTAATTTATCCGTTGATGGCTGAAAGCTGTCAAAGCCGTAGAACTCATCGAGGCCTTCGTTTTGACAGGTTATGGCTCCCGTAATTCTAAACGAGCCAGAAGTTATGGCCGTTTGAATAATCGATATCTACAGGGTGCAACATCCACGGTGCAAAGTGCAACATCCGTCCGAAATGGTGAAACAGTGCCGTACGACTTTTAGAAATGCGTGAGGGGATTGGAAACGGAACAGTACCATGGTGAACCACACTCCAGCGATGGGAAGTCAAAGGCAGGCCACGGTAATCCCGTTTTACCGTAAAAATCCACGTGTCGAAAAAACGAAGGGTAAAAAACTTACGAGACCCGATTGATATTCGGGTTGTCCTTTTTGGGAATTAATCTATCCGTTGACGGCTGAAAGCTGTCAAAGCCGTAGAACTCATCGAGGCCTTCGTTTTGACAAGTTATGGCTCCCGTAACTATAAACGAGTCAGAAGTTATGGCCGGTTGAATAATCGATATCTACAGGGTGCAACATCCATGGTGCAAGGTGCAACATCCGTCCGAAATGGTGAAACAGTGCCGTAGGACTTTTAGAAATGCGTGAGGGGATTTGAAACGGAACAGTACCATGGTGCACCACTCTCCAGCGATGGGAAGTCGAAGACGGGCCACGGTAATCCTGTTTTATTAGTTAAAATCCACGTGTCGAAAAAACGAAGGGTTAAAAACTTACGAGACCCGACTGAGATTCGGGTTGTACTTTTTGGGCATTAATCTATCCGTTGATGGCTGAAAGCTGTCAAAGCCGTAGAACTCATCGAGGCCTTCGTTTTGACAGCTTATGGCTCCCGCAACTCTAAACGAGCCAGAAGTTATGGCCGTTTGAATAATCGATATCTACAGGGTACAACATCCACGGTGCAAGCTGCAACATCCGTCCGAAATCGCGAAACAGTGCCGTACGACTTTTAGAAATGCGTGCATGGATTTGAAACGGAACAGTACCATGGTGCACCACTCTCCAGCGATGGTAAATCGAAGGCCATCCACGGTAATCCTGATTTACCGTAAAAATCCACGTGTCGAAAAAACGAAGGGTAAAAAACTTACGAAACCCGATTGAGATTCAGGTTGTCCTTTTTGGGCATTAATCTAACCGTTGACGGCTGAAAGCTGTCAAAGACGTAGAACTCATCGAGGCCTTCGTTTTGACAGGTTATGGCTCCCGTAACTCTAAACGAGCCAAAAGTTACGGCCGTCCGAATAATCGATATCTACAGGGTGCAACATCCACGGTGCAAGGTGCAACATCCGTCCGAAATGGCGAAACAATGTTGTACGACTTTTAGAAATGTGTGCATGGATTTGAAACGGAACAGTACCATGGTGCACCACTCTCCAGCGATGGTAAATCGAAGGCCAGCCACTGTAATCCTGTTTTACCGTAAAAATCCACATGTCGAAAAAACGAAGGGTAAAAAACTTACGAGACCCGATTGAGATTCGTGTTGTCCTTTTTGGGCATTAATTTATCCGTTGATGGCTGAAAGCTATCAAAGCCGTAGAACTCATCGAGGCCTTCGTTTTGACAGGTTATGGCTCCCGTAATTCTAAACGAGCCAGAAGTTATGGCCGTTTGAATAATCGATATCTACAGGGTGCAACATCCACGGTGCAAAGTGCAACATCCGTCCGAAATGGTGAAACAGTGCCGTACGACTTTTAGAAATGCGTGAGGGGATTGGAAACGGAACAGTACCATGGTGAACCACACTCCAGCGATGGGAAGTCAAAGGCAGGCCACGGTAATCCCGTTTTACCGTAAAAATCCACGTGTCGAAAAAACGAAGGGCAAAAAACTTACGAGACCCGATTGAGATTCGGGTTGTCTTTTTTGGGCATTAATATATCCGTTGACGGCTGAAAGCTGTCAAACACGTAGAACTCATCGAGGCCTTCGTTTTGACAGGTTATGGCTCCCGTAACTCTAAACGAGCCAGAAGTTATGGCCGTCCAAATAATCAATATCTACAGGGTGCAGCATCCACGATGCAAGGTGCAACATCCGTCCGAAATGGCGAAACAGTGCCGTACGACTTTTAGAAATGTGTGCATGGATTTGAAATGGAACAGTACCATGGTGCACCACTCTCCAGCGATGGAAAGTCGAAGACGGGCCACGGTAATCCCGTTTTACCGTAAAAATCCATGTGTCGAAAAAACAAAGGGTAAAAAACTTACTAGACCCGATTGAGATTCGGGTTGTCCTTTTTGGGCATTAATCTATCCGTTGACGGCTGAAAGCGGTCAAAGCCGTAGAACTCATCGAGGCCTTCGTTTTGACAGGTTATGGCTCCCATAACTCTAAACGAGCCAGAAGTTATGGCCGTCCGAATAATCGATATCTACAAGGTGCAACATCCACGGTGCAAGGTGCAACATCCGTCCGAAATGGCGAAACAGTGCCGTACGACTTTTAGAAATGCGTGCGTGGATTTGAAACGGAACACTACCATGGTGCACCACTCTCCAGCGGTGGAAAGTCGAAGACGGGCCACGGTAATCCCTTTTTACCGTAAAAATACCCGTGTCGAAAAAACGAAGGGTAAAAAACTTACGAGACCAGATTGAGATTCGCGTTGTCCTTTTTGGGCATTAGTCTATCCATTGACGGCTGAAAGCCGTAGAACTCATCGAGGCCTTCGTTTTGACAGGTTATGGCTCCCGTAACTCTAAACGAGCCAGAAGTTATGGCCGTTTGAATAATCGATATCTACAGGGTGTAACATCAACCGTGCAAGGTGCAACATCCGTCCGAAATGGTAAAACAGCGCCGTACGACTTTTAGAAATGCGTGCATGGATTTGAAACGGAACACTACCATGGTGCACCACTCTCCAGTGATGGAAAGTCGAAGACGGGCCACGGAAATCCCGTTTTGTCAAAAAAATCCATGTGTCGAAAAAATAAAGGGTGAAAAACTTACGAGACCCGATTGAGATTCGGGATGTCCTTTTTGGGCATTAATCTATCCGTTGACGGCTGAAAGCTGTCAAAACCGTAGAACTCATCGAGGCCTTCATTTTGACAGGTTGTGGCTCCCATAACTCTAAACGAGCCAGAAGTTATGGCCGTCCGAATAATCGATATCTACAGGGTGCAACATCCACGGTGCAAGGTGCAACATCCGTCCGAAATGGCGACACAGTGTCGTACGACTTTTAGAAATGAGTGTATGGATTTGAAACGGAACAGTACCATGGTGCAGCACTCTCCAGTGATGGTAAATCGAAGACCAGCCACCGTAATCCCATTTTACCGTAAAAATCCACGTGTCGAAAAAACGAAGGGTTAAAAACTTACGAGACCCGATTGAGATTCGTGTTGTCCTTTTTGGGCATTAGTCTATCCGTTGACGGCTGAAAGCAGTCAATTCGTTTTTTCGACACGTGGATTTTTACGGTAAAACGGGATTACCGTGGCTCGTCTTCGATTTACCATTGCTGGAGAGTGGTGCACAATGGTCCTGTTCCGTTTCAAATCCATGCACACATTTCTAAAAGTCATACGACGCTATTTTGCCATTTCGGACGGATGTTGCACCTTGCACCGTGGATATTGCAACGTGTAGATATGGATTATTCGGACGGCCATAACTTCTGGCTCGTTTAGATTTATGGGAGCGATAACCTGTCAAAACGATGGCCACGGTGAGTTCTACGGCTTTGACGGCTTTTAGCCGTCAACGGATAGATTAATGCCCAAAAAGGACAGCCCCAATCTCAATCGGGTCTCGTAAGTTTTTTACCCTTCTATTTTTCGACACGTGGATTTTTACGGCAAAACGGGATTACCGTGGCTCGTCTTCGATTTACCATCGCTGGAGAGTGGTGCACCATTGTACTGTTCCATTTCAAATCCATGCATGCATTTCTAAAAGTCGTACGGCACTGTTTCGCCATTTCGGACGGATGTTGCACCTTGCACCGTGGATGTTGCACCCTGTAGACATCGATTATTCGGACGACCATAACTTCTGGCTCGTTTAGAGTTACGGGAGCCATAACCTGTCAAAACGAAGGCCTTGATGAGTTCAACGGCTTTGACAGCTTTCAGCCGTCAATGGATAGATTAATGCCCTAAAAGGACAACCCTAATCTCAATCGGGTCTCGTAAGTTTTTTACCCTTCGTTTTTTCGACACGTGGATTTTAACGGTAAAACGGGATTACGGTGGCTGGTCTTCGATTTACCGTCGCTGGAGAGTGGTGCACCATGGTACTTTTTCGTTTCAAATCCATGCACGCATTTCTAAAAGTCGTACGGCATTGTTTCGCCATTTCGGACGGATGTTGCACCTTGCACCGTGGATGTTGCACCCAGTAGATATCAATTATTCGGACGGCCATAACTTCTGGCTCGTTTAGAGTTAAAAAACCCATAACCTGTCAAAACGAAGGCCTCGATGAGTTCTACGGCTTTGACGGCTTTCAGCCGTCAACGGATAGACTAATGCCCAAAAAGGTCAACCCGAATCTCAATCGGGTCTCGTAAGTTTTTTACCCTTCGTTTTTTCGACACATGGATTTTTACGGTAAAACGGGATTACCGTGGCTCGTCTTCGACTTCCCATCGTTGGAGATTTGTGCACCATGGTAGTGTTCCGTTTCAAATCCATGCACGCATTTTTAAAAGTCGTACGGCACTGTTTCGCCATTTCGAACGGATGTTGCACCTTGCACCGTGGATGTTGCACACTATAGATATCGATTATTCAAACGGCCATAACTTCTGGCTCGTTTAGAGTTACGGGAGCCATAACCAGTCAAAACGAATGCCTCGATTAGTTCTATGGCTTTGACAGCTTTCAGCCGTCAACAGATAGATTAATGCCCAAAAAGGACAACCCGAATCTCAATCGAGTCTCGTAAGTTTTTAATCCTTCGTTTTTTCGACACGTGGATTTTTACGGTAAAACGGATTACGGTGGCTGGTCTTCGATTTACCATCGCTGGAGAGTGGTGCACCATGGTACTGTTCTGTTTCAAATACATGCACGCATTTCTAAAAGTTGTACGGCACTGTTTCGCCATTTCAGACGGATGTTGCACCTTGCACCGTGGATGTTGCACCCTGTAGATATCTATTATTCGGAAGGCCATAACTTCTGGCTCATTTAGAGTTACGGGAGCCATAACCTGTCAAAATGAAGGCCTCGATGAGTTTTACGGCTTTGACAGCTTTCAATCGTCAATGGATAGATTAATGCCCAAAAAGGACAACCAGAATCTCAATCGGGTCTCGTAAGTTTTTTACCCTTCATTTTTTCGACGCGTGGATTTTTACGGTAAAACGGGATTATCGTGGCCCGTCTTCGACTTCCCATCGCTGGAGAGTGGTGCACCATGGTAGTGTTTCGTTTCAAATCCATGCACGCATTTCTAAAAGTCGTACGGCACTGTTTCGCTATTTCGGACGGATGTTGCACCTTGCACCGTGGATGTTGCACCCAGTAGATATCGATTATTCAAACGGCCATAACTTCTGGCTCGTTTAGAGTTACGGGAGCCGTAACCTGTCAAAACGAAGGACTCGATGAGTTCTACGGCTTTGACAGCTTTCAGACGTCATTAGATAGATTAATGCCCAAAAAGGACAACCCGAATCTCAATCGTGTCTCCTAAGTTTTTTACCCTTCGTTTTGTCGACACGTGGATTTTTACGGTAAAACGGGATTACTGTGGCTGGTCTTCGATTTACCATCGCTGGAGAGTGGTGCACCATGGTAGTGTTCCGTTTCAAATCCATGCACGCATTTCTAAAAGTCGTACGGCACTGTTTCGCCATTTCGAACGGATGTTGCACTTTGCACTGTGGATGTTGCACCCTGTAGATATCGATTATTCAAACGGCCATAACTTCTGGCTCGTTTAGAGTTACGGGAGCCATAACCAGTCAAAACGAATGCCTTGATGAGTTCTATGGCGTTGACAGCTTTCAGCCGTCAACGGATAGATTAATTCCCAAAAGGACAACCCAAATCTCAATCGGGTCTCGTAAGTTTTTAACCCTTCGTTTTTTCGACACGTGGATTTTTACGGTAAAACGGGATTACGGTGACTGGTCTTCGATTTACCATCGCTGGAGAGTGGTGCACCATGGTACTGTTCCGTTTCAAATCCATGCACGCATTTCTAAAAGTCGTACGACACTGTTTCGCCATTTCAGACGGATGTTGCACCTTGCACCGTGGATGTTGCACCTTGTGGATATCTATTATTCGGACGACCATAACTTCTGGGTCGTTTAGAGTTACGAGAGCCATAACCTGCCAAAATGAAGGCCTCGATGAGTTCTACGGCTTTGACAGCTTTCAATCGTCAATGGATAGATTAATGCCCAAAAAGGACAACCAGAATCTCAATCGGGTCTCGTAAGTTTTTTACCCTTCATTTTTTCGACGCGTGGATTTTTACGATAAAACGGGATTACCGTGGCCCGTCTTCGACTTCCCATCGCTAGAGAGTGGTGCACCATGGTAGTGTTTCGTTTCAAATCCGTGCACGCATTTCTAAAAGTCGTACGGCACTGTTTCGCCATTTCGGACGGATGTTGCACCTTGCACCGTGGATTTTGCACCCTGTAGATATCGATTATTCAAACGGCCATAACTTCTGGCTCATTTAGAGTTACGGGAGCCGTAACCTGTCAAAACGAAGGCCTCGATGAGTTCTATGGCTTTGACAGCTTTCAACCGTCAACAGATAGATTAATGCCCAAAAAGGACAACCCGAATATCAATCGTGTCTCGTAAGTTTTTTACCCTTCGTTTTTTCGACACGTGGACTTTTACGGTAAAACGTGATTACGGTGGCTGGACTTCGATTTACCATCGCTGGAGAGTGGTGCACCATGGTAGTGTTCCGTTTCAAATCCATGCGCGCATTTCTAAAAGTCGTACGACACTGTTTCGCCATTTCGGACGGATGTTGCACCTTGCACCGTGGATGTGGCACCCTATAGATATCGATTATTCGGACGGCCATAACTTCTGGCTCGTTTAGAGTTACGGGAGCCATAACCTGTCAAAACGATAACCACGGTGAGTTCTACGGCTTTGACGGCTTTCAGCCGTCAATGGATAGATTAATGCCCAAAAAGGACAACCCCAATCTCAGTCGGGTCTCGTAAGTTTTTTACCTTTCGTTTTTTCGACACGTGGATTTTTACGGTAAAACGGGATTACCGTGGCTCGTCTTCGATTTACCATCGCTGGAGAGTGGTGCACCATGGCACTGTTCCATTTCAAATCCATGCACGCATTTCTAAAAGTCGTACGTCACTGTTTCGCCATTTCGGACGGATGCTGCACCTTGCACCGAAGATGTTGCACCCTATAGATATCGATTATTCGGACAGCCATAACTTCTGCCTCGTTTAGAGTTATGGGAGCCATAACTTGTCAAAATGAAGGCTTCGATGAGTTCTACGGATTTGAAAGCTTTCAACCGTCAAAGGATAGATTAATGCCCAAAAAGGACAACCCGAATCTCAATCGGGTCTCGTAAATTTTTTACCCTTCGTTTTTTTTGACACGTGGATTTTTACGTTAAAACGGGATTACGGTGGCTGGTCTTCGATTTACCATCGCTTGAGAGTGGTGCACCATGGCACAGTTCCGTTTCAAAACCATACACCCATTTCTAAAAGTCGTACGGTACTGTTTCGCCATTTCGGACGGATGTTGCACCTTGCACCGTGGATGTTGCACCCTGTAGATATCGATTATTCGGACGGCCATAACTTCTGGCTCGTTTAGAGTTACGGGAGCCATAACCTGTCAAAACGAAGGCCTCGATGAGTTCTACGGCTGTGAAAGCTTTCAGTCGTCAACAGATAGATTAATTCCCAAAAAGGACAACCCGAATCTCAATCGGGTCTCGTAAGTTTTTTACCCTTCGTTTTTTCGACACGTGGATTTTTACGTAAAACGGGATTACCGTGGCTCGTCTTCGATTTACCATCGCTGGAGAGCACCATGGTACTGTTCCGTTTCAAATCCATGCATGAATTTTTAAAAGTCGTACGACACTGTTTCGCCATTTCGGACGGATGTTGCACCTCGCACCGTGGATGTTGCACCCTGTAGATATCGATTATTCGGACGGCCATAACTTCTGGCTCGTTTAGAGTCACAGGAGCCATAACCTGTCAAAACGAAGGCCACAGTGAGTTCTACGACTTTGACAGCTTTCAGCCGTCAACGGATAGATTAATGCCCAAAAAGGACAACCCGAATCTCAATCGGGTCTCGTAAGTTTTTTACCCTTCGTTTTTTCGACACGTGGATTTTTACGGTAAAACGAGATTACCGTGGCTGATCTTCGATTTACCATTGCTGGAGAGTGGTGCACCATGGTACTGTTCCGTTTCAAATCCATGCACGCATTTCAAAAAGTCGTACGACACTGTTTTGCCATTTCGGACGGATGTTGCACCTTGCACCGTGGATGTTGCACCCTGTAGACATCGATTATTCGGACGGCCATAACTTCTGGCTCGTTTAGAGTTACGGGAGCCATAACCTATCAAAACGAAGGCCTCGATGAGTTCTACGGCGTTGACGGCTTTCAGCCGTCAACGGATAGATTAATGCCCAAAAAGGTCAACCCGAATCTCAATCGGGTCTCGTAAGTTTTTTACCCTTCGTTTTTTCGACACGTGGATTTTTACTGTAAAACGGGATTACCGTGGCTGGTCTTCGATTTACCATCGCTGGAGAGTGGTGCACCATGGCACTGTTCCGTTTCAAATCCATGCACCCATTTCTAAAAGTCGTACGGCACTGTTTCGCCATTTCGGACGGATGTTGCACCTTACATCGTGGATGTTTCACCCTGTAGATATCGATTATTCAGACGGCCATAACTTCTGGCTCGTTTAGAGTTACGGGAGCCATAACCTGTCAAAACAAAGGCCTCGATGAGTTCTACGGCTTTGAAAGCTTTCAGCCGTCAACGGATAGATTAATGCCCAAAAAGGACAACCGGAATCTCAATTGGATCTCGTAAGTTTTTTACCCTTCGTTTTTTCGACACGTGGATTTTTACGGTAAAACGGGATTACCGTGGTCCGTCTTCGACTTCCCATTGCTGGAGAGTGGTGCACCATGGTACTGTTCCGTTTCAAGACCATGCACGCATTTCTAAAAGTCGTACGACACTGTTTCGCCATTTCGGTCGGATGTTGCACCTTGCACCGTGGATGTTGCACCCTATAGATATCGATTATTCGGACGGCCATAAGTTCTGGCTTGTTTAGAGTTACGGGAGCCATAACCTGTCAAATCGACGGCCTCGATGAGTTCAACGGCTTTGACAGCTTTTAGCCATCAACGGATAGATTAATTCCCAAAAAGGACAACCCGAATCTCAATCGGGTCTCGTAAGTTTTTTACCCTTCGTTTTTTCGACATGTGGATTTTTACGGTAAAACGGGATTACAGTGGCTGGTCTTCGATTTACCATCGCTGCAGAGTGGTGCACCATGGTACCGTTCCGTTTCAAATCCATGCATGCATTTCTAAAAGTCGTACGGCACTGTTTCGCCATTTCGGACGGATGTTGCACCTTGCACCGTGGATGTTGCACCCTGTAGATATCGATTATTCAAACGGCCATAACTTCTGGCTCGTTTAGAGTTACGGGAGCCATAACCTGTCAAAACGAAGGCCTCGTTGAGTTCTACGGCTTTGACAGCTTTCAGCCATCAACAGATGGATTAATGCCCAAAATGGACAACCCGAATCTCAATCGTGTCTCGTAAGTTTTTGACCCTTCGTTTTTTCGACACGTGAATTTTTACGGTAAAACGGGATTACGGTGGCTGGTCTTCGATTTACCATCGCTGGAGAGTGGTGCACCATGGTAGTGTTCCGTTTCAAATACATGCACGCATTTCTAAAAGTCGTACGACACTATTTCGCCATTTCGGACGGATGTTGCACCTTGCACCGTGGATGTTGCACCCTGTAGATATCGATTATTCGGACGGCCATAACTTCTGGCTCGTTTAGAGTTACGGGAGCCATAACCTGTCAAAACGATGGCCATGGTGAGTTCTACGGCTTTGACGGCTTTTAGCCGTCAACGGATAGATTAATGCCCAAAAAGGACAACCCCAATCTCAATCGGGTCTCGTAAGTTTTTTACCCTTCGTTTTTTCGACACGTGGATTTTTGCGGTAAAACGGGATTACCGTGGCTCGTCTTCGATTTACCATCGCTAGAGAGTGATCCACCTGTCAAAATGAAGGCCTCGATGAGTTTTACGGCTTTGACAGCTTTCAGTCGTCAACGGATATATTAATGCCCAAAAAGGACAACCCGAATCTCAATCGGGTCTCGTAAGTTTTTTACCCTACGTTTTTTCGACACGTGGATTTTTATGGTAAAATGGGATTACGGTGGCTGGTCTTCGATTTTCCATCGCTGGAGAGTGGTTCACCATGGTATTGTTCCATTTCAAATCCATGCAAGCATTTCTAAAAGTCGTACGGCACTGTTTCGCCATTTCGGACGGATGTTGCACCTTGCACCGTAGATGTTGCACCCTGTAGATATCGATTATTCGAACGGCCATAACTTTTGGCTCGTTTAGAGTTACGGGAGCCGTAACCTATCAAAACGAAGGCCTCGATGAGTTCTACGGCTTTGATGGATTTCAGCCGTCAACGGATAGACTAATGCCCAAAAAGGTCAACCCGAATCTCAATCGGGTCACGTAAGTTTTTACCCTTCGTTTTTTCGACACGTGGATTTTTACGGTAAAACGGGATTACGGTAGCTGGTCTTCGATTTACCGTCGCTGGAGAGTGGTGCACCATGGCACTGTTCCGTTTCAAATCCATACACCCATTTCTAAAAGTCGTACGGCACTGTTTCGCCATTTCGGACGGATGTTGCACTTTGCACCGTGGATGTTGCACCCTGTAGATATCGATTATTCGTACGGCCATAACTTCTGGCTCGTTTAGAGTTACGGGAGCCATAACCTGTCAAAAAGAAGGCCTCGATGAGTTCTACGGCTTTGAAAGCTTTCAGCCGTCAACGGATAGATTAATGCCCAAAAAAGACAACCCGAATCTCAATTGGGTCTCGTAAGTTTTTTACCCTTCGTTTTTTCGACACATGGATTTTTACGGTAAAACGGGATTACGGTGGCTGGTCTTCGATTTACCATCGCTTGAGAGTGGTGCACCATGGCGTTGTTCCGTTTCAAATCCATGCACCCATTTTTAAAAGTCGTACGGCAATGTTTCGCCATTTTGGACGGATGTTGCACCTTGCACCATGGATGTTGCACCCTATAGATATCGATTATTCGGACGGCCATAACTTCTGGCTCGTTTAGAGTTACGGGAGCCATAACCTGTCAAAACGAAGGCCTCGATGAGTTCTACGGCTTTGAAAGCTTTCAGCCGTCAACGGATAGATTAATGCCCAAAAAGGACAACCCGAATCTCAATCGGGTCTCGTAAGTTTTTTACCCTTCGTTTTTTCGACACGTGGATTTTTACGGTAAAACGAGATAACCGTGGCTCGTCTTCGATTTACCATCACTGGAGAGTGGTGCACCATGGTACTTTTCAGTTTAAAATCCATGCACAAATTTTTAAAAGTCGTACGGCACTGTTTCGCCATTTCGGACGGATATTGAACCTCGCACCGTGGATGTTGCATCCTGTAGATATCGATTATTCGGACGGCCATAACTTCTGGCTCGTTTAGAGTTACAGGAGCCATAACCTGTCAAAACGAAGGCCACAGTGAGTTCTACGGCTTTGACAGCTTTCAGCCATCAACGGATAGATTAATGCCCAAAAAGGACAACCGAATCTCAATCGGGTCTCGTAAGTTTTTTACCCTTCGTTTTTTCAACACGTGGATTTTTACGGTAAAACGGGATTACCGTGGCTGGTCTTCGATTTACCATCGCTGGAGATTAGTGCACCATGGTACTGTTCCGTTTCAAATCCATGCACGCATTTCTAAAAGTCGTACGGCACTGTTTCGCCATTTCGGACTGATGTTGCACCTTGCACCGTGGATGTTGCACCCTGTAGATATCGATTATTCGGACGGCCATAACTTCTGGCTCGTTTAGAGTTACAGGAGCCATAACCTGTCAAAACGAAGGCCATAGTGAGTTCTACGGCTTTGACAGCTTTCAGCCATCAACGGATAGATTAATGCCCAAAAAGGACAACCGAATCTCAATCGGGTATCGTAAGTTTTTTACCCTTCGTTTTTTCGACACGTGGATTTTTACGGTAAAACGGGATTACCGTGGCTAGTCTTCAATTTACCATCGCTGGAGAGTGGTGTACCATGGTACTGTTCCGTTTCAAATCCATGCACGCATTTCTAAAAGTCGTACGGCACTGTTTCGCCATTTCGGACGGATGTTGCACCTTGCACCGTGGATGTTGCACCCTGTAGACATCGATTATTCGGACGACCATAACTTCTGGCTCGTTTAGAGTTACAGGAGCCATAACCTATCAAAACGAAGGCCTCGATGAGTTGTACGGCTTTGACGGCTTTCAGCCGTCAACGGATAGATTATTGCCCAAAAAGGTCAACCCGAATCTCAATCGGGTCTCGTAAGTTTTTTACCCTTCGTTTTTTCCGACACGTGGATTTTTACTGTAAAACGGATTACCGTGGCTGGTCTTCGATTTACCATCGCTGGAGAGTGGTGCACCATGGCACTGTTCCGTTTCAAATCCATGCACCCATTTCTAAAAGTCGTAAGGCACTGTTTCGCCATTTCGGACGAATGTTGCACCTTGCACCGTGGATGTTTCACCCTATAGATATCGATTATTCGGACGACCATAACTTCTGGCTCGTTTAGAGTTACGGGAGCCATAACCTGTCAAAACGAAGGCCTCGATGAGTTCTACGGCTTTGGAAGCTTTCAGCCGTCAACGGATAGATTAATGCCCAAAAAGGACAACCCGAATCTCAATTGGATCTCATTAGTTTTTTACCCTTTGTTTTTTCGACACGTGGATTTTTACGGTAAAACGGGATTACCGTGGCCCTTCTTCGACTTCCCATTGCTGGAGAGTGGTGCACCATGATACTGTTCCGTTTCAAGACCATGCATGCATTTCTAAATGTCGTACGGCACTGTTTCGCCATTTCGGACGGATGTTGCACCTTGCACCGTGGATGTTGCACCCTGTAGATATCGATTATTCGGACGGCCATAACTTCTGGCTCGTTTAGAGTTACAGGAGCCATAACCTGTCAAAACGACGGCCTCGATGAGTTCAACGGCTTTGACAGCTTTCAGCCATCAACGGATGGATTAGTGCCCAAAAAGGACAACCCGAATCTCAATCGGGTCTCGAAAGTTTTTTACCCTTCGTTTTTTCGACACGTGGATTTTTACGGTAAAACGGGATTACGGTGGCTGGTCTTCGATTTACCATCGCTGGAGAGTGGTGCACCATGGTACTGTTCCGTTTCAAATCCATGCACGCATTTATAAAAGTCGTACGGCACTGTTTCGCCATTTCGGACGGATGTTGCACCATGCACCGTGGATGTTGCACCCTGTAGATATCGATTATTCGGACGGCCATAACTTTTGGCTCGTTTAGAGTTACAAAAGCCATAACCTGTCAAAACGAAGGCCTCGATGAGTTCTACGGCTTTGACAGCTTTCAGCCGTCAATGGATAGATTAATGCCCAAAAAGGACAACTCGAATCTCAATCGGGTCTCGTAAGTTTTTTACCCTTCGTTTTTCGACACGTGGATTTTTACGGTAAAACGGGATTACAGTGGCCCGTCTTCGACTTCCCATCGCTGGAGAGTGGTGCACCATGGTAGTGTTCCATTTCAAATCAATGCATGCATTTCTAAAAGTCGTACGACACTGTTTCGCCATTTCGGACGGATGTTGCACCTTACACCGTGGATGTTGCACCCTGTAGATATCGATTATTCAAACGGCCATAACTTCTGGCTGAGTTACGGGAGCCATAACTTGTCAAAACGAAGGCCTCGATGAGTTCTACGGCTTTGACTAGTTTCAGCCGTCAACGGATAGATGAATGCCCAAAATGGACAATCCGAATCTCAATCGGTTCTCGTAAGTTTTTAACCCTTCGTTTTTTCGACACGTGGATTTTTACGGTAAAACGGGATTACCGTGGCTCGTCTTCGATTTACCATCGCTGGAGAGTGGTGCACCATGGTAATGTTCCATTTCAAATCCATGCACGCATTTCTAAATGTCGTACGGCACTGTTTCGCCATTTCGGACGGATGTTGCTCCTTGCACCGTGGATGTTGCACCCTGTAGATATCGATTATTCGGACGGCCATAACTTCTGGCTCGTTTAGAGTTACGGGAGCCATAACCTGTCAAAACGAAGGCCTCGATGAGTTCTACGGCTTTGACAGCTTTCAGCCGTCAACGGATAGACTAATGCCCAAAAAGGACAACCCGAATCTCAATCGAGTCTCGTAAATTTTTTACCCTTCGTTTTTTCGACACTTGGATTTTTACGGTAAAACAGGATTACGGTGGCTGGTCTTCGATTTATCATCGCTGGAGAGTGGTGCACCATGGTACTGTTCCGCTACAAATCCATGCACGCATTTCTTAAAGTCGTACGGCACTGTTTCGCCATTTCGGACGGATGTTGAACCTCGCACCGTGGATGTTGCACCCTGTAGATATCGATTATTCGGACGACCATAACTTCTGGCTCGTTTAGAGTTACGGGAGCCATAACCTGTCAAAACGAAGGCCTCGATGAGTTCTACGGCTTTGACAGCTTTCAGCCGTCAACGGATAGATTAATGCCCAAAAAGGACAACCCGAATCTCAATCGGGTCTCGTAAGTTTTTTACCCTTCGTTTTTTCGACACGTGGATTTTTACGGTAAAACAGGATTACGGTGGCTGGTCTTCGATTTACCATCGCTGGAGAATAGTGCACCATGGTACTGTTCCATTTCAAATCCATGCACGCATTTCTAAAAGTCGTACGACACTGTTTCGCCATTTCGGACGGATGTTGCACCTTGCACCGTGGATGTTGCACCCTGTAGATATCGATTATTCGGACGGCCATAACTTCTGGCTCGTTTAGAGTTACGGAAGCCATAACCTATTAAAATGAAGGCATCGATGAGTTCTACGGCTCTGACAGCTTTCAGCCATCAACAGATAGATTAATGCCCAAAAAGGACAACTCGAATCTCTATCGTGTCTCGTAAGTTTTTTACCCTTCGTTTTTTCGACACGTGGATTTTTACGGTAAAACGGGATTACCGTGGCCCGTCTTCGACTTCCCATCGCTGTAGAGTCGTGCACCATGGTAGTGTTCCATTTCAAATCAATGCATGCATTTCTAAAAGTCGTACGACACTGTTTCGCCATTTCGGACGGATGTTGCACCTTACACCGTGGATGTTGCACCCTATAGATATCGATTATTCAAACGGCCATAACTTCTGGCTCGTTTAGAGTTACGGGAGCCATAACTTGTCAAAACGAAGGCATCGATGAGTTCTACGGCTTTGACTAGTTTCAGCCGTCAACGGATAGATGAATGCCCAAAAAGGACAACCCGAATTTCAATCGGGTCTCGTAAGTTTTTAACCCTTCGTTTTTTCGACACGTGGATTTTTACGGTAAAACGGGATTACGGTGGCTGGTCTTCGATTTACCATCGCTGGAGAGTGGTGCACCATGGTACTGTTCCGTTTCAAATCCATGCACGCATTTCTAAAAGTCGTACGACACTGTTTCGCCATTTCGGACGGATGTTGCACCTTGCACCGTGGATGTTGCACCCTGTAGATATCGATTATTCGGACGGCCATAACTTCTGGCTCGTTTAGAGTTACGGGAGCCATAACCTGTCAAAACGAAGGCCTCGATGAGTTCTACGGCTTTGACAGCTTTCAGCCGTCAATGGATAGATTAATGCCAAAAAGGACAACCCGAATCTCAATCGAGTCTCGTAAATTTTTTACCCTTCGTTTTTTCGACTCGTGGATTTTTACGGTAAAACAGGATTACGGTGGATGGTCTTCGATTTTCCATCACTGGAGAGTGGTGCACCATGGTACTGTTCCGTTTCAAATCCATGCACGCATTTCTAAAAGTCGTACGGCACTGTTTCGCCATTTCGGACGTATGTTGCACCTCGCACCGTGGATGTTACACCCTGTAGATATCGATTATTCGGACGGCCATAACTTCGGGCTCGTTTAGAGTTACGAGAGCCATAACCTGTCAAAACGAAGGCCTCGATGAGTTCTACGGAAGCCGTCAAACGGATAGATTAATGCCCAAAAAGGACAACCCGAATCTCAATCGAGTCTCGTAAATTTTTTACCCTTCGTTTTTTCGACACGTGGATTTTTACGGTAAAACGGGATTACGGTGGCTGGTCTTCGATTTACCATCGCTGGAGAGTGATGCACCATGGTACTGTTCCGTTTCAAATCCATGCATGCATTTCTAAAAGTCGTACGGCACTGTTTCGCCATTTCGGACGGATGTTGCACCTTGCACCGTGGATGTTGCACCCTGTAGATATCGATTATTCGGACGACCATAACTTCTGGCTCGTTTAGAGTTACGGGATCCATAACTTGTCAAAACGAAGGCCTCGATGAGTTTTACGGCTTTGACAGCTTTCAGCCATCAACGGATAGATTAATACCGAAAAGGACAACCCGAATCTGAATCGGGTCTCGTAAGTTTTTTACCCTTCGTTTTTTCGACACTTGGATTTTTACGGTAAAACAGGATTACGGTGGCTGGTCTTCGATTTATCATCGCTGGAGAGTGGTGCACCATGGTACTGTTCCGCTACAAATCCATGCACGCATTTCTTAAAGTCGTACGGCACTGTTTCGCCATTTCGGACGGATGTTGAACCTCGCACCGTGGATGTTGCACCCTGTAGATATCGATTATTCGGACGACCATAACTTCTGGCTCGTTTAGAGTTACGGGAGCCATAACCTGTCAAAACGAAGGCCTCGATGAGTTCTACGACTTTGACAGCTTTCAGCCGTCAACGGATAGATTAATGCCCGAAAAGGACAACCCGAATCTCAATCGGGTCTCGTAAGTTTTTTACCCTTCGTTTTTTCGACACGTGGATTTTTATGGTAAAACAGGATTACGGTGGTTGGTCTTCGATTTACCATCGCTGGAGAATAGTGCACCATGGTACTGTTCCGTTTCAAATCCATGCACGCATTTCTAAAAGTCGTACGGCACTGTTTCGCCATTTCGGACGGATGTGGCACCTTGCACCGTGGATGTTGCACCCTGTAGATATCGATTATTCGGACGGCCATAACTTCTGGCTCGTTTAGAGTTACGGAAGCCATAACCTATTAAAATGAAGGCATCGATGAGTTCTACGGCTTTGATAGCTTTCAGCCATCAACAGATAGATTAATGCCCAAAAAGGACAACTCGAATCTCAATCGTGTCTCGTAAGTTTTTTACCCTTCGTTTTTTCGAAACGTGGATTTTTACGGTAAAACGGGATTACCGTGGCCCGTCTTCGACTTCCCATCGTTGTAGAGTCGTGCACCATGGTAGTGTTCCATTTCAAATCAATGCATGCATTTCTAAAAGTCGTACGACACTGTTTCGCCATTTCGGACGGATGTTGCACCTTACACCGTGGATGTTGCACCCTATAGATATCGATTATTCAAACGGCCATAACTTCTGGCTCGTTTAGAGTTACGGGAGCCATAACTTGTCAAAATGAAGGCATCGATGAGTTCTACGGCTTTGACTAGTTTCAGCCGTCAACGGATAGATGAATGCCCAAAAAGGACAACCCGAATTTCAATTGGGTCTCGTAAGTTTTTAACCCTTCGTTTTTTCGACACGTGGATTTTTACGGTAAAACGGGATTACGGTGGCTGGTCTTCGATTTACCATCGCTGGAGAGCGGTGCACCATGGTACTGTTCTGTTTCAAATCCATGCATGCGTTTCTAAAAGTCGTACGGCACTGTTTCGCCTTGTCGGACGGATGTTGCACCTTGCACCGTGGATGTTGCACCCTTTAGATATCGATTATTCAGACGACCATAACTTCTGGCTCGTTAAGAGTTACGGGAGCCATAACCTGTCAAAACGAAGGCCTCGATGAGTTCTACGGCTTTGACAGCTTTCATCCGTCAACGGATAGATTAATGCCCAAAAAGGACAACCCGAATCTCAATCGGGTCTCGTAAGTTTCTAACCCAATCCTTGATTGCTGCCACCTTAGCGGGATCAACCACTATTCCATTTCCAGAAACAACATGGCCTAAGAACCTCACTTCACTCTTCCAGAAGTGACACTTCGAAAACTCAGCCTTCAGCTGATGTTTCCGTAAGATTTCCAAAACAACACGTAAGAGCGTCTTATGCTCTCTTTCAGTCCTGGAATAAATCAGAATATCATCCACGAACACAAGTACGAACTTGTTCAGCTGATCTCTGAATACTCTATTCATAAGATCCACAAAATATGCTGGTGGATTGGTCAATCCAAAAGTCATTACCAGCCACTCATAAAAACCGGATGGTGTCCTAAAAGCAGTCTTCGGCACACTATCCTTAGCCACTCTCAACTGGTGAAATCCCGTTGCCAAGTCCATCTGAGAAAACACCTTAGCTTCGTGAAGATGATCAAATGAGTCATCTATTCTCGGCAACGGATACTTGTTCTTCTTAGTTACTTTATTTAGCTCACGATAATCCACACACAACCTTAACGATCCATCCGCTTTGGTTGCGAACACAACTGGTGCACCCCATTCGGACACGCTACGCCGAATGAATACTTTCTGTAAATGGTTATCAACTTGCACCTTCAACTCTTGCGGTTCTCTAGGCGCCATTCGCCTAAGAGGCATCACAACTGGTCTGGATCCCTCAACTAGATCGATACGAAACTCAATCTCCCTATGCGGCGGTAACCCTTTGACCTCGTCAAAGACATCCTCAAATCCATTCACAACCGGCATCGATGACAGTCCATCCCGCGGAACGACTAGCGAATACATGAAGCTCATGAAGACGCCTTCTTCATGCTTACATCGTATCACAACCCTTCGCCCTTCCACATTCCCGAACGTCACCTCCAGTTTCTCACAATCAACCTTTGCCGCATACTTCCTAAGCCAGTCCATACCCAATATAATCCCGAACCCCGCAAAGTTCAGAACAAAACAATCACAAACAAAAGAGCAATCATGACTCGATACAAGTAGAACACGGCATATCATACATAAACATGACGAACCCCCAACTGGATTAGTTACAACCAATGGCCTATCAACAATATCCGGTTCTAAACCCAGCCGGCCTACAAGATCATTACAAACAAACGAATGCGACGCCCCAGTATCAAATAACACTCTTACTGGAACACCACACATGGAAAGAGTACCTTGAACCACCACACTCTTCCCTTTCTCTTCCGCAGTAGGAGCTTTCAATGACGATGGAACAGCTCCCAAAGCATAAGATTGCACAATCTGCTTATCTTTCCTCGGTTCTGGACAGTCCCTCCTCATATGCCCCAGCTTATCACAGTTGTGGCACTTCAACTGCACCTTTGGATTCTTGCAATCCCTAGAGAAATGGTCCTTCTGCCGACAATTGTAGCAGGTCACTTCACCCTTTGGCTTCTTCTGGCCATCCTTACCCTTCTGTTGTTGCTGCTTCCTCTTCTTGTTTCCACCCTGCTGTTGTTTGGACTCTTCCTTGGTCACAGCAACAACAGACCCTTCCTTAGGAAACAAACTCTCATGCCTGAGAGCTTTCTCCACAAGTTCTCAAACGGATCATCCAGATGATCCACCAACTGCCTCTCAAGATAACTATCCAAGCCTGTCACAAACTTCTCGTTCTTCTGGTAGGGAGATTCAATATACGATCTGGCATACTTGGGCAAAGCTTCAAACTCAGAAACATACTCAAGAACTGATCTTCCAACTTGCTTGAGTTCCACAAACTTCTTAAACAAAACAGATTTCTGAGCCGTAGAGATGAACTTAGCTTCAAATCTAGCTTGGAACTGTACCCAAGTAATTTCTTCCTCCGGAGTATCAATGGTGATAGAGTTCCACCAATCAGAAGCTCTTCCTTGAAGCTGCCTTGATGCGAGCTTCCTCTTAGTTGCATCCTCAATTCCGAAGTCACCAAAGATCCTTCGACAAGCATCTATCCATCTTTGGACTTCAATGGTTGACTCTGTTCCCAAGAAAACCTTTCCTCCAAGAGCAGTATAGTCCTTACACAACTTAGCAAAATCCACTGGTCTTGGAGCTTGAACTTGAACCCCAACATCTACTGATGGCCCTGGAGTTGGTATCCTTCTCATGATTGAAGTCATCATGGCCTCGAACATAGCAGCATAATCAGGAACTCCCTCTGAAATGCGGCCTTCACTAGCAGCTTGTCTCTCTCTTCGACTCATTCTTAATATCTATAAAAAGAAGAATGATTAGAACACATTGAGAAACAACTACATAAGGAGTTCAAATCCTTATAAACTACTATATTGTATATAGTAACCATCCATCAAAATACAATGACGTCTCTCATACGTAGTTACGTCAGCGAGCGTTGGCTAAAATCGATTAACCAAAGCTCTGATACCAAATGTGACGACCGCCCATGACTCCCGCACTAAAACAAGAGAATGGTGCGCTGAAAGGTGTGCCAGGCAGCCATGGACAATAGTCAGGGTAAGATAAAACAGAATAGTCTATCGTATTACTCGCAGCGCATGGATAAAATACAATAGAAAAGTATACATAGTGAAGCCCCACATAACGGAGTCATATAAACTCATAATAGTTTTATACAATCATCTGAATAGTAAATACATCAAGCCTCACTACATAACACTCAGAGTATCAAACAAACAGCGGAACATCCAGTACATATAGTAAGAAAACAATATGCAAAAGCCTCTAGCTCGTCTTCGTCATCAACAGCGTTGGTAGCCAAGAATAGCACCTGTCACCTGCTATCTAGTCTGCCCCTCCCAACATGGATGAACAGCCCAAGGTAATAAGAGTTGAACATAAAACCTTGAGTCCGACAATAGTCTTAGTGAGCAGTGAATCAACTATCAAACATACCAAAAGAGTATAAAGGGTAAAAGGAATAGAAACTCAACCATCCCACTCCACCTCATTCTACAATGATAGCCCCCAGACCCACTAAGCATAAACAAGCATAGCAAAGCAGACAATTTAAGTAAAGCAATTATCACTCGAGTCAAGGTCGATGTTTTCCAAAATACAAACCCCCAAGGCCTAAACCAAGATCAGATAAGCACCCAGAAAACACCGCTCTTAAGGCCGAATGATGATACAATCAAACATCCATGACTCTGGCTATCACTGTTATCATTGCCTCGATATCACCGTTAATTGAATGACCGGCACCTTCTTTCAGCCGTCCGTCAAGGGCTAATGGCAACCCCGGTTCTAGACATAATTCCGCACGTCGTCATGACCCGTGCCTAGGACTATCGAATCTGCCCAGAGTACTAACACGTCATCATGACCCGTGTCTGGGATGTCGTCGTGACCCGTCCCAACGTACTCTTGCTTTGAGCATGCTAGAACCTTCAATAAAGATGAAATCTCAGCCTCCTAGTCATCCTCCTCGACAACTATTCTCATACTAGCTCAAGCGCCTCTCGTGCCATCCATTATCAACCAACTCGAACCGCATCATCGAGTTATCAACATGCTCGGGATGATCCCGTCTGGATTAAACCAAGCTCTCACATCATGCTTTGCTCCATCGCATCATAGCAAAGTCCATCATCTCAACATCATGCTTTGCTTCGATTTACCATCGCTGGCCTTCGATTATTGCACCTTGCACCGTGGATGTTGCACCCTGTAGATATCCAAGCATTTCGGACGGATGTTGCACCTTGCACCGTGGAAGTTGCACCCTGTAGATATCGATTATTCGGACGGCCATAACTTTTGGCTCGTTTAGAGTTACGGGAGCCATAACCTGTCAAAACGAAGGCCTCGATGAGTTCTAAAGCTTTGACAGCTTTCAGCCGTCAACGCATAGATTAATGCCCAAAAAGGACAACCCGAATCTCAATCGGGTCTCCTAAGTTTTTTACCCTTCGTTTTTTCGACACGTGGATTTTTACGGTAAAACGGGATTACCGTGGCTGGCCTTCGATTTACCATCGCTGGACAGTGGTGCGCCATGGTACTGTTCCGTTTCAAATCCATGCACACATTTCTAAAAGTCGTACGGCACTGTTTCGTCATTTCGGACGGATGTTGCACCTTGCACCGTGGATGTTGCACCCTGTAGATATCGATTATTCGGACGGCCATAACTTCTGGCTCGTTTAGAGTTACGGGAGCCATAACCTGTCAAAACGAAGGCCTCGATGAGTTCTACGGATTTGACAGCTTTCAGCCGTCAACGCACAGATTAATGCCCAAAAAGGACAACCCGAATCTCAATCGGGTCTCCTAAGTTTTTTACCCTTCGTTTTTTCGACACATGGATTTTTACGGTAAAATGGGATTACCATGGCTGGCCTTCGATTTACCATCGCTGGAGAGTGGTGCACCATGGTACTGTTCCGTTTCAAATCCGTAATCCCGTTTTACCGTAAAAATCCACGTGTCGAAAAAACGAAGGGTAAATAACTTACGAGACCCGATTGAGATTCGGGTTGACCTTTTTGGGCATTAATCTATCCGTTGACGGTTAAAAGCCGTCAAAGCCGAAGAACTCATCGAGGCCTTCGTTTTGATAGGTTATGGCTCCCGTAACTCTAAACGAGCCAGAAGTTATGGCCGTCCGAATAATCGATGTCTATAGGGTGCAACATCCACGGTGCAAGGTGCAACATCCGTCCGAAATGGCGAAACAGTACCGTACGACTTTACGAAATGCGTGCATGGATTTGAAATGGAACAGTACCATGGTGCACCACTCTCCAGCGATGGTAAAACGAAGACCAGCCACCGTAATCCCGTTTTACCATAAAAATCCATGTGTCGAAGAAAGCGAAGGGTAAAAAACTTACGAGACCCGATTGAGATACGGGTTGTCCTTTTTGGGCATTAATCTATACGTTGACGGCTAAAAACTGTCAAAGTGTAAAACTCATCGATGCCTTCGTTTTGACAGTTGGATCACTCTCTAGTGATGGTAAATCGCAGACGAGCCACGGTAATCCCGTTTTAACGTTAAAATCCACGTGTCGAAAAAACGAAGGGTAAAAAAGTTACGAGAACCGATTGAGATTGGGGTTGTCCTTTTTGGGCATTAATCTATCCGTTGACGGCTGAAAGCAGTCAAAGCCGTAGAACTCACCATGGCCATCGTTTTGACAAGTTATCGCTCCCGTAACTCTAAACGAGCCAGAAGTTAAGGCCGTCCGAATAATCGATATCTACATGGTGCAACATCCACGGTGCAAGGTGCAACATCCGTCCGTAATGGCGAAACAGTGTCGTACGACTTTTAGAAATGCGTGCATGGATTTTAAACGGAACAGTATGATGGTGCACCACTCTCCAGCAATGGTAAATCGAAGACCAGCCACGGTAATCCCATTTTACCGTAAAAATACACGTGTCGAAAAAACGAAGGGTAAAAAAATTACGTGACCGGATTGAGATTCGGGCTGTCCTTTTTGGGCATTAATCTATCCGTTGACGACTGAAAGCTGTCAAAGTCGTAGAACTCACCGTGGCCTTCGTTTTGACAGGTTATGGCTCCCGTAACTCTAAACGAGCCAGAAGTTATGGCCGTCCGAATAATCGATATCTACAGGGTGCAACATCCACGGTGCAAGGTGCAACATCCGTCCGAAATGGCGAAACAGTGCCGTACGACTTTAAGAAATGCGTGCATGGATTAGAAAGGGAACAGTACCATGGCGCACCACTATCCAGCGATGGTAAATCGAAGACGAGCCACGGTAATCCCGTTTTACCGTAAAAATCCACGTGTCGAAAAAACGAAGGGTAAAAAACTTACGAGACCCGATTGAGATTCGTGTTGTCCTTTTTGGGCATTAATCGATCCGTTGACGGTTGAAAGCTGTCAAAGTCGTAGAACTCACCGTGGCCTTCGTTTTGACAGGTTATGGCTCCCGTAACTCTAAGTGAGCCAGAAGTTATGGCCATCCGAATAATCGATATCTACAGGGTGCAACATCCACGGTGCAAGGCGCAACATCCGTCCGAAATGGCAAAACAGTGCCGTACGACTTTTAGAAATGCGTGCATGGATTTGAAACGGGACAGTACTATGGCGCACCACTCTCCAGTGATGGTAAATCGAAGGCCAGCCACGGTAATCCTGTTTTACCGTAAAAATCCACGTGTCGAAAAAACGAAGGGTAAAAAACTTAGGAGACCCGATTGAGAATCGGGTTGTCCTTTTTGGGCATTAATCTATGCGTTGACGGCTGAAAGCTGTCAAAGCTTTAGAACTCACCGTGGCCTTCGTTTTGACAGGTTATGGCTCCCGTAACTATAAACGAGCCAGAAGTTATGGCCGTCCGAATAATCGATATCTACAGGGTGCAACATCCACGGTGCAAGGTGCAACATCCGTCCGAAATGGCGGAACAGTGCCGTACGACATTTAGAAATGCGTGCATGGATTTGAAACGGAACAATACCATGGTGCACCACTCTCCAGCGATGGTAAATCGAAGACGGGCCACGGTAATCCCGTTTTTTCGTAAAAATCCGCTGTCGAAAAAACGAAGGGTGAAAAACTTACGAGACCCGATTGAGATTAGGGTTGTCATTTTTAGTCACTAATCTATCCGTTGACGGCTAAAAACTGTCAAAGCCGTAGAACTCACCGTGTCCTTCGTTTTGAAAGGTTATGGCTCCCGTAACTCTAAACGAGCCAGAAGTTATGGCCGTCCGAATAATCGATATCTACAGGGTGCAACATCCACGGTGCTAAGTGCAACATCCGTCCGAAATGGCGAAACAGTGCCGTACGACTTTTAGAAATGCATGCATGGATTTGAAATGGAACAGTACCATGGTGCACCTCTCTACAGCAGTGGTAAATTGAAGACCAGCCACGGTAATCCCGTTTTACCGTAAAAATCCATGTGTCGAAAAAACGTAGGGTGAAAAACCTACGAGACCCGATTGAGATTCGGGTTGTTCTTTTTGGGCATTAATCTATCCGTTTACGGCTGAAAGCTATTAAAGCTGTAGAACTCACCGTGGCCTTCGTTTAGACAGGCTATCGCTCCCGTAACTCTAAACGAGCCATAAGTTATGGCCATCTGAATAATCGATATCTATAGGGTGCAACATCCACGGTGCAAGGTGCAACATCCGTCCGAAATGGCGAAACAGTGCGTCCGACTTTTAGAAATACATGCATGGATTTAAAACGGAACAGTACCATGGTGCACCACTCTCTAGTGATGGTAAATCGAAGACCAACCACGGTAATCCCGTTTTACCGTAAAAATCCACGTGTCGAAAAAACGAAGGGTAAAAAACTTACGAGACCCGATTGAGATTCGGGTTGTCCTTTTTGCGCATTAATCTATCCGTTGACGGCTGAAAGCTGTCAAAGCCGTAGAACTCACCGTGGCCTTCGTTTTGACTGTTTATCACTCCCGTAACTCTAAACGAGCCAGAAGTTATGGCCGTCCGAATAATCGATATCTACAGGGTGCAACATCCGCGGTGCAACACGCAACATCCGTCCGAAATGGCGAAACAGTGCCGTACGACTTTTAGAAATGCATGCATGGATTTGAAACGGAACAGTACCATGGTGCACCACTCTCCAGCAAGGGTAAATCGAGGACGAGCCACGGTAATCCCGTTTTACCGTAAAAATCCGGTGTCGAAAAAACGAAGGGTAAAAAACTTACGAGACCCGATTGAGATTCGGGTTGTCCTTTTTGGGCATCAATCTACCCGTTGATGGGTGAAAGCTGTAAAAGCCGTAGAACTCACCGTGGCCTTTGTTTTGACAGGTTATGGCTCCCGTAACTCTAAACGAGCCAGAAGTTATGGCCGTCCGAACAATCGATATCTACAGGGTGCAACATCAGCGGTGCAAGGTGCAACATCCGTCCGAAACGGCGAAACAGTGCCGTACGACTTTTAGAAATGCGTGCATGAATTTGAAACGGAACAGTACCATGGTGCACCACTCTCCAGCGATGTTAAATAGAAGACCAGCCACGGTAATCCCGTTTTACCGTAAAAATCCATGTGTCGAAAAAACGAAGGGTGAAAAACTTACGAGACCCGATTGAGATTCGGGTTGTCCTTTTTGGGGATTAATCTATCCGTTGACGGCTGAAAGCTGTCAAATCCGTAGAACTCACCGTGGCCTTCGTTTAGACAGGTTATCGCTCCTGTAACTCTAAACGAGCCATAAGTTATGGCCGTCCCAATAATCGATATCTACAGGGTGCAACATCCACGGTGCATGGTGCAACATTCGTCCAAAACGGTGAAACAGTGTCGTCCGACTTTTACAAATACATGCATTGATTTGAAATGGAACAGTACCATGGTGCACCACTCTCCAGCGATGGTAAATCGAAGACCAACAATGGTAATCCCGTTTTACCGTAAAAATCCACGTGTCGAAAAAACGAAGGGTAAAAAACTTACGAGACCCGATTGAGATTCTGGTTGTTCTTTTTGGGCATTAATCTATCCGTTGAAGGCTGAAAACTGTCAAAGCCGTGGAACTCACCGTGGCCTTTGTTTTGACTGGTTATTGCTGCCGTAAATCTAACGAGCCAGAAGTTATGGCCGTCCGAATAATCGTTATCTACAGGGAGCAACATCCACGGTGCAAGGTGCAACATCTGTCCGAAATGGCGAAACAATGCCGTACTACTTTTAGAAATGCGTGCGTGGATTTGAAACGGAACAGTACCATGGTGCACCACTCTCCAGCAATGGTAAATCGAAGACCAGCCACGGTATTCCCGTTTTACCGTAAAAAAATCCATGTGTCGAAAAAACGAAGGGTGGAAAACTTACGAGACCCGATTGAGATTCGGGTTGTCCTTTTTGCGCATTAATCTATCCTTTGACGGCTGAAAGCAGTCAAAGCCGTAGAACTCACCGTGGCCTTCGTTTTGACAGGTTATGGCTCCCGTAACTCTAAACGAGCCAGAAGTTATGGCCGTCCGAATAATCGATATCCACAGGGTGCAACATCAACGGTGCAAGGTGCAACATCCGTCCGAAATGGCGAAACAGTATTGTACGACTTTTAGAAATGCGTGCATGGATTTGAAACGGAACAGTACCCTGGTGCATCACTCTCCAGCGATGGTAAATCGAATACGAGCCACGGTAATCCCGTTTTACGTTAAAAATCCACGTGTCGAAAAAACGAAGGGTAAAAAACTTACGAGACTCGATTGAGATTGGGGTTATCCTTTTTGGGCATTAATCTATCCGTTGACGGCTAAAAGCTGTCAAAGCCGTAGAACTCACTGTGGCCTTCGTTTTGACAGGTTATCGCTCCTGTAACTCTAAACGAGCCATAAGTTATGGTCGTCCGAATAATCGATATCTATAGGGTGCAACATCCACGGTGCAAGGCGCAACATCTGTCCGAAATGGCAAAACAGTGCCGTACGACTTTTAGAAATGCGTGCAAGGATTTGAAACGGAACAGTACCATGGTGCACCACTCTCCAGCGAGGGTAAATCGAGGACGAGTGTAACGACCCGTATTTTACGCGTCGATAAAAATCGTAAAATAGTTGCATTAAGTCGTTAGTAATGCTTGAGTAATTTGAACCTAAGTGGTAGGGTTTAAGGCTTATAGGGTTAGGCCGTGTAATAGCTAGCTCGTGGGTAGCCTAAGTCGTTCGGAGTTGAGTTGTATGGAGGCATGAGTCATGACCGACTTAGTGCTCAGGTCGTGTGGAGAATAGCTCGTGTGAGCGACTCATAGGGGTGACCGGCTTAGCAGGGTTAGACGACTCATAGATGTTGCCGACTTAGGGAGTGGCCGAGTCAAGGAGGTAGCCGACTTAGTGGTAGACCCGTTTAGGAGTTAAAAGACTTGACCGACCTATAGATAGGGCGACTTAAGGTAGGTAACGACTTACGAGATAGCGAGTTATTGGGTTGGTCCGACCTAGTGGTTAGCGGCTTAGGGAGTTAAGGCCTAGGTCGTGTGTTGATGTTAAGTCGGTAGGGGCTTGAGTCGTGAGTCGGCATGTGTTCTGGGTTTAGATCGGCATGAGATGGGTCGTTAGGCCTGGAGGTTAGGTCGGTGAGTCGTTAGGTCGGAGGATTTTTGAGTCGTGTGCAGTTGGGTCGGCACTTGTGTTCGGCCGGTTTAGAGTTAAGTCGTGTGACGCATATCTGTTGAGTCGTGGACGACTCATGGTGGTCTGTTGAGTCGTGGACGACTTGGGGGGGCCGACTCAGGGGGGATTTCTGCCTATAAATAGAAGGGGTTCGCCTCACTTTTTGGCACCGGATTTTGAAGCGACGAAGTGCTGCCATTTTGAGAGCTCAACTACAAAACTTCTTCACTTCTTTTCTCCACTCTAATCTAGTGATTCCTTCCATCTAAATTTAAGATCAAATCGAAGATCCAAGAGCCAAAGTTGAAGATCTTCATCCAACAAAGAGAGATTTCATCGATTGAAGCGAGATTTTGCCGGATCAAGCTTGATTCCTTGCTGTCCAGATCTGGAGTTGATTGTCTTTGAGTTGTTTAGGTGATTCGGTGAGTGGTAGTTATCTCCCACACGGACCCAAGGGAGTATATTGGATTGGTGGCTTGTTTATGTGTTAAAGATAGTGATTTCTTGCTTTTTCCTTAAGTTTGCTTGTAGATCTATCACCTATGAAGTCTTGACACCTATTTTACTACATGTTCACTTATGCAAGTTCATTCATCAAGTTGTAGAGATATTGTTCATAATTCATGCTTGTTAGAATGCATGTTAGATTTGAACTCTTTATTTACGAAATTGCCATTATTGTTGTAATTGCTTATTAGATCTTGTTTGAATGATTGATTATTTGGATTGATGTTTGATTTGGTTGATTAGTTGATCGATAACTTGATTTCGACAAGTTGGTCAAAGACGATTCAAATGCTAAGTGGAAAGGCTCTTGAATAAGGAAAGCTGCTTGTGGCATATGAAGCGGATGTGGAAGCTCATATGGATAGATTTGATGACGTTGAGATGGGACTTTGTTATGATGCGATGAAGCAAAGTATGATGTGAGAAATCCTTGGTTTAATCAAGACGGGATCATCCCAAGCATGTTGATAACTCGGTGATGCGATTCGAGTTGGTTGATAATGGTTAGCTTGAGAGGTGCTTGAGCTAGTATGGGAATGGTCGTCGAGGAGGATGACTAGAAGGCTGAGATTTTATCGTCATTGAAGGTTCTAGCATGCTCAAAGCAAGAGTACGTTGGAACGGGTTGCGACGACGTTCCAAGCACGGGCTGCGACGACGTGCTAGTACTCTGGGTAGTTGCGAAAATTCCTAGGCACGGGCTGCGACGACGTGCGGAGTTATGTCTAGAACCGGGGTTACCATTAGCCCTTGACTGGCGGTCATTCAACTAACGATGATATCGAGGCAATGATAACGGTGATAGCCAGAGTCATGGATGTTTGATTGTATCATCATTCGATCTTAAGAGCGGTGTTTTCTGGGTGCTTATCTGATCTTGGTTTAGGCCTTGGGGGTTAGTGCTTGGAAAACATCGACCTTGACTCGAGTGATAATTACTTTACTTAAATTGTCTGCTTTGCTATGCTTGTTTATGCTTAGTGGGTCTGGGGGCTATCACTGTAGAATGAGGTGGAGTGGGATGGTTGAGTTCCTATTCCTTTTATCCTTTATGCTCTTTTGGTATGTTTGATAATTAATTTACTGCTCACTAAGACTGTTGTCTGACTCAAGGTTTTATGTTCAACTCTTATTACCTTGGGCTGTTCATCCATGTTGGGATGAGCAGACTAGGTAGCAGGTGACAGGTGCTGTTCTTGGCTACCAACGCTGTTGATGACGAAGACGAGCTGGAGGCTAGCATATTAGTTTTCTTACTATATGTACTGGATGTTCCGCTGTTTGTATATGTTTTGAGTGTTATGTAGTGAGGCTTGATGTATTGATTGTTCAGATGCTTGTATCAAACCTTTATGAAGTCTATATGATGATATTATGTTATGAGCTTCACTATATACATATATTTCTCTATTGTATTTTGTCCATGCGCTGTGAGTTGTACGATAGAGTTTCTGTTTTATCTTACCCTGACTATCGTCCATGGCTGCCTGGCACGCCTTTCAGCGCACCATTCTCTTGTTTTAGTGCGGGAGTCATGGGCGGTCGTCACATTTGGTATCAGAGCTTTGGTTAATCGATTTTAGCCAACGCTCGTTGACGTAACTACGTATGAGAGACGTAATTGTAATTTTGATGGATGATTACTATATATAATATAGTAGTTTAGAAGGATTTGAACTCCTTATGTAGTTGTTTCTCAAGGTGTTCTAAATCATTCCTTTTTGTAGATATTAAGGATGAGTCGAAGTGAGAGACAAGCTGCTAGGGAAAGCCGTACTGCTGGGGGAGCTACTGACTATACTGCAATGTTCGAAGCTATGATGACTTCGATCATGAGAAGGATACCAATTTCAGGACCGTCAGTAGATGTTGGAGTTCAAGTTCAAGCTCCAAGACCAGTGGATTTTGCTAAGTTGTGTAAGGATTATACTGCTCTTGGAGGGAAGGTTTTCTTGGGGACAGAATCAACCATTGAAGTGCAGAGATGGATTGATGCTTGTAGAAGGATCTTTGGTGATTTGGGGATTGAGGATGCAACTAAGAGGAAGCTTGCATCAAGACAGCTTCAAGGGAGAGCTTCTGATTGGTGGAATTCTATCAACATCGATACTCCAGAGGAAGAGATTACTTGGGAACAATTCCAAGTTAGATTTGAAGCTAAGTTCATTTCTACGGCTCAGAAATCTGTTCTGTTTAAGAAGTTTGTAGAGCTCAAGCAAGGTGGGAGACCAGTTCTTGAGTATGTTTCTGAGTTTGAAGCTTTGTCCAAGTATGCTCGGTCGTATATTGAATCTCCCTACCAGAAGAATGAGAAGTTTGTGACAGGCTTGGACAGTTATCTTGGGAGACAGTTGGTGGATCATCTGGACGATCCATTTGAGAAGCTTGTGGAGAAAGATCTCAGGCACGAGAGTTTATTTCCTAAGGAAGGATCTGTTGTTGCTGTGACCAAGGAAGAGTCCAAACCACAGCAAGCTGGAAACAAGAAGAGGAAGCAGCAACAGCAGAAGGGTAAGGATGGCCAGAAGAAGCCGAAGGGCGAAGTGACCTGCTACAACTGTCAGCAGAAGGGTCATCTCTCCAGGGATTGCAAGAAACCAAGAGTGCCGGCAAAGTGCCACAACTGTGACAAACCGGGGCATTTCAAGAGGGATTGTCCGGAACCGAGGAAAGATAAGCAGATTGTGCAAGCTTATGCTTTGGGGGCCGTTCCATCGTCTTCGAAAGCTCCTACTGTTGATGAGAAAGGGAAGAGTGTGGTGGTTCAAGGTACTCTTTCCATTTGTGGTGTTCCAGTTAGAGTGTTGTTTGATACTGGAGCGTCGCATTCGTTTGTTTTTGATGATTTTGTAGGCCGGTTGGGTTTGGGATCGGATATTGTTGATAGACCATTGGTTGTGACTAATCCAGTTGGGGGTTCGTCTTGTTTGTGTATGGTATGACGTGGTCTAGTTGTGTCGAGTCATGATTGCTCTTTTGTTGGTGATTGCTTTGTTCTAAACTTTGCGGGGTTCGGAATAATTTTGGGTATGGACTGGCTTAGGAAGTATGCGGCAAAAGGTTGATTGTGAGAAACTGGAGGTGACAGTCGGGAATGTGGAAGGGCGAAAGGTTGTGATACGATGTAAGCATGATGACGGCGTCTTCATGGGATTCATGTACTCGCTAGTTGTCCCACGGGATGGACTGTCATCGATGCCAGTTGTGAATGGATTTGAGGACGTCTTTGACGAGGTCAAAGGGTTACCGCTGCATAGCGAGTTCGAGTTTCGTATCGATCTAGTTGAGGGAGCCAGACCAGTTGTGATGCCTCTTCGACGGATGGCGCCTAGAGAACAACAAGAGCTGAAGGTGCAGGTTGATGACCTTTTTCGGAAAGGATTCATTCGGCATAGTGTGTCCGAATGGGGTGCACCAGTTGTGTTCGCAACCAAAGCGGATGGATCGTTGAGGTTGTGTGTGGATTATCGTGAGCTGAATAAAGTGACTAGGAAGAACAAGTATCCATTGCCGAGAATAGATGACTTGTTTGATCAGCTTCACGAAGCTAGGGTGTTTTCTCAGATGGATTTGGCAACGGGATTTCACCAGTTGAGAGTGGCTAAGGATAGTGTGCCAAAGACTACTTTTAGGACACCATCCGGTTTTTATGAGTGGCTGGTAATGCCGTTTGGATTGACTATCGCACCATCATATTTTGTGGATCTTATGAATAGAGTGTTCAGAGATCAGTTGAACAAGTTCGTACTTGTGTTCGTGGATGATATTTTGTTTTACTCCAGAAATGAAGAAGACCACAAGACGCACCTGCGTATTGTTTTGGAAATCTTGCGGAAACATCAGCTGAAGGCTAAGTTTCCGAAGTGTCACTTCTGGAAGAGTGAAGTGAGGTTCTTAGGCCATGTTATCTCTGGAGATGGAATAGCGGTTGATCCCGCTAAGGTGGCAGCGATCCAAGATTGGATTAGACCTAAGAATGCATCTGATGTGAGAAGTTTTCTTGGATTAGCAGGATATTATCGTCGGTTTATCAAAGACTTTTCCAAGATAGCTGCACCGTTGACAGGATTGACGAAAAAGAACCAAGTGTTCATATGGGATGCTAAGGTGAGCAAGCTTTCGTAATCCTGAAAGAGCGACTGACAAGTGCTCCTGTTTTGACTATTCCAAGTGGGAATGATGAGATGGTGGTTTACACCGATGCATGTGGTACTGGACTTGGAGCAGTACTGATGCAAAAGGATAAAGTTGTTGCGTATGCAAGTCGACAACTGAAGCCACATGAGAGGAATTACCCGACTCATGATTTGGAGTTAGCGGCGATTGTTCTTGCTCTGAAGATGTGGAGACATTATCTTTTGGGAGTTCGATTCGAGTTGTTTACGGATCATAAGTCGTTGAAGTATCTGTTCTCCCAAAAGGATTTGAATCTTCGACAGCAAAGGTAGCTAGAGTTTTTGGCATCATATGATTTTGATATAGCCTATACTCTGGGAAAAGGTAACGCAGTGGCCGATGCGTTAAGTCGAAGACATGTAGGATTGGGAGCCATGTTTTCAGAATGGAAGAGTCTTGAGTATTTGGCTGGATTTGACTTCAGGCCTAGATGTGAATTGGAACCTGAGATGTTGGCAAACTTATCGATAAGACCTACTCTTGTGGAAGGGATTGGCGAGAGCCAAAAGCGAGACAATAAGCTTGTCAAGATTATCCGTGATTTGGAATTTGGATTGAATCCAGAAAAGGATAAAGGATTTGAAGTCGATCGAGAGGGTTGGCTTCGGAAACAAGGACGACCAGTTGTTCCCGATATAGATGGATTGAAAGATGAAGTTCTTAGGGAAAGTCATCACTCGAAGTTGACGATTCATCCAGGTGGAAATAAGATGTATCGGGATATGAAGACAACCTATTACTGGGAAGGTATGAAGAAGGACGTTGGAAATTTTATTTCCAAGTGTATGAACTGCTAGTTGGTAAAAGCCGAGCAGAAAAAGCCCAGTGGATTGCTTCAGCCATTAGAGGTTCCTACATGGAAGTGGGAGCAGTTATCGATGGATTTTATCGATGGTCTACCTAGAACCAGGGCAGGGAATGAAGGGATTTGGGTCATTGTAGATCGTTTGACTAAGAGTGCAAGATTCATTCCTGTTTGGTCAACTAGGACTGCATCGAAATTGGCTGAGTTGTATGTTAAGTGGATAGTTCGATTCCATGGTATTCCGAAGAGTATAGTGAGCGATCGAGAACCATTGTTCACTAGTGGATTTTGGAAGAGCTTCCAAGAAGTTTTGGGAACTGAGTTGTGTTTGAGTACAGCTTACCGTCCCCAAACAGATGGTCAGACTGAGAGGGTCAACCGAGTTTTGGAAGATCTCCTTAGAGCATGGGTTTTAGATTTCGGAGGATCATGGGAAGATCACCTTCATTTGGTGGAATTTGCATATAATAACAGTTATCAGACAAGTATTGGTATGGCACCATATGAGGCATTGTATGGAAGACCGTGTAACTCTCCGACATGTTGGTTGGAAACTGGAGAAAAGTTGATACTTGGGCCAGAGATGATTCGACAGACTACGGATTGTGTAGAGATCATTCGACGACGAATGAAGGCAGCCCAAGACCGTCAGAAAAGTTATGCCGATAATCGTCGTAAGGATTTGGAATTCGACGTAGGCGATATGGTTTTTGTGAAGATTTCTCCACTGAAGAATGTTATTAGATTCGGGAACAAAGGGAAATTGACTCCGATATTTGTTGGACCATTCCCGATTATCGAGCGAATTGGAAAGCTTGCTTATAGATTGGAGTTACCAGAAAAGAAGGCGGGTGTGCACAATGTTTTTCATGTATCTTATCTACGGAAGTATGTGTATGACTCGAATACGGTGGTTTCTGCTGATAGATATGAAGATTTGAAAGTTGATCCAGTTGTTACGAGACCTCGTAAGCCGCTTCGTGTTGTTGAAACCGACACGTAACAGCTTAGAAGGAAGACGATTACGTTGCTCAAGGTACAATGGAGTGATGATGTTAATGACTGTACGTGGGAGGAGAAAGATAGGATGAAGGCAGCTCATCCTGAACTCTTCGAGGTATGGCCCTAAGGTGTCGTGACATCTCACGAATTTGTAGCTTGTTCTAAGACTTAGAATTCTACGTGCTAGGCTAGTAATTGGATGCATGGTTTGTTGATTGCTATGGATGGTAGGCATGCGGAATAATTTTGATTGCTCTTGTTTGTTTGGAATTTCGGGGGCGAAATTCTTAAGGGGGAGAGAATGTAACGACCCGTATTTTACGCGTCGATAAAAATCGTAAAATAGTTGCATTAAGTCGTTAGTAATGCTTGAGTCATTTGAACCTAAGTGGTAGGGTTTACGTCTTAAGGGGTTAGGCCGTGTAATAGCTAGCTCGTGGGTAGCCTAAGTCGTTCGGAGTTGAGTTGTATGGAGGCATGAGTCGTGACCGACTTAGTGCTTAGGTCGTGTGGAGAATAGCTCGTGTGAGCGACTCATAGGGGTGACCGGCTTAGCAGGAGTTAGACGACTCGTAGGTTTTGCCGACTTAGGGTGTGGCCGAGTCAACGAGGTAGCCTACTTAGTGGTAGACCGGTTTAGGAGTTAAAAGACTTGACTGACCTATAGATAGAGCGACTTAAGGTAGGTAACGACTTAGGAGTTAGCGAGTTATTGGGTTGGTCCGACCTAGTGGTTAGCGGCTTAGGGAGTTAAGGCCTAGGTCGTGTGTTGATGTTAAGTCGGCAGGGGCTTGTGTCGTGAGTCGGCATGTGTTCTGGGTTTAGATCGGCAGGAGATGGGTCGTTAGGCCTGGAGGTTAGGTCGGAGGCTTTTTGAGTCGTGTGCAGTTGGGTCGGCACTTGTGTTCGGCCGGTTTAGAGTTAAGTCGTGTGTCGCATATCTGTTGAGTCGTGGACGACTCATGGTGGTCTGTTGAGTCATGGACGACTTGGGGGGGGGGCAGCCGACTCAGGGGGGATTTCTGCCTATAAATAGAAGGGGTTCGCCTCACTTTTTGGCACCAGATTTTGAAGCGATGAAGTGCTGCCATTTTGAGAGCTCAACTACAACACTTCTTCACTTCTTTTCTCCACTCTAATCTAGTGATTCCTTCCGTCTAAATTTAAGATCAAATCGAAGATCCAAGAGCCAAAGTTGAAGATCTTCATCCAACAAAGAGAGATTTCATCGATTGAAGCGAGATTTTGCCGGATCAAGCTTGATTCCTTGCTGTCCAGATCTGGAGTTGATTGTCTTTGAGTTGTTTAAGTGATTCGGTGAGTGGTAGTTATCTCTCATACGGACCCAAGGGAGTATATTGGATTGGTGGCTTGTTTATGTGTTAAAGATAGTGATTTCTTGCTTTTTCCTTAAGTTTGCATGTAGATCTATCACCTATGAAGTCTTGACACCTATTTTCCAAGCACGGGCTGCGACGACGTGCTAGTACTGTGGGTAGTTGCGAAAATTCCTAGGCACGGGCTGCGACGACGTGCGGAGTTATGTCTAGAATCGGGGTTACCATTAGCCCTTGACCGGCGGTCATTTAACTAACGATGATATCGAGGCAATGATAACGGTGATAGCCAGAGTCATGGATGTTTGATTGTATCATCATTCGATCTTAAGAGCGGTGTTTTCTGGGTGCTTATCTGATCTTGGTTTAGGCCTTGGGGGTTTGTGCTTGGAAAACATCGACCTTGACTCGAGTGATAATTACTTTACTTAAATTGTCTGCTTTGCTATGCTTGTTTATGCTTAGTGGGTCTGGGGGATATCACTGTAGAATGAGGTGGAGTGGGATGGTTGAGTTCCTATTCCTTTTATCCTTTATGCTCTTTTGGTATGTTTGATAGTTAATTTACTGCTCACTAAGACTGTTGTCTGACTCAAGGTTTTATGTTCAGCTCTTATTACCTTGGGTTGTTCATCCATGTTGGGATGAGCAGACTAGGTAGCAGGTGACAGGTGCTGTTCTTGGCTACCAACGCTGTTGATGACGAAGACGAGCTGGAGGCTAGCATATTAGTTTTCTTACTATATGTACTGGATGTTCCGCTATTTGTATATGTTTTGAGTGTTATGTAGTGAGGCTTGATGTATTGATTTTTCAGATGCTTGTATCAAACCTTTATGAAGTCTATATGATGATATTCTGTTATGAGCTTCACTATATACATATATTTCTCTATTGTATTTTGTCCATGCGCTGTGAGTTGTACGATAGAGTTTCTGTTTTATCTTACCCTGACTATCGTCCATGGCTGCCTGGCACGCCTTTCAGCGCACCATTCTCTTGTTTTAGTGCGGGAGTCATGGGCGGTCGTCACAACGAGCCACCATAATCCCGTTTTACCGTAAAAATCCGGTGTCGAAAAAACGAAGGGTAAAAAACTTACGAGACCCGATTGAGATTCGGGTTGTCCTTTTTGGGCATTAATCTATCCGTTGACGGCTGAAAGCTGTCAAAGCCGTAGAACTCATCGAGGCCTTCGTTTTGACTGGTTATCGTTCCCGTAAATCTAAACAAGCCAGAAGTTATGGCCGTCCGAAAAATCGTTATCTACAGGGTGCAACATCCACGATGCAAGGTGCAACATCCGTCCGAAATGGCGAAACAGTGTCGTATGACTTTTAGGAATGCGTGCATGGATTTGAAATGGAACAGTACCATGGTGCACCACTCTCCAGCGTGGGTAAATCGAGGACGAGCCACGGTAATCCCGTTTTACCGTAAAAATCCGGTGTCGAAAAAACGAAGGGTAAAAAACTTACGAGACCCGATTGAGATTCGGGTTGTCCTTTTAGGGCATTAATCTACCCGTTGACGGCTGAAAGCTGTCAAAGCCGTAGAACTCACCGTGGCCTTCGTTTTGACAGGTTATGGCTCCCGTAACTCTAAATAAGCCAGAAGTTATGGCCGTCCGAACAATCGATATCTACAGGGTGCAACATCCGCGGTGCAAGGTGCAACATCCGTCCGAAATGGCGAAACAGTGCCGTACGACTTTTAGAAATGCGTGCATGGATTTGAAATGGAATAGTACCATGATGCACCACTCTCCAGCGATGGTAAATCGAAGACCAGCCACGGTAATCCCGTTTTACCGTAAAGATCCATGTGTCGAAAAAACGAAGGGTGAAAAACTTACGAGACCCGATTGAGATTCGAGTTGTCCTTTTTGGGGATTAATCTATCCGTTGACGGCTGAAAGCTGTCAAAGCCGTAGAACTCACCGTGGCCTTCATTTAGACATGTTATCGCACCCGTAACTCTAAACGAGCCATAAGTTATGGCCGTCCGAATAATCGATATCTACAGGGTGCAACATCCACGGTGCAAGGTGCAACATTCGTCCGAAATGGTGAAACAGTGTCGTCCGACTTTTACAAATACATGCATTGATTTGAAACGGAACAGTACCATGGTGCACCACTCTCCAGCGATGGTAAATCGAGGACCAGCAACGGTAATCCCGTTTTACCGTAAAAATCCACGTGTCGAAAAAACGAAGGGTAAAAAACTTACGAGACCCGATTGAGATTCAGGTTGTCCTTTTTGGGCACTAATCTATCCGTTGAAGGCTGAAAGCTTTCAAAGCCGTGGAACGCACCGTAGCCTTCGTTTTGACTGGTTATCGCTGCCGTAAATCTAAACGAGCCAGAAGTTATGGCCGTCCGAATAATCGATATCTACAGGGTGCAACATCCACGGTGCAAGGTGCAACATCCGTCCGAAATGGCGAAACAGTGCTGTACGACTTATAGAAATGCGTGCATGGATTTGAAACGGAGCAGTACCATGGTGCACCACTCTACAGCGATGGTAAATCGAAAACCAGCCACGGTAATGCCGGTTTACCGTAAAAATCCATGTGTCGAAAAAACGAAGGGTGAAAAACTTACGAGACCCGATTGAGATTCGAGTTGTCCTTTTTGGGCATTAATCTATCCGTTGACGGTTGAAATTAGTCAAAGCCGTAGAACTCACCGTGGCCTTCGTTTTGACAGGTTATGGCTCCCGTAACTCTAAACGAGCCAGAAGTTATGGCCGTCCGAATAATCGATATCTACAGGGTGCAACATCCACGGTGCAAGGTGCAACATCCGTCCGAAATGGCGAAACAGTGCTGTACGACTTTTAAAAATGCGTGCATGGATTTTAAACGAAACAGTACCATGGTGCATCACTCTCCAGCGATGGTAAATCGAAGACGAGCCACGGTAATCCCGTTTTACCGCAAAAATCCACGTGTCGAAAAAACAAAGGGTAAAATACTTACGAGACCCGATTGAGATTCGGGTTGTCCTTTTTGGGCATTAATCTATCCGTTGAAGGCTGAAAGCTGTCAAAGCCGTGGAACTCACCGTGGCCTTCGTTTTGACTGGTTATCGCGGCTGTAAATCTAAATGAGCCAGAAGCTATGGCCGTCCGAATAATCATTATCTACAGGGTGCAACATCCACGGTGCAAGATGCAACATCCGTCCGAAATGGCGAAACAGTGCCGTACGACTTTTAGAAATGCGTGCATGGATTTGAAACGGAACAGTACCATGGTGCACCACTCTCCAGCAATGGTAAATCGAAGACCAGCCAAAGTAATCCCGTTTTACCGTTAAAAAATCCATGTGTCGAAAAAACGAAGGGTGAAAAACTTACGAGACCCGATTGAGATTCGGGTTGTCCTTTTTGGGCATTAATCTATCCGTTGACGGCTGAAAGCAATCAAAGCCGTAGAACTCACAGTGGCCTTCGTTTTGACAGGTTATGGCTCCCGTAACTCTAAACGAGCCAGAAGTTATGGCCGTCCGAATAATCGATATCTACAGGGTGCAACATCCACGGTGCAAGGTGCAACATCCGTCCGAAATGGCGAAACAGTGTTGTACGACTATTAGAAATGCATGCATGGATTTGAAATGGAATAGTACCATGGTGCATCACTCTCCAGTGATGGTAAATCGAAGACGAGCCACGGTAATCCCGTTTTACCGTAAAAATCCACGTGTCGAAAAAACGAAGGGTAAAAAACTTACGAGACCCGATTGAGATTGGGGTTGTCCTTTTTGGGCATTAATCTATCCATTGACGACTGAAAGCTGTCAAAGCTGTAGAACTCACCGTGGCCTTCGTTTTGACAGGTTATCGCTCCCGTAACTCTAAATGAGCTAGAAATTATGGCCGTCCGAATAATCGATATCTACACGGTGCAACATCCACATTACAAGGTGCAACATCCGTCTGAAATGGAGAAACGGGGCCGTACGACTTTTAGAAATGCGTGCATGGATTTGAAACGGAACAGTACCATGGTGCACCACTCTCCAGCAACGGTAAATCGAAGACCAGCCTCGGTAATCCCGTTTTACCGTAAAAATAGACGTGCCGAAAAAACGAAGGGTAAAAAACTTACGTGACTCGATTGAGATTCGGGCTGCCCTTTTTGGGCATTAATCTATCCGTTGACGGCTGAAAGCTGTCAAAGCCGTAGAACTCACTGTGTCCTTCGTTTTGACAGGTTAACGCTCCCGTAACTCTAAACGACACAGAAATTAAGGCCGTTCGAATAATCGATATCTACAGGTTGCAACATCCACGGTGCAAGGTGCAACATCAGTCCGAAATGGCGAAACAGTGTCGTACGACTTTTAGAAATGCGTGCATGGAATTGAAACGGAACAGTACCATGGTGCACCACTCTCCAGCGATGGTAAATTGAAGACGAGCCACGGTAATCCCGTTTTACCATAAAAATCCACGTGTCGAAAAAACGAAGGGTAAAATACTTATGAGACCCGATTGAGATTCGGGTTGTCCTTTTTGGGCATTAATCTATCCGTTGACGGCTGAAAGCTGTCAAAACCGTAGAACTCACCGTGGCCTTCGTTTAGACAGGTTATCGCTCCCGTAACTCTAAACGAGCCATAAGTTATGGCCGTCCGAATAATCGATATCTATAGGGTGCAACATCCACGGTGCAAGGTGCAACATCCGTCCGTAATGGCGAAACAGTGTCGTCCGACTTTTAGAAATACATGCATGGATTTGAAACGGAACAGTACCATGGTGAACCACTCTCCAGCGATGGTAAATCGAAGACCAGCCACGGTAATCCCGTTTTACCGTAAAAATCCATGTGTTGAAAAAACGAAGGGTGAAAAAACTTACAAGACCCGATTGAGATTCGGGTTGTCCTTTTTGGGCATTAATCTATCCGTTGATGGCTGAAAGCTGTCAAAGCCGTAGAACTCACCGTGGCCTTCGTTTTGAAAGGTTATGGCTCCCGTAACTCTAAACGAGCCAGAAGTTATGGCCGTCCGAATAATCGATATCTACAGGGTGCAACATCCACGGTGCAAGGTGCAACATCCATCCGAAATAGCGAAACAGTGCTGTACAACTTTTAGAAATGCGTGCATGGATTTGAAATGGAACAGTACCATGGTGCATCACTCTTCAGCGATGGTGAATCGAAGACGAGCCACGGTAATCCCGTTTTACCATAAAAATCCACGTGTCGAAAAAACGAAGGGTAAAAAACTTACGAGACCCGATAGAGATTGGGGTTGTCCTTTTTGGGCATTAATCTATCCATTGACGGCTGAAAGTTGTCAAAGCTGTAGAACTCACCGTGGCCTTCGTTTTGACAGGTTATCGGTCCCGTAACTCTAAACGAGCTAGAAATTATGGCCGTCCGAATAATCGATATCTACACGGTGCAACATCCACGGTGCAAGGTGGAACATCCGTCTGAAATGGAGAAACAGGGACGTACAACTTTTAGAAATGCGTGCATGGATTTGAAACGGAACAGTACCATGGTGCATCACTCTCCATCAATGGTAAATCGAAGACCAGCCTCGGTAATCCCGTTTTACCGTAAAAATACACGTGTCGAAAAAACGAAGGGTAAAAAACTTACGTGACCCGATTGAGATTTGGGCTGTCCTTTTTGGGCATTAATCTATCCGTTGACGGCTGAAAGCTGTCAAAGCCGTAGAACTCACTGTGGCCTTCGTTTTGACAGGTTATCTCTCCCGTAACTCTAAACGACACAGAAATTATGGCCGTCCGAATAACCGATATCTACAGGTTGAAACATCCACGGTGCAAGGTGCAACATCAGTCCGAAATGGCGAAACAGTGTCGTACGACTTTTAGAAATGCGTGCATGGAATTGAAACGGAACAGTGCCATGGTGCACCACTCTCCAGCGATGGTAAATCGAAGACGAGCCACGGTAATCCCGTTTTACCGTAAAAATCCACGTGTCGAAAAAACGAAGGGTAAAATACTTACGAGACCCGATTGAGATTCGGGTTGTCCTTTTTGTGCACTAATCTATCCGTTGACGGTTGAAAGCTGTCAAAGCCGTAGAACTCACCGTGGCTTTCGTTTGGACAGGTTATCGCTCCCGTAACTCTAAACGAGCCAAAAGTTATGGCCGTCCGAATAATCAATATCTATAGGGTGCAACATCCACGGTGCAAAGTGCAACATCCGTCCGAAATGGCGAAACAGTGTCGTCCGACTTTTAGAAATACATGCATGGATTTGAAACAGAACAGTACCATGGTGCACCACTCTCCAGTGAAGGTAAATCGAAGACCAGCCACGGTAATCTCGTTTTACCGTAAAAATCCACGTGTCGAAAAAACGAAGGATAAAAAACTTACGAGACACCATTGAGATTCGGGTTGTCCTTTTTGGGCATTAATTTATCCGTTGACGGCTGAAAGCTATCAAAGCCGTAGAACTCACCGTGGCCTTCGTTTTGACAGGTTATCGCTCCCTTAACTCTAAACGAGCCAGAAGTTATGGCCGTTCGAATAAACGATATCTACAGGGTGCAACATCCACAGTGCAAGGCGCAACATCCGCCCGAAATGGCGAAACAGTGCCGTACGACTTTTAGAAATGCATGCATGGATTTGAAACAGAACGGTACCATGGTACACCACTCTCCAGCGATGGTAAATTGAAGACCAGCCACGGTAATCCCGTTTTACCGTAAAAATACATGTGTCGAAAAAAAGAAGGGTGAAAAACATACGAGACCCGATTGAGATTCGGGTTGTCCTTTTTGGGCATTAATCTATCCGTTGACGGCTGAAAGCTATCAAAGCCGTAGAAATCACCGTGGCCTTCGTTTAGACAGGTTATCGCTCCCGTAACTCTAAACGAGCCATAAGTTATGGCCGTCCGAATAATCGATATCTACAGGGTGCAACATCCACGGTGCAAGGTGCAACATCCGTCCGAAATGGTGAAACAATGTCGTCCGACTTTTACAAATACATGCATGGATTTGAAATGGCACATTACCATGGTGCACCACTCTCCAGCGATGGTAAATCGAAGACCAGCCATGGTAATCCCGCTTTACCGTAAAAATCCACGTGCCAAAAAAACGAAGGGTAAAAAACTTACGAGACCCGATTGAGATTCGGGTTGTCCTTTTTGGGAATTAATCTATCCGTTGACGGCTGAAAGCTGTCAAAGCAGTGGAACTCATCGTGGCCTTCGTTTTGAATGGTTATCGCTGCCGTAAATCTAAACGAGCCAGAAGTTATGGCCGTCCGAATAATCGTTGTCTACAGGGTGTAACATCCACGATGCAAGGTGCAACATCCGTCCGAAATGGCGAAACAGTGCCGTATGACTTTTAGAAATGCGTGCATGGATTTGAAATGGAACAGTACCATGGTGCACCACTCTCCAGCAATGGTAAATCGAAGACCAGCCACGGAAATCCCATTTTACCGTAAAAATCCATGTGTCGAAAAAACGAAGGGTGTAAAACTTACGAGACCCGATTGAGATTCGGGTTGTCCTTTTTGGGCATTAATCTATACGTTGACGGCTGAAAGCAGTCAAAGCCGTAGAACTAACCGTGGCCTTCGTTTTGAAAGGTTATGGCTCCCGTAACTCTAAACGAGCCAGAAGTTATGGCCGTCCGAATAATCGATATCAGCAGGGTGCAACATCCACGGTGCAAGGTGCAACATCCGTCCGAAATGGCGAAATAGTGTTGTACGACTTTTAGAAATACGTGCATGGATTTGAAACGGAACAGTACCATGATGCATCACTCTCCAGCGATGGTAAATCGAAGACGAGCCACGATAATCCCATTTTACCATAAAAATCCACGTGTCGAAAAAATGAAGGGTAAAAAACTTACGAGACCCGATTGAGATTGGGGTTGTACTTTTTGGGCATTAATCTATCCGTTGACGGCTGAAAGCAGTCAAAACCGTAGAACTCACCGTGGCCTTTGTTTTGACAGGTTATTGCTCCTGTAACTCAAAACGAGCCAGAAATTATGGCCGTCCGAATAATCGATATCTACACGGTGCAACATCCACGGTGCAAGGTGCAACATCCGTCCGAAATGGCGAAACAGTGCTGTACGACTTTTAGAAATGCGTGCATGGATTTGAAACGGAACAGTACCATGGTGCACCACTCTCCATCAATGGTAAATCGAAGACCAGCCACGGTAATCCCGTTTTACCGTAAAAATACACGTGTCGAAGAAACGAAGGGTAAAAAACTTACGTGGCCCGAATGAGATTCGGGCTGTCCTTTTTGGGCATTAATCTATCCGTTGACGGCTGAAAGCTGTCAAAGCCATAGAACTCACCGTGGCCTTCTTTTTGACAGGTTATCACTCCCGTAAATCTAAACGAGCCAGAAATTATGGCCGTCCGAATAATCGACATCTACAGGGTGCAACATCCACGGTGCAAGGTGCAACATCAGTCTGAAATGGCGAAACAGTGTCGTACGACTTTTAGAAATGCGTGCATGGAATTGAAAAGGAACAGTACCATGGTGCACCACTCTCCAGCGATGGTAAATCGAAGACGAGCCATGGTAATCCCGTTTTACCGTAAAAATCCACATGTCGAAAAAAGGAAGGGTAAAATACTTGCGAGACCCGATTGAGATTCGGGTTGTCCTTTTTGGGCATTAGTCTATCCGTTGATGGCCTAAAGCTGTCAAAGCCGTAGAACTCACCGTGGCCTTCGTTTAGACATGTTATCGCTCCCGTAACTCTAAACGAGCCATAAGTTATGGCCGTCCGAATAATCGATATTTGTAGGGTGCAACATCCACGATGCAAGGTGAACATCCGTCCGAAATGGCGAAACAGTGTCGTCCGACTTTTAGAAATACATGCATGGATTTGAAACTGAACAGTACCATGGTGAACCACTCTCCAGCGATCGTAAATCGAAGACCAGCCACGGTAATCCCGTTTTACCGTAAAGATCTATGTGTCGAAAAAACGAAGGGTGAAAAACTTACGAGACCCGATTGAGATTCGGGTTGTCCTTTTTGGGCATTAATCTATCCGTTGACGGCTGAAAGCAGTCAAAGCCGTAGAACTCACCGTGGCCTTCGTTTTGACAGGTTATGGCTCCCGTAACTCTAAACGAGCCAGAACTTATGGTCGTCCGAATAATCGATATCTATAGGGTGCAACATCCACGGTGCAAGGTGCAACATCCGTCCGAAATAGCGAAACAGTGCCGTACGACTTTTAGAAATGCGTGCATGGATTTGAAACGGAACATTACCATGGTACACCACTCCCCAGCGATGGTAAATCGAACACGAGCCACGGTAATCCCGTTTTACCGTAAAAATCCACGTGTCGAAAAAACGATGGGTAAAAAACTTACGAGACCTGATTGAGATTCGGGTTGTCCTTTTTGGGCATTAATCTATCCGTTGTCGGCTGAAAGCTGTCAAAGCCGTAGAACTCACCGTGCCCTTCGTTTAGACAGGTTATCGCTCCCGTAACTCTAAACGAGCCATATGTTATGGTCGTTCGAATAATCGATATCTATAGGGTGCAACATCCACGGTGCAAGGTGCAACATCCGTCCGAAATGGCGAAACTGTGCCGTCCGACTTTTGGAAATACATGCATGGATTTGAAACGGAACAGTACCATGGTGCACCACTCTCCAGCAATGGTAAATCGAAGACCAGCCTCGGTAATCCCGTTTTACCGTAAAAATACAGGTGTCGAAAAATCGAATGGTAAAAAACTTACGTGACCCAATTGAGATTTGGGCTATCCTTTTTGGGCATTAATCTATCCATTGACGGCTGAAAGCTTTCAAAGCCGTAGAACTCACCGTGGCCTTCGTTTTGACAGGTTATCGCTTCCGTAACTCTAAACGAGCCAGAAATTATGTCCGTCCGAATAATCGATATCTACAGGGTGCAACATCCACGGTGCAAGGTGCAACATCAGTCCGAAATGGCGAAACAGTGTCGTACGACTTTTAGAAATGCGTGCATGGAATTGAAATGGAACAGTGCCATGGTGCACCACTCTCCAGCGATGGTAAATCGAAGACGAGACATGGTAATCCCGTTTTACCGTAAAAATCCACATGTCGAAAAAACGAAGGGTAAAATACTTACGAGACCCGATTGAGATTCGGGTTGTCCTTTTTGGGCATTAATCTATCCGTTGACGACTGAAAGCTGTCAAAGCCGTAGAACTCACCGTGGCCTTTGTTTAGACAGGTTATCGCCCCCGTAACTCTAAACGAGCCATATGTTATGGTCGTCCGAATAATCGATATCTATAGGGTGCAACATCCACGGTGCAAGGTGCAACATCAGTCCGAAGTGGCGAAACAGTGTCGTCCGAGTTTTAGAAATACATGCATGGATTTGAAATGGAACAGTACCATGGTGCACCACTCTCCAGTGATGGTAAATCGAAGGCCAGCCACGGTAATCCCGTTTTACCGTAAAAATCCACGTGTCGAAAAAACGAAGGGTAAAAAACTTACGAGACCCGATTGAGATTCGGGTTGTCCTTTTTGGGCATTAATCTATCCATTGAGGGCTGAAAGCTGTCAAAACCGTGGAACTCACCGTGGCCTTCGTTTTGACAGGTTATCGCTCCCGTAACCCAAAACGAGCCAGAAGTTATGGCCGTCCGAACAATCGATATATACAGGGTGCAACATCCACGGTGCAAGGTGCAACATCCGTCCGAAATGGCGAAACAATGCCGTACGACATTTAGAAATACGTGCATGGATTTGAAATGGAACAGTACCATGGTGCACCTCTCTACAGCAATGGTAAATTGAAGACCAGCATGGTAATCCCGTTTTACCGTAAAAATCCATGTCTCGAAAAAACGAAGGGTGAAAAACTTACGAGACCCGTTAGAGATTCGGGTTGTCCTTTTTGGGCATTAATCTATCCGTTGACGGCTGAAAGCTATCAAAGCCGTAGAAATCATAGTGGCCTTCGTTTAGACAGGTTATCGCTCCCGTAACTCTAAACGAGCCATAAGTTGCGGCCGTCCGAATAATCGATATCTATAGGGTGCAACATCCACGGTGCAAGGCGCAATATCCGTCCGAAATGACGAAACAGTGCCGTCCGACTTTTAGAAATACATGCATGGATTTGAAACGGAACAACACCATGGTGCACCACTCTCCAGCGATGGTAAATCGAAGACCAGCCACGGTAATCCCGCTTTACCGTAAAAATCCACGTGTCGAAAAAACGAAGGGTAAAAAACTTACGAGACCCGATTGAGATTCGGGTTGTCCTTTTTGGGCATTAATCTATCCGTTGACGGCTGAAAGCTGTCAAAGCCGTAGAACTCATCATGGCCTTCGTTTTGACAAGTTATCGCTCCAGTAACTCTAAACAAGCCAGAAGTTATGGCCGTCCGAATAATCGATATCTACAGGGTGCAACATCCAAGGTGCAAGGCGCAACATCTGTCTGAAATGGCGAAATAGTGCCGTACGACTTTTAGAAATGCAGGCATGGATTTGAAATAGAACAGTACCATGGTGCACCACTCTCCAGCTATGGTAAATCGAAGACCAGCCACGGTAATCCCGTTTTACCGTAAAAATCCACGTGTCGAAAAAACGAAGGGTAAAAAACTTACGAGACCCGATTGAGTTTCGGGTTGTCCTTTTTGTCCATTTATCTATCCGTTGACGGATGAAAGCAGTCAAAGCCATAGAACTCACCGTGGCCTTCGTTTTGACTGGTTATCGCTCCCGTAAATCTAAACGAGCCAGAAGTTATGGCCGTCCAAATAATCGTTATCTACAGGGTGCAACATCCACGGTGCAAGGTGCAACATCCGTCCGAAATGGCAAAACAGTGCCGTACGACTTTTAGAAATGCATGCATGGATTTGAAACGGAATAGTACCATGATGCACCACTCTCCAGCAATGGTAAAACGAAGACCAGCCACGGTAATCCCGTTTTACCGTAAAAATCCATGTGTTAAAAAAACGAAGGGTGAAAAACTTACGAGACCCGATTGAGATTCTGGTTGTCCTTTTTGGGCATTAATCTATCCGTTGACGGTTGAAAGCTGTCAAAGCCGTAGAACTCACCGTGGCCTTCGTTTTGACAGGTTATCGCTCCCGTAACTCTAAACGAGCCCGAAATTATGGCCGTCCGAATAATCGATATCTACAGGGTGCAACATCCACGGTGCAAGGTGCAACATCAGTCCGAAATGGTGAAACAGTGTCGTACGACTTTTAGAAATGCGTGCATGGAATTGAAATGGAATAGTACCATGGTGCACCACTCTTCAGCGATGGTAAATCGAAGACGAGCCACGGTAATCCCGTTTTACCGTAAAAATCCACGTGTCGAAAAAACGAAGGGTAAAATACTTACGAGACCCGATTGAGATTCGGGTTGTCCTTTTTGGGCATTAATCTATCCGTTGACGGCTGAAAGCTGTCAAAGCCGTAGAACTCACCGTGGCCTTTGTTTAGACAGGTTATGGCTCCCGTAACTCTAAACGAGCCATATGTTATGGTCGTCCGAATAATCAATATCTATAGGGTGCAACATCCACGGTGCAAGGTGCAACATCAGTCCGAAATGGCGAAACAGTGTCGTCCGAGTTTTAGAAATACATGCATGGATTTGAAATGGAACTGTACCATGGTGCACCACTCTCCAGCGATGGTAAATCGAAGACCAGCCACGGTAACCCCGTTTTACCGTAAAAATCCACGTGTCGAAAAAACGAAGGGTAAAAAACTTACGAGACCCGATTGAGATTCGGGTTGTCCTTTTTGGGCATTAATCTATCCATTGAGGGCTGAAAGCTGTCAACGCCGTAGAACTCACCGTGGCCTTCGTTTTGACGGGTTGTCGCTCCCGTAACCCTAAACGAGCTAGAAGTTATGGCCGTCCGAACAATCGATTTCTACAGGGTGCAACATCCACGGTGCAAGGTGCAACATCCGTCCGAAATGGCGAAACAATGCCGTACGACATTTAGAAATACGTGCATGGATTTGAAACGGAACAGTACCATGGTGCACCTCTCTACAGCAATGGTAAATTGAAGACCAGCCATGGTAATCCCGTTTTACCGTAAAAATACACGTGTTGAAAAAACGAAGGGTAAAAAACTTACGTGGCCCGAATGAGATTCGGGCTGTCCTTTTTGGGCATTAATCTATCCGTTGTTTGTGGCAAAATTGGTTACAAACCCCAAATACCGTGAAAGCACCAGTGTATGAATACAAACCAACAATATTCAAACACAAATAACAGATCTCAGCAAATATTGAACAATAATCCCAAAGTAAAGAACAGAGACACAAGTTTTATAGTGGTTCGGCTATCTCCGGCCTACGTCCACTCCAAAGTTTTTATCCTTTTCTTGATTATCCTTGATGATTACATATGATTACAGCAGTTACAATGTCCAAAACTTGAAATAAATAGCAACAATGTTGATATGGAATGATTCTGGCAGCATCCAAGCGTTCTTTCACTCTCTAGAACCTCCGACCCCTTTTCTGAATGACCAGGGGCTCTATTTATAAGCGTAGGAGGCTGATATTTCTCCTAAAATCCGGGAAGACCACTTCAGGCACGTGAAGGGGCCCACATGCCCGAAATCTGGAGGTCCGGGCCCACCTCGGGATCGATTCGAAGTAAGGTTCGAATCGATCAAGAGATCAACCAATTGAGCTGAAATTTGGTGAGAACATTCTTCAACATGTATGTAAGCTCCTGTAAAAATTTCAATGCATTTGGATCAACGGTTTGGAAGATATGATCGATTCAAGATCAGAGCTCCATGCGTTCTGCTAGGTTCGAACCCATGCTTCGAAACCATCCATTTCGAAACCATCCCCTCGTATCCATAAGGCCGACTCCTTCGAATCCATACTTTTCGAATCCATGCTCTTCGAAGCCGCCCCCTTCGAGTCCACATCCTCCGAGTCCATCCTCTTCGAATCCATCATCTTCGAATCCATGTCCATTGCTTCGTATCCATCATCTTCGTGTCCATGTCCATTGTCTGAATCCATCATCTTCGAGTCCAAACCCTTCGACTCCATGACCTTCGAATCCATCTCCTATCCTTCGACTCCACGACCTTCGAATCCATCTCCAATCCTTCGAATCCATGTTCTTTGTATCCATCGAGTCCCCATCGATTCGAAGTACCATCGATGCGAGCTTGGTGGGTTCGAATCCATCTTGATGGGTTCGAATCTGATGGATTCGAACTGAGCACTCCATCTTGAAGGATTCGAACAGCATACCTCTCCCACCTTGAATCCATCATATTTCCTTCATACGAACTCCGATTAACCTGAAATTTGAAACATAGCCTTTTCTAGTCCTTATCATTGTCTCCAACCAATTTCGTCTCAATCGGAGTTTAACAAAATTTTGACGATATCGATCGCAGCCTTGATTCCAACTGATCTCCAGTCCTGATATCCATCATTCCTCGTCCATTTGTTGATATCCCAGTTTTGACAAAAAATGGGATAATGCTTTGCCCCCCAAAACATGCCTTGTGACAACAAGACGTGTTTTGAATAGTTCCGCATCCAATATCCGAAGTCCGAAGCCATATTGCCTGAGTATATAATCCTTGACTGCTTCGAGTCGATGTCCAATTCCAGATCCAATAGCCAAAGCCTTTTCCAATTCCGTATCCATTCGAACTCGACAACTGAGTTCCAATCCATCCTTATCCCATAGCCAATAACCGAATCCGGGACCTCTCCGGGTCGATATCCAAATCCATAACCTCTCCGGGTTCTTGCCAAGCGTAATCCACATTTGATGTCCTTGTTCCAGTGTCCCTGGACGTTGAGCTAACCTCTCCGGGTTCTTGCCAAGCGTAATCCACACTTGACGACCTTGGTCCAGTGTCCCTGGACGTTGAGCTAACCTCTCCGGGTTCTTGCCAAGCGTAATCCACACTTGACGACCTTAGCCCAGTGTCCCTGGGCGCTAAACAATGCCATGGCTTAAGTCCTAAGCCGAATCCTGATCTCTCCGGACCCTTGTTGAGCATAGTCCATACTCAATGACCTGAAAATAACAATTGATAATAGAGGGCCTAAGTCCTAGGCCGAATCCTGGTCACTCCGGACCCTTGCCGAGCATAGTGCATACTCGACGACCTGAATGAGCCAATTTACCACGTTCGGGCAAAGTGACTCACCCCTTGCCAGGCATAATCCATACCCGACGACCATTTGTCAAAAACCAGATAAAAATCCAATCAAAATCCAATCCAAAATCTAAATCAAAACCAGAAAACCAAAAAACCAAACCAGCATCCAAAAACGAAAACAATCATCCGAAGGAAAATCCAAGTCAAAAAGCAAGCAAAACCGGGGGCTCAATCCAAGCTCCAAAACTAAAATCCAAACAGAAAAGTAATGTCCAATCAAAAAGCAAAAGATAGATTTCACAAACCATAGCGTTGCAGCTTTATCGTCATTCAGAGCATGCCTAGGGGCTATCTCCGTCCCCGTACATGTGTAAATGACTTGGTTGCTTGCTAATAGTTCGTTACTTATTCCATATTATCCCGATTAGTGAATGATCAATCGACCACCATCCCTGGGTCTCTCATCATCACGGCGAGAGGTTGTCGGTGGTTGCTCCTGCTCCACCGTTGCATTCCGAGCTCCGACATACTGTTGTAACTGTCCATTCCTTACATGCTCCTCGATTATATCCTTCAAGTGCCCGCAGCTGTTGGTGTCATGTCCGTCTAAGTCATGGAAGAGACAATGCCTCCCTGATGCCTTCTCTCGTTCAGAAGGTTCTCTCCTGGCTGGCCTTCGGTAGGGAAGGCGATTCCGAGTATCCATGTATATCCGCTCCAGCGTCTCGTTCAATCCTGTGTATGTGGAAAACTTTGGATCCTTCCATCACTTCCTAGCGTTTCCAGAATCATTATCCAATTTCCTTTTTCCTTTGTCTTTATCCGAACCACCGCTGGATACTGCTCCAACCTCGATTGCACTGACCTTTTTCACCTTTAAATCCGTACTTGCATCTTCTTGCCGAAGGAATCTTTCTGCCTCGTGAAAGAATTCGTCGAGATCTTGTGGGGGATCTCGTATCAGAGATACCTTGAAATCAGAGTCCTCCCTGACTCCTGATACTGCTGCCATTAAAACCATCGATGGATCAGGCCGATCCACCGAAGCGACTGCTGCACTGAATCGAGTTAGAAAAGCTCTAAGCGACTCATCCATTCTTTGCTTCACCGATGTTAGTGTCATCACGTTCTTCGGTCTCTTGACATGAACCCGAAACTGCCCCAAAAACCTTTCCACTAACTCCCTCCAAGTCCTGATAGATCCTTCTTCCAGCTGCATAAACCACATCGCAGCTATGTCCGTCAAATACAAAGGGAAGCATCGGGCCATCACTTCCTCCGATGCCCCCAGCACCTCCATGTGTCTGGTGTACCTCATCAAGTGATCTGTTGGATCTGTCTTGCCATCATATATCTCCACGCTAGGTAACTTAAACTTAGGTGGGTTCTGAGCCATCCTTATTTCTTGAGCGAACAGACTCCTATTTACTCCTTCCAAGTCTTTGTTGGCCAAACCACCTCGTACAGTTCTTCTAATGATTTCTGCTAATCCAGCATTGTCTGTTGGGGGTTGCCCCCGAGGGAATTCCGGTACATACTCTTCATGTGGCTCGTTAGTAGCAACGTTGGTTCTAGCCTGTTGAACTCCTTCCAGAGGTCCTCCTGTGTTGGATCCCGTGGGTCTGCCCCCAAGCCCTTGTTGATTGCTTTGTGGCTCCATATCTCGTCCTCCATTGGGTTCCACAACCCTAGTCCCTTGTTCTGCATCCACAGCGGCTGTTGCTGTCCCTAGGTTCTGCATCCCTGCAGCTCTCATTTGCTCAAAGAAAGTCTGCATCATTTCCTTTTGGTTCTTTAACAATCTTTCCTGCAAAGAGTTTGCCATAGCCTCCATTTCATCCCGAGTTATGTAGATTGAAGCTTGTCCTTCCCCGGCTCCGGAGGATGCTTGTTGACTTCCTCCTTGTTGGCTTCTATCAGCTCTCTATCTTGTTTGTCGAGTCATTGTTTTTGAATCTGAGTCTTCCAAACTTTTCAAATCTGAACTTCAATCCGACGTAGCGGGTGCTAGTCCTTCTCAGTGAAAGCACCAAAGTGTTTGTGCCAAAATTGGTCACAAACCCCAAATATCGTGAAAGCACCAGTGTATGAATACAAACCAACAATATTCAAACACAAATAACAGATCTCAGCAAATATTGAACAATAATCCCAAAGTAAAGAACAGAGACACAAGTTTTATAGTGGTTCGGCTATCTCTGGCCTACGTCCACTCCAAAGTTTTTATCCTTTTCTTGATTATCCTTGATGATTACAGATGATTACAGCAGTTACAATGTCCAAAACTTGAAATAAATAGCAACAATGTTGATATGGAATGATTCTGGCAGCATCCAAGCGTTCTTTCACTCTCTAGAACCTCCGACCCCTTTTCTGAATGACCAGGGGCTCTATTTATAAGCGTAGGAGGCTGATATTTCTCCTAAAATCCGGGAAGACCTCTTCAGGCACGTGAAGGGGCCCACATGCCCGAAATCTGGAGGTCCGGGCCCACCTCGGGATCGATTCGAAGTAAGGTTCGAATCGATCAAGAGATCATCCAATTGAGCTGAAATTTGGTGAGAACATTCTTCAACATGTATGTAAGCTACTGTAAAAATTTCATTGCATTTGGATCAACGGTTTGGAAGATATGATCAATTCAAGATCAAAGCTCCGTGCGTTCTGCTAGGTTCGAACCCATGCTTCGAAACCATCCATTTCGAAACCATCCCCTTCGTATCCATAAGGCCGACTCCTTCGAATCCATACTTTTCGAATCCATGCTCTTCGAAGCCGCCCCCTTCAAGTCCACATCCTCCGAGTCCATCCTCTTCGAATCCATGTCCATTGCTTCGTATCCATCATCTTCGAGTCCATGTCCATTGTCCGAACCCATCATCTTCGAGTCCAAACCCTTCGACTCCATGACCTTCGAATCCATCTCCAATCCTTCGACTCCATGACCTTCGAATCCATCTCCAATCCTTCGAATCCATGTTCTTTGTATCCATCGAGTCCCCATCGATTCGAAGTACCATCGATGCGAGCTTGGTGGGTTCGAATCCATCTTGATGGGTTCGAATCTGATGGATTCGAACTGAGCACTCCATCTTGAAGGATTCGAACAGCATACCTCTCCCACCTTGAATCCATCATATTTCCTTCATACGAACTCCAATTAACCTGAAATTTGAAACATAGCCTTTTCTAGTCCTTATCATTGTCTCCAACCAATTTCGTCTCAATCGGAGTTTAACAAAATTTTGACGATATCGATCGCAGCCTTGATTCCAACTGATCTCTAGTCCTGATATCCATCATTCCTCGTCCATTTGTTGATATCCCAGTTTTGACCAAAAATGGGATAACATCCGTTGACGGATGAAAGCTGTCAAAGCCATAGAACTCACCATGGCCTTCTTTTTGACAGGTTATCGCTCCCGTAAATCTGAACGAGCCAGAAATTATGGCCGTCCGAATAATCGATATCTACAGGATGCAACATCCACGGTGCAAGGTGCAACATCAGTCTGAAATGGCAAAAAAGTGTCGTACGACTTTTAGAAATGCGTGCATGGAATTGAAACGGAACAGTACCATGGTGCACCACTCTCCAGCGATGGTAAATCGAAGACGAGCCACGGTAATCCCGTTTTACCGTAAAAATACACGTGTCGAAAAAAGGAAGGGTAAAATACTTACGAGACCCGATTGAGATTCGGGTTATCCTTTTTCGGCATTAATCTATCCGTTGACGGCTGAAAGCTATCAAAGCCGTAGAACTCACCGTGGCCTTCGTTTAGACAGGTTATCGCTCCCGTAACGCTAAACGAGCCATAAGTTATGGCCGTCCGAATAATCGATATCTATAGGGTGCAACATCCACAGTGCAAGGTGAACATCCGTCCGAAATGGCGAAACAGTGTCGTCCGACTTTTAGAAATACATGCATGGATTTGAAATGGAACAGTACCATGGTGAACCACTCTCCAGCGATGGTAAATCGAAGACCAGCCACGGTAATCCCGTTTTACCGTAAAAATCCATGTGTCGAAAAAACGAAGGGTGAAAAACTTACGAGACCCGAATGAGATTCGGGTTGTCCTTTTTGGGCATTAATCTATCCGTTGACGGCTGAAAGCAGTCAAAGCCGTAGAACTCACCGTGGCCTTCGTTTTGACAGATTATGGCTCCCGTATCTCTAAACGAGCCAGAAGTTATGGCTGTCCGAATAATCGATATCTATAGGGTGCAACATCCACGGTGCAAGGTGCAACATCCGTCCGAAATGGCGAAACATTGTCGTACGACTTTTAGAAATGAGTGCATGGATTTGAAAAGGAACAGTACCATGGTGCATCACTCTCCAGCGATGGTAAATCGAAGACGAGCCACGGTAATCCCGTTTTACCGTAAAAATCCACGTGTCGAAAAAACGAAGGGTAAAAAACTTACGAGATCCGATTGAGATTGGGGTTGTCCTTTTTGGGCATTAATCTATTCGTTGACAGCTGAAAGCTGTCAAAGCCGTAGAACTCACCGTGGCCTTCGTTTTGACAGGTTATCGCTCCTGTAACTCTAAATGAGCCAGAAATTATGGTCGTCCGAATAATCGATATCTATAAGGTGCAACATCCACGGTGCAAGGTGCAACATCCGTCCGAAATGGGGAAACAGTGCCGTACGACTTTTAGAAATGCGTGCATGGATTTGAAACGGAACAGTACCATGGTGCACCAGTCTCCAGCAATGGTAAATCGAAGACCAGCCTCGGTAATCCCGTTTTACCGTAAAAATACAGGTGTCGAAAAATCGAAGGTTAAAAAATTTACGTGACCCAATTGAGATTCGGGCTGTCCTTTTCGGGCATTAATCTATCCGTTGACGGATGAAAGCTATCAAAGCCGTAGAACTCACCGTGGCCTTCGTTTTGACAGGTTATCGCTCCCATAACTCTAAACGAGCCAGAAATTATGGCCGTCCGAATAATCGATAGCTACAGGGTGCAACATCCACGGTGCAAGGTGCAACATCAGTCCGAAATGGCGAAACAGTGTCGTACGACTTTTAGAAATGCGTGCATGGAATTGAAATGGAACAGTACCATGGTGCACCACTCTCCAGCGATGGTAAATCGAAGATGAGCCACGGTAATCCCGTTTTACCGTAAAAATCCATGTGTCGAAAAAACGAAGGGTAAAATACTTACGAGACCCGATTGAGATTCCGGTTGTCCTTTTTGGGCATTACTCTATCCGTTGATGGCTGAAAGCTGTCAAAGCCGTAGAACTCACCGTGGCCTTTGTTTAGACAAGTTATCGCTCCCGTAACTCTTAACGAGCCATATGTTATGGTCGTCCGAATAATCGATATCTATAGGGTGCAACATCCACGGTGCAAGGTGCAACATCAGTCCGAAATGGCGAAACAGTGTCGTCCGAGTTTTAGAAATACATGCATGGATTTGAAATGGAACAGTACCATGGTGCACCACTCTCCAGCGATGGTAAATCGAAGACGAGCCACGGTAATCCCGTTTTACCGTAAAAATCCACGTGTCGAAAAAACGAAGGGTAAAATACTTACGAGACCCGATTGAGATTCCGGTTGTCCTTTTTGGGCATTACTCTATCCGTTGATGGCTGAAAGCTGTCAAAGCCGTAGAACTCACCGTGGCCTTCGTTTTGACAGGTTATCGCTCCCGTAACCCTAAACGAGCCAGAAGTTATGGCCGTCCGAACAATCGATATCTACAGGGTGCAACATCCACGGTGCAAGGTGCAACATCCGTCCGAAATGGCGAACAATGCCGTACGACATTTAGAAATACGTGCATGGATTTGAAATGGAACAGTACCTTGGTGCACCTCTCTACAGCAATGGTAAATTGAAGACCAGCCATGGTAATCCCGTTTTACCGTAAAAATCCATGTCTCGAAAAAACGAAGGGTGAAAAAATTACGAGACCCGTTTGAGATTCGGGTTGTCCTTTTTGGGCATTAACCTATCCGTTGACGGCTGCAAGCTATCAAAGCCGTAAACCTCACAGTGGCCGTCGTTTAGACAGGTTATCGCTCCCGTAACTCTAAACGAGCCATAAGTTGTGGCCGTCCGAATAATCGATATCTGTAGGGTGCAACATCCAAGGTGCAAGGTGCAACATCCGTCCGAAATGGCGAAACAGTGCCGTCCGACTTTTAGAAATACATGCATGGATTTGAAACGGAACAGTACCATGGTGCACCACTCTCCAGCGATGGTAAAACGAAGGCCAGCCACGGTAATCCCGTTTTACCGTAAAAATCCACGTGTCGAAAAAACGAAGGGTAAAAAACTTACGAGACCCGATTGAGATTCAGGTTGTTCTTTTTAGGCATTAATCTATCCGTTGACGGCTGAAAGCCGTCAAATCCGTAGAACTCATCGTGGCCTTCGTTTTGACAAGTTATCGCTCCAGTAACTCTAAACGAGCCAGAAGTTATGGCCGTCCGAATAATCGATATCTACAGGGTGCAACATCCAAGGTGCAAGGCGCAACATCTGTCTGAAATGGCGAAATAGTGCCGTACGACTTTTAGAAATGCATGCATGGATTTGAAACAGAATAGTACCATGGTGCACCACTCTCCAGCGATGGTAAATCGAAGACCAGCCACGGTAATCCCGTTTTACCGTAAAAATCCACGTGTCGAAAAAACGAACGGTAAAAAACTTACGAGACCCGATTGAGTTTCGGCTTGTCCTTTTTGTGCATTTATCTATCCGTTGATGGCTGAAAGCGGTCAAAGCCATAGAACTCACCGTGGCCTTCGTTTTGACTGGTTATCGCTCCCGTAAATCTAAACGAGCCAGAAGTTATGGCCGTCCGAATAATCGTTATCTACGGGGTGCAACATCCACGGTGCAAGGTGCAACATCCGTCCGAAATGGCAAAACAGTGCCGTACGACTTTTAGAAATGCGTGCATGCATTTGAAACGGAACAGTACCATGATGCACCACTCTCCAGCAATGGTAAATCGAAGACCAGCCACGGTAATCCCGTTTTACCGTAAAAATCCATGTGTCTAAAAAACGAAGGGTGAAAAACTTACGAGACCCGATTGAGATTCGGGTTGTCCTTTTTGGGCATTAATCTATCCGTTGACGGCTAAAAGCTTTCAAAGCCGTAGAACTCGTCGTGGCCTTCGTTTAGACAGGTTATCGCTCCCGTAACTCTAAACGAGCCATAAGATATGGCCGTCCGAATAATCGATATCTACAGGGTGCAACATCCACGGTGCAAGGTGCAACATTCGTCCGAAATGGTGAAACAGTGTCGTCCGACTTTTACAAATACATGCATGGATTTGAAATAGAACAGTACCATGGTGTACCACTCTCCAGCGATGGTAAATCGAAGACCAACCATGGTAATCCCTTTTTACCGTAAAAATCCACGTGTCGAATAAAACAAAGGGTAAAAAACTTACGAGACCCGATTGAGATTCGGGTTGTCCTTTTTGGGTATTAATCTATCCGTTGACGGCTGAAAGCCGTCAAAGCCGTGGAACCCACCGTGGCCTTCGTTTTGACTAGTTATCGCTGCCGTAAATCTAAACGAGCCAGAAGTTATGGTCGTCCGAATAATCGTTATCTACAGGGTGCAACATCCACGGTGCAAGGTGCAACATCCGTCCAAAATGGCGAAACAGTGCCGTACAACTTTTAGAAATGCGTGCATGGATTTGAAACGGAACAGTACCATGGTGCACCACTCTCTAGAAATGGTAAATCGAAGACCAGCCACAGTATTCCCGTTTTATCGTAAAAATCCATGTGTCGAAAAAACGAAGGGTGAAAAACTTACGAGACCTGATTGAGATTCGGGTTGTCCTTTTTGGGCATTAATCTATCCGTTGACGGCTGAAAGCATTTAAAGCCGTAGAACTCACCGTGACCTTCGTTTTGACAGATTATGGCTCTCGTAACTCTAAACGAGCCAGAAGTTATGGCCGTTTGAATAATCGATATCTACAGGGTGCAACATCCACGGTGCAAGGTGCAACATCCGCCCGAAATGGCGAAACAGTGCTGTACGACTTTTAGAAATGCGTGCATGGATTTGAAACGGAACAGTACCAGGTGCATCACTCTCCAGCAATGGTAAATCGAAGAGGAGCCACGGTAATCCCGTTTTACCGTAAAAATCCATGTGTCGAAAAAACGAAGGGTGAAAAACTTACGAGACCCGATTGAGATTCGGGTTGTCCTTTTTGGGCATTAATCTATCCGTTGACGGATGAAAGCATTCAAAGCCGTAGAACTCACCGTAACCTTCGTTTTGACAGGTTATGGCTCTCGTAACTCTAAACGAGCCAGAAGTTATGGCCGTCCGAATAATCGATATCTACAGGGTGCAACATCCACGGTGCAAGGTGCAACATCCGTCCGAAATGGCGAAACAGTGTTGTACGACTTTTAGAAATGCGTGCATGGATTTGAAACGGAACAGTACCATGGTGCATCACTCTCCAGCGATGGTAAATCGAAGAGGAGCCACGGTAATCCCGTTTTACCGTAAAAATCCACGTGTCGAAAAAACGAAGGGTAAAAAACTTACGAGACCCGATTGAGATTAGCGTTGTCCTTTTTGGGCATTAATCTATCCGTTGATGGCTGAAAGCTGTCTAAGCCGTAGAACTCACCGTTTCCTTCGTTTTGACAGGTTATCGCTCTCGTAACTCTAAACGAGCCAGAAATTATGGCCGTCCGAATAATCGATATCTACACGGTGCAACATCCCCGGTGCAAGGTGCAACATCCGTCCGAAATGGCGATACAGTGCCGTACGACTTTTAGGTATGCGTGCATGGATTTGAAACGGAACAGTACCATGGTGCACCACTCTCCAGCAATGGTAAATCGAAGACCAGCCACGGTAATCCCGTTTTACTGTAAAAATACACGTGTCGAAAAAACGAAGGGTAAAAAACTTACGTGACCCGATTGAGATTCGGGCTGTCCTTTTTGGGCATTAATCTACCCGTTGACGGCTGATAGCCGTCAAAGCCGTTGAACTCTCCGTGGCCTTCGTTTTGACAGGTAATCGCTCCCGTAACTCTAAACGAGCCAGAAATTATGGCCGTCCGAATAATTGATATCTATAGGGTGCGACATCCACGGTGCAAGGTGCAACATCAGTCCGAAATGGCGAAACAGTATCGTACGACTTTTAGAAATGCGTGCATGGAATTGAAACGGAACAGTACCATGGTGCACCACTCTCCAGCGATGGTAAATCGAAGACGGGCCACGGTAATCCCGTTTTACCGTAAAAATCCACATGTCGAAAAAACGAAGGGTAAAATACTTACGAGACCCCATTGAGACTCGGGTTGTCCTTTTTGGGCATTAATCTATCCGTTGACGGCTGATAGCTGTCAAAGCCGTAGAATTCACCGTGGCCTTCGTTTAGATAGGTTATCGCTCCCGTAACTCTAAAGGAGCCATAAGTTATGGCCGTCCAAATAATCGATATCTATAGGGTGCAACATCCATGGTGCAAGGTGCAACATCCGTCCGAAATGGCGAAACAGTGTCGTCCGACTTTTAGAAATACATGCATGGATTTGAAACGGAACAGTACCGTGGTACACCACTCTCCAGTGATGGTAAATCGAAGACCAGCCACAGTAATCCTGTTTTACCGTAAAAAACCACGTGTCGAAAAAACAAAGGGTAAAAAACTTACGAGACCCGATTGAGATTCGGGTTGTTCTTTTTGGGCATTAGTCTATCCGTTGATGGCTGAAAGCCGTCAAAGCCGTAGAACTCACCGTGGCCTTCGTTTTGACAGGTTATCGCTCCCATAACTCTAAACGAGCCAGAAGTTATGGCCGTCCGAACAATCGATTTCTACAGGGTGCAACATCCACGGTGCAAAGCGCAACATCCGTCCGAAATGGCGAAACAGTGCCGTACGACTTTTAGAAATGCATGCATGGATTTGAAACGGAACAGTACCATGGTGCACCACTCTCCAGTGATGGTAAATCGAAGACCAGCCACGGTAATCTCGTTTTACCGTAAAAATCCACGTGTCGAAAAAACGAAGGGTAAAAAACTTACGAGACCCAATTGAGTTTCGGGTTGTCCTTTTTGTGCATTAATCTATCCTTTGACGGCTGAAAGCGGTCAAAGCCATAGAACTCACCGTGGCCTTCGTTTTGAATGGTTATCGCTCCCGTAACTCTAAACGAGCCAGAAGTTATGGCCGTCCAAATAATCGTTATCTACAGGGTGCAACATCCACGGTGCAAGGTGCAACATCCGTCCGAAATGGCGAAACAGTACCGTACGACTTTTAGAAATGCGTGCAAGGATTTGAAACGGAACAGTACCATGGTCTCCAGCAATGGTAAATCGAAGACCAGCCAAGGTAATCCCGTTTTACCGTAAAAATCCATGTGTCGAAAAAACGAAGGGTGAAAAACTTATGAGACCCGATTGAGATTCGGGTTGTCCTTTTTGGGCATTAATCTATCCGTTGACGGCAGAAAGTTGTCAAAGCCATAGAACTCACCGTTGCCTTTGTTTAGACAGGTTATCGCTCCGGTAACTCTAAACGAGCCATAAGTTATGGTTGTCCGAATAATCGATATCTACAGGGTGCGACATCCACGGTGCAAGGTGCAACATACGTCCGAAATGGCGAAACAGTACCGTCCGACATTTAGAAATACATGCATGGATTAGAAATGCGTGCATGGATTTGAAACGGAACAGTACCATGGTGCACCACTCTCCAGCTATGGTCGAAGACCAGCCACGGTAATCCCGTTTTACCGCAAAAATACAAGTGTCGTAAAAACGAAGGGTAAAAAACTTACGTGACCCGTTTGATATTCGGGCTGTCCTTTTTGGGCATTAATCTATCCGTTGACGGCTAAAAGCACTCAAAGCCATAGAACACACCGTGGCCTTCGTTTTGACAGGTTATGGCTCCCGTAACTCCAAACGAGCCAGAAGTTATGGCCGTTCGAATAATCGATATCTACAGGGTGCAACATCCACGGTGCAAGGTGCAACATCCGTCCGAAATGGCGAAACAGTGCCGTACGACTTTTAGAAATGCGTGCATGGATTTGAAACGGAACATTACCATGGTACACCACTCCCCAGCGATGGTAAATCGAAGACGAGCCACGGTAATCCCGTTTTACCGTAAAAATCCACGTGTCGAAAAAACGATGGGTAAAAAACTTACGAGACCTGATTGAGATTCGGGTTGTCCTTTTTGGGCATTAATCTATCCGTTGTCGGCTGAAAGCTGTCAAAGCCGTAGAACTCACCGTGCCCTTCGTTTAGACAGGTTATCGCTCCCGTAACTCTAAACGAGCCATATGTTATGGTCGTTCGAATAATCGATATCTATAGGGTGCAACATCCACGGTGCAAGGTGCAACATCCGTCCGAAATGGCGAAACTGTGCCGTCCGACTTTTGGAAATACATGCATGGATTTGAAACGGAAAAGTACCATGGTGCACCACTCTCCAGCGATGGGAAGTCTAAGACGGGCCGCGGTAATCCCGTTTTACCGTAAAATCCACGTGTCGAAAAAACGAAGGGTAAAATACTTACGAGGCCCGATTGAGATTCGGGTTGCCCTTTTTGGGCATTAATCTATCCCTTGACGGTTGAAAGCCGTCAAAGCCGTGGAACTCATCGTGGCCTTCATTTTGACAGGTTATGGATCCCGTAACTCTAAACGAGCCAGAAGTTTTGGCCGTCCGAATAATCGACATCTACAGGGTGCAACATCCACGGTGCAAGGTGCAACATCCGTCCGAAATGGCGGAACAGCGTCGTACGACTTTTAGAAATGCGTGCACGGATTTAAAACGGAACATTACCACGGTACACCACTCTCCAGCGATGGTAAATCGAAGACGAGCCACGATAATCCCGTTTTACCGTAAAAATCCACGTGTCGAAAAAACGAAGGGTAAAAAACTTACGAGACCCGATTGAGATTCGGGTTGTCCTTTTTGGGCATTAATCTATCCGTTGACGGCTGAAAGCTGTCGAAGTCGTAGAACTCACCATGGCCTTTGTTTAGACAGGTTATCGTTCCCGTAACACTAAACGAGCCAGAAGTTATGGCCGTCCGAATAATCGATATCTATAGGGTGCAACATCCACGGTGCAAGGTGCAACATCCGTCCGAAATGGTGAAACAATGCCGTCCGACTTTTAGAAATACATGCATGGATTTGAAACGGAACAGTACCATGGTACACCACTCTCCAGCGATGGTAAATCGAAGACCAGCCACGGTAGTCCCGTTTTACCGTAAAAATCCACGTGTTGAAAAAACGAAGGGTAAAAAACTTACGAGACCCGATTGAGATTGGGGTTGTCCTTTTTGGGCATTAATCTATCCGTTGACGGCTGAAAGCTGTCAAAGCCGTAGAACTCACCGTAGCCTTCGTTTTGACAGGTTATCGCTCCCATAGCTCTAAACGAGCCAGAAGTTATGGTCGTCCGAATAATCGATAACTACACAGTGCAACATCCACGGTGCAAGGTGCAACATCCGTCCGAAATGGCGAAACAGTGCCGTATGACTTTTAGAAATGCGTGCATCGATTTGAGACGGAACAGTACCATGGTGCAACACTCTCCAGCAATGGTAAATCGAAGACCAGCCAAGGTAATCCCGTTTTACCGTAAAAATACACGTGTAGAAAAAACGAAGGGTAAAAAACTTACGTGACCCGATTGAGATTCGGGCTGTCCTTTTTGGGCATTAATCTATCCGTTGACGGCTGAAAGCTTCCAAAACCGTAGAACTCATTGTGGCCTTCGTTTTGATAGGTTATGGCTCCCGTAACTCTAAACGAGCCAGAAGTTATGGCCGTCCGAATAATCGATATCTACAGGGTGCAACATCCACGGTGCAAGGTGCAACATCTGTCCGAAATGGCGAAAGAGTGCTGTACGACTTTTAGAAATGCGTGCATGGATTTAAAACGGAACATTACCACGGTACACCACTCTCCAGCGATGGTAAATCGAAGATGAGCCACGATAATCCCGTTTTACCGTGAAAATCCACATGTCGAAAAAACGAAGGGTAAAAAACTTACGAGACCCGATTGAGATTCGGGTTGTCCTTGTTGGGCATTAATCTATCCGTTCACGGCTGAAAGCTGTCGAAGTCGTAGAACTCACCGTGGCCTTTGTTTAGACAGGTTATCGCTCCCGTAACACTAAACGAGCCATAAGTTATGGCCGTCCGAATAATCGATATCTATAGGGTGCAACATCCACGGTGCAAGGTGCAACATCCGTCCGAAATGGTGAAACAATGTCGTCCGACTTTTAGAAATACATGCATGGATTTGAAACGGAACAGTACCATGGTACACCACTCTCCAGCGATGGTAAATCGAAGACCAGCCACGGTAATCCCGTTTTACCGTAAAAATCCACGTGTCGAAAAAACGAAGGTTAAAAAACTTACGAGACCCGATTGAGATTCGGGTTGTCCTTTTTGGGCATTAATCTATCCGTTGACGGCTGAAAGCTGTCAAAGCCGTAGAACTCACCTTGGCCTTCGTTTTGACAGGTTATGGCTCCCGTAACCCTAAAGGAGCCAGAAGTTATGGCCGTCCGAATAATCGATATCTACATGATGCAACATCCACGGTGCAAGGCGCAACATCCGTCCGAAATGGCGAAACAGTGCCGTACGACTTTTAGAAATGCATGCATGGATTTGAAACGGAACAGTACCATGGTGCACCACTCTCCAGCAATGGTAAATCGAAGACCAGCCACGGTAATCCCGTTTTACCGTAAAAATCCACGTGTCGAAAAAATGAAGGGTAAAAAACTTACGAGACCCGATTGAGTTTCGGGTTGTCCTTTTTGGGCATTAATCTATCCGTTGACGGCTGAAAGTGGTCAAAGCCATAGAACTCACCGTGGCCTTCGTTTTGACTGGTTATCGCTCCCGTAACTCTAAACGAGCCAGAAGTTAGGGCCGTCCGAATAATCGTTATCTACAGGGTACAACATCCACGGTGCAAGGTGCAACATCCGTCCGAAATGGCGAAACAGTGTCGTACGACTTTTAAAAATGCGTGCATGGATTTGAAACGGAACAGTACCATGGTGCACCACTCTTCAGCAATGGTAAATCGAAGACCAGCCACGGTAATCCCGTTTTACCGTAAAAATCCATGTGTCGAAAAAACGAAGGTTGAAAAACTTACGAGACCCGATTGAGATTCGGGTTGTCCTTTGTTTGCGCAAAAAATGGACAAACACCTCCAATCCGTATAATTTAGTTGATTATATGTTATTTTCAAGGTTTTAGGTTACTTATGCAAATATGAAAAAAGCAGGGGCTAAACTGTAAAAGACACAGATTTATAGTCGTTCGGCCAGAACGTGCCTACGTCCACTTTATATGTTATTCTCCTTTTCCTTTCAGATTACAAGTACAAAGCTTTGTATACAAGCATGTGAAAGTTGTTTGAAAGTTCCTTCCTTGCTTGAGCTTTCAAACTTGTCTGCTATTGTTTTACCCCTGCCCCTCTATTTATGGAGTGAGGCTGGAGGCAGGGGTCTGGGATGTATATAGCTGCTGGTGGGCCTGGGCTGAAGCAATCTGGACTGGCACATCTGGTTCGGTGGCAGGAGATGAATGGATCGGTAGGGCTTTGGTTCGGAGGTAAGTGATTCGATGTTGCGTGGAGATGGAGGCTTGGATCGGCATCTTTGGACTTGGGAGTTTGGTCCGGCAATTGGTTGATCCGGTGTTGAGATGGAGGTGAGATTGGTTCGGCAGGGAGTTGGGTTCAGTGGTGAGTATGTTGGGTTCTGGTCCGGTAGTGGAGGGATGTCATTGGTTCTGTAGTGGAGGAGTATATTTGGGACCGGTGATGCAAGTGGTCCGGTCTTGGTGGGAGAGGGTTTGGTTCGGCCTCCCTGGATATGGTTGATTCGGTGAAGGCGCGCGGAACCCTGGTTCGGCATCGGTGAGGCATGCTGGTTCGGTGATTGCGATGGAAGGAGCCTGGTTCGGTTATGGGGGAGATGGTTGGAGGTTTGGCTCCTTCTTTCCCTTTGGTTCAATGGGGTTGGAAACACACCCAACATTTGCCCCCCAAAGTGGGGCATATGCCGGCATATGTCGCGCTTTGTTTCCCTAGAGTTGAGATTCCTCGTCTGGCGTCGGGGGTGACGAACAGGCTTCTAGCGCCGAACCATCCGGTCCGGTCGTTGTCGCTTGCTTATATATAGGGGCTGCACCCCTTCGTTACTCCTTACCGTACGAAGAGAGCCGAATCAAACTGCGTGCCGAGTCAAACGAGTGCCGAATCAAGAGATTGCCGAATCAAACGAGTGCCGAATATATCCCTTGCCGAATCTGTTTCGTACCGAACCAGGTATACATTCTCTCGTCGAACGACCACAAATGGCTTTTAATGCCGAACGCTTCTTCGTGTTGCTCTATCGAATGGGCTTGTGCCGAATGGACCTAATCCCGAATGAAACATGGAAGCATTTGGCACCGAATGGACTTGACAACTATTTGTTTATATTCCCATATTCCTCGTTTTAATATAATGTTTTTCTTGTGCCGCAGATAAATGTCTCGCAAAGCAGAAACTCGATCAGATAGAAAGAAGTCCAAGGATAGAGAAGAGCCTTCTTCCGTGCCCCCAGCCCAACGAGGACAGGAGCGACATGGACCTGCCACGAGGTCGTTAGTGGATGGGTATGGTCCCCAGGAACATCTGGTCTCCCCTCCTGATTGCTTTCCTAGCTCCCTAAAGGAGGAGCAACTTGATGTTATATCTCGTTCCTTCGGGATAGATAGAGCGCTTATGCGGTTGCCGGGGAACGGAGTGATGCCGTACAATCCCCCGGAAGGATATTTTGCGTACAGTAGGTACCACTGCATGTGTGGTGCTATCCCGCCTCTCAACGCCTGGATAGTTAGCTTTATCACATATCTGAAGGTGGCTCCATTCCAGCTTCAGCCTAACTCCCACGCCATTCTGGTGAGTCTTTTCGTCATCTTTCAGAGGAGATATGGGCGTCCCCCTTCCAACCGGGAGATCCGGTATCTGTACAACTTGAGAGGCTACAAGAAGGGGTCTCCATATATCAGTTTGGAAGCGACCGTGCCCTTCAAGCCTGTTCTGGATCTGTACTCGAAGCTCAGTATGTTCAAGAAGGAATGGTTTTTTTATTAGGGATGACTCTGTTTCTTTCTGCCTTTTCACTTCCAGCTGTAAGTTGAACTTCATTTATATTTTCCTTGTCCCGATCACAAAGCTTCTTCTTATATGCTTTTATTTCTTGCTAGCGACAGGTGGTTTTGCGGTCGTGGAGACTGATCCCTTGGCTCGGATGGCTACTGAAATAAAGGCCATTTCGGGAAGGGATAGATCGGCCTCTTACTTGATCAGGAACGCCACTCTCCTGGAGTATAACTTGATTCTGCCACATCAATCTGTGGTTAAACAGAGAGATACAGCCGAGGAGAGGGCTGCTAAAGCTAAGGATGGGGTTACTGCGAAGAGTAGCAAGAAGAGACCTTTCTCGGTGCCTCCTGCCGTTGGGGGAAAGAAGCTTAAAAAGTCTGATGGACCCTCTCCCAGTACATGTCCAGATATTCCGGAGGAGGAAGGTGGAGAGGAGGAAAGAGACGAAGAGGAGAGCGGAGGAGATGGAGAAGGTGAAGGACAGGGTGGTAGTGGTGCTGGTGTCTTAACTTCCGGGCAAGTAGGGGAGCTTCAGGAGTGGACGGATGAGGCTCTCCGTCAAGCTTTCGGGGAATCAGAGGGGGATCGGATTTGGCGGAGAAGGTGAAGAGGACTGGCAAGGCCGGGGCTTACGCCGATCCATCCCCTAAGAGCTCCTCGGCTAGGGTGACTCCGGCAGTGCAAGGTGAACTTTTAACTTCTGCAGACTCCATTTATGACAGGGACTTTGGAATATTTTATGGCTCTCTCCCGTCCTGGGATGAAATCCATGACTTATTGCAGGATCCTATTCCTCCGCAGGGTTTGTATAATAAACGTGTTTTCTCATTCCTTTTAACTAAACATATTTCTCGGATTATGGACCATTGTATGTTCGTAACACTTGTTCTTTATTACAGGGTGTTATCACATTTTTTGGTCAAAACTGGAATATCAACGAATTGGCATGGAATTATGAATATCGGGATTGGAGATCGGTTGGAATCAAGGCTACGATCGATATCGTCAAAATTTTGTTGAACTCCGATCGGGACGAAATTGATTGGAGATGATGATAAGGATTAGAAAAGGCTATGTTTCAAATTTCAGGTTAATCGGAGGTCGTATGAAGAAAATATGATGGATTCAAGGTAGGAAAGGAATGTTGTTCGAATCCATCAAGGTGGTGCTCGGTTCGAATCCATCGGATTCGAACCCATCAGGTTCGCATTGATCGAAGGCATGATGCAGAGACGGTTCGAATCGATACGGTTCGTATCGATCAACGTAGGTTCGGCTTGGTGAAGTTCGTATCGATGGTGGTTCGAATCGATGAAGTTCGCATCGATCAGAAGAGGAGGGGAGTCGCCTTCATGGATTCGAAGGAGGGGAGTCGGCTTCATGGATTCGAAGGAGGGGAGTCGGCTTCGTGGATTCGAAGAAGGGGAGTCAGCTTCATGGATTCAAGGCGATGGATTCGAAGGGGAATGGATTCGAAGAGGACGGACTCGAGTGAGATGGATTCGGAGAAGATGGATTCGAGGGGGATGGATTCGAAGGGAGTGGGTTCGATGTATAGGTTCGAACCCAGACAGAACACACGAAGTTCTGAATTTGAATTGATCATATCTTCCAAACCGTCGATCCAAATGCTATGAAATTTTCACAGGAGCTTCCATACATGTTGAAGAATGTTCTCACCAAATTTCTGCTCAATTGGATGATTTCTTGATCGATTCGAACCTTACTTCGAATCGATACCAAGGTGGGCCCGGACCTCTAGATTTCGGGCATGTGGGCCCCTTCACGTGCCTGAAGCGGTCTTCCCGGATTTTAGGAGAAATATCAGCCTCCTACGCTTATAAATAGAGCCCCTGGTCATTCAGAAAAGGGGTCGGAGATTTTAGAGAAAGAAAGCACGCTCGGACGCTGCCAGAATCATTCCATATCATCATTGCTGCTATTTATTTCAAGTATTGGACTTTGTAACTGCTGTAATCATTTGTAATGATCAAGGATAATCAATAAAAGGATAAAAACTTTGGAGTGGACGTAGGCCAGAGATAGCCGAACCACTATAAAACTTGTGTCTCTGTTCTTTACTTTGGGATTATTGTTTAATATTTGCTGAGATCTGAGATCTGTGTTTGAATATTGTTGATTTATATTCATACACTGGTGCTTTCACGGTATTCGAGGTTTGTGACCAATTTTGGCACATACACTTTAGTGCTTTCATTGAGAAAGACTAGCACCGCTACATCGGATTTGAAAGTTGGATTTGAAGATCTTAAAAAGTTTGGATTCAAGGACAATGACTAGACAAAATAGTAGAAGACAAAGGGCTGAGCGAAGCCAACAGGAAGGAAGTCAACAAGCATCCTCCGGAGCTGGGAAGGACAGGCTTCAATCTACGTAACCCGGGATGAAATGGAGGCTATGGCAAACTCTTTGCAGGAGAGATTGTTAAAGAACCAACAGGAAATGATGCAGACTTTATTTGAGCAAATGAGAGCTGCAGGGATGCAGAACTTAGGAACAGCTACAACCGCTGTGGATGCAGGACAGGGGACTAGGGTCGTGGAACCCAATGGAGGACGAGATACGGAGCCAGAAGGCAATCAACAAGGGCTTGGGGGCAGGCCCACGAGATCCAATACAGGTGGACCTGTGGAAGGAATTCAACAGGCTAGAGCTAACATTGCTCCTAGTGAGCCACACGAAGAATATGTACCAGAGTTCCCTCGGGGGCATTGGAGGCAACCCCCAACAGACAATACCGGATTAGCGGAAATTATCAGAAGAACTGTGCGGGGTGGTTTGACCAACAGAGACTTGGAAGGAGTGAATAGGAGTCCGTTCGCTCAGGAAATAAGGATGGCTCAGAATCCACCTAAGTTTAAGCTACCTAGCGTGGAGGTATATGATGGTAAGGCAGACCCAACTGATCACTTGATGAGGTACACCAGACATATGGAGGTGCTGGGGGCATCGGAAGAAGTGATGGCCCGATGTTTCCCTTTGTATCTGACGGATTTAGCTGCAACGTGGTTTAGGCAGCTGGGAGAAGGATCTATCAGGACTTGGAGGGAATTGGTGGAAAAGTTTTTGGGACAGTTTCAGGTTCACGTCAAGAGGCTGAAGAATGTGATGACATTGACATCAGTGAAGCAAAGGATGGATGAATCGCTTAGAGCTTTTCTAACTCGATTCAGTGCGGCAGTCGCTTCAGTGGATCGGCCTGATCCATCGATGGTTTTAATGGCAGCATTATCAGGAGTCAGCAAGGATTCGGATTTCAAGGTATCTCTGATACGAGATCCCCTACAGGATCTCGACGAATTCTTTCACGAGGCAGAAAGGTTCCTTCGGCAGGAGGATGCGAGTACAGATTTAAAAGTGAAAAAGGTTAGTGCAATCGAGGTTGGAGCAATATCCAGCGGTGGTTCGGATAAAGACAAAGGAAAAAGGAAATTGGATAATGATTCTGGAAACGCTAGGAAGCGATGGAAGGATCCAAAGTTTTCCACATACACAGGATTGAACGAGACGCTGGAGCGGATATACATGGATACTCGAAATCGCCTTCCCTACCGGAGGCCAGCCAGGAGAGAGCCTTCTGAACGAGTGAGGGCATCAAGGAGGCATTGTCTCTTCCATGACTTAGACGGACATGACACCAACAGCTGCAGGCACTTGAAGGATATAATCGAGGAGCATGTAAGGAATGGACAGTTACAACAGTATGTCGGAGCTCGGAATGCAACGGTGGACCAGGAGCAACCACCGACAACCTCTCACCGTGATGATGGGAGACCCAGGGATGGTGGTCGATTGATCATCCACTAATCAGGATAATATGGAATAAGTAACGAACTATTAGCAAGCAACCAAGTCATTTACACATGTACGGGGACGGAGATAGCCCCTAGGCATGCTCTGAATGATGATAAACTGCAACGCTATGGTTTGTGAAATCTATCTTTTGCTTTTGGATTGGACACTACTTTTCTTTTCGGATTTTGGTTTTGGAGTTTGGATTGAGCTCCTGGTTTTGCTTTCTTTGGATTTAGATTTTTCTTTGGATGATTGTTTCCGGTTTTGAATGCTGGTTTGGTTTTCTGGTTTTTTGGTTTTGGGTTTGTATTTTTAGGTTTGGATGTTGGATTGGATTTTGATTGGATTTTCATCTGGTTTTTGATAAATGGTCGTCGGGTATGGATTATGCCTTGCAAGGGGTGAGTCACTTTGCCCGAACGTGGTAAATTGACTCATTCAGGTCGTCGAGTATGGACTATGCTCGGCAAGGGTCCGGAGTGACCAAGATTCGGCCTAGGACTTAGGCCCTGTATTATCAATTGTTATTTTCAGGTCGTTGAGTATGGACTATGCTCAACAAGGGTCCGAAGAGACCAGGATTCGGTTTAGGACTTAAGCTATGGCATTACACAACGTCCAGGGACACTGGACCAAGGTCGTCAAGTGTGGATTACACTTGGCAAGAACCCGGAGAGGTTAGCTTAACGTCCAGGGACACTGGACCAAGATCATCAAGTGTGGATTATGCTCGACAAGAACACGATGAGGCTAGCTTAACATCCAGGGACACTGGATCACGATCGTTAGGTGTAGATTGCACTTGGCAAGAGCCCGGAGAGGTTATGGATTTGAATATCGACCCGGAGAGGTCCTGGATTCGGTTATTGGTTATTGAATAAGGATGGATTGGGACTTTGTTGTCGAGTTCGAATGGATATGGAATTGGCTAAGGCTTTGGTTACGGGATTTGGAATCGGGCATCGACTCGAAGCAGTCAAGGATGATATACTCTGGCATTGTGGCTATGGACTTTGGATATTAGATTCGAAACTATTCAAAACACACCTTTTTATCACAAGGCATGTTTTGGGGGGCAAAATGTTATCCCATTTTTTGGTCAAAACTGGAATATCAACAAATTGGCATGCAATTATGAATATCGGGATTGGAGATCGGTTGGAATCAAGGCTACGACCGATATCGTCAAAATTTTGTTGAACTCCGATCAGGACGAAATTGACTGGAATGATGATAAGGATTAGGAAAGGCTATGTTTCAAATTTCAGGTTAATCGGAGTTCGTATGAAGAAAATATGATGGATTCAAGGTAGGAAAGGAATGTTGTTCGAATCCATCAAGGTGGTGCTCGGTTCGAATTAATCCATCAACGAAGGGTAAAAAACTTACGAGACCCGATTGAGATTCGGGTTGTCCTTTTTGGGCATTAATCTACCCATTGAGGGCTGAAAGCTGTCAAAGCCGTAGAACTCACCGTGGCCTTCGTTTAGATTGGTTATCTCACCCGTAACTCCAAACGAGCCATAAGTTATGGCCGTCCGAATAATCGATATCTATAGGGTGCAACATCGACGGCGCAAGGTGCAACATCCGTCCGAAATAGCGAAACAGTGTCGTCCGACTTTTAGAAATACATGCATGGATTTGAAACAGAATAGTACCATGGTACCACTCTCCAGCGATGGTAAATCGAAGACCAGCCACGGTAATCCCGTTTTACCGTAAAAATCCACGTGTCGGAAAAACGAAGGGTAAAAAACTTATAAGACCCGATTGAGATTCGGGTTGTCCTTTTTGGGCATTAATCTATCCGTTGACGGCTGGAAGCTGTCAATGCCGTAGAACTCACCGTGGCCTTCGTTTTGACAAGTTATCGCTCCCGTAACTTTAAACGAGCCAGAAGTTATGGCCGTCCGAATAACCGATATCTACAGGGTGCAACATCCACGGTGCAAGGCGCAACATCCGTCCGAAATGGCGAAACAGTGCCGTACGACATTTAGAAATGCATGCATGGATTTGAAATGGAACAGTACCATGGTGCACCACTCTCCAGCGATGGTAAATCGAAGACCAGCCACGGTAATCCCGTTTTACCGTAAAAATTCACGTGTCGAAAAAACGAAGGGTAAAAAACTTACGAGACCCGATTGAGTTTCGGGTTGTCCTTTTTGGGCATTAATCTATCCGTTGACGGCTGAAATCGGTCAAAGCCATAGAACTCACCGTGGCCTTCGTTTTGACTGGTTATCGCTGCCGTAACTCTAAACGAGCCAGAAGTTATGGCCGTCCGAATAATCGTTATCTACAGGGTGCAACATCCACGGTGCAAGTGAAACATCCGTCCGAAATGGCGAAACTGTACCATACGACTTTTAGAAATGCGTGCATGGATTTGAAACGGAATAGAACCATGGTGCACCACTCTCCAGCAATGGTAAATCGAAGACCAGCCACGGTAATCCCGTTTTACCGTAAAAATACATGTGTCGAAAAAACGAAGGGTGAAAAACTTACGAGAACCGATTGAGATTCGGGTTGTCCTTTTTGGGCATTAATCTATCGGTTGACGGCTGAAAGCTGTCAAAGCCGTAGAACTCACCGTGGCCTTCGTTTAGACGAGTTATCGCTCCAGTAACTCTAAACGAGCCATAAGTTATGGCCGTCCGAATAATCGATATCTACAGGGCGCAACATCCACGGTGCAAGGTGCAACATTCGTCCGAAATGGCGAAACAGTGTCGTCCGACTTTTAGAAATACATGCATGGATTTGAAACGGAACAGTACCATGGTGCACCACTCTCCGGCGATGGTAAATCGAAGACCAGCCACGGTAATCCCGTTTTACCGTAAAAATTCACGTGTCGAAAAAACGAAGGGTAAAAAACTTACGAGACACGATTGAGATTCGGGTTGTCCTTTTTGGGCATTAATCTATCCGTTGACGGCTGAAAGCTTTCAAAGCCGTGGAACTCACCGTGGCCTTCGTTTTGATAGGTTATGGCTCCTGTAACTCTAACGAGCCAGAAGTTATGGACGTCCGAATAATCGATATCTACAGGGTGCAACATCCACGGTGCAAGGTGCAACATCCGTCCGAAATGGCGGAACAGTGCCGTACAACTTTTAGAAATGCGTGCATGGATTTGAAACGGAACAGTACCATGGTGCACCACTCTCCAGCGATGGTAAATCAAAAATGAGCCATCGTAATCCCGTTATACCGTAAAAATCCACGTGTCGAAAAAACGAAGGGTAAAAAACTTACGAGACCCGATTGAGATTCGGGTTGTCCGTTTTGGGCATTAGTCTATCCGTTGACGGCTGAAAGCTTTCAAAGCCGTAGAACTCATCGAGGCCTTCATTTTGACAAGTTATGACTTTTGAAAATCTAAACAAGCCAGAAGTTTTGGCCGTCCGAATAATTGATATCTACAGGGTGCAACGTCCACGGTGCAAGGTGCAACATCCGTCCGAAATGGCGAAACAGTGTCGTACGACTTTTAGAAATGCGTGCATGGATTTGAAACGGAACAGTACCATGGTGCACCACTCTACAGCGATGGGAAGTCGAAGACGGGCCACGGTAATCCCGTTTTACCGTAAAAATCCACGTGTTGAAAAAACGAAGGGTAAAAAACTTACGAGACCCGATTGAGATTCGGGTTGTCCTTTTTGGGCATTAATCTATCCGTTGACGGCTTAAAGCTGTCAAAGCCGTAGAACACACCGTGGCCTTCGTTTTGACAGGTTATCGCTCCCGTAACTCTAAACGGGCCGTAAGTTATGGCCGTCCGAATAATCGATATCTACACGGTGCAACATCCACGGTGCAAGGTGCAACATCCGTCCGAAATTGCGAAACAGTGCCGTACGACTTTTAGAAATGCGTGCATGGATTTGAAATGGAACAGTACCATGGTGCACTACTTCCAGCAACGGTAAATCGAAGACTAGCCATGGTAATCCTGTTTTACTGTAAAAATACACATGTCGAAAAAATGAAGGGTAAAAAACTTATGTGACCCGATTGAGATTCGGGCTGTCCTTTTTGGGCATTAATCTATCCGTTGACGGCTGAAAGCTGTCAAAGCCGTAGAACTCACTGTGGCCTTCGTTTTGACAGGTTATGGCTCCCGTAACTCTAAACGAGCCAGAAGTTATGGCCGTCCGAATAATCGATATCTACAGGGTGCAACACCCACGGTGCAAGGTGCAACATCCGTCCGAAATGGCGAAACAGTGCCGTACGACTTTTAGAAATGCGTGCATGGATTTGAAACGGAACAGTACCATGGTGCACCACTCTCCAGCAATGGTAAATCGAAGACCAGCCACGGTAATCCCGTTTTACCGTAAAAATCCATGTGTCGAAAAAACGAAGGGTGAAAAACTTACGAGATCCGATTGAGATTCGGGTTGTCCTTTTTGGGCATTAATCTATCCGTTGACGGCTGAAAGCTGTTAAAGCCGTAGAACTCACCGTGGCTGTGACGACCGCCCATGACTCCCGCACTGAAACAAGAGAATGGTGCGCTGAAAGGCGTGCCAGGCAGCCATGGACGATAGTCAGGGTAAGATAAAACAGAAACTCTATCGTATTACTCACAGCGCATGGATAAAATACAATAGAAAATATATACATAGTGAAGCTCTATAGAACAGAAGTCTCATCATATAAACTCATAATAGTTTTGTACAATCATCTGAATAGTCAATACATCAAGCCTCACTACATAACACTCAGAGTATCAAACAAACAGCGGAATATCCAGTACATATAGTAAGAAAACAATATGCAAAAGCTTCCAGCTCGTCTTCGTCATCAACAGCGTTGGTAGCCAAGAACAGCACCTGTCACCTGCTACCTAGTCTACCCATCCCAACATGGATGAACAGCCCAAGGTAATAAGAGTTGAACATAAAACCTTGAGTCAGACAACAGTCTTAGTGAGCAGTAAATTAACTATCAAACATACCAAAAGAGCATAAAGGACAAAAGGAATAGGAACTCAACCATCCCACTCCACCTCATTCTACAGTGATAGCCCCTAGACCCACTAAGCATAAACAAGCATAGCAAAGCAGACAATTTAAGTAAAGTAATTATCACTCGAGTCAAGGTCGATGTTTTCCAAATATAAACCCCCAAGGCCTAAACCAAGATCAGATAAGCACCCAGAAAACACCGCTCTTGAGGCCGAATGATGATACAATCAAACATCCATGACTCTGGCTATCACTGTTATCATTGCCTTGAATTCACCGTTAGTTGAATGACCGCCTGTCAAGGGCCAATGGTAACCCCGGTTCTAGATAAACTCTGCACGTCAACGTGACCCGTGCCTAGGACTTACCTACTCTGCCCAGAGTACTCGACCACCTACCTGTAGTCTTTTGGGTGTCCCGACTACCTACCTGTAGTCGTTTGGGCGCCCCATGTACTCTTGCTTTGAATTTACTAGAACCTTCAACAATAATGAAATCCAAGCCTCCTAGTCATCCTCCTCGACGACTATTCTCATACTAGCCCAAGCTACTTCTCGAGAAATCCATTATCAACCAACACGAACCATCCCTCGAGTTATCAACATGCTTGGGATGATCCCGTCTGGATTAAACCAAGGCTTTCGCACCAGGCTTTGCTCCATCGTATCATAGCAAAGTCCTATCTCAACATCATGGTTTGCTTCATCACATCATAGCAAAGTCCATCATCAAATCTATCCATATGAGCTTCCACATCCGCTTCATATGCCACAAGCAGCTTTCACCATTCAATAGCCTTTCCACTTAGCTTTTGAATCATCTTCGGCCAACTTGTCCAAATCAACTATTAGCTAATTTGAAACAATCAAATCAATCATATCAATCGTTAATCCAAGCAATCAAACATTCAAACAAGATCTAATAAGCAATCATACAGGAAATGGCAATTTGGTAATTAAAGTGTCCAAATCTAACTAGTATGAATCATAGGCAAATGTCTCTATAACTTGATGAATGAACTTGCATAAGTGAACATGTACTAAAATAGATATCAAACTTCATAGGTGATAGATCTACATGCAGACTTAAGGAAAATGCAAGAAATCGCTATCTTTAACACATAAACAAGCCACCAATCCAATATACTCCCTTGGGTCCGTGTGAGAGATAACTACCACTCACCGAATCACCTAAACACCCCAAAAACAACCAACTCCAGATCTGGACAGCAAAGAACTAAGCTTGATCCGGCAAAATCTCGCTTTAATCGAAGAAATCTCTCTTTGTTGGATGAAGATCTTCAACTTTGGCTCTTGGATCTTCGATTTGATCTTCAATTTAGGTGGAAGGAATCACTAGATTAGAGTGGAGAAAAGAAGTGAAGAAGTGTTGTAGTCGAGCTCTCAAAATGGCAGCACTTCGTCGCTTCAAAATCCGGTACCAAAAAGTGAACCAAACCCCTCTATTTATAGGCTGAAATCTACCTGAGTCGTCGCCCCTTGAGTCGCCCACGACCTAACCTATGAGTCATCCACGACTCAACAGACCCCACGGCTTACGACCTAACAGGGGCCGCGACTTAACACTTCAAGCAACCTACAGACTCGAGTCAACGACTTAACCCAGACATGACCGACGACTTATCAACACTGCCGTGTTTTCCTAAGTCTTAAGCCGTATGGACGACTCAACGACTCAACCCCAAGGCCGACTCAACACAGGCACGACTCAACACAGGATCACACGACTTAACTATGAGACGACCTAAAACACACACGACTCAAGCCTTAGGTCGTTCACGACCTGACACTAAGCCGACCCAACGACTCAACGAAGCCATGACCTATCACTAAGTCGTTCACACGACTCAGTGACCTAACTACAACACATACCAACCACTAGGTCACTACTTCCTATAGGTCGGTCACGACTCATCTCCTTAACCCGCTAACTACCTTAAGCCGGCAAACACCTTAAGTCGGCTAATCCCCTAAGCCGTTAACCTACTGAGTCGCTAGCTACTGTAGGTCGTCCCAATCCTTAGACCGCTAACCCTTAAGTCGGCCAGTTCCTATAAGTCGTTTATGACTTAAAACCCCAGTGACTCACTAACTCGTTAACAATTTATCCCTTAACTCGTTAACTCGTTCCAGCCCCTAAGTCGCTAACTCCACTAACCCGCTGATTCTTAGGTCGTTAACTCGTGCCACGAGCTAATTAAGGTTGCTCAAAACACTTAGGTCATAACAGCCAACTTGTAATTCCTTAAGTCGTCAACTACGACCTAAGCTAACCCATTAACTCGTAACCCGTACAAGACCTATCCCTATACGAGTTAGCTTCCCTATCTAACCTCCTTACGACCCAAACAACACACGAGTTATACTCCCATACGGCTTACTCTATGGATGACACCACAACACTAATGACCTATAAATTCTACGATTTATCGACACGTAAAAATACGGGTCGTTACAGTGGCCTTCGTTTAGACGGGTTATCGCTCCGGTAACTCTAAACGAGCCATAAGTTATGGCCGTCCGAATAATCGATATCTACAGGGTGCAACATCCACGGTGCAAGGTGCAACATCCGTCCGAAATGGCGAAACAGTGTCGTCCGACTTTTAGAAATACATGCATGGATTTGAAACGGAACAGTACCATGGTGCACCACTCTCCAGCGATAGTAAATCGAAGACCAGCCACGGTAACCCCATTTTACCGTAAAAATCCACGTGCCGAAAAAACGAAGGGTAAAAAACTTACGAGACCCGATTTTGTCCTTTTTGGGCATTAATCTATCCGTTGACGGCTAAAAGCGGTCAAAGCCATAGAACTCACCGTGGCCTTCGTTTTGACTGGTTATCGCTCCCGTAACTCTAAACGAACCAGAAGTTATGGCCGTCCGAATAATCGTTATCTACAGGGTGCAACATCCACGGTGCAAGGTGAAACATCCGTCCGAAATGGCGAAACAGTGCCGTATGACTTTTAGAAATGCGTGCATGGATTTGAAACAGAACAGAACCATGGTGCACCACTCTCCAGCGATGGTAAATCGAAGACCAGCCACGGTAATCCCGTTTTACCGTTAAAATCCACGTGTCAAAAAAAAGAAGGGTAAAAGACTTACGAGACCCGATTGAGATTGGGGTTGTCCTTTTTGGGCATTAATCTATCCGTGGATGGCTGAAAGCCGTCAAAGCCGTAGAACTCACCGTGGCCTTCGTTTTGACCGGTTATGGGTCCCGTAACTCTAAACGAGCCAGAATTTATGGCCGTCCGAATAATCGATATCTACACGGTGCAACATCCACGGTGCAAGTTGCAACATCCGTCCGAAATGACGAAACAGTGCCATACGACTTTTAGAAATGCATGCATGGATTTGAAACGGAACAGTACCATGGTGCACCACTCTCCAGCGATGGTAAATCGAAGACCAGCCACGGTAATCCCGATTTACCGTAAAAATACACGTGTCGAAAAAACGAAGGGTAAAAAACTTACGTGACCCGATTGAGATTCAGGCTGCCTTTTTGGGCATTAATCTATCCGTTGACGGCTAAAAGCTGTCAAAGCCGTAGAACTCACTGTGGCCATAGTTTTGACAGGTTATGGCTCCCTTAACTCTAAACGAGCCAGAAGTTATGGTCGTCCGAATAATCGATATCTACCGGGTGCAACATCCACGGTGCAAGGTGCAACATCCGTCCGAAATGACGAAACAGTGTCGTACGACTTCTAGAAATGCGTGCATGGATTTGAAACGGAACATTACCATGGTACACCACTCTCCAGCGATGGTAAATCGAAGAGGAGCCACGGTAATCCCGTTTTACCGTAAAAATCCACGTGTCGAAAAAACGAAGGGTAAAAAACTTACGAGACCCGATTGAGATTCGGGTTGTCCTTTTTGCGCATTAATCTATCCGTTGACGGCTGAAAGCTGTCAAAGCCGTAGAAATCACCGTGGCCTTCGTTTAGACAGGTTATCGCTCCCGTAACTCTAAACGAGCCATAAGTTATGGTCGTCCGAATAATCGATATCTATAGGGTGCAACATCCACGGTGCAAGGTGCAACATCCGTCCGAAATGGCGAAACAGTGCCGTCCGACTTTTAGAAATACATGCACAGATTTGAAACGGAATAGTACCATGGTGCAACACTCTCCAGCGTTGGTAAATCGAAGACCAGCCACGGTAATCCCGTTTTACCGTAAAAATCCACGTGTCGAAAAAACGAAGGGTAAAAAACTTACGAGACCCGATTGAGATTCGGGTTGTCCTTTTTGGGCATTAATCTATCCGTTGACGGGTGAAAGCTGTCAAAGCCATGGAACACACCGTGGCCTTCGTTTTGACAGGTTATGGCTCCCGCAATTCTAAACGAGCCACAAGTTATGGCCGTCCGAATAATCGATATCTACAGGGTGCAACATCCACGGTGCAAGGTGCAAATCCGTCCGAAATGGCAGAACAGTGCCGTACGACTGTTAGAAATGCGTGCATGGATTTGAAACGGAACAGTACCATGGTGCACCACTCTCCAGCGATGGTAAATCGAGGACGAGCCACGGTAATCCCATTTTACTGTTAAAATCCGGCGTCGAAAAAACGAAGGGTAAAAAACTTACGAGACCCGATTGAGATTGGGGTCGTCCTTTTTGGGCATTAATCTATCCGTTGACGGCTGAAAGCTGTCAAAGCCGTGGAACTCACCGTGGCCTTCGTTTTGAAAGGTTATCGCTCCCGTAAATCTAAACGAGCCAGAAGTTATGGCCGTCCGAATAATCAATATCTACACGGTGCAACATCTATGGTGCAAGGTGCAATATCCGTCCGAAATGGCGAAACAGTGTCGTACGACTTTTAGAAATGCGTGCATAGATTTGAAACAGAACAGTACCATGGTGCACCACTATCCAGCAATGGTAAATCGAAGACCAGCCACGGTAATCCCGTTTTACCGTAAAAATACACGTGTCGAAAAAACGAATGGTAAAAAACTTACGTGACCCGATTGAGATTCGGGCTGTCCTTTTTGGGCATTAATCTATCCGTTGACGGCTGAAAGCTGTCAAAGCCGTAGAACTTACTGTGGCCTTCGTTTTGACAGGTTATGGCTCCCGTAACTCTAAACGAGCCAGAAGTTATGGCCGTCTGAATAATCGATATCTACAGGGTGCAACATCCACGGTGCAAGGTGCAACATCCGTCCGAAATGGCGAAACAGTGCCATACGACTTTTAGAAATGCGTGCATGGATTTGAAACGGAACATTACCATGGTACACCACTCTCCAGCGATGGTAAATCGAAGACGGGCCACGGTAATCCCGTTTCACCGTAAAAATCCACGTGTCGAAAAAACGAAGGGTGAAAAACTTACGAGACCCGATTGAGATTCGGGTTGTCCTTTTTGGGCATTAATCTATCCGTTGACGGCTGAAAGCGGTCAAAGCCGTAGAACTCACCGTGGCCTTCGTTTAGACAATTTATCGCTCCCGTAACTCTAAACGAGCCATAAGTTATGGCCGTCCGAATAATAGATATCTATAGGGTGCAACATCCACGGTGCAAGGTGCAACATCCGTCTGAAATGGGGAAACAGTGCCGTCCGACTTTTAGAAATACATGCATGGATTTGAAATGGAATAGTACCATGGTGCACCACTCCCCAGCGATGGTAAATCGAAGACCAGCCACGGTAATCCCGTTTTACCGTAAAAATCCACGTGTCGAAAAAACGAAGGGTAAAAAACTTACGAGACCCGATTGAGATTCGGGTTGTCCTTTTTTGGCATTAATTATCCGTTGACGGATGAAAGCTGTCAAAGCCGTAGAACTCACCGTGGCCTTCGTTTTGACAGGTTATCGCTCCCGTAACTCTAAACGAGCCAGAAGTTATGGTCGTCCGAATAATCGTTATCTACAGGGTGCAACATCCACGGTGCACGGTGCAACATCCGTCCGAAATGGCGAAACAGTGCCGTACGACTTTTAGAAATGCGTGCATGGATTTGAAAAGGAACAGTACCATGGCGCACCACTCTCCAGCAATGGTAAATCGAAGACCAGCCACGGTAATCCCGTTTTACCGTAAAAATCCATGTGTCGAAAAAACGAAGGTTGAAAAACTTACGAGACCCGATTGAGATTCGGGTTGTCCTTTTTGGTCATTAATCTATCCGTTGACGGCTGAAAGCTGTCAAGGCCGTAGAACTCACCGTGGCCTTCGTTTAGACGGGTTATCGCTCCGGTAACTCCGAACGAGCCATAAGTTATGGTCGTCCGAATAATCGATATCTACAGGGTGCAACATCCACGGTGCAAGGTGCAACATCCGTCCGAAATTGCGAAACAGTGCCGTCCGACTTTTAAAAATACATGCATGGATTTGAAACGGAACAGTACCATGGTGCCCCACTCTCCAGCGATGGTAAATCGAAGACCAGCCACGGTAATCCCGTTTTACCGTAAAAATCCTCGTGTCGAAAAAACGAAGGGTAAAAAACTTACGAGACCCGATTGAGATTGGGGTTGTCCTTTTCGGTCATTAATCTATCTGTTGACGGTTGAAAGCTGTCAAAGCCGTAGAACTCACTGTGGCCTTCGTTTTGACAGGTTATGGGTCCCGTAACTCTAAACGAGCCATAAGTTATGGCCGTCCGAATAATCGATATCTACACGGTGCAACATCCGTCCGAAATGGCGAAACAGTGCCGTACGACTTTTAGAAATGCGTGCATGGATTTGAAACGGAATAGTACCATGGTGCACCACTCTCCATCAATGGTAAATCGAAGACCAGCCAAGGTAATCCCGTTTTAACGTAAAAATACACGTGTCGAAAAAACGAAGGGTATAAAACTTACGTGACCCGATTGAGATTCGGGCTGTCCTTTTGGGCATTAATCTACCCGTTGACGGCTAAAAGCTGTCAAAGCCGAAGAACTCACTGTGGCCTTCGTTTTGACAGGTTATGGCTCCCGTAACTTTAAACGAGCCCGAAGTTATGGCCGTCCGAATAATTGATATCTACAGGGTGCAACATCCACGGTGCAAGGTGCAACATCCGTCCGAAATGGCGAAACAGTGCTGTACGACTTTTAGAAATGCGTGCATTGATTTGAAATGGAACATTACCATGGTACACCACTCTCCAGCGATGGTAAATCGAAGACGAGCCACGGTAATCCCGTTTTACCGTAAAAATCCACGTGTCGAAAAAACGAAGGGTAAAAAACTTACGAGACCCGATTGAGATTCGGGTTGTCCTTTTTGGGCATTAATCTATCCATTGACTGCTGAAAGCTGTCAAAGCCGTAGAACTCACCGTGGCCTTCGTTTAGACAGGTTATCGCTCCCGTAACTCTAAACGAGCCATAATTTATGGTCGTCCGAATAATCGATATCTAAAGGGTGCAACATCCACGGTGCAAGGTGCAACATCGGTCCGAAATGGCGAAACAGTGCCATCCGACTTTTAGAAATACATGCATGGATTTGAAACGGAATAGTACCATGGTGCACCACTCTCCAGTGATGGTAAATCGAAGACCAACCACGGTAATCTCGTTTTACCGTAAAAATGCACGTGTCGAAAAAACGAAGGGTAAAAAACTTAGGAGACCCGATTGAGATTCGGGTTGTCCTTTTTGGGCATTAATCTATCCGTTGACGGCTGAAAGCTGTCTAAGCCGTGGAACTCACCGTGGCCTTCGTTTTGACAGGTTATGGCTCCCGTTACTCTAAACGAGCCAGAAGTTATGGCCGTCTGAATAATCGATATCTACAGGGTGCAACATCCACGGTGCAAGGTGCAACATCCATCCGAAATTGACGGAACAGTGCCGTACGACTTTTAGAAATGCGTGCATGGATTTGAAACGGAACAGTACCATGGTGCACCACTCTCCAGCGATGGTAAATCGAAGACGAGCCACGGTAATCCCGTTTTACCGTAAAAATCCGGTGTCGAAAAAACGAAGGGTAAAAAACTTACGAGAACCGATTATGATTGGGGTTGTCCTTTTTGGGCATTAATCTATCCGTTGATGGCTGAAAGCTGTCAAAGCCGTAGAACTCACCGTGGCCTTCGTTTTGACAGGTTATCGCTCCCGTAACTCTAAACGAGCCAGAAGTTATGGCCGTCCGAATAATCGATATCTACACGGTGCAACATCCACGGTGGAAGGTGCAACATCCGTCCGAAATGGAGAAACAGTGCCGTACGACTTTTAGAAATGCGTGCATGGATTTGAAATGGAACAGTACCATGGTGCACCACTCTCCAGCAATGGTAAATCGAAGACCAGGCACGGTAATCCAGTTTACAGTAAAAATAAACGTGTCGAAAAAACGAAGGGTAAAAAACTTACGTGACCCAATTGAGATTCGGGCTGTCCTTTTTGGGCATTAATCTATCCGTTGACGGATGAAAGCCATCAAAGCCGTAGAACTTACCGTGGCCTTCGTTTTGACAGGTTATGGCTCCCGTAACTCTAAACGAGCCAATGGCCGTCCGAATAATCGATATCTACAGGGTGCAACATCCACGGTGCTAGATGCAACATCCGTCTCAAATGGCGAAACAGTGCCGTACGACTTTTAGAAATGCGTGCATGGATTTGAGACGGAACATTACCATGGTGCACCACTCTCCAGCGATGGTAAATCGAAGACGGACCACGGTAATCCCGTTTTACCATAAAAATCCACGTGTCGAAAAAACGAAGGGTAAAAAACTTACGAGACCCGATTGAGATTTGGGTTGTCCTTTTTGGGCATTAATCTATCCGTTGACGGCTGAAAGCTGTCAAAGCCGTAGAACTCACTGTGGCCTTCGTTTAGACAGGTTATCGCTCCCGTAACTCTAAACGAGCCATAAGTTATGGCCGTCTGAATAATCGATATCTATAGGGTGCAACATCCACGGTGAAAGGTGCAACATCCGTCCGAAATGGCGAAACAGTGCCGTCCGAATTTTAGAAATACATGCATGGATTCGAAATGGAACAGTACCATGGTACACCACTCTCCAACGATGGTAAATTGAAGACCAGCCACGGTAATCCAGTTTTACCGTAAAAATCCACGTGTCGAAAAAACGAAGGGTAAAAAACATACGGGACCCGATTGAGATTCGGGTTGTCCTTTTTGGGCATTAATCTATCCGTTGACGGCTGAAAGATGTCAAAGCCGTAGAACTCACCGTGGCCTTCGTTTTGATAGGTTATCGCTCTCGTAACTCTAAACGAGACAGAAGTTATGGTCGTCCGAATAACCGATATCTACAGGGTGCAACATCCACGGTGCAAGGCGCAACATCCGTCCGAAATGGCGAAACAGTGCCGTACGACTTTTAGAAATGCGTGTATGGATTTGAAACGGACCAGTACCATGGTGCACCACTCTCCAGAGATGGTAAATCGAAGACCAGCCACGGTAATCCCGTTTTACCGTAAAAATCCACGTGTCGAAAAAACGAAGGGTAAAAAACTTACGAGACCCGATTGAGTTTCGGGTTGCCCTTTTTTGGGCATTAATCTATCCGTTGACGGCTGAAAGCGGTGAAAGCCATAGAACTCACCGTGGCCTTCGTTTTTACTGGTCATCGCTCCCATAACTCTAAACGAGCCAGAAGTTATGGCCGTCCGAATAACCGTTATCTACATGGTGCAACATCCACGGTGCAAGGTGAAACATCCGTCCGAAATGGCGAAACAGTGCCGTACGACTTTTAGAAATGCGTGCAAGGATTTGAAACGGAACAGTACCATGGTGCACCACTCTCCAGCAATGGTAAATCGAAGACCAGCCACAGTAATCCCGTTTTACCGTAAAAATCCATGTGTCGAAAAAACGAAGGGTGAAAAACTTACGAGAACCGATTGAGATTCGGGTTGTCCTTTTTGGGCATTAATCTATCCGTTGACGGCTAAAAGCTATCAAAGCCGTAGAACTCACCGTGGCCTTCGTTTAGACGGGTTATCGCTCCGGTAACTCTAAACGAGCCATAAGTTATAGCCGTCCAAATAATCGATATCTACAGGGTGCAACATCCACGGTGCAAGGTGCAACATCCGTCCGAAATGGCGAAACAGTGTCGTCCGACTTTTAGAAATACATGCATGGATTTGAAACAGAACAGTACCATGGTGCACCACTCTCCAGCGATGGTAAATCGAAGACTAGCCACGGTAATCCCGTTTTACCGTAAAAATCCACGTGTCGAAAAAACGAAGGGTAAAAAACTTACGAGACCCGATTGAGATTCGGGTTGTCCTTTTTGGGCATTAATCTATCCGTTGATGGCTGAAAGCTTTCAAAGCCGTGGAACTCACCGTGGCATCTTTTTGATAGGTTATGGCTCCCGTAACTCTAAACGAGCTAGAAGTTATGGACGTCCGAATAATCGATATCTACAGGGTGCAACATCCACGGCGCAATGTGCAACATCCGTCCGAAATGGCGGAACGGTGTCGTACAACTTTTAGAAATGCGTGCATGGATTTGAAACAGAACAGTACCATGGTGCACCACTCTCCAGCGATGGTAAATCGAAGACGACCCACGGTAATCCCGTTTTACCGTAAAAATCCAGTGTCGAAAAAACGAAGGGTAAAAAACTTACGAGACCCGATTGAGATTGGGGTTGTCCTTTGTGGGCATTAATCTATCCGTTGACGGCTGAAAGCTGTCAAATCCATAGAACTCACCGTGGCCTTCGTTTTGACAGGAAATCGCTCCCGTAACTCCAAACGAGCCATAAGTTATGGCCATCCGAATATTCGATATCTACACGGTGCAACATCCACTGTGCAAGGTGCAACATCCGTTCGAAATGGCGAAACAGTGCCGTACGACTTTTAGAAATGCGTGCATGGATTTGAAACAGAACAGTACCATGGTGCACCACTCTCCAGCAATGGTAAATCGAAGACTTGCCACGGTAATCCCGTTTTACCGTAAAAATACACGTGTCGAAAAAACGAAGGGTAAAAGACTTACGTGGCCCGATTGAGATTCGGGCTGTCGTTTTTGGGCATTAATCTATCCGTTGACGGCTGAAAGCTGTCAAAGCCATAGAACTCACTGTGGCCTTCGTTTTGACAGGTTATTGCTCCCGTAGCTTTAAACGAGCCAGAAGTTATGGCCGTCCGAATAATCGATATCTACAGGGTGCAACATCCACGGTGCAAAGTGCAACATCTGTCCGAAATGGCGAAACAGTGCCGTATGACTTTTAGAAATGCGTGCATAGATTTGAAACGGGACATTACCATGGTGCACCACTCTCCAGCGATGGTAAATCGAAGACGAGCCATGGTAATCCCGTTTTACCGTAAAAATCCACGTGTCGAAAAAACGAAGGGTAAAAAACTTACGAGACCCGATTGAGATTCGGGTTGTCCTTTTTGGGCATTAATCTATCCGTTGACGGCTGAAAGCTGTCAAAGCCGTAGAACTCACCGTGGTCTTCGTTTAGACAGGTTATCGCTCCCGTAACTCTAAACGAGCCATAAGTTATGGCCGTCCGAATAATCGATATCTATAGGGTGCAACATCCACGGTGAAAGGTGCAACATCCGACCGAAATGGCGAAACGGTGCCGTCTGAATTTTAGAAATACATGCATGGATTCGAAATGGAACAGTACCATGGTACACCACTCTCCAGCGATGGTAAATTGATGACCAGCCACGGTAATCCCGTTTTACCGTAAAAATCCACGTGTCGAAAAAACAAAGGGTAAAAAACTTACGAGACCCGATTGAGATTCGGGTTGTCCTTTTTGGGCATTAGTCTATACGTTGACGGCTGAAAGCTGTCAAAGCTGTAGAACTCACCGTGGCCTTCGTTTTGACAGGTTATCGCTTTCGTAACTCCAAACGAGGCAGAAGTTATGGCCGTTCGAATAATCGGTATCTACAGGGTGCAACATCCACGGTGCAAGGCGCAACATCCGTCCGAAATAGAGAAACAGTGCCGTACGACTTTTAGAAATGCATGCATGGATTTGAAACGGAACAGTACCATGGTGCACCACTCTCCAGTGATGGTAAATCGAAGACCAGCCACGGTAATCCCGTTTTACCGTAAAAATCCACGTGTCGAAAAAACGAAGGGTAAAAAACTTACGAGACCCGATTGAGTTTCGGGTAGTCCTTTTTGGGCATTAGTCTATCCGTTGACGGCTGAAAGCGGTCAAAGCCATAGAACTCACCGTGGCCTTCGTTTTGACTGGTTATCGCTCCCGTAACTCTAAACGAGCCAGAAGTTATGGCCATCCGAATAATCGTTATCTACAGGGTGCAACATCCACGGTGCAAGGTGCAACATCCGTCCGAAATGGCGAAAAAGTGCTGTACGACTTTTAGAAATGCGTGCATGGATTTGAAACGGAACAGTATCATGGTGCACCACTCTCCAGCAATGGTAAATCGAAGACCAGCCACGGTAATCCCGTTTTACCGTAAAAATCCTTGTGTCGAAAAAACGAAGGGTGAAAAACTTACGAGACCCGATTGAGATTCTAGTTGTCCTTTTTCGGCATTAATCTATCCGTTGATGGCTGAAATCTGTCAAAGCCGTGGAACTCACCGTGGCCTTCGTTTAGACGGGTTATCGCTTCGGTAACTCTAAACGAGCCATAAGTTATGGCCGTCCAAATAATCGATATCTACAGGATGCAACATCCACGGTGCAATGTGCAACATCCGCCCGAAATGGCGAAACAGTGTCGTCCGACTTTTAGAAATACATGCATGGATTTGAAACGGAACAGCACCATGGTGCACCACTCTCCAGCGATGGTAAATCGAAGACCAGCCACGGTAATCCCGTTTTACCGTAAAAATCCACGTGTCAAAAAAACGAAGGGTAAAAAACTTACGAGACCCGATTGAGATTCGGGTTGTCCTTTTTGGGCACTAATCTATCCGTTGACGGCTGAAAGCTTTCAAAGCCGTGGAACTCACCGTGGCCTTCGTTTTGATAGGTTATGGTTCCCGTAACTCTAAACGAGCCAGAAGTTATGGACGTACGAATAATCGATATCTACAGTGTGCAACATCCACGGTGCAAGGTGCAACATCCGTCCGAAATGGCGGAACAGTGCCGTACAACTTTTAGAAATGCGTGCATGGATTTGAAACGAAACAGTACCATGGTGCACCACTCTCCAGCGATGGTAAATCGAGGACGACCCACGGTAATCCCATTTTACCGTAAAAATCCAGTGTCGAAAAAACGAAGGGTAAAAAACTTACGAGACCCGATTGAGATTGGGGTTGTCCTTTTTGGGCATTAATCTATCCGTTGACAGCTGAAAGCTGTCAAATCCGTAGAACTCACCGTCGCCTTCGTTTTGACAGGTAATCGCTCCCGTAACTCCAAACGAGCCATAAGTTATGGCCATCCGAATATTCGATATCTACACGGTGCAACATCCACGGTGCAAGGTGCAACATCCGTCCGAAATGGTGAAACAGTGCCGTACGACTTTTAGAAATGCGTGCATGGATTTGAAACAGAACAGTACCATGGTGCACCACTCTCCAGCAATGGTAAATCGAAGACTTGCCACGGTAATCTCGTTTTACCTTAAAAATACACGTGTCGAAAAAACGAAGGGTAAAAGACTTACGTGACCCGATTGAGATTCGGGCTGTCCTTTTTGGGCATTAATCTATCCGTTGATGGCTGAAAGCTGTCAAAGCCGTGGAACTCACTATGGCCCTCGTTTTGACAGGTTATGGCTCCCGTAGATCTAAACGAGCCAGAAGTTATGGCCGTCCGAATAATCGATATCTACAGTGTGCAACATCCACGGTGCAAGGTGCAACATCCGTCCGAAATGGCAAAACAGTGCCGTTACGACTTTTAGAAATGCGTGCATGGATTTGAAACGGAACATTACCATGGTACACCACTCTCCAGCGATGGTAAATCGAAGACGGGCCACGGTAATCCCGTTTTACCGTTAAAATCCACGTGTCGAAAAAACGAAGGGTAAAAAACTTACGAGACCCGATTGAGATTTGGGTTGTCCTTTTTGGGCATTAATCTATCCGTTGACGGCTGAAAGCTGTCAAAGCCGTAGAACTCACCGTGGCCTTCGTTTAGACAGGTTATCGCTCCCGTAACTCTAAACGAGCCATAAGTTACGGCCATCCGAATAATCGATATCTATAGGGTGCAACATCCACGGTGAAAGGTGCAACATCCGTCCGAAATGGCGAAACAGTGCCGTCCGAATTTTAGAAATACATGCATGGATTCGAAACGGAACAGTACCATGGTACACCACTCTCCAGCGATGGTAAATTGAAGACCAGCCACGGTAATCCAGTTTTACCGTAAAAATCCACGTGTCGAAAAAACGAAGGGTAAAAAACTTACGGGACCCGATTGAGATTCGGGTTGTCCTTTTTGGGCATTAATCTATCCGTTGACGGCTGAAAGATGTCAAAGCCGTAGAACTTACCGTGGCCTTCGTTTTGATAGGTTATCGCTCTCGTAACTCTAAACGAGACAGAAGTTATGGCCGTCCGAATAACCGATATCTACAGGGTGCAACATCCACGGTGCAAGGCGCAACATCCGTCCGAAATGGCGAAACAGTGCCGTACGACTTTTAGAAATGCGTGTATGGATTTGAAACGGACCAGTACCATGGTGCACCACTCTCCAGCGATGGTAAATCGAAGACCAGCCACGGTAATCCCGTTTTACCGTAAAAATCCACTTGTCGAAAAAACGAAGGGTAAAAAACTTACGAGACCCGATTGAGTTTCGGGTTGTCCTTTTTTGGGCATTAATCTATCCGTTGACGGCTGAAAGCGGTGAAAGCCATAGAACTCACAGTGGCCTTCGTTTTTACTGGTCATCGCTCCCATAACTCTAAACAAGCCAGAAGTCATAGCCGTCCGTATAACCATTATCTACAGGGTGCAACGTCCACGGTGCAAGGTGAAACATCCGACCGAAATGGCGAAACAGTGCCGTACGACTTTTAGAAATGCGTGCAAGGATTTGAAACGGAACAGTACCATGGTGTACCACTCTCCAGCAATGGTAAATCGAAGACCAGCCACAGTAATCCCGTTTTACCGTAAAAATCCCTGTGTCGAAAAAACGAAGGGTGAAAAACTTACGAGAACCGATTGAGATTCGGGTTGTCCTTTTTGGGCATTAATCTATCCGTTGACGGCTAAAAGCTATCAAAGCCGTAGAACTCACCGTGGCCTTCGTTTAGACGGGTTATCGCTCCGGTAACTCTAAACGAGCCATAAGTTATAGCCGTCCAAATAATCGATATCTACAGGGTGCAACATCCACGGTGCAGGGTGCAACATCCGTCCGAAATGGCGAAACAGTGCCGTCCGACTTTTAGAAATACATGCATGGATTTGAAACGGAACAGTACCATGGTGCACCACTCTCCAGCGATGGTAAATCGAAGACTAGCCACGGTAATCCCGTTTTACCGTAAAAATCCACGTGTCGAAAAAACGAAGGGTAAAAAACTTACGAGACCCGATTGAGATTCGGGTTGTCCTTTTTGGGCATTAATCTATCCGTTGACGGCAGAAAGCTTTCAAAGCCGTGGAACTCACCGTGGCATCGTTTTGATAGGTTATGGCTCCCGTAACTCTAAACGAGCTAGAAGTTATGGACGTCCGAATAATCGATATCTACAGGGTGCAACATCCACGGCGCAATGTGCAACATCCGTCCGAAATGGCGGAACAGTGTCGTACAACTTTTAGAAATGCGTGCATGGATTTGAAACAGAACAGTACCATGGTGCACCACTCTCCAGCGATGGTAAATCGAAGACGACCCACGGTAATCCCGTTTTACCGTAAAAATCCAGTGTCGAAAAAACGAAGGGTAAAAAACTTACGAGACCCGATTGAGATTGGGGTTGTCCTTTGTGGGCATTAATCTATCCGTTGACGGCTGAAAGCTGTCAAATCCATAGAACTCACCGTGGCCTTCGTTTTGACAGGAAATCGCTCCCGTAAATCCAAACGAGCCATAAGTTATGGCCATCCGAATATTCGATATCTACACGGTGCAACATCCACTGTGCAAGGTGCAACATCCGTCCGAAATGGCGAAACAGTGCCGTACGACTTTTAGAAATGCGTGCATGGATTTGAAACAGAACAGTACCATGGTGCACCACTCTCCAGCAATGGTAAATCGAAGACTTGCCACGGTAATCCCGTTTTACCGTAAAAATACACGTGTCGAAAAAACGAAGGGTAAAAGACTTACGTGACCCGATTGAGATTCGGGCTGTCGTTTTTGGGCATTAATCTATCCGTTGACGGCTGAAAGCTGTCAAAGCCATAGAACTCACTGTGGCCTTCGTTTTGACAGGTTATTGTTCCCGTAGCTTTAAACGAGCCAGAAGTTATGGCCGTCCGAATAATCAATATGTACAGGGTGCAACATCCACGGTGCAAAGTGCAACATCTGTCCGAAATGGCGAAACAGTGCCGTATGACTTTTAGAAATGCGTGCATAGATTTGAAACGGAACATTAGCATGGTGCACCACTCTCCAGCGATGGTAAATCAAAGACGAGCCACGGTAATCCCGTTTTACCGTAAAAATCCACGTGTCGAAAAAACGAAGGGTAAAAAACTTACGAGACCCGATTGAGATTCGGGTTGTCCTTTTTGGGCATTAATCTATCCGTTGACGGCTGAAAGCTGTCAAAGCCGTAGAACTCACCGTGGTCTTCGTTTAGACAGGTTATCGCTCACGTAACTCTAAACGAGCCATAAGTTATGGCCGTCCGAATAATCGATATCTATAGGGTGCAACATCCACGGTGAAAGGTGCAACATCCGACCGAAATGGCGAAACGGTGCCGTCTGAATTTTAGAAATACATGCATTGATTCGAAATGGAACAGTACCATGGTACACCACTCTCCAGCGATGGTAAATTGATGACCAGCCACGGTAATCCCGTTTTACCGTAAAAATCCACGTGTCGAAAAAACGAAGGGTAAAAAACTTACGAGACCCGATTGAGATTCGGGTTGTCCTTTTTGGGCATTAGTCTATACGTTGACGGCTGAAAGCTGTCGAAGCTGTAGAACTCACCGTGGCCTTCGTTTTGACAGGTTATCGCTTCCGTAACTCCAAACGAGGCAGAAGTTATGGACGTTCGAATAATCGGTATCTACAGGGTGCAACATCCACGGTGCAAGGCGCAACATCCGTCCGAAATAGAGAAACAGTGCCGTACGACTTTTAGAAATGCATGCATGGATTTGAAACGGAACAGTACCATGGTGCACCACTCTCCAGTGATGGTAAATCGAAGACCAGCCACGGTAATCCCGTTTTACCGTAAAATTCCACGTGTCGAAAAAACGAAGGGTAAAAAACTTACGAAACCCGATTGAGTTTCGGGTAGTCCTTTTTGGGCATTATTCTGTCCGTTGACGGCTGAAAGCGGTCAAAGCCATAGAACTCACCGTGGCCTTCGTTTTGACTGGTTATTGCTCCCGTAAGTCTAAACGAGCCAGAAGTTATGGCCATCCGAATAATCGTTATCTACAGGGTGCAACATCCACGGTGCAAGGTGCAACATCCGTCCGAAATGGCGAAAAAGTGCTGTACGACTTTTAGAAATGCGTGCATGGATTTGAAACAGAACAGTATCATGGTGCACCACTCTCCAGCAATGGTAAATCGAAGACCAGCCACGGTAATCCCGTTTTACCGTAAAAATCCTTGTGTCGAAAAAACGAAGGGTGAAAAACTTACGAGATCCGATTGAGATTCGGGTTGTCCTTTTTGGGCATTAATCTATCCGTTGATGGCTGAAAGCTGTCAAAGCCGTGGAACTCACCATGGCCTTCGTTTAGACGGGTTATCGCTTCGGTAACTCTAAACGAGCCATAAGTTATGGCCGTCCAAATAATCGATATCTACAGGATGCAACATCCACGGTGCAATGTGCAACATCCGTCCGAAATGGCGAAACAGTGTCGTCCGACTTTTAGAAATACATGCATGGATTTGAAACGGAACAGCACCATGGTGCACCACTCTCCAGCGATGGTAAATCGAAGACCAGCCACGGTAATCCCGTTTTACCGTAAAAATCCACGTGTCGAAAAAACGAAGGGTAAAAAACTTACGAGACCCGATTGAGATTCGGGTTGTCCTTTTTGGGCACTAATCTATCCGTTGACGGCTGAAAGCTTTCAAAGCCGTGGAACTCACCGTGTCCTTCGTTTTGATAGGTTATGGCTCCCGTAACTCTAAACGAGCCAGAAGTTATGGACGTACGAATAATCGATATCTACAGGGTGCAACATCCACGGTGCAAGGTGCAACATCCGTCCGAAATGGCGGAACAGTGCCGTACAACTTTTAGAAATGCATGCATGGATTTGAAACAAAACAGTACCACGGTGCACCACTCTCCAGCGATGGTAAATCGAAGACGACCCACGGTAATCCCGTTTTACCGTAAAAATCCAGTGTCGAAAAAACGAAGGGTAAAAAACTTACGAGACCCGATTGAGATTGGGGTTGTCCTTTGTGGGCATTAATCTATCCGTTGACGGCTGAAAGCTGTCAAATCCGTAGAACTCACCGTCGCCTTCGTTTTGACAGGTAATCGCTCCCGTAACTCCAAACGAGCCATAAGTTATGGCCATCCGAATATTCGATATCTACACGGTGCAACATCCACGGTGCAAGGTGCAACATCCGTCCGAAAAGGCGAAACAGTGCCGTACGACTTTTAGAAATGCGTGCATGGATTTGAAACAGAACAGTACCATGGTGCACCACTCTCCAGCAATGGTAAATCGAAGACTTGCCACGGTAATCCCGTTTTACCGTAAAAATACACGTGTCGAAAAAACGAAGGGTAAAAGACTTACGTGACCCGATTGAGATTCGGGCTGTCCTTTTTGGGCATTAATCTATCCGTTGACGGCTGAAAGCTGTCAAAGCCGTAGAACTCACTATGGCCCTCGTTTTGATAGGTTATGGCTCCCGTAGCTCTAAACGAGCCAGAAGTTATGGCCGTCCGAATAATCGATATCTACAGGGTGCAACATCCACGGTGCAAGGTGCAACATCCGTCCGAAATGGCGAAACAGTGCCGTACGACTTTTAGAAATGCGTGCATGGATTTGAAACGGAACATTACCATGGTACACCACTCTCCAGCGATGGTAAATCGAAGACGGGCCACGGTAATCCCGTTTTACCGTTAAAATCCACGTGTCGAAAAAACGAAGGGTAAAAAACTTACGAGACCCGATTGAGATTTGGGTTGTCCTTTTTGGGCATTAATCTATCCGTTGACGGCTGAAAGCTGTCAAAGCCGTAGAACTCACCGTGGCCTTCGTTTAGACAGGTTATCGCTCCCGTAACTCTAAACGAGCCATAAGTTATGGCCATCCGAATAATCGATATCTATAGGGTGCAACATCCACGGTGAAAGGTGCAACATCCGTCCGAAATGGCGAAACAGTGCCGTCCGAATTTTAGAAATACATGCATGGATTCGAAACGGAACAGTACCATGGTACACCACTCTCCAGCGATGGTAAATTGAAGACCAGCCACGGTAATCCAGTTTTACCGTAAAAATCCACGTGTCGAAAAAACGAAGGGTAAAAAACTTACGGGACCCAATTGAGATTCGGGTTGTCCTTTTTGGGCATTAATCTATCCGTTGACGGCTGAAAGTTGTCAAAGCCGTAGAACTCACCGTGGCCTTCGTTTTGATAGGTTATCGCTCCCGTAACTCTAAACGAAACAGAAGTTATGGCCGTCCGAATAACCAATATCTACAGGGTGCAACATCCACGGTGCAAGGCGCAACATCCGTCCGAAATGGCAAAACAGTGCCGTACGACTTTTAGAAATGCATGCATGGATTTGAAACGGAACAGTACCATGGCGCACCACTCTCCAGCGATGGTAAATCGAAGACCAGCCACGGTAATCCCGTTTTACCGTAAAAATCCACGTGTCGAAAAAACGAAGGGTAAAAAACTTACGAGACCCGATTGAGTTTCGGGTTGTCCTTTTTGGGCATTAATCTATCCGTTGATGGCTGAAAGCGGTGAAAGACATAGAACTCACCGTGGCCTTCGTTTTGACTGGTTATCGCACCCGTAAATCTAAACGAGCCAGAAGTTATGGCCGTCCGAATAATCGTTATCTACAGGGTGCAACATCCACGGTGCAAGGTGAAACATCCGTCCGAAATGGAGAAACAGTGCCGTACGACTATTAGAAATGCGTGCAAGGATTTGAAACAGAACAGTACCATGGTGCACCACTCTCCAGCAATGGTAAATCGAAGACCAGCCACAGTAATCCCGTTTTACCTTAAAAATCCATGTGTCGAAAAAACGAAGGGTGAAAAACTTACGAGAACCGATTGAGATTCGGGTTGTCCTTTTTGGGCATTAATCTATCCGTTGACGGCTAAAAGCTGTCAAAGCCGTAGAACTCACCATGGCCTTCGTTTAGACGGGTTATCGCTCCGGTAACTCTAAACGAGCCATAAGTTATGGCCGTCCAAATAATCGATATCTACAGGGTGCAACATCCACGGTGCAAGGTGCAACATCCGTCCGAAATGGCGAAACAGTGTCGTCCGACTTTTAGAAATACATGCATGGATTTGAAACAAAACAGTACCATGGTGCACCACTCTCCAGCGATGGTAAATCGAAGACCAGCCACGGTAATCCCGTTTTACCGTAAAAATCCACGTGTCGAAAAAACGAAGGGTAAAAAACTTACGAGACCCGATTGAGATTCGGGTTGTCCTTTTTGGGCATTAATCTATCCGTTGACGGCTGAAAGCTTTCAAAGCCGTGGAACTCACCGTGGCCTTCGTTTTGATAGGTTATGGCTCCCGTAACACTAAACGAGCCAGAAGTTATGGACGTCCGAATAATCGATATCTACAGGGTGCAACATCCACGGTGCAAGGTGCAACATCCGTCCGAAATGGCGGAACAGTGCCGTACAACTTTTAGAAATGCGTGCATGGATTTGAAATGGAACAGTGCCATGGTGCACCACTCTCCAGCGATGGTAAATCGAAGACGACCCACGGTAATCCCGTTTTACCGTAAAAATCCAGTGTCGAAAAAACGAAGGGTAAAAAACTTACGAGATCCGATTGAGATTGGGGTTGTCCTTTTTGGACATTAATCTATCCGTTGACGGCTGAAAGCTGTCAAATCCGTAGAACTCACCGTGGCCTTCGTTTTGACAGGTAATCGCTCCCGTAACGCCAAACGAGCCATAAGTTATGGCCATCCGAATATTCGATATCTACACGGTGCAACATCCACGGTGCAAGGTGCAACATCCGTCCGAAATAGCGAAACAGTGCCGTACGACTTTTAGAAATGCGTGCATGGATTTGAAACAGAACAGTACCATGGTGCACCACTCTCCAGCAATGGTAAATCGAAGACTTGCCACGGTAATCCCGTTTTACCGTAAAAATACACGTGTCGAAAAAACGAAGGGTAAAAGACTTACGTGACCCGATTGAGATTCGGGCTGCACTTTTTGGGCATTAATCTATCCATTGACGGCTGAAAGCTGTCAACGCCGTAGAACTCACTGTGGCCTTCGTTTTGACAGGTTATGGCTCCCGTAGCTCTAGACGAGCCAGAAGTTATGGCCGTCCGAATAATCGATATCTACAGGGTGCAACATCCACGGTGCAAAGTGCATCATCTGTCCGAAATGGCGAAACAATGTCGTATGACTTTTAGCAATGCGTGCATAGATTTGAGACGGAACATTACCCTGGTGCACCACTCTCCAGCGATGGTAAATCGAAGACGAGCCACGGTAATCCCGTTTTACCGTAAAAATCCACGTGTCGAAAAAACGAAGGGTAAAAAACTTACGAGACCCGATTGAGATTCGGGTTGTCCTTTTTCGGCATTAATCTATCCGTTGACGGCTGAAAGCTGTCAAAGCTGTAGAACTCACCGTGGCCTTCGTTTAGACAGGTTATCGCTCCCGTAACTCTAAACGAGCCATAAGTTATGGCCGTCCGAATAATCGATATCTATAGGGTGCAACATCCACGGTGAAAGATGCAACATCCGACCGAAATGGCGAAACGGTGCCGTCCGAATTTTAGAAATACATGCATGGATTCGAAACGGAACAGTACCATGGTACACCACTCTCCAGCGATGGTAAATTGAAGACCAGCCACGGTAATCCCGTTTTACCGTAAAAATCCACGTGTCGACAAAACGAAGGGTAAAAAACTTACGAGACCCGATTGAGTTTCGGGTAGTCCTTTTTGGGCATTAATCTATCCGTTGACGGCTGAAAGCGGTCAAAGCCATAGAACTCACCGTGGCCTTCGTTTTGACTGGTTATCGCTCCCGTAACTCTAAACGAGCCAGAAGTTATGGCCGTCCGAATAATCGTTATCTACAGGGTGCAACATCCACGGTGCAAGGTGCAACATCCGTCCGAAATGGCGAAAAAGTGCCGTACGACTTACTGAAATGCGTGCATGGATTTGAAACGGAACAGTACCTAGGCGCACCACTCTCCAGCAGTGGTAAATCGAAGACCAGCCACGGTAATCCCGTTTTACCGTAAAAATCCTTGTGTCAAAAAAACGAAGGGTGAAAAACTTACGAGACCCGATTGAGATTCGGGTTGTCCTTTTTGGGCATTAATCTATCCGTTGATGGCTGGAAGCTGTTAAAGCCGTAGAACTCACCGTGGCCTTCGTTTAGACGGGTTATCACTCCGGTAACTCTAAACGAGCCATAAGTTATGGCCGTCCGAATAATCGATATCTACAGGGTGCAACATCCACGGTGCAAGGTGCAACATCCGTCCGAAATGGCGAAACAGTGTCGTCCGACTTTTAGAAATACATGCATGGAATTGAAACGGAACAGTACCATGGTGCACCACTCTCCAGCGATGGTAAATTGAAGACCAGCCAAGGGAATCCCGTTTTACCGTAAAAATCCACGTGTCGAAAAAACGAAGGGTAAAAAACTTACGAGACCCGATTGAGTTTCGGGTTGTCCTTTTTGGGCATTAATCTATCCGTTGACGGCTGAAAGCGGTCAAAGCCATAGAACTCACCCTGGCCTTCGTTTTGACTTGCTATCGCTCCCGTAACTCTAAACGAGCCGGAAGTTATGGTCGTCCGAATAATCGTTATCTACAGGGTGCAACATCCACGGTGCAAGGTGAAACATCCGTCCAAAATGGCGAAACAGTGTCGTACGACTTTTAGAAATGCGTGCATGGATTTGAACCGGAACAGTACCATGGTGCACCACTCTCCAGCAATGGTAAATCGAAGACCTGCCACGGTAATCCCGTTTTACCGTTAAAATCCACGTGCCGAAAAAACGATGGGTAAAAAACTTACGAGACCCGATTGAGATTGGGGTTGTCCTTTTTGGGCATTAATCTATCTGTTGACGGCTGAAAGCTGTCAAAGCCGTAGAACTCACCGTGGCCTTCGTTTAGATAGGTTATCGCTCCCGTAACTCTAAACGAGCCATATGTTATGGTGCACCACTCTCCAGCGGTGGTAAATTGAAGACCAGCCACGGTAATCCCGTTTTACCATAAAAATCCACGTGTCGAAAAAACGAAGGGTAAAAAACTTACGAGACCCGATTGAGATTCAGGTTTTCCTTTTTGGGCATTAATCTATACGTTGACGGCTGAAAGCAGTCAAAGCCGTAGAACTCACTGTGGCCTTCATTTTGACAGGTTATCGCTTCCGTAACTCCAAACGAGGCAGAAGTTATGGCCGTCCGAATAATCGATATCTACAGGGTGCAACATCCACGGTGCAAGGCGCAACATCCGTCCGAAATAGCGAAACAGTGCCGTACGACTTTTAGAAATCCATGCATGGATTTGAAACGGAACAGTACCATGGTGCACCACTCTCCAGCGATGGTAAATCGAAGACCAGCCACGGTAATCCCGTTTTACCGTAAAAATCCACGTGTCGAAAAAACGAAGGGCAAAAAACTTACGAGACCCAATTGAGTTTCTGGTAGTCCTTTTTGGGCATTAATCTATCCGTTGATGGCTGAAAGCTGTCAAAGCCATAGAACTCACCGTGGCCTTCGTTTTGACTGGTTATCGCTCCCGTAACTCTAAACGAGCCAGAAGTTATGGCGGTCCGAATAATCGTTATCTACAGGGTGCAACATCCACGGTGCAAGGTGCAACATCCGTCCGAAATGGCGAAAAAGTGCCGTACGACTTTTAGAAATGCGTGCATGGATTTGAAACGGAACTGTACCACAGTGCACCTCTCTCCAGAAATGGTAAATCGAATACCAGCCACGGTAATCCCGTATTACCGTAAAAATCCTTTTGTCGAAAAAACGAAGGGTGAAAAACTTACGAGACCCGATTGAGATTCGGGTTGTCCTTTTTGGGCATTAATCTATCTGTTGATGGCTGAAAGCTGTTAAAGCCGTAGAACTCACCGTGGCCTTCGTTTAGACGGGTTATCGCTCCGGTAACTCTAAACGAGCCATAAGTCATGGCCGTCCGAATAATCGATATCTACAGGGTGCAACATCCACGGTGCAAGGTGCAACATCCGTCCGAAATTGCGAAACAGTGTCGTCCGACTTTTAGAAATACATGCATGGATTTGAAACGGAACAGTACCATGGTGCACCACTCTCCAGTAATGGTAAATTGAAGACCAGCCACGGGAATCCCGTTTACCGTAAAAATCCACGTGTCGAAAAAACGAAGGGTAAAAAACTTACGAGACCCGATTGAGTTTCGGGTTGTCCTTTTTGGGCATTAATCTATCCGTTGACGGCTGAAAGCGGTCAAAGCCATAGAACTCACCCTGGCCTTCGTTTTGACTTGCTATAGCTCCCGTAACTCTAAACGAGCCAGAAGTTATGGTCGTCCGAATAATCGTTATCTACAGGGTGCAACATCCACGGTGCAAGGTGCTACATCCGTCCGAAATGGCGGAACAGTGCCGTACGACTTTTAGAAATGCGTGCATGGATTTGAAACGGAACAGTACCAAGGTGCACCACTCTCCAGCAATGGTAAATCGAAGACTAGCAAACGTAATCCCGTTTTACCGTTAAAATCCACGTGTCGAAAAAACGATGGGTAAAAAACTTACGAGACCCGATTGAGATTGGGGTTGTCCTTTTTGGGCATTAATCTATCCGTTGACAGCTGAAAGCCGTCAAAGCCGTAGAACTCACCGTGGCCTTCGTTTTGACAGGTTATGGGTCCCGTTAACTCTAAACGAGCCAGAAGTTATGGTCGTCCGAATAATCGATATCTACACAGTGCAACATCCACGGTGCAAGTTGCAACATCCGTCCGAATTGGCGAAACAGTGCCGTACGACTTTTTGAAATGCATGCATGGATTTGAAACGGAACAGTACCATGGTGCACCACTCTCCAGCAATGGTAAATCGAAGACCAGCCATGGTAATCCCGTTTTACCGTAAAAATACACGTGTCGAAAAAACGAAGGGTAAAAAACTTACGTGACCCGATTGAGATTCGGGCTGTCCTTTTTGGGCATTAATCTATCCGTTGACGGCTAAAAGCTGTCAAAGCCGTAGAACTCACTGTGGCCTTAGTTTTGACAGGTTATGGCTCCCGTAACTCTAAACGAGCCAGAATTTATGGTCGTCCGAATAATCAATATCTACCGGGTGCAACATCCACGGTGCAAGGTGCAACATCCGTCCGAAATGGCGAAACAGTGCCCGTACGACTTCTAGAAATGCGTGCATGGATTTGAAATGGAACACTACCATGGTACACCACTCTCCAGCGATGGTAAATCGAAGAGGAGCCACGGTAATCCCGTTTTACCGTAAAAATCCACGTGTCGAAAAAACGAAGGGTAAAAAACTTACGAGACCCGATTGAGATTCGGGTTTTCCTTTTTGGGCATTAAACTATCCGTTGACGGCAGCTGTCAAAGCCGTAGAAATCACCGTGGCCTTCGTTTAGATAGGTTATCGCTCCCGTAACTCTAAACGAGCCATAAGTTATGGCCGTTCGAATAATCGATATCTATAGGGTGCAACATCCACGGTGCAAGGTGCAACATCCGTCCGAAATGGCGAAACAGTGCCGTCCAACTTTTAGAAATACATGCATGGATTTGAAACGGAACAGTACCCTGGTGCACCACTCTCCAGCGTTGGTAAATCGAAGACCAGCCACGGTAATCCCGTTTTACCGTAAAAATCCACGTGTCGAAAAAACGAAGGGTAAAAAACTTACGAGACCCGATTGGGATTCGGGTTGTCCTTTTTGGGCATTAATCTATCCGTTGACGGATGAAAGCTGTCAAAGCCATGGAACTCACCGTGGCCTTCGTTTTGACAGGTTATGGCTCCCGCAATTCTAAACGAGCCAGAAGTTATCGCCGTCCGAATAATCGATATCTACAGGGTGCAACATCCACGGTGCAAGGTGCAACATCCGTCCGAAATTGCGGAACAGTGCCCGTATGACTTTTGCAAATGCATGCATGGATTTGAAACGGAACAGTACCATGGTGCACCACTCTTCAGCGATGGTAAATCGAGGACGAGCCACGGTAATCCCGTTTTACTGCAAAAATCCGGTGTCGAAAAAACGAAGGGTAAAAAACTTACGAGACCCGATTAAGATTGGGGTTGTCCTTTTTGGGCATTAATCTATCCGTTGACGGCTGAAAGCTGTCATAGCCGTAGAACTCACCGTGGCCTTCGTTTTGACAGGTTATCGCTCCCTTAACTCTAAACGAGCCAGAAGTTATGGCCGTCCGAATAATCGATATCTACACGGTGCAACATCTACGGCGCAAGGTGCAATATCCGTCCGAAATGGCAAAACAGTGCCGTACGACTTTTAGAAATGCGTGCATAGATTTGAAATGGAACAGTACCATGGTGCACCACTCTCCAGCAATGGTATATCGAAGACCAGCCACGGTAATCCCGTTTTGCCGTAAAAATACACGTGTCGAAAAAACGAAGGGTAAAAAACTTACGTGACCAGATTGAGATTCGGGCTGTCCTTTTTGGGCATTAATCTATCCGTTGACGGCTGAAAGCTATCAAAGCCGTAGAACTTACTGTGGCCTTCGTTTTGACAGGTTATGGCTCCCGTAACTCTGAACGAGCCAGAAGTTATGGCCGTCCGAATAATCGATATCTACAGGGTGCAACATCCACGGTGCAAGGTGCAACATCTGTCTGAAATGGCGAAACAGTGTCGTACGACTTTTAGAAATGCATGCATGGATTTGAAACGGAACATTACCATGGTACACCACTCTCCAGCGATGGTAAATCGAAGACGGGCCACGGTAATCCCGTTTTACCGTAAAAATCCACGTGTCGAAAAAACGAAGCGTAATAAACTTACGAGACCCGATTGAGATTCGGGTTGTCATTTTTGGGCATTAATCTATCCGTTGACGGCTGAAAGCGGTCAATGCCGTAGAACTCACCGTGGCCTTCTTTGAGACAGGTTATCGCTCCCGTAACTCTAAACGAACCATAAGTTATGGCCGTCCGAATAATCGATATCTACAGGGTGCAACATCCACGGTGCAAGGTGCAACATCCGTCCGAAATGGCGAAACAGTGCCGTCCGACGTTTAAAAATACATGCATGGAATTGAAATGGAATAGTACCATGGTGCACCACTCTCCAGCGATGGTAAATCGAAGACCAGCCACGGTAATCCCGTTTTACCGTAAAAATCCACGTGTCGAAAAAACGAAGGGTAAAAAACTTACGAGACCCGATTGAGATTCGGGTTGTCCTTTTTGGGAATTAATCTATCCGTTGACGGATGAAAGCTGTCAAAGCCGTAGAACTCACCGTGGCCTTCGTTTTGACAGGTTATCGCTCCCGTAACTCTAAACGAGCCAGAAGTTATGGCCGACCGAATAATCGATATCTACAGGGTGCAACATTCACGGTGCAAGGCGCAACATCCGTCCGAAATGGCGGAACAGTGCCGTACGACTTTTAGAAATGCATGCATGGATTTGAAACGGAACAGTACCATGGTGCACCACTCTCCAGCGATGGTAAATCGAAGACCAGCCACGGTAATCCCGTTTTACCGTAAAAATCCACGTGTCGAAAAAACGAAGGGTAAAAAGATTACGAGACCCTATTGAGTTTCGGGTTGTCCTTTTTGGGCATTAATCTATCCATTGACGGCTGAAAGCGGTCAAAACCATAGAACTCACCGTGGCCTTCGTTTTGACTGGTTATCGCTCCTGTAACTCTAAACGAGCCAGAAGTTATGGCCGTCCGAATAATCGTTTCTACAGGGTGCAACATCCACGGTGCAACGTGCAACATCCGTCCGAAATGGCGAAACGGTGCCGTACGACTTTTAGAAATGCGTGCATGGATTTGAAATGGAACAGTACCATGGCGCACCACTCTCCAGCAATGGTAAATCGAAGACCAGCCACGGTAATACCGTTTTACCGTAAAAATCCATGTGTCGAAAAAACGAAGGGTGAAAAACTTACGAGACCCAATTGAGATTCGGGTTGTCCTTTTTGGGCATTACTCCATCCGTTGACGGCTGAAAGCTGTCAAAGCCGTAGAACTCACTGTGGACTTCGTTTAGACGGGTTATCGCTCCGGTAAATCTAAATGAGCCATAAGTTATGGTCGTCCGAATAATCGATATCTATAGGGTGCAACATCCACGGTGCAAGGTGCAACATCCGTCCGAAATGGCGAAACAGTGTCGTCCGACTTTTAGAAATACATGCATGAATTTGAAACGGAACAGTAACATGGTTCACCACTCTCCAGCGATGGTAAATCGAAGACCAGCCACGGTAATCCCGTTTTACCGTAAAAATCCACGTGTCGAAAAAACGAAGGGTAAAAAACTTACGAGACCCGATTGAGATTCGGGTTGTCCTTTTTGGGCATTAATCTATCCGATGACGGATGAAAGCTGTCAAAGCCATGGAACTCACCGTGGCCTTCATTTTGATAGGTTATGGCTCCCGTAACTCTAAACGAGCCAGAAGTTATGGCCGTCCGAATAATCGATATCTACAGGGTGCAACATCCACGGTGCAAGGTGCTACATCCGTCCGAAATGGCGGAACAGTGCCGTACAACTTTTAGAAATGCATGCATGGATTTATAACGGAATAGTACCATTGTACACCACTCTCCAGCGATGGTAAATCGAAGATGAGCCACGGTAATCCCGTTTTACCGTAAAAATCCGGGGTCGAAAAAACGAAGGGTAAAAAACTTACGAGACCCGATTGAGAATCGGGTTGTCCTCTTTGGGCATTAATCTATCCGTTGACGGCTGAAAGCTGTCAAAAGCGTAAAACTCATCGAGGCCTTCGTTTTGATAGGTTATGGCTCTCGTAATTCTAAACGAGCCAGAAGTTATGGCCGTCCGAATAATCGATATCTACTGGTGCAACATCCACGGTGCAAGGTGCAAATTCCGTCCGAAATGGCGAAACAGTGCCGTAATAATTTTAGAAATGCGTGCATGGATTTGAAACGGAACAGTGCCATGGTACAACACTCTCCAGCGATGGTAAATCGAAGACCAGCCACCGTAATCCCGTTTTACCGTAAAAATCCACGTGTCGAAAAAACGAAGGGTAAAAAACATATGTGACCCTATTGAGATTCGGGTTGTCCTTTTTGGGCATTAATCTATCCGTTGATGGCTGAAAGCTGTCTAAGCCGTAGAACTCTTCAAGGCCTTCGTTTTGACAGGTTATGGCTCTCGTAACTCTAAACGAGCCAGAAGTTATGGCCGTCCGAATAATCGATATCTACAGGGTGCAACATCCACGGTGCAAGGTGCAACATCCGTCCGAAATGGAGAAATAGAGCCGTACGACCTTTAGAAATGCGTGCATGGATTTGAAATGGAACGGTACCATGGTGCACCACACTCCAGCGATGGGAAGTCGAAGACGGGCCATGGTAATCCCGTTTTACCGTAAAAGTCCACGTGTCGAAAAAACGAAGGGTAAAAAACTTACGAGACCCGATTGAGATTCGGGTTGTCCTTTTTGGGCATTAATCTATCCATTGACGGCTGAAAGCTGTCAAAGCCATAGGACTCATCGAGGCCTTCGTTATGACAGGTTATGGCTTTTGTAATTCTAAACGAGCCAGAAGTTATGGCCGTCCGAATAATCGATATCTACAGGGTACAACATCCACGGTGCAAGGTGCAACATCCGTCTGAAATGGCTAAACAGTGCCGTACGATTTTTAGAAATGCGCGCATGGATTTGAAACGGAATAGTATCATGGTGTACCACTCTCCAGCTATGGTAAATCGAAGACTAGCCATCGTAATCCCATTTTACCGTAAAATTCCACGTGTCGAAAAAACGAAGGGTAAAAAACTTACGAGACCCGACTTAGATTCGGGTTGCCCTTTTTGGGCATTAATCTGTCCGTTGACGGCTGAAAGCTATCAAACCAGTAGAACTCATCGAGGCCTTTGTTTTGACAGGTTAGGCTCCCGTAACTCTAAACGAGCCGGAAGTTGTGGCCGTCCGAATAATCGATATCTACAGGGTGCAACATCCACGATGCAAGGTGCAACATCCGTCCGAAATGGCGAAATAGTGCCGTACGACTTTTAGAAATGCGTGCATGGATTTGAAACGGAACGGTACCATAGTGCACCACTATCCAGCGATGGGAAGTCGAATGCGGGCCATGGTAATCCCGTTTTACCGTAAAAATCCACGTGTCGAAAAAACGAAGGGTAAAAAACTTACGAGACCCGATTGAGATTCGGGTTGTCCTTTTTGGGCATTAATCTATCCGTTGCCAGCTGAAAGCCGTCAAAGTCGTAGAACTCATCGAGGCCTTTGTTTTGACAGGCTATGGCTTTTGTAATTCTAAACGAGCCATAAGTTATGGCCGTCCGAATAATCGATATCTACAGGGTGCAACATCCACGGTGCAAGGTGCAACATCCGTCTGAAATGGCGAAACAGTGCCGTACGACTTTTAGAAATGCGTGCATGGATTTGAAACGGAACAGTATATTGGTGCATCACTCACCAGCGATGGTAAATCGAAGACCAGCCACCGTAATCCCGTTTTACCGTAAAAATCCACGTGTCGAAAAAACGAAGGGTAAAAAACTTACGAGACCCGACTGAGATTCGGGTTGTCCTTTTTGGGCATTAATCTGTCCGTTGACGGCTGAAACCTGTCAGACCCGTAGAATTCATCGTGGCCATCATTTTGATAGGTTATGGCTTTTGTAACTCTAAACGAGCCGGAAGTTATGGCCGTCCGAATAATCGATATCTACAGGGTGCAACATCCACGGTGCAAGGTGCAACATCCATCCGAAATGGCGAAACAGTGCCGTACGACTTTTAGAAATGCGTGCATGGATTTGAAACGGAACAGTACCATGGTGCACCACTCTCCAACGAAGGGAAGTCGAAGACGGGCCACCGTAATCAGGTTTTACCGTAAAAATCCACGTGTCGAAAAAACGAAGGGTAAAAAACTTACGAGACCCGATTGAGATTCGGGTTGTCCTTTTTGGGCATTAATCTATCCGTTGACGGCTGAAAGCTATCAAAGCCGTAGAACTCACCGTGACCTTCGTTTTGACAGGTTATGGCTCCCGTAACTCTAAACGAGCCAGAAGTTATGGCCGTCCGAATAATCGGTATCTACATGGTGCAACATCCACGGTGCAAGGTGCAACATCCGTCCGAAATAGCGAAACAGTGCCGTACGACTTTTAGAAATGCGTGCATGGATTTGAAATGGAACAGTACCATGATGCACCACTCTCCAGCGATGGGAAGTCGAAGACGGGCCACGGTAATCCCGTTTTACCGTAAAAATCCAGGTGTCGAAAAAACGAAAGGTAAAAAACTTACGAGACCCGATTGAGATTCGGGTTGTCCTTTTTGGGCATTAATCTATCCGTTGATGGCTGAATGCTGTCAAAGCCGTAGAACTCATCGAGGCCTTCGTTTTGACAGGTTATGGCTTTGGTAACTCTAAACGAGCCAGAAGTTATGGCCGTTCGAATAATCGATATCTACAGTGTGCAACATCCACGGTGCAAGGTGCAACATTCGTCCGAAATGGCGAAACAGTGTCGTACGACTTTTAGAAATGTGTGCATGGATTTGAAACGGAACAGTACCATGGTGCACCACTCTCCAGCGATGGTAAATCGAAGACCAGCCACCGTAATCCCGTTTTACCATAAAAATCCACGTGTCGAAAAAACAAAGGGTAAAAAACTTACGAGACCCGATTGAGATTCGGGTGGTCCTTATTGGGAATTAGTCTATCCGTTGACGGCTGATAGCTATCAAAGCCGTAAAACTCATCGAGGCCATCGTTTTTACAGGTTATGGCTCCCGTAACTCTTAACGAGCCAGAAGTTATGGCCATCCGAATAATCGATATCTATGGGGTGCAACATCCACGGTGCAAGGTGCAACATCCGTCCGAAATGGCAAAACAGTGCCGTACGACTTTTAGAAATGCGTGCATGGATTTGAAACGAAATAGTGCCATGGTGCACCACTCTCCAGCGATGGGAAGTCGAAGACGGGCCACGGTAATCCCGTTTTACCGTAAAAATCCACGTGTCGAAAAAACGAAGGGTAAAAAACTTACGAGACCCGATTGAGATTCGGGTTGTCCTTTTTAGGCATTAATCTATCCATTGACGGCTGAAAGCTGGCAAAGCCGTAAAACTCATCGTGGCGCTCGTTTTGACAGGTTATGGCTTTTGTAACTCTAAACGAGCCAGAAGTTATGGCCGTCCGAATAATCGATATCTACAGGGTGCAACATCCACGGTGCAAGGTGCAACATCCGTCCGAAATGGCGAAACAGTGCCGTACGACTTTTAGAAATGCGTGCATGGATTTGAAATGGAACAATACCATGGTGCACCACTCTCTAGCGATGGTAAATGGAAGACCAGCCACCGTAATCCTGTTTTACCGTAAAAATCCACGTGTCGAAAAACGAAGGGTAAAAAACTTACGAGACCCGACTGAGATTCGGGTTATCCTTTTTGGGCATTAATCTATCCGTCGATGGATGAAAGCTGTCAAAGCCATAGAACTCATCGAGGCGTTCGTTTTGACAGGTTATGGCTTTTGTAATTCTAAGCGAGCCAGAAGTTATGGCCGTCCGAATAATCGATATCTACAGGGTGCAACATCCACGGTGCAAGGTGCAACATCCGTCCGAAATGGCGAAACAATGTCGTACGACTTTTAGAAAGCGTGTATGGATTTGAAACGGAATAGTACCATGGTGCACCACTCTCCAGCAATGGTAAATAGAAGACCCGCCACCGTAATCAGGTTTTACCGTAAAAATCCACGTGTCGAAAAAACGAAGGGTAAAAAACTTACGAGACCCGATTGAGATTCGGGTTGTCCTTTTTGGGCATTAATCTATCCGTTGACGGCTGAAAGCTGTCAAAGCCGTAGAACTCATCGTGACCTTCGTTTTGACAAGTTATGGCTCCCGTAACTATAAACGAGGCAGAAGTTATGGCCGTCCGAATAATCGGTTTCTACATGGTGCAACATCCACGGTGCAAGGTGCAACTTCCATCCGAAATGGCGAAACAGTGCCGTACGACTTTTAGAAATGCGTGCATGGATTTGAAACGGAACAGTACCATGGTGCACCACTCTCAAGCGATGGGAAGTCGAAGACGGGCCACGGTAATCCTATTTTACCATAAAAATCCACGCGTCGAAAAAACGAAGGGTAAAAAACTTACGAGACCTGATTGTTAACTCTAAACGAGCCAGAAGTTATGGCCGTCCGAATAATCGTTATCTACAGGGTGCAACATCCACGGTGCAAGGTGCAACATCCGTCCGAAATGGCGAAACGGTGCCGTGCGACTTTTAGAAATGCGTGCATGGATTTGAAATGGAACAGTACCATGGCGCACCACTCTCCAGCAATGGTAAATCGAAGACCATCTACGGTAATCCCGTTTTACCGTAAAAATCCATGTGTCGAAAAAACGAAGGGTGAAAAACTTACGAGACCCGATTGAGATTCGTGTTGTCCTTTTTGGGCATTAATCCATCCGTTGACGGCCGAAATCTGTCAAAGCCGTAGAACTCACTGTGGCCTTCGTTTAGACGGGTTATCGCTCCGGTAAATCTAAATGAGCCGTAAGTTATGGTCGTCCGAATAATCGATATCTACAGGGTGCAACATCCACGGTGCAAGGTGCAACATCCGTCCGAAATGGCGAAACAGTGTCGTCCGACTTTTAGAAATACATGCATGGATTTGAAACGGAATAGTAACATGTTGCACCACTCTCCAGCGATGGTAAATCGAAGACTAGCCACGGTAATCCCGTTTTACCGTAAAAATCCACGTGTCGAAAAAACGAAGGGTGAAAAACTTACGAGACCCGATTGAGATTCGGGTTGTCCTTTTGGGGCATTAATCTATCCGATGACGGATGAAAGCTGTCAAAGCCGTGGAACTCACCGTGGCCTTCATTTTGATGGGTTTTGGCTCCCGTAACTCTAAACGAGCCAGAAGTTATGGTCGTCCGAATAATCGATATCTACAGGGTGCAACATCCACGGTGCAAGGTGCTACATCCGTCCGAAATGGCGGAACAGTGCTGTACAACTTTTAGAAATGCATGCATGGATTTGAAACGGAATAGTACCATTGTACACCACTCTCCAGCGATGGTAAATCGAAGATGAGCCACGGTAATCCCGTTTTACCGTAAAAATCCGGTGTCGAAAAAACGAAGGGTAAAAAACTTACGAGACCCGATTGAGATTCGGGTTGTCCTTTTTGGGCATTAATCTATCCGTTGACGGCTGAAAGCTGTCAAAAGCGTAAAACTCATCGAGGCCTTCGTTTTGATAGGTTATGGCTCTCGTAATTCTAAACGAGCCAGAAGTTATGGCCGTCCGAATAATCGATATCTACTGGTGCAACATCCACGGTGCAAGGTGCAAATTCCGTCCGAAATGGCGAAACAGTGCCGTAATAATTTTAGAAATGCGTGCATGGATTTGAAACGGAACAGTACCATGGTACAACACTCTCCAGCGATGGTAAATCGAAGACCAGTCACCGTAATCCCGTTTTACCGTAAAAATCCACGTGTCAAAAAAACGAAGGGTAAAAAACTTATGTGACCCTATTAAGATTCGGGTTGTCCTTTTTGGGCATTAATCTATCCGTTGATGGCTGAAAGCTGTCTAAGCCATAGAACTCTTCAAGGCCTTCGTTTTGACAGGTTATGGCTCTCGTAACTCTAAACGAGCCAGAAGTTATGGCCGTCCGAATAATCGATATCTACAGGGTGCAACATCCACGGTGCAAGGTGCAACATCCGTCCGAAATGGAGAAATAGAGCCGTACGACTTTTAGAAATGCGTGCATGGATTTGAAATGGAACGGTACCATGGTGCACCACACTCCAGCGATGGGAAGTCGAAGACGGGCCATGGTAATCCCGTTTTACCGTAAAAGTCCACGTGTCGAAAAAACGAAGGGTAAAAAACTTACGAGACCCGATTGAGATTCGGGTTGTCCTTTTTGGGCATTAATCTATCCATTGATGGCTGAAAGCTGTCAAAGCCGTAGGACTCATCGAGGCCTTCGTTATGACAGGTTATGGCTTTTGTAATTCTAAACGAGCCAGAAGTTATGGCCGTCCGAATAATCGATATCTACAGGGTGCAACATCCACGGTGCAAGGTGCAACATCCGTCTGAAATGTCGAAACAGTGCCGTAAGACTTTTAGAAATGCGCGCATGGATTTGAAACGGAATAGTATCATGGTGCACCACTCTCCAGCTATGGTAAATCGAAGACCAGCCATCGTAATCCCGTTTTACCGTAAAAATCCACGTGTCGAAAAAACGAAGGGTAAAAAACTTACGAGACCCGACTTAGATTCGGGTTGTCCTTTTTGGGCATTAATCTGTCCGTCGACGGCTGAAAGCTATCAAACCCGTAGAACTCATCGAGGCCTTTGTTTTGACAGGTTATGGCTCCCGTAACTCTAAACGAGCCGGAAGTTGTGGCCGTCCGAATAATCGATATCTACAGGGTGCAACATCCACGATGCAAGGTGCAACATCCGTCCGAAATAGCGAAACAGTGCCGTACGACTTTTAGAAATGCGTGCATGGATTTGAAACGGAACGGTATCATAGTGCACCACTCTCCAGCGATGGGAAGTCGAATGCGGGCCATGGTAATCCCGTTTTACCGTAAAAATCCACGTGTCGAAAAAATGAATGGTAAAAAACTTACGGGACCCGATTGAGATTCGGGTTGTCATTTTTGGGCATTAATCTATCCGTTGACGGCCGAAAGCCGTCAAAGTCATAGAACTTATCGAGGCCTTCGTTTTGACAGGCTATGGCTTTTGTAATTCTAAACGAGCCATAAGTTATGGCCGTCCGAATAATCGATATCTACAGGGTGCAACATCCACGGTGCAAGGTGCAACATCCGTCCGAAATGGCGAAACAGTGCCGTAAGACTTTTAGAAATGCGTGCATGGATTTGAAACGGAACAGTATATTGGTGCATCACTCACCATTGATGGTAAATCGAAGACCAGCCACCGTAATCCCGTTTTACCGTAAAAATCCACGTGTCGAAAAAACGAAGGGTAAAAAACTTACGAGACCCGACTGAGATTTGGGTTGTCCTTTTTGGGCATTAATCTGTCCGTTGACGGTTTAAACCTGTCAAACCCGTAGAACTCATCGTGGCCTTCATTTTGATAGGTTATGGCTTTTGTAACTCTAAACGAGCCGGAAGTTATGGCCGTCCGAATAATCAATATCTACAGGGTGCAACATCCACGGTGCCAGGAGCAACATCCATCCGAAATGGCGAAACAGTGCCGTACGACTTTTAGAAATGCGTGCATGGATTTGAAACGGAACAGTACCATGGTGCAACACTCTCCAGCGAAGGGAAGTCGAAGACGGGCCACCGTAATCAGTTTTTACCGTAAAAATCCACGTGTCGAAAAAACGAAGGGTAAAAAACTTACGAGACCCGATTGAGATTCGGCTTGTCCTTTTTGGGCATTAATCTATCCGTTGATGGCTGAAAGCTGTCAAAGCCGTAGAACTCACCGTGACCTTCGTTTTGACAGGTTATGGCTCCCGTAAATCTAAACGAGCCAGAAGTTATGGCCGTCCGAATAATCGGTATCTACATGGTGCAACATCCACGGTGCAAGGTGCAACATCCGTCCGAAATGGCGAAACAGTGCCGTACGACTTTTAGAAATGCGTGCATGGATTTGAAACAGAAAAGTACCATGATGCACCACTCTCCAGCGATGGGAAGTCGAAGACGGGCCACGGTAATCCCGTTTTACCGTAAAAATCCAGGTGTCGAAAAAACGAAGGGTAAAAAACTTACGAGACCCGACTGAGATTCGGGTTGTCCTTTTTGGGCATTAATCTATCCGTTGACGGCTGAATGCTGTCAAAGCCGTAGAACTCATCGAGGCCTTCGTTTTGACAGGTTATGGATTTTGTAACTCTAAACGAGCCAGAAGTTATGGCCGTTCGAATAATCGATATCTACAGGGTGCAACATCCACGGTGCAAGGTGCAACATCCATCCGAAATGGCGAAACAGTGCCGTACGACTTTTAGAAATGCGTGCATGGATTTGAAACGGAACAGTACCATGGTGCACCACTCTCCAACGATGGTAAATCGAAGACCAGCCACCGTAATCCCGTTTTACCATAAAAATCCACGTGTCGAAAAAACAAAGGGTAAAAAACTTACGAGACCCGATTGAGATTCGGGTTGTCCTTTTTGGGAATTAGTCTATCCGTTGACGGCTGATAGCTGTCAAAGCCGTAAAACTCGTCGAGGCCATCGTTTTTACAGGTTATGGCTCCCGTAACTCTTAACGAGCCAGAAGTTATGGCCGTCCGAATAATCGATATCTATGGGTTGCAACATCCACGGTGCAAGGTGCAACATCCATCCGAAATGGCAAAACAGTGCCGTACGACTTTTAGATATGCGTGCATGGATTTGAAACAAAATAGTGCCATGGTGCACCACTCTCCAGCGATGGGAAGTCGAAGACGGGGCACGGTAATCCCGTTTTACCGTAAAAATCCACATGTCGAAAAAACGAAGGGTAAAAAACTTACGAGACCCGATTGAGATTCGGGTTGTCCTTTTTAGGCATTAATCTATCCGTTGACGGCTGAAAGCTGTCAAAGCCGTAAAACTCATCGAGGCGCTTGTTTTGACAGGTTATGGCTTTTGTAACTCTAAACGAGCCAGAAGTTATGGCCGTCCGAATAATCGATATCTACAGGGTGCAACATCCACGGTGCAAGGTGCAACATCCGTCCGAAATGGCTAAACAGTGCTGTACGACTTTTAGAAATGCGTGCATGGATTTGAAATGGAACAGTACCATAGTGCACCACTCTCCAGCGATGGTAAATAGAAGACCAGCCACCGTAATCCTGTTTTACCGTAAAAATCCACGTGTCGAAAAACGAAGGGTAAAAAACTTACGAGACCCGACTGAGATTCGGGTTGTCCTTTTTGGGCATTAATCTATCCGTTGACGGCTGAAAGCTGTCAAAGCCATAGAACTCATCGAGGCGTTCGTTTTGACAGGTTATGGCTTTTGTAATTCTAAGCGAGCCAGAAGTTATGGCCGTCCGAATAATCAATATCTACAGGGTGCAACATCCACGGTGCAAGGTGCAACATCCGTCCGAAATGGCGAAACAATGTCGTACGACTTTTAGAAATGCGTGCATGGATTTGAAACGGAATAGTACCATAGTGCACCACTCTCCAGCAATGGTAAATAGAAGGCCCGCCACCGTAATCCCGTTTTACCGTAAAAATCCACGTGTCGAAAAAACGAAGGGTAAAAAACTTACGAGACCCGACTGAGATTCAGGTTGTCCTTTTTGGGTATTAATCTGTCCGTTGACGGCTGAAACCTGTCAAACCCATAGAACTAATCGAGGTCTTCGTTTTGACAGGTTATGGCTTTTGTAACTCTAAACGAGGCAGAAGTTATGGCCGTCCGAATAATCGATATCTACAGGGTGCAACATCCACGGTGCAAGGTGCAACATCCATCCGAAATGGCGAAATAGTGTCGTACGACTTTTAGAAATGCGTGCATGGATTTGAAACGGAACAGTACCATGGTGCACCACTCTCCAGCGAAGGGAAGTCGAAGACGAGCCACCGTAATCGGGTTTTACCGTAAAAATCCACGTGCCGAAAAAACGAAGGGTAAAAAACTTACGAGACCCGATTGATATTCGGTTTGTCCTTTTTGGGCATTAATCTATCCGTTGACGGCTGAAAGCAGTCAAAGCCGTAGAACTCATCGTGACCTTTGTTTTGACAGGTTATGGCTCCCGTAACTATAAACGAGGCAGAAGTTATGGCCGTCCGAATAATCGGTTTCTACATGGTGCAGCATCCACGGTGCAAGGTGCGACATCCGTCCGAAATGGCGAAACAGTGCCGTACGACTTTTAGAAATGCGTGCATGGATTTGAAATGGAACAGTACCATGGTGCACCACTCTCCAGCGATGGGAAGTCGAAGACGGGCCACGGTAATCCTGTTTTACCATAAAAATCCACGTGTCGAAAAAACGAAGGGTAAAAAACTTACGAGACCCGATTGAGATTCGGGTTGTCCTTTTTGGGCATTAATCTATCCATTGAGGGCTGAAAGCTGTCAAAACCGTAGAACTCACCGTGACCTTCGTTTTGACAGGTTATGGCTTTTGTAACTCTAAACGAGCCAGAAGTTATGGCCGTCCGAATAATCGATATCTATAGGGTGCAACATCCACGGTGCAAGGTGCAACATCCGTCCGAAATGGCGAAACTGTGCCGTACGACTTTTAGAAATGCGTGCATGGATTTGAAATGGAACAGTACCATGGTGCACCACTCTCCAGCGATGGTAAATAGAAGACTAGCCACAGTAATCCCATTTTACCGTAAAAATCCACGTGTCGAAAAAAACGAAGGGTAAAGAACTTACGAGACCCGACTAAGATTCGGGTTGTCCTTTTTGGGCACTAATCTGTCCGTTGACGGCTGAAACCTATCAAACCCATCGAACTCATCGAGGCCTTCGTTTTGACAGGTTAGGGCTTTTGTAACTCTAAACGAGGCAGAAGTTATGGCCGTCCGAATAATCAATATCTACAGGGTGCAACATCCACGGTGCAAGGTGCAACATCCATCTGAAATGGCGAAACAGCACCGTACGACTTTTAGCAATGCGTGCAAGGGTTTGAAACGGAACAGTACCATGGTGCACCACTCTCCAGCGAAGGGAAGTCGAAGATGGGCCACCGTAATCAGGTTTTACCGTAAAAATCCACGTGTCGAAAAAACGAAGGGTAAAAAACTTATGAGACCCGATTGAGATTCGGGTTGTCCTTTTTGGGCATTAATCTATCCGTTGGCGGCTGGAAGCTGTCAAAGCCGTAGAACTCACTGTGACCTTCGTTTTGATAGGTTATGGCTCCGGTAACTCTAAACGAGCCAGAAGTTATGGCCGTCCGAATAATAAGTATCTACATGGTGCAACGTCCACGGTGCAAGGTGCAACATCCGTCCGAAATGGAGAAACAGTGCCGTACGACTTTTAGAAATGCGTGCATGGATTTGAAACAGAACAGTACCATGGTGAACCACTCTCCAGCGATGGGAAGTCGAAGACGGGCCACGGTAATCCCGTTTTAACGTAAAAATCCATGTGTCGAAAAAACGAAGGGTAAAAAACTTACGAGACCCGACTGAGATTCGGGTTGTCCTTTTTGGGCATTAATCTATCCGTTGACGGCTGAATGCTGTCAAAGCCGTAGAACTCGTCGAGGCCTTCGTTTTGACAGGTTATGGCTTTTGTAACTCTAAACGAGCCAGAAGTTATGGCCGTCCGAATAATCGATATCTACAGGGTGCAACATCCACGGTGCAAGGTGCAACATCCGTCCGAAATGGTGAAATAGTGTCGTACGACTTTTAGAATTGCGTGGATGCATTTGAAACGGAACAGTACCATGGTGCACCACTCTCCAGCGATGGTAAATCGAAGACCAGCCACCGTAATCCCGTTTTACCGTAAAAATCCACGTGTCGAAAAAACGAAGGGTAAAAAACTTACGAGACCCGATTGAGATTCGGGTTGTCCTTTTTGGGCATTAATCTATCCGTTGATGGCTGATAACAGTCAAATCCGTAAAACTCATCGAGGCCATCGTTTTTACAGGTTATGGCTCCCGTAACTCTTAACGAGCCAAAAGTTATGGCCGTCCGAATAATCGATATCTACATGGTGCAACATCCACGGTGCAAGGTGCAACATCCGTCCGAAATGGCAAAACAGTGTCGTACGACTTTTAGAAATGTGTGCATGGATTTGAAACGAAACAGTACCATGGTGCAACACTCTCCAGTGATGGGAAGTCGAAGACGGGCCACGGTAATCCCGTTTTACCGTAAAAATCCACGTGTCGAAAAAACGAAGGGTAAAAAACTTACGAGACCCGATTGAGATTCGGGTTGCCCTTTTTGGGCATTAATCTATCCGTTGACGGCTGAAAGCTGTCAAAGCCATAGAACTCACCGTGTCCTTCATTTTGACAGGTTATGGCTTTTGTAACTCTAAACGAGCCAGAAGTTATGGCCGTCCGAATAATCGGTATCTACATGGTGCAACATCCACGATGCAAGGTGCAACATCCGTCCGAAATGGCTAAACAGTGTCGTACGACTTTTAGAAATGCGTGCATGGATTTGAAACGGAACAGTACCATGGTGCACCACTCTCCAGCGATGGGAAGTCGAAGACGGGCCACGGTAAACCCGTTTTACCGTAAAAATCCATGTGTCGAAAAAACGAAGGGTAAAAAACTTATGAGACCCGACTGAGATTTGGGTTGTCCTTTTTGGGCATTAATCTATCCGTTGATGGGTAAATGCTGTCAAAGCCGTAGAACTCATCGAGGCCTTCGTTTTGATAGGTTATGGCTTTTGTAACTCTAAACGAGCCAGAAGTTATGGCCGTCCGAATAATCGATATCTGCAGGGTGCAACATCCACGGTGCAAGGTGCAACATCCGTCCGAAATGGCGAAACAGTGCCGTACGACTTTTAGAACTGCGTGCATGCATTTGAAACGGAACAGTACCATGGTGCACCACTCTCCAGTGATGGTAAATCGAAGACCAGCCACCGTAATCCCGTTTTACCGTAAAAATCCACGTGTCGAAAAAACGAAGGGTAAAAAACTTACGAGACCCGATTGAGATTCGGATTGTCCTTTTTGGGCATTAATCTATCCGCTGACGGCTGATAGCTGTCAAAGCCGTAAAACTCATCGAGGCCATCGTTTTTAAAGGTTATGGCTCCCGTAACTCTTAACGAGCCAGAAGTTATGGCCGTCCGAATAATCGATATCTACAGGGTGCAACATCCACGGTGCAAGGTGCAACATCCGTCCGAAATGGCAAAACAGTACCATGGTGCACCACTCTCCAGCAATGGGAAGTCGAAGACGGGCCACCGTAATCCCGTTTTACCGTAAAAATCCATGTGTCGAAAAAATGAAGGGTAAAAAGCTTACGAGACCCGATTGAGATTCGGGTTGTCCTTTTTGGGCATTAATCTATCCGTTGACGGCAGAAAGCCGTAGAACTCATCGAGGCCTAGGTTATGGCTCGCGTAACTCTAAACGAGCTAGAAGTTATGGTCGTACGAATAATCGATATCTACAGGGTGCAACATCCACGGTGCAAGGTGCAACATCCGTCCAGAATGGCGAAACAGTGCCGTACGACTTTTAGAAATGCTTGCATGGATTTGAAACGGAACAGTACCATGGTGCACCACTCTCCAGCGATGGGAAGTCGAAGACGGCCACGGTAACCCCGTTTTACCGTAAAAATCCACGTGTCGAAAAAACGAAGGGTAAAAATATTACGAGACCCGATTGAGATTCGGGTTGTCCTTTTGGGCATTAATCTATCCGTTGACGGCTGAAAGCTGTCAAAGCCGTAGAACTCATCGAGGCCTTCGTTTTGACAGGTTATGGCTCCCGTAACTCTAAACGAGCCAGAAGTTATGGCCATCCGAATAATCGATATCTACAGGGTGCAACATCCACGGTGCAAGGTGCAACATCCGTTCGAAATGGCGAAACAGTGTCGTATGACTTTTAAAAATGCATGCATGGATTTTAAACGGAACAGTACCATGGTGCACCACTCTCCAGCGATGGGAAGTCGAAGACGGGCCACGGTAATCCCGTTTTACCGTAAAAATCCACGTGTCGAAAAACGAAAGGTAAAAAACTTACGAGACTCGATTGAGATTCGGGTTGTCCTTTTTGGGCATTAATCTATCCGTTGACGGGTGAAAGCTGTCAAAGCCGTTGAACTCATCGAGGCCTTCGTTTTGACAGGTTATGGCTCCCGTAACTCTAAACAAGCCAGAAGTTATGGCCGTCCGAATAATCGATATCTACAGAGTGCAACATCCACGGTGCAAGGTGCAACATCCGTTCGAAAAGGCGAAACAGTGCCGTACGACTTTTAGAAATGCGTGCATGGATTTGAAACGGAACATTACCATGGTGCACCACTCTCCAGCGATGGGAAGTCGAAGACGGGCCACCGTAATCCCGTTTTACCGTAAAAATCCACGTGTCGAAAAAATGAAGGGTAAAAAACTTACGAGACCCGATTGAGATTCGGGTTGTCCTTTTTGGGCATTAATCTACCCGTTGACGGCAGAAAGCCGTCAAAGCCATAGAACTCATCGAGGCCTTAGTTTTGACAGGTCATGGCTCCCGTAACTCTAAACGAGCCATAAGTTATGACCGTCCGAATAATCGATATCTATAGGGTGCAACATCCACGGCGCAAGGTGCAACATCCGTTCGAAATAGAGAAACGGTGCCGTACGACTTTTAGAAATGCGTGCATGGATTTGAAACGGAACAGTACCATGGTGCACCACTCTCCAGCGATGGTAAATCGTAGACTAGCCACCGTAATCCCGTTTTACAGTAAAAATCCACGTGTCGAAAAAACGAAGGGTAAAAAACTTACGAGACCCGATTGAGATTCGGGTTGTCCTTTTTGGGCATTAATCTATCCATTGACGGCTGAAAGCTGTCAAAGCTGTAGAACTCATCGAGGCCTTCGTTTTGACAGGTTATGGCTTTTGTACCTCTAAACGAGCCAGAAGTTATGGCCGTCCGAATAATCGATATCTACAGGGTGCAACATCCACAGTGCAAGGTGCAACATCCGTCCAAAATGGCGAAACAGTGCCGTACGAATTTTAGAAATGCTTGCATGGATTTGAAACGGAACAGTACCATGGTGCACCACTCTCCAGCGATGGGAAGTCGAAGACGGGCAACGGTACTCCCGTTTTACCGTAAAAATACACGTGTCGAAAAAACGAAGGGTAAAAAACTTACGAGACCCGATTGAGATTCGGGTTGTCCTTTTTGGGCAATAATCTATACGTTGATGGCTGAAAGCTGTCAAAGCCGTAGAACTCATCGAGGCCTTCGTTTTGACAGGTTATAGCTCCCGTAACTCTAAACGAGCCAGGTGTTATGGCCGCCCAAATAATCAATATCTACAGGGTGCAACATCCACGGTGCAAGGTGCAACATCCGTCCGAAATGGCGAAACGGTGCCGTATGACTTTTAAAAATGCGTGCATGGATTTGAAACGGAACAATACCATGGTGCACCACTCTCCAGCGATGGAAAGTCGAAGACGGGCCACGGTAATCCCGTTTTACCGTAAAAGTCCACGTGTCGAAAAAACAAAGGGTAAAAAACTTACGAGACCCGATTGAGATTCGGGTTGTCCTTTTTGGGCATTAATCTATCCGTTGATGGATGAAAGCTGTCAAAGCCGTAGAACTTATCTAGGCCTTCGTTTTGACAGGTAATGGCTCCCGTAACTCTAAACGAGCCAGAAGTTATGGCCGTCCGAATAATCGATATCTATAGGGTGCAACATCCACGGTGCAAGGTGCAACATCCGTCCAAAATGGCGAAACAGTGCCGTACGACTTTTAGAAATGCGTGCATGGACTTGAAACGGAACAGTACCATGGTGCACCACTCTCCAGCGATGGGAGTCGAAGACGGGCCACGGTAATCCCGTTTTACCGTAAAAATCCACGTGTCGAAAAAACGAAGGGTAAAAAACTTACGAGACCCGATTGAGATTCAGGTTGTCCTTTTGGGCATTAATCTATCCGTTGACGGCTGAAAGCTATCAAAGCCGTAGACCTCATCGAGGCCTTCGTTTTGACAGGTTATGGCTCCCGTAACTCTAAACGAGCCAGAAGCTATGGTCGTCCGAATAATCGATATCTACAGGATGCAACATCCACGGTGCAAGGTGCAACATCCGTCCGAAATGGCGAAACAGTGCTGTATGACTTTTAAAAATGCGTGCATGGATTTGAAACAGAACAGTACCATGGTGCACCACTCTCCAGCGATGGGAAGTCGAAGACGGGCCACGGTAATCCCGTTTTACCGTAAAAATCCACGTGTCGAAAAAACGAAGGGTAAAAAACTTACGAGACCCGATTGAGATTCGGGTTGTCCTTTTGGGCATTAATCTATCCGTTGACGGCTGAAAGCTGTCAAAGCCGTAGAACTCATCGAGGCCTTCGTTTTGACAGGTTATGGCTCCCGTAACTCTAAACGAGCCAAAAGTTATGGTCGTCCGAATAATCGATATCTACAGGGTGCAACATCCACGGTGCATGGTGCAACATCCATCCGAAATGGCGAAACAGTGCTGTATGACTTTTAAAAATGCGTGCATGGATTTGAAACGGAACAGTACCATGGTGCACCACTCTCCAGCGATGGGAAGTCGAAGACGGGCCACGGTAATCCCGTTTTACCGTAAAAATCCACGTGTCGAAAAAACGAAGGGTAAAAAACTTACGAGACCCGATTGAGATTCGGGTTGCACTTTTTGGGCATTAATCTATCCGTTGACGGCTGAAAGCTGTCATAGCTGTAGAACTAAGCGAGGCCTTTGTTTTGACAGGTTATGGCTCCCGTAACTCTAAACGAGCCAGAAATTATGGCCGTCCGAATAATCGATATCTACAGGGTGCAACATCCACGGTGCAAGGTGCAACATCCGTCCGAAATGGCGAAACAGTGCCGTACGACTTTTAGAAATGCGTGCATGGATTTGAAACAGAACAGTACCATGGTGCATCACTCTCCAGCGATGGTAAATCGAAGACCAGCCACCGTAATCCCGTTTTACCGTAAAAATCCACGTGTCCAAAAAACGAAGGGTAAAAAACTTACGAGACCCGACTGAGATTCGGGTTGTCCTTTTTGGGCAATAATCTATCCGTTGACGGCTGAAAGCTGTCATAGCCGTAGAACTCATCGCGGCCTTCGTTTTGACAGGTTATGGCTCCCGTAACTCTAAACCAGCCAGAAGTTATGGCCGTCCGAATAATCGATATCTACAGGGTGCAACATCCACGGTGCAAGGTGCAACATCCATCCGATATGGCGAAACAGTGCCGTACGACTTTTAGAAATGCGTGCATGGATTTGAAACGGAACAGTACCATGGTGCACCACTCTCCAGCGATGGGAAGTCGAAGACGGGCCACGGTAATCCCGTTTTAACGTAAAAATCGATGTGTCGAAAAAACGAAGGGTAAAAAACTTACGAGACCCGACTGAGATTCGGGTTGTCCTTTTTGGGCATTAATCTATCCGTTGACGGCTGAATGCTGTCAATGCCGTAGAACTCATCGAGGCCTTCGTTTTGACAGGTTATGGCTTTTGTAACTCTAAACGAGCCAGAAGTTATGGTCGTCCGAATAATCGATATCTACAGGGTGCAACATCCACGGTGCATGGTGCAACATCCATCCGAAATGGCGAAACAGTGCTGTATGACTTTTAAAAATGCGTGCATGGATTTGAAACGGAACAGTACCATGGTGCACCACTCTCCAGCGATGGGAAGTCGAAGACGGGCCACGGTAATCCCGTTTTACCGTAAAAATCCACGTGTCGAAAAAACGAAGGGTAAAAAACTTACGAGACCCGATTGAGATTCGGGTTGCACTTTTTGGGCATTAATCTATCCGTTGACGGCTGAAAGCTGTCAAAGCTGTAGAACTAAGCGAGGCCTTTGTTTTGACAGGTTATGGCTCCCGTAACTCTAAACGAGCCAGAAATTATGGCCGTCCGAATAATCGATATCTACAGGGTGCAACATCCACGGTGCAAGGTGCAACATCCGTCCGAAATGGCGAAACAGTGCCGTACGACTTTTAGAAATGCGTGCATGGATTTGAAACAGAACAGTACCATGGTGCATCACTCTCCAGCGATGGTAAATCGAAGACCAGCCACCGTAATCCCGTTTTACCGTAAAAATCCACGTGTCCAAAAAACGAAGGGTAAAAAACTTACGAGACCCGACTGAGATTCGGGTTGTCCTTTTTGGGCAATAATCTATCCGTTGACGGCTGAAAGCTGTCATAGCCGTAGAACTCATCGCGGCCTTCGTTTTGACAGGTTATGGCTCCCGTAACTCTAAACCAGCCAGAAGTTATGGCCGTCCGAATAATCGATATCTACAGGGTGCAACATCCACGGTGCAAGGTGCAACATCCATCCGATATGGCGAAACAGTGCCGTACGACTTTTAGAAATGCGTGCATGGATTTGAAACGGAACAGTACCATGGTGCACCACTCTCCAGCGATGGGAAGTCGAAGACGGGCCACGGTAATCCCGTTTTAACGTAAAAATCGATGTGTCGAAAAAACGAAGGGTAAAAAACTTACGAGACCCGACTGAGATTCGGGTTGTCCTTTTTGGGCATTAATCTATCCGTTGACGGCTGAATGCTGTCAACGCCGTAGAACTCATCGAGGCCTTCGTTTTGACAGGTTATGGCTTTTGTAACTCTAAACGAGCCAGAAGTTATGGCCGTCCGAATAATCGATATCTACAGGGCGCTACATCCACGGTGCAAGGTGCAACATCCTTCCGAAATGGCGAAACAGTGCCGTACGACTTTTAGAACTACGTGCATGCATTTGAAACGGAACAGTACCATGGTGAACCACTCTCCAGGGATGGTAAATCGAAGACCAGCCACCGTAACCCCGTTTTACCGTAAAAATCCACGTGTCGAAAAAACGAAGGGTAAAAAACTTACGAGACCCGATTGAGATTCGGGTTGTCCTTTTTGGGCATTAATCTATCCGCTGACGGCTGATAGCTGTCAAAGCCGTAAAAATCATCGAGGCCATCGTTTTTAAAGGTTATGGCTCCCGTTACTCTTAACGAGCCAGAAGTTATGGCCGTCCGAATAATCGGTATCTACAGGGTGCAACATCCACGGTGCAAGGTGCAACATCCGTCCGAAATGGCAAAATAGTACCATGGTGCACCACTCTCCAGCAATGGGAAGTCGAAGACAGGCCACCGTAATCCCGTTTTACCGTAAAAATCCACGTGTCGAAAAAATGAAGGGTAAAAAACTTACGAGACCCGATTGAGATTCGGGTTGTCCTTTTTGGGCATTAATCTATCCGTTGACGGCAGAAAGCCGTCAAAGCCGTAGAACTCATCGAGGCCTAGGTTATGTCTCCCGTAACTCTAAACGAGCTAGAAGTTATGGCCGTCCGAATAATCGATATCTACAGGGTGCAACATCCACGGTGCAAGGTGAAACATCCGTCCAAAATGGCGACACAGTGTCGTACGACTTTTAGAAATGCTTGCATGGATTTGAAACAGAAAAGTACTATGGTGCACCACTCTCTAGCGATGGGAAGTCGAAGACGGGCCACGGTACTCCCATTTTACCGTAAAAATCCACGTGTCGAAAAAACGAAGGGTAAAAAACTTACGAGACCCGATTGAGATTCGGGTTGTCCTTTTGGGCATTAATCTATCCGTTGATGGCTGAAAGCAGTCAAAGCCGTAGAACTCATCGAGGCCTTCGTTTTGACAGGTCATGTCTCCCGTAACTCTAAACGAGCCAGAAGTTATGGCCATCCGAATAATCGATATCTATAGGGTGCAACATCCACGGTGCAAGGTGCAACATCCGTCCGAAATGGCGAAACGGTGCCGTATGACTTTTAAAAATGCGTGCATGGATTTGAAACGGAACAGTACCATGGTGCACCACTCTCCAGCGATGGGAAGTCGAAGACGGGCCACGGTAATCTCGTTTTACCGTAAAAATCCACGTGTCGAAAAACGAAAGGTAAAAAACTTACGAGACTCGATTGAGATTCGGGTTGTCCTTTTTGGGCATTAATCTATCCGTTGACGGGTAAAAGCTGTCAAAGCCGTTGAACTCATCGAGGCCTTCGTTTTGACAGGTTATGGCTCCCGTAACTCTAAACGAGCCAGAAGTTATGGCCGTCCGAATAATCGATATCTACAGAGTGCAACATCCACGGTGCAAGGTACAACATCCGTTCGAAAGGCGGAACAGTGTCGTACGACTTTTAGAAATGCGTGCATGGATTTGAAACTGAACATTACCATGGTGCACCACTCTCCAGCGATGGGAAGTCGAAGACGGGCCACCGTAATCCCGTTTTACCGTAAAAATCCACGTGTCGAAAAAATGAAGGGTAAAAAACTTACGAGACCCGATTGAGATTCGGGTTGTCCTTTTTGGGCATTAATCTACCCGTTGACGGCAGAAAGCCGTCAAAGCCGTAGAACTCATCGAGGCCTTAGTTTTGACAGGTTATGGCTCCCGTAACTCTAGACGAGCCATAAGTTATGGCCGTCCGAATAATCGATATCTACAGGGTGCAACATCCACGGCGCAAGGTGCAACATCCGTTCGAAATAGAGAAACAGTGCCGTACGACTTTTAGAAATGCGTGCATGGATTTGAAATGGAACAGTACTGTGACGACCGCCCATGACTCCCGCACCAAAACAAGGAAATAATGCGCTGAAGGGTGTGCCAGGCAGCCATGGACGATAGTCAGGGTAAAACAAAACAAAAGAATCTCTATCGCATAACTCACAGCGCATGGATAAAATACAATAGAGAAATATAATATAGTGAAGCTCCATAGAGCAGAAACATCATCATATAAGCATCACAGTAGTTTTATACAATCTTCTACACAAATCCATACATGAAAGCCTCACTACAAATCACTCAACCAAATACAGCAGCGGATACCCAGTACATATAGTAAGAAAACTAATATGCAAAGCCTCCTGCTCGTCTTCGTCATCTTCAGCGTAGAACTCCTAGCACAGCACCTGTCACCTGCTACCTAGTCTGCCCATCCCAAACATGGATGAACAGCCCAAGGTAATAAGAGGAGACATAAAACCTTGAGTCAGACAAAGTCTTAGTGAGCAGTAAATTAACTATCAAACATACCAAAAGAGCATAAAGGATAAAAGGAATAGGAACCAAACCATCCCACTCCACCTCTTTCTACAGTGATAGCCCCAGACTTACACTAAGGAGAAGCAAGCATAACAACATAGACAATTAAGGTAAAGCGAATACCACTCGAGTCAAGGACGATGTTTTCCAAATACAAACCCCCAAGGCCTAAACCAAGATCAGATAAGCACCCAGAAAACACCGCTCTTGAAGCCGAATGATAATACAACCAAACATCCATGACTCTGGCTATCACTGTCATCCTTGCCTCGATTTCACCGTTAGTTGAATGACCATCTGTCAAGGGCTAATGGTAACCCCGGTTCTAACCATAACTCCGCACACTGCCTTGTGCCTAGGACTTATCTACTTTGCCCAGAGTACTCAACTACCTACCTGTAGTCTTTTGGGTGTCCCGACTACCTACCTGTAGTCGTTATGGGCGCCCCATGTACTCTTGCTTTTGAGCATGCTAGAACCTTCAACAACGACGAGATCCAAGCCTCCTAGCCATCCTTCTTGACGACTATCCTCATACAAGCTCAAGCTACCTCTTGAACAATCCATTATCAACCAACTTGAACTACTCTTCAAGTTATCAACATGCTTGGAATGATCCCTGCTTGGATTAAGCCAAGACTCACATCATACTTCGCTTCATCGCATCAAAGCAAAGTCTCAACTCAACAACATGGTTTGCCTCATCAAATCATGGCAAAGTCCCATCTCAACATCATCCAATCTATACATATGAGCTTCAACATCCGCTACATATGCCTTAAGCAGCTTTCACCATTCAAGAGCCTTCTTCCATAGCTTTTGAATCCTCTTTCATCATCTTGTTCCAAATCAACTACTAGCTAATCTTGGAAACAATCAAATCAATCATACATTCAAATAATCAATCATTCAAACAAGATCTATTAAGCAATTTAAGCAATATCAACTATAATGGGAATTTCGTAAATAAACGAGCAAAAGTCCAACATATGTGAAATCATGGTTTTTAGCATAGATCTATCAATTATAAAACATGGGTTTTGTCTCTAATGCTTATTAAACTAACTTGCATAAGTAAACATCTTCAAAAAAAACCATGGATCTAGACTTCGATCTAAGAAAAATGCATGAAATCTCTAACTTTAACACTCAAACAAGCCACCAATCCAATATACTCCCTTGGATCCGCGTGAGAGATAACTACCACTCACCAAATCACCCAAACACTACAAAAACTACACACTTCAGATCTGGACAGCGAAGATCAAGGTTTGATCCGGCAATATCTCGCTCCAATCGATGAATTCTAGCTCGAACGGATGAAGATCTTCAACTTTGGCACTTGGATCTTCGATCTCGATCTTCGATCTTGGATGGATGTTAGAATTAGATTGGAATGGAGAAAAGAAGATGAAGAAATGTTGTAGTCGAGTCTTCAAAATGGCAGCACTTCGTCGCTTCGAAATCTGGTGCCAAAAAGTGAGCCGAACCCCTCTATTTATAGGCTGGAACCTCCCTGAGTCGTCGCCCCATGAGTCGGTCCCGACTCATCATGAGTCGTCCACGACTCATCTCCTGCCGACTCACGACCTAGCACAGCCGACCCTGCGACTTAACTATACAACATATACTGCCGACTTAACACTAACCCAGATGCCGACTTAAATTCTACCGACTCAAAGACCTAACGACTCAACACAGCAAGAAGGTCACACGACTTAAGACACATACGACTTATCCCGGCCGACCTAAGCCTAATCCTTATCCCACGAGACACGACTCAAAAGCCTAAGTCCCCAACGACTTATCCACTAAGTCGGCCCACCGACCTAAGCCTTAGATCTTATAGACCGTTAACCCCTATAAGCCGCTACAACCTTAAGTCGTCTAAGCCCCTTGAGTCGGTCCCTATGAGTCGGTCACGACTCATCACCTAACTTGCTAACTCGCACAAGCCTATAGGTCGTTACCCCTCTTAACTCGTTAGCTCCTTAGGTCGTATAACTTCCTGGGTTGGCCAAAGCCTTAAGTCGTTACTTCCACTAACTCGTACACGACCTAACCACTATCCCACTAAGTCGTGTATGACTTAGACCCTAGGCCCACTGAGTCGTTATCTCGTATATTTCCTTAACCCGTTAGCTACCTTGCACACAGTTGACTCGTGCCCAAGCTAACTCGCTAACGACTCATAGTTTCTTAACTCGGCAACCCTATGAGTCGGTCACGACTCAAGCTAGAGGCAACACAATCAACACTATCGACCTGCAAATTCTACGATTTATCGACACGTAAAATACGGGTCGTTACATTCTCTCCCCCTTAGGAATTTCGCCCCCGAAATTCCAAGCAAACAATAGCAATCACAATTATTCCGCATGCCTACCATCCATAGCAATCAACAAACCATGCATCCAATTCTAACCTAGCATGCAGAATTCTATGACTTAGAACAAGCTACAAATTCATGAGATGTCACGACACTTTAGGGCCATACCTCGAAGAGTTCGGGATGAGCTGCCTTCATCCTCTCTTCCTCCTCCCACGTACAGTCGTTAACATCATCACTCCATTGTACCTTGAGCAACGTAATCGTCTTCCTCCTAAGCTGTTTCGTATCGGTTTCAACAATACGAAGCGGCTTACGAGGTCTCGAAACAACAGGATCAACCTCCAAGTCTTCACAGCTATCAGCAGAAACCACCGTAGTTGGGTCGTGCATATACTTCCGTAGATAAGATACATGAAAAACACTGTGCACACCCGCCATCTTTTCCGGTAACTCCAATCTATAAGCGAGCTTTCCAATACGCTCGATAATCGGGAATGGTCCAACAAATCTCGGAGTTAACTTTCCTTTCTTCCCGAATCTAATGACACTCTTCAGAGGAGAAATCTTCACAAAAACCATATCACCTACGTCGAATTCCAAATCCTTACGACGATTATCGGCATAACTTTTCTGACGATCTTGGGCTGCCTTCATTCGTTGCCGAATGATCTCTATACAATCTGAAGTCTGTCGAATCATCTCTGGCCCAAGTATCAGCTTTTCTCCAGTTTCCAACCAACATGTCGGTGAGTTACACGGTCTTCCATATAATGCCTCATATGGTGCCATACCAATACTCGACTGATAACTGTTATTATAAGCAAACTCCACCAAATGAAGGTGATCTTCCCATGATCCTCCGAAGTCCAAAACACATGCTCTAAGAAGATCTTCCAAAACTCGGTTGACTCTCTCAGTCTGACCATCTGTTTGAGGGTGATAAGCTGTACTCAAACACAACTCAGTTCCCAAAACTTCCTGGAAGCTCTTCCAAAATCTACTAGTGAACAATGGATCTCGATCGCTCACTATACTCTTCGGAACACCATGGAAACGAACTATCCACTTCACATATAATTCAGCCAACTTCGATGCAGTCCTAGTCGATCGAACAGGAATGAACCTTGCACTCTTGGTCAAACGATCTACAATGACCCAAATCCCTTCATTCCCTGCTCTTGTCCTAGGTAGACCATCAATAAAATCCATCGACACTTGCTCCCACTTCCATGTAGGAACCTCCAATGGCTGAAGCAATCCACTGGGCTTCTTCTGCTCAGCTTTCACCAACTGGCAATTCATACACTTGGAAATAAAATTTCCAACATCCTTCTTCATACCTTCCCAGTAGTAGGTTCTCTTCATATCCCGATACATCTTATTTCCACCTGGATGAATTGTCAACTTCGAGTGATGACTCTCCCTCAGAACTTCATCTCTCAATCCATCTACATCGGGAACAACTAGTCGCCCTTGCTTTCGAAGCCAACCCTCTCGATCGACCTCGAATCCCTTATCCTTCTCCGGGTCCAATCCAGATTCCAAATCACAGATAATCTTGACAAGCTTATCATCTCCCCTTTGCCTCTCACCAATTCTTTCCACAAGAGTAGGCCTTATCGATAAGTTTGCCAACATCTCAGGTTCCAATTCACATCTAGGCCTGAAATCAAATCCAGCCAAATACTCAAGACTCTTCCATTCCGAAAACATGGCTCCCAATCCTGCATGTCTTCGACTTAACGCATCAGCCACTGCGTTACCTTTCCCTGGAGTATAGGCTATACCAAAATCATACGATGCTAAGAACTCTAGCCACCGTTGCTGTCGAAGATTCAAATCCTTTTGGGAAAACAGATACTTTAACGACTTATGATCTGTAAACAGCTCAAATCTAACTCCCAATAGATAGTGTCTCCACATCTTCAAAGCAAACACAATCGCCGCTAACTCCAAATCATGAGTCGGATAATTCCTTTCATGCGGCTTCAGTTGTCGACTTGCATACGCAACAACTTTATCCTTCTGCATTAGCACCGCTCCTAGTCCAGTGCCACATGCATCGGTGTAAACCACCATCTCATCATTCCCACTTGGAATAGTCAAAACAGGAGCACTCGTCAATCGCTCTTTCAGGATTACAAAAGCTTGCTCACACTTATCATCCCATCTGAACACCTGGTTCTTCTTTGTCAATCCTGTTAACGGTGCAGCTATCTTGGAAAAGTCTTTGATAAACCGACGATAATATCCTGCTAATCCAAGAAAACTTCTCACATCAGATGCATTCTTAGGTCTAACCCAATCCTGGATCACTGCCACCTTAGCGGGGTCAACCGCTATTCCATTTCCAGAGATAACATGGCCTAAGAACCTCACTTCACTCTTCCAGAAGTGACACTTCGAAAACTTAGCCTTCAGCTGATGTTTCCGCAAAATTTCCAAAACAATCCTCAAGTGCGTCTTGTGCTCTCCCTCAGTTCTGGAATAAATCAGAATATCATCCACGAACACAAGCACGAACTTATTCGACTGATCTCTGAACACTCTATTCATAAGATCCACAAAATATGCTGGCGCGTTAGTCAACCCAAACGGCATTACCAGCCACTCATAAAACCCGGATGGTGTCCTGAAAGCAGTCTTCGGCACACTATCCTTCGCCACTCTCAACTGGTGAAATCCCGTTGCCAAATCCATCTGAGAAAACACCTTAGCCTCGTGAAGCTGATCAAACAAGTCATCTATTCTCGGCAATGGATACTTGTTCTTCCTAGTCACCTTATTCAGCTCACGATAATCAACACACAACCTCAACGATCCATCCGTTTTGGTTGCGAACACAACGGGCGCACCCCATTCGGACACACTTCTCCGAATGAATCCTTTCCGCAAAAGGTCATCAACTTGCACCTTCAGCTCTTGCTGCTCCCTCGGTGCCATTCGCCTAAGAGGCATCACAACAGGTCTGGCTCCCTCAATTAGATCGATACGAAACTCGATCTCCCTATGCGGCGGTAACCCTTTGACTTCCTCAAAGACATCACCAAACTCATTCACAATAGGCACCAATGACAGTCCATCCCGTGGAACAACTAGCGAATACATGAAGCTCATGAAGACGCCTTCTTCATGCTTACATCGTATCACAACCTTTCGCCCTTCCACATTCCCGACTGTCACCTCAAGCCTCTCACAATCAATCCTAGCCGCATACTTCCTAAGCCAGTCCATACCCAAAATAATTCCGAACCCCGCAAAGTTCAGAACAAAGCAATCACAAACAAACGAGCAATCATGACTCGACACAACTAGACCACGACATAACATACACAAACATGACGAACCCCCTACCGGATTAGTCACAACCAATGGCCTATCAACAATATCCGGTTTCATACCTAACCGGCTTACCAAATCATCACAAACAAAAGAATGCGACGCTCCAGTATCAAACAAAACTCTAACTGGAACACCACAAATAGAAAGAGTACCTTGAACAACCACACTCTTCCCCTTCTCTTCAGCAGTAGGAGCTTTCGAAGACGATGGAACAGCCCCCAAAGCATAGGCTTGCACAACCTGCCTATCTTTCCTCGGTTCTGGACAATCCTTCTTGATATGTCCCAGCTTATCACAGTTGTAACACTTTCCCTGCACTTTGGGATTCTTACAATCTTTGTAAAGATGGCCCTTCTGCTGGCAGTTATAGCAAGTCACTTCACTTTTCGGCTTCTTCTGGCCATCCCTACCCCTCTGTTGCTGTTGTTTCCTCTTCTTATTGCCACTCTGCTGTGGTTTAGATCCTTCCCTAGCTACAGCAATAACAGAACTTTCCCTAGGAAACAAACTCTCATGCCTAAGAGCTTTTTCCACAAGCTTCTCAAATGGATCGTCCAGATGATCCACTAACTGCCTCCCAAGATAAGCATCCAGACCAGTCACAAACTTTTCATTCTTCTGGTAGGGAGAATCAATATATGATCTGGCATACTTAGACAAAGCTTCAAACTCAGAAATGTACTCAAGAACAGGCCTTCCCCCTTGCTTGAGCTCCACAAACCTCTTAAACAAGACAGATTTCTGGGAAGTAGAGATGAACTTAGCTTCAAATCTAACTTGGAATTGCTCCCAAGTAATCTCTTCTTCTGGAGTATCGATGGTGATAGAATTCCACCAATCAGCAGCTCTTCCCTGAAGCTGTCTCGATGCAAGCTTCCTCTTAGTTGCATCCTCAATCCCTAAGTCACCAAAGATTCTTTTGCAAGCATCAATCCATCTCTGCACCTCAATAGTCGACTCCGTCCCCAAGAAAACTTTCCCTCCAAGAGCAGTATAATCCTTGCAAAGCTTGGCAAAATCCACCGGTCTCGGAGCTTGGACTTGAACTCCCACATCCACAGATGATCCTGAAGCTGGTATTCTCCTCATGATTGAAGTCATCATGGCCTCAAACATAGGAGCATAATCAACAGCTTCCCTAGCATCACGGCTACCCCTCGCAGCTTGTCTCTCACTTCGACTCATCCTTAATATCTGTAAATAAGAATGATTAGAACACCTTAAGAAACAACTGCATAAGGAGTTCAAACCCTTCTAAACTACTATATTATATATAGTAATCATCCATCAAATTACAATTACGTCTCTCTTACGTAGTTACATCAGCGAGCGTTGGCTAAAATCGATTAACCAAAGCTCTGATACCAAATGTGACGACCGCCCATGACTCCCGCACCAAAACAAGGAAATAATGCGCTGAAGGGTGTGCCAGGCAGCCATGGACGATAGTCAGGGTAAAACAAAACAAAAGAATCTCTATCGCATAACTCACAGCGCATGGATAAAATACAATAGAGAAATATAATATAGTGAAGCTCCATAGAGCAGAAACATCATCATATAAGCATCACAGTAGTTTTATACAATCTTCTACACAAATCCATACATGAAAGCCTCACTACAAATCACTCAACCAAATACAGCAGCGGATACCCAGTACATATAGTAAGAAAACTAATATGCAAAGCCTCCTGCTCGTCTTCGTCATCTTCAGCGTAGAACTCCTAGCACAGCACCTGTCACCTGCTACCTAGTCTGCCCATCCCAAACATGGATGAACAGCCCAAGGTAATAAGAGGAGACATAAAACCTTGAGTCAGACAAAGTCTTAGTGAGCAGTAAATTAACTATCAAACATACCAAAAGAGCATAAAGGATAAAAGGAATAGGAACCAAACCATCCCACTCCACCTCTTTCTACAGTGATAGCCCCAGACTTACACTAAGGAGAAGCAAGCATAACAACATAGACAATTAAGGTAAAGCGAATACCACTCGAGTCAAGGACGATGTTTTCCAAATACAAACCCCCAAGGCCTAAACCAAGATCAGATAAGCACCCAGAAAACACCGCTCTTGAAGCCGAATGATAATACAACCAAACATCCATGACTCTGGCTATCACTGTCATCCTTGCCTCGATTTCACCGTTAGTTGAATGACCATCTGTCAAGGGCTAATGGTAACCCCGGTTCTAACCATAACTCCGCACACTGCCTTGTGCCTAGGACTTATCTACTTTGCCCAGAGTACTCAACTACCTACCTGTAGTCTTTTGGGTGTCCCGACTACCTACCTGTAGTCGTTATGGGCGCCCCATGTACTCTTGCTTTTGAGCATGCTAGAACCTTCAACAACGACGAGATCCAAGCCTCCTAGCCATCCTTCTTGACGACTATCCTCATACAAGCTCAAGCTACCTCTTGAACAATCCATTATCAACCAACTTGAACTACTCTTCAAGTTATCAACATGCTTGGAATGATCCCTGCTTGGATTAAGCCAAGACTCACATCATACTTCGCTTCATCGCATCAAAGCAAAGTCTCAACTCAACAACATGGTTTGCCTCATCAAATCATGGCAAAGTCCCATCTCAACATCATCCAATCTATACATATGAGCTTCAACATCCGCTACATATGCCTTAAGCAGCTTTCACCATTCAAGAGCCTTCTTCCATAGCTTTTGAATCCTCTTTCATCATCTTGTTCCAAATCAACTACTAGCTAATCTTGGAAACAATCAAATCAATCATACATTCAAATAATCAATCATTCAAACAAGATCTATTAAGCAATTTAAGCAATATCAACTATAATGGGAATTTCGTAAATAAACGAGCAAAAGTCCAACATATGTGAAATCATGGTTTTTAGCATAGATCTATCAATTATAAAACATGGGTTTTGTCTCTAATGCTTATTAAACTAACTTGCATAAGTAAACATCTTCAAAAAAAACCATGGATCTAGACTTCGATCTAAGAAAAATGCATGAAATCTCTAACTTTAACACTCAAACAAGCCACCAATCCAATATACTCCCTTGGATCCGCGTGAGAGATAACTACCACTCACCAAATCACCCAAACACTACAAAAACTACACACTTCAGATCTGGACAGCGAAGATCAAGGTTTGATCCGGCAATATCTCGCTCCAATCGATGAATTCTAGCTCGAACGGATGAAGATCTTCAACTTTGGCACTTGGATCTTCGATCTCGATCTTCGATCTTGGATGGATGTTAGAATTAGATTGGAATGGAGAAAAGAAGATGAAGAAATGTTGTAGTCGAGTCTTCAAAATGGCAGCACTTCGTCGCTTCGAAATCTGGTGCCAAAAAGTGAGCCGAACCCCTCTATTTATAGGCTGGAACCTCCCTGAGTCGTCGCCCCATGAGTCGGTCCCGACTCATCATGAGTCGTCCACGACTCATCTCCTGCCGACTCACGACCTAGCACAGCCGACCCTGCGACTTAACTATACAACATATACTGCCGACTTAACACTAACCCAGATGCCGACTTAAATTCTACCGACTCAAAGACCTAACGACTCAACACAGCAAGAAGGTCACACGACTTAAGACACATACGACTTATCCCGGCCGACCTAAGCCTAATCCTTATCCCACGAGACACGACTCAAAAGCCTAAGTCCCCAACGACTTATCCACTAAGTCGGCCCACCGACCTAAGCCTTAGATCTTATAGACCGTTAACCCCTATAAGCCGCTACAACCTTAAGTCGTCTAAGCCCCTTGAGTCGGTCCCTATGAGTCGGTCACGACTCATCACCTAACTTGCTAACTCGCACAAGCCTATAGGTCGTTACCCCTCTTAACTCGTTAGCTCCTTAGGTCGTATAACTTCCTGGGTTGGCCAAAGCCTTAAGTCGTTACTTCCACTAACTCGTACACGACCTAACCACTATCCCACTAAGTCGTGTATGACTTAGACCCTAGGCCCACTGAGTCGTTATCTCGTATATTTCCTTAACCCGTTAGCTACCTTGCACACAGTTGACTCGTGCCCAAGCTAACTCGCTAACGACTCATAGTTTCTTAACTCGGCAACCCTATGAGTCGGTCACGACTCAAGCTAGAGGCAACACAATCAACACTATCGACCTGCAAATTCTACGATTTATCGACACGTAAAATACGGGTCGTTACAAGTACCATGGTGCACCACTCTCCAGCGATGGTAAATCGTAGACCAGCCACCATAATCCCGTTTTACCGTAAAAATCCACGTGTCGAAAAAACGAAGGGTAAAAAACTTACGAGACCCGATTGAGATTCGGGTTGTTCTTTTTGGGCATTAATCTATCCATTGATGGATGAAAGCTGTCAAAGCTGTAGAACTCATCGAGGCCTTCGTTTTGACAGGTTATGGCTTTTGTACCTCTAAACGAGCCAGAAGTTATGGCCGTCCGAATAATGGATATGTACAGGGTGCAACATCCACGGTGCAAGGTGCAACATCCGTCCAAAATGGCGAAACAGTGCCGTACGAATTTTAGAAATGCTTGCATGGATTTGAAACGGAACAGTACCATGGTTCACCACTCTCCAGCGATGGGAAGTCGAAGACGGGCCACGGTAATCCCGTTTTACCGTAAAAATACACGTGTCGAAAAAACGAAGGGTAAAAAACTTACGAGACCCGATTGAGATTCGGGTTGTCCTTTTTGGGCAATAATCTATACGTTGATGGCTGAAAGCTTTCAAAGCCGTAGAACTCATCGAGGCCTTCGTTTTGACAGGTTATAGCTCCCGTAACTCTAAACGACCCAGGAGTTATGGCCGCCCGAATAATCGATATCTACAAGGTGCAACATCCACGGTGCAAGGTGCAACATCCGTCCGAAATGGCGAAACAGTGCCGTATGACTTTTAAAAATGCGTGCATGGATTTGAAACGGAACAGTACCATGGTGCACCACTCTCCAGCGATGGAAAGTCGAAGACGGGCCACGGTAATCCCGTTTTACCGTAAAAGTCCACGTGTCGAAAAAACGAAGGGTAAAAAACTTACGAGACCCGATTGAGATTCGGGTTGTCCTTTTTGGGCATTAATCTATCCGTTGACGGATGAAAGCTGTCAAAGCCGTAGAACTCATCGAGGCCTTCGTTTTGACAGGTTATGGCTCCCGTAACTCTAAACGAGCCAGAAGTTATGGTTGTCCGAATAATCGATATCTACAGGGTGCTACATCCACGGTGCAAGGTGCAACATCCATCCGAAATGGCGAAACAGTGTTGTATGACTTTTAAAAATGCATGCATGGATTTGAAACGGAACAGTTCCATGGTGCACCACTCTCCAGCGATGGGAAGTCGAAGACGGGCCACGGTAATCCCGTTTTACCGTAAAAATCCACGTGTCGAAAAAACGAAGGGTAAAAAACTTACGAGACCCGATTGAGATTCGGGTTGCACTTTTTGGGCATTAATCTATCCGTTGACGGCTGAAAGCTATCAAAGATGTAGAACTCAGCGAGGCCTTCGTTTTGACAGCTTATGGCTCCCGTAACTCTAAACGAGCCAGAAGTTATGGCCGTCCGAATAATCGATATCTACAGGGTGCAACATCCACGGTGCAAGGTGCAACATCCGTCCGAAATGGCGAAACAGTGCCGTACAACTTTTAGAAATGCGTGCATGGATTTAAAACGGAACAGTGCCATGGTGCACCACTCTCCAGCGATGGTAAATCGAAGACCAGCCACCGTAATCCCATTTTACCGTAAAAATCCACGTGTCCAAAAAACGAAGGGTAAAAAACTTACGAGACCCGACTGAGATTCGGGTTGTCCTTTTTGGGCATCAATCTATCAGTTGACGGCTGAAAGCTGTCATAGCCGTAGAACTCATCGCGGCCTTTGTTTTGACAGGTTATGGCTCCCGTAACTCTAAACGAGCCAGAAGTTATGGCCGTCCGAATAATCGATATCTACAGGGTGCAACATCCACGGTGCAAGGTGCAACATCCGTCCGATATGGCGAAACAGTGCCGTACGACTTTTAGAAATGCGTGCATGGATTTGAAATGGAACAGTACTATGGTGCACCACTCTCCAGCGATGGGAAGTCGAAGACGGGCCACGGTAATCCCGTTTTACCGTAAAAATCCACGTGTTGAAAAAACGAACGGTAAAAAACTTACGAGACCCGATTGAGATTCGGGTTGTCCTTTTTGGGCATTAATCTATCCGTTGACGGCTGAAAGATGTCAAAGCCGTAGAACTGATCGAGGCCTTCGTTTCGACAGGTTATGGCTCCCATAACTCTAAACGAGCCAGAAGTTATGGCCGTCCGAATAATCGATATCTACCGGGTGCAACATCCACGGTGCAAGGTGCAACATCCGTCCGAAATGGGGAAACTATGCCGTACGACTTTGAGAAATGCGTGCATGGATTTGAAACGGAACAGTACCATGGTGCACCACTCTCCAGTGATGGGAAGTCGAAGACGGGCCACGGTAATCCCGTTTGACCGTAAAAATCCACGTGTCGAAAAAACGAAGGGTTAAAAACTTACGAGACCCGATTGAGATTCGGGTTGTCCTTTTTGGGCATTAATCTATCCATTGACGACTGAAAGCTGTCAAAGCCGTAGAACTCATCGAGGCCTTCATTTTGACAGGTTATGGCTCCCGTAACTCTAAACGAGCCAGAAGTTATGGCCGTCCGAATAATCGATATCTACAGGGTGCAACATCCACGGTGCAAGGTGCAACATCCGTCCGAAATGGCGAAACAGTGCCGTACGACTATTAGAAATGCGTGCATGAATTTGAAATGGAACAGTAGCATGGTGCACCACTCTCCAGCGATGGGAAGTCGAAGACGGGCCACCGTAATCCCGTTTTACCGTAAAAATCCACGTGTCGAAAAAATGAAGGGTAAAAAACTTACGAGACCCGAAGCCATTGAACTCATCGAGGCCTTCGTTTTGACAGGTTATGGCTCCCGTAACTCTAAACGAGCCAGAAGTTATGGCCGCCCGAATAATCGATATCTACAGGGTGCAACATCCACGGTGCAAGGTGCAACATCCGTCCGAAAAGGCGTAACAGTGCCGTATGACTTTTATTAATGCGTGCATGGATTTGAAACGGAACAGTACCATGGTGCACCACTCTCCAGCGATGGTAAATCGTAGACCTGCCACCGTAATCCCGTTTTACCGTAAAAATCCACGTGTCGACAAAACGAAGGGTAAAAAACTTACGAGACCCGATTGAGATTCGGGTTGTCCTTTTTGGGCATTAATCTATCCATTGACGGCTGAAAGCAGTCAAAGCTGTAAAACTCATCGAGGCCTTCGTTTTAAAAGGTTATGGCTCCCGTAACTCTTAACGAGCCAGAAGTTATGGCCGTCCGAATAATCGATATCTACAGGGTGCAACATCCACGGTGCAAGGTGCAACATCTGTCCGAAATGGCAAAAAGTGCCGTACGATTTTTAGAACTGCGTGCATGGATTTTAAACGGAACAGTACCATGGTGCACCACTCTCCAGCGATGGGAAGTCGAAGACGGGCCACGGTAATCCCGTTTTACCGTGAAAATTCAAGTGTCGAAGAAACGAAGGGTAAAAAACTTACGAGACTCGATTGAGATTCGGGTTGTCCTTTTGGGCATTAATCTATCAGTTGACGGCTGAAAGCTGTCAAAGCCGTAGAACTCATCGAGGCCTTCGTTTTGACTGGTTATGGCTCCCGTAACTCTAAACGAGCCAGAAGCTATGGTCGTCCGAATAATCGATATCAACAGGGTGCAACATCCACGGTGCAAGGTGCAACATCCGTCCGAAATGGCGAAACAGTGCTGTATGACTTTTAAAAATGCGTGCATGGATTTGAAACGGTACAGTACCATGGTGCACCACTCTCCATCGATGGGAAGTCGAAGACGGGCCACGGTAATCCCGTTTTACCGTAAAAATCCACGTGTCGAAAAAACGAAGGGTAAAAAACTTACGAGACCCGATTGAGATTCGGGTTGTCCTTTTGGGCATTAATCTATCCGTTGATGGCTGAAAGCTGTCAAAGCCGTAGAACTTATCGAGGCCTTCGTTTTGACAGGTTATGGCTCCCGTAACTATAAAAGAGCCAGAAGTTATGGTCGTCCGAATAATCGATATCTACAGGGTGCAACATCCACGGTGCAAGGTCCAACATCCGTCCGAAATGGCGAAACAGTGTTGTATGACTTTTAAAAATGCGTGCATGGATTTGAAACGGAACAGTACCATGGTGCACCACTCTCCAGCGATGGGAAGTCGAAGACGGGCCACGGTAATCCCGTTTTACCGTAAAAATCCACGTGTCGAAAAAACGAAGGGTAAAAAAATTACGAGACCCGATTGAGATTCGGGTTGCACTTTTTGGGCATTAATCTATCCGTTGACGGCTGAATGCTGTCAAAGCTATAGAACTCATCGAGGCGTTCGTTTTGACAGGTTATGGCTCCCGTAACTCTAAACGAGCCAGAAGTTATGGCCGTCCGAATAATCGATATCTATCGGGTGCAACATCCACGGTGCAAGGTGCAACATCCGTCCGAAATGGCGAAACAGTGACGTACGACTTTTAGAAATGCGTGCATGGATTTGAAACGGAACAGTACCATGGTGCACCACTCTCCAGCGATGGTAAATCGAAGACCAGCCACCGTAATCCCGTTTTACCGTAAAAATCCACGTGTTGAAAAAACGAAGGATAAAAAACTTACGAGACCCGAATGAGATCCGGATTGTCCTTTTTGGGCATTAATCTATTCGTTGATGGCTAAAAGCTGTCGAAGGCGTAAAACTCATCGAGGCCTTCGTTTCAACAGGTTATGGCTCTCGTAACTCTAAACGAGCCAGAAGTTATGGCCGTCCGAATAATCGATATCTAAAGGGTGCAACATCCACGGTGCAAGGTGCAACATCCGTCCGAAATGGCGAAACAGTGCCGTACGACTTTTAGAAATGCGTGCATGGATTTGAAACGGAACAGTACCATGGTGCACCACTCTCGTGCGTTCCACGGAGCCATAACCTGTCAAAACGAAGGCCGCGATGAGTTCTACGGCTATGACAGCTTTCAGCCGTCAACGGATAGATTGATGCCCAAAAAGGACAACCCGAATCTCAGTCGGGTCTCGTAAGTTTTTTACCCTTCGTTTTTTGGACACGTGGATTTTTACGGTAAAATGGGATTACGGTGGCGTAAGTCGAAGACGGGCCACGGTAATCCCGTTTTACCGCAAAAATCCACGTGTTGAAAAAACGAACGGTAAAAAACTTACGAGACCCGATTGAGATTCGGGTTGTCCTTTTTGGGCATTAATCTATCCGTTGACAGCTGAAAGATGTCAAAGCCGTAGAACTGATCGAGGCCTTCGTTTCGACAGGTTATGGCTCCCATAACTCTAAACGAGCCAGAAGTTATGGCCGTCCGAATAATCGATATCTACCGGGTGCAACATCCACGGTGCAAGGTGCAACATCCGTCCGAAATGGGGAAACTATGCCGTACGACTTTTAGAAATGCGTGCATGGATTTGAAACGGAACAGTACCATGGTGCACCACTCTCCAGCGATGGGAAGTCGAAGACGGGCCATGGTAATCCCGTTTGACCGTAAAAATCCACGTGTCGAAAAAACGAAGGGTAAAAAACTTACGAGACCCGATTGAGATTCGGGTTGTCCTTTTTGGGTATTAATCTATCCATTGACGACTGAAAGTTGTCAAAGCCGTAGAACTCATCGAGGCCTTCGTTTTGATAGGTTATGGCTCCCGTAACTCTAAACGAGCCAGAAGTTATGGCCGTCCGAATAATCGATATCTACAGGGTGCAACATCCACGGTGCAAGGTGCAACATCCGTCCGAAATGGCGAAACAGTGCCGTACGACTTTTAGAAATGCGTGCATGAATTTGAAATGGAACAGTAGCATGGTGCACCACTCTCCAGCGATGGGAAGTCGAAGACGGGCCACGGTAATCCCGTTTTACCGTAAAAATCCACGTGTCGAAAAACGAAGGGTAAAAAACTTACGAGACTCGATTGAGATTCGGGTTGTCCTTTTTGGGCATTAATCTATCCGTTGACGGGTGAAAGCTGTCAAAGCCATTGAACTCATCGAGGCCTTCGTTTTGACAGGTTATGGCTCCCGCAACTCTAAACGAGCCAGAAGTTATGGCCGCCCGAATAATCGATATCTACAGGGTGCAACATCCACGGTGCAAGGTGCAACATCCGTCCGAAAAGGCGTAACAGTGCCGTACGACTTTTAGAAATGCGTGCATGGATTTGAAACGGAACGTTACCATGGTGCACCACTCTCCAGCGATGGGAAGTCGAAGACGGGCCACCGTAATCCCGTTTTACCGTAAAAATCCACGTGTCGAAAAAATGAAGGGTAAAAAACTTACGAGACCCGATTGAGATTCGGGTTGTCCTTTTTGGACATTAATCTATCCGTTGACGGCAGAAAGCCGTTAATGCCGTAGAACTCATCGAGGCCTTAGTTTTGACATGTTATGGCTCCCGTAACTCTAAACGATCCATAAGTTATGGCCGTCCGAATAATCGATATCTACAAGGTGCAACATCCGCGGTGCAAGGTGCAACATCCGTCCGAAATAGCGAAACAGTGCCGTATGACTTTTATTAACGCGTGCATGGATTTGAAACGGAATAGTACCATGGTGCACCACTCTCCAGCGATGGTAAATCGTAGACCTGCCACCGTAATCCCGTTTTACCGTAAAAATCCACGTGTCGACAAAACGAAGGGTAAAAAACTTACGAGACCCGATTGAGATTCGGGTTGTCCTTTTTGGGCATTAATCTATCCATTGATGGCTGAAAGCAGTCAAAGCTGTAAAACTCATCGAGGCCTTCGTTTTAAAAGGTTATGGCTCCCGTAACTCTTAACGAGCCAGAAGTTATGGCCGTCCGAATAATCGATATCTACAGGGTGCAACATCCACGGTGCAAGGTGCAACATCTGTCCGAAATGGCAAAAATTGCCGTACGATTTTTAGAACAGCGTGCATGGATTTTAAACGGAACAGTACCATGGTTCACCACTCTCCAGCGATGGGAAGTCGAAGACGGGCCACGGTAATCCCGTTTTACTTTGAAAATTCAAGTGTCGAAGAAACGAAGGGTAAAAAACTTACGAGACTCGATTGAGATTCGAGTTGTCCTTTTCGGCATTAATCTATCAGTTGACGGCTGAAAGCTGTCAAAGCCGTAGAACTCAAGGAGGCCTTCGTTTTGACTGGTTATGGCTCCCGTAACTCTAAACGAGCCAGAAGCTATGGTCGTCCGAATAATCGATATCAACAGGGTGCAACATCCACGGTGCAAGGTGCAACATCCGTCCGAAATGGCGAAACAGTGCTGTATGACTTTTAAAAATGTGTGCATGGATTTGAAACGGAACAATACCATGGTGCACCACTCTCCAGCGATGGGAAGTCGAAGACGGGCCACGGTAATCCCGTTTTACCGTAAAAATCCACGTGTCGAAAAAACGAAGGGTAAAAAACTTACGAGACCCGATTGAGATTCGGGTTGTCCTTTTTGGGCAATAATCTATACGTTGATGGCTGAAAGCTTTCAAAGCCGTAGAACTCATCGAGGCCTTCGTTTTGACAGGTTATGGCTCCCGTAACTCTAAACGAGCCAGGAGTTACGGCCGCCCGAATAATCGATATCTACAGGGTGCAACATCCACGGTGCAAGGTGCAACATCCGTCCGAAATGGCGAAACAGTGCCGTATGACTTTTAAAAATGCGTGCATGGATTTGAAACGGAACAGTACCATGGTGCACCACTCTCCAGCGATGGGAAGTCGAAGACGGGCCACGGTAATCCCGTTTTACCGTAAAAATCCACGTGTCGAAAAAACGAAGGGTAAAAAACTTACGAGACCCGATTGAGATTCGGGTTGTCCTTTTGGACATTAATCTATCCGTTGATGGCTGAAAGCTGTCAAAGCCGTAGAACTTATCGAGGCCATCGTTTTGACAGGTTATGGCTCCCGTAACTCTAAACGAGCCAGAAGTTATGGTCGTCCGAATAATCGATATCTACAGGGTGCAACATCCACGGTGCAAGGTCCAACATCCGTCCGAAATGGCGAAACAGTGTTGTATGACTTTTAAAAATGCGTGCATGGATTTGAAACGGAACAGTACCATGGTGCACCACTCTCCAGCGATGGGAAGTCGAAGACGGGCCACGGTAATCCCATTTTACCGTAAAAATCCACGTGTCGAAAAAACGAAGGGTAAAAAACTTACGAGACCCGATTGAGATTCGGGTTGCACTTTTTGGGCATTAATCTATCCATTGACGGCTGAAAGCTGTCAAAGCTATAGAACTCATCGAGGCGTTCGTTTTGACAGGTTATGGCTCCCGTAACTCTAAACGAGCCAGAAGTTATGGCCGTCCGAATAATCGATATCTATAGGGTGCAACATCCACGGTGCAAGGTGCAACATCCGTCCGAAATGGCGAAACAATGGCGTACGACTTTTAGAAATGCGTGCATGGATTTGAAACGGAACAGTACCATGGTGCACCACTCTCCAGCGATGGTAAATCGAAGACCAGCCACCGTAATCCCGTTTTACCGTAAAAATCCACGTGTTGAAAAAACGAAGGGTAAAAAACTTACGAGACCCGAATGAGATCCGGGTTGTCCTTTTTGGGCATTAATCTATTCGTTGATGGCTAAAAGCTGTCGAAGGCGTAAAACTCATCGAGGCCTTCGTTTTGACAGGTTATGGCTCTCGTAACTCTAAACGAGCCAGAAGTTATGGCCGTCCGAATAATCGATATCTAAAGGGTGCAACATCCACGGTGCAAGGTGCAACATCCGTCCGAAATGGCGAAACAGTGCCGTACGACTTTTAGAAATGCGTGCATGGATTTGAAACGGAACAGTACCATGGTGCACCACTCTCCAGAGATGGTAAATCGAAGACCAGCCACGGTAATCCCGTTTTACCGTAAAAATCCACGTGTCGAAAAAACGAAGGGTAAAAAACTTTCGTGACCCGATTGAGATTCGGGTTGTCCTTTTTGGGCATTAATCTACCCTTTGACGGCTGAAAGCCGTCAAAGCCGTAGAACTCATCGAGGCCTTCGTTTTGACAGGTAATGTCTCTCGTAACTCTAAACGAGCCAGAAGTTATGGCCTTCCGAGTTATCGATATCTACAGGGTGCAACATCCACGGTGGAAGGTGCAACATCCGTCCGAAATGGCGAAACAGTGCCGTACGACTTTTAGAAATGCGTGCATGGATTTGAAATGGAACAGTACCATGGTGCACAAATCTCCAGCGATGGGAAGTCGATGACGGGCCGCGGTAATCCCGTTTTACCGTAAAAATCCACGTGTCGAAAAAACGAATGGTAAAAAACTTATGAGACCCGATTGAGATTCGGGTTGTCCTTTTTGGGCATTAATCTATCCGTTGGCGGCTAAAAGGGGTCAAAGCCATAGAACTCATCGAGGCCTTCGTTTTGACAGGTTATGGATTTTGTAACTCTAAACGAGCCAGAAGTTATGGCCGTCCGAATAATCGATATCTACAGGGTGCAACATCCACGGTGCAAGGTGCAACATCCGTCCGAAATGGCGAAACAGTGTCGTACGACTTTTTGAAATGCGTGCATAGATTTGAAACGAAACGGTACCATGGTGCACCACTCTCCAGCGATGGTAAATCGAAGACCAGCCACGGTAATCCCGTTTTACCGTAAAATTCCACGGGTCGAAAAAACATAGGGTAAAAAACTTCCTAGACCCGATTGAGATTCGGATAGTCTTTTTTGGGCATTAAACAATCCATTGAAGGCTGAAAGCTGTCAGAGCCGTAAAACTCACCGAGGCCTTCGTTTCGACAGGTTATGGCTCACATAACTCTAAACAAGCCAGAAGTTTTGGCCGTCCGAATAATCGATATCTACAAATTGCAACATACACGGTGCAAGGTGCAACATCCGTCCGAAGTGGCGAAACAGTGTCGTACGACTTTTTGAAATGCGTGCATAGATTTGAAATGGAACAGTACCATGGTGCACCACTCTCCAGCGATGGTAAATCGAAGACCAGCCAAGGAAATCCAGTTTTACCGTAAAAATCCACTTGTCGAAAAAACGAAGGGTAAAAAACTTCCAAGACCCGATTGAGATTCAGATAGTCTTTTTTGGGCATTATACAATCCATTGACGGCTGAAAGCGGTCAGAGCCGTAGAACTCACTGAGAGCTTCGTTTTGACTGGTTATGGCTCCCTTAACTCTAAACGAGCAACAAGTTACGGCCGTCCGAATAATCGATATCTACATGGTGCAACATCCACGGTGCAAGGTGCAACATCCGTCCGAAATGGCGAAACAATTTCGTACGACTTTTTGAAATGCGTGCATGGATTTGAAACGGAACGGTACCATGGTGCACCACTCTCCAGCGATGGTAAATCGAAGACCAGCCACGGTAATCCCGTTTTAACATAAAAATCCACGTGTCGAAAAAATGAAGGGTAAAAAACTTCCTAGACCCGATTGAGATTCGGATAGTCTTTTTTGGACATTAAACAATCCATTGACCGCTGAAAGCTGTCAGAGCCGTAGAACTCATGAGTCCTTCGTTTTGACAGTTTATGGCTCCTGTAACTCTAAACGAGCCAGAAGTTATGGCCGTCCGAATAATCGATATCCACAGGGTGCAACATCCACGGTGCAAGTGCAACCTCCGTCCGAAATGGCGAAACAGTGTCGTACGACTTTTTGAAATGTGTGCATGGATTTCAAACGGAAATGGTGCAACACTCTCCAGCGATGGTAAATCGAAGACCAGCCATGGTAATCACGTTTTACATTAAAAATCCACATGTCGAAAAAACAAAGGGTAAAAAACTTCCTAGACCCGATTGAGATTCAGATAGTCTTTTTTGGGTATTATACAATCCATTGACGGCTGAAAGCAGTCAGAACCGTAAAACTCACTGAGGCCTTCGTTTTGACAGGTTATGGCTCCCGTAACTCTAAACGAGCCAGAAATTATGGCCGTCCGAATAATCGATATCTATAGGGTGCAACTTCCACGGTGCAAGGTGCAACATCCGTCCGAAATGGCGAAACAGTGTCGTACGACTTTTAGAAATGCGTGCATGGATTTGAAATGGAACGGTACCATGGTGCACCACTCCCCAGCGATGGGAAGTCGAAGACCAGCCTCGGTAAACCCGTTTTACCGTAAAAATCCACGTGTCGAAAAAACGAAGGGTAAAAAACTTCCAACAACCGACTGAGATTCAGATAGTCTTTTTTGGGCATTAAGCAATCCATTAACAGCTGAAAACTGTCAGAGCCGTAGAACTCACTGAGGCCTTCGTTTTGACAGGTTATGGCTCCCGTAGCTATAAACGTGCCAGAAGTTATGGCCGTCCGAATAATCGATATCTACAGGGTGCAACATCCACGGTGCAAGGTGCAACATCCGTCCGAAATAGCGAAACATTGTCGTACGACTTTTTGAAATGCGGGCATGGATTTGAAACAGAACGGTACCATGGTGCACCACTCTCCAGCGATGGTAAATCGAAGACCAGCCACGGTAATCCCGTTTTACCGTAAAAGTCCACGTGTCGAAAAAACGAAGGGTAAAAAACTTCCTAGACCCGATTGAGATTCGGATAGTCTTTTTTGGGCATTAAACAATCCATTGACGGTTGAAAGCTGTCAGAGTTGTAGAACTCACTGAGGCCTTTGTTTTGACAGGTTACGGCTCCTGTAGCTCTAAACGAGCCAGAAGTTATGACTGTCCGAATAATCGATATCTACAGGGTGTAACATCCACAGTGCAAGCTGCAACATCCGTCCGAAATGGCGAAACAGTGTCGTACGACTTTTTGAAATGCGTGCATGGATTTGAAACGGAACGGTACCATGGGGCACCACTCTCCAGCGATGGTAAATCGAAGACCAGCCACGGTAATCCAGTTTTACCATAAAAATCCACGTGTCGAAAAAACGAAGGGTAAAAAACTTCCGAGACCCGATTGAGATTCGGATAGTCTTTTTTGGGCATTATACAATCCATTGACGGCTTAAAGCTATCAGAGCCATAGAACTCACTGAGGCCTTTGTTTTGACTGGTTATGGCTCCCTCAACTCCAAATGAGCCAGAAGTTATGGCCGTCCGAATAATCGATATCTACATGGTGCAACATCCGTCCGAAATGGCGAAACAGTGTCGTACGACTTTTTGAAATGCGTGCATGGATTTGAAATGGAACGGTACCATGGTGCACCATTCTCCAGCGATGGTAAATCAGAGACCAGCCACGGTAATCCCATTTTACCGTAAAAATCCGCGTGTCGAAAAAACGAAGGGTAAAAAACTTCCTAGACCCGATTGAGATTCGGATAGTCTTTTTTGGGCATTAAACAATCCACTGACGGCTGAAAGCTATCAGAGCCGTTGAACTCACTGAGGCCTTCTGTGACGACCGCCCATGACTCCCGCACGGAAACAAGGGAATGGTTCGCTGAAAGTGTGCCAGGCAGCCATGAGTGACCGTCAAGCGTAAAATAAACATCGCAGACTCTATCGTAAAACTCACAGCACATGGATAAAATACAATAGAGAAATATAATATAGTGAAGCTCCCATAGAACAGAATATCATCATCTAATCATAATAGCTTTATACATGGTCTGAATCATGAATACTAGAAGCCTCACTACATAGCACTCAGAGTAATCAACAATCAGCGGAATATCCAGTACATAGAATATGAAAATAATATGTAAAGCCTCCTGCTCGTCTTTGTCATCATCAGCGTGAGCCACTAAGAGCAGCACCTGCCACCTGTCACCTAGTCTGCCCATCCCAAACATGGATGAACAGCCCAAGGTAATAAGAGGAGACATAAAACCTTGAGTCAGACAAAGTCTTAGTGAGCACTAAATCAACTATCAAACATACCAAAAGAGTATATGGGATAAAAGGAATAGGAACCAAACAATCCCACTCCACCTCTTTCTACAGTGACAGCCCCAGACACACATTAAGGAGAAGTAAGCATAACATAGCAAGCAATTAAAGTAAAGCAATAATCACTCGAGTCAAGGTCGATGTTTTCCAAATACAAACCCCCAAGGCCTAAACCAAGATCAGATAAGCACCCAGAAAACACCGCTCTTGAGACCGAATGATGATACAACCAAACATCCATGACTCTGGCTATCACTGTTATCATTGCCTTGATTTTTATCATCAATTGAATGACCAACTCATCTTTCAACCATCCGTCAAGGGCTAATGGCAACCCCGGTTCTAGACATAACTCCGCACGTCACCGTGACCCGTGCCTAGGTATAACGGATCTACCCAGAGTACTAGCACGTCATCATGACCCGCGTCGGGGTATAACGGATCTACCCAACGTACTCTTGCTTTGAGCTTGCTAGAACCTTCAATAACGATAAGATCTCAGCCTTCTAGTCATCCTCCTCGACGACTATTCCCATTATAGCTCAAGCACCTCTCGAGCCCACCATTATCCACCAACTCGAACCGCATCATCGAGTAATCAACATGCTTGGGATGATCCCGTCTGGATTAAACCAAGGCTTCCACATCATGCTTTGCTCCAACGCATCTTAGCAAAGTCCATCTCATCATCATACTTCGCCTCAACATATCATGGCAAAGTCCATTTCGTCATCATACTTCGCTTCCTCTAACTATAGCAAAGTCCTCGAACACATCCATATGAGCTTCGTCATCCGCTTCATATGCCACAGCAGCTTTCACCATTCAAGAGCCTTTCCACTTAGCTTTTAAATCATCTTCAACCATCTTGTTCCAAATCAACTACCAGCTAACTTGAAACAATCAAATCAATCATCAATACAAGCAATCAAACATTCAAACAAGATCTAACAAGCAATATTAACTATAATGGCAATTTCGTAAATAAATGAGCATAAGTCTAACATGCATGAATCATGGGTTTCTAGCATAGATCTAACAAATATAAATCACGGGTTTTGTCTCTACAACTTGATGAATGAACTTGCATAAGTAAACATCTTCATAAGTAATGGATCTACACTTGGATCTAAGGAAAATGTATGAAATCACTATCTACAACACATAAACAAACCACCGATCCAATATACTCCTTTGGGTCCGCGTGAGAGATAACTACCACTCTCCGAATCACCCAAACACTCCAAAAACTAATCACTTCAGATCTGGACAGCAAGGATTCAAGCTCAATTTGTTGAAATCTCGCTTGAAATGGTGAAATCTAGCTTCGTCGGATGAAGATCTTCAACTTTGGCTCTTCGATCTTCGATCTTGATCTTCGATCTTGGATGGATGTTAGCACTTGATCAAAGTGGAGAAAGGAAGTGAAGAAATGTTGTAGTCGAGCTCTAAAAATGGCAGCACTTCGTCGCTTCAAAATCCGGTGCCAAAAAGTGAGCCAAACCCCTCTATTTATCGGCTGAAATCACCCTTAGGTCGCCCAGACTTAGGTCGTTGCCGACCTAAAAACCCCGACCTAACATAGGTCGCTGCCGACCTATACACTCCCACGACCTAATGGCCTAACCAATCCCAGAGCCATACGAATCAACACTCGGCCGACCTAATTCCTATGCGACCTAACAGCCTACCGACCTAAAGACTTACACGACCTAGCAACTTAACTATTGCCAACGACCTACGACCTAACACCATACCGACCTAGAATAACATGCGACCTATCTATCTGCCGACCTAACCTACCTAGCGACCTAACACTTCCCTTAGGTCGCTCAACGACCTACTCTCCTTAGGTCGGTCATATCTTAACCCGACCTATTTTATATCACTATCCCTTAGGTCGCAAGCTCCTTAAACCGGTCAATATCTATAGGTCGCTCTCCCCTATAGGTCGGTCACCCTCCAAGCCGCTAACCCACTAACTCGCTTGCCTTCTTAGGTCGGCCATAGCTTAACTCGCCTACTTCCTTAGGTCCCCATACCCTACAGGTCGCTAATCTACCTAAACCGGCCTATCTCCTTAGGTCGTTCCTCACGACCTAAACTTCCTAGGTCGCTCTACCGACCTAACTCCATCACGACCTAAGCTAAGCCTTAACTCGCTAACCCTGTTAAGTCGCTCTTCTACCTTAGGTTGGTCCATCCCTTAGGTCGCTCAACTTCTATAGGTCGCTCATCCCAACCTATCCTCCATACGACCTAAACAACAACATGGGCCAACCTTACTCGAGCTAACCTCTACACGACCTAAGCACTAATAGGGTTAAACCCTGAACAATACTAACGACCTAGTGATAAATGTTCTACGATTATCGTCACATAAAATACGGGTCGTTACATTCTCTCCCCCTTAGGAATTTCGCCCCCGAAATTCCAAACAATCAAGAGCAACCATAACTATTCTGCATTCCTACCATCCATAGCAACCAACAAACCATGCATCCAATTACTAGCCAAGCATGCAGAATTCTAAAACTAGAACAAGTTACAAATTCATGAGATGTCACGACACCTTAGGGCCATACCTCGAAGAGTTCAGGATGAGCTGCCTTCATCCTCTCTTCCGCCTCCCACGTACAGTCGTTAACATCATCACTTCATTGTATCTTGAGTAACGTAATCATCTTCCTCCTAAGCTGTTTCGTGTCGGTTTCAACAACACGAAGCGGCTTACGATGTCTTATAACAACTGGATCAACCTCTAAATCTTCACAGCTATCAGCAGAAACCGCCGTATTTGAGTCGTGCACATACTTCCGTAGATAAGATACATGAAAAACATTGTGCACACCCGCCATCTTTTCTGGTAACTCCAATCTATAAGCGAGCTTTCCAATTCGCTCGATAATCGGGAATGGTCCAACAAATCTCGGAGTCAACTTTCCTTTCTTCCCGAATCGAATAACATTCTTCAGTGGAGAAATCTTCACAAAAACCATATCTCCTACGTTGAACTCCAAATCCTTTCGACGTTTATCTGCATAACTTTTCTGCCGATCCTGGGCTGCCTTCATTCGTTGCCGAATGATCTCTATGAAATCCGTAGTCTGACGAATCATCTCTGGCCCAAGCATCAGTTTTTCTCCAGCTTCCAACCAACATGTCGGAGAGTTACACGGTCTTCCATACAAGGCTTCATATGGTGCCATACCAATACTTGACTGGTAGCTGTTGTTATACGCAAACTCCACTAAATGAAGATGATCTTCCCATGATCCTCCGAAATCCAAGACACACGCTCTCAAGAGATCTTCCAAAACTCGGTTGACTCTCTCAGTCTGACCATCTGTTTGGGGATGATAAGTTGTACTCAAACACAACTCGATTCCCAAAACTTCCTGAAAGCTCTTCCAAAATCCACTAGTGAACAATGGATCTCGATCGCTCACTATACTCTTCGGAATACCATGGAATCGAACTATCCACTTAACATACAATTCAGCCAACTACGATGCAGTCCTAGTCGATCGAACAGGAATGAATCTTGCACTCTTAGTCAAACGATCTACAATGACCCAAATCCCTTCATTTCCCGTTCTGGTTCTAGGTAGACCATCGATAAAATCCATCGATATTCGCTCCCACTTCCATGTAGGAACTTCTAACGGCTGAAGCAATCCACTGGGCTTCTCCTGCTCTGCTTTAACCAACTGGCAATTCATGCACTTGGAAATAAAATTTCCAACATCCTTCTTCATACCTTCCCAGTAATAGGTTCTCTTCATGTCCCGATACATCTTATTTCCTCCTGGATGAATTGTCAACTTCGAGTGATGACTTTCCTTCAAAACTTCATCTCTCAACTCGTCGATATCGGGAACAACCAGTCGTCCTTGCTTACGAAGCCAACCCTCTCGATCGACTTCGAATCTTTTATCCTTCTCTGGGTCCAATCCAGATTCCAGATCACGGATAATCTTGACAAGCTTATCGTCTCGCTTTTGGGTCTCGCCAATTCTTTCCATAAGAGTAGGCCTTATCGATAAGTTTGCCAACATTTCAGGTTCCAATTCACATCTAGGCCTGAAATCAAATCTAGCTAAAAACTCGAGACTCTTCCATTCCGAAAACATGGCTCCCAATCCTGCATGTCTTCGACTTAACGCATGAGCTACTGCACTACCTTTTCCCGGAGTATAGACTATACCAAAATCATATGATGCTAAAAACTCTAGCCATCGTTGCTGCCGAAGATTCAAATCCTTTTGGGAGAAAAGATACTTCAACGACTTATAATCTGTAAACAACTCGAATCAAACTCCCAATAGATAATGTCTCCACATCTTTAGAGCAAAAACAATCGCCGCTAACTCCAAATCATGAGTCGGGTAATTCCTTTCATGCGGCTTCAGTTGTCGACTTGCATACGCAACAACTCTATCCTTCTGCATCAGCACTGCTCCAAGTCCAGTACCACATGCATCGGTGTAAACCACCATCTCATCATTCCCACTTGGAATAGTCAAAACAGGAGCACTCGTTAGTCGCTCTTTCAGGATTCCAAAAGCTTGCTCACACTTAGCATCCCAACTGAACACTTGGTTCTTCTTCGTCAATCCTGTTAATGGTGCAGCTATCTTGGAAAAGTCTTTGATAAACCGACGATAATATCCTGCTAATCCAAGAAAACTTATCACATCAGATGCATTCTTAGGTCTAATCCAATCCTGGATCGCTGCCACCTTAGCGGGATCAACCGCTATCCCATTTCCAGAAATGACATGGCCTAAGAACCTCACTTCACCCTTCCAGAAGTGACACTTCGAAAACTTAGCCTTCAGCTGATGTTTCCGCAAGATTTCCAAAACAATCCTCAAGTGCGTCTTGTGCTCTTCCTCAGTTCTGGAATAAATCAGAATATCATCCACGAACACAAGTACGAACTTGTTCAACTGATCTCTGAACACTCTATTCATAAGATCCACAAAATACACTGGTGCATTCGCCAATCCAAACGGCATTACCAGCCACTCATAAAAATCGGATGGTGTCCTGAAAGCAGTCTTCGGCACACTATCCTTCGCCACTCTTAACTGGTGAAATCCCGTTGCCAAATCCATCTGAGAAAACACCTTCGCCTCGTGAAGCTGATCAAACAAGTCATCTATTCTCGGCAATGGATACTTGTTCTTCTTAGTCACCTTATTCAGCTCACGATAATCAACACACAACCTCAACGATCCATCCGCTTTGGTTGAGAATACAACTGGTGCACCCCATTCGGACACACTACGCCGAATGAATCCTTTCCATAAAAGGTCATCAACTTGCACCTTCAACTCTTGCTGTTCCCTAGGCGCCATTCGCCTAAGCGGCATCACAACGGGTCTGGCTCCTTCAACTAGATCGATACGAAACTCGATCTCCCTATGCGGTGGTAACCCTTTGATCTCGTCAAAGACATCCTCGAATCCATTCACGATTGGCATCGATGACAGTCCATCCCGTGGAACAACCAACGAATACATGAAGCTCATGAAGACGCCTTCTTCATGCTTACATCGTATCACAACCTTTCGCCCCTCCGCATTCTCGACTGTCACCTCCAATCTCTCACAATCTACCTTTGCCGCATACTTCCTAAGCCAGTCCATACCCAAAATAATTCCGAACCCCGCAAAGTTCAGAACAAAGCAATCACAAACAAAAGAGCAATCATGACTCTATATAACTAGACCACGGCATAGCATACACAAACAAGACGAACCCCCAACTGGATTAGTCACTACCAATGGTCTATCAACAATATCCGGTTCCAAACCCAACCGGTCTACCAACTCATTACAAACAAAAGAATGAGACGCCCCAGTATCAAATAACACTCTAACTGGAACACCACAAATGGAAAGAGTACCTTGAACCACCACACTCTTCCCCTTCTCTTCAGCAGTAGGAGCTATCGAAGATGACGGAACAGCCCCCAAAGCATAAGCTTGCACAACCTGCCTGTCCTTTATCGGTTACGGGCAGTTCTTCTTAATGTGCCCCAGCTTATCACAGTTGTAGCACTTCAACAACGCCTTCGGATTCTTGCAATCCTTGGAGAGATGGCCCTTCTGCCGACAATTATAGCAGGTCTTTTCCCCCTTCAGCTTCTTCTGACCATTCGTACCCTTCTGCTTTTGCTGCTTCCTCTTCTTGTTTCCACCCTCCTGTGGTTTAGATTCCTCCTTGGTCACAGCAACAACAGATACTTCCTTAGGAAACAAACTCTCGTGCCTGAGAGCTTTCTCCACCAACTTCTCAAATGGATCGTCCAGATGATCCACCAACTGTCTTCCAAGATAACTGTCCAGGCCTGTCACGAATTTCTCGTTCTTCTGGTAGGGAGATTCAATATACGATCTAGCATACTTGGACAGAGCCTCAAACTCAGAAACATACTCAAGAACTGGCCTCCCACCCTGCTTGAGTTCAACAAACTTCTTAAACAAAACAGACTTCTGAGCTGTAGAGATAAACTTGGCTTCAAATCTAACTTGGAATTGCTCCCAAGTAATCTCTTCTTCTGGAGTATCTATGGTGATAGAATTCCACCAATCAGCAGCTCTCCCTTAAAGCTGTTTCGATGCAAGCTTCCTCTTAGTTGCATCCTCAATTCCTAAATCTCCAAAGATCCTCCTACAAGCATCCATCCATCTTTGGACTTCAATAGTCGATTCCGTTCCTAAGAAAACCTTTCCTCCAAGAGAAGTATAGTCCTTGCAAAGCTTAGCAAAATCCACCGGCCTTGGAGCTTGAACTTGAACTCCCACATCCACTGACGATCCTGAAGCTGGTATCCTCCTCATGATCGAAGTCATCATGGCCTCAAACATAGGAGCATAATCAACAGCTTCCCTAGCAGTACGGCTTTCCCTAGCAGCTTGTCTCTCGCCTCGACTCATCCTTAATATCTGCAAAAAGAATGATTAGAACACCTTGAGAAACAACTGCATAAGGAGTTCAAATCCTTCTAACTACTATATTATATATAGTAATCATCCATCAAAATACAATTACGTCTCTCTTACGTAGTTACATCAGCGAGCATTGGCTAAAATCGATTAACCAAAGCTCTGATACCAAATTTGACGACCGCCCATGACTCCCGCACGGAAACAAGGGAATGGTGCGCTGAAAGTGTGCCAGGCAGCCATGAGTGACCGTAAAGGGTAAAATAAACATCGCAGACTCTATCGTAAAACTCACAGCGCATGGATAAAATACAATAGAAAAATATAATATAGTGAAGCTCCCATAGAACAGAATATCATCATCTAATCATAATAGCTTTATACATGGTCTGAATCAAGAATACAAGAAGCCTCACTACATAGCACTCAGAGTAATCAACAATCAGCGGAATATCCAGTACATAGAATATGAAAATAATATGTAAAGCCTCCTGCTCGTCTTTGTCATCATCAGCGTGAGCCACTAAGATCAGCACCTGCCACCTGTCACCTAGTCTGCACATCCCAAACATGGATGAACAGCCCAAGGTAATAAGAGGAGACATAAAACCTTGAGTCAGACAAAGTCTTAGTGAGCAGTAAATCAACTATCAAACATACCAAAAGAGTATATGGGATAAAAGGAATAGGAACCAAACAATCCCACTCCACCTCTTTCTACAGTGACAGCCCCGAACACACATTAAGGAGAAGTAAGCATAACATAGCAAGCAATTAAAGTAAAGCAATAATCACTCGAGTCAAGGTCGATGTTTTCCAAATACAAACCCCCAAGGCCTAAACCAAGATCAGATAAGCACCCAGAAAACACCGCTCTTGAGACCGAATGATGATACAACCAAACATCCATGACTCTGGCTATCACTGTTATCATTGCCTTGTTTTTTATCATCAATTGAATGACCAACTCATCTTTCAACCATCCGTCAAGGGCTAATGGCAACCCCGGTTCTAGACATAACTCCGCACGTCACCGTGACCCGTGCCTAGGTATAACGGATCTACCCAGAGTACTAGCACGTCATCATGACCCGCGCCGGGGTATAACGGATCTACCCAACGTACTCTTGCTTTGAGCTTGCTAGAACCTTCAATAACGATAAGATCTCAGCCTTCTAGTCATCCTCCTCGACGACTATTCCCATTATAGCTCAAGCACCTCTCGAGCCCACCATTATCCACCAACTCGAACCGCATCATCGAGTAATCAACATGCTTGGGATGATCCCGTCTGGATTAAACCAAGGCTTCCACATCATGCTTTGCTCCAACGCATCTTAGCAAAGTCCATCTCATCATCATACTTCGCCTCAACATATCATGGCAAAGTCCATTTCGTCATCATACTTCGCTTCCTCTAACTATAGCAAAGTCCTCGAACCCATCCATATGAGCTTCATCATCCGCTTCATATGCCACAGCAGCTTTCACCATTCAAGAGCCTTTCCACTTAGCTTTTAAATCATCCTCAACCATCTTGTTCCAAATCAACTACCAGCTAACTTGAAACAATCAAATCAATCATCAATACAAGCAATCAAACATTCAAACAAGATCTAACAAGCAATATTAACTATAATGGCAATTTCGTAAATAAATGAGCATAAGTCTAACATGCATGAATCATGGGTTTCTAGCATAGATCTAACAAATATAAATCATGGGTTTTGTCTCTACAACTTGATGAATGAACTTGCATAAGTAAACATCTTCATAAGTAATGGATCTACACTTGGATCTAAGGAAAATGTATGAAATCACTATCTACAACACATAAACAAACCACCGATCCAATATACTCCTTTGGGTCCGCGTGAGAGATAACTACCACTCACCAAATCACCCAACACTCCAAAAACTAATCACTTCAGATCTGGACAGCAAGGATTCAAGCTCGATTTGTTGAAATCTCGCTTGAAATGGTGAAATCTAGCTTCGTCGGATGAAGATCTTCAACTTTGGCTCTTCGATCTTCGATCTTGATCTTCGATCTTGGATGGATGTTAGCACTTGATCAAAGTGGAGAAAGGAAGTGAAGAAATGTTGTAGTCGAGCTCTAAAAATGGCAGCACTTCGTCGCTTCAAAATCCGGTGCCAAAAAGTGAGCCAAACCCCTTTATTTATAGGCTGAAATCACCCTTAGGTCGCCCAGACTTAGGTCGTTGCCGACCTAAAAACCCCGACCTAACATAGGTCGCTGCCGACCTATACACTCCCACGACCTAACGGCCTAACCAATCCCAGAGCCATACGATTCAACACTCGGCCGACCTAATTCCTATGCGACCTAACAGCCTACCGACCTAAAGACTTACACGACCTAGCGACTTAACTATTGCTAACGACCTACGACCTAACACCATACCGACCTAGAATAACATGCGACCTATCTGTCTGCCGACCTTACCTACCTAGCAACCTAACACTTCCCTTAGGTCGCTCAATGACCTACTCTCCTTAGGTCGGTAATATCTTAACCCGACCTATCTTATATCACTATCCCTTAGGTCGCAAGCTCCTTAAACCGGTCAATATCTATAGGTCGCTCTCCCCTATAGGTCGCTCACCCTCCAAGCCGCTAACCCACTAACTCGCTTGCCTTCTTAGGTCGGCCATAGCTTAACTCGCCAACTTCATTAGGTCGCCATACCCTATAGGTCGCTAATCTACCTAAACCGGCCTATCTCCTTAGGTCGTTCCTCACGACCTAAACTTCCTAGGTCCCTCTACCGACCTAACTCCATCACGACCTAAGCTAAGCCTTAACTCGCTAACCCTGTTAAGTCGCTCTTCTACCTTAGGTTGGTCCATCCCTTAGGTCGCTCAACTTCTATAGGTCGCTCATCCCAACCTATCCTTCATACGACCTAAACAACAACATGGGCCAACCTTACTCGAGCTAACCTCTACACGACCTAAGCACTAATAGGGTTAAACCCTGAACAATACTAACGACCTAGTGACAAATGTTCTACGATTATCGTCAGATAAAATACGGGTCGGTACACTTTCGTTTTGACAGGTTATGGCTCCCGTTACTCTAAACGAGCCAGAAGTTATGGCCGTCCGAATAATCGATATCTACAGAGTGCAACATCCACGGTGCAAGGTGCAACATCCGTCCAAAATGGCGAAACAACGTCGTACGACTTTTTGAAATGCGCGCATGGATTTGAAACGGAACGGTACCATAGTGCACCACTCTCCAGCGATGGTAAATCGAAGACCAGCCACGGTAATCCCGTTTTGCCGTAAAAATCCACGTGTCGAAAAAACGAAGGGTAAAAAACTTCTGAGACCCGATTGAGATTCGGATAGTCTTTTTTGCGTATTATACAATCCATTGACGGCTGAAAGCTGCCAGAACCGTAGAACTCACTGAGGCCTTCGTTTTGACTGGTTATGGCTCCCGTAACTCTAAATGAGCTAGAAGTTATGGTCGTCCGAATAATCGATATCTACAGGGTGCAACATCCACGGTGCAAAGTGCAACATTCTTCCGAAATGGCGAAACAGTGTCGTACGATTTTTTGAAACGCGTGCATGGATTTGAAACGGAACGGTACCATGGTGCATCACTCTCCAGCGATGGTAAATCGAAGACCAACCACGGTAATCCCGTTTTACCATGAAAATCCACGTGTCGAAAAAACGAAGGGTAAAAAACTTCCTAGACCCGATTGAGATTCGGATAGTCATTTTTGGGCATTAAACAATCCATTGACGGCTGAAAGCATTCAGAGCCATAGAACTCACCGAGGGATTCGTTTTGATAGGTTATGGCTCCCGTAACTCTAAACGGGCCAGAAGTTATGGCCGTCCGAATAATGGATATCTAAATGGTGCAACATCCACGGTGCAAGGTGCAACATCCGTCTGAAATGGCAAAACAGTGCCGTCGACTTTTTGAAATGCGTGCATGGATTTGAAACGGAACGGTACCATGGTGCACCACTCTCCAGCGACGGTAAATTGAAGACCAGCCACTGTAATCCCTTTTTACCGTAAAAATCCACGTTTTGAAAAAACGAAGGGTAAAAAACTTTCTAGACCCGATTGAGATTCGGATAGTCTTTTTTGGCCATTAAACAATCCATTGACGGCTGAAAGCTATCAGAGCCGTAGAACTCACTGAGGCCTTCGTTTTGACAGGTTATGGCTCCCGTAGCTCTAAATGAGCCAGAAGTTATGGCCGTCCGAATAATCGATATCTACAGGGTGCAACATCCACGGTGCAAGGTACAACATCCGTCCGAAATGGCGAAACAGTGTCGCACGACTTTTTGAAATGCGTGCATAGATTTGAAACGGAACAGTACCATGGTGCACTACTCTCCAGCGATGGTAAATCGAAGACCAGCCACGGTAATCCATTTTACCGTAAAAATCCACGTGTCGAAAAAACGAACGGTAAAAAACTTTCTAGACCCGATTGAGATTCAGATAGTCTTTTTTGGGCATTATACAATCCACTGACGAATGAAGGCAGTCAAAGCCATAGAACTCACTGAGGCCTTCGGTTTGACAGGTAATGGCTCCTGTAACTCTAAACGAGCCAGAAGTTATGGCCGTCCGAATAATCGATATCTACAGGGTGCAACATCCACGGTGCAAGGTGCAACATCCGTCCGAAATGGCGAAACAGTGTCGTACGACTTTTTGAAATGCGTGCATAGATTTGAAACGGAACGGTACCATGGGCACCACTCTCCAGCGATGGTAAATCGAAGACCAGCCAGGGTAATCCGGTTTTACCAGAAAAATCCACGTGTTGAAAAAACGAAGGGTAAAAAACTTCCGAGACCCGATTGAGATTCGGATAGTCTTTTTTGGGCATTATACAATCCATTGACGGCAGAAATCTGTCAGAGCCGTAGAACTCACCGAGTCCTTCGTTTTGACATGTTATGGCTCCCGTAACTCTAAACGAGCCAAAAGTTATGGTCGTCCGACTAATCGATATCTATAGGTTGCAACATCCACGGTGCAAGGTGCAACATCCGTCCGAAATGGCGAAACAGTGGCGTACGACCTTTTGAAATGCGTGCATGGATTTGAAACGAAACAGTACCATGGTGCACCACTCTCCAGCGATGGTAAATCGAAGACCAGCGACGGTAATACAGTTTTACCGTAAAAATCCACGTGTCGAAAAAACGAAGTGTAAAAAACTTCCAAGACCCGATTGAGATTCAGATGGTCTTTTTTGGGTATTATACAATCCATTGACGGCTAAAAGTCGTCAGAGCCGTAGAACTCACTGAGGCCTTCGTTTTGACTGGTTATGGCTCCCTTAACTCTAAACGAGCCAGATGTTATGGCCGTCCGAATAATCGATATCTACATGGTGCAACATCCACGGTGCAAGGTGCAACATCCGTCTGAAATGGCGAAACAGTGTCGTACGACTTTTTGAAATGCGCGCATGGATTTGAAATGGAACGGTACCATGGTGCACCACTCTCCAACGATGGTCAATCGAAGACCAGCCATGGTAACCCCGTTTTATCGTAAAAATCCACGTGTCGAAAAAACGAAGGGCAAAAAACTTTCTAGACCCGATTGCGATTCAGATAGTCTTTTTTGGGCATTAAACAATCCATTGACGGCTGAAAGCTTTCAAAGCCGTAGAAATCACCAAGGCCTTCGTTTTAACAGGTTATGGTTCCCGTAATTCTAAACGAGCCAGAAGTTATGGCCGTCCGAATAATCGATATCTACAGGGTGCAACATCCACGGTGCAAGGTGCAACATCCGTCCGAAATGGCGAAACAGTGTCGTATGACTTTTTGAAATGCATGCATGGATTTGAAACGGAACGGTACCATGGTGCATTACTCTCCAGCGATGGTAAATCGAAGACCAGCCAAGGTAATCCCGTTTACCGTAAAAATCCACGTGTCGAAAAAACGAAGGGTAAAAAACTTCCTAGACCTGATTGAGATTCGGATAGTCTTTTTTGGGCATTAAACAATCCACTGATGGCTGAAAGCAGTCAAAGCAGTAGAACTCACTGAGGCCTTCGGTTTGACAGGCAATGGCTCCTGTAACTCTAAACGAGCCAGAAGTTACGGCCGTCCGAATAATCGATATCTACAGGGTGCAACATCCACGGTGCAAGGTGCAACATCCGTCCGAAATGGCGAAACAGTGTCGTACGACTTTTTGAAATGCGTGCATAGATTGGAAACGGAACGGTACCATGCGCACCACTCTCCAGCGATGGTAAATCAAAGACCAGCCAGGGTAATCCAGTTTTACCAGAAAAATCCACGTGTTGAAAAAACGAAGGGTAAAAAACTTCCGAGACCCGATTGAGATCCGGATAGTCTTTTTTGGGCATTATACAATCCATTGACGGCTGAAATCTGTCAGAGCCGTAGAACTCACCGAGTCCTTCGTTTTGACAGGTTATGGCTCCCGTAACTCTAAACGAGCCAAAAGTTATGGCCGTCCGAATAATCGATATCTACAGGTTGCAACATCCACGGTGCAAGGTGCAACATCCGTCCGAAATGGCGAAACAGTGTCGTACGACTTTTTGAAATGCGTGCATGGATTTGAAACAAAACGATACCATGGTGCATCACTCTCCAGCGATGGTAAATCGAAGACCAGCCACGGTAATACAGTTTTACCGTAAAAATCCACGTGTCGAAAAAACGAAGTGCAAAAAACTTCCAAGACCCGATTGAGATTCAGATGGTCTTTTTTGGGCATTATACAATCCATTGACGGTTGAAAGCCGTTAGACCGTAGAACTCACTGAGGCCTTTGTTTTGACTGGTTATGGCTCCCTTAACTCTAAACGAGCCAGAAGTTATGGCCGTCCGAATAATCGATATCTACATGGTGCAACATCCACGGTGCAAGGTGCAACATCCGTCCGAAATGGCGAAACTGTGTCGTACGACTTTTTGAAATGCGCGCATGGATTTAAAATGGAACGGTACCATGGTGCACCACTCTCCAGCGATGGTCAATCGAAGACCAGCCCTGATAATCCCGTTTAACCGTAAAAATCTACGTGTCGAAAAAACGAAGGGCAAAAAACTTTCTACACCCGATTGCGATTCAGATAGTCTTTTTTGGGCATTAAACAATCCATTGACAGCTGAAAGCTTTCAGAGCCGTAGAACTCACTGAGGCCTTTGTTTTGACAGGTTATGGTTCCCGTAATTCTAAACGAGCCAGAAGTTATGGTCGTCTGAATAATCGATATCTGCAGGGTGCAACATCCACGGTGCAAGGTGCAACATCCGTCCGAAATGGCGAAACAGTATCGTATGACTTTTTGAAATGCATGCATGGATTTGAAACGGAACGGTACCATGGTGCACCACCCTCCAGCGATGGTAAATTGAAGACCAGCCACGGTAATCCCGTTTTACCGTAAAAATCCACGTGCCGAAAAAACGAAGGGTAAAAAACTTCCGAGACCCGATTGAGATTCAGATAGTCTTTTTTAGGCCTTATACAAGCCATTGACGGCTGAAAGCTGTCAGAGCCGTAGAACTCACTGAGGCCTTCGTTTAGACTGGTTATGGCTCCCGTAACTCTAAACGAGCCAAAAGTTATGGCCGTCCGAATAATTGATATCTACAGGGTGCAACATACACGGTGCAAGGTGCAACATCCGTCCGAAATGACGAAACAACGTCGTACGACTTTTTGAAATGCGTGCATGGATTTGAAACGAAACGGTACCACGGTGCACCACACTCCAGCGATGGTAAATCGAAGACCAGCCACGGTAATCCCGTTTTGTCGTAAAAATCAACGTGTCGAAAAGACGAATGGTACAAAACTTCCGAGACCCGATTGAGATTCGGATATCCTTTTTTGGGTATCATACAATCCATTGATGGTTGAAAGCTGTCAGAGCCGTAGAACCCATTGAGGCATTCGTTTTGACTGGTTATGGATCCCGTAACTCTAAACGAGCCAGAAGTTATGGCCGTCCGAATAATCGATATTTACAGGGTGCAACATCCACGGTGCAAGGTGCAACATCCGTCCGAAATGGTGAAACAGTGTCATACGACTTTTTGAAATGCATGTATGGATTTGAAACGGAACGTTTACCATGTTGCACCACTCTCCAGCGATGGTAAATCGAAGACCAGCCACGTTAATCCCATTTTACCGTAAAAATCCACGTGTCGAAAAAACAAAGGGTAAAAAACTTCCTAAACCCGATTGAGATTCAGATAGTCATTTTTGGGCATTGAACAATCCATTGACGGCTGAAAGCATTCAACGCCGTAGAACTCACTTAGGCCTTCGTTTTGACAGGTTATGGCTCCCGTAACTCTAAACGAGCCAGAAGTTATGGCCGTCCGAATAATCGATATCTACAGGGAGCAATATCCACGGTGCAAGGTGCAACATCCGTCCGAAATGGCGAAACAGTGTCGTACGACTTTTTGAAATGCGTGCATGGATTTGAAACGGAACGGTACCATGGTGCACCGCTCTCCAGCGATGGGAAGTCGAAGAGGGCCACGGTAATCCCGTTTTACCGTAAAAATCCACGTGTCGAAAAAACGACGGGTAAAAAACTTACGAGACCCGATTGAGATTCGGGTTGTCCTTTTTGGGCATTAATCAATCCGTTGACGGCTGAAAGCTGTCAGAGCCGTAGAACTCATCGAGGCCTTCGTTTTGACAGGTTATGGCTCCCGTAACTCTAAACGAGCCAGAAGTTATGGCCGTCCGAATAATCGATATCTACAGGGTGCAACATCCACGGTGCAAGGTGCAACATCCGTCCGAAATGGCGAAACAGTGTCGTATGACTTTTAGAAATGTGTGCATGGATTTGAAACGGAACAGTACCATGGTGCACCACTCTCCAGCAAAGGGAAGACGAAGACGGGCCACCGTAATCCCTTTTTACCGTAGAAATCCACGTGTCGAAAAAACGAAGGGTAAAAAACTTACGAGACCCGATAGAGATTCGGGTTGTCCTTTTTGAGCATTAATCTATCCATTGATGGATGAAAGCTGTCACAGCCATAGAACTCATCAAGGCCTTCGTTTTGACAGGTAATGGCACCCGTAACTCTAAACGAGTCAGAAGTTATGGCCGTCCGAATAATCGATATCTACAAGGTGCAACATCCACGGTGCAAGGTGCAACATCCGTCCGAAATGGCGAAACAGTGTCGTACGACTTTTAGAAATGCATGTAGGGATTTGAAACGGAACAGTACCATGGTGCACCAATCTCCGGCGATGGGAAGTCGAAGACGGGCCACGGTAATCCCGTTTTACCGTAAAAATCCACGTGTCGAAAAAACGAAGGGTAAAAAACTTACGAGACCCGATTGAGATTCGGGTTGTCCTTTTTGGGCAATAATCTATACGTTGATGGCTAAAAGCTTTCAAAGCCATAGAACTCATCGAGGCCTTCGTTTTGACAGGTTATGGCTCCCGTAACTATAAACGAGCCAGGAGTTATGGCCGCCCGAATAATCGATATCTACAGGGTGCAACATCCACGGTGCAAGGTGCAACATCCGTCCGAAATGGCGAAACAGTGCCGTATGACTTTTAAAAATGCGTGCATGGATATGAAACGGAACAGTACCATGGTGCACCACTCTCCAGCGATGGAAAGTCGAAGACGGGCCACGGTAATCCCGTTTTACCATAAAAGTCCACGTGTCGAAAAAACGAAGGGTAAAAAACTTACGTGACCCGATTGAGATTCGGGTTGTCCTTTTTGGGCATTAATCTATCCGTTGACGGCTAAAAGCTGTCAAAGCCGTGGAACTCATCAAGGCCTTCGTTTTGACAGGTAATGGCACCCGTAACTCTAAATGAGTCAGAAGTTATGGCCGTCCGAATAATCGATATCTACAGGGTGCAACATCCACGACGCAACGTGCAACATCCGTCCGAAATGGAGAAACAGTGCCGTACGACTTTTAGAAATGCGTGCATGGATTTGAAACGGAACAGTACCATGGTGCACCAATCTCCAGCGATGGGAAGTCGAAGACGCGCCACGATAATCCCGTTTTACCGTAAAAATCCACGTGTCGAAAAAACGAAGGGTAAAAAACTTACGAGACCCGATTGAGATTCGGGTTGTCCTATTTGGGCATTAATCAATCCGTTGACGGCTGAAAGCAGTCAAAGCCGTAGAACTCATCGAGGCCTTCGTTTTGACAAGTTATGGCTCCCGTTACTCTAAACGAGCCAGAAGTTATGGCTGTCCGAATAATCGATATCTACAGGGTGCAACATCCACGGTGCAAGGTGCAACATCCGTCCGAAATGGCGAAACAGTGCCGTACGACTTTTAGAAATGCGTGTATGGATTTGAAGTGGAACAGTACCATGGTGCACCACTCTCCAGCAATGGGAAGTCGAAGACTGGCCACGGTAATCTCGTTTTACCGTAAAAATCCACGTGTCGAAAAAATGAAAGGTAAAAAACTTACGAGACCCGATTGAGATTCGGGTTGTCCTTTTTGGGGATTAATCTATCCGTTGACGGCTGAAAGCTGTCAAAGCAATAGAACTCATCGAGGCCATCGTTTTGACAGGTTATGGCTCCCGTAACTCTAAACGAGCCAGAAATTATGGTCGTCCGAATAATCGATATCTACAGGGTGCAACATCCACGGTGCAAGGTGCAACATCCGTCCGAAATGGCGAAACAGTGCCGTACGACTTTTAGAAATGCGTGCATGGATTTGAAACGGAACAGTACCATGGTGCACCACTCTCCGGCGATGGGAAGTCGAAGACGGGCCATGGTAATCCCGTTTTACCGTAAAAATCCACGTGTCGAAAAAACGAAGGGTAAAAAACTTACGAGACACGATTGAGATTCGGGTTGTTCTTTTTGGGCATTAATCTATCCGTTGACGGCTGAATGCTGTCAAAGCCGTAGAACACATTGAGGCCTTTGTTTTGACAGGTTATGGCTGCCCTAACTCTAAATGAGCCAGAAGTTATGGCCTTCCGAATTATCGATATTTACAGGGTGCAACATCCACGGTGCAAGGTGCAACATCCGTCCGAAATGGCGAAACAGTGCCGTACGACTTTTAGAAATGCGTGCATGGATTTGAAATGGAACAATACCATAGTGCACCACTCTCCAGCGACGGGAAGTCGAAGACGGGCCACGATAATCCCGTTTTACCGTAAAAATCCACGTTTCGAAAAAACGAAGGGTAAAAAACTTACGAGACCCGATTGAGATTCGGGTTGTCCTCTTTGGGAATTAATCTATCCATTGACGGATGAAAGCTATCGACGCCATAGAACTCATCGAGGCCTTCGTTTTGATAGGTTATGCCTATTGAAACTCTAAACGAGCCAGAAGTTATGCCCGTCCGAATAATCGATATATACAGGGTGCAACATCCACGGTGCAAGGTGCAACATCCGTCCGAAATGGCGAAACAGCGCCGTACGACTTTTAGAAATGCATGCATGGATTTGAAACGGAACAGTACCATGGTGCACCACTCTCCAGCGATGGTAAATCGAAGACCAGCCACCGTAATCCCGTTTTACCGTAAAAATCCACGTGTCCAAAAACTGAAGGGCAAAAAACTTACGAGACCCGACTGAGATTCGGGTTGTCCTTTTTGGGCATTTATCTATACGTTGATGGCTGAAAGCTGTCATTGCCATAGAACTCATCGCGGCCTTCGTTTTGACAGGTTATGGCTCCCGTAACTCTAAACGAGCCAGAAGTTATGGCCGTCCGAATAATCGATATCTACAGGGTGCAACATCCACGGTGCAAGGTGCAACATCCGTCTGAAATGGCGAAACAGTGCCGTACGACTTTTAGAAATGCGTGTATGGATTTGAAACAGAACAGTACCATGGTGCACCACTCTCCAGCGATGGGAAGTCGAAGACGGGCCACGATAATCCCGTTTGACCGTAAAAATCCACGTGTCGAAAAAACGAAGGGTAAAAAACTTACGAGACCCGATTGAGATTCGGGTTGTCCTTTTTGGGCATTAATCTATCCGTTGACGGCTGAAAGCTGTCAAAGCCGTAGAACTCATCGAGGCCTTCGTTTTGACAGGTTATGGCTTTTGTAACTCAAAACGATCCAGAAGTTATGGCCGTCCGAATAATCGATATCTACAGGGTGCAACATCCACGGTGCAAGGTGCAACATCCGTCCGAAATGGCGAAACAGTGCCGCATGACTTTTAGAAATGTGTGCATGGATTTGAAATGGAATAGTACCATGGTGCACCACTCTCGAGCGATGGTAAATCGAAGACCAGCCACCGTAATCCCGTTTTACCGTAAAAATCCACGTGTCAAAAAAACGAAGGGTAAAAAACTTACGTGACCCGATTGAGATTTGGGTTGTCCTTTTTGGGCATTAATCTATCCGTTGACGGCTGAAAGCTGTCAAAGCCGTAGAACTCATCGGGGCCTTCGTTTTGATAGGTTATGACTCCCGTAACTCTAAACGAGGCAGAAGTTATGGCCGTCCGAATAATCGATATCTACAGGGTGCATCATCCACGGTGCAAGGTGCAACGTCCGTCCGAAATGGCAAAACAGTGTCGTACGACTTTTAGAAATGCGTGCATGGATTTGAAACGGAACAGTACCATGGTGCACCACTCTTCAGCGATGGGAAGTCGAAGACGGGCCGCGGTAATCCCGTTTTACCGTTAAAATCCACGTGTCGAAAAAACGAAGGGTAAAAAACTTACGAGACCCGATTGAGATTCGGGTTGTCCTTTCGGGCATTCATCTATCCATTGACGGCTGAAAGCGGTCAAAGCCGTAGAAATCATCGAGGCCTTCGTTTTGACAGGTTATGGCTCCCGTAACTCTAAATGAGCCAGAAGTTATGGCCGTCCGAATAATCGATATCTATAGGGTGCAACATCCACGGTGCAAGGTGCAACATCCGTCCGAAATGGCGAAACAGTGCCGTACGACTTTTAGAAATGTGTGCATGGATTTGAAACGGAATAGTACCATGGTGCACCAATCACCAGAGATGGGAAGTCGAAGACGGGCCACGGTAATCCCGTTTTACCGTAAAAATCCACGTGTCGAAAAAACGAAGGGTAAAAAACTTACGTGACCCGATTGAGATTCGGGTTGTCCTTTTTGGGCATTAATCTATCCGTTGATGGCTGAAAGCTGTCAAAGCCGTAGAAATCATCGGGGCCTTCGTTTTGACACGTTATGGCTACCGTAATTCTAAACGAGACAGAAGTTATGGTCGTCTGAATAATCGATATCTACATGGTGCAACATCCACGGTGCAAGGTGCAACATCCGTCCGAAATGGAGAAACAATGTTGTACGTCTTTTAGAAATGCGTGCATGGATTTGAAACGGAACAGTGCCATGGTGCACCACTCTCCAGAGATGGGAAGTCGAAGACGGGCCACGGTAATCCCGTTTTACCGTAAAAATCCACGTATCGAAAAAACGAAGGGTAAAAAACTTACGAGACCAGATTGAGATTCGGGTTGTCCTTTTTGGGCATTAATCTATCCGTTGACAGCTGAAAGCTGTCAAAACCGTAGAATTCATCGAGGCCTTCATTTTGACAGGTTATGGCTTTTGTAACTCTAAAGGAGCCAGAAGTTATGGTCGTCCGAATAATCGATATCTGTAGGGTGCAACATCCACGGTGCAAGGTGCAACATCCGTCCGAAATGGCGAAACAGTGCCGTACAACTTTTAGAAATGCGTGCATGGATTTGAAACGGAACAGTACCTTGGTGTACCACTCTCCAGCGATGGTAAATCGAAGACAAGCCACCGTAATCCCGTTTTACCGTAAAAATCCACGTGTCGAAAAAACGAAAGGTAAAAAACTTACGAGACCCGATTGAGATTCGGGTTGTCCTTTTTGGGCATTAATCTATCCGTTGACGGCTGAAAGCCGTCAAAGCCGTAGAACTCATCAGGGTCTTCATTTTGACAGGTTATGGCTCCCGTAACTCTAAACGAGCCAGAAGTTATGGCCGTTCGAATAATCGATATCTACAGGGTGCAACATCCACGGTGCAAGGTGCAACATCCGTCTGAAATGCAAAACAGTGCCGTACGACTTTTAGAAATGCTTGCATGGATTTGAAACAGAACAGTACCATGGTGCACCACTCTCCAGCGATGGGAAGTCGAAGACGGGCCACGATAATCCCATTTGACCGTAAAAATCCACGTGTCGAAAAAATGAAGGGTAAAAAACTTACGAGACCCGATTGAGATTCGGGTTGTCCTTTTTGGGAATTAATCTATTCATTGACGGATGAAAGCTATCGAAGCCATAGAACTCATCGAGGCCTTCGTTTTGACAGGTTATGCCTTTTGTAACTCTAAACGAGCCAGAAGTTATGGCCGTCCGAATAATCGATATATACAGGGTGCAACATCCACGGTGCAAGGTGCAACATCCGTCCGAAATGGCGAAACAGCGCCGTACGACTTTTAGAAATGCATGCATGGATTTGAAACGGAACAGTACCATGGTGCACCACTCTCCAGCGATGGTAAATCGAAGACCAGCCACCATAATCCCGTTTTACCGTAAAAATCCACGTGTCCAAAAAATGAAGGGCAAAAAACTTACGAGACCCGACTGAGATTCGGGTTGTCCTTTTTGGGCATTTATCTATCCGTTGATGGTTGAAAGCTGTCATTGCCGTAGAACTCATCGCGGCCTTCGTTTTGACAGGTTATGGCTCCCGTAACTCTAAACGAGCCAGAAGTTATGGCCGTCCGAATAATCGATATCTACAGGGTGCAACATCCACGGTGCAAGGTGCAACATCCGTCCGAAATGGCGAAACAGTGCCGTACGACTTTTAGAAATGCGTGCATGGATTTGAAACGGAACAGTACCATGTTGCACCACTCTCCAGTGATGGGAAGTCGAAGACGGGCCACGGTAATCCCGTTTTACCGTAAAAATCCACATGTCGAAAAAACGAAGGGTAAAAAACTTACGAGACCCGATTAAGATTCGGGTTGTCCTTTTTAGGCATTAATCTATCCATTGACGGCTGAAAGATGTCAAAGCCGTAAAACAGATCGAGGCCCTCGTTTTGACTGGTTATGGCTCCCATAACTCTAAACGAGCCAGAAGTTATGGCCGTCCGAATAATCGATATCTACAGGGTGCAACATCCACGGTGCAAGGTGCAACGTCCGTCCGAAATGGCGAAACAGTGCCGTACGACTTTTAGAAATGCGTGCATGGCAGTACCATGGTGCACCACTCTCCAGCGATGGGAAGTCGAAGACGGGCCACGATAATCCCGTTTGACCGTAAAAATCCACGTGTCGAAAAAACGAAGGGTAAAAAACTTACGAGACCCGATTGAGATTCGGGTTGTCCTTTTTGGGCATTAATCTATCCGTTGACGGCTGAAAGCTGTCAAAGCCGTAGAACTCATCGAGGCCTTCATTTTGACAGGTTATGGCTTTTGTAACGCTAAACGATCCAGAAGTTATGGCCGTCCGAATAATCGATATCTACAGGGTGCAACATCCACGGTGCAAGGTGCAACATCCGTCCGAAATGGCGAAACAGTGCCATATGACTTTTAGAAATGCGTGCATGGATTTGAAACGGAACAGTACCATGGTGCACCACTCTCGAACGATGGTAAATCGAAGACCAGCCACCGTAATCCCGTTTTACCGCAAAAATCCACGTGTCAAAAAAACGAAGGGTAAAAAACTTACGAGACCCGATTGAGATTCGGGTTGTCCTTTTTGGGCATTAATCTATCCGTTGACGGCTGAAAGCTGTCAAAGCCGTAGAACTCATCGGGGCCTTCGTTTTGATAGGTTATGGCTTCCGTAACTCTAAACGAGGCAGAAGTTATGGCCGTCCGAATAATCGATATCTACAGGGTGCAACATCCACGGTGCAAGGTGCAACATCCGTCCGAAATGGCGAAACAGTGCCGTACGACTTTTAGAAATGCGTGCATGGATTTGAAACGGAACAGTACCATGGTGCACCACTCTTCAGCGATGGGAAGTCGAAGACGGGCCGCGGTAATCCCGTTTTACCGTTAAAATCCACGTGTCGAAAAAACGAAGGTTAAAAAACTTACGAGACCCGATTGAGATTCGGGTTGTCCTTTCGGGCATTCATCTATCCGTTGACGGCTGAAAGCGGTCAAAGCCGTAGAAATCATCGAGGCCTTCGTTTTGACAGGTTATGGCTCCCGTAACTCTAAATGAGCCAGAAGTTATGGCCGTCCGAATAATCGATATCTATAGGGTGCAACATCCACGGTGCAAGGTGCAACATCCGTCCGAAATGGCGAAACAGTGCCGTACGACTTTTAGAAATGCGTGCATGGATTTGAAACGGAATAGTACCATTGTGCACCAATCACCAGAGATGGGAAGTCGAAGACGGGCCACGGTAATCCCGTTTTACCGTAAAAATCCACGTGTCGAAAAAACGAAGGGTAAAAAACTTAGGTGACCCGATTGAGATTCGGGATGTCCTTTTTGGGCATTAATCTGTCCGTTGATGGCTGAAAGCTGTCAAAGCCGTAGAACTCATCGGGGCCTTCGTTTTGACACGTTATGGCTACCGTAATTCTAAACGAACCAGAATTTATGGTCGTCTGAATAATCGATATCTACATGGTGCAACATCCACGGTGCAAGGTGCAACATCCGTCCGAAATGGAGAAACAATGTTGTACGTCTTTTAGAAATGCGTGCATGGATTTGAAACGGAACAGTGCCATGGTGCACCACTCTCCAGAGATGGGAAGTCGAAGACGGGCCACGGTAATCCCGTTTTACCGTAAAAATCCACGTGTCGAAAAAACGAAGGGTAAAAAACTTACGAGACCCGATTGAGATTCGGGTTGTCCTTTTTGGGCATTAATCTATCCGTTGACAGCTGAAAGCTGTCAAAACCGTACAATTCATCGAGGCCTTCATTTTGACAGGTTATGGCTTTTGTAACTCTAAAGGAGCCAGAAGTTATGGTCGTCCGAATAATCGATATCTGAAGGGTGCAACATCCACGGTGCAAGGTGCAACATCCGTCCGAAATGGCGAAACAGTGCCGTACAACTTTTAGAAATGCGTGCATGGATTTGAAACAGAACAGTACCTTGGTGCACCACTCTCCAGCGATGGTAAATCGAAGACCAGCCACCGTAATCCCGTTTTACCGTAAAAATCCACGTGTCGAAAAAACGAAGGGTAAAAAACTTACGAGACCCGATTGAGATTCGGGTTGTCCTTTTTGGGCATTAATCTATCCGTTGACGGCTGAAAGCCGTCAAAACCGTAGAACTCATCAGGGCCTTCATTTTTACAGGTTACGGCTCCCGTAACTCTAAACGAGCCAGAAGTTATGGCCGTCCGAATAATCGATATCTACAGGGTGCAACATAAACGGTGCAAGGTGCAACATCCGTCCGAAATGGCGAAACAGTGCCGTACGACTTTCAAAAATGCGTGCATGGATTTGAAACGGAATAATACCATGGTGCACCACTCTCCAGCGATGGGAAGTCGAAAACGGGCCACGGTAATCCCGTTTTACCGTAAAAATCCACGTGTCGACAAAACGAAGGGTAAAAAACTTACGAGACCCGATTGAGATTCGGGTTGTCCTTTTATGGCATTAATCTATCCGTTGACGGCTGAAAGATGTCAAAGCCGTAGAACTGATCGAGGCCTTCGTTTTGAAAGGTTATGGCTCCCGTAACTCTAAACGAGCCAAAAGTTATGGCCGTCCGAATAATCGATATCTACAGGGTGCAACATCCACGGTGCAAGGTGCAACATCCGTCCGAAATGGCGAAACAGTGCCGTACGACATTCAGAAATGTGTTCATGGATTTGAAATGGTACAGTACCATGGTGCACCACTCTCCAGCAATGGGAAGTCGAAGACGGGCCACGGTAATACCGTTTGACCGTAAAAATCCACGTGTCGAAAAAACGAAGGGTAAAAAACTTACGAGACCCGATTGAGATTCGGGTTGCCCTTTTTGGGCATTAATCTATCCGTTGACGGCTGAAAGCCGTCAAAGCCATAGACCTCATCGAGGCCTTCGTTTTGACAGGTTATGGCTTTTGTAACTCTAAACGAGCCAGAAGTTATGGCCATCCGAATAATCGATATCTGCAGGGTGCAACATCCACGGTGCAAGGTGCAACGTCCGTCCGAAATGGCGAAACAGTGCCGTACGACTTTCAGAAATGCGTGCATGGATTTGAAACGGAACAGTACCATGGTGCACCACTCTCCAACGATAGTAAATCGAAGACCAGCAACCCTAATCCCGTTTTACCGTAAATATCCACGTGTCGAAAAAATGAAGGGTAAAAAACTTACGAGACCAGATTGAGATTCGGGTTGTCCTTTTTGGGCCTTATTCTATCCGTTGACGGCTGAAAGCTTTAAAAGCCGTAGAAATCATCGAGGCCTTCATTTTGACAGGTTATGGCTCCCGTAACTCTAAACGAGCCAGAAGTTATGGCCGTCCGAATAATCGATATCTACAGGGTGCAACATCCACGGTGCAAGGTGCAACATCCGTCCGAAATGGCGGAACAGTGCCGTACGACTTTTAGAAATGCGTGCATGGATTTGAAACGTAACAGTACCATGGTGCACCACTCTCCAGCGATGGGAAGTCGAAGACGGGCCACGGTAATCCCGTTTTACCGCAAAAATCCACGTGTCGAAAAAACGAAGGGTAGAAAACTTACGAGACCCGATTGAGATTCGGGTTGTCCTTTTTGGGCATTAATCTATCCGTTGACGCCAGAAAGCTATCAAAACCGTAGAACTCAACGCGGCCTTCGTTTTAACAGGTTATGGCTCCCGTAACTCTAAACTAGCCAGAAGTTATGGCCGTCCGAATAATCAATATCTACAGGGTGCAACATCCATGGTGCAAGGTGCAACATCCGTCCGAAATGGCGAAACAGTGCCGTACGACTTTTAGAAATGCATGCATGGATTTGAAACGGAACAGTACCATGGTGCACCACTCTCCGACGAAGGAAAGTCGAAGACGGGCCACGGTAGTCCCGTTTTACCGTAAAAATCCACGTGTCAAAAAAACGAAGGGTAAAAAACTTACGAGACCCGATTGAGATTCGGGTTGTCCTTTTTAAGCATTAATCTATCCGTTGATGGCTGAAAGATGTCAAAGCCGTAGAACTGATCGAGGCCTTCGTTTTGACAGGTTATGGCTCCCATAACTCTAAACGAGCCAAAAGTTATGGTCGTCCGAATAATCGATATCTAGAGGGTGCAACATCCACGGTGCAAGGTGCAACATCCGTCCGAAATGGCGAAACAGTGCCGTACGATTTTAGAAATGCGTGCATGGATTTGAAATGGAACAGTACCATGGAGCACCACTCTCCAGCGGTGGGAAGTCGAAGACGGGCCACGGTAATCCCGTTTGACCGTAAAAATCCACGTGTCGAAAAAACGAAGGGTAAAAAACTTACGAGACCCGATTAAGATTCGGGTAGTCCTTTTTGGGCATTAATCTATCCGTTGATGGCTGAAAGCTGTCAAAGCCGTAGAACTCATCGAGGCCTCCGTTTTGGCAGGTTATGGCTCCCGTAACTCTAAACGAGCCAGAAGTTATCGCCGTCCGAATAATCGATATTACAGGGTGCAACATCCACGGTGCAAGGTGCAACATCCGTCCGAAATGGCGAAACAGTGTCGTACGACTTTTAGAAATGCGTGCATGGATTTGAAACGGAACAGTACCATGGTGCACCACTCTCCAGCGATGGTAAATCGAAGACCAGCCACCGTAATCCCGTTTTACCGTAAAAATCCACGTGTCGAAAAAATGAAGGGTAAAAAACTTACGAGACCCGATTGAGATTCGGGTTGTCCATTTTGGGCATTATTCTGTCCGTTGACAGCTGAAAGCAATCAAAGCCGTAGAACTCATCGAGGCCTTCGTTTTGACAGGTTATGGCTCCCGTAACTCTAAACGAGCCAGAAGTTAGGGCTGTCCGAATAATCGATATCTACACGGTGCAACATCCACGGTGCAAGGTGCAACATCCGTCCGAAATGGCAAAACAGTGCCGTACGACTTTTAGAAATGCGTGCATGGATTTGAAACGGAACAGTACCATGGTGCACCACTCTCCAGCGATGGTAAATCGAAGACCAGCCACCGTAAACCCGTTTTACCGTAACAATCCACGTGTCGAAAAAACGAAGGGTAAAAAACTTATGAGACCCGATTGAGATTCGGGTTGTCCTTTTTGGGCATTAATCTATCCGTTGACGGCTGAAAGCCGTTAAAGCCGTAGAACTCATCGGGGCATTCGTTTTGACAGGTTATGGCTCCCATTACTCTAAACGAGCCAGAAGTTATGGTCGTCCGAATAATCGATATCTACAGGGTGCAACATCCACGGTGCAAGATGCAACATCCGTCTGAAATGGCGAAACAGTGCCATACGACTTTTAGAAATGCGTGCATGGATTTGAAATGGAATAGTACCATGGTGCACCACTCTCCAGCGATGGAAAGTCGAAGACGGGCCACGGTAATCCCGTTTTACCGTAAAAATCCACGTGTCAAAAAAACGAAGGGTAAAAAACTTACGAGACCCGATTCAGATTCGGGTTGTCCTTTTCGGTATTAATCTATCCGTTGATGGCTGAAAGCTGTCAAAGCCGTAAAACTCATCGAGGCCTTCGTTTTGACAGGTTATGGCTCCCGTAACTCTAAACGAGCCAGAAGTTATGGCCGTCCAAATAATCGATATCTACAGGGTGCAACATCCACGGTGCAAGGTGCAACATCCGTCCGAAATGCGAAACAGTGCCGTACGACTTTTAGAAATGCGTGCATGGATTTGAAATGGAACAGTACCATGGTGCACCACTCTCCAGCGATGGTAAATCGAAGAGCAGCCACCGTAATCCCGTTTTACCGTAAAAATCCACTTGTCGAAAAAATGAAGGGTAAAAAACTTACGAAACCCGATTGAGATTCGGGTTGTCCTTTTTGGGCATTATTCTATCCGTTGACGGCTGAAAGCTATCAAAGCCGTAGAACTCATCGAGGCCTTCGTTTTGACAGGTTATGGCTCCCGTAACTCTAAACAAGCCAGAAGTTATGGCCGTCCGAATAATCGATATCTACATGGTACAACATCCACGGTGCATGGTGCAACATCCGTCCAAAATGGCGAAACAGTGTCGTACGACTTTTAGAAATGCGTGCATGGATTTGAAATGGAACAGTACCATGGTGCACCACTCTCCAGCGATGGGAAGTTGAAGATGGGCCAAGGTAATCCCGTTTTACCGTAAAAATCCACGTGTCGAAAAAACGAGGGGTAAAAAACTTACGAGTCTCGATTGTGATTCGGGTTGTCCTTTTTGGGCATTAATCTATCCGTTAATGGCTGAAAGCTGTCAAAGCAATAGAACTAATCGAGGCGTTCATTTTGACAGGTTATGGCATTTGTAACTCTAAACGAGCCAGAAGTTATGGCCGTCCGAATAATCAATATCTACAGGGTGCAACATCCACGGTGCAAGGTGCAACATCCGTCTGAATTGGCGAAACAGTGCCGTACGACTTTTAGAAATGCGTGCATGGATTTGAAACGGAACAGTACCATGGTGCACCACTCTTCGGCGATGGTAAATTGAAGACCAGCCACCGTAATCACTTTTTTCCTTAAAAATCCACGTGTCCAAAAAACGAAGGGTAAAAAACTTAGGAGACCCGACTGAGATTCGGGTTGTCCTTTTTGGGCATTAGTCTATCCGTTGACGGCTGAAAGCTATCAAAACCGTAGAACTCATCGCGGCCTTCGTTTTAATAGGTTATGGCTCCCGTAAATCTAAAGTAGCCAGAAGTTATGGCCGTCCGAATAATCGATATTTACAGGGTGCAACATCCACGGTGCAAGGTGCAACATCCGTCCGAAATGGCGAAACAGTGTCGTACGACTTTTAGAAATGCGTGCATGGATTTGAAATGGAACAATACCATGGTGCACCACTCTCCAGCGATGGGAAGTCGAAGACGGGCCACGGTAATCCCGTTTTACCGTAAAAATCCACGTGTCGAAAAAACGAAGGGTAAAAAACTTACGAGACCCGATTGAGATTCGGGTTGTCCTTTTTTGGCACTAATCTATCCGTTGACGGCTGAAAGATGTCAAAGCCGTAGAACTGATCGAGGCCTTCGTTTTGTCAGGTTATGGCTCCCGTAACTCTAAACGAGCCAAAAGTTATGGCCGTCCGAATAATCGATATCTACAGGGTGCAACATCCACGGTGCAAGGTGCAACATCCGTCCGAAATGACGAAACAGTGCCGTATGGTTTTTAGAAACGCGTGCATGGATTTTAAATGGAACAGTACCATGGTGCACCACTCTCCAACGATGGGAAGTCGAAGACGGGCCACGGTAATCCTGTTTGACAGTAAAAATCCACGTGTCGAAAAAACGAAGGGTAAAAAACTAACGAGATCCGATTGAGATTCGGGTAGTCCTTTTTGGGCATTAATCTATCCGTTGATGGCTGAAAGCTGTCAAAGCCGTAGAACTCATCGAGGCCTTCGTTTTGACAGGTTATGGCTTTTGTAACTCTAAACGAGCCAGAAGTTATGGCCGTCCGAATAATCGATATCTACAGGGTGCAACATCCACGGTGCAAGGTGCAACATCCGTCCGAAATGGCGAAACAGTGCCGTACGACTTTTAGAAATACGTGCATGGATTTGAAATGGAACAGTACCATGGTGCACCACTCTCCAGCGATTGTAAATCGAAGACCAGCCACCGTAATCCCGTTTTACCGTAAAAATCCACGTATCGAAAAAACGAAGGGTAAAAAACTTACAAGACCCGATTGAGATTCGGGTTGTCCTTTTTGGGCATTAATCTATCCGTTGACGGCTGAAAGCCGTCAAAGCCGTAGAACTCATCGATGAGAAGTCAAAGTCGTTTAACCGTAATCCACTCTCCAGCGATGGGAAGTCGAAGACGGGCCACGGTAATCTCGTTTGACCGTAAAAATCCACGTGTCGAAAAAACGAAGGGTAAAAGACTTACGAGACCCGATTGAGATTCGGGAAGTCCTTTTTGGGCATTAATCTATCTGTTGATGGCTGAAAGCTATCAAAGCCGTAGAACTCTTCGAGGCCTTCCTTTTGATAGGTTATGGCTCCCGAAACTCTAAACGAGCCAGAAGTTATGCCCGTCCGAATAATCGATATCTACAGGGTGCAACATCCACTGTGCAAGGTGCAACATCCGTCCGAAATGGCGAAACAGTGTCGTACGACCTTTAGAAATGTGTGCATGGATTTGTAACGGAACAGTACCATGGTGCACCACTCTCCAGCGATGGGAAGTCGAAGACGGGCCACGGTAATCCCGTTTTACCGTAAAAATCCAAGTGTCGAAAGAACGAAGGGTAAAAAACTTACGCGACCCGATTGAGATTCGGGTTGTCCTTTTTGGGCATTAATCTATACGTTGACGGCTGAAAGCTGTCAAAGCCGTAGAACTCATCGAGGCCTTCGTTTTAACAGGTTATGGCTCCCGTAACTCTAAACGAGCCAGAAGTTATGGCCGTCCGAATAATCGATATCTACAGGGTGCAACATCCACGGTGCAAGGTGCAACATCCGTCCGAAATGGCGAAACAGTGCCGTACGACTTTTAAAAATGCATGCATGGATTTGAAACGGAACAGTACCATGGTACACCACTCTCCAGCGATGGGACGTCGAAGACGGGCCACGGTAATCCCGTTTTACCGTAAAAATCCACGTGTCGAAAAAACGAAGGGTAAAAAACTTACGAGACACGATTGAGATTCGGGTTGTCCTTTTTGGGCATTAATCTATCCGTTGACGGCTTAAAGCTGTCAAAGCCGTAGAACTCATCGAGACCTTCATTTTGGCAATTTATGGCTTTTGTAACTCTAAACGAGCCAGAAGTTATGGCCGTCCGAATAATCGATATCTACAGGGTGCAACGTCCACGGTGCAAGGTGCAACATCTGTCCGAAATGGCGAAATAGTGCCGTACGACTTTTAGGAATGCTTGCATGGATTTGAAACGGAACAGTACCATGGTGCACCACTCTCCAGCGATGGTAGATCGAAGACCAGCCCCCGTAATCCCGTTTTGCCGTAAAAATCCACGTGTCGAAAAAACGAAGGGTAAAAAACTTACGAGACCCGACTGAGATTCGGGTTGTCCTTTTTGGGCATTAATCTGTTCGTTGACGGCTAAAAGCTGTCAAAGCAGTAGAACTCATCGAGGCCTTCGTTTTGACAGGTTATGGCTCCCGTAACTCTAAACGAGTTAGAAGTTATGGCCGTCCGAATAATCGACATCTACAGGGTGCAACATCCACGGTGCAAGGTGCAACATCCGTCCGAAATGGCGAAACAGTGCCGTACGACTTTTAGAAATGCGTGCATGGATTTGAAATGGAACAATACCATGGTGCACCACTCTCCAGCGATGGTAAATTGAAGACTAGCCACCGTAATCCCGTTTTACCGTAAAAATCCACGTGTCGAAAAAACGAAGGGTAAAAAACTTACAAGACCCGATTGAGATTCGGGTTGTCCTTTTTGGGCATTAATCTATCCGTTGACGGCTGAAAGCTGTCAAAGCCGTAGAACTCATCGAGGACTTCGTTTTGACAGGTTATGGCTCCCGTAACTCTAAACGAGCCAGAAGTTATGGCCGTCCGAATAATCGATATCTACAGGGTGCAACATCCACGGTGCAAGGTGCAACATCCGTCCGAAATGGCGAAACAGTGCCGTACGACTTTTAGGAATGCGAGCATGGATTTGAAACGGAATAGTACCATGGTGCACCACTCTTCAGCGATGGAAAGTCGAGGATGGGCCACAGTAATCCCGTTTTACCGTAAAAAACCACGTGTCGAAAAAACGAAGGGTAAAAAACTTACGATACCCGATTGAGATTCCGGTTGTCCTTTTGGGCATTAATCTATCCGTTGACAGCTGAAAGCTGTCAAAGCCGTAGAACTCATCGAGGCCTTCGTATTGACAGGTTATGGCTCCCGTAACTCTAAACGAGCCAGAAGTTATGGCCGTCCGAATAATCGATATCTACAGAGTGCAACGTCCACGGTGCAAGGTGCAACATCCGTCTGAAATGGCGAAACAGTGTCGTACGACCTTTAGAAATGCGTGCATGGATTTGAAATGGAACAGTACCATCGTGCACCACTCTGCAGCGATGGAAAGTCGAAGACGGGCCACGGTAATCCCGTTTTACCGTAAAAATCCACGTGTCGAAAAAACGAAGGTTAAAAAACTTACGAGACCCGATTGAGATTCGGGTTGTCCTTTTTCGGCATTAATCTATCCGTTGACGGCTGAAAGCAGTCAAATCCGTAGAACTCATCGAGGCCTTCATTTTGATAGGTTATGGCTCCCGTAACTCTAAACGAGCCAGAAGTTATGGCCGTTCGAATAATCGATATCTACAGGGTGCAACATCCCCGGTGCAAGGTGCAACATCCGTACGAAATGGAGAAACAGTGCCGTACGACCTTTAGAAATGCGTGCATGGATTTGAAACGGAACAGTACCATGGTGCACCACTGTTCAGCGATGGGAAGTCGATGACGGGCCACCGTAATCCCGTTTTACCGTAAAAATCCACGTGTCGAAAAAACGAAGGGTAAAAAACTTACGAGACCCGATTGAGATTCGGGTTGTCCTTTTGGGGCATTAATCTATCCGTTGAGGGCTGAAAGATGTCAAAGCCGTAGAACTCATCGAGGACTTCGTTTTGACAGGTTATGGCTCCCGTAACTCTAAACGAGCCAGAAGTTATGGCCGTCCGAATAATCGATATCTACAGTGTGCAACATCCACGGTGCAAGGTGCAACATCCGTCCGAAATGGAGAAACAGTGCCGTACGACCTTTAGAAATGCGTGCATGGATTTGAAACAGAATAGTACCATGGTCCACCACTCTTCAGCGATGGGAAGTCGATGACGGGCCACCTAATCCCGTTTTACCGTAAAAATCCACGTGTCGAAAAAACGAAGGGTAAAAAACTTACGAGACCCGATTGAGATTCGGGTTGTCCTTTTTGGGCATTAACCTATCCGTTGACGGCTTAATGCTGTGAAAGCCATATAACTCATCGAGGCCTTCGTTTTGACATGTTATGGCTCCCGTAACTCTAAACGAGCCAGAAATTATGGCCGTCCCAATAATTGATATCTACAGGGTGCAACATCCACGGTGCAAGGTGCAACATCCGTCCGAAATGGCGAAACAGTGCCGTACGACTTTTAGAAATGCGAGCATGGATTTGAAACGGAATAGTACCATGGTGCACCACTCTTCAGCGATGGGAAGTCGAAGACGGTCCACGGTAATCCCTTTTTATCTTAAAAATCCACATGTCGAAAAAAGAAGGGTAAAAAACTTACGAGACCCGATTGAGATTCGGGTTGTCCTTTTTGGGCATTAACCTATCCGTTGACGGCTTAATGCTGTGGAAGCCATATAACTCATCGAGGCCTTCGTTTTGACAGGTTATGGCTCCCGTAACTCTAAACGAGCCAGAAGTTATGGCCGTCTGAATAATCGATATCTACAGGGTGCAACATCCGCGGTGCAAGGTGCAACATCCGTCCGAAATGGCGAAACAGTGCAGTACGACCTTTAAAAATGCGTGCTTGGATTTGAAATGGAACAGTACCATGGTGCACCACTCTCCAGCGATGGGAAGTCGAAAACGGGCCACGGTAATCCCATTTTACCGTAAAAATCCACGTGTCGAAAAAACGAAGGGTAAAAAACTTACGAGACTCGATTGAGATTCGGGTTGTCCTTTTTGGGCATTAATCTATTCGTTGACGGCTGAAAGCTATCAAAGCCGTAGAACTCATCGAGACCTTCATTTTGGCAAGTTATGGCTTTTGTAATTCTAAACGAGGTAGAAGTTATGGCCGTCCGAATAATCGATATCTACAGGGTGCAACGTCCACGGTGCAAGGTGCAACATCCGTCCGAAATTGCGAAACAGTGCCGTACGACTTTTAGAAATGCTTGCATGGATTTGAAACGGAACAGTACCATGGTGCACCACTCTCCAGTGATGGTAAATCAAAGACCAGCCCCCGTAATCCCGTTTTGCCGTAAAAATCCACGTGTCGAAAAAACGAAGGGTAAAAAACTTACGTGAATCGACTGAGATTCGGGTTGTCCTTTTTGGGCATTAGTTTGTCCGTTGACGGCTGAAAGCTGTCAAATCCGTAGAACTCATCGAGGCCTTCGTTTTTACAGGTTATGGCTCCCGTAACTCTAAACGAGCCAGAAGTTATGGCCGTCCGAATAATCGATATCTACAGGGTGCAACATCCACGGTGCAAGGTGCAACATCCGTCCGAAATGGCGAAACAGTGTCGTACGACTTTTAGAAATGCATGCATGGATTTGAAACGGAACAGTACCATGGTGCACCACTCTCCAGGTATGGGAAGTCGAAGACGGGCCACGGTAATCCCGTTTAACCGTAAAAATCCACGTGTCGATAAAACGAAGGATAAAAAACTTACGAGACACGATTGAGATTCGGGTTGTCCTTTTTGGGCATTAATCTATCCGTTGATGGTTGAAAGCTGTCAAAGCCGTAGAATTCGTCGAGGCCTTCGTTTTGACAGGTTATGGCTTTTGTAACTCTAAACGAGCCAGAAGTTATGGCCGTCCGAATAATCGATATCTATAGGGTGCAACATCCACGGTGCAAGGTGCAACATCCGTCCGAAATGGCGAAACAGTGCCGTACGACTTTTAGAAATGCGTGCATGGATTTGAAACGGAATAGTACCATGGTGGACCACTCTCCAGCGATGATAACTCGAAGACCAGCCGCCGTAATCCCGTTTTACCGTAAAAATCCACGTGTCTAAAAAACGAAGGGTAAAAAACTTACGAGACCCGATTGAGATTCGGGTTGCCCTTTTTGGGAATTAATCTATCCGTTGACGGCTGAAATCCGTCAAAGCCGTAGAACTCGTCGAGGCCTTTGTTTTGACAGGTTATGGCTCCCGTAACCCTTAACGAGCCAGAAGTTATAGCCGTCCGAATAATCGATATCTACAGGGTGCAACATCCACGGTGCAAGGTGCAACATCCGTCCGAAATGGCGAAACAGTGCCGTACGACTTTTAAAAATGCGTGCATGGATTTGAAACGGAACAGTAGCATGGTGCACCACTCTCCAGCGATGGGAAGTCGAAGACGGGCCAAGGTAATCCCGTTTTACCGTAAAAATCCACGTGTCGAAAAACGAAGGGTAAAAAACTTACGAGACCCGATTGAGATTCGGGTTGTCCTTTTTGGGTACTAATCTATCCGTTGACTGCTGAAAGCTGTCAAAGCCGTAGAACTCATCGAGGCCTTCATTTTGACAGGTTATGGCTTTTGTAACTCTAAACGAGCCAGAAGTTATGGCCGTCCGAATAATCGATATCTACAGGGTGCAACATCCACGGTGCAAGGTGCAACATCCGTCCGAAATGGCGAAACAGTGTCGTACGACTTTTAGAAATGCGTGCATGGATTTGAAACGGAATAGTACCATGGTGCACCACTCTCCAGTGATAGTAAATCGAAGACCAGCCCCCGTAAGCTCGTTTTACCGTAAAAATCCACGTGTCTAAAAAACGAAGGGTAAAAAACTTACGGGACCCGATTGAGATTCAGGTTGCCCTTTTTGGGCATTAATCTATCCGTTGACGGCTGAAAGCTGTCAAAGCCGTAGAACTCATCGAGGCCTTCGTTTTGACAGGTTATAGCTCCCGTAACTCTAAACGAGCCAGATGTTATGGCCGTCCGAATAATCGATATCTACAGGGTGCAACATCCACGGTGCAAGGTGCAACATCCGTCCGAAATGGCGTAACAGTGCCGTACGACCTTTAGAAATGCGTGCATGGATTTGAAACGGAACAGTACCATGGTGCACCACTCTCCAGCGATGGTAAGTCGAAGACTGACCACGGTAATCCCGTTTTACCGTAAAAATCCACGTGTCGAAAAAACGAAGGGTAAAAAACTTACGAGACCCGATTGAGATTCGGGTTGTCCTTTTTGGGCATTAATCTATCCGTTGACGGCTGAAAGCTGTCAAAGCCGTAGAACTCATCGAGGCCTTCGTTTTGATAGGTTATGGCTCTCGTAACTCTAAACGATCCAGAAGTTATGCCCGTCTGAATAATCGATATCTATAGGGTGCAACATCCACGGTGCAAGGTGCAACATCCGTCCGAAATTGCGAAACAGTCCCGTACGGCTTTTAGAAATGCGTGCATGGATTTGAAACGGAACAGTACCAATGTGCAGCACTCTCCAGCGATGGTAAATCGAAGACCAGCCACGGTAATCCCGTTTTGCTGTAAAAATTCACGTGTCGAAAAAACGAAGGGTAAAAAGCTTACGAGACCCGATTGAGATTCGGGTTGTCCTTTTTGGGCATTAATATATCCGTTGATGGCTGAAAGCTGTCAAAGCCGTAGAACTCATCGAGGCCTTCGTTTTGATAGGTTATGGCTCTCGTAACTTTAAACGAGCCAGAAGTTATGCCCGTCTGAATAATCGATATCTACAGGGTGCAACATCCACGGTGCAAGGTGCAACATCCGTCCGAAATGGCGAAACAGTGTCATATGACTTTTAAAATTGCGTGCATGGATTTGAAACGGAACAGTACCATGGTGCACCACTCTCCAGCGATGGTAAGTCGAAGACGGTCCACGGTAATCCCGTTTTACCGTAAAAATCCACGTGTCGAAAAAACGAAGGGTCAAAAACTTACGAGACCCGATTGAGATTCGGGTTGTCCTTTTTAGGCATTAATCTATCCGTTGACGGCTAAAAGCTGTCAAAGCCGTAGAACTCATCGAGGCCTTTGTTTTGATAGGTTATGGCTCCCGTAGCTCTAAACGAGCCAGAAGTTATGGTCGTCTGAATAATCGATGTCTACAGGGTGCAACATCCACGGTGCAAGGTGCAACATCCGTCCGAAATGGCGAAACAGTGTCGTACGACCTTTAGAAATGTGTGCATGAATTTGAAATGAAACAGTACCATGGTGCACCACTCTTCAGCGATGGGAAGTCGAAGACGGGCCACAGTAATCCCGTTTTACCGTAAAAATCCACGAGTCGAAAAAACGATGGGTAAAAAACTTACGAGACCCGATTGAGATTCCGGCTGTCCTTTTTGGGCATTAATCTATCCGTTGATGGCTGAAAGCTGTCAAAGCCGTAGAACTAATCGAGGCCTTCGTTTTGACAGGTCATGGCTCCCGTAATTCTAAATGAGCCAGAAGTTATGGCCATCCGAATAATCGATATCTACAGGGTGCAACATCCACGGTGCAAGGTGCAACATCGTCCGAAATGGCGAAACAGTGTCGTACGACTTTTAGAAATGTGTGCATGGATCTGAAACGGAACAGTACCATGGTGTACCGCTCTCTAGCGACAGGAAGTCGAAGACGGGCCACGGTAATCCCGTTTTACCGTAAAAATCCACGTGTCGAAAAAACGAAGGGTAAAAAACTTACGAGACCCGATTGAGATTCGTGTTGTCCTTTTTGGGCATTAATCTATCCGTTGACGGCTGAAAGCTGTCAAAGCCGTAGAACTCATCGAGGCCTTCGTTTTGACAGGTTATGGCTCCCGTAACTCTAAACGAGCCAGAAGTTATGGCCGTCCGAATAATTGATATCTACAGGGTGCAACATCCACGGTGCAAGGTGCAACATCCGTCCGAAATGGCGAAACAATGTCGTACGACTTTTAGAAATGCGAGCATGGATTTGAAACAGAACAGTACCATGGTGCACCACTCTCAAGCGATGAGAAGTCGAAGACGGGCCACGGTAATCCCGTTTTACCGTAAAAATCCACGAGTCGAAAAAACGAAGGGTAAAAAACTTACGAGACCCGATTGAGATTCCGGTTGTCCTTTTTTGGCATTAATCTATCCGTTGACGGCTGAAAGCTTTCAAAGCCGTAGAACTCATCGAGGCCTTCGTTTTGACAGGTCATGGCTCCCGTAACTCGAAATGAGCCAGAAGTTATGGCCATCCGAATAATCGATATCTACAGGGTGCAACATCCACGGTGCAAGGTGCAACATCGTCCGAAATGGCGAAACAGTGTCGTACGACTTTTAGAAATGCGTGCATGGATTTGAAACGGAACAGTACCATGGTGCACCACTCTCCAGCGATGGAAAGTCGAAGACGGGCCACGGTAATCACGTTTTACAGTAAAAATCCAAGTGTCGAAAAAACGAAGGGTAAAAAACTTACGTGACCCGATTGAGATTCGGGTTGTCCTTTTTGGGCATGAATCCATCCTTTGACGACTGAAAGATGTCAAAGCCGTAGAACTCATCGAGGCCTTCGTTTCGACAGGTTATGGCTCCCGTAACTCTAAACGAGCAAGATGTTATGGCCGTCCGAATAATCGATATCTACAGGGTGCAACATCCACGGTGCAAGGTGCAACATCCGTCCGAAATGGCGTAACAGTGCCGTACGACCTTTAGAAATGCGTGCATGGATTTGAAACGGAACAGTACCATGGTGCACCACTCTGCAACGATGGTAAGTCGAAGACTGACCACGGTAATCCCGTTTTACCGTAAAAATCCACGTGTCGAAAAAACGAAGGGTAAAAAACTTACGAGACCCGATAGAGATTCGGGTTGTCCTATTTGGGCATTAATCTATCCGTTGACGGCTGAAAGCGGTCAAAGCCGTAGAACTCATCGAGGCCTTCGTTTTGATAGGTTATGGCTCTCGTAACTCTAAACGATCCAGAAGTTATGCCCGTCTGAATAATCGATATCTACAGGGTGCAACATCCACGGTGCAAGGTGCAACATCCGTCCGAAATGGCGAAACAGTCCCGTACGGCTTTTAGAAATGCGTGCATGGATTTGAAACGGAACAGTACCAATGTGCAGCACTCTCCAGCGATGGTAAATCGAAGACCAGCCACGGTAATCCCGTTTTGCTGTAAAAATTCACGTGTCGAAAAAACGAAGGGTAAAAAGCTTACGAGACCCGATTGAGATTCGGGTTGTCCTTTTTGGGCATTAATATATCCGTTGATGGCTGAAAGCTGTCAAAGCCGTAGAACTCATCGAGGCCTTCGTTTTGATAGGTTATGGCTCTCGTAACTTTAAACGAGCCAGAAGTTATGCCCGTCTGAATAATCGATATCTACAGGGTGCAACATCCACGGTGCAAGGTGCAACATCCGTCCGAAATGGCGAAACAGTGTCATATGACTTTTAAAATTGCGTGCATGGATTTGAAACGGAACAGTACCATGGTGCACCACTCTCCAGCGATGGGAAGTCTTAGACGGTCCACGGTAATCCCGTTTTACCGTAAAAATCCACGTGTCGAAAAAACGAAGGGTCAAAAACTTACGAGACCCGATTGAGATTCGGGTTGTCCTTTTTAGGCATTAATCTATCCATTGACGGCTAAAAGCTGTCAAAGCCGTAGAACTCATCGAGGCCTTTGTTTTGATAGGTTATGGCTCCCGTAGCTCTAAACGAGCCAGAAGTTATGGTCGTCCGAATAATCGATGTCTACAGGGTGCAACATCCACGGTGCAAGGTGCAACATCCGTCCGAAATGGCGAAACAGTGTCGTACGACCTTTAGAAATGTGTGCATGAATTTGAAATGAAACAGTACCATGGTGCACCACTCTTCAGCGATGGGAAGTCGAAGACGGGCCACAGTAATCCCGTTTTACCGTAAAAATCCACGAGTCGAAAAAACGATGGGTAAAAAACTTACGAGACCCGATTGAGATTCCGGCTGTCCTTTTTGGGCATTAATCTATCCGTTGATGGCTGAAAGCTGTCAAAGCCGTAGAACTAATCGAGGCCTTCGTTTTGACAGGTCATGGCTCCCGTAATTCTAAATGAGCCAGAAGTTATGGCCATCCGAATAATCGATATCTACAGGGTGCAACATCCACGGTGCAAGGTGCAACATCGTCCGAAATGGCGAAACAGTGTCGTACGACTTTTAGAAATGTGTGCATGGATCTGAAATGGAACAGTACCATGGTGTACCACTCTCTAGCAACAGGAAGTCGAAGACGGGCCACGGTAATCCCGTTTTACCGTAAAAATCCACGTGTCGAAAAAACGAAGGGTAAAAAACTTACGAGACCCGATTGAGATTCGTGTTGTCCTTTTTGGGCATTAATCTATCCGTTGACGGCTGAAAGCTGTCAAAGTCGTAGAACTCATCGAGGCCTTCGTTTTGACAGGTTATGGCTCCCGTAACTCTAAACGAGCCAGAAGTTATGGCCGTCCGAATAATTGATATCTACAGGGTGCAACATCCACGGTGCAAGGTGCAACATCCGTCCGAAATGGCGAAACAATGTCGTACGACCTTTAGAAATGCGAGCATGGATTTGAAACAGAACAGTACCATGGTGCACCACTCTCAAGCGATGAGAAGTCGAAGACGGGCCACGGTAATCCCGTTTTACCGTAAAAATCCACGAGTCGAAAAAACGAAGGGTAAAAAACTTACGAGACCCGATTGAGATTCCGGTTGTCCTTTTTGGGCATTAATCTATCCGTTGACGGCTGAAAGCTGTCAAAGCCGTAGAACTCATCGAGGCCTTCGTTTTGACAGGTCATGGCTCCCGTAACTCGAAATGAGCCAGAAGTTATGGCCATCCGAATAATCGATATCTACAGGGTGCAACATCCACGGTGCAAGGTGCAACATCGTCCGAAATGGCGAAACAGTGTCGTACGACTTTTAGAAATGCGTGCATGGATTTGAAACGGAACAGTACCATGGTGCACCACTCTCCAGCGATGGAAAGTCGAAGACGGGCCACGGTAATCACGTTTTACAGTAAAAATCCAAGTGTCGAAAAAACGAAGGGTAAAAAACTTACGTGACCCGATTGAGATTCGGGTTGTCCTTTTTGGGCATGAATCCATCCTTTGACGGCTGAAAGCTGTCAAAGCCGTAGAACTCATCGAGGCCTTCGTTTTGACAGGTTATGGCTCCCGTAACTCTAAACGTGCCAGAAGTTATGGCCGTCCGAATAATCGATATCTACAGGGTGCAACATCCACGCTTCAAGTTGCAACATTCGTCCGAAAAGGCGAAACAGTGCCGTACGACCTTTAGAAATGCGTGCATGGATTTGAAATGGAACAGTACCATGGTGCACCACTCTTCAGCGATGGAAAGTCGAAGACGGGCCGCCGTAATCCCGTTTTACCGTAAAAATCCACGTGTCGAATAAACGAAGGGTAAAAAACCTACGAGACCCGATTGAGATTCGGGCTGTCCTTTTTGGGCATTAATCTATCCGTTGACGGCTGAAAGCTGTGAAAGCCGTATAACTCTTCGAGGACTTCGTTTTGACAGGTTATGGCTCACGTAACACTAAACGAGCCAGAAGTTATGGCCGTCTGAATAATCGATATATACAGGGTGCAACATCCACGGTGCACGGTGCAACATCCGTCCGAAATGGCGAAACAGTGTCGTACGACTTTTAAAAATGCGTGCACGGATTTGAAATGGAACAGTGCCATGGTACACCACTCTCCAGCGATGGGAAGTCGAAGACGGGCCACGGTAATCCCGTTTTACCGTAAAAATCCACGTGTCGAAAAAACGAAGGGTAAAAAACTTACGAGACCCGATTGAGATTCGGGTTGTCCCTTTTGGGCATTAATCTATCCGTTGACGGCTGAAAGCTGTCAAAGCCGTAGAACTCATCGAGACCTTCATTTTGGCAATTTATGACTTTTGTAACTCTAAACGAGCCAGAAGTTATGGCCGTCCGAATAATCGATATCTACAGGGTGCAACGTCCACGGTGCAAGGTGCAACATCCGTACAAAATGGCGAAATAGTGCCGTGCGACTTTTTGGAATGCTTGCATGGATTTGAAATGGAACAGTACCATGGTGCATCACTCTCCAGCGATGGTAGATCGAAGACCAGCCCCCGTAATCTCGTTTTGCCGTAAAAATCCACGTGTCAAAAAAACGAAGGGTAAAAAACTTACGAGACCCGACTGAGATTCGTGTTGTCCTTTTTGGGCATTAATCTATCCGTTGACGGCTGAAAGATGTCAAAGCAGTAGAACTCATCGAGGTCTTCGTTTTGACAGGTTATGGCTCCCGTAACTCTAAACGATACAGAAGTTATGGCCGTCCGAATAATCGATATCTACAGCGTGCAATATCCACGGTGCAAGGTGCAACATCCGTCCGAAATGGCGAAACAGTGCCGTACGACTTTTAGAAATGCGTGCATGGATTTGAAACGGACAGTACCATGGTGCACCACTCTCCAGCGATGGGAAATCGAAGATGGGCCACTGTAATCCCGTTTTACCGTAAAAATCCACGTGTCGAAAAAAGGAAGGTTAAAAAATTTACGAGACCGGATTGAGATTCGGGTTGTCATTTTTGGGCATTAATCTATCCATTGACGGCTAAAAGCTGTCAAAGCCATAGAACTCACCGAGGCCTTCGTTTTGACAGGTTATGGCTCCCGTAACTCTTAACGAGCCAAAAGTTATGGCCGTCCGAATAATCAATATCCACAAGGTGCAACATCCACGGTGCAAGGTGCAACATCCGTCCGACAAGGCGAAACAGTGCCGTACGACTTTTAGAAATGCGTGCATGGATTTGAAACGGAACAGTACCATGGTGCACCACTCTCCAGCGATGGTAAATCGAAGACCATCCACCGTAATCCCGTTTTGCCGTAAAAATCCACATGTCGAAAAAACGAAGGGTAAAAAACTTACGAGACCCGATTGAGATTCGGATTGTCCTTTTTGGGCATTATTATATCCGTTGATGGATGAAATCTGTCAAAGCCATAGAACTCATCGAGGCCTTCGTTTTGACAGGTTATGGCTCCCGTAACACTAAACGAGCCAGAAGTTATGCCCGTCCGAATAATCGATATGTGCAGGGTGCAACATCCACGGTGCAAGGTGCAACATCCGTCCGAAATGGCGAAACAGTGCCGTACGACCTTTAGAAATGCGTGCATAGATTTGAAACGGAACAGTACCATGGTGCATCACTCTCCAGCGATGGGAAGTCGAAGACGGGCCACGGTAATCCCGTTTTACCGTAAAAATCCACGTGTCGAAAAAACGAAGGGTAAAAAACTTACGAGACCCGATTGAGATTCGGGTTGTCCTTTTTGGGCATTAATCTATCCATTGACGGCTGAAAGCTGTCAATGCCGTAGAACTCATCGAGGCCTTCGTTTTGACAGGTTATGGCTCCCGTAACTCTTAATGAGACAAAAGTTATGGCCGTCCGAATAATCGATATCTACAGGGTGCAACATCCACGGTGTAAGGTGCAACATCTATCCGACATGGCGAAACAGTGCCGTACGATTTTTAGAAATGCGTGCATGGATTTGAAACGGAACAGTACCATGGTGCACCACTCTCCAGCGATGGTAAATCGAAGACCAGCCACCGTAATCCCATTTTGTCGTAAAAATCCACGTGTCGATAAAACGAAGGGTAAAAAACTTACGAGACCCGATTGAGATTCGGGTTGTCCTTTTTGGACATTAATATATCCGTTGATGGCTGAAAGCTGTCAAGGCCGTAGAACTCTTCGAGGCCTTCGTTTGATAGGTAATGGCTTCCGTAACTCTAAACGAGCCAGAAGTTATGCCCGTCCGAATAATCGATATCTACAGGGTGCAACATCCACGGTTCAAGGTGCAACATCCGTCCGAAATGGCGAAACAGTGTCGTACGACCTTTAGAAATGCGTGCATGGATTTGAAACGGAAAAGTACCATGGTGCACCACTCTCCAGCGATGGGAAGTCGAAGACGGGCTACGGTAATCCCGTTTTACCGTAAAAATCCAAGTGTCGAAAAAACGAAGGGTAAAAAATTTACGTGACCCGATTGAGATTCGGGTTGTCCTTTTTGGGCATTAATCTATCCGTTGACGGCTGAAAGCTGTCAGAGCCGTAGAACTCATCGAGGCCTTCGTTTTAACAGGTTATGGCTCCCGAAACTCTAAACGAGCCAGAAGTTATGGCCGTCCGAATAATCGATATCTACAGGGTGCAACATCCACGGTGCAAGGTGCAACATCCGTCCGAAATGGCGAAACAGTGCCGTACGACTTTTAAAAATGCGTGCATGGATTTGAAACGGAACAGTACCATGGTACACCACTCTCCAGCGATGGGAAGTCGAAGACGGGCCAAGGTAATCCCGTTTTACTGTAAAAATCCACGTGTCGAAAAAACGAAGGGTAAAAAACTTACGAGACCCGATTGAGATTCGGGTTGTCCTTTTTGGGCATTAATCTATCCGTTGACGGCTGAAAGCTGTCAAAGCCGTAGAACTCATCGAAAACTTCATTTTGGCAATTTATGGCTTTTGTAACTCTAAACGAGCCAGAAGTTATGGCCGTACGAATAATCGATATCTAGAGGGTGCAACGTCCACGGTGCAAGGTGCAACAACTGTCCGAAATGGCGAAATAGTGCCGTACGACTTTTAGGAATGCTTGCATGGATTTGAAACGGAACAGTACCATGGTGCACCACTCTCCAGCGATGGTAGATCGAAGATCAGCCCCCGTAATCCCGTTTTGCCGTAAAAATCCACGTGTCGAAAAAACGAAGGGTAAAAAACTTACGAGACCCGACTGAGATTCGGGTTGTCCTTTTTGGGCATTAATCTATCCGTTGACGGCTGAAAGCTGTCAAAGCAGTAGAACTCATCGAGGCATTCGTTTTGACAGGTTATGGCTCCCGTAACTCTAAACGAGTCAGAAGTTATGGCCGTCCGAATAATCGATATCTACAGGGTGCAACATCCACGGTGCAAGGTGCAACATCTGTCCGAAATGGCAAAACAGTGCCGTACGACTTTTAGAAATGCGTGCATGGATTTGAAACGGAACAGTACCATGGTGCACCACTCTCTAGCGATGGTAAGTTGAAGACTAGCCACCGTAATCCCGTTTTACCGTAAAAATCCACGTGTCGAAAAAACGAAGGGTAAAAAACTTACAAGACCCGATTGAGATTCAGGTTGTCCTTTTTTGGCATTAATCTATCCCTTGACGGCTGAAAGCTGTCAAAGCCGTAGAACTCATCGAGGCATTCGTTTTGACAGGTTATGGCTCCCGTAAATCTAACCGAGCCAGAAGTTATGGCCGTCCGAATAATCGATATCTACAGGGTGCAACATCCACGGTGCAAGGTGCAACATCCGTCCGAAATGGCGAAACAGTGCCGTACGACTTTTAGGAATGCGATCATGGATTTGAAATGGAATAGTACCATGGTGCACCACTCTTCAGCGATGGGAAGTCGAAGACGGGCCACGGTAATCCCGTTTTACCGTAAAAATCCACGTGTCGAAAAAACGAAGGGTAAAAAACTTACGAGACCCGATTGAGATTCCGGTTGTCCTTTTTGGGCATTAATCTATCCGTTGACGGATGAAAGCTGTCAAAGTCGTAGAACTCATCGAGGCCTTTGTATTGACAGGTTATGGATCCCATAACTCTAAACGAGCAAGAAGTTATGGCCGTCCGAATAATCGATATCTACAGAGTGCAACGTCCACGGTGCAAGGTGCAACATTCGTCCGAAATGGCGAAACAGTGCCGTACAACCTATAGAAATGCGAGCATGGATTTGAAACGGAACAGTACCATGGTGCACCACTCTGCAGCGATGCAAAGTCGAAGACGGGCCACGGTAATCCCGTTTTACCGTAAAAATCCACGTGTCGAAAAAACGAAGGTTAAAAAACTTACGAGACCCGATTGAGATTCGGGTTGTCCTTTTTGGGCATTAATCTATCCGTTGACAGCTGAAAGCTGTCAAAGCCGTAGAACTCATCGAGGCCTTCGTTTTGACAGGTTATGGCTCCCGTAATTCTAAACGAGCCAGAAGTTATGGCCGTCCGAATAATAGATATCTACAGGGTGCAACATCCCCGGTGCAAGGTGCAACATCCGTACGAAATGGAGAAACAGTGCCGTACGACCTTTAGAAATGCGTGCATGGATTTGAAACGGAATAGTACCATAGTGACCCACTCTTCAGCGATGGGAAGTCGATGACGGGCCACCGTAATCCCGTTTTACCGTAATAATCCACGTGTCGAAAAAACGAAGGGTAAAAAACTTACGAGACCTGATTGAGATTCGGGTTATCCTTTTTGGGCATTAATCTCTCCGTTGACGGCTGAAAGATGTCAAAGCCGTAGAACTCATCGAGGCCTTCGTTTTGACAGGTTATGGCCCCCGTAACTCTAAACGAGCCAGAAGTTATGGCCGTCCGAATAATCGATATCTACAGGGTGCAACATCCGCGGCGCAAGGTGCAACATCCGTCCGAAATGGAGAAACAGTGTCGTACGACCTTTAGAAATGCGTGCATGGATTTGAAATGGAACAGTACCTTGGTGCACCACTCTTCAGCGATGGGAAGTCGATGACGGGCCACCTAATCCCGTTTTACCGTAAAAATCTACGTGTCGAAAAAACGAAGGGTAAAAAACTTACGAGACCCGATTGAGATTCGGGTTGTCCTTTTTGGACATTAATCTATCCGTTGACGGCTGAAAGCTGTCAAAGCCGTAGAACTCATCGAGGCCTTCGTTTTGACAGGTTATGGCTCCCGTAACTCTAAACGAGCCAGAAGTTATGGCCGTCCGAATAATCGATGTCTACAGGGTGCAACATCCACGGTGCAAGGTGCAACATCCGTCCGAAGTGGCGAAACAGTGCCGTACGACTTTTAGAAATGCGAGCATGGATTTGAAACGGAAGAGTACCATGGTGCACCACTCTTCAGCGATGGGAAGTCGAAGATGGGCCACGGTAATCCCGTTTTACCGTAAAAATCCACGTGTCGAAAAAACGAAGGGTAAAAAACTTACGAGACCCGATTGAGATTCGGGTTGTCCTTTTTGGGCATTAATCTATCCGTTGACGGCTTAATGCCGTGAAAGCCATATAACCCATCGAGGCCTTCATTTTGACAGGTTATGGCTCCCGTAACTCTAAACGAGCCAGAAGTTGTAGCCGTCTGAATAATCGATATCTACAGGGTGCAACATCCACGGTGTAAGGTGCAACATCCGTCCGAAATGGCGAAACAGTGCCGTACGACTTTAAAAAATGCGTGCTTGGATTTGAAATGGAACAGTACCATGGTGCACCACTCTCCAGCGATGAGAAGTCGAAAACGGGCCACGGTAATCCCATTTTACCGTAAAAATCCACGTGTCGAAAAAACGAAGGGTAAAAAACTTACGAGACCCGATTGAGATTCGGGTTGTCCTTTCTGGGCATTAATCTATCCGTTGACGGATGAAAACTGTCAAAGCCGTAGAACTCATCGAGGCCTTCGTTTTGACAGGTTATGGCTTTTGTAACTCTAAACGAGCCAGAAGTTATGGCCGTCCGAATAATCGATATCTACAGGGTGCAACATCCACGGTGCAAGGTGCAACATCCGTCCGAAATGGCGAAACAGTGCCGTACGACTTTTAGAAATGCACGAATGGATTTGAAACGGAACAGTACCATGGTTCACCACTCTCCAGCGATGGTAAATCGAAGACCAGCCACCGTAATCCCGTTTTACCGTAAAAATCCATGTGTCTAAAAAACGAAGGGTAAAAAACTTGCGATATCCGATTGAGATTCGGGTTGCCCTCTTTGGGCATTAATCTATCCGTTGACGGCTGAAAGCTGTCAAATCCGTAGAACTCATCGAGGCCTTCGTTTTGACAGGTTATGGATCCCGTAACTCTAAACGAGCCAGAAGTTATGGCCGTCCGAATAATCGATATCTACATGGTGCAACATCCACGGTGCAAGGTGCAACATCCGTCCGAAATGGCGAAACAGTGTCGTACGACTTTTAGAAATGCGTGCATGGATTTGAAACGGAACAATACCATGGTGCACCACTCTCCAGCGATGAGAAGTCGAAGACGGGCCAAGGTAATCCCGTTTAACCGTAAAAATCCACGTGTCGAAAAAACGAAGGATAAAAAACTTACGAGACACGATTGAGATTTGGGTTGTCCTTTTTGGGCATTAATCTATCCATTGAAGGCTGAAAGCTGTCAAAGCCGTAGAACTCATCGAGGCCTTCGTTTTGACAGGTTGTGGCTTTTGTAAATCTAAACGAGCCAGAAGTTATGGCCGTCCGAATAATCGATATCTATAGGGTGCAACATCCACGGTGCAAGGTGCAACATCCGTTCGAAATGGCGAAACAGTGCCGTACGACTTTTAGAAATGCGTGCATGGATTTGAAATGGAATAGTACCATGGTGCACCACTCTCCAGCGATGGTAACTCGAAGACCAGCCGCCGTAATCCCGTTTTACCGTAAAAATCCACGTGTCTAAAAAACGAAGGGTAAAAAACTTACGAGACCCGATTGAGATTCGAGTTGCCCTTTTTGGGCATTAATCTATCCGTTGACGGCTGAAAGCCGTCAAAGCCGTAGAACTCATCGAGGCCTTCGTTTTGACAGGTTATGGCACCCGTAACTCTTAACAAGCCAGAAGTTATAGCCGTCCGAATAATCGATATCTACAGGGTGCAACATCCACGGTGCAAGGTGCAACATCCGTCCGTAATGGCGAAACAGTGCCGTACGACTTTTAGAAATGCGTGCATGGATTTTAAACGGAACAGTACCATGGTGCACCACTCTCCAGCGATGGGAAGTCGAAGACGGGCCAAGGTAATCCCGTTTTACCGTAAAAATCCACGTGTCGAAAAACGAAGGGTAAAAAACTTACGAGACCCGATTGAGATTCGGGTTGTCCTTTTTGGGCATTAATCTATCCGTTGACTGCTGAAAGCTGTCAAAGCCGTAGAACTCATCGAGGCCTTCGTTTTGATAGGTTATGGCTTTTGTAACTCTAAACGAGCCAGAAGTTATGGCCGTTCGAATAATCGATATCTACAGGGTGCAACATCCACGGTGCAAGGTGCAACATCCGTCCGAAATGGCGAAACAGTGTCGTACGACTTTTAGAAATGCGTGCATGGATTTGAAACGGAATAGTACCATGGTGTACCACTCTCCAGTGATGGTAAATCGAAGACCAGCCCCCGTAATCTCGTTTTACCGTAAAAATCCACGTGTCTAAAAAACGAAGGGTAAAAAACTTACGAGACCCGATTGAGATTCAGGTTGCCCTTTTTGGGCATTAGTCTATCTGTTGATGGCTGAAAGCTGTCAAAGCCGTAAAACTCATCGAGTCCTTCGTTTTGAAAGGCTATGGCTCCCGTAACTCTTAACGAGCCAGAAGTTATGGCCGTTCGAATAATCGATATCTACAGGGTGCAACATCCATGGTGCAAGGTGCAACATCGTCCGAAATGGTGAAACAGTGCCGTACGACTTTTAGATATGCGTGCATGGATTTGAAACAGAACATTACCATGGGGTACCACTCTCTAGCGATGGGAAGTCGAAGACGGGCCACGGTAATCCCGTTTTACCATAAAAATCCACGTGTCGAAAAAACGAAGGGTAAAAAACTTACGAGACCCGATTGAGATTCGGGTTGTCCTTTTTGGGCATTAATCTATCCGTTGATGGCTGAAAGGTATCAAAGCCATAGAAATCATCAAGGCCTTCGTTTTCACAGGTTATGGCTCCCGTAACTCTAAACGAGCCAGAAGTTATGGCTGTCCGAATAATCGATATCTACAGGGTGCAACATCCACGGTGCAAGGTGCAACATCCGTCCGAAATGGCGAAACGGTGCCGTACGACCTTTAGAAATGCATGCATGGATTTGAAACGGAACAGTACCATGGTGCACCACTCTCCAGCGATGGTAAGTCGAAGACGGGCCACGGTAATCCCGTTTTACCGTAAAAATCCACGTGTCGAAAAAACGAAGGGTAAAAAACTTACGAGACCCGATTGAGATTCGGGTTGTCCTTTTTGGGCATTAATCTATCCGTTGATGGCTGAAAGCAATCAAAGCCGTAGAACTCATCGAGGCCTTCGTTTTGACAGGTTATGGCTCCCGTAACTCTAAACGAGCCAGAAGTTATGGCCGTCCGAATAATCGATATCTACAGGGTGCAACATCCACGGTGCAAGGTGCAACATCCGTACGAAATGGCGAAATAGTGCCGTACGACCTTTAGAAATGCGTCCATGGATTTGAAACGGAACAGTACCATGGTGCACCACTCTCCAGCGATGGTAAATCGAAGACCAGCCACGGTAATCCCGTTTTGCGGTAAAAATCCACGTGTCGAAAAAACGAAGGGTAAAATGCTTACGAGACCCGATTGAGATTCGGGTTGTCCTTTTTGGGCATTAATATATCCGTTGACGGTTGAAAGCTGTCAAAGCCGTAGAACTCCTCGAGGCCTTTGTTTTGATAGGTTATGGCTCCCGTAACTCTAAACGAGCCAGAAGTTATGGCCGTTCGAATAATCGATATCTACAGGGTGCAACATCCACGGTGCAAGGTGCAACATCCGTCCGAAATGGCGAAACAGTGTCGTACGACACTTAGAAATGCGTGCATGGATTTGAAACGGAACAGTACCATGGTGTACCACTCTTCAGCGACGGGAAGTCGAAGACGGGCCACGGCAATCCCGTTTTACCGTAAAAATCCACGTGTCGAAAAAACGAAGGGTAAAAAACTAACGAGACCCGATTGAGATTAGGGTTGTCCTTTTTGGGCATTAATATATCCGTTGACGGTTAAAAGCTGTCAAAGCCGTAGAACTCATCGAGGCCTTCGTTTTGATCGGTTATGGCTCCCGTAACTCTAAACGAGCCAGAAGTTATGGCCGTTCGAATAATCGATATCTACAGGGTGCAACATCCACGGTGCAAGGTGCAACATCCGTCCGAAATGGCGAAACAGTGTCGTACGACTTTAAGAAATGCATGCATGGATTTGAAACGGAACATTACCATGGTGCACCACTCTCCCGCGATGGGAAGTCGAAGACGGGCCACGGTAATCCCGTTTTACCGTAAAAATCCACGTGTCGAAAAAACGAAGGGTAAAAAACTTACGAGACCCGATTGAGATTCGGGTTGTCCTTTTTGGGATTAATCTATCCATTGACGGCTGAAAGCTGTCAAAGCCGTAAACTCATCGAGGCCTTCGTTTTGACAGGTTGTGGCTCCCATAACTCTAAAGGAGCCATAAGTTATGGCCGCCCGAATAATCGATATTTACAGGGTGCAACTTCCACAGTGCAAGGTGCAACATCCGTCCGAAATGGCGAAATAGTGTCGTACGACTTTTAGAAATGCATACACGGATTTGAAACGGAACATTACCATGGTGCACCACTCTTCAGGATGGGAAGTCGAAGACGGGCCACGGTAATCTCGTTTTGCCGTAAAAATCCACGTGTCGAAAGAACGAAGGGTAAAAAACTTACGAGACCCGATTGAGATTCGGGTTGTCCTTTTTGGGCATTAATCTATCTGTTGATGGCTGAAAGATGTCAAAGCCGTAGAACTCATCGAGGTCTTTGTTTTGACCGGTTATGTCTCCCGTAACTCTAAACGGGCCAGAAGTTATGGCCGTCCGAATAATCGATATCTACAGGGTGCAACATCCAAGGTGCAAGGTGCAACATCCGTCCGAAATGGCGAAACAGTGTCGTACGACTTTAAGAAATGCATGCATGGATTTGAAACGGAACATTACCATGGTGCACCACTCTCCCGCGATGGGAAGTCGAAGACGGGCCACGGAAATCCCGTTTTACCGTAAAAATCCACGTGTCGAAAAAACGAAGGGTAAAAAACTTACGAGACCCGATTGAGATTCGGGTTGTCCTTTTGGGCATTAATCTATCCATTGACGGCTGAAAGCTGTCAAAGCCGTAAGCTCATCGAGGCCTTCGACAGGTTATGGCTCCCGTAACTCTAAACGAGCCAGAAGTTGTGGCTGTCCGAATAATCGATATCTACAGGGTGCAACATGCACGGTGCAAGGTGCAACATCCGTCCGAAATGGCGAAATAGTGTCGTACGACCTTTAGAAATGCATGCATGGATTTGAAACGGAACATTACCATGGTGCACCACTCTTCAGGATGGAAAGTCGAAGACGGGCCACGGTAATCCCGTTTTACCGTAAAAATCCACGTGTCGAAAAAACGAAGGGTAAAAAACTTACGAGACCCGATTGAGATTCGGGTTGTCATTTTTGGGCATTAGTCTATCCGTTGACGGCTGAAAGCTATCAAAGCCGTAGAACTCATCGAAGCCTTCGTTTTGACAGGTTATGGCTCCCGCAACTCTTAACAAGCCAGAAGTTATGGCCGTCCGAATAATCGATACCTACAGGGTGCAACATCCACGGTGCAAGGTGCAACATCCGTCCAACATGATGAAACAGTGCCGTACGACTTTTAGAAATGCGTGCATGGATTTGAAATGGAACAGTACCATGGCGCACCACTCTTCAGCGATGGGAAGTCGAAGACGGGCCACGGTAATCCCGTTTTACCGTAAAAATCCACGTGTCGAAAAAACGAAGGGTAAAAAACTTACGAGACCCGATTGTGATTCGGGTTGTCCTTTTTGGGCATTAATCTATCCGTCGACGGCTGAAAGCTGTCAAAACCATAGAACTCATCGAGGCCTTCGTTTTGACAGGGTATGGCTCCCGTAACTCTAAACGAGCCAGAAGTTATGGCCGTCCGAATAATCGATATCTACAGGGTGCAAGATCCACGGTGCAAGGTGCAACATCTGTCCTAAATGGCGAAACAGTGTCGTACGACCTTTAGAAATGCGTGCATGGATTTGAAACGGAACAGTACCATGGTACACCACTCTCCAGCGATGGTAAATCGAAGACCAGCCACCGTAATCCCGTTTTACCGTAAAAATCCACGTGTCGAAAAAACGAAGGGTAAAAAAATTACGAGACCCGATTGAGATTCGGGTTGTCCTTTTTGGGCATTAATCTATCCGTTGACGGCTGAAAGCTATCAAAGCCGTAGAACTCATCGAGGCCTTCGTTTTGACAGGTTATGGCTCCCGTAACTCTCAACGAGCCAGAAGTTATGGTCGTCCGAATAATCGATATCTACAGGGTGCAACATCCACGGTGCAAGGTGCAACATCCGTCTGAAATGGAAAAACAGTGCCGTACGACTTTTAGAAATGCGTGCATCGATTTGAAACGGAACAGTACCTTGGTGCACCACTCTCCAACGATGGGAAGTCGAAGACGGGCCACGGTAATCCCGTTTTACCGTAAAAATCCACGTGTCGAAAAAACGAAGGGTAAAAAACTTACGAGACCCGATTGAGATTCGGGTTATCCTTTTTGGGCATTAATCTATCCGTTGACGGCTGAAAGCTGTCAAAGCCGTAGAACTCATCGAGGCCTTCGTTTTGATCGGTTATGGCTCCGTAGCTCTAAACGAGCCAGAAGTTATGGCCGTTCGAATAATCGATATCTACAGGGTGCAACATCCACGGTGCAAGGTCCAACATCCGTCCGAAATGGCGAAACAGTGTCGTATGACTTTAAGAAATGCATGCATGGCTTTGAAACGGAACATTACCATGGTGCAGCACTCTCCCGCGATGGGAAGTCGAAGACGGGCCACGGTAATCCCGTTTTACCGTAAAAATCCACGTGTCGAAAAAACGAAGGGTAAAAAACTTACGAGACCCGATTGAGATTCGGGTTGTCCTTTTTGGCATTAATCTATCAATTGACGGCTGAAAGCTGTCAGACCCGTAAACTCATCGAGGCCTTCGTTTTGACAGGTTATGGCTCCCGTAACTCTAAACGAGCCAGAAGTTATGGCCGTCCGAATAATGGATATCTACAGGGTGCAACATCCACGGTGCAAGTGCAACATCCGTCCGAAATGGCGAAATAGTGTCGTACGACTTTTAGAAATGCATGCATGGATTTGAAACGGAACATTACCATGGTGCACCACTCTTCAGGATGGGAAGTCGAAGACGGGCCACGATAATCCCGTTTTACCGTAAAAATCCACGTGTCGAAAAAACGAAGGGTAAAAAACTTACGAGACCCGATTAAGATTCGGGTTGTCCTTTTTGGGCATTAATCTATCCGTTGACGGCTGAAAGCTATCAAAGCCGTAGAAATTATCGAGGCCTTCGTTTTGACAGGTTATGGCTCCCGTAACTCTAAACGAGCCAGAAGTTATGGCCGTCCGAATAATCGATATCTACAGGGTGCAACATCCACGGTGCAAGGTGCAACATCCGTCTGAAATGGCAAAACAGTGCCGTACGACTTTTAGAAATGCGTGCATGGATTTGAAACGGAACATTACCTTGGTGCACCACTCTCCAGCGATGGGAAGTCGAAGACGGGCCACGGTAATCCCGTTTTACGGTAAAAATCCACGTGTCGAAAAAACGAAGGGCAAAAAACTTACGAGACCCGATTGAGATTCGGGTTGGCCTTTTTGGGCATTAATCGATCCGTTGACGGCTGAAAGCTGTCAAAGCTGTAGAACTCATCGAGGCCTTCGTTTTGACAGGTTATTGCTCCCGTAACTCTAACCGAGCCAGAAGTTATAGCCGTCCGAATAATCGATATCTACAGGGTGCAACATCCACGGTGCGAGGTGCAACATCCGTCCGAAATGGCGAAACAGTGCCGTACGACTTTTAGAAATGCGTGCATGGATTTGAAACGGAACAGTACCATGGTGCACCACTCTCCAGCGATGGGAAGTCGAATACGGGGCACCGTAATCTCGTTTTACCATAAAAATCCACGTGTCGAAAAAACGAAGGGTAAAAAACTTACGGGACCCGATTGAGATTCGGGTTGTCCTTTTTGGGCATTAATCGATCCGTTGATGGCTGAAAGCTGTCAAAGCTGTAGAACTCATCGAGGCCTTCGTTTTTACAGGTTATGGCTCCCGTAACTCTAACCGAGCCAGAAGTTATAGCCGTCCGAATAATCGATATCTACAGGGTGCAACATCCACGGTGCAAGGTGCAACATCCGTCCGAAATGGCGAAACAGTGCCGTACGACTTTTAGAAATGCGTGCATGGATTTGAAACGGAACAGTACCATGGTGCACCACTCTCCAGCGATGGCAAGTCGAAGACGGGGCACCGTAATCCCGTTTTACCGTAAAAATCCACGTGTCGAAAAAACGAAGGGTAAAATACTTACTGGACCCGATTGAGATTCGGGTTGTCCTTTTTGGGCATTAATCTATCCAGTGACGGCTGAAAGCTGTCAAAGCCGTAGAACTCATCGAGGCCTACGTTTTGACAGGTTATGGCTCCCGTAACTCTAAACGAGCCAGAATTGATGGCCGTCCCATTAATCGATATCTACAGGGTGCAAGATCCACGGTGCAAGGTGCAACATCCGTCCGAAATGGCAAAACAGTGCCGTACGACTTTTAGAAATGCGTGCATGGATTTGAAACGGAACAGTACCATGGTGCACCACTCTCCAGCGATGGGAAGTCGAAGACGGGCCACGGTAATCCCTTTTACCGTAAAAATCCACGTGTCGAAATAACATAGGGTAAAAAAATTACGAGACCCGATTGAGATTCGGGTTGTCCTTTTTGGGCATTAATCTATCCGTTGATGGCTGAAAGTTGTCAAAGCCGTAGAACTCATCGAGGCCTTCGTTTTGACATGTTATGGCTCCCGAAACTCTAAACGAAGCAGAAGTTATAGCCGTCCGAATAATCGATATCTATAGGGTGCAACATCCACGGTGCAAGGTGCAACATCCGTCCGAAATGGCGAAACAGTGCCGTACGGCTTTTAGAAATGCGTGCATGGATTTGAAACGGAACAGTACCATGGCGCACCACTCTCCAGCGATGGACAATCGAAGACCAGAAACGGTAATCCCGTTTTGCTGAAAAATTCACGTGTCGAAAAAAACGAAGGGTAAAAAGCTTACGAGACCCGATTGAGATTCCGGTTGTCCTTTTTGGGCACTAATATATATGTTGATGGATGAAAGCTGTCAAAGCCGTAGAAATCATCGAGACCTTCGTTTTGACAGGTTATGGCTCCCGCAACTCTAAACGAGCCAGAAGTTATGGTCGTCCGAATAATCGATATCTACAGGGTGCACCGTCCACGGTGCAAGGTGCAACATCCGTCCGAAATGGCGAAACAGTGCCGTACGACTTTTAGAAATGTGTGCATGGATTTGAAACGGAATAGTACCATGGTACACCACTCTCCAGCGATGGGAAGTCGAAGACGAGCCACGGTAATCCCGTTTTACGGTAAAAATCCACGTGTCGAAAAAACGAAGGGTCAAAAACTTACGAGACCCGATTGAGATTTGGGTTGTCCTTTTTGGGCATTAATCTATCCGTTGACGGATGAAAGCTGTCAAAGTCGTAGAACTCATCGAGGCGTTCGTTTTGAAAGGTTATGGCTCCCATAACTCTAAACGAGCCAGAAGTTATCGCCGTCCGAATAATCGGTATCTACAGGGTGCAACATCCGTCCGAAATGGCGAAACAGTCCCGTACGGCTTTTAGAAATGCGTGCGTGGATTTGAAATGGAACAGTACCATGGTGCAGCACTCTCCAGCGATGGTAAATCGAAGACCAGCCACGGTAATCCCGTTTTGCTGTAAAAATCCACGTGTCGAAAAAACGAAGGGTAAAAAGCTTACGAGACCCGATTGATATTCGGGTTGTCCTTTTTGGGCATTAATATATCCGTTGACAGCTACAAGCTATCAAAGCCGTAGAACTCATCGAGGCCTTCGTTTTGACAGGTTACGGCTCCCATAACTCTAAACGAGCCAGAAGTTATGGCCGTCCGAATAATCGATATCTACAGGGTGCAACATCCACGGTGCAAGGTGCAACATCCGTCCGAAATGGCTAAACAGTGCCGTACGGCCTTTAGAAATGCGTGCATTGATTTGAAACGGAACAGTACCATGGTGCACCACTCTCCAGTGATGGTAAATCGATGACCAGCCACCGTAATCCCGTTTTACCGTAAAAATCCACGTGTCGAAAAAACGAAGGGTAAAAAGCTTACGAGACCCGATTGAGATTCGGATTGTCCTTTTTGGGCATTAATATATCCGTTGGCAGCTACAAGCTATCAAAGCCGTAGAACTCATCGAGGCCTTCGTTTTGACAGGTTATGGCTCCCGTAACTCTAAACGAGCCAGAAGTTATGCCCGTCCGAATAATCGATATCTACAGGGTGCAACATCCACGGTGCAAGGTGCAACATCCGTCTGAAATGGCGAAACAGTGCCATACGACCTTTAGAAATGCGTGCATTGATTTGAAACGGAACAGTACCATGGTGCACCACTCTCCAGTGATGGTAAATCGATGACCAGCCACCGTAATCCCGTTTTACCATAAAAATCCACGTGTCGAAAAAACGAAGGGTAAAAAACTTACGAGACCCGATTGAGATTCGGGTTGTCCTTTTTAGCATTAATCTATCCGTTGACGGCTGAAAGCTATCAAAGCCGTAGAACTCATCGAGGTCTTCGTTTTGACAGGTAATGGCTCCCGTAACTCTAAACGAGCCAAAAGTTATGGCCGTCCGAATAATCGATATCTACAGGGTGCAACATCCGCGGTGCAAGGTGCAACATCCGTCCGAAATGGCGAAACAGTGCCGTATGTATTTTAGAAATGCGTGCATGGATTTGAAATGGAACAGTACTATGGTGCACCACTCTCCAGCGATATGAAGTCGAAGACGGGCCACGGTAATCCTGTTTTACCGTAAAAATCCACGTGTCGAAAAAACGAAGGGTAAAAAACTTACGAGACCCGGTTGAGATTCGGGTTGTCCTTTTTGGGCATTAATCTATCCGTTGACGGCTGAAAGCTGTCAAAACAATAGAACTCATCGTGGCCTTCGTTTTGATAGGTTATGGCTCCCGTAACTCTAAACGAGCCAGAAGTTATGGCCGTCCGAATAATCGATATCTACAGGGTGCAACATCCACGGTGCAAGGTGCAACATCCGTCCGAAATGGAGAAACAGTGTCGTACGACCTTTAGAAATGCGTGCATGGATTTAAAACAGAACAGTACCATGGTGCATCACTCTTCAGCGATGGGAAGTCGAAGACGGGCCACGGTAATCCCGTTTTACCGTAAAAATCCACGTGTCGAAAAAACGAAGGGTAAAAAACTTACGAGACCCGATCGTGATTCGGGTTGTCCTTTTTGGCATTAATCTATCCATTGACGGCTGAAAGCTGTAAAAGCCGTAAACTCATCGAGGCCTTCGTTTTGACAGGTTGTGGCTCCCGTAACTCTAAACGATCCAGAAGTTATGGCCGTCCGAATAATCGATATCTACAGGGTGCAACATCTACGGTGCAAGGTGCAACATCCGTCCGAAATGGAGAAACGGTGCCGTACGACCTTTAGAAATGCGTGCATGGATTTGAAACGGAATAGTACCATGGTGCATCACTCTTCCGCGATGGGAAGTCGAAGATGGAAAGTTGAAGATGGGTTGTCCTTTTTGGGCATTAATCTATCCGTTGACGGCTAAAAGCTGTCGAAGCCAGAGAACTCATAGAGGCCTTCGTTTTGACAGGTTATGGCTCCCGTAACTCAAAACGAGCCAGAAGTTATGACCGTCCGAATAATCGATATCTACAGTGTGCAACATCCATGGTGCAAGGTGCAACATCCGTCCGACATGGCGAAACAGTGCCGTACGACTTTTAGAAATGCGTGCATGGATTTGAAATGGAACAGTACCATGGTGCACCACTCTCCAGCGATGAGAAGTCGAAGACGGGGCACCGTAATCCCGTTTTACCGTAAAAATCCACGTGTCGAAAAAAACGAAGGGTAAAAAACTTACGAGACCCGATTGAGATTCGGGTTGTCCTTTTTGGGCATTAATCTATCCGTCGATGGCTGAAAGCTGTCAAAACCGTAGAACACATCGAGGCCTTCGTTTTGACAGGTTATGGCTCCCGTAACTCTAAACGAGGCAGAAGTTATGCACGTCCGAATAATCAATATCTACAGGGTGCAACATCCACGGTGCAAGGTGCAACATCCGTCCGAAATGGCGAAACAGTGCCGTATGACTTTTAGAAATGCGTGCATGGATTTGAAACGGAACAGTACCATGGTGCACCACTCTCCGGCGATGGGAAGTCGAAGACGGGCCACGGTAATCCCGTTTTACCGTAAAAATCCACGTGTCGAAAAAACGAAGGGTCAAATACTTACGAGACCCGATTGAGATTCGGGTTGTCCTTTTTGGGCATTAATCTATCCGTTGACGGCTGAAAGCTGTCAAAGCCGTAGAACTCATCGAGGCCTTCGTTTTGACAGGTTACGGCTCCCGTAACTCTAAAAGATCCAGAAGTTATGGCCGTCCGAATAATCGATATCTACAGGGTGCAACATGCACGGTGCAAGGTGCAACATCTGTCCGAAATGGCGAAACAGTGCCGTACGACTTTTAGAAATGCGTGCATGGATTTGAAACGGAACAGTACCATGGTGCACCACTCTCCAGCGATGGGAAGTCGAAGACGGGCCACGGTAATCCCGTTTTACCGTAAAAATCCACGTGTCGAAAAAACGAAGGGTAAAAAACTTACGAGACCCGATTGAGATTCGGGTTGTCCTTTTTGGGCATTATTCTATCCGCTGACGGCTGAAAGCTGTCAAAGCCGTAGAACTCATCGAGGCCTTCGTTTTGACAGGTTATGGCTCTCGTAACTCTAAACGAATCAGAAGTTATAGCCGTCCGAATAATCGATATCTACAGGGTGCAACATCCGCGGTGCAAGGTGCAACATCCGTCCGAAATGGCGAAACAGTGCCGTACGGCTTTTAGAAATGCATGCATGGATTTGAAACGGAACAGTACCATGGTGCAGCACTCTCCTGCGATGGTAAATCGAAGACCAGCCACGGTAATCCCGTTTTGCCGTAAAAATCCACGTGTCGAAAAAACGAAGGGTAAAAAGCTTACGAGACCCGATTGAGATTCGGGTTGTTCATTTTGAGCATTAATATATCGGTTGACGACTGAAAGCTGTCAAAGTCGTAGAACACATCGAGGCCTTCGTTTTGACAGGTTATGGCTCCCGTAACTCTAAACGAGGCAGAAGTTATGCACGTCCGAATAATCAATATCTACAGGGTGCAACATCCACGGTGCAAGGTGCAACATCCGTCCGAAATGGCGAAACAATGCCGTATGACTTTTAGAAATGCGTGCATGGATTTGAAACGGAACAGTACCATGGTGCACCACTCTCCAGCGATGGGAAGTCGAAGACGGGCCACGGTAATCCCGTTTTACCGTAAAAATCCACGTGTTGAAAAAACGAAGGGTCAAATACTTACGAGACCCGATTGAGATTCGGGTTGTCCTTTTTGGGCATTATTCTATCCGCTGACGGCTGAAAGCTGTCAAAGCCGTAGAACTTATCGAGGCCTTCGTTTTGACAGGTTATGGCTCCCGTAACTCTAAACGAGCCAGAAGTTATGGCCGCCCGAATAATCGATATCTACAGGGTGCAACATCCACGGTGCAAGGTGCAACATCCGTCCGAAATGGTGAAACAGTGCCGTACGACCTTTAGAAATTCGTGCATGGATTTGAAACGGAACAGTACCATGGTGCACCACTCTTCAGCGATGGGAAGTCGAAGACGGGCCACGGTAATCCCTTTTACCGTAAAAATCCACGTGTCGAAATAACGTAGGGTAAAAAACTTACGAGACCCGATTGAGATTCGAGTTGTCCTTTGTGGGCATTAATCTATCCGTTGACGGCTGAAAGCTGTCAAAGCCGTAGAACTCATCGAAGCCTTCGTTTTGACAGGTTATGGCTCCCGTAACTCTAAACGAGCCAGAAGTTATGGCCGTCCGTATAACCGATATCTACAGGGTGCAACATCCACGGTGCAATGTGCAACATCCATCCGAAATGGCGAAACAGTGCCGTATGACTTTTAGAAATGTGTGCATGGATTTGAAACGGAAAAGTACCATGGTGCACCACTCTCCAGCGATGGGAAGTCGAAGACGGGCCACAGTAATCCCGTTTTACCGTAAAAATCCACGTGTCGAAAAAACGTAGGGTAAAAAAGTTACGAGACCCGATTGAGATTCGGGTTGTCCTTTTTGGGCATTAATCTATCCGTTGACGGCTGAATGCTATCAAAGCCGTAGAACACATCGAGGCCTTCGTTTTGATAGGTTATGGCTGCCGTAACTATAAACGAGCCAGAAGTTATGGCCGTCCGAATAATCGATATCTACAGTGTGCAACATCTATGGTGCAAGGTGCAACATCCGTCCGAAATGGCGAAACAATGTCGTACGGCTTTTAGAAATGCATGCATGGATTTGAAACGGAACAGTGCCATGGTGCACCACTCTCCAGCGATGGTAAATCGAAGACCAGCCACGGTAATCCCGTTTTGCCGTAAAAATCCACGTGTCGAAAAAAAGAAGGGTAAAAAACAAACGAGACCCGATTGAGATTCGGGTTGTCCTTTTTGGGAATTAATGTATCCGTTGATGGCTGAAAGCTATCAAAGCCGTAGAAATCATCAAGGCCTTCGTTTTGACAGGTTATGGCTCCCGTAACTCTAAATGAGCCAGAAGTTATTCCCGTCCGAATAATCGATATCTATAGGGTGCAACATCCACGGTGCAAGGTGCAACATCCGTCCGAAATGGCGAAACGGTGCCGTATGACTTTTAGAAATGCGTGCATGGATTTGAAACGGAACAGTACCATGGTGCACCACTCTCCAGCGATGGGAAGTCGAAGACGGGCCACGGTAATCCCTTTTACCGTAAAAATCCACGTGTTGAAATAACATAGGGTAAAAAACTTACGAGACCCGATTGAGATTCGGGTTGTCCTTTTTGGGCATTAATCTATACGTTGACGGCTGAAAGCTGTCAAAACCGTAGAACTCATCGAGGCCTTCGTTTTGACAGGTTATGGCTCCCGTAACTCTAAACGAGCCAGAAGTTATGGCCGTCCGTATAATCGATATCTACAGGGTGCAACATCCACGGTGCAAGGTGCAACATCCGTCCGAAATGGCGAAACAATGCCGTATGACTTTTAGAAATGCGTGCATGGATTTGAAACGGAACAATACCATGGTGCACCACTCTCCAGCGATGGGAAGTCGAAGACGGGCCACGGTAATCCCGTTTTACCGTAAAAATCCACGTGTCGAAAAAACGAAGGGTCAAAAACTTACGAGACACGATTGAGATTCGGGTTGTCATTTTTAAGCATTAATCTATCCGTTGACGGCTGACAGCTGTCAAAGCCGTAGAACTTATCGAGGCCTTCGTTTTGACAGGTTATGGCTCCCGTAACTCTAAACGAGCCAGAAGTTATGGCCGCCCGAATAATCGATATCTACAGGGTGCAACATCCACGGTGCAAGGTGCAACATCCGTCCGAAATGGCGTAACAGTGCCGTACGACCTTTAGAAATTCGTGCATGGATTTGAAACGGAACAGTACCATGGTGCACCACTCTTCAGCGATGGGAAGTCGAAGACGGGCCACGGTAATCCCTTTTACCGTAAAAATCCACGTGTCGAAATAACGTAGGGTAAAAAACTTACGAGACCCGATTGAGATTCGAGTTGTCCTTTGTGGGCATTAATCTATCCGTTGACGGCTGAAAGCTGTCAAAGCCGTAGTACTCATCGAAGCCTTCGTTTTGACAGGTTATGGCTCCCGTAACTCTAAACGAGCCAGAAGTTATGGCCGTCCGTATAACCGATATCTACAGGGTGCAACATCCACGGTGCAAGGTGCAACATCCATCCGAAATGGCGAAACAGTGCCGTATGACTTTTAGAAATGTGTGCATGGATTTGAAACGGAAAAGTACCATGGTGCACCACTCTCCAGCGATGGGAAGTCGAAGACGGGCCACAGTAATCCCGTTTTACCGTAAAAATCCACGTGTCGAAAAAACGTAGGGTAAAAAAGTTACGAGACCCGATTGAGATTCGGGTTGTCCTTTTTGGGCATTAATCTATCCGTTGACGGCTGAATGCTATCAAAGTCGTAGAACACATCGAGGCCTTCGTTTTGATAGGTTATGGCTGCCGTAACTATAAACGAGCCAGAAGTTATGGCCGTCCGAATAATCGATATCTACAGTGTGCAACATCTATGGTGCAAGGTGCAACATCCGTCCGAAATGGCGAAACAATGTCGTACGGCTTTTAGAAATGCATGCATGGATTTGAAACGGAACAGTGCCATGGTGCACCACTCTCCAGCGATGGTAAATCGAAGACCAGCCACGGTAATCCCGTTTTGCCGTAAAAATCCACGTGTCGAAAAAACGAAGGGTAAAAAACATACGAGACCCGATTGAGATTCGGGTTGTCCTTTTTGGGAATTAATGTATCCGTTGATGGCTGAAAGCTATCAAAGCCGTAGAAATCATCGAGGCCTTCGTTTTGACAGGTTATGGCTCCCGTAACTCTAAACGAGCCAGAAGTTATTCCCGTCCGAATAATCGATATCTATAGGGTGCAACATCCACGGTGCAAGGTGCAACATCCGTCCGAAATGGCGAAACAGTGCCGTATGACTTTTAGAAATGCGTGCATGGATTTGAAACGGAACAGTACCATGGTGCACCACTCTCCAGCGATGGGAAGTCGAAGACGGGCCACGGTAATCCCTTTTACCGTAAAAATCCACGTGTTGAAATAACATAGGGTAAAAAACTTACGAGACCCGATTGAGATTCGGGTTGTCCTTTTTGGTCATTAATCTATCCGTTGACGGCTGAAAGCTGTCAAAACCGTAGAACTCATCGAGGCCTTCGTTTTTACAGGTTATGGCTCCCGTAACTCTAAACAAGCCAGAAGTTATGGCCGTCCATATAATCGATATCTACAGGGTGCAACATCCACGGTGCAAGGTGCAACATCCGTCCGAAATGGCGAAACAGTGCCGTATGACTTTTAGAAATGCGTGCATGGATTTGAAACGGAACAGTACCATGGTGCACCACTCTCCAGCGATGGGAAGTCGAAGACGGGCCACGGTAATCCCGTTTTACCGTCAAAATCCACGTGTCGAAAAAACGAAGGGTAAAAAACTTACGAGACCCGATTGAGATTCGGGTTGTCCTTTTTGGGCATTAATCTATCCGTTGACGGCTGAAAGCTGGCAAAGCCGTAGAACTCATCGAGGCCTTCGTTTTGGCAGGTCATGGCTCCTGTAACTCTAAACGAGCCAGAAGTTATGGCCGTCCGAATAATCGATATCTACAGGGTGCAACATCCACGGTGCAAGGTGCAACATTCGTCCGAAATGAAGAAACAGTGCCGCATGACTTTTAGAAATGCGTGCATGGATTTGAAATGGAACAGTACCATGGTGCACCACTCTCCAGCGATGGGAAGTCGAAGACGGGCCACGGTAATCCCGTTTTACCGTAAAAATCCACGTGTCGAAAAAACGAAGGGTAAAAAACTTACGAGACCCGATTGGGATTCGGGTTGTCCTTTTAGGGCATTAATCTATCCGTTGACGGCTGAAAGCTGTCAAAGCCGTAGAACACATCGAGGTCTTCATTTTGATAGGTTATGACTCCCGTAACTCTAAACGAGCCAGAAGTTATGGCCGTCCGAATAATCGATATCTACAGGGTGCAACATCTACGGTGCAACGTGCAACATCCGTCCGAAATGGCGAAACAATGTCGTACGACTTTTAGAAATGCATGCATGGATTTGAAACGGAACAGTACCATGGTGCACCACTCTCCAGCGATGGTAAATCGAAGACCAGCCATGGTAATCCCTTTTACCGTAAAAATCCACGTGTCGAAATAACGTAGGGTAAAAAACTTACGAGACCCGATTGAGATTCGGATTGTCCTTTTTGGGCATTAATCTATCCGTTGACGGCTGAAAGCTGTCAAAGCGGTAGAACTCATCGAGGCCTTCGTTTTGACAGGTTATGGCTCCCGTAACTCCGAACGAGCCAGAAGTTATGGCCGTCCGTATAACCGATATCTACAGGGTGCAACGTCCACGGTGCAGGGTGCAACATCCGTCCGAAATGGCGAAACAGTGTCGTACGACTTTTAGAAATGCGTGCATGGATTTAAAACGGAACAGTACCATGGTGCGCCACTCTCCGGCGATGGGAAGTCGAAGACGGGCCACGGTAATCCCGTTTTACCGTAAAAATCCACGTTTCGAAAAAACGAAGGATAAAAAACTTACGAGACCCGATTGAGATTCGGGTTGTCCTTTTTGGGCATTAATCTATCCGTTGACGGCTGAAAGCTGTCAAAGCCGCAGAACTCATCAAGGCCTTCGTTTTGACAGGTTATGGCTCCCGTAACTCTTAACGAGCCAGAAGTTATGGCCGTCCGAATAATCGATATCTACAGGGTGCAACATCCATGGTGCAAGGTGCAACATCCGTCCGACATGGCGAAATAGTGCCGTACGACTTTTAGAAATGCGTGCATGGATTTGAAACAGAACAGTACCATGGTGCACCACTCTCCAGCGATGGAAAATCGAAAACCAGCCACCGTAATCCCGTTTTGCCGTAAAAATCCACGTGTCGAAAAAACGAAGGGTAAAAAACTTACGAGACCCAATTGAGATTCGGGTTGTCCTTTTTGGGCATTAATCTATCCGTTGACGGCTGAAAGCTGTCAAAACCGTAGAACTCATCGAGGCCTTCGTTTTGATAGGTTATGGCTCCCGTAACTCTAAACGAGCCAGAAGTTATGGCGGTCCGAATAATCGATATCTACAGGGTGCAACACCCACGGTGCAAGGTGCAACATCCGTCCGAAATGGCGAAACAATGTCTTACGACTTTTAGAAATGCGTGCATGGATTTGAAACGGAACAGTACCATGGCGCACCACTCTTCAGCGATGGGAAGTCGCAGACGGGCCACGGTAATCCCGTTTTACCGTAATAATCCACATGTCGAAAAAACGAAGGGTAAAAAACTTACGAGACCCGATTGAGATTCGGGTTGTCCTTTTTGGGCATTAATTTATCCATTGACGGATGAAAGCTGTCAAAGCCGTAGAACTCATCGAGTCCTTCGTTTTGACAGGTTATGGCTCCCGTAACTCTTAACGAGCCAGAAGTTATGGCCGTCCGAATAATCGATATCTACAAGGTGCAACATCCACGGTGTAAGGTGCAACATCCGTCCGAAATGGCGAAACAGTGCCGTACGACTTTTAGAAATGCGTGCATGGATTTGAAACGGACCATGGTGCACCACTCTCCAGGGATGGTAAATCGAAGACCATCCACCGTAATCCCGTTTTGCCGTAAAAATCCACGTGTCGAAAAAACGAAGGATAAAAAATTTACGAGACCCGATTGAGATTCGGGTTGTCCTTTTTGGGCATTACTCTATCCGTTGACGGCTAAAAGCGGTCAAAGCCGTAGAACTCATCGAGGCCTTCGTTTTGACAGGTTATGGCTCCCGTAACTCTAAACGAGTCAGAAGTTATGGCCGTCCGAATAATCGATATCCACAGGGTGCAACATCCACGGTGCAAGGTGCAACATCCGTCCGAAATGGCGAAACAGTGTCGTACGACTTTTAGAAATGCATGCATGGATTTGAAACGGAACAGTACCATGGTGCACCACTCTTCAGCGATGGGAAGTCGAAGACGGGCCACGGTAATCCCGTTTTGCCGTAAAAATCCACGTGTCGAAAAAACGAAGGGTAAAAAACTTACGAGACCCGATTGAGATTCGGGTTGTCCTTTTTGGCATTAATATATTCGTTGATGGCTGAAAGCTGTCAAAGTCGTAGAACTCATCGAGGCCTTCGTTTTGGCAGGTTATTGCTCCCGTAACTCTAAACGAGCCAGAAGTTATGGCCGTCCGAATAATCGATATCTATAGGGTGCAACATCCACGGTGCAAGGTGCAACATTCGTCCGAAATAGAGAAACAGTGCCGTATGACTTTTAGAAATGCGTGCATGGATTTGAAACGGAACAGTACCATGGTGCACCACTCTCCAGCGATGGGAAGTCGAAGACGGGCCACGGTAATCCCGTTTTCCCGTAAAAATCCACGTGTCGAAAAAACGAAGGGTAAAAAACTTACGAGACCCGATTGAGATTCGGGTTGTCCTTTTAGGGCATAAATCTATCCGTTGATGGCTGAAAGCTGTCAAAGCCGTAGAACACATCGAGGCCTTCGTTTTAATAGGTTATGGCTACAGTAACTCTAAACGAGCCAGAAGTTATGGCCGTCCGAATAATCGATATCTACAGGGTGCAACATCTACGGTGCAAGGTGCAACATCCGTCCGAAATGGCGAAACAATGCCGTACGACTTTTAGAAATGCATGCATGGATTTGAAATGGAACAGTACCATGGTGCACCACTCTCCAGCGATGGTAAATCGAAGACTAGCCACGGTAATCCCGTTTTGCCGTATAAATCCACGTGTCGAAAAAACGAAGGGTAAAAAACTTACGAGACCCGATTGAGATTCGGGTTGTCCTTTTTAGGCATTAATATATCCCTTGATGGCTGAAAGCTATCAAAGCCGTAGAACTCATCAAGGCCTTCGTTTTGACAGGTTATGGCTCCCGTAACTCTAAGCGAGCCAGAAGTTATGGCCATCCGAATAATCGATATCTCTAGGGTGCAACATCCACGGTGCAAGGTGCAACATCCGTCCGACATGGCGAAACAGTGCCGTACGACTTTTAGAAATGCGTGCATGGATTTGAAACAGAACAGTACCATGGTGCACCACTCTCCAGCGACGGAAAAACGAAAACCAGCCACCGTAATCCCGTTTTGCCATAAAAATCCACGTGTAGAAAAAACGAAGGGTAAAAAACTTACCAGACCCGATTGAGATTCGGGTTGTCATTTTTGGGCACTAGTCTATCCGTTACCTGCTGAAATCTATCAAAGCCGTAGAATTCATCGTGGCCTTTGTTTCGATAGGTTATGGCTCCCGTAACTCTAAACGAGCCAGAAGTTATGGTCGTCCAAATAATCGATATCTACAGGGTGCAACATCCACGGTGCAAGGTGCAACATCCGTCCGAAATGGCGAAACTATGCCGTATGACTTTTTGAAATGCGTGCATGGATTTGAAACGGAACAGTACCATGGTGCACCACTCTCTAGTGATGGGAAGTCGAAGACGGGCCACGATAATCCCGTTTTACCGCAAAAATCCACGTGTCGAAAAAACGAAGGGTAAAAAACTTACGAGACCCGATTGAGATTCGGGTTGTCCTTTTTGGGCATTAAGCTATCCGTTGACGGCTGAAAGCTGTCAAAGCCGTAGAACTCATCGAGGCCTTGTTTTGATAGGTTATGGCTCCCGTAACTCTAAACGAGCCAGTAGTTATGGCCGTCCGAATAATCGATATCTACAATGTGCAACATCCACGGTGCAAGGTGCAACATCCGTCCGAAATGGGGAAACAGTGTCGTACGACTTTTAGAAATGCGTGCATGGATTTGAAATGGAACAGTACCATGGCGCACCACTCTTCAGCGATGGGAAGTCTAAGACGGGCCACGGTAATCCCGTTTTACTGTAAAAATCCACGTGTCGAAAAAACGAAGGGTAAAAAAGTTACGAGACCCGATTGAGATTCGGGTTGTCCTTTTTGCGCATTAATCTATCCGTTGATGACTGAAAGCTGTCAAAGCCGTAGAAGTCATCGAGGCCTTCGTTTTGACAGGTTATGGCTCCCGTAACTCTTAACGAGCCAGAAGTTATGGCCGCCCGAATAATCGATATCTATAGTGTGCAACATCCACGGTGCAAGGTGCAACATCCGTCTGACATGGCGAAACAGTGCCGTACGACTTTTAGAAATGCGTGCATGGATTTAAAACGGGCCATGGTGCATCACTCTCCAGCGATGGTAAATCGAAGACCAGCCACCGTAATCCCGTTTTGCCGTAAAAATCCACGTGTCGTAATAACGAAGGGTAAAAAATTTACGAGACCCGATTGAGATTCGGGTTGTCCTTTTTGGGCATTAGTCTATCCGTTGACGGCTGAAAGCTGTCAAAGCCGTAGAACTCGTCGAGGCCTTCGTTTTGACAGGTTATGGCTCCCGTAACTCTAAACGAGCCAGAAGTTATGGCCGTCCGAATAATCGATATCTACAGGGTGCAACATCCACGGTGCAAGTTGCAACATCCGTCCGAAATGGCAAAACAGTGTCGTACGACTTTTAGAAATGCATGCATGGATTTGAAATGGAACGGTACCATGGTGCACCACTCTTCAGCGATGGGAAGTCGAAGACGGGCCACGGTAATCCCGTTTTACCGTAAAAATCCACGTGTCGAAAAAACAAAGGGTAAAAAACTTACGAGACCCGATTGAGATTCGGGTTGTCCTTTTTGGGCATTAATCTATCCATTGACGGTTGAAAGCTGTCAAAACTGTAGAAGTCATCGAGGCCTTCGTTTTGACAGGTTATGGCTCCCGTAACTCTAAACGAGCCAGAAGTTATGGCCGTCCGAATAATCGATATCTACAGGGTGCAACATCCACGGTGCAAGGTGCAACATCCGTCCGAAATGGCGAAACAGTGTCGTACGACTTTTAGGAATGCGTGCATGGATTTGAAACAGAACAGTACCATGGTGCACCACTCTCTAGAGATGGTAAATCGAAGACCAGCCACCGTAATCCCGTTTTTCCGTAAAAATCCACGTGTCGAAAAAACGAAGGGTAAAAAACTTACGAGACCCGATTGAGATTCGGTTTGTCCTTTTTGGGCATTAATCTATCTGTTGACGGCTGAAAGCTATCAAAACCGTAGAACTCATCGAGGCCTTCGTTTTGACAGGTTATGGCTCCCGTAACTCTAAACGAGGCAGAAGTTATGGCCGTCTGAATAATCGATATCTACAGGGTGCAACATCCACGGTGAAAGGTGCAACATCCGTCCGACATGGTGAAACAGTGCCGTACGACATTTAGAAATGCGTGCATGGATTTGAAATGGAACGGTACCATGGTGCACCACTCTCCAGCGATGGGAAGTCGAAGACGGGCCACGGTAATCCCGTTTTACCGTAAAAATCCACGTGTAGAAAAAACGAAGGGTAAAAAACTTACGAGACCCGATTGAGATTCGGGTTGTCCTTTTTGGGCATTAATCTATCTGTTGACGGCTGAAAGCTGTCAAAGCCGTAGAACTCATCGAGGCCTTCGTTTTGACAGGTTATAGCTCCCGTAACTCTAAACGAGCCAGAAGTTATGGCCGTCCGAATAATAGATATCTACAGGGTGCAACATCCAGGGTGCAAGGTGCAACATCCGTCCGAAATGGAGAAACAGTGCCGTACGACCTTTAGAAATGCGTGCATGGATTTGAAACGTAACAGTACCATGGTGCATCACTCTTCAGCGATGGGAATTCGAAGACAGGCCACGGTAATCCCGTTTTAACGTAAAAATCCACGTGTCGAAAAAACGAAGGGTAAAAAACTTACGAGACCCGATCGAGATTCGGGTTGTCCTTTTTGGGCATTGATCTATCCGTTGACGGCTAAAAGCTTTCAAAGCCGTAGAACTCAACGAGGCCTTCGTTTTGACAGGTTATGGCTCCCGTAACTCTAAATGAGCCAGTAGTTATGACCGTCCGAATAATCGATATCTACAGGGTGCAACATCCACGGTGCAAGGTGCAACATCCGTACGAAATGGCAAAACGGTGTTGTACGACCTTTAGAAATGCGTGCATGGATTTGAAACGGAACAGTACCATGGTGCACCACTCTCCAGCGATGGGAAGTCGAAAACGGGGCACCGTAATCCCGTTTTGCCGTAAAAATCCACATGTCGAAAAAACGAAGGGTAAAAAACTTACGAGACCCGATTGAGATTCGGGTTGTCCTTTTTGGGCATTAGTCTATCCGTTACCGGCTGAAAGCTGTGAAAACCGTAGAACTCATCAAGGCCTTCGTTTTGATAGGTTATGGCTCCCGTAACTCTAAACGAGCCAGAAGTTATGGACGTCCGAATAATCGATATCTACAGGGTGCAACATCCACGGTGCAAGGTGCAACATCCGTCCGAAATGGCGAAACTGTGCCGTACGACTTTTAGAAATGCGTGCATGGATTTGAAACGGAACAGTACCGTGGTGCACCACTCTCCAGCGATGGGAAGTCGAAGACGGGCCACCGTAATCCCGTTTTACCGTAAAAATCCACGTGTCGAAAAAACAAAGGATAAAAAACTTACAAGACCCGATTGAGATTCGGGTTGTCCTTTTTGGGCATTAATCTATCCGTTGACGGCTGAAAGCTGTCAAAGCCGTAGAACTCATCGTGGCCTTCGTTTTGATAGGTTATGGCTCCCGTAACTTTAAGCGAGCCAGAAGTTATGGCCGTCCGAATAATCGATATCTACAGGGTGCAACCTTCACGGTGCAAGGTGCAACATCCGTCCGAAATGGAGAAACAGTGTCGTATGACTTTTAGAAATGCGTGCATGGATTTGAAACGGAACAGTACCATGGTGCACCTCTCTTCAGCGACGGGAAATCGAATACGGGCAGCGGTAATCTTGTTTTACCGTAAAAATCCACGTGACGAAAAAACGAAGGGTAAAAAACTTACGAGACCCGATTGAGATTCGGGTTGTCCTTTTTAGGCATTAATCTATCCGTTTGTTTGCACCAAAATTGGTCACAACACTCTTCGGGAGTCGTTGAAGAGATAACAGTCAAAAGTATGAACTGAATATGAATATTATCTAACAAAAACTCCAATCAACAGTAAAGAAAATGCGTAGACAAGCGATTTATAGTGGTTCGGCGTGTTGCCTACGTCTACTGTGAAGTTTTTTTGGTATTTTATTGATTCTCTTTCAATGTTTACAAGTTGTTACAGCGATCAACAGCAAGTTACAACTGGAAATTCGAAATCAGTAGTGAAATTATGATGGAGATGTCAATCCGACAGAGTCTGGGGGCTTGAGAGTGAAAAAATCCCGAAGGTCCTTTTTCTGTTGGCTATGGAGCTCTATTTATAGGCGTAGGCTGCTGGTATATCGCTGAAAACTCGGGAGACCACTTCTGGCACGTGAGGGGGCCCACACGTACGGTCTCGGGAAGTTTGGGCCCACTTTGGCATCGGTTCGAACTCCATTCGAACCGATCAAGAATTCATCCAATCGAGGTGAAATTTGGCGAGGACATTCTTCAACATGTATGCTAACATCTGTGAAAATTTCATGACATTTGGATCAGTAGATTGGGAGATATGATGGGTTCGAAATAGGGTTCACGGCACGGCTGTTTGGTTCGAATCCATGATTTCGAAACGATGGTTTCGATTCCATCATGGCACGCGACTTCGTGGTGACGTGGAGCGCAAGTTTCGAATCAATCCGGACTTCGCTCCGTGTTGACCGCTTCGACTCCGTATATCTCAGTGATTTCGAACCGATGGAAGACACGTTGGTTGACCCAGTGGGTTCGAATAAGGCAACACAGGATGGGCTCGAACGTGGCATCATGGATGGGTTCGAACATAACTTCAGGGATGGGTTCGAACGAAGCTTATGGATGGGTTCGAAGCATGCATGTCCGATGGTTTCGAAATGAGGCAGCCGAGTATGGATTCGAATCAGCTACTCTCTGATGGGTTCGAGGTCGAGGCATCCCGAGGGTTTCGAAGGTGATGGTTTCGAACTTGATGGGTTCGAAGTGATGGTTTCGAATGGTGCATGATGATGGGTTCGAAGACACCCATCATGGTGGGTTCGAAACCAGTGTGTTCCCTCCAAGTTGAACCGATCATAACTTGAGCATACGAACTCGGATTGACTTGAAATTTGAAATGCTGACTCCTGTGGCCTTTCTTGCAGTGTCCCATCAATTGTAGCTCATTCTGGACTCGGATAAAATTCAGTGATATCCATGGCGAAAGAAAATACGATCAACCTCTGAGGCGAACTGTCCTTCCTTTTCAATCGCTCTTTTGGTATCGCGGCTTTGCCAAAAAGCGGGATAAGATTTTGCCCCCCAAAGTACGTCTTGTGGGAACATGACGTGCTTTGAATAGCTGCCATTTCTATCTGAACAATCATATCTCTCTTTTTTGTTGAAACTCGTATGCTGTATTGCCGTAACCTTGCGTTGATATGATTGATTGCTGTATAATAGTGCTTAGCCGTTGGCTGTCGCATTTGTAACGGGAATAGTGTTTGATCCCTGTGAATATTCAAAATCGAATGTTAGTCCGACATGTATGCACATATGTTAATTTGGACCTTGTTAACGTCGTGCGTCCACGAGTCGTTGTCAGTTTGGTTTGCTGCAGAATTTCGTATCGATTCTCTCCTGAACTGATTTTGAAATTTGAATTGAGACAACGCTTGGTGGTTGTTATGGAAATTTCCTCCGTATCGATCCTCTCCTGAACCGATATTGAAGGTTGAAGAAATTGAATTTGTATTGCGCAAGTGTAATGTTTCGAACCGATGCACTTGAGCGTTGATGGGTTCGAAATTCATGTTTGTATGGACGCGGTATGCCCGTGCAATGATGGGTTGTGTGAATATGAGATTTCGAATCGATGCATTGGAGCATTGATGGATTCGAAATTGACATTCAAAACGGTCTGAAAGTATGGAGTATACTTGTGTGGTGATGGGTTCGAAATTGTCATTCGAACCGATGTGAAAGGATGGTTTCGAACTAGTATTTCGTTTCTGTGGTTTCGAAAATGATCTTCGAATCGATGATTTGGATGGGTACGAAACTATTGTTCACGGCAGTGGTCCGCGTGCTTCACACGATGGAGCCTCAAGCGTATGGGTTCGAAGATTGGTTTCGAAACGACTCTACATTCTGACCTTTCGCAATCGGTCAACTTCACCGGAAATCGAATCGTCCCGGTCATCACCAACCCTCCATATAAATATCAGTGGACCTGCCACTTTTTCACTTTTTACTTTTTCACTGCACTCTTCATCGCTTCGAAGCTTCTAAGGAGAAAACACTGCGTCGCGTTTTCGAAACCATCAAGATTTATGACTTAAATCTCTCGAATCCATTGCTTAAACTAGGTAATTAGCCTCGGATTCAAGCGACGAAGTTATTTCGAACCCATTTCTCTTCATCGATTGCATAGCTTCGAGATTGGCAAAACCAGATCTGGTTTGGGAGGGATTCGAATCGATGTGTGGGCTCGAGTTCGAAGCGATGACGGTGGTGTGTTTCCATTGGATTTCGAATCGATCCTTGGAATGTCCTTGTTAGGATGCGTAGTTCGCACCGATTGGGGGATTCGAGGGATCCTTTCGAATCGATGGATTCGAACCCATAGGCTATCGTTTCGAAGTCCACAACCTCGTATCGATTCGAAGTGGATCGTTTCGAACGCGACCAATATCAAGTTAAGGGTTTCTGTATCGGTTGGAATTTGTCATTTGGCCATCGTTTCGAAGCGCGCCTAACTGCATGGTTTCGAAACGATGTCAGGATGGGTTCGAACGCATGGGTTCGAAGCACTGTCATGATGGTTTCGAACGCATGGGTTCGAACGAAGTTTGGATGGGTTCGAAGGAAGAGGTGTTCGGTTGGGTTCGAACGAAGCCTCTGTGATGGTTTCGAACCCTATATGATGGATTCCAAAATTTGAGATTTTTCAAGCATAACTCCGACGAGCTTCATTCCTGCATATTTGGACTTGAATATTGAACTGCATATTTGATTGCCTTTTGAAGTTCGTCGATGGAACTATAATAACTTCTATTCGAACCGACTTCCATCATATAAACGATTTAGTGATGACGGTCAGCGATGACGGTCATTATAGCTGAACTTCGTAGCTTTGTCGTTTGAATGTTCACTTTAACTCTGCAACATTTGTTCAAGTAATGCATGGCACGGTACCACACACATTCATACACTTTACACTAGGGGACACACGGGTTCTTTGTCGTCTAACGATGGTTTCTCATGAGTTAGCTAGTTATGGAATCGTCAAGTTCACAGCAGCAGGAGACTCAAGTTACCGTCTCTCCGAGGCTAGAGATTCCGGATATTGATCCTGAGATTATTGGTCCAGCTCCGGATGAACTTCCCGATGCATCGTTCATTGCCAATCCATCAGATTCCGTTCCATCGAATATCTCTGAAGACATGTTAGGAAGAATTTGTTTGAGGCACGGCTTGTCACTGGACGATGTGTTACTGCCGGGGCCGAATGATAGACCACATAATCCGCCAGAAGGGTATACAGCATTTAATCGCCACGCGTGTGCGGCCGGGACACTTCCTCCATTCAACGAGTATATAAGAGAAGTATTGTCGTTTTTGAGGATCGCCCCATCTCAGCTGCATCCGAACGGATATGCATCGATCAATAGCTTGTTCATTGCATTTATGGAATGTCTCCATCGACCGCCGCTTCCAATCGAAATTAGATACTTGTTCAACTTCAAAACTCGGGGTGATTATCCTTCTTTCACATTTCTGGAAGCGGTGAGAAAATGTCAAGTGGTCACCGGATCCTGGACAAGGCTGAGTTACTATAGGACAGAATGGTTTTATGTCAGATGTCCTCCAGGCTTTGCTCGACGATGGTTATTCAGACGTGAGTATAACCAAGTTTGTATATAATTTGTTAACTCCTATTTCTACCACGACCTAAAACTCCGCGACCTATAACTCAGCAGCCCAACGACCTAAGAGTACCTGGCGACTTAATGGTCTCAACGACCTAACGGCATAATTGTATTAACGACCTAACTCCATGAAGCAGCTATGCGACCTAAAGACTTAAGCATTGTCACGACCTACGACCTATGGGGAGTAGCGACTTAATTCCTGAAGATATGGAGCGACCTATCAAGCTTTGCGACCTAACAGAGAGCTGCGACCTAAAGGAGGCCACGACCTACCAAGCTTCACGACCTAACCAGATAAGCAAGCAAGCAACCTAAAGACTTTATGCGACCTAACTGTCCACCGACCTATGAAGTTCCGCGACCTAAGGAAGACCGCGACCTATAGAATTCACACGACCTAGCGGAGTGCTTCGTCCTAAGGAAGGACGCGACGTAAGGGATTCAGCGACCTAAGATCAGCTATGGCTACAGGAAAGTACTCACGACCTAGGGTAGGTCGCTAACGACCTAAACACGTAAATAAAGAGGCCGCCTCTACTATGCCGCCGAGTGTTAGGTCGCGCACGACCTAGAACTTGTTGAAAAAAGCATGCGCCTAGTCATGAAAAAGGAAAACCGGAGCTTCATAGGTCGGAGACGACCTACGACCTTACTTAGGTCGGTCACGACCTACGACCTAAGTCCGAGCAAAGCCTATAAATACACCCCTAATTCCAACTAGAAAAGGACTTTTTTTTGGGCTCACTCTCTTCAAGCGCCGATACTCTGCTGCATTCCGAATCAATCTAACACTTGAAGCTCTCAAGACACTAAGAACGCTACAAACAACTTCAAGAAGAGATCACATACATCCAACATGGATTCGAAAACTCTCATCTTCATCGAAGTTTAGGCTACTTGTTCTAAGTCTCTTGTAATTCAAAGTGTATTGTACTTGGGAAGAATTGTATCAGCTTGTAACGAGATCATTAATAAAAGTACTTAAAGTGGACGTAGGCTATACCCTTAAGCCGAACCACTATAAAATTGTTGTTGTTTACTGCTTTTTTGCTATTATCTACTTGTAATCTGTTCCCGAGCTATCGGGTGGTGCTTTCACAACTACAACTCATACACCGGGGTGTTAGCATTCAAATTTTAGCGTTAACATTTTTGGTGCTTTCACTGAGAATTGAACTCAGGTGAGTTATCATCATTGCTTCACAGAGATTTGTAGAGAGAATTTCCTTGAAAACCAGAAGTCTGTCTGAGATTATGGCTCCTGGAAGGAAGAATAGATCTGTCAGATCTGGGAACGTTCAAGAGGGAACATCCGCTTCCCCTGTACCTAATCAACCCACTACGTCTGCTAGGGTTACGAAAGCGGAGTTGGATGCTGTAATATAAGGGCTGAACCAGCAGATAAACGCCCAGAATGCACAATTAGAGGCTCAGAGTGCCCAAAATGCTCTAATTCTGAATAAGTTGAATGATTTGCTCGGGGCAAACAATCAACCGGCTGGTAATGGAAGGAATTATGCTGGCAACATTCATGATGCTCCTGAAAGGGCCGCCAGTCCCTTTGAGCAAACGCTTCCTGAGGTTGGCGGATCTGGAACTCGACATGATGAGGAGTATCTTTCTGGAATGGTCCGGCAAATCATGAAAGAAAGCATGCAAAGGGTTGAAGATGAGAAAGAATGGGGTTTCGCCCCAAGTAAAACTCTATTTACAGAGAAAATCTTAAAGGCGGAATTTCCAAGGAAGTTTGTCCCTCCAACTATCCCAGCTTACAAAGGGACAAGTGATCCGAATGAATTCTTGTATAAGTATGATTGGCACATGACAGGTGCCAGAGCCTCTGACGAGATGAAGTGCCGATATTTCCCCGTATACCTTGAGGGTGTGGCTCTACTGTGGTTCACCAAGTTGCCAGTCCGATCTATTGATCAGTTTTCAGACTTGACCCGAAAATTCAAGGAGCAGTTCAGACTATATGCTTCAAAGGCCAAGGACATCATGTCGTTGTCGAGTATAGAACAGAATCCTGGTGAATCTATCAGATCTTTCTTGAACCGCTTTAATATAGCGCTGGCAGAGGTGGACAATGCTGAACCGCGAATGATATTGACTTATCTTATGAGGGCTATTGATAAGTCGAGCGAATTTGGGAAATGGCTAAACATGAAGGAGCCAACCTCCCTCGAAAAGTTCTACAAAAAGGCAGATGAATTCATACGCCTGGAAAGCCGTCCTTTACCAGTAAAGGCAGTGTTGGAGAAAGTTGAAGATAACACTGTCGCTCCACGCAAGAATGAATCGGTGGGGCAAAAAAGGGAGAGTAATAATGGAAAGAAACAGGGTAATCTGAAGAAGCCCCGATCCTTCAAGCCATCAGAGTATACTCCATTATCACATACGCCGGAGCACATCTAACTTGCCACTAAAGATTCTGTTGATTTTCCTAAACCTATCCCTTTGAGGATCGGGAAAAAGGCTATACAGAGTGGGAAGTTCTGCCGCTTCCATAATCAACCCGGTCATGAGACCGACGAATGCCGCCAGTTGAAAAATCTGATTGAAGAGTTGCTAAGAGAAAACAAGCTGCAGCAATTCGTGAAAAAGAATAGCAACAATCCTGCATCGTCAAGTCAGGGGCAACAGGCTCCTGTTCATCAGCCTAGGATAGGTGAGAAAGCTACGGGGCATGAATCTGGAAGGCCCATTATCAATGTCATTACAGGAGGACCTCACCCAGCTGGCAAAAGCAGGGGTGAGATGGAGAGATATACCAGGGCTTTGAAATATGTTCCAGCCGAAGAAGACGTCTTTGTTTTAGAAGACACTACGCCCCTAAAACAACAGAAAACTTTCAGTGATGATATTATTTTCAGAGCTAGAGATTCCACAGGTATCGAAGCTCCTACCCTAGATCCCTTGGTCATCTCAGCCGGTATCGGACCGGCCATTGTCAGAAGAGTTCTCATTGACTGCGGAGCATTATGTAATATCCTCTTCAAGAAGACATTCGACCAAATGAAAATCCCTATGGTCGATGTGCAAGCCTCATCGCAGAAGATCGCTGGCTTCACTGGGGAGCCAAAGCAACCAATAGGAACCATCGATCTGCTTGTAGAACTTGGGGAAGGAGAAAGGAAAGTAGTCCGCAAGCAAACATTTGTGATCGTCGATGAATTTTCTGCTTATAATGCTTTCCTTGGCCGTCCAACGCTCGCAGCGTTCAAAGCTATCCTAGCCCCGTGGTGCCTCACTATTAAATTCCCTACAGACAATGGAGTAGGAGTTATAAAAGGGGATCAAAATGCTGCGCGAGAGTGCTATTTGACAAAGTTGCGAGAGTCAAGAAAAAGGGAAATGGGAAAGGATGCGGCAGCCCCGGTCCGCATCAAAGAGCCAGCCTTGTAGCAATTACGGGGCGGACCCTGCACTGGCGAGCATAGCGGGGCACGGAAAGAAATGGATCCCAGAAAAGCCAGTGCAGGGGAGAATAGAGTAGTGCCGGTGGAAACGACAGTACCGGTACCTGTTGACCCGATGGACCCAAATAAGGTGTTGAATGTGGGTTCACAGCTTAATGTGTCAATTCAGAATATCTTGATATCTTTCCTGAAAGCAAATCTGGATGTCTTCGCTTGGACTCATGCTGATATGTGTGGAATATCTCCAGAAGTTGCAGTACACGCTCTAAATATTGACCCAAAGTTTACACCAGTAAAACAGAAAAGAAGAACCCAAGGTCCAGAAAGGTCAGCAGCATTAAAATAGGAAATTGATCGACTCATGGAAAATAAATTCATCAAAGAATCTACATATCCGAATTGGGTTTCAAATCCTGTGCTGGTTAAGAAAGCTAATGGAAAATGGAGAGTGTGCATCGATTTTTCAGATCTGAACAAGGCCTGCCCCAAAGATTGCTTCCCTTTACCCAGGATCGATCAACTAGTAGATGGAACAGCGGGGCATGAATTGTTATCTTTCATGGATGCCTACTCCGGATATAACCAGATCATGATGCATGAACCGGATCAGGAGGACACGAGCTTTATCACCGATGTTGGTCTTTATTGCTACAGAGTTATGCCCTTCGGATTGAAAAATGTAGGGGCAACCTACCAAAGACTTGTTAATGCTATGTTCATGCCGCAATTGGGCAAAACTATGGAAGTCTACGTCGACGACATGTTAGTAAAGTCTAAGAAAGCAGCGGATCACATTGAACACTTAGCAGAAATGTTCGCAGTCCTCCGGAAATACAGAATGAAGCTTAACCCTCTGAAATGCACGTTTGGGGTCGAGTCCAGAAAGTTCTTAGGGTTTATCGTCGGCGCTAGGGGCATTGAGGCTAGTCCAGCTCAAATTACTGCCTTAAAAGAAGTTAAAGCTCCTAGAACGAAGAAGGAATTGCAAAGTCTGAACGAAAAGGTCGCCGCCCTGAGTCGGTTCATTTCCAAAGCTACTGATAAATGCATCCCATTCTTTGACGCTCTGAAGAAAGGAAAGAAGAACTTTGAATGGACTCCCGAATGCCAAAAAGCCTTTGATGAATTGATCCGTCATATGGAAACGCCTCCAATACTTTCTAGGCCAAGCAATGGTGAGGATCTTCTTATATACTTGGCAGTATCATCTCATGCTCTAAGTGCAGCGTTGATTCGGGAAGACAAAAGGATTCAACATCCGGTTTACTATATCAGCAAAAGACTCACTGGGGCAGAGCTGAATTACTCCAAGTTGGAAAAACTCGCCTATTGTCTACTAGTTGCATCAAGGAAGTTGAGGCAATATTTCCAAGCTCATCCTATCAGAGTACTCACCGATCAACCTCTAAAGCAAGTCCTGTTTCGCCCTGAAACTTCGGGTCGCCTTCTAAAGTGGAACATTGAACTCAGTCAATATGACATCACTTATCACCCCCGAAAAGCAATCAACGGACAAGCTTTAGCTGATTTCATTGCAGAATTCACAGAGAAAGGTAATGGTGAGGAAGAAGCGATCAATGATTCCCCAATCCAGTGGAAGTTATATGTTGATGGCGCAAGAAATGACTACTGTTCTGGAGCAGGGGTGGTACTTGAAACTCCTGAAGGTCGGTCATTATGCTATGCACTAAGATTGGAATTTCCTTCAACGAACAATGAAGCAGAATATGAAGCTCTTATCGCAGGACTGAAAATCGCTAAAGAACTAAACATCCGAGCATTACAGATCTTTAGTGATTCTCAGCTTATTGTATGCCAAGTCAAGAAGGAATTTCAAACGAAAGGGGGAAACCTGCCCGCTTACTTGTCAAAGGCTTGGGAACTTCTGTGTGAGCTCGATCACTATTCAATAAGCCACATTCCTCGGGAAGAGAATATGAAGGCAGATTCCCTCGCAAAGTATTCAAGTTCTGGTGAAGCTCAACTATTGGGATTAGTCCCCGTAGAAGTCCTTTCAGTGCCAAGTATAGACGAGATGGATATTGACTGGATTATGAATGTATCTCAAGAACAAGGGTCATGGATGACTCCAATACTGGACTACCTACTCAGAGGTTCTCTGCCATAAAATTCGAGAGAGAGACATAAGCTACTAAGGAAAGCCTCTCGCTATGTAATTCAGGATGGCCGATTATACAGACGGGGATTCTCAATGCCATTGCTTCGATGTGTATCCAGGGAAGAGTCCAAAACAATCCTAGCTGAGGTACATGGAGGAGAATGTGGTGATCATTCAGGTGGCCAAACATCAGCAAAGAAAATTCTCCGATACGGATATTTTTGGCCAGAAATTAATCATGATGCTGCAAGCTACTCCCGAAAGTGTGACAGATGCCAAAGATTTGCCAAAATTCCTAGAGCGCCTTCAACTGAACTCACACAAATGGTCAGTCCATGGCCGTTTGCAATTTGGGGAATGGATCTCATTGGGCCGCTACCGACTGCCAAATCAGGGATTAAATATGCTATTGTTGCAGTTGATTATTTTACTAAATGGGCTGAAGCTGAACCATTGGCTACTATCACCTCTAAGAAGATGATAAGTTTCGTGACCAAGAATATCATTTGCAGGTATGGTGTGCCTCAGAAAATAATCACAGACAATGGTACTCAGTTTGAAAGCAAGGAATTCCAAGATTTTTGCAAGCAATTCAAAATCCAGAAAAGCTTTTCAGCGGTTGCTCATCCACAGGCAAACGGGCAAGTGGAAGCAGTAAACAAGATCATCAAATCAACCATCAAAAAGCAACTTGAAAGAGCAAAAGGTGGTTGGGTCGATAAGCTACCACTTGCACTATGGGCATACAGAACCACTCACAAAACTGCGACTGGGCACACTCCTTTCTCATTAGCATACGGATCGGAAGCAATGATCCCGGTAGAAACAGAGGTTCCTTCACACAGAAGGATCCATTTCAATCAAGCAGAAAATGAAAGGCTACAGCTTGAAGCGCTAGACTTCCTTGATGAAAAAAGAGATGAAGCTAATCTCAGAATTGCAGCTCATCAACAAAGGATAGCCAGACATTTCAATTCCAAAGTTCGCCAACGCAGCTTTGAGATTGGAGATCTAGTCCTGAAGAGAATTATGACAGCAACAGGTGTGTTTGGGCCAAATTGGGAAGGACCATATGTCATAGGTCAGAAGCTTCTTGACGGCACATTCAAACTCACTACTGTTGAAAGAGATCAAATTCCAAGGGCATGGAACAGCAATCACTTGCGTCCATACTTTACTTGAAAATTTTGTTGAAATATTGTAAAAAGAGTTGCGAATGTATGATTCTTGTAATTGAAAGCAATTGTAAAAATGATGCAAGTGAATAATGAAAAAATATAAAGTGGATGTAGGCCCAAATTCCTGGCCGAACCACTATAAATCTTGTGTTCCTTATTATTATTACATATTTGCTTTATTTTCGATATAAAAGTACATAAAATGTATTGCTGAAATGTCGATTTGAATTTTTGCAAACAATGGAAGTGAAACTTGCACATAAAAAAGACCAAGTGATTCTCGCCAAATTTCAAGTCACAGGAGCCCTGAATTCAAATCCTAGATAGGAAGTACTTCAATTGAACGGCCTATGATTTCGACAGAAACGGGTCTTTGCTAATAAATTAAGATCATTTGAACAAACAAACATCCAATTAAAAAGCTAGTGCTCGTTCTCACGAAATTGCCTGACAATGAAGCACACTTCCTTGGATTAAACAAGTTACTTGTAAAAAAAAAAAAAAAAAAGGGGGCAGAGGATCATTGAAAAGGCATAAGCAAGTGAACAGAGGAACAACCAAAGCCATCATCGGCAGCACAAGTCCTCTTCGGAGGCACAACTCTTCGGAGGATAAAGACCTCTAATGGGCCATACGCCACAAAAAAGAAAGTTCTCTACTCAACAAAAAAGATTGGAGGAGTCATGACCTCCAATCATGAGAGAGTAACTTCCAGGCGATGAAAACCCTCTCTGAGGCACATTTCACCAGGAGTTAAAGTGTAACAACCGCTCTTCGGGATTTCACTTCACCAGAGTTGAAATGTAAAACAAAATAAAAGCCCTCTTCGGAGGCCCATTTCACCAGGAGTTGAAGTGTTACGACCGCTCTATGGAATTTCACTTCACCAGAGTTGAAATGCAAACAAAATAAAAGCCCTCTTCGGAGGCCCATTTCACCAGGAGTTGAAGTGTTACGACCGCTCTTCGGAATTTCACTTCACCGGAGTTGAAATGAAAAACAAAATAAATACCTTTCTGAAAGTCCACATTTCACCGAGATTGAAATAAAACTTCCAAGTGTTGAAACGTGAAAAGGCTTTCTTCGAAGGCACAACTCTTTGGAGGTACACGTTTCGCCAAGATTGAAATAAAACTTCCAAGCGTTGGAACGTGAAAAATCCACCCTCAGAGGTACAACCCCCTCCCGGGGACACAATCAAGAAGAAAGACCTCTTCGGAAGCCCACGTTTCACCAAGATTGAAATAAAACTTCCAAGCGTTGAAACGTGAAAAGGCTTTCTTCAAAGGCACAACTCTTTGGAGGTACACGTTTCACCAAGATTGAAATAAAACTTCCAAGTGTTGAAACGTGAAAAAATCTCTCCTCAGAGGCACAAATTTTTATTAAAAAAAAAAAAAGAGAAAAATCCTCATCAAGAGCGTACTTTAACTTTCAAAGGAAGAGCGATTTACCTATTTTTAAAAAAAAAAAAGAGAGAAGGGGGAAGAAAGTTGAAGTACATTCAGAGGTCCGCTTTACCACATAGAAGAATTCACTTGGCAAAATATATACATACGCAAAAGGAAAAAGTGATTTCTTCGAAGGACAAAGCGTAGAAACTTATATGAAGGAAGTTGCACTCTACGAAAATTCTCTTCGAGAATGAAGTAATTATTCTTTAGAAAACGAGAGTGCAAGTCCCATCAAAGTATACGATATTGCAGTAAGCTCATGGTATAGGGGCAACATGGTATAGTTACATACAAAGCGGTATAACTATGTCGGTGAAGTACGCTCAAACAACATACCACAAGCTCACCGCAACATCGTATAAATAAACTTGTGCAAAAATGAATAATAAATGCATTCTCAAATTCAAACAAAAGTCTGTACAAATAAAGAACCATTTTATTCAATTGCAGATATTGCAGATACAGGTTTCAAAATAAAAAGCAGGGGCCGGTGCCTGCACAACATCCGACCATTACACAAAAAAGGAATCAAAAAGCTCAACTCTTCATTTCTTCTTGCCGCCTTTAGACCCTTTACCCGGCCGAGTAGTTAGCTTTTCTGGTCTTTCAGGTTGGTCTGAAGGCATAAGGGAAGAAGGGGCGGGAGGTGCAACTGGTGCAATTTCCGGTTCCTCTTCAGTGGTGATAATTTTCTTCCCCCTCCTCTTCGATGTCCCATGCTTCTTTCTTCTCTTCGAAGAAGACTCACTCCCCGGAGTAACGAGAGCGGACAAAACTACGTCATCAGAAGGAGTCCGCTCCGGAGAGATCTCGCCTCCTTCGAGTCCCTCATCCTTTTGCTCCTGCGAAGCAATAGGGTCATCCAAGCCATGAAGAGCCTCAATTTTCTCCTCTTGTGACCCAGGTTGTGAAGCAGAAGGAGGAGTCACCTGAAGAGATGGAGGAGAAATAACCAGAGAAGGCGAAGTCTGCACGGCACTTGTTGTTTCAACTGCAGAAGAAGAAAAATTGAAAATGTTAGTATCTTCCCGAAAGAAGGGAGATATGGGTTCATCGAGTTCAAGAGGTAATCGAGAAGCTCATCAAATTTTTGAGGAATAAGCAGGTAATCCACCTGAATCGGACTAATGTCGAAATTACCTGAAGATGTTGGCTTCGTCAGTTCAATCTCATAATTCTGAGCCCCAATGTCCTCCAAAGCCTCTTCATCAGTAGGGGTAATTACCCCGGTTCTTGTAGGAGGCGGCGAATGAGCGCTAGAGCCTGTAATGTCCACCTCGGGAGAAATTAGAGGACGTTCAGAAGTAGTAGGCGGTACTTCTTTCTCAGAACGCTCCTCTTCCGCCGTCCCGGCCCGCGCTCTGGCAAGCTTCTCTTTTCCCTTGGCAAGAGCGGCGCGGGCTTCATCATCGAGATAATGCTCTTCAAGGGCTGACTCAGCATATCCAGCACCTTTACCACCGAGCATATCAAGTGCTGCCTCCCAAACTTCAGCCAGTGTGATTTCATACTTGGAGCCTAGAAAGGCAAGGCTGCCACGTCCCAAAATGCTGTGCAGATAAAAATCGAATAATGTGGAGCTAATATCAGCTTTGGTCGCTTGATGAGCCTCTTCGGCCGCAAGTTTACCAGCAACAGCCTCGTCACGCTCCTTTTCGGCCATAGCAAGTCGAGTTTTTAACAACTCTATCTCCAAGCTTTGAGAGCCGGTCTGTTCTCGCAGTTGTACAGTTTCAGCACGATATTCTTCCATGACCTTTTCCTTGTGTGCAAGCTTATCTTCGACTGCTCTTTGACTGGCATGCGCATCTCGTACTTGTTGCTGAAGCATGCTCTCCTTTTGAGAATGGAAAGTAGATGAAGTAGCTAATTCTTCCTTAAGTTTTTCTACTTCCGCTTCCAGCTTTTCATTGTAGGAAGCAATACTTCTCATTTCGGCGTCATGCTGTTCGAGAGTCTTCTGTCACTCAGCCTTATCATTCTCCATTGTTAGCATGGCCTCGAGATTGGCTCGGTTAACCCTCTGAAGTTCGTCGACGAGTTTTTGCCAGTTCGACATTCTTTCGATATCGGTCCTGACAGTATCAAGATTTCGCAGCATAGCCGGTTTGTCGAGAGGAACCAAGTCGAGATCAAATCGAACCCCTCTCAGGCACCACTGAGGAAATCGACTTTGAAGAGTGGGAGGACCTTGCCCGACTTGGTATGCGGGCCGGTTGATGATTGCTTGAATGTCGGAGCGAACGGGAGCAAGAGGTTGAGCAGGGACATGTTCAGAAGCTGAAGGAGTTGTTTCTTCAGTAAGCCTAGCCCGCTTGCTAGAAGAATCGTCTATGTGACTCTTTCCTCTCTCATCATGAGCTTTTCTCTTTTGGGTATCATCATCTCTATGGGGAAGATCATGTCTTTCTTGTTCCCTTCGGCGACGTTCTTCATATGCTCGTCTCTCGTCGGCTTTCCTGATGGCCCTCTCTTCATCCGACTCTCTGTAAGAAGGAAGGTAACGCCTGTAATCATACTGGCTACGCCTCCCGTAGCGCTGGAAATCATCATAGTACGAGCCGCTGCGCCCCATAGGAGAATCTGGAATTAAAATAATAAGCTTTAGAAATCTTTAAAGTACAAGAAGATAAGTGCATAGAAGTGATGAGAAATCCAAAGTGTCGTGTAACGTGTAAACTACGCGCATCGAGTTACAAACCACTCTGTGAAATAGAGGTAGTGATAACTTGAGTAGGTGGAGTTGACATTTGTTGAAAAGAAGATGTCGCCTCGATTACAGAAGAGACAGTTTTAGAAACATCATCTTTGAAAAGTTCTTGAGATGTCACAATTAAATCGCTCAACCCCTCAAAAACATCATCGCCATCTTGTTTTTTGGAGCTTGCTTTCTTAACTCCTTCACTAGTAGATCGAGGGGGTTCTTCCTCTTCAGTAACTGGGGCAAGTACAGACTTGTCAGATGGCCCCACAACATCTTTCGAAATTGAACACTTAACTAGTGAAGTTTCTATAGAGGTTCCTCCCTGCAAGTGCCTTTAGTGGAGACTGGGGCATCAGGAGTGCTCGTTGGAGAATCAGGAACCTCCGTTGGAACTTCATGTATTTGAGTGGAACGAGAAGGATGTAGAAGCTCAAACTGATGAAGAAGTTCTTCTGTCAATAGAAATTTTGCGCTTCTTTCTTCAGCGGCCACAGTGCTTAGCCTTTCAAAAACTGACTTATGGCTGGAATCTCTAGATGGAGGAGGAAGTGCTGGAAAATTAAGGAATGGAATCAGCATCTAGCAATACGAACCAGGTAAAACTAAGAATGAAATTAAAGAGAAAAAAGATCTCACTTCCTACTCTCCAGTCTGCGTAAAATTCTGCGCGGCAACGAATGTAGAAGTATTGATTCAGGAATCCATGTGCACTCTCCGGCAAATCCAAAATAAGTTTGCGGTTCCTCGCACCTCTTACAAGTACAATTGAAGGATGGTCCTTGTTCTTCGCAAAAGTGCACAAGTAACAGATTTCCTCAAAACTTGGAAGACGATCAAGAGTCCTCCTGAACAGAACACACAATCCCATCAGAATAGCATAGCCATTGGGGTGCAGCTGAAAAGGAGAGATCGTCAGTCGAAGTAGGATTTGCCAGAGAAATTCATTAAAAGGAGGAATTGCTCCACTCAAGCACATTTGTCGATTAATGGCAACAAAACCGTAAGGTGGTCTATCAGCAGAGTCATTTGGTCCAGGGAGTAAAACTTCTACCTCGGCAATGCCAAATTGAACGCATAATTGATTAAGCGCCCGCTGTTTCAAAAGGGTAGGAGTTCTTTCCGGAGGATTCTCTAGTGGAATAGCAATCGGGAAAACCCCTTCAGCGTGTTCTATCATCTCTTCTTGTTGAGACATCATTCTACATAAGCGACTGGATGTTCAGATGAGAAGGTGCACGTTTCCTAAAAAGTGTGAAGTGTTGTGCAGAACTTTAAAAAAAAAAGAGGAAAGCAAACATAACTGAAGTTAAACTAGTTGACAATTAGTCGACTATGAGATTTCAGGACTTGTTAATATAAAGCTCAAGTGAAGTGTTAATGCGAACGAATCAACTTTAACTGGATGTTTTAGTTTTGCTTTAACACTTCACTTGAATTCATTGGTTCACAGCATTTCGTTCACACAATTCATTTAAGTTAATTACTCTTTATCGACTAATCTGTCATTCGATGTGGGCAGTCAATGGCAGTATATTCGTCCCAGTTTTCTGCAAATATTATGTTTAACAGGTTATTAGCATTAGAGATAATCTGCAAGGAAGTACAACAAAATCCAGGTTCAAACAGTTCAATCAAAGTTGTCTCAAAATGTCACAAGTCCTAGGTCGTCCGGCGACCTAGCATAGGTCGGAATCTTCTTAGGTCGCGCTATGCAAAGTAAAGGATAAGGCATTTCAATCTCGTCATAGTGTTAGCTCGGCCGCGACCTAGAGTCTATGTCGCAAGAAAGTTAGGTCGTGCGGTTCCTAGCTCGAGTAACTCTTAGCTCATGAAAAGTCTTAGGTCGCGCAAATATTAGGTCGTTCAGCGACCTAGTATGGGTCGAAACTATTCCTTAGGTCGCAAGGGTTCTTAGATCACGAATTATCTTAAGTTGCTCAAATTCACTAGGTCGCTAGCTTCCTCTCCATGCAATGCTTCACCGGACCTGTTAACCCGCTATCAACTACACCGAAATCCATCATCCTATTCGTGAAGTTCATCGTCTTTTCACACCACCAAACCATTCGAAAACCGATTCAAAGTATCTCCGATCTATCATAAATCTAACTCACTACTGTGCGTTCGTGAATCGCAACAACCACAATGACCAGTGACGATCAAAAATCGATCACAACGCAACTCAAAGTGTAGCGTGACACGCAAAATCGATTTGAGGTTCAGAGGTTGGAGTTCGTGGTTCGATGGTGATAATGGAATGAATAAAGCTCGAAGATGCTTACGTAATTTGATAGCAAGAATGAATTGATGAATGATTTGGTTGAATTCGTCTTTAAAATCGCAGAATTCTGTTAATGGCAGAGCAAGAAATTGAAGCAGTTAGGTAATGGAGAAGAAACGACCTAGCAATTTATATGGAGCTGAAAGAAGAAGGCAAGTAGACACGCGAGTTAGCGTATGTTTTAGGTCGCTTACGACCTAGCAAAGTTAAGTCGAAGCACACGACCTATGACATAGGCCTGTACTTCGAGGGGCAAATGTTAACTCCTATTTCTACCACGACCTAAAACTACGCGACCTATAACTCAGCAGCCCAACGACCTAAGAGTACCTGGCGACTTAATGGTCTCAACGACCTAACGGCATAATTGTATTAACGACCTAACTCCATGAAGCAGTTATGCGACCTAAAGACTTAAGCATTGTCACGACCTACGACCTATGGGGAGTAGCGACTTAATTCCTGAAGATATGGAGCGACCTATCAAGCTTTGCGACCTAACAGAGAGCTGCGACCTAAAGGAGGCCACGACCTACCAAGCTTCACGACCTAACCAGATAAGCAAGCAAGCAACCTAAAGACTTTATGCGACCTAACTGTCCACCGACCTATGAAGTTCCGCGACCTAAGGAAGACCGCGACCTATAGAATTCACACGACCTAGCGGAGTGCTTCGACCTAAGGAAGGACGCGACCTAAGGGATTCAGCGACCTAAGATCAGCTATGGCTACAGGAAAGTACTCACGACCTAGGGTAGGTCGCTAACGACCTAAACACGTAAATAAAGAGGCCGCCTCTACTATGCCGCTGAGTGTTAGGTCGCGCACGACCTAGAACTTGTTGAAAAAAGCATGCGCCTACTCATGAAAAAGGAAAACCGGAGCTTCATAGGTCGGAGACGACCTACGACCTTACTTAGGTCGGTCACGACCTACGACCTAAGTTCGAGCAAAGCCTATAAATACACCCCTAATTCCAACTAGAAAAGAACTTTTTTTTGGGCTCACTCTCTTCAAGCGCCGATACTCTGCTGCATTCCGAATCAATCTAACACTTGAAGCTCTCAAGACACTAAGAACGCTACAAACAACTTCAAGAAGAGATCACATACATCCAACATGTATTCGAAAACTCTCATCTTCATCGAAGTTTAGGCTACTTGTTCTAAGTCTCTTGTAATTCAAAGTGTATTGTACTTGGGAAGAATTGTATCAGCTTGTAACGAGATCATTAATAAAAGTATTAAAGTGGACGTAGGCTATACCCTTAAGCCGAACCACTATAAAATTGTTGTTGTTTACTGCTTTTTTGCTATTATCTGCTCGTAATCTGTTCCCGAGCTATCGGGTGGTGCTTTCACAACTACAACTCATACACCAGGGTGTTAGCGTTCAAATTTTAGCGTTCAATCTTCCGGAGTTAGATTCGGGTAAAAAACTTACGAGACCCGATTGAGATTCGGGTTGTCCTTTTTGGGCATTAATCTATCCGTTGACGGCTGAAAGCGGTCAAAGCCGTAGAACTCATCGAGGCCTTCGTTTTGACAGGTTATGGCTCCCGTAACTCTTAACGAGCCAGAAGTTATGGCCGTCCGAATAATCGATATCTACGGGGTGCAACATCCACGGTGCAAGGTGCAACATCCGTCCGACAAGGCGAAACAGTGCCGTACGACTTTTAGAAATGCGTGCATTGATTTGAAACAGAACAGTACCATGTAGCACTACTCTTCAGCGATGGACAATCGAAAACCAGCCACCGTAATCCCGTTTTGCCGTAAAAATCCACGTATCGAAAAAACAAAGGGTAAAAAACTTACGAGACCCGATTGAGATTCGGGTTATCCTTTTTGGGCATTAGTCTATCCGTTACCAGCTGAAAGCTGTCAAAGCCATAGAATTCATCGAGGCCTTTGTTTTGATAGGTTATGGCTCCCGTAACTCTAAACGAGCCAGAAGTTATGGCCGTCCGAATAATCGATATCTACAGGGTGCAACATCCACGGTGCAAGGTGCAACATCCGTCCGACATGGCGAAACAGTGTCGTACGACTTTTAGAAATGCGTGCATGGATTTGAAACGGAACAGTACCATGGCGCACCACTCTCCAGCGATGGGAAGTCGAAGACGGGCCACGATAATCCCGTTTTATCGTATAAATCCACGTGTCGAAAAAACGAAGGGTAAAAAACTTACGAGACCCGATTGGGATTCGGGTTTTCCTTTTTTGGCATTAGTCTATCCGTTGATGGCTGAAAGCTGTCAAAACCGTAGAACTCATCGAGGCCTTCGTTTTGACAGGTTATGGCTCCCGTAACTCTAAACGAGCCAGAAGTTATGGCCGTCCGAATAATCGATATCTACAGGGTGCAACATCCACGGTGCAAGGTGCAACATCCGTCCGAAATGGCGAAACAGTGCCGTACGGCCTTTTAGAAATGCGTGCATGGATTTGAAACAGAACAGTACCAGTTGCACCACACTCCAGCGATGGGAAGTCGAAGACGGGCCACCGTAATCCCGTTTTACCGTAAAAATCCAAGTGTCGAAAAAACGAAGGGTAAAAAACTTACGAGACCCGATTGAGATTCGGGTTGCCCTTTTTGGGCATTAATCTATCCGTTGACGGCTGAAAGCTATCAAAGCCGTAGAACTCATCGAGGCCATCGTTTTGATAGGTTATGGCTCCCGTAACTTTAAACGAGCCAGAAGTTATGGCCGTCCGAATAATCGATATCTACAGGGTGCAACATCCACGGTGCAAGGTGCAACATCCGTCCGTAATGGCGAAACAGTGCCGTACGACTTTTAGAAATGCGTGCATGGATTTGAAACGGAACAGTACCATGGCGCACCACTCTCCAGCGATGGGAAGTCGAAGACGGGCCACGGTAATCCCGTTTTACCGTAAAAATCCATTGTCGAAAAAATGAAGGGTAAAAAACTTACGGGACCCGATTGAGATTCGGGTTGTCCTTTTTGGGCATTAATCTATCCGTTGAGGCTGAAAGCTGTCAAAGCCGTAGAACTCATCGAGGCCTTCGTTTTGACAGGTTATGGCTCCCGTAACTCTAAACGAGCCAGAAGTTATGGCCGTCCGAATAATCGATATCTACAGGGTGCAACATCCACGGTGCAAGGTGCAACATCCGTCCGAAATGGAGAAACAGTGCCGTACGGCCTTTTAGAAATGCGTGCATGGATTTGAAACGGAACAGTACCATGTTGCACCACACTCCAGCGATGGGAAGTCGAAGACGGGCCACCGTAATCCCGTTTTACCGTAAAAATCCAAGTGTCGAAAAAACGAAGGGTAAAAAACTTACGAGACCCGATTGAGATTCGGGTTGCCCTTTTTGGGCATTAATCTATCCGTTGACGGCTGAAAGCTATCAAACCCGTAGAACTCATCGAGGCCTTCATTTTGATAGGTTATGGCGCCCGTAACTTTAAACGAGCCAGAAGTTATGGCCGTCCGAATAATCGATATCTACAGGGTGCAACATCCACGGTGCAAGGTGCAACATCCGTCCTAATGGCGAAACAGTGCCGTACGACTTTTAGAAATGCGTGCATGGATTTGAAACGGAACAGTACCATGGTGCACCACTCTCCAGCGATGGGAAGTCGAAGACGGGCCACGGTAATCCCGTTTTACCGTAAAAATCCATGTGTCGAAAAAACGAAGGGTAAAAAACTTACGGGACCCGATTGAGATTCGGGTTGTCCTTTTTGGGCATTAATCTATCCGTTGAGGCTGAAACCTGTCAAAGCCGTAGAACTCATCGAGGCCTTCGTTTTGACAGGTTATGGCTCCCGTAACTCTAAAAAAGCCAGAAGTTATGGCCGTCCGAATAATCGATATCTACAGGGTGCAACATCCACGGTGCAAGGTGCAACATTCGTCCGAAATAGAGAAACAGTGCCGTATGACTTTTAGAAATGCGTGCATGGATTTGAAACGGAACACTACCATGGTGCACCACTCTCCAGCGATGGGAAGTCGAAGACGGGCCACCGTAATCCCGTTTTACCATAAAAATCCACGTATCGAAAAAACGAAGGGTAAAAAACTTACAAGACCCGATTGAGATTCGGGTTGTCCTTTTTGGGCATTAATCTATCCGTTGACGGCTGAAAGTGGTCAAAGCCGTAGAACTCATCGAGGCCTTTGTTTTGACAGGTTATGGCTCCCGTAACTCTTAACGAGCCAGAAGTTATGGTCGTCCGAATAATCGATATCTACAGGGTGCAACATCCACGGTGCAAGGTGCAACATCCGTCCGACATGGCGAAACAGTGCCGTACGACTTTTAGAAATGCGTGCATGGATTTGAAACAGAACAGTACCATGGTGCACCACTCTCCAGCGATGGAAAATCGAAAACCAGCCACCGTAATCCCGTTTTTCCGTAAAAATCCACGTGTCGAAAAAACAAAGGGTAAAAAACTTACGAGACCCGATTGAGATTCGGGTTGTCCTTTTTGGGCATTAGTCTATCCGTTACCAGCTGAAAGCAGTCAAAGCCGTAGAATTCATCGGGGCCTTTGTTTTGATGGGTAATGGCTCCCGTAACTCTAAACGAGCAAGAAGTTATGGCCGTCCGAATAATCGATATCTACAGGGTGCAACATCCATGGTGCAAGGTGCAACATCCGTCCAAAATGGCGAAACTATGCCGTATGACTTTTAGAAATGCGTGCATGGATTTGAAACGGAACAGTACCATGGTGCACCACTCTCCAGCGATGGGAAGTCGAAGACGGGCCACGATAATCCCGTTTTACCGTAAAAATCCACGTGTCGAAAAAACGAAGGATAAAAAAAACTTACGAGACCCGATTGAGATTCGGGTTTTCCTTTTTTGGCATTAATCTATCCGTTGACGGCTGAAAGCTTTCAAAACCGTAGAACTCATCGAGGCCTTCGTTTTGACAGGTTACGGCTCCCGTAACTCTAAACGAGCCAGAAGTTATGGCCGTCCGAATAATCGATATCTACAGGGTGCAACATCCACGGTGCAAGGTGCAACATCCGTCCGAAATGGTGAAACAGTGCCGTACGGCCTTTTAGAAATGCGTGCATGGATTTGAAACGGAACAGTACCATGGTGCACCACACTCTAGCGATGGGAAGTCGAAGACGGGCCACCGTAATACCGTTTTACCGTAAAAATCCAAGTGTCGAAAAAACGAAGGGTAAAAAACTTACGAGACCTGATTGAGATTCGGGTTGTCCTTTTTAAGCATTAATCTATCCGTCGATGGCTGAAAGCAGTCAAAGCCGTATAACTCATCGAGTCCTTCGTTTTGACAGGTTATGGCTCCCGTAACTCTTAACGAGCCAGAAGTTATGGCCGTCCGAATAAGCGATATCTACAGGGTGCAACATCCACGGTGCAAGGTACAACATCCGTCCGACATGGAGAAACAGTGCCGTACGACTTTTAGAAATGCATGCATGGATTTGAAACGGAACAGTACCATGGTGCACCACTCTCCAGCAATGGTAAATCGAAGACCAGCCATCGTGATCCCGTTTTGCCGTAAAAATCCACGTGTCGAAAAAACGAAGGGTAAAAAATTACGACACCCGATCGAGATTCGGGTTGTCCTTTTTGGGCATTAGTCTATCCGTTACCGGCTGAAAGCTGTGAAAGCCGTAAAACTCATCGAGGCCTTCGTTTTGATAGGTTTTGGCTCCCGTAATTCTAAACGAGCCAGAAGTTATGCCCGTCCGAATAATCGATATCTACAGGGTGCAACATCCACGGTGCAAGGTGCAACATCCATCCGAAATGGCGAAACTGTGTTGTACGACTTTTAGAAATGCGTGCATGGATTTGAAAAAGAACAGTACCATGGTGCACCACTCTCCAGCGATGGGAAGTCGAAGACGGGCCACCGTAATCCCGTTTTACCGTAAAAATCCACGTGTCGAAAAAACGAAGGGTAAAAAACTTACGAGACCCGATTGAGATTCGGGTTGCCCTTTTTGGGCATTAATCTATCCGTTGATGGCTGAAAGCTATCAAAGCCGTAGAACTCATCGAGGCCTTCGTTTTGATAGGTTATGGCTCCCGTAACTTTAAACGAGCCAGAAGTTATGGCCGTCCGAATAGTCGATATCTACAGGGTGCAACATCCACGGTGCAAGGTGCAACATCCGTCCGTAATGGCGAAACAGTGCTGTACGACTTTTAGAAATGTGTGCATGGATTTGAAACGGAACAGTACCATGGTGCACCACTCTCCAGCGATGGGAAGTCGAAGACGGGCCACGGTTATCCCGTTTTACCGTAAAAATCCATGTGTCGAAAAAACGAAGGGTAAAAAACTTACGGGACCCGATTGAGATTCGGGTTGTCCTTTTTGGGCATTAATCTATCCGTTGACGGCTGAAAGCTGTTAAAGCCGCAGAACTCATCGATGCCTTCGTTTTGACAGGTTATGGCTCCCGTAACTCTAAACGAGCCAGAAGTTATGGCCATCCGAATAATCGATATCTACATGGTGCGACATCCACGGTGCAAGGTGCAACATTCGTCCAAAATGGAGAAACAGTGCCGTATGACTTTTAGAAATGCGTGCATGGATTTGGAACGGAACAATACCATGGTGCACCACTCTCCAGCGATGGGAAATCGAAGACGGGCCATCGTAATCCCGTTTTACCGTAAAAATCCACGTGTCGAAAAAACGAAGGGTAAAAAACTTACGAGACCCGATTGAGATTCGGGTTGTCCTTTTTGGGCATTAATCTATCCGTTGACGGCTGAAAGCGGTCAAAGACGTAGAACTCATCGAGGCCTTCGTTTTGACAGGTTATGGCTCCCGTAACTCTTAACGAGCCAGAAGTTATGGCCGTCCGAATAATCGATATCTACAGGGTGCAACATCCACGGTGCAAGGTGCAACATCCATCCGACATGGCGAAACAGTGCCGTACGACTTTTAGAAATGCGTGCATGGATTTGAAACAGAACAGTACCATGGTGCACCACTCTCCAGCGATGGAAAATCGAAAACCAGCCACCGTAATCCCGTTTTGCCGTAAAAATCCACGTGTCGAAAAAACAAAGGGTAAAAAACTTACGAGACCCGATTAAGATTCGGGTTGTCCTTTTTGGGCATTAGTCTATCCGTTACCAGCTGAAAGCTGTCAAAGCCGTAGAATTCATCGAGGCCTTTGTTTTGATAGGTTATGGCTCCCGTAACTCTAAACGAGCCAGAAGTTATGGCCGTCCGAATAATCGATATCTACAGGGTGCAACATCCACGGTGCAAGGTGCAACATCCGTCCGAAATGGCGAAACTATGCCGTATGACTTTTAGAAATGCGTGCATGGATGTCAAACGGAACAGTACCATGGTGCACCACTCTCCAGCGATGGGAAGTCGAAGACGGGCCACGATAATCCCGTTTTACCGTAAAAATCCACGTGTCGAAAAAACGAAGGGTAAATAATTTACGAGACCCGATTGAGATTCGGGTTGTCCTTTTTGGGAATTAATCTATCCGTTGACGGCTGAAAGCTGTCAAAGCCGTAGAACTCATCGAGGCCTTTGTTTTGATAGGTTATGGCTCCCGTAACTCTAAACGAGCCAGAATTTATGCCCGTCCGAATAATCGATATCTACAAGGTGCAACATCCACGGTGCAATGTGCAACATCCGTCCGAAATGGCGAAACAGTGTCGTACGACTTTTAGAAATGCGTGCATGGATTTGAAATGGAACAATACAATGGCGTACCACTCTTCAGAGATAGGAAGTCGAAGACGGGCCACGGTAATCCCGTTTTACCGTAAAAATCCGCGTGTCGAACAAACGAAGGTTAAAAAAGTTACGAGACCCGATTGAGATTCGGGTTGTCCTTTTTGCGCATTAATCTATCCGTTGATGGCTGAAAGCTGTCAAATCCGTAGAAATCATCGAGGCGTTCGTTTTGACAGGTTATGGCTCCCGTAACTCTTAACGAGCCAGAAGTTATGGCCGTCCGAATAATCGATATCTACAGGGTGCAACATCCACGGTGCAAGGTGCAACATCCGTCCGACATGGCGAAACAGTGCCGTACGACTTTTAGAAATGCGTGCATGGATTTGAAACGGACCATGGTGCACCACTCTCCAGCGATGGTAAATCGAAGCCCAGCCACCGTAATCCCGTTTTGCCGTAAAAATCCACGTGTCGAAAAAACGAAGGGTAAAAAAGTTACGAGACCCGATTGAGATTCGGGTTGTCCTTTTTGCGCATTAATCTATCCGTTGATGGCTGAAAGCTGTCAAAGTCGTAGAACTCATTGAGGCCTTCATTTTGACAAGTTATGGCTCCCGTAACTCTAAACGAGCCAGAAGTTATGGCCGTCCGAATAATCGATATCTACAGGGTGCAACATCCACGGTGCAAGGTGCAACATCCGTCCGAAATGGCGAAACAGTGTCGTACGACTTTAAGAAATGCATGCATGGATTTGAAACGGAGCAGTACCATGGTGCACCACTCTTCAGCGATGGGAAGTCGAAGACGGGCCACGGTAATCCCGTTTTACCGTAAAAATCCACGTGTCGAAAAAACGAAGGGTAAAAAACTCACGAGACCGGATTGAGATTCGGGTTGTCCTTTTTGGGCATTAATCTATCCGTTGACGGCTGAAAGCGGTCAAAACCGTAGAACTCATCGAGGCCTTCGTTTTGACAGGTTATGGCTCCCGTAACTCTAAACGAGCAAGAAGTTATGGCCGTCCAAATAATCGATATCTACAGGGTGCAACATCCACGGTGCAAGGTGCAACATCCGTCCGAAATGGCGAAACTGTGTCGTACGATCTTTAGAAATGCGTGCTTGGATTTGAAACAGAACAGTACCATGGTGCACCACTCTCTAGCGAAGGTAAATCGAAGACCAGCCACCGTAATCCCGTTTTTCCGTAAAAATCCACGTGTCAAAAAAACGAAGGGTAAAAAACTTACGAGACCCGACTGAGATTCGGTTTGTCCTTTTTGGGCATTAACCTATCCGTTGACGGCTGAAAGCTATCAAAACCGTTGAACTCATCGTGTCCTTCGTTTTGACAGGTTATGGCTCCCGTAACTCTAAACGAGGCAGAAGTTATGGCCGTCCGAATAATCGATATCTACAGGGTGCAACATCCACGGTGCAAGGTGCAAAATCCGTCCGACATGGCGAAACAGTGCCGTACGACTTTTAGAAATGCGTGCATGGATTTGAAACGGAACAGTACCATGGTGCACCACTCTCCAGCGATGGGAAGTCGAAGACGGGCCACGGTAATCCCGTTTTACCGTAAAAATCCACGTGTCGAAAAAACGAAGGGTAAAAAACTTACGAGACCCGATTGAGATTCGGGTTGTCCTTTTTGGGCATTAATCTATCCGATGACGGCTGAAAGCTGTCAAAGCCGTAGAACTCATCGAGGCCTTCGTTTTGACAGGTTATGGCTCCCGTAACTCTAAACGAGCCAGAAGTTATGGCCGTCCGAATAATAGATATCTACAGGGTGCAACATCCACGGTGCAAGGTGCAACATCCGTCCGACATGGCGAAACAGTGCCGTACGACTTTTAGAAATGCGTGCATAGATTTGAAACGTACCATAGTGCACCACTCTCCAGCGATGGTAAATCGAAGCCCAGCCACTGTAATCCCGTTTTGCCGTAAAAATCCACGTGTCGAAAAAACGAAGGGTAAAAAAGTTACGTGACCCGATTGAGATTCGTGTTGTCCTTTTTGCGCATTAATCTATCCGTTGATGGCTGAAAGCTGTCAAAGCCGTAGAACTCATCGAGGCCTTCGTTTTGACAGGTTATGGCTCCCGCAACTCTTAACGAGCCAGAAGTTATGGCCGTTCGAATAATCGATATCTACAGGGTGCAACATCCACGGTGCAAGGTGCAACATCCGTCCGAAATGGCGAAACAGTGTCGTACGACTTTTAGAAATGCATGCATGGATTTGAAACGGAACAGTACCATGGTGCACCACTCTTCAGCGATGGGAAGTCGAAGATGGGCCACGGTAATCTCGTTTTACCGTAAAAATCCACGTGTCGAAAAAACGAAGGGTAAAATACTTACGAGACCCAATTGAGATTCGGGTTGTCCTTTTTGGGCATTAATCTATCCGTTGACGGCTGAAAGCGGTCAAAACCGTAGAACTCATCGAGGCCTTCGTTTTGACAGGTTATGGCTCCCGTAACTCTAAACGAGCAAGAAGTTATGGTCGTCCGAATAATCGATATCCACAGGGTGCAACATCCACGGTGCAAGGTGCAACATCCGTCCGAAATGGCGAAACTGTGTCGTACGACCTTTAGAAATGCGTGCTTGGATTTGAAACAGAACAGTACCATGGTACACCACTCTCTAGCGATGGTAAATCGAAGACCAGCCACCGTAATCCCCTTTTTCCGTAAAAATCCACATGTCGAAAAAACGAAACGTAAAAAACTTACGAGACCCGATTGAGATTCGGTTTGTCCTTTTTGGGCATTAATCTATCCGATGACGGCTGAAAGCTGTCAAAGCCGTAGAACTCATCGAGGCCTTCGTTTTGACAGGTTATGGCTCCCGTAACTCTAAACGAGGCAGAAGTTATAGCCGTCCGAATAATCGATATCTACAGGGTGCAACATCCACGGTGCAAGGTGCAACATCCGTCCGACAGGGCGAAACAGTGCTGTACGACTTTTAGAAATGCGTGCATGGATTTGAAATGGAACAGTACCATGGTGCACCACTCTCCAGCGATGGGAAGTCGAAGACGGGCCACGGGAATCCCGTTTTACTGTAAAAATCCACGTGTCGAAAAAACGAAGGGTAAAAAACTTACGAGGCCCGATTGAGATTCGGGTTGTCCTTTTTGGGCATTAATCTATCCGTTGACGGCTGAAAGCTGTCAAAGCCGTAGAACTCATCGAGGCCTTCGTTTTGACAGGTTATGGCTCCCGTAACTCTAAACGAGCCAGAAGTTATGGCCGTCCGAATAATAGATATCTACAGGGTGCAACATCCACGGTGCAAGGTGCAACATCCGTCCGAAATGGAGAAACAGTGCCGTACGACCTTTAGAAAAGCGTGCATGGATTTGAAACGTAACAGTACCATGGTGCACCACTCTCCAGTGATGGTAAATCGGCGGGTTGTCCTTTTTGGGCATTAATCTATCCATTGACGACTGAAAGCTGTCAAAGCCGTAGAACTCATCGAGGCCTTCGTTTTGACAGGTTATGGCTCCCGTAACTCTAAACGAGCCAGAAGTTATGGCCGTCCGAATAATCGATATCTACAGGGTGCAACATCCACGGTGCATGGTGCAACATCCGTCCGACATGGCGAAACAGTGCCGTACGACTTTTAGAAATGCGTGCATGGATTTGAAACGGAACAGTACCATGGTGCACCACTCTCCAGTGATGGTAAATCGGCGGGTTGTCCTTTTTGGGCATTAATCTATCCATTGACGACTGAAAGCTGTCAAAGCCGTAGAACTCATCGAGGCCTTCGTTTTGACAGGTTATGGCTCCCGTAACTCTAAACGAGCCAGAAGTTATGGCCGTCCGAATAATCGATATCTACAGGGTGCAACATCCACGGTGCATGGTGCAACATCCGTCCGAAATAGTGAAACAGTGCCGTACGACTTTTAGAAATGCGGGGATGGATTTGAAACGGAACAATACCATGGTGAACCACTCTCCAGCGATGGGAAGTCGAAGACGCGCCACGGTAATCCCGTTTTAAATTAAAAATCCGCATGTCGAAAAAACGAAGGGTAAAAAACTTACGAGACCCGATTGAGATTCGTGTTGTCCTTTTTGGGCATTAATCTATCCGTTGACGGCTGAAAGTTGTCAAAGCCATAGAACTCATCGAGGCCTTCGTTTTGACAGGTTATGGCTCCCCTAACTCTAAACGAGCCAGAAGTTATGGCCGTTTGAATAATTGATATCTACCGGGTGCAACATCCACAGTGCAAGGTGCAACATCCGTCCGAAATAGCGAAACAGTGCCGTACGACTTTTAGAATTGCGTGCATGGATTTGAAACGGAACAGTACCATGGTCCACCACTCTCCAGCGATGGTAAATCGAAGACCAGCCACCGTAATCCCGTTTTACCGTAAAATTCCACGTGTCGTAAAAACGGAGGGTAAAAAACTTACGAGACCCGATAGAGATTCGGTTTGTCCTTTTTAGGCATTAGTCTATCCGTTACCGGCTGAAAGCTGTGAAAACCGTAGAACTCATCGAGGCCTCCGTTTTGATAGGTTATGGCTCCCGTAACTCTAAACGAGCAAGAAGTTATGGCCGTCCGAATAATCGATATCTACAGGGTGCGACATCCACGGTGCAAGGTGCAACATCCGTCCGAAATGGAGAAACTGTGTCGTACGACTTTTAGAAATGCGTGCATGGATTTGAAACGGAACAGTACCATGGTGTACGACTCTCCAGCGATGGGAAGTCGAAGACGGGCTACCGTAATCCCGTTTTACCGTAAAAATCCACGTGTCGAAAAAACGAAGGGTAAAAAACTTACGAGACCCGATTGAGATTCGGGTTGTCCTTTTTGTGCATTAATCTATCTGTTACCAGCTGAAAGCAGTCAAAGCCGTAGAACTCATCGAGGCCTTCGTTTTGATAGGTTATGGCTCCCGTAACTTTAAACGAGCCAGAAGTTATGGCCGTCCGAATAATCGATATCTACAGGGTGCAACATCCACGGTGCAAGGTGCAACATCCGTCCGAAATGGCGAAACAGTGTCGTACGACTTTTAGAAATGCGTGCATGGATTTGAAACGGAACAATACCATGGTGCACCACTCTTCAGCGATGGGAAGTCGAAGACGGGCCGCGGTAATCCCGTTTTACCGTAAAAATCCACGTGTCGAAAAAACGAAGGGTAAAAAACTTACGAGACCCGATTGAGATTCGGGTTGTCCTTTTTGGGCATTAATCTATCCGTTGACGGCTGAAAGCTGTCAAAACCGTAGAACTCATCGAGGCCTTCGTTTTGACAGGTTATGGCTCCCGTAACTCTTAACGAACCAGAAGTTATGGCCGTCCGAATAATCGATATCTACAGGGTGCAACATCCACGGTGCAAGGTGCAACATCCGTCCGACATGGCGAAACAGTGCCGTACGACTTTTAGAAATGCGTGCATGGATTTGAAACGGAACAGTACCATGGTGCACCACTCTCCAGTGATGGTAAATCGGCGGGTTGTCCTTTTTGGGCATTAATCTATCCGTTGACGACTGAAAGCTGTCAAAGCCGTAGAACTCATCGAGGCCTTCGTTTTGACAGGTTATGGCTCCCGTAACTCTAAACGAGCCAGAATTTATGGCCGTCCGAATAATCGATATCTACAGGGTGCAACATCCACGGTGCATGGTGCAACATCCGTCCGAAATAGTGAAACAGTGCCGTACGACTTTTAGAAATGCGGGGATGGATTTGAAACGGAACAATACCATGGTGCACCACTCTCCAGCGATGGGAAGTCGATGACGGGCCACGGTAATCCCGTTTTAAATTAAAAATCCGCATGTCGAAAAACGAAGGGTAAAAAACTTACGAGACCCGATTGAGATTCGTGTTGTCCTTTTTGGGCATTAATCTATCCGTTGACGGCTGAAAGTTGTCAAAGCCATAGAACTCGTCGAGGCCTTCGTTTTGACAGGTTATGGCTCCCCTAACTCTAAACGAGCCAGAAGTTATGGCCGTTTGAATAATTGATATCTACAGGGTGCAACATCCACGGTGCAAGGTGCAACATCCGTCCGAAATGGCGAAACAGTGCCGTACGACTTTTAGAAATGCGTGCATGGATTTGAAACGGAACAGTACCATGGTGCACCACTCTCCAGCGATGGTAAATCGAAGACCAGCCACCGTAATCCCGTTTTACCGTAAAATTCCACGTGTCGAAAAAACGATGGGTAAAAAACTTACGAGACCCGATAGAGATTCGGGCTGTCCTTTTTGGGCATTAATCTATCCGTTGACGAATGAAAGCTTTCAAAGTCGTAGAACTCATCGAGGCCTTCGTTTTGGCAGGTTATGGCCCCCGTAACTCTAAACGAGCCAGAAGTTATGGCCGTTCGAATAATCGATATCTACAGGGTGCAACATCCACAGTGCAAGGTGCAACATCCGTCCGAAATGGAGAAACAGTGCCGTACGACTTTTAGAAATGCGTGCATGAATTTGAAATGGAACAGTACCTTGGTGCACCACTCTCCAGCAATGGTAAATCGAAGACCAGCCACCGTATTCCTGTTTTACCGTAAAAATCCACGTGTCGAAAAAACGAAGGGTAAAAAACTTACGAGACCCGATTGAGATTCGGGTTGTCCTTATTGAGCATTAATCTATCCGTTGACGATTGAAAGCTGTCAAAGCCGTAGAACTCATCGACGCCTTTGTTTTGACAGGTTATGGCTCCCGTAACTCTAAACGAGCCAGAAGTTATGGTTGTCCGAATAATCGATATCTACAGGGTGCAACATCCACGGTGCAAGGTGCAACATCCACGGTGCAAGGTGCAACAGTGCCGTACGACTTTTAGAAATGCGTGCATTGATTTGAAACGGAACAGTACCATGGTGCACCACTCTCCAGCGATGGTAAATCGAAGGCCACCCACGGTAATCCTGTTTTACCGTAAAAATCCACGTGTCGAAAAAACGAAGGGTAAAAAACTTACGAGACCCGATTGAGATTCGGGTTGTCCTTTTTGGGCATTAGTCTATCCGTTGACTGCTGAAAGCTGTCAAAACCGTATAACTCATCGAGGCCTTCGTTTTGACAGGTTATGGCTCCCGTAACTCTATACGAGCCAGAAGTTATGGCCGTTTGAATAATCGATATCTACAGGGTGCAACATCCACGGTGCATGGTGCAACATCCGTCCGAAATTGGGAAACAGTGCCGTACGACTTTTAAAAATACGTGCATGGATTTAAAACGGAATAGTACCATAGTGCACCACTCTCCAGCGATGGAAAGTCGAAGACGGGCCACGGTAATCCGTTTTACCATAAAAATCCACGTGTCGAAAAAACGAAAGGTAAAAAACTTACGAGACCCGATTGAGATTCGGGTTATCCTTTTTGGGCATTAATCTATCCGTTGACGGCTGAAAGCGGTCAAAGACGTAGAACTCATCGAGGCCTTCGTTTTGACAGGTTATGGCTCCCGTAACTCTAAACGAGGCAGAAGTTATGGCCGTTTGAATAATCGATATATACAGGGTGCAACATCCACGGTGCAAGGTGCAACATCCGTCCGAAATGGCGAAACAGGGTCGTACGACTTTTAGAAATGCGTGCATGGATTTGAAACGGAACAGTACCATGGTGCACCACTCTCGAGTGATGAGAAGTCGAAGACGGGCCACGGTAATCCCGATTTACCATAAAAATACACGTGTCGAAAAAACGAATGGTAAAAAACTTACGAGACCCGATTGAGATTCGGGTTGTCCTTTTTGGGCATTAATCTATCCGTTGACGACTAAAAGATCAAAGCCGTAGAACTCATCGAGGCCTTCGTTTTGACAGGTTATGGCTCCCGTAACTCTAAACGAGCCAGAAGTTATGGCCGTCCGAATAATCGATATCTACAGGGTGCAACATCCACGGTGCAAGGTGCAACATCCGTCCGAAATGGCGAAACAGTGCCGTACGACTTTTAGAAATGCGTGCATGGATTTGAAACGGAACAGTACCATGGTGCACCACTCTCCAGCGATGGTAAATCGAAGACCGGCCACCGTAATCCCGTTTTGCCGTAAAATTCCACGTGTCGAAAAAACGAAGGGTAAAAAACTTACGAGACCCGATAGAGATTCGGGTTGTCCTTTTTGTGCACTAATCTATCCGTTGACGAATGAAAGCTTTCAAAGCCGTAGATTTCATCGAGGCCTTCGTTTTGGCAGGTTATGGCCCCCGTAACTCTAAACGAGCCAGAAGTTATGGCCGTTCGAATAATCGATATCTACAGGGTGCAACATCCACGGTGCAAGGTGCAACATCCGTCCGAAATGGCGAAACCGTGTCGTACGACTTTTAGAAATGCGTGCATGGATTTGAAATGGAACAGTACCATGGTGCACCACTGTCGAGTGATGGAAAGTCGAAGACGGGCCACGGTAATCCCGATTTACCATAAAAATACACGTGTCGAAAAAACGAATGATAAAAAACTTACGAGACCCGATTGAGATTCGGGTTGTCCTTTTTGGGCATTAATCTATCCATTGACGACTAAAAGATCAACGCCGTAGAAATCATCGAGGCCTTCGTTTTGACAGGTTATGGCTCCCGTAACTCTAAACGAGCCAGAAGTTATGGCCGTCCGAATAATCGATATCTACAGGGTGCAACATTCACGGTGCAAGGTGCAACATCCGTCCGAAGTGGCGAAACAGTGCCGTACGACTTTTAGAAGTGCGTGCATGGATTTGAAACGGAACAGTACCATGGTGCACCACTCTCCAGTGATGGTAAATCGAAGAGCAGCCACCGTAATCCTGTTTTGCCGTAAAAATCCACGTGTCGAAAAAACGAAGCGTAAAAAACTTACGAGACCCGATTGAAATTCCGGTTGTCCTTATTGAGCATTAATCTATCCATTGACGACTGAAAGCTGTCAAAGCCGTAGAACTCATCGAGGCCTTCGTTTTGACAGGTAATGGCTCCCGTAACTCTAAACGAGCCAGAAGTTATGGCCGTCCGAATAATCGATATCTACAGGGTGCAACATCCACGTGCAAGGTGCAACATCCGTCCGAAATGGCGAAACAGTGCCGTACGACTTTTAGAAATGCGTGCATGGATTTGAAATGGAACAGTACCATGGTGCACCACTCTCCAGCTATGGTAAATCGAAGGCCAGCCACGGTAATCCTGTTTTACCGTAAAAATCCACGTGTCGAAAAAACGAAGGGTAAAAAACTTACGAGACCCGATTGAGATTCGGGTTGTCCTTTTTGGGCATTAATCTATCCGTTGACGGCAGAAAGCTATCAAAGGCATAGAACTAATCGAGGCCTTCGTTTTGACAGGTTATGGCTCCCGCAACTCTAAATGAGCCAGAAGTTATGGCCGTCCGAATAATCGATATCTACAGGGTGCAACATCCACGGTGCAAGGTGCAACATCTGTCCGAAATGGAAAAAGAGCGCCGTACGACTTTTACAAATGCGTGCATGGATTTGAAAAGGAACAGTACCTTGGTGCACCACTCTCCAGCGATGGGAAGTCGTAGACGGGCCACGGTAATCCCGTTTTACCGTAAAAATCCGCGTGTCGAAAAAACGAAGGGTAAAAAACTTACGAGACCCGGTTGAGATTCGGGTTGTCCTTTTTGGGCATTAATCTATCCGTTGACGGCTGAAAGCTGTCAAAACAATAGAACTCATCGTGGCCTTAGTTTTGATAGGTTATGGCTCCCGTAACTCTAAACGAGCCAGAAGTTATGGCCGTCCGAATAATCGATATCTACAGGGTGCAACATCCACGGTGCAAGGTGCAACATCCGTCCGAAATGGTGAAACAGTGCCGTACGACTTTTAGAAATGCGTGCATGGATTTGAAACGGAATAGTACCATGGTGTACCACTCTCCAGCGATGGGAAGTCGAAGACAGGCCACGGTAATCCTGTTTTACCGTAAAAATCCACGTGTCGAAAAAACGAAGGGTAAAAAACTTACGAGACCCGATTGAGATTCGGGTTGTCCTTTTTGGGCATTAATCTATTCGTTGACGGCTGAAAGCTGTCAAAGCCGTAGAACACATCGAGGCCTTCGTTTTGACAGGTTATGGCTCCCGTAACTCTAAACGAGCCAGAAGTTATGGCCGTCCGAATAATCGATATCTACAGGGTGCAACATCCACGGTGCAAGGTGCAACATCAGTCCGAAATGGCGAAACAGTGTCGTACGACTTTTGGAAATGCGTGCATGGATTTGAAACGGAACAGTACCATGGTGCACCACTCTCCAGCGATGGTATATCGAAGACCAGCCACCGTAATCCCGTTTTACCGTAAAATTCCACGTGTCGAAAAAACGAAGGGTAAAAAACTTACGAGACCCGATAGAGATTCGGGTTGTCCTTTTTGTGCATTAATCTATTCGTTGATGAATGAAAGCTTTCAAAGCCGTAGATTTCATCGAGGCCTTCGTTTTGGCAGGTTATGGCCCCCGTAACTCAAAACGAGCCAAAAGTTATGGCCGTTCGAATAATCGATATCTACAGGGTGCAACATCCACGGTGCAAGGTGCAACATCCATCCGAAATGGCGAAACAGTGTCGTACGACTTTTAGAAATGCATGCATGGATTTGAAATGGAACAGTACCATGGTGCACCACTCTCCAGCAATGGTAAATCGAAGACCAGCCACCATATTCCTGTTTTACCGTAAAAATCCACGTGTCGAAAAAACGAAGGGTAAAAAACTTACGAGACCCGATTGAGATTCGGGTTGTCCTTATTGAGCATTATTCTATCCGTTGACGATTGAAAGCTGTCAAAGCCGTAGAACTCATCGAGGCCTTTGGTTTGACAGGTTATGGCTCCCGTAACTCTAAACGAGCCAGAAGTTATGGTTGTCCGAATAATCGATATCTACAGGGTGCAACATCCACGGTGCAAGGTGCAACATCCGTCCGAAATGGCAAAACAGTGCCATACGACTTTTAGAAATGCGTGCATGGATTTGAAACGGAACAGTACCATGGTGCACCACTCTCCAGCGATGGGAAATCGAAGGCCACCCACGGTAATCCTGTTTTACCGTAAAAATCCACGTGTCGAAAAAACGAAGGGTAAAAAACTTACGAGACCCGATTGAGATTCGGGTTGTCCTTTTTGGGCATTAGTCTATCCGTTGACGGCTGAAAGCTGTCAAAACCGTAGAACTCATCGAGGCCTTCGTTTTGACAGGTTATGGCTCCCATAACTCTAAAGGAGCCAGAAGTTATGGCCGTTTGAATAATCGATATCTACAGGGTGCAACATCCACGGTGCATGGTGCAACATCCGTCCGAAATTGGGAAACAGTGCCGTACGACTTTTAGAAATGTGTGCATGGATTTAAAACGGAACAGTACCATGGTGCACCACTCTCCAGCGATGGAAAGTCGAAGACGGGCCACGTTAATCCCGTTTTACCGTAAAAATCCACGTGTCGAAAAAACGAAAGGTAAAAAACTTACGAGACCCGATTGAGATTCGGGTTGTCCTTTTTGGGCATTAATCTATCCGTTGACGGCTGAAAGCTGTCAAAGCCATAGAACTCATCGAGGCCTTCATTTTTACAGGTTATGGCTCCCGCAACTCTAAACGAGCTAGAAGTTATGGCCGTCCAAATAATCGATATCTACAGGGTGCAACATTCACGGTGCAAGGTGCAACATCCGTCCGAAGTGGCGAAACAGTGACGTACGACTTTTAGAAATGCGTGCATGGATTTGAAACGGAACAGTAGCATGGTGCACCACTCTTCAGCGATGGGAAGTCGAAGACGGGCCACGGTAATCCCGTTTTACCGTAAAAATCCACGTGTCGAAAAAACGAAGGGTAAAAAACTTACGAGACCCGATTGAGATTCGGGTTGTCCTTTTTGGGAATTAATCTATCCGTTGACGGCTAAAAGCTGTCAAAACCGTAGAACTCATCGAGGCCTTCGTTTTGACAGGTTATGGCTCCCGTAACTCTTAACGAGCCAGAAGTTATGGCCGTTTGAATAATCGATATCTACAGGGTGCAACATCCACGGTGCAAGGTGCAACATCCGTCCGAAATGGCGAAACAGTGTCGTACGACTTTTAGAAATGCATGCATGGATTTGAAACGGAACAGTACCATGGTGCACCACTCTCGAGTGATGGGAAGTCGAAGACGGGCCACGGTAATCCCGATTTACCATAAAAATACACGTGTCGAAAAAACGAATGGTAAAAAACTTACGAGACACGATTGAGATTCGGGTTGTCCTTTTTGGGCATTAATCTATCCGTTGACGACTAAAAGATCAAAGCCGTAGAACTCATCGAGGCCTTCGTTTTGACAGGTTATGGCTCCCGTAACTCTAAACGACCCAGAAGTTATGGCCGTCCGAATAATCGATATCTACAGGGTGCAACATCCACGGTGCAAGGTGCAACATCCGTCCGAAATGGCGAAACAGTGCCGTACGACTTTTAGAAATGCGTGCATGGATTTGAAACGGAACAGTAACATGGTGCACCACTCTCCAGTGATGTTAAATCGAAGAGCAGCCACCGTAATCCTGTTTTACCGTAAAAATCCATGTGTCGAAAAAACGAAGCGTAAAAAACTTACGAGACCCGATTGAGATTCCGTTTGTCCTTATTGAGCATTAATCTATCCGTTGACAACTGAAAGCTGTCAAAGCCGTAGAACTCATCGAGGCCTTCATTTTCACAGGTAATGGCTCCCGTAACTCTAACCGAGCTAGAAGTTATGGCCGTCCGAATAATCGATATCTACAGGGTGCAACATCCACGTGCAAGGTGCAACATCCGTCCGAAATGGCGAAACAGTGCCGTACGACTTTTAGAAATGCGTGCATGGATTTGAAATGGAACAGTACCATGGTGCACCACTCTCCAGCTATGGTAAATCGAAGGCCAGCCACGGTAATCCTGTTTTACCGTAAAAATCCACGTGTCGAAAAAACGAAGGGTAAAAAACTTACGAGACCCGATTGAGATTCGGGTTGTCCTTTTTGGGCATTAATCTATCCGTTGACGGCAGAAAGCTATCAAAGGCGTAGAACTAATCGAGGCCTTCGTTTTGACAGGTTATGGCTCCCGCAACTCTAAATGAGCCAGAAGTTATGGCCGTCCGAATAATCGATATCTACAGGGTGCAACATCCACGGTGCAAGGTGCAACATCTGTCCGAAATGGCAAAAGAGCGCCGTACGACTTTTACAAACGCGTGCATGGATTTGAAAAGGAACAGTACCTTGGTGCACCACTCTCCAGCGATGGGAAGTCGTAGACGGGCCACGGTAATCCCGTTTTACCGTAAAAATCCGCGTGTCGAAAAAACGAAGGGTAAAAAACTTACGAGACCCGGTTGAGATTCGGGTTGTCCTTTTTGGGCATTAATCTATCCGTTGACGGCTGAAAGCTGTCAAAACAATAGAACTCATCGTGGCCTTAGTTTTGATAGGTTATGGCTCCCGTAACTCTAAACGAGCCAGAAGTTATGGCCGTCCGAATAATCGATATCTACAGGGTGCAACATCCACGGTGCAAGGTGCAACATCCGTCCGAAATGGTGAAACAGTGCCGTACGACTTTTAGAAATGCGTGCATGGATTTGAAACGGAATAGTACCATGGTGTACCACTCTCCAGCGATGGGAAGTCGAAGACAGGCCACGGTAATCCTGTTTTACCGTAAAAATCCACGTGTCGAAAAAACGAAGGGTAAAAAACTTACGAGACCCGATTGAGATTCGGGTTGTCCTTTTTGGGCATTAATCTATTCGTTGACGGCTGAAAGCTGTCAAAGCCGTAGAACACATCGAGGCCTTCGTTTTGACAGGTTATGGCTCCCGTAACTCTAAACAAGCCAGAAGTTATGGCCGTCCGAATAATCGATATCTACAGGGTGCAACATCCACGGTGCAAGGTGCAACATCAGTCCGAAATGGCGAAACAGTGTCGTACGACTTTTGGAAATGTGTGCATGGACTTCAAACGGAACAGAACCATGGTGCACCACTCTCCAGCGATGGTAAATCGAAGCCCATCCACGGTAATCCTGTTTTACGGTAAAAATCCATGTGTCGAAAAAACGAAGGGTAAAAAACTTACGAGACCCGATTGAGATTCGGGTTGTCCTTTTTGAGCATTAATCTATCCGATGATGGCTGAAAGCTGTCAAAGCCGTAGAACTCATCGAGGCCTTCGTTTTGACAGGTTATGGCTCCCGTAACTCTAAACGAGCCAGAAGTTATGGCCGTCCGAATAATCGATATCTACAGGGTGCAACATCCACGGTGCAAGGTGCAACATCTGTCCGAAATGGCGAAACAGTGCCGTACGACTTTTAGAAATGCATGCATGGATTTGAAACGGAACAGTACCTTGGTGAACCACTCTCCAGTGATGGTAAATCGAAGACCGGCCACCGTAATCCTGTTTTACCGTAAAAATCCACGTGTCGAAAAAACGAAGGGTAAAAAACTTACGAGACCCGATTGAGATTCGGGTTGTCCTTTTTGGGCATTAATCTATCCGTTGACGGCTGAAAGTTGTCAAAGCCATAGAACTCATCGAGGCCTTCGTTTTGACAGGTTATGGCTCCCCTAACTCTAAACGAGCCAGAAGTTATGGCCGTTTGAATAATTGATATCTACAGGGTGCAACATCCACGGTGCAAGGTGCAACATCAGTCCGAAATGGCGAAACAGTGTCGTACGACTTTTGGAAATGCGTGCATGGATTTGAAACGGAACAGTACCATGGTGCACCACTCTCCAGCGATGGTATATCGAAGACCAGCCACCGTAATCCCGTTTTACCGTAAAATTCCACGTGTCGAAAAAACGAAGGGTAAAAAACTTACGAGACCCGATAGAGATTCGGGTTGTCCTTTTTGTGCATTAATCTATTCGTTGATGAATGAAAGCTTTCAAAGCCGTAGATTTCATCGAGGCCTTCGTTTTGGCAGGTTATGGCCCCCGTAACTCAAAACGAGCCAGAAGTTATGGCCGTTCGAATAATCGATATCTACAGGGTGCAACATCCACGGTGCAAGGTGCAACATCCATCCGAAATGGCGAAACAGTGTCGTACGACTTTTAGAAATGCATGCATGGATTTGAAATGGAACAGTACCATGGTGCACCACTCTCCAGCAATGGTAAATCGAAGACCAGCCACCATATTCCTGTTTTACCGTAAAAATCCACGTGTCGAAAAAACGAAGGGTAAAAAACTTACGAGACCCGATTGAGATTCGGGTTGTCCTTATTGAGCATTATTCTATCCGTTGACGATTGAAAGCTGTCAAAGCCGTAGAACTCATCGAGGCCTTTGGTTTGACAGGTTATGGCTCCCGTAACTCTAAACGAGCCAGAAGTTATGGTTGTCCGAATAATCGATATCTACAGGGTGCAACATCCACGGTGCAAGGTGCAACATCCGTCCGAAATGGCAAAACAGTGCCATACGACTTTTAGAAATGCGTGCATGGATTTGAAACGGAACAGTACCATGGTGCACCACTCTCCAGCGATGGGAAATCGAAGGCCACCCACGGTAATCCTGTTTTACCGTAAAAATCCACGTGTCGAAAAAACGAAGGGTAAAAAACTTACGAGACCCGATTGAGATTCGGGTTGTCCTTTTTGGGCATTAGTCTATCCGTTGACGGCTGAAAGCTGTCAAAACCGTAGAACTCATCGAGGCCTTCGTTTTGACAGGTTATGGCTCCCATAACTCTAAAGGAGCCAGAAGTTATGGCCGTTTGAATAATCGATATCTACAGGGTGCAACATCCACGGTGCATGGTGCAACATCCGTCCGAAATTGGGAAACAGTGCCGTACGACTTTTAGAAATGTGTGCATGGATTTAAAACGGAACAGTACCATGGTGCACCACTCTCCAGCGATGGAAAGTCGAAGACGGGCCACGTTAATCCCGTTTTACCGTAAAAATCCACGTGTCGAAAAAACGAAAGGTAAAAAACTTACGAGACCCGATTGAGATTCGGGTTGTCCTTTTTGGGCATTAATCTATCCGTTGACGGCTGAAAGCTGTCAAAGCCATAGAACTCATCGAGGCCTTCATTTTTACAGGTTATGGCTCCCGCAACTCTAAACGAGCTAGAAGTTATGGCCGTCCAAATAATCGATATCTACAGGGTGCAACATTCACGGTGCAAGGTGCAACATCCGTCCGAAGTGGCGAAACAGTGACGTACGACTTTTAGAAATGCGTGCATGGATTTGAAACGGAACAGTAGCATGGTGCACCACTCTTCAGCGATGGGAAGTCGAAGACGGGCCACGGTAATCCCGTTTTACCGTAAAAATCCACGTGTCGAAAAAACGAAGGGTAAAAAACTTACGAGACCCGATTGAGATTCGGGTTGTCCTTTTTGGGAATTAATCTATCCGTTGACGGCTAAAAGCTGTCAAAACCGTAGAACTCATCGAGGCCTTCGTTTTGACAGGTTATGGCTCCCGTAACTCTTAACGAGCCAGAAGTTATGGCCGTTTGAATAATCGATATCTACAGGGTGCAACATCCACGGTGCAAGGTGCAACATCCGTCCGAAATGGCGAAACAGTGTCGTACGACTTTTAGAAATGCATGCATGGATTTGAAACGGAACAGTACCATGGTGCACCACTCTCGAGTGATGGGAAGTCGAAGACGGGCCACGGTAATCCCGATTTACCATAAAAATACACGTGTCGAAAAAACGAATGGTAAAAAACTTACGAGACACGATTGAGATTCGGGTTGTCCTTTTTGGGCATTAATCTATCCGTTGACGACTAAAAGATCAAAGCCGTAGAACTCATCGAGGCCTTCGTTTTGACAGGTTATGGCTCCCGTAACTCTAAACGACCCAGAAGTTATGGCCGTCCGAATAATCGATATCTACAGGGTGCAACATCCACGGTGCAAGGTGCAACATCCGTCCGAAATGGCGAAACAGTGCCGTACGACTTTTAGAAATGCGTGCATGGATTTGAAACGGAACAGTAACATGGTGCACCACTCTCCAGTGATGTTAAATCGAAGAGCAGCCACCGTAATCCTGTTTTACCGTAAAAATCCATGTGTCGAAAAAACGAAGCGTAAAAAACTTACGAGACCCGATTGAGATTCCGTTTGTCCTTATTGAGCATTAATCTATCCGTTGACAACTGAAAGCTGTCAAAGCCGTAGAACTCATCGAGGCCTTCATTTTCACAGGTAATGGCTCCCGTAACTCTAACCGAGCTAGAAGTTATGGCCGTCCGAATAATCGATATCTACAGGGTGCAACATCCACGTGCAAGGTGCAACATCCGTCCGAAATGGCGAAACAGTGCCGTACGACTTTTAGAAATGCGTGCATGGATTTGAAATGGAACAGTACCATGGTGCACCACTCTCCAGCTATGGTAAATCGAAGGCCAGCCACGGTAATCCTGTTTTACCGTAAAAATCCACGTGTCGAAAAAACGAAGGGTAAAAAACTTACGAGACCCGATTGAGATTCGGGTTGTCCTTTTTGGGCATTAATCTATCCGTTGACGGCAGAAAGCTATCAAAGGCGTAGAACTAATCGAGGCCTTCGTTTTGACAGGTTATGGCTCCCGCAACTCTAAATGAGCCAGAAGTTATGGCCGTCCGAATAATCGATATCTACAGGGTGCAACATCCACGGTGCAAGGTGCAACATCTGTCCGAAATGGCAAAAGAGCGCCGTACGACTTTTACAAACGCGTGCATGGATTTGAAAAGGAACAGTACCTTGGTGCACCACTCTCCAGCGATGGGAAGTCGTAGACGGGCCACGGTAATCCCGTTTTACCGTAAAAATCCGCGTGTCGAAAAAACGAAGGGTAAAAAACTTACGAGACCCGGTTGAGATTCGGGTTGTCCTTTTTGGGCATTAATCTATCCGTTGACGGCTGAAAGCTGTCAAAACAATAGAACTCATCGTGGCCTTAGTTTTGATAGGTTATGGCTCCCGTAACTCTAAACGAGCCAGAAGTTATGGCCGTCCGAATAATCGATATCTACAGGGTGCAACATCCACGGTGCAAGGTGCAACATCCGTCCGAAATGGTGAAACAGTGCCGTACGACTTTTAGAAATGCGTGCATGGATTTGAAACGGAATAGTACCATGGTGTACCACTCTCCAGCGATGGGAAGTCGAAGACAGGCCACGGTAATCCTGTTTTACCGTAAAAATCCACGTGTCGAAAAAACGAAGGGTAAAAAACTTACGAGACCCGATTGAGATTCGGGTTGTCCTTTTTGGGCATTAATCTATTCGTTGACGGCTGAAAGCTGTCAAAGCCGTAGAACACATCGAGGCCTTCGTTTTGACAGGTTATGGCTCCCGTAACTCTAAACAAGCCAGAAGTTATGGCCGTCCGAATAATCGATATCTACAGGGTGCAACATCCACGGTGCAAGGTGCAACATCAGTCCGAAATGGCGAAACAGTGTCGTACGACTTTTGGAAATGCGTGCATGGACTTCAAACGGAACAGAACCATGGTGCACCACTCTCCAGCGATGGTAAATCGAAGCCCATCCACGGTAATCCTGTTTTACGGTAAAAATCCATGTGTCGAAAAAACGAAGGGTAAAAAACTTACGAGACCCGATTGAGATTCGGGTTGTCCTTTTTGAGCATTAATCTATCCGATGATGGCTGAAAGCTGTCAAAGCCGTAGAACTCATCGAGGCCTTCGTTTTGACAGGTTATGGCTCCCGTAACTCTAAACGAGCCAGAAGTTATGGCCGTCCGAATAATCGATATCTACAGGGTGCAACATCCACGGTGCAAGGTGCAACATCTGTCCGAAATGGCGAAACAGTGCCGTACGACTTTTAGAAATGCATGCATGGATTTGAAACGGAACAGTACCTTGGTGAACCACTCTCCAGTGATGGTAAATCGAAGACCGGCCACCGTAATCCTGTTTTACCGTAAAAATCCACGTGTCGAAAAAACGAAGGGTAAAAAACTTACGAGACCCGATTGAGATTCGGGTTGTCCTTTTTGGGCATTAATCTATCCGTTGACGGCTGAAAGTTGTCAAAGCCATAGAACTCATCGAGGCCTTCGTTTTGACAGGTTATGGCTCCCCTAACTCTAAACGAGCCAGAAGTTATGGCCGTTTGAATAATTGATATCTACAGGGTGCAACATCCACGGTGCAAGGTGCAACATCCGTCCGAAATGGCGAAACAGTGCCGTACGACTTTTAGAAATGCGTGCATGGATTTGAAACGGAACAGTACCATGGTGCACCACTCTCCAGCGATGGTATATCGAAGACCAGCCACCGTAATCCCGTTTTACCGTAAAATTCCACGTGTTGAAAAAACGAAGGGTAAAAAACTTACGAGACCCGATAGAGATTCGGGTTGTCCTTTTTGTGCATTAATCTATTCGTTGATGAATGAAAGCTTTCAAAGCCGTAGATTTCATCGAGGCCTTCGTTTTGGCAGGTTATGGCCCCCGTAACTCAAAACGAGCCAGAAGTTATGGCCGTTCGAATAATCGATATCTACAGGGTGCAACATCCACGGTGCAAGGTGCAACATCCATCCGAAATGGCGAAACAGTGTCGTACGACTTTTAGAAATGCATGCATGGATTTGAAATGGAACAGTACCATGGTGCACCACTCTCCAGCAATGGTAAATCGAAGACCAGCCACCGTATTCCTGTTTTACCGTAAAAATCCACGTGTCGAAAAAACGAAGGGTAAAAAACTTACGAGACCCGATTGAGATTCGGGTTGTCCTTATTGAGCATTATTCTATCCGTTGACGATTGAAAGCTGTCAAAGCCGTAGAACTCATCGAGGCCTTTGGTTTGACAGGTTATGGCTCCCGTAACTCTAAACGAGCCAGAAGTTATGGTTGTCCGAATAATCGATATCTACAGGGTGCAACATCCACGGTGCAAGGTGCAACATCCGTCCGAAATGGCAAAACAGTGCCATACGACTTTTAGAAATGCGTGCATGGATTTGAAACGGAACAGTACCATGGTGCACCACTCTCCAGCGATGGGAAATCGAAGGCCACCCACGGTAATCCTGTTTTACCGTAAAAATCCACGTGTCGAAAAAACGAAGGGTAAAAAACTTACGAGACCCGATTGAGATTCGGGTTGTCCTTTTTGGGCTTTAGTCTATCCGTTGACGGCTGAAAGCTTTCAAAACCGTAGAACTCATCGAGGCCTTCGTTTTGACAGGTTATGGCTCCCATAACTCTAAAGGAGCCAGAAGTTATGGCCGTTTGAATAATCGATATCTACAGGGTGCAACATCCACGGTGCATGGTGCAACATCCGTCCGAAATTGGGAAACAGTGCCGTACGACTTTTAGAAATGTGTGCATGGATTTAAAACGGAACAGTACCATGGTGCACCACTCTCCAGCGATGGAAAGTCGAAGACGGGCCACGTTAATCCCGTTTTACCGTAAAAATCCACGTGTCGAAAAAACGAAAGGTAAAAAACTTACGAGACCCGATTGAGATTCGGGTTGTCCTTTTTGGGCATTAATCTATCCGTTGACGGCTGAAAGCTGTCAAAGCCATAGAACTCATCGAGGCCTTCATTTTTACAGGTTATGGCTCCCGCAACTCTAAACGAGCTAGAAGTTATGGCCGTCCAAATAATCGATATCTACAGGGTGCAACATTCACGGTGCAAGGTGCAACATCCGTCCGAAGTGGCGAAACAGTGACGTACGACTTTTAGAAATGCGTGCATGGATTTGAAACGGAACAGTAGCATGGTGCACCACTCTTCAGCGATGGGAAGTCGAAGACGGGCCACGATAATCCCGTTTTACCATAAAAATCCACGTGTCGAAAAAACGAAGGGTAAAAAACTTACGAGACCCGATTGAGATTCGGGTTGTCCTTTTTGGGAATTAATCTATCCGTTGACGGGTAAAAGCTGTCAAAACCGTAGAACTCATCGAGGCCTTCGTTTTGACAGGTTATGGCTCCCGTAACTCTTAACGAGCCAGAAGTTATGGCCGTTTGAATAATCGATATCTACAGGGTGCAACATCCACGGTGCAAGGTGCAACATCCGTCCGAAATGGCGAAACAGTGTCGTACGACTTTTAGAAATGCGTGCATGGATTTGAAACGGAACAGTACCATGGTGCACCACTCTCGAGTGATGGGAAGTCGAAGACGGGCCACGGAAATCCCGATTTACCATAAAAATACACGTGTCGAAAAAACGAATGGTAAAAAACTTACGAGACACGATTGAGATTCGGGTTGTCCTTTTTGGGCATTAATCTATCCGTTGACGACTAAAAGATCAAAGCCGTAGAACTCATCGAGGCCTTCGTTTTGACAGGTTATGGCTCCCGTAACTCTAAACGAGCCAGAAGTTATGGCCGTCCGAATAATCGATATCTACATGGTGCAACATCCACGGTGCAAGGTGCAACATCCGTCCGAAATGGCGAAACAGTGCCGTACGACTTTTAGAAATGCGTGCATGGATTTGAAACGGAACAGTAACATGGTGCACCACTCTCCAGTGATGGTAAATCGAAGAGCAGCCACCGTAATCCTGTTTTACCGTAAAAATCCATGTGTCGAAAAAACGAAGCGTAAAAAACTTACGAGACCCGATTGAGATTCCGGTTGTCCTTATTGAGCATTAATCTATCCGTTGACGACTGAAAGCTGTCAAAGCCGTAGAACTCATCGAGGCCTTCGTTTTCACAGGTAATGGCTCCCGTAACTCTAACCGAGCTAGAAGTTATGGCCGTCCGAATAATCGATATCTACAGGGTGCAACATCCACGTGCAAGGTGCAACATCCGTCCGAAATGGGGAAACAGTGCCGTACGACTTTTAGAAATGCATGCATGGATTTGAAATGGAACAATACCATGGTGCACCACTCTCCAGCTATGGTAAATCGAAGGCCAGCCACGGTAATCCTGTTTTACCGTAAAAATCCACGTGTCGAAAAAACGAAGGGTAAAAAACTTACGAGACCCGATTGAGATTCGGGTTGTCCTTTTGGGGCATTAATCTATCCGTTGACGGCAGAAAGCTATCAAAGGCGTAGAACTAACCGAGGCCTTCGTTTTGACAGGTTATGGCTCCCGTAACTCTAAACGAGCCAGAAGTTATGGCCGTCCGAATAATCGATATCTACAGGGTGCAACATCCACGGTGCAAGGTGCAACATCTGTCCGAAATGGCGAAAAAGTGTCGTACGTCTTTTACAAATGCGTGCATGGATTTGAAAAGGAACAGTACCATGGTGCACCACTCTCCAGCGATGGGAAGTCGTAGACGGGCCACGGTAATCCCGTTTTACCGTAAAAATCCGCGTGTCGAAAAAACGAAGGGTAAAAAACTTACGAGACCTGGTTGAGATTCAGGTTGTCCTTTTTGGGCATTAATCTATCCGTTGACGGCTGAAAGCTGTCAAAACAATAGAACTCATCGTGGCCTTCGTTTTGATAGGTTATGGCTCCCGTAACTCTAAACGAGCCAGAAGTTATGGCCGTCCGAATAATCGATATATACAGGGTGCAACATCCACGGTGCAAGGTGCAACATCCTTCCGAAATGGTGAAACAGTGCCATACGACTTTTAGAAATGCGTGTATGGATTTGAAAAGGAATAGTACCATGGTGTACCACTCTCCGGCGATGGGAAGTCGAAGACGGGCCACGGTAATCGTGTTTTACCGTAAAAATCCACGTGTCGAAAAAACGAAGGGTAAAAAACTTACGAGACCCTATTGAGATTCGGGTTGTCCTTTTTTGGCATTAATCTATTCGTTGACGGCTGAACGCTATCAAAGCCGTAGAACACATTGAGGCCTTCGTTTTGACAGGTTATGGCTCCCGTAACTCTAAACGAGCCAGAAGTTATGGCCGTCCGAATAATCGATATCTACAGGGTGCAACATCCACGGTGCAAGGTGCAACATCCGTCCGAAATGGCGAAACAATGTCGTACGGCTTTTGGAAATGCGTGCATGGACTTCAAACGGAACAGAACCATGGTGCACCACTCTCCAGCGATGGTAAATCGAAGCCCATCCACGGTAATCCTGTTTTACCGTAAAAATCCACGTGTCGAAAAAACGAAGGGTAAAAAACTTACGAGACCCGATTGAGATTCGGGTTGTCCTTTTTGAGCATTAATCTATCCGTTGATGGCTGAAAGCTGTCAAAGCTGTAGAACTCATCGTGGCCTTCGTTTTGACAGGTTATGGCTCCCGTAACTCTAAACGAGCCAGAAGTTATGGTCGTCCAAATAATCGGTATCTACAGGGTGCAACATCCACGGTGCAAGGTGCAACATCTATCCGAAATGGCGAAACAGTGTCGTACGACTTTTAGAAATGCATGCATGGATTTGAAACGGAACAGTACCTTGGTGAACCACTCTCCAGTGATGGTAAATCGAAGACCGGCCACCGTAATCCTGTTTTACTGTAAAAATTCGCGTGTCGAAAAAACGAAGGGTAAAAAACTTACGAGACCCGATTGAGATTCGGGTTGTCCTTTTTGGGCATTAATCTATCCGTTGACGGCTGAAAGCTGTCAAAGCCGTAGAACTCATCGAGGCCTTCGTTTTGACAGGTTATTGCTCCCGTAACTCTAAACGAGCCATAAGTTATGGCCGTCCGCATAATCGATATCTACAGGGTGCAACATCCACGGTGCAAGGTGCAACTTCCGTCCGAAATGGCTAAACAGTGTCGTACGACTTTTGGAAATGCGTGCATGGATTTGAAACGGAACAGTACCATGGTGCACCACTCTCCAGTGATGGAATATCGGAAACCAGCCACCGTAATATCGTTTTGCCGTAAAAATCCACGTGTCGAAAAAACGAAGAGTAAAAAACTTAAGAGGCCCGATTGAGATTCGGGTTGTCCTTTTTGGGCATTAATCCATCCGTTGACGGCTGAAAGTGGTCAAAACCATAGAACTCATCGAGGCCTTCGTTTTGACAGGTTATGGCTTCCATAACTCTAAACGAGCCAGATGTTATGGTCGTTTGAATAATCGATATCTACAGGGTGCAACATCCATGGTGCAAGGTGCAACATCCGTCTGAAATGGCGAAACAGTGTCGTACGACTTTTAGAAATGCATGCATGGATTTGAAACGGAACAGCACCATGGTGCACCACTCTCCGATGATGGGAAGTCGAAGACGGGCCACGGTAATCCCATTTTACCGTAAAAATACACGTGTCGGAAAAACGAAGGGTAAAAAACTTACGAGACCCGATTGAGATTTGGGCTGTCCTTTTTGGGCATTAATCTATCCGTTGACGACTGAAAGTTGTCAAAGCCGTAGAACTCATCGAGGACTTCGTTTTGACAGGTTATGGCTCCCATAACTCTAAACGAGCTAGAAGTTATGGTCGTCCGAATAATCGATATCTACAGGGTGCAACATCCACGGTGCAAGGTGCAACATCCGTCCGAAATGGCGAAACAGTGCCGTACGACTTTTAGAAATGCGTGCATGGATTTGAAACGGAACAGTAGCATGGTGCACCACTCTCCAGCGATGGTAAATCGAAGACCAGCCACCGTAATCCTGTTTTACCGTAAAAATCCACGTGTCGAAAAAACGAAGGGTAAAAAACATACGAGACCCGATTGAGATTCGGGTTGTCATTACTGAGCATTAATCTATCCGTTGACGACTGAAAGCTTACAAAGCCGTAGAACTCTAAATGACGGGTTATTGCTCCCGTAACTCTAAATGAGCCAGAAATTATGGCCGTCCGAATAATCGATATCTACAGGGTGCAACATCCACGGTGCAAGGTGCAACATCCGTCCGAAATGGCGAAAGAGTGTCGTACGACTTTTAGAAATGCGTGCATGGATTTGAAACGGAACAGTACCATGGTGCACCACACTCCAACGATGGGAAGTCGAAGACGGGCCACGGTAATCCCTTTTACCGTAAAAATCCACGTGTCGAAAAAACGAAGGGTAAAAAAATTACGAGACCCGGTTGAGATTCGGGTTGTTCTTTTTGGGCATTAATCAATCCGTTGACGGCTGAAAGCTATCAAAGCTATAGAACTCATCGAGGCCTTCGTTTTGACAGGTTATGGCTCCTGTAACTCTAAACGAGTCAGAAGTTATGGCCGTCCGAATAATCGATATCTACAAGGTGCAACATCCACGGTGCAAGGTGCAACATCCGTCCAAAATGGCGAAACAGTGCCGTACGACTTTTAGAAATGCGTGCATGGATTTGAAACGAAACAGTACCATGGTGCACCGATCTCCAGCGATAGAAAGTCGAAGACGGGCCACGGTAATCCTGTTTTACCGTAAAAATCCACGTGTCGAAAAAACGAAGGGTAAAAAACTTACGAGACCCGATTGAGATTCGGGTTATCCTTTTTGGGCATTAATATATACGTTGACGGCTGAAAGCTGTCAAAGCCGTAGAATACATCGAGGCCTTCGTTTTGACAGGTTATGGCTCCCGTAACTCTAAACGAGCCAGAAGTTATGGCCGTTTGAATAATCGATATCTACAGGGTGCAACATCCACGGTGCATGGTGCAACATCCGTCCGAAATGGGGAAACATTGTCGTACGACTTTTAGAAATGCATGCATGGATTTGAAACGGAACAGTAACATGGTGCACCACTCTCCAGCGATGGGAAGTCGAAGACGGGCCACGGTAATCCCGTTTTACCGTAAAAATCCACGTGTCGAAAAAACGAAGGGTAAAAAACTTACGAGACCCGATTGAGATTCGGGTTGTCCTTTGTGGGCATTAATCTATCCGTTGACGGCAGAAAGCTGTCACAGCCATAGAACTCATCGAGGCCTTTGTTTTGACAGGTTATGGCTCCCGTAACTCTAAATGAGCCAGAAGTTATGGCCGTCCGAATAATCGATATCTACAGTGTGCAACATCAACGGTGCAAGGTGCAACATCCGTCCGAAATGGCGAAAGAGTGCCGTACGACTTTTAGAAATGCATGCATGGATTTGAAACGGAATAGTACCATGGTGCAACACTCTCCAGTGATGGGAAGTCGAAGACGGGCCACGGTAATCCTGTTTTACCATAAAAATCCACGTGTCGAAAAAAAGCAGGGTAAAAAACTTACGAGACCCGATTGAGATTCGGGTTGTCCTTTTTGGGCATTAGTCTATCCGTTGATGGAAGAAAGCTATCAAAGGCGTAGAACTAATCGAGGCCTTCTTTTTGACAGGTTATGGCTCCCGTAACTCTAAACAAGCCAGAAGTTATGGCCGTCCGAATAATCGATATCTACAGGGTGCAACATCCACGGTGCAAGGTGCAACATCCGTCCGAAATGGCGAAAGAGTGTCGTACGACTTTTAGACATGCATGCATGGATTTGAAACGGAGCAGTACCATGGTGCACCACTCTCCAGCGATGGGAAGTCGTAGACATGCCACGATAATCCTGTTTTACCGTAAAAATCCGCGTGTCGAAAAAACGAAGGGTAAAAAACTTACGAGACCCGGTTGAGATTCGGGTTGTCCTTTTTTGGCATTATTCTATCCGTTGACGGCTGAAAGCAGTCAAAACAATAGAACTCATCGTGGCCTTCGTTTTGATAGGTTATGGCTCCCGTAACTCCAAACGAGCCAAAAGTTATGGCCGTCCGAATAATCGATATCTACAGAGTGCAACATCCACGGTGCATGGTGCAACATCCGTCCGAAACGGCGAAACAGTGCCGTACGGCTTTTAGAAATGCGTGCATGGATTTGAAACGGAACAGTAACATGGTGTACCACTCTCCAGCGATGGGAAGTCGAAGACGGGCCACGGTAATCCTGTTTTACCGTAAAAATCTAGGTGTCGAAAAAACGAAGGGTAAAAAACTTACGAGACCCGATTGAGATTCGGGTTGTCCTTTTTGGGCATTAATCTATCCGTTGACGGCTGAAAGCTGTCAAAGCTGTAGAACACATCGAGGCCTTCGTTTTGACTGGTTATGGCTCCCGTAACTCTAAACGAGCCAGAAGTTATGGTCGTTTGAATAATCGGTATCTACAGGGTGCAACATCCACGGTGCTTGGTGCAACATCCGTCCGAAATGGTGAAATAGTGCCGTACGACTTTTAAAAATGCGTGCATGGATTTGAAGCGGAATAGTACCATGGTGTACCACTCTCCAGCGATGGGAAGTCGAAGACGGGCCACGGTAATCCTGTTTCACCGTAAAAATCCACGTGTCGAAAAAACGAAGGGTAAAAAACATACGAGACCCGATTGAGATTCGGGTTGTCATTTTTGGGCTTTAATCTATTCGTTGACGGCTAAAAGCTGTCAAAGCCGTAGAACACATCGAGGCCTTCGTTTTGACAGGTTATGGCTCCCGTAACTCTAAACGAGCCAGAAGTTATGGCTGTCCGAATAATCGATATCTACAGGGTGCAACATCCACGGTGCAAGGTGCAACATCTGTCCGAAATGGAGAAACAGTGCCATACGACTTTTATAAATGCATGCATGGATTTGTAACGGAACAGTACCTTGGTGAATCACTCTCCAGTGATGGTAAATCGAAGACCGGCCACCGTAATCCTGTTTTACCGTAAAAATCCACGTGTCGAAAAAACGAAGGGTAAAAAACATACGAGACCCGATTGAGATTCGGGTTGTCCTTTTTGGGCATTAATCTATCCGTTGACGGCTGAAAGCTGTCAAAGCCGTAGAACTCATCGAGGCCTTCGTTTTGACAGGTTATTGCTCCCGTAACTCTAAACGAGCCAGAAGTTATGGCCGTCCGAATAATCGATATCTACAGGGTGCAACATCCACGGTGCATGGTGCAACATCCGTCCGAAATGGCGAAACAGTGTCGTATGACTTTTGGAAATGCGTGCATGGATTTGAAACGGAACAGTACCATGGTGCACCACTCTCCAGCGATGGTAAATCGAAGGCTATCCACGGTAATCCTGTTTTACCGTAAAAATCCACGTGTCGAAAAAACGAAGGGTAAAAAACTTACGAGTCCCGATTGAGATTCGGGTTGTCCTTTTTGTGCATTAATCTATCCGTTGACGGCTGAAAGCTGTCAAAGCCGTAGAAATCATCGAGGCCTTCGTTTTGATAGCTTATGGCTCCCGTAACTCTAAACGAGCCAGTAGTTATGGTCGTCCGAATAATCGATATCTACAGGGTGCAACATCCACGGTGCAAGGTGCAACATCCGTCCGAAATGGCGAAACAGTGCCGTACGACTTTTAGAAATGCATGCATGGATTTGAAACGGAACACTACCATGGTGCACCACTCTCCAGCGATGGGAAGTTGAAGACGGGCCACGGTAATCCCGTTTTACCGTAAAAATCCACGTGTCGAAAAAACAAAGGGTAAAAAACTTAAGAGACCCGATTGAGATTCGGGTTGTCCTTTTTGGGCATTAATTCGTCCGTTGACGGCTCAAAGCGGTCAGAACCATAGAACTCATCGAGGCCTTAGTTTTGACAGATTATGGCTCCCATAACTCTAAACGAGCCAGATGTTATGGTCGTTTGAATAATCGATATCTACGGGGTGCAACATCCGTGGTGCAAGGTGCAACATCCGTCCGAAATGGCGAAACAGTGTCGTACGACTTTTAGAAATGCATGCATGGATTTGAAACGGAACAGTACCATGGTGCACCACTCTCCGGTGATGGAAAGTCGAAGACGGGCCGCGGTAATCCCGTTTTACCGTAAAAATACACGTGTCGGAAAAACGAAGGGTAAAAAACTTATGAGACCCGATTGAGATTTGGGTTGTCCTTTTTGGGCATTAATCTATCCGTTGACGACTGAAAGCTGTCAAAGCCGTAGAACTCATCGAGGACTTCGTTTTGACAGGTTATAGCTCCCGTAACTCTAAACGAACCAGAAGTTATGGTCGTCCGAATAATCGATATCTACAGGGTGCAACATCCACGGTGCAAGGTGCAACATCCGTCCGAAATGGCGAAACAGTGCCGTACGACTTTTAGAAATGCGTGCATGGATTTGAAACAGAACAGTAGCATGGTGCACCACTCTCCAGCGATGGTAAATCGAAGACCAGCCACCGTAATACTGTTTTACCGTAAAAATCCACGTGTCGAAAAAACGACGGGTAAAAAACATACGAGACCCGATTGAGATTCCGGTTGTCCTTATTGAGTATTAATCTATCCGTTGACGACTGAAAGCTTACAAAGCTGTAGAACTCATCGAGGCCTTCGTTTTGACAGGTTATGGCTCCCGTAACTCTAAATGAGCCAGAAGTTATGGCCGTCCGAATAATCGATATCTACAGGGTGCAACATCCATGGTGCAAGGTGCAACATCCGTCCGAAATGGCGAAAGAGTGTCGTACGACTTTTAGAAATGCGTGCATGGATTTGAAACGGAACAATACCATGGTGCACCACACTCCAGCGATGGGAAGTCGAAGACGGGCCACGGTAATCCCTTTTACCATAAAAATCCACGTGTCGAAAAAACGAAGGGTAAAAAACTTACGAGCCCCGGTTGAGATTCGGGTTGTGCTTTTTGGGCATGAATCTATCCGTTGACGGCTAAAAGCTATCAAAGCTATAGAACTCATCGAGCCCTTCGTTTTGACAGGTTATGGCTCCTGTAACTCTAAACGAGCCAGAAGTTATGTCCGTCCGAATAATCGATATCTACAAGGTGCAACATCCACGGTGCAAGGTGCAACATCCGTCCGAAATGGTGAAACAGTGCCGTACGACTTTTAGAAATGCGTGCACGGATTTGAAACGGAACAGTACCTTGGTGCACCACTCTCCAGCGATAGAAAGTCGAAGACGGGCCACGGTAATCCTATTTTACCATAAAAATCCACGTGTCGAAAAAACGAAGGGTAAAAAACTTACGAGACCCGATTGAGATTCGGGTTATCCTTTTTGGGCATTAATATATATGTTGACGGCTGAAAGCTGTCAAAGCCGTAGAACACATCGAGGCCTTCGTTTTGACAGGTTATGGCCCCCGTAACTCTAAACGAGCCAGAAGTTATGGCCGTTTGAATAATCGATATCTACAGGGTGCAACATCCACGGTGCATGGTGCAACATCCGTCCGAAATGGGGAAACAGTGTCGTACGACTTTTAGAAATGCATGCATGGATTTGAAACGGAACAGTACCATGGTGCACCACTCTCCAGCGATGGGAAGTCGAAGACGGGCCACGGCAATCCCGTTTTACCGTAAAAATCCACGTGTCGAAAAAACGAAGGGTAAAAAACTTACGAGACCCGATTGAGATTCGGGTTGTCCTTTGTGGGCATTAATCTATCCGTTGACGGCAAAAAGCTGTCACAGCCGTAGAACTCATCGAGGCCTTTGTTCTGACAGGTTATGGCTCCCGTAACTCTAAATGAGCCAGAAGTTATGGCCGTCCGAATAATCGATATCTACAGTGTGCAACATCAACGGTGCAAGGTGCAACATCCGTCCGAAATGGCGAAAGAGTGCCGTACGACTTTTAGAAATGCGTGCATGGATTTGAAACGGAATAATACCATGGTGCAACACTCTTCAGCGATGGGAAGTCGAAGACGGGCCACGGTAATCCTGTTTTACCGTAAAAATCCACGTGTCGAAAAAAGCAGGGTAAAAAACTTACGAGACCCGATTGAGATTCGGGTTGTCCTGTTTGGGCATTAATCTATCCGTTGACGGCAGAAAGCGATCAAAGGCGTAGAACTAATCGAGTCCTTCTTCTTGACAGGTTATGGCTCCCGTAACTCTAAACAAGACAGAAGTTATGGCCGTCCGAATAATCGATATCTACAGGGTGCAACATCCACGGTGCAAGGTGCAACATCCACGGTGCAAGGTGCAACGTCCGTCTGAAATGGCGAAAGAGTGTCGTACGACTTTTTGAAATGCATGCATGGATTTGAAACGGAACAGTACCATGGTGCGCCACTCTCCAGCGATGGGAAGTCGTAGACATGCGACGATAATCCCGTTTTACCGTAAAAATCCGCGTGTCGAAAAAACGAAGGGTAAAAAACTTACGAGACCCGGTTGAGATTCGGGTTGTCCTTTTTTGCCATTAATCTATCCATTGAAGGCTGAAAGCTGTCAAAACAATAGAACTCATCGTGGCCTTCGTTTTGATAGGTTATGGCTCCCGTAACTCCAAACGAGCCAAAAGTTATGGCCGTCCGAATAATCGATATCTACAGAGTGCAACATCCACGGTGCATGGTGCAACATCCGTTCGAAATGGCGAAACAGTGCCGTACGGCTTTTAGAAATGCGTGCATGGATTTGAAACGGAACAGTACCATGGTGTACCACTCTCCAGCGATGGGAATTCGAAGACGGGCCACGGTAATCCTGTTTTACCGTAAAAATCCACGTGTCGAAAAAACGAAGGGTAAAAAACTTACGAGACCCGATTGAGATTCGTGTTGTCCTTTCTGGGCATTAATCTATCCGTTGACGGCTGAAAGCTGTCAAAGCTGTAGAACACATCGAGGCCTTCATTTTGACAGGTTATGGCTCCCGTAACTCTAAACGAGCCAGAAGTTATGGTCGTTTGAATAATCGGTATCTACAGGGTGCAACATCCACGGTGCATGGTGCAACATCCGTCCGAAATGGTGAAATAGTGTCGTACGACTTTTAAAAATGCGTGGATGGATTTGAAACGGAACAGTACCATGGTGCACCACTCTCCAGCGATGGGAAGTCGAAGACGGGCCACGGTAATCCCGTTTTACCGTAAAAATCCACGTGTCGAAAAAACGAAAGGTAAAAAACTTACGAGACCCGATTAAGATTCAGGTTGTCCTTTTTGGGCATTAATCTATCCGTTGATGGCTGAAAGCTGTCAAAGCCGTAGAACTCATCGAGATCTTCGTTTTGACTGGTTATGGCTCCCGTAACTCTAAACGAGCCAGAAGTTATGGCCGTCCGAATAATCGATATTTACAGGGTGCAACATCCACGGTGCAAGGTGCAACATCCGTCCGAAATGGCAAAACAGTGCCGTACGACTTTTAGAAATGCGTGCATGGATTTGAAACGGAACAGTACCGTGGTGCACCACTCTCCAGTGATGGTAAATCGAAGACCGGCCACCGTAATCCTGTTTTACCGTAAAAATCCACGTGTCGAAAAAACGAAGGGTAAAAAACTTACGAGACCCGATTGAGATTCGGGTTGTCCTTTTTGGGCATTAATTTATCCGTTGACGGCTGAAAGCTGTCAAAGCCGTAGAAATCACCGAGGCCTTCATTTTGACAGGGTATGGCACCCGTAACTCTAAACGAGCCATAAGTTATGGCCGTCCGAATAATCGATATCTACAGGGTGCAACATCCACGGTGCAAGGTGCAACATTCGTCCAAAATGGCGAAACAGTGTCGTACGACTTTTGGAAATGCGTGCATGGATTTCAAACGGAACAGTACCATGGTGCACCACTCTCCAGCGATGGTAAATCGAAGCCCATCCATGGTAATCCTGTTTTACCGTAAAAATCCACGTGTCGAAAAAACGAAGGTTAAACAACTTACGAGACCCGATTAAGATTGGGGTTGTCCTTTTTGGGCATTAATCTATCCGTTGACGGCTGAAAGCTGTCAAAGCCGTAGAACTCATCGAGGCCTTCGTTTTGACAGGTTATGGCTCCCGTAACTCTAAACTAGCCAGAAGTTATGGCCGTCCGAATAATCGATATCTACAGGGTGCAACATCCACGGTGCAAGGTGCAACATCCGTCCGAAATGGCGAAACAGTGTCGTACGACTTTTGGAAATGCGTACATGGATTTGAAATGGAACAGTACCATGGTGCACCACTCTCCAGCGATGGGAAGTCGAAGACGGGCCACGGTAATCCCGTTTTACCGTAAAAATCCACGTGTCGAAAAAACGAAGGGTAAAAAACTTAAGAGACCCGATTGAGATTCGGGTTGTCCTTTTTTGGCATTAATCCATCCGTTGACGGCTGAAAGTGGTCAAAGCCATAGAACTCATCGAGGCCTTCGTTTTGACAGGTTATGGCTCCCATAACTCTGAACGAGCCAGAAGTTATGGTCGTTTGAATAATCGATATCTACAGGGTGCAACATCCACGGTGCAAGGTGCAACATCCGTCCGAAATGGCGAAACAGTGCCGTACGACTTTTAGAAATGCGTGCATGGATTTGAAACGGAACACTACCATGGTGCACCACTCTCCAGCGATGGGAAGTTGAAAACGGGCCACGGTAATCCCGTTTTACCGTAAAAATCCACGTGTCGAAAAAACAAAGGGTAAAAAACTTAAGAGACCCGATTGAGATTCGGGTTGTCCTTTTTGGGCATTAATCCGTCCGTTGGCGGCTCAAAGTGGTGAAAACCATAGAACTCATCGAGGCCTTCGTTTTGACAGGTTATGGCTCCCATAACTCTAAACGAGCCAGATGTTATGGTCGTTTGAATAATCGATATCTACAGGGTGCAACATCCGTGGTGCAAGGTGCAACATCCGTTTGAAATGGCGAAACAGTGTCGTACGACTTTTAGAAATGCATGCATGGATTTGAAACGGAACAGTACCATGGTGCACCACTCTCCGGTGATGGAAAGTCGAAGACGGGCCACGGTAATCCCGTTTTACCGTAAAAATACACGTGTCGGAAAAACGAAGGGTAAAAAACTTATGAGACCCGATTGAGATTTGGGTTGTCCTTTTTGGGCATTAATCTATCCGTTGACGACTGAAAGCTGTCAAAGCCGTAGAACTCATCGAGGACTTCGTTTTGACAGGTTATAGCTCCCGTAACTCTAAACGAGCCAGAAGTTATGGTCGTCCGAATAATCGATATCTACACGGTGCAACATCCACGGTGCAAGGTGCAACATCCGTCCGAAATGGCGAAACAGTGTCGTACGACTTTTAGAAATGCATGTGTGGATTTGAAACGGAACACTACCATGGTGCACCACTCTCCAGCGATGGGAAGTCGAAGACGGGCCACGGTAATCCCGTTTTACCGTAAAAATCCACGTGTCGAAAAAACGAAGGGTAAAAAACTTAAGAGATCCGATTGAGATTCGGGTTGTCCTTTTTGGGCATTGATCCATCCGTTGACGGCTGAAAGCGGTCAAAGCCATAGAACTCATCGAGGCCTTCGTTTTGACAGGTTATGGCTCCCATAACTCTAAACGAGCCAGAAGTTATGGTCGTTTGAATAATCGATATCTACACGGTGCAACATCCACGGTGCAAGGTGCAACATCCGTCCGAAATGGCGAAACAGTGCCGTACGACTTTTAGAAATGCGTGCATGGATTTGAAACGGAACACTACCATGGTGCACCACTCTCCAGCGATGGGAAGTTGAAGACGGGCCACGGTAATCCCGTTTTACCGTAAAAATCCACGTGTCGAAAAAACGAAGGGTAAAAAACTTAAGAGACCCGATTGAGATTCGGGTTGTCCTTTTTGGGCATTAATCCGTCCGTTGACGGCTCAAAGTGGTTAAAACCATAGAACTCATCGAGGCCTTCGTTTTGACAGGTTATGGCTCCCATAACTCTAAACGAGCCAGATGTTATGGTCGTTTGAATAATCGATATCTACAGGGTGCAACATCCGTGGTGCAAGGTGCAACATCCGTCCGAAATGGCGAAACAGTGTCGTACGACTTTTAGAAATGCATGCATGGATTTGAAACGGAACAGTACCATGGTGCACCACTCTCCGGTGATGGAAAGTCGAAGACGGGCCACGGTAATCCCGTTTTACCGTAAAAATAAACGTGTCGGAAAAACGAAGGGTAAAAAACTTATGAGACCCGATTGAGATTTGGGTTGTCCTTTTTGGGCATTAATCTATCCGTTGACGACTGAAAGCTGTCAAAGCCGTAGAACTCATCGAGGACTTCGTTTTGACAGGTTATAGCTCCCGTAACTCTAAACGAGCCAGAAGTTATGGTCGTCCGAATAATCGATATCTACAGGGTGCAACATCCACGGTGCAAGGTGCAACATCCGTCCGAAATGGCGAAACAGTGTCGTACGACTTTTAGAAATGCGTGCATGGATTTGAAACGGAACAGTAGCACGGTGCACCACTCTCCAGCGATGGTAAATCGAAGACCTGCCACCGTAATCCTGTTTTACCGTAAAAATCCACGTGTCGAAAAAACGAAGGGTAAAAAACATACGAGACCCGATTGAGATTCGGGTTGTCCTTATTGAGTATTAATCTATCCGTTGACGACTGAAAGCTTACAAAGCCGTAGAACTCATCGAGGCCTTCGTTTTGACAGGTTATGGCTCCCGTAACTCTAAATGAGCCAGAAGTTATGGCCGTCCGAATAATCGATATCTACAGGGTGCAACATCCACGGTGCAAGGTGCAACATCCGTCCGAAATGGCGAAAGAGTGTCGTACGACTTTTAGAAATGCGTGCATGGATTTGAAACGGAACAATACTATGGTGCACCACACTCCAGCGATGGGAAGTCGAAGACGGGCCACGGTAATCCCTTTTACCATAAAAATCCACGTGTCGAAAAAACGAAGGGTAAAAAACTAACGAGCCCCGGTTGAGATTCGGGTTGTGCTTTTTGGGCATGAATCTATCCGTTGACGACTGAAAGCTATCAAAGCCATAGAACTCATCGGGGCCTTCGTTTTGACAGGTTATGGCTCCTGTAACTCTAAACGAGCCAGAAGTTATGTCCGTCCGAATAATCGATATCTACAAGGTGCAACATCCACGGTGCAAGGTGCAACATCCGTCCGAAATGGCGAAACAGTGCCGTACGACTATTAGAAATGCGTGCATGGATTTGAAACGGAACAGTACCTTGGTGCACCACTCTCCAGCGATTGAAAGTCGAAGACGGGCCACGGTAATCCTGTTTTACCGTAAAAATCCACGTGTCGAAAAAACGAAGGGTAAAAAACTTACGAGACCCGATTGAGATTCGGGTTATCCTTTTTGGGCATTAATATATATGTTGACGGCTGAAAGCTGTCAAAGCCGTAGAACACATCGAGGCCTTCGTTTTGACAGGTTATGGCTCCCGTAACTCTAAACGAGCCAAAAGTTATGGCCGTTTGAATAATCGATATCTACAGGGTGCAACATCCACGGTGCATGGTGCAACATCCGTCCGAAATGGGGAAACAGTGTCGTACGACTTTTAGAAATGCATGCATGGATTTGAAACGGAACGGTACCATGGTGCACCACTCTCCAGCGATGCAAAATCGAAGACGGGCCACGGCAATCCCGTTTTACCGTAAAAATCCACGTGTCGAAAAAACGAAGGGTAAAAAACTTACGAGACCCGATTGAGATTCGGGTTGTCCTTTGTGGGCATTAATCTATCCGTTGACGGCAGAAAGCTGTCACAGCCATAGAACTCATCGAGGCCTTTGTTCTGACAGGTTATGGCACCCGTAACTCTAAATGAGCCTGAAGTTATGGCCGTCCGAATAATCGATATCTACAGTGTGCAACATCAACGGTGCAAGGTGCAACATCCGTCCGAAATGGCGAAAGAGTGCCGTACGACTTTTAGAAATGCGTGCATGGATTTGAAACGGAATAGTACCATGGCGCAACACTCTCCAGCGATGCGAAGTCGAAGACGGGCCATGGTAATCCTGTTTTACCGTAAAATTCCACGTGTCGAAAAAAGCAGGGTAAAAAACTTACGAGACCCGATTGAGATTCGGGTTGTCCTGTTTGGGCATTAATCTATCCGTTGATGGCAGAAAGCTATCAAAGGCGTAGAACTAATCGAGTCCTTCTTTTTGACAGGTTATGGCTCCCGTAACTCTAAACAAGCCAGAAGTTATGGCCGTCCGAATAATCGATATCTACAGGGTGCAACATCCACGGTGCAAGGTGCAACATCCGTCCGAAATGGCGAAAGCGTGTCGTACGACTTTTAGAAATGCATGCATGGATTTGAAACGGAACAGTACCATGGTGCACCACTCTCCAGCGATGGGAAGTTGTAGACATGCCACGATAATCCCGTTTTACCGTAAAAATCCGCGTGTCGAAAAAACGAAGGGTAAAAAACTTACGAGACCCGGTTGAGATTCGGGTTGTCCTTTTTTGGCACTACTCTATCCATTGACGGCTGAAAGCTGTCAAAACAATAGAACTCATCGTGGCCTTCGTTTTGATAGGTTATGGCTCCCGTAACTCCAAACGAGCCAAAAGTATTGGCCGTCCGAATAATCAATATCTACAGAGTGCAACATCCACGGTGCATGGTGCAACATCCGTCCGAAATGGCGAAACAGTGCCGTACGGCTTTTAGAAATGCGTGCATGGATTTGAAACGGAACAGTACCACGGTGTACAACTCTCCAGCGATGGGAAGTCGAAGACGGGCCACGGTAATCCTGTTTTACCGTAAAAATCCACGTGTCGAAAAAACGAAGGGTAAAAAACTTACGAGACCCGATTGAGATTCGGGTTGTCCTTTTTGGGCATTAATCTATCCGTTGACGGCTGAAAGCTGTCAAAGCTATAGAACTCATCGAGTCCTTCGTTTTGACAGGTTATGGCTCCCGTAACTCTAAACGAGCCAGAAGTTATGGTCATTTGAATAATCGGTATCTACAGGGTGCAACATCCACGGTGCATGGTGCAACATCCGTCCGAAATGGTGAAATAGTGCCGTACGACTTTTAAAAATGCGTGGATGGATTTGAAACGGAACAGTACCATGGTGCACCACTCTCCAACGATGGGAAGTCGAAGACGGGCCACGGTAATCCCGTTTTACCGTAAAAATCTACGTGTCGAAAAAACGAAAGGTAAAAAACTTACGAGACCCGATTAAGATTCAGGTTGTCCTTTTTGGGCATTAATCTATCCGTTGACGGCTGAAAGCTGTCAAAGCCGTAGAACTCATCGAGATCTTCGTTTTGACAGGTTATGGCTCCCGTAACTCTAAACGAGCCAGAAGTTATGGCCGTCCGAATAATCGATATTTACAGGGTGCAACATCCACGGTGCAAGGTGCAACATTCGTCCGAAATGGCAAAACAGTGCCGTACGACTTTTAGAAATGCGTGCATGGATTTGAAACGGAACAGTACCGTGGTGAACCACTCTCCAGTGATGGTAAATCGAAGACCGGCCACCGTAATCCTGTTTTACCGTAAAAATCCACGTGTCGAAAAAACGAAGGGTAAAAAACTTACGAGACCTGATTGAGATTCGGGTTGTCCTTTTTGGGCATTAATTTATCCGTTGACGGCTGAAAGCTGTCAAAGCCGTAGAATTCATCGAGGCCTTCATTTTGACAGGGTATGGCTCCCGTAACTCTAAACGAGCCATAAGTTATGGCCGTCCGAATAATCGATATCTACAGGGTGCAACATCCACGGTGCAAGGTGCAACATTCGTCCAAAATGGCGAAACAGTGTCGTACGACTTTTGGAAATGCGTGCACGGATTTCAAACGGAACAATACCATGGTGCACCACTCTCCAGCGATAGTAAATCGAAGCCCATCCACGGTAATCCTGTTTTACAGTAAAAATCCACGTGTCGAAAAAACGAAGGTTAAACAACTTACGAGACCCGATTGAGATTCGGGTTGTCCTTTTTGGGCATTAATCTATCCGTTGACGGCTGAAAGCTGTCAAAGCCGTAGAACTCATCGATGCCTTCGTTTTGACAGGTTATGGGTCCCGTAACTCTAAACAAGCCAGAAGTTATGGCCGTCCGAATAATCGATATCTACAGGGTGCAACATCCACAGTGCAAGGTGCAACATCCGTCCGAAATGGCGAAACAGTGTCGTACGACTTTTAGAAATGCGTGTGTGGATTTGAAATGGAACACTACCATGGTGCACCACTCTCCAGCGATGGGAAGTCGAAGACGGGCCACGGTAATCCCGTTTTACCGTAAAAATCCGCGTGTCGAAAAAACGAAGGGTAAAAAACTTAAGAGACCCGATTGAGATGCGGGTTGTCCTTTTTGGGCATTAATCCATCCGTTGACGGCTGAAAGCGGTCAAAGCCATAGAACTCATTGAGGCCTTCGTTTTGACAGGTTATGGCTCCCATAACTCTAAACGTGCCAGAAGTTATGGTCGTTTGAATAATCGATATCTACAGGGTGCAACATCCACGGTGCAAGGTGCAACATCCGTCCGAAATGGCGAAACAGTGTCGTACGACTTTTAGAAATGCGTGCATGGATTTGAAACGGAACAGTACCATGGTGCACCACTCTCCAGTGATGGGAAGTCGAAGACGGGCCACGGTAATCCCGTTTTACCGTAAAAATACACGTGTCGGAAAAACGAAGGGTAAAAAACTTACGAGAACCGATTGAGATTCGGGTTGTCCTTTTTGGGCATTAATCTATCCGTTGATGACTTAAATCTGTCAAAGCCGTAGAACTCATCGAGGCCTTCGTTTTGACAGGTTATGGCTCCCGTAACTCTAAACGAGCCAGAAGTTATGGCCGTCCGAATAGTCGATATCTACAGGGTGCAACATCCACGGTGCAAGGTGCAACATCCTTCCGAAATGGCGAAACAGTGTCGTACGACTTTTGGAAATGCGTGCATGGATTTCAAACGGAACAGTACCATGGTGCACCACTCTCCAGCAATGGTAAATCGAAGCCCATCCACGGTAATCCTGTTTTACTGTAAAAATCCACGTGTCGAAAAACGAAGGGTAAAAAACTTACGAGACCCGATTGAGAACCGTCCTTTTTGAGCATTAATCTATCCGTTGACGGTTGAAAGGTGTCAAAGCCGTAGAACTCATCGAGGCCTTCGTTTTGACAGGTTAAGGCTCCCGTAACTCTAAACGAGCCAGAAGTTATGGCCGTCCGAATAATCGATATCTACAGGGTGCAACATCGACGGTGCAAGGTGCAACATCCGTCCGAAAAGGCTAAAAAGTGTTGTACGACTTTTAGAAATGCGTGCGTGGATTTGAAACGGAACACTACCATGGTGCACCACTCTCCAGCGATGGGAAGTCAAAGACGGGCCACGGTAATCCCGTTTTACCGTAAAAATCCACGTGTCGAAAAAACGAAGTGTAGAAAACTTAAGAGACCCGATTGAGATCCGGGTTGTCCTTTTTGGGCATTAATCCATCCGTTGACGGCTGAAAGCAGTCAAAGCCATAGAACTCATCGAGGCCTTCGTTTTGACAGGTTATGGCTCCCATAACACTAAACGAGCCAGAAGTTATGGTCGTTTGAATAATCGATATCTACAGGGTGCAACATCCACGGTGCAAGGTGCAACATCCGTCCGAAATGGCGAAACAGTGTCGTACGACTTTTAGAAATGCGTGCATGGATTTGAAACGGAACAGTACCATGGTGCACCACTCTCCAGTGATGGGAAGTCGAAGACGGGCCACGGTAATCCCGTTTTACCGTAAAAATACACGTGTCGGAAAAACGAAGGGTAAAAAACTTACGAGAACCGATTGAGATTCGGGTTGTCCTTTTTGGGCATTAATCTATCCGTTGATGACTTAAATCTGTCAAAGCCATAGAACTCATCGAGGCCTTCGTTTTGACAGGTTATGGCTCCCGTAACTCTAAACGAGCCAGAAGTTATGGCCGTCCGAATAGTCGATATCTACAGGGTGCAACATCCACGGTGCAAGGTGCAACATCCTTCCGAAATGGCGAAACAGTGTCGTACGACTTTTGGAAATGCGTGCATGGATTTCAAACGGAATAGTACCATGGTGCACCACTCTCCAGCAATGGTAAATCGAAGCCCATCCACGGTAATCCTGTTTTACTGTAAAAATCCACGTGTCGAAAAACGAAGGGTAAAAAACTTACGAGACCCGATTGAGAACCGTCCTTTTTGAGCATTAATCTATCCGTTGACGGTTGAAAGGTGTCAAAGCCGTAGAACTCATCGAGGCCTTCGTTTTGACAGGTTAAGGCTCCCGTAACTCTAAACGAGCCAGAAGTTATGGCCGTCCGAATAATCGATATCTACAGGGTGCAACATCGACGGTGCAAGGTGCAACATCCGTCCGAAATGGCGAAACAGTGTCGTACGACTTTTAGAAATGTGTGCATGGATTTGAAACAGAACAGTACCATGGTGCACCACTCTCCAGCGATGGGAAGTCGAAGACGGGCCACGGTAATCCCGTTTTACCGTAAAAATACACGTGTCGGAAAAACGAAGGGTAAAAAACTTACGAGAACCGATTGAGATTCGGGTTGTCCTTTTTGGGCATTAATCTATCCGTTGACGACAGAAAGCTATCAAAGCCGTAGAACTCATCGAGGCCTTCGTTTTGACAGGTTATGGCTCTCGTAACTCTAAACGAGCCAGAAGTTATGGCCGTCCGAATAATCGATATCTACAGGGTGCAACATCCACGGTGCAAGGTGCAACATCCGTCCGAAATGGCGAAACAGTACCGTACGATTTTTAGAAATGCGTGCATGGATTTGGAACGGAACAGTACCATGGTGCACCACTCTCCAGCGATGGTAAATCGAAGACCAGCCACCGTAATCCTGTTTAACCGTAAAAATCCACGTGTCGAAAAAACGAAGGGTAAAAAACGTACGAGACCCGATTGAGGTTCGGGTTGTCCTTATTGAGCATTAATCTATCCGTTGATGACTGAAAGCTATCAAAGCCATAGAACTCATCGAGCCCTTCGTTTTGACAGGTTATGGCTCCCGTAACTCTAAATGAGCCAGAAGTTATGGCCGTCCAAATAATCGATATCTACAGGGTGCAACATCCACGGTGCAAGGTGCAACATCCGTCCGAAATGGCGAAAGAGTGCCGTACGACTTTTAGAAATGCTTGCATGGATTTGAAATGGAATAGTACCATGGTGCACCACTCTCCAGCGATGGGAAGTCGAAGACGGGCCACGGTAATCCCGTTTTACCGTAAAAATCCACATGTCGAAAAAACGAAGGGTAAAAAACATACGAGACCCGGTTGTGATTCGTGTTGTCCTTTCTGGGCATTAATCTATCCATTGACGGCTGAAAGCTGTCAAAGCTGTAGAACACATCGAGGACTTCGTTTTGACAGGTTATGGCTCCCGTAACTCTAAACGAGCCAGAAGTTATGGCCGTTTGAATAATCGATATCTACAGGGTGCAACATCCACGTTGCATGGTGCAACATCCGTCCGAAATGGGGAAACAGTGTCGTACGACTTTTAGAAATGCATGCATGGATTTGAAACGGAACAGTACCATGGTGCACCACTCTCCAGCGATGGGAAGTCGAAGACGGGCCACGGCAATCCCGTTTTACCGTAAAAATCCACGTGTCGAAAAAACGAAGGGTAAAAAACTTACGAGACCCGATTGAGATTCGAGTTGTCCTTTGTGGGCATTAATCTATCCGTTGACGGCAAAAAGCTGACACAGCCGTAGAACTCATCGAGGCCTTTGTTCTGACAGGTTATGGCTCCCGTAACTCTAAATGAGCCAGAAGTTATGGCCGTCCGAATAATCGATATCTACAGTGTGCAACATCAACGGTGCAAGGTGCAACATCCGTCCGAAATGGCGAAAGAGTGCCGTACGACTTTTAGAAATGCGTGCATGGATTTGAAACGGAATAATACCATGGTGCAACACTCTTCAGCGATGGGAAGTCGAAGACGGGCCACGGTAATCCTGTTTTACCGTAAAAATCCACGTGTCGAAAAAAGCAGGGTAAAAAACTTACGAGACCCGATTGAGATTCGGGTTGTCCTGTTTGGGCATTAATCTATCCGTTGACGGCAGAAAGCGATCAAAGGCGTAGAACTAATCGAGTCCTTCTTATTGATAGGTTATGGCTCCCGTAACTCTAAACAAGCCAGAAGTTATGGCCGTCCGAATAATCGATATCTACAGGGTGCAACATCCACGGTGCAAGGTGCAACATCCACGGTGCAAGGTGCAACGTCCGTCCGAAATGGCGAAAGAGTGTCGTACGACTTTTTGAAATGCATGCATGGATTTGAAACGGAACAGTACCATGGTGCACCACTCTCCAGCGATGGGAAGTCGTAGACATGCGACGATAATCCCGTTTTACCGTAAAAATCCGCGTGTCGAAAAAACGAAGGGTAAAAAACTTACGAGACCCGGTTGAGATTCAGGTTGTCCTTTTTTGCCATTAATCTATCCATTGACGGCTGAAAGCTGTCAAAACAATAGAACTCATCGTGGCCTTCGTTTTGATAGGTTATGGCTCCCGTAACTCCAAACGAGCCAAAAGTTATGGCCGTCCGAATAATCGATATCTACAGAGTGCAACATCCACGGTGCATGGTGCAACATCCGTTCGAAATGGCGAAACAGTGCCGTACGGCTTTTAGAAATGCGTGCATGGATTTGAAACGGAACAGTACCATGGTGTACCACTCTCCAGCGATGGGAAGTCGAAGACGGGCCACGGTAATCCTGTTTTACCGTAAAAATCCACGTGTCGAAAAAACGAAGGGTAAAAAACTTACGAGACCCGATTGAGATTCGGGTTGTCCTTATTGAGCATTAATCTATCCGTTGATGACTGAAAGCTATCAAAGCCATAGAACTCATCGAGCCCTTCGTTTTGACAGGTTATGGCTCCCGTAACTCTAAATGAGCCAGAAGTTATGGCCGTCCAAATAATCGATATCTACAGGGTGCAACATCCACGGTGCAAGGTGCAACATCCGTCCGAAATGGCGAAAGAGTGCCGTACGACTTTTAGAAATGCGTGCATGGATTTGAAATGGAATAGTACCATAGTGCACCACTCTCCAGCGATGGGAAGTCGAAGACGGGCCACGGTAATCCCGTTTTACCGTAAAAATCCACATGTCAAAAAAACGAAGGGTAAAAAACATACGAGACCCGGTTGTGATTCGTGTTGTCCTTTCTGGGCATTAATCTATCCATTGACGGCTGAAAGCTGTCAAAGCTGTAGAACACATCAAGGCCTTCGTTTTTACAGGTTATGGCTCCCGTAACTCTAAACGAGCCAGAAGTTATGGCCGTTTGAATAATCGATATCTACAGGGTGCAACATCCACGTTGCATGGTGCAACATCCGTCCGAAATGGGGAAACAGTGTCGTACGACTTTTAGAAATGCATGCATGGATTTGAAACGGAACAGTACCATGGTGCACCACTCTCCAGCGATGGGAAGTCGAAGACGGGCCACGGCAATCCCGTTTTACCGTAAAAATCCACGTGTCGAAAAAACGAAGGGTAAAAAACTTACGAGACCCGATTGAGATTCGAGTTGTCCTTTGTGGGCATTAATCTATCCGTTGACGGCAAAAAGCTGTCACAGCCGTAGAACTCATCGAGGCCTTTGTTCTGACAGGTTATGGCTCCCGTAACTCTAAATGAGCCAGAAGTTATGGCCGTCCGAATAATCGATATCTACAGTGTGCAACATCAACGGTGCAAGGTGCAACATCCGTCCGAAATGGCGAAAGAGTGCCGTACGACTTTTAGAAATGCGTGCATGGATTTGAAACGGAATAATACCATGGTGCAACACTCTTCAGCGATGGGAAGTCGAAGACGGGCCACGGTAATCCTGTTTTACCGTAAAAATCCACGTGTCGAAAAAAGCAGGGTAAAAAACTTACGAGACCCGATTGAGATTCGGGTTGTCCTGTTTGGGCATTAATCTATCCGTTGACGGCAGAAAGCGATCAAAGGCGTAGAACTAATCGAGTCCTTCTTCTTGATAGGTTATGGCTCCCGTAACTCTAAACAAGCCAGAAGTTATGGCCGTCCGAATAATCGATATCTACAGGGTGCAACATCCACGGTGCAAGGTGCAACATCCACGGTGCAAGGTGCAACGTCCGTCCGAAATGGCGAAAGAGTGTCGTACGACTTTTTGAAATGCATGCATGGATTTGAAACGGAACAGTACCATGGTGCACCACTCTCCAGCGATGGGAAGTCGTAGACATGCGACGATAATCCCGTTTTACCGTAAAAATCCGCGTGTCGAAAAAACGAAGGGTAAAAAACTTACGAGACCCGGTTGAGATTCAGGTTGTCCTTTTTTGCCATTAATCTATCCATTGACGGCTGAAAGCTGTCAAAACAATAGAACTCATCGTGGCCTTCGTTTTGATAGGTTATGGCTCCCGTAACTCCAAACGAGCCAAAAGTTATGGCCGTCCGAATAATCGATATCTACAGAGTGCAACATCCACGGTGCATGGTGCAACATCCGTTCGAAATGGCGAAACAGTGCCGTACGGCTTTTATAAATGCGTGCATGGATTTGAAACGGAACAGTACCATGGTGTACCACTCTCCAGCGATGGGAAGTCGAAGACGGGCCACGGTAATCCTGTTTTACCGTAAAAATCCACGTGTCGAAAAAACGAAGGGTAAAAAACTTACGAGACCCGATTGAGATTCGTGTTGTCCTTTCTGGGCATTAATCTATCCGTTGACGGCTGAAAGCTGTCAAAGCTGTAGAACACATCGAGGCCTTCATTTTGACAGGTTATGGCTCCCGTAACTCTAAACGAGCCAGAAGTTATGGTCGTTTGAATAATCGGTATCTACAGGGTGCAACATCCACGGTGCATGGTGCAACATCCGTCCGAAATGGTGAAATAGTGCCGTACGACTTTTAAAAATGCGTGGATGGATTTGAAACGGAACAGTACCATGGTGCACCACTCTCCAGCGATGGGAAGTCGAAGACGGGCCACGGTAATCCCGTTTTACCGTAAAAATCCACGTGTCGAAAAAACGAAAGGTAAAAAACTTACGAGACCCAATTAAGATTCAGGTTGTCCTTTTTGGGCATTAATCTATCCGTTGACGGCTGAAAGCTGTCAAAGCCGTAGAACTCATCGAGATCTTCGTTTTGACAGGTTATGGCTCCCGTAACTCTAAACGAGCCAGAAGTTATGGCCGTCCGAATAATCGATATTTACAGGGTGCAACATCCACGGTGCAAGGTGCAACATCCGTCCGAAATGGCAAAACAGTGCCGTACGACTTTTAGAAATGCGTGCATGGATTTGAAACGGAACAGTACCGTGGTGCACCACTCTCCAGTGATGGTAAACCGAAGACCGGCCACCGTAATCCTGTTTTACCGTAAAAATCCACGTGTGGAAAAAACGAAGGGTAAAAAACTTACGAGACCCGATTGAGATTCGGGTTGTCCTTCTTGGGCATTAATTTATCCGTTGACGGCTGAAAGCTGTCAAAGCCGTAGAACTCATCGAGGCCTTCATTTTGATAGGGTATGGCACCCGTAACTCTAAACGAGCCATAAGTTATGGCCGTCCGAATAATCGATATCTACAGGGTGCAACATCCACGGTGCAAGGTGCAGCATTCGTCCAAAATGGCGAAACAGTGTCGTACGACTTTTGGAAATGCGTGCATGGATTTCAAACGGAACAGTACCATGGTGCACCACTCTCCAGCGATGGTAAATCGAAGCCCATCCACGGTAATCCTGTTTTACCGTAAAAATCCACGTGTCGAAAAAACGAAGGTTAAACTACTTACGAGACCCGATTGAGATTGGGGTTGTCCTTTTTGGGCATTAATCTATCCGTTGACGGCTGAAAGCTGTCAAAGCCGTAGAAATCATCGAGGCCTTCGTTTTGACAGGTTATGGCTCCCGTAACTCTAAACTAGCCAGAAGTTATGGCCGTCCGAATAATCGATATCTACAGGGTGCAACATCCACGGTGCAAGGTGCAACATCCGTCCGAAATGGCGAAACAGTGTCGTACGACTTTTGGAAATGCGTACATGGATTTGAAATGGAACAGTACCATGGTGCACCACTCTCCAGCGATGGGAAGTCGAAGACGGGCCACGGTAATCCCATTTTACCGTAAAAATCCACGTGTCGAAAAAACGAAGGGTAAAAAACTTAAGAGACCCGATTGAGATTCGGGTTGTCCTTTTTGGGCATTAATCCATCCGTTGACGGCTGAAAGCGGTCAAAGCCATAGAACTCATCGAGGCCTTCGTTTTGACAGGTTATGGCTCCCATAACTCTAAACGAGCCAGAAGTTATGGTCGTTTGAATAATCGATATCTACAGGGTGCAACATCCACGGTGCAAGGTGCAACATCCGTCCGAAATGGAAAAACAGTGTCGTACGACTTTTAGAAATGCGTGCATGGATTTGAAACGGAACACTACCATGGTGCACCACTCTCCAGAGATGGGAAGTTGAAAACGGGCCACGGTAATCCCGTTTTACCGTAAAAATCCACGTGTCGAAAAAACAAAGGGTAAAAAACTTAAGAGACCCGATTGAGATTCGGGTTGTCCTTTTTGGGCATTAATCCGTCCGTTGACGGCTCAAAGTGGTCAAAACCATAGAACTCATCGAGGCCTTCGTTTTGACAGGTTATGGCTCCCATAACTCTAAACGAGCCAGATGTTATGGTCGTTTGAATAATCGATATCTACAGGGTGCAACATCCGTGGTGCAAGGTGCAACATCCGTTTGAAATGGCGAAACAGTGTCGTACGACTTTTAGAAATGCATGCATGGATTTGAAACGGAACAGTACCATGGTGCACCACTCTCCGGTGATGGAAAGTCGAAGACGGGCCACGGTAATCCCGTTTTACCGTAAAAATACACGTGTCGGAAAAACGAAGGGTAAAAAACTTATGAGACCCGATTGAGATTTGGGTTGTCCTTTTTGGTCATTAATCTATCCGTTGACGACTGAAAGCTGTCAAAGCCGTAGAACTCATCGAGAACTTCGTTTTGACAGGTTATAGCTCCCGTAACTCTAAACGAGCCAGAAGTTATGGTCGTCCGAATAATCGATATCTACACGGTGCAACATCCACGGTGCAAGGTGCAACATCCGTCCGAAATGGCGAAACAGTGTCGTACGACTTTTAGAAATGCATGTGTGGATTTGAAACGGAACACTACCATGGTGCACCACTCTCCAGCGATGGGAAGTCGAAGACGGGCCACGGTAATCCCGTTTTACCGTAAAAATCCACGTGTCGAAAAAACGAAGGGTAAAAAACTTAAGAGACCCGATTGAGATTCGGGTTGTCCTTTTTGGGCATTAATCCATCCGTTGACGGCTGAAAGCGGTCAAAGCCATAGAACTCATCGAGGCCTTCGTTTTGACAGGTTATGGCTCCCATAACTCTAAACGAGCCAGAAGTTATGGTCGTTTGAATAATCGATATCTACAGGGTGCAACATCCACGGTGCAAGGTGCAACATCCGTCCGAAATGGCGAAACAGTGCCGTACGACTTTTAGAAATGCGTGCATGGATTTGAAACGGAACACTACCATGGTGCACCACTCTCCAGCGATGGGAAGTTGAAGACGGGCCACGGTAATCCCGTTTTACCGTAAAAATCCACGTGTCGAAAAATCAAAGGGTAAAAAACTTAAGAGACCCGATTGAGATTCGGGTTGTCCTTTTTGGGCATTAATCCGTCCGTTGACGGCTCAAAGTGGTCAAAACCATAGAACTCATCGAGGCCTTCGTTTTGACAGGTTATGGCTCCCATAACTCTAAACGAGCCAGATGTTATGGTCGTTTGAATAATCGATATCTACAGGGTGCAACATCCGTGGTGCAAGGTGCAACATCCGTCCGAAATGGCGAAACAGTGTCGTACGACTTTTAGAAATGCATGCATGGATTTGAAACGGAACAGTACCATGGTGCACCACTCTCCGGTGATGGAAAGTCGAAGACGGGCCACGGTAATCCCGTTTTACCGTAAAAATACACGTGTCGGAAAAACGAAGGGTAAAAAACTTATGAGACCCGATTGAGATTTGTGTTGTCCTTTTTGGGCATTAATCTATCCGTTGACGACTGAAAGCTGTCAAAGCCGTAGAACTCATCGAGGACTTCGTTTTGACAGGTTATAGCTCCCGTAACTCTAAACGAGCCAGAAGTTATGGTCGTCCGAATAATCGATATCTACAGGGTGCAACATCCACGGTGCAAGGTGCAACATCCGTCCGAAATGGCGAAACAGTGCCGTACGACTTTTAGAAATGCGTGCATGGATTTGAAACGGAACAGTAGCACGGTGCACCACTCTCCAGCGATGGTAAATCGAAGACCTGCCACCGTAATCCTGTTTTACCGTAAAAATCCACGTGTCGAAAAAACGAAGGGTAAAAAACATACGAGACCCGATTGAGATTCGGGTTGTCCTTATTGAGTATTAATCTATCCGTTGACGACTGAAAGCTTACAAAGCCGTAGAACTCATCGAGGCCTTCGTTTTGACAGGTTATGGCTCCCGTAACTCTAAATGAGCCAGAAGTTATGGCCGTCCGAATAATCGATATCTACAGCGTGCAACATCCACGGTGCATGGTGCAACATCCGTTCGAAGTGGCGAAACAGTGCCGTACGGCTTTTAGAAATGCGTGCATGGATTTGAAACGGAACAGTACCATGGTGTACCACTCTCCAGCGATGGGAAGTCGAAGACGGGCCACGGTAATCCTGTTTTACCGTAAAAATCCACGTGTCGAAAAAACGGAGGGTAAAAAACTTACGAGACCCGATTGAGATTCGTGTTGTCCTTTCTGGGCATTAATCTATCCGTTGACGGCTGAAAGCTGTCAAAGCTGTAGAACACATCGAGGCCTTCATTTTGACAGGTTATGGCTCCCGTAACTCTAAACGAGCCAGAACTTATGGTCGTTTGAATAATCGGTATCTACAGGGTGCAGCATCCACGGTGCATGGTGCAACATCCGTCCGAAATGGTGAAATAGTGCCGTACGACTTTTAAAAATGCGTGGATGGATTTGAAACGGAACAGTACCATGGTGCACCACTCTCCAGCGATGGGAAGTCGAAGACGGGCCACGGTAATCCCGTTTTACCGTAAAAATCCACGTGTCGAAAAAACGAAAGGTAAAAAACTTACGAGACCTGATTAAGATTCAGGTTGTCCTTTTTGGGCATTAATCTATCCGTTGACGGCTGAAAGCTGTCAAACCCGTAGAACTCATCGAGATCTTCGTTTTGACAGGTTATGGCTCCCGTAACTCTAAACGAGCCAGAAGTTATGGCCGTCCGAATAATCGATATTTACAGGGTGCAACATCCACGGTGCAAGGTGCAACATCCGTCCGAAATGGCAAAACAGTGCCGTACGACTTTTAGAAATGCGTGCATGGATTTGAAACGGAACAGTACCGTGGTGCACCACTCTCCAGTGATGGTAAATCGAAGACCGGCTACCGTAATCCTGTTTTACCGTAAAAATCCACGTGTCGAAAAAACGAAGGGTAAAAAACTTACGAGACCCGATTGAGATTCGGGTTGTCCTTTTTGGGCATTAATTTATCCGTTGACGGCTGAAAGCTGTCAAAGCCGTAGAACTCATCGAGGCCTTCATTTTGACAGGGTATGGCACCCGTAACTCTAAACGAGCCATAAGTTATGGCCGTCCGAATAATCGATATCTACAGGGTGCAACATCCACGGTGCAAGGTGCAGCATTCGTCCAAAATGGCGAAACAGTGTCGTACGACTTTTGGAAATGCGTGCATGGATTTCAAACGGAACAGTACCATGGTGCACCACTCTCCAGCGATGGTAAATCGAAGCCCATCCACGGTAATCCTGTTTTACCGTAAAAATCCACGTGTCGAAAAAACGAAGGTTAAACAACTTACGAGACCCGATTGAGATTGGGGTTGTCCTTTTTGGGCATTAATCTATCCGTTGACGGCTGAAAGCGGTCAAAGCCGTAGAACTCATCGAGGCCTTCGTTTCGACAGGTTATGGCTCCCGTAACTCTAAACTAGCCAGAAGTTATGGCCGTCCGAATAATCGATATCTACAGGGTGCAACATCCACGGTGCAAGGTGCAACATCCGTCCGAAATGGCGAAACAGTGTCGTACGACTTTTGGAAATGCGTACATGGATTTGAAATGGAACAGCACCATGGTGCACCACTCTCCAGCGATGGGAAGTCGAAGACGGTCCACGGTAATCCCGTTTTACCGTAAAAATCCACGTGTCGAAAAAACGAAGGGTAAAAAACTTAAGAGACCCGATTGAGATTCGGGTTGTCCTTTTTGGGCATTAATCCATCCGTTGACGGCTGAAAGCGGTCAAAGCCATAGAACTCATCGAGGCCTTCGTTTTGACAGGTTATGGCTCCCATAACTCTAAACGAGCCAGAAGTTATGGTCGTTTGAATAATCGATATCTACAGGGTGCAACATCCACGGTGCAAGGTGCAACATCCGTCCGAAATGGCGAAACAGTGCCGTACGACTTTTAGAAATGCGTGCATGGATTTGAAACGGAACACTACCATGGTGCACCACTCTCCAGAGATGGCAAGTTGAAAACGGGCCACGGTAATCCCGTTTTACCGTAAAAATCCACGTGTCGAAAAAACAAAGGGTAAAAAACTTAAGAGACCCGATTGAGATTCGGGTTGTCCTTTTTGGGCATTAATCCGTCCGTTGACGGCTCAAAGTGGTCAAAACCATAGAACTCATCGAGGCCTTCGTTTTGACAGGTTATGGCTCCCATAACTCAAAACGAGCCAGATGTTATGGTCGTTTGAATAATCGATATCTACAGGGTGCAACATCCGTGGTGCAAGGTGCAACATCCGTTTGAAATGGCGAAACAGTGTCGTACGACTTTTAGAAATGCATGCATGGATATGAAACGGAACAGTACCATGGTGCACCACTCTCCGGTGATGGAAAGTCGAAGACGGGCCACGGTAATCCCGTTTTACCGTAAAAATACACGTGTCGGAAAAACGAAGGGTAAAAAACTTATGAGACCCGATTGAGATTTGGGTTGTCCTTTTTGGTCATTAATCTATCCGTTGACGACTGAAAGCTGTCAAAGCCGTAGAACTCATCGAGAACTTCGTTTTGACAGGTTATAGCTCCCGTAACTCTAAACGAGCCAGAAGTTATGGTCGTCCGAATAATCGATATCTACACGGTGCAACATCCACGGTGCAAGGTGCAACATCCGTCCGAAATGGCGAAACAGTGTCGTACGACTTTTAGAAATGCATGTGTGGATTTGAAACGGAACACTACCATGGTGCACCACTCTCCAGCGATGGGAAGTCGAAGACGGGCCACGGTAATCCCGTTTTACCGTAAAAATCCACGTGTCGAAAAAACGAAGGGTAAAAAACTTAAGAGACCCGATTGAGATTCGGGTTGTCCTTTTTGGGCATTAATCCATCCGTTGACGGCTGAAAGCGGTCAAAGCCATAGAACTCATCGAGGCCTTCGTTTTGACAGGTTATGGCTCCCATAACTCTAAACGAGCCAGAAGTTATGGTCGTTTGAATAATCGATATCTACAGGGTGCAACATCCACGGTGCAAGGTGCAACATCCGTCCGAAATGGCGAAACAGTGCCGTACGACTTTTAGAAATGCGTGCATGGATTTGAAACGGAACACTACCATGGTGCACCACTCTCCAGCGATGGGAAGTTGAAGACGGGCCACGGTAATCCCGTTTTACCGTAAAAATCCACGTGTCGAAAAATCAAAGGGTAAAAAACTTAAGAGACCCGATTGAGATTCGGGTTGTCCTTTTTGGGCATTAATCCGTCCGTTGACGGCTCAAAGTGGTCAAAACCATAGAACTCATCGAGGCCTTCGTTTTGACAGGTTATGGCTCCCATAACTCTAAACGAGCCAGATGTTATGGTCGTTTGAATAATCGATATCTACAGGGTGCAACATCCGTGGTGCAAGGTGCAACATCCGTCCGAAATGGCGAAACAGTGTCGTACGACTTTTAGAAATGCATGCATGGATTTGAAACGGAACAGTACCATGGTGCACCACTCTCCGGTGATGGAAAGTCGAAGACGGGCCACGGTAATCCCGTTTTACCGTAAAAATACACGTGTCGGAAAAACGAAGGGTAAAAAACTTATGAGACCCGATTGAGATTTGTGTTGTCCTTTTTGGGCATTAATCTATCCGTTGACGACTGAAAGCTGTCAAAGCCGTAGAACTCATCGAGGACTTCGTTTTGACAGGTTATAGCTCCCGTAACTCTAAACGAGCCAGAAGTTATGGTCGTCCGAATAATCGATATCTACAGGGTGCAACATCCACGGTGCAAGGTGCAACATCCGTCCGAAATGGCGAAACAGTGCCGTACGACTTTTAGAAATGCGTGCATGGATTTGAAACGGAACAGTAGCACGGTGCACCACTCTCCAGCGATGGTAAATCGAAGACCTGCCACCGTAATCCTGTTTTACCGTAAAAATCCACGTGTCGAAAAAACGAAGGGTAAAAAACATACGAGACCCAATTGAGATTCGGGTTGTCCTTATTGAGTATTAATCTATCCGTTGACGACTGAAAGCTTACAAAGCCGTAGAACTCATCGAGGCCTTCGTTTTGACAGGTTATGGCTCCCGTAACTCTAAATGAGCCAGAAGTTATGGCCGTCCGAATAATCGATATCTACAGCGTGCAACATCCACGGTGCATGGTGCAACATCCGTTCGAAGTGGCGAAACAGTGCCGTACGGCTTTTAGAAATGCGTGCATGGATTTGAAACGGAACGGTACCATGGTGTACCACTCTCCAGCGATGGGAAGTCGAAGACGGGCCACGGTAATCCTGTTTTACCGTAAAAATCCACGTGTCGAAAAAACGGAGGGTAAAAAACTTACGAGACCCGATTGAGATTCGTGTTGTCCTTTCTGGGCATTAATCTATCCGTTGACGGCTGAAAGCTGTCAAAGCTGTAGAACACATCGAGGCCTTCATTTTGACAGGTTATGGCTCCCGTAACTCTAAACGAGCCAGAACTTATGGTCGTTTGAATAATCGGTATCTACAGGGTGCAGCATCCACGGTGCATGGTGCAACATCCGTCCGAAATGGTGAAATAGTGCCGTACGACTTTTAAAAATGCGTGGATGGATTTGAAACGGAACAGTACCATGGTGCACCACTCTCCAGCGATGGGAAGTCGAAGACGGGCCACGGTAATCCCGTTTTACCGTAAAAATCCACGTGTCGAAAAAACGAAAGGTAAAAAACTTACGAGACCCGATTAAGATTCAGGTTGTCCTTTTTGGGCATTAATCTATCCGTTGACGGCTGAAAGCTGTCAAAGCCGTAGAACTCATCGAGATCTTCGTTTTGACAGGTTATGGCTCCCGTAACTCTAAACGAGCCAGAAGTTATGGCCGTCCGAATAATCGATATTTACAGGGTGCAACATCAACGGTGCAAGGTGCAACATCCGTCCGAAATGGCAAAACAGTGCCGTACGACTTTTAGAAATGCGTGCATGGATTTGAAACGGAACAGTACCGTGGTGCACCACTCTCCAGTGATGGTAAATCGAAGACCGGCCACCGTAATCCTGTTTTACCGTAAAAATCCACGTGTCGAAAAAACGAAGGGTAAAAAACTTACGAGACCCGATTGAGATTCGGGTTGTCCTTTTTGGGCATTAATTTATCCGTTGACGGCTGAAAGCTGTCAAAGCCGTAGAACTCATCGAGGCCTTCATTTTGACAGGGTATGGCACCCGTAACTCTAAACGAGCCATAAGTTATGGCCGTCCGAATAATCGATATCTACAGGGTGCAACATCCACGGTGCAAGGTGCAGCATTCGTCCAAAATGGCGAAACAGTGTCGTACGACTTTTGGAAATGCGTGCATGGATTTCAAACGGAACAGTACCATGGTGCACCACTCTCCAGCGATGGTAAATCGAAGCCCATCCACGGTAATCCTGTTTTACCGTAAAAATCCACGTGTCGAAAAAACGAAGGTTAAACAACTTACGAGACCCGATTGAGATTGGGGTTGTCCTTTTTGGGCATTAATCTATCCGTTGACGGCTGAAAGCTGTCAAAGCCGTAGAACTCATCGAGGCCTTCGTTTTGACAGGTTATGGCTCCCGTAACTCTAAACTAGCCAGAAGTTATGGCCGTCCGAATAATCGATATCTACAGGGTGCAACATCCACGGTGCAAGGTGCAACATCCGTCCGAAATGGCGAAACAGTGTCGTACGACTTTTGGAAATGCGTACATGGATTTGAAATGGAACAGCACCATGGTGCACCACTCTCCAGCGATGGGAAGTCGAAGACGGTCCACGGTAATCCCGTTTTACCGTAAAAATCCACGTGTCGAAAAAACGAAGGGTAAAAAACTTAAGAGACCCGATTGAGATTCGGGTTGTCCTTTTTGGGCATTAATCCATCCGTTGACGGCTGAAAGCGGTCAAAGCCATAGAACTCATCGAGGCCTTCGTTTTGACAGGTTATGGCTCCCATAACTCTAAACGAGCCAGAAGTTATGGTCGTTTGAATAATCGATATCTACAGGGTGCAACATCCACGGTGCAAGGTGCAACATCCGTCCGAAATGGCGAAACAGTGCCGTACGACTTTTAGAAATGCGTGCATGGATTTGAAACGGAACACTACCATGGTGCACCACTCTCCAGAGATGGCAAGTTGAAAACGGGCCACGGTAATCCCGTTTTACCGTAAAAATCCACGTGTCGAAAAAACAAAGGGTAAAAAACTTAAGAGACCCGATTGAGATTCGGGTTGTCCTTTTTGGGCATTAATCCGTCCGTTGACGGCTCAAAGTGGTCAAAACCATAGAACTCATCGAGGCCTTCGTTTTGACAGGTTATGGCTCCCATAACTCAAAACGAGCCAGATGTTATGGTCGTTTGAATAATCGATATCTACAGGGTGCAACATCCGTGGTGCAAGGTGCAACATCCGTTTGAAATGGCGAAACAGTGTCGTACGACTTTTAGAAATGCATGCATGGATTTGAAACGGAACAGTACCATGGTGCACCACTCTCCGGTGATGGAAAGTCGAAGACGGGCCACGGTAATCCCGTTTTACCGTAAAAATACACGTGTCGGAAAAACGAAGGGTAAAAAACTTATGAGACCCGATTGAGATTTGGGTTGTCCTTTTTGGTCATTAATCTATCCGTTGACGACTGAAAGCTGTCAAAGCCGTAGAACTCATCGAGGACTTCGATTTGACAGGTTATAGCTCCCGTAACTCTAAAGGAGCCAGAAGTTATGGTCGTCCGAATAATCGATATCTACACGGTGCAACATCCACGGTGCAAGGTGCAACATCCGTCCGAAATGGCGAAACAGTGTCGTACGACTTTTAGAAATGCATGTGTGGATTTGAAACGGAACACTACCATGGTGCACCACTCTCCAGCGATGGGAAGTCGAAGACGGGCCACGGTAATCCCGTTTTACCGTAAAAATCCACGTGTCGAAAAAACGAAGGGTAAAAAACTTAAGAGACCCGATTGAGATTCGGGTTGTCCTTTTTGGGCATTAATCCATCCGTTGACGGCTGAAAGCGGTCAAAGCCATAGAACTCATCGAGGCCTTCGTTTTGACAGGTTATGGCTCCCATAACTCTAAACGAGCCAGAAGTTATGGTCGTTTGAATAATCGATATCTACAGGGTGCAACATCCACGGTGCAAGGTGCAACATCCGTCCGAAATGGCGAAACAGTGCCGTACGACTTTTAGAAATGCGTGCATGGATTTGAAACGGAACACTACCATGGTGCACCACTCTCCAGCGATGGGAAGTTGAAGACGGGCCACGGTAATCCCGTTTTACCGTAAAAATCCACGTGTCGAAAAATCAAAGGGTAAAAAACTTAAGAGACCCGATTGAGATTCGGGTTGTCCTTTTTGGGCATTAATCCGTCCGTTGACGGCTCAAAGTGGTCAAAACCACAGAACTCATCGATGCCTTCGTTTTGACAGGTTATGGCTCCCATAACTCTAAACGAGCCAGATGTTATGGTCGTTTGAATAATCGATATCTACAGGGTGCAACATCCGTGGTGCAAGGTGCAACATCCGTCCGAAATGGCGAAACAGTGTCGTACGACTTTTAGAAATGCATGCATGGATTTGAAACGGAACAGTACCATGGTGCACCACTCTCCGGTGATGGAAAGTCGAAGACGGGCCACGGTAATCCCGTTTTACCGTAAAAATACACGTGTCGGAAAAACGAAGGGTAAAAAACTTATGAGACCCGATTGAGATTTGTGTTGTCCTTTTTGGGCATTAATCTATCCGTTGACGACTGAAAGCTGTCAAAGCCGTAGAACTCATCGAGGACTTCGTTTTGACAGGTTATAGCTCCCGTAACTCTAAACGAGCCAGAAGTTATGGTCGTCCGAATAATCGATATCTACAGGGTGCAACATCCACGGTGCAAGGTGCAACATCCGTCCGAAATGGCGAAACAGTGCCGTACGACTTTTAGAAATGCGTGCATGGATTCGAAACGGAACAGTAGCACGGTGCACCACTCTCCAGCGATGGTAAATCGAAGACCTGCCACCGTAATCCTGTTTTACCGTAAAAATCCACGTGTCGAAAAAACGATGGGTAAAAAACATACGAGACCCGATTGAGATTCGGGTTGTCCTTATTGAGTAATAATCTATCCGTTGACGACTGAAAGCTTACAAAGCCGTAGAACTCATCGAGGCCTTCGTTTTGACAGGTTATGGCTCCCGTAACTCTAAATGAGCCAGAAGTTATGGTCGTCCGAATAATCGATATCTACAGGGTGCAACATCCACGGTGCAAGGTGCAACATCCGTCCGAAATGGCGAAAGAGTGTCGTACGACTTTTAGAAATGCGTGCATGGATTTGAAACGGAACAATACCATGGTGCACCACACTCCAGCGATGGGAAGTCGAAGACGGGCCACGGTAATCCCTTTTACCATAAAAATCCACGTGTCGAAAAAACGAAGGGTAAAAAACTAACGAGCCCCGGTTGAGATTCGGGTTGTGCTTTTTGGGCATGAATCTATCCGTTGACGGCTGAAAGCTATCAAAGCCATAGAACTCATTGGGGCCTTCGTTTTGACAGGTTATGGCTCCTGTAACTCTAAACGAGCCAGAAGTTATGTCCGTCCGAATAATCGATATCTACAAGGTGCAACATCCACGGTGCAAGGTGCAACATCCGTCCGAAATGGCGAAACAGTGCCGTACGACTTTTAGAAATGCGTGCATGGATTTGAAACGGAACAGTACCTTGGTGCACCACTCTCCAGCGATTGAAAGTCGAAGACGGGCCATGGTAATCCTGTTTTACCGTAAAAATCCACGTGTCGAAAAAACGAAGGGTAAAAAACTTACGAGACCGGATTGAGATTCGGGTTATCCTTTTTGGGCATTAATATATATGTTGACGGCTGAAAGCTATCAAAGCCGTAGAACACATTGAGGCCTTCGTTTTGACAGGTTATGGCTCCCGTAACTCTAAACGAGCCAAAAGTTATGGCCGTTTGAATAATCGATATCTACAGGGTGCAACATCCACGGTGCATGGTGCAACATCCGTCCGAAATGGGGAAACAGTGTCGTACGACTTTTAGAAATGCATGCATGGATTTGAAACGGAACGGTACTATGGTGCACCACTCTCCAGCGATGCGAAGTCGAAGACGGGCCACGGCAATCCCGTTTTACCGTAAAAATCCACGTGTCGAAAAAACGAAGGGTAAAAAACTTACGAGACCCGATTGAGATTCGGGTTGTCCTTTGTGGGCATTAATCTATCCGTTGACGGCAGAAAGCTGTCACAGCCGTAGAACTCATCGAGGCCTTTGTTCTGACAGGTTATGGCTCCCGTAACTCTAAATGAGCCAGAAGTTATGGCCGTCCGAATAATCGATATCTACAGTGTGCAACATCAACGGTGCAAGGTGCAACATCCGTCCGAAATGGCGAAAGAGTGCCGTACGACTTTTAGAAATGCGTGCATGGATTTGAAACGGAATAGTACCATTGTGCAACACTCTCCAGCGATGGGAAGTCGAAGACGGGCCATGGTAATCCTGTTTTACCGTAAAAATCCACGTGTCGAAAAAAGCAGGGTAAAAAACTTACGAGACCCGATTGAGATTCGGGTTGTCCTGCTTGGGCATTAATCTATCCGTTGATGGCAGAAAGCTATCAAAGGCGTAGAACTAATCGAGTCCTTCTTTTTGACAGGTTATGGCTCCCGTAACTCTAAACAAGCCAGAAGTTATGGCCGTCCGAATAATCGATATCTACAGGGTGCAACATCCACGGTGCAAGGTGCAACATCCGTCCGAAATGGCGAAAGCGTGTCGTACGACTTTTAGAAATGCATGCATGGATTTGAAACGGAACAGTACCATGGTGCACCACTCTCCAGCGATGGGAAGTTGTAGACATGCCACGATAATCCCGTTTTACCGTAAAAATCCGCGTGTCGAAAAAACGAAGGGTAAAAAACTTACGAGACCCGGTTGAGATTCGGGTTGTCCTTTTTTGGCACTACTCTATCCATTGACGGCTGAAAGCTGTCAAAACAATAGAACTCATCGTGGCCTTCATTTTGATAGGTTATGGCTCCCGTAACTCCAAACGAGCCAAAAGTTATGGCCGTCCGAATAATCGATATCTACAGAGTGCAACATCCACGGTGCATGGTGCAACATCCGTCCGAAATGGGGAAACAGTGCCGTACGGCTTTTAGAAATGCGTGCATGGATTTGAAATGGAACAGTACCATGGTGTACAACTCTCCAGCGATGGGAAGTAGAAGACGGGCCACGGTAATCCTGTTTTACCGTAAAAATCCACGTGTCGAAAAAACGAAGGGTAAAAAACTTACGAGACCCGATTGAGATTCGGGTTGTCCTTTTTGGGCATTAATCTATCCGTTGACGGCTGAAAGCTGTCAAAGCTATAGAACTCATCGAGTCCTTCGTTTTGACAGGTTATGGCTCCCGTAACTCTAAACGAGCCAGAAGTTATGGTCGTTTGAATAATCGGTATCTACAGGGTGCAACATCCACGGTGCATGGTGCAACATCCGTCCGAAATGGGGAAATAGTGCCGTACGACTTTTAAAAATGCGTGGATGGATTTGAAACGGAACAGTACCATGGTGCACCACTCTCCAACGATGGGAAGTCGAAGACGGGCCACGGTAATCCCGTTTTACCGTAAAAATCTACGTGTCGAAAAAACGAAAGGTAAAAAACTTACGAGACCCGATTAAGATTCAGGTTGTCCTTTTTGGGCATTAATCTATCCGTTGACGGCTGAAAGCTGTCAAAGCCGTAGAACTCATCGAGATCTTCGTTTTGACAGGTTATGGCTCCCGTAACTCTAAACGAGCCAGAAGTTATGGCCGTTCGAATAACCGATATTTACAGGGTGCAACATCCACGGTGCAAGGTGCAACATCCGTCCGAAATGGCAAAACAGTGCCGTACGACTTTTAGAAATGCGTGCATGGATTCGAAACGGAACAGTACCGTGGTGCACCACTCTCCAGTGATGGTAAATCGAAGACCGGCCACCGTAATCCTGTTTTACCGTAAAAATCCACGTGTCGAAAAAACGAAGGGTAAAAAACTTACGAGACCCGATTGAGATTCGGGTTGTCCTTTTTGGGCATTAATTTATCCGTTGTCGGCTGAAAGCTGTCAAAGCCGTAGAACTCATCGAGGCCTTCATTTTGACAGGGTATGGCTCCCGTAACTCTAAACGAGCCATAAGTTATGACCGTCCGAATAATCGATATCTACAGGGTGCAACATCCACGGTGCAAGGTGCAACATTCATCCAAAATGGCGAAACAGTGTCGTACGACTTTTGGAAATGCGTGCATGGATTTCAAACGGAACAATACCATGGTGCACCACTCTCCAGCGATGGTAAATCGAAGCCCATCCACGGTAATCCTGTTTTACCGTAAAAATCCACGTGTCGAAAAAACGAAGGTTAAACAACTTACGAGACCCGATTGAGATTCGGGTTGTCCTTTTTGGGCATTAATCTATCCGTTGACGGCTGAAAGCTGTCAAAGCCGTAGAACTCATCGAGGCCTTCGTTTTGACAGGTTATGGCTCCCGTAACTCTAAACAAGCCAGAAGTTATGGCCGTCCGAATAATCGATATCTACAGGGTGCAACATCCACGGTGCAAGGTGCAACATCCGTCCGAAATGGCGAAACAGTGTCGTACGACTTTTAGAAATGCGTGTGTGGATTTGAAATGGAACACTACCATGGTGCACCACTCTCCAGCGATGGGAAGTCGAAGACGGGCCACGGTAATCCCGTTTTACCGTAAAAATCCGCGTGTCGAAAAAACGAAGGGTAAAAAACTTAAGAGACCCGATTGAGATGCGGGTTGTCCTTTTTGGGCATTAATCCATCCGTTGACGGCTGAAAGCGGTCAAAGCCATAGAACTCATTGAGGCCTTCGTTTTGACAGGTTATGGCTCCCATAACTCTAAACGAGCCAGAAGTTATGGTCGTTTGAATAATCGATATCTACAGGGTGCAACATCCACGGTGCAAGGTGCAACATCCATCCGAAATGGCGAAACAGTGTCGTACGACTTTTAGAAATGCGTGCATGGATTTGAAACGGAACAGTACCATGGTGCACCACTCTCCAGTGATGGGAAGTCGAAGACGGGCCACGGTAATCCCGTTTTACCGTAAAAATACACGTGTCGGAAAAACGAAGGATAAAAAACTTACGAGAACCGATTGAGATTCGGGTTGTCCTTTTTGGGCATTAATCTATCCGTTGATGACTTAAATCTGTCAAAGCCGTAGAACTCATCGAGGCCTTCGTTTTGACAGGTTATGGCTCCCGTAACTCTAAACGAGCCAGAAGTTATGGCCGTCCGAATAGTCGATATCTACAGGGTGCAACATCCACGGTGCAAGGTGCAACATCCTTCCGAAATGGCGAAACAGTGTCGTACGACTTTTGGAAATGCGTGCATGGATTTCAAACGGAACAGTACCATGGTGCACCACTCTCCAGCAATGGTAAATCGAAGCCCATCCACGGTAATCCTGTTTTACTGTAAAAATCCACGTGTCGAAAAACGAAGGGTAAAAAACTTACGAGACCCGATTGAGAACCGTCCTTTTTGAGCATTAATCTATCCGTTGACGGTTGAAAGGTGTCAAAGCCGTAGAACTCATCGAGGCCTTCGTTTTGACAGGTTAAGGCTCCCGTAACTCTAAACGAGCCAGAAGTTATGGCCGTCCGAATAATCGATATCTACAGGGTGCAACATCGACGGTGCAAGGTGCAACATCCGTCCGAAATGGCTAAAAAGTGTCGTACGACTTTTAGAAATGCGTGCGTGCATTTGAAACGGAACACTACCATGGTGCACCACTCTCCAGCGATGGGAAGTCAAAGACGGGCCACGGTAATCCCATTTTACCGTAAAAATCCACGTGTCGAAAAAACGAAGTGTAGAAAACTTAAGAGACCCGATTGAGATCCGGGTTGTCCTTTTTGGGCATTAATCCATCCGTTGACGGCTGAAAGCGGTCAAAGCCATAGAACTCATCGAGGCCTTCGTTTTGACAGGTTATGGCTCCCATAACACTAAACGAGCCAGAAGTTATGGTCGTTTGAATAATCGTTATCTACAGGGTGCAACATCCATGGTGCATGGTGCAACATCCGTCCGAAATGGCGAAACAGTGTCGTGCGACTTTTAGAAATGCGTGCATGGATTTGAAACGGAACAGTACCATGGGCACCACTCTCCAGTGATGGGAAGTCGAAGACGGGCCACGGTAATCCCGTTTTACCGTAAAAATACACGTGTCGGAAAAACGAAGGGTAAAAAACTTACGAGAACCGATTGAGATTCGGGTTGTCCTTTTTGGGCATTAATCTATCCGTTGACGACTGAAAGCTATCAAAGCCGTAGAACTCATCGAGGCCTTCGTTTTGACAGGTTATGGCTCTCGTAACTCTAAACGAGCCAGAAGTTATGGCCGTCCGAATAATCGATATCTACAGGGTGCAACATCCACGGTGCAAGGTGCAACATCCGTCCAAAATGGCGAAACAGTACCGTACGATTTTTAGAAATGCGTGCATGGATTTGGAACGTAACAGTACCATGGTGCACCACTCTCCAGCGATGGTAAATCGAAGACCAGCCACCGTAATCCTGTTTAACCGTAAAAATCCACGTGTCGAAAAAACGAAGGGTAAAAAACGTACGAGACCCGATTGAGGTTCGGGTTGTCCTTATTGAGCATTAATCTATCCGTTGATGACTGAAAGCTATCAAAGCCATAGAACTCATCGAGCCCTTCGTTTTGACAGGTTATGGCTCCCGTAACTCTAAATGAGCCAGAAGTTATGGCCGTCCAAATAATCGATATCTACAGGGTGCAACATCCACGGTGCAAGGTGCAACATCCGTCCGAAATGGCGAAAGAGTGCCGTACGACTTTTAGAAATGCGTGCATGGATTTGAAATGGAACAGTACCATGGTGCACCACTCTCCAGCGATGGGAAGTCGAAGACGGGCCACGGTAATCCCGTTTTACCGTAAAAATCCACATGTCGAAAAAACGAAGGGTAAAAAACATACGAGACCCGGTTGTGATTCGTGTTGTCCTTTCTGGGCATTAATCTATCCATTGACGGCTGAAAGCTGTCAAAGCTGTAGAACACATCGAGGCCTTCGTTTTGACAGGTTATGGCTCCCGTAACTCTAAACGAGCCAGAAGTTATGGCCGTTTGAATAATCGATGTCTACAGCGTGCAACATCCACGGTGCATGGTGCAACATCCGTCCGAAATGGGGAAACAGTGTCGTACGACTTTTAGAAATGCATGCATGGATTTGAAACGGAACAGTACCATGGTGCACCACTCTCCAGCGATGGGAAGTCGAAGACGGGCCACGGTAATCCCGTTTTACCGTAAAAATCCACGTGTCGAAAAAACGAAGGGTAAAAAACTTAAGAGACCCGATTGAGATTCAGGTTGTCCTTTTTGGGAATTAATCCATCCGTTGATGGCTGAAAGCGGTCAAAGCTATAGAACTCATCGAGGCCTTCTTTTTGACAGGTTATGGCTCCCGTAACTCTGAACGAGCCAGAAGTTATGGTCGTTTGAATAATCGATATCTACAGGGTGCAACATCCACGATGCATGGTGCAACATCCGTCCGAAATGGCGAAATAGTGTCGTACGACTTTTAGAAATGCGTGCATGGATTTGAAACGGAACAGTACCATGGTGCACCACTGTCCAGCGATGGGAAGTCAAAGACGGGCCACGGTAATCCCGTTTTACCGTAAAAATACACGTGTCAGAAAAAAGAAGGGTAAAAAACTTACGAGACCCAATTGAGATTCGGGTTGTCCTTTGTGGGCATTAATCTATCCGATGACGGCAGAAAGCAGTCACAGCCGTAGAACTCATCGAGGCCTTCGTTTTGACCGGTTATGGCTCCAGTAACTCTAAACGAGCCAGAAGTTATGGCCGTCCGAATAATGGATATCTATAGGGTGCAACATCCATGGTGCAAGGTGCAACATCCGTCCGAAATGGCGAAACAATGCCGTACGACTTTTAGAAATGCGTGCATGGATTTGAAATGGAACAGCACCATGGAGCACCACTCTCCAGCGATGGCAAATCGAAGACCAGCCACCGTAATCCTGTTTTACCGTAAAAATCCACGTGTCGAAAAAACGAAGGGTAAAAAACGTACGAGACCCGATTGAGATTCGAGTTGTCCTTATTGAGCATTAATCTATCCGTTGACGACTGTAAGCTGTCAAAGCCGTAGAACTCATCGAGGCCTTCGTTTTGACAGGTTATGGCTCCCGTAACTCTAAACGAGCCAGAAGTTATGGCCGTCCAAATAATCGATATCTACAGGATGCAACATCCACGGTGCAAGGTGCAACATCCGTCCGAAATGGAAAAAGAGTGCCGTACGACTTTTAGAAAAGCGTGCATGGATTTGAAACGGAACAGTACCATGGTGCACCACTCTCCAGCGATGGGAAGTCGAAGACGGGCCACGGTAATCCCGTTTTACCGTAAAAATCCACGTGTCGAAAAAACGAAGGGTAAAAAACTTATGAGACCCGGTTGAGATTCGGGTTGTCCTTTTTGGGCATTAATCTATCCATCGACGGCTGAAAGCCGTGAAAGCCATAGAACTCATCGAGGCCTTCGTTTTGATAGGTTATGGCTCCCGTAAGTCTAAACGAGCCAGAAGTTATGGTCGTCCGAATAATCGATATCTACAGGGTGCAACATCCACGGTGCAAGGTGCAACATCCGTCCGAAACGGCGAAACAGTGTCGTACGACTTTTAGAAATGCGTGCATGGATTTGAAACGGAACAGTACCATGGTGCACCACTCTCCAGCGATGGGAAGTCGAAGACGGGCCATGGTAATCCTGTTTTACCGTAAAAATCTACGTGTCGAAAAAATGAAGGGTAAAAAACTTACGAGACCCGATTGAGGATCGGTTTGTCCTTTTTGGGCATTAATATATACGTTGATGGCTGAAAGCTGCCAAAGCCGTAGCACACATCGAGGCCTTCGTTTTGACAGGTTATGTCTCCCGTAACTCTAAACGAGCCAGAAGTTATGGCCGTTTGAATAATCGATATCTACAGGGTGCAACATCCACGGCGCACGGTGCAACATCCGTCCGAAATGGGGAAACAGTGTCGTACGACTTTTAGAAATGCGTGAATGGATTTGAAATGGAAAAGCACCATGGTGCACCACTCTCCAGCGTTGGGAAGTCGAAGACGGGCCACGGTAATCCCGTTTTACCGTAAAAATCCACGTGTCGAAAAAACGAAGGGTAAAAAAGTTACGAGACCCGATTGAGATTCGGGTTGTCCTTTGTGGGCATTAATCTATCCGTTGACGGCAGAAAGCTGTCACAGCCGTAGAACTCATCGAGGCCTTCGTTTGACAGGTTATGGCTCCCGTAACTCTAAAAGGCCTGCGTGCATGGATTTGAAATGGAACAGTACCATGGTGCACCACTCTCCAGCGATGGTAAATCGAAGACCTGCCACCGTAATCCTGTTTTACCGTAAAAATCCACGTGTCGAAAAAACGAAGGGTAAAAAACGTACGAGACCCGATTGAGATTCGAGTTGTCCTTATTGAGCTTAATCTATCCGTTGACGACTGTAAGCTGTCAAAGCCGTAGAACTCATCGAGGCCTTCGTTTTGACAGGTTATGGCTCCCGTAACTCTAAACGAGCCAGAAGTTATGGCGGTCCAAATAATCGATATCTACAGGGTGCAACATCCACAGTGCAAGGTGCAACATCCGTCCGAAATGGCGAAAGAGTGCCGTACGACTTTTAGAAAAGCGTGCATGGATTTGAAACGGAACAGTACCATGGTGCACCACTCTCCAGCGATGGGAAGTCGAAGACGGGCCACGGTAATCCCGTTTTACCGTAAAAATCCACGTGTCGAAAAAACGAAGGGTAAAAAACTTATGAGACCCGGTTGAGATTCGGGTTGTCCTTTTTGGGCATTAATCTATCCATCGACGGCTGAAAGCTGTCAAAGCCATAGAACTCATCGAGGCCTTCATTTTGATAGGTTATGGCTCCCGTAACTCTAAACGAGCCAGAAGTTATGGCCGTCCGAATAATCGATATCTACAGGGTGCAACATCCACGGTGCAAGGTGCAACATCCGTCCGAAACGGCGAAACAGTGTCGTACGACTTTTAGAAATGCGTGCATGGATTTGAAACGGAACAGTACCATGGTGCACCACTCTCCAGCGATGGGAAGTCGAAGATGGGCCACGGTAATCCTGTTTTACCGTAAAAATCCACGTGTCGAAAAAACGAAGGGTAAAAAACTTACGAGACCCGATTGAGAATCGGTTTGTTCTTTTTGGGCATTAATATATACGTTGATGGCTGAAAGCTGTCAAAGCCGTAGCACACATCGAGGCCTTCGTTTTGACAGGTTATGTCTCCCGTAACTCTAAACGAGCCAGAAGTTATGGCCGTTTGAATAATCGATATCTACAGGGTGCAACATCCACGGTGCAAGGTGCAACATCCGTCCGAAATGGGGAAACAGTGCCGTACGACTTTTAGAAATGCGTGCATGGATTTGAAATGGAACAGTACCATGGTGCACCACTCTCCAGCGATGGTAAATCGAAGACCAGCCACCGTAATCCTGTTTTACCGTAAAAATCCACGTGTCGAAAAAACGAAGGGTAAAAAACGTACGAGACCTGATTGAGATTCGAGTTGTCCTTATTGAGCATTAATCTATCCGTTGACGACTGTAAGCTGTCAAAGCCGTAGAACTCATCGAGGCCTTCGTTTTGACAGGTTATGCCTCCCGTAACTCTAAACGAGCCAGAAGTTATGGCCGTCCAAATAATCGATATCTACAGGGTGCAACATCCACGGTGCAAGGTGCAACATCCGTCCGAAATGGCAAAAGAGTGCCGTACGACTTTTAGAAAAGCGTGCATGGATTTGAAACGGAACAGTACCATGGTGCACCACTCTCCAGCGATGGGAAGTCGAAGACGGGCCACGGTAATCCCGTTTTACCGTAAAAATCCACGTGTCGAAAAAAACGAAGGGTAAAAAACTTATGAGACCCGGTTGAGATTCGGGTTGTCCTTTTTGGGCATTAATCTATCCATCGACGACTGAAAGCTGTCAAAGCCATAGAACTCATCGAGGCCTTCGTTTTGATAGGTTATGGCTCCCGTAACTCTAAACGAGCCAGAAGTTATGGCCGTCCGAATAATCGATATCTACAGGGTGCAACATCCACGGTGTAAGGTGCAACATCCGTCCGAAACGGCGAAACAGTGCCGTACGACTTTTAGAAATGCGTGCATGGATTTGAAACGGAACAGTACCATGGTGCACCACTCTCCAGCGATGGGAAGTCGAAGATGGGCCACGGTAATCCTGTTTTACCGTAAAAATCCACGTGTCGAAAAAACGAAGGGTAAAAAACTTACGAGACCCGATTGAGAATCGGTTTGTCCTTTTTGGGCATTAATATATACGTTGATGGCTGAAAGCTGTCAAAGCCGTAGCACACATCGAGGCCTTTGTTTTGACAGGTTATGTCTCCCGTAACTCTAAACGAGCCAGAAGTTATGGCCGTTTGATTAATCGATATCTACAGGGTGCAACATCCATGGTGCATGGTGCTTCATCCGTCCGAAATGGGGAAACAGTGCCGTACAACTTTTAGAAATGCGTGCATGGATTTGAAACGGAAAAGCACCATGGTGCACCACTCTCCAGCGTTGGGAAGTCGAAGACGGGCCACGGTAATCCCGTTCTACCGTAAAAATCCACGTGTCGAAAAAACGAAGGGTAAAAAACTTACGAGACCCGATTGAGATTCGGGTTGTCCTTTGTGGGCATTAATCTATCCGTTGACGGCAGAAAGCTGTCACAGTCGTAGAACTCATCGAGGCCTTCGTTTTGACAGGTTATGGCTCCCGTAACTCTAAATGAGCCAGAAGTTATGGCCGTCCGAATAATCGATATCTACAGGGTGCAACATCAACGGTGCAAGGTGCAACATCCGTCCGAAATGGGGAAAGAGTGTCGTACGACTTTTACAAATGCGTGCATGGATTTGAAACGGAATAGTACCATGGTGCACCACTCTCCAGCGATGGAAAGTCGATGACGGGCCACGGCAATCCTGTTTTACCGTAAAAATCCACGTGTCCAAAAAACGAAGGGTAAAAAACTTACGAGACTCGATTGAGATTCGGGTTGTCCTTTTTGGGCATTAATCTATCCGTTGATGGCTGAAAGCTGTCAAAGCTGTAGAACTCATCGAGGCCTTCGTTTTGACAGGTTATGGCTCCCGTAACTCTAAACGAGCCAGTAGTTATGGCCGTCCGAATAATCGATATCTACAGGGTGCAACATCCACGGTTCAAGGTGCAACATCCGTCCGAAATGGCGAATCAATGCCGTACGACTTTTAGAAATGCATGCATGGATTTGAAACGGAACAGTACCATGGTGCACCACTCTCCAGCGATGGTAAATCGAAGACCAGCCACCGTAATCCCGCTTTACCGTAAAAATCCACGTGTCGAAAAAACGAAGGGTTAAAAACTTACGAGACCCGATTGAGATTCGGGTTGTCCTTTTTTGGCATTAATCCATCCGTTGATGGCTTAAAGCTGTCAAAGCCGTAGAAATCATCGAGGCCTTTGTTTTGACAGGTTATGGCTCCCGTAACTCTAAACGAGCCAGAAGTTATGGCCGTTTGAATAATCGATATCTACAAGGTGCAACATCCATGGTGCAAAGTGCAACATCCGTCCGAATTGGCGAAACAGTGTCGTATGACTTTTAGAAATGCGTGCATGGATTTGAAACGGAACACTACCACGGTGCACCACTCTCCAGCGATGGGAAGTCAAAGACGGGCCACGGTAATCCCGTTTTACCGTAAAAATCCACGTGTCGAAAAAACGAAGGGTAAAAAACTTACGAGACGCGATTGAGATTCAGGTTGTCCTTTTTGGGCATTAACCTATCCGTTGACGGCTGAAAGCCTTCAAAGCCGTAGAACTCATCGATGCCTTCGTTTTGACAGATTATGGCTCCCGTAACTCTAAACGAGCCAGAAGTTATGGCCGTTCGAATAATCGATATCTACAGGGTGCAACATCCACGGTGCAAGGTGCAACATCCGTCCGAAGTGGCGAAACAGTGCCGTACGACTTTTAGAAATGCGTGCATGGATTTGAAATGGAACAGTACCATGGTGCACCACTCTTCAGCGATGGGAAGTCGAAGACGGGCCACGGTAATCCCGTTATACCATAAAAATCCACGTGTCGAAAAAACGAAGGGTAAAAAACTTACGTGACCCGATTGAGATTCGGGTTGTCCTTTTTGGGCATTAATCCATCCGTTGATGGCTGAAAGCTGTCAAAACCGTAGAACTCATCGAGGCCTTCGTTTTGACAGGTTATGGCTCCCGTAACTCTAAACGAGCCAGAAGTTATGGCTGTCCGAATAATCGATATCTACAGGGTGCAACATCCACGGTGCAAGGTGCAACATCCGTCCGAAATGGCGAAACTTTGCTGTACGACTTTTACAAATGCGTGCATGGATTTGAAATGGAATAGTACCATGGTGCACCACTCTCCAGCGATGGGAAGTCGAAGACGGGCCACGGTAATCCTGTTTTACCGTAAAAATCCACGTGTCGAAAAAACGAATGGTAAAAAACTTACGAGACCCGATTGAGATTTGGGTTGTCCTTTTTGGGCATTAATCTATCCGTTGACGGCTGAAAGCTTTCAAAACCATAGAACTCATCGAGGCCTTCGTTTTGACAGGTTATGGCTCCCGTAACTCTAAACGAACCAGAAGTTATGACCGTTTGAATAATCGATATCTACAGGGTGCAACATCCACCGTGCAAGGTGCAACATCCGTCCGTGATGGTGAAACAGTGTCGTACGACTTTTAGAAATGCATGCATGGATTTGAAATGGAATAGTACCATGGTGCACCACTCTCCAGTGATGGGAAGTCGAAGACGGGCCGCGGTAATCCCGTTTTACCGTAAAAATCCACGTGTCGAAAAAACGAAGGGTAAAAACTTACGAGACCCGATTGAGATTCGGGTTGTCCTTTTTGGACATTAACCTATCCGTTGACAGCTGAAAGATGTTAAATCCATAGAACTCATCGAGGCCTTCGATTTGACAGGTTATGGCTCCCGTAACTCTAAACGAGTCAGAAGTTATGGCCGTCCGAATAATCGACGTCTACAGGGTGCAACATCCACGGTGCAAGGTGCAACATCCGTCCGAAATGGCGAAACAGTGCCGTACGACTTTTAGAAATGCGTGCACGGATTTGAAACGGAACAATACCATGGTGAACCACTCTCCAGCGATGGGAAGTCGAGACGGGCCACGGTAATCCTGTTTTACCGTAAAAATCCACGTGACGAAAAAACAAAGGGTAAAAAACTTACGAGACCCGATTGAGATTCGGGTTGTCCTTTTTGGGCATTAGTCTATCCGTTGACGGCTGAAAGCTGTCAAAGCCATAGAACTCATCAAGGCCTTAGTTTTGACAGGTTATGGCTCCCGTAACTCTAAACGAGCCAGAAGTTATGGCCGTCCGAATAATCGATATCTACAGGGTGCAACATCCACGGTGCAAGGTGCAACATCCGTCCGAAATGGCGAAACAGTGCCGTACGACTTTTAGAAATGCGTGCATGGATTTGAAACGGAATAGTACCATGGTGCACCACTCTCCAGCGATGGGAAGTCGAAGACGGGCCACGGTAATCCTGTTTTACCGTAAAAATGTACGTGTCGAAAAAACGAAAGGTAAAAAACTTACGAGACCCGATTGAGATTCGGGTTGTCCTTTTTGGGCATTAAACTATCCGTTGACAGCAGAAAGCGGGCAACGCCGTAGAAATCATGGAGGCCTTCATTTTGACAGGTTATGGCTCCCGTAACTCTAAACGAGCCAGAAGTTATGGCCGTCCGAATAATCGATATCTACAGGGTGCAACATCCATGGTGCAAGGTGCAACATCCGTCCGAAATGGCGAAACAGTGCCGTACGACTTTTAGAAATTCATGCATGGATATAAAACGGAACAGTACCATGGTGCACCACTCTCTAACGATGGGAAGTCGAAGATGGGCCACGGTAATCCCGTTTTGCCGTAAAAATACACGTGTCGAAAAAACGAAGGGTAAAAAACTTACGAGACCCGATTGAGATTCGGGTTGTCCTTTTTGGGCATTAATCTATCCGTTGACGGCTGAAAGCTGTCAAAGCCATAGAACTCATCGAGGCCTTCATTTTGACAGGTTATGGCTCCCGTAACTCTAAACGAGCCAGAAGTTTTGGCCGTTTTGAATAATCGATATCTACAGGGTGCAACATCCACGGTGCAAGGTGCAACATCCGTCCGAAATGGTGAAACAGTGTAGTACGACTTTTAGAAATGCGTCCATGGATTTGAAACGGAACAGTACCATGGTGCACCGCTCTTCAGCGATGGGAAGTCGAAGACGAGCCACGGTAATCCCGTTTTACCGTAAAAATCCACGTGTCGAAAAAACGAAGGGTTAAAAACTTACGAGACCCGATTGAGATTCGGGTTGTCCTTTTTGGGCATTAATCGATCCGCGGACGGCTGAAAGCTCTCAAAGCCGTAGAACTCATCGAGGCCTTCGTTTTGACAGGTTATGGCTCCCGTAACTCTAAACGAGCCAGAAGTTATGGCCGTCCGAATAATCGATATCTATAGGGTGCAACATACACGGTGCAAGGTGCAACATCTGTCCGAAATGGTGAAACAGTGCCGTACGACTTTGAGAAATGCGTGCATGGATTTGAAACAGAACAGTACCATGGTGCAACACCTCCAGCGATGGGAAGACGAAGACGGGCCACGGTAATCCCGTTTCACCGTAAAAATCCACGTGTCGAAAAAACGAAGGGTAAAAAACTTACGAGACCCGATTGAGATTCGGGTTGTCCTTTTTGGGCATTAATCTATTCGTTGACGGTTGAAAGCCGTCAAAGCCATAGAACTCATCGAGGCCTTCGTTTTGACGGGTTATGGCTCCCGTAACTCTAAACGAGCCAGAAGTTATGGCCGTCCGAATATTCGTTATCTACAGGGTGCAACATACACGGTGCAAGGTGCAACATCCGTCCGAAATGGCGAAACAGTGCCGTACGACTTTTAGAAATGCGTGCACGGATTTGAAACGGAACAGTACCATGGTGCACCACTCTCCAGCGGCGGTAAGTCGAAGATGGGCCACGGTAATCCCGTTTTACCGTTAAAATCCACGTGTCGAAAAAACGAAGGGTAAAAAGCTTACGAGACCCGATTGAGATTCGGGTTGTCCTTTTTGGGCATTAATCTATCCGTTGACGGCTGAAAGCTGTCAAAGCCGTAGAACTCATCGAGGCCTTCGTTTTGACAGGTTTTGGTTCCCGTAACTCCAAACGAGCCAGAAGTTATGGCCGTCCGCATAATCGATATCTACATGGTGCAACATCCACGGTGCAAGGTGCAACATCCGTCCGAAATGGCGAAACAGTGCCGTACGACTTTTAGAAATGCGTGCATGGATTTGAAACGGAACACTACCATGGTGCACCACTCTCCAGCGATGAGAAGTCGAAGACGGTCCACGGTAATCTCGTTTTACCGTAAAAATACACGTGTCGAAAAAACGAAGGATAAAAAACTTACGAGACCCGATTGAGATTCGGGTTGTCCTTTTTGGGCGTTAATCTATTTGTTGACGGCTGAAAGCTGTCAAAGCCATAGAACTCATCGTGGCCTTCGTTTTGACAGGTTATGGCTCCCGTTTCTCTAAACGAGCCAGAAGTTATGGCCGTCCGAATAATCGATATCTATAGGGTGCAACATCCACGGTGCAAGGTGCAACATCCGTCCGAAATGGTGAAACAGTGTCGTACGACTTTTAGAAATGCATGCATGGATTTGAAATGGAACAGTACCATGGTGCACCACTCTTTAGCGATGGGAAGTCGAAGACGGGCCACGGTAATCCCGTTTTACCGTTAAAATCCACGTGTCGAAAAAACGAAGGGTTAAAAACTTACGAAACCCGATTGAGATTCGGGTTGTCCTTTTTGGGCATTAATCTATCCGTTGACGGCTGAAAGCTGTCAAAGCCGTAGAACTCATCGAGGCCTTCGTTTTTATAGGATATGGCTCCCGTAACTCTAAATGAGCCAGAATCTATGGTCGTCCGAATAATCGATGTCTATAGGGTGCAACTTCCACGGTGCAAGGTGCAGCATCCGTCCGAAATGGCGAAACAGTGCCGTACGTCTTTTAGAAATGCGTGCACGGATTTGAAACGGAACAATACCATGGTGCACCACTCTCCAGCGATGGTAAATCGAAGGCCAGCCAAGGTAATCCCGTTTTACCGTAAGTAATCCACGTGTCGAAAAAACGAAGGATAAAAAACTTACGAGACCCGATTGAGATTCGGGTTGTCCTTTTTGGGCATTAATCTATCCGTTGACGGCTGAAAGCTGTCAAAGACGTAGAACTCATCGAGGCCTTCATTTTGACAGGTTATGGCTCCCGTAACTCTAAACCAGCCAGAAGTTATGACCGTTTGAATAATCGATATCTACAGGGTGCAACATCCACGGTGCAAGGTGCAACATCCGTCCGAAATGGCGAAACAGTGCTGTACGACTTTTAGAAATGCGTGCATGGATTTGAAACGGAACAGTACCATGGTGCACCACTCTCCAGCGATGGTAAATCGAAGGCCAGTCTCGGTAATCCTATTTTACCGTAAAAATCCACGTGTCGAAAAAACGAAGGGTAAAAACTTACGAGACCCGATTGAGATTCGGGTTGTCCTTTTTGGGTATTAATCTATCCGTTGACGGCTGAAAGCCGTCAAAGCCGTAGAACTCATCGAGGCCTTCATTTTGACAGGTTATGGCTTCTGTAACTCTAAAGGAGCCTGAAGTTATGGCCGTCCGAATAATCGATATCTACAGGGTGCAACATCCACGGCGCAGGGTACAACATCCGTCCGAAATGGCGAAACAGTGCCGTACGACTTTTAGAAATGCATGCATGGATTTGAAATGGAACAGTACCATGGTGCACCACTGTCCAACGATGGTAAATCGAAGGCCAGCAACCGTAATCCTGTTTTACCATAAAAATCCACGTGTCGAGAAAACGAAGGATAAAAAATTTACGAGGCCCGATTGAGATTCGGGTTGTCCTTTTTGGGCATTAATATATCCATTGACGGCTGAAAGCTGTCAAAGCCGTAGAACTCATCGAGGCCTTCGTTTTGACAGGTTATGGCACCCGTAACTCTAAACGAGCCAGAAGTTATGGCCGTTTTGAATAATCGATATCTACAGGGTGCAACATCCACGGTGCAAGGTGCAACATCCGTCCGAAATGGCGAAACAGTGTAGTACGACTTTTAGAAATGCGTGCATGGATTTGAAACGAAACAGTACCATGGTGCACCGCTCTCCAGCGATGGGAAGTCGAAGACGAGCCACGGTAATCCCGTTTTACCGTAAAAATCCACGTGTCGAAAAAACGAAGGTTTAAAAACTTACGAGACCCGATTGAGATTCGGGTTGTCCTTTTTGGGCATTAATCGATCCGCGGACGGCTGAAAGCTGTCAAAGCCGTAGAACTCATCGAGGCCTTCGTTTTGACAGGTTATGGCTCCCGTAACTCGAAACGAGCCAGAAGTTATGGCCGTCCGAATAATCGATATCTATAGGGTGCAACATACACGGTGCAAGGTGCAACATCTGTCCGAAATGGTGAAACAGTGCCGTACGACTTTGAGAAATGCGTGCATGGATTTGAAACAGAACAGTACCATGGTGCAACACCTCCAGCGATGGGAAGACGAAGACGGGCCACGGTAATCCCGTTTTACCGTAAAAATCCACGTGTCGAAAAAACGAAGGGAAAAAAACTTACGACACCCGATTGAGATTCGGGTTGTCCTTTTTGGGCGTTAATCTATTCGTTGACGGCTGAAAGCCGTCAAAGCCATAGAACTCATCGAGGCCTTCGTTTTGACAGGTTATGGCTCCCGTAACTCTAAACGAGCCAGAAGTTATGGCCGTCCGAATAATCGATATCTACAGGGTGCAACATACACGGTGCAAGGTGCAACATCCGTCCGAAATGGCGAAACAGTGCCGTACGACTTTTAGAAATGCGTGCATGGATTTGAAACGGAACCGTACCATGGTGCACCACTCTCCAGCGATGGGAAGTCGAAGACGGGCCACCGTAATCCCGTTTTACCGTAAAAATCCACGTGTCGAAAAAACGAAGGGTAAAAAACTTACGAGACCCGATTGAGATTCGGGTTGTCCTTTTTGGGCATTAATCTATCCGTTGACGGCTAAAAGCTGTCAAAGCCATAGAACTCATCGAGGCCTTCGTTTTGACAGGTTACGGCTCCCGTAACTCTAAACGAGCCAGAATTTATGGCCGTCCGAATAATCGATATCTACAGGGTGCAACATCCAAGGTGCAAGGTGCAACATCCGTCCGAAATGGCGAAACAGTGCCGTACAACTTTTAGAAATGCGTGCATGGATTTGAAACAGAACAGTACCATGGTGCAACACCTCCAGCGATGGGAAGTCGAAGACGGGCCACGGTAATCCCGTTTTACCGTAAAAATCCACGTGTCGAAAAAAGAAGGATAAAAAACTTACGAGACCCGATTGAGATTCGGGTTGTCCTTTTTGGGCATTAATCTATCTGTTGACGGCTGAAAGCTGTCAAAGCCATAGAACTCATCAAGGCCTTCGTTTTGACAGGTTATGACTCCCATTTCTCCAAACGAGCCAGAAGTTATGGCCGTCCGAATAATAGATATCTACAGGGAGCAACATCCACGGTGCAAGGTGCAACTTCCGTCCGAAATGGTGAAACAATGTCGTACGACTTTCAGAAATGCGTGCATGGATTTGAAATGGAACAGTACCATAGTGCACCACTCTCCAGCGATGGGAAGTCGAAGAAGGGCCACGGTAATCCTGTTTTACCGTAAAAATCCACGTGTCGAAAAAACGAAGGGTAAAAAACTTACGAGACCCGATTGAGATTCGAGTTGTCCTTATTGGGCATTAATCTATCCGTTGACGGCTGAAAGCTGTCAAAGCCGTAGAACTCATCGAGGCCTTCGTTTTGACAGGTTATGGCTCCCGTAACTCTAAACGAGCCAGAATCTATGGCCGTCCGAATAATTGATATCTACAGGGTGCAACTTCCACGGTGCAAGGTGCAGCATCCGTCTGAAATGGGGAAACAGTGTCGTACGACTTTTAGAAATGCGTGCATGGATTTGAAACGGAACAGTACCATGGTGCACCACTCTCCAACGATGGTTAATCGAAGGCCAGCCACGGTAATCCTGTTTTACCGTAAAAATCCACGTGTCGAAAAAAAGAAGGGTAAAAAACTTACGAGACCCGATTGAGATTCGGGTTGTCCTTTTTGGGCATTAATCCATCCATTGATGGTTGAAAGCTGTCAAAGCCGTAGAAATCATCGATGCCTTCGTTTTGACAGGTTGTGGCTCCCGTAACTCTAAACGAGCCAGAAGTTATGGTCGTCCGTATAATCGATATCTACAGGGTGCAACATCCACGGTGCAAGGTGCAACATCCGTCCGAAATGGCGAAACAATGTCGTACGACTTTTAGAAATGCGTGCATGGATTTGAAACGGAACAGTACCATGGTGCACCACTCTCCAGCGATCGTAAATCGAAGGCCAGCCACCGTAATCCCGTTTTACCGTAAAAATCCACGTGTCGAAAAAACGAAGAGTAAAAAACTTACGAGACCCGATTGAGATTCGGGTTGTCCTTTTTGGGCATTAATCTATCCGTTGATGGCTAAAAGCTGTCAATACCGTAGAATTCATCGAGGCCTTCGTTTTGACAGGTTATGGCTCCCGTAACTCTAAACGAGCCAGAAGTTATGGCCGTCCGAATAATCGATATCTACAGGGTGCAACATCCACGGTGCAAGGTGCAACATCCATCCGAAATGGAGAATCAGTGTCATACGACTTTTAGAAATGCATGCATGGATTTAAAACGGAACAGTACCTTGTGCACCACTCTCTAGCGATGGTAAATCGAAGACCAGCCACCGTAATCCTGTTTTACCGTAAAAATCCACGTGACGAAAAAACGAAGGGTTAAAAACTTACGAGACCCGATTGAGATTCGGTTTGTCTTTTTGGGCATTAATATACCGTTGATGGCTGAAAGCTGTCAAAGCCGTAGAACTCATCGAGGCCTTCGTTTTGACAGGTTATGGCTCCCGTAACTCTAAACGAGCCAGAAGTTATGGCCGTTTGAATAATCGATATCTACAGGGACATCCACGGTGCAAGGTGCAACATCCGTCCGAAATGGTGAAACAGTGTCGTACGACTTTTAGAAATGCGTGCATAGATTTGAAACGGAACAGTACCATAGTGCACCACTCTCCAGCGATGGGAAGTCGAAGACGGGCCACGGTAATCCTGTTTTACCGTAAAAATCCACGTGTCGAAAAAACGAAGGGTAAAAAACTTACGAGACACAATTGAGATTCCGGTTGTCCTTTTTGGGCATTAATCTATCCGTTGACAGCTGAAAGCTGTCAAAGCCATAGAACTCATCGAGGCCTTCGTCATGGCAGGTTATGACTCCCGTAACTCTTAACGAGCCAGAAGTTATGGCCGTCCGAATAATCGATATCTACAGTGTGCAACATCCACGGTGCAAGGTGCAACATCCGTCCAAAATTGCGAAACAGTGCCGTACGACTTTTAGAAATGCGTGCATGGATTTGAAATGGAACAGTACCATGTGCACCACTCTCCAGCGATGGTAAATCGAAGACCAGCCACCGTAATCCCGTTTTACCGTAAAAATCCACGTGTCGAAAAAACGAAGGGTTCAAAACTTACGAGACCCGATTGAGATTCGGGTTGTCCTTTTTGGGCATTAATCTATCCGTTGACGGCTAAAAGCTGTCAAAGCCGTAGAACTCATCGAGGCCTTCGTTTTGATAGGTTATGGCTCCCGTAACTCTAAACGAGCCAGAAGTTATGGCCGTTTGAATAATCGATATCTACAGGGTGCAACATCCACGGTGCAAGGAGCAACATCCGTCCGAAATGGTGAAACAGTGTCGTACGACTTTTAGAAATGCGTGTATGAATTTGAAATGGAACAATACCATAGTGCACCACTCTCCAGTGATGGGAAGTCGAAGACGGGCTACGGTAATCCTGTTTTACTGTAAAAATTCACGTGTCGAAAAAACGGAGGGTAAAAAACTTACGAGACCCGATTGAGATTCCGGTTGTCCTTTTTGGGCATTATTCTATCCGTTGACGGCTGAAAGCTGTCAGTGCCGTAGAATTCATCGAGGCCTTCGTTTTGACAGGTTATGGCTCCCATAACTCTAAACGAGCCAGAAGTTATGGCCGTCCGAATAATCGATATCTACAGGGTGCAACATCCACGGTGCAAGGCGCAACATCCGTCCGAAATGGTGAAACAGTGTCGTACGACTTTTAGAAATGCGTGCATGGATTTGAAATGGAACAGTACCATGTACACCACTCTACAGCGATGGTAAATCGAAGACCAGCCACCGTAATCCCGTTTTACCGTAAAAATCCACGTGTCGAAAAAACGAAGGGTTACAAACTTACGAGACCAGATTGAGATTCTGGTTCTCGTTTTTGGGCATTAATCTATCCGTTGACGGCTGAAAGCTGTCAAAGCTGTAGGACTCATCGAGGCCTTCATTTCGACAGGTTATGGCTCCCGTAACTCTAAACGAGCCAGAAGTTATGGCCGTTTGAATAATCGATATCTACAGGGTGCAACATCCACGGTGCAAGGTGCAACGTCCGTCCGAAATGGTGAAACAGTGTCGTACGACTTTTAGAAATGCGTGCATGGATTTGAAACGGAACAGTACCATCGTGCACCACTCTCCAGTGATGGGAAGTCGAAGACGGGCCACGGTAATCCTGTTTTACCGTAAAAATCCACGTGCCGAAAAAACGAAGGGTAAAATACTTACGAGACACGATTGAGATTCCGGTTGTCCTTTTTGGGCATTAATCTATCCGTTGACGGCAGAAAGCTGTCGAAGCCGTAGAACTCATCGAGGCCTTCATTTTGACAGGTTATGGCTCCCGTAACTCTAAACGAGCCAGAAGTTATGGCCATTTGAATAATCGTTATCTACAGGGTGCAACATCCACGGTGCAAGGTGCCACATCCGTCCGAAATGGCGAAACAGTGCCGTACGACTTTTTGAAATGCGTGCATGGATTTGAAACGGAACAGTACCACGGTGTACCACTCTCCAGCGATGGAAAGTCAAAGACGGGCCACGGTAATCCTGTTTTACCGTAAAAATCCACGTGTCGAAAAAACGAAGGGTAAAAAACTTACGAATCCGATTGAGATTCGAGTTGTCCTTTTTGGGCATTAATCTATCCGTTGACGGCAGAAAGCTGTCAAAGCCGTATAACTCATCGAGGCCTTTATTTTGACAGGTTATGGCTCCCGTAACTTTAAACGAGCCAGAAGTTATGGCCGTTTGAATAATCGATATCTACGGGGTGCAACATCCACGGTGCAATGTGCAACATCCGTCCGAAATGGCGAAACAGTGCCGTACGACTTTTAGAAATGCGTGCATGGATTTGAAACGGAACAGTACCATGGTGCACCACTCTCCAGCGATGGGAAGTGGAAGACGGGCCACGGTACTCCCGTTTTACCGTAAAAATACACGTGCCGAAAAAACGAAGGGTAAAAAACTTACGAGACCCGATTGAGATTCGGGTTGTCCTTTTTGGGCATTAATATATCCGTTGACGGCTGAAAGCTGTCAAAGCCGTAGAACTCATCGAGGCCTTCGTTTTGACAGGTTATGGCTCCCGTAACTCTAAACGAGCCAGAAGTTATGGCCGTCCGAATAATCGATATCTACAGGGTGCAACATCCACGGTGCAAGGTGCAACATCCGTCCGAAATGGTGAAACAGTGTCGTACGACTTTTAGAAATGCGTGCATGGATTTGAAATGGAACAGTACCATGTACACCACTCTACAGCGATGGTAAATCGAAGACCAGCCACCGTAATCCCGTTTTACCGTAAAAATCCACGTGTCGAAAAAACGAAGGGTTACAAACTTACGAGACCAGATTGAGATTCTGGTTCTCGTTTTTGGGCATTAATCTATCCGTTGACGGCTGAAAGCTGTCAAAGCTGTAGGACTCATCGAGGCCTTCATTTCGACATGTTATGGCTCCCGTAACTCTAAACGAGCCAGAAGTTATGGCCGTTTGAATAATCGATATCTACAGGGTGCAACATCCACGGTGCAAGGTGCAACGTCCGTCCGAAATGGTGAAACAGTGTCGTACGACTTTTAGAAATGCGTGCATGGATTTGAAACGGAACAGTACCATCGTGCACCACTCTCCAGTGATGGGAAGTCGAAGACGGGCCACGGTAATCCTGTTTTACCGTAAAAATCCACGTGCCGAAAAAACGAAGGGTAAAATACTTACGAGACACGATTGAGATTCCGGTTGTCCTTTTTGGGCATTAATCTATCCGTTGACGGCAGAAAGCTGTCGAAGCCGTAGAACTCATCGAGGCCTTCATTTTGACAGGTTATGGCTCCCGTAACTCTAAACGAGCCAGAAGTTATGGCCATTTGAATAATCGTTATCTACAGGGTGCAACATCCACGGTGCAAGGTGCCACATCCGTCCGAAATGGCGAAACAGTGCCGTACGACTTTTTGAAATGCGTGCATGGATTTGAAACGGAACAGTACCACGGTGTACCACTCTCCAGCGATGGAAAGTCAAAGACGGGCCACGGTAATCCTGTTTTACCGTAAAAATCCACGTGTCGAAAAAACGAAGGGTAAAAAACTTACGAATCCGATTGAGATTCGAGTTGTCCTTTTTGGGCATTAATCTATCCGTTGACGGCAGAAAGCTGTCAAAGCCGTATAACTCATCGAGGCCTTTATTTTGACAGGTTATGGCTCCCGTAACTTTAAACGAGCCAGAAGTTATGGCCGTTTGAATAATCGATATCTACGGGGTGCAACATCCACGGTGCAATGTGCAACATCCGTCCGAAATGGCGAAACAGTGCCGTACGACTTTTAGAAATGCGTGCATGGATTTGAAACGGAACAGTACCATGGTGCACCACTCTCCAGCGATGGGAAGTGGAAGACGGGCCACGGTACTCCCGTTTTACCGTAAAAATACACGTGCCGAAAAAACGAAGGGTAAAAAACTTACGAGACCCGATTGAGATTCGGGTTGTCCTTTTTGGGCATTAATATATCCGTTGACGGCTGAAAGCTGTCAAAGCCGTAGAACTCATCGAGGCCTTCGTTTTGACAGGTTATGGCTCCCGTAACTCTAAATGAGGCAGAAGTTATGGCCGTTTGAATAATCGATATCTACAGGGTGCAACATCCACGTGCAAGGTGCAACATCTGTCCGAAATGGCGAAACAGTGCCGTACGACTTTTAGAAATGCGTGCATGGATTTGAAACAGAACAGTGCCATAGTGCACCACTCTCCAGCGATGGGAAGTCGAAGAAGGGCCACGGTAATCCTGTTTTACCGTAAAAATCCACGTGTCGAAAAAACGTAGGGTAAAAAACTTACGAGACCCGATTGAGATTCGGGTTGTCCTTTTTGGGCATTAATCTATCCGTTGACGGCTGAAAGCTATCAAAGCCATAGAACTCATCTAGGCCTTCATTTTGACAGGTTATGGCTCCCGTAACTCTAAACGAGGCAGCAGTTATGGCCGTCCGAATAATCGATATCTACAGGGTGCAACATCCACGGTGCAAGGTGCCACATCCGTCCGAAATGGTGAAACAGTATCGTACGTCTTTTAAAAATGCATGCATGGATTTGAAACGTAACAGTACCACGGTGCACCACTCTCCAGCGATAGGAAGTCGAAGACGGGCAACGGTAATCCTGTTTTACCGTAAAAATCCACGTGTCGAAAAAACGAAGGGTAAAAAACTTACGAGACCCGATTGAGATTCGGGTTGTCCTTTTTGGGCATTAATCTATCCGTTGACGACAGAAAGCTGTCAAAGCCGTAGAACTCATTGAGGCCTTTATTTTGATAGGTTATGGCTCTCGTAACTCTAAACGAGCCAGAATTTATGGCCGTTTGAATAATCGATATCTACGGGGTGAAACATCCACCGTGCAAGGTGCAACATCCGTCCGAAATGGCGAAACAGTGTCGTACGACTTTTAGAAACGCGTGCATGGATTTGAAACGGAACAGTACCATGGTGTACCACTCTCCAGTGATGGGAAGTGGAAGACGGGCCACGGTAATCCCGTTTTACCGTAAAAATACACGTGTCGAAAAAATGAAGGGTAAAAAACTTACGAGACCCGATTGAGATTCGGGTTGTCCTTTATGGGCATTAATCTATCCGTTGACGGCTGAAAGCTGTCAAAGCCGTAGAACTCATCGAGGCCTTCCTTTTGACAGGTTATGGCTCCCGTAACTCATAACGAGCCAGAAGTTATGGCCGTCCGAATAATCAATATCTATAGGGTGCAACATCCACGGTGCAAGGTGCAACATCCGTCCGAAATGGCGAAACAGTGTCGTGCGACTTTTAGAAATGCGTGCATGGATTTGAAACTGAACAGTACCATGGTGCACCACTCTCCAGCGATGGTAAATCGAAGGCCAGCCACGGTAATCCTGTTTTACCGTAAAAATCCACGTGTCGAAAAAACGAAGGGTAAAAAACTTACGAGACCCGATTGAGATTCGGGTTGTCCTTTTTGGGCGTTAATCTATCCGTTGACAGCTGAAAGCTGTTAAAGCCGTAGAACTCATTGAGGCCTTCGTTTTGACAGCTTATGGCTCCTGTTGGGCGAATTCTCACCCAGAAGATCTCGAGACCGAGAAGCGTCAGTTTCATCCAGTGTTATCCCATTTTTGGTCAAAGCTGGAATATCAATGTTGTGTGCATTTCCACCACGAACAAACCAAGAAGAAGCAGCAAGCAAGCATATATGAGTCTGGGACGATTCAAGTATAAAAGTCCATTCGGCCTTATACTCTCATTTTCATTCGGTGACAATAGTCTTTGAGTTCATTCAGTATTAAAAGATGCAAGCGTTATGTTTCATTCGGCGATCCATGCCTAAGGTCATTCGGCACTCCTAATATACAAGCTCATTCGACATAGCATCCATCCGGTCCAAGCACCAAGCCACCGAACCAGCTCATGACCGGACCAACACCTACAAGCTACCGGTCCAGACCTCTCCACTTCCATACCGAACCAACTCCATGACATCACCGTGCCGGACCAACCTCCTCTAGGAACGACCGAGCCAACGTCACCACCGGACCACATACCCACAGAACCACACCAAGGCCGGATCAACCTCATACCTCACTACCGAATGAACCTCCAACCCACCTACCACCGGTCCACTCCATCGCCGGTCCGAGCTCCATGCCGAATGAAGCCTCGCCGAACCAGAACGCTGCCAGGCCAGATTGCTTCAGCCCAGGCCCATCAGCAGCTATATACATCCAAGACCCCTGCCCCCAACCTCACTCTATAAATAGAGGGGCAGGGGTACAATAATGGCAGACAAGTTTGAGAGCTCAAGCACGGAAGGAACTTTCAAACTACTTTCATATACTTGTACACAAAGCATTGTACTTGTAATCTGAAAGAAAGAAGATAATAACATATAAAGTGGACGTAGGCACGTTCTGGCCGAACCACTATAAATCTGTGTGTCTTTTACATTTCAGCCCCTGGTTTTTTCATATTTACATAACTCATCTAAATCATTAAGAGTCACATAAAATCAACTAAATCACACGACTTGGAGGTGTTTGCCCATTTTTTGCGCAAACATTTTTGGTGCTTTCATTGAGAGATTCGAACTCGAAGCTAAAGCTTCCCTCATTCAACCTTCTTTCCCAATAGCACCCTTCATTGCCTAGGAAACATGACTTCTAGGCCAAGAAAAGACGCCAACAAGGGAAAGAACGTTGCAACCAGCAGCGCTCCAAATCCAGTGGATCCAGATCAAGAGAACCATCCCACTATAGCAGCAGTGCCGCATGTAGATCAGGCAATTCCAACAGCCCCTGCCGCGGAACAACCGACAGTAATCACTAGAGCAGACCTAGACAGAGTTGTGGTGGAAGTGACTAACCGCTTCGCATCCCAACAAGAAGCTTTGGTGAACCAACTCATGTCACGCTTGAGGGATGTCGAAGAATCCAACCGCAACACTGTAATCATGGGGTGAATCTCAATCTGGAGGATCTCGGAGACAGCAAAGGTCTTCCCTCTTCGAGGAAGCCATCAACAGGAACAACAATGATAGGGGCCGCACCCGGACTCAGCCCGAACTCCGACTCGAGGAAGCGCTTGGAACCGAACCCAGTGGGAGAGGCGCCAGGCGAGGGTCGGATGTAGCTGAGCCAGTCATGCCACCTAATCATAGAAACCCCGCTGAACGGAGCCGAGCTAGAACCCAGCTCGAAGTTGACCCCATGGAAATGCTCGAAACAGAACCCCACAGGGGAAGATCAAGGCAGGGGGCAACTGTAGCTGGTCCTAGCATGCATCCGAGCAGCCAGAGGCAACCACTGGATAACGTCAGAAGTGATAGACTATACCATCCCTGCAGGTCATCTGGACGAGATCGATCCCGCAGGGAAGAACCAAGTTCATTTCTATCCGCTCCAAATTCTGATGAAAGAATGGCACGATTATTCAGAGAATGCGTCCAACGGGAGCAAAGGGACCGAGGAATAGGCGCTAGGGTCACCAGCCCCTTCACCCGCAATATCGAAACTGCCATCACCCCCTGGGAATGGAAAACGCCAACCATGGAACCTTAAAAGGGAACTTCCGACCCCATCGTACACTTACAGAGATACACCCAGCATATGCTCATGAGCGGAGCAACAGAAGGGGTGTTGTGTAAATGCTTTCCGCTATTCCTAGCAGATCTAGCTACCTCCTGGTTCTGCCATCTACCCCAAGGATCTATCAGCTCATGGGAGATGTTGAAAGAAAGGTTCATTAGCCAGTTCCGCATCCATGTAGAACAACCCAAGGATGCTTATTCTCTATCCAATGTCAAACAGAAATCCGGAGAGACACTGCAACAATATCTAACCCGGTTCAACGCCGCAGCGACCGCAGTCCAAGATGCTGATGAGAAGCTCACCCTAATGGCCCTCTGTAGTGGTGTACACCCAGATACCAAGTTCGCTAAACTAAGGAAAAACCAGCTACTTTACCTGATTTCTTCCATGAAGCTGGAAAGTATATGAGACTTGAAGATGCCGCCACTGAGAGGAAGTTAGGGCAACAAGGTAAGACAACTTCGGACAAGGTTCCCGCTACAGCTAAGGACACTCGAAGAAATGAATCTAGAGACAATGCTGGGGGCAGGAAGGTTGAAAAACGCCAATATCGACCAGGACCAAGATTTGACTCCTACACTCCTTTGAATGAAACAATCGAAAACATCTTTCTAGCCACTCAGGGCGAACTCGGATACAAGCGCCCCCCGCACAAGAAAGAATCTGATAACGCACTCAAGTCTGGAAAGTTCTGCCGCTTCCACGAATCCCACGGACATGACACCAATGAATGCCACCATCTCCGGGACTTGATCGAAGAACACATCAGAAGAAGAAGGCTGGAATGCTATGTGAAAGGTCAGAACAGGACTCCAACTCCTGCCAATGAGAACTCAAAGCGACCCCTCCCAGAAGTAGGCGGAGGGAATCGCAACACCAGTGGCTCTAGTCAAGAGAAGATAGTGGTACATACCATCTCGGGAGGACCACACATCGCCGACAGAAGCTGGGCAGAGATGGAAAGATACGGCAAGTCACTTAGAAATGCTAAAGGCTATGTTAACTCCATTATGGAAGAACGCCACCCGAAACGGAAAGAGAGCGACGACATCGTATTCAGTAGGCGTGATTTAGAAGGAAGACAGTATCCACATATGGATCCTATGGTCATCTCTGCCTGGTTCGGTCCAGCTAAAGTTTTCCGAATTCTAATAGACACAGGAAGCTCCGTAAATATCCTATTCAAGCATGCTTTCGACAAAATGAAGCTGTCAATGAAGGATGTGTCTCCCTGCAACAAACCCCTGCACGGTTTCACAGGAGATGCGAAAATGCCCCTCGGGCAACTTGACCTCTTCGTCGAAATAGGAAGTCATCTCCGATCCGTTGTGCGAAAACAAACGTTCGTACTAATAGAAAACCACTCGGCCTACAATGCCTTCTTGGGAAGACCAGCCTTATCTGACTTCCAAATTGTCCTAGCCCCGTGGTGCCTAAAGATGAAATTCCCAACAGATAACGTAATAGGAGAAGTTGAAGGAGATCAAGACGCCGCTCGAGATTGCTATATAACTGAACTTCGCAATAACCGTAGAAAGAATAAAGGGAAAGATGCAGAGACTACTCTCTGCATGAAAAGCTTGGAAGCATAGCAACTAAAGAAAGCCCCTCCTCTTCGATACACCAGCGATCCTTTCAATGAACTAGACCCCAGGGATAAGGAGGAGGAGGCTACCGCTGAGCCTGCAGAGGCCATGGAATTCGTATCTGTAGACAAACATGATTCAAGTAGACTATTAAAAATAGGATCTCAGCTAAAAACAAAATTGAAGGATCAACTCATTGACTTTCTCCGCCACAACTTAGATGTATTTGCGTGGACACATGCCGATATGACAGGAATCTCCCCAGACATAGCATGCCACATGCTGAACATCGATCCCACCAAGGTACCGATAAAGCAGAAAAAGAGAAGCATGGGAACAGAACGATCAGCAGCCCTCGATGAGGAAGTAAAGAACCTACTTGCTAATGACTTCATACGAGAAGCCATCTACCCAGAATGGATCGCTAACCCGGTACTAGTAAAGAAAGCTAATGGGAAGTGGCGAACATGCATTGATTTCTCCAACTTAAATGACGCTTGCCCGAAAGACTGCTTCCCGCTCCCCCGAATCGATCAACTTGTGGACAGCACTGCCGGGCACGAACTTTTATCTTTTATGGATGCATACTCCGGATACAACCAGATTCCCATGCATGCTCCCGATCAAGACCACACTAGCTTCATCACTGACCGAGGATTATATTGTTACAAAGTCATGCCTTTTGGACTCAAAAATGCCGGAGCTACCTATCAGCGCCTCGTCAACAAGATGTTCGCGGAATTAATAGGACGAACTATGGAAGTATATGTGGATAACATGTTGGTAAAGTCCAGGAGAGCCGATGATCATGTAAGCCACCTGGGCGAGATGTTTCAGGTACTTCGCCGATATGGAATGAAGCTGAATCCTCTAAAGTGCTCCTTCGGAGTGTCATCGGGAAAATTCTTAGGATTCATCGTCCATGCCAGAGGAATTGAAGAAAACCCTGAACAAATCCGGGCTCTAAAAGAAATAAGGATACCTTCCACTCGAAAAGAAATGCAGAGCCTAAACGGAAGGGTGGCCGCCCTAAGCAGATTCATTTCCAAAGCAACTAACAAGTGCGTCCCTTTCTTCGAAGCTCTCAAGAAAGACAAAGGAAAGTTCGAGTGGACCGATGAATGCTTAAAAGCCTTCCTTAACCTGATCGAACACCTTCAGAGACCACCAGTACTCTCAACTCCAAACGAAGGCGAAGAGCTATACCTATACCTCGCTGTATCATCTCATGCTCTAAGCGCTGCCTTGGTAAGAGAAGAGGACCGCACACAACGCACGGTATACTTTATAAGTAAGAGATTTACGGGGGCAGAAGCCAGATATCCTAAACTTGAGAAATTGGCATATTGTTTATTGATCGCGTCACGAAAACTGCGACACTACTTCCAATCTCACTCCATCAGAGTTCTAACCGATCAACCACTAAGACAGGTGCTCCATCGTCCCGACACTTCTGGACGACTCCTCAAATGGTGCATTGAACTAAGTCAGTATGACGTCACCTACCACCCTCGCACCGCTATCAAGGGGCAAGCCATGGCCGATTTCATTGCCGAATTCACTACCAACGAAGGCAAGGATCAATTTGAAATAGCAAAAAACATCAAGTGGAACCTCTTTGTAGATGGAGCATCGAACGAGCAAGGCTCGGGGGCAGGTATTGTGATAATCACCCCCAGGGGAAGAAAGGTGTACTATGCATTAAGGTTGGAATTCGCGGCCACTAACAACGATGCGGAGTATGAGGCAGTAATAGCGGGATTGGAGCTTGCCTTAGAAATTGGAGTCAATTCTTTATGTCTTCATAGTGATTCTCAACTTATCGTAAACCAAGTTCTAGGAGAGTTCCAGACACGAGGAGAACGACTCACAACATATCCAAAGAAAACCAAACTGCTGCTCGATCTATTGGACCATTATCTAATCAAACACATTCCTCGAGAAGATAACCAAGAGGCCGATGAACTAGCAAAGCAAGCTAGTTTGAAGAATAGCACCATTTCCGGAGCACTAGCCATCTCAAGGCAGCTAGCCCCAAGTTTCGAACAAGTGAATCTGATAACTGCAATCGAAGAAGGAACTTGAATGACTCCTATCCGGAAATATTTGCAGGACGGCACACTACCAGACAAACGTGATGAAGTCAGGAGAATTTTGAGGAAAGCTCCCCACTACACAATACAAGAAGGCATCCTCTATCGGCGTGGCTTCTCTAGCCCCTTATTCAGATGCGTCGCTGGAAGGGAAGCCAAGGAAATCTTATTCAACGTCCATCAAGGAAGTTGCGGAGATCACACTGGAGGGCAGACTCTGGCGAAAAAGATACTCCGATATGGATATTACTGGCCCACACTAAACAAAGAAGCCTTAGACTTCGTCAAGAGATGCGACAGATGTCAGAAATTTGCCAAGATTCCTCGACTACCCACAAATGAGATTACTCAAATGACCAGCCCTTGGCCCTTTGCTGTATGGGGAATTGATTTAATTGGCGAACTGCCAACGGGCAGAGGCGGAGCCAAATATGCTATAGTGGCAGTCGATTATTTCACCAAATGGGTGGAAGCGGAACCCCTAAATAAAATATCTTCAGCAAAAGTTATCAACTTCTTGATCAAAAATACTCTGTGCAGGTACGGAGTACCACTCAAGATCATATAGGACAACGGACTCCAATTTTACAGCGAAGAATTCGCCGATTGGTGCCAAGAGCATGGAATTCATAAAAGCTTCTCATCAGTAGCTTATCCTCAGGCAAACGGACAAGTAGAAGCTGTCAACAAAATTCTCAAAACCCTAATCAAGAAGAAACTTGAAAAGTCAAAAGGCGCTTGGGTGGACGAACTTCCTACGGCACTTTGGGCCTACCGCACATCTTTCAGAACATCAACGGGACATACTCCTTTCTCTTTGGCATACGGATCGGAGGCATTGCTCCCTGTTGAGACTATTGTTCCTTCCCACCGTAGGATCCACTACAATCCAGAAGAAAACGAAGAACTCCTCCTCATGTCTTTGGATCTGATTGAGGAAAGGAGAAACGATGCAGCACTCAAAGCAGCAGCTCACAAACAAAAAGTGGCAGCACTATACAACTCCAAAGTCAAGCATCGCATCTTACAAGAAGGAGATCTTGTCCTCAGGCGAATCTTTCCGCGCCCCGGGGCACTGGACCCCATCAGGGACGGACCATATGTAATTCATAAAGATTTCCACAACGGAGCTTATATTTTGTCAACAGTGGACGGAGAGGTGTTCCAGAGGGCATGGAACATCTGACACCTCCGTCGATACTTTTCTTAACTTGTACTGCCCATATGAAGTGAATTAACAAAGAGAACCAGTGGACGTAGGCATTTTCATGCCGAACCACTTTAAAAAATCTTGTCTCTTTTTAACTTGTTCCTTTATATCCTGGCTGCTTGTTAAGCTTTATCCTTTTCTGTTGAACAAAATCCTATGGCATTTCCACTCAAGACGCACCACGGCCTCATCTGGACAAGGCCTAACAGGTACGCTACGATTCTATGCACTCGCCAATGAGACTCTTTTGCTCCAGCATCCCTCTGCTGCGGGTTAACTCATTGCTCGCGACTGCCCTCAAAGCCAACTGTAATGAGCCAATTATAAGTCATCATAAAGGCCGACTATAGCCGATGGCAGCTCATTACGGCGTTCAGCTCGCCGGCAACTGTGAAACTACTTTAAGCCCCAACATAAGGTGTGGCCAGCCAGGGGTAGTTCACGGCCAGCGGCACCCACGCTAGCCGGCCACGGTAAATCGAATAATACCCACGATTACGGACCATAATGGTTCGGGTAGTTACCGTGCGCGATCTCGGCTCCGATGTGTCTTAAGTGCGGCTGTGGTAAAAAAGAAAACTCCCCGCGGAGGCGTAAGATGGGTGACAAATGTCTCCAAGACCCACAGCTAGGGAAAGTGACTACAAAACCCGTTTGCCACGAACTTAAGCACATCGACGGCCTTCCGTGACTGGCAGTTTTACTTTTCCCATATTTCCATTTCATTTAAATACTTTTCTCCTATCCTGTATAACAAACTCTAAAGTACAGGAAACCAAATAGGGAGCATTCACTCATGAGAATCTAAGCCTGCGTAATGGGTGGCAAGGTACTCAGCTATGTCCATCATCAGTTACACAAGACGCTCAAAGCTACCACCTGCAACTAAAACATGAAGGGCGGTACTCTCTTCTCTTGTACATAAATATGTAACTATAGTTTATCCATACGTCACGCTAACATTGCAAAACATGAAATTATATTTCAAGCAACAGCTTAACATCAAACACAACTAAAATCACAGGCATATGCATACTTCTCACGCACCACATCAAAATGACAACGACATTTAAACATAACAAAATCAGCTTATGTCATAAAATCACATAAAGTTATTCTTTGCAAATAATATTATTACAGTCACATCAATGTTTTGGACTAACATAAACAGCGATAAAGGGAAATAAAAAGGTGGCCAAATCCGGACAAGTAACCAGCTGCGTCCACACTTCGCTCTCATCCTACCAACTCCCCCAAGCCTACTTGGCCGCAGGGTCGGAGCTCCCAGCGTGTTGATCGGAAGTTCCACCTGTCCAATCCAGAAGAGGAATTCATTAAACAAACGATAAACGATCAAGTTATGGAAACCCAGAAAGAAAAGGAAAAGAGAAGAATAACTCACCAGCGTCCGCCGCTTGATCCTCATCCTCCAGTTGCACACCCGCTTCCTCCGCCGCAAGCAACCGCATCCCCTCCTTCACCGCCGCTTGCTCCTCTTTCGAGAACTGAGCAGTGACCACATCTAGACTAAAAGCCACTCCACCTTCCTTACCCGCATTGACCCTGGCCTCCTCTAAAGCCCGAAGATATATCTTGGCCATGACCCGGAGATAGTCATCCATCCAAGATAAGCTGCCCTCCTTCCAAGTGCGGAAGTACATGTCCTGCAGCATCTCGTCCATCATCCCCTCATTCTCCTCAAACTCCCTCACCCGCGCCACGGAAACCTGCAACTTGGCGACAGCGACATCCCTCTCTGATCGGTATCTCAAGCAGTCATCCTGGAGAGACCTCCTCATCTCCTCCATCTCCTCCTTTAACTTGACTTGAGCCATCTCCGCGGCCTCAAGCCTCCCAGACAACTCCTCTACCTGCTCGAGATCCGCATTCCGAACCTCATCCACTGTCACAATGGCATGTCGATCCGCTCCTTACAAGCGGTCTCCATCTTCCGTAGTTCTGCCCTACTAGCCTTTTCCATGGTCTCTTTTAGCCGCCTGGAGGCTTCCTCGTGCTGAGAAATCTGAACGGCTTGACCGGCAAGCTGCTCGGCCTGATCGGCAACCTTTAGCCGCAACCGAATATTACCACTCCCAATCTCCTCCCCGGCCTTGACCAATTGAGCATGATGCTTCATTAACTTCTTGGTCTCTTCAGCCACCCGATCGATATTAGCTTTGGCTTCGTCTCCCATGGTAACTACCCGAGTGGTAAGCAGATCAAGATCTAGGGACTTGGCCTCGTCTAGCACTCGTACCATGGGGTTGCGGGGAAGAAGGTGCTCACCCGTGGCCTCATCAAATGAAATATCCCGAGAGCTTGGATCTAAATCAGGATGTCCGGCAAAGGGGTGGCGAGGCACGACAGGACGCCTTATACGGATAACAGTGGGATTCTTAGAAGGAGGTGGAGGGGGGATAAACTCCGTGCTCTCCTCCGTGGTATCACGAGGAGGCTGAACAGGAAGCTGCGGACCAGGGGAAGGCTCAAATAAGGAACGACTTCTCTTCTTTTTCTGAATGCTCTCCTCAATGACCCCAAGAAGAGGACGGTATCTGACCACGTCCCCAGGACGTCCAGTAAGGGGCTTCGGCTTATCAGAAGCTCTCATCAACTTGAATTGTTCAAGGCGGTGTCGAATGTCTGACGTTTTAGCCGCCTGGCCTGCCCCATGAGTAAAAAACAAGTGTTATGAACATACGACGATCCATAATTCAAGAAACATGTTAAGTTAAAAAGAAAGAAAAAGTGAGAATGCACATCTATTATTCAAACCCTACGGAGGAGTGGGATACTGCAGTAAGTCCTGAATCTCATTCCAGGACGGAAGTGAACCATAAAATATTTCTAAGTCCCTATCGTAAATGGAATCGACAGAGGACAAAAGTTCACCTTGCACCGCCGGAGTCACCCTGGCTGAGGAGCCCTTAGGGGATAGATCGGCACCAGCCCCGACCTTGCCAGTCTCCTTCGCCTTCTCCGCTTCCGATTCTCCCTCCGATTCCCCGAAGGCCTGGCGGAGGGCCTCATCCAGTTCAGAGTCTTGCCCAGAAGTTAAGGCACCAGCACCACTACCACCCTGACCATCTCCATCTCCTCCGCCCTCCGACTCTCTTTCCATGACGCCTCCTTCGCCCTCTTCCACACCTTCCTCCTCCGGGATGATCGGGCAAGTACTAGGAGAGGGGACCTCAGACTCCTTAAGCTTCTTGCCTCCCGCGACGGGATGTTGTGCAAAGGGCTTCCTCTTGCCGCTCTTCACCGTGGCCCCCTCCTTAGCTTTAGCGGCCTTCTCCTCAGCCGTGTCCCTCTGCTTAACCACGGACTGGTGCGGCTGGATCAAGTTGTACTCCAGGAGGGTAGCGTTCCTGATCAGGAACGAAGCCGACCTGTCTTGTGCGGGAAAGGCCTTTATTTCAGCAGCCATCCGCGCCAAAGAGTCATCTTCCACGACTGCAATGCCACCTGTCGCTAGCAAGAAATAGAAGCGTGTCAAAAGAAGCACTACAGTCAGAACATGAAAAATATAAATGAAATTCATCTTACAGCCGGAAGTGAAAAGGCGGAAAGAAAAAGAATCGTCGTTGATAAAAAAACCATTCTTTCTTAAACATGGTAAACTTTGAATATAAGTCCAAAACCGGTTTGAAGGGCATGACCGCTTCTAGACTAATATACGGAGACCCCTTCCTGTAGCCTCTCAGGTTATACAAATATCGAATTTCCCGGTTAGAAGGAGGGCGCCCGTACCTCCTTTGAAAGATAACGAAAAGGCTCACCAGAATGGCATAAGAGTTCGGCTGGAGCTGGAATGGAGCCACCTTCAAATATGTGGTAAAGCTAACTATCCAGGCATTGATAGGAGGGATAACACCACACATGCAATGATATCTGCTGTAAGTAAAGTAGCCTTCGGGGGGATTATACGACATCACTCCATCTCCCGACAACAGCATGCGAGCCCTGTCTATCCCGAAGGAACGGGATATAACATCAAGTTTCTCCTCCTTTAGGGAGCTAGGAAAGCAATCGGGAAGGGAGACCAGAAGTTCCTGGGGACCGTACCCATCCACTAACAACCTCGGGGCAGGCCCATGTGGCACCGGTCTTGGTTGGGCTGGGGGCACGGATGAGGATGACTCTCCTCTACCTTTAGATTTCTTTTTATCCGATCGGTTTTCCGCTTTGCGAGACATTTACCTACAGCGCAAGAAAAACATGATATTAGAACAAGAAGTACAGAAACGTAAACAAGCAAGTATCTAAAGCAAGCGTATAAAAGCCTAAGATTTCGCTCAAAATTCATGTTTCCGAGGCACATTCGGTATATGCTTCATTCGGTAGTTCCATTCGGCATTGGAAGTTCATCCGGTATTGAAGTTCCATTCGGCATTGGAGGTTCATCCGGTATACGAGTTCATTCGGCTATGCAAACACACATTTTCATTCGGTAAAAAAGATCATTCGGCAAAAGGACATATACCTGATTCGGTAAAAGCTTGATTCGGCAAAAGGTTGATTCGGCTGGAGATTGGTTCGGCGCTCGTTGGTTCGGTAAGGAATAACTAAGGGTGGATGACCCCTATATATAGACGAGCGAGAAAGCACCGGACCAACCGGTTCGGCATACCGGACCAAACGAAAACCGAATGAAGCTATCCGAATCAGTGAAGACCAGTAGCAGGGGGCATGCAAAGCGTCTCACTCAGATAAGTACCGGACTCTAGGATCTACTGATAAAATAGAGATTATGATAACGATGAATAAGTAGTAAATCTCCCACTAACATGGGTTAATCATTTACACATGTACGCGACCACGAACGGTCCACAGACATGCTCTGAATGGCTATTAACCCTATCGTTGTGAGAATCTACACTTTGACATCCTTTTAAAATTCATCGGTTGGATGGATATTTAGCTCTGCTAATTCTGAAATGGCTAAGCTACTTACACATGTACGGGGTCGCGAACGTTCCTTAGGCATGCTCTGAGCTGGCGATAAACCATCTTCACAAACGATCCAGGGACCCCCTCGAACGTAAACCTGGCATCAATAATGCTAAGTCCCCTCGGGGCACACCTACTCGCCTCGAACGGCACCCGACCTCGAATGGTCGTCATTTGAAATCACATTAAAACTGTATATTCCTTCGCAGGAAACCGAAAGGATAGGAACGTCCAGTTCATGGCACTGCCAAACACGCCTTCCTACCGTAGGGAAACAAAGCGCGACACATGCAAGCACGTGCCCCACTTTGGGGGGCAAATGTTGGGCGAATTCTCACCCAGAAGATCTCGAGACCGAGAAGCGTCAGTTTCATCCAGTGTTATCCCATTTTTGGTCAAAGCTGGAATATCAATGTTGTGTGCATTTCCACCACGAACAAACCAAGAAGAAGCAGCCAGCAAGCATATATGAGTCTGGGACGATTCAAGTATAAAAGTCCATTCGGCCTTATACTCTCATTTTCATTCGGTGACAATAGTCTTTGAGTTCATTCTGTATTAAAAGATGCAAGCGTTATGTTTCATTCGGCAATCCACGCCTAAGGTCATTCGGCACCCCTAATATACAAGCTCATTCGACATAGCATCCATCCGGTCCAAGCACCAAGCCACCGAACCAGCTCACGACCGGACCAACACCTACAAGCTACCGGTCCAGACCTCTCCACTTCCATACCGAACCAACTCCATGACTTCACCGTGCCGGACCAACCTCCTCCAGGAACGACCGAGCCAACGTCACCACCGGACCACATACCCACCGAACCACACCAAGGCCGGATCAACCTTATACCTCACTACTGAATGAACCTCCAACCCACCTACCACCGGTCCACTCCATCACCGGTCCGAACTCCATGCCGAATGAAGCCTCGCCGAACCAGAACGCTGCCAGGCCAGATTGCTTCAGCCAAGGCCCACCAGCAGCTATATACATCCAAGACCCCTGCCCCCAACCTCTCTCTATAAATAGAGGGGCAGGGGTACAACAATGGCAGACAAGTTTGAGAGCTCAAGCACGGAAGGAACTTTCAAACTACTTTCATATACTTGTACACAAAGCATTGTACTTGTAATCTGAAAGAAAGAAGATAATAACATATAAAGTGGACGTAGGCACGTTCTGGCCGAACCACTATAAATCTGTGTGTCTTTTACATTTCAGCCCCTGCTTTTTTCATATTTACATAACTCATCTAAATCATTAAGAATCACATAAAATCAACTAAATCACACGACTTGGAGGAGTTTGCCCATTTTTTGCGCAAACAGCTCCCGTAACTCTAAACGAGCCAGAAGTTATGGCCGTTCGAATAATCGATATCTAAATGGTGCAACATCCACGGTGCAAGGTGCGACATCCGTCCGAAATGGCGAAACAGTGCCGTACGACTTTTAGAAATGCGTGCATGGATTTGAAACGGAACACTACCATGGTGCACCACTCTCCAGTGATGGGAAGTCGAAGACGGGCCACGGTAATCCCGTTTTACCATAAAAATCCACGTGTCGAAAAAACGAAGGATAAAAAACTTACGAGACCCAATTGAGATCGGGTTGTCCTTTTTGGGCATTAATCTATCTGTTGACGGTTGAAAGCTGTCAAAGCCGCAAAACTCATCGAGGCCTTCGTTTTGACAGGTTATGGCTCCCATTTCTATAAACGAGCCAGAAATTATGGCCGTCCGAATAATCGATATCTACAGGGTGCAACATCCACGGTGCAAGGTGCAACATCCGTCCGAAATGGTGAAACAGTGCCGTACGACTTTTAGAAATGCGTGCATGGATTTGAAACGGAACAGTACCATGGTGCACCACTCTCCAGTGATGGTAAATCGAAGACCAGCAACTGTAATCCTGTTTTACCGTAAAAATCCACGTGTCAAAAAAAAGAAGGGTAAAAAGCTTACGAGACCCGATTGAGATTCGGGTTGTCCTTTTTGGGCATTATTCTATCCACTGATGGCTGAAAAATGTCAAAGCCGTAGAATTCATCGAGGCCTTCGTTTTGATAGGTTATGGCTCCCGTAACTCTAAACGAGCCAGACTCTATGGCCGTCCGAATAATCGATATCTACAGGGTGCATCTTCAACGGTGCAAGATGCAGCATCCGTCTGAAATTGCGAAACAGTGTCGTACGACTTTTAGAAATGCGTGCATGGATTTGAAATGGAACAGTACCATGGTGCACCACTCTTCAGCGATGGTAAATCGAAGGCCAGCCACGGTAATCCTGTTTTACCGTAAAAATCCACGTGTCGAAAAAACGAAGGGTAAAAAACTTACGAGACCCTATTGAGATTCGGGTTGTTCTTTTTGGGCATTAATCTATCCGTTGACAGCTGAAAGCTGTCAAAGCCGTAGAACTCATCGAGGCCTTCGTTTTGACAGGTTATGGCTCCCATAATTCTAAACGAGCCAGAAGTTATGGCCGTCCGAATAATCGATATCTACAGGGTGCAACATCCACGGTGCAAGGTGCAACATCCGTCCCAAATGGCGAAACAGGCCGTACGACTTTTAGAAATGCATGCATGGATTTGAAACGGAACCCTACCATGGTGCACCACTCTCCAGCGATGGGAAGTCGAAGACGGGCCACGGTAATCCCGTTTTACCGTAAAAATCTACATGTCGAAAAAAAAAGGTAAAAAACTTACGAGACCCGATTGAGATTAGGGTTGTCCTTTTTGGGCATTAATCTATCCGTTGACGGCTGAAAGCTGTCAATGCCGTAGAATTCATCGAGGCCTTCGTTTTGACAGGTTATGGCTCCCGTAACTCTAAACGAGCCAGAAGTTATGGCCGTTCGAATAATCGATATCTACAGGGTGCAACGTCCACGGTGCAAGGTGCAACATCCGTCCGAAATGGAGAATCAGTGCCGTACGACTTTTAGAAATGCGTGCATGGATTTCAAACGGAACAGTACCATGTGCACCACTCTCCAGCGATGGGAAGTCGAAGACGGGCCACGGTAATCCTATTTTACCGTAAAACTACACGTGTCGAAAAAACGAAGGGTAAAAAACTTACGAGACCCGATTGAGATTCCGGTTGTCCTTTTTGGGCGTTAATCTATCCGTTGATGGCTGAAATCTGTCAAAGCCATAAAACTCATAGAGGCCTTCGTTTTAGCAGGTTATGGCTCCCGTAACTCTAAACGAGCCAGAAGTTATGCCGTCCGAATAATCGATATCTACAGGGTGCAACATCCACGATGCAAGGTGCAACATCCGTCCGAAATGGCGAAACAGTGTCGTACGACTTTTAGAAATGCGTGCATGGATTTGAAAAGGAACTGTACCATGTGCACCACTCTCCAGCGATGGTAAATCGAAGACCAGCCACAGTAATCCCGTTTTACCGTAAAAATCCACGTGTCCAAAAAACGAAGGGTTAAAAACTTACGAGACCCGATTGAGATTCGGGTTGTCCTTTTTGGGTATTAATCTATCCGTTGACGGCTGAAAGCTGTCAAAGCCATAGAACTCATCGAGGCCTTCGTTTTGACAGGTTATGGCTCCCGTAACTCTAAACGAGTCAGAAGTTATGGCCGTCCGAATAATCGATATCTACAGGGTGCAACATCCACGGTGCAAGGTGCAACATCCGTCCGAAATGGCGAAACAGTGCCGTACGACTTTTAGAAATACGTGCATGGATTTGAAACGGAACAGTACCATAGTGCACCACTCTCCAGCGAAGGGAAGTCGAAGACGGGCCACGGTAATCCTGTTTTACCGTAAAAATCCACGTGTCGAAAAAACGAAGGGTAAAAAACTTACGAGACCCGATTGAGATTCGGGTTGTCATTTTTGGGCATTAATCTATCCGTTGACGGCTGAAAGCTATCAAAGCCATAGAACTCATCTAGGCCTTCATTTTGACAGGTTATGGCTCCCGTAACTCTAAACGAGGCAGCAGTTATGGCCGTCCGAATAATCGATATCTACAGGGTGCAACATCCACGGTGCAAGGTGCAACATCCGTCCGAAGTGGCGAAACAGTGCCGTACGACATTTAGAAACGCGTGCATGGATTTGAAATGAAACAGTACCATGGTGCACCACTCTCCAGCGGAGGGAAGTCGAAGACGGGCCACGGTAATCCTGTTTTACCGTAAAAATCCACGTGTCGAAAAAACGAAGGGTAAAAAACTTACGAGACCCGATTGAGATTCGGGTTGTCCTTTTTGGGCATTAATCTATCCGTTGATAGCTGAAAGCTGTCAAAGCCGTAGAACTCATCGAGGCCTTCATTTTGACAGGTTATGTCTCCCGTAACTCTAAACGAGCCAGTAGTTATGACCGTTTGAATAATCGATATCTACAGGGTGCAACATCTACGGTGCAAGGTGCAACATCCGTCCGAAATGGCGAAACATTGCCGTACGACTTTTAGAAATGCGTGCATGGATTTGAAACGGAACAGTACCATAGTGCACCACTCTCCAGCGATGGAAAATCGAAGATGGGCCACCGTAATCTTGTTTTACCGTAAAAATCCACGTGTCGAAAAAACGAAGGGTAAAAAACTTACGAGACCCGATTGAGATTCGGGTTGTCCTTTTTTGGTATTAATCTATCCGTTGACGACTGAAAGCTGTCAAAGCCGTAGAACTCATCGAGGCCTTCGTTTTGACAGGCTATGGCTCCTGTTACTCTAAACGAGCCAGAATTATGGCCGTCCGAATAATCGATAACTACAGGGTGCAACATCCGCGGTGCAAGGTGCATCATCCGTCCGAAATGGCGAACAAGTGCCGTACGACTTTTAGAAATGCATGCATGGATATGAAACGGAACAGTACCATGGCGCACCAGTCTCCAGCGATAATAAATCGAAGTCCAGCCACCGTAATCCCGTTTTACCGTAAAAATCCACGTGTCGAAGAAACGAAGGGTTAAAAACATACGAGACCCGATTGAGATTCGGGTTGTCCTTTTTGGGCATTAATCTATCCGTTGATGGCTGAAAGCTATCAAAGCCATAGAACTCATCGAGGCCTTCGTTTTGACAGGTTATGGCTCCCGTAACTCTAAACGAGCCAGAAGTTATGGCTGTTTGAATAATCTATATCTACAGGGTGCAACATCCATGGTGCAAGGTGCAACATCCGTCCGAAATAGCGAAACAGTGCCATACGACTTTTAGAAATGCGTGCATGGATTTGAAAAGGAAAACTACCATGGTGCACCACTCTCTGGCGATGGGAAGTCGAAGACGGACCACGGTAATCCCGTTTTACCATGAAAATCCACGTGTCGAAAAAACGAAGGGTAAAAAAATTACGAGACCCGATTGAGATTCGGGTTGTCCTTTTTGGGCATTAATCTATCCGTTGACGGTTGAAAGCTGTCAAAACCGTAGAACTCATCGAGGACTTCGTTTTGACAGGTTTTGGCTCCCGTAACTCTAAACGAGCCAGAAGTTATGGCCGTCCGAATAATCGATATCGACAGGGTGCAACATCCACGGTGCAAGGTGCAACATCCGTCCGAAATGGCGAAACAGTGTCGTACGACTTTTAGAAATGCGTGCATGGATTTGAAACAGAACAGTACCATAGTGCACCACTCTCCAGCGATGGGAAGTCGAAGACGGGCCACGATAATCCTGTTTTACCGTAAAAATCCACGTGTCGAAAAAACGAAGGGTAAAAAACTTACGAGACCCGATTGAGATTCGGGTTGTCCTTTTTGGGCATTAATCTATCCGTTGACGGCTGAAAGCTATCAAAGCCATAGAACTCATCTAGGCCTTCATTTTGACAGGTTTTGGCTCCCGTAACTCTAAACGAGGCAGCAGTTATGGCCGTCCGAATAATCGATATCTACAGGGTGCAACATCCACGGTGCAAGGTGCAACATCCGTCTGAAATGGGGAAACAGTGTCGTACGACCTTTTGAAATGTGTGCATTGATTTGAAACGGAATAGTACCATGGAGCACCACTCTCAAGCGATGGGAAGTCGAAGACGGGCCACGGTAATCCCGTTTTACCATAAAAATCCACGTGTCGAAAAAACGAAGGGTAAAAAATATACGAGACCCGACTGAGATTCGGGTTGTCCTTCTTGGGCATTAATCTATCCGCTGATGGCTGAAATCTGTCAAAGCCATCGAACTCATCGAGGCCTTCGTTTTGACAGGTTATGGCTACCGTAACTCTAAACGAGTCAGAAGTAATGGCCGTTTGAATAATCGATATCTACAGGGTGCAACATCCACGGTGCAAGGTGCAACATCCGTCCGAAACGGCAAAACAGTGCCGAACGACTTTTAGAAATGTGTGCATGGATTTGAAACGGAACAGTACCATGGTGCACCTCTCTCCGGCGATGGGAAGTCGAAGACGGGCCACGGTAATCCTGTTTTACCGTAAAAATCAACGTGTCGAAAAAACGAAGTGTAAAAAACTTACATGACCCGATTGAGATTCGGGTTGTCCTTTTTGGGCATTAATCTATCCGTTGACGGCTGAAAGCAGTCAAATCCATTGAACTCATCGAGGCCTTCGTTTTGACAGGTTATAGCTCCCGTAACTCTAAACGAGCCAGAAGTTATGGCCGTTCGAATAATCGATATCTACAAGGTGCAACATCCACGGTGCAAGGTGCAACATCCGTCCAAAATGATGAAACAGTGGCGTACGACTTTTGGAAATGCGTGCATGGATTTGAAACGGAACAGTACCATGGCGCACCACTCTCCAGCGATGGAAAGTCGAAGACGGGCCACGGTAATCCCGTTTTACCGTAAAAATCCACGTGTCGAAAAAACGAAGGGTAAAAAACTTACGAGACCCGATTGAGATTCGGGTTGTCCTTTTTGGGCATTAATCTCTACGTTGACGGCAGAAAGCTGTCAAAGCCATAGAACTCATCGAGGCCTTCGTTTTGGAAGGTTATGGCTCCCGTAACTCTAAACGAGCCAGAAGTTATGGCTGTTTGAATAATCTATATCTACAGGGTGCAACATCCATGGTGCAAGGTGCAACATCCGTCCGAAATAGCGAAACAGTGCCGTACGACTTTTAGAAATGCGTGCATGGATTTGAAAAGGAAAACTACCATGGTGCACCACTCTCTGGCGATGGGAAGTCGAAGACGGACCACGGTAATCCCGTTTTACCATGAAAATCCACGTGTCGAAAAAACGAAGGGTAAAAAAATTACGAGACCCGATTGAGATTCGGGTTGTCCTTTTTGGGCATTAATCTATCCGTTGACGGTTGAAAGCTGTCAAAACCGTAGAACTCATCGAGGACTTCGTTTTGACAGGTTTTGGCTCCCGTAACTCTAAACGAGTCAGAAGTTATGGCCGTCCGAATAATCGATATCTACAGGGTGCAACATCCACGGTGCAAGGTGCAACATCCGTCCGAAATGGCGAAACAGTGCCGTACGACTTTTAGAAATGCGTGCATGGATTTGAAACAGAACAGTACCATAGTGCACCACTCTCCAGCGATGGGAAGTCGAAGACGGGCCACGATAATCCTGTTTTACCGTAAAAATCCACGTGTCGAAAAAACGAAGGGTAAAAAACTTACGAGACCCGATTGAGATTCGGGTTGTCCTTTTTGGGCATTAATCTATCCGTTGACGGCTGAAAGCTATCAAAGCCATAGAACTCATCTAGGCCTTCATTTTGACAGGTTTTGGCTCCCGTAACTCTAAACGAGGCAGCAGTTATGGCCGTCCGAATAATCGATATCTACAGGGTGCAACATCCACGGTGCAAGGTGCAACATCCGTCTGAAATGGGGAAACAGTGTCGTACGACCTTTTGAAATGTGTGCATTGATTTGAAACGGAATAGTACCATGGAGCACCACTCTCAAGCGATGGGAAGTCGAAGACGGGCCACGGTAATCCCGTTTTACCATAAAAATCCACGTGTCGAAAAAACGAAGGGTAAAAAATATACGAGACCCGACTGAGATTCGGGTTGTCCTTCTTGGGCATTAATCTATCCACTGATGGCTGAAATCTGTCAAACCATCGAACTCATCGAGGCCTTTGTTTTGACAGGTTATGGCTACCGTAACTCTAAACGAGTCAGAAGTAATGGCCGTTTGAATAATCGATATCTACAGGGTGCAACATCCACGGTGCAAGGTGCAACATCCGTCCGAAACGGCAAAACAGTGCCGTACGACTTTTAGAAATGTGTGCATGGATTTGAAACGGAACAGTACCATGGTGCACCTCTCTCCGGCGATGGGAAGTCGAAGACGGGCCACGGTAATCCTGTTTTACCGTAAAAATCAACGTGTCGAAAAAACGAAGTGTAAAAAACTTACAAGACCCGATTGAGATTCGGGTTGTCCTTTTTGGGCATTAATCTATCTGTTGACGGCTGAAAGCAGTCAAATCCATAGAACTCATCGAGGCCTTCGTTTTGACAGGTTATAGCTCCCGTAACTCTAAATGAGCCAGAAGTTATGGCCGTTCGAATAATCGATATCTACAAGGTGCAACATCCACGGTGCAAGGTGCAACATCCGTCCAAAATGATGAAACAGTGGCGTACGACTTTTGGAAATGCGTGCATGGATTTGAAACGGAACAGTACCATGGCGCACCACTCTCCAGCGATGGAAAGTCGAAGACGGGCCACGGTAATCCCGTTTTACCGTAAAAATCCACGTGTCGAAAAAACGAAGGGTAAAAAACTTACGAGACCCGATTGAGATTCGGGTTGTCCTTTTTGGGCATTAATCTCTACGTTGACGGCAGAAAGCTGTCAAAGCCATAGAACTCATCGAGGCCTTCGTTTTGGAAGGTTATGGCTCCCGTAACTCTAAACGAGACAGAAGTTATGGCCGTCCGAATAATCGATATCTACAGGGTGCAACATCCACGGCGCAAGGTGCAACATCCGTCCGAAATGGCGAAACAGTGCCGTACGACTTTTAGAAATGCGTGCATGGATTTGAAATGGAACAGTACCGTGGTGCACCACTGTCCAGCAGTAGTAAGTCGAAGACGGGCCACGGTAATCCTGTTTTACCGTAAAAATCCACGTGTCGAAAAAACGAAGGGTAAAAAACTTACGAGACCTGATTGAGATTCGGGTTGTCCTTTTTGGGCATTAATCTATCCGTTGATGGCTAAAAGCTGTCAAATCCGTAGAACTCATCGAGGCCTTCCTTTTGACAAGTTATGGCTCCCGTAACTCTAAACCAGCCAGAAGTTATGACCGTTTGAATAATCGATATCTACAGGGTGCAACAACCACGGTGCAAGGTGCAACATCCGTCCGAAATGGCGAAACAGTGTCGTACGACTTTTAGAAATACGTGCATGGATTTGAAACGGAACAGTACCATGGTGCACCACTCTCCAGCGATGGTAAATCGAAGGCCAGTCTCGGTAATCCTATTTTACCGTAAAAATCCACGTGTCGAAAAAACGAAGGGCAAAAAACTAACGAGACCCGATTGAGATTCGGGATGTCCTTTTTGGGCATTAATCTATCCATTGACGGCTGAAAGCTGTCAAAGCCGTAGAACTCATCGAGGCCTTCGTTTTGACAGGTTGTGGCTTCTGTAACTCTAAACGAGCCTGAAGTTATGGTCTTCCGTATAATCGACATCTACAGGGTGCAAGATCCACAGCGCAAGGTACAACATCCGTCCGAAATGGCGAAACAGTGTCGTACGACTTTTAAAAATGCATGCATGGATTTGAAACGGAACAGTACCATGGTGCACCACTGTCCAGCGATGGTAAATCGAAGGCCAGCAACCGTAATCCTGTTTTACCGTAAAAATCCACGTGTCGAAAAAACGAAGGATAAAAAATTTACGAGGCCCGATTGAGATTCAGGTTGTCCTTTTTGGGCATTAATCTATCCATTGACGGCTGAAAGCTGTCATAGCCGTAGAACTCATTGAGGCCTTCGTTTTGACAGGTTATGGCTCCCGTAACTCTAAACGAGCCAGAAGTTGTGGCCGTTTTGAATAATCGATATCTACAGGGTGCAACATCCACGGTGCAAGGTGCAACATCCGTCCGAAATGGTGAAACAGTGTCGTACGACTTTTAGAAATGCGTACATGGATTTGAAATGGAACAGTACCATGATGCACCGCTCTCCAGCGATGGGAAGTCGAAGACGGGCCACGGTAATCCCGTTTTACCGTAAAAATCCACGTGTCGAAAAAACGAAGGATAAAAAACTTACGAGACCCGATTGAGATTCGGGTTGTCCTTTTTGGCCATTAATCCATCCGTTGACGGCTGAAAGCTGTCAAAGCCGTAGAACTCATCGAGGCCTTCGTTTTGACAGGTTGTGGCTCCTGTAACTCTAAACGAGCCTGAAGTTATGGTCGTCCGAATAACGATATCTACAGGGTGCAACATCCACGGCGCAAGGTACGACATCCGTCCGAAATTGCGAAACAGTGTCGTACGACTTTTAGAAATGCATGCATGGATTTGAAACGGAACAGTACCATGGTGCACCGCTCTCCAGCGATGGGAAGTCAAAGACGGGCCACAGTAATCCCGTTTTACCGCAAAAATCCACGTGTCGAAAAAACGAAGGGTAAAAAACTTACGAGACCCGATTGAGATTCGGGTTGTCCTTTTTGGGCATTAATCTACCCGTTGACGGATGAAAGCTGTCAAAGCCGTAGAACTCATCGAGGCCTTCGTTTTGACAGGTTATGGCTCCCGTAACCCTAAACGAGCCAGAAGTTATGGCCGTCCGAATAATCGACATCTACAGGGTGCAACATCCACGGTGCAAGGTGCAACATCCGTCCGAAATGGCGAAACAGTGCCGTACGACTTTTAGAAATGCGTGCATGGATTTGAAACGGAACAGTACCATGGTGCACCACTCTTCAGCGATGGGAAGTCGAAGACGGGCCACGGTAATCCTGTTTTAGCGTAAAAATCCACGTGTCGAAAAAACGAAGGGTAAAAAACTTACGAGACCCGATTGAGATTCGGGTTGTCCTTTTTGGGCATTAATCCATCCGTTGACGTCTGAAAGCTGTCAAAGCCGTAGAACTCATCGAGGCCTTTGTTTTGACAGGTTATGGCTCCCATAAATCTAAACGAGCCAGAAGTTATGGTCGTCTGAATAATCGATATCTACAGGGTGCAACATCCACGGTGCAAGGTGCAACATCCGTCCGAAATGGCGAAACAGTGTCGTACGACCTTTAGAAATGCGTGCATGGGTTTGAAACGGAACAGTACCATGGTGCACCACTCTCCAGCGATGGTAAATCGAAGACCAGCCACCATAATCTCGTTTTACCGTAAAAATCCACGTGTCGAAAAAACGAAGGGTTAAAAACTTACGAGACCCGATTGAGATTCGGGTAGGCCTTTTTGGGCATTAATCTATCCGTTGACGGCTGAAAGCTGTCAAAGCCGTAGAACTCATCGAGGCCTTCGTTTTGACAGGTTATGGATACCGTAACTCTAAACGAGCCAGAAGTTATGGTCGTTTGAATAATCGATATCTATAGGGTGCAACATCCACGGTGCAAGGTGCAACATCCGTCTGAAATGGGGAAACAGTGTCGTACGACCTTTAGAAATGCGTGCATGGATTTGAAACAGAATAGTACCATGGAGCACCACTCTCCAGCGATGGGAAGTCGAAGACGGGCCACTGTAATCCCGTTTTACCATAAAAATCCATGTGTCGAAAAAACGAAGGGTAAAAAACATACGAGACCCGACTGAGATTCGGGTTGTCCTTCTTGGGCATTAATCTATCCGTTGATGGCTGAAATCTGTCAAAGCCATCGAACTCATCGAGGCCTTCGTTTTGACAGGTTATGGCTCCCGTAACTCTAAATGAGTCAGAAGTTATGGCCGTTTGAATAATCGATATCTACAGGGTGCAACATCCACGGTGCAAGGTGCAACATCCGTCCGAAACGGCGAAACAGTGCCGTACGACTTTTAGAAATGTGTGCATCGATTTGAAATGGAACAGTACCATTGTGCACCACTCTCCAGAGATGGGAAGTCGAAGACGGGCCACGGTAATCCTGTTTTACCGTAAAAATCAACGTGTCGAAAAAACGAAGGGTAAAAAGCTTACAAGACCCGATTGAGATTCGGGTTGTGCTTTTTGGGCATTAATCTATCCGTTGACGGCTGAAAGCAGTCAAATCCATAGAACTCATCGAGGCCTTCGTTTTGACAGGTTATGGCTCCCGTAACTCTAAACGAGCCAGAAGTTATGGCCGTTTGAATAATCGATATCTACAAGGTGCAACATCCACGCTGCAAGGTGCAACATCCGTCCGAAATGATGAAACAGTGGCGTACGACTTTTGGAAACGCGTGCATGGATTTGAAACGGAACAGTACCATGGCGCACCACTCTCCAGCGATGGAAAGTCGAAGACGGGCCACGGTAATCCCGTTTTACCGTAAAAATCCACGTGTCGAAAAAACGAAGGGTAAAAAAATTTCGAGACCCGATTGAGATTCGGGTTGTCCTTTTTGGGCATTAATCTTTACGTTGACGGCTGAAAGCTGTCAAAGCCATAGAACTCATCGAGGCCTTCATTTTGGAAGGTTATGGCTCCCGTAACTCTAAACGAGCCAGAAGTTATGGCCGTCCGAATAACCGATATCTACAGGGTGCAACATCCACGGCGCAAGGTGCAACATCCGTCTGAAATGGCGAAACAGTGTCGTACGACTTTTAGAAATGCGTGCATGGATTTGAAACGGAATAGTACCATGGTGCACCATTGTCCAGCGGTGGTAAGTCGAAGACGGGCCACGGTAATCCTGTTTTACCGTAAAAATCCACGTGTCGAAAAAACGAAGGGTAGAAAACTAACGAGACCTGATTGAGATTCGGGTTGTCCTTTTTGGGCATTAATCTATCCGTTGATGGTTGAAAGCTGTCAAAGCTTTAGAACTCATCGAGGCCTTCCTTTTGACAGGTTATGGCTCCCGTAACTCTAAACCAGCCAGAAGTTATGACCGTTTGAATAATCGATATCTACAGGGTGCAACATCCACGGTGCAAGGTGCAACATCCGTCCCAAATGGCGAAACAGTGCCGTACGACTTTTAGAAATACGTGCATGGATTTGAAACGGAATAGTACCATGGTGCACCACTCTCCAGCGATGGTAAATTGAAGGCCAGTCTCGGTAATCCAATTTTACCGTAAAAATCCACGTGTCGAAAAAACGAAGGGCAAAAAACTTACGAGACCCGATTGAGATTCGGGATTTCCTTTTTGGGCATTAATCTGTCCGTTGACGGCTGAAAGCTGTCAAAGCCGTAGAACTCATCGAGGCCTTCGTTTTGACAGGTTGTGGCTTCTGTAACTCTAAATGAGCCTGAAGTTATGGTCTTCCGAATAATCGATATCTACATGGTGCAACATCCACGACGCAAGGTACAACATCCGTCCGAAATGGCGAAACAGTGTCGTACGACTTTTAAAAATGCATGCATGGATTTGAAACGGAACAGTACCATGGTGCACCACTGTCCAGCGATGGTAAATCGAAGGCCAGCAACCGTAATCCTGTTTTACCGTAAAAATCCACGTGTCGAAAAAACGAAGGATAAAAAATTTACGAGGCCCGATTGAGATTCGGGTTGTCCTTTTTGGGCATTAATCTATCCATTGACGGCTGAAAGCTGTCAAAGCCGTAGAACTCATCGAGGCCTTCGTTTTGACAGGTTATGGCTCCCGTAACTCTAAACGAGCCAGAAGTTATGGCCGTTTTGAATAATCGATATCTACAGGGTGCAACATCCACGGTGCAAGGTGCAATCCGTCCGAAATGGTGAAACAGTGTCGTACGACTTTTAGAAATGCGTGCATTGATTTGAAACGGAACAGTACCATGGTGCACCGCTCTCCAGCGATGGGAAGTCGAAGACGGGCCACGGTAATCCCGTTTTACCGCAAAAATCCACGTGTCGAAAAAACGAAGGATAAAAAACTTACGAGACCCGATTGAGATTCGGGTTGTCCTTTTTGGCCATTAATCTATCCGTTGACGGCTGAAAGCTGTCAAAGCCGTAGAACTCATCGAGGCCTTCGTTTTGACAGGTTGTGGCTCCTGTAACTCTAAACGAGCCTGAAGTTATGGTCGTCCGAATAACGATATCTACAGGGTGCAACATCCACGGCGCAAGGTACAACATCCGTCCGAAATTGCGAAACAGTGTCGTACGACATTTAGAAATGCATGCATGGATTTGAAACGGAACAGTACCATGGTGCACCGCTCTCCAGCGATGGGAAGTCAAAGACGGGCCACGGTAATCCCGTTTTACCGCAAAAATCCACGTGTCGAAAAAACGAAGGGTAAAAAACTTACGAGACCCGATTGAGATTCGGGTTGTCCTTTTTGGGCATTAATCTACCCGTTGACGGATGAAAGCTGTCAAAGCCGTAGAACTCATCGAGGCCTTCTTTTTGACAGGTTATGGCTCCCGTAACTCTAAACGAGCCAGAAGTTATGGCCGTCCGAATAATCGATATCTACAGGGTGCAACATCCACGGTGCAAGGTGCAACATCCGTCCGAAATGGCTAAACAGTGCCATACGACTTTTAGAAATGCGTGCATGGATTTGAAACGGAACAGTACCGTGGTGCACCACTCTCCAGCAATGGGAAGTCGAAGACGGGCCACGGTAATCCTGTTTTAGCGTAAAAATCCACGTGTCGAAAAAACGAAGGGTAAAAAACTTTCGAGACCCGATTGAGATTCGGGTTGTCCTTTTTGGGCATTAATCTATCCGTTGACGTCTGAAAGCTGTCAAAGCCGTAGAACTCATCGAGGCCTTTGTTTTGACAGGTTATGGCTCCCGTAACTCTAAACGAGCCAGACGTTATGGCCGTCTGAATAATCGATATCTACAGGGTGCAACATCCACGGTGCAAGGTGCAACATCCGTCCGAAATGGCGAAACAGTGTCGTACGACCTTTAGAAATGCGTGCATGGATTTGAAATGGAACAGTACCATGGTGCACCACTCTCCAGCGATGGGAAGTCGAAGACGGGCCAATGTAATCCTGTTTTACCGTAAAAATCCACGTGTCGAAAAAACGAATGGTAAAAAACTTACGAGACCCGATTGAGATTCGGGTTGTCCTTTTTGGGCATTAATCTATCCGTTGATGGCTGAAAGCTGTCAAAGCCGTAGAACTCATCGAGGCCTTCATTTTGACGGGTTATGGCTCCCGTAACTCTAAACCATCCAGAAGTTATGGCCGTTTGAATAATCGATATCTACAGGGTGCAACATCCACGGTGCAAGGTGCAACATCCGTCCGAAATGGCGAAACAGTGCCGTACGACTTTTAGAAATGCGTGCATGGATTTGAAACGGAACACTACCATGGTGCACCACTGTCCAGCGATGGTAAATCGAAGGCCAGCCTCGGTAATCCTGTTTTACGGTAAAAATCCACGTGTCGAAAAAACGAAGGGTAAAAAACTTACGAGACCCGATTGAGATTCGGGTTGTCCTTTTTGGGCATTAATCTATCCGTTGACGACTGAAAGCTCTCAAAGCCGTAGAACTCATCGAGGCCTTCGTTTTGACAGGTTGTGGCTTCTGTAATTCTAAACGAGCCAGAAGTTATGGCCGTCCGAATAATCGATATCTACAGGGTGCAAAATCCACGGCGCAAGGTACAACATCCGTCCGAAATGGCGAAACAGTGCCGTACGGCTTTTAGAAATGCATGCATGGATTTGAAACGGAACAGTACCATGGTGCACCACTATCCAGCGATGGTAAATCGAAGGCCAGCAACCGTAATCCTGTTTTACCATAAAAATCCACGTGTCGAAAAAACGAACGATAAAAAATTTACGAGGCCCGATTGAGATTCGGGTTGTCCTTTTTGGGCATTAATCTATCCATTGACGGCTGAAAGCTGTCAAAGCCGTAGAACTCATCGAGGCCTTCGTTTTGACAGGTTATGGCTCCCGTAACTCTAAACGAGCCAGAAGTTATGGCCGTTTTGAATAATCGATATCTACAGGGTGCAACATCCACGGTGCAAGGTGCAACATCCATCCGAAATGGCGAAACAGTGTCGTACGACTTTTAGAAATGCGTGCATGGATTTGAAGCGGAACAGTACCATGGTGCACCACACTCCAGCGATGGGAAGTCGAAGACGGGCCATGGTAATCCTGTTTTACCGTAAAAATCCACGTGTCAAAAAAACGAAGGGTAAAAAACTTACGAGACCCGATTGAGATTCGGGTTGTCCTTTTTGGGCATTAATCTATCCGTTGACGTCTGAAAGCTATCAAAGCCGTAGAACTCATCGAGGCCTTTGTTTTGACAGGTTATGGCTCCCGTAACTCTAAACGAGCCAGAAGTTATGGCCGTCTGAATAATCGATATCTACAGGGTGCAACATCCACGGTGCAAGGTGCAACATCCATCCGAAATGGCGAAACAGTGTCGTACGACCTTTAGAAATGCGTGCATGGATTTGAAATGGAACAGTACCATGGCGCACCACTCTCCAGCGATGGGAAGTTGAAGACGGGCCACGGTAATCCTGTTTTACCGTAAAAATCCACGTGTCGAAAAAACGAAGGGTAAAAAACTCACGAGACCCGATTGAGATTCGGGTTGTCCTTTTTGGGCATTAATCTACCCGTTGACGGCTGAAAGCTATCAAAGCCGTAGAACTCATCGAGGCCTTCATTTTAATAGGTTATGGCTCCCGCAACTCTAAACCTGCCAGAAGTTATGACCGTTTGAATAATCGATATCTACAGGGTGCAACATCCACGGTGCAAGGCGCAACATCCGTCCGAAATGGCGAAACAGTGCCGTACGACTTTTAGAAATGCGTGCATGGATTTGAAACGGAACAGTACCATGGTGCACCACTCTCCAGCTATGGTAAATCAAAGGCCAGTCTCGGTAATCCTATTTTACCGTAAAAATCCACGTGTCGAAAAAACAAAGGGTAAAAAACTTACGAGACCCGATTGAGATTCGGGTTGTCCTTTTTGGGCATTAATCTATCCGTTGATGGCTGAAAGCTCTCAAAGCCGTCCGAATAATCGATATCTACAGGGTGCAAAATCCACGGCGCAAGATACAACATCCGTCTGAAATGGCAAAACAGTGCCGTACGACTTTTATAAATGCATGCAAGGATTTGAAACGGAACAGTGCCATGGTGCACCACTGTCCAGCGATGGTAAATCGAAGGCCAGCAACCGTAATCCTGTTTTACCGTAAAAATCCACGTGTCGAAAAAACGAACGATAAAAAATTTACGAGGCCCGATTGAGATTCGGGTTGTCCTTTTTGGGCATTAATCTATCGATTGACGGCTGAAAGCTGTCAAAGCCGTAGAACTCATCGAGGCCTTCGTTTTGACAGGTTATGGCTCCCGTAACTCTAAACGAGCCATAAGTTATGGCCGTTTTGAATAATCGATATCTACAGGGTGCAACATCCACGGTGCAAGGTGCAACATCCGTCCGAAATGGTGAAACAGTGTCGTACGACTTTTAGAAATGTGTGCATGGATTTGAAACGGAAAAGTACCATGGTGCACCGCTCTCCGGCGATGGGAAGTCAAAGACGGGCCACGGTAATCCCGTTTTACCGTAAAAATCCACGTGTCGAAAAAACGAAGGGTAAAAAACTTACGAGACCCGATTGAGATTCGGGTTGTCCTTTTTGGCCATTAATCTATCCGTTGACGGCTGAAAGCAGTCAAAGCCGTAGAACTCATCGAGGCCTTCGTTTTGATAGGTTATGGCTTCCGTTGCTCTAAATGAGCCAGAAGTTATGGCCGTCCGAATAATCGATATCTATAGGGTGCAACATCCGTCCGAAATGGCGAAACAGTGCCGTACGACTTTTAGAAATGCGTGCATGGATTTGAAACGGAACAGTACCATGGTGCACCACTCTCCAGCGATGGGAAGTCAAAGACGGGCCACGGTAATCCTGTTTTACCATAAAAATCCACGTGTCGAAAAAACGAAGGGTAAAAAACTTACGAGACCCGATTGAAATTCGGGTTGTCCTTTTTGGGCATTAATCTATCCGTTGACGGCTGAAAGCTGTCAAAGCCGTAGAACTCATCGAGGCCTTTGTTTTGACAGGTTATGGCTCCCGTAACTCTAAACGAGCCAGAAGTTATGGCCGTTTGAATAATCGATATCTACAGGGTGCAACATCCACGGTGCAAGGTGCAACATCCGTCCGAAATGATGAAGCAGTGGCGTACGACTTTTGGAAATGCGTGCATGGATTTGAACGGAACAGTACCATGGCGCACCACTCTCCAGCGATGGAAAGTCGAAGACGGGCCACGGTAATCCCATTTTACCGTAAAAATCCACGTGTCGAAAAAACGAAGGTTAAAAAACTTACGAGACCCGATTGAGATTCGGGTTGTCCTTTTTGGGTATTAATCTTTACGTTGACGGCCGAAAGCTGTCAAAGCTGTTTGTGTCAAAATTGGGCACAACACTCTTCGGGAGTCGTTGAAGAGATAATAGTCAAGAATGCAAGTTCAAAACAGATATTATCTAACAAAAACTCCAATCAACAGTAAAGTAAATGCGTAGACGAGCGATTTATAGTGGTTCGGCGTGTTGCCTACGTCCACTGTGAAGTTTTTTGATGTTTTATTGATTCTCCTTCAATGATTACAAGTTGTTACAGCGGTCCACAGCAAGTTACAACTGGAAATTCGAAATCAACAATAGAATTATGATGTAGGATGATGGAGATCTTGATCCGGCAGAGTCTCGGCGTCTCAGAGTCAGAAGATCCCTTTTCTGTTGGCCCTGGGGCTCTATTTATAGGTGTAGGCTGCTGGTATCTCGCTGAAAACTCGGGAGACCACTTCCGGCACGTGAGGGGGCCCACGCGTACGGCCTCGGGAAGTTTGGACCCACTTTGGCATCGGTTCGAACTCCATTCGAACCGATCAAGAATTCATCCAATCGAGGTGAAATTTGGCGTGGACATTCTTCAACATGTATGCAAACATCTGTGAAAGTTTCAATGCATTTGGATCAGTAGGCTAGGAGATATGTTGGGTTCGAAATAGACATCACGGCAAGGCTGTTTGATTCGAACCCATGGTCTCGAAACGATGGTTTCGAACCCAGTGTGGCACGCGACTTCGTGGTGACGTGGAGCGCAAGTTTCGAATCGATCCGGACTTCTCTCCGTGTTGACCGCTTCGACTCCATGTATCTCGGCTATTTCGAACCGATGGAAGACACGTGGGTTGACCCAGTGGGTTCGAACAAGGCAACGCAGGATGGGTTCGAACATGGCTCCGTGATGGTTTCGAACGTGGCTTCTGCGATGGGTTCGAAGATGGCACTGTGATGGGTTCGAACGTAACATGTCGATGGGTTCGAAGCATGCTTGTCTGGTGGTTTCGAAGTTAGGTCGTGGAACATGGATTCGAAACAGCTACTCTCTGATGGATTCGAAGTCCATTGTTATGGACTTGGTAGGTATGGACCTGATGGTTTCGAAACCGAGGCATCGCGAGGGTTTCGAAGATGATGGTTTCGAACAGGAGCGCTCCGATGGATTCGAAGTTGAGGGATTCGAAGGTGATGGTTTCGAACCGTTGACAAATGATGGGTTCAAAACCCGGGCTTTCCCCTTCAAATTGAATTGATCATAACTCGAGCGTATGAACTCGGATTGCCTTGAAATTTGAAATGCTGACTCCTGTAGTCTTTCTTGCCGTGTCCTATCAATTGTGGCTCATTCTGGACTCGGATAAAATTCAGTGATATCCATGGCTAAAGGAAGTACGATCAACCTCTGAGGCGAACTGTCCTTAGTTTTCGATCAATCTTTTGGTATAGCGGCTTTGCTAAAAAGCGGGATAACAAAAGCCATAGAACTCATCGAGGCCTTCGTTTTGGAAGGTTATGGCTCCCGTAACTCAAAACGAGCCAGAAGTTATGGCCGTCCGAATAATCGATATCTACAGGGTGCAACATCCACGGCGCAAGGTGCAACATCCGTCCGAAATGGCGAAACAGTGTTGTACGACTTTTAGAAATGCGTGCATGGATTTGAAACGGAACAGTACCATGGTGCACCACTGTCCAGCGGTGGTAAGTCGAAGACGGGCCACGGTAATCCTGTTTTACCGTAAAAAACCACGTGTCGAAAAAACGAAGGGTAAAAAACTTACGAGACCTGATTGAGATTCGGGTTGTCCTTTTTGGGCATTAATCTATCCGTTGATGGCTGAAAGCTGTCAAAGCCGTAGAACTCATCGAGGCCTTCCTTTTGACAGGTTATGGCTCCCGTAACTCTAAACGAGCTAGAAGTTATGGCCGTCCGAATAACCGATATCTACAGGGTGCAACATCCACGGCGCAAGGTGCAACATCCGTCCGAAATGGCGAAACAGTGCTGTACGACTTTTAGAAATGCGTGCATGGATTTGAAACGGAACAGTACCATGGTGCACCACTGTCCAGCGGTGGTAAGTCGAAGACGGGCCACGGTAATCCTGTTTTACCGTAAAAATCCACGTGTCGAAAAAACGAAGGGTAAAAAACTTACGAGACCTGATTGAGATTCGGGTTGTCCTTTTTGGGCATTAATCTATCCGTTGATGGCTGAAAGCTGTCAAAGCCGTAGAACTCATCGAGGCCTTCCTTTTGAAAGGTTATGGCTCCCGTAACTCTAAACCAGCCAGAAGTTATGACCGTTTGAATAATCGATATCTACAGGGTGCAACATCCACGGTGCAAGGTGCAACATCCGTCCGAAATGGCGAAACAGTGCCGTACGACTTTTAGAAATACGTGCATGGATTTGAAACGGAACAGTACCATGGTGCACCACTCTCCAGCGACGGTAAATCGAAGGCCAGTCTCGGTAATCCAATTTTACCGTAAAAATCCACGTGTCGAAAAAACGAAGGGCAAAAAACTTACGAGACCCGATTGAGATTCGGGATGTCCTTTTTGGGCATTAATCTATCCGTTGACAGCTGAAAGCTGTCAAAGCCGTAGAACTCATCGAGGCCTTTTTTTTGACAGGTTGTGGCTTCTGTAACTCTAAACGAGCCTGAAGTTATGGTCTTCCGAATAATCGATATCTACAGGGTGCAACATCCACGGCGCAAGGTACAACATCCGTCCGAAATGGCGAAACAGTGTCGTACGACTTTTAAAAATGCATGCATGGATTTGAAACGGAACAGTGCCATGGTGCACCACTGTCCAGCGATGGTAAATCGAAGGCCAGCAACCGTAATCCTGTTTTACCGTAAAAATCCACGTGTCGAAAAAACGAAGGATAAAAAATTTACGAGGCCCGATTGAGATTCGGGTTGTCCTTTTTGGGCATTAATCTATCCATTGACGGCTGAATGCTGTCAAAGCCGTAGAACTCATCGAGGCCTTCGTTTTGACAAGTTATGGCTCCCGTAACTCTAAACGAGCCAGAAGTTGTGGCCGTTTTGAATAATCGATATCTACAGGGTGCAACATCCACGGTGCAAGGTGCAACATCCGTCCGAAATGGTGAAACAGTGTCGTACGACTTTTAGAAATGCGTGCATGGATTTGAAACAGAACAGTACCATGGTGCACCGCTCTCCAGCGATGGGAATTTGAAGACGGGCCACGGTAATCCCGTTTTACCGTAAAAATCCACGTGTGGAAAAAACGAAGGGTAAAGAACTTACGAGACCCGATTGAGATTCGGGTTGTCCTTTTTGGCCATTAATCTATTCGTTGACGGCTGAAAGCTGTCAAAGCCGTAGAACTCATCGAGGCCTTCGTTTTTATAGGTTATGGCTCCCGTAACTCTAAACGAGCCAGAAGTTATGGCCGTCCGAATAATCGATATCTACAGGGTGCAAAATCCACGGCGCAAGGTACAACATCCGTCCGAAATGGCGAAACAGTGCCGTACGGCTTTTAGAAATGCATGCATGGATTTGAAACGGAACAGTACCATGGTGCACCACTGTCCAGCGATGGTAAATCGAAGGCCAGCAACCGTAATCCTGTTTTACCATAAAAATCCACGTGTCGAAAAAACGAACGATAAAAAATTTACGAGGCCCGATTGAGATTCGGGTTGTCCTTTTTAGGCATTAATCTATCCATTGACGGCTGAAAGCTGTCAAAGCCGTAGAACTCATCGAGGCATTCGTTTTGACAGGTTATGGCTCCCGTAACTCTAAACGAGCCAGAAGTTATGGCCGTTTTGAATAATCGATATCTACAGGGTGCAACATCCACGGTGCAAGGTGCAACATCCGTCCGAAATGGTGAAACAGTGTCGTACGACTTTTATAAATGCGTGCATGGATTTGAAATGGAACGGTACCATGGTGCACCGCTCTCCAGCGATGGGAAGTCAAAGACGGGCCACGGTAATCCCGTTTTACCGTAAAAATCCACGTGTGGAAAAAACGAAGGGTAAAAAACTTACGAGACCCGATTAAGATTCGGGTTGTCCTTTTTGGCCATTAATCTATTCGTTGACGGCTAAAAGTTGTCAAAGCCGTAGAACTCATCGAGGCCTTCGTTTTTATAGGTTATGGCTCCCGTAACTCTGAACGAGCCAGAAGTTATGGCCGTCCGAATAATCGATATCTACAGGGTGCAACATCCGTCCGAAATGGCGAAACAGTGCCGTACGACTTTTAGAAATGCGTGCATGGATTTGAAATGGAACAGTACCATGGTGCACCACTCTCCAACGATGGTAAGTCGAAGACGGGCCACGGTAATCCTGTTTTACCGTAAAAATCCACGTGTCGAAAAAACGAAGGGTAAAAAACTTACGAGACCCGATTGAGATTCAGGTTGTCCTTTTTGGGCATTAATCTATCCGTTGACGGCTGAAAGCTGTCAAAGCCGTAGAACTCATCGAGTCCTTCGTTTTGACAGGTTATGGCTCCCGTAACTCTAAACGAGCCAGAAGTTATGGCCGTCCGAATAATCGATATCTACAGGGTGCAACATCCACGGTGCAAGGTGCAACATCCGTCCGAAATGGCGAAACAGTGTCGTACGACTTTTAGAAATGCGTGCATGGATTTGAAACGGAACAGTACCATGGTGCACCACACTCCAGCGATGGGAAGTGGAAGACGGGCCATGGTAATCCTGTTTTACCGTAAAAATCCACGTGTCAAAAAAGCGAAGGGTAAAAAACTTACGAGACCCGATTCAGATTCGGGTTGTCCTTTTTGGGCATTAATCTATCCGTTGACGTCTGAAAGCTGTCAAAGCCGTAGAACTCATCGAGGCCTTTGTTTTGACAGGTTATGGCTCCCGTAACTCTAAACGAGCCAGAAGTTATGGCCGTCTGAATAATCGATATCTACAGTGTGCAACATCCACGGTGCAAGGTGCAACATCCGTCCGAAATGGCGAAACAGTGTCGTACGACCTTTAGAAATGCGTGCATGGATTTGAAATGGAACAGTACCATGGCGCACCACTCTCCAGCGATGGGAAGTTGAAGACGGGCCACGGTAATCCTGTTTTACCGTAAAAATCCACGTGTCGAAAAAACGAAGGGTAAAAAACTCACGAGACCCGATTGAGATTCGGGTTGTCCTTTTTGGGCATTAATCTACCCGTTGACGGCTGAAAGCCGTCAAAGCCGTAGAACTCATCGAGGCCTTCATTTTAACAGGTTATGGCTCCCGCAACTCTAAACCAGCCATAAGTTATGACCGTTTGAATAATCGATATCTACAGGGTGCAACATCCACGGTGCAAGGTGCAACATCCGTCCGAAATGGCGAAACAGTGCCGTACGACTTTTAGAAATGCGTGCATGGATTTGAAACGGAACAGTACCATTGTGCACCACTCTCCAGCAATGGTAAATCGAAGGCCAGTCTCGGTAATCCTATTTTACCGTAAAAATCCACGTGTCGAAAAAACAAAGGGTAAAAAACTTACGAGACCCGATTGGGATTCGGGTTGTCCTTTTTGGGCATTAATCTATCCGTTGATGGCTGAAAGCTCTCAAAGCCGTAGAACTCATCGAGGCCTTCGTTTTGACAGGTTGTGGCTTCTGTAACTCTAAAAGAGCCAGAAGTGATGGCCGTCCGAATAATCGATATCTACAGGGTGCAAAATCCACGGCGCAAGATACAACATCCGTCCGAAATGGCAAAACAGTGCCGTACGACTTTTAGAAATGCATGCATGGATTTGAAATGGAACAGTGCCATGGTGCACCACTGTCCAGCGATGGTAAATCGAAGGCCAGCAACCGTAATCCTGTTTTACCGTAAAAATCCACGTGTCGAAAAAACGAACGATAAAAAATTTACGAGGCCCGATTGAGATTCGGGTTGTCCTTTTTGGGCATTAATCTATCCATTGACGCCTGAAAGCTGTCAAAGCCGTAGAACTCATCGAGACCTTTTTTTTGACAGGTTGTGGCTTCTCTAACTCTAAACGAGCCTGAAGTTATGGTCTTCCGAATAATCGATATCTACAGGGTGCAACATCCACGGCGCAAGGTACAACATCCGTCCGAAATGGCGAAACAGTGTCGTACGACTTTTAAAAATGCATGCATGGATTTGAAACGGAACAGTACCATGGTGCACCACTGTCCAGCGATGGTAAATCGAAGGCCAGCAACCGTAATCCTGTTTTACCATAAAAATCCACGTGTCGAAAAAACGAAGGATAAAAAATTTACGAGGCCCGATTGAGATTCGGGTTGTCCTTTTTGGGCATTAATCTATCCATTGACGGCTGAAAGCTGTCAAAGCCGTAGAACTCATCGAGGCCTTCGTTTTGACAAGTTATGGCTCCCGTAACTCTAAACGAGCCAGAAGTTGTGGCCGTTTTGAATAATCGATATCTACAGGGTGCAACATCCACGGTGCAAGGTGCAACATCCATCCGAAATGGTGAAACAGTGTCGTACGACTTTTAGAAATGCATGCATGGATTTGAAACGGAACAGTACCATGGTGCACCGCTCTCCAGCGATGGGAAGTCGATGACGGGCCACGGTAATCCTGTTTTACCATAAAACTCCACGTGTCGAAAAAACGAAGGATAAAAAACTTACGAGACCCGATTGAGATTCGGGTTGTCCTTTTTGGCCATTAATCTATCCGTTGACGGCTGAAAGCTGTCAAAGCGTAGAACTCATCGAGGCCTTCGTTTTGACAGGTTGTGGCTCCTGTAACTCTAAACGAGCCTGAAGTTATGGTTGTCCGAATAACGATATCTACAGGGTGCAACATCCACGGCGCAAGGTACAACATCCGTCCGAAATTGCGAAACAGTGTCGTACGACTTTTAGAAATGCATGCATGGATTTGAAACGGAACAGTACCATGGTGCACCGCTCTCCAGCGATGGGAAGTCAAAGACGGGCCACGGTAATCCCGTTTTGCCGCAAAAATCCACGTGTCGAAAAAACGAAGGGTAAAAAACTTACGAGACCCGATTGAGATTCGGGTTGTCCTTTTTGGGCATTAATCTACCCGTTGACGGATGAAAGCTGTCAAAGCCGTAGAACTCATCGAGGCCTTCGTTTTGAGAGGTTATAGCTCCCGTAACTCTAAACGAGCCAGAAGTTATGGCCGTCCGAATAATCGATATCTACAGGGTGCAACATCCACGGTGCAAGGTGCAACATCCGTCCGAAATGGCGAAACAGTGCCATACGACTTTTAGAAATGCGTGCATGTATTTGAAACGGAACAGTACAATGGTGCACCACTCTCCAGCAATGGGAAGTCGAAGATGGGCTACGGTAATCCTGTTTTAGCGTAAAAATCCACGTGTCGAAAAAACGAAGGGTAAAGAACTTACGAGACCCGATTGAGATTCGGGTTGTCCTTTTTGGCATTAATCTATCCGTTGACGTCTGAAAGCTATCAAAGCCGTAGAACTCATCGAGGCCTTTGTTTTGACAGGTTATGGCTCCCGTAACTCTAAACGAGCCAGAAGTTATGGCCGTTTGAATAATCGATATCTACAGGGTGCAACATCCACGGTGCAAGATGCAACATCCGTCCGAAATGGCGAAACAGTGTCTTACGACCTTTAGAAATGCGTGCATGGATTTGAAATGGAACAGTACCATGGTGCACCACTCTCCAGCGATGGGAAGTCGAAGACGGGCCACGGTAATCCTGTTTTACCGTAAAAATCCACGTGTCGAAAAAACGAAGGGTAAAAAACTTACGATACCCGATTGAGATTCGGGTTGTCCTTTTTGGGCATTAATCTACCCGTTGACGGCTGAAAGCTGTCAAAGCCGTAGAACTCATCGAGGCCTTCATTTTAACAGGTTATGGCTCCCGCAACTCTAAACCAGCCAGAAGTTATGACCGTCCGAATAATCGATATCTACAGGGTGCAAAATCCACGGCGCAAGGTACAACATCCGTCCGAAATGGCGAAACAGTGCCGTACGACTTTTAGAAATGCATGCATGGATTTGAAACGGAACAGTGCCATGGTGCACCACTCTCCAGCGATGGTAAATCGAAGGCCAGTCCCGGTAATCCTATTTTACCGTAAAAATCCACGTGTCGAAAAAACGAAGGGTAAAAAACTTACGAGACCCGATTGAGATTCGGGTTGTCCTTTTTGGGCATTAATCTATCCATTGACGGCTGAAAGCTCTCAAAGCCGTAGAACTCATCGAGAACTTCGTTTTGACAGGTTGTGGCTTCTGTAACTCTAAACGAGCCAGAAGTTATGGCCGTCCGAATAATCGATATCTACAGGGTGCAAAATCCACGGCGCAAGGTACAACATCCGTCCGAAATGGCGAAACAGTGCCGTACGACTTTTAGAAATGCATGCATGGATTTGAAACGGAACAGTACCATGGTGCACCACTATCCAGCGATGGTAAATCGAAGGCCAGCAACCGTAATCCTGTTTTACCATAAAAATCCACGTGTCGAAAAAACGAACGATAAAAAATTTACGAGGCCCGATTGAGATTCAGGTTGTCCTTTTTGGGCATTAATCTATCCATTGACGGCTGAAAGCTGTCAAAGCCGTAGAACTCATCGAGGCCTTCGTTTTGACAGGTTATGGCTCCCGTAACTCTAAACGAGCCAGAAGTTATGGCCGTTTTGAATAATCGATATCTACAGGGTGCAACATCCACGGTGCAAGGTGCAACATCCGCCGAAATGGTGAAACAGTGTCGTACGACTTTTAGAAATGCGTGCATGGATTTGAAATGGAACAGTACCATGGTGCACCGCACTCCAGCGATGGGAAGTCAAAGACGGGCCACGGTAATCCCGTTTTACCGTAAAAATCCACGTGTGGAAAAAACGAAGGGTAAAGAACTTACGAGACCCGATTAAGATTCGGGTTGTCCTTTTTGGCCATTAATCTATTCGTTGACGGCTGAAAGCTGTCAAAGCCGTAGAACTCATCGAGGCCTTCGTTTTTATAGGTTATGGCTCCCGTAACTCTAAACGAGCCAGAAGTTATGGCCGTCCGAATAATCGATATCTACAGGGTGCAACATCCGTCCGAAATGGTGAAACAATGCCGTACGACTTTTAGAAATGCGTGCATGGATTTGAAACGGAACAGTACCATGGTGCACCACTCTCCAGCGATGGTAAGTCGAAGACGGGCCACGGTAATCCTGTTTTACCGTAAAAATCCACGTGTCGAAAAAACGAAGGGTAAAAAACTTACGAGACCCGATTGAGATTCAGGTTGTCCTTTTTGGGCATTAATCTATCCGTTGACAGCTGAAAGCTGTCAAAGCCGTAGAACTCATCGAGGCCTTCGTTTTGACAGGTTATGGCTCCCGTAACTCTAAACGAGCCAGAAGTTATGGCCGTCCGAATAATCGATATCTATAGGGTGCAACATCCACGGTGCAAGGTGCAACATCCGTCCGAAATGGCGAAACAGTGTCGTACGACTTTTAGAAATGCGTGCATGGATTTGAAACGGAACAGTACCATGGTGCACCACACTCCAGCGATGGGAAGTCGAAGACGGGCCATGGTAATCCTGTTTTACCGTAAAAATCCACGTGTCAAAAAAACGAAGGGTAAAAAACTTACGAGACCCGATTGAGATTCGGGTCTTCCTTTTTGGGCATTAATCTATCCGTTGACGTCTGAAAGCTGTCAAAGCCGTAGAACTCATCGAGGCCTTTGTTTTGACAGGTTATGGCTCCCGTAACTCTAAACGAGCCAGAAGTTATGGCCGTCTGAATAATCGATATCTACAGGGTGCAACATCCATGGTGCAAGGTGCAACATCCGTCCGAAATGGCGAAACAGTGTCGTACGACCTTTAGAAATGCGTGCATGGATTTGAAATGGAACAGTACCATGGCGCACCACTCTCCAGCGATGGAAAGTTGAAGACGGGCCACGGTAATCCTGTTTTACCGTAAAAATCCACGTGTCGAAAAAACGAAGGGTAAAAAACTCACGAGACCCGATTGAGATTCGGGTTGTCCTTTTTGGGCATTAATCTACCCGTTGACGGCTGAAAGCCGTCAAAGCCATAGAACTCATCGAGGCCTTCATTTTAACAGGTTATGGCTACCGCAACTCTAAACCAGCCCGAAGTTATGACCGTTTGAATAATCGATATCTACAGGGTGCAACATCCACGGTGCAAGGTGCAACATCCGTCTGAAATGGCGAAACAGTGCCGTACGACTTTTAGAAATGCGTGCATGGATTTGAAACGGAACAGTACCATAGTGCCCCACTCTCCAGCGATGGTAAATCGAAGGCCAGTCTCGGTAATCCTATTTTACCGTAAAAATCCACGTGTCGAAAAAACAAAGGGTAAAAAACTTACGAGACCCGATTGAGATTCGGGTTGTCCTTTTTGGGCATTAATCTATCCGTTGACGGCTGAAAGCTCTCAAAGCCGTAGAACTCATCGAGGCCTTCGTTTTGACAGGTTGTGGCTTCTGTAACTCTAAAAGAGCCAGAAGTGATGGTCGTCCGAATAATCGATATCTACAGGGTGCAAAATCCACGGCGCAAGATACAACATCCGTCCGAAATGGCAAAACAGTGCCGTACGACTTTTAGAAATGCATGCATGGATTTGAAATGGAACAGTGCCATGGTGCACCACTGTCCAGCGATGGTAAATCGAAGGCCAGCAACCGTAATCCTGTTTTACCGTAAAAATCCACGTGTCGAAAAAACGAACGATAAAAAATTTACGAGGCCCGATTGAGATTCGGGTTGTCCTTTTTGGGCATTAATCTATCCATTGACGGCTGAAAGCTGTCAAAGCCGTACAACTCATCGAGGCCTTCGTTTTGATAGGTTATGGCTCCCGTAACTCTAAACGAGCCAGAAGTTATGGCCGTTTTGAATAATCGATATCTACAGGGTGCAACATCCACGGTGCAAGGTGCAACATCTGTCTGAAATGGTGAAACAGTGTCGTACGACTTTTAGAAATGCGTGCATGGATTTGAAACGAAACAGTACCATGGTGCACCGCTCTCCAGTGATGGGAAGTCAAAGACGGGCCACGGTAATCCCGTTTTACCATAAAAATCCACGTGTCGAAAAAACGAAGGGTAAAAAACTTACGAGACCCGATTGAGATTCGGGTTGTCCTTTTTAGCCATTAATCTATCCGTTAACGGCTGAAAGCTGTCAAAGCCGTAGAACTCATCGAGGCCTTCGTTTTGATAGGTTATGGCTTCCGAAACTCTAAACGAGCCAGAAGTTATGGCCGTCCGAATAATCGATATCTACAGGGTGCAACATCCGTCCGAAATGGCGAAACAGTGTCGAACGACTTTTAGAAATGCGTGCATGGATTTGAAACGGAACAGTACCATGGTGCACCACTCTCCAGCGATGGGAAGTTGAAGACGGGCCACGGTAATCCTGTTTTACCGTAAAAATCCACGTGTCGAAAAAACGAAGGGTAAAAAACTTACGAGACCCGATTGAGATTCGGGTTGTCCTTTTTGGGCATTAGTCTATCCGTTGACGGTTGAAAGCTGTCAAAGCCGTAGAACTCATCGAGGCCTTCGTTTTGACAGGTTATGGCTCCTGTAACTCTAAACGAGCCAGAAGTTATGGCCGTCCGAATAATCGATATCTACAGGGTGCAACATCCACGGTGCAAGGTGCAACATCCATCCGAAATGGCGAAACAGTGTCGTACGACTTTTAGAAATGCGTGCATGGATTTGAAACGGAACAGTACCATGGTGCACCACACTCCAGCGATGGGAAGTCGAAGACGGGCCACGGTAATCCTGTTTTACCGTAAAAATCCACGTGTCAAAAAAACAAAGGGTAAAAAACTTACGAGACCCGATTGAGATTCGGGTTGTCCTTTTTGGGCATTAATCTGTTCGTTGTTGGCTGAAAGCTGTCAAAGCCGTAGAACTCATCGACGCCTTCGTTTTGACAGGTTATGGCTCCCGTAACTCAAAACAAGCCAGAAGTTATGGCCGTCCGAATAATCGATATCTACAGGGTGCAACATCCACGGTGCAAGGTGCAACATCCGTCCGAAATGGCGAAACAGTGTCGTACGACTTTTAGAAATGCGTGCATGGATTTGAAACGGAACAGTACCATGGTGCACCACTCTCCATCGATGGGTAGTCGAAGTCGGGTCACGGTAATCCTATTTTACCGAAAAAATCCACGTGTCGAAAAAACGAAGGGTAGAAAACTTACGAGACCCGATTGAGATTCGGGTTGTCCTTTTTGGGCATTAATCTATCCGTTGATGGCTGAAAGCTGTCAAAGCCGTAGAACTCATCGAGGCCTTCATTTTGACAGGTTATGGCTCCCATAACTCTAAACGAGCCAGAAGTTATGGCCGTTTGAATAATCGATATCTACAGGGTGCAACATCCACGGTGCAAGGTGCAACATCCATACTAAATGGCGAAACAGTGCCGTACGACTTTTAGAAATGCGTGCATGGATTTGAAACGGAACAGTACCATGGTGCACCAGTCTCCAGTGATGGTAAATCGAAGGCCAGCCTCGGTAATCCTGTTTTACCGTAAAAATCCACGTGTCGAAAAAACGAAGGGTAAAAAACTTACGAGACCCGATTGAGATTCGGGTTGTCCTTTTTGGGCATTAATCTATCCGTTGACGGCTGAAAGCTGTCAAAGCCGTAGAACTCATCGAGGCCTTCGTTTTGACAGGTTGTGGCTCCCGTAACTCTAAACGTGCCAGAAGTTATGGCTGTCCGAATAATCGATATCTACAGGGTGCAACATCCACGGTGCAAGGTGCAACATCCGTCCGAAATGGCGAAACAGTGCCGTACGACTTTTAGAAATGCATGCATGGATTTGAAATGGAACAGTACCATGGTGCACCACTGCCAGCGATGGTAAATCGAAGGCCAGCTACCGTAATCCTGTTTTACCGTAAAAATCTACGTGTCGAAAAAACGAAGGATAAAAAACTTACGAGACCCGATTGAGATTCGGGTTGTCCTTTTTGGGCATTAATCTATCCGTTGACGGCTGAAAGCTGTCAAAGCCATAGAACTCATCGAGGCCTTCGTTTTGACAGGTTATGGCTCCCATAACTCTAAACGAGCCAGAAGTTATGGCCGTTTGAATAATCGATATCTACAGGGTGCAACATCCATGGTGCAAGGTGCAACATCCGTCCGAAATGGTGAAACAGTGTCGTACGACTTTTAGAAATGCGTGCATGGATTTGAAACGGAACAGTACCATGGTGCACCGCTCTCCAGCGATGGGAAGTCGAAGACGGGCAACGGTACTCCCGTTTTACCATAAAAATCCACGTGTCGAAAAAACAAATGGTAAAAAACTTACGAGACCCGATTGAGATTCGGGTTGTCCTTTTTGGGCATTAATCTATCCATTGACGGCTGAAAGCTGTCAAAGCCGTAGAACTCGTCGAGGCCTTCGTTTTGATAGGTTATGCTCACGTAACTCTAAACGAGCCAGAAGTTATGGCCGTCCGAATAATCGATATCTACAGGGTGCAACATCCACGGTGCAAGGTGCAACATCCGTCCGAAATGGAGAAACAGTGCCGTACGACTTTTAGAAATGCGTGCATGGATTTGGAACGGAACAGTACCATGGTGCACCACTCTCCAGCAATGTGAAGTCGAAGACGGGCCACGGTAATCCTGTTTTACCGTAAAAATCCACGTGTCGAAAAAACGAAGGGTAAAAAACTTACGAGACCCGATTGAGATTCGAGTTGTCCTTTTTGGGCATTAATCTATCCATGGACGGCTGAAAGCCGTCAAAGCCGTAGAACTCGTCGAGGCCTTCGTTTTGATAGGTTATCGCTCCCGTAACTCTAAACGAGACAGAAGTTATGGCCGTCCGAATAATCGATATCTATAGGGTGCAACATCCACGGTGCAAGGTGCAACATCCGTCTGAAATGGAGAAACAGTGCCGTACGACTTTTAGAAATGCGTGCATGGATTTTAAACGGAACAGTACCATGGTGCACCACTCTCCAGCGATGTGAAGTCGAAGACGGGCAACGGTAATCCTGTTTTACCGTAAAAATCCACGTGTCGAAAAAACGAGGGGTAAAAACTTACGAGACCCGATTGAGATTCGGGTTGTCCTTTTTGGGCATTAATCTATCCGTCGACGGCTGAAAGCTGTCAAAGCCGTAGAACTCATCGAGTCCTTCATTTTGACAGGTTATGGCTCCCGTAATTCTAAACGAGCCCGAAGTTATGGCCGTTTGAATAATCGATATCTACCGGGTGCAACATCCACGGTGGAAGGTGCAACATCCTTCCGAAATGGCGAAACAGTGCCGTACGACTTTTAGAAATGCGTGCATGGAATTGAAATGGAACAGTACCATGGTGCACCACTCTCCAGCGATGGAAAGTCGAAGACGGGCCACGGTAATCCCGTTTTGCCGTAAAAATCCACGTGTCGAAAAAACGAAAGGTAAAAAACCTACGAGACCCGATTGAGATTCGGGTTGTCCTTTTTGGGCATTAATCTATCCATTGACGGATGAAAGTTGTCAAAGCAATAGAACTCATCGAGACCTTCGTTTTGACAGATTTTGGCTCCCGTAACTCTAAACGAGTCAGAAGTTATGGCCGTCCGAATAATCGATATCTACAGGGTGCAACATCAACGGTGAAAGGTGCAACATCCATCCGAAATGGCGAAACGGTGCCGTACGACTTTTAGAAATGCGTGCATGGATTTGAAACAGAACAGTACCATGGTGCACCACACTCCAGTGATGGGAAGTCGAAGACGGGCCACGGTAATCCCGTTTTACCATAAAAATCCACGTGTCAAAAAAAGGAAGGGTAAAAATCTTACGAGACCCGATTGAGATTGGAGTTGTCCTTTTTGCGCATTAATCTATCCGTTGACGGCTGAAAGCTGTCAAAGCCGTAGAACTCATCGAGGCCTTCATTTTGACAGGTTATGGCTCCCGTAACACTAAAGGAGCCAGAAGTTATGGTCGTTTCAATAATCGATATCTACAGGGTGCAACATCCACAGTGCAAGGTGCAACATCCGTCCGAAATGGCGAAACAGTGCCGTACGACTTTTAGAAATGCGTGCATGGATTTGAAACGGAACAGTACCATGGTGCACCACTCTCCAGTGATGGTAAATCGAAGGCCAGCCTCGGTAATCCTGTTTTACCGTAAAAATCCACGTGTCGAAAAAACGAAGGGTAAAAAACTTACGAGACCCGATTGAGATTCAGGTTGTCCTTTTTGGGCATTAATCTATCCGTTGATGGCTGAAAGCTGTCAAAGCCGTGGAACTCATCGAGGCCTTCGTTTTGACAGGTTGTGGCTCCCGTAACTCTAAACGTGCCAGAAGTTATGGCCGTCCGAATAATCGATATCTACAGGGTGCAACATCCACGGTGCAAGGTGCAACATCCGTCCGAAATGGCGAAACAGTGCCTTACGACTTTTAGAAATGCATGCATGGATTTGAAACGGAACAGTACCATGGTGCACCACTGTCCAGCGATGGTAAATCGAAGGCCAGCTACCGTAATCCTGTTTTACCGTAAAAATCCACGTGTCGAAAAAACGAAGGATAAAAAACTTACGAGACCCGATTGAGATTCGGGTTGTCCTTTTTGGGCATTAATCTATCCGTTGACGGCTGAAAGCTCTGAAAGCTGTAGAACTCATCGAGGCCTTCGTTTCGACAGGTTATGGCTCCCGTAACTCTAAACGAGCCAGAAGTTATGGCCGTTTGAATAATCGATATCTACAGGGTGCAACATCTGCGGTGCAAGGTGCAACATCCGTCCGAAATGGTGAAACAGTGTCGTACGACTTTTAGAAATGCGTGCATGGATTTGAAACGGAATAGTACCATGGTGCACCGCTCTCCAGCGATGGGAAGTCGAAGACGGGCAACGGTAATCCCATTTTACCATAAAAATCCACGTGTCGAAAAAATGAAGGGTAAAAAACTTACGAGACCCGATTGAGATTCGGGTTGTCCTTTTTGGGCATTCAGCTATCCATTGACGGCTGAAAGCTGTCAAAGCCGTAGAACTCGTCGAGGCCTTCGTTTTGATAGGTTATGCTCCCGTAACCCTAAACGAGCCAGAAGTTATGGCCGTCCGAATAATCCATATCTACAGGGTGCAACATCCACGGTGCAAGGTGCAACATCCGTCCGAAATGGAGAAACAGTGCCGTACGACTTTTAGAAATGCGTGCATGGATTTGAAAAGGAACAGTACCATGGTGCACCACTCTCCAGCGATGTGAAGTCGAAGACGGGCCACGGTAATCCTGTTTTACCGTAAAAATCCACGTGTCGAAAAAACGAAGGGTAAAAAACTTAGGAGACCCGATTGAGATTTGGGTTGTCCTTTTTGGACATTAATCTATCCGTTGACGGCTGAAAGTTGTCAAAGCCGTAGAACTCATCGAGGCCTTCGTTTTGACAGGTTATGCCTCCCGTAACTCTAAACGAGCCAGAAGTTATGGCCGTCCGAATAATCGATATCTACAGGGTGCAACATCCACGGTGCAAGGTGCAACATCCGTCCGAAATGGTGAAACAGTGTCGTACGACTTCTAGAAATGCGTGCATGGATTTGAAACGGAACAGTACCATGGTGCACCGCTCTCCAGCGATGGGAAGTCGAAGACGGGCAACGGTAATCCTGTTTTACCATAAAAATCCACGTGTCGAAAAAACGAAGGGTAAAAAACTTACGAGACCCGATTGAGATTCGGGTTGTCCTTTTTGGGCATTAATCTATCCATTGACGGCTGAAAGCTGTCAAAACCGTAGAACTCGTCGAGGCCTTCGTTTTGATAGGTTATTGTTTGCGTAAAAAATGGCCGCAAACACCCAAAGTCGTATGAGTTGGTTGATTTTATGTTGTGTTTAGTGATTTGGGTGATTTGTGCAAATATGTAAAAAGCAAGGACTAAAATGTAAAAGACACACAGATTTATAGTGGTTCGGCAAGAACGTGCCTACGTCCACTTTATATGTTATTCTCCTTTTTTCTTCAGATTACAAGTACAAAGCTTTGATTACAAGTATCTAAAGTTGTTTGAGAGTTCCTTCCAGGCTTGAGCTCTCCAACTTGTCTAACATTGTTGTACCCCTGCCCCTCTATTTATAGAGTGAGATAGGGGGCAGGGGTCTTGGACGTATATAGCTGCTGGTGGGCCTGGGCTGAAGCAATCTAGACTGGCAATTCTGGTTCGGCGAGGCTTCATTCGGTCATACAAGGAGAAGTTGGAGTTTGGTTCGGTAGTGGGAGGAAGGTTGGTCCGGTGTTAGGTTGAGTTGTGTGTGGTTCGGTGTGGGTTGGTTCGGCATGGGGATGTAGGGCAGCTGGTTCGGCGGTGATGTTGGACCGGTAGTGGTTGGTGAAAGATGGAGCTTGTAATTGATCCGGTGGTGGAGTTGATCCGGTGATGGAGTTTGGAGGGAAGGAGGCTCGACCGGATGTCCTTTGGTTCGGCATGACATGGAGAGGCCGGATGAAACTTGGCGTTATGAATGCCGAATGAATCAATGCCGAATGGATCTTAAACCTCTTAAGGCCGAATGAGCTTTTGCACTTGGGTCATGAACGAAATCATCGACTTGTATACGCTTGCTAATTGCTTCTTCTTAGCTCGGTCGTGGTAGAGACGCGCTCAACTTTGATATTCCAGTTTTGTCCAAAAAATGGGATAACACTTTGCCCCCCAAAATATGCCTTGCGGTAGGAAGGCGTGTTTTGTAATGCCATGAGCCGGATGTTCATATCCTGTCATCAACCTGTAGAGAATTCGATAGTTTATATGGCCCCAAATGACGACCGTTCGGGATCGAGCTATTCGGGATGAAGCGCGGCCATTCATGGTCAAGCGCCTAACTTCAAATGACGACCGTTCGCGATCGAGTCATTCGAGGTGAAGTGCGACCCTGCGCGGTCAAGCGCGTAAATCCATGCGTCGATCATTCGGGATCGAGTCATCTGCGGTGAAATGTGACCGTTCAAGGTCAAGCGCTTTACTTCAAATGACGATCGTTCGGGATCGAGTCATTCGAGGTAAAGTGCGACAGTGCGCGGTCGAGTGAGGACCGTTCAAGGTCAAGCGCTTAACTTCAAATGACGATCGTTCGTGATCGAGTCATTCGAGGTAAAGTGCGACAGTGCGCGGTCAAGCCTGTAAGTCCACGCGTCGATCGTTCGAGACCGAGCCATTTGTGATGAAATGCGACCGTTCAAGGTCAAGCGCCTAACTTCAAATGACGATCGTTTGTGATCGAGTCATTCGAGGTAAGGTGCGACAGTGTGCGGTCAAGTGGCGGTCCTCAAATGACGACCGTTCGCGATCAAGCCATTTGAGGTAAGGTGTAACAGTTAGTGATCAGGTGGCGGACCTCAAATGACGACCGTTCGCGATCGAGCCATTTGAGGTAAGGTGAGTTATGCCGTTCGAGGCGAGTTGTGCCGTTCGAGGCGAGTTGTGCCGTTCGAGGCGAGTTATGATCGTTCGCGATCGGGTGCCGTTCGAGGCGAGTTGTGACTGTTCGAAGTCGGGTGCCGTTCGAGGCGAGTTGTGACTGTTCGAAGTCGGGTGCCGTTCGAGGCGAATTGTGACTGTTCGAAGTAGGGTGCCGTTCGAGGCGAATGAGTGTGCCCGGGGGGGACTTAATATTATCAGTGTTGGAGTTTGAGTTATTGTTTGGGGGAGTTTTCGAATCAAAGACTTCGGCAGTTCGTTGCCATGCAATAGGTGCTCGTGGACCGTTCGCGATCCAACGGGCATACAAGTAAATAATTTTTTCATAGAATTGTAAATGTTAAAGCAATAGTACCTTACAGCAGAAATGTCCAAACATGAAGAGTTCAAATGTTCAAATCGAAACAAAAGCAAAGCAAGGATGTCAAAGTGTAAGTTCCCACACCGAAGCAGTCAATGATCATTCAGAGCATGCCTGGAGATCGTTCGCGATCTCGTACATGTGTAAATGATTTAATTGCTTTAGTGGAAGCTTACGACTTGTTCATCGTTATTTTAATCAAGCAATCAATGGATAATCAAATGGTGCCCTGATTTAGGGTCACCTCTAGCTGATGTAGAGGGTGGTCGCTCTGGCTCCACCGCTGGAGTTCGCCTCCTCACATACTGAAGGAGCATAGGTGGTCGCTCTGGCTCCACCGCTGGAGTTCGCCTCCTCACATACTGAAGGAGCATACCGTTCCTGATATGCCCTTCCACCTCGTTCTTCAAGTGCCTACAATCATTAGTGTTATGACCATTCAATTCATGAAATACACAAAACTTATCTGATTTTCTTTCGTCAGAGGTTGGATCCCTTCGCATTGGTCTACGATACGGAACCTGCCCCTTGGTATCTTGATAAATCCGTTCCAAACTCTCATTCAACTGTGAATAGGTGGTGAATCGTGGCTCTCTCCGTAGCCACTTCGTCCTGTCATCATTATCCTCAGCCTTTCTCTTTCCTTTGCTAGTCTCTGCACCCTTTCCAGGTGGGTTTCCGCTCTTGATTGTGTAAACGTCATCTTCTTCCTCTCTTTCTGTACTAGCATCTTCCAAACGCAGAAACTTTTCAGCCTCATGATAGAACTCTCCCAGATTCATAGGCGGATCCTTGGTTAATGAATTCTTGAACTCTGTATTACCAGCTATTCCAGATACAGCTGCCATCATGACCATAGCTGGATCTGGTCGATCCACTGATGCTGCTGCAGCATTAAATCGCGTTAGAAAGCTCCTCAAAGTCTCTCCAGTTTTCTGTTTCAAGGTTGCCAAAGTCATCACATTCTTGGGCCTCGCAATATGAACCCTGAATTGCCTCATGAATCTCTCAGTTAAATCTGCCCATGTTCCTACGGAGCCGCTCTCCAGTTGCCTAAACCATAACGCTGCAATGTCCGTCAAATACAGTGGAAAGCACCGGGCCATAACCTCGTCTGATGCCCCCAGCACTTCCATATGTCTCATATACTTCGTTAGATGGACCGTGGGGTCCGTTTTCCCGTTGTACATGTCCAATGATGGTAGCTTGAATTCTGGTGGGTTTCTAGCCATCCTAATCGCAGAAGAAAAAGGACTCCTGTTTACATCTTCCAAGTCTCTGTTTACTAAACCGCCTCTCATAGCTCTTCTAACCATCTCTGCTAATCTGTCGTTGTCCATCTCTGCTAATCTGTCATTGTTTCCAAGTTGTAGTCCTTGTTCATTGCCTTCGACCTGCCCCCCTAGTCCATGGGAGTTTTCATGTGTATGTCCCTCTGGCTGAACGTTCATTCCTCTATTGCTTCCAGGTGGCTCGGATGCCCCCATCTCTCTTCCCGGGGTTGGATCAACATGCTCCGCGTGAGTGCCCCCTAGCTCTGGTGCTGCGCCAGACGGTCCTGCTCCGTTCTGAACTCTAGTTGCTCCTTGGATTTGTGCTCCAATTTGCCCAATTTGCTGAAGTAAGTTCTGGATCATCTCTTCTTGTCTTCTCATCATGGCTTCCATCTCATCCCTAGTGATGAAGACCGACGCTTGATTCCCTCCTGAGGAAGCCTCTTGACTTCCTTGGTGTTCACTTCTCTCTGGCCTTTGCCTTCTACTTGTTTGTCTCGTCATAACTCTTAGATCTGAACTCTTAGATTTCCAAATTCAACTTATATCCGATGTAGCGGGAGTCGGTTATTCTCAGTGAAAGCACCAAAATGTTTGCGTAAAAAATGGCCGCAAACACCCAAAGTCGTATGAGTTGGTTGATTTTATGTTGTGTTTAGTGATTTGGGTGATTTGTGCAAATATGTAAAAAGCAAGGACTAAAATGTAAAAGACACACAGATTTATAGTGGTTCGGCAAGAACGTGCCTACGTCCACTTTATATGTTATTCTCCTTTTTTCTTCAGATTACAAGTACAAAGCTTTGATTACAAGTATCTAAAGTTGTTTGAGAGTTCCTTCCAGGCTTGAGCTCTCCAACTTGTCTAACATTGTTGTACCCCTGCCCCTCTATTTATAGAGTGAGATAGGGGGCAGGGGTCTTGGACGTATATAGCTGCTGGTGGGCCTGGGCTGAAGCAATCTAGACTGGCAATTCTGGTTCGGCGAGGCTTCATTCGGTCATACAAGGAGAAGTTGGAGTTTGGTTCGGTAGTGGGAGGAAGGTTGGTCCGGTGTTAGGTTGAGTTGTGTGTGGTTCGGTGTGGGTTGGTTCGGCATGGGGATGTAGGGCAGCTGGTTCGGCGGTGATGTTGGACCGGTAGTGGTTGGTGAAAGATGGAGCTTGTAATTGATCCGGTGGTGGAGTTGATCCGGTGATGGAGTTTGGAGGGAAGGAGGCTCGACCGGATGTCCTTTGGTTCGGCATGACATGGAGAGGCCGGATGAAACTTGGCGTTATGAATGCCGAATGAATCAATGCCGAATGGATCTTAAACCTCTTAAGGCCGAATGAGCTTTTGCACTTGGGTCATGAACGAAATCATCGACTTGTATACGCTTGCTAATTGCTTCTTCTTAGCTCGGTCGTGGTAGAGACGCGCTCAACTTTGATATTCCAGTTTTGTCCAAAAAATGGGATAACAGTTATCGCTCCTGTAACTCTAAACGAGACAGAAGTTATGGCCGTCCGAATAATCGATATCTACAGGGTGCAACATCCACGGTGCAAGGTGCAACATCCGTCCGAAATGGAGAAACAGTGCCGTTCGACTTTTAGAAATGCGTGCATGGATTTGAAACGGAACAGTACCGTGGTGCGCCTCTCTCCAGCGATGTGAAGTCGAAGACGGGCAACGGTAATCTTGTTTTACCGTAGAAATCCACGTGTCGAAAAAACGAAGGGTAAAAAACTTACGAGACCCGATTGAGATTCGGGTTGTCCTTTTTGGGCATTATTCTATCCGTTGACGGCTGAAAGCTTTCAAAGCCGTAGAACTCATCGAGGCCTTCATTTTGACAGGTTATGGCTCCCGTAACTCTAAACGAGCCCGAAGTTATGGCCGTTTGAATAATCGATATCTACAGGGTGCAACATCCACGGTGCAAGGTGCAACATCCTTCCGAAATGGCGAAACAGTGCCGTACGACTTTTAGAAATGCGTGCATGGAATTGAAATGGAACAGTACCATGGTGCACCACTCTCCAACGATGGAAAGTCGAAGACGGGCCACGGTAATCCCGTTTTACCGTAAAATTCCACGTGTCGAAAAAACGAAGGGTAAAAAACCTACGAGACCCGATTGAGATTCGGGTTGTCCTTTTTGGGCATTAATCTATCCATTGACGGCTGAAAGTTGTCAAAGCCATAGAACTCATCGAGACCTTCGTTTTGACAGATTTTGGCTCCCGTAACTCTAAACGAGTCAGAAGTTATGGCCGTCCGAATAATCGATATCTACAGGGTGCAACATCAACGGTGAAAGGTGCAACATCCGTCCGAAATGGCGAAACAGTGCCGTACGACTTTTAGAAATGCGTGCATGGATTTGAAACGGAACAGTACCATAGTGCACCACTCTCCAGTGATGGGAAGTCGAAGACGGGCCACGGTAATCCTGTTTTACCATAAAAATCCACGTGTCAAAAAAAGGAAGGGTAAAAATCTTACGAGACCCGATTGAGATTGGAGGTGTCCTTTTTGCGCATTAATCTATCCGTTGACGGCTGAAAGCTGTCAAAGCCGTAGAACTCATCGAGGCCTTCATTTTGACAGGTTATGGCTCCCGTAACACTAAAGGAGCCAGAAGTTATGGTCGTCCGAATAATCGATATCTACAGGGTGCAACATCCACGGTGCAAGGTGCAACATCCGTCCGAAATGGCGAAACAGTGCCGTACGACTTTTAGAAATGCGTGCATGGATTTGAAACGGAACAGTACCATGGTGCACCACTCTCCAGGGATGGTAAATCGAAGGCCAACCTCGGTAATCCTGTTTTACCGTAAAAATCCACGTGTCGAAAAAACGAAGGGTAAAAAACTTACGAGACCCGATTGAGATTCAGGTTGTCCTTTTTGGGCATTAATCTATCCGTTGACGGCTGAAAGCTGTCAAAGCCGTAGAACTCATAGAGGCCTTCGTTTTGACAGGTTGTGGCTCCCGTAACTCTAAACATGCCAGAAGTTATGGCCGTCCGAATAATCGATATCTACAGGGTGCAACATCCACGGTGCAAGGTGCAACATCCGTCCGAAATGGCGAAACAGTGCCTTACGACTTTTAGAAATGCATGCATGGATTTGAAACGGAACAGTACCATGGTGCACCACTGTCCAGCGATGGTAAATCGAAGGCCAGCTACCGTAATCCTGTTTTACCGTAAAAATCCACGTGTCGAAAAAACGAAGGATAAAAAACTTACGAGACCCGATTGAGATTCGGGTTGTCCTTTTTGGGGATTAATCTATCCGTTGACGGCTGAAAGCTCTCAAAGCCGTAGAACTCATCGAGGCCTTCGTTTTGACATGTTGTGGCTCCCGTAACTCTAAACGTGCCAGAAGTTATGGCCGTCCGAATAATCGATATCTACAGGGTGCAACATCCACGGTGCAAGGTGCAACATCCGTCCGAAATGGCGAAACAATGCCTTACGACTTTTACAAATGCATGCATGGATTTGAAACGGAAAAGTACCATGGTGCACCACTATCCAGCGATGGTAAATCGAAGGCCAGCTACCGTAATCCTGTTTTACCGTAAAAATCCACGTGTCGAAAAAACGAAGGATAAAAAACTTACGAGACCCGATTGAGATTCGGGTTGTCCTTTTTGGGCATTAATCTATCCGTTGACGGCTGAAAGCTCTCAAAGCCGTAGAACTCATCGAGGCCTTCGTTTCGACTGGTTATGGCTCCCGTAACTCTAAACGAGCCAGAAGTTATGGCCGTCCGAATAATCGATATCTACAGGGTGCAACATCCACGGTGCAAGGTGCAACATCCGTCCGAAATGGTGAAACAGTGTCGTACGACTTTTAGTAATGCGTGCATGGATTTGAAATGGAACAGTACCATGGTGCACCGCTCTCCGGCGATGGGAAGTCGAAGACGGGCAACGGTAATCCCGTTTTACCATAAAAATCCACGTGTCGAAAAGACGAAGGGTAAAAAACCTACGAGACCCAATTGAGATTCGGGTTGTCCTTTTTGGGCATTAATCTATCCATTGACGGCTGAAAGCTGTCAAAGCCGTAGAACTCGTCGAGGCCTTCGTTTTGACAGATTTTGGCTCCCGTAACTCTAAACGAGTCAGAAGTTATGGCCGTCCGAATAATCGATATCTACAGGGTGCAACATCAACGGTGAAAGGTGCAACATCCGTCCGAAATGGCGAAACAGTGCCGTACGACTTTTAGAAATGCGTGCATGGATTTGAAACGGAACAGTACCATAGTGCACCACTCTCCAGTGATGGGAAGTCGAAGACGGGCCACGGTAATCCTGTTTTACCGTAAAAATCCACGTGTCGAAAAAACGAAGGGTAAAAAACTTACGAGACCCAATTGAGATTCGGGTTGTCCTTTTTGGGCATTAATATATCCATTGACGGCTTAAAGCTATCAAAACCATAGAACTCATCGAGGCCTTCGTTTTGACAGGTTATGGCTCTCGTAACTCTAAACGAACCAGAAGTTATGGCCGTCCGAATAATCGATATCTACAGGGTGCAACATCCACGGTGCAAGGTGCAACATCCGTCCGAAATGGCAAAACATTGTCGTACGACTTTTAGAAATGCGTGCATGGATTTGAAACGGAACAGTACCATGGTGCACCACATTCCAGCGATGGGAAGTCGAAGACGGGCCACGGTAATCCTGTTTTACCGTAAAAATCCACGAGTCAAAAAAACGAAGGGTAAAAAACTTACGAGACCCGATTGAGATTCGGGTTGTCCTTTTTGCGCATTAATCTATCCGTTGACGGCTGAAAGCTGTCAAAGCCGTAGAACTCATAGAGGCCTTCATTTTGACAGGTTATGGCTCCCGTAACACTAAAGGAGCCAGAAGTTATGGCCGTTTGAATAATCGATATCTACAGGGTGCAACATCCACGGTGCAAGGTGCAACATCCGTCCGAAATGGCGAAACAGTGCCGTACGACTTTTGGAAATGCGTGCATGGATTTGAAACGGAACAGTACCATGATGCACCACTCTCCAGTGATGGTAAATCGAAGGCCAGCCTCGGTAATCCTGTTTTACCGTAAAAATCCATGTGTCGAAAAAACGAAGGGTAAAAAACTTACGAGACCCGATTGAGATTCGGGTTGTCCTTTTTGGGCATTAATCCATCCGTTTACGGCTGAAAGCTATCAAAGCCGTAGAACTCATCGAGGCCTTCGTTTTGACAGGTTGTGGCTCCCGTAACTCTAAACGTGCCAGAAGTTATGGCCGTCCGAATAATCGATATCTACAGGGTGCAACATCCACGGTGCAAGGTGCAACATCCGACCGAAATGGCGAAACAGTGCCGTACGACTTTTAGAAATGCAAGCATGGATTTGAAACGGAACAGTACCATGGTGCACCACTGTCCAGCGATGGTAAATCGAAGGCCAGCTACCGTAATCCTGTTTTACCGTAAAAATCCACGTGTCGAAAAACGAAGGATAAAAAACTTACGAGACCCGATTGAGATTCGGGTTGTCCTTTTTGGGCATTATTCTATCCGTTGACGGCTGAAAGCTGTCAAAGCCGTAGAACTCATCGAGGCCTTCGTTTCGACAGGTTATGGCTCCCGTAACTCTAAACGAGCCAGAAGTTATGGCCGTCCGAATAATCGATATCTACAGGGTGCAACATCCACGGTGCAAGGTGCAACTTCCGTCCGAAATGGAGAAGCAGTGCCGTACGACTTTTAGAAATGCGTGCATGGATTTGAAACGGAACAGTACCATGGTGTACCGGTCTCCAGCGAAGGGAAGTCGAAGACGGGCAACGGTAATCCCGTTTTACCATAAAAATCCACGTGTCGAAAAAACGAATGGTAAAAAACTAACGAGACCCGATTGAGATTCGGGTTGTCCTTTTTGGGCATTAAGCTATCCATTGACGGCTGAAAGCTGTCAAAGCCGTAGAACTCGTCGAGGCCTTCATTTTGATAGGTTACGCTCCCGTAACCCTAAACGAGCCAGAAGTTATGGCCGTCCGAATAATCGATATCTACAGGGTGCAACATCCACGGTGCAAGGTGCAACATCCGTCCGAAATGGAGAAACAGTGCCGTACGACTTTTAGAAATGCGTCCATGGATTTGAAACGGAACAGAACCATGGTGCAACACTCTCCAGCGATGTGAAGTCGAAGACGGGCCACGGTAATCCTATTTTACCGTAAAAATCCACGTGTCGAAAAAACGAAGGGTAAAAAACTTACGAGACCCGATTGAGATTCGGGTTGTCCTTTTTGGGCATTAATCTATCCGTTGACGGCTGAAAGCTGTCAAAGCCGTAGAACTCATCGAGGCCTTCGTTTTGACAGGTTATGGCTCCCGTAACTCTAAACGAGCCAGAAGTTATGGCCGTCCGAATAATCGATATCTACAGGGTGCAACATCCACGGTGCAAGGTGCAACAACCGTCCGAAATGGTGAAACAGTTTCGTACGACTTTTAGAAATGCGTGCATGGATTTGAAACGGAACAGTACCATGGTGCACCGCTCTCCAGTGATGGGAAGTCGAAGACGGGCAACGGTAATCCCGTTTTACCATAAAAATCCACGTGTCGAAAAAACGAAGGGTAAAAAACTTACGTGACCCGATTGAGATTCGGGTTGTCCTTTTTGGGCAATAATATATCCATTGACGGCTGAAAGCTGTCAAAGCCGTAGAACTCGTCGAGGCCTTCGTTTTGATAGGTTATCGCTCCCGTAACTCTAAACGAGACAGAAGTTATGGCCGTCCGAATAATCGATATCTACAGGGTGCAACATCCACGGTGCAAGGTGCAACTTCCGTCCGAAATGGAGAAGCAGTGCCGTACGACTTTTAGAAATGCGTGCATGGATTTGAAACGGAACAGTACCATGGTGCACCACTCTCCAGCGATGTGAAGTCGAAGACGGGCAACGGTAATCCTGTTTTACCGTAAAAATCCACGTGTCGAAAAAACGAAGGGTAAAAAACTTACGAGACCCGATTGAGATTCGGGTTGTCCTTTTTGGGCATTAGTCTATCCGTTGACGGCTGAAAGCTGTCAAAGCCGTAGAACTCATCGAGGTCTTCATTTTGACAGGTTATGGCTCCCGTAACTCTAAACGAACCCGAAGTTATGGTCGTTTGAATAATCGATATCTACAGGGTGCAACATCCACGGTGCAAGGTGCAACATCCTTCCGAAATGGCGAAACAGTGCCGTACGACTTTTAGAAATGCGTGCATGGAATTGAAACGGAAAAGTACCATGATGCACCACTCTCCAGCGATGGAAAGTCGAAGACGGGCCACGGTAATCCCGTTTTACCGTAAAAATCCACGTGTCGAAAAAACGAAGGGTAAAAAACCTTCGAGACCCGATTGAGATTCGGGTTGTCCTTTTTGGGCATTAATCTATCCATTGACGGTTGAAAGTTGTCAAAGCCATAGAACTCATCGAGGCCTTCGTTTTGACAGGTTTTGGCTCCCGTAACTCTAAACGAGTCAGAAGTTATGGCCGTCTGAATAATCGATATCTACAGGGTGCAACATCAACGGTGAAAGGTGCAACATCCGTCCAAAATGGCGAAACAGTGCCGTACGACTTTTAGAAATGCACGCATGGATTTGAAACGGAACAGTACCATAGTGCACCACTCTCCAGTGATGGGAAGTCGAAGACGGGCCACAGTAATCCTATTTTACCGTAAAAATCCACGTGTCGAAAAAACGAAGGGTAAAAAACTTACGAGACCCAATTGAGATTCGGGTTGTCCTTTTTGGGCATTAATATATCCTTTGACGGCTTAAAGCTGTCAAAGCCATAGAACTCATCGAGGCCTTCGTTTTGACAGGTTATGGCTCCCGTAACTCTAAACGAGCCAGAAGTTATAGCCGTCCGAATAATCGATATCTACAGGGTGCAACATCCACGGTGCAAGGTGCAACATCCGTCCGAAATGGCGAAACAGTGTCGTACGACTTTTAGAAATGCGTGCATGGATTTGAAACGAAACAGTACCATGGTGCACCACTCTCCAGCGGTGGGAAGTCGAAGACGGGCCACGGTAATCCTGTTTTACCGTAAAAATCCACGTGTCGAAATACAAAGGGTAAAAAACTTACGAGACCCGATTGAGATTCGGGTTGTCCTTTTTGGCATTAATCTATCCGTTGACGGCTGAAAGCTGTCAAAGCAGTAGAACTCATCGAGTCCTTCATTTTGACAGCTTATGGCTCCCGTAACTCTAAACGAGCCAGAAGTTATGGCCATTTGAATAATCGATATCTACAGGGTGCAACATCCACGGTGCAAGGTGCAACATCCGTCCGAAATGGCAAAACAGTGCCGTACGACTTTTAGAAATGCGTGCATGGATTTGAAACGGAACAGTACCCTGGTGCACCACTCTCCAGCGATGGTAAACCGAAGGCCAGCCACGGTAATCCCATTTTACCGTAAAAATCCACGTGTCGAATAAACGAAGGGTAAAAAACTTACGAGACCCGATTGAGATTCGGGTTGTCCTTTTTGCGCATTAATCTATCCGTTGATGGCTGAAAGCTGTCAAAGCCGTAGAACTCATCGCGGCCTTCGTTTTGACATGTTATTGCTCCCGTAACTTTAAACGAGCCAAAAGTTATGGTCGTCCGAATAATCGATATCTACAGGGTGCAACATCAACGATGCAAGGTGCAACATCCGTCCGAAATGGCGAAACAGTGCCGTACGACGTTTAGAAATGCATGCATGGATTTGAAGCGGAACAGTACCATGGTGCACCACTGTCCAGCGATGGTAAATCGAAGGCCAGCAATCGTAATCCTGTTTTACCGTAAAAATCCACGTGTCGAAAAAACGAAGGATAAAAAACTTACGAGACCCGATTGGGATTCAGGTTGTCCTTTTTGGGAATTAATCTATCCGTTGACAGCTGAAAGCTGTCAAAGCCGTAGAACTCATCGAGGCCTTCGTTTCGACAGGTTATGGCTCCCGTAACTCTAAACGACCCAGAAGTTATGGCCGTTTGAATAGTCGATATCTACAGGGTGCAACATCCACGGTGCAAGGTGCAATATCCGTCCGAAATGGTGAAACAGTGTCGTACGACTTTTAGAAATACGTGCATGGATTTGAAATGGAACAGTACCATGGTGCACCGCTCTCCAGCGATGGGAAGTCTAAGACGGGCCACGGTAATCTCGTTTTACCGTAAAAATCCATGTGTCGAAAAAACGAAGGGTAAAAAACTTACGAGACCCGATTGAGATTCGGGTTGTCCTTTTTGGGCATTACTCTATCCGTTGACGGATGAAAGCTGTCAAAGACGTAGAACTCATCGAGGCCTTCGTTTTGACAGGTTATGGCTCCCGTAACCCTAAACGAGCCAGAAGTTATGGCCGTCCGAATAATCGATATCTACAGGGTGCAACATCCACGGTGCAAGGTGCATCATCCGTCCGAAATGGCGAAACAGTTCCGTACGACTTTTAGAAATGCGTGCATGGATTTGAAACGGAACAGTACCATGGTGCACCACTCTCCAGCGATGGGAAGTCGAAGACGGGCCACGGTAATCCTGTTTTACCGTAAAAATCCACGTGTCGAAAAAACGATGGGTATAAAACTTAAGAGACCCGATTGAGATTCGGGTTGTCCTTTTTGGGCATTAATCTATCCGTTGACAGCTGAAAGCAGTCAAAGCCGTAGAACTCATCGAGGCTTTCATTTTGACAGGTTATGGCACCCGTAACTCTAAACCAGCCAGAAGTTATGGCCGTTTGAATAATCGATATCTACAGGGTGCAACATCCACGGTGCAAGGTGCAACATCCATCCGAAATGGCGAAACAGTGCCGTAGGACTTTTAGAAATGCGTGCATGGATTTGAAACGGAACAGTACCATGGTGCACCAATCTCCAGCGATGGTAAATCGAAGGCCAGCCTCGGTAATCCTATTTTACCGTAAATATCCACGTGTCGAAAAAACGAAGGGTAAAAAACTTACGAGACCCGATTGAGATTGGGTTGTCCTTTTTGGGCATTACTCTATCCGTTGACGGATGAAAGCTGTCAAAGCCGTAGAACGCATCGAGGCCTTCGTTTTGACAGGTTATGGCTCACGTAATCCTAAACGAGCCAGAAGTTATGGCCGTCCGAATAATCGATATCTACAGGGTGCAACATCCACGGTGCAAGGTGCAACATCCGTCCGAAATGGCGAAACAGTGCCGTACGACTTTTAGAAATGCGTGCATGGCTTTGAAACGGAATAGTACCATGGTGCACCACTCTCCAGCGATGGGAAGTCGAAGACGGGCCACGGTAATCCTGTTTTACCATAAAAATTCACGTGTCGAAAAAACGAAGGGTAAAAAACTTACGAGCCCCGATTGAGATTCGGGTTGTCCTTTTTGGGCATTAATCTATCCGTTGATGGCTGAAATCTGTCAAAGCCGTAGGACTCATCGAGGCCTTCGTTTTGACAGGTTATGGCTCCCGTAACTCTAAACGAGCCAGAAGTTATGGCCGTCTGAATAATCGATATCTACAGGGTGCAACATCCACGGTGCAAGTTGCAACATCCGTCCGAAATGGCGAAACAGGGTCGTACGACTTTTAGAAATGCGTGCATGGATTTGAAACGGAACACTATCATGGTGCACCACTCTCCAGCGATGGGAAGTCGAAGACGGGCCACGGTAATCCTGTTTTACCGTAAAAATCCACGTGTCGAAAAAAAGATGGGTAAAAAACTTACGAGACCCGATTGAGATTCCGGTTGTCCTTTTTGGGCATTAATTTATCCGTTGACGGCTGAAAGCTGTCAAAGCCGTAGACCTCATCGAGGACTTCATTTTGACAGGTTATGGCTCCCGTAACTCTAAACCAGCCAGAAGTTATGGCCGTTTGAATAATCGATATCTACAGGGTGCAACATCCACGGTGCAAGGTGCAACATCCATCCGAAATGGCGAAACAGTGCCGTAGGACTTTTAGAAATGCGTGCATGGATTTGAAACGGAACAGTACCATGGTGCACCAATCTCCAGCGATGGTAAATCGAAGGCCAGCCTCGGTAATCCTATTTTACCGTAAATATCCACGTGTCGAAAAAACGAAGGGTAAAAAACTTACGAGACCCGATTGAGATTCGGGTTGTCCTTTTGGGCATTACTCTATCCGTTGACGGATGAAAGCTGTCAAAGCCGTAGAACTCATCGAGGCCTTCGTTTTGACAGGTTATGGCTCCCGTAACCCTAAACGAGCCAGAAGTTATGGCCGTCCGAATAATCGATATCTACAGGGTGCAACATCCACGGTGCAAGGTGCAACATCCGTCCGAAATGGCGAAACAGTGCCGTACGACTTTTAGAAATGCGTGCAAGGATTTGAAATGGAACAGTACCATGGTGCACCACTCTCCAGCGATGGGAAGTCGAAGACGGGCCACGGTAATCCTGTTTTACCGTAAAAATCCACGTGTCGAAAAAACGATGGGTAAAAAACTTACGAGACCCGATTGAGATTCGGGCTGCCCTTTTTGGGCATTAATCTATCCGTTGACGGCTGAAAGCTGTCAAAGCCGTAGAACTCATCGAGGCCTTCATTTTGACAGGTTATGGCTCCCGTAACTCTAATCCAGCCAGAAGTTATGGCCGTTTGAATAATCGATATCTACAGGGTGCAACATCCACGGTGCAAGGTGCAACATCCATCCGAAATGGCGAAACAGTGTCGTAGGACTTTTAGAAATGCGTGCATGGATTTGAAATGGAACAGTACCATGGTGCACCAATCTCCAGCGATGGTAAATCGAAGGCCAGCCTCGGTAATCCTATTTTACCGTAAATATCCACGTGTCGAAAAAACGAAGGGTAAAAAACTTACGAGACCCGATTGAGATTCCGGTTGTCCTTTTTGGCCATTAATCTATCCGTTGACGGATGAAAGCTGTCATAGCCGTAGAACTCATCGAGGCCTTCGTTTTGACAGGTTGTGGCTCCCGTAACTCTAAACGAACCAGAAGTTATGGCCGTCCGAATAATCGATATCTACAGGGTGCAACATCCACGATGCAAGGTGCAACATCTGTCCGAAATGGCGAAACAGTGTCGTACGACTTTTAGAAATGCATGCATGGATTTGAAACGGAACAGTACCATGGTGCACCACTGTCCAGCGATGGTAAATCGAAGGCCAGCAACAGTAATCCTGTTTTACCGTAAAAATCCACGTGTCGAAAAAACGAAGGATACAAAATTTACGAGGCCCGATTGAGATTCGGGTTGTCCTTTTTGGGCACTAATATTTCCGTTGACAGCAGAAAGCTGTCAAAGCCGTAGAACTCATCGAGGCCTTCGTTTTGAAAGGTTATGGCTCCCGTAACTCTAAACGAGCCAGAAGTTATGGCCGTTTGAATAATCGATATCTACAGGGTGCAAGGTGCAACATCCGTCCGAAATGGTGAAACAGTGTCGTACGACTTTTAGAAATGCGTGCATGGATTTGAAACGGAACAGTACCATGGTGTACCGCTCTCCAGCGATGGGAAGTCGAAGACCGGCCACGGTAATCCCGTTTTACCGTAAAAATCCACGTGTCGAAAAAACGAAGGGTAAAAAACATACGAGACCCGATTGAGATTCGGGTTGTCCTTTTTGGGCATTAATCTATGCGTCGACGGCTAAAAGCTGTCAAAGCCGTAGAACTCATCGAGTCCTTCATTTTGATAGGTTATGTCTCCCGTAACTCTAAACGAGCCAGAAGTTATGGTCGTCCGAATAATCGATATCTACAGGTTGCAACATCCACGGTGCAAGGTGCAACATCCGTCCGAAATGGACAAACAGTGCCGTACGACTTTTAGAAATGCGTGCATGGATTTGAAACGGAACAGTACCATGGTGCACCACTCTCCAGCGATGGGAAGTCGAAGACGGGCCACGGTAATCCTGTTTTACCGTAAAAATCCACTTGTCGAAAAAAAGATGGGTAAAAAACTTACGAGACCCGATTGAGATTCGGGTTACATTAATCTATCCGTTGACGGCTGAAAGCTGTCAAAGCCGTAGACCTCATCGAGGCCTTCATTTTGACAGGTTATGGCTCCCGTAACTCTAAACCAGCCAGAAGTTATGGCCGTTTGAATAATCGATATCTACAGGGTGCAACATCCACGGTGCAAGGTGCAACATCCGTCCTAAATGGTGAAACAGTGTCGTACGACTTTTAGAAATACGTGCATGGATTTGAAATGGAACAGTACCATGGTGCACCGCTCTCCAGCGATGGGAAGTCGAAGACGGACCACGGTAATCCCGTTTTACCGTAAAAATCCATGTGTCGAAAAAACGAAGGGTAAAAAACTTACGAGACCCGATTGAGATTCGGGTTGTCCTTTTTGGGCATTAATCTATCCGTTTACGGATGAAAGCTGTCAAAGCCGTAGAACTCATCGAGGCCTTCGTTTTGACAGGTTATGGCTCCCGTAACTCTAAACGAGCCAGAAGTTATGGCCGTCCGAATAATCGATATCTACAGGGTGCTACATCCACGGTGCAAGGTGCAACATCCGTCCGAAATGGCGAAACAGTGCCGTACGACTTTTAGAAATGCGTGCATGGATTTGAAACGGAACTGTACCATGGTGTACCGCTCTCCAGCGATGGAAAGTCGAAGACGGGCCACGGTAATCTCGTTTTACCGTAAAAATCCACATGTCGAAAAAACGAAGGCTAAAAAACTTACGAGACCCGATTGAGATTCGGTTGTCCTTTTTGGGTATTAATCTATCCGTTGACGGCTGAAAGCTGTCAAAGCCGTAGAACTCATCGAGGCCTTCATTTTGACAGGTTATGGCTCCCGTAACTCTAAACGAGCCAGAAGTTATGGTCGTCCGAATAATCGATATCTACAGGGTGCAACATCCACGGTGCAAGGTGCAACATCCGTCTGAAATGGCGAAACAGTGCCGTACGACTTTTAGAAATGCATGCATGGATTTGAAACGGAACAGTACCATGGTGCACCGCTCTCCAGCGATGGTAAGTCGAAGACGGGCCACGGTAATCCTGTTTTACCGTAAAAATCCACGTGTCGAGAAAACGAAGGGTAAAAAACTTACGAGACCCGATTGAGATTCGGGTTGTCCTTTTTGGGCATTAATCTATCAGTTGACGGCTGAAAGCTGTCAATGCCGTAGAACTCATCGAGGCCTTCGTTTTGACAGGTTATGGCTCCCGTAACTCTAAACGAGCCAGAAGTTATGGCAGTCCGAATAATCGATGTCTATAGGGTGCAACATCCACGGTGCAAGGTGCAACATCCGTCCGAAATGGCGAAACATTGCCGTACGACTTTTAGAAATGCGTGCATGGATTTGAAACGGAACAGTACCACGGTGCACCACTCTCCAGCGATGGTAAATCGAAGGCCAGCCTCGGTAATCCTGTTTTACCGTAAAAATCCACGTGTCGAAAAAACGAAGGGTAAAAAACTTACGAGACCCGATTGAGATTCGCGTTGTCCTTTTTGGGCATTAATCTATCCATTGACGGCCGAAAGCTGTCAAAGCCGTAGAACTCATCGAGGCCTTTGTTTTGACAGGTCGTGGCTCCCGTAACTCTAAACGAGCCAGAAGTTATGGTCGTTTGAATAATCGATATCTACAGGGTGCAACATCCACGGTGCTAGGTGCAACATCCGTCCGAAATGGCGAAACAGTGTCGTACGACTTTTAGAAATACGTGCATGGATTTGAAACGGAACAGTACCATGGTGCACCAGTCTCCAGCGATGGGAAGTCGAAGACGGGCCACGGTAATCCTGTTTTACCGAAAAAATCCACGTGTCAAAAAAACGAAGGGTAAAAAACTTACGAGACAAGATTGAGATTCGGGTTGTCCTTTTTGGGCATTAATCTATCCGTTGACGGATGAAAGCTGTCAAAGCCGTAGAACTCATCGAGGCCTTCGTTTTGACAGGTTATGGATCCCGTAACTCTAAACGACCCAGAAGTTATGGCCGTCCGAATAATCGATATCTACAGGGTGCAACATCCACGGTGCAAGGTGCAACATCCGTCCGAAATGGCGAAACAGTGCCGTACGACTTTTAGAAATGCATGCATGGATTTGAAACGGAACAGTACCACGGTGCACCACTCTCCAGCGATGGTAAATCGAAGGCCAGCCTCGGTAATCCTGGTTTACCTTAAAAATCCATGTGTCGAAAAAACGAAGGGTAAAAAACTTACGAGACCCGATTGAGATTCGGGTTGTCCTTTTTGGGCATTAATCTATCCATTGACGGTAAAAAGCTGTCAAAGCCGTAGAACTCATCGTGGTCTTCGTTTTGACAGGTTGTGGCTCCCGTAACTCTAAACGAGCCCGAAGTTATGGCCGTTTGAATAATCGATATCTACAGGGTGCAACATCCACGGTGTAAGGTGCAACATCCGTCCGAAATGGTGAAACAGTGTCGTACGACTTTTAGAAATACGTGCATGGATTTGAAACGGAACAGTACCATGGTGCACCGCTCTCCAGCGATGGGAAGTCGAAGACGGGCCACGGTTATCCCGTTTTACCGTAAAAATCCATGTGTCGAAAAAACGAAGGGTAAAAAACTTACGAGACAAGATTGAGATTCGGGTTGTCCTTTTTGGGCATTAATCTATCCGTTGACGGATGAAAGCTGTCAAAGCCGTAGAAATCATCGAGGCCTTCGTTTTGACAGGTTATGGCTCCCGTAACTCTAAACGACCCAGAAGTTATGGCCGTCCGAATAATCGATATCTACAGGGTGCAACATCCACGGTGCAAGGTGCAACATCCGTCCGAAAAGGCGAAACAGTGCCGTACGACTTTTAGAAATGCGTGCATGGATTTGAAACGGAACAGTACCATGGTGTACCGCTCTCCAGCGATGGGAAGTCGAAGACGGGCCACGGTAATCCCGTTTTACCGTAAAAATCCACGTGTCGAAAAAATGAAGGCTAAAAAACTTACGAGACCCGATTGAGATTCGGGTTGTCCTTTTTAGGCATTAATCTATCCGTTGACGGCTGAAAGCTGTCCAAGCCGTAGAACTCATCAAGGCCTTCATTTTGACAGGTTATGACTCCCGTAACTCTAAACGAGCCAGAAGTTATGGTCGTCCGAATAAACGATATCTACAGGGTGCAACATCCACGGTGCAAGGTGAACATCCGTCCGAAATGGCGAAACAGTGCCGTACGACTTTTAGAAATACGTGCATGGATTTGAAATGGAACAGTACCATGGTGCACCGCTCTCCAGCGATGGGAAGTCGAAGACGGGCCACGGTAATCCTGTTTTACCGTAAAAATCCACGTGTCGAAAAAACGAAGGGTAAAAAACTTACGAGACCCGATTGAGATTCGGGTTGTCCTTTTTGGGCATTAATCTATCAGTTGACGGCTGAAAGCTATCAATGCCGTAGAACTCATCGAGGCCTTCGTTTTGACAGGTTATGGCTCCCGTAACTCTAAACGAGCCAGAAGTTATGGCCGTCCGAATAATCGATGTCTACACGGTGCAACATCCACGGTGCAAGGTGCAACATCCGTTCGAAATGGCGAAACATTGCCGTACGACTTTTAGAAATGCGTGCATGGATTTGAAACGGAACAGTACCACGGTGCACCACTCTCCAACGATGGTAAATCGAAGGCCAGCCTCGGTAATCCTGTTTTACCGTAAAAATCCACGTGTCGAAAAAACGAAGGGTAAAAAACTTACGAGACCCGATTGAGATTCGGGTTGTCCTTTTTGGGCATTAATCTATCCATTGACGGGCGAACGCTGTCAAAGCCGTAGAACTCATCGAGGCCTTCGTTTTGACAGGTTGTGGCTCCCGTAACTCTAAACGAGCCAGAAGTTATGGCCGTGTGAATAATCGATATCTACAGGGTGCAACATCCACGGTGCAAGGTGCAACATCCGTCCGAAATGGCGAAACAGTGCCGTACGATTTTTAGAAATACGTGCATGGATTTGAAACGGAACAGTACCATGGTGCACCGCTCTCCAGCGATGGGAAGTCGAAGACGGGCCACGGTAATCCTGTCTTACCGTAAAAATCCACGTGTCGAAAAAACGAAGGGTAAAAAACTTACGAGACCCGATTGAGATTCGGGTTGTCCTTTTTGGGCATTAATCTATCAGTTGACGGCTGAAAGCGGTCAATGCCGTAGAACTCATCGAGACCTTCGTTTTGACAGGTTGTGGCTCCCGTAACTCTAAATGAGCCAAAAGTTATGGCCGTCCGAATAATCGATATCTATAGGGTGCAACATCCACGATGCTAGGTGCAACATCTGTCCGAAATGGCGAAACAGTGTCGTACGACTTTTAGAAATGCATGCATGGATTTGAAACGGAACAGTACCATGGTGCACCACTGTCCAGCGATGGTAAATCGAAGGCCAGCAACAGTAAATCGAAGGCCAGCGATGGTAAATCGAAGGCCAGCGATGGTAAATCGAAGGCCCGATTGAGATTCGGGTTGTCCTTTTTGGGCACTAATGTTTCCGTTGACGGCTGAAAGCTGTCAAAGCCGTAGAACTCATTGAGGCCTTCGTTTTGAAAGGTTATGGCTCCCGTAACTCTAAATGAGCCAGAAGTTATGGCCGTTTGAATAATCGATATCTACAGGGTGCAACATCCACGGTGCAAGGTGCAACATCCGTCCGAAATGGTGAAACAGTGTCGTACGACTTTTAGAAATGCGTGCATGGATTTGAAACGGAACGGTACCATGGTGTAACGCTCTCCAGCGATGGGAAGTCAAAGACCGGCCACGGTAATCCCGTTTTACCGTAAAAATCCACGTGTCGAAAAAACGAAGGGTAAAAAACTTACGAGACCCGATTGAGATTCGGGTTGTCCTTTTTGGGCATTAATCTATCCGTTGACGGCTAAAAGCTGTCAAAGCTGTAGAACTCACGAGGCCTTCGTTTTGACAGGTTATGGCTCCCGTAACTCTAAACGACCCAGAAGTTATGGCCGTCCGAATAATCGATATCTACAGGGTGCAACATCCACGGTGCAAGGTGCAACATCCGTCCGAAATGGCGAAACAGTGCCGTACGACTTTTAGAAATGCATGCATGGATTTGAAACGGAACAGTACCACGGTGCACCACTCTCCAGCGATGGTAAATCGAAGGCCAGCCTCGGTAATCCTGGTTTACCTTAAAAATCCATGTGTCGAAAAAACGAAGGGTAAAAAACTTACGAGACCCGATTGAGATTCGGGTTGTCCTTTTTGGGCATTAATCTATCCATTGACGGTAAAAAGCTGTCAAAGCCGTAGAACTCATCGTGGTCTTCGTTTTGACAGGTTGTGGCTCCCGTAACTCTAAACGAGCCCGAAGTTATGGCCGTTTGAATAATCGATATCTACAGGGTGCAACATCCACGGTGTAAGGTGCAACATCCGTCCGAAATGGTGAAACAGTGTCGTACGACTTTTAGAAATACGTGCATGGATTTGAAACGGAACAGTACCATGGTGCACCGCTCTCCAGCGATGGGAAGTCGAAGACGGGCCACGGTTATCCCGTTTTACCGTAAAAATCCATGTGTCGAAAAAACGAAGGGTAAAAAACTTACGAGACAAGATTGAGATTCGGGTTGTCCTTTTTGGGCATTAATCTATCCGTTGACGGATGAAAGCTGTCAAAGCCGTAGAAATCATCGAGGCCTTCGTTTTGACAGGTTATGGCTCCCGTAACTCTAAACGACCCAGAAGTTATGGCCGTCCGAATAATCGATATCTACAGGGTGCAACATCCACGGTGCAAGGTGCAACATCCGTCCGAAAAGGCGAAACAGTGCCGTACGACTTTTAGAAATGCGTGCATGGATTTGAAACGGAACAGTACCATGGTGTACCGCTCTCCAGCGATGGGAAGTCGAAGACGGGCCTCGGTAATCCTGGTTTACCGTAAAAATCCATGTGTCGAAACCCGTAGAACTCATCGAGGCCTTCGTTTTGACAGGTTATGGCTCCCGTAACTCTAAACGAGCCAGAAGTTATGGCCGTCCGAATAATCGATGTCTACCGGGTGCAACATCCACGGTGCAAGGTGCAACATCCGTCCGAAATGGCGAAACATTGCCGTACGACTTTTAGAAATGCGTGCATGGATTTGAAACGGAACAGTACCATGGTGTACCGCTCTCCAGCGATGGGAAGTCGAAGACGGGCCACGGTAATCCTGTCTTACCGTAAAAATCCACGTGTCGAAAAAACGAAGGGTAAAAAACTTACGAGACCCGATTGAGATTCGGGTTGTCCTTTTTGGGCATTAATCTATCAGTTGACGGCTGAAAGCGGTCAATGCCGTAGAACTCATCGAGACCTTCGTTTTGACAGGTTGTGGCTCCCGTAACTCTAAATGAGCCAGAAGTTATGGCCGTCCGAATAATCGATATCTATAGGGTGCAACATCCACGATGCTAGGTGCAACATCTGTCCGAAATGGCGAAACAGTGTCGTACGACTTTTAGAAATGCATGCATGGATTTGAAACGGAACAGTACCATGGTGCACCACTGTCCAGCGATGGTAAATCGAAGGCCAGCAACAGTAAATCGAAGGCCAGCGATGGTAAATCGAAGGCCAGCGATGGTAAATCGAAGGCCCGATTGAGATTCGGGTTGTCCTTTTTGGGCACTAATGTTTCCGTTGACGGCTGAAAGCTGTCAAAGCCGTAGAACTCATTGAGGCCTTCGTTTTGAAAGGTTATGGCTCCCGTAACTCTAAATGAGCCAGAAGTTATGGCCGTTTGAATAATCGATATCTACAGGGTGCAACATCCACGGTGCAAGGTGCAACATCCGTCCGAAATGGTGAAACAGTGTCGTACGACTTTTAGAAATGCGTGCATGGATTTGAAACGGAACGGTACCATGGTGTAACGCTCTCCAGCGATGGGAAGTCAAAGACCGGCCACGGTAATCCCGTTTTACCGTAAAAATCCACGTGTCGAAAAAACGAAGGGTAAAAAACTTACGAGACCCGATTGAGATTCGGGTTGTCCTTTTTGGGCATTAATCTATCCGTTGACGGCTAAAAGCTGTCAAAGCTGTAGAACTCACGAGGCCTTCGTTTTGACAGGTTATGGCTCCCGTAACTCTAAACGACCCAGAAGTTATGGCCGTCCGAATAATCGATATCTACAGGGTGCAACATCCACGGTGCAAGGTGCAACATCCGTCCGAAATGGCGAAACAGTGCCGTACGACTTTTAGAAATGCATGCATGGATTTGAAACGGAACAGTACCACGGTGCACCACTCTCCAGCGATGGTAAATCGAAGGCCAGCCTCGGTAATCCTGGTTTACCTTAAAAATCCATGTGTCGAAAAAACGAAGGGTAAAAAACTTACGAGACCCGATTGAGATTCGGGTTGTCCTTTTTGGGCATTAATCTATCCATTGACGGTAAAAAGCTGTCAAAGCCGTAGAACTCATCGTGGTCTTCGTTTTGACAGGTTGTGGCTCCCGTAACTCTAAACGAGCCCGAAGTTATGGCCGTTTGAATAATCGATATCTACAGGGTGCAACATCCACGGTGTAAGGTGCAACATCCGTCCGAAATGGTGAAACAGTGTCGTACGACTTTTAGAAATACGTGCATGGATTTGAAACGGAACAGTACCATGGTGCACCGCTCTCCAGCGATGGGAAGTCGAAGACGGGCCACGGTTATCCCGTTTTACCGTAAAAATCCATGTGTCGAAAAAACGAAGGGTAAAAAACTTACGAGACAAGATTGAGATTCGGGTTGTCCTTTTTGGGCATTAATCTATCCGTTGACGGATGAAAGCTGTCAAAGCCGTAGAAATCATCGAGGCCTTCGTTTTGACAGGTTATGGCTCCCGTAACTCTAAACGACCCAGAAGTTATGGCCGTCCGAATAATCGATATCTACAGGGTGCAACATCCACGGTGCAAGGTGCAACATCCGTCCGAAAAGGCGAAACAGTGCCGTACGACTTTTAGAAATGCGTGCATGGATTTGAAACGGAACAGTACCATGGTGTACCGCTCTCCAGCGATGGGAAGTCGAAGACGGGCCTCGGTAATCCTGGTTTACCGTAAAAATCCATGTGTCGAAACCCGTAGAACTCATCGAGGCCTTCGTTTTGACAGGTTATGGCTCCCGTAACTCTAAACGAGCCAGAAGTTATGGCCGTCCGAATAATCGATGTCTACCGGGTGCAACATCCACGGTGCAAGGTGCAACATCCGTCCGAAATGGCGAAACATTGCCGTACGACTTTTAGAAATGCGTGCATGGATTTGAAACGGAACAGTACCATGGTGTACCGCTCTCCAGCGATGGGAAGTCGAAGACGGGCCACGGTAATCCCGTTTTACCGTAAAAATCCACATGTCGAAAAAACGAAGGGTAAAAAACTTACGAGACCCGATTGAGATTCGGGTTGTCCTTTTTGGGCATTAATCTATCCGTTGACGGCTGAAAGCTGTCAAAGCCGTAGAACTCATCGAGGCCTTCATTTTGACAGGTTATGGCTCCCGTAACTCTAAACGAGCCAGAAGTTATGGTCGTCCGAATAATCGATATCTACAGGGTGCAACATCCACGGTGCAAGGTGCAACATCCGTCCGAAATGGCGAAACAGTGCCGTACGACTTTTAGAAATGTGTGCATGGATTTGAAACGGAACAGTACCATGGTGCACCGCTCTCCAGCGATGGGAAGTCGAAGACGGGCCACGGTAATCCTGTTTTACCGTAAAAATCCACGTGTCGAAAAAACGAAGGGTAAAAAACTTACGAGACCCGATTGAGATTCGGGTTGTCCTTTTTGGGCATTAATCTATCAGTTGACGGCTGAAAACTGTCAATGTCGTAGAACTCATCGAGGCCTTCGTTTTGATAGGTTATGGCTCCTGTAACTCTAAACCAGCCAGAAGTTATGACCGTTTGAATAATCGATATCTACAGGGTGCAACATCCACGGTGCAAGGTGCAACATCCGTCCGAAATGGCGAAACAGTGTGGTACGACTTTTAGAAATGCGTGCAAGTATTTGAAATGAAACAGTACCATGGTGCACCAATCTCCAACGATGGTAAATCGAAGGCCAGCCTCGGTAATCCTGTTTTGCCGTAAATATCCACGTGTCGAAAAAACGAAGGGTAAAAAACTTACGAGACCCGATTGAGATTCGGGTTGTCCTTTTTGGGCATTAATCTATCCGTTGATGGCTGAAAGCTGTCATAGCCGTAGAACTCATCGAGGCCTTCGTTTTGACAGGTTATGGCTCCCATAACTCTAAACGAGCCAGAAGTTATGGCCGTTCGAATAATCGATGTCTATAGGGTGCAACATCCATGGTGCAAGGTGCAACATCCGTCCGAAATGGCGAAAAGTGCCGTACGACTTTTAGAAATGCGTGCATGGATTTGAAACGGAACAGTACCATGGTGCACCACTCTCCAGCGATGGGAAGTCGAAGACGGGCCACGGTAATCCTGTTTTACCGTAAAAATCCACGTGTCGAAAAAACGAAGGGTAAAAAACTTACGAGACCCGATTGAGATTCGGGTTGTCCTTTTTGGGCATTAATCTATCAGTTGACGGCTGAAAGCTGTCAATGCCGTAGAACTCATCGAGGCCTTCGTTTTGACAGGTTATGGCTCCCGTAACTCTAAACGAGCCAGAAGTTATGGCCGTCCGAATAATCGATGTCTACAGGGTGCAACATCCACGGTGCAAGGTGCAACATCCGTCCGAAATGGCGAAACATTGCCGTACGACTTTTAGAAATGCGTGCATGGATTTGAAACGGAACAGTACCATGGTGCACCACTCTACAGCGATGGTAAATCGAAGGCCAGCCTCGGTAATCCCGTTTTACCGTAAAAATCCACGTGTCGAAAAAACGAAGGGTAAAAAACTTACGAGACCCGATTGAGATTCGGGTTGTCCTTTTTGGACATTAATCTATCCATTGACAGCTGAAAGCTGTCAAAGCCGTAGAACTCATCGAGGCCTTTGTTTTGACAGGTTGTGGCTCCCGTAACTCTAAACGAGCCAGAAGTTATGGCCGTTTGAATAATCGATATCTACAGGGTGCAACATCCACGGTGCAAGGTGCAACATCCGTCCGAAATGGTGAAACAGTGTCGTACGACTTTTAGAAATACGTGCATGGATTTGAAAAAGAACAGTACCGTGGTGCATGGCTCTCCAGCGATGGGAATTCGAAGACGGGCCACGGTAATCCCGTTTTTCCGTAAAAATCCATGTGTCGAAAAAATGAAGGGTAAAAAACTTACGAGACCCGATTGAGATTCGGGTTGTCCTTTTTGGGCATTAATCTATCCATTAACGGATGAAATCTGTCAAAGCCGTAGAACTCATCGAGGCCTTCGTTTTGACAGGTTATGGCTCCCATAACTCTAAACGAGCCAGAAGTTATGGCCGTCCGAATAGTCGATATCTACAGGGTGCAACATCCACGGTGCAAGGTGCAACATCCTTCCGAAATGGCAAAACAGTGCCGTACGACTTTTAGAAATGCGTGCATGGATTTGAAATGGAACAGTACCATGGTACACCACTCTCTAGTGATGGGAAGTCGAGGACGGGCCACGGTAATCCTGTTTTACTGTAAAAATCCACGTGTCGAAAAAACGAAGGGTAAAAACCTTACGAGACCCGATTGAGATTCGGGTTGTCCTTTTTGGGTATTAATCTATCCGTTGATGGCTGAAATCTGTTAGAGCTGTAGGACTCATCGAGGCCTTCGTTTTGACAGGTTATGGCTCCCGTAACTCTAAACGAGCCAGAAGTTATGGTCGTCCGAATAATCGATATCTACAGGGTGCAACATCCACGGTGCAAGTTGCAACATCCGTCCGAAATGGCGAAACAGTGTCGTACGACTTTTAGAAATGCGTGCATGGATTTGAAACGGAACACTACCATGGTGCACCACTCTCCAGTGATGGGAAGTCGAAGACGGGCCACGGTAATCCTGTTTTACCGTAAAAATCCACGTGTCGAAAAAACGAAGGGTAAAAAACTTACGAGACCCGATTGAGATTCGGATTGTCCTTTTTGGGCATTAATCTATCCGTTGACGGCTGAAAGCTGTCAAAGCCGTAGAACTCATCGAGGCCTTCCTTTTGACAGGTTATGGCTGCCGTAACTCTAAACCAGCCAGAAGTTATGACCGTTTGAATAATCGATATCTACAGGGTGCAACATCCACGGTGCAAGGTGCAACATCCGTCCGAAATGGCGAAACAGTGCCGTACGACTTTTAGAAATGCGTGCAAGTATTTGAAACGTAACAGTACCATGGTGCACCAATCTCCAACGATGGTAAATCGAAGGCCAGCCTCGGTAATCCTATTTTACCGTAAATATCCACATGTCGAAAAAACGAAGGGTAAAAAACTTACGAGACCCGATTGAGATTCGGGTTGTCCTTTTTGGGCATTAATCTATACGTTGATGGCCGAAAGCTGTCATAGCCGTAGAACTCATCGAGGCCTTCGTTTTGACAGGTTGTGGCTCCCGTAACTCTAAACGAGCCAGAAGTTATGGCCGTCCGAATAATCGATGTCTACAGGGTGCAACATCCACGGTGCAAGGTGCAACATCCATCCGAAATGGCGAAACAGTGTCGTACGACTTTTAGAAATGTGTGCATGGATTTGAAACGGAACAGTACCATGGTGCACCACTCTCCAGTGATGGGAAGTCGAAGACGGGCCACGGTAATCCTGTTTTACCGTAAAAATCCACGTGTCGAAAAAACGAAGGGTAAAAAACTTACGAGACCCGATTGAGATTCGGGTTGTCCTTTTTGGGCATTAATCTATCCGTTGACGGCTGAAATCTGTCAAAGCCGTAGGACTCATCGAGGCCTTCGTTTTGACAGGTTATGGCTCCCGTAACTCTTAACGAGCCAGAAGTTATGGCCGTACGAATAATCGATATCTACAGGGTGCAACATACACGGTGCAAGGTGCAACATCCGTCTGAAATGGCGAAACAGTGTCGTACGAATTTTAGAAATGCGTGCATGGATTTGAAACGGAACACTACCTGGTGCACCACTCTCCAGCGATGGGAAGTCGAAGACGGGCCACGGTAATCCTGTTTTACCGTAAAAATCCACGTGTCGAAAAAACGAATGGTAAAAAACTTACGAGACCCGATTGAGATTCGGGTTGTCCTTTTTGGGCATTAATCTATCCGTTGACGGCTGAAGGCTGTCAAAGCCGTAGAACTCATCGAGGCCTTTATTTTGATAGGTTATGGCTCCCGTAACTCTAAACCAGCCAGAAATTATGGCCGTTTGAATAATCGATATATACTGGGTGCAACATCCACGGTGCAAGGTGCAACATCCGTCCGAAATGGCGAAACAGTGCCGTACGACTTTTAGAAATGCGTGCATGGATTTGAAACGGAACAGTACCATGGTGCACCAATCTCCAGCGATGGTAAATCGAAGACGAGCCACGGTAATCCCGTTTTACCGTAAAAATCCGATGTCGAAAAAAAGAAGGGTAAAAAACTTACGAACCCCGATTGAGATTCGGGTTGTCCTTTTCGGGAATTAATCTATCCGTTGACGGCTGAAAGCTGTCAAAGCTGTAGAACTCACCGTGGCCTTCGTTTTGACAGGTTATGGCTTCCTTAAATCTAAACGAGCCAGAGGTTATGGCTGTCCGAATAATAGATATATACAAGGTGCAACATCCGCGGTGCAAGGTGCAACATCCGTCCGAAATGGCGAAACAGTGTTTTACGACTTTTAGAAATGCGTGCATGGATTTGAAACGGAACAGTACCATGGTGCACCACTCTCAAGCGATGGTAAATCGAAGACGAGCCACGGTAATCCCGTTTTACCGTAAAAATCCGATGTCGAAAAAAAGAAGGGTAAAAAACTTACGAACCCCGATTGAGATTCGGGTTGTCCTTTTCGGGAATTAATCTATCCGTTGACGGCTGAAAGCTGTCAAAGCTGTAGAACTCACCGTGGCCTTCGTTTTGACAGGTTATGGCTCCCGTAACTCTAAACGAGCCAGAAGTTATGGCCGTTTGAATAATCGATATCTACAGGGTGCAACATCCACGGTGCAAGGTGCAACATCCGTCCGAAATGGTGAAACAGTGTCGTACGACTTTTAGAAATGCGTGCATGGATTTGAAACCGAACAGTACCATGGTGTACCGCTCTCCAGCGATGGGAAGTCGAAGACGGGCCACGGTAATACCGTTTTAACGTAAAAATCCACGTGTCGAAAAAACGAAGGGTAAAAAACTTACGAGACCCGATTGAGATTCGGGTTGTCCTTTTTGGGCATTAATCTATCCATTGACGGATGAAATCTGTCAAAGCCGTAGAACTCATCGAGGCCTTCGTTTTGACAGGTTATGGCTCCCATAAATCTAAACGAGCCAGAAGTTATGGCCGTCCGAATAATCGATATCTACAGGGTGCAACATCCACGGTGAAAGGTGCAACATCTTTCCGAAATGGCGAAACAGTGCCGTACGACTTTTAGAAATGCGTGCATGGATTTGAAACGGAACAGTACCATGGTGCACCGCTCTCCAGTGATGGGAAGTAGAAGACGGGCCACGGTAATCCTGTTTTACCGTAAAAATCCACGTGTCGAAAAAACGAAGGGTAAAAAACTTACGAGACCCGATTGAGATTCGGGTTGTCCTTTTTGGGTATTAATCTATCCGTTGACGGCTGAAATCTGTCAAAGCCGTAGGACTCATCGAGGCCTTCGTTTTGACAGGTTATGGCTCCCGTAACTCTAAACGAGCCAGAAGTTATGGTCGTCCGAATAATCGATATCTACAGGGTGCAACATCCACGGTGCAAGTTGCAACATCCGTCCGAAATGGCGAAACAGTGTCGTACGACTTTTAGAAATGCGTGCATGGATTCGAAACGGAACACTACCATGGTGCACCACTCTCCAGCGATGGGAAGTCGAAGACGGGCCACGGTAATCCTGTTTTACCGTAAAAATCCACGTGTCGAAAAAACGAAGGGTAAAAAACTTACGAGACCCGATTGAGATTCGGTTTGTCCTTTTTGGGCATTAATCTATCCGTTGACGGCTGAAAGCTGTCAAAGCCGTAGAACTCATCGAGGCCTTCATTTTGACATGTTATGGCTCCCGTAACTCTAAACCAGGCAGAAGTTACGACCGTTTGAATAATCGATATCTACAGGGTGCAACATCCACGGTGCAAGGTGCAACATCCGTCCGAAATGGCGAAACAGTGCCGTACGACTTTTAGAAATGCGTGCAAGTATTTGAAACGAAACAGTACCATGGTGCACCAATCTCCAACGATGGTAGATCGAAGGCCAGCCTCGGTAATCCTATTTTACCGTAAATATCCACGTGTCGAAAAAACGAAGGGTAAAAAACTTACGAGACCCGATTGAGATTCGGGTTGTCCTTTTTGGGCATTAATCTATCCGTTGATGGCTGAAAGCTGTCATATCCGTAGAACTCATCGAGGCCTTCGTTTTGACAGGTTATGGCTCCCATAACTCTAAACGAGCCAGAAGTTATGGCCGTCCGAATAATCGATGTCTACAGGGTGCAACATCCACGGTGCAAGGTGCAACATCCGTCCGAAATGGCAAAAAGTACCGTACGACTTTTAGAAATGCGTGCATGGATTTGAAACGGAACAGTACCATGGTGCACCACTCTCCAGCGATGGGAAGTCGAAGACGGGCCACGGTAATCCTGTTTTACCGTAAAAATCCACGTGTCGAAAAAACGAAGGGTAAAAAACTTACGAGACCCGATTGAGATTCGGGTTGTCCTTTTTGGGCATTAATCTATCAGTTGACGGCTGAAAGCTGTCAATGCCGTAGAACTCATCGAGGCCTTCGTTTTGACAGGTTATGGCTCCCGTAACTCTAAACGAGCCAGAAGTTATGGCCGTCCGAATAATCGATGTCTACAGGGTGCAACATCCACGGTGCAAGGTGCAACATCCGTCCGAAATGGCGAAACATTGACGTACGACTTTTAGAAATGCGTGCATGGATTTGAAACGGAACAGTACCATGGTGCACCACTCTACAGCGATGGTAAATCGAAGGCCAGCCTCGGTAATCCCATTTTACCGTAAAAATCCACGTGTCGAAAAAACGAAGGGTAAAAAACTTACGAGACCCGATTGAGATTCGGGATGTCCTTTTTGGGCATTAATCTATCCGTTGATGAATGAAATATGTCAAAGTCGTAGAACTCATCGAGGCCTTCGTTTTGACAGGTTATGGCTCCCGTAAATCTAAACGAGCCAGAAGTTATGGCCGTCCGAATAATCGATATCTACAGGGTGCAACATCCACGGTGAAAGGTGCAACATCTTTCCGAAATGGCGAAACAGTGCCGTACGACTTTTAGAAATGCGTGCATGGATTTGAAATGGAACAGTACCATGGTACACCACTCTCTAGCGATGGGAAGTCGAAGACGGGCCACGGTAATCCTGTTTTACCGTAAAAATCCACGTGTCGAAAAAACGAAGGGTAAAAAACTTACGAGACCCGATTGAGATTCGGGCTGTCCTTTTTGGGTATTAATCTATCCGTTGACGACTGAAATCTGTCAAAGTAGTAGGACTCATCGAGGCCTTCGTTTTGACAGGTTATGGCTCCCGTAACTCTAAACGAGCCAGAAGTTATGGTCGTCCGAATAATCGATATCTACAGGGTGCAACATCCACGGTGCAAGTTGCAACATCCGTCCGAAATGGCGAAACAGTGTCGTACGACTTTTAGAAATGCGTGCATGGATTTGAAACGGAACACTACCATGGTGCACCACTCTCCAGTGATGGGAAGTCGAAGACGGGCCACGGTAATCCTGTTTTACCGTAAAAATCCACGTGTCGAAAAAACGAAGGGTAAAAAACTTACGAGACCCGATTGAGATTCGGATTGTCCTTTTTGGGCATTAATCTATCCGTTGACGGCTGAAAGCTGTCAAAGCCGTAGAACTCATCGAGGCCTTCCTTTTGACAGGTTATGGCTGCCGTAACTCTAAACCAGCCAGAAGTTATGACCGTTTGAATAATCGATATCTACAGGGTGCAACATCCACGGTGCAAGGTGCAACATCCGTCCGAAATGGCGAAACAGTGCCGTACGACTTTTAGAAATGCGTGCAAGTATTTGAAACGTAACAGTACCATGGTGCACCAATCTCCAACGATGGTAAATCGAAGGCCAGCCTCGGTAATCCTATTTTACCGTAAATATCCACATGTCGAAAAAACGAAGGGTAAAAAACTTACGAGACCCGATTGAGATTCGGGTTGTCCTTTTTGGGCATTAATCTATACGTTGATGGCCGAAAGCTGTCATAGCCGTAGAACTCATCGAGGCCTTCGTTTTGACAGGTTGTGGCTCCCGTAACTCTAAACGAGCCAGAAGTTATGGCCGTCCGAATAATCGATGTCTACAGGGTGCAACATCCACGGTGCAAGGTGCAACATCCATCCGAAATGGCGAAACAGTGTCGTACGACTTTTAGAAATGTGTGCATGGATTTGAAACGGAACAGTACCATGGTGCACCACTCTCCAGTGATGGGAAGTCGAAGACGGGCCACGGTAATCCTGTTTTACCGTAAAAATCCACGTGTCGAAAAAACGAAGGGTAAAAAACTTACGAGACCCGATTGAGATTCGGGTTGTCCTTTTTGGGCATTAATCTATCCGTTGACGGCTGAAATCTGTCAAAGCCGTAGGACTCATCGAGGCCTTCGTTTTGACAGGTTATGGCTCCCGTAACTCTTAACGAGCCAGAAGTTATGGCCGTACGAATAATCGATATCTACAGGGTGCAACATACACGGTGCAAGGTGCAACATCCGTCTGAAATGGCGAAACAGTGTCGTACGAATTTTAGAAATGCGTGCATGGATTTGAAACGGAACACTACCTGGTGCACCACTCTCCAGCGATGGGAAGTCGAAGACGGGCCACGGTAATCCTGTTTTACCGTAAAAATCCACGTGTCGAAAAAACGAATGGTAAAAAACTTACGAGACCCGATTGAGATTCGGGTTGTCCTTTTTGGGCATTAATCTATCCGTTGACGGCTGAAGGCTGTCAAAGCCGTAGAACTCATCGAGGCCTTTATTTTGATAGGTTATGGCTCCCGTAACTCTAAACCAGCCAGAAATTATGGCCGTTTGAATAATCGATATATACTGGGTGCAACATCCACGGTGCAAGGTGCAACATCCGTCCGAAATGGCGAAACAGTGCCGTACGACTTTTAGAAATGCGTGCATGGATTTGAAACGGAACAGTACCATGGTGCACCAATCTCCAGCGATGGTAAATCGAAGACGAGCCACGGTAATCCCGTTTTACCGTAAAAATCCGATGTCGAAAAAAAGAAGGGTAAAAAACTTACGAACCCCGATTGAGATTCGGGTTGTCCTTTTCGGGAATTAATCTATCCGTTGACGGCTGAAAGCTGTCAAAGCTGTAGAACTCACCGTGGCCTTCGTTTTGACAGGTTATGGCTTCCTTAAATCTAAACGAGCCAGAGGTTATGGCTGTCCGAATAATAGATATATACAAGGTGCAACATCCGCGGTGCAAGGTGCAACATCCGTCCGAAATGGCGAAACAGTGTTTTACGACTTTTAGAAATGCGTGCATGGATTTGAAACGGAACAGTACCATGGTGCACCACTCTCCAGCGATGGTAAATCGAAGACGAGCCACGGTAATCCCGTTTTACCGTAAAAATCCGATGTCGAAAAAAAGAAGGGTAAAAAACTTACGAACCCCGATTGAGATTCGGGTTGTCCTTTTCGGGAATTAATCTATCCGTTGACGGCTGAAAGCTGTCAAAGCTGTAGAACTCACCGTGGCCTTCGTTTTGACAGGTTATGGCTCCCGTAACTCTAAACGAGCCAGAAGTTATGGCCGTTTGAATAATCGATATCTACAGGGTGCAACATCCACGGTGCAAGGTGCAACATCCGTCCGAAATGGTGAAACAGTGTCGTACGACTTTTAGAAATGCGTGCATGGATTTGAAACCGAACAGTACCATGGTGTACCGCTCTCCAGCGATGGGAAGTCGAAGACGGGCCACGGTAATACCGTTTTAACGTAAAAATCCACGTGTCGAAAAAACGAAGGGTAAAAAACTTACGAGACCCGATTGAGATTCGGGTTGTCCTTTTTGGGCATTAATCTATCCATTGACGGATGAAATCTGTCAAAGCCGTAGAACTCATCGAGGCCTTCGTTTTGACAGGTTATGGCTCCCATAAATCTAAACGAGCCAGAAGTTATGGCCGTCCGAATAATCGATATCTACAGGGTGCAACATCCACGGTGAAAGGTGCAACATCTTTCCGAAATGGCGAAACAGTGCCGTACGACTTTTAGAAATGCGTGCATGGATTTGAAACGGAACAGTACCATGGTGCACCGCTCTCCAGTGATGGGAAGTAGAAGACGGGCCACGGTAATCCTGTTTTACCGTAAAAATCCACGTGTCGAAAAAACGAAGGGTAAAAAACTTACGAGACCCGATTGAGATTCGGGTTGTCCTTTTTGGGTATTAATCTATCCGTTGACGGCTGAAATCTGTCAAAGCCGTAGGACTCATCGAGGCCTTCGTTTTGACAGGTTATGGCTCCCGTAACTCTAAACGAGCCAGAAGTTATGGTCGTCCGAATAATCGATATCTACAGGGTGCAACATCCACGGTGCAAGTTGCAACATCCGTCCGAAATGGCGAAACAGTGTCGTACGACTTTTAGAAATGCGTGCATGGATTCGAAACGGAACACTACCATGGTGCACCACTCTCCAGCGATGGGAAGTCGAAGACGGGCCACGGTAATCCTGTTTTACCGTAAAAATCCACGTGTCGAAAAAACGAAGGGTAAAAAACTTACGAGACCCGATTGAGATTCGGTTTGTCCTTTTTGGGCATTAATCTATCCGTTGACGGCTGAAAGCTGTCAAAGCCGTAGAACTCATCGAGGCCTTCATTTTGACAGGTTATGGCTCCCGTAACTCTAAACCAGCCAGAAGTTACGACCGTTTGAATAATCGATATCTACAGGGTGCAACATCCACGGTGCAAGGTGCAACATCCGTCCGAAATGGCGAAACAGTGCCGTACGACTTTTAGAAATGCGTGCAAGTATTTGAAACGAAACAGTACCATGGTGCACCAATCTCCAACGATGGTAGATCGAAGGCCAGCCTCGGTAATCCTATTTTACCGTAAATATCCACGTGTCGAAAAAACGAAGGGTAAAAAACTTACGAGACCCGATTGAGATTCGGGTTGTCCTTTTTGGGCATTAATCTATCCGTTGATGGCTGAAAGCTGTCATATCCGTAGAACTCATCGAGGCCTTCGTTTTGACAGGTTATGGCTCCCATAACTCTAAACGAGCCAGAAGTTATGGCCGTCCGAATAATCGATGTCTACAGGGTGCAACATACACGGTGCAAGGTGCAACATCCGTCCGAAATGGCGAAACAGTGCCGTACGACTTTTAGAAATGCATGCATGGATTTGAAACGGAACAGTACCATGGTGCACCACTCTCCAGTGATGGGAAGTCGAAGACGGGCCACGGTAATCCTGTTTTACCGTAAAAATCCACGTGTCGAAAAAACGAAGGGTAAAAAACTTACGAGACCCGATTGAGATTCGGGTTGTCCTTTTTGGGCATTAATCTATCCGTTGACGGCTGAAATCTGTCAAAGCCGTAGGACTCATCGAGGCCTTCGTTTTGACAGGTTATGGCTCCCGTAACTCTTAACGAGCCAGATGTTATGGCCGTCCGAATAATCGATATCTACAGGGTGCAACATACACGGTGCAAGGTGCAACATCCGTCTGAAATGGCGAAACAGTGTCGTACGAATTTTAGAAATGCGTGCATGGATTTGAAACGGAACACTACTTGGTGCACCACTCTCCAGCGATGGGAAGTCGAAGACGGGCCACGGTAATCCTGTTTTACCGTAAAAATCCACGTGTCGAAAAAACGAAGGGTAAAAAACTTACGAGACCCGATTGAGATTCGGGTTGTCCTTTTTGGGCATTAATCTATCCGTTGACGGCTGAAGGCTGTCAAAGCCGTAGAACTCATCGAGGCCTTCATTTTGATAGGTTATGGCTCCCGTAACTCTAAACCAGCCAGAAATTATGGCCGTTTGAATAATCGATATATACTGGGTGCAACATCCATGGTGCAAGGTGCAACATCCGTCCGAAATGGCGAAACAGTGCCGTACGACTTTTAGAAATGCGTGCATGGATTTGAAACGGAACAGTACCATGGTGCACCGCTCTCTAGTGATGGGAAGTCGAAGACGGGCCACGGTAATCCTGTTTTACCGTAAAAATCCACGTGTCGAAAAAACGAAGGGTAAAAAACTTACGAGACCCGATTAAGATTCGGGTTGTCCTTTTTGGGTATTAATCTATCCGTTGACGGCTGAAATCTGTCAAAGCTGTAGGACTCATCGAGGCCTTCGTTTTGACAGGTTATGGCTCCCGTAACTCTAAACGAGCCAGAAGTTATGGTCGTCCGAATAATCGATATCTACAGGGCGCAACATCCACGGTGCAAGTTGCAACATCCGTCCGAAATGGCGAAACAGTGTCGTACGACTTTTAGAAATGCATGCATGGATTTGAAACGGAACACTACCATGGTGCACCACTCTCCAGCGATGGGAAGTCGAAGACGGGCCACGGTAATCCTGTTTTACCGTAAAAATCCACGTGTCGAAAAAACGAAGGGTAAAAAACTTACGAGACCCGATTGAGATTCGGTTTGTCCTTTTTGGGCATTAATCTATCCGTTGACGGCTGAAAGCTGTCAAAGCCGTAGAACTCATCGAGGCCTTCCTTTTGACAGGTTATGGCTGCCGTAACTCTAAACCAGCCAGAAGTTATGACCGTTTGAATAATCGATATCTACAGGGTGCAACATCCACGGTGCAAGGTGCAACATCCGTCCGAAATGGCGAAACAGTGCCGTACGACTTTTAGAAATGCGTGCAAGTATTTGAAACGAAACAGTACTATGGTGCACCAATCTCCAACGATGGTAAATCGAAGGCCAGCCTCGGTAATCCTATTTTACCGTAAATATCCACATGTCGAAAAAACGAAGGGTAAAAAACTTACGAGACCCGATTGAGATTCGGGTTGTCCTTTTTGGGCATTAATCTATACGTTGATGGCTGAAAGCTGTCATAGCCATAGAACTCATCGAGGCCTTCGTTTTGATAGGTTGTGGCTCCCGTAACTCTAAACGAGCCAGAAGTTATGGCCGTCCGAATAATCGATGTCTACAGGGTGCAACATCCACGGTGCAAGGTGCAACATCCGTCCGAAATGGCGAAACAGTGCCGTACGACTTTTAGAAATGCGTGCATGGATTTGAAACGGAACAGTACCATGGTGCACCACTCTCCAGTGATGGGAAGTCGAAGACGGGCCACGGTAATCCTGTTTTACCGTAAAAATCCACGTGTCGAAAAAACGAAGGGTAAAAAACTTACGAGACCCGATTGAGATTCGGGTTGTCCTTTTTGGGCATTAATCTATCCGTTGACGGCTGAAATCTGTCAAAGCCGTAGGACTCATCGAGGCCTTCGTTTTGACAGGTTATGGCTCCCGTAACTCTTAACGAGCCAGAAGTTATGGCCGTCCGAATAATCGATATCTACAGGGTGCAACATACACGGTGCAAGGTGCAACATCCGTCTGAAATGGCGAAACAGTGTCGTACGAATTTTAGAAATTCGTGCATGGATTTGAAACGGAACACTACCTGGTGCACCACTCTCCAGCGATGGGAAGTCGAAGACGGGCCACGGTAATCCTGTTTTACCGTAAAAATCCACGTGTCGAAAAAACGAAGGGTAAAAAACTTACGAGACCCGATTGAGATTCGGGTTGTCCTTTTTGGGCATTAATCTATCCGTTGACGACTGAAGGCTGTCAAAGCCGTAGAACTCATCGAGGCCTTCATTTTGATAGGTTATGGCTCCCGTAACTCTAAACCAGCCAGAAATTATGGCCGTTTGAATAATCGATATATACTGGGTGCAACATCCACGGTGCAAGGTGCAACATCCGTCCGAAATGGCGAAACAGTGCCGTACGACTTTTAGAAATGCGTGCATGGATTTGAAACGGAACAGTACCATGGTGCACCAATCTCCAGCGATGGAAAGTCGAAGACGGGCCATGGTAATCCTGTGTTACCGTAAAAATCCACGTGTCAAAAAAACGAAGGATAAAAAACTTACGAGACCCGATTAAGATTCGGGTTGTCCTTTTTGGGCATTAATCTATCCGTTGACGGCTGAAAGCTGTCAAAGCCGTAGAACTCATCGAGGCCTTCGTTTTGACAGGTTATGGCTCCCGTAACTCTAAACGAGCCAGAAGTTATGGCCGTTTGAATAATCGATATCTACAGGGTGCAACATCCACGGTGCAAGGTGCAACATCCGTCCGAAATGGTGAAACAGTGTCGTACGACTTTTAGAAATGCGTGCATGGATTTGAAACGGAACAGTACCATGGTGTACCGCTCTCCAGCGATGGGAAGTCGAAGACGGGCCACGGTAATACCGTTTTAACGTAAAAATCCACGTGTCGAAAAAACGAAGGGTAAAAAACTTACGAGACCCGATTGAGATTCGGGTTGTCCTTTTTGGGCATTAATCTATCCATTGACGGATGAAATCTGTCAAAGCCGTAGAACTCATCGAGGCCTTCGTTTTGACAGGTTATGGCTCCCATAAATCTAAACGAGCCAGAAGTTATGGCCGTCCGAATAATCGATATCTACAGGGTGCAACATCCACGGTGAAAGGTGCAACATCTTTCCGAAATGGCGAAACAGTGCCGTACGACTTTTAGAAATGCGTGCATGGATTTGAAACGGAACAGTACCATGGTGCACCGCTCTCCAGTGATGGGAAGTCGAAGACGGGCCACGGTAATCCTGTTTTACCATAAAAATCCACGTGTCGAAAAAACGAAGGGTAAAAAACTTACGAGACCCGATTGAGATTCGGGTTTTCCTTTTTGGGCATTAATCTATCTGTTGACGGCTGAAAGCTGTCAAAGCCATAGAACTCATCGAGGCCTTCGTTTTGACAGGTTATGGCTCCCGTAACTCTAAACGAGCCAGAAGTTATGGCCGTCCGAATAATCGATGTTTACAGGGTGCAACATCCACGGTGCAAGGTGCAACATCCGTCCGAAATGGCGAAACAGTGCCGTACAACTTTTAGAAATGCGTGCATGGATTTGAAACGGAACAGTACCATGGTGCACCACTCTCCAGCGATGGGAAGTCGAAGATGGGACATGGTAATTCTGTTTTACCGTAAAAATCCACGTGTCGAAAAAACGAAGGGTAAAAAACTTACGAGACCCGATTGAGATTCGGGTTGTCCTTTTTGGGCATTAATCTATCCGTTGACGGTTGAAAGATGTCAAAGCCGTAGAACTCATCGAGGCCGTCATTTTGACAGGTTATGGCTCCCGTAACTCTAAACGAGCCAGAAGTTATGGCCATCAGAATAATATCTACTGGGTGCAACATCCACGGTGCAAGGTGCAACATCCGTCCGAAATGGCGAAACAGTGGCGTACGACATTTAGAAATGAGTGCATGGATTTGAAACGGAACAGTACCATGGTGCACCGCTCCCCAGCGATGGGAAGTCGAAGACGGGCCACGGTAATCCTGTTTTACCGTAAAAATCCACGTGTCGAAAAAACGAAGGGTAAAAAACTTACGAGACCCGATTGAGATTCGGGTTGTCCTTTTTGGGCATTAATCTATCCGTTGACGGCTGAAAGCGGTCAAAGCCATAGAACTCATCGAGGCCTTCGTTTTGACAGGTTATGGCTCCCGTAACTCTAAACGAGCCAGAAGTTATGGCCGTCCGAATAATCGATGTTTACAGGGTGCAACATCCACAGTGCAAGGTGCAACATCCGTCCGAAATGGCGAAACAGTGCCGTACAACTTTTAGAAATGCGTGCATGATTTTGAAACGGAACAGTACCATGGTGCACCACTCTCCAGCGATGGAAAGTCGAAGACGGGCTATGGTAATCCTGTTTTACCGTAAAAATCCACGTGTCAAAAAAACGAAGGATAAAAAACTTACGAGACCCGATTAAGATTCGGGTTGTCCTTTTTGGGCATTAATCTATCCGTTGACGGCTGAAAGCTGTCAAAGCCATAGAACTCATCGAGGCCTTCGTTTTTACAGGTTATGGCTCCCGTAACTCAAAACGAGCCAGAAGTTATGGCCGTCCGAATAATCAATATCTACAGGGTGCAACATCCACTGTGCAAGGTGCAACATCCGTCCGAAATGGCAAAACAGTGTCGTACGACTTTTAGAAATGCGTGCATGGATTTGAAACGGAACAGTACCATGGTGCACCACTCTCCAGCGATGGGAAGTCGAAGACGGGCCACGGTAATCCTGTTTTACCGTAAAAATCCACGTGTCGAAAAAACGAAGGGTAAAAAACTTACGAGACCCGATTGAGATTCGGGTTGTCCTTTTTGGGCATTAATCTATCCGTTGATGGTTGAAAGATGTCAAAGCCGTAGAACTCATCGAGGCCTTCATTTTGACAGGTTAAGGCTCCCGTAAATCTAAACGAGCCAGAAGTTATGGTCGTTTGAATAATCGATATCTACAGGGTGCAACATCCACGGTGCAAGGTGCAAGATCCGTTCGAAATGGCGAAACAGTGCCGTATGACTTTTAGAAATGCGTGCATGGATTTGAAATGGAACAGTACCATGGTGCAGCACTCTCCGGCGATGGTAAATCGAAGGCCAGCCTCGGTAATCCTGTTTTACCGTAAAAATCCACGTGTCGAAAAAACGAAGGGTAAAAAACTTACGAGACCCGATTGAGATTCGGGTTGTCCTTTTTGGGCATTAATCTATCCGTTGACGGCTGAAAGCTGTCAAAGCCGTAGAACTCATCGAGGCCTTCGTTTTGACAAGTTGTGGCTCCCGTAACTCTAAACGAGCCAGAAGTTATGGCCGTCCGAATAATCGATATCTACTGGGTGCAACATCCGCGGCGCAAGGTGCAACATCCGTCCGAAATGGCGAAACAGTGCCGTACGACTTTTAGAAATTGCTGCATGGATTTGAAACGGAACAGTACCATGGTGCACCACTGTCCAGCGATGGTAAATCGAAGGCCAGCAACCGTAACCCTGTTTTACCGTAAAAATCCACGTGTCGAAAAAACGAAGGATAAAAAACTTACGAGACCCAATTGAGATTCGGGTTGTCCTTTTGGGCATTAATCTATATGTTGACGGCTGAAAGCTGTCAAAGCCGTAGAACTTATCGAGGCCTTCATTTTGGCAGGTTATGGCTCCCATAACTCTAAACGAGCCAGAAGTTACGGTCGTTTGAATAATCGATATCTACAGGGTGCAACATCCAACGTGCAAGGTGCAACATCCGTCCGAAATGGTGAAACAGTGTCATACGACTTTTAGAAATGCGTGCATGGATTTGAAACGGAATAGTACCATGGTGCACCGCTCTCCAGCGATGGGAAGTCGAAGAAGGTCCACGGTAATCCCGTTTTACCATAAAAATCCACGTGTTGAAAAAACGAAGGGTAAAAAACTTACGAGACCCGATTGAGATTCGGGTTGTCCTTTTTGGGCATTAATCTATCCATTGATGGCTTAAAGCTGTCAAAGCCGTAGAACTCATCGAGGCCTTCGTTTTGATAGGTTATGGCTCCCGTAACTCTAAACGAGCCAGAAGTTATGGCCGTTCGAATAATCGATATCTACAGGGTGCAACATCCATGGTGCAAGGTGCAACATCCGTCCGAAATGGAGAAACAGTGCCATACGACTTTTAGAAATGCGTGCATGGATTTGAAACAGAACAGTACCATAGTGCACCACTCTCCAGCGATGGGAAGTCGAAGACGGGCCACGGTAATCCTGTTTTATCGTAAAAATCCACGTGTCGAAAAAACGATGGGTAAAAAACTTACGAGACCCGATTGAGATTCGGGTTGTCCTCTTTGGGAATTAATCTATCCGTTGACGGTTGAAAGCTGTCAATGCCGTAGAACTCATCGAGGCCTTCATTTTGACAGGTTATGGCTCCCGTAACTCTAAACGAGCCAGAAGTTATGGCCGTTTGAATAATCGATATCTACAGGGTGCAACATCCACGGTGCAAGGTGCAACATCCGTCCGAAATGGCGAAACAGTGCCGTACGACTTTTAGAAATGCGTGCATGGATTTGAAACGGAACAGTACCATGGTGCACCACTCTCCGGCGATGGTAAATCGAAGGCCAGCCTCGGTAATCCTGTTTTACCGTAAAAATCCACGTGTCAAAAAAATGAAGGGTAAAAAACTTACGAGACCCAATTGAGATTCGGGTTGTCCTTTTAGGGCATTAATCTATCCGCTGACGGCTGAAAGCTGTCAAAGCCGTAGAACTCATCGAGGCCTTCGTTTTGACAGGTTGTGGCTCCCGTAACTCTAAACGAGCCAGAAGTTATGGCCGTCCGAATAATCGATATCTACAAGGTGCAACATCCACGGTGCAAGGTGCAACATCCGTCCGAAATGGCGAAACAGTGCCGTACGACTTTTAGAAATGCGTGCATGGATTTGAAACAGAACAGTACCATGGTGCACCACTCTCCAGCGGCCTCGGTAATCCTGTTTTACCGTAAAAATCCACATGTCGAAAAAACGAAGGGTAAAAAACTTACGAGGCCCGATTGAGATTCGGGTTGTCCTTTTTGGTCATTATTCTATCCATTGATGGCTGAAAGCTGTCAAAGCCGTAGAACTCATCGAGGCCTTCGTTTTGACATGTTGTGGCTCCCGTAACTCTAAATGAGCCAGAAGTTATGGCCGTCCGAATAATCGACATCTACAGGGTGCAACATCCACGGTGCAAGGTGCAACATCCGTCCGAAATGGTCAAACAGTGTCGTACGACTTTTAGAAATACGTGCATGGATTTGAAACGGAATAGTACCATGGTGCACCGCTCTCCAGCGATGGGAAGTCGAAGAAGGGCCACGGTAATCCCGTTTTACCATAAAAATCCGCGTGTCGAAAAAACGAAGGGTAAAAAACTTACGAGACCCGATTGAGATTCGGGTTGTCCTTTTTGGGCATTAATCTATCCATTGACGGCTTAAAGCTGTCAAAGCCGTAGAACTCATCGAGGCCTTCGTTTTGACAGGTTGTGGCTCCCGTAACTCTAAACGAGCCAGAAGTTATGGCCGTCCGAATAATCGATATCTACAAGGTGCAACATCCACGGTGCAAGGTGCAACATCCGTCCGAAATGGCGAAACAGTGCCGTACGACTTTTAGAAATACGTGCATGGATTTGAAACATAACAGTACCATGGTGCACCACTCTCCAGCGATGGTAAATCGAAGGCCAGCCTCGGTAATCCTGTTTTACCGTAAAAATCCACGTGTCGAAAAAATGAAGGGTAAAAAACTTACGAGACCCGATTGAGATTCGGGTTGTCCTTTTTGGGCATTTATCTATCCATTGATGGCTGAAAGCTGTCAAAGCCGTAGAACTCATCGAGGCCTTCGTTTTGACAGGTTGTGGCTCCCGTAACTCTAAACGAGCCAGAAGTTATGGCCGTCCGAATAATCGATATCTACAGGGTGCAACATCCACTGTGCAAGGTGCAACATCCGTCCGAAATGGTGAAACAGTGCCGTACGACTTTTAGAAATACATGCATGGATTTGAAACGGAACAGTACCATGGTGCACCACTGTCCAGCGATGGTAAATCGAAGGCCAGCCTCGGTAATCCTGTTTTACCGTAAAAATCCACATGTTGAAAAAACGAAGGGTAAAAAACTTACGAGGCCCGATTGAGATTCGGGTTGTCCTTTTTGGGCATTATTCTATCCATTGATGGCTGAAAGCTGTCAAAGCCGTAGAACTCATCGAGGCCTCCGTTTTGACAGGTTGTGGCTCCCGTAACTCTAAACGAGCCAAAAGTTATGGCCGTCCGAATAATCGATATCTACAGGGTGCAACATCCACGGTGCAAGGTGCAATATCCGTCCGAAATGGCGAAACAGTGCCGTACGACTTTTAGAAATACATGCATGGATTTGAAACGGAACAGTACCATGGTGCACCACTGTCCAACAATGGTAAATCGAAGGCCAGCCTCGGTAATCCTGTTTTACCGTAAAAATCCACATGTCGAAAAAATGAAGGGTAAAAAACTTACGAGGCCCGATTGAGATTCGGGTTGTCCTTTTTGGGCATTATTCTATCCATTGATGGCTGAAAGCTGTCAAAGCCGTAGAACTCATCGAGGCCTTCGTTTTGACAGGTTGTGGCTCCCGTAACTCTAAACGAGCCAGAAGTTATGGCCGTCCGAATAATCGACATCTACAGGGTGCAACATCCACGGTGCAAGGTGCAACATCCGTCCGAAATGGTCAAACAGTGTCGTACGACTTTTAGAAATACGTGCATGGATTTGAAACGGAATAGTACCATGGTGCACCGCTCTCCAGCGATGGGAAGTCGAAGAAGGGCCACGGTAATCCCGTTTTACCGTAAAAATCCACGTGTCGAAAAAAGGAAGGGTAAAAAACTTACGAGACCCGATTGAGATTCGGGTTGTCCTTTTTGGGCATTAATCTATCCATTGACGGCTTAAAGCTGTCAAAGTCGTAGAACTCATCGAGGCCTTCGTTTTGATAGGTTATGGCTCCCGTAATTCTAAAAGAGCCAGAAGTTATGGCCGTCCGAATAATCGATATCTACAGGGTGCAACATCCACGACGCAAGGTACAACATCCGTCCGAAATGGAGAAACAGTCCGTACGACTTGTAGAAATGCGTGCATGTATTTGAAACGGAACAGTACCATGGTGCACCATTGTCCAGCGATGGTAAATCGAAGGCCAGCCACCGTAATCCCGTTTTACCATAAAAATCCACGTGGCGAAAAAACGAAGGGTAAAAAACTTACGAGACCTGATTGAGATTCGGGTTGTCCTTTTTGGGCATTAATCTATCCGTTGATGGGTGAAAGCTGTCAACGCCGTAGAACTCATTGAGGCCTTCGTTTTGATAGGTTATGCCTCCCGTAAGTCTAAACGAGCCAGAAGTTATGGCCGTCCGAATAATCGATATCTACAGGGTGCAACATCCACGGTGCAAGGTGCAACATCCGTCTGAAATGGAGAAACAGTGCCATACTACTTTTAGAAATGTGTGCATAGATTTGAAACGGAACAGTACCATGGTGCACCACTCTCCAGCGATGGGAAGTCGAAGACGGGCCACGGTAATCCTGTTTTACCGAAAAATCCACGTGTCGAAAAAAGGAAGGGTAAAAAACTTACGAGACCCGATTGAGATTCGGGTTTTCCTTTTTGGGCATTAATCTATCCGTTGACGGCTGAAAGCTGTCAAAGCCGTAGAACTCATCGAGTCCTTCATTTTGACAGGTTATGGCTCCCGTAACACTAAAGGAGCCAGAAGTTATGGCCGTTTGAATAATCGATATCTACAGGGTGCAACATCCACGGTGCAAGGTGCAACATCCGTCCGAAATGGCGAAACAGTGCCGTACGACTTTTAGAAATGCATGCATGGATTTGAAACGAAACAGTACCATGGTGCACCACTCTCCAGCGATGGTAAATCGAAGGCCAGCGTCGGAAATCCTGTTTTACCGTAAAAATCCACGTGTCGAAAAAACGAAGGGTAAAGAACTTACGAGACCCGATTGAGATTCGGGTTGTCCTTTTTGGGCATTAATCTATCCGTTGACGGCTGAAAGCTGTCAAAGCCATAGAAATCATGGAGGCCTTCGTTTTGACAGGTTGTGGCTCCCGTAACTCTAAACGAGCCAGAAGTTATGGCCGTCCGAATAATCGATATCTACAGGGTGCAACATCCACGGTGCAAGGTGCAACATCCGTCCGAAATGGCGAAACAGTGCCGTACGACTTTTAGAAATGCATGCATGGATTTGAAACGGAACAGTACCATGGTGCACCACTGTCCAGCGATGGTAAATCGAAGGCCAGCAACCGTGATCCTGTTTTACCGTAAAAATCCACGTGTCGAAAAAACGAAGGGTAAAAAACTTACGAGGCCCGATTGAGATTCGGGTTGTCCTTTTTGGGAATTAATCTTTCCGTTGACGGCTGAAAGCCATCAAAGCCGTAGAACTCATCGAGGCCTTCGTTTTGACAGATTATGGCTCCCGTAACTCTAAACGAGCCAGAAGTTATGGCCGTCCGAATAATCGATATCTACAGGGTGCAGCATCCACGGTGCAAGGTACAACATCCGTCGGAAATGGCGAAACAGTGCCGTACGACTTTTAGAAATGCATGCATGGATTTGAAATGGAACAGTACCATGGTGCACCACTGTCCAGCGATGGTAAATCGAAGGCCAGCAACCGGAATCCTGTTTTACCGTAAAAATCCACGTGTCGAAAAAACGAAGGGTAAAAAACTTACGTGACCCGATTGAGATTCGGGTTGTCCTTTTTCGGCATTAATCTATCCATTGACGGCCGAAAGCCGTCAAATCCGTAGAACTCATCGAGGCCTTCGTTTTGACAGGTTATGGTTCCCGTAACTCTAAACGAGCCAGAAGTTATGGCCATTTGAATAATCGATATCTACAGGGTGCAACATCCACGGTGCAACATCCGTCCGAAATGGCGAAACAGTGCCGTACGACTTTTAGAAATTGCTGCATGGATTTGAAACGGAACAGTACCATGGTGCACCACTGTCCAGCGATGGTAAATCGAAGGCCAGCAACCGTAATCCTGTTTTACCGTAAAAATCCACGTGTCGAAAAAACGAAGGGTAAAAAACTTACGAGGCCCGATTGGGATTCGGGTTGTCCTTTTTGGGCATTAATCTATCCATTGACGGCTGAAAGCTGTCAAAGCCGTAGAAATCATCGAGGCCTTCGTTTTGATAGGTTATGGCTCCCGTAACTCTAAACGAGCCAGAAGTTATGGCCGTTTGAATAATCGATATCTACAGGGTGCAACATCCACGGTGCAAGGTGCAACATCCGTCCGAAATGGCGAAACAGTGCCGTACGACTTTTAGAAATGCGTGCATGGATTTGAAACGGAACAGTACCTTGGTGCACCACTGTCCAGCGATGGTAAATCGAAGGCCAGCAAACGTAATCCTGTTTTACCGTAAAAATCCACGTGTCGAAAAAACGAAGGGTAAAAAACTTACGAGACCCGATTGAGATTCGGGTTGTCCTTTTTGGGCATTAATCTATCCGTTGACGGCTGAAAGCTGTCAAAGCCGTAGAACTCATCGAGGCCTTCGTTTTGACAGGTTGTGGCTCCCGTAACTCTAAACGAGCCAGAAGTTATAGCCGTCCGAATAATCGATATCTACAAGTTGCAACATCCACGGTGCAAGGTGCAACATCCGTCCGAAATGGCGAAACAGTGCCGTACGACTTTTAGAAATGCATGCATGGATTTGAAACGGAACAGTACCATGGTGCACCAATGTCCAGCGATGGTAAATCGAAGGCTAGCAACCGTAATCCTGTTTTACCGTAAAAATCCACGTGTCGAAAAAACGAAGGGTAAAAAACTTACGAGACCCGATTGAGATTCGGGTTGTCCTTTTTGGGCATTAATCTATGCGTTGACGGCTGAAAGCCGTCGAAGCAGTAGAACTCAACGAGGCCTTCGTTTTGACAGGTTATGGCTCCCGTAACACTAAAGGAGCCAGAAGTTATGGCCGTTTGAATAATCGATATCTACAGGGTGCAACATCCACGGTGCAAGGTGCAACATCCGTCCGAAATGGCGAAACACTGTCGTACGATTTTTAGAAATGCGTGCATGGATTTGAAACGGAACAGTACCATGGTGCACCACTCTCCAGCGATGGTAAATCGAAGGCCAGCCTCGGTAATCCTGTTTTACCGTAAAAATCCACGTGTCGAAAAAACGAAGGGTAAAAAACTTACGAGACCCGATTGAGATTCGGGTTGTCCTTTTTGGGCATTAATCTATCCGTTGATGGCTGAAAGCTGTCAAAGTCGTAGAACTCATCGAGGCCTTCGTTTTGACAGGTTATGGCTCCCGTAACTCTAAACGAGCCAGAAGTTATGGCCGTCCGAATAATCGATATCTACAGGGCGCAACATCCACGGTGCAAGGTGCAACATCCGTCCGAAATGGCGAAACAGTGCCGCACGACTTTTAGAAATTGATTCATGGATTTGAAACGGAACAGTACCATGGTGCACCACTGTCCAGCGATGGTAAATCGAAGGACAGCAACCGTAATCCTGTTTTACCGTAAAAATCCACGTGTCGAAAAAACGAAGGGTAAAAAACTTACGAGACCCGATTGAGATTCGGGTTGTCCTTTTTGGGCATTAATCTATCCGTTGTTGGCTAAAAGCTGTCAATGCTGTAGAATTCATCGAGGCCTTCGTTTTGACAGGTTATGGCTCCCGTAACTCTAAACGAGCCAGAAGTTATGGCCGTCCGAATAATCGATATCTATAGGGTGCAACATCCACGGTGCAAGGTGCAACATCCGTCCGAAATGGCGAAACAGTGCCGTACAACTGTTAGAAATTGCTGCATGGATTTGAAACGGAACAGTACCATGGTGCACCACTGTGCAACGATGGTAAATCGAAGGCCAGCAACCGTAATCCTGTTTTACCGTAAAAATCCACGTGTCGAAAAAACGAAGGGTAAAAAACTTACGAGACCCGATTGAGATTCGGGTTGTCCTTTTTGGGCATTAATCTATGCGTTGACGGCTGAAAGCCGTCGAAGCCGTAGAACTCAATGAGGCCTTCGTTTTGACAGGTTATGGCTCCCGTAACACTAAAGGAGCCAGAAGTTATGGCCGTTTGAATAATCGATATCTACAGGGTGCAACATCCACGGTGCAAGGTGCAACATCCGTCCAAAATGGCGAAACTGTGCCGTACGACTTTTAGAAATGCGTGCATGGATTTGAAACGGAACAGTACCATGGTGCACCACTCTCCAGCGATGGTAAATCGAAGGCCAGCCTCGGTAATCTTGTTTTACCGTAAAAATCCACGTGTCGAAAAAACGAAGGGTAAAAAACTTACGAGACCCGATTGAGATTCGGGTTGTCCTTTATGGGCATTAATCTATCCGTTGATGGCTGAAAGCTGTCAAAGTCGTAGAACTCATCGAGGCCTTCGTTTTGACAGGTTATGGCTCCCGTAACTCTAAACGAGCCAGAAGTTATGGCCGTCCGAATAATCGATATCTACAGGGTGCAACATCCACGGTGCAAGGTGCAACATCCGTCCGAAATGGCGAAACAGTGCCGTACGACTTTTAGAAATTGCTGCATGGATTTGAAACGGAACAGTACCATGGTGCACCACTGTCCAGCGATGGGAAGTCGATGACGGGCCACGGTAATCCCTTTTTACCGTAAAAATCCACGTGTCGAAAAAACGAAGGGTAAAAAACTTACGAGACCCGATTGAGATTCGGGTTGTCCTTTTTGGGCATTAATCTATCCATTGACAGCTGAAAGCTGTCAAAGCCGTAGAACTCATCGTGGCCTTCGTTTTGATAGGTTATGGCTCCCGTAACCCTAAACGAGCCAGAAGTTATGGCCGTCCGAATAATCGATATCTACAGGGTGCAACATCCACGGTGCAAGGTGCAACATCCGTCCGAAATGGAGAAACAGTGCCATACGTCTTTTAGAAATGTGTGCATAGATTTGAAACGGAACAGTACCATGGTGCACCACTCTCCAGCGATGGTAAGTCGAAGACGGGCCAGGGTAATCCTGTTTTACCGTAAAAATCCACGTGTCGAAAAAACGAAGGGTAAAAAACATACGAGACCCGATTGAGATTCGGGTTGTCCTTTTTGGGCATTAATCTATCCGTTGAAGGCTGAAAGCTGTCAAAGCCGTAGAACTCATCGAGGCCTTCGTTTTGATAGGTTATGGCTCCCGTTACTCTAAACAAGCCAGAAGTTATGGCCGTCCGAATAATCGATATCTACAGGGTGCAACATCCACGGTGCAAGGTGCAACATCCGTCCGAAATGGCGAAACTGTGTCGTACGACTTTTAGAAATGCGTGCATGGATTTGAAATGGAACAGTACCATGGTGCACCACTCTCCAGCGATAGTAAATCGAAGGCCAGCCTCGGTAATCCTGTTTTACCGTAAAAATCCACGTGTCGAAAAAACGAAGGGTAAAAAACTTACGAGACCCGATTGAAATTCGGGTTGTCCTTTTTGGGCATTAATCTATCCGTTGACTGCTGAAAGCTGTCAAAGCCGTAGAACTCATCGAGGCCTTCGTTTTGACAGGTTATGGCTCCCGTAACTCTAAACGAGCAAGAAGTTATGGCCGTCCGAATAATCGATATCTACAGGGTGCAACATCCACGGTGCAAGGTGCAACATCCGTCCGAAATGGCGAAACAGTGCCGTACGACTTTTAGAAATGCATGCATGGATTTGAAACGGAACAGTACCATGGTGCACCACTGTCCAGTGATGGTAAATCGAAGGCCAGCAACCGTAATCCTGTTTTACCGTAAAAATCCACGTGTCGAAAAAACGAAGGGTAAAAAACTTACGAGACCTAATTGAGATTCGGGTTGTCCTTTTTGGGCATTAATCTATCTGTTGACGGCTGAAAGCCGTCAAAGCCGTAGAACTCATCGAGGCCTTCGTTTTGACAGGTTATGGCTCCCGTAACTCTAAACGAGCCAGAAGTTTTGGCCGTCCGAATAATCGATATCTACAGGTTGCAGCATCCACGGTGCAAGGTGCAACATCCGTCCGAAATGGAGAAACAGTGCCGTACAACTTTTAGAAATGCATGCATGGATTTGAAACGGAACAGTACCATGGTGCACCACTGTCCAGCGATGGTAAATCGAAGGCCAGCAACCGGAATCCTGTTTTACCGTAAAAATCCACGTGTCGAAAAAACGAAGGGTAAAAAACTTACGAGACCCGATTGAGATTCAGGTTGTCCTTTTTGGGCATTAATCTATCCGTTGACGGCCGAAAGCCGTCAAAGCCGTAGAACTCATCGAGGGCTTCGTTTTGACAGGTTATGGCTCCCGTAACTCTAAACGAGCCAGTAGTTATGGCCGTTTGAATAATCGATATCTACAGGGTGCAACATCCACGGTGCAAGGTGCAACATCCGTCCGGAATGGCGAAACAGTGCCGTACGACTTTTAGAAATGCATGCATGGATTTGAAATGGAATAGTACCATGGTGCACCACTGTCCAGCGATGGTAAATCGAAGGCCAGCAACCGTAATCCTGTTTTACCGTAAAAATCCACGTGTCGAAAAAACGAAGGGTAAAAAACTTACGAGGCCCGATTGAGATTCGAGTTGTCCTTTTTGGGCATTAGTCTATCCGTTGACGGCTGAAAGCTGTCAAAGCCGTAGAACTCATCGAGGCCTTCGTTTTGACAGGTTATGGCTCCCGTAACTCTAAACGAGCCAGAAGTCTTGGCCGTTTGAATAATCGATATCTACAGGGTACAACATCCACGGTGCAAGGTGCAACATCTGTCCGAAATGGCGAAACAGTGCCGTACGACTTTTAGAAATGCGTGCATGGATTTGAAACGGAACAGTACCATAGTGCTCCACTCTCCAGCGATGGTAAATCGAAGGCCAGCATCGGTAATCCTGCTTTACCATAAAAATCCACGTGTTGAAAAAACGAAGGGTAAAATACTTACGAGACCCGATTGAGATTCGGGTTGTCCTTTTTGGGCATTAGTCTATCCTTTGACGGCTGAAAGCTGTCATAGCCGTAGAACTCATCGAGGCCTTCGATTTGACAGGTTGTGACTCCCGTAACTCTAAACGAGCCAGAAGTTATGGCCGTCCGAATAATCGATATCTACAGGGTGCAACATCCACGGTGCAAGGTGCAACATCCGTCCGAAATGGCGAAACAGTGCCATACGACTTTTAGAAATGTGTGCATGGATTTGAAACGGAACAGTACCATCGTGCACTACTCTCTAGCGATGGGAAGTCGAAGACAGGCCACGGTAATCCTGTTTTACCGTAAAAATCCACGTGTCGAAAAAACGAAGGGTAAAAAACTTACGAGACCCGATTGAGATTCGGGTTGTCCTTTTTGGGCATTAATCTATCCGTTGACGGTTGAAAGCTGTCAAAGCCATAGAACTCATCGAGTCCTTCATTTTGACAGGTTATGGCTCCCGTAACACTAAACGAGCCAGAAGTTATGACAGTTTGAATAATCGATATCTACAGGGTGCAACATCCACGGTGCAAGGTGCAACATCCGTGCGAAATGGCGAAACAGTGCCGTACGACTTTTAGAAATGCGTGCATGGATTTGAAACGGAACAGTACCATGGTGCACCACTCTCCAGCGATGGGAAGTCGAAGGCCAGCCTCGGTAATCCCGTTTTACCGTAAAAATCCACGTGTCGAAAAAACGAAGGGTAAAAAACTTACGAGACCCGATTGAGATTCGGGTTGTCCTTTTTGGGCATTAATCTATCCGTTGACGGCTGAAAGCTGTCAAAGCCGTAGAACTCATTGAGGCCTTCGTTTTGACAGGTTCTGGCTCCCGTAACTCCAAACGACCCGGAAGTTATGGCCGTCCGAATAATCAATATCTACAGGGTGCAACATCCGTCCGAAATGGCGAAACAGTGCCGTACGACTTTTAGAAATGCGTGCATGGATTTGAAACGGAACAGTACCATGTTGCACCACTGTCCAGCGATGGTAAATCGAAGGCCAGCCACCGTAATCCTGTTTTACGTAAAAATCCACGTGTCGAAAAAACGAAGGGTAAAAACCTTACGAGACCCGATTGAGATTCGGGTTGTCCTTTTTGGGAATTAATCTATCCGTTGACGGCTGAAAGCTGTCAAAGCCATAGAACTCATCGAGGCCTTCGTTTTGACAGGTTATGGCTCCCGTAACTCTAAACGAGCCAGAAGTTATGGTCGTACGAATAATCGATATCTACAGGGTGCAACATCCATGGTGCAAGGTGCAACATCCGTCCGAAATTGCGAAACAGTGCCATACGACTTTTAGAAATGCGTGCATGGATTTGAAACGGAACAGTACAATGGTGCACCACTCTCCAGCGATGGTAAATCGAAGCCAACCACGGTAATCCTGTTTTACCGTAAAAATCCAAGTGTCGAAAAAACGAAGGGTAAAAAACTTACGAGACCCGATTGAGATTCGGGTTGTCATTTTTGGACATTAATCTATCCTTTGACGGCTGAAAGCTGTCAAAGCCATAGAACTCATCGAGGCCTTCGTTTTGACAGGTTATGGCTCCCGTAACTCTAAACGAGCCAGAAGTTATGGCCGTCCGAATAATCGATATCTACAGGGTGCAACATCCACGGCGCAAGGTGCAACATCCGTCCGAAATGGCGAAACAGTGTCGTATGACTTTTAGAAATGCGTGCATGGATTTGAAACGGAACAGTACCATGGTGCACCACTGTCCAGTGATGGTAAATCGAAGGTCAGCCACCGTAATCCTATTTTACCGTAAAAATCCACGTGTCGAAAAACGAAGGGTAAAAAACTTATGAGACCCGATTGTGATTCGGGTTGTCCTTTTTGGGCATTAATCAGTCCGTTGACGGCTGAAAGCTATCAAAGCCGTAGAACTCATCGAGGCCTTCGTTTTGACAGGTTATGGCTCCCGTAACTCTAAACGAGCCAGAAGTTGTGGCTGTCCGAATAATTGATATCTACATGGTGCAACATCCACGGTGCAACATCCGTCCAAAATGGCGAAACAGTGCCGTACGACTTTTAGAAATGCGTGCATGGATTTGAAACGGAACAGTACCATGGTGCACCGCTCTCCAGCGATGGGAAGTCGAAGACGGGCCACGGTAATCCCGTTTTACGGTAAAAATCCATGTGTCGAAAAAATGAAGGGTAAAAAACTTACGAGACCCGATTGAGATTCGGGTTTTCCTTTTTGGGCATTAATCTATCCATTGACGGATGAAAGCTGTCAAAGCCATAGCACTCATCGAGGCCTTCGTTTTGACAGGTTATGGCTCCCGTAACTCTAAACGAGCCAGATGTTATGGTCGTCCGAACAATCGATATCTACAGGGTGCAACATCCACGGTGCAAGGTGCAACATCCGTCCGAAATGGCGAAACAGTGCCGTACGACTTTTAGAAATGCGTGCATGGATTTGAAACGGAACAGTACCATGGTGCACCACTCTCCAGCGATGGGAAGTCGAAGACGGGCCACGGTAATCCTGTTTTACCGTAAAAATCCACGTGTCGAAAAAACGAAGGGTAAAAAACTTACGAGACCCGATTGAGATTCGGGTTGTCCTTTTTGGGCATTAATCTATCCGTTGACGGTTGAAATCTGTCAAAGCCGTAGAACTTATCGAGGCCTTCGTTTTGACATGTTATGGCTCTCGTAACTCTAAATGAGCCAGAAGTTATGGCCGTTTGAATAATCGATACCTACAGGGTGCAGCATCCACGGTGCAATGTGCAACATCCGTCCGAAATGGCGAAACAGTGTCGTACGACTTTTAGAAATGCGTGCATGGATTTGAAACGGAACAGTACCATGGTGCACCACTCTCCAGTGATGGGAAGTCGAAGACGGGCCACGGTAATTCTGTTTTACCGTAAAAATCCACGTGTCGAAAAAACGAAGGGTAAAAAACTTATGAGACCCGATCGAGATTCGGGTTGTCCTTTTTGGGCATTAATCTATCCGTTGACTGCTGAAAGCTGTCAAAGCCGTAGAACTCATCGAGGCCTTCATTTTGACAGGTTATGGCTCCCGTAACTCTAAACCATCCAGAAGTTATGGCCGTTTGAATAATCGATATCTACAGGGTGCAGCATCCACGGTGCAAGGTGAAACATCCGTCCGAAATGGCGAAACAGTGCCGTATGTTGGGCGAATTCTCACCCAGAAGATCTAGGGACCAGGAAGTCACAATGTCACCCGGGCTTGCAGCCTCCACTTCGTTCGACAGCCAAGAAGCTCAATACTAACCTAGATGTCCATCCAACGTTCAACCATCACCTCATTCGGCTCCACCACATTCGGCTCCAACTCATTCGGCTCCACTTCATTCGGCTCCACCACATTCGGTCCCCACCTCGTTCGGCTCCACCTCATTCGGCGTCCTTTATACCACCAAACCACCGGACAAGACCCTTGTCGGTCCAAAGCCCACACCTCGCTACTGCCGAACCACAATCGCCACCGGACCAACCATACTACCGAACCACCACAACACCTACATGCCGAACTACCCAACACCAGTCCAAGCCTCCATATCCACGCAACACCGAATGAGCCTCGCCGAACCACATAGTTGCCAGTCCAGATCGCTTCAGCCCGGGCCCGCCAGCAGTTATATACTTCCAAGACCCCTTCCCCCTACCTCATTCTATAAATAGAGGGGCAGGGGTACAACAATGGCAGACAAGTTTGAGAGCTCAAGCAAGGAAGGAACTTTCAAACTACTTTCATACACTTGTATACAACGCATTGTACTTGTAACCTGAAAGAAAGAAGATAATAACATATAAAGTGGACGTAGGCACATTCTGGCCGAACCACTATAAATCTGTGTGTCTTTTACATTTCAGCCCCTACTTTTCTCATATTTACATACTCATCTAAAATCATTGAAAATTACATATAATCAACTAAATAATACGACTTGGAGGTGTTTGTCCATTTCTTGTGCAAACATTTTTGGTGCTTTCACTGAGAGCTGAACTCAGACTTCATCTTCAGAACTCAAGCTTCATCTTCTCCCACTCAACCTTCTTCCTAACAACATCACTCGTTGCTTAGAAATCATGCCTTCCAAACAGAGAAGGGATGTTAACAAAGGAAAGAACATCGCAACTAGCAGCCTTCCAGATCCAGCAATCACAGATCAGCCCACTTCAACAGCAGTACCAGATGAAAATCAGGAGAATCCAACTGGTCCCGCAACGGAACAGCCAATCACTAGGGCAGATCTGGACAGGGTTGTGGCTGAAGTAACTAACCGCTTCACATCCCAACAAGAAACTTTGGTGGACCAACTCATGTCACGCTTAAGGGATGCTGAAGAGTCCAACCGCAACACGGAATCATGGGGTGAATCCCAATCCGGAGGATCCCGGAGGCAACAAAGGTCTTCACTCTTCGAACAAGCTACCAACAGGAAAAACGATGATAGGGGCCGCGCCCGGACTCAGCCCGAATTTCGACTCGAGGAAGCCCTTGGAACCGAACCTAGCGGGGGAGGCACCAGGCGAGGGTCGGATGTAGCTGAGCCAGTCATGCCACCTAATCATAGAAACCCCGCTGAACGGAGCCGAGCTAGAACCCAGCCCGAAGTTGACCCCATGGATGTGCTCGAAACAGAACCCCACAGGGGAAGATCAAGGCAGGGGGCAACTGTAGCTGGTCCTAGCGTGCATCCAAGCAGCCAAAGACAACCACTGGATAATGCTAGAGGTGATAGACTGTACCATCCCTACAGGGCATCTGGACGAGATAGATCCCGCAGGGAAGAACCGAGCTCATTTTTGTCCGCTCCAAGTTCTGACGAACGAATGGCACGATTATTCAGAGAATGTGTCCAACGGGAGCAAAGGGACCGGGGAATAGGCGCTAGGGTCACCAGTCCCTTTACCCGAAATATCGAAACTGCCATCACTCCCCGGGAATGGAAAATGCCAACCATGGAACCTTACAAAGGAACTTCCGACCCCATCGTACACCTGCAGAGATACACCCAGCATATGCTCATGAGTGGAGCAACAGAAGGAGTATTATGTAAATGCTTTCCGCTATTCCTATCAGATCTAGCTACCTCCTGGTTCTGCCATCTACCCCGAGGATCCATCAGCTCATGGGAGATGTTAAAAGAAAGGTTTATTAGCCAGTTCCGCATCCATGTGGAACAACCCAAGGATGCTTATTCTCTATCCAATGTCAAACAGAAATCCGGAGAGACGCTGCAACAATATCTAACACGGTTCAACGCCGCAGCGGCAGCAGTCCAAGATGCCGATGAAAAACTCACTCTGATGGCCCTCTGTAGTGGTGTACATCCAGACACCAAGTTTGCCAGAAGATTAACTAAGGAAAAACCAGCTACCTTGCCTGATTTCTTCCATGAAGTTGGAAAGTATATGAGACTTGAAGACGCTGCTACGGAGAGGCAGTCAGGGCAACAAGGCAAGATAGTTCAGGACAAGGTTCCCACTGCAGCTAAGGACGCTCGAAGAAATGAATCTAGAGACAATGCTGGGGGCAGAAAGGTTGAGAAGCTCCAATATCGACCAGGGCCAAGATTTGACTCCTACACTCCTTTGAATGAAACAATCGAAAACATCTACCTAGCCACTCAGGGCGAACTCGGATACAAGCGCCCCCCGCACAAGAAAGAATCAGATAACGCACTCAAGTCCGGAAAGTTCTGTCGCTTCCATGAATCCCACGGACATGACACCAATGAATGCCACCATCTTCGGGACTTGATCGAAGAACACATTAGAAGAAGAAGACTGGAACGTTATGTGAAAGGTCAGAACAGGACTCCAACTCCTGCCAACGAGAACTCAAAGCAACCCCTCCCAGAAGTAGGCGGAGGGAATCGCAACAATCACAACACCAGTGGCTCTAGTCAAGAGAAGATAGTGGTCCTTACCATCTCAGGAGGACCACACATCGCCGACAGAAGTTGGGCAGAGATGGAAAGGTACGACAAGTCGCTTAGAAATGCCGAAGGATATGTTAACTCCATTACGGAGGAACGCCACCCGAAACGAAAAGAAAACAATGACATTGTATTCAGTAGGCATGATTTGGAAGGAAGACAGTACCCACATATGGATCCCATGGTCATCTCTGCCTGGTTTGGTCCAGCTAAAGTTTTTCGGATTCTAATAGACACGGGAAGCTCCGTTAATATCCTGTTCAAACATGCTTTCGACAAAATGAAGTTATCAATGAATGATGTATCCCCCTGTGACAAACCACTGCACGGTTTCACTGGAGATGCAAAGATGCCTCTCGGGCAACTTGACCTCTTCGTCGAAATAGGAAGTCATCCCCGCTCCGTTGTGCGAAAACAAACGTTCGTACTAATAGAAAACCACTCGGCTTACAACGCTTTCTTGGGAAGACCAGCCTTGTCTGACTTTCAGATTGTATTAGCCCCCTGGTGCCTGAAAATGAAATTTCCAACAGACAACGGAGTAGGAGAAGTAGAAGGAGATCAAGATGCTGCCCGAGACTGCTACGTAACTGAACTTCGCAATAACCGCAGAAAGAATAAAGGAAAAGATGCAGAGACTACTCTCTGCATGAAAAGCTTGGAGGCATAGCAACTAAAGAAAGCCCCTCCTCTTCGATACACAAGCGATCCCTTCAATGAACTAGACCCCAGGGATAAAGAGGAGGAGGCTACCGCCGAGCCTGCAGAGGCTATGGAATTCGTATCGGTAGATAAGCATGATTCAAGTAGACTATTAAAAATCGGATCTCAGCTGAAAACGGGATTGAAGGATCAACTCATTGACTTCCTCCGCCACAACTTAGATGTATTTGCGTGGACCCATGCCGATATGACAGGAATCTCCCCAGACATAGCATGCCACATGTTGAACATCGATCCCACCAAGGTACCAGTAAAGCAGAAAAAGAGGAGCATGGGGGCAGAGCGATCAGCAGCCCTTGATGAGGAAGTAAAAAATCTACTTGCCAATGGCTTCATACGGGAAGCCATCTACCCAGAATGGATCGCTAACCCGGTGCTAGTAAAAAAGGCCAATGGAAAGTGGCGAACATGTATTGACTTCTCCAATCTGAATGACGCTTGCCCGAAAGACTGCTTCCCACTTCCCCGAATTGACCAACTCGTAGACAGCACAGCTGGGCACGAACTCCTATCTTTTATGGATGCATACTCCGGATATAACCAGATCCCCATGCACGCTCCCGATCAGGACCACACTAGCTTCATCACCGACCGCGGATTATATTGTTACAAAGTCATGCCTTTTGGACTCAAAAATGCTGGAGCTACCTATCAACGCCTCGTCAACAAAATGTTCGCAGGACTGATAGGACGAACTATGGAAGTATATGTGGATGACATGTTGGTAAAGTCCAGGAAAGCCAACGACCATGTAAGCCATCTGGACGATATGTTTCAGGTACTTCGCCGGTATGGAATGAAGCTGAATCCTCTAAAGTGCTCCTTCGGAGTTTCATCGGGAAAATTCTTAGGATTCATCGTCCACGCCAGAGGAATCGAAGCAAACCCTGAACAAGTCCGGGCTTTAAAAGAAATAAGGATACCTTCCACTCGAAAAGAAATGCAGAGCCTAAACGGGAAGGTGGCCGCCCTAAGCAGATTCATTTCCAAGGCAACTGACAAGTGTGTCCCTTTCTTCGAAGCACTCAAGAAAGACAAAGGGAGGTTCGAGTGGACCGACGAATGCTTAAAAGCCTTCCTCAACCTAATCGAACACCTTCAGAGACCACCAGTACTCTCAACTCCAAATGAAGGTGAATTGTTATACCTATACCTCGCTGTATCATCTCATGCTCTAAGCGCAGCCTTGGTAAGAGAAGAAGACCGCTCACAACGCCCGGTTTACTTTGTAAGCAAGAGATTTACGGGGGCAGAAGCCAGATATCCTAAACTTGAGAAGTTAGCATATTTTTTATTGATCGCGTCACGGAAACTGCGACACTACTTCCAGTCTCACTCCATCAGGGTTCTAACCGATCAACCACTAAGACAAGTGCTCCATCGTCCTGACACTTCTGGGCGACTCCTCAAATGGTGCATCGAACTAAGTCAGTATGATATCACCTACCATCCCCGCACCGCTATCAAAGGACAAGCCATGGCTGATTTCATTGCCGAATTCACTACCAACGTAGGCAAGGAACAATCCGAAGTAGCAAAAAACATCAAGTGGAACCTCTTTGTAGACGGAGCATCGAACGAACAAGGCTCGGGGGCAGGTATTGTGATCGTCACCCCCAGGGGAAGAAAGTTGTACTATGCATTAAGATTGGAGTTCACGGCCACTAACAACGATGCTGAATATGAAGCAGTAATAGCGGGATTGGAACTGGCCCTAGAAATTGGGATCAATTCCTTATGTATTCATAGTGATTCTCAGCTTATCGTAAACCAGGTACTAGGAGAATTCCAGACTCGAGGAGAACGGCTCACAGCATACCTAAAGAAAACCAGACTGCTGCTCGATCGATTGGACCATTATCTAATCAAACACATTCCTCGAGAAGAAAACCAAGAGGCAGATGAACTTGCAAAGCAAGCTAGTATGAAGGACAGCACCATTCCCGGAGCACTAGCAATCTCAAGGCAGCTAGCCCCGAGTTTCGAACAAGCGAATCTGATAACTGCAATCGAAGAAGGAACCTGGATGACTCCTATCCGGAAATATTTGCAAGATGGCATACTACCCGACAGGCGTGACGAAGCCAAGAAGATCTTGAGGAAAGTTCCCCACTACACAATACAAGAAGGCATCCTCTACCGGCGTGGCTTCTCTAGCCCCCTATTAAGATGCGTCGCCGGAAGGGAAGCCAAGGAGATATTAACAAACATCCATCAGGGAGGATGCGGAGATCACACTGGAGGACAGACTTTGGCAAGAAAGATACTCCGATATGGATATTACTGGCCCACACTAAACAAAGACGCCCTAGACTTCGTTAAGAAATGCGACAGATGTCAGAAGTTCGCCAAGATCCCTCGACTACCCACAAACGAAATTACTCAAATGACCAGCCCTTGGCCCTTTGCTGTATGGGGAATTGACTTAATTGGCGAACTGCCAACGGGCCGAGGCGGAGCCAAATATACTATAGTGGCAGTCGATTATTTCACCAAATGGGTGGAAGCGGAACCTTTAAATAAAATATCTTCAGCAAAAGTTATCAACTTCTTGATCAAAAACATTCTGTGCAGGTATGGAGTCCCCCTCAAGATCGTATCAGACAACGGACTCCAATTTGACAGCGAAGAATTTGCCGACTGGTGCCAAGAGCATGGAATTCATAAAAGCTTCTCATCAATAGCTTACCCTCAGGCAAACGGACAAGTTGAAGCTGTCAACAAAATTCTCAAAACCCTAATCAAGAAGAAACTTGAAAAGTCAAAAGGCGCTTGGGTGGACGAACTTCCTACGGCACTATGGGCATACCGCACATCTTTCAGAACATCAACGGGACATACTCCTTTCTCTTTGGCATATGGATCGGAGGCAATGCTCCCAGTTGAGACTATTGTGCCTTCCCACCGTAGGATCCACTACAACCCAGAAGAAAACGAAGAACTCCTCCTCATGTCTTTGGATCTGATTGAGGAAAGGAGAAACGATGCAGCACTCAAAGCAGCAGCTCACAAACAAAAAGTGGCAGCACTATACAATTCCAAAGTCAAGCATCGCAGCTTACAAGAAGGAGATCTTGTCCTCAGGCGAATCTTTCCGCGCCCCGGGGCACTGGACCCCATCTGGGACGGACCATATGTAATTCACAAAGATCTCCACAACGGAGCTTACATTTTGTCAACAGTGGACGGAGAGGTGTTCCAGAGGGCATGGAACATCCGACACCTCCGTCGATACTTTTCTTAACTTGTACTGCCCATATGAAGTGAATTAACAAAGAGAATCAGTGGACGTAGGCATTTTCGTGCCGAACCACTTTAAAAAATCTTGTCTCTTTTTAACTTGTTCCTTTATGTCTTGGCTACTTGTTAAGCGTTATCCCTTTCTGTTGAACAAAATTCTATGGCATCTCCACTCAAGACGCACCGCGGCCTCATCTGGACTAGGCCTAACAGGTACGCTACGATTCTATGCACTCGCCAATGAGACTCTTTTGCCCCAGCATCCCTCTGCTGCGGGTTAACTCATTGCGCGCCTGCCCTCAAAGCCAACTGTAATGAGCCGATTATAAGTCATCATAAAGGCCGACTATAGCCGATGGCAGCTCATTACGGCGTTCGGCTCGTCGGTAACTGTGAACCTACTTTAAGCCCCAACATAAGGTGTGGCCAGCCAGGGGTAGTTCACGGCCAACGGCACCCACGCTAGCCGGCCACGGTAAATCGAATAATACCCACGATTACGGACCATAATGGTTCGGGTAGTTACCGTGCGCGATCTCGGCTCCGATGTGTCTTAAGTGCGGCTGTGGTAAAAAAGAAAACTCCCCGCGGAGGCGTAAGATGGGTGACAAATGTCTCCAAGACCCACAGCTAGGGAAAGTGACTACAAAACCCGTTTGCCACGAACTTAAGCACATCGACGGCCTTCCGTGACTGGAAGTTTTACTTTTACTATATTTCCATTTCATTTAAATATTTTTCTCCTATCCTGTATAACAAACTCTAAAGTACAGGAAACCAAATAGGAAGCATTCACTCATGAGGCTCTAAGCCTGCGTGCTGGGTAGCAGGGCGCTCGGCTATACCCGTGAACAGTTACACAAGACACTCAAAGCTACCGCCTGCGAATAAAACATAAAGGGCGGTACTCTCTTCTCTTGTACATAAATGCGTAACTATAACTTATTCATACACTGACATTGCAAAACGTGAAATTATATTTCAAGCAAAAACTTAACATCAAACACAAGTGGAATCACAGGCATATACATAATCATACTTCTCACACAGCACATAAAGATAGCAACAACATTTAAACATGACAAAATCAGCTTATATTATAAGATCACACGAAGTTATTCTTTGCAAATAATTTTATTACAGTTGCATATCAAAGACTAACATGAACAGTGATAAAAAAGAAACAAAAAGATGGCAGATACATCCACACTCCATCACCAACTCCCCCAGCCTACTTAGCCGCAGGATCGGAGCCCCCAGCATGTGGATCTGAAGTCCCACCTGTCCAGATCAGAAGAGGAATTCATTAAACGAACGATCAAGTTATGAAAACACGAAAAGAAAGGGAAAAGAATAACTCACCAGCATCCGCCGCTTGATCCTCATCATCCAACTGCACGCCCGCTTCCTCTGCAGCGAGTAGCCGCATCCCCTCCTTCACCGCCGCTTGCTCCTCCTTTGAGAACTGAGCAGTAACCGCACTCAAGTTGAAAGCCTCTCCGCCTTCCTTACCCGCATTCACCCTGGCCTCCTCTAAAGCCTGGAGATACACCTTGGCCATGACCCGAGGGTAATCGTCCATCCAAGACAAGCCGCCCTCCTTCCAAGTGTGGAAGTACATATCCTGCAACATCTCATCCATCATCCCCTCGTTTTCCTCAAACTCCCTCACCCGGGCCTCGGAAGCTTGCAACTTGGTGATGGCGACGTCCCTCTCTGATTGGTATCTCAAGCAGTCAGCCTGGAGTGACCTCCTCATTTCCTCTTCCTTCAACTTGAGGGACCTCCTCATCTCCTCCATCTCCTCCTTCAACTCGGCCTGAGCCATCTCCGCAGCCTCGAGCCTCCCTGACAACTCCTCTACCCGCTCGAGATCCGCATTTCGAACCTCATCCACCGTTGCGATAGCTATGTTAATCCGTTCCCTGCAAGCGACCTCCATCTTCCGTAATTCCGCCCTACTGGCCTTCTCCATGGTCTCTTTCAGACGCTTGGAGGCTTCCTCATGCTGAGAAATCTGGATGGCTTGGTCGGCGAGTTGCTTGGCCTGATCGGCAACCTTTAACCTCAACCGAATGTTAGCACTCCCGATCTCTTCCCCGGCCTTGACCAACTTAGCATGATGCTCCATTAACTTCTTGGTCTCTGCGGCCACCCGGTCGATATTAGCCTTGGCCTCATCCCCCATGGTGACTACCCGTGTAGTAAGTAAATCAAGATCTAAAGATTCGGCCTCGTCCAGCACTCTTACCATGGGGTTGCGGGGAAGTAGGTGCTCGCCCGTGGTCTCATCGAATGAAATGTCCCGAAAACTTGGGTCTAAATCAGGATGGCCGGCAAAAGGGTCACGAGGCACGGGGCGAGGCACATCGGGACGCCTTATATGAATGACAGTAGAACTCTTGGAAGGAGGAGGAGGGGGGCAGGGCTCCGTGCTCTCCTCCGTAGTATCACGAGGAGGCTGAGTAGGGGGAGGCAGAGTAGGAAGCTGCGAAGCAGAAGAAGACTCAAATAAGGAACGGCTCCGCTTCCTTTTCTGAATGCCCTCTTCGATGACCCCAGGAAGAGGGCGGTACTTGACTACGTCCCCAGTGCGATCAGTAGAAGGTTTCGCGGAAGCTCTCCTCGACTTAAATTGTTCAAGGCGGTGTCGAACATCCGACGTTTTACCCGCCTGGCCTGCCCCTGGAATAAAGAACAAGTGTTACGAACATACAATAATCCGCAATTCAAAAAATGTGCTAAGTTAAAAAGAAAGAAAAGTGAGGAGACACATCTATTATACAAACCCGGCGGAGGAGTGGGATACTGCAATAAGTCCTGGATCTCATTCCAGGACGGAAGTGAACCGTAAAAAATTTCTAAGTCCTTATCGAAAATAGAATCGGCAGAAGACAAAAGTTCACCTTGCATCGCCGGAATCACCCTAGCTGAGGAACCCTTAGAGGATGGGTCAATGCCAGCCACAGCTTTGCCGGTTTCCTTTGCCTTCTCCGTTCCCTTCTCCGTTTCCGACTCTCCCTCCGACTCCCCGAAGGCCCGACGGAGAGCCTCATCCAGTTCGAGGTCTTGTTCAGAGGTTAGAGCAGCAACACCACTACCACCTTGACCGTCGCCATCTCCTCCACCCTCCGACCCTTCTCCAACTTCGCCTCCTTCCTCCTCTTCTACACCTTCCTCCTCCGGGACAATCGGGCAAGTACTTGGAGAAGGGCCATCGGACTTCCTCAGTTTCTTCCCCCCGACCACGGGACGCTCTGCGAAAGGCTCCCTCTTACCGCTCTTTACCTTATCCCCCTCCTTAGCTTTAGCAGCCTTCTCCTCAGCCGTGTCTCTTTGCTTAACCACGGACTGGTGCGGTAAGATCAAATTATACTCCAAGAGGGTTGCGTTCCTGATCAAGAAGGAGGCCGACCTGTCCCGTGCCGGAATAGCCTTTAGTTCAGCAGCCATTCGCACCAAGGAATCATCCTCCACAACTGCAATACCACCTGTCGCTAGCCAGAAATAGAAGCATGTCAGAAAAAACACTACAGTCAAAACATGGAAAATATAAATGAAATCCATCTTACAGCCAGAAGTGAAAAGGCGGAAAGAAACAGCATCGTCCTTGATGAAGAACCACTCTTTCTTGAACATGGTAAACTTGGAATATAAGTCCAGAACTGGTTTGAAGGGTACGGCCGCCTCCAGACTAATATACGGAGACCCCTTCTTATAGCCTCTCAGGTTGTACAAGTATCGGATTTCCCGGTTAGAAGGAGGACGCCCGTACCTCCTCTGGAAGATGACAAAGAGGCTCACCAGGATAGCATATGAGTTAGGCTGAAGCTGGAAGGGAGCCACCTTCAAATATGTGGTGAAGCTTACTATCCAAGCGTTGATAGGGGGGATAGCGCCGCACATGCAATGGTATCTGCTAAAAGCGAAGTAGCCCTCGGGAGGATTATATGGCATCACTCCATCTCCCGGCAGCAGCATAAGAGCCCTATCTATCCCGAAGGAACGGGATATGACGTCAAGTTGCTCCTCCTTTAGGGAGCTAGGAAAGCAATCTGGGGGAGAGACCAAAAGTTCCTGTGGACCATATCCGTCCACTAGAGACCTCGGAATAGGTCGGTGTTGCCCGGATCCTGGTTGGACTGGGGGCAAGGAAGAAGAAGGCTCTCCTGTGCCTCTAGACTTCTTTCTATCCGATCGTGTTTCCGCTTTTCGAGACATTTTCTGCAACACAAGGAAAGCAAGGCATTAGAACAGGGAACATAGAAAAGTAAACAAACTAGTGCGTGCAAGTGTGGGATTTCATTCGCAAACTAAAGTTTTCAAGGTCATCGTGTTCATTCGGTTTCCATCTCATTCGGTCATCAAGTTCATTCGGTCATCATGTTCATTCGGTTTCCATCTCATTCGGTCATCAAGTTCATTCGGTCATCATGTTCATTCGGTTTTCCATCTCATTCGGTCATCATGTTCATTCGGTGGTACTGTATCAGGGGCATTCGGTACGCAAGGCATTCGGCCCCAAGGCCGTAATCTCATTCGGTGAAACGAAGACGTACGTGTGTATTCGGCAATAAGTGTATACCTGGTCCGGTATAAGGTTGGTTCGGCAAAACACTTGGTTCGGCAAAACACTTGGTTCGGCAATAGATTGATTCGGCGCTTGCTGGTTCGGTGAAGAAAAACGAGGGGGATACGGCCTCTATATATAGGCGAACTCACAACCACCGAATCAAACGACTCGCCCAACCGGACCAATAATACCGGATCACCAGAAGCCGAATGTGAATAGCCGGACCAACCAAAAACCGAATGAAATTCTCTCTCTACCGATCAAGACCAGGAACTAGTGGCGTGCAAAGCGCCTCCCTCAGATAAGTACCGAACCCCAGAACTAACTAATAAAATAAGATTAAGATAACGATGAATAAGTCGTAAAATCCTCACCGACGTGGATTAAATCGTTTACACCTGTACGCGACCTCGAATGGTCCATAGGCACGCTCTGAATGGTTGTTAACCCTACCATCGTGGGAATTTACACTTTGACACGCATTCTTAAGCCCATCGGTCATATGGATATTTGATAATTATTATGAAATGGCTAAGCTACTTACACATGTACGGGGTTGCGAACGATCCCTAGGCATGCTCTGAGCTGGCAATAAACCATCTTCACAAACATAAACCGGGCATCGACGATGCCAAGCCCCTTCGGGGCTCACTCTATCGTCCTTAACGGCACAGTTCACTTCAACTCGAATATTTCGATCATGAACGGTCGTTATTCGAAATCACGCTAAAACTGTAAATTTCTTTGCAGGACATTAACGGAATACGAACGTCCGATCACCGGCGTTACAAAGCCAATCTCCCCGCCACAAGAAAAACAAAGCGCGACACATGCAAGCACGTGCCCCACTTTGGGGGGCAAATGTTGGGCGAATTCTCACCCAGAAGATCTAGGGACCAGGAAGTCACAATGTCACCCGGGCTTGCAGCCTCCACTTCGTTCGACAGCCAAGAAGCTCAATACTAACCTAGATGTCCATCCAACGTTCAACCATCACCTCATTCGGCTCCACCACATTCGGCTCCAACTCATTCGGCTTCACTTCATTCGGCTCCACCACATTCGGTCCCCACCTCGTTCGGCTCCACCTCATTCGGCGTCCTTTATACCACCAAACCACCGGACAAGACCCTTGCCGGTCCAAAGCCCACACCTCGCTACTGCCGAACCACAATCGCCACCGGACCAACCATACTACCGAACCACCACAACACCTACATGCCGAACTACCCAACACCGGTCCAAGCCTCCATATCCACGCAACACCGAATGAGCCTCGCCGAACCACATAGTTGCCAGTCCAGATCGCTTCAGCCCGGGCCCGCCAGCAGTTATATACTTCCAAGACCCCTGCCCCCTACCTCATTCTATAAATAGAGGGGCAGGGGTACAACAATGGCAGACAAGTTTGAGAGCTCAAGCAAGGAAGGAACTTTCAAACTACTTTCATACACTTGTATACAACGCATTGTACTTGTAACCTGAAAGAAAGAAGATAATAACATATAAAGTGGACGTAGGCACATTCTGGCCGAACCACTATAAATCTGTGTGTCTTTTACATTTCAGCCCCTACTTTTCTCATATTTACATACTCATCTAAAATCATTGAAAATTACATATAATCAACTAAATAATACGACTTGGAGGTGTTTGTCCATTTTTTGTGCAAACACCGTACGACTTTTGGAAATGCGTGCATGGATTTGAAACGGAACAGTACCATGGTGCACCACTTTCTAGCGATGGTAAATCGAAGGCTAGCCTCGGTAATCTTGTTTTACCGTAAAAATCCACGTGTCGAAAAAACGAAGGGTAAAAAACTAACGAGACCAGATTGAGATTCGGGTTGTCCTTTTTGGGCATTAATTATCCATTGACGGCTGAAAGCTATCAAAGCCGTAGAACTCATCGAGTCCTTCATTTTGACAGGTTGTGGAGCCAGAAGTTATGGCCGTCCGAATAATCGATATCTACAGGGTGCAACATACACGGTGCAAGGTGCAACATCCGTCCCAAATGGCGAAACAGTGCCGTACGAATTTTAAAAATGCATGCATGGATTTGAAACGGAATAGTACCATGGTGCACCACTGTCCAGCGATGGTAAGTCGAAGGCCAGCAACCGTAATCCTGTTTTACCGTAAAAATCCACGTGTCGAAAAAACGAAGGATAAAAAATTGACGAGGCCCGATTGAGATTCTGGTTGTCCTTTTTGGGCATTAATGTTTTCGTTGACGGCTGAAAGCTGTCAAAGCCGTAGAACTCATCGAGGCCTTCGTTTTGACAGGTTATGTCTCCCGTAAGTCTAAACGAGCCAGAAGTTATGGCCGTTTGAATAATCGATATCTACAGGGTGCAACATCCACGGTGCAAGGTGCAACATCCGTCCGAAATGGCGAAATAGTGCCGTACGACTTTTAAAAATGCGTGCATGGATTTGAAACGGAATAGTACCATGGTGCACCACTCTCCGGCGATGGGAAGTCGAAGACGGGCCACGGTAATCCTGTTTTACCGTAAAAATCCACGTGTGGAAAAAACGAAGGGTAAAAAACTTACGAGACCCGATTGAGATTCGGGTTGTCCTTTTTGGGCATTATTCTACCCGTTGACGGCTGAAATCTGTCAAAGCCGTAGAACTCATCGAGGCCTTCGTTTTGACAGGTTATGGCTCCCGTAACTCTAAACGAGCCAGAAGTTATGGCCGTCTGAATAATCGATATCTACAGGGTGCAACATCCACGATGCAAGGTGCAACATCCGTCCGAAATGGCGAAACAGTGTCGTACGACTTTTAGAAATGCATGCATGGATTTGAAACAGAACAGTACCATGGTGCACCACTGTCCAGCGATGGTAAATCGAAGGCCAGCAACCGAAATCCTGTTTTACCGTAAAAATCCACGTGTCGAAAAAACGAAGGGTAAAAAACTTACGAGACCCGATTGAGATTCGGGTTGTCCTTTTTGGGCATTAATCTATCCGTTGAAGGCCGAAGGCCGTCAAAGCCGTAGAACTCATCGAGACCTTCGTTTTGACAGGTTATGGCTCCCGTAACTCTAAACGAGCCAGAAGTTATGGTCGTTTGAATAATCGATATCTACAGGGTGCAACATCCACGGTGCAAGGTGCAACATCCGTCCGAAATGGCGAAACAGTGCCGTACGACTATTAGAAATGCATGCATAGATTTGAAATGGAACAGTACCATGGTGCACCACTGTCCAGCGATGGTAAATCGAAGGCCAGCAACCGTAATCCTGTTTTACCGTAAAAATCCACGTGTCGAAAAAACGAAGGGTAAAAAACTTACGAGGCCCGATTGAGATTCGGGTTGTCCTTTTTGGGCATTAGTCTATCCGTTGACGGCTGAAAGCTCTCAAAGCCGTAGAACTCATCGGGGCCTTCGTTTTGACAGGTTATGGCTCCCGTAACTCTAAACGAGCCAGAAGTTGTGGCTGTCCGAATAATCGATATCTACATGGCGCAACATCCACGGTGCAAGGTGCAACATCCGTCCGAAATGGCGAAACAGTGCCGTACGACTTTTAGAAATGCGTGCATGGATTTGAAATAGAACAGTACCATGGTGCACCGCTCTCCAGCGATGGGAAGTCGAAGACGGGCCACGGTAATCCCGTTTTACGGTAAAAATCCATGTGTCGAAAAAATGAAGGGTAAAAAACTTTCGAGACCCGATTGAGATTCGGGTTTTCCTTTTTGGGCATTAATCTATCCGTTGACGGATGAAAGCTGTCAAAGCCGTAGAACTCATCGAGGCCTTCGTTTTGACAGGTTATGGCTCCCGTAACTCTAAACGAGCCAGTTGTTATGGCCGTCCGAACAATCGATATCTACAGGGTGCAACATCCACGGTTCAAGGTGCAACATCCGTCCGAAATGGCGAAACAGTGCCGTACGACTTTTAGAAATGCGTGCATGGATTTGAAACGGAACAGTACCATGGTGCACCACTCTCCAGTGATGGGAAGTCGAAGACGGGCCACGGTAATCCTGTTTTACCGTAAAAATCCACGTGTCGAAAAAACGAAGGGTAAAAAACTTACGAGACCCGATTGAGATTCGGGTTGTCCTTTTTGGGCATTAATCTATTCGTTGACGGTTGAAATCTATCAAAGCCGTAGAACTCATCGAGGCCTTCATTTTGACAGGTTATGGCTCTCGTAACTCTAAATGAGCCAGAAGTTATGGCCGTCCGAATAATCGATATCTACAGGGTGTAACATCCACGGTGTAAGGTGCAACATCCGTCCGAAATGGCGAAACAGTGGCGTACGACTTTTAGAAATGCGTGCATGGATTTGAAACGGAACACTACCATGGTGCACCACTCTCCAGCGATGGGAAGTCGAAGACGGGCCACGGTAATTCTGTTTTACCGTAAAAATCCACGTGTCGAAAAAACGAAGGGTAAAAAACTTATGAGACCCGATTGAGATTCGGGTTGTCCTTTTTGGGCATTAATCTATCCGTTGACTGCTGAAAGCTGTCAAAGCCGTAGAACTCATCGAGGCCTTCATTTTGACAGGTTATGGCTCCCGTAAATCTAAACCAGCCAGAAGTTACGGCCGTTTGAATAATCGATATCTACAGGGTGCAGCATCCATGGTGCAAGGTGCAACATCCGTCCGAAATGGAGAAACAGTGCCGTACGACTTTTAGAAATGCGTGCATGGATTTGAAATGGAACAGTACCATGGCGCACCACTTTCTAGCTATGGTAAATCGAAGGCCAGCCTCGGTAATCTTGTTTTACCGTAAAAATCCACGTGTCGAAAAAACGAAGGGTAAAAAACTTACGAGACCAGATTGAGATTCGGATTGTCCTTTTTGGGCATTAATTATCCGTTGACGGCTGAAAGCTGTCAAAGCCGTAGACCTCATCGAGTCCTTCATTTTGACAGGTTGTGGCTTCCGTAACTCTAAACGAGCTAGAAGTTATGGCCGTCCGAATAATCGATATCTACAGGGTGCAACATACACGGTGCAAGGTGCAACATCCGTCCGAAATGGCGAAACGGTGCCGTACGAATTTTAGAAATGCATGTGTTTGCGCCAAAATTGGTCACAAACCCCGATGATTTTCAAAGCACCAGTGTTGGAATATAAATCAGCAATATCCAAACACAAATCACAGATCTAAGCAACAAAATAGTAGATACGAACAAGAACACACGATTTATAGTGGTTCGGCTATCTCCGGCCTACGTCCACTTCAAAGGTTTTCCCTTTTATTGATATTCTTTGCTGATTACAATTGATTGCAGCGGATTACAACGGAGTATCACTCTGAAATTCAAGTACAACGGTGGTTGTAGAGTGCAAAGTAGAGCCTTGATGGAGCCTTGATGCTTCAGAGCCTTGATCTTGCCAAAGAGATTCCGGTCCCCTTTCTGAATGACCCAGGGGTCCATTCATAGGCGTAGGAGGCTGATATTTCTCCTCGAAATCAGGTAGACCACTTCCAGCACGTGAGGGGGCCCACACGGCCGAGTTCTGGAGATCCGGGCCCACATTGGGATCGATTCGTCCCTAGGTTCGAATCGATCGAGAAATCGTCCAATCGTGGTGAAATTTGGCGTGGACATTCTTCATCATGTAGGCGAACTACTGTAAAAATTTCATGGGATTTGGATCAGTGGATTGAAAGTTATGATCGGTTCGAAATTGGCGTGTTCGGCTTTCTGTTTGGTTCGAATCGATGTCAATGTCTTGTTCGAATCGATCTGTTTGATTCGAGTACTTCGAATCGATCCCAGGGCGCGCCTTCTTCGAGTCGATCCTAATTTATCACCGAGTTGAATGGGTCGAGTCGAGTTTTGCGCCGTGTTCACTGGATAGCTTCGTGTGCTGGGTTCGAAGTTTGTCTTCGAATCGATGGGGTGGCGTCCACTCGAATCGATCCAACTGCACCACTTCGGAACGTTCGATTCGAAGATATCGTGGGGCAAGGTGACTTGGATGGAGGCGAAGCAAGGTTCAGTCCATGGATTCGAAGGTAGGTCATGGATGGATTCGAAGCAAGGCAATCTGGGGGTCTTCTTGACGGAGTCGAAGCAATGGTTTAGTTCATGGATTCGAAGTAGTAGACGCCTGATCGATTCGAACCTTATGGAGTCGAAGCAGGGGCATTTCTCATGGATTCGAAGTATGGCAACTCCATGGATATGAACTCTATAACCTGGAGGGATTCGAAGAGAGGTCATCGTGATGGAGTCGAGGCCGATGGAGTCGAAGTAGGATGGAGTCGAAGGAAGACGTTAGCTGATGGATTCGAACATCACCTCTTCGTATGGATTCGAACATGATGGGTTCGAAACAGATGGTTTCGAACATTATGGGTTCGAATATGATGGGTTCGAACATGATGGGTTCGAACTGAGAAATGTCCATCCCCTTTAACTTGAATCCATCATAACTCGAGAAAACGACCTCGGATTGACTTGAAATTTGAAATGCAGACTCCTATGATCTTTCTTGTCGTGTCCTATCAACTGTGGCCCGTTCCGGAATCGGACAAAATTCATTGATATCCATGGTTATCCTGCAATGCGTGGTCGATATTCATGAATAGTGATCATTGACTTTTAGTAAATTTTGGGTATCTCAACTTTGCCAAAAGTTGGGATAACATTTTGCCCCCCAAAACATGCCTTTTTTGTAAAAGGTATGTTTTGAACGGTCTTAAATCAAGTGTAATAAATTCATGTTTCATTCATAGCTGTGGCATTATCAATCAAGTTTATGGCTGTTCGAAACTAAATCAGTATTTGTTCTTTCCGTAGAAGTTGAGAATGAAGTTTCATAGTCTCTCTGGACTTTTATTGGCTGCTCTGAACCCTTACTAAGTCCATTCTAGACTTAGTGATTGAATAGAAAGATCCTATTGCTTTCTGGCGTTGCCTTCTATCCCTTGCACTCTGGTCCCAGTTAGGACGTATAGCAATGTCATGGTCGTTCGGGACCGATCATAGTCTCTCCGGGCTCTTGCTGGATCCCATCCTGTCACTCTCCGGTGAAGGGGAAACAGCGCTTAAGTGAGTTGATCCTGTCGCTCTACGGCGAAGCAACTCACTTCTTGCACTCCGGTTCAGTGTGTCTGAACATTAAGCGATATCATGGTCGTTCAGGACCGATCATAGCCTCTCCGGGCTCTTGCTGGATCCCATCCTGTCACTCTCCGGTGAAGGGGAAACAGCGCTTAAGTGAGTCGATCCTGTCGCTCTCCGGCGAAGCAACTCACTTCTTGCACTCCGGACCCCACCTCTCCGGGTACGGTCATAAAGCGATCATGTTTATATTGAAATTTAATGTTCATCCTTTGACTCTCCGGTCAAAAGGTTTATTGCAAGAGATTCTAATTCACTTATTAAAATTCGAGTTCTAGATGTTCAATCTCAAACATTAGAAAAAAGCTAAACATTGCCTCTCCGGGCATATCGGTTTATCTCCATCTCAGAGCATGCCTAGGGATCTCTCCGGTTCCCGTACATGTGTAAGTGGAGTAACCGTTTATTCTGAAAATAAATCTAAATAAAATTATTTGACCGAAGTCCAAATCCCGGACTTGGCCCTTGCCATCTTCAATCAGTTGATGACGAGTCGTGATCCCGATCCAGGATCGTTCCTGTTAGGTGGAGGCGGTAGTTGTTCAAGCCTTGTCGTTGCTGTCCGTTCTCTGACAAATTGCGGCAATCTACCACTCCTGGCATGTTCTTCCACCTCATCCTTTAGGTGACGGCATTCGTCTGTAGTGTGCCCATCCAGCTCATGGAATAGGCAATATTTTCCAGTCCTGCGCTCCCACTCAGTAGGATCCCTTATAGGTGGCTTTCGATAGGGGAGTTGCCCCCTAGTTTCAGTGTAGATTCTTTCTAGGCCTGCAGTCAGATCGGTGTACTGCCTGAATCTTGGTTCTCGGAATTTCTTCCGTTTATCAGGACCATCGTGTCTATCATCCTGTTTCCTCTTTCCCTTGTCCGCTCCGGACTGTTCTCTGGAGGTTCCTACGCTTTGTGTGGTATTTATTTCACGACTCTCGGCTCGTGATTCTTCTAACCGAATGAACTTTTCAGCTTTATGAAAGAACTCTCCAAGATCTTGCGGTGGATCTTTAGTTAGAGAATCCTTAAATTTGGTGCCTTCCGCGACTCCTGCCACCGCTGCCATTAAAATCATTGATGGATCCGGGCGATCTACAGAAGTCACTGTCACATTGAATCTTAACAGAAAATCTTTTATGGACTCTCCGGTCCTCTGCTTGATTGATGCTAAGGTCATCACACTCTTGGGTCGCGTCACGTGGACCCTAAACTGTCTCATGAAGCAATCTACAAGCTCGCTCCATGTTCCGATTGATCCAGTCTCTAGTTGTCTGAACCATAATGAAGCTAAATCTGTCAAATATAGAGGGAAGCATCGTGCCATCACTTCCTCGGATGCCCCCAGCACTTCCATGTGCCTAATATATCTTGTAATATGCATGGTCGGGTCTGATCTCCCATCATATGGTTTTAGCGCTGGTAGTTTGAACTTTGGAGGGTTCCTTGCGTTTCGGATGTTTAGGGTGAATGGACTCCGACTATCTTCCTCTAGGCCTCCGCTAGGCAATCCTCCTCTCATGATTCGTCGCATTAGGCCTATCATCCTCTCGTCTCCGTCTAGAGGTTGGCCCCTAGTCAAGTTCCTATCCTGCCCCCCGAGCCTTGAAGGGAATTCTGGTACATATTCTTCTGGTGGCTCGTTAGCGTAAGCATTGGCTCCCGCTTGTTGAGCTCCGTCCGTTGGTCTTCCAGTATCGGACCCTGAGGGTCTGCCCCCAAGGCCTTGCTGACCACCTTCAATTCCCGTATTCTGGCCTTGCGCCTGTCCTTCGTTAGCTTCTGCAATCCTGATTCCTTGTCCCGCACTCGTAGCTGTTGTAGTTGGTCCAAGGTTTTGCACGTTTGCTGTCCTCATTTGCTTGAGGAAATTTTGCAACATCTCCTGTTGGGTTTTCATTATGCTCTCGCGTAGTGAATTAGCCATAGCTTCCATCTCGTCTCTGGTGATATAGACGGGAGCTTGTCCTTCTCCTGATCCTGAGGATGCTTCTTGGCTTCCTCCTTGCTGGCTCCTATCAACTCTTTGTCTTGTTTGTCGAGTCATTGTTTTTGAATAGGAAGTCTTCAAACTCTTAAATCTGAACTCTGAATCTGATGTAGCGGGTGCTAGTCCTTCTCGGCGAAAGCACCAAAGTGTTTGCGCCAAAATTGGTCACAAACCCCGATGATTGTGAAAGCACCAGTGTTGGAATATAAATCAGCAATATCCAAACACAAATCACAGATCTAAGCAACAAAATAGTAGATACGAACAAGAACACACGATTTATAGTGGTTCGGCTATCTCCGGCCTACGTCCACTTCAAAGGTTTTCCCTTTTATTGATATTCTTTGCTGATTACAATTGATTGCAGCGGATTACAACGGATTATCACTCTGAAATTCAAGTACAACGGTGGTTGTAGAGTGCAAAGTAGAGCCTTGATGGAGCCTTGATGCTTCAGAGCCTTTATCTTGCCAAAGAGATTCCGGTCCCCTTTCTGAATGACCCGGGAGTCTATTTATAGGCGTAGGAGGCTGATATTTCTCCTCGAAATCAGGTAGACCACTTCCAGCACGTGAGGGGGCCCACACGGCCGAGTTATGGAGATCCGGGCCCACATTGGGATCGATTCGTCCCTAGGTTCGAATCGATCGAGAAATCGTCCAATCGTGGTGAAATTTGGCGTGGACATTCTTCATCATGTAGGCGAACTACTGTAAAAATTTCATGGGATTTGGATCAGTGGATTGAAAGTTATGATCAGTTCGAAATTGGCGTGTTCGGCTTTCTGTTTGGTTCGAATCGATGTCAATGTCTTGTTCGAATCGATCTGTTTGATTCGAGTACTTCGAATCGATCCCAGGGCGCGCCTTCTTCGAGTCGATCCTAATTTATCACCGAGTTGAATGGGTCGAGTCGAGTTTTGCGCCGTGTTCACTGGATAGCTTCGTGTGCTGGGTTCGAAGTTTGTCTTCAAATCGATGGGGTGGCGTTCACTCGAATCGATCCAACTGCACCACTTCGGAACGTTCGATTCGAAGATAGCGTGGGGCAAGGTGACTTGGATGGAGGCGAAGCAAGGTTCAGTCCATGGATTCGAAGGTAGGTCATGGATGGATTCGAAGCAAGGCAATCTGGGGGTCTTCTTGACGGAGTCGAAGCAATGGTTTAGTTCATGGATTCGAAGTAGTAGACGCCTGATCGATTCGAACCTTATGGAGTCGAAGCAGGGGCATTTCTCATGGATTCGAAGTATGGCAACTCCATGGATATGAACTCTATAACCTGGAGGGATTCGAAGAGAGGTCATCGTGATGGAGTCGAGGCCGATGGAGTCGAAGTAGGATGGAGTCGAAGGAAGACGTTAGCTGATGGATTCGAACATCACCTCTTCGTATGGATTCGAACATGATGGGTTCGAAACAGATGGTTTCGAACATTATGGGTTCGAATATGATGGGTTCGAACATGATGGGTTCGAACTGAGAAATGTCCATCCCCTTTAACTTGAATCCATCATAACTCGAGAAAACGACCTCGGATTGACTTGAAATTTGAAATGCAGACTCCTATGATCTTTCTTGTCGTGTCCTATCAACTGTGGCCCGTTCCGGAATCGGACAGAATTCATTGATATCCATGGTTATCCTGCAATGCGTGGTCGATATTCATGAATAGTGATCATTGACTTTTAGTAAATTTTGGGTATCTCAACTTTGCCAAAAGTTGGGATAACAGCATGCATGGATTTGAAACGGAACAGTACCATGGTGCACCGCTCTCCAGCGATGGGAAGTCGAAGACGGGCCACGGTAATCCCGTTTTACGGTAAAAATCCATGTGTCGAAAAAACGAAGGATAAAAAATTTACGAGGCCCGATTGAGATTCGGGTTGTCCTTTTTGGGCATTAATGTTTCCGTTGACGGCTGAAAGCTGGCAAAGCCGTAGAACTCATCGAGGCCTTCGTTTTGACAGGTTATGTCTCCCGTAACTCTAAACGAGCCAGAAGTTATGGCCGTTTGAATAATCGATATCTACAGGGTGCAACATCCACGGTGCAAGGTGCAACATCCGTCCGAAATGGCGAAGCAGTGCCGTACGACTTTTAGAAATGCGTGCACGGATTTGAAACGGAACAATACCATGGTGCACCGCTCTCCGGCGATGGGAAGTCGAAGACGGGCCACGGTAATCCTGTTTTACCGTAAAAATCCACGTGTCGAAAAAACGAAGGGTAAAAAACTTACGAGACCCGATTGAGATTCGGGTTGTCCTTTTTGGGCATTATTCTACCCGTTGACGGCTGAAATCTGTCAGAGCCGTAGAACTCATCGAGGCCTTCGTTTTGACAGGTTATGGCTCCCGTAACTCTAAAAGAGCCAGAAGTTATGGCCGTCCGAATAATCGATATCTACAGGGTGCAACATCCATGGTGCAAGGTGCAACATCCGTCCGAAATGGCGAAACAGTGTCGTACGACTTTTAGAAATGCATGCATGGATTTGAAACGGAACAGTACCATGGTGCACCACTGTCCAGCGATGGTAAATCGAAGGCCAGCAACCGGAATCCTGTTTTACCGTAAAAATCCACGTGTCGAAAAAACGAAGGGTAAAAAACTTACGAGACCCGATTGAGATTCGGGTTGTCCTTTTTGGGCATTAATCTATCCGTTGACGGCCGAAAGCCGTCAAAGCCGTAGAACTCATCGAGGCCTTCGTTTTGACAGGTTATGGCTCCCGTAATTCTAAACGAGCCAGAAGTTATGGCCGTTTGAATAATCGATATCTACAGGGTGCAACATCCACGGTGCAAGGTGCAACATCCGTCCGAAATGGCGAAACAGTGCCGTACGACTTTTAGAAATGCATGCATGGATTTGAAACGGAACAGTACCATGGTGCACCACTGTCCAGCGATGGTAAATCGAAGGCCAGCAACCGTAATCCTGATTTACCGTAAAAATCCACGTGTCGAAAAAAACGAAGGGTAAAAAACTTACGAGGCCCGATTGAGATTCGGGTTGTCCTTTTTGGGCATTAGTCTATCCGTTGACGGCTGAAAGCGGTCAAAGCCATAGAACTCATCGAGGCCTTCGTTTTGACAGGTTATGGCTCCCGTAACTCTGAACGAGCTAGAAGTCTTGGCCGTTTGAATAATCGATATCTACAGGGTGCAACATCCACGGTGCAAGGTGCAACATCTGTCCGAAATGGCGAAACAGTGCCGTACGACTTTTAGAAATGCGTGCATGGATTTAAAACGGAACAGTACCATAGTGCACCACTCTCCAGCGATGGTAAATCGAAGGCCAGCATCGGTAATCCTGCTTTACCGTAAAAATCCACGTGTTGAAAAAACGAAGGGTAAAAAACTTACAAAACCCGATTGAGATTCGGGTTGTCCTTTTTGGGCATTAGTCTATCCGTTGACGGCTGAAAGCTGTCATAGCCGTAGAACTCATCGAGGCCTTCGATTTGACAGGTTGTGGCTCCCGTAACTCTAAACGAGCCAGAAGTTATGGCCGTCCGAATAATCGATATCTACAGGGTGCAACATCCACGGTGCAAGGTGCAACATCCGTCCGAAATGGCGAAACAGTGCCATACGACTTTTAGAAATGCGTGCATGGATTTGAAATGGAATATTACCATGGTGCACCACTCTCCAGCGATGGGAAGTCGAAGACGGGCCACGTAATCCGTTTTTACCGTAAAAATCCACGTGTCGAAAAAACGAAGGGTAAAAAACTTACGAGACCCGATTGAGATTCGGGTTGTCCTTTTTGGGCATTAATCTATCCGTTGATGGCTGAAAGCTGTCAAAGCCATAGAACTCATCAAGTCCTTCATTATGACAGGTTATGGCTCCCGTAACACTAAACGAGCCAGAAGTTATGGCCATTTGAATAATCGATATCTACAGGGTGCAACATCCACGGTGCAAGGTGCAACATCCGTACGAAATGGCGAAACATTGCCGTACGACTTTTAGAAATGCGTGCATGGATTTGAAACGGAACAGTACCATGGTGCACCACTCTCCAGCGATGGGAAGTCGAAGGCCAGCCTCGGTAATCCCGTTTTACCGTAAAAATCCACGTGTCGATAAAACGAAGGGTAAAAAACTTACGAGACCCGATTGAGATTCGGGTTGTCCTTTTTGGGCATTAATCTATGCGTTGACGGCTGAAAACTGTCAAAGCCGTAGAACTCATTGAGGCCTTCGTTTTGACAGGTTCTGGCTCCCGTAACTCCAAACGACCCAGAAGTTATGGCCGTCCGAATAATCAATATCTACAGGGTGCAACATCCGTCCGAAATGGCGAAAAAGTGCCGTACGACTTTTAGAAATGCGTGCATGGATTTGAAACGGAACAGTACCATGGTGCACCACTGTCCAGCGATGGTAAATCGAAGGCCAGCCACCGTAATCCTGTTTTACGTAAAAATCCACGTGTCGAAAAAACGAAGGGTAAAAAACTTACGAGACCCGATTGAGATTCGGGTTGTCCTTTTTGGGAATTAATCTATCCGTTGACGGCTGAAAGCTGTCAAAGCCGTAAAACTCATCGAGGCCTTCGTTTTGACAGGTTATGGCTCCCGTAACTCTAAACGAGCCAGAAGTTATGGCCGTCCGAATAATCGATATCTACAGGATGCAACATCCATGGTGCAAGGTGCAACATCCGTCCGAAATGGTAAAACAGTGCCATACGACTTTTAGAAATGCGTGCATGGATTTGAAACGGAACAGTACAATGGTGCACCACTCTCCAGCGATGGTAAATCGAAGGCCAACCACGGTAATCCTGTTTTACCGTAAAAATCCACGTGTCGAAAAAACGAAGGGTAAAAAACTTACGAGACCCGATTGAGATTAGGGTTGTCCTTTTTGGGCATTAATCTATCTTTTGACGGCTGAAAGCCGTCAAAGCCATAGAACTCATCGAGGCCTTCGTTTTGACAGGTTATGGCTCCCGTAACTCTAAACGAGCCAGAAGTTATGGCCGCCCGAATAATCGATATCTACAGGGTGCAACATCCACGGCGCAAGGTGCAACATCCGTCCGAAATGGCGAAACAGTGTCGTACGACTTTTAGAAATGCGTGCATGGATTTGAAATGGAACAGTACCATGGTGCACCACTGTCCAGCGATGGTAAATCGAAGGCCAGCCACCGTAATCCTGTTTTACCGTAAAAATCCACGTTTCGAAAAAACGAAGGGTAAAAAACTTACGAGAGCCAATTGAGATTCGGGTTGTCCTTTTTGGGCATTAATCTGTCCGTTGACGGCTGAAAGCTGTCAAAGCCGTAGAACTCATCGAGGCCTTCGTTTTGACAGGTTATGGCTCCCGTAACTCTAAACGAGCCAGAAGTTGTGGCTGTCCGAATAATCGATATCTACATGGTGCAACATCCACGGTGCAAGGTGCAACATCCGTCCGAAATGGCGAAACAGTGCCGTACAACTTTTAGAAATGCGTGCATGGATTTGAAACGGAACAGTACCATGGTGCACCGCTCTCCAGCGATGGGAAGTCGAAGACGGGCCACGGTAATCCCGTTTTACGGTAAAAATCCATGTGTCGAAAAAATGAAGGGTAAAAAACTTACGAGACCCGATTGAGATTTGGGTTGTCCTTTTTGGGCATTAGTCTATCCGTTGACGGCTGAAAGCTTTCATAGCCGTAGAACTCATCGCGGCCTTCGATTTGACAGGTTGTGGCTCCCGTAACTCTAAACGAGCCAGAAGTTATGGCCGTCCGAATAATCGATATCTACAGGGTGCAACATCCACGGTGCAAGGTGCAACATCCGTCCGAAATGGCGAAACAGTGCCATACGACTTTTAGAAATGCGTGCATGGATTTGAAACGGAATAGTACCACGGTAATCCTGTTTTACCGTAAAAATCCACGTGTCGAAAAAACGAAGGGTAAAAAACTTACGAGACCCGATTGAGATTCGGGTGGTCCTTTTTGGGCATTAATCTATCCGTTGATGGCTGAAAGCTGTCAAAGCCGTAGAACTCATCGAGTCCTTCATTCTGACAGGTTATGGCTCCCGTAACACTAAACGAGCCAGAAGTTATGGCCGTTTGAATAATCGATATCTATAGGGTGCAACATCCACGGTGCAAGGTGCAACATCCGTCCGAAATGGCAAACCAGTGTCGTACGACTTTTAGAGATGCGTGCATGGATTTGAAACGGAACAGTACCATGGTGCACCACTCTCTAGCGATGGAAAGTCGAAGGCCAGCCTCGGTAATCCCGTTTTACCGTAAAAATCCACGTGTCGAAAAAACGAAGGGTAAAAAACTTACGACACCCGATTGAGATTCGGGTTGTCCTTTTTTGGGCATTAGTCTATCCGTTGACGGCTGAAAGCTGTCAAAGCAGTAGAACTCATTGAGGCCTTCGTTTTGACAGGTTCTGGCTCCCGTAACTCCAAACGACCCAGAAGTTATGGCCGTCCGAATAACCAATATCTACAGGGTGCAACATCCGTCCGAAATGGCGAAACAGTGCCGTACAACTTTTAGAAATGCGTGCATGGATTTGAAACGGAACAGTACCATGGTGCACCACTGTCCAGCGATGGTAAATCGAAGGCCAGCCACCGTAATCCTGTTTTACGTAAAAATCCATGTGTCGAAAAAACGAAGGGTAAAAAACTTACGAGACCTGATAGAGATTCGGGTTGTCCTTTTTGGGCATTAATCTATCCGTTGACGGATGAAATCTGTCAAAGCCGTAGAACTCATCGAGGCCTTCGTTTTGACTGGTTACGGCTCCCGTAACTCTAAACGAGCCAGAAGTTATGGCCGTTTGAATAATCGATATCTACAGGGTGCAACATCCACGGCGCAAGGTGCAACATCCGTCCGAAATGGCGAAACAGTGTCGTACGACTTTTAGAAATGCGTGCATGGATTTGAAACGGAACAGTACCATGGTGCATCACTGTCCAGCGATGGTAAATCGAAGGCCAGCCACCGTAATCCTGTTTTACCGTAAAAATCCACGTTTCTAAAAAAAGAAGGGTAAAAAACTTACGAGAGCCGATTGAGATCCGGGTTGTCCTTTTTGGGCATTAATCTGTCCGTTGATGGCTAAGAGCTGTCAAAGCCGTAGAACTCATCGAGGCCTTCGTTTTGACAGGTTATGGCTCCCGTAACTCTAAACGAGCCAGAAGTTGTGGCTGTCCGAATAATCGATATCTACATGGTGCAACATCCACGGTGCAAGGTGCAACATCCGTCCGAAATGGCGAAACAGTGCCGTACGACTTTTAGAAATGCGTGCATGGATTTGAAACAGAACAGTACCATGGTGCACCGCTCTCCAGCGATGGGAAGTCGGAGACGGGCCACGGTAATCCCGTTTTACGGTAAAAATCCATGTGTCGAAAAAACGAAGGGTAAAGAACTTACGAGACCTGATTGAGATTCGGGTTGTCCTTTTTGGGCATTAGTCTATCCGTTGACAGCTGAAAGCTGTCATAGCCGTAGAACTCATCGCGGCCTTCGATTTGACAGGTTGTAGCTCCCGTAACTCTAAACGAGCCAGAAGTTATGGCCGTCCGAATAATCGATATCTACAGGGTGCAACATCCACGGTGCAAGGTGCAACATCCGTCCGAAATGGCGAAACAGTGCCATACGACTTTTAGAAATGCGTGCATGGATTTGAAACGGAACAGTACCATGGTGCACCACTCTCCAGCGATGGGAAGTCGAAGACGGGCCACGGTAATCCTGTTTTACCGTAAAAATCCACGTGTCGAAAAAACGAAGGGTAAAAAACATACGAGACCCGATTGAGATTCGGGTTGTCCTTTTTGGGCATTAATCTATCCATTGACGGCTGAAAGCTGTCAAAGCCGTAGAACTCATCGAGTCCTTCATTTCGACAGGTTATGGCTCCCGTAACACTAAACGAGCCAGAAGTTATGGCCGTTTGAATAATCGATATCTACAGGGTGCAACATCCACGGTGCAAGGTGCAACATCCGTCCGAAATGGCGAAACAGTGCCGTACGGCTTTTAGAAATGCGTGCATGGATTTGAAACGGAACAGTACCATGGTGCACCACTCTCTGGCGATGGGAAGTCGTAGGCCAGCCACGGTAATCCTGTTTTACCATTGTACCACGGTAATAGCGAAAAAACGAACGGTAAAAAACTTACGAGACCCGATTGAGATTCAGGTTGTCCTTTTTGGGCATTAATCTATCCGTTGACGGCTGAAAGCTGTCAAAGCAGTAGAACTCATCGAGGCCTTCGTTTTGACAGGTTCTGGCTCCCGTAACTCCAAATGACCCAGAAGTTATGGCCGTCCGAATAACCAATATCTACAGGGTGCAACATCCATGGTGCAAGGTGCAACATCCGTCTGAAATAGCGAAACAGTGCCATACGACTTTTAGAAATGCGTGCATGGATTTGAAACGGAACAGTACAACGGTGCACCACTCTCCAGCGATGGAAAATCGAAGGCCAACCACGGTAATCCTGTTTTACCGTAAAAATCCACGTGTCGAAAAAATGAAGGGTAAAAAACTTACGAGACCCGATTGGGATTCGGGTTGTACTTTTTGGGCATTAATCTATCCTTTGACGGCTGAAAGCCGTCAAAGCCATAGAACTCATCGTGGCCTTCGTTTTGACAGGTTATGGCTCCCGTAACTCTAAACGAGCCAGAAGTTATGGCCGTCCGAATAATCGATATCTACAGGGTGCAACATCCACGGCGCAAGGTGCAACATCCGTCCGTAATGGCGAAACAGTGTCGTACGACTTTTAGAAATGCGTGCATGGATTTGAAACAGAACAGTACCATGGTGCACCACTTTCCAGCGATGGTAAATCGAAGGCCAGCCACCGTAATCCTGGTTTACCGTAAAAATCCACGTGTCGAAAAAACGAAGGGTAAAAAACTTACGAGACCCGATTGAGATTCGGGTTGTCCTTTTTGGGCATTAATCTGTCCGTTGATGGTTGAAAGCTGTCAAAGCCGTAGAATTCATCGAGGCCTTCGTTTTGATAGGTTATGGCTCCCGTAACTCTAAACGAGCCAGAAGTTGTGGCTGTCCGAATAATCGATATCTACATGGTGCAACATCCACGGTGCAAGGTGCAACATCCGTCCGAAATGGCGAAACAGTGCCTTACGACTTTTAGAAATGCGTGCATGGATTTGAAACGGAACAGTACCATGGTGCACCGCTCTCCAGCGATGGGAAGTCGAAGACGGGCCACGGTAATCCCGTTTTATGGTAAAAATCCATGTATCGAAAAAACGAAGGGTAAAAAGTTACGAGACCCAATTGAGATTCGGGTTGTCCTTTTTGGGCATTAATCTATCCGTTGACGGACGAAAGCTGTCAAAGCCGTAGAACTCATCGAGGCCTTTGTTTTGACAGGTTATGGCTCCCGTAACTCTAAACGTGCCAGATGTTATGGCCGTCCGACCAATCGATATCTACAGGGTGCAACATCCACGGTGCAAGGTGCAACATCCGTCCGAAATGGCGAAACAGTGCCGTACGACTTTTAGAAATGCGTGCATGGATTTGAAACGGAACAGTATCATGGTGCACCACTCTCCAGCGATGTGAAGTCGAAGACGGGCCACGGTAATCCTGTTTTACCGTAAAAATCCACGTGTCGAAAAAACGAACGGTAAAAAACTTACGAGACCCGATTGAGATTCGGGTTGTCCTTTTTGGGCATTAATCTATCCGTTGACGGTTGAAATCTGTCAAAGCCGTAGAACTCATCGAGGCCTTCGTTTTGACTGGTTACGGCTCCCGTAACTCTAAACGAGCCAGAAGTTATGGCCGTTTGAATAATCGATATCTACAGGGTGCAACATCCACGGCGCAAGGTGCAACATCCGTCCGAAATGGCGAAACAGTGTCGTACGACTTTTAGAAATGCGTGCATGGATTTGAAACGGAACAGTACCATGGTGCACCACTGTCCGGCGATGGTAAATCGAAGGCCAGCCACCGTAATCCTGTTTTACCGTAAAAATCCACGTTTCTAAAAAAAGAAGGGTAAAAAACTTACGAGAGCCGATTGAGATTCGGGTTGTCCTTTTTGGGCATTAATCTGTCCGTTGATGGCTAAGAGCTGTCAAAGCCGTAGAACTCATCGAGGCCTTCGTTTTGACAGGTTATGGCTCCCGTAACTCTAAACGAGCCAGAAGTTGTGGCTGTCCGAATAATCGATATCTACATGGTGCAACATCCACGGTGCAAGGTGCAACATCCGTCCGAAATGGCGAAACAGTGCCGTACGACTTTTCGAAATGCGTGCATGGATTTGAAACGGAACAGTACCATGGTGCACCGCTCTCCAGCGATGGGAAGTCGGAGACGGGCCACGGTAATCCCGTTTTACGGTAAAAATCCATGTGTCGAAAAAACGAAGGGTAAAGAACTTACGAGACCCGATTGAGATTCGGGTTGTCCTTTTTGGGCATTAGTCTATCCGTTGACAGCTGAAAGCTGTCATAGCCGTAGAACTCATCGCGGCCTTCGATTTGACAGGTTGTAGCTCCCGTAACTCTAAACGAGCCAGAAGTTATGGCCGTCCGAATAATCGATATCTACAGGGTGCAACATCCACGGTGCAAGGTGCAACATCCGTCCGAAATGGCGAAACAGTGCCATACGACTTTTAGAAATGCGTGCATGGATTTGAAACGGAACAGTACCATGGTGCACCACTCTCCAGCGATGGGAAGTCGAAGACGGGCCACGGTAATCCTGTTTTACCGTAAAAATCCACGTGTCGAAAAAACGAAGGGTAAAAAAACTTACGAGACCCGATTGAGATTCAGGTTGTCCTTTTTGGGCATTAATCTATCCGTTGACGGCTGAAAGCTGTCAAAGCAGTAGAACTCATCCAGGCCTTCGTTTTGACAGGTTCTGGCTCCCGTAACTCCAAATGACCCAGAAGTTATGGCCGTCCGAATAACCAATATCTACAGGGTGCAACATCCATGGTGCAAGGTGCAACATCCGTCTGAAATAGCGAAACAGTGCCATACGACTTTTAGAAATGCGTGCATGGATTTGAAACGGAACAGTACAATGGTGCACCACTCTCCAGCGATGGAAAATCGAAGGCCAACCATGGTAATCCTGTTTTACCGTAAAAATCCACGTGTCGAAAAAACAAAGGGTAAAAAACTTACGAGACCCGATTGGGATTCGGATTGTACTTTTTGGGCATTAATCTATCCTTTGACGGCTGAAAGCCATCAAAGCCATAGAACTCATCGTGGCCTTCGTTTTGACAGGTTATGGCTCCCGTAACTCTAAACGAGCCAGAAGTTATGGCCGTCCGAATAATCGATATCTACAGGGTGCAACATCCACGGCGCAAGGTGCAACATCCGTCCGAAATGGCGAAACAGTGCCGTACGACTTTTAGAAATGCGTGCATGGATTTGAAACAGAACAGTACCATGGTGCACCACTTTCCAGCGATGCTAAATCGAACTCCAGCCACCGTAATCCTGGTTTACCGTAAAAATCCACGTGTCGAAAAAACGAAGGGTAAAAAACTTACGAGACCCGATTGAGATTCGGGTTGCCCTTTTTGGGCATTAATCTATCCGTTGACGGCTGAAAGCTGTCAAAGCCGTAGAACTCATCGAGGCCTTCGTTTTGACAGGTTATGGCTCCCGTAACTCTAAACGAGCCAGAAGTTATGGCCGTCCGAATAATCGATATCTACAGGGTGCAACATCCACGGCGCAAGGTGCAACATTCGTCCGAAATGGCGAAACGGTGCCGTACGACTTTTAGAAATGCGTGCATGTATTTGAAACGGAACAGTACCATGGTGCACCACTGTCCAGCGATGGTAAATCGAAGGCCAGCCACCGTAATCCTGTTTTACATAAAAATCCACGTGTCGTAAAAACGAAGGGTAAAAAACTTACGAGGCCCGATTGAGATTCGGGTTGTCCTTTTTGGGCAATAATCTATCCGTTGACGGCTGAAAGCTGTCAAAGCCGTAGAACTCATCGAGGCCTTCGTTTTGACAGGTTATGCCTCCCGTAACTCTAAACGAGCCAGAAGTTTTGGCCGTCCGAATAATCGATATCTACAGGGTGCTACATCCACGGTGCAAGGTGCAACATCCGTCCGAAATGGCGAAACAGTGTCGTACGACTTTTAGAAATGCGTGCATGGATTTGAAATGGAACACTACCATGGTGCACCACTTTCCAGCGATGGGAAGTCGAAGACGGGCCACGGTAATCCTGTTTTACCGTAAAAATCCACGTGTCGAAAAAACGAAGGGTAAAAAACTTACGAGACCCGATTGAGATTCGGGTTGTCCTTTTTGGGCATTAATCTATCCGTTGACGGATGAAAGCTGTCAAAGCCGTAGAACTCATCGAGGCCTTCATTTTGACAGGTTATGGCTCCCGTAACTCTAAACCAGCCAGAAGTTATGGCCGTTTGAATAATCGATATCTACAGGGTGCAACATCCACGGTGCAAGGTGCAACATCCGTCCGAAATGGCGAAACAGTACCGTACGACATTTAGAAATGCGTGCATGGATTTGAAACGGAACAGTACCATGGTGCACCACTCTCCAGCGATGGTAAATTGAAGGCTAGCCTCGGTAATCCTGTTTTACCGTAAAAATCCACGTGTCGGAAAAACGAAGGGTAAAAAACTTACGAGACTCGATTGAGATTCGGGTTGTCCTTTTTGGGCATTAATCTATCCGTTGACGGCTCAAAGCTGTCAAAGCCGTAGAACTCATCGAGGCCTTCGTTTTGACAGGTTGTGGCTCCCGTAACTCTAAACGAGCCAGAAGTTATGGCCGTTCGAATAATCGATATCTACAGAGTGCAACATCCACGGTGCAAGGTGCAACATCCGTCCGAAATGGCGAAATAGTGCCGTACGACTTTTAGAAATGCATGCATGGATTTGAAACGGAACAGTACCATGGTACACCACTGTCCAGCGATGGTAAATCGAAGGCCAGCAACCGTAATCCTGTTTTACCGTAAAAATCCACGTGTCGAAAAAACGAAGGGTAAAAAACTTACGAGACCCGATTGAGATTCGGATTGTCCTATTTGGGCATTAATCTATCCGTTGATGGCTGAAAGCCGTCAAAGCCGTAGAACTCATCGAGGCCTTCGTTTTAACAGGTTATGGCTCCCGTAACTCTAAACGAGCCAGAAGTTATGGCCGTCCGAATAATCGATATCTACAGGGTGCAACATCCACGGCGCAAGGTGCAACATCCGTTCGAAATGGCGAAACAGTGCCGTACGACTTTTAGAAATGTGTGCATGTATTTGAAACGGAACCGTACCATGGTGCACCACTGTCCAGCGATGGTAAATCGAAGGCCAGCCACCGTAATCCTATTTTACCTAAAAATCCACGTGTCGAAAAAACGAAGGGTAAAAAACTTACGAGGCCCGATTGAGATTCGGGTTGTCCTTTTTGGGCATTAATCTATCCGTTGACGGCTGAAAGCTGTCAAAGCCGTAGAACTCATCGAGGCCTTCGTTTTGACCGGTTATGCCTGCCGTAACTCTAAACGAGCCAGAAGTTATGGCCGTCCGAATAATCGATATCTACAGGGTGCAACATCCACGGTGCAAGGTGCAACATCCGTCCGAAAGGGCGAAACAGTGTCGTACGACTTTTAGAAATACGTGCATGGATTTGAAACGGAACACTACCATGGTGCACCACTCTCCAGCGATGGTAAATCGAAGGCCAGCCTCGGTAATCCTGTTTTACCGTAAAAATCCACGTGTCGAAAAAACGAAGGGTAAAAAACTTACGAGACCCGATTGAGATTCGGGTTGTCCCTTTTGGGCATTAATCTATCCGTTGACGGATGAAAGCTGTCAAAGCCGTAGAACTCATCGAGGCCTTCATTTTGACAGGTTATGGCTCCCGTAACCCTAAACCAGCCAGAAGTTATGGCCGTTTGAATAATCGATATTTACAGGGTGCAACATCCACGGTGCAAGGTGCAACATCCGTCCGAAATGGCGAAACAGTGCCGTACGACATTTAGAAATGCGTGCATGGATTTGAAACGGAACAATACCATGGTGCACCACTCTCCAGCGATGGTAAATCGAAGGCCAGCCTCGGTAATCCTGTTTTACCGTAAAAATCCACGTGTCGAAAAAACGAACGGTAATAAGCTGTCGAAAAATCCACGTGACCAGGTTAATATGAAATAAGTAGCAAACTATTGGCAAGCAACCAAGTCATTTACACATGTACGGGGACGGAGATGGCCCCTAGGCATGCTCTGAATGATAATAAGCTGCGATGCTATGGTTTGTGAAATTTATCTTTTGCTTTTGGATTGGGCACTGCTTTTCTTTTTGGTTTTCGGTTTTGGAGCTTGGATTGAGCTCCTGGTTTTTCTCGCCTTTTGATTTGGATTTTCCTCTGGACGATTATTTTCAACTTTGGATGCTGATTTGGATTTCTAGTTTTCTGGTTTTGGATTTGGATTTTGAATTTGGATTCTGGATTTGGATTTTCGGATTTGGATTCTGGATTTGGATTTTGGATTTGGATTTGGATTTTGGATTGGATTTTGATTGGATTTTTATCTGATTTTTGATAAACGGTCGTCGGGTATGGATTATGCCTGGCAAGGGGTGAGTCGCTTTGCCCGAACGTGGTAAATTGACTCATTCAGGTCGTCGAGTATGGACTATGCTCGGCAAGGGTCCGGAGTGACCAGGATTCGGCCTAGGACTTAGGCCCTATATTATCAATTGTTATTTTCTGGTCGTCGAGTATGGACTATGCTCGGCAAGGGTCCGGAGAGACCAGGATTCGGCTTAGGACTTAAGCCATGGCATTGTACAGTGCCCATGGACACTGGACCAAGGTCGTCATGTGTGGATTACGCTTGGCAAGAACCCGGAAAGAAGGTCGTCAACTGTGAATTACAATTGGCAAGAACCCGGAGAGGTTAGCTCAACGTCCAGGGACACTGGACCAAGGTCGTCATGTGTGGATTACGCTTGGCAAGAACCCGGAAAGAAGGTCGTCAACTGTGAATTACAATTGGCAAGAACCCAGAGAGGTTAGCTCAACGTCCAGGGACACTGGATCACGTCCGTCAGGTGTGGATTGCGCTTGGCAAGAGCCCGGAGAAGTTATGGATTTGGATATCAACCCATAGAGGTCCTGGATTCGAATATTGGCTATTGGATAAGGATGGTTTGGGGATCGGTTGTCGAGTTCGGATGGACATGGAATTTGCTCAAGCTTTGGTCATTGGATTTGGAATTGGATATCGACTCGGAGCAGTCAAGGATGATCTACTCTGGCAATATGGCTATGAACTTTGGATATTGGATTCGGAACTATTCAAAACACGCCTTGTTATCACAAGGCATGTTTTGGGGGGCAAAGTGTTATCCCATTTTTTGGTCAAAACTGGAATATCGACAAATTGGCAAGGAATGATGAAGGTCCGGATTGAAAATCGATTGGAAGCAAGGCAAGAGTTCGTTCGACACTACACTCCCCGAGTTCAAGTGTCATCCGGTACTTAAAACCCCTCGGTTTCGTCCGGAAGTTCAAGTGTTTGAGTTCGTCCGGTATTCGAAGTCCACATGGTTCATTCGGCATTCTCATAAATGAAGTCTCATTTGGCATTCTCATAAGTGGAGTCTCATTCGGCATTCCCAACACGAAGTCTCATTCGGCATTTCCTGCGCCCCTTCCTACCGAACCAAACCCAAAGCAACTCCTAGCCGAACCAACCTTCTCCCAGTTCCTACCGAACCAACACCTCTAAACCCACTGCCGAATGGAACTCCTAGCCTACAACTACCGGACCAAGCATAGCCGAACCATGCTACCACCGATCCAACCTACCACCGAACCCCTATCTCCACTACCTGCCGAATCACCCATGTTACCACTCACCGCCGAACCAAGACGCCGCCGAACCAGAAAGCTGCCAGGCAAGATTGCTTCAGCCCAGGCCCGCCAGCAGCTATATACTCCCAGGACCTCTGCCCCCTGCCTCACTCTATAAATAGAGGGGCAGGGGTACAACAATGGGGGAGAAGTTTGAGAGCTCAAACCTGGAAGGAACTTTCAAACAACTTTCATACACTTGTACTACAAGCTTTGTACTCGTAATCGGATTGGAAAAGGAGAATAACATATAAAGTGGACGTAGGCACATTTTGGCCGAACCACTATAAATCTGTGTGTCTTTTACAGTTCAGTCCCTGCTTTTTACGTATTTGCATAAACCACCTAAATCATTACGAACAACATAAAATCAACTAAATCATACAACTTGGAGTTGTTTGCCCATCTTTTGTGCAAACGTATTTGGGTTATTTGCTGAGATCTGTGATTTGTGTTTGAATATCGCTGATTTATATTCATACACTGGTGCTTTCACGGTATTGGGTGTTTGTGACCATTTTTTACGCAAACATTTTGGTGCTTTCACTGAGAAGGACCAGCACCCGCTACATCGGATAGAAGTTTGGATTTGGAAGACAATGACTAGGCAAAACAGTAGAAGGCTAAGGGCTGAGAGAAGCCAACAAGGAGGAAGTCAACAAGCATCCTCCGGAGGTGAGGAAGGACCGGCTTCGATCTACATAACCCGGGATGAAATGGAAGCCATAACAAATTCACTGCAAGAGAGGTTGTTGAAAAGTCAACAGGAAATGATGCAAACTTTCTTGGAGCAAATGAGAGCTGCAGGGATGCAGAACTTAGGAACAGCTACAACGGCTGTGGATGCAGGACAAGAAGCTAGGGTTACGGAACCCAATGAAGGACAGGATACGGAGCCAGGTGTCAATCAACAAGGGCTTGGGGGCAGGCCCACAGGATTCAACACAGGAGAACCTTTGGAAGGAGTTCAACAGGCTAGAACCAACGTTGCTACTAACGAGCTACACGAAGAGTATGTACCGGAGTTCCCTCGGGGGCAACCTCCGACAGACAACGGTGGATTGGTAGATATAATCAGGAAGACTGTGCGAGGTGGTTTGACCAACGGAGACTTGGAAGGAGTAAACAGGAGTCCGTTCACTCGGGAAATAAGGATGGCTCAGAATCCACCTAAGTTCAAGCTACCTAGCGTGGAGGTATACAATGGCAAGGAAGACCCTACGGATCACTTGATGAGATACACCAGACACATGGAGGTGCTGGGGGCATCAGAGGAGGTGATGGCCCGATGCCTCCCTTTGTACTTGACGGACTTAGCCGCGATGTGGTTCAGGCAGCTGGAAGAAGGATCTATCAGGACTTGGAGGGAATTGGTGGAAAGGTTTTTGGGACAGTTTCGGGTTCATGTCAAGAGACCGAAGAACGTGATGACATTGACATCGGTAAGGCAAAGGATGGATGAATCGCTTAGAGCTTTTCTAACTCGATTCAGTGCCGCAGTTGCTTCGGTGGATCGGCCCGATCCATCGATGGTTTTAATGGCAGCAGTATCAGGAGTCAGGGAGAACTCGGATTTCAAGGTATCTCAGATACGAGATCCCCCACGGAATCTCGACGAATTCTTTCATGAGGCAGAAAGGTTCCTTCGACAAGAAGATGCGATTACGGATTTAAAATTGAAAAAGGTTAATGCAGTTGAGGTGGGAGGACCATCCAGCAATGGTTCGGATAAAGACAAAGGAAAAAGGAAGTTGGACGGTGATTCTGGAAATGCTAGGAAGCAATGGAAGGATCCAAAGTTTTCCACATACACAGGATTGAACGAGACACTGGAGCGGATATACCTGGATACTCGAAATCGCCTTCACTACCGGAGGCCGGCTAGGAGAGAACCAACAGAACAGGAAAGGACATCGGGAAGGCACTGTCTCTTCCATGATTTGGATGGACACGACACCAACAGCTGCAGGCACTTAAAGGACATAATTGAGGAGCATGTGAGGAATGGACAGCTGCCACAATATGTTGGACCTCGGAATGCAACAGCGAGGCAGGAGCAACCGCCGCCTGCCTCAAGCTACGATGGTGGGAGGCCCAGGAATGATGGTCGGTTGATCGTCCCTTGACCAGGTTAATATGAAATAAGTAGCAAACTATTGGCAAGCAACCAAGTCATTTACACATGTACGGGGACGGAGATGGCCCCTAGGCATGCTATGAATGATAATAAGCTGCGATGCTATGGTTTGTGAAATTTATCTTTTGCTTTTGGATTGGACACTGCTTTTCTTTATGGTTTTCGGTTTTGGAGCTTGGATTGAGCTCCTGGTTTTTCTCGCCTTTTGATTTGGATTTTCCTCTGGACGATTATTTTCAACTTTGGATGCTGATTTGGATTTCTAGTTTTCTGGTTTTGGAATTGGATTTTGAATTTGGATTCTGGATTTGGATTTTCGGATTTGGATTCTGGATTTGGATTTTGGATTTGGATTTCGATTTTGGATTGGATTTTGATTGGATTTTTATCTGATTTTTGATAAACGGTCATCGGGTATGGATTATGCCTGGCAAGGGGTGAGTCGCTTTGCCCGAACGTGGTAAATTGACTCATTCAGGTCGTCGAGTATGGACTATGCTCGGCAAGGGTCCGGAGTGACCAGGATTCGGCCTAGGACTTAGGCCCTATATTATCAATTGTTATTTTCTGGTCGTCGAGTATGGACTATGCTCGGCAAGGGTCCGGAGAGACCAGGATTCGGCTTAGGACTTAAGCCATGGCATTGTACAGTGCCCAGGGACACTGGACCAAGGTCGTCATGTGTGGATTACGCTTGGCAAGAACCCGGAAAGAAGGTCGTCAACTGTGAATTACAATTGGCAAGAACCCGGAGAGGTTAGCTCAACGTCCAGGGACACTGGACCAAGGTCGTCATGTGTGGATTACGCTTGGCAAGAACCCGGAAAGAAGGTCGTCAACTGTGAATTACAATTGGCAAGAACCCGGAGAGTTTAGCTCAACGTCCAGGGACACTGGATCACGTCCGTCAGGTGTGGATTGCGCTTGGCAAGAGCCCGGAGAAGTTATGGATTTGGATATCAACCCAGAGAGGTCCTGGATTCGAATATTGGCTATTGGATAAGGATGGTTTGGGGATCGGTTGTCGAGTTCGGATGGACATGGAATTGGCTCAAGCTTTGGTCATTGGATTTGGAATTGGATATCGACTCGAAGCAGTCAAGGATGATCTACTCTGGCAATATGGCTATGAACTTTGGATATTGGATTCGGAACTATTCAAAACACGCCTTGTTATCACAAGGCATGTTTTGGGGGGCAAAGTGTTATCCCATTTTTTGGTCAAAACTGGAATATCGACAAATTGGTAAGGAATGATGGAGGTCCGGATTGAAAATCGATTGGAAGCAAGGCAAGAGTTCGTTCGACACTACACTCCCCGAGTTCAAGTGTCATCCGGTACTTAAAACCCCTCGGTTTCGTCCGGAAGTTCAAGTGTTTGAGTTCGTCCGGTATTCGAAGTCCACATGGTTCATTCGGCATTCTCATAAATGAAGTCTCATTTGGCATTCTCATAAGTGGAGTCTCATTCGGCATTCCCAACACGAAGTCTCATTCGGCATTTCCTGCCCCCCTTCCTACCGAACCAAACCCAAAGCAACTCCTAGCCGAACCAACCTTCTCCCTGTTCCTACCGAACCAACACCTCTAAACCCACTGCTGAATGGAACTCCTAGCCTACAACTACCGGACCAAGCATAGCCGAACCATGCTACCATCGATCCAACCTACCACCGAACCCCTATCTCCACTACCTGCCGAATCACCCATGTTACCACTCACCGCCGAACCAAGACGCCGCCGAACCAGAAAGCTGCCAGGCCAGATTGCTTCAGCCCAGGCCCGCCAGCAGCTATATACTCCCAGGACCTCTGCCCCCTGCCTCACTCTATAAATAGAGGGGCAGGGGTACAACAATGGGGGAGAAGTTTGAGAGCTCAAACCTGGAAGGAACTTTCAAACAACTTTCATACACTTGTACTAAAGGCTTTGTACTCGTAATCGGATTGGAAAAAAAGAATAACATATAAAGTGGACGTAGGCACATTTTGGCCGAACCACTATAAATCTGTGTGTCTTTTACAGTTCAGTCCCTGCTTTTTACGTATTTGCATAAACCACCTAAATCATTACGAACAACATAAAATCAACTAAATCATACAACTTGGAGTTGTTTGCCCATCTTTTGTGCAAACGTATTTGGGTTATTTGCTGAGATCTGTGATTTGTGTTTGAATATCGCTGATTTATATTCATACACTGGTGCTTTCACGGTATTGGGTGTTTGTGACCATTTTTTACGCAAACATGCAACATTCGTCCGAAATGGCGAAACAGTGTCGTACGACTTTTAGAAATGCGTGCATGGATTTGAAACGGAACAGTACCATGGTGCACCACTCTCCAACGACGGTAAATCGAAGGCCAGCCTCGGTAATCCTGTTTTACCGTAAAATTCCACGTGTCGAAAAAACAAAGGGTAAAAAACTTACGAGACCCGATTGAGATTCGGGTTGTCCTTTTTGGGCATTAATCTATCCATTGACGGCTGAAAGATGTCAAAGCCATAGAACTCATCGAGGCCTTCGTTTTGGCAGGTTGTGTCTCCCGTAACTCTAAACGAGCCAGAAGTTATGGCCGTCCGAATAATCGATATCTACAGGGTGCAACATCCACGGTGCAAGGTGCAACATCCGTCGGAAATGGCGAAACAGTGCCGTACGACTTTTAGAAATGCATGCATGGATTTGAAACGGAACTGTACCATGGTGCACCACTGTCCAGCGATGATAAATTGAAGGCCAGCAACCGTAATCCTGTTTTACCTAGAAAATCCACGTGTCGAAAAAACGAAGGGTAAAAAACTTACGAGACCCGATTGAGATTCGGGTCGTCCATTTTGGGCATTAATCTACCCCTTGACAGCTGAAAGCTGTCAAAGCCGTAGAACTCATCGAGGCCTTCGTTTTGACAGGTTATGGCTCCCGTAACTCTAAACGAGCCAGAAGTTATGGCCGTCCGAATAATCGATATCTACAAGGTGCAACATCCATGGCGCAAGGTGCTACATCCGTCCGAAATGACGAAAAAGTGTCGTACAACTTTTAGAAATGCGTGCATGTATTTGAAACGGAACAGTACCATGGTGCACCACTGTCCAGCGATGGTAAATCGAAGGCCAGCTGTTATCCCAACTTTTGGCAAAGTTGAGATACCCAAAATTTACAAAAAATCAATGATTACTATTCATGAATATTGACCATGCATTGTGGGATAACCATGGATATCGATGAATTTTTTCCGACTCCGTATCGGGCCACAATTGATAGAACATGACAGTAGAGATCATAGAAGTCCGCACCTCAAATTTCAAGTCAATCCGAGGTCATATGCTCAAGTTATGATGGATTCGAGTTAAGAGGAATGGACGTTGCTCAGTTCGAACCCATCACAGAGGTCCAGTTCGAACCCATCACGAAGTCCAGTTCGAACCCATCACAGAGGTCCAGTTCGAACCCATCACGAAGTCCAGTTCGAACCCATCACGAGGTCCAGTTCGAACCCATCACAGAGGTCCAGTTCGAACCCATCACCGAGGTCCAGTTCGAACCCATCACGAGGTCCAGTTCGAACCCATCACGGAGGTCCAGTTCGAACCCATCACGACGTCCAGTTCGAACCCATCACGGAGGTCCAGTTCAAACCCATCACGAAGTCCAGTTCGAACCCATCACGAGGTCCAGTTCGAACCCATCACGAAGTCCAGTTCGAACCCATCACGAAGTCCAGTTCGAACCCATCACGAGGTCCAGTTCGAACCCGTCACGAGGTCCAGTTCGAACCCATCACAGAGGTCCAGTTCGAACCCATCAAAGAGGTCCAGTTCGAAACCATCAAAGAGGTCCAGTTCGAAACCTCACGAAGTCCAGTTCGAACCCATCACAGAGGTCCAGTTCGAACCCATCACGAAGTCCAGTTCGAACCCATCACAGAGGTCCAGTTCGAACCCATCACGAAGTCCAGTTCGAACCCATCACGAAGTCCAGTTCGAACCCACTGGGTCAACCAACCATGATGACGTGTCTTCCATCGGTGCGAATGCGCCGAGATATATGGAGTCGAAGCATTCAACTCGGAGCGAAACCCGGATCGAAGCGAAGTGTGCGCTCCACGTCGACACGAAGACACATGCCACCATGGATTCGAAACCATCGGTTCGAAAGCATGGTTTCGAACCAAACAGCCATGCAATAAACCCCATTTTGAATCCATCATATCTTCCAATCTACTGATCCAAATGCAACGAAATTTTCACAGTAGCTTACATACAAGATAAAGATTGCTCCTGCCAAGTTTCAGCTCGATTGGACCATTTCTTGATGGGTTCGAAATCACTTCGAAACGTTGTCAGATCGAGGCGAAACTTGGTAGGGTCGGTCGCGTGGGCCCACTCACGGGCCAAAAGAAGTCTCCCGAAGTTTGAGCGAGATCTGGGCCTCCAACGCCTATAAATAGAGCCCCAAAGCCAACAGAAAGGGGGACCTTTGGGAGCTTCCACCATTGAACGTCCAGACTCTGCCGGATTGAATTACATACTTCATTATCATTGTTGAATTCAGATTTCAAGGCTATCATCAACTGTAATCCGCTGTAATCAAGAGTAATCAGCGAAGAACATCAATAAAAGTTAAAACCTTTGAAGTGGACGTAGGCCGGAGATAGCCGAACCACTATAAATTGTGTGTTCTTGTTCATAATTTCTATTTTGCTGTGTGTTGCTTGCTTAGATCTGTGATTTGTGTTTGGATATTGCTGATTTATATTCCAACACTGGTGCTTTCATAATACTTGGGGTTTGTGACCAATTTTGGCGCAAACACTTTGGTGCTTTCACTGAGAAGGACTAGCACCCGCTACATTCAGAGTTCAGATTCAAGAGTTCGAAGACTTCCAATTCAGAGACAATGACTCGACAAACAAGACAAAGGGTTGATAGGAGCCAACAAGGAGGAATCCAAGAAGCATCCTCCGGATCAAGAGAAGGACAAGCTTCCGTCTACATCACAAGAGACGAGATGGAGGCTATGGCTAATTCATTGCGCGAAAGCATGATGAAGAGTCAACAGGAGATGCTGCAGAATTTCCTCGAGCAAATGAGCGCGGCGAACGTGCAAAACCTTGGACCAACTACAACAACTGCGAGTGCGGGACAAGGAATCGGGATTGCGGGAGCTAATGAGGGTCAGGTTCAAGACCAGAATGCAGGAGTTGAAGGTGATCAACAAGGACTTGGGGGCAGACCCTCGGGATCCGATACTGGAAGACAACGGACGGAGCTCAACAAGCGAGAGCCAATGCATATGCTAATGAGCCACCAGAAGAATATGTACCAGAATTCCCTTCAAGGCACGGGGGGCAGGATAGGAACTTAACCAGGGGCCAACCCCTAGACGGAGACGAGAGAATGATTGGCCTGATGCGAAGAATCATGAGAGGAGGATTGCCTAGCGGAGGGCTGGAAGAAGTTAGTCGGAGTCCGTTCACTCCGAATATCCGAAACGCAAGGAACCCTCCAAAATACAAATTGCCAACACTAGAACCTTATGACGGGAGATCAGACCCGACCATGCATATTACCAGATATATCAGGCACAAGGAAGTACTGGGGGGCATCCGAGGAAGTGATGGCACGATGCTTCCCTCTATATTTATCAGATTTAGCTGCACTATGGTTTAGACAACTGGAGACTGGATCGATAGGAACATGGAGCGAGCTTGTTGACCGCTTCATGAGACAGTTCAGGGTCCATATGATGCGACCCAAGAGTGTGATGACTTTAGATTCAATCAAGCAAAGGACCGGAGAGTCCATAAAAGATTTTCTGTTAAGATTCAGTGCGACAGTGACTTCTGTAGATCGCCCGGATCCATCAATGATTTTAATGGCGCCGGTGGCAGGAGTCGCGGAAGGCACCAAATTTAAGGATTCTCTAACTAAAGATCCACCGCAAGATCTTGGAGAGTTCTTTCATAAAGCTGAAATGTTCATTCGGTTAGAAGAATCACGAGCCGAGAGTCGTGAAATAAATACCACACAAAGCGTAGGAACCTCCAGAGAACAGTCCGGAGCGGACAAGGGAAAGAGGAAACAGGATGACAGACACGATGGTCCTGATAAACGGAAGAAATTCCGAGAACCAAGATTCAGGCAGTACACCGATTTGACTGCAGGCCTAGAAAGAATCTACACTGAAACTAGGGGGAAACTCCCCTATCGAAAGCCACCTATAAGGGATCCCACCGAGCGGGAGCGCATGACTGGAAAATACTGCATATTCCATGAGCTAGATGGGCACACTACAGATGAATGCCGCCACCTAAAGGATGAGGTGGAAGAACATGCTAGGGGTGGTAGACTGCCATAATTTGTCAGAGAACGGACAACGGCAGCAAGACCTGAACGACTACCACCTCCACCTAACAGGAACGATCCTGGATCGGGATCACGACTCGTCATCAACTGATTAAAGATGGCAAGGGCCAAGTCCAGGATTTGGACTTCGGTTGAATAATTTTATTTAGATTTATTTTCAGAATAAACGGTTACTCCACTTACACATGTACGGGAACCGGAGAGATCCCTAGGCATGCTCTGAGATGGAAATAAACCGATATGCCCGGAGAGGCAATGTTTAGGTTTTTTCTGATGTTTGAGATTGAACATCTAGAACTCGAATTTTAATAAATAAATTAGAATCTCTTGCAATAAACCTTTTGACTGGAGAGTCAAAGGATGAACATTAAATTTCAATATAAACATGATCGCTTTATGACCGTACCCGGAGAGGTGGGGTCCGGAGTGCAAGAAGTGAGTTGCTTCGCCGGAGAGCGACAGGATCGACTCACTTAAGCGCTGTTTCCCCTTCATCGGAGAGTGACAGGATGGGATCCAGCAAGAGCCCGGGGAGGCTATGATCGGTCTCGAACGACCAAGACATCGCTTAATGTTCAGATACACTGAACCGGAGTGCAAGAAGTGAGTTGCTTCGCCAGAGAGCGACAGGATCGACTCACTTAAGCGCTGTTTCCCCTTCACCGGAGAGTGACAGGATGGGATCCAACAAGAGCCTGGAGAGGCTATGATCGGTCTCGAACGACCAAGACATCGCTTAATGTTCAGGTACACTGAACCGGAGTGCAAGAAGTGAGTTGCTTCGCCGGAGAGCGACAGGATCGACTCACTTAAGCGTTGTTTCCCCTTCGCCAGAGAGTGACCGGATGGGATCCAGCAAGAGCCCGGAGAGGCTATGATCGGTCTAGAACGACCATGGCATCGCTATACGTCCTAACTGGGACCAGAGTGCAGGGGATAGAAGGCAACGCCAGAGTGCAATAAGATCTTTCTATTCAATCACTAAGTCTAGAATGGGCTTAGTAAGGGTTCAGAGTAGCCATTAATAGTCCGGAGAGACTACGGAACTTCATTCTCAATTTCTACGTAAAGAATGAATGCTGATTTGGCTTCGAACAGCCACAAACTTGATTGATAATACCGCAGCTATCGATGAAACATGAATTTATTACACTCGATTTAAGACCGTTCAAAACATACCTTTTGCAAAAAGGCATGTTTTGGGGGGCAAAGTGTTATCCCAACTTTTGGCAAAGTTGAGATACCCAAAATTTACAAAAAATCAATGATTACTATTCATGAATATTGACCATGCATTGTAGGATAACCATGGATATCGATGAATTTTTTCCGAATCCGGATCGGGCCACAATTGATAGAACATGACAGGAGAGATCATAGAAGTCCGCACCTCAAATTTCAAGTCAATCCGAGGTCATATGCTCAAGTTATGATGGATTCGAGTTAAGAGGAATGGACGTTGCTCAGTTCGAACCCATCACAGAGGTCCAGTTCGAACCCATCACGAAGTCCAGTTCGAACCCATCACAGAGGTCCAGTTCGAACCCATCACGAAGGCCAGTTCGAACCCATCACGAGGTCCAGTTCGAATCCATCACAGAGGTCCAGTTCGAACCCATCACAGAGGTCCAGTTCGAACCCATCACGAAGTCCAGTTCGAACCCATCACGGAGGTCCAGTTCGAACCCATCACGAAGTCTAGTTCGAACCCATCACGAAGTCCAGTTCGAACCCATCACAGAGGTCCAGTTCGGACCCATCACAGAGGTCCAGTTCGAACCCATCACGGAGGTCCAGTTCGAACCCATCACGAAGTCCAGTTCGAACCCATCAAAGAGGTCCAGTTCGAACCCTCACGAAGTCCAGTTCGAACCCATCACAGAAGTCCAGTTCGAACCCATCACAGAGGTCCAGTTCGAACCCATCACGAGGTCCAGTTCGAACCCATCACGAAGTCCAGTTCGAACCCATCACAGAGGTCCAGTTCGAACCCATCACGAAGTCCAGTTCGAACCCATCACGAAGTCCAGTTCGAACCCATCACGAAGTCCAGTTCGAACCCACTGGGTCAACCAACCATGATGACATGTCTTCCATCGGTGCGAATGCGCCGAGATATATGGAGTCGAAGCATTCAACTCGGAGCGAAACCCGGATCGAAGCGAAGTGTGCGCTCCACGTCGACACGAAGACACATGCCACCATGGATTCGAAACCATCGGTTCGAAAGCATGGTTTCGAACCAAGCAGCCATGCAATAAACCCCATTTTGAATCCATCATATCTTCCAATCTACTGATCCAAATGCAACGAAATTTTCACAGTAACTTACATACAAGATAAAGATTGCTCCTGCCAAGTTTCAGCTCGATTGGACCATTTCTTGATGGGTTCGAAATCACTTCGAAACGATGTCAGATCGAGACGAAACTTGGTGGGGTCGGTTGCGTGGGCCCACTCACGGGCCAGAAGAAGTCTCTCGAAGTTTGAGCGAGATCTGGGCCTCCAACGCCTATAAATAGACCCCAGAGCCAACAGAAAGGGGGACCTTTGGGAGCTTCCACCATTGAACGTCCAGACTCTGCCGGATTGAATTACATACTTCATTATCATTGTTGTATTCAGATTTCAAGGCTATCATCAACTGTAATCCGCTGTAATCAAGAGTAATCAGCGAAGAACATCAATAAAAGTTAAAACCTTTGAAGTGGACGTAGGCCGGAGATAGCCGAACCACTATAAATTGTGTGTTCTTGTTCATAATTTCTATTTTGCTGTGGGTTGCTTGATTAGATCTGTGATTTGTGTTTGGATATTACTGATTTATATTCCAACACTGGTGCTTTCACAATACTTGGGGTTTGTGACCAATTTTGGCGCAAACACCAGCCACCGTAATCCTGTTTTACCGTAAAAATACACGTGTCGAAAAAACGAAGGGTAAAAAACTTACGAGGCCCGATTGAGATTCGGGTTGTCCTTTTTGGGCATTAATCTATCCGTTGACGGCTGAAAGCTGTCAAAGCCGTAGAACTCATCGAGGCCTTCGTTTTGACAGGTTATGCGTCCCGTAACTCTAAACGAGCCAGAAGTTATGGCCGTCCGAATAATCGATATCTACAGGGTGCAACATCCACGGTGCAAGGTGCAACATCCGTCCGAAATGGTGAAACAGTGTCGTACGACTTTTAGAAATGCGTGCATGGATGTGAAACGGAACACTACCATGGTGCACCACTCTCCAACGATAGGAAGTCGAAGACGGGCCACGGTAATCCTGTTTTATCGTAAAAATCCACGTGTCGAAAAAACGAAGGGTAAAAAACTTACGAGACCCGATTGAGATTCGGGTTGTCCTTTTTGGGCATTAATCTATCCGTTGACGGCTGAAAGCTGTCAAAGCCGTAGAACTCATCGAGGCCTTCATTTTGATAGGTTATGGCTCCCGTAACTCTAAACCAGCCAGAAGTTATGGCCGTTTGAATAATCGATATCTACAGGGTGCAACATCCACGGTGCAAGGTGCAACATCTGTCCGTAATGGCGAAACAGTGCCGTACGACTTTTAGAAATGCGTGCATGGATTTGAAACGGAACAGTACCATGGTGCACCACTGTCCAGCGATGGTAAATTGAAGGCCAGCAACCGTAATCCTGATTTACCGTAAAAATCCACGTGTCGAAAAAACGAAGGGTAAAAAACTTACGAGACCCGATTGAGATTCGGGTTGTCCTTTTTGGGCGTTAATCTATCCGTTGACGGCTGAAGGCCGTCAAAGCCGTAGAACTCATCGAGGGCTTCGTTTTGAAAGGTTATGGCTCCCGTAACTCTAAACGAGCCAGAAGTTATGGCCGTCCGAATAATCGATATCTACAGGGTGCAACATCCACGGCGCAAGGTGTAACATCCGTCCGAAAAGGCGAAACAGTGCCGTACGACCTTTAGAAATGCGTGCATGTATTTGAAACGGAACAGTACCATGGTGCACCACTATCCAGCGATGGTAAATCGAAGGTCGGCAATCGTAATCCTGTTTTACCGTAAAAATCCACGTGTCGAAAAAACGAAGGGTAAAAAACTTACGAGACCCGATTGAGATTTGGGTTGTCCTTTTTGGGCATTAATCTATCCGTTGACGGCTGAAAGCCGTCAAAGCCGTAGAACTCATCGAGGCCTTCGTTTTGACAGGTTATGGCTCCCGTAACTCTAAACGAGCCAGAAGTTATGGCCGTCCGAATAATCGATATCTACAGGGTGCAACATCCACGGCGCAAGGTGCAACATCCGTCCGAAATGGCGAAACAATGCCGTGCGACTTTTAGAAATGCGTGCATGTATTTGAAACGGAACAGTACCATGGTGCACCACTGTCCAGCGATGGTAAATCGAAAGGCCAGCCACCGTAATCCTGTTTTACCGTAAAAATCCACGTGTCGAAAAAACGAAGGGTAAAAAACTTACGAGGCCCGATTGAGATTCGGGTTGTCCTTTTTGGGCATTAATCTATCCGTTGACGGCTGAAAGCCGTCAAAGCCGTAGAACTCATCGAGGCCTTCGTTTCGACAGGTTATGGCTCCTGTAACTCTAAACGAGCCAGAAGTTATGGCCGTCCGAATAATCGATATCTACAGGGCGCAACATCCACGGCGCAAGGTGCAACATCCGTCCGAAATGGCGAAACAGTGCCGTACGACTTTTAGAAATGCGTGCATGTATTTTAAACGGAACAGTACCATGGTGCACCACTGTCCAGCGATGGTAAATCGAAGGCCAGCCACCGTAATCCTGTTTTACCGTAAAAATCCACGTGTCGAAAAAACGAAGGGTAAAAAACTTACGAGACCCGATTGAGATTAGGGTTGTCCTTTTTGGCCATTAATCTATCCGTTGACGGCTGAAAGCGGTCAAAGCCGTAGAACTCATTGAGGCCTTCATTTTGACAGGTTATGGCTCCCGTAACTCTAAACCAGCCAGAAGTTATGGCCGTTTGAATAATCGATACCTACATGGTGCAACATCCACGGTGCAAGGTGCAACATCCGTCCGAAATGGCGAAACAGTGTCGTACGACTTTTAGAAATCATGCATGGATTTGAAACGGAACAGTACCACGGTGCACCACTCTCCAGCGACGGTAAATCGAAGGCCAGCCTCGGTAATCCTGTTTTACCGTAAAATTCCACGTGTCGAAAAAACGAAGGGTAAAAAACTTACGAGACCCGATTGAGATTCGGGTTGTCCCTTTTGGGCATTAATCTAGCCATTGACGGCTGAAAGATGTCAAAGCCGTAGAACTCATCGAGGCCTTCGTTTTGACAGGTTGTGGCTCCCGTAACTCTAAACGAGCCAGAAGTTATGGCCGTCCGAATAATCGATATCTACGGGGTGCAACATCCACGGTGCAAGGTGCAACATCCGTCGGAAATGGCGAAACAGTGCCGTACGACTTTTAGAAATGCATGCAAGGATTTGAAACGGAACAGTACCATGGTGCACCACTGTCCAGCGATGGTAAATTGAAGGCCAGCAACCGTAATCCTGTTTTACCGTAAAAATCCACGTGTCGAAAAAACGAAGGGTAAAAAACTTACGAGACTCGATTGAGATTCGGGTTGTCCATTTTGGGCATTAATCTATCCGTTGACGGCTGAAAGCTGTCAAAGCCGGAGAACTCATCGAGGCCTTCGTTTTGACAGGTTATGGCTCCCGTAACTCTAAACGAGCCAGAAGTTATGGCCGTCCGAATAATCGATATCTACAGGGTGCAACATCCACGGCGCAAGGTGCAACATCCGTCCGAAATGGTTAAACAGTGCCGTACGACTTTTAGAAATGTGTGCATGTATTTGAAACGGAACAGTACCATGGTGCACCACTGTTCAGTGATGGTAAATCGAAGGCCAGCCACCGTAATCCTGTTTTACCGTAAAAATCCACGTGTCGAAAAAACGAAGGGTAAAAAACTTACGAGGCCCGATTGAGATTCGGGTTGTCCTTTTTGGGCATTAATCTATCCGTTGACGGCTGAAAGCTGTCAAAGCCGTAGAACTCATCGAGGCCTTCGTTTTGACAGGTTATGGCTCCCGTAACTCTAAACGAGCCAGAAGTTAGGGCCGTTCAAATAATCGATATCTACAGGGTGCAACATCCACGGTGCAAGGTGCAACATCCGTCCGAAATGGCGAAACAGTGTCGTACGACTTTTAGAAATGCGTGCATGGATTTGAAACGGAACACTACTATGGTGCACCACTCTCCTGCGATGGGAAGTCGAAGACGGGCCACGTAATCCTGTTATACCGTAAAAATCCACGTGTCGAAAAAACGAAGGGTAAAAAACTTACGAGACCCGATTGAGATTCGGTTTGTCCTTTTGGGAACTAATCTATCCGTTGACGGCTGAAAGCTGTCAAAGCCGTAGAACTCATCGAGGCCTTCATTTTGACAGGTTATGGCTTCCGTAACTCTAAACCAGCCAGAAGTTATGGCCGTTTGAATAATCGATACCTACAGGGTGCAACATCCACGGTGCAAGGTGTAACATCCGTCCGAAATGGCGAAACAGTGTCGTACGACTTTTAGAAATCATGCATGGATTTGAAACGGAACAGTACCATGGTGCACCACTCTCCAGCGATGGTAAATCGAAGGCCAACCTCGGTAATCCTATTTTACCGTAAAATTCCACGTGTCGAAAAAACGAACGGTAAAAAACTTACGAAACCCGATTGAGATTCAGGTTGTCTTTTTGGGTATTAATCTATCCATTGACGGCTGAAAGATGTCAAAGCCGTAGAACTCATGAAGGCCTTCGTTTTGACAGGTTGTGGCTCCCGTAACTCTAAACGAGCCAGAAGTTATGGCCGTCCGAATAATCGATATCTACAGGGTGCAACATCCACGGTGCAAGGTGCAACATCCGTCGGAAATGGCGAAACAGTGCCGTACGACTTTTAGAAATGCATGCATGGATTTGAAACGGAACAGTACCATGGTGCACCACTGTCCAGCGATGGTAAATTGAAGGGCAGCAACCGTAATCCTGTTTTACCGTAAAAATCCACGTGTCGAAAAAACGAAGGGTAAAAAACTTACGAGACCCGATTGAGATTCGGGTTGTCCATTTTGGGCATTAATCTATTCGTTGACGGCTGAAAGCTGTCAAAGCCGTAGAACTCATCGAGGCCTTCGTTTTGACAGGTTATGGCTCCCGTAACTCTAAATGAGCCAGAAGTTATGGCCGTCCGAATAATCGATAACTACAGGGTGCAACATCTGTTTGTGCCAAAATTGGTCACAAACCCCAAATACCATGAAAGCACCAGTGTATGAATACAGACTAACAATATTCAAATACAAATAACAGATCTCAGCAAATATTGAACAATAATCCCAAAGTAAAGAACAGAGACACAAGTTTTATAGTGGTTCGGCTATCTCTGGCCTACGTCCACTCCAAAGTTTTTATCCTTTTATTGATTATCCTTGATGATTACAGATGATTACAGCAGTTACAAAGTCCAAAACTTGGAATAAATGGCGGTAATGATGTTAAGGATTGATTCTGGCAGCGTCCGGGCGTGCTTTGCTTCTCCAAATTTTCCCGACCCCTTTTCTGAATGACCAGGGGCTCTATTTATAGGCGTAGAAGGCAGATATTTCTCCTAGAAACAAGGTAGACCGCTTCAGGCACGTGAGAAGGCCCACACGGCCGAAACCTAGAGATCCGGACCCACACTGGGATCGATTCGAACTCCATTCGAATCGATCTAGAAATTGTCCAATTGAGCTGAAAATTGGTGGGAACATTCTTCAACATGTAAGCAAAATCCTGTAAAAATTTCGTTGCATTCGGATCAACGGTTTGGAAGATATGATCGGTTCGAATTTGGGGTTTCCTGGACTACGCTTCGTTCGAACCGATCGCTTCGAATCGATTGATTCGAATCGATCCAAGCACGCGCCAGTAGTTCGACGTGGCGCGCATGCTTCGGGTTGATCCATCTTTGTTGCCGAGTTGAGCGCTTCCCTCCCTAAAGACGCGTTCGTATCCATTTTCAGTGAAATGTCCTTATCCACAACTCCACAGTCATGCTCGTATCCACTTGTCTGAGCTGCCCTAACTGTTTCCCTCGAATCGATCGGTTCGAACAAGATCGGTTCGAATACGATCGATTCGAATGTCCTCCCCGGGTCCTTCGTATCCCTGTACTTCTGTCCTTCCTTCGAATCCATCTCCTTCGAATCCCTCTTCTTCGAATCCATATCTAGTGCTTCGCATCCACCATCTTCGAATCCATTATCTTTGAGTCCCTCTCTTTCGAATCCATCTCTTCGAGCCACTGCGTACCCTTCTCGAACGCCCTCTTCGTATCGATACGAAGAAACCATGTTAGAGACAGTAGCTCGATCGATTCGAAGTCCTTCAAGTCGAACCAACATCCAATGCGAAACCTTCAGAGCCGAATACATATTGATCGATACGAAGTGTATCGATTCGAAGTGGCCGCTACCTTTGTTGGATTCGAACTATCCATGCACGCCGTGTCTTCGATCGATTCGAACCCGATGGGTTCGAACCTGATGGATTCGAACAACATGCCTCTCCTACCTTGAGTCGATCATAACTCCTCCATATGAACTCCGATTATCCTGAAATTTGAAACATAGTCTTCCCTAATCCTTATCATCATCCCCAATCAATTTCGCCCCGATCGGAGTTCAACCAAATTTTGACGACATCGATCGTAGCCTTGATTCCAACTGATCTCCAGTCCTGATATCCATCATTCCTCGTCCATTTGTTGATATCCCAGTTTTGACCAAAAATGGGATAACACTTTGCCCCCCAAAACATGCCTTGTGACAACAAGACGTGTTTTGAATAGTTCCGAATCCAATATCCGAAGTCCAAAGCCATATTGCCTGAGTATATAATCCTTGACTGCTTCGAGTCGATGTCCAATTCCAGATCCAATAGCCAATAACCGAATCCGGGACCTCTCCGGGTCTATATCCAAATCCATAACCTCTCCGGGTTCTTGCCAAGCGTAATCCACATTTGACGACCTTGGCCCAGTGTCCCTGGGTGCTAAACAATGCCATGGCTTAAGTCCTAAGCCGAATCCTGATCTCTTCGGACCCTTGTCGAGCATAGTCCATACTCAACGACCTAAAAATAACAATTGATAATAAAGGGCCTAAGTCCTAGGCCGAATCTTGGTCACTCCGGAAACTTGCCGAGCATAGTGCATACTCGACGACCTGAATGAGTCAATTTACCACGTTCGGGCAAAGTGACTCACCCCTTGCCAGGCATAATCCATACGCGACGACCGTTTATCAAAAATCAGATAAAAATCCAATCAAAATCCAATCCAAAATCCAAATCAAAACCAGAAAACCAAAAAACCAAACCAGCATCCAAAACTGAAAAAAATCATCCGAAGGAAAATCCAAGTCAAAAAGCAAGCAAAACCAGGGGCTTAATCCAAGCTCCAAAACTTAAATCCAAACAGAAAAGTAATGTCCAATCAAAAAGCGAAAGATAGATTTCACAAACCATAGCGTTGCAGCTTTATCGTCATTCAGAACATGTCTAGGGGCTATCTCCGTCCCCGTACATGTGTAAATGACTTGGTTGCTTGCTAATAGTTCGTTACTTATTCCATATTATCCCGATTAGTGAATGATCAATCGACCACCATCCCTGGGTCTCTCGTCATCACGGCGAGAGGTTGTCGGTGGTTGCTCCTGCTCCACCGTTGCATTCCGAGCTCCGACATACTTCTGTAACTGTCCATTCCTTACATGCTCCTCGATTATATCCTTCAAGTGCCTGCAGCTGTTGGTGTCATGTCCGTCTAAGTCATGGAAGAGACAATGCCTCCCTGATGCCTTCTCTCGTTCAGAAGGTTCTCTCCTGGCTGGCCTCCGGTAGGGAAGGCGATTCCGAGTATCCATGTATATCCGCTCCAGCGTCTCGTTCAATCCTGTGTATGTGGAAAACTTTGGATCCTTCCATCGCTTCCTAGCGTTTCCAGAATCATTGTCCAATTTCCTTTTTCCTTTGTCTTTATCCGAACCACCGCTGGATACTGCTCCAACCTCGATTGCACTGACCTTTTTCTCCTTTAAATCCGTACTTGCATCTTCTTGTCGAAGGAACCTTTCTGCCTCGTGAAAGAATTCGTCGAGATCTTGTGGAGGATCTCGTATCAGAGATACCTTGAAATCAGAGTCCTCCCTGACTCCTGATACTGCTGCCATTAAAACCATCGATGGATCGGGCCGATCCACCGAAGCGACTGCCGCGCTGAATCGAGTTAGAAAAGCTCTATTTGCTTCACCGATGTTAGTGTCATCACATTCTTCGGCCTCTTGACGTGAACCCGAAACTGCCCCAAAAACCTTTCCACTAACTCCCTCCAAGTGCTGATAGATCCTTCTTCCAGCTGCCTAAACCACATCGCAGCTATGTCCATCAAATACAAAGGGAAGCATCGGGCCATCACTTCCTCCGATGCCCCCAGCACCTCCATGTGTCTGGTGTAACTCATCAAGTGATCTGTTGGATCTGTCTTGCCATCATATATCTCCACGCTAGGTAACTTAAACTTAGGTGGGTTCTGAGCCATCCTTATTTCCCGAGCAAACGGACTCCTGTTCACTCCTTCCAAGTCTCCTTTGGCCAAACCACCTCGCACGGTTTTCCTAATCATCTCTACCAATCCAGCGTTGTCTGTCGGGGGTTGCCCCCGAGGGAACTCCGGCACATACTCTTCATGTGGCTCGTTAGTAGCAACGTTGGTTCTAGCCTGTTGAACTCCTTACAGAGGTCCTCCTGTGTCGGATCCTGTGGGTCTGCCCCCAAGCCCTTGTTGATTGCTTTGTGGCTCCATATCTCGACCTCCATTGGGTTCCACAACCCTAGTCCCCTGTCCTGCATCCACAGCGGTTGTTGCTGTCCCTAGGTTCTGCATCCCTGCAGCTCTCATTTGCTCAAAGAAAGTCTGCATCATTTCTTGTTGGTTCTTTAACAATCTCTCCTGCAATGAGTTCGACATAGCCTCCATCTCATCCCGGGTTATGTAGATTGAGGCCTGTCCTTCCCCGGCTCCGGAGGATGCTTGTTGACTTCCTTCCTATTGGCTTCGCTCTGACCTCTGCCTTCTACTATTTTGCCTAGTCATTGTCCTGAATCCAAACTCTTTAAAATCTTCAAATCCAACTTTCAAATCCGATGTAGCGGGTGCTAGTCTTTCTCAGTGAAAGCACCAAATTGTTTGTGCCAAAATTGGTCACAAACCCCAAATACCATGAAAGCACCAGTGTATGAATACAGACTAACAATATTCAAACACAAATAATAGATCTCAACAAATATTGAACAATAATCCCAAAGTAAAGAACAGAGACACAAGTTTTATAGTGGTTCGGCTATCTCCGGCCTACGTCCACTCCAAAGTTTTTATCCTTTTATTGATTATCCTTGATGATTACAGATGATTACAGCAGTTCGAAGTCCAAAACTTGGAATAAATGGCGGTAATGATGTTAAGGATTGATTCTGACAGTGTCCGGGCGTGCTTTCCTTCTCCAAATTTTCCCGACCCCTTTTCTGAATGACCAGGGGCTCTATTTATGGGCGTAGAAGGCAGATATTTCTCCTAGAAACAAGGTAGACCGCTTCAGGCACGTGAGAGGGCCCACACGGCCGAAACCTGGAGATCCGGACCCACACTGGGATCGATTCGAACTCCATTCGAATCGATCTAGAAATTGTCCAATTGAGCGGAAAATTGGTGGGAACATTCTTCAACATGTAAGCAAAATCCTATAAAAATTTCGTTGCATTTGGATCAACGGTTTGGAAGATATGATCGGTTCGAATTTGGGGTTTCCTGGACTACGCTTCGTTCGAACCGATCGCTTCGAATCGATTGATTCGAATCGATCCAAGCACGCGCCAGTAGTTCGACGTGGCGCACATGCTTCGGGTTGATCCATCTTTGTTGCCAAGTTGAGCGCTTCCCTCCCTGAAGACGCGTTCGTATCCATTTTCAGTGAAATGTCCTTATCCACAACTCCACAGTAGTGCTCGTATCCACTTGTCTGAGCTGCCCTAACTGTTTCCCTCGAATCGATCGGTTCGAACAAGATCGGTTCGAATACGATCGATTCGAATGTCCTCCCCGGGTCCTTCGTATCCCTGTACTTCTGTCCTTCCTTCGAATCCATCTCCTTCGAATCCCTCTTCTTCGAATCCATATCTAGTGCTTCGGATCCACCATCTTCGAATCCATTATCTTCGAGTCCCTCTCTTTCGAATCCATCTCTTCATGCCACTGCGTACCCTTCTCGAACGCCCTCTTCGTATCGATACGAAGCAACCATGTTAGAGACAGTAGCTCGATCGATTCGAAGTCCTTCAAGTCGAACCAACATCCAATGCGAAACCTTCAGAGCCGAATCCATATTGATCGATACGAAGTGTATCGATTCGAAGTGGCCGCTACCTTTGTTGGATTCGAACTATCCATGCACGCCGTGTCTTCGACCGATTCGAACCCGATGGGTTCGAACCTGATGGATTCGAACAGCATGCCTCTCCTACCTTGAGTCGATCATAACTCCTCCATATGAACTCCGATTATCCTGAAATTTGAAACATAGTCTTCCCTAATCCTTATCATCATCCCCAATCAATTTCGCCCCGATCGGAGTTCAACCAAATTTTGACGACATCGATCGTAGCCTTGATTCCAACTGATCTCCAGTCCTGATATCCATCATTCCTCATCCTTTTGTTGATATCCCAGTTTTGACCAAAAATGGGATAACAACATCCACGGCGCAAGGTGCAACATCCGTCCGAAATGGCGAAACAGTGCCGTACGACTTTTAGAAATGCGTGCATGTATTTGAAACGGAACAGTACCATGGTGCACCACTGTCCAGCGATGGTAAATCGAAGGCCAGCCACCGTAATCCTGTTTTACCGTAAAAATCCACGTGTCGAAAAAACGAAGGGTAAAAAACTTACGAGGCCCGATTGAGATTCGGGTTGTCCTTTTTGGGCATTAATCTATCCATTGACGGCTGAAAGCTGTCAAAGCCGTAGAACTCATCGAGGCCTTCGTTTTGACAGGTTATGCATCCCGTAACTCTAAACGAGCCAGAAGTTATGGCCGTCCGAATAATCGATATCTACAGGGAGCAACATCCACGGTGCAAGGTGCAACATCCGTCCAAAATGGCGAAACAGTGCCGTACGACTTTTAGAAATGCATGCATGGATTTGAAACGGAACAGTACCATGATGCACCACTGTCCAGCGATGGTAAATCGAAGGCCAGCAACCGTAATCCTGTTTTACCGTAAAAATCCACGTGTCGAATGTTTGCGCCAAAAATGGTCACAAACACCCAATATCACGGAAGCACCCGTTTGCGTATTCAACTTGATAATAATCAACACAGAACTCAGCAACAATCAATATAGAATTCAGCTCTATGTAACAAATCACAGTAATTCACAAACAACAATCACAAACACAAGATTTATAGTGGTTCGGCGTTCGTGCCTACGTCCACTTTGAAGGATTTCTCTTTATTGCTTTGCTCGATTCAATCGAATACAACGGATTACAATTGATAATAGCTTTGAAATCTGAATATAACAGTGACTCTGGTGAATAGATTTGAATCCGGCAGAGTCTCAGAGTTCAGTGGCAGAAGTTCTCCGAAGATCCCTTTTCTGAAGGCTTCAGGGTGCTATTTATAGGCGTTGGAGGCCCAGATCTGGCTGAAACTTCGGGAGACCTCTTCTGGCACGTGAGTGGGCCCACGCGACCAACCCCACCAAGTTTCGTCTCGATCTGACATCGATTCGAAGTCATTTCGAACCCATCAAGAAATGGTCCAATCGAGCTGAAACTTGGCAGGAACAATCTTTACCTTGTATGGGAGCTACTGTGAAAATTTGGTTGCATTTGGATCGGTGGTTGAGGAGATATGATCGGTTCGAAACGGTGTTTCTCGGTTGGCTGTGGAGTTCGAACCCATCATCTTCGAAACCATGACTTCGAATCCATGGACACACGTGATTCTGCAGTGACGTGGCGCGTGCTCCTCGAATTGATCCTGCTTTGTCTCCGAGTTGACCGCTTCGCACCCATGGATTTCGCCTCGTCCGTATCGTGGGGCGACACGTCATCCAAGTTGGCTGACTTGGTGGGTACGAACAAGTGAATGTCCCTGGGTTCGAACGCGACCGTTTCGAACTAAGGTGTTCGTGGGTTCTAACTCGATCGATTCGAACAAGATCGATTCGAAGCGACTTGGATTCGAAGCTGGTGGGCTTGAATGGATTCGAAGATGATGGTTTCGAATGTAATGGAGTCGAAGTACATGATGGCTGCTGGGTTCGAGGCACGGCCATGTCTCGTGGGTTAAAACTACTGCTAGGATGATGGGTTCGAACTTCATGGATTCGAAGGAAGGACACGGATGGGTTCGGAGTAGATGGTTTCGAAGACGATGGGTTCGAATTAATGAAAGGGTGATGGATTCGAACCGAGCAAGGCCCAACTCTCTCAACTTGAATCCATCATAACTTGGGCAAACGAACTCGGATTGACTTGAAATTTGAAATGACGACTCCTTCGACCTTCCTTGTTATGTTCTATCAATTTCGGCCCGTTCCAGACTCGGACAAAATTCATCGATATCCATAGCAAAGTGAAGTATAATCAATCTCTGAGACGAACTGTCTTTTGTGTTCGATCAATCTTTTGGTATCACGGCTTTGCCAAAAAAGCGGGATAACATTTTGCCCCCCAAAACATGCCTTGCGGTAGGAAGGTGTGTTTTGTAATGCTTCGAGTTGGATGTTCGTATCCGATCATCAACCTGCAAAGAACTTGATAGTTTTCATATGGCCTCAAATGACGATCGTTCGGGATCGAGCCATTTGGGATGAAGCGCGGCCGTTCGTGGTCAAGCGCTCAACTTCAAATGACGATCGTTCGTGATCGAGTCATTCGAGGTGAAGTGCGACCGTGCGCGGTCGAGCGTATGAATCCATGCGTCGATCGTTCGAGATCGTATGCCGTTTGAGGTGAATCGGGACCGTTCGCAGTCGATGCCGTTCGCGGCAAAGGATGGAATAGGACCGTTCGCGGTCGATGCCGTTCGCGGCAAATGATGGAATAGGACCATTCGCGGTCGATACTATTCATGGTAAAAGATTGAATGGGACCGTTCGCGGTCGATGCCGTTCGCGGCAATTGATGATCGTTCGCGACCAAGTGCCGTTCAAGGCGAATGGTGACCGTTCGAGGTCGAATTTTACAATTAGTGAACCATGACCGTTCGCGGTCGATGCCATTCAAGGAAGAAAGTGATCGTTCGCAATCGTGTGCCGTTCGAGGCGAATTTGTGACCGTTCGCGGTCGGGTGTTGGACCTCAAGTGACGACCGTTCGCGATCAAGCCATTTGAGGTGTGTTGAGTTGTGACTGTTCGAAGTCGAGTGCCGTTCGAGGCGAATTGTGTGCCCGGGAGGGCTTGATGTTATCGATGCCAGGGTCACGTTCGGGTGAGATCCTGGATCGTTTTTCAGAGCGGTTCATCGCCGTCTCAGAGCATGCCTAAGGATCGTTCGCGACCCCGTACATGTGCAAGTAGCTTAGCCATTCCAGAGTTATCAGAATCAAATATCTATTACACGGATGAGTTTTTTAAAACAATGTCCAAACAAACAGAGTCTAAATGTTCAAATTGAAATGATATGAAAGCAAAGCATGGATGTCGAAGCGTAAGTTCCCACTACGAAACGGTCAATGATCATTCAGAGCATGCCTGGAGATCGTTCGCGATCTCGCACATGTGTAAATGATTTAATTGCGTTAGTGGAAGCTTACAACTCGTTCATCGTTATCTCACTCAGTTGATAACCAAAGTGCCTTGATTCAGGGTCGCCTCTAGCTGATGTGGACGGTGGTCGTTCTGGTTCCGCCACAGGAGCTCGCCTCCTTACATATTGAAGGAGCATACCGTTCCCGATATGCCCTTCCACCTCGTCCTTCAGGTGCCTACAATCGTTAGTGTTATGACCATTTAATTCATGGAATACACAAAACTTATCTGATTTCCTTTCGTCAGAGGTAGGATCCCTTCGCATCGGCTTACGATACGGAATCCGTTCTTTGGTATCCTGATAAATTCGTTCCAGGCTCTCGTTCAACTCAGTGTAGGTGGTGAATCGCGGCTCCCTCCGTTGCCGCTTTGATCTGTCTCCGTTATTCTCAATCTTTCTTTTACCTTTATCCTTGTCCGAGTCCCTTCTAGGGGGCTTTTCATCTTTGAGTGCATAAACTTCTATCCCATCTCCTTCTTATCTTTCTGCATTCGCATCCTCTAATCGTAAAAACTTTTCCGCCTCATGGTAGAATTCTCCCAGATCTACGGGTGGATCCTTAGTTAATGAATTTTTGAATTCCGTTCCGTCTGCTATTCCGGACACAGCCGCCATCATGACCATGGATGGATCCGGTCTATCCACCGAAGCTGCCGCCGCATTGAACCGTGTCAGGAAACTTCTCAATGTTTCTCCAGCCTTCTGTTTTAAAGTTGCCAACGTCATCACATTCTTGGGTCTTGTAATGTGAACCTTGAACTGCCTCATAAATCTCTCAGTTAAATCATTCCATGTTCCAATGGATCCACTATCTAATTGCCTGAACCATAATGCCGCAATATCCGCCAAATACAGTGGAAAGCACCGGGCCATGACCTCCTCTGATTCCCCCAGCACTTCCATATGCCTCATATATTTTGTCAGATGGACCGTGGGGTCCGTTCTCCCGTCATACATATCCAACGATGGTAATTTGAAATCCGGTGGGTTTCTAGCTCGTCTGATTGCCGGAGTGAAAGGACTCCTATTAACATCCTCTAGGTCTTTGTTCACCAAACCGCCTCTCATTGCTCGCCTAACCATCTCTGCCAACTTGTCGGTGTCTCCGAGATGTAACCTTCGTTCGTTACTTTCATCCTGCCCCCCGAGTTCACGAGGGAACTCTGAAATCTGCCCCCTTGACTGAGCGTTCATTCCTCTGCTGTCTCCAGGTTGCGCAGATACTCCTCTTTCTCCCTCCGAAATTGGACCAACATTCTCCATGGGTGTGCCCCCTAATCCGGGTGCGACGCCGGATGGTCCTGCTTCGTTCTGGACTCCATTGGCTCCTCTATTCTGTGCTCCAAGCTGTCCTATCTGTTGAAATAAACTCTGGATCAACTCCTCTTGCTTCTTCATCATAGTCTCCATCTCGTCCCTAGTGATGTAGATCGATGGTTGATTCGCTCCTGAGGAAGCCTCCTGACTTCCTTGTTGTTCACTCCTTTCAGGCCTTGGCCTTCGGCTTGATTGTCTCGTCATAATTTCTCAAATCTAAACTTTCAAACTTTCTCTGAATCGATTATCAACTGGTAGAACTCCTGAGTTCAGTTTCTCAGTGAAAGCACCAAAATGTTTGCGCCAAAATTGGTCACAAACACCGAATATCACAGGAGCACCCGTTTGCGTATTCAACTTGATAATAATCAACACAGAACTCAGCAACAATCAATATAGAATTCAGCTCTATGTAACAAATCACAGTAATTCACAAACAACAATCACAAACACAGGATTTATAGTGGTTCGGCGTTCGTGCCTACGTCCACTTTAAAGGATTTCTCTTTATTGCTTTGCTCGATTCAATCAATTACAACGGATTACAATTGATAATAGCTTTGAAATCTGAATATAACAGTGATTCTGGTGAATAGATTTGAATCCGACAGAGTCTCAGAGTTCAATGGCAGAAGTTCTCCGAAGATCCCTTTTCTGAAGGCTTCAGGGTGCTATTTATAGGCGTTGGAGGCCCAGATCTGGCTGAAACTTCGGGAGACCTCTTCTGGCACGTGAGTGGGCCCACGCGACCAACCCCACCAAGTTTCGTCTCGATCTGACATCGATTCGAAGTCATTTCGAACCCATCAAGAAATGGTCCAATCGAGCTGAAACTTGGCAGGAACAATCTTTACCTTGTATGGGAGCTACTGTGAAAATTTGGTTGCATTTGGATCAGTGGTTGAGGAGATATGATCGGTTCGAAATGGTGTTTCTCGGTTGGCTGTGGAGTTCGAACCCATGATCTTCGAAACCATGACTTCGAATCCATGGACACACGTGATTCTGCAGTGACGTGGCGCGTGCTCCTCGAATCGATCCTGTTTTGTCTCCGAGTTGAACGCTTTGCACCCATGGATTTCGCCTCGTCCGTATCGTGGGGCGACACGTCATCCAAGTTGGCTGACTTGGTGGGTACGAACAAGTGAATGTCCCTGGGTTCGAACGCGACCGTTTCGAACTAAGGTGTTCGTGGGTTCGAACTCGATCGATTCGAACAAGATCGATTCGAAGCGACTTGGATTCGAAGCTGGTGGGCTTGAATGGATTCGAAGATGATGGTTTCGAATGTAATGGAGTCGAAGTACATGATGGCTGATGGGTTCGAGGCACGGCCATGTCTCGTGGGTTCGAACTACTGCTAGGATGATGGGTTCGAACTTCATGGATTCGAAGGAAGGACACGGATGGGTTCGGAGTAGATGGTTTCGAAGACGATGGGTTCGAAACAATGAAAGGGTGATGGATTCGAACCGAGCAAGGCCCAACTCTCTCAACTTGAATCCATCATAACTTGGGCAAACGAACTCGGATTGACTTGAAATTTGAAATGACGACTCCTTCGACCTTTCTTGTTATGTTCTATCAATTTCGGCCCGTTCCGGACTCGGACAAAATTCATCGATATCCATAGCAAAGTGAAGTATAATCAATCTCTGAGACGAACTGTCTTTTGTTTTCGATCAATCTTTTGGTATCACGGCTTTGCCAAAAAAGCGGGATAACATCGAAAAAACGAAGGGTAAAAAACTTATGAGACCCGATTGAGATTCGGGTTGTCCTTTTTGGGCATTAATCTATCCGTTGATGGCTGAAAGCCCTTAAAGCCGTAGAACTCATCGAGGCCTTCGTTTTGACAGGTTATGGCTCCCGTAACTCTAAAAGAGCCAGAAGTTATGGCCGTTCGAATAATCGATATCAACAGGGTGCAACATCCACGGCGTAAGGTGCAACATCCGTCCGAAATGGCGAAACAGGGCCGTACGACTTTTAGAAATGAGTGCATGTATTTGAAACGGAACAGTACCATGGTGCACCACTGTCCAGCGATGGTAAATCGAAGGCCAGCAACCGTAATCCTGTTTTACCGTAAAAATCCACGTGTCGAAAAAACGAAGGGTAAAAAACTTACGAGACCCGATTGAGATTCGGGTTGTCCTTTTTGGGCATTAATCTATCCATTGACGGCTGAAAGCTTTCAAAGCCGTAGAACTCATCGAGGGCTTCATTTTGACAGGTTATGGCTCCCGTAACTCTAAACCAGCCAGAAGTTATGGCCGTTTGAATAATCGATACCTACAGGGTGCAAAATCCACGGTGCAAGGTGCAACATCCGTCCGAAATGGCGAAACAGTGTCGTACGACTTTTAGAAATGCGTGCATGGATTTGAAACGGAACAGTACCATGGTGCACCACTCTCCAGCGACGGTAAATCGAAGGCCAGCCTCGGTAATCCTGTTTTACCGTAAAATTCCACGTGTCGAAAAAACGAAGGGTAAAAAATTTACGAGACCCGATTGAGATTCGGGTTGTCCTTTTTGGGCATTAATCTATCCATTGACGGCTGAAAGATGTCAAAGCCGTAGAACTCATCGAGGCCTTCGTCTTGACAGGTTGTGGCTCCCGTAACTCTAAACGAGCCAGAAGTTATGGCCGTCCGAATAATCGATATCTACAGGGTGCAACATCCACGGTGCAAGGTGCAACATCCGTCGGAAATGGCGAAACAGTGCCGTACGACTTTTAGAAATGCATGCATGAATTTGAAACGGAATAGTACCATGGTGCACCACTGTCCAGCGATGGTAAATTGAAGGCCAGCAACCGTAATCCTGTTTTACCGTAAAAACCACGTGTCGAAAAAACGAAGGGTAAAAAACTTACGAAACCCGATTGAGATTCGGGTTGTCCATTTTGGGCATTAATCTATCCGTTGACGGCTGAAAGCTATCAAAGCCGTAGAACTCATCGAGGCCTTCGTTTTGACAGGTTATGGCTCCCGTAACTCCAAACGAGCCAGAAGTTATGGCCGTCCGAATAATCGATATCTACAGGGTGCAACATCCACGGCGCAAGGTGCAACATCCGTCCGAAATGGTGAAACAGTGCCATACAACTTTTAGAAATGCGTGCATGTATTTGAAACAGAACAGTACCATGGGGCACCACTGTCCAGCGATGGTAAATCGAAGGCCAGCCACCGTAATCCTGTTTTACCGTAAAAATCCACGTGTCGAAAAAACGAAGGGTAAAAAACTTACGAGGCCCGATTGAGATTCGCTGTTTGCGTAAAAAATGGCCACAAACACCCAATACCGTGAAAGCACCAGTGTATGAATATAAGTCAGCGATATTCATACACAAATCACAGATCTCAGCAAATAACTCAAATACGTTTGCACAAAAGATGGGCAAAAAACTCCAAGTCGTATGAATTAGTTGATTTTATGTTGTTCGTATTGATTTAGGTGGTGTATGCAAATACGTAAAAAGTAGGGGCTAAACTGTAAAAGACACACAGATTTATAGTGGTTCGGCCAAAGTGTGCCTACGTCCACTTTATATGTTATTCTCCTTTTCCAATCCGATTACAAGTACAAAGCTTGTAGTACAAGTATATGAAAGTTGTTTGAAAGTTCCTTCCAGGTTTGAGCTCTCAAACTTGTCTCTCATTGTTGTACCCCTGCCCCTCTATTTATAGAGTGAGGTAGGGGGCAGGGGGCTTGGAAGTATATAGCTGCTAGCGGGCCTGGGCTGAAGCAATCTGGTCCAGCATCATCTGGTTCGGCATGGCTTTCATTCGGCTATGCTTGGATAAGTTGGGGTTTGGTTCGGCCAAGGTGGTCCGATGGTGGTGTTGAAGTTGGTCCGGTAGTCTTCTGGATCGGTCGTAGTGGAAGGTTGGTTCGGTGATCACCTTGGTCCGGTGATTGGTTGGTGATAGTTTGGACCGGCTTCGGAGTCGTTTGGTTCGGTAGGACTATGGGGGAGGCCGGTCCGGTAGTGCTTGGGATGCCGAATGAGCTTGGTTTAGGGAGTGCCGAATGAACCAAGGGGAGGCCGGATATGATATGCCGAATGAAGCATGCCTTTGCTCTGCCGAACGAACTTGAGATTTTAGTGGAATTCCGGACTTATGCATGCTTGCTTGTTTATATCTCTGTACTTCCTGGTTTGTTCGTGGTGGAAACGCGTACAACATTGATATTCCAGCTTTGTCCAAAAAATGGGATAACACTTTGCCCCCCAAAATATGCCTTGCGGTAGGAAGGCGTGTTTTGTATAGTCCCGAATCCAATATCCAAAGTCAATAGCCATATTGCCAGAGTAGATCATCCTTGACTGCTCCGAGTTGATATCCAGTTCCAAATCCAATAACCAAAGCTTGAGCCAATTCCATGTCCATCCGAACTCGACAGCCGAGCCTCAAATCATCCTTATCCAATAGCCAATAACCGAATCCAGGACCTCTCTGGGTCGATATCCAAACCCATAACCTTTCCGGGCTCTTGCCAAGCGCAATCCACACCTGACGGCCATGATCCCGTGTCCCTGGATGTTGAGCTAACCTCTCCGGGTTCTTGCCATGCGTAATCCACACTTGACGATTTTGATCCAGTGTCCCTGGACTTTGAGCTAACCTCTCCGGGTTCTTGCCATGCCTAATCCACACATGACGACCTTGGTCCAGTGTCCCTGGATGTTGTACAATGCCATGGCTTAAGTCCTAAGCCGAACCCTGGTCTCTCCGGACCCTTGCCGAGCATAGTCCATACTCGACGACCTGAAAATAACGATTGATAATATAGGGCCTAAGTCCTAGGCCGAATCCTGGTCACTCCGGACCCTTGCCGAGCATAGTCCATACTCGACGACCTGAATGAGTCAATTTACCACGTTCGGGCAAAGCGACTCACCCCTTGCCAGGCATAATCCATACCCGACGACCGTTTATCAAAAGTCAGATAAAAATCCAATTAAAATCCAACTCAAAATCCAAGTCCAAAATCCAAATCGAGAATCCAAATCCAAAATCCAAATCCAGAATCCAAATCCAAAATCCAAATCCAAAATCCAAATCCAAAACCATAAAAACAGAAATCCAAACTAACATCCAAAACCGAAAACAATTGTCCAAAGGAAAATCCAAATCAAAAAGCAAGGAAAACCAGGAGCTCAATCCAAGCTCCAAAACCGAAAACCAAAAAGAAAAGCAGTGTCCAATCCAAAAGCAAAAGATAAATTTCACAAACCACAGCATCGCAATTTATTATCATTCAGAGCATGCCTAGGGGCTATCTCCGTCCCCGTACATGTGTAAATGACTTGGTTGCTTGCCAATAGTTTGCTACTTATTTCATATTAACCTGGTCAAGGGATGATCAACCGACCATCATTCCTGGGCCTCCCACCATCGTAGCTTGAGGTAGGCGGCAGTTGCTCCTGCCTCGCCGTTGCATCCCGAGGTCCAACATATTGTGGCAGTTGTCCATTCCTTACATGTTCCTCAATTATGTCCTTTAAGTGCCTGCAGCTGTTGGTGTCGTGTCCATCCAAATCATGGAAGAGGCAGTGCCTTCCTGATGTCCTTTCCCGTTCTGTTGGTTCTCTCCTAGCCGGCCTCCGGTAGTGAAGGCGATTTCGAGTATCCAGGTATATCCGTTCCAGTGTTTCGTTCAATCCTGTGTATGTGGAAAACTTTGGATCCTTCCATTGCTTCCTAGCATTTCCAGAATCATCGTCCAACTTCCTTTTTCCTTTGTTTTTATCCGAACCATTGCTGGATGGTCCTCCCCCTTCAACTGCATTAACCTTTTTCGACTTTAAATCCGTACTCGCATCTTCTTGTCGAAGGAACCTTTCTGCCTCATGAAAGAATTCGTCGAGATTCCGTGGGGGATCTCGTATCAAAGATACCTTGAAATCCGAGTTCTCCCTGACTCCTGATACTGCTGCCATTAAAACCATCGATGGATCGGGCCGATCCACCGAAGCAACTGCGGCGCTGAATCGAGTTAGAAAAGCTCTAAGCGATTCATCCATCCTTTGCCTTACCGATGTCAATGTCATCACGTTCTTCGGTCTCTTGACATGAACCCGAAACTGTCCCAAAAACCTTTCCACCAATTCCCTCCAAGTCCTGATAGATCCTTCTTCCAGCTGCCTGAACCACATTGCAGCTAAGTCCGTCAAGTACAAAGGGAAGCATCGGGCCATCACCTCCTCCGATGCCCCCAGCACCTCCATGTGTCTGGTGTATCTCATCAAGTGATCCGTAGGGTCTTCCTTGCCATTGTATACCTCCACGCTAGGTAGCTTGAACTTAGGTGGGTTCTGAGCCATCCTTATTTCCCGAGTGAACGGACTCCTGTTTACTCCTTCCAAGTCTCCGTTGGTCAAACCACCTCGCACAGTCTTCCTGATTATATCTACCAATCCCCCGTTGTCTGTCGGGGGTTGCCCCCGAGGGAACTCCGGTACATACTCTTCGTGTGGCTCGTTAGCAGCAACGTTGGTTCTAGCCTGTTGAACTCCTTCCAAAGGTTCTCCTGTGTTGAATCCCGTGGGCCTGCCCCCAAGCCCTTGTTGATTGCTACCTGGCTCCGTATCTTGTCCTTCGTTGGGTTCCATAACCCTAGCTTCTTGTCCTGCATCCATAGCCGTTGTAGCTGCTCCTAAATTCTGCATCCCTGCAGCTCTCATTTGCTCCAAGAAAGTTTGCATCATTTCCTGTTGACTTTTCAGCAACCTCTCTTGCAGTGAATTTGTTATGGCTTCCATTTCATCCCGGGTTATGTAGATCGAAGCCGGTCCTTCCTCACTTCCGGAGGATGCTTGTTGACTTCCTCCTTGTTGGCTTCTCTCAGCCCTTAGCCTTCTACTGTTTTGCCTAGTCATTGTCTTTCAAATCCAAGCTTCTATCCGATGTAGTGGGAGCTGGTCCTTCTCAGTGAAAGCACCAAAATGTTTGCGTAAAAAATGGCCACAAACACCCAATACCGTGAAAGCACCAGTGTATGAATATAAGTCAGCGATATTCATACACAAATCACAGATCTCAGCAAATAACTCAAATACGTTTGCACAAAAGATGGGCAAAAAACTCCAAGTCGTATGAATTAGTTGATTTTATGTTGTTCGTATTGATTTAGGTGGTGTATGCAAATACGTAAAAAGTAGGGGCTAAACTGTAAAAGACACACAGATTTATAGTGGTTCGGCCAAAGTGTGCCTACGTCCACTTTATATGTTATTCTCCTTTTCCAATCCGATTACAAGTACAAAGCTTGTAGTACAAGTATATGAAAGTTGTTTGAAAGTTCCTTCCAGGTTTGAGCTCTCAAACTTGTCTCTCATTGTTGTACCCCTGCCCCTCTATTTATAGAGTGAGGTAGGGGGCAGGGGGCTTGGAAGTATATAGCTGCTAGCGGGCCTGGGCTGAAGCAATCTGGTCCAGCATCATCTGGTTCGGCATGGCTTTCATTCGGCTATGCTTGGATAAGTTGGGGTTTGGTTCGGCCAAGGTGGTCCGATGGTGGTGTTGAAGTTGGTCCGGTAGTCTTCTGGATCGGTCGTAGTGGAAGGTTGGTTCGGTGATCACCTTGGTCCGGTGATTGGTTGGTGATAGTTTGGACCGGCTTCGGAGTCGTTTGGTTCGGTAGGACTATGGGGGAGGCCGGTCCGGTAGTGCTTGGGATGCCGAATGAGCTTGGTTTAGGGAGTGCCGAATGAACCAAGGGGAGGCCGGATATGATATGCCGAATGAAGCATGCCTTTGCTCTGCCGAACGAACTTGAGATTTTAGTGGAATTCCGGACTTATGCATGCTTGCTTGTTTATATCTCTGTACTTCCTGGTTTGTTCGTGGTGGAAACGCGTACAACATTGATATTCCAGCTTTGTCCAAAAAATGGGATAACATTCGCGTTGTCCTTTTTGGGCATTAATCTATCCGTTGATGGCTGAAAGCTGTCAAAGCCGTAGAACTCATCGAGGCCTTCGTTTTGACAGGTTATGCCTCCCGTAACTCTAAACGAGCCAGAAGTTATGGCCGTCCGAATAATCGATATCTACAGGGTGCAACATCCACGGTGCAAGGTGCAACATCCGTCCGAAATGGCGAAACAGTGTCGTACGACTTTTAGAAATGCATGCATGGATTTGAAACGGAACACTACCATGGTGCACCACTCTCCAGCGATGGGAAGTAGAAGACGGGCCACGGTAATCCTGTTTTACCGTAAAAATCCACGTGTCGAAAAAACGAAGGGTAAAAAACTTACGAGACCCGATTGAGATTCGGGTTGTCCTTTTTGGGCATTAATCTATCCGTTGACGGCTGAAAGCTGTCAAAGCCGTAGAACTCATCGAGGCCTTCATTTTGACAGGTTATGGCTCCCGTAACTCTAAACCAGCCAGAAGTTATGGCCGTTTGAATAATCGATATCTACAGGGTGCAACATCCACGGTGCAAGGTGCAACATCCGTCCGAAATGGCGAAACAGTGCCGTACGACATTTAGAAATGCGTGCATGGATTTGAAACGGAACAGTACCATGGTGCACCACTCTCCAGCGATGGTAAATCGAAGGCCAGCCTCGGTAATCCTGTTTTACCGTAAAAATCCACGTGTCGAAAAAACGAAGGGTAAAAAACTTACGAGACCCGATTGAGATTCGGGTTGTCCTTTTTGGGCATTAATCTATCCGTTGACGGCTCAAAGCTGTCAAAGCCGTAGAACTCATTGAGGCCTTCGTTTTGACAGGTTGTGGCTCCCGTAACTCTAAACGAGCCCGAAGTTATGGCCGTCTGAATAATCGATATCTACAGGGTGCAACATCCACGTTGCAAGGTGCAACATCCGTCCGAAATGGCGAAATAGTGTCGTACGACTTTTAGAAATGCATGCATGGATTTGAAACGGGACAGTACCATGGTGCACCACTGTCCAGCGATGGTAAATCGAAGGCCAGCAACCGTAATCCTGTATTACCGTAAAAATCCACGTGTTGAAAAAACGAAGGGTAAAAAACTTACGAGACCCGATTGAGATTCGGGTTGTCCTTTTTGGGCATTAATCTATCCGTTGACCGCTGAAAGCCGTCAAAGCCGTAGAACTTATCGAGGCCTTCGTTTTGACAGGTTATGGCTCCCGTAACTCTAAACGAGCCAGAAGTTATGGCCGTCCGAATAATCGATATTTACAGGGTGCAACATCCACGGCGCAAGGTGCAACATCCGTCCGAAATGGCGAAACAGTGCCGTACGACTTTTAGAAATGCGTGCATGTATATGAAACGGAACAGTACCATGGTGCACCACTGTCCAGCGATGGTAAATCGAAGGCCAGCAACCGTAATCCTGTTTTACCGTAAAAATCCACGTGTCGAAAAAACGAAGGGTAAAAAACTTATGAGACCCGATTGAGATTCGGGTTGTCCTTTTTGGGCATTAATCTATCCGTTGACGGTTGAAAGCCGTCAATGCCGTAGAACTCATCGAGGCCTTCGTTTTGACAGGTTATGGCTCCCGTAACTCTAAACGAGCCAGAAGTTATGGCCGTCCGAATAATCGATATCTACAGGGTGCAACATCCACGGCGCAACGTGCAACATCCGTCCGAAATGGCGAAACAGTGCCGTACGACTTTTAGAAATGCGTGCATGTGTTTGAAATGGAACAGTACCATGGTGCACCACTGTCCAGCGATGGTAAATCGAAGGCCAACCACCGTAATCCTATTTTACCGTAAAAATCCACGTGTCGAAAAAACGAAGGGTAAAAAACTTACGAGGTCCGATTGAGATTCGGGTTGTCCTTTTTGGGCATTAATCTATCCGTTGACGGCTGAAAGATGTCAAAGCCATAGAACTCATCGAGGCCTTCGTTTTGACAGGTTATGGCTCCCGTAACTCTAAACGAGCCAGAAGTTATGGCCGTCCGAATAATCGATATCTACAGGGTGCAACATCCACGGTGCAAGGTGCAACATCCGTCCGAAATGGCGAAACAGTGTCATACGACTTTTAGAAATGCGTGCATGGATTTGAAACGGAACCCTACTATGGTGCACCACTCTCCAGCGATGGGAAGTTGAAGACGGGCCATGGTAATCCTGTTTTACCGTAAAAATCCACGTGTCGAAAAAACGAAGGGTAAAAAACTTACGAGACCCGATTGAGATTCGGGTTGTCCTTTTTGGGCATTAATCTATCCGTTGACGGCTGAAAGCTGTCAAAGCCATAGAACTCATCGAGGCCTTCATTTTGACAGGTTATAGCTCCCGTAACTCTAAACCATCCAGAAGTAATGGCCGTTTGAATAATCGATACCTACAGGGTGCAACATCCACGGTGCACGGTGCAACATCCGTCCGAAATGGCGAAACAGTGTCGTACGACTTTTAGAAATGCGTGCATGGATTTGAAACGGAACAGTACCATGGTGCACCACTCTCCACCGACGGTAAATCGAAGGCCATCCTTGGTAATCCTGTTTTACCGTAAAATTCCACGTGTCGAAAAAACGAAGGGTAAAAAACTTACGAGACCCGATTGAGATTCGGGTTGTCCTTTTTGGGCATTAATCTATCCATTGACGGCAGAAAGATGTCAAAGCCATAGAACTCATCGAGGCCTTCGTTTTGACAGGTTGTGGCTCCCGTAACTCTAAACGAGCCAGAAGTTATGGCCGTCCGAATAATCGATATCTACAAGGTGCAACATCCACGGTGCAAGGTGCAACATCCGTCGGAAATGGCGAAACAGTGCCGTACGACTTTTAGAAATGTATGCATTGATTTGAAACGGAACTATACCATGGTGCACCACTGTCCAGCGATGGTAAATTGAAGGCCAACAACCGTAATCCTGTTTTACCTAAAAATCCACGTGTCGAAAAAACGAAGGGTAAAAAACTTACGAGACCCGATTGAGATTCGGGTTGTCCATTTTGGGCATTAATCTATCCGTTGACGGCTGAAAGCTTTCAAAGCCGTAGAACTCATCGAGGCCTTCGTTTTGACAGGTTATGGCTCCCGTAACTCTAAACGAGCCAGAAGTTATGGCCGTCCGAATAATCGATATCTACACGGTGCAACATCCACGGCGCAAGGTGCAACATCCGTCCGAAATGGCGAAAAAGTGCCGTACGACTTTTAGAAATGCGTGCATGTATTTGAAATGGAACAGTACCATGGTGCCCACTGTCCAGCGATGGTAAATCGAAGGCCAGCCACCGTAATCCTAATTTACCGTAAAAATCCACGTGTCGAAAAAACGAAGGGTAAAAAACTTACGAGGCCCAATTGAGATTCGGGTTGTCCTTTTTGGGCATTAATCTATCCGTTGATGGCTGAAAGCTGTCAAAGCCGTAGAACTCATCGAAGCCTTCGTTTTGACAGGTTATGCCTCCCGTAACTCTAAACGAGCCAGAAGTTATGGCCGTCAGAATAATCGATATCTACAGGGTGCAACATCCACGGTGCAAGGTGCAACATCCGTCCGAAATGGCGAAACAGTGTCGTACGACTTTTAGAAATGCGTGCTTGGATGTGAAACGGAACACTACCATGGTGCACCACTCTCCAGCGATAGGAAGTCGAAGACGGGCCACGGTAATCCTGTTTTACCGTAAAAATCCACGTGTCGAAAAAACGAAGGGTAAAAAACTTACGAGACCCGATTGAGATTCGGGTTGTCCTTTTTGGGCATTAATCTATCCGTTGACGGCTGAAAGCTGTCAAAGCCGTAGAACTCATCGAGGCCTTCATTTTGACAGGTTATGGCTCCCGTAACTCTAAACCAGCCAGAAGTCATGGCCGTTTGAATAATCGATATCTACAGGGTGCAACATCCGTCCGAAATGGCGAAACAGTGCCGTACGACGTTTAGAAATGCGTGCATGGATTTGAAACGGAACAGTACCATGGTGCACCACTCTCCAGCGATGGTAAATCGAAGGCCAGCCTCGGTAATCCTGTTTACCGTAAAAATTCACGTGTCGAAAAAACGAAGGGTAAAAAACTTACGAGACCCGATTGAGATTCGGGTTGTCCTTTTTGGGCATTAATCTATCCGTTGACGACTCAAAGCTGTCAACTCATCGAGGCCTTCGTTTTGACAGGTTGTGGCTCCCATAACTCTAAACGAGCCAGAAGTTATGGCCGTCCGAATAATCGATATCTACAGGGTGCAACATCCACGGTGCAAGGTGCAACATCCGTCCGAAATGGGGAAACAGTGCCGTACGACTTTTAGAAATGCATGCATGGATTTGAAACGGAACAGTACCATGGTGCACCACTGTCCAGCGATGGTAAATCGAAGGCCAGCAACCGTAATCCTGTTTTACCGTAAAAATCCACGTGTCGAAAAAACGAAGGGTAAAAAACTTACGAGGCCCGATTGAGATTCGGGTTGTCCTTTTTGGGCATTAATCTATCCGTTGACGGCTGGAAGCCATCAAAGCCGTAGAACTCATCGAGGCCTTCGTTTTGACAGGTTATGGATCCCGTAACTCTAAACGAGCCAGAAGTTATGGCCGTCCGAATATTCGATATCTACAGGGTGCAACATCCACGGCGCAAGGTGCAACATCCGTCCGAAACGGCGAAACAGTGCCGTACGACTTTTAGAAATGCGTGCATGTATTTGAAACGGAACAGTACCATGGTGCACCACTGTCCAGCGATGGTAAATCGAAGGCCAGCAACCGTAATCCTGTTTTACCGTAAAAATCCACGTGTCGAAAAAACGAAGGGTAAAAAACTTACGAGTCCCGATTGAGATTCGGGTTGTCCTTTTTGGGCATTAATCTATCCGTTGACGGCTGAAAGCTGTCAAAGCCGTAGAACTCATCGAGGCCTTCATTTTGACAGGTTATGGCTCCCGTAACTCTAAACCAGCCAGAAGTCATGGCCGTTTGAATAATCGATATCTACATGGTGCAACATCCGTCCGAAATGGCGAAACAGTGCCGTACGACTTTTAGAAATGCGTGCATGGATTTGAAACGGAACAGTACCATGGTGCACCACTCTCCAGCGATGGTAAATCGAAGGCCAGCCTCGGTAATCCTGTTTACCGTAAAAATTCACGTGTCGAAAAAACGAAGGGTAAAAAACTTACGAGACCCGATTGAGATTCGGGTTGTCCTTTTTGGGAATTAATCTATCCGTTGACGACTCAAAGCTGTCAACTCATCGAGGCCTTCGTTTTGACAGGTTGTGGCTCCCATAACTCTAAACGAGCCAGAAGTTATGGCCGTCCGAATAATCGATATCTACAGTGTGCAACATCCACGGTGCAAGGTGCAACATCCGTCCGAAATGGGGAAACAGTGCCGTACGACTTTTAGAAATGCATGCATGGATTTGAAACGGAACAGTACCATGGTGCACCACTGTCCAGCGATGGTAAATCGAAGGCCAGCAACCGTAATCCTGTTTTACCGTAAAAATGCACGTGTCGAAAAAACGAAGGGTAAAAAACTTACGAGGCCCGATTGAGATTTGGGTTGTCCTTTTTGGGCATTAATCTATCCGTTGACGGCTGGAAGCCGTCAAAGCCGTAGAACTCATCGAGGCCTTCGTTTTGACAGGTTATGGATCCCGTAACTCTAAACGAGCCAGAAGTTATGGCCGTCCGAATATTCGATATCTACAGGGTGCAACATCCACGGCGCAAGGTGCAACATCCGTCCGAAACGGCGAAACAGTGCCGTACGACTTTTAGAAATGCGTGCATGTATTTGAAACGGAACAGTACCATGGTGCACCACTGTCCAGCGATGGTAAATCGAAGGCCAGCAACCGTAATCCTGTTTTACCGTAAAAATCCACGTGTCGAAAAAACGAAGGGTAAAAAACTTACGAGACCCGATTGAGATTCGGGTTGTCCTTTTTGGGCATTAATCTATCCGTTGACGGCTGAAAGCCGTCAAAGCCGTAGAACTCATAGAGGCCTTCGTTTTGACAGGTTATGGCTCCCGTAACTCTAAACGAGCCAGAAGTTATGGCCGTCCGAATAATCGATATCTACAGGGTGCAACATCCACGGCGCAAGGTGCAACATCCGTCCGAAATGGCGAAACAGTGCCGTACGACTTTTAGAAATGCGTGCATGTATTTGAAACGGAACAGTACCATGGTGCACCACTGTCCAGCGATGGTAAATCGAAGGCCAGCCACCGTAATCTTGTTTTACCGCAAAAATCCACGTGTCGAAAAAACGAAGGGTAAAAAACTTACGAGGCCCGATTGAGATTCGGGTTGTCCTTTTTGGGCATTAATCTATCCGTTGACGGCTGAAAGCTGTCAAAGCCGTAGAACTCATCGAGGCCTTCGTTTTGACAGGTTATGGCTCCCGTAACTCTAAACGAGGCAGAAGTTAGGGCCGTCCGAATAATCGATATCTACAGGGTGCAACATCCACGGCGCAAGGTGCAACATCCGTCCGAAATGGCGAAACTGTGTCGTACGACTTTTAGAAATGCGTGCATGGATTTGAAACGGAACACTACTATAGTGCACCACTCTCCCGCGATGGGAAGTCGAAGACGGGCCACGGTAATCCTGTTTTACCGTAAAAATCCACGTGTCGAAAAAACGAAGGGTAAAAAACTTACGAGACCCGATTGAGATTCGGGTTGTCCTTTTTGGGCATTAATCTATCCGTTGACGGCTGAAAGCTTTCAAAGCCGTAGAACTCATCGAGGCCTTCATTTTGACAGGTTATGGCTCCCGTAGCTCTAAACCATCCAGAAGTTATGGCCGTTTGAATAATCGATACCTACAGGGTGTAACATCCACGGTGCAAGGTGCAACATCCGTCCGAAATGGCGAAACAGTGTCGTACGACTTTTAGAAATGCATGCATGGATTTGAAACGGAACAATACCATGGTGCACCACTCTCCAGCGATGGTAAATCGAAGGCCAGCCTCAGTAATCCTGTTTTACCGTAAAATTCCACGTGTCGAAAAAACGAAGGGTAAAAAACTTACGAGACCCGATTGAGATTCGGGTTGTCCTTTTTGGGCATTAATCTATCCATTGACGGCTGAAAGATGTCAAAGCTGTAGAACTCATCGAGGCCTTCGTTTTGAAAGGTTGTGGCTCCCGTAACTCTAAACGAGCCAGAAGTTATGGCCGTCCGAATAATCGATATCTACAGGGTGCAACATCAACGGTGCAAGGTGCAACATCCGTCGGAAATGGCAAAACAGTGCCGTACGACTTTTAGAAATGCATGCATGGATTTGAAACGGAACAGTACCACGGTGCACCACTATCCAGCGATGGTAAGTTGAAGGCCAGCAACCGTAATCCTGTTTTACCGTAAAAATCCACGTGTCGAAAAAACGAAGGGTAAAAAACTTACGAGACCCGATTGAGATTCGGGTTGTCCTTTTTGGGCATTAATCTATCCGTTGACGGCTGAAAACCGTCAAAGCCGTAGAACTCATCGAGTCCTTCGTTTTGAAAGGTTGTGGCTACCGTAACTCTAAACGAGCCAGAAGTTATGGCCGTCCGAATAATCGATACCTACAGGGTGCAACATCCACGGTGCAAGGTGCAACATCCGTCCGAAATGGCGAAGCAGTGTCGTACGACTTTTAGAAATGCGTGCATGGATTTGAAACGGAACACTACTATGGTGCACCACTCTCCAGCGATGGGAAGTCGAAGACGGGCCACGGTAATCCTGTTTTACCGTAAAAATCCACGTGTCGAAAAAATGAAGGGTAAAAAACTTACGAGACCCGATTGAGATTCGGTTTGTCCTTTTTGGGCATTAATCTGTCCGTTGACGGCTGAAAGCTATCAAAGCCGTAGAACTCATCGAGGCCTTCATTTTGACAGGTTATGGCTCCCGTAACTCTAAACCAGCCAGAAGTTATGGCCGTTTGAATAATCGATACCTACAGGGTGCAACATCCACGGTGCAAGGTGCAACATCTGTCCGAAATGGCGAAACAGTGTCGTACGACTTTTAGAAATGCATGCATGGATTTGAAACGGAACAGTAACATGGTGCACCACTCTCCAGTGATGGTAAATCGAAGGCCAGCCTCGGTAATCCTGTTTTACCGTAAAATTCCACGTGTCGAAAAAACGAAGGGTAAAAAACTTACGAGACCCGATTGAGATTCGGGTTGTCCTTTTTGGGCATTAATCTATCCATTGATGGCTGAAAGATGTCAAAGCCGTAGAACTCATCGAGGCCTTCGTTTTGACAGGTTGTGGCTCCCGTAACTCTAAACGAGCCAGAAGTTATGGCCGTCCGAATAATCGATATCTACAGGGTGCAACATCCACGGTGCAAGGTGCAACATCCGTCGGAAATGGCGAAACAGTGCCGTACGACTTTTAGAAATGCATGCATGGATTTGAAACGGAACAGTACCATGGTGCGCCACTGTCCAGCGATGGTAAATTGAAGGCCAACAACCGTAATCCTGTTTTACCGTAAAAATCCATGTGTCGAAAAAATGAAGGGTGAAAAACTTACGAGACCCGATTGAGATTCGGGTTGTCCATTTTGGTCATTAATCTATCCGTTGACGGCTGAAAGCTGTCGAAGCCATAGAACTCATCGAGGCCTTCGTTTTGACAGGTTATGTCTCCCGTAACTCTAAACGAGCCAGAAGTTATGGTCGTCCGAATAATCGATATCTACAGGGTGCAACATCCACGGCGCAAGGTGCAACATCCGTCCGAAATGGCGAAACAGTGCCGTACGACTTTTAGAAATGCGTGCATGTCTTTGAAATGGAACCATGGTGCACCACTGTCCAGCGATGGTAAATCGAAGGCCAGCCACCGTAATCCTGTTTTACCGTAAAAATCCACGTGTCGAAAAAACGAAGGGTAAAAAACTTACGAGGCCCGATTGAGATTCGGGTTGTCCTTTTTGGGCATTAATCTATCCGTTGACGGATGAAAGCAGTCAAAGACGTAGAACTCATCAAGGCCTTCGTTTTGGCAGGTTATGGCTCCCGTAACTCTTAACGAGCCAGAAGTTATGGCCGTCCGAATAATCGATATCTACAGGGTGCAACATCCATGGTGCAAGGTGCAACATCCGTCCGAAATGGGGAAACAGTGTCGTACGACTTTTAGAAATGCATGCATGGATTTGAAACGGAACAGTACCATGGTGCACCACTCTCCATCGATGGTAAATCGAAGGCCAGCCTCGGTAATCCTGTTTTACCGTAAAATTCCACGTGTCGAAAAAACGAAGGGTAAAAAACTTACGAGACCCGATTGAGATTCGGGTTGTCCTTTTTGGGCATTAATCTATCCATTGACGGCTGAAAGATGTCAAAGCCGTAGAAATCATTGAGGCCTTCGTTTTGACAGGTTGTGGCTCCCGTAACTCTAAACGAGCCAGAAGTTATGGCCGTCCGAACAATCGATATCTACAGGGTGCAACATCCACGGTGCAAGGTGCAACATCCTTCGGAAATGGCGAAACAGTGCCGTACGACTTTCAGAAATGCATGCATGGATTTGAAACGGAACGGTACAATGGTGCACCACTGTCCAGCGATGGTAAATTGAAGGCCAGCAAATGTAATCCTGTTTTACCGTAAAAATCCACGTGTCGAAAAAACGAAGGGTAAAAAACTTACGAGACCCGATTGAGATTCGGGTTGTCCATTTTGGGCATTAATCTATCCGTTGACGGCTGAAAGCTGTCAAAGCCGTAGAACTCATCGAGGCCTTCGTTTTGAAAGGTTATGGCTCCCGTAACTCTAAACGAGCCAGAAGTTATGGCCGTCCGAATAATCGATATCTACAGGGTGCAACATCCACGGCGCAAGGTGCAACATCCGTCCGAAATGGCAAAACAGTGTCGTACGACTTTTAGAAATGCATGCATGTATTTGAAACGGAACAGTACCATGGTGCACCACCGTCCAGCGATGGTAAATCGAAGGCCAGCCACCGTAATCCTGTTTTACCGTAAAAATCCACGTGTCGAAAAAATGAAGGGTAAAAAACTTACGAGGCCCGATTGAGATTCGGGTTGTCCTTTTTGGGCATTAATCTATCCGTTGAGGGCAGAAAGCCGTCAAAGCCATAGAACTCATCGAGGCCTTCGTTTTGACAGGTTTTGGCTCCCGTAACTCTAAACGAGCCAGAAGTTATGGCCGTCCGAATAATCGATATCTACAGGGTGCAACATCCACGGTGCAAGGTGCAACATCCGTCCGAAATGGCGAAACAGTGTCGTACGTCTTTTAGAAATGCATGCATGGATTTGAAACGGAACACTACTATGGTGCACCACTCTCCAGCGATGGGAAGTCGAAGACGGGCCACGGTCATCCTGTTTTACCGTAGAAATCCACGTGTCGAAAAAACGAAGGGTAAAAAACTTACGAGACCTGATTGAGATTCGGGTTGTCCTTTTTGGGCATTAATCTATCCGTTGACGGCTGAATGCTATCAAAGCCGTAGAACTCATCGAGGCCTTCGTTTTGATAGGTTATGACTCCCGTAACTCTAAACGAGCCAGAAGTTATGGCCGTCCGAATAATCGATATCTATAGGGTGCAACATCCACGGTGCAAGGTGCAACATCCGTCCGAAATGGAGAAACAGTGCCATACGACTTTTAGAAATGTGTGCATGGATTTGAAACGGAATAGTACCATGGTTCACCGCTCTCCAGCGATGGGAAGTCGAAGACGGCCACGGTAATCCTGTTTTACCGTAAAAATCCACGTGTCGAAAAAACGAAGGGTAAAAAACTTACGAGACCCGATTGAGATTCGGGTTGTCCATTTTGGGCATTAATCTATCCGTTGACGGCTGAAAGCTGTCAAAGCCGTAGAACTCATCGAGGCCTTCGTTTTGACAGGTTGTGGCTCCCGTAACTCTAAACGAGCCAGAAGTTATGGCCGTCCGAATAATCGATATCTACAGGGTGCAACATCCACGGCGCAAGGTGCAACATCCATCCGAAATGGCGAAACAGTGCCGTATGACTTTTAGAAATGCGTGCATGTATTTGAAACGGAACAGTACCATGGTGCACCGCTGTCCAGCGATGGTAAATCGAAGGCCAGCCACCGTAATCCTGTTTTACCGTAAAAATCCACGTGTCGAAAAAACGAAGGGTAAAAAACTTACGAGGCCCGATTGAGATTCGGGTTGTCCTTTTTGGGCATTAATCTATCTTTTGACGACTGAAAGCTGTCAAAGCCATAGAACTCATCGATGCCTTCGTTTTGACAGGTTATGGCTCTCGTAACTCTAAACGAGCCAGATGTTATGGCCGTCCAAATAATCGATATCTACAGGGTGCAACATCCACGGTGCAAGGTGCAACATCCGTCCGAAATGGCGAAACAGTGTCGTACGACTTTTAGAAATGCGTGCATGGATTTGAAACGGAACACTACTATGGTGCACCACTCTCCAGCGATGGGAAGTCGAAGACGGGCCACGGTCATCCTGTTTTACCGTAAAAATCCACGTGTCAAAAAACGAAGGGTGAAAAACTTACGAGACCCGATTGAGATTCGGGTTGTCCTTTTTGGGCATTAGTCTATCCGTTGACGGCTGAAAGCGGTCAAAGACGTAGAACTCATCGAGGCCTTCGTTTTGACAGGTTATGGCTCCCGTAACTCTTAACGAGCCAGAAGTTATGCCCGTCCGAATAATCGATATCTACAGGGTGCAACATCCACGGTGCAAGGTGCAACATCCGTCCGACATGGCGAAACATTGCCGTACGTCTTTTAGAAATGCGTGCATGGATTTGAAACGGAACAGTACCATGGTGAACCACTCTCCAGCGATGGTAAATCGAAAACCAGCCACCGTAATCCCGTTTTGCCGTAAAAATCCACGTGTCGAAAAAACAAAGGGTAAAAAACTTACGAGACCCGATTAAGATTCGGGTTGTCCTTTTTGGGCATTAATCTATTCGTTGACGGCTGAAAGCCGTAGAACTCATCGAGGCCTTCGTTTTGACAGGTTATGGCTCCCGTAACTTTAAACGAGCCAGAAGTTATGGCCGTTTGAATAATCGATATCTAAAGGGTGCAACATCCACGGTGCAAGGTGCAACATCCGTACGAAATGGTGAAACAGTGTTGTACGACTTTTAGAAATGCGTGCATGGATTTGAAACGGAACAGTACCATGGTGCACCGCTCTCCAGCTGTGGGAAGTCGAAGACGGGCCACGGTAATCCCGTTTTACCGTAAAAATCCACGTGCCGAAAAAACGAAGGGTAAAAAACTTACGAGTCCCGATTGAGATTCGGGTTGTCCTTTTTGGGCGTTAATCTATCTGTTGACGGCTAAAAGCTGTCAAAGCCGTAGAACTCATCGAGGCCTTCGTTTTGACAGGTTATGGCTCCCGTAACTCTAAACGAGCCAGAAGTTATGGCCGTCCGAATAATCGATATCTACAGGGTGCAACATCCACGGTGCAAGGTGCGACATCCGTCCGAAATGGCGAAACAGTATCGTACGACTTTTAGAAATGCGTGCATGGATTTGAAACAGAACACTACTATGGTGCACCACACTCCAGCGATGGGAAGTCGAAGACGGGCCACGGTCATCCTGTTTTACCGTAAAAATCCACGTGTCGAAAAAACGAAGGGTAAAAAACTTACGAGACCCGATTGAGATTCGGGTTGTCCTTTTTGGGCATTAATCTATCCGTTGACGGCTGAAAGCTGTCAAAGCCATAGAACTCATCGAGTCCTTCGTTTTGACAGGTTATGGCTCCCGTAACTCTGAACGAGCCAGAAGTTATGCCCGTCCGAATAATCGATATCTACAGGATGCAACATCCACGGTGCAAGGTGCAACATCCGTCCGAAATGGCGAAACAGAGCCGTACGACTTTTAGAAATGCGTGCATGGATTTGAAACGGAACAGTACCATGGTGCACCACTCTCCAGCGATGGTATATCGAAGGCCAGCCACGGTAATCCTATTTTACCGTAAAAATTCACGTGTCGAAAAAACGAAGGGTAAAAAACTTACGAGGCCCGATTGAGATTCGGGTTGTCCTTTTTGGGCATTAATCTATCCGTTGACGGATGAAAGCGGTCAAAGACGTAGAACTCATCAAGGCCTTCGTTTTGACAGGTTATGGCTCCCGTAACTCTTAACGAGCCAGAAGTTATGGCGGTCCGAATAATCGATATCTACAGGGTGCAACATCCACGGTGCAAGGTGCAACATCCGTCCGACATGGCGAAACAGTGCCGTACGACTTTTAGAAATGCGTGCATGGATTTGAAACAGAACAGTACCATGGTGCACCACTCTCCAGCGATGGAAAATCGAAAACCAGCCACCGTAATCCCATTTTACCGTAAAAATCCACGTGTCGAAAAAACAAAGGGTAAAAAACTTACGAGACCCGATTAAGATTCGGGTTGTCCTTTTTGGGCATTAATCTATCCGTTGACGGCTGAAAGCCCCGTTTTGCCGTAAAAATCCACGTGTCGAAAAAACGAAGTGTAAAAAACTTCCGAGACCCGATTGAGATTCGGGTTGTCCTTTTTGGGCATTAATATATCCGTTGAAGGCTGAAAGCTGTCAAAGCCGTAGAACTCATCGAGGCCTTTGTTTTGATAGGTTATGGCTCCCGTAACTCTAAACGAGCCAGAAGTTATGCCCGTCCGAATAATCGATATCTACATGGTGCAACATCCACGGTGCAAGGTGAAACATCCGTCCGAAATGGCGAAACAGTGCCGTATGACTTTTGGAAATGCGTGCATGGATTTGAAACGGAACAGTACCATGGTGCACCACTGTCCAGCGATGGTAAATCGAACACCAGCCACGGTAATCCCGTTTTACCGTAAAAATCCACGTGTCGGAAAAAAGAAGGGTAAAAAACTTACGTGACCCGATTGAGATTCGGGTTGTCCTTTTTGGGCATTAATCTATCCGTTGACGGGTGAAAACTGTCAAAGCCGTAGAACTCATCGAGGCCTTCGTTTTGACAGGTTATGACTCCCGTAACTCTAAACGAGCCAGAAGTTATGGCCGTCCGAATAATCGATATGTACAGGGTGCAACATCCACGGGGTAAGGTGCAACATCCATCCGAAATAGTGAAAAAGTGTCGTACGACTTTTAGAAATACGTGCATGGATTTGAAACGGAACAGTACCATGGTGCACCACTCTCCAGCAACGGTAAATCGAAGACAAGCCACCGTAATCCCGTTTTACTGTAAAAATCCACGTGTCGAAAAAACAAAGGGTAAAAAACTTACGAGACCCGATTAAGATTCGGGTTGTCCTTTTTGGGCATTAATCTATTCGTTGACGGCTGAAAGCCGTAGAACTCATCGAGGCCTTCGTTTTGACAGGTTATGGCTCCCGTAACTTTAAACGAGCCAGAAGTTATGGCCGTTTGAATAATCGATATCTAAAGGGTGCAACATCCACGGTGCAAGGTGCAACATCCGTACGAAATGGTGAAACAGTGTTGTACGACTTTTAGAAATGCGTGCATGGATTTGAAACGGAACAGTACCATGGTGCACCGCTCTCCAGCTATGGAAAGTCGAAGACGGGCCACGGTAATCCCGTTTTACCGTAAAAATCCACGTGCCGAAAAAACGAAGGGTAAAAAACTTACGAGACCCAATTGAGATTCGGGTTGTCCTTTTTGGGCATTAATCTGTCCGTTGACGGCTGAAAGCTGTCAAAGCCGTAGAACTCATCGAGGCCTTCGTTTCGACAGGTTATGGCTCCCGTAACTCTAAACGAGCCAGAAGTTGTGGCCGTTCGAATAATCGATATCTACATGGTGCAACATCCACGGTGCAAGGTGCAACATCCGTCCGAAGTGGCGAAACGGTGCCGTACGACTTTTAGAAATGCGTGCATGGATTTGAAACGGAACAGTACCATGGTGCACCACTGTCCGGCGATGGTAAATCGAAGGCCAGCCACCGTAATCCTGTTTTACCGTAAAAATCCACGTGCCGAAAAAACGAAGGGTAAAAAACTTACGAGACCCGATTGAGATTCGGGTTGTTCTTTTTGGGTATTAATCTATCCGTTGACGGCTGAAAGCTGTCAAAGCCGTAGAACTCATCGAGGCCTTCGTTTTGACAGGTTATGGCTCCCGTAACTCTAAACGAGCCAGAAGTTATGGCCGTCCGAATAATCGATATGTACAGGGTGCAACATCCACGGTGCAAGCTGCAACATCCGTCCGAAATGGCGAAACAGTGCCGTACGACTTTTAGAAATGCGTGCATAGATTTGAAACGGAACAGTACCATGGTGCACCACTCTCCAGCGATGGGAAGTCGAAGACGGGCCACGGTATCCCGGTTTACCATAAAAATCCACGTGTCGAAAAAACGAAGGGTAAAAGGCTTACGAGACATGATTGAGATTCGGGTTGTCCTTTTTGGGCATTAATCTATCCGTTGACGGCTGAAAGCGGTCAAAGCCGTAGAACTCATCGAGGCCTTCATTTTGACAGGTTATGGCTCCCGTAACTCTAAACGAACCAGAAGTCTTGGCCGTTTGAATAATCAATATCTACAGGGTGCAACATCCACGGTGCAAGGTGCAACATCCGTCCGAAATGGCGAAACAGTGCCGTACGACTTTTCGAAATGCATGCATGGATTTGAAACGGAACAGTACCATGGTGCACCACTCTCCAGCGATGGTAAATCGAAGGCCAGCCTCGGTAATCCTGTTTTACCGTAAAAATCCACGTGTCGAAAAAACGAAGGGTAAAAAACTTACGAGACCCGATTGAGATTCGGGTTGTTCTTTTTGGCATTAATCTATCCGTTGACGGCTGAAAGCTGTCAAAGCCGTAGAACTCATCGAGGCCTTCATTTTGACAGGTTATGGCTCCCGTAACTCTAAACGAGCCAGAAGTTATGGCCGTTTGAATAATCGATATCTACAGGGTGCAACATCCACGGTGCAAGGAGCAACATCCGTCCGAAATGGTGAAACAGTGCCGTACGACTTTTAGAAATGCGTGCATGTATTTGAAACGGAATAGTACCATGGTGCACCACTGTCCAGCGATGGTAAATCGAAGGCCAGCCACCGTAATCCTGTTTTACCGTAGAAATCCACGTGTCGAAAAAACGAAGGGTAAAAAACTTACGAGGCCCGATTGAGATTCGGGTTGTCCTTTTTGGGCGTTAATCTATCTGTTGACGGCTGAAAGCTGTCAAAGCCGTAGAACTCATCGAGGCCTTCGTTTTGACAGGTTATGGCTCCCGTAACTCTAAACGAGCCAGAAGTTATGGCCGTCCGAATAATCGATATCTACAGGGTGCAACATCCACGGTGCAAGGTGCGACATCCGTCCGAAATGGCGAAACAGTGTCGTACGACTTTTAGAAATGCGTGCATGGATTTGAAACAGAACACTACTATGGTGCACCACACTCCAGCGATGGGAAGTCGAAGACGGGCCACGGTCATCCTGTTTTACCGTAAAAATCCACGTGTCGAAAAAACGAAGGGTAAAAAACTTACGAGACCCGATTGAGATTCGGGTTGTCCTTTTTGGGCATTAATCTATCCGTTGACGGCTGAAAGCTGTCAAAGCCGTAAAACTCATCGAGTCCTTCGTTTTGACAGGTTATGGCTCCCGTAACTCTGAACGAGCCAGAAGTTATGCCCGTCCGAATAATCGATATCTACAGGATGCAACATCCACGGTGCAAGGTGCAACATCCGTCCGAAATGGCGAAACAGAGCCGTACGACTTTTAGAAATGCGTGCATGGATTTGAAACGGAACAGTACCATGGTGCACCACTCTCCAGCGATGGTAAATCGAAGGCCAGCCACGGTAATCCTATTTTACCGTAAAAATTCACGTGTCGAAAAAACGAAGGGTAAAAAACTTACGAGGCCCGATTGAGATTCGGGTTGTCCTTTTTGGGCATTAATCTAGCTGTTGACGGATGAAAGCGGTCAAAGACGTAGAACTCATCAAGGCCTTCGTTTTGACAGGTTATGGCTCCCGTAACTCTTAACGAGCCAGAAGTTATGGCCGTCCGAATAATCGATATCTACAGGGTGCAACATCCACGGTGCAAGGTGCAACATCCGTCCGACATGGCGAAACAGTGCCGTACGACTTTTAGAAATGCGTGCATGGATTTGAAACAGAACAGTACCATGGTGCACCACTCTCCAGCGATGGAAAATCGAAAACCAGCCACCGTAATCCCGCTTTGCCGTAAAAATCCACGTGTCGAAAAAACAAAGGGTAAAAAACTTACGAGACCCGATTAAGATTCGGGTTGTCCTTTTTGGGCATTAATCTATCCGTTGACGGCTGAAAGCCCCGTTTTGCCGTAAAAATCCACGTGTCGAAAAAACGAAGTGTAAAAAACTTCCGAGACCCGATTGAGATTCGGGTTGTCCTTTTTGGGCATTAATATATCCGTTGAAGGCTGAAAGCTGTCAAAGCCGTAGAACTCATCGAGGCCTTTGTTTTGATAGGTTATGGCTCCCGTAACTCTAAACGAGCCAGAAGTTATGCCCGTCCGAATAATCGATATCTACATGGTGCAACATCCACGGTGCAAGGTGAAACATCCGTCCGAAATGGCGAAACAGTGCCGTATGACTTTTGGAAATGCGTGCATGGATTCGAAACGGAACAGTACCATGGTGCACCACTGTCCAGCGATGGTAAATCGAAGACCAGCCACGGTAATCCCGTTTTACCGTAAAAATCCACGTGTCGAAAAAAAGAAGGGTAAAAAACTTACGTGACCCGATTGAGATTCGGGTTGTCCTTTTTGGGCATTAATCTATCCGTTGACGGGTGAAAACTGTCAAAGCCGTAGAACTCATCGAGGCCTTCGTTTTGACAGGTTATGACTCCCGTAACTCTAAACGAGCCAGAAGTTATGGCCGTCCGAATAATCGATATCTACAAGGTGCAACATCCACGGTGCAAGGTGCAACATCCGTCCGAAATGGCGAAACAGTGTCGTACGACCTTTAGAAATGCGTGCATGGATTTGAAACGGAACAGTACCATGGTGCACCACTCTCCAGCAACGGTAAATCGAAGACAAGCCACCGTAATCCCGTTTTACTGTAAAAATCCACGTGTCGAAAAAACGAAGGGTAAAAAACTTACGAGACCCGATTGAGATTCGGGTTGTCCTTTTTGGGCATTAATCTATCCGTTGAACGCTGAAAGCTGTCAAAGCCGTAGAAATCATCGAGGCCTTTGTTTTGACATGTTATGGCTCCCGTAACTCTAAACGAGCCAGAAGTTATGGCCGTCCGAATAATCGATATCTACAGGCTGCAACATCCACGGTGCAAGGTGCAACATCCGTCCGAAATGGGGAACAATGCCGTATGACTTTTATAAATGCATGCATGGATTTGAAACAGAACAGTACCATGGTGCATCACTCTCCAGCGATGGGAAGTCGAAGACGGGCCACGGTAATCCCGTTTTACCGTAAAAATCCACGTGTCGAAAAAACGAAGGGTAAAAAACTTACGAGACCCGATTGAGATTCGGGTTGTCTTTTTTGGGCATTAATCTATCCATTGATGGCCGAAAGCTGTAAAAGCTGTAGAACTCATCGAGGCCTTCGTTTTGACAGGTTATGGCTCCCGTAACTTTAAACGAGCCAGAAGTTATGGCCGTCCGAATAATCGATATCTACAGGGTGCAACATCCACGGTGCAAGGTGCAACATCCATCCGAAATGGCGAAACAGTGCCGTACGACTTTTAGAAATGCGTACATGGATTTGAAGCGGAACAGTACCATTGTGCACCACTCTTCAGCGATTGGAAGTCGAAGACGGGCCACGGTAATACCGTTTTACCTTAAAAATCCACGTGTCGAAAAAATGAAGGGTAAAAAACTTACGAGACCCGATTGAGATTCGGGTTGTCCTTTTTGGGCATTAATCTATCCGTTGACGGCTGAAAGTGGTCAAACCCGTAGAACTCATCGAGGCCTTCGTTTTGACAGGTTATGGCTCCCGTAACTCTAAACGAGCCAGAAGTTATGGCCGTCCGAATAATCGATATCTACAGGGTGGAACATCCACGGTGCAAGGTGCAACATCCGTCCGAAATGGCGAAACAGTGCCGTATGACCTTTAGAAATGCGTGCATGGATTTGAAACGGAACAGTACCATGGTGCACCACTCTCCAGCGATGTTAAATCGAAGACCAGCCACCGTAATCCCGTTTTACCGTAAAAATCCACGTGTCGAAAAAACGAAGGGTAAAAAACTTACGAGACCCGATTGAGATTCGGGTTGTCCTTTTTGGGCACTAATCTATCCGTTGACGACTGAAAGCTGTCAAAGCCGTAGAACTCATCGAGGTCTTCGTTTTGACAAGTTATGGCTCTCGTAACTCTTAACGAGCCAGAAGGTATGGCCGCCCGAATAATCGATATCTACAGGGTGCAACATCCACGGTGCAAGGTGCAACATCCGTCCGACATGGCGAAACAGTGCCGTACGACTTTGAGAAATGTGTGCATGGATTTGAAATGGAACAGTACCATGTTGCACCACTCTCCAGCGAAGGTAAATCGAAGACCAGCCACCGTAATCCCGTTTTGCCATAAAAATCCACGTGTCGAAAAAACGAAGGGTAAAAAACTTACGAGACCCGATTGAGATTCGGGTTGTCCTTTTTGGGCATTAATATATCCGCTGATGGCTGAAAGCTGTCAAAGCCGTAGAAATCATCGAGGCCTTCATTTTGATAGGTTATGGCTCCCGTGGCTCTAAACGAGCCAGAAGTTATGCCCGTCCGAATAATCGATATCTACAGGGTGCAACATCCACGGTGCAAGGTGCAACAACCGTCCGAAATGGCGAAACAGTGCCGTACGACTTTTGGAAATGCGTGCATGGATTTGAAACGGAATAGTACCATGGTGCACCATTGTCCAGCGATGGTAAATCGAAGACCATCCACGGTAATCCCATTTTACCGTAAAAATCCACATGTCGAAAAAACGAAGGGTAAATAACTTACGTGACCCGATTGAGATTCGGGTTGTCCTTTTTGGGCATTAATCTATCCGTTGACGGCTGAAAGCTGTCAAAGCCGTAGAACTCATCGAGGCCTTCGTTTTGACAGGTTATGACTCCCGTAATTCTAAACGAGCCAGAAGTTATGGCCGTCCGAATAATCGATATCTACAGGGTGCAACATCCACGGTGCAAGGTGCAACATCCGTCCGAAATGGCGAAACAGTGTCGTACGACCTTTACAAACGCGTGCATGGATTTGAAACGGAACAGTACCATGGTGCACTACTCTCCAGCAATGGTAAATCGAAGACCAGCCACCGTAATCTCATTTTACCGTAAAAATCCACGTGTCGAAAAAACGAAGGGTAAAACACTTACGAGACCCGATTGAGATTCGGGTTGTCCTTTTTGGGCATTAATCTATCCGGCATTAATCTATCCATTGACGGCTGAAAGCTATCAAAGCTGTAGAACTCATCGAGGCCTTCGTTTTGACAGGTTATGGCTCCCGTAACTCGAAACGAGCCAGAAGTTATGGCCGTCCGAATAATCGATATCTACAGGGTGCAACATCCACGGTGCAAGGTGCAACATCCATACGAAATGGCGAAACAGTGCCGTACGACTTTTAGAAATGCGTGCATGGATTTGAAACGGAACAGTACCATGGTGCACCACTCTCCAGCGATGGTAAATCGAAGACCAGCCACCATAATCCCGTTTTACCGTAAAAATCCACGTGCCGAAAAAACGAAGGGTAAAAAACTTACGAGACCCTATTGAGATTCGGGTTGTCCTTTTTGGACATTAATCTATCCGTTGACGACTGAAAGCTGTCAAAGCCATAGAACTCATCGAGGCCTTCGTTTTGACAGGTTATGGATCCCGTACCTCTTAACGAGCCAGAAGTTATGGCCGTCCGAATAATCGATATCTACAGGGTGCAACATCCACGGTGCAAGGTGCAACATCCGTCCGACATGGCGAAGCAGTGCCGTACGACTTTTAGAAATGCATGCATGGATTTGAAACGGAACAGTACCATGGTGAACCACTCTCCAGCGATGGTAAATCGAAGACCAGCCACCGTAATCTCGTTTTGCCGTAAAAATCCACGTGTCGAAAAAACGAAGGGTAAAAAACTTACGAGACCCGATTGAGATTCGGGTTGTCCTTTTTGGGCATTAATCTATCCGTTGACGGCTGAAAGCTGTCAAAGACGTAGAACTCATCGGGGCCTTCGTTTTGACAGGTTATGGCTTTTGTAACTCTAAACGAGCCAGAAGTAATGGCCGTCCGAATAATCGATATCTACAGGGTGCAACATCCACGGTGCAAGGTGCAACATCCGTCCGAAATGGCGAAACGGTGCCATACGACCTTTAGAAATGCATGAATGGATTTGAAACGGAACAGTACTGTGGTGCACTACTCTCCAGCGATGGTAAATCGAAGACCAGCTGTTTGCACAAAATATGGGCAAACACCCTTAAGTCGTGTGATAAATTTATAGTGGTTCGGCGTTCGTGCCTACGTCCACTTTGAAGATTTTCCCTTTATTGCTTTTCTTCATTAGATTGATTACAATGGGTTACAATCTGAAAAATAGCTAAAAGAATTGAATTCAGCAGAGTCTGGGCTTGCTATCTCTCTTCTGAATCTCCTCCCCCTTTCTGAATGACCAGGGGCTCTATTTATAGGCGTGGAATGCTGGAATCCCGCCCAAAACCTAGGGAGGCTGCTTGGCACGTGACGGGGGGCCCACAGGCCCGTGTTCTTAGAGTGCGTGCTCTGTTTGGCATCGATTCGAAGTGAACTTCGAATCGATCAAAAATTGTCCAATTGCGATGAAACTTGGCGTGGACGTTCTTCATCATGTTGACAAACTTCTGTGAAAATTTCATTGGATTTGGATCAGCAGATTGAGAGAAATGATCGGTTCGAAATTGGGCTCTTCGGTACGCTGGTTGGTTCGAACCGATGTATGGGTCGTTCGAACCCATATGTTTCGAATCCATATGTTTCGAACCCATAGGTTCGAATCCACATGGTTCGAATCCATATGGTTTCGAAACCATAGGTTCGAACCGAACCTGTTGCGTGATGGACTCGAAGACAGTATGGATTCATATGATGGATTCGAAGGTGTTAGGGTTCGAAGACAGTATGGATTCGAAGGTGGTGATGGACTCGAAGCTGCAATGGATGCGAAGCTTGCGATCGATTCGAAGTAGTAATGGATACGAAATTGATGGATGGATTCGAAGGTGAGTGATGGATACGAAGTTGGGGATGGTTTCGAAGGTGAGTGATGGATACGAAGTTGGGGATGGATACGAAGTTGGGGATGGATACGATGTTGGTGATGGATACGAAGTTGGATGGAGTCGAAGGTGATGGATGGATTCGAAAAGATACGTTGGCTGATGGATTCGTTAACTGATGGGTTCGAACGTGATGGGTTCGAACGTGATGGGTTCGAAGACGAGGGTTCGAATACGAGGGGTTCGAAAGTGATGGGTTCGAATATGGTGCGAAGACGAGGGTTCGAATACGAGGGGTTCGAAAGTGATGGGTTCGAATATGGTGGGTTCGAACCGTGCAATATACATCTTCTTAACTTGAACCCTTCATAACTTGAGCATATGACCTCGGATTGACTTGAAATTTGAAATGCTGGCTCCTATGGTCTTTCTTGTCATGCCTTATCAATTGTGGCCCGTTCCGGACTCGGACAAAATTCACTGATATCCATAGCGAAATGAAGTGCGACCAGGCTCTGAGGCGAACTGTCTTTTGTTTTCGACCAATCTTTTGGTATCACGGCTTTTGCCCAAAAAGCGGGATAACATCTTGCCCCCCAAAACATGCCTTGCGGTAGGAAGGTGTGTTTTGCAATGCCTTTAGCTGGATGTTCATATCCTGTCATCAACCTGTAAAGAACTTGATAGTTTTATATGTCCTCAAATGACGATCGTTCGTGATCGAGTTATTCGGGATGGAGCACGGCCGTTCATGGTCAAGCGCCTAACTTCAGATGACGATCGTTCGTGATCAAGTCATTTGAGGGAAAGTGCGACCCTGCGCGGTCAAGCGCGTAAATCCGTGCGTCGATCATTCGGGATCGAGTCATCTGCGGTGAAAATGTGACCGTTCAAGGTCAAGCGCCTAACTTCAAATGACGACCGTTCGCGATCGAGTCATTCGAGGCAAGGTGCGACAGTGCCCGGTCAGATGCATAAATCCATGTGTCGATCGTTCAGGATCGAGTTATCTGTGGTGAAGTGTGACCGTTCAGGGTCAAGCGCTCAACTTCAAATGACGACCGTTCGAGATCGAGTCATTCGAGGTAAAGTGCGACAGTGTGCGGTCAAGTGGTAGACCTCAAATGACGACCGTTCGCGATCGAGTTATTTGAGGCAAAGTGAGTTGTGCCGTTCGAGGCGGACCTCAAATGGCGACCGTTCGTGATCGAGCCATCTGAGGTAAAGTGAGTTGTGACCGTTCGCGATCGTGTGCCGTTCGAGGCGGACCTCAAATGACGACCGTTCGCGATCGAGCCATTTGAGGTAAAGTGAGTTGTCGTGCCCGGGAGGGCTTGATGTTTTGGATGCCAGGATCACGTTCGGGTGAGTTCCTGGATTGTTTGTGTGCCTGTTGAAGGCGAGTCAGTGTGCCCGGGGGGGCTTGATACTGTTGATACCAGGTTCACGTTCGCGTGGGTCCCTGGATCATTTGTACAGGTATATCATTATCTAATAGCATGCCTAGGGACCGTTCGCGACCCCGTACGTGTGTAAGTAGCCTAGCCATTTCAGAGTTATCAGAATCAAATATCTATTCAACAGGTGAGTTTTAAAAACAGAAATGTTCAAACAGACCAAGTTCAAATGTCCAAATCAACATGAAATAAAAACAAAGCAAAGATGTCGAAGTGTAAGTTCCCACTACGAAACAATCAATGGTCATTCAGAGCATGCCTGGAGAACGTTCGCGATCTCGTACATGTGTAAATGATTCAGTTGAGTTAGTGGAAGCTTGCGACTTGTTCATTGATATTTTAACTAATTGATAACCAAACGACGTCCTGGATCAGGGTTGCCCCTGGTTGATGTAGATGGTGGCCGCTCAGGCTCCACTGCTGAAGCTCTCCTTTTCACATACTGAAGGAGCATACCGTTCCTGATGTGTCCTTCCACCTCGTCCTTCAGATGCCTACAATCATTAGTGTTATGACCGTTTAATTCATGAAATATACAAAACTTATCTGATTTTCTCTCGCTGGAGGTTGGATCCCTTCGCATTGGTCTGCGATACGGAATCTGCTCCTTGGTGTCTTGATAAATACGTTCCAAACTCTCGGTCAGCTCGGTGTAAGTCGTGAATCGCGGCTCTCTCCGCTGCCGTTTTGACCTGTCATCATAATCCTCAGCCCTTCGTTTTCCTTTATCCTTGTCTGAGTCCTTTTCGGTAGGCTTTCTGTCTTTAAGCATATAAACTTCTATTCCCTCTCCTTCTTCTCTTTCTGCATTTGCATCCTCTAAACGTAAAAACTTTTCTGCCTCGTTGTAGAATTCCTCTAGATCTACGGGTGGATCTTTAGTCAATGAATTCTTGAATTCCGTGCCGTCAGCTACTCCGGACACAGCTGCCATTACTACCATGGACGGATCCGCTCGGTCAACTGAAGCTGCTGCTGCATTGAATCGTGCTAGATAACTCCTCAGGGTCTCTCCGGCTTTTTGTTTTAGGGTTGCTAAAGTCATCACATTCTTGGGTCTCGTAATGTGAACCCTAAATTGCCTCATAAATTTCTCAATTAAACCATTCCATGTTCCGATGGATCCATTCTCTAATTGCCTAAACCACAATGCTGCAATATCCGTCAAGTATAATGGAAAGCACCGGGCCATAACCTCCTCTGATGCCCCCAGCACTTCCATATGCCTCATATACTTTGTTAGATGAACCGTTGGGTCCGTTCTCCCATCATACGTGTCCAACGATGGTAACTTGAAATCTGGTGGGTTTCTAGCTTGTCTAATCGCTGAAGTGAAAGGACTCCTATTAACATCCTCCAAATCCTTGTTTACAAAACCGCCTCTCATAGCTCTTCTAACCATCTCCGCCAATCTGTCGTTGTCACCGAGATGCAATCTTTGTTCATTACTTTCAACCTGCCCCCCGAGTTCACGAGGGAATTCTGGAATCTGCCCCCTTGACTGAGTGTTCATTCCTCTGTTGCCTCCAGGTTGCGCGGGTACTCCTCTCTCTCCCTCCGGGACTGGATCTTCGTGCTCCAAGTGTGTGCCTCCCAATCCAGGTGCTATGTCGGACGGTCCAGCTCCGTTCTGAACTCCATTAGTTTCTCTATTCTGTGTTCCAAGTTGTCCAATTTGTTGGAATAAGCTCTGAATCAAATAGCCAGAAGTAATGGCCGTCCGAATAATCGATATCTACAGGGTGCAACATCCACGGTGCAAGGTGCAACATCCGTCCGAAATGGCGAAACGGTGCCATACGACCTTTAGAAATGCATGAATGGATTTGAAACGGAACAGTACTGTGGTGCACCACTCTCCAGCGATGGTAAATCGAAGACCAGCTGTTTGCACAAAATATGGGCAAACACCCTTAAGTCGTGTGATAAATTTATAGTGGTTCGGCGTTCGTGCCTACGTCCACTTTGAAGATTTTCCCTTTATTGCTTTTCTTCATTAGATTGATTACAATGGGTTACAATCTGAAAAATAGCTAAAAGAATTGAATTCAGCAGAGTCTGGGCTTGCTATCTCTCTTCTGAATCTCCTCCCCCTTTCTGAATGACCAGGGGCTCTATTTATAGGCGTGGAATGCTGGAATCCCGCCCAAAACCTAGGGAGGCTGCTTGGCACGTGACGGGGGGCCCACAGGCCCGTGTTCTTAGAGTGCGTGCTCTGTTTGGCATCGATTCGAAGTGAACTTCGAATCGATCAAAAATTGTCCAATTGCGATGAAACTTGGCGTGGACGTTCTTCATCATGTTGACAAACTTCTGTGAAAATTTCATTGGATTTGGATCAGCAGATTGAGAGAAATGATCGGTTCGAAATTGGGCTCTTCGGTACGCTGGTTGGTTCGAACCGATGTATGGGTCATTCGAACCCATATGTTTCGAATCCATATGTTTCGAACCCATAGGTTCGAATCCACATGGTTCGAATCCATATGGTTTCGAAACCATAGGTTCGAACCGAACCTGTTGCGTGATGGACTCGAAGACAGTATGGATTCATATGATGGATTCGAAGGTGTTAGGGTTCGAAGACAGTATGGATTCGAAGGTGGTGATGGACTCGAAGCTGCAATGGATGCGAAGCTTGCGATCGATTCGAAGTAGTAATGGATACGAAATTGATGGATGGATTCGAAGGTGAGTGATGGATACGAAGTTGGGGATGGTTTCGAAGGTGAGTGATGGATACGAAGTTGGGGATGGATACGAAGTTGGGGATGGATACGATGTTGGTGATGGATACGAAGTTGGATGGAGTCGAAGGTGATGGATGGATTCGAAAAGATACGTTGGCTGATGGATTCGTTAACTGATGGGTTCGAACGTGATGGGTTCGAACGTGATGGGTTCGAAGACGAGGGTTCGAATACGAGGGGTTCGAAAGTGATGGGTTCGAATATGGTGCGAAGACGAGGGTTCGAATACGAGGGGTTCGAAAGTGATGGGTTCGAATATGGTGGGTTCGAACCGTGCAATATACATCTTCTTAACTTGAACCCTTCATAACTTGAGCATATGACCTCGGATTGACTTGAAATTTGAAATGCTGGCTCCTATGGTCTTTCTTGTCATGCCTTATCAATTGTGGCCCGTTCCGGACTCGGACAAAATTCACTGATATCCATAGCGAAATGAAGTGCGACCAGGCTCTGAGGCGAACTGTCTTTTGTTTTCGACCAATCTTTTGGTATCACGGCTTTTGCCCAAAAAGCGGGATAACACCAGCCACTGTAATCCCGTTTTACCGCAAAAATCCACGTGTCGAAAAAACGAAGGGTAAAAAACTTACGAGACCCGATTGAGATTCGGGTTGTCCTTTTTGGACATTAATCTATCCGTTGACGGCTGAAAGCTGTCAAAGCCGTAGAACTCATCGAGGCCTTCGTTTTGACAGGTTATGGCATTTGTAACTCTAAACGAGCCAGAAGTAATGGCCGTCCGAATAATCGATATCTACAGGGTGCAACATCCACGGTGCAAGGTGCAACATCCGTCCGAAATGGCGAAACGGTGCCGTACGACCTTTAGAAATGCATGCATGGATTTGAAACGGAACAGTACCATGGTGCACCACTCTCCAGCGATGGTAAATCGAAGACCAGCCACCGTAATCCCGTTTTGCCATAAAAATCCACGTGTCGAAAAAACGAAGGGTAAAAAACTTACGAGACCCGATTGAGATTCGGGTAGTCCTTTTTGGGCATTAATATATCCGCTGATGGCTGAAAGCTGTCAAAGCCGTAGAAATCATCGAGGCCTTCGTTTTGATAGGTTATGGCTCCCATAACTCTAAACGAGCCAGAAGTTATGCCCGTCCGAATAATCGATATCTACAGGGTGCAACATCCAAGGTGCAAGGTGCAACAACCGTCCGAAATGGCGAAACAGTGTCGTACGACTTTTGCAAATGCGTGCATGGATTTGAAACGGAATAGTACCATGGTGAACCACTGTCCAGCGATGGTAAATCGAAGACCAGCCACGGAAACCCCATTTTACCGTAAAAATCCACGTGTCGAAAAAACGAAGGGTAAAAAACTTACGTGACCCGATTGAGATTCGGGTTGTCCTTTTTGGGCATTAGTCTATCCGTTGACGGCTGAAAGCTGTCAAAGCCGTAGAACTCATCGAGGCCTTCGTTTTGACAGGTTATGGCTCCCGTAACTCTAAACGAGCCAGAAGTTATGGCCGTCCGAATAATCGATATCTACAGGGTGCAACATCCACGGTGCAAGGTGCAACATCCGTCCGAAATGGCGAAGTAGTGTCGTACAACCTTTAGAAACGCGTGCATGGATTTGAAACGGAACAGTACCATGGTGCACCACTCTCCAGCAATGGTAAATCGAAGACCAGCCACCGTAATCTCGTTTTACCGTAAAAATCCACGTGTCGAAAAAACGAAGGGTAAAACACTTACGAGACCCGATTGAGATTCGGGTTGTCCTTTTTGGGCATTAATCTATCCGTTGACGGCTGAAAGCGGTCAAAGCTGTAGAACTCATCGAGGCCTTCGTTTTGACAGGTTATGGCTCCCGTAACTCGAAACGAGCCAGAAGTTATGGCCGTCCGAATAATCGATATCTACAGGGTGCAACATCCACGGTGCAAGGTGCAACATCCATACGAAATGGCGAAACAGTGCCGTACGACTTTTAGAAATGCGTGCATGGATTCGAAACGGAACTGTACAATTGTGCACCACTCTTCAGCTATGGGAAGTCGAAGACGGGCCACGGTAATCCCGTTTTACCGTAAAAATCCACGTGTCGAAAAAACGAAGGATAAAGAACTTACGAGACCCAATTGAGATTTGGATTGTCCTTTTTGGGCATTAATCTATCCGTCGATGGCTAAAAGCGGTCAAAGCCGTAGAACTCATCGAGGCCTTCGTTTTGACAGGTTATGGCTCCCGTAACTCTAAACGAGCCAGAATTTATGGCCGTCCGAATAATCGATATCTACAGGGTGCAACATCCACGGTGCAAGATGCAACATCCGTCCGAAATGGCAAAATAGTGCCGTTTGACCTTTAGAAATGCGTGCATGGATTTGAAACGGAACAGTACCAAGGTGCACCACCCTCCAGCGATGGAAAATCGAAGACCAGCCACCATAATCCCGTTTTACCGTAAAAATCCACGTGTCGAAAAAACGAAGGGTAAAAAACTTACGAGACCCTATTGAGATTCGGGTTGTCCTTTTTGGGCATTAATCTATCCTTTGACGACTGAAAGCTGTCAAAGCCGTAGAACTCATCGAGGCCTTCGTTTTGACATGTTATGGATCCCGTAACTCTTAACGAGCCAGAAGTTATGGCCGTCCGAATAATCGATATCTACAAGGTGCAACATCCACGGTGCAAGGTGCAACATCCGTCCGACATGGCGAAACAGTGCCGTACGACTTTTAGAAATGCATGCATGGATTTGAAATGGAACAGTACCATGGTGAACCACTCTCCAGCGATGGTAAATCGAAGACCAGCCACCATAATCCCGTTTTGCCGTAAAAATCCACGTGTCGAAAAAACGAAGGGTAAAAAACTTACGAGAGCCGATTGAGATTCGGGTTGTCCTTTTTGGGCATTAATCTATCCGTTGACGGCTGAAAGCTGTCAAAGCCGTAGAACTCATCGAGGCCTTCGTTTTGACAGGTTATGGCTTTTGTAACTCTAAACGAGCCAGAAGTAATGGCCGTCCGAATAATCGATATCTACAGGGTGCAACATCCACGGTGCAAGGTGCAACATCCGTCCGAAATGGCGAAACGGTGCCGTACGACCTTTAGAAATGCATGCATGGATTTGAAACGGAACAGTACTGTGGTGCACCACTCTCCAGCGATGGTAAAGCGAAGACCAGCCACCGTAATCCCGTTTTACCGCAAAAATCCACGTGTCGAAAAAACGAAGGGTAAAAAACTTACGAGACCCGATTGATATTCGGCTTGTCCTTTTTAGGCATTAATCTCTCCGTTGACGGCTGAAAGCTGTCAAAGCCGTAGAACTCATCGAGGCCTTCGTTTTGACAGGTTATGGCTCTCGTAACTCTAAACGAGCCAGAAGTTATGGCCGTCCGAATAATCGATATCTACAGGGTGCAACATCCACGGTGCAAGGTGCAACATCCGTCCGAAATGGCGAAACAGTGCCGTACGACATTTAGAAATGCGTTCATGAATTTGAAACGGAACTGTACCATGGTGCACCACTCTCCAGCGATGGTAAATCGAAAACCAGCCACCGTAATCCCGTTTTACCGTAAAAATCCAAGTGTCAAAAAAACGAAGGGTAAAAAACTTACGAGACCCGATTGAGATTCGGGCTGTCCTTTTTGGGCATTAATCTATCAGTTGAGGGCTGAAAGCCGTCAAAGCCGTAGAACTCATCGAGGCCTTCGTTTTGACAGGTTATGGCTCCCGTAACTCTAAACGAGCTAGAAGTTATGGCCGTCCGAATAATCGATATCTATAGGGTGCAACATCCACGGTGCAAGGTGCAACATCCGTCCGAAATGGCGAAACAGTGCCGTATGACTTTTAGAAATGCGTGCATGGATTTGAAACGGAACAGTACCATGGTGCACCACTCTCCAGCGATGGGAAGTCGAAGACGGGCCACGGTAATCCCGTTTTACCGTTAAAATCCACGTGTCGAAAAAACGAAGGGTAAAAAACTTACGAGACCCGATTGAGATTCGAGTTGTCCTTTTTGGGCATTAATCTATCAGTTGACGGCTGAAAGCAGTCAAAGCCGTAGAACTCATCGAGGCCTTCGTTTTGATAGGTTATGGCTCTCGTAACTCTAAACGAGCCAGAAGTTATGGCCGTTCGAATAATCGATATCTACAGGGTGCAACATCTACAGTGCAAGGTGCAACATCCGTCCGAAATGGCGAAACAGTGCCGTAAGACTTTTAGAAATGCGTGCATGGATTTGAAACGGAAAAGTACCATGGTGCACCACTTTTTAGCGATGGGAAGTCGAAGACGGACCATGGTTATCTCGTTTTATCGTAAAAATCCACGGGTCGAACAAACGAAGGGTAAAAAACTTACGAGACCCGATTGAGATTCGGGTTGTCCTTTTTGGGCATTAATCTATCCGTTGACGGCTGAAAGCCGTCAACGCCGTAGAACTCATCGAGTCCTTTATTTTGACAGGTTATAGCTCCCGTAACTCTAAACGAGCCAGAAGTTATGGCCGTCCGAATAATCGATATCTACATAGTGCAACATCCACGGTGCAAGGTGCTACATCCGTCCGAAATGGCGAAACAGTGTCGTACGACCTTTAGAAATGCTTGCATGGATTTGAAACGGAACAGTACCATGGTGCACCACTCTCCAGCGATGGTAAATCGAAGACCAGCCACCGTAATCCCGTTTTACCGTAAAAATCCACGTGTCGAAAAGACGAAGGGTAAAAAACTTACGAGACCCGATTGAGATTCGGGTTGTCCTTTTTGGGCATTAATCTATCCGTTGACGGCTGAAAGCTGTCAAAGCCATAGAACTCATCGAGGCCTTCGTTTTGACAGGTTATGGCTCCCGTAACTCTAAACGAGCCAGAAGTTATGGCCGTCCGAATAATCGATATCTACAGGGTGCAACATCCACGGTGCAAGGTGCAACATCCGTCCGAAATGGGAAACTGTGCTGTATGACTTTTAGAAATGCGTGCATGGATTTGAAACGGAACAGTACCATGGTGCACCACTCTCCAGCGATGGGAAGTCGAAGACGGGCCACGGTAATCCCGTTTTACCGTAAAAATCAACGTGTCGAAAAAACGAAGGGTAAAAAACTTACGAGACCCGATTGAGATTCAGGTTGTCCTTTTTGGGCATTAATCTATCCGTTGACGGCTGAAAGCCGTCAAAGCCGTAGAACTCATCAAGACCTTCGCTTTACAGGTTATGGCTTTTGTAACTTGTTATCCCATTTTTGGTCAAAACTGGAATACCAACAAATTGGCAAGGAATTATGGATATCAGGATTGGAGAGGTTGGAATCAAGGCTACGATCGATATCACCAAAATTTGGTTGAACTCTGATCTGGACGAAATTAATTGGAGGTGATGATAAGGATTAGGAAAGGCTATGTTTCAAATTTCAGGTTAATCGGAGTTGGTGTGGAGAAGTTATGATCGATTCAAGGTAGGAAAGGCATGCTGTTCGAATCCATCAAGGTTTTCGTTTCGAACCCATCAGGTTCGAATCGATCAAAGGCACACAAGGTTCAAATTGATGCACTACGTATCGATTGGTATGTTCGGCTCTAAGAAGTTCGCGTTAGGTGTTGGTTCGACTCGATAGCGTTCGTATCGGTCAAAGGCGAAGCAAGGTGAAGGACTTCGAATCGATACACTTTGTATCGATTGGCATGGACGAGACACGGCTACTTCATATCGATCGAAAGGCGAGGACTTCGTATCGATGCCACTCGTATCGATCAATATGGAGTCGACTTCATGGTGTTCGTAAGGCAAAGTAGGATGAAGAACAGGTAGACTTCGACTCGATCGCAGCATGGATCTCCTTCGTATCCATATGGTGTACACAGGTTAGCTCGTAGCAATGGATTCGAAGGAGATGGGTTCGAAGGAGGTGGATTCGAGACACTGGATTCGAAGGTGGGTTCGAAGCATTCGGTTCGAAGGCGATGGATTCGAACGAGATGGGTTCGAAGGAGATGGGTTCGAAGGAGATGGATTCGAAGGAGATGGATTCGAAATATGGGTTCGAACCAGGCAGAACACACGAAGCTTTGAACTTGAATCGATCATTTCTTCCAAACCGTTGATCCGAATGCAATGAAATTTTTAAAGAAGCTCACATACATGTTGAAGAATGTTCTCACCAAATTTCAGCTCAATTGGATGATTTCTTGATCGATTCGAACCTTACTTCGTATCGATCCCAAGGTGGTCCCGGACCTCCAGATTTCGGGCGTGTGGGCGCCCTCACGTGCCTGAAGCGGTCTTCTCGGATTGTAGGAGAAATATCAGCCTCCTACGGTTATAAATAGAGCCCCTGGTCATTCAGAAAAGGGGTCAGGGATTCTAGAGAGATAAAGCACGCCCGGACGCTGCCAGCACTCCATATCATCATTGCTGCTATTTATTTCAAGTTTTGGACTTTGTAACTGCTGTAATCATCTGTAATCATCAAGGATAATCAATAAAAGGATAAAAACTTTGGAGTGGACGTAGGCCGGAGATAGCCGAAACACTATAAAACTTGTGACTCTGTTCTTTATTTTGGAATCACTGTTTAATATTTGCTGAGATTTGAGATTTGTGTTTGAATATTATTGATTTGTATTCATATACTGGTGCTTTCACAGTATTCGGGGTTTGTGACCAATTTTGGCACAAACACTTTGGTGCTTTCATTGAGAGCGACTAGCACCCGCTACATCGGATTTGAAAGTTGGATTTGGAGGTTTTGAAGAGTTTGGATTCAAGGACTATGACTAGGCAAAATAGTAGAAGGCAAAGGGCTGAGAGAAGCCAACAGGACGGAAGTCAACAAGCATCCTCCGGAGCTGGGGAAGGACAGGCTTCGATCGACATAACACGGGATGAGATGGAGGCTATGGAAAATTCTTTGCAAGAGAGATTATTGAAGAATTAACAGGAAATGATGCAGGCTTTCTTTGAGCAAATGAGAGCTGCAGGGATGCATAACCTAGGGACAGAAACAGCCGCTGTGGATGCAGGACAGGGGACTAGGGTCGTGGAACCCAATGGAGGACGAGATATGGAGCCAGAAGGCAATCAACAAGGGCTTGGGGGCAGGCCCTCGGGATCCAACACAGGAGGACCTTTGGAAGGAGTCCAACAGACTAGAGCTAACGTTGCTGCTAGTGAACCACACGAGGAATATGTGCCAGATTTCCCTCGGGGTCATGGAGGGCAACCCCCAACGGACAACACCGGATTAGTAGAAATCATCAGAAGAACTGTGCGAGGTGGTTTGACCAACAGAGACTTGGAAGGAGTGAATAGGAGTCCGTTCGCTCAGGAAATAAGGATGGCTCAGAATCCACCTAAGTTCAAGCTACCGAGCGTGGAGGTATATGACGGCAAGGCAGATCCAACAGATCACTTGATGAGGTACACCAGACACATGGAGGTGCTGGGGGCATCGGAGGAAGTGATGGCCCGATGCTTCCCTTTGTATTTGACGGACTTAGCTGCGATGTGGTTTAGGCAGCTGGAAGAAGGATCTATCAGGACGTGGAGGGAATTAGTGGAAAGGTATTTGGGGCAGTTTCGGGTTCATGTCAAGAGACCAAAGAACGTGATGACATTGATATCGGTAAAGCAAAGAATGGATGAATCGCTTAGAGCTTTTCTAACTCGATTCAGCGCGGCAGTTGCTTCGGTGGATCGGCCTGATCCATCGATGGTTTTAATGGCAGCAGTATCAGGAGTCAGGGAGAACTCAGATTTCAAGGTGTCTCTGATAGGAGATCCCCCACAAGATCTCGACGAATTCTTTCACGAGGCAGAAAGGTTCCTTTGGCAAGAAGATGCAAGTACGGATTTAAAGGTGAAAAAGGTTAGTGCAATCGAGGTTGGGGCAGTATCCAGCGGTGGTTCGGATAAAGACAAAGGAAAAAGGAAATTGGATAATGATTCTGGAAACGCTAGGAAGCGATGGAAGGATCCAAAGTTTTCCACATAACAGGATTGAACGAGACGCTGGAGCGGATATACATGGACACTCGGAATCGCCTTCCCTACCGGAGGCCAGCCAGGAGAGAGCCTTCTGAACGAGAGAGGGCATCAGGGAGGCATTGTATCTTCCATGACTTAGACGGACAAGACACCAACAGCTGTAGGCACTTGAAGGATATAATCGAAGAGCATGTAAGGAATGGACAGTTACGGCAATACGTCGGAACACGGAACGCAACGGTGGAGCAGGAGCAACCACCGACCACCTCACGCCGTGATGATGTGAGGCCCAGGGACGATGGTCGATTGATCATCCATTGACCAGGATAATATGGAATAAGTAGCGAACTATTAGCAAGCGACCAAGTCACTTACACATGTATGGCGACGGAGATAGCCCCTAGGCATGCTCTGAATGATGATAAACTGCAATGCTATGGTTTGTGAAATCTATCTTTTGCTTTTGGATTGGACACTACTTTTCTTTTCGGATTTTGGTTTTTGAGTTTGGATCGAGCTCCTGGTTTTGCTTTCTTTTGATTTGGATTTTTCTTTGGATGATTGTTTTCGGTTTTGAATGCTGGTTTGGTTTTCTGGTTTTCTGGTTTTGGATTTGGATTTTTCTTTGGATGATTGTTTTCGGTTTTGAATGCTGGTTTGGTTTTCTGGTTTTCTGGTTTTGGATTTGGATTTTTGGGTTTGGATGTTGGATTGGATTTTGATTGGATTTTCATCTGGTTTTTGATAAATGGTAGTCGGGTATGGATTATGCCTGGCAAGGGGGGAGTCACTTTGCCCAAACGTGGTAGATCGACTCATTCAGGTCGCTGAGTATGGACTATGCTCAGCAAGGGTCCAGAGTGACCAAGATTCGGCCTAGTACTTAGGTCCTGCATTATCGGTTATTGTTTCAGGTCGTTGAGTATGGACTATGCTCAACAAGGGTCCGAAGAAACCAGGATTCGGCTTAGGACTTAAGCCATGGCTTAGCTCAGCGTCCAGGGACACTGGACCAAGGTCGTCAAGTGTGGATCACGCTTGGCAAGAACCCGGAGAGGTTAGCTCAACGTCCAGGTACACTGGACCATGGTCATCAGATGTAGATCACGCTTGGCAAGAACCCGGAGAGGTTAGCTCAACGTCCAGGGACACTGGACCACGGTCATCAGATGTAGATCACGCTTGGCAAGAACACGGAGAGGTTATGGACTTGGATATCAACCCGGAGAGGTCATGGATTCGGTTATTGGCTATTGGATAAGGATGGATTGGGACTCAGTTGTCGAGTTCAAATGGATATGGAATTGGCTAAGGCTTTGGTTACGGGATTTGGAATCGGGCATCGACTCGAAGCGGCCAAGGATGATGTACTCTAGCGATATGGCTATGGACTTCGGATATTGGATTCGGAACTATTCAAAACACGCCTTGTTATCACAAGGCATGTTTTGGGGGGCAAAGTGTTATCCAATTTTTTGGTCAAAACTGGAATACCAACAAATTGGCAAGGAATTATGGATATCAGGATTGGAGATCGGTTGGAATCAAGGCTACGATCGATATCACTAAAATTTGGTTGAACTTCGATCTGGACAAAATTAATTGGAGGTGATGATAAGGATTAGGAAAGGCTATGTTTCAAATTTCAGGTTAATCGGAGTTCGTATGGAGAAGTTATGATCGATTCAAGGTAGGAAAGGCATGCTGTTCGAATCCATCAACGTTTTCGTTTCGAACCCATCAGGTTAGAATCGATCAAAGGCACACAAGGTTCGAATCGATGCACTTCGTATCGATTGGTATGGATTCGGCTCTAAGAAGTTCACGTTAGGTGTTGGTTCGACTCGATAGCGTTCGTATCGGTCAAAGGCGAAGCAAGGTGAAGGACTTCGAATCGATACACTTCGTATCGATTGGCATGGACGAGACACGGCTACTTCATATAGATCGAAAGGCGAGGACTTCGTATCGATGTCGCTCGTATCGATCAATACGAAGTCGACTTCATGGTGTTCGTAAGGCAAAGTAGGATGAAGAACAGGTAGACTTCGACTCGATCGCAGCATGGATCTCCTTCGTATCCATATGGTGTACACAGGTTAGCTCGAAGCAATGGATTCGAAGGAGATGGGTTCGAAGGAGGTGGATTCGAGACACTGTATTCGAAGGTGGGTTCGAAGCATTGGGTTCGAAGGCGATGGATTCGAACGAGATGGGTTCGAAGGAGATGGATTCGAAATATGGGTTCGAACCAGGCAGAACACACGAAGCTTTGAACTTGAATCGATCATATCTTCCAAACCATTGATCCAAATGCAATGAAATATTTATAGGAGCTTACATACATGTTGAAGAATGTTCTCACCAAATTTCAGCTCAATTGGATGATTTCTTGATCGATTCGAACCTTACTTTGAATCGATCCCAAGGTGGGCCCGGACCTTCAGATTTCGGGCATGTGTGCCCCCTCACGTGCCTGAAGCGGTCTTCCTGGATTGTAGGTGTTTGCGCAAAAAATGGGCAAACACCTCCAAGTCGTGTGATTTAGTTGACTTTATGTGATTCTTAATGATTTAGATGAGTTATGTAAATATGAAAAAAGGAGGGACTGAAATGTAAAAGACACATAGATTTATAGTGGTTCGGCCAGATCGTGCCTACGTCCACTTTATATGTTATTATCTTCTTTGTTTCAGATTACAAGTACAATGCTTTGTGTACAAGCATATGAAAGTAGTTTGAAAGTTCCTTCCGTGCTTGAGCTCTCAAACTTGTCTGCCATTGTTGTACCCCTGCCCCTCTATTTATAGAGTGAGTCAGGGGGCAGGGGTCTTGTATATAACTGCTGGTGGGCCCGGGCTGAAGCAATCTGGACTGGCAGTTATCTGGTTCGGCGAGGCTTCATTCGGTGGTAAGGTATGTGTTTGGCTCGATGGTGTTGGTCCGGCCATGAATGATCCGGTGATGGTGGTCCGGTTGTAGCTTGGGAGTTGGTTCGGTAGAGGGGTGATGTATGGATCGGTTGACCTGGTCCGGTGAAGGCTGGTGGACCGGCATGGCTGGTCCGGTAGGGTATTGGTGGGGTTGGTCCGGTGGACCTGGACCGGTGAAGTCTGGTTCGGCAGGAGCTTATGCCGAATGGGGTGGAGGTTGTGCCTTGCCGAATGGATATGGCCGAATGAACTATAAGTTGGGCTTGCCGAATGGACCCTTGGACATGAGTGTTGAACGAACTCCTTACTAGATGGAATGGAGGTCGCCAACCCGGGTGAAACTGCCGCTTCTCGATCTCGAGATCTTCTGGGTGAGAATTCGCCCAACATTTGCCCCCCAAAGTGGGGCACGTGCTTGCATGTGTCGCGCTTTGTTTCCCTGCAGTAGGAAGGCGTATTTTGTAACCATGGGCTGGATGCTCGTATCCTGTTGATCTCCTGCAAAGGAATTTACAGTTTTAGTGTGACTTCAGATAACGACCGTTCAGGATCGAAGCATTTGAGATGAAGTGAATCGCGCCGTTCGGGGCGAGAGGTGTGCCTCGAGGGGGCTTAGCATTATCGATGCCAGGTTCACGTCAGAGTGGGTCCCTGGATCGTTTGTCCAGGTGGTTTATCGCCAGTTCAGAGCATGCCTAGGGATCGTTCGCGACCCCGTACATGTGTAAGTAGCTTAGCCATTTCATAATTATCAGAATCAAATATCCATTTAACGGATGAGCTTAAAAAAGGATGTCAAAGTGCAAATTCTCACGACGATAGGGTTAATAGCCATTCAGAGCGTGCCTATGGACCGTTCGTGGTCGCGTACACGTGTAAATGATTAACCCACGTTGGTGAGAGATTTACGACTCATTCATTGTTATCATATTCTCTACTTTATTAGTATGTCCTAGAGTTCGGTACTTATCTGAGTGAGGCGCTCCGCATGCCCCCTGTTTCTGGTTTCTGCTGGTAGAGACAGTTTCATTCGGCTTCGAGTAGGTATAGGTTTTCATTCGGTTGGAGGTTGATCCGGTATGCCGAACCATCTGGTCCGGTGGTGTTCCTCCAATCTATATATAGGGGCTACACCCCCTTAGGTTTTCTTCACCGGATCAACAAGCGCCGAACCAATACTATACCGAATCAAACTTTAGCCGAATCACACTTTTGCCGAACCAATTCGTGCCGAATCAGGTATATGCTCTTTGCCGAATGATCCTTATTACCGAATGAACCTAATTTGCCGAATATACGCGTAAGGCTTTCAATGCCGAATGGTGCTGTGTACCGAATGAACTTGAGATACCGGTGCTGAATGAACATGAACTTGTACTACCGAATGAACATGAACTTGTACTACCGAATGAACTCGAACTTGTACTACCGGATGGTCTTGAACTTCCAGTGCCGAATGAACTTTGTATTCGGACTCTGAGTTGAACTCTGGACTTATGTATGCTTGCTGGCTTACATCTCTGTATTCTTTGTTTTAACAACCTGTCTTTTTGCTTCTGTGTATGCAGATAATTGTCTCGCAAGGCGGAAACACGATCAGATAGGCGGAAGTCGAGGGATGGAGGAGAATCTTCTTCCGTGCCCCCAGCCCAATCGGGGTCCGGGGAGCATGGAACTGCTTCGAGATCGCTGATGGAGGGGTATGGACCCCAGGAGCTCCTGGTCTCCCCTCCCGACTGCTTCCCTAGTTCTCCAAAGGAGGAGCAGCTTGATGCTCTATCCCGTTCTTTCGGGATAGATAGGACGCTTATGTTGCTTCCAGGAGTCGGGGTGATGCCATACGACCCTCCCGAAGGGTATTTCGCCTACAGCAGGTACCATTGCATGTGCGGGGCCATTCCCCCTATCAACGCCTGGGTTGTTAGCTTCCTTACATATCTAAAGGTGGCGCCTTTCCAGCTTCAGCCCAACTCGTATGCCATCTTGGTGTGCTTATATTCTATCTTCCAGAAGAGGTACGGGCGCTCTCCATACAACCGGGAAATCCGGTATCTATATAATCTGAGGGGCTATAGGAAGGGTTCCCCCTACATTAGCTTAGAGTTGGCCGTCTACTTCAAGCCGGTCCTGGACTGTACTCAAAGTACAGCATGTTTAAGAAGGAGTTGTTCTTTGTGAGGGAAGATTCTGTCTCCATTCGTCGCTTCACTTCCGGATGTAAGTTAACTCTTTATTCGTAATTCCTGTCTTGATTGCAATTCCTTTCCTTATGTGCTTCTGTTGTTTGTTAGCGACAGGTGGCTTTGCGGTGGTGGAGAGTGATCGCCTAGTCCATATGGCAGCAGAAGTTAAGGCTATCTCCGAGAGGGACAGGTCAGCCGCCTATCTGATCAGGAACGCTACCCTCCTGGAGTACAACTTGATCCTGCCGCACCAGTCTGTGGTTAAGCAGAGGGACACGGTTGAGGAGAAGGCCGCTAAAGCTAAGGAGGGGGCCACGGTGAAGAGTGGCAAGAGGAAGCCCTTTGCACAACACCTAGTCGTGGGGGGTAAGAAGCTCAAGGAGTCTGATGGCCCCTCTCCTAGTGCTCGCCCGATCATCCCGGAGGGGGAAGGTGTGGAAGAGGGCGAGGGAGGCGATGTGGGAGGAGAGTGAGAAGGCGGAGGAGATGGCGATGGAGATGGTGATGCTGGTGCCTTAACCTCTGGGAAAGATCCTGAACTGGATGAGGCCCTCCGTCAGGCCTTCGGGGAATCGGAGGAAGAATCGGAAGTGGAAAAGGCAAAGGAGGCGGGCAAGGCTATGGCTGGTGTCGATCCATCCCCTAAAGGCTCCCCAGCTAGGGTAACTTCGGCGGTGCAAAGTGAACTTTTGTCCTCTGTCGATTCCATTTTCGATAAGGACTTAGAAATATTTTATGGTTCACTTCCGTCCTGGAATGAGATTCAGGACTTATTGCAGTACCCCACTCCCCCGCAGGGTTTGTATAATAGACGTGCCTTCACACTTTTCTTTCTTTTTACTTAACATGTTTCCTGAATTGGGGACCATTGTATGTTCGTAAAACTTGTTCTTTATTTCAGGGGCAGGCCAGGTGGTTACAGCGTCAGACGTTCGACACCGCCTCGAACAATTCAAGTTGATGAGAGCTTCTGGGAAGCCTCCCACTGGTCGTACTGGGGACGTGGTCAAATACCGTCCTCTTCTTGGGGTCATCGAAGAGAGCATTCAGAAAAAGAAGAGGAGTCGTTCTTTATTTGAGCCTTCCCCTGGTCCGCAGCTTCCTGTTCAGCCTCCTCGTGATGCCACGGAGGAGAGCACGGGGTTTATCCCCCTCTACCTCCTTCCAAGAATCCCACAGTTATCCGTATAAGGCGTCCTGACGTGCCTCGTGACCCCTTTGCCGGTCATCCTGATTTAGATCCAAGCTCTCGGGATATTTCATTTGATGAGGCCACGGGTGAACACCTCCTTCCCCGCAACCCCATGGTACGAGTGTTAGACGAGGCTAAGTCCCTAGATCTTGATCTGCTTACCACTCGGGTAGTTACCATGGGAGACGAGGCCAAGGCTAATATCGATCGGGTGGCTGAAGAGACCAAGAAGTTAATGAAGTATCATGCTCAATTGGTCAAGGCCGGGGAGGAGATTGGGAGTGCTAATATTCGGTTGTGGCTGAAGGTTGCTGATCAGGCCGAACAGCTTGCCGGTCAAGCCGTTCAGATTTCTCGGCACGAGGAAGCCTCCAGGCGTTTGAAAGAGACCATGGAAAAGGCTAGTAGGGCGGAGTTACGGAAGATGGAGGCCGCCTGTAAGGAGTGGATCGACATGGCCATTGCGACAGTGGATGAGGTCCGGAATGCGGATCTCGAGTAGGTAGAGGAGTTTTCTGGAAGGCTTGAGGCCGCGGAGATGGCTCAAGTCAAGTTAAAGGAGGAGATGGAGGAGATGAGGAGGTCTCTCCAGGCTGACTGCTCGAGATACCGATCAGAGAGGGATGTTCCTGTCGCCAAGTTGCAGGCTTCCGAGGCCCGGGTGAGGGAGTTCGAGGAGAATGAGGGGATGATGGACGAGATGCTGCAGGACATGTACTTCCGTACTTGGAAGGAGGGCAGCTTGTCTTGGATGGATGACTATCCCCGGGTCACGGCCAAGATATATCTTCGGGCTTTAGAGGAGGCCAGGGTCGATGCGGGTAAGGAAGGTGGAGCGGCTTTTAGTCTGGATGTGGTCACTACTCAATTCTCGAAAGAGGAGCAAGCGGCGGTGAAGGAGGGGATGTGGTTGCTTGCTGCGGAGGAAGCGGGTGTGCAACTGGAGGATGAGGATCAGGCGGCGGACGCTGGTGAGTTATTCTTCTCTTTTCCTTTTCTTTCTGGGTTTCCATAACTTGATCGTATATCGTTTGTTTAATGGATTCCTCTTCTGAATTGGACAGGTGAAACTTCCGATCAACATGCTGGGGGTTCCGGCCCTGCGGCCAAGTAGGCTTGGGAAGTTGATGATGGAGTATGGACGCAGCTGGTTACTTGTCTGGATTCGGCCGCTTTTTATTTCTTTTTATTGTTGTTTACGTTAGTCCAAAACATTGATGTGACTGTAATAATATTATTTGCAGAGAATAACTTGGTGTGATTTTATAATATAAGCTGATTTTGTTATGTTTAAACGTTGTTGTCATTCTGATGTGCTGCGTGAGAAGTATAACTATGTATATGCCTATGATTTTAGTTGTGTTTGACGTTAAGCCTTCGCTTGAAATATAATTTCATGTTTTGCAATGTTAGTGTGACATATGAATAAGCTATAGTTATGTATTTATGTACAGGAGAAGAGAGTACCGCCCTTCATGTTTTATTTGCCGGCGGTGGCTTCGAGCTTCTTGTGTAATTGACCATGGATATATCTGAGTACCTTGCCACCCAGTACGCAAGCTTAGATTCCCATGAGTGAACGCTCTCTATTTGATTTCCTGTACTTTAGAGTTTGTTATACAGGATAGGAGAAAAGTATTTAAATGAAATGGAAATATAGAGAAAGTAAAACTTCCAGTCACGGAAGGCCGTCGATGTGCTTAAGTTCGTGGCAAACGGGTTTTGTAGTCACTTTCCCTAGCTGTGGGTCTTGGAGACATTTGTCACCCATCTTACGCCTCCGCGGGGAGTTTTCTTTTTTACCACAGCCGCACTTAAGACACATCGGAGCCGAGATCGCGCACGGTAACTACCCGAACCATTATGGTCCGTAATCGTGGGTATTATTCGATTTACCGTGGCCGGCTAGCGTGGGTGCCGTTGGCCGTGAACTACCCCTGGCTGGCCACACCTTATGTTGGGGCTTAAAGTAGGTTCATAGTTGCTGGCGAGCCGAACGCCGTAATGAGCTGCCATCGGCTATAGTCGGCCTTTATGATGACTTATAATCGGCTCATTACAGTTGGCTTTGAGGGCAGGCGCGAGCAGAGGGATGCTGGAGCAAAAGAGTCTCATTGGCGAGTGCATAGAATCGTAGCGTACCTGTTAGGCCTTGTCCAGATGAGGCGTGGTGCGTCTTGAGTGGAGATGCCATAAGATTTTGTTCAACAGAAAAGGATAAAGCTTAGCAAGCAGCCAAGATATAAAGGAACAAGTTAAAAAAGAGACAAGATTTTTTAAAGTGGTTCGGCATGAAAATGCCTACGTCCACTGATTCTCTTTGTTAATTCACTTCATATGGGCAGTACAAGTTAAGAAAAGTATCGACAGAGGTGTCGGATGTTCCATGCCCTCTGGAACACCTCTCCGTCCACTGTTGACAAAATATAAGCTCCGTTGTGGAGATCTTTATGAATTACATATGGTCCGTCCCAGATGGGGTCCAGTGCCCCGGGGCGCGGAAAGATTCGCCTGAGGACCAGTTCTCCTTCTTGTAAGATGCGATGCTTGACTTTGGAGTTGTATAGTGCTGCCACTTTTTGTTTGTGAGCTGCTGCTTTGAGTGCTGCATCATTTCTCCTTTCCTCAATCAGATCCAAAGACATGAGGAGGAGTTCTTCGTTTTCTTCTGGATTGTAGTGGATCCTACGGTGGGAAGGAACAATAGTCTCAACAGGGAGCATTGCCTCCGATCCGTATGCCAAAGAGAAAGGAGTATGTCCCGTTGATGATCTGAAAGATGTGCGGTAGGCCCAAAGTGCCGTGGGAAGTTCGTCCACCCAAGCGCCTTTTGACTTTTCAAGTTTCTTCTTGATTAGGGTTTTGAGAATTTTGTTGACAGCTTCGACTTGTCCGTTTGCCTGAGGATAAGCTACTGATGAGAAGCTTTTATGAATTCCATGCTCTTGGCACCAGTCGGCGAATTCTTCGCTGTCAAATTGGAGTCTGTTGTCTGATACGATCTTGAGTGGTACTCCGTACCTGCACAGAATATTTCTGATCAAAAAGTTGATAACTTTTGCTGAAGATATTTTATTTAGGGGTTCCGCTTCCACCCATTTGGTGAAATAATCGACTGCCACTATAGCATATTTGGCTCCGCCCCTGCCCATTGGCAGTTCGCCAATTAAATCAATTCCCCATACAGCAAAGGGCCAAGGGCTGGTCATTTGAGTAATCTCATTTGTGGGTAGTCGAGGAACCTTGGTAAACTTCTGACATCTGTCGCATCTCTTGATGAAGTCTAAGGCGTCTTTGTTTAGTGTGGGCCAGTAATATCCATATCGGAGTATCTTTTTTGCCAGAGTCTGCCCTCCAGTGTGATCTCCGCAACTTCCTTGATGGATGTTGAATAAGATTTCCTTGGCTTCCCTTCCAGCGACGCATCTGAATAAGGGGCTAGAGAAGCCACGCCGATAGAGGATGCCTTCTTGTATGGTGTAGTGGGGAGCTTTCCTCAAAATTCTCCTTACTTCATAACGTTTGTCTGGTAGTGTGCCGTCCTGCAAATATTTTCGGATAGGGGTCATCCAAGTTCCTTCTTCGATTGCAGTTATCAGATTCACTTGTTCGAAACTTGGGGCTAGTTGCCTTGAGATGGTTAGTGCTCCGAAAATGGTGCTATTCTTCATACTAGCTTGCTTTGCTAGTTCATCGGCCTCTTGGTTATCTTCTCGAGGAATGTGTTTGATTAGATAATGGTCCAATTGATCGAGCAGCAGTTTGGTTTTCTTTAGATATGCTGTGAGTCGTTCTCCTCGTGTCTGGAATTCTCCTAACACTTGGTTTACGATAAGTTGAGAATCACTATGAAGACATAAAAATTGACTCCAATTTCTAAGGCAAGCTCCAATCCCGCTATTACTGCCTCATACTCCGCATCGTTGTTAGTGGCCGCGAATTCTAACCTTAATGCATAGTACATCTTTCTTCCCCTGGGGGTGATTATCACCATACCTGCCCCCGAGCCTTGTTCGTTTGATGCTCCATCTACAAAGAGGTTCCACTTGATGTTTTTTGCTATTTCAAACTGATCCTTGCCTTCGTTGGTAGTGAATTCGGCAATGAAATCGGCCATGGATTGCCCCTTGATAGCGGTGCGAGGATGGTAGGTGACGTCATACTGACTTAGTTCAATGCACCATTTGAGGAGTCGTCCAGAAATGTCGGGACGATGGAGCACCTGTCTTAGTGGCTGATCGGTTAGAACTCTGATGGAGTGAGATTGGAAGTAGTGTCGCGGTTTTCGTGACGCGATCAATAAACAATATGCCAATTTCTCAAGTTTAGGATATCTGGCTTCTGCCCCTGTAAATCTCTTACTTATAAAGTACACCGGGCGTTGTGTGCGGTCATGTTCTCTTACCAGGGCAGCGCTTAAAGCATGAGATGATACAGTGAGGTATAGATATAGCTCTTCGCTTCGTTTGGAGTTGAGAGTACTGGTGGTATCTGAAGGTGTTCGATCAGGTTAAGGAAGGATTTTAAGCATTCATCGGTCCACTCGAACTTTCCTTTGTCTTTCTTGAGAGCTTCGAAGAAAGGGACGCACTTGTCAGTTGCTTTGGAAATGAATCTGCTTAGGGCGGCCACCTTTCCGTTTAGGCTCTGCATTTCTTTTCGAGTGGAAGGTATCCTTATTTCTTTTAGAGCCCGGATTTGTTCAGGGTTTGCTTCAATTCCTCTGGCATGGACGATGAATCCTAAGAATCTTCCCGATGACACTCCGAAGGAGCACTTTAGAGGATTCAGCTTCATTCCATATTGGCGAAGTACCTGAAACATCTCGCTCACGTGGCTTACATGACCGTCGGCTCTCCTGGACTTTACCAAGATGTCTCCACATATACTTCCATAGTTCGTCCTATTAATTCCGCGAACATCTTGTTGACGAGGCGCTAATAGGTAGCTCCGGCATTTTTGAGTCCAAAAGGCATGACTTTGTAACAATATAATCCCCGGTCAGTGATGAAGCTAGTGTGGTCTTGATCGGGAGCATGCATGGGAATCTGGTTGTATCCGGAGTATGCATCCATAAAAGATAAAAGTTCGTGCCCGGCAGTGCTGTCCACAAGCTGGTCGATTCGGGGGAGCGGGAAGCAATCTTTCGGGCAAGCGTCATTTAAGTTGGAGAAATCTATGCATGTTCGCCACTTCCCATTAGCTTTCTTTACTAGCACTGGGTTAGCGATCCATTCTGGGTAGATGGCTTCTCGTATGAAGTCATTAGCAAGTAGGTTCTTTACTTCCTCATCGAGGGCTGCTGATCGTTCTGCTCCCATGCTTCTCTTTTTCTGCTTTATCGGTACCTTGGTGGGATCGACGTTCAGCATGTGGCATGCTATGTCTGGGGAGATTCCTGTCATATCGGCATGTGTCCACGCAAATACATCTAAGTTGTGGCGGAGAAAGTCAATGAGTTGATCCTTCAATTCTGTTTTTAGCTGAGATCCTATTTTTAATAGTCTACTTGAATCATGTTTGTCTACAGATACGAATTCCATGGCCTCTGCAGGCTCAGCGGTAGCCTCCTCCTCCTTATCCCTGGGGTCTAGTTCATTGAAAGGATCGCTGGTGTATCGAAGAGGAGGGGCTTTCTTTAGTTGCTATGCTTCCAAGCTTTTCGTGCAGAGAGTAGTCTCTGCATCTTTCCCTTTATTATTTCTACGGCTATTGCGAAGTTCGGTTACATAGCAATCTCGAGCGGCGTCTTGATCTCCTTCAACTTCTCCTATTCCGTTATCTGTTGGGAATTTCATCTTTAGGCACCACGGGGCTAGGACAATTTGGAAGTCAGACAAGGCTGGTCTTCCCAAGAAGGCGTTGTAGGCCGAGTGGTTTTCTATTAGTATGAACGTTTGTTTTCGCACAACGGAGCGGGGATGACTTCCTATTTCGACGAAGAGGTCAACTTGCCCGAGGGGTATTTTCGCATCTCCAGTGAAACCGTGCAGGGGTTTGTTGCAGGGAGACACATCCTTCATTAAAAGCTTCATTTTGTCAAAAGCATGCTTGAATAGGATATTTACGGAGCTTCCTGTGTCTATTAGAATTCGGAAAACTTTAGCTGGACCGAACCAGGCAGAGATGATCATGGGATCCATATGCGGATACTGTCTTCCTTCTAAATCATGCCTACTGAATACGATGTCGTCACTCTCTTTCCGTTTCGAGTGGTGTTCTTCCATAATGAAGTTAACATAGCCTTCAGCATTTCTAAGTGACTTGCCGTATCTTTCCATCTCCGCCCAGCTTCTGTCGGCGATGTGTGGTCCTCCCGAGATGGTATGGACCACTATCTTCTCTTGGCTAGAGCCACTGGTGTTGCGATTCCCTCCGCCTACTTCTGGGACGGGTCGCTTTGGGTTCTCATTGGCAGGAGTTGGAGTCCTGTTCTGACCTTTCACATAGCGCTCTAGCCTTCTTCTTCTGATGTGTTCTTCGATCAAGTCCCGGAGATGGTGGCATTCATTGGTGTCATGTCCGTGGGATTCGTGGAAGCGGTAGAACTTTCCAGACTTGAGTGCGTTATCAGATTCTTTCTTGTGCGGGGGGCGCTTGTATCCGAGTTCGCCTTGAGTGGCTAGAAAGATGTTTTCGATTGTTTCATTCAAAGGAGTGTAGGAGTCAAATCTCGGTCCTGGTCGATATTGGCGTTTTTCAGCCTTCCTGCCCCCAGCATTGTCTCTAGATTCATTTCTTCGAGTGTCCTTGGCTGCAGCGGGAACCTTGTCCGAAGTTGTCTTACCTTGTTGCCCTGTGCCTCTCAGTGGCAGCGTCTTCAAGTCTCATATACTTTCCAGCTTCATGGAAGAAATCAGGTAAAGTAGCTGGTTTTTCCTTGGTTAGTCTTCTTGCGAACTTGGTATCTGGGTGTACACCGCTATAGAGGGCCATTAGGGTGAGTTTCTCATCGGCATCTTGGACGGCGGCCGCTGCGGCGTTGAACCGAGTTAGATATTGTTGCAGTGTCTCTCCGGATTTCTATTTGACATTGGATAGAGAATAAGCATCCTTGGGTTGTTCTACATGGATGCGGAACTGGCTAATGAACCTTTCTTTCAACACCTCCCATGAGATGATAGATCCTTGGGGTAGATGGCAGAACCAGGAGGTAGCTAGATCTGCTAGGAATAGCGGAAAGCATTTACACAGCACCCCTTCTGTTGCTCCGCTCATGAGCATATGCTGGGTGTATCTTTGTAAGTGTACGATGGGGTCGGAAGTTCCCTTGTAAGGTTCCATGGTTGGCATTTTCCATTCCCGGGGGGTGATGGCAGTTTCGATATTGCGGGTAAAGGGGCTGGTGACCCTAGCGCCTATTCCTCGGTCCCTTTGCTCCCGTTGGACGCATTCTCTGAATAGTCGTGCCATTCTTTCATCAGAATTTGGAGCGGATAGAAATGAACTTGGTTCTTCCCTGCGGGATCGATCTCGTCCAGATGACCTGTAGGGATGGTATAGTCTATCACTTCTGACGTTATCCAGTGGTTGCCTCTGGCTGCTCGGATGCATGCTAGGACCAGCTACAGTTGCCCCCTGCCTTGATCTTCCCCTGCGGGGTTCTGTTTCGAGCATTTCCATGGGGTCAACTTCGGGCTGGGTTCTAGCTCGGCTCCGTTTAGCGGGGTTTCTATGATTAGGTGGCATGACTGGCTCAGCTACATCCGACCCTCGCCTGGCGCCTCCCCCACTGGGTTCGGTTCCAAGTGCTTCATCGAGTCGGAGTTCGGGCTGAGGCCGGGCGTGGCCCCTATCATTGTTGTTCCTGTTGATGGCTTCCTCGAAGAGGGAAGACCTTTGCTGTCTCCGAGATCCTCCAGATTGAGATTCATCCCATGATTCAGTGTTGCGGTTGGATTCTTCGACATCTCTCAAGCGTGACATGAGTTGGTTCACCAAAGCTTCTTGTTGGGATGTGAAGCGGTTAGTCACTTCCACCACAACTCTGTCTAGGTCTGCTCTAGTGATTACTGTCGGTTGTTCCGCGGCAGGGGCTGTTGGAATTGCCTGAGCTTCATGTGGCACTGCTGCTGTAGTGGGATGGTTCTCTTGATCTAGATCCGCTGGATTTGGAGCACTGCTAGTTGCAGCGTTCTATCCCTTGTTGGCGTCTTTTCTTGGCCTGGAAGTCATGTTTCCTAGGCAATGAAGGGTGTTATTGGGAAAGAAGGTTGAATGAGGGAAGCTGAAGCTTCGAGTTCGAAGTTCCCAGTGAAAGCACCAAAAATGTTTGCGCAAAAAATGGGCAAACACCTCCAAGTCGTGTGATTTAGTTGACTTTATGTGATTCTTAATGATTTAGATGAGTTATGTAAATATCAAAAAAGCAGGGGCTGAAATGTAAAAGACACACAGATTTATAGCGGTTCGGCCAGAACGTGCCTACGTCCACTTTTATGTTATTATCTTCTTTGTTTCAGATTACAAGTACAATGCTTTGTGTACAAGCATATGAAAGTAGTTTGAAAGTTCCTTCCGTGCTTGAGCTCTCAAACTTGTCTGCCATTGTTGTACCCCTGCCCCTCTATTTATAGAGTGAGTCAGGGGGGCAGGGGTCTTGTATATAACTGCTGGTGGGCCCGGGCTGAAGCAATCTGGACTGGCAGTTATCTGGTTCGGCGAGGCTTCATTCGGTGGTGAGGTATGTGTTTGGCTCGATGGTGTTGGTCCGGCCATGAATGATCCGGTGATGGTGGTCCGGTTGTAGCTTGGGAGTTGGTTCGGTAGAGGGGTGATGTATGGATCGGTGGACCTGGTCCGGTGAAGGCTGGTGGACCGGCATGGCTGGTCCGGTAGGGTATTGGAGGGGTTGGTCCGGTGGACCTGGACCGGTGAAGTCTGATTCGGCAGGAGCTTATGCCGAATGGGGTGGAGGTTGTGCCTTGCCGAATGGATATGGCCGAATGAACTATAAGTTGGGCTTGCCGAATGGACCCTTGGACATGAGTGTTGAACGAACTCCTTACTAGATGGAATGGAGGTCGCCAACCGGGGTGAAACTGTCGCTTCTCGGTCTCGAGATCTTCTGGGTGAGAATTCGCTCAACAGTAGGAGAAATATCAGCCTCCTACGCTTATAAATAGAGCCCCTGGTCATTCAGAAAAGGGGTCGGAGATTCTAGAGAGATAAAGCACGCCCGGACGCTGCCAGAATCACTCCATATCTTCATTGCTGCTATTTATTTCAAGTTTTGGACTTTGTAACTGCTGTAATCATCTGTAATCATCAAGGATAATCAATAAAAGGATAAAAACTTTGGAGTGGACGTAGGCCGGAGATAACCGAACCACTATAAAACTTGTGTCTCTGTTCTTTATTTTGGAATCACTGTTTAATATTTGCTGAGATTTGAGATTTGTGTTTGGATATTATTGATTTGTATTCATATACTGGTGCTTGCACGGTATTCGGGGTTTGTGACCAATTTTGGCACAAACATAACTCTAAACGAGCCAGAAGTTATGGCCGTCCGAATAATCGATATCAACCGGGTGCAACATCCACGGTGCAAGGTGCAACATCCGTCCGAAATGGCGAAACAGTGTTGTACGACTTTTAGAAATGCGTGCATGGATTTGAAACGGAACAGTACCATGGTGCACCACTCTTAAGCGATGGGAAGTCGAAGACCAGCCACCGTAATCCCGTTTTACCGTAAAAATCGACGTTTCGAAAAAACGAAGGGTAAAAAACTTACGAGACCCGATTGAGATTCGGGTTATCCATTTTGGGCATTATTCTATCCGTTGACGGCTGAAAGCTGTCAAAGCTGTATAACTCATCGAGGCCTTCGTTTTGACAGGTCATGGCTCCCGTAACTCTAAACGAGCCAGAAGTTATGGCCGTCCGAATAATCGATATGTACAGGGTGCAACATCCACGGTGCAAGGTGCAACATCCGTCCGAAATGGCGAAACAGTGCCGTATGACTTTTAGAAATGCATGCATGGATTTGAAACGGAACAGTACTACGGTGCACCACTCTCCAACGATGGGAAGTCGAAGACGGGCCACGGTACTCCCGTTTTACCGTAAAAATCCACGTGTCGAAAAAACGAAGGGTAAAAAACTTACGAGACACGATTGAGATTCGGGTTGTCCTTTTTGGGCAATAATCTATCCGTTGACGGCTGAAAGCAGTCAAATCGGTAGAACTCATCGAGGCCTTCGTTTTGACAGGTTATGACTCCCGTAACTATAAACAAGCCAGAAGTTACGGCCGTCCGAATAATCGATATCTACAGGGTGCAACATCCACGGTGCAAGGTGCAACATCCGTCCGAAATGGCGAAACAGTGCCGTACGACTTTTAGAAATGCGTGCATGGATTCGAAACGGAACAGTACCATGGTGCACCACTCTTCAGCGATAGGAAGTCGAAGACGGGCCACGGTAATCCCGTTTTACCGTAAAAATCCACGTGTCGAAAAAACGAAGGGTAAAAAACTTACGAGACCCGATTGAGATTCGGGCTGTCCTTTTTGGGCAATAATCTACCCGTTGAAGGCTGAAAGCTATCAAAGCCATAGAACTCATCGAGTCCTTCGTTTTGACAGGTTATGGCTCCCGTAACTCTAAACGAGCCAGAAGTTATGGCCGTCCGAATAATCGATATCAACAGGGTGCAACATCCACGGTGCAAGGTGCAATATCCGTTCGAAATTGCGAAACAGTGTCGTACGACCTTTAGAAATGCGTGCATGGATTTGAAACGTAACAGTACCATGGTGCACCACTCTCCAGCGATGGAAAATCGAAGACCAGCCACCGTAATCTCGTTTTACCGTAAAAATCCACGTGTCGAAAAAACGAAGGGTAAAAAACTTACGAGACCCGATTGAGATTCGGGTTGTCCTTTTTGGGCATTAATCTATCCGTTGACGGCTGAAGGCTGTCAAAGCCGTAGAACTCATCGAGGCCTTCATTTTGACCGGCTATGGCTTCCGTAACTCTAAACGAGCCAGAAGTTATGGCCGTCCGAATAATCGATATCTACAGCGTGCAACATACACGGTGCAAGGTGCAACATCCGTCCGAAATGGCGAAACAGTGCCATATGACTTTTAGAAATGCGTGCATGGATTTGAAATGGAACAGCACCATGGTGCACCACTCTCCAGCTATGGGAAGTCGAAGACGGGCCACGGTTATCCCGTTTTACCGTAAAAATCCACGTGTCGAAAAAACGAAGGGTAAAAAACTTACGAGACCCGATTGAGATTCGGGTTGTCCTTCTTGGGCATTAATCTATCCGTTGACGTCTGAAAGCCGTCAAAGCCGTAGAACTCATCGAGGCCTTCGTTTTGACAGGTTATGGCTTTTGCAACTCTAAACGAGCCAGAAGTTATGGCCGTCCGAATAATCGATATGTACAGGGTGCAACATCCACGGTGCAAAGTGCAACATCCGTCCGAAATGGTGAAACATTGTCGTACGACTTTTAGAAATGCGTGCATGGATTTGAAACGGTACAGTACCATGGTGAACCACTCTTCAGCGATGGGAAGTCGAAGACCAGCCACCGTAATCCCGGTTTACCGTAAAAATCCACATGTCGAAAAAACGAAGGGTAAAAACTTACGAGACCGGATTGAGATTCGGGTTGTCCTTTTTGGGCATTAATCTCTCCGTTGGCGGCTGAAAGCCATCAAAGCCGTAGAACCTATCGAGGCCTTAGTTTTGACAGGTTATGGCTCCCGTAACTCTAAACGAGCCAGAAGTTATGGCCGTCCGAATAATCGATATCTACAGGGTGCAACATCCACGATGCAAGGTGCAACATCCGTCCGAAATGGCGAAACAGTGCCATACGACCTTTAGAAATTTGTGCATGGATTTGAAACGGAACAGTACCATGGTGCACCACTCTCCAGCGATGGGAAGTCGAAGACGGGCCACGGTAATCCCGTTTTACCGTAAAAATCCACGTGTCGAAAAAACGAACGGTAAAAAACTTACGAGACCCGATTGAGATTCGGGTTGTCCTTTTTGGGCATTAATCTATCCGTTGATGTCTGAAAGCTGTCAAACCCGTAGAACTCATCGAGGCCTTCGTTTTGACAGGTTATGGCTCCCGTAACTCCAAACGAGCCAGAAGTTATGGCCGTCCGAATAATCGATATCTACAGGGTGCAACATCCACGGTGCATGGTGCAACATCCGTCCGAAATGGAGAAACAGTGCCGTAGGACTTTTAGAAATGCGTGCATGGATTTGAAATGGAACAGTACCTTGGTGCACCACTCTTCAGCGATGGGAAGTCGAAGACGGGCCACGGTAATCCCATTTTACCGTAAAAATCCACTTGTCAAAAAACGAAGGGTGAAAAACATACGAGACCCGATTGAGATTCGGGTTGTCCTTTTTGGGCATTAATCTATCCGTTGACGGCAGAAAGCAGTCAAAGTCGTAGAACTCATCGAGGCCTTCATTTTGACAGGTTATGGCTCCCGTAACTCTAAACGAGCCAGAAATTATGACCGTCTGAATAATCGATATCTACAGGGTGCAACATTCGCAGTGCAAGGTGCAACATCCGTCCGAAATGGCGAAACAGTGTCGTACGACTTTTAGAAATGCGTGCATGGATTTGAAACGGAACAGTACCTTGGTGCACCACACTTTAGCGATGGGAAGTCGAAGACGGGCCACGGTAATCCCGTTTTACCGTAAAAATCCACGTGTCGAAAAAACGAAGGGTAAAAAACTTACGAGACCCGATTGAGATTCGGGTTGTCCTTTTTGGGCATTAATCTATCCGTTAACGGCTGAATGCCATCAAAGCCGTAGAACTCATCGAGGCCTTCGTTTTGACGGGTTATGGCTTTTGTAACTCTAAACGAGCCAGAAGTTATGGCCGTACGAATAATCGATATCTACAGGTTGCAACAACCACGGTGCAAGGTGCAACATCCGTCCGAAATGGCGAAACAATGCCGTACGACTTTTAGAAATGCGTGCATGGACTTGAAACGGAACAGTACCATGGTGCACCACTCTTCAGCGATGGGAAGTCGAAGACCAGCCACCGTAATCCTGTTTTACCGTAAAAATCCACCTGTCGAAAAAACGAAGGGTAAAAAACTTACGAGACCCGATTCAGATTCGGGTTGTCCTTTTTGGGCATTATTCTATCCGTTGACGGCTGAAAGCTGTAGAAGCCGTAGAACTCATCGAGGCCTTCATTTTGACAGGTTATGGCTCCCGTAACTCTAAACTAGCCAGAAGTTATGGCCGTCCGAATAATCGATATCTACAGGGTGCAACATCCACGGTGCAAGGTGCAACATCCGTCCGAAATGGCGAAACAGTGCCGTACGACCTTTAGAAATGCGTGCATGGATTTGAAACGGAACAGTACCTTGGTGCACCACTCTCCAGCGATGGTAAATCGAAGACCAGCCACCGTAATCCCGTTTTGCCGTAACAATCCACGTGTCGAAAAAACGAAGGGTAAAAAACTTACGAGACCCGATTGAGATTCGGGTAGTCCGTTTTGGGAATTAATATATCCGTTGAAGGCTGAAAGCCGTCAAAGCCGTAGAACTCATCGAGGCCTTCGTTTAGACAGGTTATGGCTCCCATGACTCTAAACGAGCCAGAAGTTATGCCCGTCCGAATAATCGATATCTATAGGGTGCAACATCCTTGGTGCAAGGTGCAACATCCGTCCGAAATGGCGAAACAGTGTCGTACGACTTTTAGAAATGCGTGCATGGATTTGAAATGGAACAGTACCGTGTTGCACCACTCTTCAGCGATGGGAAGTCGAAGATGGACCACGGTAATCCCGTTTTACCGTAAAAATCCACGTGTCGAAAAAACGAAGTGTAAAAAACTTACGAGACCCGATTGAGATTCGGGTTGTCCTTTTTGGGCATTAATCTATCCGTTGACGGCTGAATGCCGTCAAAGCCGTAGAAATCATCGAGGCCTTTTCACAGGTTATGGCTTTTGTAACTCTAAACGAGCCAGAAGTTATGGCCGTCCGAATAATCGATATGTACAGGTTGCAACAACCACGGTGCAAGGTGCAACATCCGTCCGAAATGGCGAAACAGTGCCGTACGACTTTTAGAAATGCGTGCATGGACCTGAAACGGAACAGTACCATGGTGCACCACTCTTCAGCGATGGGAAGTCGAAGACAAGCCACCGTAATCCTGTTTTACCGTAAAAATCCACCTGTCGAAAAAACGGAGGGTAAAAAACTTACGAGACCCGATTCAGATTCGGGTTGTCCTTTTTGGGCATTATTCTATCCGTTGACGGATGAAAGCTGTCAAAGCCATAGAACTCATCGAGGCCTTCGTTTTGACAGGTTATGGCTCCCATAAATCTAATCGAGCCAGAAGTTATGGCCGTCCGAATAATCGATATCTACAGGGTGCAACATTCACGGTGCAAGGTGCAACATCCGTCCGAAATGGCGAAACAGTGCCGTACGACCTTTAGAAATGCGTGCATGGATTTGAAACGGAACAGTACCTTGGTGCACCACTCTCCAGCGATGGTAAATCGAAGACCGGCCACCGTAATCCCGTTTTGCCGTAAAAATCCACGTGTCGAAAAAACGACGGGTAAAAAACTTACGAGACCCGATTGAGATTCGGGTAGTCCTTTTTGGGCATTAATATATCCGCTGAAGGCTGAAAGCCGTCAAAGCCGTAGAACTCATCGAGGCCTTCGTTTAGACAGGTTATGGCTCCCATGACTCTAAACGAGCCAGAAGTTATGCCCGTCCGAATAATCGATATCTATAGGGTGCAACATCCTTGGTGCAAGGTGCAACATCCGTCCGAAATGGCGAAACAGTGCCGTACAACTTTTAGAAATGCGTGCATGGATTTGAAATGGAACAGTACCGCGGTGCACCACTCTTCAGCGATGGGAAGTCGAAGATGGGCCACGGTAATCCCGTTTTACCGTAAAAATCCACGTGTCGAAAAAATGAAGTGTAAAAAACTTACGAGACCCGATTGAGATTCGGGTTGTCCTTTTTGGGCATTAATCTATCCGTTGATGGCTCAAAGCTGTCAAAGCCGTAGAACTCATCGAGGCCTTCGTTTTGACAGGTTATGGCTCCAGTAACTCTAAAAAGTTATGGCCGTCCGAATAATCGATATCTACAGGTTGCAACAACCATGGTGCAAGGTGCAACATCCGTCCGAAATGGCGAAACAGTGCCGTACGACTTTTAGAAATGTGTGCATGGATTTGAAACGGAACAATACCATGGTGAACCACTCTCCAGCGATGGTAAATCGATGACCAACCACCATAATCCCGTTTTACCGTAAAATCCACGTGTCGAATAAACGAAGGGTAAAAAACTTAGGAGACCCGATTGAGATTCGGGTTGTCCTTTTTGGGCATTAATGGCTGAAAGCTGTCAAAGACGTAGAACTCATCGAGGCCTTCGTTTTGACAGGTTATGGCTCCCGTAACTCTAAACTAGCCAGAAGTTATGGCCATCCGATTAATCGATATCTACAGGGTGCAACATCCACGGTGCAAGGTGCAACATCCGTCCGAAATGGCGAAACAGTGACGTACGACCTTTAGAAATGCGTGCATGGATTTGAAACGGAATAGTACCATGGTGCACCACTCTCCAGCGATGGTAAATCGAAGACCAGCCACCGTAATCCCATTTTGCCGTAAAAATCCACGTGTCGAAAAAACGAAGGGTAAAAAACTTACGAGACCCGATTGAGATTCGGGTTGTCCTTTTTGGGCATTAATATATCCGTTGATGGCTGAAAGCCGTCAAAGCCGTAGAACTCATCGAGGCCTTCGTTTTGACAGGTTATGGCTCCCGTGACTCTAAACCAGCCAGAAGTTATGCCCGTCCGAATAATCGATATCTACCGGGTGCAACATCCACGGTGCAAGGTGCAACATCTGTTCGTAATGGCGAAACGGTGCTGTACGACTTTTCGAATTGCGTTCATAAATTTGAAACGGAACAGTACCATGGTTCACCACTCTTCAGAGTAGGGAAGTCGAAGACGGGGCACGGTAATCCCGTTTTACTGTAAAAATCCACGTGTCGAAAAAACGAAGGGTAAAAAACTTACGAGACCCGATTGAGATTCGGGTTGTCCTTTTTGGGCATTAATTTATCTGTTGACCGCTGAAAGCTGTCAAAGCCGTAGAACTCATCGAGGCCTTCATTTTGACAGGTTATGGCTCCCATAACTCTAAACGAGCCAGAAGTTATGGCCGTCCCAATAATCGATATCTACATGGTGCAACATCCACGGTGCAAGGTGCAACATCCGTCCGAAATGGCGAAACGGTGCCGTACGACCTTTAGAAATGTGTGCATGGATTTGAAACGGAACAGTACCTTGGTGCACCACTCTCCAGCGATGGTAAATCGAAGACCAGCCACAGTAATCCCGTTTTACCGTAAAAATCCACGTGTCGGAAAAGCGAAGGGTAAAAAACTTACGAGACCTGATTGAGATTCGGGTTGTCCTTTCTGGGCATTAATCTATCAGTTGACGGCTGAAAGCTGTCAAAGCCGTAGAACAAATCGAGGCCTTCGTTTTGACAGATTATGGCTCCTGTAACTCTAAACGAGCCAGAAGTTATGGCCATCACAAACATCGATATCTACAGGGTGCAACATCCACGGTGCAACGTGCAACATCCGTCCGAAATGGCGAAACGGTGCCGTACGACCTTTTGAAATGCGTGCATGGATTTGAAACGGAACAGTACCTTAGTGCACCACTCTCCAGCGATGGTAAATCGAAGACCAGCCACCGTAATCCCGTTTTACCGTAAAAATCCACGTGTCGAAAAAACGAAGGGTAAAAAACTTACGAGACCCGATTGAGATTTGGGTTGTCCTTTTTGGGCATTAATATATCCGTTGACGGCTGAAAGCGATCAACACCGTAGAACTCATCGAGGCCTTCTTTTTAAAAGGTTATGGCTCCCGTAACTCTACACGAGCCAGAAGTTACGGCCTTTCGAATAATCGATATCTACAGGGTGCAACATCCACGGTTCAAGGTGCAACATCCACGGTTCAAGGTCCAACATCTGTCCGAAATGGCGAAACGGTGCCGTATGACTTTTCGAAATGCGTGCATGGATTTGAAACGGAACAGTACCATGGTGCACCACTCTTCAGCGATGGGAAGTCGAAGACGGGGCCCGGTAATCCCGTTTTACCGTAAAAATCCACTTGTCGAAAAAACGAAGGGTAAAAAACTTACTTGACCCGATTGAGATTCGGGTTGTCCTTTTTGGGCATTAATCTATCCGTTGACGGCTGAAAGCAGTCAAAGCCGTAGAACTCATCGAGGCCTTCGTTTTGACAGGTTATGGCTCCCGTAATTCTAAACGAGCCAGAAGTTATGGCCGTCCCCATAATCGATATCTACAGGGTGCAACATCCATGGTGCAAGGTGCAACATCCGTCCGAAATGGCGAAACGGTGCCGTACGACCTTTAGAAATGCGTGCATGGATTTGAAACGGAACAGTACCTTGGTGCACCACTCTCCAGCGATGGTAAATCAAAGACCAGCCACCGTAATCCCGTTTTACCGTAAAAATCCACGTGTCGAAAAAACGAAGGGTAAAAAACTTACGAGACCCGATTGAGATTCGGGATGTCCTTTTTGGGCATTAATTTATCCGTTGACCGCTGAAAGCTGTCAAAGCCGTAGAACTCATCGAGGCCTTCGTTTTGACAGGTTATGGCTCCCATAACTCTAAACGAGCCAGAAGTTATGGTCGTCCCAATAATCGATATCTACATGGTGCAACATCCACGGTGCAAGGTGCAACATCCGTCCGAAATGGCGAAACGGTGCCGTACGACCTTTAGAAATGTGTGCATGGATTTGAAACGGAACTGTACCTTGGTGCACCACTCTACAGCGATGGTAAATCGAATGCCAGCCACCGTAATCCCGTTTTACCGTAAAAATCCACGTGTCGGAAAAACGAAGGGTAAAAAACTTAGGAGACCTGATTGAGATTCCGGTTGTCCTTTTTGGGCATTAATCTATCCGTTGATGGCTGAAAGCGGTCAAAGCCGTAGAACTCATCGAGGCCTTCCATTTGACAGGTTACGGCTCCCGTAACTCTAAACGAGCCAGAAGTTATGGTCGTCCCAATAATCGATATCTACAGGGTGCAACATCCACGGTGCAAGGTGCAACATCCGTCCCAAATGGCGAAACGGTGCCGTACGACCTTTAGAAATGCGTGCATGGATTTGAAACGGAACAGTACCTTAGTGCACCACTCTCCAGCGATGGTAAATCGAAGACCAGCCACCGTAATGCCGTTTTACCGTAAAAATCCACGTGTCGAAAAAACGAAGGGTAAAAAATTTACGAGACCTGATTGAGATTCGGGTTGTCCTTTTTGGGCATTAATATATCCGTTGAAGGCTGAAAGCTGTCAAAGCCGTAGAACTCATCGAGGCCTTCGTGTTGACAGGTTATGGCTCCCGTAACTCTAAACGAGCCAGAAGTTATGGCCGTCCGAATAATCGATATCTACAGGGTGCAACATCCACGGTGCAAGGTGCAACATCCGTCCGAAATGGCGAAACAGTGCCGTACGAGTTTTAGAAATGCGTGCATGGATTTGAAACGGAACAGTACCTTGGTGCACCACTCTCCAGCGATGGGAAGTCGAAGACGGGCCACGGTAATCCCGTTTTACCGTAAAAATCCACGTGTCGAAAAGACGAAGGGTAAAAAACTTACGAGACCCGATTGAGATTCGGGTTGTCCTTTTTGGGCATTAATCTATCCGTTGATGGCTCAAAGCTGTCAAAGCCGTAGAATTCATCGAAGCCTTCGTTTTGACAGGTTATGGCTCCCGTAACTCTAAACGAGCCAGAAGTTATGGCCGTCCGAATAATCGATATCTACAGGGTGCAACATCCACGGTGCAAGGTGTAACTTCCGTCCGAAATGGAGAAACAGTGCCGTACGACTTTTAGAAATGCGTGCATGGATTTGAAACTGAACAGTACCATGGTGCACCACTCTTCAGCGATGGAAGTCGAAGACGGGCCACGGTAATCCCGTTTTACCGTAAAAATCCACGTGTCGAAAAAACGAAGGGTAAAAAACTTACGAGACCCGATTGAGATTCGGGTTGTCCTTTTTGGGCATTAATCTATCCGTTGACGGCTGAAAGCGGTCAAAGCCGTAGAACTCATCGAGGCCTTCGTTTTGAGAGGTTATGGCTCCCGTAACTCTAAACAAGCCAGAAGTTATGGTCGTCCGAATAATCGATATCTATAGGGTGCAACATTCACGGTGCAAGGTGCAACATCCGTCCCAAATGGAGAAACAGTGTCGTACAACCTTTAGAAATGCATGCATGGATTTGAAACGGAACAGTACCATGGTGCACCACTCTCCAGCGATGGTAAATCGATGACCAACCACCATAATCCCGTTTTACCGTAAAAATCCACGTGTCGAAAAAACGAAGGGTAAAAAACTTAGGAGACCCGATTGAGATTCGGGTTGTCCTTTTTTGGCATTAATCTATCTGTTGACAGCTGAAAGCTATCAAAGCCGTAGAACTCGTCGAGGACTTCGTTTTGACTGGTTGTGGCTCCCGTAACTCTAAACGAGCCAGAAGTTATGGCCGTCCGAATAATCGATATCTACAGGGTGCAACATCCACGGCGCAAGGTGCAACATCCGTCCGAAATGACGAAACAGTGGTGTACGACCTTTAGAAATGCGTGCATGGATTTGAAACGGAACAGTACCATGGTGCACCACACTCCAGTGATGGTAAATCAAAGACCAGCCACCGTAGTCCCGTTTTACCGTAAAAATCCACGTGTTGAAAAAACGAAGGGTAAAAAACTTACGAGACCCGATTGAGATTCGGGTTGTACTTTTTGGGCATTAATCTATCCGTTGACGGAAGAAAGCTGTCAAAGCTGTAGAACTCATCGACTCCTTCATTTTGACAGGTTATGGTTCCCGTAACTCTAAACGAGCCAGAAGTTATGGCCGTCCGAATAATCGATATCTACAGGGTGCAACATCCACGGTGCAAGGTGCAACATCCGTCCGAAATGGCGAAACAGTGCCGTATGACTTTTAGAAATTGGTGCATGGATTTGAAACGGAACAGTACCATGGTACACCACTCTCCAGCGATGGTAAGTCGAAGACGGGCCACGGTAATCCCGTTTTACCGTAAAAATCCACCTGTCGAAAAAACGAAGGGTAAAAAACTTACGAGACCCGATTGATATTCGGGTTGTCCTTTTTGGACATTAATCTATCCGTTGATGGCTGAAAGCCATCATAGCCGTAGAACTCATCGAGGCCTTCGTTTTGATAGGTTATGGCTTTTGTAACTCTAAACGAGCCAGAAGTTATGGCCGTCAGAATAATCGATATCTACAGGGTGCAACATCCACGGTGCAAGGTGCGACATCCGTCCGAAATGGCGAAACGGTGTCGTACGACCTTTAGAAATGCGTGCATGGATTTGAAACGGAACAGTACCGTGGTGCACCACTCTCCATCGATGGTAAATCGAACACCAGCCACCGTAATCCCGTTTTACCGTAAAAATCCACGTGTCGAAAAAACGAAGGGTAAAAAACTTACGAGACCCGATTGAGATTCGGGTTGTCCTTTTTGGGCATTAATCTATCCGTTGACGGCTCAAAGCTGTCAAAGCCGTAGAACTCATCGAGGCCTTCATTTTGACAGGTTATGACTCCCGTAACTCTAAATGAGCCAGAAGTTATGGCCGTCCGAATAATCGATATCTACTGGGTGCAACATCCACGGTGCAAGGTGCAACATCCGTCCGAAATTCGAAACAGTGTCGTACGACTTTTAGAAATGCGTGCATGGATTTGAAATGGAACAGTACCATGGTGCACCACTCTCCAGCGATGGGAAGTCGAAGACGGGCCACGGTAATCCCGTTTTACCGTAAAAATCCACGTGTCGAAAAAACGAAGGGTAAAAAACTTACGAGACCCGATTGAGATTCGGGTTGTCCTTTTTGGGCATTAATCTATTTGTTGACGGCTCGAAGCTGTCAAAGCCGTAGAACTCATCGAGGCCTTCATTTTGACAGGTTATGGATCCCGTAACTCTAAACGAGCCAGATGTTATGACTGTCCGAATAATCGATATCTACAGGGTGCAACATCCACGGTGCAAGGTGCAACATCCGTCCGAAATGGCGAAACAGTGCCGTACGACTTTTAGAAATGCGTGCATGGATTTGAAACGAAACAGTACCATGGTGCACCACTCTTCAATGATGGGAAGTCGAAGACGGGCCACGGTAATCCCGTTTTACCGTAAAAATCCACCTGTCGAAAAAACGGAGGGTAAAAAACTTACGAGACCCGATTGAGATTCGGGTTGTCCTTTTTGGGCATTAATCTATCCGTTGATGGCTGAAAGCTGTCAAAGCCGTAGAACTCATCGTGGCCTTCGTTTTGATAGGTTATCGCTCCCGTAACTCTAAACGAGCCAGAAGTTATGGCCGTCCGAATAATCGATATCTACAGGGTGCAACATCGACGGTGCAAGGTGCAACATCCGTCCCAAATGGAGAAACAGTGCCGTACGACCTTTAGAAATGCATGCATGGATTTGAAATGGAACAGTACCATGGTGCACCACTCTCCAGCGATGGTAAATCGAAGACCATCCACCATAATCCCGTTTACCGTAAAAATCCACGTGTCGAAAAAACGAAGGGTAAAAAACTTACGAGACCCGATTGAGATTCGGGTTGTCCTTTTTGGGCATTAATCTATCCGTTGACAACTGAAAGCTATCAAATCCGTAGAACTCATCGAGGACTTCATTTTGACAGGTTATGGCTCCCGTAACTCTAAACGAGCCAAAAGTTATGGCCGTCCGAATAATCGATATCTACAGGGTGCAACATCCACGGTGCAAGGTGCAACATCCGTCCGAAATGGCGAAACAGTGTCGTAGGACTTTTAGAAATGCGTGCATGGATTTGAAACGGAACAGTACCATTGTGCACCACTCTTAAGCGATGGGAAGTCGAAGTCCAGCCACCGTAATCCCGTTTTACCGTAAAAATCCACGTTTCGAAAAAAAGAAGGGTAAAAAATTTACGAGACCCGATTGAGATTCGGGTTGTACTTTTTGGGTATTAATCTATCCATTGACGGCTGAAAGCAGTCAAAGCCCTAGAACTCATCGAGGCCTTCATTTTGACAGGTTATGGCTCCCGTAACTCAAAACGAGCTAGAAGTTAAGGCTGTCCGAATAATCGATATCTACAGGGTGCAACATCCACGGTGCAAGGTGCAACATCCGTCCGAAATGGCGAAACAGTGTCGTACGACCTTTAGAAATGCATGCATGGATTTGAAACGGAACAGTACCATGGTGCACCACTCTCCAGCGATGGTAAATCAAAGACCAGCCACCGTAATCCCGTTATACCGTAAAACTCCACGTGTCGAAAAAACAAAGGGTAAAAAACTTATGAGACCCGATTGAGATTCGGGTTGTCCTTTTTGGGCATTAATCTATCCGTTGACAGATGAAAGCTGTCAAAGCCGTAGAACTCATCTAGGCCTTCGTTTTGACAGGTTATGGCTCCCGAAACTCTAAACGAGCCAGAAGTTATGGCCGTCCGAATAATCGATATCTATAGGGTGCAACATCCACGGTGCAAGGTGCAACATCCGTCCGAAATGGAGAAACAGTGTCGTTTTACTTTTAGAAATGCGTGCATGGACTTGAAACAGAACAGTACCATGGTACACCACTCTCCAGCGATGGGAAGTCGAAGACAGGCCACGGTAATCCCGTTTTACCGTAAAAATCCGCGTGTCGAAAAAACGAAGGGTAAAAAACTTACGAGACCCGATTGAGATTTGGGTTGTCCTTTTTGGACATTAATCTATCCGTTGACGGCTGAAAGCTGTCAAAGCCGTAGAACTCATCGAGGCCTTCGTTTTGACAGGTTATGGCTTTTGTAACTCTAAACGAGCCAGAAGTTATGGCCGTACGAATAATCGATATCTACAGGGTGCAACATCCACGGTGCAAGGTGCAACATCTGTCCGAAATGGCGAAACGGTTCCGTACGACCTTTAGAAATGCGTGCCTGGATTTGAGACGGAACAGTACTGCGGTGCACCACTCTCCAGTGATGGTAAATCGAAGACCAGCCACCGTAATCCCGTTTTACCGTAAAAATCCACGTGTCGAAAAAACAAAGGGTAAAAAACTTACGAGACCCGATTGAGATTCGGGTTGTCCTTTTTGGGCATTAGTCTATCCGTTGACGACTGAAAGCTGTCAACGCCGTAGAACTCATCGAGGCCTCCGTTTTTACAGGTTATGGCTCCCGTAACTCTAAACGAGCCAGAAGTTATGGCCGTTCGAATAATCGATATCTACAGGGTGCAACATCCACGGTGCAAGGTGCAACATCCGTCCGAAATGGCGAAACAGTGCCGTACGACTTTATAAAACGCGTGCATGGATTTGAAACGGACCAGCACCATGGTGCACCACTCTCCAGCGATGGGAAGTCGAAGACGGGCCACGGTAATCCCGTTTTACCGTAAAAATCCACGTGTCGAAAAAACGAAGGGTAAAAAACTTACGAGACCCGATTGAGATTCGGGTTGTCCTTTTTGGGCATTAATCATTCGTTGACGTCTCAAAGCTGTCAAAGCAGTAGAACTCATCGAGGCCTTCGTTTTGACAGGTTATGGCTCTCGTAACTCTAAACGAGGCAGAAGTTATGGCCGTCCGAATAATCGATATCTACAGTGTGCAACATCCACGGTGCAAGGCGCAACATCCGTCCGAAATGGCGAAACAGTGCCGTATGACTTTGAGAAATGCGTGCATGGATTTGAAATGGAACAGTACCGTGGGCACCACTATCCAGTGGTGGGAAGTCGAAGACGGGCCACGGTAATCCCGTTTTACCGTAAAAATCCACGTGTCGAAAAAATGAAGGGTAAAAAACTTACGAGACCCGATTTAGATTCGGGTTGTCCTTTTTGGGCATTAATCTATCCGTTGACGGCTCAAAGCTGTCAAAGCCATAGAACTCATCGAGGCCTTCGTTGTGACAGGTTATGGCTCCAGTAACTCTAAACGAGCCAGAAGTTATGGCCGTCCGAATAATCGATATCTACAGGGTGCAGCATCCACGGTGCAAGATGCAACATCCGTCCGAAATGTCGAAACAGTGCCGTACGACTTTTAGAAATGCGTGCATGGATTTGAAACGAAACAGTTCCTTGTTGCACCACTCTTTAGTGATGGGAAGTCAAAGACGGGCCACGGTAATCCCGTTTTACCGTAAAAATCCACGTGTCGAAAAAACGAAGGGTAAAAAACTTACGAGACCCAATTGAGATTCGGGTTGTCCTTTTTGGGCATTAATCTATCCGTTGATGGCTGAAAGCTTTCAAAGCCGTAGAACTCATCGAGGCCTTCGTTTTGACAGGTTATGGCATTTGTAACTCTAAACGAGCCAGACGTTATGGCCGTCCGAATAATCGATATCTACAGGGTGCAACATCCACGGTGCAAGGTGCAACATCCATCCGAAATAGCGAAACGGTGTCGTGCGACCTTTAGAAAAGCGTGCATGGATTTGAAGCGGAACAGTACCATGGTGCACCGCTCTCCAACGATGGTAAGTCGAAGACCAGCCACCGTAATCCCGTTTTACCGTAAAAATCCACGTGTCGAAAAAACGAAGGGTAAAAAACTTACGAGACCCGATTGAGATTCGGGTTGTCCTTTTTGGGCATTAATCTATCCGTTGACGGCTCAAAGCTGTCAAAGCCGTAGAAATCATCGAGGCCTTCGTTTTGACAGGTTATGGCTCCAGTAACTCTAAACGAGCCAGAAGTTATGGCCGTTCGAATAATCGATATCTATAGGGTGCAACATCCACGGTGCAAGGTGCAACATCCGTCCGAAATGGCGAAACAGTGCCGTACGAATTTTAGAAATGCGTGCATGGATTTGAAACGGAACAGTACCATGGTGCACTACTCTCCAGCGACGGAAAGTCGAAGACGGGCCACGGTAATCCCGTTTTACCGTAAAAATCCACGTGTCGAAAAAACGAAGGGTAAAAAACTTACGAGACCCGGTTGAGATTCGGGTTTTCCTTTTTGGGCATTAATCTATCCGTTGACGGCTCAAAGCTGTCAAAGCGGTAGAACTCATCGAGGCCTTCATTTTGACAGGTTATGTCTCCCGTAACTCTAAACGAGCCAGAAGTTATGGCCGTCCGAATAATCGATATCTACAGGGTGCTACATCCACGGAACAAGGCGCAACATCCGTCCAAAATGGCGAAATAGTGCCGTATGACTTTTAGAAATGCGTGCATGGATTTGAAATAGAACAGTACCATGGTGCACCACTATCCAACGATGGGAAGTCTAAGACGGGCCACGGTAATCCCGTTTTACCGTTAAAAACCACGTGTCGAAAAAACGAAGGGTAAAAAACTTACGAGACCCGATTGAGATTCGGGTTGTCCTTTTTGGGCATTAATCTATCCGTTGACGGCTCAAAGCTGTCAAAGCCGTAGAACTCATTGAGCCCTTCGTTTTGACAGGTTATGGCTCTAGTAACTCTAAACGAGCCAGAAGTTATGGCCGTCCGAATAATCGATATATATATAGGGTGCAACATCCACGGTGCAAGGGGCAACATCCGACCGAAATGGCGAAACGGTGCCGTACGACCTTTAGAAATGCATGCATGGATTTGAAACGGACCATGGTGCACCACTCTCCAACGATGGTAAATCGAAAACCAGCCACCGTAATCCCGTTTTACCGTAAAAATCCACGTGTCGAAAAAACGAAGGGTAAAAAACTTACGAGACCCGATTGAGATTCGGGTTGTCCTTTTTGGGCATTAATCTATCCGTTGATGGCTGAAAGCTTTCAAAGCCGTAGAACTCATCGAGGCCTTCGTTTTGATAGGTTATGGCTTTTGTAACTCTAAACGAGCCAGAAGTTATGGCCGTCCGAATAATCGATATCTACAGGGTGCAACATCCACGGTGCAAGGTGCAACATCCGTCCGAAATGGCGAAACAGTGCCGTACGACTTTTAGAAATGCGTGCGTGGATTTGAAACGGAACAGTACCTTGGTGCACCACTCTCCAGCGATGGGAAGTCGAAGACGGGCCACGGTAATCCCGTTTTACCGTAAAAATCCACGTGTCGAAATAACGAAGGGTAAAAAACTTACGAGACCCGATTGAGATTCGGGTTGTCCTTTTTGGGCATTAATCTATCCGTTGACGGCACAAAGCTGTCAAAGCCATAGAACTCATCGAGGCCTTCATTTTAACAGGTTATGGCTCCCGTAACTCTAAACGAGCCAGAAGTTATGGCCGTCCGAATAATCGATATCTAAAGGGTGCAACATCCACGGTGCAAGGTGCAACATCCGTCCGAAATGGCGAAGCAGTACCGTACGACCTTTAGAAATGCGTGCATGGATTTGAAACGGAACAGTACCATGGTGAACCACTCTCCAGCGATGGAAATCGAAGACCAGCCACCGTAATCCCGTTTTACCGTAAAAATCCACGTGTCGAAAAAACGAATGGTAAAAAACTTACGAGACCTGATTGAGATTCGGGTTGTCCTTTTTGGGCATTAATTTATCCGTTGACGGCTAAAAGCAGTCAAAGCCATAGGACTCATCAAGGCCTTCGTTTTGATAGGTTATGGCTCCCGTAACTCTAAACGAGCCAGAAGTTATGGCCGTCCGAATAATCGATATCTACGGGGTGCAACATCCACGGTGCAAGGTGCAACATCCGTCCGAAATGGCGAAACGGTGTCATACGACTTTTAGAAATGCGTGCACGGATTTGAAACGGAACAGTACCTTGGTGCACCACTCTTCAGCGATGGGAAGTCGAAGACGGGCCACGGTAATCCCGTTTTACCGTAAAAATCCACGTGTCGAAAAAACGAAGGCTAAAAAACTTACGAGACCCGATTGAGATTCGGGTTGTCCTTTTTGGGCATTAATCTATCCGTTGACGGCTGAAAGTCGTCATAGCCGTAGAACTCATCGAGGCCTTCGTTTTGACTAGTTATGGCTCCCGTAACTCCAAACGAGCCAGAAGTTATTGCCGAAACATCCGCCCGAATAATCGCTATCTACAGGGTGCAACATCCACGGTGCAAGGTGCAACATCCGTCCGAAATGGCGAAACAGTGCCGTATGACTTTTAGAAATGCGTGCATGGATTTGAAACGGAACAGTCCCATGGTGCACCACTCTTCAGCGATGGGAAGTCGAAGACGGGCCACGGTAATCCCGTTTTCCCGTAAAAATCCACGTGTCCAAAAAACGAAGGGTAAAAAACTTACGAGTCCCGATTGAGATTCGGGTTGTCCTTTTTGGGCATTAGTCTATCCATTGACAGCTGAAAGCAGTCAAAGCCGTAGAACTCATCGAGGCCTTCGTTTTGACAGGTTATGGCTCCCGTAACTCTAAACGAGCTAGAAGTTATGGCCGTCCGAATAATCGATATCTACAGGGTGCAACATCCACGGTGCAAGGTGCAACATCCGTCCGAAATGGCGAAACAGTGCCATACGACCTTTAGAAATGCGTGCATGGATTTGAAACGGAACAATACTATGGTGCACCACTCTCCAGCGATGGTAAATCGAAGACCAGCCACCGATAATCCCGTTTTACCGTAAAAATCCACGTGTCGAAAAAACGATGGGTAAAAAACTTACGAGTCCCGATTGAGATTCGGGTTGTCGTTTTTGGGCATTAATCTATCCGTTGACGGCTGAAAGATGTCAAAGCCGTAGAACTCATCGAGGCCTTCATTTTGACAGGTTATGCCTCCCGTAACTCTAAACGAGCCAGAAGTTATGGCCGTCCGAATAATCGATATCTACAGGGTGCAACATCCACGGTGCAAGGTGCAACATCCGTCCGAAATGGCGAAACAGTGCCGTACGAATTTTAGAAATGTGTGCATGGATTTGAAACAGAACAGTACCATGGTGCACCACTCTCCAGCGATGGGAAGTCGAAGACGGGCCACGGTAATCCCGTTTTACCGTAAAAATCCACGTGTCGAAAAAACGAAGGCTAAAAAACTTACGAGACCCGATTGAGATTCGGGTTGTCCTTTTTGGGCATTAATCTATTCGTTGACGGCTGAAAGTCGTCATAGCCGTAGAACTCATCGAGGCCTTCGTTTTGACTAGTTATGGCTCCCGTAACTCCAAACGAGCCAGAAGTTATTGCCGAAACATCCGCCCGAATAATCGCTATCTACAGGGTGCAACATCCACGGTGCAAGGTGCAACATCCGTCCGAAATGGCGAAACAGTGTCGTATGACTTTTAGAAATGCGTGCATGGATTTGAAACGGAACAGTCCCATGGTGCACCACTCTTCAGCGATGGGAAGTCGAAGACGGGCCACGGTAATCCCGTTTTACCGTAAAAATCCACGTGTCCAAAAAACGAAGGGTAAAAAACTTACGAGTCCCGATTGAGATTCGGGTTGTCCTTTTTGGGCATTAGTCTATCCATTGACAGCTGAAAGCAGTCAAAGCCGTAGAACTCATCGAGGCCTTCGTTTTGACAGGTTATGGCTCCCGTAACTCTAAACGAGCTAGAAGTTATGGCCGTCCGAATAATCGATATCTACAGGGTGCAAAATCCACGGTGCAAGGTGCAACATCCGTCCGAAATGGCGAAACAGTGCCATACGACCTTTAGAAATGCGTGCATGGATTTGAAACGGAACAATACTATGGTGCACCACTCTCCAGCGATGGTAAATCGAAGACCAGCCACCGATAATCCCGTTTTACCGTAAAAATCCACGTGTCGAAAAAACGATGGGTAAAAAACTTACGAGTCCCGATTGAGATTCGGGTTGTCGTTTTTGGGCATTAATCTATCCGTTGACGGCTGAAAGATGTCAAAGCCGTAGAACTCATCGAGGCCTTCATTTTGACAGGTTATGCCTCCCGTAACTCTAAACGAGCCAGAAGTTATGGCCGTCCGAATAATCGATATCTACAGGGTGCAACATCCACGGTGCAAGGTGCAACATCCGTCCGAAATGGCGAAACAGTGCCGTACGAATTTTAGAAATGTGTGCATGGATTTGAAACAGAACAGTACCATGGTGCACCACTCTCCAGCGATGGGAAGTCGAAGACGGGCCACGGTAATCCCGTTTTACCGTAAAAATCCACGTGTCGAAAAAAGAAGGGTAAAAAACTTACGAGGCCCGATCGAGATTCGGGTTGTCCTTTTTGGGCATTAATCTATCCGTTGACGGCTCAAAGCTGTCAAAGCCGTAGAACTCATCGAGGCCTGCATTTTGACAGGTAATGGCTCCCGTAACTCTAAACGATCCAGAAGTTATGGCCGTCCGAATAATCGATATCTACAGGGTGCAACATCCACGGTGCAAGGGGCAACATCCGTCCGAAATGGCGAAACAGTGCCGTATGACTTTTAGAAATGCGTGCATGGATTTGAAACGGAACAGTACCATGGTGCACCACTGTCCAGCGATGGGAAGTCGAAGACGGGCCACGGTAATCCCGTTTTACCATAAAAATCCACGTGTCGAAAAAACGAAGGGTAAAAAACTTACGAGACCCGATTGAGATTCGGGTTGTCCTTTTTAGGCATTAATCTATCCGTTGACGGCTCAAAGCCATCAAAGCCGTAGAACTCATCGAGCCCTTCGTTTTAACAGGTTTTGGCTCCAGTAACACTAAACGAGCCAGAAGTTATGGCCGTCCGAATAATCGATATCTACAGGGTGCAACATCCACGGTGCAAGGTGCAACATCCGTCCGAAATGGCGAAACGGTGCCGTACGACCTTTAAAAATGCATGCATGGATTTGAAACGGAACAGTACCATGGTGCACCACTCTCCAGCGATGGTAAATCGAAGACCAGCCACCGTAATCCTGTTTTACCGTAAAAATCCACGTGTCGAAAAAACGAAGGGTAAAAAACTTACGAGACCCGATTGAGATTCGGGTTGTCGGCATTAATCTATCCGTTGACGGCTGAAAGCTTTCAAAGCTGTGGAATTCATCGAGGCCTTCGTTTTGAAAAGTTATGGCTTTTGTAATTCTAAACGAGCCAGAAGTTATGGTCGTCCGAATAATCGATATCTACAGGGTGCAACATCCACGGTGCAAGGTGCAACATCCGTCCGAAATGGCGAAACAGTGCCGTTCGACTTTTAGAAATGCGTGCATGAATTTGAAATGGAACAGTACCATGGTGCACCACTCTCCAACGATGGGAAGTCGAAGACGGGCCACGGTAATCCCGTTTTACCGTAAAAATCCACGTGTCGAAAAAACGAAGGGTAAAAAACTTACGAGACCCGATTGAGATTCGGGTTGTCCTTTTTGGGCATTAATCTATCCGTTGATGGGTCAAAGCTGTCAAAGCCGTAGAACTCATCGAGGCATTCATTTTGAGAGGTTATGGCTCCCGTAACTCTAAACGAGCCAAAAGTTATGGCCGTCCGAATAATCGATATCTACAGAGTGCAACATCCACGGTGCAAGGCGCAACATCCGTCCGAAATGGCGAAACAGTGCCGTATAACTTTTAGAAATGTGTGCATGGATTTGAAACGGAACAGTACCATGGTGCACCACTCTCCAGCGATGGGAAGTCGAAGACGGGCCACGGTAATCCCGTTTTACCGTAAAGTCCACGTGTCGAAAAAACGAAGGGTAAAAACCTTACGAGACCCGATTGAGATTCCGGTTGTCCTTTTTGGGCATTAATCTATCCGTTGACGGCTCAAAGCTGTCAAAGCCATAGAACTCATCGAGGCCTTCATTTTGACAGGTTATGGCTCCTGTAACTCAAAACGAGCCAGAAGTTATGGCCGTCTGAATAATCGATATCTACAGGGTGCAACATCCACGGTGCAAGGTGCAACATTCGTCCGAAATGGCGAAACAGTGCCGTACGACTTTTAGAAATGCGTGCATGGATTTGAAACGGAACAGTACCTTAGTGCACCACTCTCCAGCGATGGGAAGTCGAAGACGGGCCACGGTAATCCCGTTTTACCGTAAAAATCCACGTGTCGAAAAAACGAAGGGTAAAAAACTTACGAGACCCGATTGAGATTCGGGTTGTCCTTTTTGGGCATTAATCTATCCGTTGACGGCTGAAAGCTTTCAAAGCCGTAGAACTCATCGGGGACTTCGTTTTGACAGGTTATGTCTTTTGTAAATCTAAACGAGCCAGAAGTTATGGCCGTCCGAATAATCGATATCTACAGGGTGCAACATCCACGGTGCAAGGTGCAACATCCGTCCGAAATGGCGAAACGGTGCCGTACGACCTTTTGAAATGCATGCATGGAGTTGAAACGGAACAGTACCATGGTGCACCACTCTCCAGCGATGGTAAATCGAAGACCAGCCACCGTAATCCCGTTTTACCGTAAAAATCCACGTGTCGAAAAAACGAAGGGAAAAAAACTTACGAGACCTGATTGAGATTCGGGTTGTCCTTTTTGGGCATTAATCTATCCGTTGATGGTTGAAAGCTGTCAAAGCCGTAGAACTCATCGAGGCCTTCATTTTGATAGGTTATGGCTCCCGTAACTCTAAACGAGCCAGAAGTTATGGCCGTCCGAATAATCGATATCTACAGGGTGCAACATCCACGGTGCAAGGTGCAACATCCGTCCGAAATGGCGAAATAGTGTCGTATGACTTTTAGAAATGCGTGCATGGATTTGAAATGGAACAGTACCATGGTGCACCACTCTCCAGCGATGGGAAGTCGAAGACGGGCCACGGTAATCCCGTTTTACCGTAAAGTCCACGTGTCGAAAAAACGAAGGGTAAAAAACTTACGAGACCCGATTGAGATTCCGGTTGTCCTTTTTGTGCATTAATCTATCTGTTGACGGCTCAAAGCTGTCATAGCCGTAGAACTCATCGAGGCCTTCATTTTGACAGGTTATGGCTCCTGTAACTCTAAACGAGTTAGAAGTTATGGCCGTCCGAATAATCGATATCTGCAGGGTGCAACATCCACGGTGCAAGGTGCAACATCCGTCCGAAATGGCGAAACAGTGCCGTACGACTTTTAGAAATGCGTGCATGGATTTGAAACGGAACAGTACCTTGGTGCACCACTCTTCAGCGATGGGAAGTCGAAGACGGGCCACGGTAATCCCGTTTTACCGTAAAAATCCACGTGTCGAAAAAAACGAAGGGTAAAAAACTTATGAGACCTGACTGAGATTCGGGTTGTCCTTTTTGGGCATTAATCTATCCGTTGACGGCTGAAAGCTTTCAATGCCGTAGAACTCATCGAGCCCTTCGTTTTGACAGGTTATGGCTTTTGTAACTCTAAACGAGCCAGAAGTTATGGCCGTCCGAATAATCGATATCTACAGGGTGCAACATCCACGGTGCAAGGTGCAACATCCGTCCGAAATGGCGAAAAGGTGCGTACGACCTTTAGAAATGCATGCATGGATTTGAAATGGAACAGTACCATGGTGCACCACTCTCCAGCGATGCTAAATCGAAGACCAGCCACCGTAATCCCGTTTTACCGTAAAAATCCACGTGTCGAAAAAACGAAGGATAAAATACTTACGAGACCCGATTGAGAATCGGGTTGTCCTTTTTGGGCATTAATCTATCTGTTGACGGCATAAAGCTGTAAAAGCCGTAGAACTCATTGAGGCCTTCGTTTTGATAGGTTATGGCTCCCGTAACTCTAAACGAGCCAGAAGTTATGGCCGTCCGAAAAATCGATATCTACAGGGTGCAACATCCACGGCGCAAGGTGCAACATCCGTCCGAAAAGGCGAAACAGTGCCGTACGACTTTTAGAAATGCGTGCATGGATTTGAAATGAAACAGTACCATGGTGCACCACTCTCCAGCGATGGTAAATCGAAGACGAGCCACCGTAATCGTGTATTGCCGTAAAAATCCACGTGTCGAAAAAACGAAGGGTAAAAAACTTACGAGACCCAATTGAGATTCGGGTTGTCCTTTTTGGGCATTAATCTATCCGTTGACGGCTGAAAGCAGTCAAAGCCGTAGAACTCATCGAGCCCTTCGTTTTAACAGGTTTAGGCTCCAGTAACTCTAAACGAGCCAGAAGTTATGGCCGTCCGAATAATCGATATCTACAGGGTGCAACATCCACGGTGCAAGGTGCAACATCCGTCCGAAATGGCGAAACGGTGCCGTACGACCTTTAAAAATGCATGCATGGATTTGAAACGGAACAGTACCATGGTGCACCACTCTCCAGCAATGGTAAATCGAAGACCAGCCACCGTAATCCCGTTTTACCGTAAAAATCCATGTGTCGAAAAAACGAAGGGTAAAAAACTTACGAGACCCGATTGAGATTCGGGTTGTCCTTTTTGGGCATTAATCTATCGGTTGATGGCTCAAAGCTGTCAAAGCCGTAGAACTCATCGAGGCCTTCGTTTTGACAGGTGATGGCTCCAGTAACTCTAAACGAGCCAGAAGTTATGGCCGTCTGAATAATCGATATCTACAGGGTGCAACATCCACGGTGCGAGGTGCAACATCCGTCCGAAATGGCGAAACAGTGCCGTACGACTTTTAGAAATGCGTGCATGGATTTGAAATGGAACAGTACCATGGTGCACCACTCTCCAGCGATGGTAAATCGAAGACCAGCCACCGTAATCGTGTATTACCGTAAAAATCCACGTGTCGAAAAAACGAATGGTAAAAACTTACGAGACCCGATTGAGATTCGGGTTGTGCTTTTTGGGCATTAATCTATCCGTTGCCGGCTCAAAGCTGTCAAAGCCGTAGAACTCATCGAGCCCTTCATTTTAACAGGTTTTGGCTCCAGTAACTCTAAAGGAGCCAGATGTTATGGTCGTCCGAATAATCGATATCTACAGGGTGCAACATCCACGGTGCAAGGTGCAACATCCGTCCGAAATGGCGAAACGGTGTCGTACGACCTTTAAAAATGCATGCATGGATTTGAAACGGAACAGTACCATGGTGCACCACTCTTCAGCGATGGGAAGTCGAAGACCAGCCACTGCAATCCCGTTTTACCGTAAAAATCCACGTGTCGAAAAAACGAAGGGTTAAAAACTTACGAGACCCGATTGAGATTCGGGTTGTCCTTTTTGGGCATTAATCTATCCGTTGACGGATGAAAGCTTTCAAAGCCGTAGAATTCATCGGGGCCTTCGTTTTGACAAGTTATGGCTTTTGTAATTCTAAACGAGCCAGAAGTTATGGCCGTCCGAATAATCGATATCTACAGGGTGCAACATCCACGGTGCAAGGTGCAACATCCGTCCGAAATGGCAAAACAGTGCCGTTCGACTTTTAGAAATGCATGCATGGATTTGAAACGGAACAGTACCTTGGTGCACCACTCTTCAGCGATGGGAAGTCGAAGACGGGCCACGGTAATCCCGTTTTACCGTAAAAATCCACGTGTCGAAAAAACGAACAGTAAAAAACTTACCAGACCCGATTGAGATTCGGGTTGTCCTTTTTGGGCATTAATCTATCCGTTGATGGCTGAAAGCCATCAAAGCCGTAATACTCATCGAGGCCTTCGTTTTGACGGGTTATGGATTTTGTAACTCTAAACGAGCCAGAAGTTATGGCCGTCCGAGTAATCGATATCTACAGGGTGCAACATCCACGGTGCAAGGTGCAACATCTGTCCGAAATGGCGAAATAGTGTCGTACGACTTTTAGAAATGCGTGCATGGATTTGAAACGGAACAATACCATGGTGCACCACTCTTCAGCGATGGGAGGTCGAAGACCAGCCACCGTAATCCCGTTTTACCGTAAAAATCCACGTGTCGAAAAAAACGAAGGGTAAAATACTTACGGGACCCGATTGAGTTTCGGGTTGTCCTTTTTGGGCATTAATCTATCCGTTGACGGCTGAATGCTGTCAAAGCCGTTGAACTCATCGAGGCCTTCGTTTGGACAGGTTATGGCTCCCATAACTCTAAACCCAGCCAGAAGTTATGGCCGTCCGAATAATCGATATCTACAGGGTGCAACATCCACGGTGTAAGGTGCAACATCCGTCTGAAATGGCGAAACAGTGCCGTACAACCTTTAGAAATGCGTGCATGGATTTGAAACGGAACAGTACCCCGGTGCACCACTCTCCAGCGATGGTAAATCGAAGACCAGCCACCGTAATCCCGTTTTGCCGTAAAAATCCACGTGTCGAAAAAACGAAGGGTAAAAAACTTTAGAGACCCGGTAGAGATTTGGGTTGTCCTTTTTGGGCATTAATATATCCGTTGAAGGCTGAAAGCCATCAAAGCCGTAGAACTCATCGAGGCCTTCTTTTTGACAGGTTATGGCTCCCGTGACTCTAAACGAGCCAGAAGTTATGCCCGTCCGAATAATCGATATCTACAGGGTGCAACATCCACGGTGCAAGGTGCAACATCCATCCGAAATGGCGAAACGGTGCCGTACGACTTTTAGAATTGCGTGCATGGATTTGAAACGGAACAGTACCATGGTGCACCATTATTTATGGATGGGAAGTCGAAGACGAGGCATGGTAATCCCGTTTTACCGTAAAAATCCACCTGTCGAAAAAACGAAGGGTAAAAAACTTACGAGACCCGATTGAGATTCGGGTTGTACTTTTTGGGGATTAATCTATCCGTTGACGGCCGAAAGCTGTCAAAGCCGTAGAATTCATCGAGGCCTTCATTTTGACAGGTTATGGCTCCCGTAACTCTAAACGAGCCAGAAGTTATGGCCGTCCGAATAATCGATATCTACAGGGTGCAACATCCACGGTGCAAGGTGCAACATCCGTCCGAAATGGCGAAACAGTGCCGTATGACTTTTAGAAATGCGTGCATGGATTTGAAACGAAACAGTACCATGGTGCATCACTCTCCAGCAATGGGAAGTCGAAGACGGGCCACGGTAATCCCATTTTACCGTAAAAATCCATGTGTCGAAAAAACGAAGGGTAAAACTTACGAGACCCGATTGAGATTCGGGTTGTCCTTTTTGGGCATTAATCTATCCGTTGATGGCACAAAGCTCTCAAAGCCGTAGAACTCATCGAGGCCTTCGTTTTGACACGTTATGGCTCCCGTAACTCTAAACGAGAAATGCGTGCGACTTTTAGAAATGCGTGCATGGATTTGAAATGGAACAGTCCCATGGTGCACCACTCTTTAGCGATGGGAAGTCGAAGACGGGCCACGGTAATCCCGTTTTGCCGTAAAAATCCACCTGTCGAAAAAACGATGGGTAAAAAACTTACGAGACACGATTGAGATTCGGGTTGTCCTTTTTGGGAATTAATCTATCCGTTGACGGCTGAATGCTGTCAAAGCCGTAGAACTCATCGAGGCCTTCGTTTTGACAGGTTATGTCTCCCGTAACTCTAAACGAGCCAGAAGTTATGGCCGTCCGAATAATCGATATCTACAGGGTGCAACATCCACGGTGCAAGGTGCAACATCCGTCCCAAATGGAGAAACAGTGTCGTACGACCTTTAGAAATGCGTGCGTGGATTTGAAACGGAACAGTACCATGGTGCACCATTCTCCAGCGATGGTAAATCGAAGACCAGCCACCGTAATCCCGTTTTACCGTAAAAATGCACGTGTCGAAAAAACAAAGGGTAAAAAACTTACGAGACCCGATTGAGATTCGAGTTGTCCTTTTTGGGCATTAATCTATCCGTTGACGGCTCAAAGCTGTCAAAACCGTAGAACTCATCGAGGCCTTCATTTTGACAGGTTATGGCTCCCGTAACTCTAAACGAGCCAGAAGTTATGGCCATCCAAATAATCGATATCTATAAGGCGCAACATCCACGGTGCAAGGTGCAACATCCGTCCGAAATGGAGAAACAGTGTCGTACGACTTTTAGAAATGCGTGCATGGATTTGAAACGGAACAGTCCCATGGTGCACCACTCTTCAGCGATGGGAAGTCGAAGACGGGCCACGGTAATCCCGTTTTACCGTAAAAATCCACGTGTCGAAAAAACGATGGGTAAAAAACTTACGAGACCCGATTGAGATTCGGGTTGTCCCTTTTGGGCATTAATCTATCTGTAGACGGCTGAAAGCTGTCAAAGCCGTAGAACTCATCGAGGCCTTCGTTTTGACAGGGTATGGCTCCCGTAACTCTAAACGAGCTAGAAGTTATGGCCGTCCCAATAATCGATATCTACAGGGAGGAACATTCACGGTGCGTGGTGCAACATCCGTCCGAAATGGCGAAACAATGCCGTACGACCTTTAGAAATGCGTGCATGGATTTGAAACGGAACAGTACCATGGTGCACCACTCTCCAGTGATGGTAAATCGAAGACAAGCCACCGTAATCCCGTTTTACCGTAAAAATCCACGTGTCGAAAAAACGAAGGGTAAAAAACTTACGAGACCCGATTGAGATTCGGGTTGTACTTTTTGGGGATTAATCTATCCGTTGACGGCTGAAAGCAGTCAAAGCCGTAGAATTCATCGAGGCCTTCATTTTGATAGGTTATGGCTCCCGTAACTCTAAACGAGCCAGAAGTTATGGCCGTCCGAATAATCGATATCTACAGGGTGCAACATCCACGGTGCAAGTTGCAACATCCGTCCGAAATGGCGAAACAGTGCCGTATGACTTTTAGAAATGCATGCATGGATTTGAAACGAAACAGTACCATGGTGCATCACTCTCCAGCAATGGGAAGTCGAAGACGGGCCACGGTAATCCCCTTTTACCGTAAAAATCCATGTGTCGAAAAAACGAAGGGTAAAACTTACGAGACCCGATTGAGATTCGGGTTGTACTTTTTGGGGATTAATCTATCCGTTGACGACTGAAAGCGGTCAAAGCCGTAGAACTCATCGAGGCCTTCGTTTTGACAGGTTATGGCTCCCGTAACTCTAAACGAGCCAGAAGTTATGGCCGTCCGAATAATCGATATCTACAGGGTGCAACATCCACGGTGCAAGGTGCAACATCCGTCCGAAATGGAGAAACAGTGCCGTACGACTTTTAGAAATGCGTGCATGGATTTGAAATGGAACAGTCCCATGGTGCACCACTCTTTAGCGATGGGAAGTCGAAGACGGGCCACGGTAATCCCGTTTAGCCGTAAAAATCCACCTGTCGAAAAAACGATGGGTAAAAAACTTACGAGACACGATTGAGATTCGGGTTGTCCTTTTTGGGAATTAATCTATCCGTTGACGGCTGAAAGCTGTCAAAGCCGTAGAACTCATCGAGGCCTTCGTTTTGACAGGTTATGTCTCCCGTAACTCTAAACGAGCCAGAAGTTATGGCCGTCCGAATAATCGATATCTACAGGGTGCAACATCCACGGTGCAAGGTGCAACATCCGTCCCAAATGGAGAAACAGTGTCGTACGACCTTTAGAAATGCGTGCATGGATTTGAAACGGAACAGTACCATGGTGCACCACTCTCCAGCGATGGTAAATCGAAGACCAGCCACCGTAATCCCGTTTTACCGTAAAAATCCACGTGTCGAAAAAACAAAGGGTAAAAAACTTACGAGACCCGATTGAGATTCGAGTTGTCCTTTTTGGGCACTAATCTATCCGTTGACGGCTCAAAGCTGTCAAAACCAAAGAACTCATCGAGGCCTTCATTTTGACAGGTTATGGCTCCCGTAACTCTAAACGAGCCAGAAGTTATGGCCGTCCAAATAATCGATATCTATAAGGTGCAACATCCACGGTGCAAGGTGCAACATCCGTCCGAAATGGAGAAACAGTGCCGTACGACTTTTAGAAATGCGTGCATGGATTTGAAACGGAACAGTCCCATGGTGCACCACTCTTCAGCGATGGGAAGTCGAAGACGGGCCACGGTAATCCCGTTTTACCGTAAAAATCCACGTGTCGAAAAAACGATGGGTAAAAAACTTACGAGACCCGATTGAGATTCGGGTTGTCCCTTTTGGGCATTAATCTATCTGTAGACGGCTGAAAGCTGTCAAAGCCGTAGAACTCATCGAGGCCTTCGTTTTGACAGGGTATGGCTCCCGTAACTCTAAACGAGCTAGAAGTTATGGCCGTCCCAATAATCGATATCTACAGGGAGGAACATCCACGGTGCATGGTGCAACATCCGTCCGAAATGGCGAAACAATGTCGTACGACCTTTAGAAATGCGTGCATGGATTTGAAACGGAACAGTACCATGGTGCACCACTCTCCAGTAATGGTAAATCGAAGACAAGCCACCATAATCCCGTTTTACCGTAAAAATCCACGTGTCGAAAAAACGAAGGGTAAAAAACTTACGAGACCCGATTGAGATTCGGGTTGTACTTTTTGGGGATTAATCTATCCGTTGACGGCTGAAAGCTGTCAAAGCCGTAGAATTCATCGAGGCCTTCATTTTGACAGGTTATGGCTCCCGTAAGTCTAAACGAGCCAGAAGTTATGGCCGTCCGAATAATCGATATCTACAGGGTGCAACATCCACGGTGCAAGGTGCAACATCCGTCCGAAATGGCGAAACAGTGCCGTACGAATTTTAGAAATGCGTGCATGGATTTGAAACGGAACAGTACCATGGTGCACCACTCTCCAGCGATGGGAAGTCGAAGACGGGCCACGGTAATCCCGTTTTACCGTAAAAATCCACGTGTCGAAAAAATGAAGGGTAAAAGACTTACGAGACCCGATTGATATTCGGGTTGTCCTTTTTGGGCATTAATCTATCCGTTGATGGCTCAAAGCTGTCAAAGCCGTAGAACTCATTGAGGCCTTCATTTTGACAGGTTATGGCTCCCGTAACTCTAAACGAGCCAGAAGTTATGGCCGTCCGAATAATCGATATCTACAGGGTGCAACATCCACGTTGCAAGGTGCAACATCCGTCCGAAATGGCGAAACAGTGCCGTACGACCTTTAGAAATGCGTGCATGGATTTGAAACGGAACAGTACCATGGTGCACCACTCTCCAGTGGTGGGAAGTCGAAGACGGGCCACGGTAATCCCGTTTTACCGTAAAAATCCACGTGTCGAAAATACGAAGGGTAAAAAACTTACGAGACCCGATTGAGATTCGGATTGTCCTTTTTGGGCATTAATCTATCCGTTGACGGCTAAAAGCTGTCAAAGCCGTAGAACTCATCGAGGCCTTCGTTTTGACAGGATATGGCTTTTGTAACTCTAAACGAGCCGGAAGTTATGGCCGTCCGAATAATCGATATCTACAGGGTGCAACATCCACGGTGCAAGGTGCAACATCCGTCCGAAATGGCGAAACGGTGCCGTACGACCTTTGAAAATGCGTGCATGGATTTGAAACGGAATAGTACCGTGGTGCACCACTCTCCAGCGATAATAAATCGAAGACCAGCCACCAATCCCGTTTTACCGTAAAAATCCACGTGTCGAAAAAACGAAGGGTAAAAGACTTACGAGACCCGATTGAGATTCGAGTTGTCCTTTTTGGGCATTAATCTATCCGTTGACGGCTGAAATCTTTCAAAGCCGTAGAACTCATCGAGGCCTTCGTTTTGACAGGTTATGGTTCCCGTAACTCTAAACGAGCCAGAATTTATGGCCGTCCAAATAATCGATATCAACAGGGTGCAACATCCACGGTGCAAGGTGCAACATCCGTCCGAAATAGCGAAACATTGCCGTACGACTTTTAGAAATGCGTGCATGGATTTGAAACGGAACAGTCCCATGGTGCACCACTCTTCAGCGATGGGAAGTCGAAGACTAGCCACGGTAATCCCGTTTTACCGTAAAAATCCACGTGTCGAAAAAACGAAGGGTAAAAACTTACGAGACCCGATTGAGATTCGGGTTGTCCTTTTTGGGAACTAATCTATCCGTTGACGGCTGAAAGCTGTCAAAGCCATAGAACTCATCGAGGCCTTCGTTTTGACAGGTTATGGCTCCCGTAACTCTAAACGAGCCAGAAGTTATGGCCGTCCGAATAATCGATATCTACAGGGTGCAACATCCACGGTGCAAGGTGCGACATCCGTTCGAAATGGAGAAACTGTACCGTACGAATTTTAGAAATGCGTGCATGGATTTGAAACGGAACAGTACCATGGTGCACCACTCTCCAGCGATGGGAAGTCGAAGACGGGCCACAGTAATCCCGTTTTACCATAAAAATCCACGTGTCGAAAAAACGAAGGGTAAAAAACTTACGAGACCCGATTGAGATTCGGGTTGTCCTTTTTGGGCATTAATCTATCCGTTGACGGCCAAAGCTATCAAAGCCGTAGAAGTCATCGAGGCCTTCGTTTTGACAGGTTATGGCTCCCGTAACTCTAAACGAGCCAGAAGTTATAGCCGTCCGAATAATCGATATCTACATGGTACAACATCCACGGTGCAAGGTGCAACATCCGTCCGAAATGGAGAAACGGTGCCGTACGACCTTTAGAAATGCGTGCATGGATTTGAAACGGAACAGTACCGTGGTGCACCACTCTCCAGCGATGGTAAATCGAAGACCAGCCACCGTAATCCCGTTTTACCGTAAAAATCCACGTGTCGAAAAAACGAAGGGTAAAAAACTTACGAGACCCGATTAAGATTTGGGTTGTCCTTTTTGGGCATTAATCTATCCGTTGACGGCTGAAAGCTGTCAAATCCATAGAACTCATCGAGGCCTTCGTTTTGACAGGTTATGGCTCCCGTAACTCTAAACGAGCCAGAAGTTATGGCCGTCCGAATAATCGATATCTACAGGGTGCAACATCCACGGTGCAAGGTGCAACATCCGTCCGAAATGGAGAAACAGTGCCTTATGACTTTTAGATATGCGTGCATGGATTTGAAACGGAACAGTACCATGGTGCACCAGTCTCCAGCAATGGGAAGTCGAAGACGGGCCACGGTAATCCCGTTTTACCGTGAAAATCCACATGTCGAAAAAACGAAGGGTAAAAAACTTACGAGACCCGAATGAGATTCGGGTTGTCCTTTTTGGGCATTAATCTATCCGTTGACAGCTCAAAGCTGTCAAAGCCGTAGAACTCATTGAGGCCTTCATTTTGACATTTTATGGCTCCCGTAACTCTAAACGAGCCAGAAGTTATGGCCGTCCGAATAATCGATATCTACAGGGTGCAACATCCACGGTGCAATGTGCATCATCCGTCCGAAATGGCGAAACAGTCCCGTACGACCTTTAGAAATGCGTGCATGGATTTGAAACGGAACAGTACAATGGTGCACCACTCTCCAGCGATGGGAAGTCGAAGACGGGCCACGGTATTCCCGTTTTACCATAAAAATCCACGTGTCGAAAAAACGAAGGGTAAAAAACTTACGAGACCCGATTGAGATTCGGGTTGTCCTTTTTGGGCATTAATCTGTCCATTGACGGCTCGAAGCTGTCAAAGCCGTAGAACTCATCGAGGCTTTCGTTTTGATAGGTTATGGCTCTCGTAACTCCAAACGAGCCAGAAGTTATGGCCGTCCGAATAATCGATATCTACAGGGTGCAACATCCACGGTGCAAGGCGCAATATCCGTCCGAAATGGCGAAACAGTGCCATATGACTTTTAGAAATGCGTGCATGGATTTGAAACGGAACAGTACCGTGGTGCACCACTCTCCAGCGATGGGAAGTCGAAGACGGACCACGGTAATCACGTTTTACCGTAAAAATCCACGTGTCGAAAAAATGAAGGGTAAAAAACTTACGAGACCCGATTGAGATTCGGGTTGTCCTTTTTGGGCATTAATCTATCCGTTGACGGCTCAAAGCTGTCAAAGCCGTAGAAATCATCGAGGTCTTCGTTTTGACAGGTTATGGATCCAGTAACTCTAAACGAGCCAGAAGTTATGGCCGTCCGAATAATCGATATCTACAGGGTGCAACATCCACGGTGCAAGGTGCAACATCCGTCCGAAATGGCGAAACATTGTCGTACGACGTTTAGAAATGCGTGCATGGATTTGAAATGGAACAATACCTTGGTACACCACTCTTCAGCGATGGGAAGTCGAAGACGGGCCACGGTAATCCCGTTTTACCGTAAAAATCCACGTGTCGAAAAAACGAAGGGTAAAAAACTTACGAGACCCGATTGCGATTCGGGTTGTCCTTTTTGGGCATTAATCTATCCGTTGACGGCTGAAAGCTTTCAAACCGTAGAACTCATCGAGGCCTTCGTTTTGACGGGTTATGGCTCCCGTAACTCGAAACGAGCCAGAAGTTATGGCCGTCCGAATAATCGATATCTACAGGGTGCAACATCCACGGTGCAAGGTGCAACATCCGTCCGAAATGGCAAACGGTGCCGTACGACCTTTAGAAATGCGTGCATGGATTTGAAACGAAACTGTACCGTGGTGCACCACTCTCCAGCGATGGTAAATCGAAGACCAGCCACCGTAATCCTGTTTTACCGTAAAAATCCACGTGTCGAAAAAACGAAGGGTAAAAAACTTACGAGACCCGATTGAGATTTGGGTTGTCCTTTTTGGGCATTAATCTATCCATTGACGGCTGTAAGCTATCAAAGCCGTAGAACACATCGAGGCCTTCGTTTTGATAGGTTATGGCTCCCGTAACTCTAAACGAGCTAGAAGTTATGGTCGTCCGAATAATCGATATCGACAGGGTGCAACATCCACGGTGCAAGGTGCAACATCCGTCCGAAATGGCGAAACAGTGCCTTACGACTTTTAGAAATGCATGCATGGATTTGAAACGGAACAGTACCATGGTGCACCACTCTCCTGCGATGGGAAGTCGAAGACGGGCCACGGTAATCCCGTTTTACCGTAAAAATCCACGTGTCGAAAAAACGAAGGGTAAAAAACTTACGAGACCCGATTGAGATTCGGGTTGTCCTTTTTGGGCATTAATCTATCCGTTGATGGATCAAAGCTGTCAAAGCCATAGAACTCATTGATGCCTTCATTTTGACAGGTTATGGCTCCCGTAACTCTAAACGAGCCAGAAGTTATGGCCGTCCGAATAATCGATATCTACAGGGTGCAACATCCATGGTGCAAGGTGCAACATCCGTCCGAAATGGCGAAACAGTGCCGTACGACTTTTAGAAATGCGTGCATGGATTTGAAACGGAACAGTACCATGGTGCACCACTCTCCAGCGATGGGAAGTCGAAGACGGGCCACGGCAATCCCGTTTTACGGTAAAAATCCACGTGTCGAAAAAACGAAGGGTAAAAAACTTACGAGACCCGATTGAGATTCGGGTTGTCCTTTTTGGGCATTAATCTTTCCGTTGATGGCCGAAAGCTGTCAAAGCCGTAGAACTCATCGAGGCCTTCGTTTTGACAGGTTATGGCTCCCGTAACTCTAAACGAGCCAGAAGATATGGCCGTCCGAATAATCGATATCTACAGGGTGCAACATCCACGGTGCAATGTGCAACATCCGTCCGAAATGGCGAAACAATGCCTTACGACTTTTAGAAATGCGTGCATGGATTTGAAATGGAATAGTACCATGGTGCACCACTCTTGGGAAGTCGAAGACGGGCCACGGTAATCCCGTTTTACCGTAAAAATCCACGTGTCGAAAAAACGAAGGGTAAAAAACTTACGAGACCCGATTGAGATTCGGGTTGTCCTTTTTGGGCATTAATCTGTCCGTTGACGGATAAAAGCTGTCATAGCCGTAGAACTCATCGAGGCCTTCGTTTTGACAGGTTATGGCTCTCGTAACTCTAAACGAGCCAGAAGTTATGGCCGTCCGAATAATCGATATCTACAGGGTGCAACATCCACGGTGCATGGCGCAACATCCATCCGAAATGGTGAAACAGTTCCGTATGACTTTTAGAAATGCGTGCATGGATTTGAAACGGAACAGTACCGTGGTGCACCACTCTCCAGCGATGGGAAGTCGAAGACGGACCACGGTAATCCCGTTTTACCGTAAAAATCCACGTGTCGAAAAAACGAAGGGTAAAAAACTTACGAGACCCGATTGATATTCGAGTTGTCCTTTTTGGGCATTAATCTATCCGTTGACGGCTCAAAGCTGTCAAAGCCGTAGAACTCATCGAGGCCTTCGTTTTGACAGGTTATGTCTCCCGTAACTCTAAACGAGCCAGAAGTTATGGCCGTCCGAATAATCGATATCTACAGTGTGCAATATCCACGGTGCAAGGTGCAACATCCGTCCGAAATGGCGAAACAGTGGCATACGAATTTTAGAAATGCGTGCACGGATTTGAAACGGAACGGTACCTTGGTGCACCACTCTCCAGCGATGGGAAGTCGAAGATGTGCCACGGTAATCCCGTTTTACCGTAAAAATCCACGTGTCGAAAAAAGAAGGGTAAAAAACTTACGAGACCCGATTGAGATTCGGGTTGTCCTTTTTGGGGATTAATCTATCCGTTGACGGCTCAAAGCTGTCAAAGCCGTAGAACTCATCGAGGCCTTCGTTTTGACAGGTTATGGCTCCCGTAACTCTAAACGAGCCAGAAGTTATGGCCGTCCGAATAATCGATATCTACAGGATGCAACATCCACGGTGCAAGGTGCAACATCCGTCCGAAATGGCGAAACGGTGCCGTACGACCTTTAGAAATGCGTGCATGGATTTGAAATGAAACTGTACCATGGTGCACCGCTCTCAAGCGATGGTAAATCGAAGACCAGCCACCGTAATCCTGTTTTACTGTAAAAATCCACGTGTCGAAAAAACGAAGGGTAAAAAACTTACGAGACCCGATTGAGATTCGGGTTGTCCTTTTTGGGAATTAATCTATCCGTTGACGGCTGAAAGCTGTCAAAGCCGTAGAACACATCGAGGCCTTCGTTTTGACAAGTTATGGCTCCCGCAACTCTAAACGAGCCAGAAGTTATGGTCGTCCGAATAATCGATATCGACAGGGTGCAACATCCACGGTGCAAGGTGCAACATCCGTCCGAAATGGCGAAACAGTGCCTTACGACTTTTAGAAATGCATGCATGGATTTGAAACGGAACAGTACCATGGCGCACCACTCTCCAGCGATGGGAAGTCGAAGACGGGCCACGGTAATCCCGTTTTACCGTAAAAATCCACGTGTCGAAAAAACGAAGGGTAAAAAACTTACGAGACCCGATTAAGATTCGGGTTGTCCTTTTTGGGCATTAATCTATCCGTTCACGGCTCAATGCTGTTAAAGCCATAGAACTCATTGAGGCCTTCATTTTGACAGGTTATGGCTCCCGTAACTCTAAACGAGCCAGAAGTTATGGCCGTCCAAATAATCGATATCTACAGGGTGCAACATCCACGGTGCTAGGTGCAACATCCGTCCGAAAAGGCGAAACAGTGCCGTACGACCTTTAGAAATGCGTGCATGGATTTGAAACGGAACAGTACCTTGGTGCACCACTCTCCAGCGATGGGAAGTCGAAGACGGGCCATGGTAATCCCGTTTAACGGTAAAAATCCACGTGTCGAAAAAACGAAGGGTAAAAAACTTACGAGACCCGATTGAGATTCGGGTTGTCCTTTTTGGGCATTAATCTATCCGTTGACGGCTGAAAGCTATCAAAGCCGTAGAACTCATCGAGGCCTTCGTTTTGACAGGTTATGGCTCCCGTAACTCTAAACAAGCCAGAAGATATGGCCGTCCGAATAATCGATATCTACAGGGTGCAACATCCACGGTGCAAGGTGCAACATCCGTCCGAAATGGCGAAACAATGCCTTACGACTTTTAGAAATGCGTGCATGGATTTGAAACGGAATAGTACCATGGTGCACCACTCTCCAGCAATGGGAAGTCGAAGACGGGCCACGGTAATCCCGTTTTACCGTAAAAATCCACGTGTCGAAAAAACGAAGGGTAAAAAACTTACGAGACCCGATTGAGATTCGGGTTGTCCTTTTTGGGCATTAATCTATCCATTGACGGATCAAAGCTATCAAAGCCGTAGAACTCATCGAGGCCTTCGTTTTGACAGGTTATGGCTCTCGTAACTCTAAACGAGCCAGAAATTATGGCCGTCCGAATAATCGATATCTACAGGGTGCAACATCCACGGTGCATGGCGCAACATCCGTCCGAAATGGTGAAACAGTGCCGTATGACTTTTAGAAATGCGTGCATGGATTTGAAATGGAACAGTACCGTGGTGCACCACTCTCCAGCGATGGGAAGTCGAAGACGGACCACGGTAATCCCGTTTTACCGTAAAAATCCACGTGTCGAAAAAACGAAGGGTAAAAAACTTACGAGACCCGATTGAGATTCGGGTTGTCCTTTTTGGGCATTAATCTATCCGTTGACAGCTCAAAGCTGTCAAAGCCGTAGAACTCATCGAGGCCTTCGTTTTGACAGGTTATGACTCCAGTAACTCTAAACGAGCCAGAAGTTATGGCCGTCTGAATAATCGATATCTACAGGGTGCAACATCCACGGTGCAAGGTGCAACATCCGTCCGAAACGGCGAAACAGTGCTGTACGACGTTTAGAAATGCGTGCATGGATTTGAAACAGAACAGTACCTTGGTTCACCACTCTTCAGCGATGGGAAGTCGAAGACGGGCCACTGTAATCCCGTTTTACCGTAAAAATCCACGTGTCGAAAAAACGAAGGGTAAAAAACTTACGAGACCCGATTGAGATTTGGGTTGTCCTTTTTGGGCATTAATCTATCCGTTGACGGCAGAAAACTTTCAAAGCCGTAGAACTCATCGAGCCTTCGTTTTGACAGGTTATGGCTCCCGTAAGTCTAAACGAGCCAGAAGTTATGGCCGTCCGAATAATCGATATCTACAGGGTGCAACATCCACGGTGCAAGGTGCAACATCCGTCCGAAATGGCGAAACAGTGCCGTACGACTTTTAGAAATGCGTGCATGGATTTGAAATGGAACACTCCCATGGTGCACCACTCTTCAGCGATGGGAATTCGAAGACCAGCCACCGTAATCCCGTTTTACAACAAAAATCCACGTGTCGAAAAAACGAAGGGTAAAAAACTTACGAGACCCGATTGAGATTCGGGTTGTCCTTTTTGGGCATTAATCTATCCGTTGACGGCTGAAAGCTATCAACGCCGTAGAACTCATCGAGGCCTTCGTTTTGACAGATTATGGCTCCCGTAACTCTAAACGAGCCAGAAGTTATGGCCGTCCGAATAATCGATATCTACAGGGTGCAACATCCACGGTGCAAGGTGCAACATCCGTCCGAAATGGCGAAACAGTGCCGTACGACTTTTAGAAATGCGTGCATGGATTTGAAATGGAACACTCCCATGGTGCACCACTCTTCAGCGATGGGAATTCGAAGACCAGCCACCGTAATCCCGTTTTACAACAAAAATCCACTTGTCGAAAAAACGAAGGGTAAAAAACTTACGAGACCCGATTGAGATTCGGGTTGTCCTTTTTGGGCATTAATCTATCCGTTGATGGCTCAAAGCTGTCAAAGCCGTAGAACTCATTGAGGCCTTCATTTTGACAGGTTATGGCTCCCGTAACTCTAAACGAGCCAGAAGTTATGGCCGTCCGAATAATCGATATCTACAGGGTGCAACATCCACGGTGCAAGGTGCAACATCCGTCCGAAATGGCGAAACAGTGCCGTACGACTTTTAGAAATGCGTGCATGGATTTGAAATGGAACACTCCCATGGTGCACCACTCTTCAGCGATGGGAATTCGAAGACCTGCCACCGTAATCCCGTTTTACAACAAAAATCCACTTGTCGAAAAAACGAAGGGTAAAAAACTTACGAGACCCGACTGAGATTCGGGTTGTCCTTTTTGGGCATTAATCTATCCATTGACGGATGAAAGCTTTCAAAGCCGTAGAACTCATCGAGGCCTTCGTTTTGACAGGTTATGGCTCCCGTAACTCTAAACGAGCCAGAAGTTATGGCCGTCCGAATAATCGATATCTACAGGGTGCAACATCCACGGTGCAAGGTGCAACATCCGTCCGAAATGGCGAAACAGTGCCTTACGACTTTTAGAAATTCATGCATGGATTTGAAACGGAACAGTACCATGGTGCACCACTCTCCAGCGATGGGAAGTCGAAGACGGGCCACGGTAATCCCGTTTTACCGTAAAAATCCACGTGTCGAAAAAAAAAACTTACGAGACCCGATTGAGATTCCGGTTGTCCTTTTTGGGCATTAATCTATCCGTTGACGGCTCAAAGCTATCAAAGCCGCAGAACTCATCGAGGCCTTCATTTGGACAGGTTATGGCTCCCGTAACTCTAAACGAGCCAGAAGTTATGGCCGTCCGAATAATCGATATCTAAAGGGTGCAGCATCCACGGTGCAAGGTGCAACATCCGTCCGAAATGGCGAAACGGTGCCGTACGACCTTTAGAAATGCGTGCATGGATTTGAAACGGAACTGTACCGTGGTGCACCACTCTCCAGCGATGGTAAATCGAAGACGGGCATGGTAATCCCGTTTTACCGTAAAAATCCACGTGTCGAAAAAACGAAGGGTAAAAAACTTACGAGACCCGATTGAGATTCGGGTTGTCCTTTTTGGGCATTAATCTATCCGTTGTCGGCTGAAAGCTGTCAAAGCGCTAGAACTCATCGAGGCCTTCGTTTTGACAGGTTATGGCTCCCGTAACTCTAAACGAGCCAGAAGTTATGGCCGTCCGAATAATCAATATCTACAGGGTGCAACATCCACGGTGCAAGGTGCAACATCCGTCCGAAATGGCGAAACGGTGTCGTACGACCTTTAGAAATGCGTGCATGGATTTGAAACGGAACAGTACCGTGGTACACCACTCTCCAGCGATAAATCGAAGACCAGCCACCGTAATCCCGTTTTACCGTAAAAATCCACGTGTCGAGAAAAGGAAGGGTAAAAAACTTACGAGACCCAATTGAGATTCGGGTTGTCCATTTTGGGCATTAATCTATCCGTTGACGGCCGAAAGCTGTCAAAGCCGTAGAACTCATCGAGGCCTTCGTTTTGACAGGTTATGGCTCCCGTAACTCTAAACGAGCCAGAAGTTACGGCCGTCCGAATAATCGATATCTACAGGGTGCAACATCCACGGTGCAAGGTGCAACATCCGTCCGAAATGGCGAAACAGTGCCTTACGACTTTTAGAAATGCGTGCATGGATTTGAAACGGAACAGTACCGTGGTGCACCACTCTCCAGCAATGGGAAGTCGAAGACGGGCCACGGTAATCCCGTTTTACCGTAAAAATCCACGTGTCGAAAAAACGAAGGGTAAAAAACTTATGAGACCCGATTGAGATTCGGGTAGTCCTTTTTGGGCATTAATCTATCCGTTGGCGGCTCAAAGCCGTCAAAGCCGTAGAAATCATCGAGTCCTTCGTTTTGACAGGTTATGGCTCTCGTAACTCTAAACGAGCCAGAAGTTATGGCCGTCCGAATAATCGATATCTACAGGGTGCAACATCCACGGTGCAAGGTGCAACATCCGTCCGAAATGGCGAAACAGTGCCTTACGACTTTTAGAAATGCGTGCATGGATTTGAAACGGAACAGTACCGTGGTCCACCACTCTCCAGCAATGGGAAGTCGAAGAGGGGCCACGGTAATCCCGTTTTACCGTAAAAATCCACGTGTCGAAAAAACGAAGGGTAAAAAACTTACAAGACCCGACTCAGATTCGGGTTGTCCTTTTTGGGCATTAATCTATCCGTTGACGGTTGAAAGCTATCAAAGCCGTAGAACTCATCGAGGCCTTCGTTTTGACAGGGTATGGCTCCCGTAACTCTAAACGAGCCAGAAGTTATGGCCGTCCGAATAATCGATATCTACAGGGTGCAACATCCACGGTGCAAGGTGCAACATCCGTCCGAAATGGCGAAACAGTGTCGTACTAATTTTAGAAATGCGTGCACGGATTTGAAACGGAACAGTACCTTGGTGCACCACTCTCCAGCGATGGGAAGTCGAAGACGCGCCACGGTAATCCCGTTTTACCGTAAAAAACCACGTGTCGAAAAAACGAAGGGTAAAAAACTTACGAGACCCGATTGAGATTCGGGTTGTCCTTTTTGGGCATTAATCTATCCGTTGACGGCTCAAAGCTGTCAAAGCCGTAGAACTCATCGAGGCCTTCGTTTTGATAGGTTATGGCTCCCGTAACTCTAAACGAGCCAGAAGTTATGGCCGTCCAAATAATCGATATCTACAGGGTGCAACATCCACGGTGCAAGGTGCAACATCCGTCCGAAATGGCGAAACGGTGCCTTACGACTTTTAAAAATGCGTGCATGGATTTGAAATGAAACTGTACCGTGGTGCACCACTCTCAAGCGATGGGAAGTCGAAGACGGGCCACGGTAATCCCGTTTTACCATAAAAATCCACGTGTCGAAAAAACGAAGGGTAAAAAACTTACGAGACCCGATTGAGATTCGGGTTGTCCTTTTTGGGCATTAATCTATCCGTTGACGGCTCAAGGCGTCAAAGTCGTAGAACTCATCGAGGCCTTCGTTTTGACAGGTTATGGCTCTCGTAACTCTAAACGAGCCAGAAGTTATGGCCGTCCGAATAATCGATATCTACAGGGTGCAACACCCACGGTGCAAGGTGCAACATCCGTCCGAAATGGGGAAACAGTGCCGTACGAATTTTAGAAATGCGTGCATGGATTTGAAACGGAACAGTACCATGGTGCACCGCTCTCCAGCGATGGGAAGTCGAAGATGGGCCACGGTAATCCCGTTTTACCGTAAAAATCCACGTGTCGAAAAAACGAAGGGCAAAAAACTTACGAGACCCGATTGAGATTCGGGTTGTCCTTTTTGGGCATTAATCTATCTGTTGACTGCTTATAGCTGTCCAAGCCGTAGAACTCATCGAGGCCTTCTTTTTGACAGGTTATGGCTCCCGTAACTCTAAACGAGCCAGAAGTTATGGCCGTCCGAATAATCGATATCTAAAGGGTGCAACATCCACGGTGCAAGGTGCAACATCCGTCCGAAATGGCGAAACGGTGCCGTACGACCTTTAGAAATGCGTGCATGGATTTGAAACGGAACTGTACCGTGGTGCACCACTCTCCAGCGATGGTAAATCGAAGACCGGCCACGGTAATCCCGTTTTACCGTAAAAATCCACGTGTCGAAAAAACGAAGGGTAAAAAACTTACGAGACCCGACTGAGATTCGGGTTGTCCTTTTTGGGCATTAATCTATCCATTGATGGATGAAAGCTTTCAAAGCCGTAGAACTCATCGAGCCCTTCGTTTTGACAGGTTATGGCTCCCGTTACTCTAAACAAGCCAGAAGTTATGGCCGTCCGAATAATCGATATCTACAGGGTGCAACATCCACGGTGCAAGGTGCAACATCCGTCCGAAATGGCGAAACAGTGCCGTACGACTTTTAGAAATGTGTGCATGGATTTGAAACGGAACAGTCCCATGGTACACCGCTCTCCAGCGATGGGAAGTCGAAGACGGGCCACCGTAATCCCGTTTTACCGTAAAAATCCACATGTTGAAAAAACGAAGGGTAAAAAACTTACGAGACCCGATTGAGATTCGGGTTGTCCTTTTTGGGCATTAATCTATCCGTTGACGGCTGAAAGTAGACAAAACCGTATAACTCATCGAGGCCTGCGTTTTGACAGGTTATGGCTCCCGTAACTCTAAACGAGCCAGAAGTTATGGCCGTCCGAATAATCGATATCTACAGGGTGCAACATCCACGGTGCAAGGTGCAACATCCGTTCGAAATGGCGAAACAGTGCCGCACGAATTTTAGAAATGCGTGCATGGATTTGAAACGGAACAGTACCATGGTGCACCACTCTCCAGCGATGGGAAGTCGAAGACGGGCCAAGGTAATCCCGTTTTACCGTAAAAATCCACGTGTCGAAAAAACGAAGGGTAAAAAACTTACGAGACCCGATTGAGATTCGGGTTGTCCTTTTTGGGCATTAATCGATCCGTTGACGGTTGAAAGCTGTCAAAGCCCTAGAACTCATCGAGGCCTTCGTTTTGACAGGTTATGGCTCCCGTAACTCTAAACGAGCCAGAAGTTATGGCCGTCCGAATAATCGATATCTACAGGGTGCAACATCAACGGTGCAAGGTGCAACATCCGTCCGAAATGGCGAAACAGTGCCGTACGTATTTTAGAAATGCGTGCATGGATTTGAAATGGAACAGTAACATGGTGCACCACTCTCCAGCGATGGGAAGTCGAAGGCGGGCCACGGTAATCCCGTTTTATCGTAAAAATCCACGTGTCGAAAAAACAAAGGGTAAAAAACTTACGAGACCCGATTGAGATTCGGGTTGTCCTTTTTGGGCATTAATCTATCCGTTGACGGCTGAAAGCTGTCAAAGCCGTAGAACTCATCGAGGCCTTCGTTTTGACGGTCTATGGCTTATGTAACTCTAAACGAGCCAGAAGTTATGGCCGTCTGAATAATCGATATCTACAGGGTGCAACATCCACGGTGCAAGGTGCAACATCCGTCCGAAATGGCGAAACGGTGCCATACGACCTTTAGAAATGCGTGCATAGATTTGAAACGGAACCGTACCGTGGTGCACCACTCTCCAGCGATAAATCGAAGACCAGCCACCGTAGTCCCGTTTTACCGTAAAAATCCACGTGTCGAGAAAACGAAGGGTAAAAAACTTACGAGACCCAATTGAGATTCGGGTTGTCCTTTTTGGGCATTAATCTATCCGTTGACGGCCGAAAGCTGTCAAAGCAGTAGAACTCATCGAGGCCTTCGTTTTGACAGGTTATGGCTCCCGTAACTCTAAACGAGCCAGAAGTTACGGCCGTCCGAATAATCGATATCTACAGGGTTCAACATCCACGGTGTAAGGTGCAACATCCGTCCGAAATGGCGAAACAGTGCCTTACGACTTTTAGAAATGCGTGCATGGATTTGAAACAGAATAGTACCACGGTGCACCACTCTCCAGCAATGGGAAGTCGAAGACGGGCCACGGTAAACCCGTTTTACCGTAAAAATCCACGTGTCGAAAAAACGAAGGGTAAAAAACTTACGAGACCCGATTGAGATTCGGGTTGTCCTTTTTGGCCGTTAATCTATCCGTTGACGACTCAAAGCCATCAAAGCCGTAGAACTCATCGAGGCCTTCGTTTTGACAGGTTATGGCTCTCGTAACTCTAAACGAGCCAGAAGTTATGGCCGTCCGAATAATCGATATCTACAGGGTGCAACATCCACGGTGCAAGGTGCAACATCCGTCCGAAATGGGGAAACAGTGCCGTACGAATTTTAGAAATGCGTGCATGGATTTGAAATGGAACAGTACCATGGTGCACCGCTCTCCAGCGATGGGAAGTCGAAGACGGGCCACGGTAATCCCGTTATACCGTAAAAATCCACGTGTCGAAAAAACGAAGGGCAAAAAACTTACGAGACCCGATTGAGATTCTGTTTGTCCTTTTTGGGCATTAATCTATCCGTTGACGGCTTAAAGCTGTCCAAGCCGTAGAACTCATCGAGGCCTTCGTTTTGACAGGTTATGGCTCCTGTAACTCTAAACGAGCCAGAAGTTATGGTCGTCCGAATAATCGATATCTACAGGGTGCAACATCCACGGTGCAAGGTGCAACATCCGTCCGAAATGGCGAAACAGTGCCGTATGACCTTTAGAAATGCATGCATGGATTTGAAATGGAACAGTACCACGTTGCACCACTCTTCAGCGATGGGAAGTCGAAGATGGGCCACGGTAATCCCGTTTTACCGTAAAAATCCACGTGTCGAAAAAACGAAGGGTAAAAAACTTACGAGACCCGACTGAGATTCGGGTTGTCCTTTTTGGGCATTAATCTATCCATTGACGGATGAAAGCTTTCAAAGCCGTAGAACTCATCGAGGCCTTCGTTTTGACAGGTTATGGCTCCCGTAACTCTAAACGAGCCAGAAGTTATGGCCGTCCGAATAATCGATATCTACAGGGTGCAACATCCACGGTGCAAGGTGCAACATCCGTCCGAAATAGCGAAACAGTGCCGTACGACTTTTAGAAATGCGTGCATGGATTTGAAACGGAACAGTCCCATGGTGCACCGCTCTCCAGCGATGGGAAGTCGAAGACGGGCCACCGTAATCCCGTTTTACCGTAAAAATCCACGTGTCGAGAAAACGAAGGGTAAAAAACTTACGAGACCCAATTGAGATTCGAGTTGTCCTTTTTGGGTATTAATCTATCCGTTGACGGCCGAAAGTTGTCAAAGCCATAGAACTCATCGAGGCCTTCGTTTTGACAGGTTATGGCTCCCGTAACTCTAAACGAGCCAGAAGTTACGGCCGTCCGAATAATCGATATCTACAGGGCGCAACATCCACGGTGCAAGGTGCAACATCCGTCGGAAATGGCGAAACAGTGCCTTACGACTTTTAGAAATGCGTGCATGGATTTGAAACGGAATAGTACCATGGTGCACCACTCTCCAGCAATGGGAAGTCGAAGACGGGCCACGGTAATCCCGTTTTACCGTAAAAATCCACGTGTCGAAAAAACGAAGGGTAAAAAACTTACGAGACCCGATTGAGATTCGGGTTGTCCTTTTTGGGCATTAATCTATCAGTTGACGGCTCAAAGCGTCAAAGTCGTAGAACTCATCGAGGCCTTCGTTTTGGCAGGTTATGCCTCTCGTAACTCTAAACGAGCCAGAAGTTATAGCCGTCCGAATAATCGATATCCACAGGGTGCAACATCCACGGTGCAAGGTGCAACATCCGTCCGAAATGGGGAAACAGTGCCGTACGAATTTTAGAAATGCGTGCATGGATTTGAAACGGAACAGTACCATGGTGCACCACTCTCCAGCGATGGGAAGTCGAAGACGGGCCAAGGTAATCCCGTTTTACCGTAAAAATCCACGTGTCGAAAAAACGAAGGGCAAAAAACTTACGAGACCCGATTGAGATTCGGGTTGTCCTTTTTGGGCATTAATCTATCCGTTGACCGCTTAAAGCTGTCCAAGCCGTAGAACTCATCGAGGCCTTCTTTTTGACAGGTTATGGCTCCCGTAACTCTAAACGAGCCAGAAGTTATGGCCGTCCGAATAATCGATATCTACAGGGTGCAACATCCACGGTGCAAGGTGCAACATCCGTCCGAAATGGCGAAACAGTGCCGTATGACTTTTAGAAATGCGTGCATGGATTTGAAACGGAACAGTACCATGGTGCACCACTCTTCAGCGATGGGAAGTCGAAGATGGGCCACGGTAATCCCGTTTTACCGTAAAAATCCACGTGTCGAAAAAACGAAGGTTAAAAAACTTACGAGACCCGACTGAGATTCGGGTTGTCCTTTTTGGGCATTAATCTATCCATTGACGGATGAAAGCTTTCAAAGCCGTAGAACTCATCGAGGCCTTCGTTTTGACAGGTTATGGCTCCCGTAACTCTAAACGAGCCAGAAGTTATGGCCGTCCGAATAATCGATATCTACAGGGTGCAACATCCACGGTGCAAGGTGCAACATCCGTCCGAAATGGCGAAACAGTGCCGTACGACTTTTAGAAATGCGTGCATGGATTTGAAACGGAACAGTCCCATGGTGCACCGCTCTCCAGCGATGGGAAGTCGAAGACGGGCCACCGTAATCCCGTTTTACCGTAAAAATCCACGTGTCGAAAAAACGAAGGGTAAAAAACTTACGAGACCCGATTGAGATTCGGGTTGTCCTTTTTGGGCATTAATCTATCCGTTGACGGCTGAAAGCAGACAAAGCCGCATAACTCATCGAGGCCTGCGTTTTGACAGGTTATGGCTCCCGTAACTCTAAACGAGCCAGAAGTTATGGCCGTCCGAATAATCGATATCTACAGGGTGCAACATCCACGGTGCAAGGTGCAACATCCGTTCGAAATGGAGAAACAGTGCCGCACGAATTTTAGAAATGCGTGCATGGATTTGAAACGGAACAGTACCATGGTGCACCACTCTCCAGTGATGGGAAGTCGAAGACGGGCCACGGTAATCCCGTTTTACCGTAAAAATCCACGTGTCGAAAAAACGAAGGGTAAAAAACTTACGAGACCCGATTGAGATTCGGGTTGTCCTTTTTGGGCATTAATCGATCCGTTGACGGTTGAAAGTTGTCAAAGCGGTAGAACTCATCGAGGCCTTCGTTTTGACAGGTTATGTCTCCCATAACTCTAAACGAGCCAGAAGTTATGGCCGTCCGAATAATCGATATCTACAGGGTGCAACATCAACGGTGCAAGGTGCAACATCCGTCCGAAATGGCGAAACATTGTCGTACGTATTTTAGAAATGCGTGCATGGATTTGAAACGGAACAGTACCATGGTGCACCACTCTCCAGCTATGGGAAGTCGAAGACGGGCCACGGTAATCCCGTTTTACCGTAAAAATCCACGTGTCGAAAAAACAAAGGGTAAAAAACTTACGAGACCCGATTGAGATTCGGGTTGTCCTTTTTGGGAATTAATCTATCCGTTGACGGCTCAAAGCTGTCAAAGCCGTAGAACTCATCGAGGCCTTCGTTTTGAAAGGTTATGGCTCTCGTAAATCTAAACGAGCCAGAAGTTATGGCCGTCCGAATAATCGATATCTACAGGGTGCAACATCCACGATGCAAGGTGCAACATCCGTTCGAAATGGCGAAACAGTGCCGCACGAATTTTAGAAATGCGTGCATGGATTTGAAACGGAACAGTACCGTGGTGCACCACTCTCCAGCAATGGGAAGTCGAAGACGGGCCACGGTAATCCCGTTTTACCGTAAAAATCCACGTGTCGAAAAAACGAAGGGTAAAAAACTTACGAGACCCGATTGAGATTCGGGTTGTCCTTTTTGGGCATTAATCGATCCGTTGACGGTTGAAAGCTGTCAAAGCGGTAGAACTCATCGAGGCCTTCGTTTTGACAGGTTATGGCTCCCGTAACTCTAAACGAGCCAGAAGTTATGGCCGTCCGAATAATCGATATCTACAGGGTGCAACATCCACGGTGCAAGGTGCAACATCCGTCCGAAATGGCGAAACAGTGCCATACGTATTTTAGAAATGCGTGCATGGATTTGAAACGGAACAGTACCATGGTGCACCACTCTCCAGCAATGGGAAGTCGAAGACGGGCCACGGTAATCCCGTTTTACCGTAAAAATCCACGTGTCGAGAAAACAAAGGGTAAAAAACTTACGAGACCCGATTGAGATTCGGGTTGTCCTTTTTGGGCATTAATCTATCCGTTGACGGCTCAAAGCTGTCAAAGCCATAGAACTCATCGAGGCATTCGTTTTGACAGGTTATGGCTCTCATAAATCTAAACGAGCCAGAAGTTATGGCCGTCCGAATTATCGATATCTACAGGGTGCAACATCCACGGTGCAAGGTGCAACATCCGTCCGAAATGGCGAAACGGTGCCGTACGACCATTAGAAATGCGTGCATGGATTTGAAACGGAACAGTACCATGGTGCACCACTCTCCCGCGATGGTAAATCGAAGACCAGCCACCGTAATCCCGTTTTACCGTAAAAATCCACGTGTCGAAAAAACGAAGGGTAAAAAACTTACGAGACCCGATTGAGATTCGGGTTGTCCTTTTTGGGCATTAATCTATCCGTTTACGGCTGAAAGCTGTCAAAGCCGTAGAACTCATCGAGGCCTTCGTTTTGACAGGTTATGGCACCCGTAACTCTAAACGAGCCAGAAGTTGTGGTCGTCCGAATAATCGATATCTACAGGGTGCAACATCCACGGTGCAAGGTGCAACATCCGTCCGAAATGGCGAAACAGTGCCTTACGACCTTTAGAAATGCGTGCATGGATTTGAAACGGAACAGTACCATGGTGCACCACTCTCCAGCGATGGAAAGTCGAAGACGGGCCACGGTAATACCGTTTTACCGTAAAAATCCACGTGTCGAAAAAACGAAGGGTAAAAAACTTACGAGATCCGATTGAGATTCGGGTTGTCCTTTTTGGGCATTAATCTATCCGTTAACTGCTCAAATCTGTCAAAGCCGTAGAACTCATCGAGGCCTTCGTTTTGACAGGTTATGGCTCTCGTAACTCTAAACGAGCCAGAAGTTATGGCCGTCCGAATAATCGATATCTACAGGGTGCAACATCCACGGTGCAAGGTGCAACATCCGTCCGAAATGGTGAAACAGTGCCGTAGGACTTTTAGAAATGCGTGCATGGATTTGAAACGGAACGGTCCCATGGTGCACCACTCTTCAGCGATGGGAAGTCGAAGACGGGCCACGGTAATCCTGTTTTACCGTAAAAATCCACTTGTCGAAAAAATGAAGGGTAAAAAACTTACGAGACCCGATTGAGATTCGGTTGTCCTTTTTGGACATTAATCAATCCGTTGACGGCTGAAAGCAGTCAAAGCCGTAGAACTCATCGAGGCCTTCGTTTTGACAGGTTATGGCTCCCGTAACTCTAAACGAGCTAGAAGTTATGGTCGTCCGAATAATCGATATCTACAGGGTGCAACATCCACGGTGCAAGGTGCAACATCTGTCCGAAATGGAGAAACAGTGATGTACGACCTTTAGAAATGCGTGCATGGATTTGAAATGCAATAGTACCATGGTGCACCACTCTCCAGCGATGGTAAATCAAAGACCAGCCACCGTAATCCCGTTTTACCTTAAAAATACACATGTCGAAAAAACGAAGGGTAAAAAACTTACGAGACCCGATTAAGATTCGGGTTGTCCTTTTTGGGCATTAATCTATCCGTTGACGGATGAAAGCTTTCAAAGCCGTAGAACTCATCGAGACCTTCGTTTTGACAGGTTATGGCTCCCGTAACTCTAAACGAGCCAGAAGTTATGGCCGTCCGAATAATTGATATCTACAGGGTGCAACATCCACGGTGCAAGGTGCAACATCCGTCCGAAATGGCGAAACAGTGCCGTACGACTTTTAGAAATGCGTGCATGGATTTGAAACGGAACAGTCCCATGGTGCACCGCTCTCCAGCGTTGGGAAGACGAAGACGGGCCACCGTAATCCCGTTTTACCGTAAAAATCCACGTGTCGAAAAAACGAAGGGTAAAAAACTTACGAGACCCGATTGAGATTCGGGTTGTCCTTTTTGGGCATTAATCTATCCGTTGACGGCTGAAAGCTGTCAAAGCCGTAGAACTCATCGAGGGCTTCGTTTTGATAGGTTATGGCTTTTGTAACTCTAAACGAGCCAGAAGTTATGGCCGTCCGAATAATCGATATCTACAGGGTGCAACATCCATGGTGCAAGGTGCAACATCCGTCCGAAATGGCGAAACGGTGCCGTACGACCATAAGAAATGCGTGCATGGATTTGAAACGGAACAGTACCATGGTGCACCACTCTCCAGCGATGGTAAACTGAAGACCAGCCACTGTAATCCCGTTTTACCGTAAAAATCCACGTGTCGAAAAAACGAAGTGTAAAAAACTTACGAGACCCGATTGAGATTCGGGTTGTCCTTTTTGGGCATTAATCTATACGTTGACGGCTGAAAGCCGTCAAAGCCGTAGAAATAATCGAGGCCTTCGTTTTGACAGGTTATGGCTCCCATAACTCTAAACGAGCCAGAAGTTATGGCCGTCCGAATAATCGATATCTACAAGGTGCAACATCCACGGTGCAAGGTGCAACATCCATCCCAAATGGCGAAACAGTGCCGTACGACTTTTAGAAATGCGTGCATGGATTTGAAACGGAAGAGTACCATGGTGCACCACTCTCCAGCGATGGGACGTCGAAGACAGGCCACGGTAATCCCGTTTTACCGTAAAAATCCACGTGTCGAAAAAACGAAGGGTAAAAAACTTACGAGACACGATTGAGGTTCGGGTTGTCCTTTTTGGGCATTAATCTATCCATTGATGGCTCAAAGCTATCAAAGCCGTAGAACTCATCGAGGCCTTCATTTTGATTGGTTATGGCTCCCGTAACTCTAAACGAGCCAGAAGTTATGGCCGTCCGAATAATCGATATCTACAGGGTGCAACATCCACGGTGCAAGGCGCAACATCTGTCTGAAATGGCGAAACAGTGCCGTATGACTTTTAGAAATGCGTGCATGGATTTGAAACGGAACATTACCTTGGTGCACCACTCTCCAGCGATGGGACGTCGAAGACGGGCCACGGTAATCCCGTTTTACCGTAAAAATCCACGTGTCGATAAAACGAAGGGTAAAAAACTTACGAGACCCGATTGAGATTCGGGTTGTTCTTTTTGGGCATTAATCTATCCGTTGACGGCTCAAAGCTACCAAAGCGGTAGAACTCATCGAGGCCTTCATTTTGACAGGTTATGGCTCCAGTAACTCTAAACGAGCCAGAAGTTATGACCGTCCGAATAATCGATATCTACAGGGTGCAACATCCACGGTGCAAGGTGCGACATCCGTCCGAAATGGCGAAACAGTGCCGTACGACTTTTAGAAATGCGTGCCCTTATGAATTCCGTGCTCTTGGCACCAGTCGGCAAATTCCTCGCTGCCAAATTGAAGCCCATTGTCTGATAAGATTCTGAGTGGAACCCCGTACCTGCACAGAACGTTTTTGATAAAGAAGTTGATAACTTTAGTTGAAGATATTTTATTCAGGGGTTCCGCTTCCACCCATTTGGTGAAATAGTCAACTGCCACTATAGCATGCCTGGCCCCGCCTCGGCCCATCGGCAGTTCGCCAATTAAGTCAATTCCCCATATTGCGAAGGGCTGGTCATCTGAGTAATTTCATTTGTCGGTAGTCGAGGAATTTTGGCAAATTTCTGACATCTGTCACATTTTTTGACGAAGTCTAAGACGTCTTTGTTCAAGGTGGGCCAGAAATATCCACATCGGAGTATCTTCTTTTCCAGAGTCTTCCCTCCAGTGTGATCTCCGCAGCTTCCCTGGTGGATGTTGGATAAGATTTCTTTGGCTTCCCTTCCAGCGACACATCGTAATAAGGGGTTATAGAAGCCGCGCCGGTAGAGGATTCCTTCTTGCAGTGTGTAGCGGGAAGCTTTCCTCAGAATTTTCTTAATTTCATTTTGCCCGTCGGGTAGGGCGCTGTTTTGTAAGTATTCTCGGATAGGGGTCATCCATGTTTCTTCTTCGATTGCAGCTATCAGATTTACTTGCTCGAAACTCGGGATTAGTAGCCTTGAGACAGTTATCGCTCCAGAAGTGGTATCATCTCCCATGCTAGCTTGTTTTGCCAGCTTGTCGGCCTCTTGATTTTCTTCTCGAGGAATGTGTTTGATCGAGTAGTGATCCAATTGATTGAGCAGCCGCTTGGTCTTTTTCAGATATGCCGTGAGCCGCTCTCCTCGAGTCTTGAACTCCCCTAGTATTTGATTTACGATGAGTTGCGAATCACAGTGAAGACATAAGGAACTGACTTCGATCTCTAGGGCGAGCTCTAATCCGGCTATTACTGCTTCATATTCGGCATCATTGTTGGTGGTAGCGAATTCTAGCCTTAGTGCATGACGTAGCTTTCTTCCCCAGGGAGTGATGATCGCAACGCCTGCCTCCGAGCCTTGTTCATTCGATGCTCCATCCACAAAGAGACTCCACTTGATGTCCTCTATTATTTCAGACTGCTCCCTGCCTTCGTTGATAGTGAACTCGACGATGAAATCTGCTATGGCTTGTCCCTTGATGGAAGTGCGAGGATGGTAGGTGATATCATATTGGATTAGCTCGATGCACCACTTGAGCAGTCGCCCAAAGGTGTCGGGACGATGGAGCACTTGCCTCAATGGTTGGTCGGTTAGGACTCTGATGGGATGAGATTGGAAATAGTGTCGTAGCTTCCTTGATGTGATTAGTAAACAGTACGCCAGTTTCTCGAGTTTGGGATGCCGGGCTTCTGCTCCCGTGAACCTTTTGCTTATGAAGTACACTGGCCGTTGTGTGCGGTTTTCTTCTCTTACCAAAGCGGCGCTTAGAGCATGGGATGACACAGTAAGATATATGTATAGTTCCTTGCCTTCATTTGGAGTTGAAAGTACCGGTGGTCTCTGTAGGTGTCCGATTAAGTTAAGGAAGGCTGTCGAGCATTCGTTAGTCCATTCGAACTTTCCTTTGTCTTTCTTTAGAGCTTCGAAGAAAGGGATGCATTTGTCGGTTGCTTTAGAGATGAACCTACTCAGGGCGGCCACTTTCCCGTTTAGGCTTTGCATCTCTCTTCGAGTAGATGGTGTCTTGATATCTTGTAAAGCTCGGACTTGTTCGGGGTTTGCTTCAATCCCCCTGGCATGAACGATGAATCCCAAGAACTTTCCCGATGATACTCTGAAGGAGCACTTTAGAGGGTTCAGCTTCATTCCATATTGGTGAAGTACTTGAAACATCTCGTCCAGGTGGTTTATATGGTCATTGGCTTTCCTCAATTTTACCAGCATGTCATCCACATAAACTTCCATGGTTCGTCCTATCAGTTCTGCAAACATCTTGTTGACGAGGCGCTGATAAGTAGCTCCGGCGTTTTTAAGTCAAAATGGCATTACGTTGTAGCAGTACAATCCTCGGTCAGTGATGAACCTAGTGTGGTCTTGATCGGGGGCGTGCATAGGAGTTTGGTTGTATCCTGAGTACGCATCCATAAAAGATAGGAGCTCGTGCCCGGCTGTGCTGTCCACAAGCTGATCGATTCGGGGGAGTGGGAAACAATCCTTCGGGCAAGCATCGTTTAAGTTGGAGAAGTCAATGCATGTCCGCCACTCCCCATTAGCCTTCTTTACCAGTACCGGATTAGCGATCCATTCCGGGTAGATGGCTTCTCGTATGAAGTTATTGGCAAGCAGGTTCTTTACCTCTTCTTTGAGGGCTGCCGATCGTTCTGACCCCATACTTCTCTTCTTTTGCTTTACCGGTACCTTGGTAGGATCGATGTTTAGTGCGTGGCATGCTATGTGTTGGGAGATTCAGTCATGTCAGCATGCGTCCACGCAAATACATCTTGGTTGTGGCGGAGGAAATCAATAAGTTGGTCTTTCAATTCTGTTTTTAACTGAGACCCGATCCTCAGTAGTCTGCTCGAGTCACATTTGTCTACAGATACAAACTCCAGAGCCTCTGCCGGCTCGGCGGTGGCCTCCTCCTCTCTGTCCCTAGGGTCTAATTCATTGAAAGGATCACTGGTATACCGAAGAGGAGGGGCTTTCTTTAGTTGCTATGCTTCCAAGCTTTTCATGCAGAGAATACTCTCTGCATGTTTCCATTTATCTCTCCTGCGATTATTGCGAAGTTCAGTTACATAGCAGTCCCGAGCGGCGCCTTGATCCCCTTCTACTTCTCCCACTCCATTATTCGTTGGAAACTTCATCTTCAGGCACCATGGGGCAAGGACAATTTGGAAGTCGGACAAGGCTGGTCTTCCCAAAAAGGCATTGTAGGTCGAGTGGTTGTCTATTAGCATGAATGTTTGTTTCCGAACGGCGGAGCGGGGATGACTTCCCAATTCAACAAAGAGATCCAATTGTCCGAGGGGCATCTTTGCTTCCCTAGTGAAACCGTGTAGATGTTTGTTGCAGGGAGACACGTCCTTCATTGACAGCTTCATTTTGTCGAAAGCATGCTTGAACAGAATATTCACTGAGCTTCCAGTGTCTACTAGGATTCGAAAAACTTCAGCTGGGCCGAACCAGGCAGAGATGACCATAGGATCCATATGAGGGTATTGCCTTCCTTCTAGGTCGTGCCCACTGAATGTGATGTCATTGTTTTCCTTCCGCTTAGGGTGGCGTTCTTCCATAACAGAATTGACGCAGTCTCCCTCGCTTCTGAGTGAGTTTCCATATCTTTCCATTTCTGCCCAGCTTTTGTCGGCGATGTGTGGCCCTCCAGATATTGTATGAACCACTATCTTCTCTTGGCTGGAACCGCTGGTGTTGCGGTTTCCTGCGCCTGTTTCTGGGTGGAGCTGCCCTGGGTTTTCCTTGGCGGGAGCTGGAGTCCTGTCCTGGCCCTTTACATAGCGTTCCAGCCTCTTTCTCCTGATGTGTTCTTCAATTAGGTCTCGAAGATGGCGGCAATCATTGGTATCGTGCCCATGAGACTCGTGGAAACGGCAGAATTTTCCGGACTGGATTGCGCGATCTGACTTTTTCTTGTACGGGGAGCGCTTGTATGTAAGCTCGTCCTGGGTGGCCAGGAAGATGTTCTCGACTGTTTCATTCAAGGGAGTGTAAGCGTCAAATCTCGGTCCTGGTCGATACAAGTGCTTTTCTCCCTTCTTGCCCCCTGCATTGTCTCTGGAGTCGTTTCTCCGAATGTCCTTCGCTGCGGCGGGGGCGTTTCCATGAGCCGTCTTAGCCTGTGGCCTTGTCTGCCTTTCAGTGGCAGCCTCTTCCAGTCTCATGTACTTTCCAGCTTCATGGAAGAAATCGGGCAAGGTAGCTGGTTTTTCTTTAGTTAGTCTTCTAGCAAACTTGGTATCCGGATGCACACCACTGCAAAGGGCCATCGGGACAAGTTTCTCATCGGCATCTTGAACTGTTGCCGCCGCGGCATTGAACCGGGTTAGGTATTGCTGCAGTGTCCCTCCGGGTTTCTGTTTGACAGTAGATAGGGAGTAAGTATCCTTGGGTTGTTCCACATGAATGTGGAACTGGCTGATAAACTTCTCCTTCAACATTTCCCATGAACTGATGGATCCTTGGGGTAGATGGCAGAACCAGGAGGTAGCTAGATCTGCTAAAAATAGTGGAAAGCATTTGCATAATACTCCTTCCGTTGCCCCGCTCATGAGCATATGTTGTGTGTATCTTTGCAGGTGTACAACGGGGTCAGAGGTTCCCTTGTATGGTTCCATTGTCGGCATTTTCCACTCTCGGGGGGTGATGGCAATTTCAATATTGCGGGTGAAAGGGCTGGTTACCCTAGCACCTATCCCACGATCTCTTTGGTCCCGTTGGACGCATTCTCTGAACAGTCGTGCCATCCTCTCATCAGAATATGGGGTAGATAAGAAAGAGCTTGGTTCTTCCCTGCGGGATCGATTCTGTCTAGATTGCCTGTAGGGGTGGTATAGTCTATTACTCCTAATGTTTCCCAGCGGCTGTCTTTGGCTGTCCGGATGCATGCTAGGTTCAGCTATAGTTGGCCCTTGCCTTGATCTTCCCCTGTGGGGTTCTGTTTCAAGCATTTCCTCGGGGTCAACTTCGGGCTGGATTCTAGCTCGGCTCCGTTCATTGGTGTTTCTCTAGCTAGGCAGCATGACCGGCTCAGCTACATCCGATCCTTGCCTGGTACCTCCCCTGCCGGGTTCGGTTCCAAGCGTTTCCTCGGGTCGGAGTTCGGGCTGAGTTCGGGCTCGGCTCCTACCATTGTTGTTTCTGTTGATAGTTTCTTCGAAGAAGGAAGACCTTTGTCGCCCCCCAGATCCTCTAGATCGGGATTCAACCCATGATTCAGTGTTGCGGTTGGATTCTTCAGCATCCCTTAAGCGTGACATGAGTTGGTCCACCAAAGATTCTTGTTGGGATGTGAAGCGGTTAGTTACTTCAGCCACAATTCTGTCTAGATCTGCCCTAGTAATTGCTGCCGGTTGTTCCGTGGCAGGGGCTGTCGGGTTTGTCTGATCCTCGTTCGGCACTGCTGTTGGAATGGGATGATTCTCTTGATCTGTGATTATTGGATCCGGAATGCTGCTAGTTGCGATGTTCTTTCCCTTTCTCTGCCTGGAAGTCATGTTTTCCAGGCACCAAGCGATGCTGTTAGGAAGAAGGCTGAGTGGGGGAAGCTTGAAGCATCGGGTTCGTAGATCTCAGTGAAAGCACAAAAAATGTTTGCACAAAAAATGGACAAACACCTCAAAGTCGTATGATTTAGTTGATTTTATGTTGTTCTTAGTAATTTGGGTGAGTTATGCAAATAAGTAAAAAACAGGGGCTAAATTGTAAAAGGACACGCAGATTTATAGTGGTTCGGCCAGAACGTGCCTACGTCCACTTTATATGTCATTCTCCCTTTTCTTTCAGATTACAAGTACAAAGTTTTGTATACAAGTATGCGAAAGTTGTTTGAAAGTTCCTTCCGTGCTTGAGCTCTCAAAACTTGTCTGCCATTGTTGTACCCCTGCCCCTTTATTTATAGAGTGAGGCTGGGGGCAGAGGTCCTGGAAGTATATAGCTGCTGGTGGGCCTGGGCTAGAGCGATCTGGCCTGGCAATTTGGTTCGGTCGTGTCTTCTTGGCCTTGATTCGGCAGTGGTTAAGATAGTTCGATTGGTGGTAGGAGATGGTTGTACCGGTGGTTCATTTGGTAGTGTATGGAATGAAGGTTGATTCGGTGGACAGGAGGTTTATTCGGCAGGCGTGGTTCGGTGGTAGGTGGACAGGAGGTTTATTCGGCAGGCATGGTTCGGTGGTAACTCGGTAGAGTTTGGTTCGGCACGAAGGTGGTCCGGTAGGTGTGGGGAAGTGTGTTGGTTCGGCAGGGATTGGATTCGGCAGTTAGATGGTGAGTGAGCTTGGACCGGTAGTTGATGGATAGGGAGTTTGGACCGGTAGTTGATGGAGTGGTGAGAGTTGGTTCGGTCAATGGTAGTTGGAGAAGCCTTAGACCGGTAGTGAGAATTCGCCCAACACCATTGACGGCTAAAAGCTGTCATAGCCGTAGAACTCACTGAGGCCTTCGTTTTGACTGGTTATGGCTCCCGTAACTCTAAACGAGCCAGAAGTTATGGCCGTCCGAATAATCGATATCTACAGGGTGCAACATCCACGGTGCAAGGTGCAACATCCGTCCGAAATGGCGAAACAGTGTCGTACGACTTTTTGAAATGCGTGCATGGATTTGAAACGGAACGGTACCATGGTCCAACACTCTCCAGCGATGGTAAATCGAAGACCATGCATGATAATCTCGTTTTACCGTAAAAATCCACGTGTCGAAAAAACGAAGGGTAAAAAACTTCCTAGACCCGATGAGACTCGGATAGTCTTTTTTGGGCATTAAACAATCCATTGACGGTTGAAAGCTGTCATAGCCGTAGAACTCACTGAGGCCTTCTTTTTGACTGGTTATGGCTACCGCAACTCTAAACGAGCCAGAAGTTATGGCCGTCCGAATAATCGATATCTACAAGGTGCAACATCCACAGTGCAAGGTGCCACATCCTTCCGAACAGGCGAACAGTGTCGTACGACTTTTTGAAATGCGTGCATGGATTTGAAACGGAACGGTACCATGGTGCCCCAATCACCTACGATGGTAAATCGAAGACCATCCACGGTAATCCCGTTTTACTGTAAAAATCCACGTGTCGAAAAAAAGAAGGGTAAAAAACATCCTAGTCCCGAATGAGACTCGGATCGTCTTTTTTGGGAATTAAACAATCCATTGGCGGCTGAAAGCTGTCATAGCCGTAGAACTCCCTGAGGCCTTCGTTTCGACTGGTTAAGGCTCCTGTAACTCTAAACGAGTCAGAAGTTATGGCCGTACGAATAATCGATATCTAGGGTGCAACATCCGCGGTGCAAGGTGCAACATCCGCGGTGCAAGGTGCAGCATCCGTCCGAAATGGCGAAACAGTGTCGTACGACTTTTTGAAATGCGTGCATTGATTTGAAATGGAACGGTACCATGGTGCACCACTCTCCAGCGATGGTAAATCGAAGACCAGCCACGGTAATCCCGTTTTACCGTAAAAACCCACGTGTCGAAAAAACGAAGAGTAAAAAACTTCCTAGACCCGATTGAGAATCGGATCTTCTTTTTTGGGCATTAAACAATCCATTGACGGCTGAAAGCGGTCATAACCGTAGAACTCACCGATGCCTTCGTTTTGACTGGTTATGGCTCCCGTAACTCTAAACGAGCCAGAAGTTATGGCCGTCCGAATAATCGATATCTACAGGGTGCAACATCCGTCCGAAATGGCGAAACAGTGTCGTATGAATTTATGAAATGCATGCATGGATTTGAAACGGAACGGTACCATGGTGCACCACTCTCCAGCGATGGTAAATCGAAGACCAGCCGCAGTAATCCCGTTTTACCGTAAAAATCCACGTGTCGAAAAAACTAAGCGTAATAAACTTCCTAGACCCGATTGAGACTCGGATCGTCTTTTTTGGGCATTAAACAACCCACTGACGGCTGAAAGCTGTCATAGCCGTAGAACTCAGTGAGGCCTTCGTTTTGACTGTTTATGGCTCCTGTAACTCTAAATGAGCCAGAAGTTATGGCCGTCCGAATAATCGATATCTACCGGGTGCAACATCCACGGTGCAAGGTGCAACATCCGTCCGAAATGGCAAAACAGTGTCGTGCGACTTTTTGAAATGCGTGCATGGATTTGAAACGGAACGGTTCCATGGTCCACCACTCTCCAGCGATGGTAAATCGAAGACCAGCCACGGTAATCCCGTTTTACCGTAAATATCCACGTGTCAAAAAACGAAGGGTAAGAAACTTCCTAGACCCGATTGAGACTCGGATCGTCTTTTTTGGGCATTAAACAATCCATTGACGGCTGAAAGCGATCATAACCGTAGAACTCACTGAGGCCTTCGTTTTGAATGGTTATGGCTCCCGTAACTCTAAACGAGCCAGAAGTTATGGCCGTCCGAATAATCGATATCTACAGGGTGCAACATCCGTCCGAAATGGCGAAATAGTGTCGTATGAATTTATGAAATGCGTGCATGGATTTGAAATGGAACAGTACCATGGTTCACCACTCTCCAATGATGGTAAATCGAAGACCAGCCGCAGTAATCCCGTTTTACCGTAAAAATCCACGTGTCGAAAAAACTAAGCGTAATAAACTTCCTAGACCCAATTGAGACTCGGATCGTCTTTTTTGGGCATTAAGCAATTCATTGACGGCTGAAAGCTTTCATAGCCGTAGAACTCACTGAGGCCTTCGTTTTAACTGGTTATGGCTCCTGTAACTCTAAACGAGCCAGAAGTTATGGCCGTCCGAATAATCGATATCTACAAGGTGCAACATCCACGGTGCAAGGTGCAACATCCGTCCGAAATGGCGAAACAGTGTCGTACGACTTTTTGAAATGCATGCATGGATTTGAAACGGAACGGTACCACGGTCCACCACTCTCCAGCGATGGTAAATCGAAGACCAGCCACGATAATCCCGTTTTACCATAAAAATCCACGTGTCCAAAAACGAATGGTAAAAAACTTCCTAGACCCGATTGAGACTCGGATAGTCTTTTTTGGGCATTAAACAATCCATTGACGACTGAAAGCAGTCATAGCCGTAGAAATCACTGAGGCCTTCGTTTTGACTGTTTGTGGCTACCGTAACTCTAAACGAGCCAGAAGTTATGGCCGTCCGAATAATCGATATCTACAAGGTGCAGCATCCACGGTGCAAGGTGCAACATCCGTCCGAAATGGCGAACAGTGTCGTATGACTTTTTGAAATGCGTGCGTGGATTTGAAACGGAACGGTACCATGGTGCACCACTCTCCAGAGATGGTAAATCGAAGACCATCCACGGTAATCCCGTTTTACCGTAAAAATCCACGTGTCGAAAAAACGAAGGGTAAAAAACTTCCTAGACCCGAATGAGACTCAGATCATCTTTTTTGGGAATCAAACAATCCATTGACGGCTGAAAGCTGTCATAGCCATAGAACTCCTTGAGGCCTTCGTTTTGACTGGTTATGGCTCCCGTAACTCTTAACGAGCCAGAAGTTATGGCCGTCCGAATAATCGATATCTACAGGGTGCAACATCCGCGGTGCAAGGTGCAACATCTGTCCGAAATGGCGAAACAGTGTCGTACGACTTTTTGAAATGCGTGCATGGATTTGAAATGGAATGGTACCATGGTGCACCACTCTTTATCGACGGTAAATCGAAGACCAGCCACGGTAATCCCGTTTTACCGTAAAAATCCACGTGTCGAAAAAACGAAGGGTAAAAAACTTCCTAGACCCGATAGAGACTCGGATCGTCTTTTTTGGGCATTAAACAATCCAATGATGGATGAAAGCAGTCATAGTCGTAGAAATCACTGAGGCCTTCGTTTTGACTAGTTATGGCTCCCGTAACTCAAAACGAGCCAGAAGTAATGGTCGTCCGAATAATCGATATCTACAGGGTGCAACATCCGCGGTGCAAGGTGCAACATCCGTCCGAAATGGCGAAACGGTGTCGTACGAATTTATGAAATGCGTGCATGGATTTGAAACGGAACGGTACCGTGGTGCACCACTCTCCAGCGATGGTAAATCGAAGACCATCCACGGTAATCCCGTTTTACCGTAAAAATCCACGTGTCGAAAAAACGAAGGGTAAAAAACTTCCAAGACCCGAATGAGACTCGGATCGTCATTTTTGGGCATTAAACAATCCATTGATGGCTGAAAGCGGTCATAGCCGTAGAACTCACTGAGGCCTTCGTTTTGACTAGTTATGGCTCCCGTAACTCTAAACGAGCCAGAAGTTATGGCCGTCCGAATAATCGATATCTACAGGGTGCAACATCCACGGTGCAAGGTGCAACGTCCGTCCGAAATGGCGAAACAGTGTCGTACGACTTTTTGAAATGCGTGCATGGATTTGAAATGGAACGGTACCATGGTCCACCACTCTTCAGTGATGGTAAATCGAAGACCAGCCACGGTAATCCCGTTTTACCGTAAAAATCCACGTGTCGAAAAAACGAAGGGTAAAAAACTTCCTAGACCCGAATGAGACTCGGATCGTCTTTTTTGGGCATTAAACAATCCATTGATGGCTGAAAGCTGTCATAGCCGTAGAACTCACTGAGACCTTCGTTTTGATTGGTTATCGATCCCGTAACTCTAAATGAGCCAGAAGTTATGGCCGTCCGAATAATCGATATCTACAAGGTGAAATATCCACGGTGCAAGGTGCAACATCCGTCCGAAATGGCGAAACAGTGTCGTACGACTTTTTGAAATGCGCACATGGATTTGAAACGGAACGGTACCATGCTCCACCACCCTCCAGCGATGGTAAATCGAAGACCAGCCACAGTAATCCCGTTTTGCCGTAAAAATCCACGTGTCGAAAAAACGAAGGGTAAAAAACTTCCTAGACCCGTTTGAGACTCGGATAGCCTTTTTTGGGCATTGAACAATCCATTAATGGCTGAAAGCTGTCATAGCCGTAGAACTCACTGAGGCCTTCGTTTTGACTAGTTATGGCTCCCGTAACTCTAAACGAGCCAGAAGTTACGGCCGTCCGAATAATCGATATCTATAGGGTGCAACATCCATGGTGCAAGGTGCAACATCCATCCGAAATGGCGAAACAGTGTCGTACGACTTTTTGAAATGCTTGCATGGATTTGAAATGGAACGGTACCATGGTGCACCACTCTCCAGCGATGGTAAATCGAAGACTAGCCACGGTAATCCCGTTTTACCGTAAAAATCCACGTGTCGAAAAAACGAAGGGTAAAAAACTTCCTAGACCCGATTGAGACTCGAATCGTCTTTTTTGGGCATTAAAAAATCCATTGATGGCTGAAAGCGGTCATAGCCGTAGAACTCACTGAGGCCTTCGTTTTGACTGGTTATGGCTCCCGTAACTCTAAACGAGCCAGAAGTTATGGCCGTCCGAATAATCGATATCTACAGGGTGCAACATCCGCGGTGCAAGGTGCAACATCCGTCCGAAATGGTGAACAGTGTCGTATGTCTTTTTGAAATGCATGCATGGATTTGAAACGGAACGGTACCATGGTGCCCCACTCTCCAGCGATGGTAAATCGAAGACCATCCACGGTAATCCCGTTTTACCGTAAAAATCCTCGTGTCGAAAAAACGAAGGGTAAAAAACTTCCTAGACCCGAATGAGACTCGGATCATCTTTTTTGGGAATTAAACAATCCATTGACGGCTGAAAGCGGTCACAGCAGTAGAACTCCTTGAGGCCTTCGTTTTGACTGGTTATGGCTCCCGTAACTCTTTACGAGCCAGAAGTTATGGCTGTCCGAATAATCGATATCTATAGGGTGCAACATCCGCGGTGCAAGGTGCAACATCCGTCCGAAATGGCGAAAAAGTGTCGTACCACTTTTTGAAATGCGTGCATGGATTTGAAATGGAACGGTACCATGGTGCACCACTCTCCAGCGATGGTAAATCGAAGACCAGCCACAGTAATCCCGTTTTACCGTAAAAATCCACGTGTCGAAAAAACGAAGGGTAAAAAACTTCCTAGACCCGATTGAGTCTCGGATCGTCTTTTTTGGGCATTAAACAATCCATTGACGACTGAAAGTTGTCATAGCCGTAGAACTCACTGAGGCTTTCGTTTTGACTGTTTATGGCTCCCGTAACTCTAAACGAGCCAGAAGTTATGGCCGTCCGAATAATCGATATCTACAAGGTGCAACATCCACGGTGCAAGGTGCAACATCCGTCCGAAATGGCGAACAGTGTCGTATGTCTTTTTGAAATGCATGCATGGATTTGAAACGGAACGGTACCATGGTGCCCCACTCTCCAGCGATGGTAAATCGAAGACCATCCACGGTAATCCCGTTTTACCGTAAAAATCCTCGTGTCGAAAAAACGAAGGGTAAAAAACTTCCTAGACCCGAATGAGACTCGGATCATCTTTTTTGGGAATTAAACAATCCATTGACGGCTGAAAGCGGTCACAGCAGTAGAACTCCTTGAGGCCTTCGTTTTGACTGGTTATGGCTCCCGTAACTCTTTACGAGCCAGAAGTTATGGCTGTCCGAATAATCGATATCTACAGGGTGCAACATCCGCGGTGCAAGGTGCAACATCCGTCCGAAATGGCGAAAAAGTGTCGTACCACTTTTTGAAATGCGTGCATGGATTTGAAATGGAACGGTACCATGGTGCACCACTCTCCAGCGATGGTAAATCGAAGACCAGCCACAGTAATCCCGTTTTACCGTAAAAATCCACGTGTCGAAAAAACGAAGGGTAAAAAACTTCCTAGACCCGATTGAGTCTCGGATCGTCTTTTTTGGGAATTAAACAATCCATTGACGGCTGAAAGCGATCACAGCCGTAGAACTCACTGAGGCCTTCGTTTTGACTAATTATGGCTCCCGTAACTCTAAACGAGCCATAAGTTATGGTCGTCCGAATAATCGATATCTACAGGGTGCAACATCCGCGGTGCAAGGTGCAACATCCGTCCGAAATGGCGAAACAGTGTCGTACGAATTTATGAAATGCGTGCATGGATTTGAAACAGAACAGTACCATGGTGCACCACTCTCCAGCGATGGTAAATCGAAGACCAGCTGCAGTAATCCCGTTTTACCGTAAAAATCCACGTGTCGAAAAAACTAAGGGTAATAAACTTCTTAGACCCGATTGAGACTCGGATCGTCTTTTTTGGGCATTAAACAATCCATTGACGGCTGAAAGCTGTCATAGCCGTAGAACTCACTGAGGCCTTCGTTTTGACTGGTTATGGCTCCAGTAACTGTAAACGAACCAGAAGTTATGGCCGTCCGAATAATCGATATCTACAAGGTGCAACATCCACGGTGCAAGGTGCAACATCCGTCCGAAATGGCGAAACAGTGTCGTACGACTTTTTGAAATGCATGCATGGATTTGAAACGGAACGGTACCATGGTCCACCACTCTCCAGCGATGGTAAATCGAAGACCAGCCACGGTAATCCCGTTTTACGGTAAAAATCCACGTGTCGAAAAACGAATGGTAAAAAACTTCCTAGACCCGATTGAGACTCGGATAGTCTTTTTTAGGCATTAAACAATCCATTGACGACTGAAAGCAGTCATAGCCGTAGAAATCACTAAGGCCTTCGTATTGACTGTTTATGGCTCTCGTAACTCTAAACGAGCCAGAAGTTATGGCCGTCCGAATAATCGATATCTACAAGGTGCAACATCCACGGTGCAAGGTGCAACATCCGTCCGAAATGGCGAACAGTGTCGTATGACTTTTTGAAATGCGTGCGTGGATTTGAAACGGAACGGTACCATGGTGCACCACTCTCCAGAGATGGTAAATCGAAGACCATCCACGGTAATCCCGTTTTACCGTAAAAATCCACGTGTCGAAAAAACGAAGGGTAAAAAACTTCCAAGACCCGAATGAGACTCGATCTTCTTTTTTTAGAATCAAACAATCCATTGACGGCTGAAAGCTGTCATAGCCATAGAACTCCTTGAGGCCTTCGTTTTGACTGGTTATGGCTCCCGTAACTCTTAACGAGCCAGAAGTTATGGCCGTCCGAATAATCGATATCTACAGGGTGCAACAACCGTAGTGCAAGGTGCAACATCTGTCCGAAATGGCGAAACAGTGTCGTACGACTTTTTGAAATGCGTGCATGGACTTGAAATGGAATGGTACCATGGTGCACCACGCTTTAGCGATGATAAATCGAAGACCAGCCACGGTAATCCCGTTTTACCGTAAAAATCCACGTGTCGAAAAAACGAAGGGTAAAAAACTTTCTAGACCCGATTGAGACTCGGATCGTCTTTTTTGGGCATTATACAATCCAATGACGGATGAAAGCGGTCATAGCCGTAGAACTCACTGAGGCCTTCGTTTTGACTAGTTATGCCTCCCGGAACTCAAAACGAGCCAGAAGTTATGGTCGTCCGAATAATCGATATCTACAGGGTGCAACATCCGCGGTGCAAGGTGCAACATCCGTCCGAAATGGCGAAACTGTGCCGTACGAATTTATGAAATGCGTGCATGGATTTGAAACGGAACGGTACCATGGTGCACCACTCTCTAGCGATGGTAAATCGAAGACCAGCCGCAGTAATCTCGTTTTACCGTAAAAATCCACGTGTCGAAAAAACTAAGGGTAATAAACTTCCTAGACCCGATTGAGACTCGGATCGTCATTTTTGGGCATTAAACAATCCATTGACGGCTGAAAGCGGTCATAGCCGTAGAACTCACTGAGTCCTTCGTTTTGACTGGTTATTGCTCCCGTAACTCTAAACGAGCCAGAAGTTATGGCCGTCCGAATAATCGATATCTACAGGGTGCAACATCCACGGTGCAAGGCGCAACATCCGTCCGAAATGGCGAAACAGTGTCGTACGACATTTGGAAATGCGTGCATGGATTTGAAATGGAACGGTACCATGGTCCACCACCCTCCAGCGAAGGTAAATCGAAGACCAGCCACAGTAATCCCGTTTTACCGTAAAAATCCACGTGTCGAAAAAACGAAGGGTAAAAAACTTCCTAGACCCGATTGAGACTCGGATAGCCTTTTTTGGGCATTGAACAATCCATTAAAGGCTGAAAGCTGTCATAGCCGTAGAACTCACTGAGGCCTTCGTTTTGACTGGTTATGGCTCCCGTAACTCTAAACGAGCCAGAAGTTACGGCCGTCCGAATAATCGATATCTATAGGGTGCAACATCCACGGTGCAAGGTGCAACATCCGTCCGAAATGGCGAAACAGTGTCGTACGACTTTTTGAAATGCTTGCATAGATTTGAAATGGAATGGTACCATGGTGCACCACTCGCCAGCGATGGTAAATCGAAGACTAGCCACGGTAATCCCGTTTTACCGTAAAAATCCACGTGTCGAAAAAACGAAGGGTAAAAAACTTCCTAGACCCGATTGAGACTCGGATCGTCTTTTTTGGGCATTAAAAAATCCATTGATGGCTGAAAGCGGTCATAGCCGTAGAACACACTGAGGCCTTCGTTTTGACTGGTTATGGCTCCCGTAACTCTAAACGAGCCAGAGGTTATGGCCGTCCGAATAATCGATATCTACAGGGTGCCACATCCGCGGTGCAAGGTGCAACATCCGTCCGAAATGGTAAAACAGTGTCGTACGACTTTTTGAAATGCGTGCATGGATTTGAAACGGAACGGTACCATGGTCCACCACTCTCCAGCGATGGTAAAACGAAGACCAGCCACGGTAATCCCGTTTTACCGTAAAAATCCACGTGTCGAAAAACGAAGGGTAAAAAACTTCCTAGACACGATTGAGACTCGGATAGTCTTTTCTGGGCATTAAACAATCCATTGACGACTGAAAGTTGTCATAGCCGTAGAACTCACTGAGGCTTTCGTTTTGACTGTTTAGGGCTCCCGTAACTCTAAACGAGCCAGAAGTTATGGCCGTCCGAATAATCGATATCTACAAGGTGCAACATCCACGGTGCAAGGTGCAACATCCGTCCGAAATGGCGAACAGTGTCGTATGTCTTTTTGAAATGCATGCATGGATTTGAAATGGAACGGTATCAAGGTGCCCCACTCTCTAGCGATGGTAAATCGAAGACCATCCACGGTAATCCCGTTTTACCGTAAAAATTCTCATGTCGAAAAAACGAAGGGTAAAAAACTTCCTAGACCCGAATGAGACTCGGATCATCTTTTTTGGGAATTAAACAATCAATTGACGGCTGAAAGCTGTCACAGCCGTAGAACTCCTTGAGGCCTTCATTTTGACTGGTTATGGCTCCCGTAACTCTTTACGAGCAGAAGTTATGGCCGTCCGAATAATCGATATCTACAGGGTGCAACATACGCGGTGCAAGTTGCAACATCCGCCCGAAATGGCGAAACAGTGTCGTACGACTTTTTGAAATGCGTGCATGGATTTGAAATGGAACGGTACCATGGTGCACCTTCTCTCCAGCGATGGTAAATAGAAGACCAGCAACAATAATCCCATTTTACCGTAAAAATCCACGTGTCGAAAAAACGAAGGGTAAAAAACTTCCTAGACCCGATTGAGTCTCGGATCGTCTTTTTTGGGCATTAAACAATCCATTGACGGCTGAAAGCGGTCACAGCCATAGAACTCACTGAGGCCTTCGTTTTGACTAGTTATGGCTCACGTAACTCTAAACGAGCCAGAAATTATGGTCGTCCGAATAATCGATATCTACAGGGTGCAACATCCGTGGTGCAAGGTGCAACATCCGTCCGAAATGGCGAAACAGTGTCGTACGAATATATGAAATGCGTGCATGGATTTGAAACAGAACGGTACCATGGTGCACCACTCTCCAGCGATGGTAAATCGAAGACCAGCCGCAGTAATCCCGTTTTACCGTAAAAATCCACGTGTCGAAAAAACTAAGGGTAATAAACTTCTTAGACCCGATTGAGACTCGGATCGTCTTTTTTGGGCATTAAACAATCCATTGACGGCTGAAAGCTATCATAGCCGTAGAACTCGCTGAGGCCTTCGTTTTGACTGGTTATGGCTCCTGTAACTCTAAACGAGCCAGAAGTTATGGCCGTCCGAATAATCGATATCTACAAGGTGCAACATCCACGGTGCAAGGTGCAACATCCGTCCGAAATGGCGAATCAGTGTCGTATGACTTTTTGAAATGCATGCATGGATTTGAAACGGAACGGTAACATGGTCCACCACTCTCCAGCGATGGTAAATCGAAGACCAGCCACGGTAATCCCGTTTTACCGTAAAAATCCACGTGTCGAAAAACGAATGGTAAAAAACTTCCTAGGCCCGATTGAGACTCGGATAGTCTTTTTTGGGCATTAAACAATCCATTGACGACTGAAAGCAGTCATAGCCGTAAAAATCACTGAGGCCTTCGTTTTGACTGTTTATGGCTCCCGTAACTCTAAACGAGCCAGAAGTTATGGTCGTCCGAATAATCGATATCTACAAGGTGCAACATCCATGGTGCAAGGTGCAACATCCGTCCGAAATGGCGAACAGTGTCGTATGACTTTTTGAAATGCGTGCGTGGATTTGAAACAGAACGGTACCATGGTGCACCGCTCTCCAGAGATGGTAAATCGAAGACCATCAACGGTAATCCCGTTTTACCGTAAAAATCCACGTGTCGAAAAAACGAAGGGTAAAAAACTTCCTAGACCCGAATGAGACTCGGATCATCTTTTTTGGGAATCAAACAATCCATTGACGGCTGAAAGCTGTCATAGCCATAGAACTCCTTGAGGCCTTCGTTTTGACTAGTTATGTCTCCCGTAACTCTTAATGAGCCAGAAGTTATGGCCGTCCGAATAATCGATATCAACAGGGTGCAACATCCGCGGTGCAAGGTGCAACATCTGTCCGAAATGGCGAAACAGTGTCGTACGACTTTTTGAAATGCGTGCATGGATTTGAAATGGAATGGTACCATGGTGCACCACTCTTTAGCGATGGTAAATCGAAGACCAGCCACGGTAATCCCGTTTTACCGTAAAAATGCACGTGTCGAAAAAACGAAGGGTAAAAAACTTTCTAGACCCGATTGAGACTCGGATCGTCTTTTTTGGGCATTAAACAATCCAATGACGGATGAAAGCGGTCATAGCCATAGAACTCACTGAGGCCTTCGTTTTGACTAGTTATGGCTCTCGTAACTCAAAACGAGCCAGAAGTTATGGTCGTCCGAATAATCGATATCTACAGGGTGCAACATCCGCGGTGCAAGGTGCAACATCCGTCCGAAATGGCGAAATAGTGTCGTACGAATTTATGAAATGCGTGCATGGATTTGAAACGGAATGGTACCATGGTGCACCACTCTCCAGCGATGGTAAATCGAAGACCAGCCGCAGTAATCCCGTTTTACCGTAAAAATCCACGTGTCGAAAAAACTAAGGGTAATAAACTTCCAAGACCCGATTGAGACTCGGATCGTCATTTTTGGGCATTAAACAATCCATTGACGGCTGAAAGCGGTCATAGCCGTAGAACTCACTGAGGCCTTCGTTTTGACTGGTTATGGCTTCCGTAACCCTAAACGAGCCAGAAGTCATGGCCGTCCGAATAATCGATATCTACAGGGTGCAACATCCACGGTGCAAGGTGCAACATCCGTCCGAAATGGCGAAACAGTGTCGTACGACTTTTTGAAATGCGTCCATGGATTTGAAATGGAATGGTACCATGGTCCACCACTCTTCAGCGATGGTAAATCGAAGACCAGCCACGGTAATCCCGTTTTACCGTAAAAATCCACGTGTCGAAAAAACGAAGGGTAAAAAACTTCCTAGACCCGAATGAGACTCGGATCGTCTTTTTTGGGCATTAAACAATCCATTGACGGCTGAAAGCTGTCATAGCCGTAGAATTCACTGAGGCCTTCGTTTTGAATGGTTATGGATCCCGTAACTCTAAACGAGCCAGAAGTTATGGCCGTCCGAATAATCGATATCTACAAGGTGAAATATCCACGGTGCAAGGTGCAACATCCGTCCGAAATGGCGAAACAGTGTCGTACGACTTTTTGAAATGCGCGCATGGATTTGAAACGGAACGGAACCATGGTCCACCACCCTCCAGCGAAGGTAAATCGAAGACCAGCCACAGTAATCCTGTTTTACCGTAAAAATCCACGTGTCGAAAAAACGAAGGGCAAAAAACTTCCTAGACCCGATTGAGACTCGGATAGCCTTTTTTGGGCATTGAACAATCCATTAATGGCTGAAAGCTGTTATAGCCGTAGAACTCACTTAGGCCTTCATTTTGACTAGTTATGGCTCCCGTAACTCTAAATGAGCCAGAAGTTACGGCCGTCCGAATAATCGATATCTATAGGGTGCAACATTCACGGTGCAAGGTGCAACATCCGTCCGAAATGGCGAAACAGTGTCGTACGACTTTTTGAAATGCTTGCATGGATTTGAAACGGAACGGTACCATGGTGCCCCAATCTCCAGCGATGGTAAATCGAAAACCATCCACGGTAATCCCGTTTTACCGTAAAAATCCACGTGTCGGAAAAACGAAGGGTAAAAAACTTCCTAGACCCGATGGAGACTCGGATCGTCTTTTTTGGGCATTAAAAAAATCAATTGATGGCTAAAAGCGGTCATAGCCGTAGAACTCACTGAGGCCTTCGTTTTGACTGGTTATGGCTCCCGTAACTCTAAACGAGCCAGAAGTTATGGCCGTCCGAATAATCGATATCTACAGGGTGCGACATCCGCGGTGCAAGGTGCAACATCCGTCTGAAATGGTGAAACAGTGTCGTATGACTCTTTGAAATGCGTGCATGGATTTGAAACGGAACGGTACCATGGTCCACCACTCTCCAGCGATGGTAAAACGAAGACCAGCCAGGGTAATCCCGTTTTACCGTAAAAATCCACGTGTCGAAAAACGAAGGGTAAAAAACTTCTTAGACACGATTGAGACTCGGATAGTCTTTTTTGGGCATTAAACAATCCATTGACGACTGAAAGCTGTCATAGCCGTAGAAATCACTGAGGCCTTCGTTTTGACTGTTTATGGCTCCCGTAACTCTAAACGAGCCAGAAGTTATAGCCGTCCAAATAATCGATATCTACAAGGTGCAACATCCACGGTGCAAGGTGCAACATCCGTCCGAAATGGCGAACAGTGTCGTATGAATTTTTGAAATGCATGCATTGATTTGAAACGGAACGGTACCATGGTGCCCCAATCTCCAGCGATGGTAAATCGAAGACCATCCACGGTAATCCCGTTTTACCGTAAAAATCCTCGTGTCGAAAAAACGAAGGGTAAAAAACTTCCTAGACCCGAATGAGACTCGGATCATCTTTTTTAGGAATTAAACAATCCATTGACGGCTGTAAGCTGTCACAGTCGTAGAACTCCTTGAGGCCTTCGTTTTGACTGGTTATGGCTCCCGTAACTCTTTACGAGCCAGAAGTTATGGCCGTCCGAATAATCGATATCTACAGGGTGCAACATCCGCGGTGCAAGGTGCAACATCCGTCCGAAATGGCGAAACAGTGTCGTACGACTTTTTGAAATGCGTGCATGGATTTGAAATGGAACGGTACCATGGTGCACCACTCTCCAGCGATGGTAAATCGAAGACCAGCCACAGTAATCCCGTTTTACCGTAAAAATCCACGTGTCGAAAAAACGAAGGGTAATAAACTTCCTAGACCCGATTGAGTCTCGGATCGTCTTTTTTGGGCATTAAACAATCCATTGACGGCTGAAAGCGGTCACAGCCGTAGAACTCACTGAGGCCTTCGTTTTGACTAGTTATGGCTCCCGTAACTCTAAACGAGCCAGAAGTTATGGTCGTCCGAATAATCGATATCTACAGGGTGCAACATCCGCGGTGCAAGGTGCAACATCCGTCTGAAATGGCGAAACAGTGTCGTACGAATTTATGAAATGCGTGCATGGATTTGAAACAGAACGGTACCATGGTGCACCACTCTCCAGCGATGGTAAATCGAAGACCAGCCGCAGTAACCCCGTTTTACCGTAAAAATCCACGTGTCTAAAAAACTAAGGGTAATAAACTTCTTAGACCCGATTGAGACTCGGATCGTCTTTTTTGGGCATTAAACAATCCATTGACGGCTGAAAGCAGTCATAGCCGTAGAACTCACTAAGGCCTTCGTTTTGACTGGTTATGCCTCCCGTAACTCTAAACGAGCCAGAAGTTATGGCCGTCCGAATAATCGATATCTACAGGATGCAACATCCACGGTGCAAGGTGCAACATCCGTCCGAAATGGCAAAACAGTGTCGTACGACTTTTTGAAATGCGTGCATGGATTTGAAACGGAACGGTACCATGGTCCACCACTCTTCAGTGATGGTAAATCGAAGACCAGCCACGGTAATCCCGTTTTACCGTAAAAATCCACGTGTCGAAAAAACGAAGGATAAAAAACTTCCTACACCCGAATGAGACTCGGATCGTCTTTTTTGGGCATTAAACAGTCCATTGACGGCTGAAAGCTGTCATAGCCATAGAACTCACTGAGGCCTTCGTTTTGACTGGTTATGGATCCCGTAACTCTAAATTAGCCAGATGTTACGGCCGTCCGAATAATCGATATCTACAGGGTGCAATATCCACGGTGCAAGGTGCAACATCCGTCCGAAATTGGGAAACAGTGTCGTACGACTTTTTGAAATGCGCGCATGGATTTGAAACGGAACGGTACCATGGTCCACCACCCTCCAGCGATGGTAAATCGAGGACCAGCCACGGTAATCCCGTTTTACCGTAAAAATCCACGTGTCGAAAAAACGAAGGGTAAAAAACTTCCTAGACCCGATTGAGACTCGGATCGTCTATTTTGGGCATTAAACAATCCATTGACGGCTGAAAGCGGTCATAGCCGTAGAACTCACTTAGGCCTTCGTTTTGACTGGATATGGCTTCCGTAACTCTAAACGAGCCAGAAGTTATGGCCGTCCGAATAATCGATATCTATAGGGTGCAACATCCGTGGTGCAAGGTACAACATCCGTCCGAAATGGCGAAATAGTGTCGGACGACTTTATGAAATGCGTGCATGGATTTGAAACGGAATGGTACCATGGTGCACCACTCTCCAGCGATGGTAAATCGAAGACCAGCCGCAGTAATCCCGTTTTACCGTAAAAATCCACGTGTCGAAAAAACGAAGGGTAAAAAACTTCCTAGACCCGATTGAGACTCGGATAGTCTTTTTTGGGAATTCAACAATACAATGACGGCTGAAAGCGGTCATAGCCGTAGAACTCACTGAAGCCTTCGTTTTGACTGCTTATGGCTCCCGTAACTCTAAACGAGCCAGAAGTTACGGCCGTCCGAATAATCGATATCTACAAGGTGCACCATCCACGGTGCAAGGTGCAACATCCGTTCGAAATGGCGAACAGTGTCGTACGACTTTTTGAAATGCGTGCATGGATTGGAAAACGGAACGGTACCATGGTGCACCACTCTCTAGCGATGGTAAATCGAAGACCAGCCACGGTAATCCCGTTTTACCATAAAAATCCATGTGTCGAAAAAACTAAGGGTAATAAACTTCCTAGACCGGATAGACCCGATTGAGACTCGGATCGTCTTTTTTGGGCATTAAACAATCCATTGACGGCTGAAAGCTATCATAGCCGTAGAACTCACTGAGGCCTTCGTTTTGACTGGTTATGGCTCCCGTAACTCTAAACGAGCCAGAAGTTATGGCCGTTCGAATAATCGATATCTACAGGGTGCAACATCCACCGTGCAAGATTGAAATGCGTGCATGGATTTGAAATGGAACGGTACCATGGTCCACCACTCTCCAGCGATGGTAAATCGAAGACCAGCCACGGTAATCCCGTTTTACCGTAAAAATCCACGTGTCGAAAAAAAAAAGGTAAAAAACTTCCTAGTGCAAATTGAGACTCGGATAGTCTTTTTTGGGCATTAAACAATCCATTGACGGCTGAAAGCCATCACTGCCGTAGAACTCACTGAGGCCTTCGTTTTGACTGGTTATGGCTCCCGTAACTCTAAACGAGCCAGAAGTTATGGCCGTTCGAATAATCGATATCTACAAGGTGCAACATCCACGGTGCAAGGTACAACATCCGTCCAAAATGGCGAACAGTGTCGTACGACCTTTTGAAATGTGTGCATGGATTTGAAACGGAACTGTACCATGGTGCACCACTCTCCAGCGATGGTAAATCGAAGACCATCCACGGTACTCCCGTTTTACCGTAAAAATCCACGTGTCGGAAAAACGAAGGGTAAAAAACTTCCTAGACCCGAATGAGACTCCCATCGTCTTTTTTGGGCATTAAGCAATCCATTGACAGTTGAAAGCTGTCATAGCCGTAGAACTCCCTGAGGCCTTCGTTTTGACTGGTTATGGCTCCCGTAACTCTAAACGAGCCAGAAGTTATGGCCGTCTGAATAATCGATATCTACAGGGTGCAACATCCGTCCGAAATGGCGAAACAGTGTCGTACGACTTATCGAAATGCGTGCATGGAATTGAAATGGAACGGTACCATGGTGCACCACTCTCCAGCAATGGTAAATCAAAGACCAGCCACGGTAATCCTGTTTTACCGTAAAAATCCACGTGTCGAAAAAACGAAGGGTAAAAAACTTCCTAGACCCGATTGAGACTCGGATCGTCTTTTTTGGGCATTAAACAATCCATTGACGGCTGAAAGCGGTCATAGCCGTAGAACCCACTGAGGCCTTCATTTTGACTGGTTATGGCTCCCGTAACTCTAAACGAGCCTGAAGTTATGGCCGTCTGAATAATCGATATCTACAGGGTGCAACGTCCGCGGTGCAAGGTGCAACATCCGTCCGCAATGGCGAAACAGTGTCGTACGACTTTATGAAATGCATGCATGGATTTGAAACGGAATGGTACCATGGTGCACCACTCTCCAGCGATGGTAAATCGAAGACCAGCCACAGTAATCCCGTTTTACCGTAAAAATCCACGTTTCGAAAAAACGAAGGGTAAAAAACTTCCTAGACCCGATTGAGACTCGGATAATCTTTTTTGGGCATTGATCAATCCATTGACGGCTGAAAGCTGTCATAACCGTAGAACTCACTGAGGCCTTCGTTTTGACTGGTTATGGCTCCCGTAACTTTAAACGAGCCAGAAGTTATGGCCGTCCGAAAAATCGATATCTACAGGGTGCAACATCCGCGGTGCAAGGTGCAACATCTGTCCGAAATGGCGAAACAGTGTCGTACGACTTTTTGAAATGCGTGCATGGATTTGAAATGGAACGGTACCATGGTGCACCACTCTCCAGCGATGGAAAATCAAAGTCAATCCACGGTAATCCCGTTTTACCGTAAAAATCCACGTGTCGAAAAAACGAAGGGTAAAAAACTTCCTAGACCCGATTGAGACTCGGATAGTCTTTTTTGGGCATTCAACAATACAATGACGGCTGAAAGCGATCATAGCCGTAGAACTCACTGAGGCCTTCGTTTTGACTGCTTATGGCTCCCGTAACTCTAAACGAGCCAGAAGTTACGGCCGTCCGAATAATCGATATCTACAGGGTGCAACATCCACGGTGCAAGGTGCAACATCCGTTCGAAATGGCGAATAGTGACGTACGACTTTTTAAAATACGTGCATGGATTTGAAACGGAACGGTACCTTCGTGCACCACTCTCCAGCGATGGTAAATCGAAGACCAGCCACGGTAATCCCGTTTTACCGTAAAAATCCACGTGTCGAAAAAACTAAGGGTAATAAACTTCCTAGACCCGATTGAGGTTCGGATTGTCTTTTTTGGGCATTGAACAATCCATTGACGTCTGAAAGCTATCATAGCCGTAGAACTCACTGAGCACTTCGTTTTGACTGATTATGGCTCCCGTAACTCTAAACGAGCCAGCAGTTATGGCCGTCCGAATAATCGATATCTACAGGGTGCAACATCCACGGTGCAAGGTGCAACATCCGTCCGAAATGGAGAAACAACGTCGTACGACTTTTTGAAATGCGTGCATGGATTTGAAACGGAATGGTACCATGGTCCACCACTCTCCCGCGATGGTAAATTGAAGACCAGCCACGGTAATCCCGTTTTACCGTAAAAATCCACGTGTCGAAAAAACGAGGGGTAAAAAACTTCCTAGACCCGATTGAGACTCGGATAGTCTTTTTTGGGCATTAAACAATCCATTGACGGCTGAAAGCGGTCATAGCCGTAGAACTCACTGAGGCCTTCGTTTTGACTAGTTATGGCTCCCGTAACTCTAAACGAGCCAGAAGTTATGGCCGTCCGAATAATCGATATCTACAAGGCGCAACATCCACGGTGCAAGGTACAACATCCGTCCGAAATGGCGAACAGTGTAGTACGACTTTTTGAAATTCGTGCATGGATTTGAAACGGAACGGTACCATGGTGCACCACTCTCCAGTGAGGGTAAATCGAAGACCATCCACGGTAATCCCGTTTTACCGTAAAAATTCACATGTCGAAAAAACGAAGGGTAAAAAACTTCCTAGACCCGAATGAGACTCGGATCGTCTTTTTTGGGAATTAAACAATCCATTCATGGCAGAAAGCCGTCATAGCCGTAGAACTCCCTGCGGCCTTCGTTTTTACTGGTTATGGCTCCCGTAACTCTAAACGAGCCAGAAGTTATGGCTGTCCAAATAATCGATATCTACAGGGTGCAACATCCGCCGTGCAAGGTGCAACATCCGTCCGAAATGGCGAAACAGTGTCGTACGACATTTTGAAATGCGTGCATGGATTTGAAATGGAACGGTACCACGGTGCACCACTCTCCAGCGATGGTAAATCGAAGACCAGCCACGGTAATCCCGTTTTACGGCAAAAATCCATGTGTCGAAAAAACGAAGGGTAAAAAACTTACTAGACCCGATTGAGACTCGGATAGTCTTTTTTGGGTATTAAGCAATACATTGACGGCTGCAAGCAGTCATAGCCGTAGAACTCAGTGAGGCCTTTGTTTTGACTGGTTATGGCTCCCGTAACTCTAAACGAGCTAGAAGTTATGGTCGTCCGAATAATCGATATCTACAAGGTGCAACATCCACGGTGCAAGTTGCAACATCCGTCCGAAATGGCGAACAGTGTCGTACGACTTTTTGAAATGCGTGCATGGATTTGAAATGGAACGATACCATGGTGTACCACTCTCCAGCGATGGTAAATCGAAGACCATCCACGGTAATCCCGTTTTACCGTAAAAATACACGTGTCGAAAAAACGAATGGTAAAAAACTTCGTTGACCCGATTGAGACTCCGATAGTCTTTTTTGGGAATTCAACAAACCATTGACGGCTGAAAGCTATCATAGCCGTAGAACTCACTAAGGCCTTCGTTTTCACTGGTTATGGCTCCCGTAACTCTAAACGAGCCAGAAGTTATGGCCGTCCGAATAATCGAAATCTACAGGGTGCAACATCCGCGGTGCAAGGTGCAACATCCCTCCGAAATAGCGAAACAGTGTCGTACGACTTTTTGAAATGCGTGCGTGGATTTGAAATGGAACTGTACCATGGTGCACCTCTCTTCAGCGATGGTAAATCGAAGACCATCCACGGTAATCCCGTTTTACCGTAAAAATCCACGTGTCGAAAAAACGAAGGGTAAAAAACTTCCTAGACCCGATTGAGACTCGGATAGTCTTTTTTGGGCATTCAACAATACAATGATGGCTGAAGGCGGTCATAGCTGTAGGACTCACTGAGGCCTTCGTTTTGACTGCTTATGGCTCCCGAAACTCTAAACGAGCCAGAAGTTACGGCCGTCCGAATAATCTATATCTACAGGGTGCAACATCCACGGTGCAAGGTGCAACATCCGTCCGAAATGGCGAAACAATGCCGTACGACTTTTTGAAATGCGTGCATGGATTGAAACGGAATGGTACCATGGTCCACCACTGTCCATCGATGGTAAATCGAAGACCAGCCGCGGTAATCCCGTTTTACCGTAAAAATCCACGTGTCGAAAAAACGAAGGGTAAAAAACTTCCTAGACCCGATTGAGACTCGGATAGTCTTTTTTGGGCATTCATCAATCCATTGACGGGTGAAAGCTGTCGTAGCCGTAGAACTCACTGAGGCCTTTGTTTTGACTGGTTATGGCTCCCGTAGCTCTAAACGAGCTAGAAGTTATGGCCGTTCGAATAATCGATATCTACAGGGTGCAACATCCACCGTGCAAGATTGAAATGCGTGCATGGATTTGAAACGGAACGGTACCATGGTGCACCACTCTCCAGCGATGGTAAATTGAAGACCAGCCACGGTAATCCCATTTTACCGTAAAAATCCACGTGTCGAAAAAACTAAGGGTAATAAACTTCCTAGACCCGATTAAGACTCGGATCGTCTTTTTTGGGCATTAAACAATCCATTGACGGCTGAAAGCAGTCATAGCCGTAGAACCCACTGAGGCATTCGTTTTGACAGGTTATGTCTCCCGTAACTCTAAACGAGCTAGAAGTTATGGTCGTCCGAATAATCGATATCTACAGGGTGCAACATCCACGGTGCAAGGTGCAACATCCGTCCGAAATGGCGAAACAGTGCCGTACGACTTTTTGAAATGCGTGCATGGATTGAAACGGAATGGTACCATGGTCCACCACTGTCCATCGATGGTAAATCGAAGACCAGCCGCGGTAATCCCGTTTTACCGTAAAAATCCACGTGTCGAAAAAACGAAGGGTAAAAAACTTCCTAGACCCGATTGAGACTCGGATAGTCTTTTTTGGGCATTCATCAATCCATTGACGGGTGAAAGCTGTCGTAGCCGTAGAACTCACTGAGGCCTTTGTTTTGACTGGTTATGGCTCCCGTAACTCTAAACGAGCTAGAAGTTATGGCCGTCCAAATAATCGATATCTACAAGGTGCAACATCCACGGTGCAAGTTGCAACATCCGTCCGAAATGGCGAACAGTGTCGTATGACTTTTTGAAATGCATGCATGGATTTGAAACGGAACGGTACCATGGTGCACCACTCTCCAGCGATGGTAAATTGAAGACCATCCACGGTAATCCCGTTTTACCATAAAAATCCACGTGTCGAAAAAACGAAGGGTAAAAAACTTCCTAGACCCGAATGAGACTCGGATCGTCTTTTTCAGGAATTAAACAATCCATTGATGGCTGAAAGCTGTCATAGCCGTAGAACTCCCTGAGGCCTTCGTTTTGACTGGTTATGGCTCCCGTAACTCTAAACGAGCCAGAAGTTACGGCCGTCCGAATAATCGATATCTACAGGTTGCAACATCCGCCATGCAAGGTGCAACATCCGTCCGAAATGGCGAAACAGTGTCGTACGATTTTTTGAAATGCATGCATGGATTTGAAATGGAACGGTACCATGGTGCACCACTCTCCAGCGATGGTAAATCGAAGACCAGCCACGGTAATTCCGTTTTACCGTAAAAATCCACGTCTCGAAAAAACGAAGGTAAAAAACTTTCTAGACCCGCTTGAGACTCGGATCATCTTTTTTGGGCAATAAACAATCCATTGACGGCTGAAAGCGGTCATAGCCGTAGAACTCACTGAGGCCTTCGTTTTGACTAGTTATGGCTCCCGTAACTCTAAATGAGCCAGAAGTTATGGCCGTCCGAATAATCGATATCTACAGGGTGCAACATCCACGGTGCAAGGTGCAACATCCGTCGAAATGGCGAAACAGTGTCGTACGACTTTTTGAAATGCGTGCATGGGTTTGAAACAAAACGGTACCATGGTCCACCACTCTCCAGCGATGGTAAATCGAAGACCAGCAACGGTAATCCCGTTTTACCGTAAAAATCCACGTGTCGAAAAAACGAAGGGTAAAAAGCTTCCTAGACCCGATTGAGACTCGGATAGTCTTTTTTGGGCATTGAACAATCCATTGATGGCTGAAAGCTGTCATAGCCATAGAACTCACTGAGGCCATCGTTTTGACTAGTTATGGCTCCCGTAACTCTAAACGAGCCAGAAGTTACGGCCGTCCGAATAATCGATATTTAGAGGGTGCAACATCCACGGTGCAAGTTGCAACATCCGTCCGAAATAGCGAACAGTGTCGTACGACTTTTTGAAATGCGTGCATGGATTTGAAATAGAACGGTACCATGGTGCACCACTCTCCAGCGATGGTAAATCGAAGACCATCCACGGTAATCCCGTTTTACCGTAAAAATCCACGTGTCGAAAAAATGAAGGGTAAAAAACTTCCTAGACCCGATTGAGACTCGGATAGTCTTTTTTGGGCATTCAACAATCCATTGACGGCTGAAAGCTGTCATAGCCGTAGAACTCACTAAGGCCTTCAATTTGACTCGTTATGGCTCCCGTAACTCTAAACGAGCCAGAAGTTATGGCCGTCCGAATAATCGATATCTACGGGGTGCAACATCCGCGGTGCAAGGTGCAACATCCGTCCGAAATGGGGAAACAGTGTCATACGACTTTTTGAAATGCATGCATGGATTTGAAATAGAACGGTACCATGGTGCACCACTCTCCAACGATGGTAAATCGAAGACCATCCACGGAAATCCCGTTTTACCGTAAAAATCCACGTGTCGAAAAAACGAAGGGTAAAAAACATCCTAGACCCGATCGAGACTCGGATAGTCTTTTTTGGGCATTCAACAATACAATGACGGCTGAAAGCGGTCATAGCCGTAGAAATCACAGAGGCCTTCATTTTGACTGCTTATGGCTCCCGTAACTCTAAACGAGCCAGAAGTTACGGCCGTCCGAATAATCGATATCTATAGGGTGCAACATCCACGGTGCAAAGTGCAACATCCGTCCGAAATGGCGAACAGTGTCGTATGACTTTTTGAAATGCGTGCATGGATTTGAAACGGAACGGTACCATGGTGCACCACTTTCCAGCGATGGTAAATCGAAGACCAGCCACGGCAATCCCGTTTTACCGTAAAAATCAACGTGTCGAAAAAACTAAGGGTAATAAACTTCTTAGACCCGATTGAGACTCGGATAGTCTTTTTTGGGCATTCATCAATCCATTGACGGGTGAAAGCTGTCGTAGCCGTAGAACTCACTGAGGCCTTTGTTTTGACTGGTTATGGCTCCCGTAACTCTAAACGAGCTAGAAGTTATGGTCGTCCAAATAATCGATATCTACAAGGTGCAACATCCACGGTGCAAGTTGCAACATCCGTCCGAAATGGCGGAACAGTGCCGTACGACTTTTTGAAATGCGTGCATGGATTGAAACGGAATGGTACCATGGTCCACCACTGTCCATCGATGGTAAATTGAAGACCAGCCGCGGTAATCCCGTTTTACCGTAAAAATCCACGTGTCGAAAAAACGAAGGGTAAAAAACTTCCTAGACCCGATTGAGACTCGGATAGTCTTTTTTGGGCATTCGTCAATCCATTGACGGGTGAAAGCTGTCGTAGCCGTAGAACTCACTGAGGCCTTTGTTTTGACTGGTTATGGCTCCCGTAATTCTAAACGAGCTAGAAGTTATGGCCGTCCAAATAATCGATATCTACAAGGTGCAACATCCACGGTGCAAGTTGCAACATCCGTCCGAAATGGCGAACAGTGTCGTATGACTTTTTGAAATGCATGCATGGATTTGAAACGGAACGGTACCATGGTGCACCACTCTCCAGCGATGGTAAATCGAAGACCATCCACGGTAATCCCGTTTTACCATAAAAATCCACGTGTCGAAAAAACGAAGGGTAAAAAACTTCCTAGACCCGAATGAGACTCGGATCGTCTTTTTCAGGAATTAAACAATCCATTGATGGCTGAAAGCTGTCATAGCCGCAGAACTCCCTGAGGCCTTCGTTTTGACTGGTTATGGCTCCCGTAACTCTAAACGAGCCAGAAGTTACGGCCGTCCGAATAATCGATATCTACAGGTTGCAACATCCGCCGTGCAAGGTGCAACATCCGTCCGAAATGGCGAAACAGTGTCGTACGATTTTTTGAAATGCATGCATGGATTTGAAATGGAACGGTACCATGGTGCACCACTCTCCAGCGATGGTAAATCGAAGACCAGCCACGGTAATCTCGTTTTACCGTAAAAATCCACGTCTCGAAAAAACGAAGGTAAAAAACTTTCTAGACCCGCTTGAGACTCGGATCATCTTTTTTGGGCAATAAACAATCCATTGACGGCTGAAGGCGGTCATAGCCGTAGAACTCACTGAGGCCTTCGTTTTGACTAGTTATGGCTCCCGTAACTCTAAATGAGCCAGAAGTAATGGCCGTCCGAATAATCGATATCTACAGGGTGCAACATCCACGGTGCAAGGTGCAACATCCGTCGAAATGGCGAAACAGTGTCGTACGACTTTTTGAAATGCGTGCATGGATTTGAAACAAAACGGTACCATGGTCCACCACTCTCCAGCGATGGTAAATCGAAGACCAGCCACGGTAATCCCGTTTTACCGTAAAAATCCACGTGTCGAAAAAACGAAGGGTAAAAAGCTTCCTAGACCCGATTGAGACTCGGATAGTCTTTTTTGGGCATTGAACAATCCATTGATGGCTGAAAGCTGTCATAGCCATAGAACTCACCGAGGCCTTCGTTTTGACTAGTTATGGCTCCCGTAACTCTAAACGAGCCAGAAGTTACGGCCGTCCGAATAATCGATATTTAGATGGTGCAACATCCACGGTGCAAGTTGCAACATCCGTCCGAAATAGCGAACAGTGTCGTACGACTTTTTGAAATGCATGCATGGATTTGAAATAGAACGGTACCATGGTGCACCACTCTCCAGCGATGGTAAATCGAAGACCATCCACGGTAATCCCGTTTTACCGTAAAAATCCACGTGTCGAAAAAACGAAGGGTAAAAAACTTCCTAGACCCGATTGAGACTCGGATAGTCTTTTTTGGGCATTCAACAATCCATTGACGGCTAAAAGCTGTCATAGCCGTAGAACTCACTAAGGCCTTCAATTTGACTGGTTATGGCTCCCGTAACTCTAAACGAGCCAGAAGTTATGGCCGTCCGAATAATCGATATCTACGGGGTGCAACATCCACGGTGCAAGGTGCAACATCCGTACGAAATGGGGAAACAGTGTCATACGACTTTTTGAAATGCATGCATGGATTTGAAATAGAACGGTACCATGGTGCACCACTCTCCAACGATGGTAAATCGAAGACCATCCACGGAAATCCCGTTTTACCGTAAAAATCCACGTGTCGAAAAAACGAAGGGTAAAAAACATCCTAGACCCGATCGAGACTCGGATAGTCTTTTTTGGGCATTCAACAATACAATGACGGCTGAAAGCAGTCGTAGCCGTAGAAATCACAGAGGCCTTCATTTTGACTGCTTATGGCTCCCGTAACTCTAAACGAGCCAGAAGTTACGGCCGTCCGAATAATCGATATCTATAGGGTGCAACATCCACGGTGCAAAGTGCAACATCCGTCCGAAATGGCGAACAGTGTCGTACGACTTTTTGAAATGCGTACATGGATTTGAAACGGAACGTTACCATGGTGCACCACTTTCCAGCGATGGTAAATCGAAGACCAGCCACGGCAATCCCGTTTTACCGTAAAAATCAACGTGTCGAAAAAACTAAGGGTAATAAACTTCCTAGACCCGATTGAGACTCGGATCGTCTTTTTTGGGCATTAAACAATCCATTGACGGATGAAAGCAGTCATAGCCGTAGAACTCACTGAGGCCTTCGTTTTGACTGGTTATGGCTCCCGTAACTCTAAACGAGCCAGAAGTTATGGACGTCCGAATAATCGATATCAACAGGGTGCAACATCCGCGGTGCAAGGTGCAACATCCGTCCGAAATGGCGGAACAGTGCCGTACGACTTTATGAAATGCGTGCATGGATTTGAAACGGAACGGTACCGTGGTGCACCACTCTCCAGCGATGGTAAATCGAAGACCATCTGCAGTAATCCCGTTTCACCGTAAAAATCCACGTGTCGAAAAAACGAAGGGTAAAAAACTTCCTAGACCCGATTGAGACTCCGATAGTCTTTTTTGGGCATTGAACAATCCATTGACGGCTGAAAGCTGTCATAGCCGTAGAACTCACTGAGGCCTTCGTTTTGACTAGTTATCGCTTCCGTAACTCTAAACGAGCCAGAAGTTTCGGCCGTCCGAATAATCGATATCTACAGGGTGCAACATCCACGGTGCAAGGTGCAACATCCGTCCGAAATGTCCAAGATCGACGCTTTATTCGCTCCTGAGGAAGCCTCTTTAATTCCTTGATGTTCACTTCTCTCTGGCCTTTGTTTCTTACTTGTTTGTCTCGTCATGGTTCTCAGATCTGAATCCCTAAGTCTCTAAATTCAAATTCTCCTGAGTTCAATTCTCAGTGAAAGCACCAAAATGTTTGCGCCAAAATTGGTCACAAATACCCAATACCGTGAAAGCACCCGTTTAATAACACAGATCAGTAGCAATCAATATAGAATTCAGATCTAAGCAATAACAATCACAATAATTCACAAACAACAATTGCAGGCACAGGATTTATAGTGGTTCGGCGTTCGTGCCTACGTCCACTTTGAAGGTGTTCTCTTTATTGTTTTTCTTGATAGATCGATTACAATGGATTACAATTGATAACAGCTTTGATACTTGATTACAATGATGATGGAAAGACCTAGAACTGAATCTGGCAGAGTCTGGGCTTGCTTTCTCTCTCCCAAATTTCCGACCCCTTTTCTGAATGACCTGGGGCTCTATTTATAGGCTTTGGAGGCTGATATTTCTCCTAAAAGTCAGGTGGACCGCTTCTGGCACGTGAGGGGGCCCACATGGCCGAAACCTGAAGATCCGGGCCCACATTGGGATCGATTCGACCTTGGTTCGAATCGATCAAGAAATCGTCCAATCGTGATGAAACTTGGCGTGGACATTCTTCGACATGTAGACGAACTCCTGTAAAAAATTCATGGGATTTGGATCAGTGGATTGAGAGTTATCATCGGTTCGAAATGATGTTTCTCGGTACGCTGTCGTGTTCGAATCGATCAATTCGAATCGAGCACTTCGAATCGATCTAAGGGCGTGTAAGTGGGTTGATGTGGCGCGCCTTCTTCGAGTCGATCCATATTTTTCGCCGAGTTGATTGGGTCGACTCCGAGTACTTTGCCCTGTTGACCAAGTGGTTCGAGTGTTTGATTCGAAGATCGCCTTCGAATCGATGGAATGGTATTCATTCGAATCGATCCAACTGCGCTACTTCGGATCGATTCGAAGTCGTCTCTAACATGTTGGATTCGAAGACAGCGTGAAGCCGCATGATGGGTTTGTGGTCGTGTGAAGATGAATTCGAAGCAAGGTTATCTGGGGGCTTGCTTGATGGAGTCGAAGCAAAGGTTTAGTTCATGGATTCGAAGGTGAGTCACTGTGATGGTGTCGAGGCCGATGGAGTCGAAGCAGGGACATGGAGTGTTTTCAGTTGGATGGAGTCGAAGGAAGATGTTAGCTGATGGATTCGAACATCACCTCTTCGTATGGATTCGAACATGATGGGTTCGAACTAGATGGGTTCGAACGTACGAAAGGTGATGGGTTCGAACTGAGCAATGTCCATCTCTCTTAACTTTGATCCATCATAACTTGAGCATACGACCTCGGATTGACTTGAAATTTGAAATGCGGACTTCTATGATCTCTCTTGCCATGTCCTATCAACTGTGGCCTGATCCGGACTTGGACAAAATTCATCGATATGCATTGGCGAAGTGAAGTACAACCAATCTCTGAGACGAATTGTCTTTTGTTTTTGATCGATCCTTTAATGTCACGGCTTTGCCAAAAAGCGGGGTAACATTTTCCCCTCAAAACATACCTTGCGGTAGGAAGGTGTGTTTTGCGATGCTTTGAGTTGGATGTTCGTATCCTATCATCGACCTGTAAAGAACTTAATTGTTTCATATGTCCTCAAATGACGATCGTGCGGGATCGAGCTATTTGGGATGAAGCGCGGCCGTTCATGGTCAAGCGCCTAACTTCAAATGACGATCGTTCGTGATCGAGTCATTTAAGGTGAAGTGCGACCGTGCGCGGTCAAGCGCACAAATCCATGCGTTGATCGTTCGAGATCGAGTCATCTGCGGTGAAATGTGACCGTTTCAAGGTCAAGCGCTTAACTTCAAACGACGACTGTTCAGGATCGAGTCATTCGAGGTATAGTGCGACAATGCGCGGTCAAGTGGCGGACCTCAAATGACGATCGTTCGCGATCAAGCCATTTGAGGTGAGGTGTAGCAGCCAGCGATCAGGTGGCGGACCTCAAATGACGACCGTTCGCGATCGAGCCATTTGAGGTAAGGTGAGTAGTGCTGTTCGAGGCGAGTTGTGACCGTTCGCGGTCAGGTGCCGTTCGAGGCGAATTGTGATCGTTTGCGATCGTTTGCCGTTCGAGGCGAATTTGTGACTGTTCGAAGTCGGGTGCCGTTCGTGGCGAGTTTGCGTGCCCGGGAGGGCTTGTTGTTATGGGTACCAGGATCACGTTCGGGTGAGTTCCTGGATTGTTTGTGTTCCTATTGGAGGCGAATCAGTGTGCCCGGGGGGGGGGGGGGGCTTGATTCTGTTGATACCAGGTTCACGTTCGAGTGGGTCCCCGGATCATTTGTTAGGGTATATCACTATCTCAGAGCATGCCTAAGGACCGTTTGCGACCCCGTACATGTGCAAGTGGCTTAGCCATTTCATAGTTATTAGAATCAAATATCTATTCAACAGATGAGTTTTAAAAACAGAAATGTCCAAAAAAACCAAGTTCAAATGTCCAAATCAACATGAAATAAAAGCAAAGCAAAGATGTCAAAGTGTAAGTTCCCACCACGAAACAATCAATGATCACTCAGAGCATGCCTGGAGAACGTTCGCGATTCCGTACATGTGTAAATGATTCAATTGCGTTAGTAGAAGCCTGCGACTTGTTCATCGTTATTTTAGCTAATTGATACCAAACGATGTCCTGGTTCAGGGTTGCCCCTGATTGATGTAGACGGTGGCCGCTCTGGCTCCACCGCTGAAGCTCGCCTCCTCACATATTGAAGGAGCATACCATTCCTGATATGTCCTTCCACCTCGTCTTTTAGATGCCTACACTCATTAGTGTTATGACCGTTTAAATCATGAAATACACAAAAATTATCTGATTTTCTCTCGCTAGAGGTTGGATCCCTTCGCATCGGCTTACGATATGGAACCTGCTCCTTGGTATCCTGATAAATGCATTCCAAACTCTTAGTCAGCTCGGCGTAAGTAGTGAACCGCGGTTCCCTCCGCTGCCGTTTTGACCTGTCCTCATAATCCTCAGCCCTTCGTTTTCCTTTATCCTTGTCTGAGTCCTTTTCGAGTGGCTTTTTGTCCTTAAGCACATAAACTTCTATTCCCCCTCCTTCTTCTCTGTCTGCATTCGCATCCTCTAATCGTAAAAACTTTTCTGCCTCGTGGTAGAATTCCTCTAGATCCACAGGTGGGTCTTTAGTCAATGAATTTTTGAACTCTGTGACGTCAACTACTCCGGACACAGCTGCCATCACCACCATAGATGGATCTGCTCGATCCACCGAAGCTGCTGCTGCATTGAATCGCGCTAGATAACTCCTCAAGGTCCCTCCGGTTTTCTGCTTTAGGGTTGCCAAAGTCATCACATTCTTGGGTCTCGTAATGTGAACCCTGAATTGCCTCATAAATCTCTCCACTAAACCATTCCACGTTCCGATGGATTCATTCTCCAATTGTCTAAACCATAATGCTGCAATATCCGCCAAGTACAATGGAAAGCACCGGGCCATAACCTCCTCTGATGCCCCCAGCACTTCCATATGCCTCATATACTTCGTTAGGTGAACTGTGGGATCCGTTCTCCCGTCTTACATGTCCAATGATGGTAACTTGAAATCCGGTGGGTTCCTTGCTCGCCTGATTGCTGGAGTAAAAGGACTCCTATTAACATCTTCCAAATCTTTGTTCACTAATCCGCCTCTCATGGCTCGCCTAGCTATCTCTGCCAATTTGTCATTGTCCCTGAAATGCAATCTCCGTTCATTACTTTCAACCTGCCCCCCAAGTCCACGAGGGAATTCTGGGATCTGCGCCCTTGACTGAGCGTTCACTCCTCTGCTACTCCTTGCTTGGGTAGATGCATCTCTATCTCTTTCAGGGATTGGATCAACATTCTCCATGTGTGTGCCCCCTACTCCAGGTGCTACGTCGGATGGTCCTGCTCCGTTCTGAACTCCGGTTACTCCTTGATTCTGTGCTCCAAGTTGCCCTATCTGTTGGAACAAACTCTGTATCAGCTCCTCCTATTTTTTCATCATTGTCTCCATCTCATCCTTAGTGATGAAGATCGACGCTTGATTCGCTCCTGAGGAAGCCTCTTGACTTCCATGATGTTCACTTCTCTCTGGCCTTTGTTTCTTACTTGTTTGTCTCGTCATGGTTCTCAGATCTGAATCCCTAAGTCTCTAAATTCAAATTCTCCTTAGTTCAATTCTCAGTGAAAGCACCAAAATGTTTGCGCCAAAATTGGTCACAAACACCCAGTACCGTGAAAGCACCCGTTTATTAAAACAGATCAGTAGCAATCAATATAGAATTCAGATCTAACCAATAACAATCACAATGATTCACAAACAACAATTGCAGGCACAGGATTTATGGTGGTTCAGCGTTCGTGCCTACGTCCACTTTGAAGGTGTTCTCTTTATTGCTTTGCTTGATAGATCGATTACAATGGATTACAGTTGATAACAGCTTTGATACTTGATTACAATGATGATGGAAAGACCTAGAACTGAATCTGGCGGAGTCTGGGCTTGCTTTCTCTCTCCCGAATTTCCGACCCCTTTTCTGAATGACCTGAGGCTCTATTTATAGGCGTTGGAGGCTGATATTTCACATAAAAGTCAGGTGGACCGCTTCTGGCACGTGAGGGGGCCCACATGGCCGAAACCTGAAGATCCAGACCCACATTGGGATCGATTCGACCCTTGGTTCGAATCGATCAAGAAATCGTCCAATCGTGATGAAACTTGGTGAGGACATTCTTCGACATGTAGACGAACTCCTGCAAAAATTTCATGGGATTTGGATCAGTGGATTGAGAGTTATCATTTGTTCGAAATGATGTTTCTCGGTACGCTGTCGTGTTCGAATCGATCAATTCGAATCGAGCACTTTGAATTGATCTAAGGGCGTGTAAGTGGGTTGACGTGGTGTACCTTCTTCGAGTCGATCCATATTTTTCGCCGAGTTGATTGGGTCGACTCCGAGTTCTTTGCCGTGTTGACCAAGTGGTTCGAGTGTTGGATTCGAAGATCGCTTTCGAATCGATGGAATGGTATTCATTCGAATCGATCCAAATGCGCTACTTCGGATCGATTCGAAGTCGTCTCTAACATGTTGTATTCGAAGACAGCGTGAAGCCGCATGATGGGTTTGTGGTCGTGTGAAGATGGATTCGAAGCAAGGTTATCTGGGGGCTTGCTTGATGGAGTCGAAGCAAAGGTTTAGTTCATGGATTCGAAGGTGAGTCACTGTGATGGTGTCGAGGCCGATGGAGTTGAAGCAGGGACATGGAGTGGTTTCAGTTGGATGGAGTCGAAGGAAGATGTTAGCTGATGGATTCGAACGTCACCTCTTCGAATGGATTCGAACATGATGGGTTCAAACTAGATGGGTTCGAACGTACGAAAGGTGATGGGTTCGAACTGAGCAATGTCCATCCCTCTTAACTTGGATCCATCATAACTTGAGCATACGACCTTGGATTGACTTGAATTTGAAATGCGGACTTCTATGATCTCTCTTTCCATGTCCTATCAACTATGGCCTGATCCGGACTTGGACAAAATTCATCGATATCCATTGGCGAAGTGAAGTACAACCAATCTCTGAGACGAATTGTCTTTTGTTTTTGATCGATCCTTTAATGTCACGACTTTGCCAAAAAGCAGGGTAACAGCGTGCATGGATTTGAAACGGAACGGTACCATGGTGCACCACTCTTCAGCGATGGTAAATCGAATACCATTCACGGTAATCCCGTTTTACCGTAAAAATCCACGTGTCGAAAAAACGAAGGGTAAAAAACTTCCTAGACCCAATTGAGACTCGAATAGTCTTTTTTGGGCATTCAACAATCCATTGACGGCTGAAATCTGTCATAGCCGTAGAACTCACTGAGGCCTTCGTTTTGACTAGTTATGGCTCCCGTAACTCTAAACGAGCCAGAAGTTATGGCCGTCCGAATAATCAATATCTATACGGTGCAACATCCGTCCGAAATGGCGAAACAGTGTCGTACGAATTTTTGAAATGCATGCATGGATTTGAAATGGAACGGTACTATGGTGCACCACTTTCCAGCGATGGTAAATCGAAGACCATACACGGTAATCCCGTTTTAGTGTAAAAATCCACGTGTCGAAAAAACGAAGGGTAAAAAACTTCCTAGACCCGATTGAGGCTCGGATAGTCTTTTTTGGACATTCAACAATACAATGACTGCTGAAAGCTGTTATAGCCGTAGAACTCACTGAGGCCTTCGTTTTGACTGCTTATGGCTCCCGTAACTCTAAACGAGCCAGAAGTTACGGCCATTCGAATAATCGATATCTACAGGGTGCAACATCCACGGTGCAAGGTGCAACATCCGTCCTAAATGGCGAATAGTGTCGTACGACTTTTTGAATTGCGTGCATGGATTTGAAACGGAACGATACCATGGTGCACCACTCTCCAGCGATGGTAAATCGAAGACCAGCCACGGTAACCCCGTTTTACCGTAAAAATCCACGTGTCGAAAAAACTAAGGGCAATAAACTTCCAAGACCCGATTGAGACTCGGATCGTCTTTTTTGGACATTAAACAATCCATTGACGGCTGAAAGCTGTCATATCCATAGAACTCACCAAGGCCTTCGTTTTGACTGGTTATGGCTCACGTAACTCTAAACGAGCAAGAAGTTATGGTCGTCCGAATAATCGATATCTACAGGGTGCAACATCCGCCGTGCAAGGGGCAACATCCGTCCGAAATGGCAAAACAGTGTCGTACGACTTTTTGAAATGCGTGCACTGATTTGAAATAGAACGGTACCATGGTGCACCACTCTCCAGCGATGGTAAATTGAAGACCAGCCTAGGTAATCCCGTTTTACCGTAAAAATCCACGTGTCGAAAAAACGAAGGGTAAAAAACTTCCTAGACGCGATTGAGGCTCGGATAGTCTTTTTTGGGCATGCAACAGTACAATGACGGCTGAAAGCTATCATAGCCGTAGAACTCACTGAGGCCTTCGTTTTGACTGGTTATGGCTCCCGTACCTCTAAACGAGCCAGAAGTTATGGCCGTCCGAATAATCGTTATCTACAGGGGGCAACATCCACGGCGCAAGGTGCAACATCCTTCCAAAATGGCAAAACAGTGTCGTACGACTTTATGAAATGCGTGCATGGATTTGACACGGAACGGTACCATGGTGTACCACACTCCAGCAATGGTAAATCGAAGACCTGCCGCGGTAATCCCGTTTTACCGTAAAAATCCACGTGTCGAAAAAACGAAGGGTAAAAAACTTCCTAGACCCGATTGAGACTCGGATCGTCTTTTTTGGGCATTAAACAATCCATTGACGGCTGAAAGCTGTCATAGCCGTAGAACTCACTGAGGCCTTCTTCTTGACTAGTCATGGCTCCCGTAACTCTAAACGACCCAGAAGTTATGGCCGTCCGAATAATTGATATCTACAGGGTGCAACATCCGCGGTGCAAGGTGCAACATCCGTCCAAAATGGCGAAACTGTGTCGTACGTCTTTATGAAATGCATGCATGGATTTGAAATGGAACGGTACCATGGTGCACCACTCTCCAGCGATGGTAAATCGAAGACCAGCCGCAGTAATCCCGTTTTACCGTAAAAATCCACGCGTCGAAAAAACTAAGGGTAATAAACTTCATAGACCCGATTGAGACTCGGATAGTCTTTTTTGGGCATTCAACAATCCATTGACAGCTGAAAGCTGTCATAGCCATAGAACTCACTGAGGCCTTCGTTTTGACTAGTTATGGCTCCCGTAACTCTAAACGAGCCAGAAGTTACGGCCGTCCGAATAATCGATATCTACAGGGTGCAACATCCACGGTGCAAGGTGCAACATCCGTCCGAAATGCCGAACAGTGTCATGCGGCTTTTGAAATGCATGCAAGGATTTGAAACGGAACGATACCATGGTGCACCACTCTCCAGCGATGGTAAATCGAAGACCATCCATGGTAATCCCGTTTTACTGTAAAAATACACGTGTCGAAAAAACGAAGGGTAAAAACTTCCTAGACCTGATTGAGACTCGGATAGTCTTTTTTGGGCATTCAACAATCCATTGACGGCTGAAAGCTATCGTAGCCGTAGAACTCACTGAGGCCTTCGTTTTGACTGGTTACGGCTCCCGTAACTCTAAACGAGCCAGAAGTTATGGCCGTCCGAATAATCGATATCTACAGGGTGCAACATCCGCGGTGCAAGGTGCAACATCCGTCCGAAATGGCGAAACAGTGTCGTACGACTTTTTGAAATGTGTGTATGGATTTGAAATGGAACGGTACTATAGTGCACCAATCTCCAGCGATGGAAAATCGAAGACCATCCACAGTAATCCCGTTTTACCGCAAAAATCCACGTGTCGAAAAACCGAAGGGTAAAAAACTTCCTAGACCCGATTGAGGCTCGGATAGTCTTTTTTGGGCATTCAACAATACAATGACGGCTGAAAGCCGTTATAGCCATAGAACTCACTGAGGCCTTCGTTTTGACTGCTTATGGCTCCCGTAACTCTAAACGACCCAGAAGTTAAGGCCGTCCGAATAATCGATATCTACAGGGTGCAACATCCACGGTGCAAGGTGCAACATCCGCCCAAAATGGCGAACAGTGTCGTACGACTTTTTGAATTGCGTGCATGGATTTGAAACGGAGCGGTACCATGGTGCACCACTCTCCAGCGATGGTAAATCGAAGACCAGCCACGGTAACCCCGTTTTACCGTAAAAATCCACGTGTCGAAAAAACTAAGGGTAATAAACTTCCTAGACCCGATTGAGACTCGGATCGTCTTTTTTGGGCATTAAACAATCCATTAATGGTTGAAAGCTTTCATAGCCGTAGAACTCACTAAGACCTTCGTTTTGACTGGTTATGGCTCCCGTAACTCTAAACGAGCCAGAAGTTATGGCCATCCGAATAATCGATATCTACAGGGTGCAACATCCACCGTGCAAGGTGCAACATCCGTCCGAAATGGCGAAACAGTGTCGTACGACTTTTTCAAATGCATGCACTTATTTGAAATGGAACGGTACCATGGTGCACCACTCTCCAGCGATGGTAAATTGAAGACCAGCCACGGTAATCCCGTTTTACCGTAAAAATCCACGTGTCGAAAAAACAAAGGGTAAAAAACTTCCTAGACCCGATTGAGGCTCGGATAGTCTTTTTAGGGCATTCAACAATACAATGACGGCTGAAAGCTGTTATAGCCGTAGAACTCACTAAGGCCTTCGTTTTGACTGGTTATGGCTCCCGCAACTCTAAACGAGCCAGAAGTTATGGCCGTCCGAATAATCGATATCTACGGGGTGCAACATCCATGGTGCAAGGTGCAACATCCGTCCGAAATGGCAAAACAGTGTCTTACGACTTTATGAAATGCGTGCATAGATTTGAAACCGAACGGTACCATGGTGCACCACTCTCCAGCGATGGTAAATCGAAGACCAGCCGGAGTAATCCCGTTTTACCGTAAAAATCCACGTGTCGAATAAACTATGGGTAATAAACTTCCTAGACCCGATTGAGACTCGGATCGTCTTTTTTGGGCATTAAACAATCCATTGACGGTTGAAAGCTGTCATAGCCGTAGAACTCACTCAGTCCTTCGTTTTGACTGGTTATGGCTCCCGTAACTCTAAACGAGCCAGAAGTTACGGCCGTCCGAATAATCGATATCTACAGGGTGCAACATCCACGGTGCAAGGTGCAACATCCGTCCGAAATGGCGAACAGTGTCGTATGAATTTTTGAAATGCGTGCATGGATTTGAAACGGAATGGTACCATGGTGCACCACCCTCCAGCGATGGTAAATCGAAGACCATCCACGGTAATCCCGTTTTACCGTAAAAATCCACGTGTCGAAAAAACGAAGGGTAAAAAACTTCCTAGACACGATTGAGACTCGGATAGCCTTTTTTGGGCATTCAACAATCCACTGACGGCTGAAAGCTGTCATAGCCGTAGAACTCACTGAGGTCTTCGTTTTGACTGGTTATGGCTCCCGTAACTCTAAACGAGCCAAAAGTTATGGCCGTCCGAATAATCGATATCTACCGGGTGCAACATCCGCGGTGCAAGGTGCAACATCCGTATGAAATGGCGAAACATTGTCGTACGACTTTTTGAAATGCGTGCATGGGTTTGAAATGGAACGGTACCATGGTGCACCACTCTCCCGCGATGGTAAATCGAAGACCATCCACGGTAATCCCGTTTTACCGTAAAAATCCACGTGTCGAAAAAACGAAGGGTAAAAAACTTCCTAGACCCTATTGAGACTCGGATAGTCTTATTTGGGCATTTAACAATACAATGACGGCTGAAATCGGTCATAGCCGTAGAACTCACTGAGGCCTTCGTTTTGACTGCTTATGGTTCCCTTAACTCTAAACGAGCCAGAAGTTACGGCCATCCAAATAATCGATATCTACAGGGTGCAACATCCACGGTGCAAGGTGCAACATCCGTCCGAAATAGCGAACAGTGTCGTACGACTTTTTGAAATGCGTGCATGGATCTGAAACGGAACGGTACCATGGTACACTACTCTCCAGCGATGGTAAATCAAAGACCAGCCACGGTAATCCCGTTTTACCGTAAAAATCCACGTGTCGAAAAAACTAGGGGTAATAAACTTCCTAGACCCGATTGAGACTCGGATCGTCTTTTTTGGGCACTAAACAATCCATTGACGGCTGAAAGCTGTCATAGCCGTAGAACTCACTGCGGCCTTCGTTTTGACTTGTTATGGCTCCCGTAACTCTAAACGAGCCAGAAGTTATGGCCGTCCGAATAATCGATATCTACAGGGTGCAACATCCACGGTGCAAGGTGCAACATCCGTCCGAAATGGCGAAACAGTGTCGTATGACTTTTTGAAATGCGTGCATGGATTTGAAACGGAACGGTACCATGGTCCACCACTCTCCATCGATGGTAAATCGAAGACCAGCCACGGTAATCCCGTTTTACCGTAAAAATCCACGTGTCCAAAAAACGAAGCGTAAAAAACTTCCTAGACCCGATTGAGACTCGGATAGTCTTTTTTGGGCATTAAACAATCCATTGACGGCTGAAAGCGGTCACAGCCGTAGAACTCACTGAGGCCTTCATTTTGACTAGTTATGGCTCCCGTAACTCTAAACGAGCTAGAAGTTATGGACGCCCGAATAATCGATATCTACAAGGTGCAACATCCACGGTGCAAGGTGCAACATCCGTCCGAAATGACGAACAGTGTCGTACGACTTTTTGAAATGCGTGCATGGATTTGAAACGGAACGGTACCATGGTGCACCACTCTCCAGCGATGGTAAATCGAAGACCATCCACGGTAATCCCGTTTCACCGAAAAAATCCACGTGTCGAAAAAACGAAGGGTAAAAAACTTCCTAGACCCGAATGAGACTCGGATCGTCTTTTTTGGGAATTAAAAAATCCATTGACGGCTGAAAGCTGTAATAGCCGTAGAACTCCCTGAGGCCTTCGGTTTGACTGGTAATAGCTCCCGTAACTCTAAACGAACCAGAAGTTTTGGCCGTCCGAATAATCGATATCTACAGGGTGCAAAATCCGCCGTGCAAGGTGCAACATCCGTCCGAAATTGCGAAACAGTGTCGTACGACTTTTTGAAATGCGTGCATGGATTTGAAAAGGAATGGTACCAAGGTGCACCACTCTCTAGCGATGGTAAATCGAAGACCAGCCGCGGTAATCCCGTTTTACCGTAAAAATCCACGTGCTGAAAAAACGAAGGGTAAAAAACTTCCTATACCCGATTGAGACTCGGATCGTCTTTTTTGGGCATTAAACAATCCATTGAATGGCTAAAACGGTCATAGCCGTAGAACTCACTGAGGCCTTCTTTTTGACTGGTTATTGCTCCCAAAACTCTAAACGAGCCAGAAGTTATGGCCATCCGAATAATCGATATCTACAGGGTGCAACATCCGCGGTGCAAGGTGCAACATCCGTCCGAAATGGCGAAACTGTGTCGTACGTCTTTATGAAATGCGTGCATGGATTTGAAACGGAACGGTACCATGGTGCACCACTCTCCAGCGATGGTAAATCGAAGACCAGCCGCAGTAATCCCGTTTTACCATAAAAATCCACGTGTCGAAAAAACTAAGGGTAATAAACTTCATAGACCCGATTGAGACTCGGATCGTCTTTTTTGGGCATTAAACAATCCATTGATGGCTGAAAGTTATCATAGCCGTAGAACTCACTGATGCCTTCGTTTTGACTGGTTATGGCTCCCGTAACTCTAAACGAGCCAGAAGTTACGGCCGTCCAAATAATCGATATCTACAGGGTGCAACATCCACGGTGCAAGGTGCAACATCCGTCCGAAATGGCGAACAGTGTCGTAAGGCTTTTTGAAATGCGTGCATGGATTTGAAACGGAATGGTTCCATGGTGCACCACTCTCCAGTGATGGTAAATCGAAAACCATCCATGGTAATCCCGTTTTACCGTAAAAATCAACGTGTCAAAAAAACGAAGGGTAAAAAACTTCCTAGACCCGATTAAGACTCGGATAGTCTTTTTTGGGCATTCAATAATCCATTGACGACTGAAAGCTGTCGTGGCCGTAGAACTCACTGAGGCCTTCTTTCGGACTGGTTATGGCTCCCGTAACTCTAAACGAGCCAGAAGTTATGGCCGTCCGAATAATCGATATCTACAGGGTGCAACATCCGCGGTGCAAGGTGCAACATCCGTCCGAAATGGCGAAACTGTGTCGTACGTCTTTATGAAATGCGTGCATGGATTTGAAATGGAACGATACCGTGGTGCACCACTCTCCAGCGATGGTAAATCAAAGACCAGCCGCAGTAATCTCGTTTTACCGTAAAAATCCACATGTCGAAAAAACTAAGGGTAATAAACTTCATAGACCCGATTGAGACTCGGATCGTCTTTTTTTGGCATTAAACAATCCATTGACGGCTGAAAGCTGTCATAGCCATAGAACTCACTAAGGCCTTCGTTTTGACTTGTTATGGCTCCCGTAACTCTAAACGAGCCAGAAGTTACGACCGTCCGAATAATCGATATCTACAGGGTGCAACATCCACGGTGCAAGGTGCAACATCCGTCCGAAATGGCGAACAGTGTCGTACGGCTTTTTGAAATGTGTGCATGGATTTGAAATGGAACGGTACCATGGTGCACCACTCTCTAGCGATTGTAAATTGAAGACCATCCATGGTAATCCCGTTTTACCGTAAAAATCCACGCGTCGAAAAAACGAAGGGTAAAAAACTTCCTAGACCCGATTAAGACTCGGATAGTCTTTTTTGGGCATTCAAAAATCCATTGATGGCTGAAAGCTATCGAAGCCGTAGAACTCACTGAGGCCTTCGTTTTGACTGGTTACGGCTCCCGTAACTCTAAACGAGCCAGAAGTTATGGCCGTCCGAATAATCGATATCTACAAGGTGCAACATCCGCGGTGCAAGGTGCAACATCCGTCCGAAATGGCGAAACAGTGTCGTACGACTTTTTGAAATGCGTGCATGGATTTGAAATGGAACGGTACTATGGTGCACCACTCTCCAGCGATGGTAAATTGAAGACCATACACGGTAATCCCGTTTTACCGTAAAAATCCACGTGTCGAAAAAACAAAGGGTAAAAAACTTCCTAGACCCGATTGAGGCTCGGATAGTCTTTTTTGGACATTCAACAATACAAACACGGCTGAAAGCTGTTATAGCCATAGAACTCACTGAGGCCTTCGTTTTGACTGCTTATGGCTCCCATAACTCTAAACGAGCCAGAAGTTACGGCCGTCCGAATAATCGATACCTACAGGGAGGAACATCCCCGGTGCAAGGTGCAACATCCGTCCTAAATGGCGAACAGTGTCGTACGACTTTTTGAATTGCGTGCATGGATTTGAAACGGAACGGTAACATGGTGCACCACTTTCCAGCGATGGTAAATCGAAGACCATCCACGGTAACCCCGTTTTACCGTAAAAATCCACGTGTCGAAAAAACTAAGGGTAATAAACTTCCTTGACCCAATTGAGACTCAGATCGTCTTTTTTGGGCATTAAACAATCCATTGATGGCTGAAAGATGTCATAGCCGTAGAACTCACTAAGGCCTTCGTTTTGACTGGTTATGGCTCCCGTAACTCTAAACGAGCCAGAAGTTATGGCCGTCTGAATAATCGATATCTACAGGGTGCAACATCCGCTGTGCAAGGTGCAACATCCGTCTGAAATGGAGAAACAGTGTCGTACGACTTTTTGAAATGCGTGCACTGATTTGAAATGGAACGGTACCATTGTGCACCACTCTCCAGGGATGGTAAATTGAAGACCAGCCACGGTAATCCCGTTTTACCGAAAAAATCCACGTGTCGAAAAAACGAAGGGTAAAAAACTTCCTAGACCCGATTGAGGCTCGGATAGTCTTTTTTGGGCATTCAACAATACAATGACGTCTAAAAGCTGTCATAGCCGTAGAACTCACTGAGGCCTTCGTTTTGACTGGTTATGGCTCCCGTAACTCTAAACGAGCCAGAAGTTATGGCCGTCCGAATAATCGATATCTACCGGCTGCAACATCCGCGGTGCAAGGTGCAACATCCTTCCGAAATGGCAAAACAGTGTCGTACGACTTTATGAAATGCGTGCATGGATTTGAAACGGAACGGTACCATGGTGCACCACTCTCCAGCGATGGTAAATCGAAGATCAGCCGCGGTAATCCCGTTTTACCGTAAAAATCCAGTGTCGAAAAAATGAAGGGTAAAAAACTTCCTAGACCCGATTGAGACTCGGATCGTATTTTTTGGGCATTAAACAATCCATTGACGGCTGAAAGCTGTCATAGCCGTAGAACTCACTGAGGCCTTCTTTTTGACTGGTTATGGCTCCCGTAACTCTAAACGAGCCAGAAGTTATGGCCGTCCGAATAATCGATATCTACAGGGTGCAACATCCGCGGTGCAAGGTGCAACATCCGTCCGAAATGGCGAAACTGTGTCGTACGTCTTTATCAAATGCGTGCATGGATTTGAAATGGAACGGTACCATGGTGCACCACTCTCCAGCGATGGTAAATCGAAGACCAGCCACAGTAATCCCGTTTTACCGTAAAAATCCACGTGTCGAAAAAACTAAGGTTAATAAACTTCATAGACCAGATTGAGACTCGGATAGTCTTTTTTGGGCATTCAACAATCCATTGACGGCTGAAAGCTTTCATAGCCGTAGAACTCACTGAGGCCTTCGTTTTGACTAGTTATGGCTCTCGTAACTCAAAACGAGCAAGAAGTTACGGCCGTCCGAATAATCGATATCTACAGGGTGCAACATCCACGGTGCAAGGTGCAACATCCGTCCGAAATGGCGAACAGTGTCGTACGGCTTTTTGAAATGCGTGCATGGATTTGAAACGGAACGGTACCATGGTGCACCACTCTCTAGCAATGTTAAATCGAATACCATCCTTGGTAATCCCGTTTAACCGTAAAAATCCACGTGTCGAAAAAACGAAGGGTAAAAAACTTCCTAGACCCGATTGAGACTCGGATAGTCTTTTTTGGGCATTCAACAATCCATTGACGGCTGAAAGCTGTCGTAGCCGTAGAACTCACTGAGGCCTTCGTTTTGACTGGTTACGGCTCCCATAACTCTAAACGAGCCAGAAGTTATGGCCGTCCGAATAATCGATATCTACAGGGTGCAACATCCGCGGTGCAAGGTGCAACATCCGTCCGAAATGGCGAAACAGTGTCGTACGACTTTTTGAAATGCGTGCATGGATTTGAAATGGAACGGTACTATGGTGTACCACTTTCCAGCGATGGTAAATCGAAGACCATCCACGGTAATCCCGTTTTACCGTAAAAACTCCACGTGTCCAAAAAACGAAGGGTAAAAAACTTCCTAGACGCGATTGAGGCTCGGATAGTCTTTTTTGGGCAATCAACAATACAATGACGGCTGAAAGCTGTTATAGCCGTAGAACTCACTGAGGCCTTCGTTTCGACTGCTTATGGCTCCCGTAACTCTAAACGAGCCAGAAGTTACGGCCGTCCGAATAATTGATATCTACAGGGTGCAACATCCGCCCGAAATGGCGAACAGTGTCGTACGACTTTTTGAATTGCGTGCATGGATTTGAAACGGAACGGTACCATGGTGCACCACTCTCCAGTGATGGTAAATCGAAGACCAGCCACGGCAACCCCGTTTTACCATAAAAATCCACGTGTCGAAAAAACTAAGGGTAATAAACTTCGTAGACCCGATTGAGACTCGGGTCGTCTTTTTTGGGCATTAAACAATCCATTAACGGCTGAAAGATGTCATAGCCGTAGAACTCACTAAGGCCTTCGTTTTGACTGGTTATGGCTCCCGTTACTCTAAACAAGCCATAAGTTATGGCCTTCCGAATAATCGATATCTACAGGGTGCAATATCCGTCATGCAAGGTGCAACATCCGTCCGAAATGGCGAAACAGTGACGTACGACTTTTTGAAATGCGTGCACTGATTTGAAATGGAACGGTACCATGGTGCACCACTCTCCAGCGATGGTAAATTAAAGAGCAGCCACGGCAATCCCGTTTTACCGTAAAAATCCACGTGTCGAAAAAACGAAGGGTAAAAAACTTCCTAGACCCGATTGAGGCTCGGATAGTCTCTTTTGGGCATTCAACAATACAATGACGGCTGAAAGCTGTTATAGCCGTAGAACTCATTGAGGCCTTCGTTTTGACTGGTTATGGCTCCCGTAACTCTAAACGGGCCAGAAGTTATGGCCGTCCGAATAATCGACATATACCGGGTGCAACATCCGCGGTGCAAGGTGCAACATCCGTCCGAAATGGCAAAACAGTGTCGTACGGCTTTATGAAATGCGTGCATGGATTTGAAACCGAACGGTACCATGGTGCACCACTCTCCAGCGATGGTAAATCGAAGACCAGCCGCAGTAATCCCGTTTTACCGTAAAAATCCACGTGTCGAAAAAACTAAGGGTAATAAACTTCCTAGACCCGATTGAGACTCGGATCGTCTTTTTTGGGCATTAAACAATCCATTGACGGCTGAAAGCTGTCATAGCCGTTGAACTCACTGAGGCCTTCGTTCTGACTGGTTTTGGCTCCCGTAACTCTAAACGAGGCAGAAGTTACGGCCGTCTGAATAATCGATATCTACTGGGTGCAATATCCACGGTGCAAGGTGCAACATCCGTCCGAAATGGCGAACAGTGTCGTACGACTTTTTGAAATGAGTGCATGGATTTGAAACGGAACGGTACCATGGTGCACCACTCTCCAGCGATGGTAAATCGAAGACCATCCACGGTAATCCCGTTATACCGTAAAAATCCACGTGTCGAAAAAACGAAGGGTAAAAAACTTCCTAGACCCGATTGAGACTCGGATAGTCTTTTTTGGGCATTCAACAATCCACTGACGGCTAAAAGCTGTCATGGCCGTAGAACTCACTGAGGCCTTCGTTTTGACTGGTTCTGGCTCCCGTAACTCTAAACGAGCCAGAAGTTACGGCCGTCCGAATAATCGATATCTACATGGTGCAACATCCACGGTGCAAGGTGCAACATCTGTCCGAAATGGCGAACAGTGTCGTATGACTTTTTGAAATGCGTGCGTCGATTTGAAATGGAACGGTACCATGGTGCACCACCCTCCAGTGATGGTAAATCGAAGACCATCCACGGTGATCCCGTTTTACTGTAAAAATCCATGTGTCGAAAAAACGAAGGGTAAAAAACTTCCTAGACCCGATTGAGACTCGCATAGTCTTTTTTGGGCATTCAACAATCCATTGAAGGCTGAAAGCTGTCATAGCCGTAGAACTCACTGAGGCCTTCGTTTTGACTGCTTATGGCTCCCGTAACTCTAAACGAGCCAGAAGTTATGGCCGTCCGAATTATCGATATCTACAAGGTGCAACATCCACGGTGCAAGGTGCAACATCCGTCCGAAATGGCGAATAGTGTCGTGTGACTTTTTGAAATGCGTGCATGGATTTGAAACGAAACGATACCATGGTGCACCACTCTCCAGTGATGGTAAATCGAAGACCATCCACGGTGATCCCGTTTAACCGTAAAACTCCACGTGTCGAAGAAACGAAGGGTAAAAAACTTCCTAGACCCGATTGAGACTCGGATAGTCTTTTTTGGCATTCAACGATCCATTGACGGCTGAAAGCAGTCATAGCCGTAGAACTCACTGAGGCCTTCGTTTTGACTGGTTATGGCTCCGGTAAATCTAAACGAGCCAGAAGTTACGGCCGTCCGAATAATCGATACCTATAGGGTGCAACATCCGCGGTGCAAGGTGCAACATCCGTCCGAAATGGCGAACAGTGTCGTACGGCTTTTTGAAATGCATGCATGGATTTGAAACGGAATGGTACCATGGTGCATCACTCTCCAGTGATGGTAAATCGAAGACCATCCACGGTAATCCCGTTTTACCGTAAAAATCCACGTGTCGAATAAACGAAGGGTAAAAAACTTCCTAGACCCGATTGAGACTCGGATAGTCTTTTTTGGGCATTCAACAATCCATTGACGGTTGAAAGCCGTCGTAGACGTAGAACTCACTGAGGCCTTCGTTTTGACTGGTTATGGCTCCCGTAACTCTAAACGAGCCAGAAGTTATGATCATCCGAATAATCGATATCTACAAGGTGCAACATCCACGGTGCAAGGTGCAACATCCGTCCGAAATAGCGAAACAGTGTCCTACGACTTTTTGAAATGCGTGCATGGATTTGAAACGGAACGGTACCATGGTGCACCACTCTCCAGTGATGGTAAATGTAAGACCAGCCACGGTAATCCCGTTTTACCGTAAAAATCCACGTGTTGAAAAAACGAAGGGTAAAAAACTTCCTAGACCCGATTGAGACTCGGATAGTCTTTTTTGGGCATTCAACAATCCACTGACGGCTAAAAGCTGTCATAGCCGTAGAACTCACTGAGGCCTTCGTTTTGACTGGTTCTGGCTCCCGTAACTCTAAACGAGCCAGAAGTTACGGCCGTCCGAATAATCGATATCTACATGGTGCAACATCCACGGTGCAAGGTGCAACATCCGTCCGAAATGGCGAACAGTGTCGTATGACTTTTTGAAATGCGTGCGTCGATTTGAAATGGAACGGTACCATGGTGCACCACCCTCCAGGGATGGTAAATCGAAGACCATCCACGGTGATCCCGTTTTACTGTAAAAATCCATGTGTCGAAAAAACGAAGGGTAAAAAACTTCCTAGACCCGATTGAGACTCGCATAGTCTTTTTTGGGCATTCAACAATCCATTGAAGGCTGAAAGCTGTCATAGCCGTAGAACTCACTGAGGCCTTCGTTTTGACTGCTTATGGCTCCCGTAACTCTAAACGAGCCAGAAGTTATGGCCGTCCGAATTATCGATATCTACAAGGTGCAACATCCACGGTGCAAGGTGCAACATCCGTCCGAAATGGCGAATAGTGTCGTGTGACTTTTTGAAATGCGTGCATGGATTTGAAACGAAACGATACCATGGTGCACCACTCTCCAGTGATGGTAAATCGAAGACCATCCACGGTGATCCCGTTTAACCGTAACTCTAAACGAGCTGTCTTTTTTGGGATCGAACTCTAAAAAACTTCCTAGACCCGAATGAGTCTCGGATCATCTTTTTTGGGAATTAAACAATCCATTGACGGTTGAAAGCTGTCATAGCCGTAGAACTCCCTGAGGCCTTCGTTTTGACTGGTTAAGGCTCCCGTAACTCAAACGAGCCAGAATATATGGCCGTCCGCATAATCGATATCTACAGGGTGCAACATCCGCCGTGCAAGGTGCAACATCCGTCCGAAATGGCGAAACAGTGTCGTACGATTTTTTGAAATGCGCGCATGGATTTGAAATGCAACGGTACCATGGTGCACCACTCTCCAGCGACGGTAAATCGAAGACCAGCCACGGTAATCCCGTTTTACCGTAAAAATCCACGCGTCAAAAAAATGAAGGGTAAAAAACTTCCTAGACCCGATTGAGACTCGGATCGTCTTTTTTGGGCATTAAACAATCCATTGACTGCTAAAAGCGGTCATAGCCGTAGACCTCACTGAGGCCTTCGTTTTGACTGGTTATGGCTCCCGTAACTCTAAACGAGCCAGAAGTTATGGCCGTCCGAATAATCGATATCTACAGGGTGCAACATCCGCGGTGCAAGGTGCAACATCCGTCCGAAATGGCAAAACAGTGTCGTACGACTTTACGAAATGCGTGCATGGAATTGAAACGGAACGGTACCATGGTGCACCACTCTCCAGCGATGGTAAATCGAAGACCAGCCGCAGTAATCCCGTTTTACCGTAAAAATCCACGTGTCGAAAAAACTAAGGGTAATAAACTTCCTAGACCAGATTGAGACTCGGATCGTCTTTTTTGGGCATTAAACAATCCATTGATGGCTGAAAGCTGTCATAGCCGTAGAACTCACTGAGGCCTTCGTTTTGACTGGTTCTGGCTCCCGTAACTCTAAACGAGCCAAAGGTTACGGCCGTCCGAATAATCGATATCTACATGGTGCAACATCCACGGTGCAAGGTGCAACATCTGTCCGAAATGGCGAACAGTGTCGTATGACTTTTTGAAATGCGTGCGTCGATTTGAAATGGAACGGTACCATGGTGCACCACCCTCCAGTGATGGTAAATCGAAGACCATCCACGGTGATCCCGTTTTACTGTAAAAATCCACGTGTCGAAAAAACGAAGGGTAAAAAACTTCCTAGACCCGATTGAGACTCGCATAGTCTTTTTTGGGCATTCAACAATCCATTGAAGGCTGAAAGCTGTCATAGCCGTAGAACTCACTGAGGCCTTCGTTTTGACTGCTTATGGCTCCCGTAACTCTAAACGAGCCAGAAGTTATGGCCGTCCGAATTATCGATATCTACAAGGTGCAACATCCACGGTGCAAGGTGCAACATCCGTCCGAAATGGCGAATAGTGTCGTACGACTTTTTGAAATGCGTGCATGGATTTGAAACGGAACGATACCATGGTGCACCACTCTCCAGTGATGGTAAATCGAAGACCATCCACGGTAATCCCGTTTCACCGTAAAAATCCACGTGTCGAAAAAACGAAGGGTAAAACACTTCCTAGACCCGAATGAGACTCAGATCGTCTTTGTTGAGAATTAAAAAATCCATTGACGGCTGAAAGCTTTCATTGCCGTAGAACTCCCTGAGGCCTTCGTTTTGACTGGTAATGGCTCCCGTAACTCTAAACGAGCCAGAAGTTACGGCCGTCCGAATAATCGATACCTATAGGGTGCAACATCCGCGGTGCAAGGTGCAACATCCGTCCGAAATGGCGAACAGTGTCGTACGGCTTTTTGAAATGCATGAATGGATTTGAAACGGAATGGTACCATGGTGCATCACTCTCCAGTGATGGTAAATCGAAGACCATCCACGGTAATCCCGTTTTACCGTAAAAATCCACGTGTCGAAAAAACGAAGGGTAAAAAACTTCCTAGACCCGATTGAGACTCGGATAGTCTTTTTTGGGCATTCAACAATCCATTGACGGTTGAAAGCCGTCGTAGACGTAGAACTCACTGAGGCCTTCGTTTTGACTGGTTATGGCTCCCGTAACTCTAAACGAGCCAGAAGTTATGATCATCCGAATAATCGATATCTACAAGGTGCAACATCCACGGTGCAAGGTGCAACATCCGTCCGAAATAGCGAAACAGTGTCGTACGACTTTTTGAAATGCATGCATGGATTTGAAAAGGAACGGTACCATGGTGAACCACTCTCCAACGATGGTAAATCAAAGACCATCCACGGTAATCCCGTTTTACCTCAAAAATCCACGTGTCGAAAAAACGAAGGGTAAAAAACTTCCTAGACCCGATTGAGAATCAGATGGTCTTTTTTGGGCATTCAAAGATACAATGACGGCTGAAAGCTGTCATAGCCGTAGAACTCACTGAGGCCTTCGTTTTAACTGGTTATGGCTCCCGTAACTCTAAACGAGCCAGAAGTTATGGCCGTCCAAATAATCGATATCTACAGGGTGCAACATCCACAGTGCAAGGTGCAACATCCGTCCGAAATGGCGAAACAGTGTCGTACGACTTTTTGAAATGCGTTCATGGATTTGAAACGGAACGATACCATGGTCCACCATTCTCCAGCAATGGTAAATCGAAGACCAGTCACGGTAGTCCCGTTTTACCGTAAAAATCCACGTGTCGAAAAAACGAAGTGTAAAAAACTTCCTACACCCGATTGAGACTCGGATAGTCTTTTTTGGGCATTAAACAATCCATTGTTGGCTGAAAGCTATCATAGCCGTAGAAATCACTGAGGCCTTCGTTTTGACTGGTTATTGCTACCGTAACTATAAACGTGCCAGAAGTTATGGCCGTCCGAATAATCGATATCTACAGGGTGCAACATCCACGGTGCAAGGTGCAACATCCATCCGAAATGGCGAACAGTGTCGCACGACTTTTTGAAATGCGTGCATGGATTTGAAACGGAACGGTACCATGGTGCACCACTCTCCAGCGGTGGTAAATTGAAGACCATCCACGGTAATCCCGTTTTACCGTAAAAATCCATGTGTCGAAAAAACGAAGGGTAAAAAACTTCCTAGACCCGATTGAGACTCGGAGAGTCTTTTTCGGGCATTCAACAATCCATTGACGGCTGAAAGCTGTCGTAGCCATAGAACTCACTGAGGCCTTTGTTTTGACTGGTTATGGCTTCCGTAACTCTAAACGAGACAGAAGTTATGGCCGTCCGAATAATCGATATCTAGAGGGTGCCACATCCACGGTGAAAGGCGCAACACCCGTCCGAAATGGCGAAATAGTGTCGTACGACTTTATGAAATGCGTGCATGGATTTGAAACGGAACGGTACCATGGTGCACCACTCTCCAGCGATGGTAAATCGAAGACCATCCACGGTAATCCCGTTTTACCGTAAATATCGACATGTCGAAAAAACTAAGGGTAATAAACTTCCTAGACCAGATTGAGACTCGGATAGTCTTTTTTGGGCATTAAACAATCCGTTGACGGCTGAAAGCTCTCATAGCCGTAGAAATCACTGAGGCCTTCGTTTTGACTGGTTATGGCTCCCGTAACTCTAAACGTGCCAGAAGTTATGGCCGTCCGAATAATCGATATCTACATGGTGCAACATCCACGGTGCAAGGTGCAACATCCGTCCGAAATGGCGAACAGTGTCGTATGACTTTTTGAAATGCGTGCATCGATTTGAAACGGAACGGTACCATGGTGCACCATTCTCCAGCGATGGTAAATCGAAGACCATCCACGGTGATCCCGTTTTACCGTAAAAATCCACGTGTCGAAAAAACGAAGGGTAAAAAACTTCCTAGACCCAATTGAGACTCGGATAGTCTTTTTTGGGCATTCAATAATCCATTGACGGCTGAAAGCTGTCATAGCCGTAGAACTCACTGAGGCCTTCGTTTTGACTGGTTATGGCTCCCGTAACTCTAAACGAGGCAGAAGTTATGGCCATCCGAATAATCGATATCTACAGGGTGCAACAACCACGGTGCAAGGTGCAACATCCGTCCGAAATGGCGAAACATTGTTGTACGACTTTTTCAAATGCGTGCATGGATTTGAAATGGAACGTTACCATGGTGCACCACTCTCCCGCGATGGTAAATCGAAGACCATCCACGGTAATCCCGTTTTACCGTAAAAATCCACATGTCGGAAAAACGAAGGGTAAAAAACTTCCTAGACCCGACTGAGACTCGGATAGTCTAATTTGGGCATTCAACAATACAATGACGGCTGAAAGCGGTCATAGCCGTAGAACTCACTGAGGCCTTCGTTTTGACTGCTTATGGCTCCCGTAACTCTAAACGAGCCAGAAGTTACGGCTGTCCGAATAATCGATATCTATCGGGTGCGACATCCACGGTGCAAGGTGCAACATCCGTCCGAAATGGCGAAAAGTGTCGTACGACTTTTTGAAATGCGTGCATGGATTTGAAACGGAATGGTACCATGGTGCACCACTCTCCAGCGATGGTAAATCGAAGACCAGCCACGGTAATCCCGTTTTGCCGTAAAAATCCACGTGTCAAAAAAACTAAGGGTAATAAACTTCCTAGACCCGATTGAGACTCGGATTGTCTTTTTTGGGCATTAAACAATCCATTGACGGCTGAAAGCTGTCATAGCCGTAGAACTCACTGAGGCCTTCGTTTTGACTGGTTATGGTTCCCGTAAATCTAAACGTGCCAGAAGTTATGGCCGTCCGGATAATCGATATCTACGGGTTGCAACATCCACGGTGCAAGGTGCAACATCCGTCCGAAATGGCGAAACAGTGTCGTACGACTTTTTAAAATGGGTGCATAGATTTGAAACGGAACGTTACCATAGTCCACCACTCTCCAGCGATGGTAAATCGAAGACCAGCCACGGTAATCCCGTTTTACCATAAAAATCCACGTGTCCAAAAAACGAAGGGTAAAAAACTTCCTAGACCCGATTGAGACTCGGATCGTCTTTTTTGGGCATTAAACAATCCATTGAAGGCTGAAAGCTGTCATAGCCGTAGAACTCACTGAGGCCTTCGTTTTGACTGCTTATGGCTCCCGTAACTCTAAACGAGCCAAAAGTTATGGCCGTCCGAATAATCGATATCTACAAGGTGCAACATCCACGGTGCAAGGTGCAACATCCGTCCGAAATGGCGAACAGTGTCGTATGACTTTTTGAAATTCGTGCATGGATTTGAAACGGAACGGTACCATGGTGCACCACTCTCTAGCGATGGTAAATCGAAGACCATCCACGGTAATCCCGTTTCACCGTAAAAATCCACGTGTCGAAAAAACGAAGGGTAAAAAAACTTCCTAGACCCGATTGAGACTCGGATCGTTTTTTTTGGGCATTAAACAATCCATTGACGGCTAAAAGCGGTCATAGCCGTAGAACTCACTGAGGCCTTCATTTTGACTGGTTATGGCTCCCGTAACTCTAAACGAACCAGAAGTTACGGCCGTCCGAATAATCGATATCTACAGGGTGCAACATCCACGGTGCAAGGTGCAACATCCGTCCGAAATGGCGAACATTGTCGTACGGCTTTTTGAAATGCATGCATGGATTTGAAACGGAACAGTACCATGGTGCATCACTCTCCAGCGAAGGTAAATCAAAGACCATCCACGGTAATCCCGTTTTACCGTAAAAATCCACGTGTCGAAAAAACGAAGGGTAAAAAACTTCCCAGACCCGATTGAGACTCGGATAGTCTTTTTTGGGCTTTCAACAATCCATTGACGGTTGAAAGTCGTCATAGCCGTAGGACTCACTGAGGCCTTCGTTTTGACTGGTTATGGCTCCCGTAACTATAAACGAGCCAGAAGTTATGGCCGTCCGAATAATCGATATCTACAAAGTGCAACATCCACGGTGCAAGGTGCAACATCCGTCCGAAATGGCGAAACAGTGTCGTACGACTTTTTGAAATGCGTGCATGGATTTGAAACGGAACGGTACCGTGGTGAACCACTCTTCAGCGATGGTAAATCGAAGACCAGCCACGGTAATCCCGTTTTACCGCAAAAATCCACGTGTCGAAAAAACGAAAGGTAAAAAACTTCCTAGACCCGACTGAGAATCAGATGGTCTTTTTTGGGCATTCAAAGATACAATGACGGCTGAAATCTGTCATAGCCGTAGAACTCACTGAGACCTTCGTTTTGACTGGTTATGGCTCCCGTAACTCTAAGCGAGCCAGAAGTTATGGCCGTCCAAATAATCGATATCTACAGGGTGCAATATCCACGGTGCAAGGTGCAACATCCGTCCGAAATGGCGAAACAGTGTCGTACGACTTTTTGAAATGCGTGCATGGATTTGAAACGGAACGGTACCATGGTCCACCATTCTCCAGCAATGGTAAATCGAAGACCAGCCACGGTAATCCCGTTTTACCGTAAAAATCCACGTGTCGAAAAAACAAAGTGTAAAAAACTTCCTAGACCAGATTGAGACTCGGATAGTCTTTTTTGGGCATTAAACAATCCATTGATGGCTGAAAGCTCTCATAGCCGTAGAAATCACTGAGGCCTTCGTTTTGACTGGTTATGGCTCCCGTAACTCTAAACGTGCCAGAAGTTATGGCCGTTCGAATAATCGATATCTACAGGGTGCAACATCCACGGTGCAAGATGCAACATCCGTCCGAAATGGCGAACAGTGTCGCACGACTTTTTGAAATGCGTGCATGGATTTGAAATGGAACGGTACCATGGTGCACCACTCTCCAGCGGTGGTAAATCAAAGACCATCCAAGGTAATCCCGTTTTACCGTAAAAATCCACGTGTCGAAAAAACGAAGGGTAAAAAACTTCCTAGACCCGATTGAGACTCGGAGAGTCTTTTTTGGGCATTCAACAATCCATTGACGGCTGAAAGCTGTCGTAGCCGTAGAACTCACTGAGGCCTTTGTTTTTACTCGTTATGGCTCCCGTAACTCTAAACGAGCCAGAAGTTATGGCCGTCCGAATAATCGATATCTACAGGGTGCAACATCCACGGTGCAAGGTGCAACATCCGTCCGAAATGGCGAAACAGTGTCGTATGACTTTACGAAATGCGTGCGTGGAATTGAAACGGAACGGTACCATGGTGCACCACTCTCCAGCGATGGTAAATCGAAGACCAGCCGCAGTAATCCCGTTTTACCGTAAAAATCCACGTGTCGAAAAAACTAAGGGTAATAAACTTCCTAGACCAGATTGAGACTCGGATCGTCTTTTTTGGGCATTAAACAATCCATTGATGGCTGAAAGCTGTCATAGCCGTAGAACTCACTGAGGCCTTCGTTTTGACTGGTTCTGGCTCCCGTAACTCTAAACGAGCCAAAGGTTACGGCCGTCCGAATAATCGATATCTACATGGTGCAACATCCACGGTGCAAGGTGCAACATCTGTCCGAAATGGCGAACAGTGTCGTATGACTTTTTGAAATGCGTGCGTCGATTTGAAATTGAACGGTACCATGGTGCACCACCCTCCAGTGATGGTAAATCGAAGACCATCCACGGTGATCCCGTTTTACTGTAAAAATCCACGTGTCGAAAAAACGAAGGGTAAAAAACTTCCTAGACCCGATTGAGACTCGCATAGTCTTTTTTGGGCATTCAACAATCCATTAAAGGCTGAAAGCTGTCATAGCCGTAGAACTCACTGAGGCCTTCGTTTTGACTGCTTATGGCTCCCGTAACTCTAAACGAGCCAGAAGTTATGGCCGTCCGAATTATCGATATCTACAAGGTGCAACATCCACGGTGCAAGGTGCAACATCCGTCCGAAATGGCGAATAGTGTCGTACGACTTTTTGAATTGCGTGCATGGATTTGAAACGGAACGATACCATGGTGCACCACTCTCCAGTGATGGTAAATCGAAGACCATCCACGGTAATCCCGTTTCACCGTAAAAATCCACGTGTCGAAAAAACGAAGGGTAAAACACTTCCTAGACCCGAATGAGACTCAGATCGTCTTTGTTGAGAATTAAAAAATCCATTGACGGCTGAAAGCTTTCATTGCCGTAGAACTCCCTGAGGCCTTCGTTTTGACTGGTAATGGCTCCCGTAACTCTAAACGAGCCAGAAGTTACGGCCGTCCGAATAATCGATACCTATAGGGTGCAACATCCGCGGTGCAAGGTGCAACATCCGTCCGAAATGGCGAACAGTGTCGTACGGCTTTTTGAAATGCATGAATGGATTTGAAACGGAATGGTACCATGGTGCATCACTCTCCAGTGATGGTAAATCGAAGACCATCCACGGTAATCCCGTTTTACCGTAAAAATCCACGTGTCGAAAAAACGAAGGGTAAAAAACTTCCTAGACCCGATTGAGACTCGGATAGTCTTTTTTGGGCATTCAACAATCCATTGACGGTTGAAAGCCGTCGTAGACGTAGAACTCACTGAGGCCTTCGTTTTGACTGGTTATGGCTCCCGTAACTCTAAACGAGCCAGAAGTTATGATCATCCGAATAATCGATATCTACAAGGTGCAACATCCACGGTGCAAGGTGCAACATCCGTCCGAAATAGCGAAACAGTGTCGTACGACTTTTTGAAATGCATGCATGGATTTGAAAAAGAACGGTACCATGGTGAACCACTCTCCAACGATGGTAAATCAAAGACCATCCACGGTAATCCCGTTTTACCTCAAAAATCCACGTGTCGAAAAAACGAAGGGTAAAAAACTTCCTAGACCCGATTGAGAATCAGATGGTCGTTTTTGGGCATTCAAAGATACAATGACGGCTGAAAGCTGTCATAGCCGTAGAACTCACTGAGGCCTTCGTTTTAACTGGTTATGGCTCCCGTAACTCTAAACGAGCCAGAAGTTATGGCCGTCCAAATAATCGATATCTACAGGGTGCAACATCCACAGTGCAAGGTGCAACATCCGTCCGAAATGGCGAAACAGTGTCGTACGACTTTTTGAAATGCGTTCATGGATTTGAAACGGAACGATACCATGGTCCACCATTCTCCAGCAATGGTAAATCGAAGACCAGTCACGGTAGTCCCGTTTTACCGTAAAAATCCACGTGTCGAAAAAACGAAGTGTAAAAAACTTCCTACACCCGATTGAGACTCGGATAGTCTTTTTTGGGCATTAAACAATCCATTGTTGGCTGAAAGCTATCATAGCCGTAGAAATCACTGAGGCCTTCGTTTTGACTGGTTATTGCTCCCGTAACTATAAACGTGCCAGAAGTTATGGCCGTCCGAATAATCGATATCTACAGGGTGCAACATCCACGGTGCAAGGTGCAACATCCATCCGAAATGGCGAACAGTGTCGCACGACTTTTTGAAATGCGTGCATGGATTTGAAACGGAACGGTACCATGGTGCACCACTCTCCAGCGGTGGTAAATCGAAGACCATCCACGGTAATCCCGTTTTACCGTAAAAATCCATGTGTCGAAAAAACGAAGGGTAAAAAACTTCCTAGACCCGATTGAGACTCGGAGAGTCTTTTTTGGGCATTCAACAATCCATTGACGGCTGAAAGCTGTCGTAGCCATAGAACTCACTGAGGCCTTTGTTTTGACTGGTTATGGCTCCCGTAACTCTAAACGAGACAGAAGTTATGGCGGTCCGAATAATCGATATCTAGAGGGTGCCACATCCACGGTGAAAGGCGCAACACCCGTCCGAAATGGTGAAATAGTGTCGTACGACTTTATGAAATGCGTGCATGGATTTGAAACGGAACGGTACCATGGTGCACCACTCTCCAGCGATGGTAAATCGAAGACCATCCACGGTAATCCCGTTTTACCGTAAATATCGACATGTCGAAAAAACTAAGGGTAATAAACTTCCTAGACCCAATTGAGACTCGGATAGTCTTTTTTGGGCATTAAACAATCCATTGACGGCTGAAAGATGTCATAGCCGTAGAACTCACTAATGCCTTCATTTTGACTGGTTATGGCTCCCGTAACTCTAAACGAGCCAGAAGTTATGGCCGTCCGAATAATCGATATCTACAGGGTGCAACATCCACGGTGCAAGGTGCAACATCCGTCCGGAATGGCGAAACAGTGTCGTAGGACTTTTTGAAATGTGTGCATGGATTTGAAACGGAACGGTATCATGGTCCACCACTCTCCAGCGATTGTAAATCGAAGACCAGCCACGGTTATCCCGTTTTACCGTAAAAATCCACGTGTCCAAAAAACGAAGGGTAAAAAACTTCCTATACCCGATTGATACTCGGATAGTCTTTTTTGGGCATTAAACAATCCATTGACGGCTGAAAGCGGTCATAGCCGTAGAACTCACTAAGGCCTTCGTTTTGACTGGTTATGCCTCCCGTAACTCTAAACGAGCCAGAAGTTATGGCCGTCCGAATAATCGATATCTACAGGGTGGAACATCCGCGGTGCAAGGTGCAACATCCGTCCGAAATGGCGAAACAGTGTCGTACGACTTTACGAAATGGGTGCATGGATTTGAAATGGAACGGTACCATGGTGCACCACTCTCCAGCGATGGTAAATCGAAGACCAGCTGCAGTAATGTCGTTTTACCGTAAAAATCCACGTGTCGAAAAAACTAAGGGTAATAAACTTCCTAGACCAGATTGAGACTCGGATCGTCTTTTTTGGGCATTAAACAATCCATTGACGGCTGAAAGCTGTCATAGCCGTAGAACTCACCGAGGGCTTCGTTTTGACTGGGTACGGCTCCCGTAACTCTAAACGAGCCAGAAGTTACGGCCGTCTGAATAATCGATATCTACATGGTGCAACATCCACGGTGCAAGGTGCAACATCCGTCCGAAATGGCGAACAGTGTCGTATGACTTTTTGAAATGCGTGCATCGATTTGAAACGGAACGGTACCATGGTGCACAACTCTCCAGCGATGGTAAATCGAAGACCATCCACGGTGATCCCGTTTTACCGTAAAAATCCACGTGTCGAAAAAACGAAGGGTAAAAAACTTCCTCGACCCAATTGAGACTCGGATAGTCTTTTTTGGGCATTCAATAATCCATTGACGGCTGAAAGCTGTCATAGCCGTAGAACTCACTGAGGCCTTCGTTTTGACTGGTTATGGCTCCCGTAACTCTAAACGAGCCAGAAGTTATGGCCGTCCGAATAATCGATTTCTACAGGGTGCAACAACCACGGTGCAAGGTGCAACATCCGTCCAAAATGGCGAAACATTGTTGTACGACTTTTTCAAATGCGTGCGTGGATTTGAAATGGAACGTTACCATGGTGCACCACTCTCCCGCGATGGTAAATCGAAGACCATCCACGGTAATCCCGTTTTACCGTAAAAATCCACATGTCGAAAAAACGAAGGGTAAAAAACTTCCTAGACCCGATTGAGACTCGGATAGTCTAATTTGGGCATTCAACAATACAATGACGGCTGAAAGCGGTCATAGCCGTAGAACTCACTGAGGCCTTCGTTTTGACTGCTTATGGCTCGCGTAACTCTAAACGAGCCAGAAGTTACGGCTGTCCGAATAATCGATATCTATCGGGTGCGACATCCACGGTGCAAGGTGCAACATCCGTCCGAAATGGCGAAAAGTGTCGTACGACTTTTTGAAATGCGTGCATGGATTTGAAACGGAACGGTACCATGGTGCACCACTCTCCAGCGATGGTAAATCGAAGGCCAGCCACGGTAATCCCGTTTTGCCGTAAAAATCCACGTGTCAAAAAAACTAAGGGTAATAAACTTCCTAGACCCGATTGAGACTCGGATTGTCTTTTTTGGGCATTAAACAATCCATTGACGGCTGAAAGCTGTCATAGCCGTAGAACTCACTGAGGCCTTCGTTCTGACTGGTTATGGTTCCCGTAAATCTAAACGTGCCAGAAGTTATGGCCGTCCGGATAAACGATATCTACGGGTTGCAACATCCACGGTGCAAGGTGCAACATCCGTCCGAAATGGCGAAACAGTGTCGTACGACTTTTTAAAATGGGTGCATGGATTTGAAACGGAACGTTACCATAGTCCACCACTCTCCAGCGATGGTAAATCGAAGACCAGCCACGGTAATCCCGTTTTACCATAAAAATCCACGTGTCCAAAAAACGAAGGGTAAAAAACTTCCTAGACCCGATTGAGACTCGTATCGTCTTTTTTGGGCATTAAACAATCCATTGAAGGCTGAAAGCTGTCATAGCCGTAGAACTCACTGAGGCCTTCGTTTTGACTGCTTATGGCTCCCGTAACTCTAAACGAGCCAAAAGTTATGGCCGTCCGAATAATCGATATCTACAAGGTGCAACATCCACGGTGCAAGGTGCAACATCCGTCCGAAATGGCGAACAGTGTCGTATGACTTTTTGAAATTCGTGCATGGATTTGAAACGGAACGGTACCATGGTGCACCACTCTCTAGCGATGGTAAATCGAAGACCATCCACGGTAATCCCGTTTCACCGTAAAAATCCACGTGTCGAAAAAACGAAGGGTAAAAAAACTTCCTAGACCCGATTGAGACTCGGATCTTTTTTTTGGGCATTAAACAATCCATTGACGGCTAAAAGCGGTCATAGCCGTAGAACTCACTTAGGCCTTCATTTTGACTGGTTATGGCTCCCGTAACTCTAAACGAACCAGAAGTTACGGCCGTCCGAATAATCGATATCTACAGGGTGCAACATCCACGGTGCAAGGTGCAACATCCGTCCGAAATGGCGAACAGTGTCGTACGGCTTTTTGAAATGCATGCATGGATTTGAAACGGAACGGTACCATGGTGCATCACTCTCGAGCGAAGGTAAATCAAAGACCATCCACGGTAATCCCGTTTTACCGTAAAAATCCACGTGTCGAAAAAACGAAGGGTAAAAAACTTCCCAGACCCGATTGAGACTCGGATAGTCTTTTTTGGGCATTCAACAATCCATTGACGGTTGAAAGTCGTCATAGCCGTAGGACTCACTGAGGCCTTCGTTTTGACTGGTTATGGCTCCCGTAACTATAAACGAGCCAGAAGTTATGGCCGTCCGAATAATCGATATCTACAAAGTGCAACATCCACGGTGCAAGGTGCAACATCCGTCCGAAATGGCGAAACAGTGTCGTACGACTTTTTGAAATGTGTGCATGGATTTGAAACGGAACGGTACCGTGGTGAACCACTCTTCAGCGATGGTAAATCGAAGACCAGCCACGGTAATCCCGTTTTACCGCAAAAATCCACGTGTCGAAAAAACGAAAGGTAAAAAACTTCCTAGACCCGATTGAGAATCAGATGGTCTTTTTTGGGCATTCAAAGATACAATGACGGCTGAAATCTGTCATAGCCGTAGAACTCACTGAGGCCTTCGTTTTGACTGGTTATGGCTCCCGTAACTCTAAGCGAGCCAGAAGTTATGGCCGTCCAAATAATCGATATCTACAGGGTGCAATATCCACGGTGCAAGGTGCAACATCCGTCCGAAATGGCGAAACAGTGTCGTACGACTTTTTGAAATGCGTGCATGGATTTGAAACGGAACGGTACCATGGTCCACCATTCTCCAGCAATGGTAAATCGAAGACCAGCCACGGTAATCCCGTTTTACCGTAAAAATCCACGTGTCGAAAAAACGAAGTGTAAAAAACTTCCTAGACCAGATTGAGACTCGGATAGTCTTTTTTGGGCATTAAACAATCCGTTGACGGCTGAAAGCTCTCATAGCCGTAGAAATCACTGAGGCTTTCGTTTTGACTGGTTATGGCTCCCGTAACTCTAAACGTGCCAGAAGTTATGGCCGTCCGAATAATCGATATCTACAGGGTGCAACATCCACGGTGCAAGATGCAACATCCGTCCGAAATGGCGAACAGTGTCGCACGACTTTTTGAAATGCGTGCATGGATTTGAAATGGAACGGTACCACGGTGCACCACTCTCCAGCGGTGGTAAATCAAAGACCATCCAAGGTAATCCCGTTTTACCGTAAAAATCCACGTGTCGAAAAAACGAAGGGTAAAAAACTTCCTAGACCCGATTGAGACTCGGAGAGTCTTTTTTGGGCATTCAACAATCCATTCACGGCTGAAAGCTGTCGTAGCCGTAGAACTCACTGAGGCCTTTGTTTTTACTCGTTATGGCTCCCGTAACTCTAAACGAGCCAGAAGTTATGGCCGTCCGAATAATCGATATCTACAAGGTGCAACATCCACGGTGCAAGGCGCAACATCCGTCCGAAATGGCGAAATAGTGTCGTACGACTTTATGAAATGCGTGCATGGATTTGAAACGGAACGGTACCATGGTGCACCACTCTCCAGCGATGGTAAATTGAAGACCAGCCGTAGTAATACCGTTTTACCGTAAAAACCCACGTGTCGAAAAAATTAAGGGTAATAAACTTCCTAGACCCGATTGAGACTCGGATAGACTTTTTTGGGCATTAAACAATCCATTGACAGCTGAAAGATGTCATAGCCGTAGAACTCACTGAGGCCTTCGTTTTGACTGGTCATGGCTCCCGTAACTCTAAACGATCCAGAAGTTATGGCCGTCCGAATAATCGATATCTACAAGGTGCAACATCCACAGTGCAAGGTGCAACATCCGTCCGAAATGGCGAAACAGTGGCGTACGACTTTTTGAAATGCGTGCATGGATTTGAAATGGAACGGTACCATGGTCCACCACTCTCCAGCGATGGAAAATCGAAGACCATCCACGGTAATCCCGTTATACCGTAAAAATCCACGTGTCCAAAAAACGAAGGGTAAAAAACTTTCTAGACCAGATTGAGACTCGGATAGTCTTTTTTGGGCATTAAACAACACATTGACGGCTGAAAGCTGTTGTAGCCGTAGAACTCACTGAGGCCTTCGTTTTGACTGGTTATGGCTCCAGTAACTCTAAACGAGCCAGAAGTTATGGCCGTCCAAATAATCGATATCTATAGGGTGCAACATCCACGGTGCAAGGTGCAACATCCGTCCGAAATGGCGAAACAATGTCGTACGACTTTTTGAAATGTGTGCATGGATTTGAAACGGAACGGTACCATGGTCCACCATTCGCCAGCAATGGTAAATCGAAGACCAGCCACGGTAATTCCATTTTACCGTAAAAATCCACGTGTCGAAAAAACGAAGTGTAAAAATCTTCCTAGACCCGATTGAGACTCGGATAGTCTTTTTTGGGCATTAAACAATCCATTGACGGTTGAAAGCTATCATAGCCGTAGAAATCACTGAGGCCTTCGTTTTGAGTGGTTATGGCTCCCGTAACTCTAAACGTGTCAGAAGTTATGGTCGTCCGAATAATCGATATCTACAGGGTGCAACATCCACGGTGCAAGGTGCAACATCCGTCCGAAATGGCGAACAGTGTCGCACGACTTTTTGAAATGCGTGCGTGGATTTGAAACGGAACGGTACCATGGTGCACCACTCTCCAGCGATGGTAAATCGAAGAACAGCCACGGTAATCCCGTTTTGCCGTAAAAATCCACGTGTCGAAAAAACAATGGGTAAAAAACTTCCTAGACCCGATTGAGATTCGGATAGTCTTTTTTGGGCATTAAACAATCCAATGACCGCTGAAAGCTGTCAGAGCCGTAGAACTCACCGAGGCCTTCGTTTTGATCGGTTATGGCTCCCATAACTCTAAACGAGTCAGAAGTAATGGCCGTCCGAATAATCGATATCTATAAGGTGCAACATCCACGGTGCAAGGTGCAACATCCGTCCGAAATGGGGAAACAGTGTCGTACGACTTTTTGAAATGCGTGCATAGATTTGAAACGGAACGGTACCATGGTGCACCACTCTCCAGCGATGGTAAATCGAAGACCAGCCACGGTAATCAAGTTTTACCGTAAAAATCCACGGGTCGAAAAAACGAAGGGTAAAAAACTTCCAAGACCCGATTGTGATTCGGATAGTCTTTTTTGGGCATTATACAATCCATTGACAGCTGAAAGCGGTCATAGACATAGAACTCACTAAGGGCTTCATTTTGACTGGTTATGGCTCCCGTAACTCTAAACGAGCCAGAAGTTATGGTCGTCCGAATAATCGATATCTACAGGGCGCAACATCCACGGTGCAAGGTGCAACATCCGTCCGAAATGGCGAAACAGTGTCGTACGACTTTTTGAAATGCATGCATGGATTTGAAATGGAACTGTACCATGGTGCAACACTCTCCAGCGATGGTAAATCGAAGACTAGCCACGGTAATCCCGTTTTACATTAAAAATCCACGTGTCGAAAAAACGAAGGGCAAAAAACTTCCGAGACCCGGTTGAGATTCGGATAGTCTTTTTTGGGCATTATCCAATCCATTGACGGCTGAAAGCTGTCAAATCCGTAGAACTCACCGAGGCCTTCGTTTTGACTGGTTATCACTCCCGTAACTCTAAACGAGCCAGAAATTATGGTCGTCCGAATAATCGATATCTACAAGGTGCAACTTCCACCGTGCAAGGTGCAACATCCGTCCGAAATGGCGAAACAGTGTCGTGTGACTTTTTGAAATGCGTGCATGGATTTGAAATGGAACGGTACCATGGTGCGACACTCTCCAGCGATGGTAAATCGAAGACCAGCGACGGTAATCCCGTTTTACATTAAAAATCCACATGTCGAAAAAACGAAGGGTAAAAAACTTCCGAGACCCGATTGAGATTCGGATAGTCTTTTTTGGGCATTATACAATCCATTGACGGCTAAAAGCTGTCAGAGCCGTAGAACTCACTGAGGCCTTCGTTCTGACTGGTTATGGTTCCCGTAAATCTAAACGTGCCAGAAGTTATGGCCGTCCGGATAAACGATATCTACGGGTTGCAACATCCACGGTGCAAGGTGCAACATCCGTCCGAAATGGCGAAACAGTGTCGTACGACTTTTTAAAATGGGTGCATGGATTTGAAACGGAACGTTACCATAGTCCACCACTCTCCAGCGATGGTAAATCGAAGACCAGCCACGGTAATCCCGTTTTACCATAAAAATCCACGTGTCCAAAAAACGAAGGGTAAAAAACTTCCTAGACCCGATTGAGACTCGTATCGTCTTTTTTGGGCATTAAACAATCCATTGAAGGCTGAAAGCTGTCATAGCCGTAGAACTCACTGAGGCCTTCGTTTTGACTGCTTATGGCTCCCGTAACTCTAAACGAGCCAAAAGTTATGGCCGTCCGAATAATCGATATCTACAAGGTGCAACATCCACGGTGCAAGGTGCAACATCCGTCCGAAATGGCGAACAGTGTCGTATGACTTTTTGAAATTCGTGCATGGATTTGAAACGGAACGGTACCATGGTGCACCACTCTCTAGCGATGGTAAATCGAAGACCATCCACGGTAATCCCGTTTCACCGTAAAAATCCACGTGTCGAAAAAACGAAGGGTAAAAAAACTTCCTAGACCCGATTGAGACTCGGATCTTTTTTTTGGGCATTAAACAATCCATTGACGGCTAAAAGCGGTCATAGCCGTAGAACTCACTTAGGCCTTCATTTTGACTGGTTATGGCTCCCGTAACTCTAAACGAACCAGAAGTTACGGCCGTCCGAATAATCGATATCTACAGGGTGCAACATCCACGGTGCAAGGTGCAACATCCGTCCGAAATGGCGAACAGTGTCGTACGGCTTTTTGAAATGCATGCATGGATTTGAAACGGAACGGTACCATGGTGCATCACTCTCGAGCGAAGGTAAATCAAAGACCATCCACGGTAATCCCGTTTTACCGTAAAAATCCACGTGTCGAAAAAACGAAGGGTAAAAAACTTCCCAGACCCGATTGAGACTCGGATAGTCTTTTTTGGGCATTCAACAATCCATTGACGGTTGAAAGTCGTCATAGCCGTAGGACTCACTGAGGCCTTCGTTTTGACTGGTTATGGCTCCCGTAACTATAAACGAGCCAGAAGTTATGGCCGTCCGAATAATCGATATCTACAAAGTGCAACATCCACGGTGCAAGGTGCAACATCCGTCCGAAATGGCGAAACAGTGTCGTACGACTTTTTGAAATGTGTGCATGGATTTGAAACGGAACGGTACCGTGGTGAACCACTCTTCAGCGATGGTAAATCGAAGACCAGCCACGGTAATCCCGTTTTACCGCAAAAATCCACGTGTCGAAAAAACGAAAGGTAAAAAACTTCCTAGACCCGATTGAGAATCAGATGGTCTTTTTTGGGCATTCAAAGATACAATGACGGCTGAAATCTGTCATAGCCGTAGAACTCACTGAGGCCTTCGTTTTGACTGGTTATGGCTCCCGTAACTCTAAGCGAGCCAGAAGTTATGGCCGTCCAAATAATCGATATCTACAGGGTGCAATATCCACGGTGCAAGGTGCAACATCCGTCCGAAATGGCGAAACAGTGTCGTACGACTTTTTGAAATGAGTGCATGGATTTGAAACGGAACGGTACCATGGTCCACCATTCTCCAGCAATGGTAAATCGAAGACCAGCCACGGTAATCCCGTTTTACCGTAAAAATCCACGTGTCGAAAAAACGAAGTGTAAAAAACTTCCTAGACCAGATTGAGACTCGGATAGTCTTTTTTGGGCATTAAACAATCCGTTGACGGCTGAAAGCTCTCATAGCCGTAGAAATCACTGAGGCCTTCGTTTTGACTGGTTATGGCTCCCGTAACTCTAAACGTGCCAGAAGTTATGGCCGTCCGAATAATCGATATCTACAGGGTGCAACATCCACGGTGCAAGATGCAACATCCGTCCGAAATGGCGAACAGTGTCGCACGACTTTTTGAAATGCGTGCATGGATTTGAAATGGAACGGTACCACGGTGCACCACTCTCCAGCGGTGGTAAATCAAAGACCATCCAAGGTAATCCCGTTTTACCGTAAAAATCCACGTGTCGAAAAAACGAAGGGTAAAAAACTTCCTAGACCCGATTGAGACTCGGAGAGTCTTTTTTGGGCATTCAACAATCCATTGACGGCTGAAAGCTGTCGTAGCCGTAGAACTCACTGAGGCCTTTGTTTTTACTCGTTATGGCTCCCGTAACTCTAAACGAGCCAGAAGTTATGGCCGTCCGAATAATCGATATCTACAAGGTGCAACATCCACGGTGCAAGGCGCAACATCCGTCCGAAATGGCGAAATAGTGTCGTACGACTTTATGAAATGCGTGCATGGATTTGAAACGGAACGGTACCATGGTGCACCACTCTCCAGCGATGGTAAATTGAAGACCAGCCGTAGTAATACCGTTTTACCGTAAAAACCCACGTGTCGAAAAAATTAAGGGTAATAAACTTCCTAGACCCGATTGAGACTCGGATAGACTTTTTTGGGCATTAAACAATCCATTGACAGCTGAAAGATGTCATAGCCGTAGAACTCACTGAGGCCTTCGTTTTGACTGGTCATGGCTCCCGTAACTCTAAACGATCCAGAAGTTATGGCCGTCCGAATAATCGATATCTACAAGGTGCAACATCCACAGTGCAAGGTGCAACATCCGTCCGAAATGGCGAAACAGTGGCGTACGACTTTTTGAAATGCGTGCATGGATTTGAAATGGAACGGTACCATGGTCCACCACTATCCAGCGATGGAAAATCGAAGACCATCCACGGTAATCCCGTTATACCGTAAAAATCCACGTGTCCAAAAAACGAAGGGTAAAAAACTTTCTAGACCAGATTGAGACTCGGATAGTCTTTTTTGGGCATTAAACAACACATTGACGGCTGAAAGCTGTTGTAGCCGTAGAACTCACTAAGGCCTTCGTTTTGACTGGTTATGGCTCCAGTAACTCTAAACGAGCCAGAAGTTATGGCCGTCCAAATAATCGATATCTATAGGGTGCAACATCCACGGTGCAAGGTGCAACATCCGTCCGAAATGGCGAAACAATGTCGTACGACTTTTTGAAATGTGTGCATGGATTTGAAACGGAACGGTACCATGGTCCACCATTCGCCAGCAATGGTAAATCGAAGACCAGCCACGGTAATTCCATTTTACCGTAAAAATCCACGTGTCGAAAAAACGAAGTGTAAAAATCTTCCTAGACCCGATTGAGACTCGGATAGTCTTTTTTGGGCATTAAACAATCCATTGACGGTTGAAAGCTATCATAGCCGTAGAAATCACTGAGGCCTTCGTTTTGAGTGGTTATGGCTCCCGTAACTCTAAACGTGTCAGAAGTTATGGTCGTCCGAATAATCGATATCTACAGGGTGCAACATCCACGGTGCAAGGTGCAACATCCGTCCGAAATGGCGAACAGTGTCGCACGACTTTTTGAAATGCGTGCGTGGATTTGAAACGGAACGGTACCATGGTGCACCACTCTCCAGCGATGGTAAATCGAAGAACAGCCACGGTAATCCCGTTTTGCCGTAAAAATCCACGTGTCGAAAAAACAATGGGTAAAAAACTTCCTAGACCCGATTGAGATTCGGATAGTCTTTTTTGGGCATTAAACAATCCAATGACCGCTGAAAGCTGTCAGAGCCGTAGAACTCACCGAGGCCTTCGTTTTGATCGGTTATGGCTCCCATAACTCTAAACGAGTCAGAAGTAATGGCCGTCCGAATAATCGATATCTATAAGGTGCAACATCCACGGTGCAAGGTGCAACATCCGTCCGAAATGGGGAAACAGTGTCGTACGACTTTTTGAAATGCGTGCATAGATTTGAAACGGAACGGTACCATGGTGCACCACTCTCCAGCGATGGTAAATCGAAGACCATCCACGGTAATCAAGTTTTACCGTAAAAATCCACGGGTCGAAAAAACGAAGGGTAAAAAACTTCCAAGACCCGATTGTGATTCGGATAGTCTTTTTTGGGCATTATACAATCCATTGACAGCTGAAAGCGGTCATAGACATAGAACTCACTAAGGGCTTCATTTTGACTGGTTATGGCTCCCGTAACTCTAAACGAGCCAGAAGTTATGGTCGTCCGAATAATCGATATCTACAGGGCGCAACATCCACGGTGCAAGGTGCAACATCCGTCCGAAATGGCGAAACAGTGTCGTACGACTTTTTGAAATGCATGCATGGATTTGAAATGGAACTGTACCATGGTGCAACACTCTCCAGCGATGGTAAATCGAAGACTAGCCACGGTAATCCCGTTTTACATTAAAAATCCACGTGTCGAAAAAACGAAGGGCAAAAAACTTCCGAGACCCGGTTGAGATTCGGATAGTCTTTTTTGGGCATTATCCAATCCATTGACGGCTGAAAGCTGTCAAATCCGTAGAACTCACCGAGGCCTTCGTTTTGACTGGTTATCACTCCCGTAACTCTAAACGAGCCAGAAATTATGGTCGTCCGAATAATCGATATCTACAAGGTGCAACTTCCACCGTGCAAGGTGCAACATCCGTCCGAAATGGCGAAACAGTGTCGTGTGACTTTTTGAAATGCGTGCATGGATTTGAAATGGAACGGTACCATGGTGCGACACTCTCCAGCGATGGTAAATCGAAGACCAGCGACGGTAATCCCGTTTTGCATTAAAAATCCACATGTCGAAAAAACGAAGGGTAAAAAACTTCCGAGACCCGATTGAGATTCGGATAGTCTTTTTTGGGCATTATACAATCCATTGACGGCTAAAAGCTGTCAGAGCCGTAGAACTCACTGAGGCCTTCGTTTTGACTCGTTATGGCTCCCGTAACTCTAAACGAGCCAGAAGTTATGGCCGTCCGAATAATCTATATCTGTAGGGCGCAACATCCACGGAGGAAGGTGCAACGTCCGTCCGAAATGGCGAAACAGTGTCGTACGAATTTTCGAAATGCGTGCATGGATTTGAAACGGAACGGTACCATAGTGTACCACTCTCCAGCGATGGTAAATCGAAGACCAGCCACGGTAATCCCGTTTTAACGTAAAAATCCACGTGTCGAAAAAACGAAGGGTAAAAAACTTCCTAGACCCGATTGAGATTCAGATAGTCTTTTTTGGGCATTAAACAATCCATTGACGGCTGAAAGCTGTCAGAGCCGTAGAACTCATGAATCCTTCGTTTGGACAGGTTATGGCTCCTGTAACTCTAAACGAGCCAGAAGTTATGGTCGTCCGAATAATCGATATCTACAGGGTGCAACATCCACGGTGCAAGGTGCAACATCCGTCCGAAATGGCGAAACAGTTTCGCACGACTTTTTGAAATGCGTGCATGGATTTGAAACGGAACGGTACCATGGTGCAACACTCTTCAATGATGGTAAATCGAAGACCAGCCATGGTAATCCCGTTTTACATTAAAAATCCACGTGTCGAAAAAACGAAGGGTAAAAAACATCCGAGACCCGATTGAGATTCGGATAGTCTTTTTTGGGCATTATACAATCCATTGACGGCTAAATGCTGTCAGAGCCGTAGAACACACTGAGGCCTTCGTTTTGACTGGTTATGGCTCCCGTAACTCTAAACGAGCCAGAAGTTATGAACGTCCGAATAATCGATATCTACAGGGTGCAACATACACGGTGCAAGGTGCAACATCCATCCGAAATGGCAAAACAGCGACGTACGACATTTTGAAACGCGTGCATGGATTTGAAATAAAAACGGTACCATAGTGCACCACAACCCAGCGATGGTAAATCGAAGACCAGCCACGGTAATCACATTTTACCGTAAAAATCCACGTGTCGAAAAAACGAAGGGTACAAAACTTCCGAGACCCGATTGAGATTCGGATAGTCTTTTTTGGGCATTATACAATACATTGAAGGCTGAAAGCTGTCAGAGCCGTAGAACTCACTGAGGCTTTGTTTTAACTGGTTATTGCTCCCGTAACTCTAAACGAGCCAAAAGTTATGGCCGTCCGAATAATCGATATCTATAGGGTGCAACATCCACGGTGCAAGGTGCAACATCCGTCCGAAATAGGGAAACAGTGTCGTCCGACTTTTTGAAATCCGTGCATAGATTTGAAACGGAACGGTACCATGGGGCACCACTCCCTTGCGATGGGAAATCGAAGACCAGCCACGGTAATCCAGTTTTACCGTAAAAATCCATGTGTCGAAAAAACGAAGGGTAAGAAACTTTCGAGACCCGATTGAGATTCGGATAGTCTTTTTTGGGCATTATACAATCCATTGACGGCTGAAAGCGGTCAGAGCCGTATAACTCACTAAGGTCTTCGTTTTGACTCGTTATGGCTCCCTTAACTCTAAACGAGCCAGAAGTTATGGCCGTCCGAATAATCGATATCTACATGGTGCAACATCCACGGTGCAAGGTGCAACATCCGTCCGAAATGGCGAAACAGTGTCGTACGACTTTTTGAAATGCGTGCATGGGTTTGAAATGGAACGGTACCATGGTGCACCACTCTCCAGTGATGGTAAATCGAAGACCAGCCACGGTAATCCCGTTTTACCATAAAAATCCACGTGTCGAAAAAACGAAGGGTAAAAAACTTACTAGACCCGATTGAGATTCGGAAAGTCTTTTTTGGGCATTAAACAATTCACTGACGGCTGAAAGCTGTCAGAACCGTAGAACTCACCGAGTCCTTCGTTTTGATAGGTTATGGCTTCCGTAACTCTAAACGAGCCAGAAGTTATTGCCGTCCGAATAATCGATATCTACAGGGTGCAACTTCCATGGAGCAAGGTGCAACATCCGTCCGAAATGGCAAAACAGTGTCGTACGACCTTTTGAAATGCGTGCATGGATTTGAAACGGAATGGTACCATGGTGCACCACTCTCCAGCGATGGTAAATCGAAGACCAGCCACGGTAATCCCGTTTTGCCGTAAAAATCCACGTGTCGAAAAAACAATGGGTAGAAAACTTCCTAGACCCGATTGAGATTCGGATAGTCTTTTTTGGGCATTAAACAATCCAATGACCGCTGAAAGCTGTCAGAGCCGTAGAACTCACCGAGGCCTTCGTTTTGATAGGTTATGGCTCCCATAACTCTAAACGAGTCAGAAGTAATGGCCGTACGAATAATCGATATCTACAAGGTGCAACATCCACGGTGCAAGGTGCAACATCCGTCCGAAATGGGGAGACAGTGTCATACGACTTTTTGAAATGCGTGCATAGATCTGAAACGGAACGGTACCATGGTGCACCACTCTCCAGCGATGGTAAATCGAAGACCAGCCACGGTAATCCAGTTTTACCGTAAAAATCCACGGGTCGAAAAAACGAAGGGTAAAAAACTTCGGAGACCCGATTGTGATTCGGATAGTCTTTTTTGGGCATTGTACAATCCATTGACAGCTGAAAGCGGTCATAGCCGTAGAACTCACTAAGGGCTTCATTTTGACTCGTTATGGCTCCCGTAACTCTAAACGAGCCAGAAGTTATGGTCGTCCGAATAATCGATATCTATAGGGCGCAACATCCATGGTGCAAGGTGCAACATCCGTTCGAAATGGCGAAACAGTGTCGTACGACTTTTCGAAATGCGTGCATGGATTTGAAACGGAACGGTACCATGGCGCACCACTCTCCAGCGATGGCAAATCGAAGACCAGCCACGGTAATCCCGTTTTAACGTAAAAATCCGCGTGTCGAAAAAACGAAGGGTAAAAAACTTCCTAGACCCGATTGAGATTCAGATAGTCTTTTTTGGGCATTAAACAATCCATTGACGGCTGAAAGCTGTCAGAGCCGTAGAAGTCATGAATCCTTCGTTTGGACAGGTTATGGCTCCTGTAACTCTAAACGAGCCAGAAGTTATGGTCGTCCGAATAATCGATATCTACAGGGTGCAACATCCACGGTGCAAGGTGCAACATCCGTCCGAAATGCCGAAACAGTTTCGTACGACTTTTTGAAATGCGTGCATGGATTTGAAACGGAACGGTACCATGGTGCAACACTCTTCAATGATGGTAAATCGAAGACCAGCCTTGGTAATCCCGTTTTACATTAAAAATCCACGTGTCGAAAAAACGAAGGGTAAAAAACTTCCGAGACCCGATTGAGATTCGGATAGTCTTTTTTGGGCATTATACAATCCATTGACGGCTGAAAACTGTCAGAGCCGTAGAACTCACTGAGGCCTTCGTTTTGACTGGTTATGGCTCCCTTAACTCTAAACGAGCCAGAAGTTATGGTCGTCCGTATAATCGATATCTACATGGTGCAACATCCACGGTGCAAGGTGCAACATCCGTCCGAAATTGCGCAACAGTTTCGTACGACTTTTTGAAATGCGTGCATGGATTTGAAACGGAACGGTACCATGGTGCACAACTCTCCAGCGATGGTAAATCGAAGACCAGCCACGGTAATCCCCTTTTAACGTAAAAATCCACGTGTCGAAAAAACGAAGGGTAAAAAACTTCCTAGACCCGATTGAGATTCGGATAGTCTTTTTTGGGCATTAAACAATCCATTGACGGCTGAAAGCTGTCAGAGCCGTAGAACTCATGAATCCTTCGTTTTGACAGGTTATGGCTCCTGTAACTCTAAACGAGCCAGAAGTTATGGCCGTCCGAATAATCGATATCTACAGGGTGCAACATCCACGGTGCAAGGTGCAACATCCGTCCGAAATGGATAAATAGTGTCGTACGACTTTTTGAAATGCGTGCGTGGATTTGAAACGGAACGGTACCATGGTGCAACATTCTCCAGCGAGGGTAAATCGAAGACCAGCCACGGTAACCCTGTTTTACATTAAAAATCCACGTGTCGAGAAAACGAAGGGTAAAAAACTTCCGAGACCCGATTGAGATTCGGATAGACTTTTTTGGGCACTATACATTCCATTGACGGCTGAAAGCTGTCAGTGCCGTAGAACTCACTGAGGCCTTCGTTTTGACTGGTTATGGCTCCCGTAACTCTAAACGAGCCAGAAATTATGGTCGTCCGAATAATCGATATCTATAAGGTGCAACTTCCACGGTGCAAGGTGCAAGGTGCAACACCCGTCGGAAATGGCGAAACAGTGTCGTACGACTTTTTGAAATGCGTGCATGGATTTGAAACGGAACGGTCCCATGGTGCAACACTCTCCAGCGATGGTAAATCGAAGACCAGCCACGGTAATCCCGTTTTACATTAAAAATCCACATGTCGAAAAAACGAAGGGTTAAAAACTTCCGAGACCCGATTGAGATTCGGATAGTCTTTTTTAGGCATTATACAATCCATTGACGGCTGAAAGCTGTCAGAGCCGTAGAACTCACTGAGGCCTTCGTTTTGACTGGTTAGGGCTCCCGTAAATCTAAACGAGCCAGAAATTATGGCCGTCCGAATAATCGATATCTACAAGGTGCAACTTCCTCGGTGCAAGATGCAACATCCGTCCAAAATGGCGAAACAGTGTCGTACGACTTTTTGAAATGCATGCATGGATTTGAAATGGAACGGTACCATGGTGCACCACTCTCCAGCGATGGTAAATCGAAGACCAGCCTCGGTAAACTCGTTTTACCGTAAAAATCCACGCGTCGAAAATACGAATGGTAAAAAACTTCCTAGAACCGATTGAGATTCGGATAGTCTTTTTTGGGCATTAAACAATCCATTGAAGGCTGAAAATTATCAGAGCCGTAGAACTCTCTAAGGCCTTCGTTTTGACAGGTTATGACTCCCGTAACTATAAACGAGCCAGAAGTTATGGCCGTCCGAATAATCGATATCTACAGGGTGCAACATCCACGGTGCCAGGTGCAACATCCGTACGAAATGGCGAAACATTGTCGTACGACTTTTTGAAATGCGCGCATGGATTTGAAACGGAACTGTACCATGGTGCGCCACTCTCCAGCGATGGTAAATCGAAGACCAGCCACGGTAATCCCGTTTTACCATAAAAATCCACGTGTCGAAAAAACGAAGGGTAAAAAACTTTCGAGACCCGATTGAGATTCGGATAGTCTTTTTTGGGCATTATGCAATCCATTGATGGCTGAAAGCTGTCAGAGCCGTAGAACTCACTGAGGCTTTTGTTTTGACCGGTTATGGCTCCCTTAACTCTAAACGAGCCAGATGTTATGGCCATCCGAATAATCGTTATCTACAGGGTGCAACATCCGTCCGAAATGGCGAAACAGTGTCGTACGACTTTTTGAAATGCGTGCATGGATTTGAAACAGAACGGTACCATGGTGCACCACTCTTCAGCGATGGTCAATCGAAGACCAGCCACGGTAATCCAGTTTTACCGTAAAAATCCACCTGTCGAAAAAACGAAGGGTAAAAAACTTCCGAGACCCGATTGAGATTCGGATAGTCTTTTTGGGCATTATACAATCCATTGACGGCTGAAAGCGGTCAGAGCCGTAGAACTCACTGAGGGCTTCGTTTTGACTGGATATGGCTCCTTTAACTCTAAACGAGCCAGAAGTTATGGTCGTCCATATAATCGATATCTACAGGGTGCAACATCCACGGTGCAAGGTGCAACATCCGTCCGAAATGGCGAAACAGTGTCGTACGACTTTTTGAAAAGCGTGCATGGATTTGAAACGGAACGGTACCATGGTGCAACACTCTTCAATGATGGTAAATCGAAGACCATCCATGGTAATCCCGTTTTACATTAAAAATCCACGTGTCGAAAAAACGAAGGGTAAAAAACTTCCGAGACCCGATTGAGATTCGGATAGTCTTTTTTAGGCATTATACAATCCATTGACGGCTGAAAGCTGTCAGAGCCGTAGAACTCACTGAGGCGTTCGTTATGACTAGTTATGGCTCCCTTAACTCTAAACGAGCCAGAAGTGATGGCCGTCCGTATAATCGATATCTACATGGTGCAACAGCCACGGTGCAAGGTGCAACATCCGTCCGAAGTGGCGAAACAGTTTCGTACGACTTTTTGAAATGCGTGCATGGATTTGAAACGGAACGGTACCATGGTGCACAACTCTCCAGCGATGGTAAATCGAAGACCAGCCACTGTAATCCCCTTTTAACGTAAAAATCCACGTGTCGAAAAAACGAAGGGTAAAAACTTCCTAGACCCGATTGAGATTCGGAGAGTCTTTTTTGGGCATTAAATAATCCATTGACGGCTGAAAGATGTCAGAGCCGTAGAACTCATGAATCCTTCGTTTTGACAGGTTATGGCTCCTGTAACTCTAAACGAGCCAGAAGTTATGGCCGTCCGAATAATCGATATCTACAGGGTGCACCATCCACGGTGCAAGGTGCAACATCCGTCCGAAATGGCGAAAAAGTGTCGTACGTCCTTTTGAAATGCGTGCATGGATTTGAAACGGAACGGTACCGTGGTGAACCACTCTTCAGCGATGGTAAATCGAAGACCAGCCACGGTAATCCTGTTTTACCGTAAAAATCCACGTGTCGAAAAAACGAAGGGTAAAAAACTTCCAAGACCCGATTGGGATTCGGATAGTCTTTTTTGGGCATTATACAATCCATTGACGGCTGAAAGCGGTCAGAACCGTAGAACTCACTAAGGGCTTCGTTTTGACTGGTTATGGCTCCCTTAACTCTAAATGAGCCAGAAGTTATGTCCGTCCGAATAATCGATATCTACATGGTGCAACATCCACGGTGCAAGGTGCAACATCCGTCCGAAATGGCGAAACAGTGCCGTACGACTTTTTGAAATGCGTGCATGGATTTGAAATGGAACGTTACCATGGTCCACCACTCTCCAGCGATGGTAAATCGAAGAACAGCCACGGTAATCCCGTTTCAACGTAAAAACCCACGTGCCGAAAAACGAAGGTTAAATAACTTCCTAGACCCGATTGAGATTCGCATAGTCTATTTTGGGCATTAAACAATCCATTGACGGCTGAAAGCTGTGAGAGCCGTAGAACTAATGAATCCTTCGTTTTGACAGGTTATGGCTCCTGTAACTCTAAACGAGCCAGAAGTTATGGCCGTCCGAATAATCGATATCTACAGGGTGCAATATCCACGGTGCAAGGTGCAACATCCGTCCGAAATGGCGAAACAGTGTCGTACGACTTTTGAAAATGCGTGCATGGATTTGAAACGGAACGTTACCATGGTGCAACTCTCTCCAGCGATGGTAAATCGAAGACTAGCCACGGTAATCCCATTTTACATTAAAAATCCACGTGTCGAAAAAACGAAGGGTAAAAAACTTCCGAGACCCGATTGAGATTCGGATAGTCTTTTTTGGGCATTATACAATCCATTGACGGCTGAAAGATGTCAGTGCCATAGAACTCACTGAGGCCTTCGTTTTGACTGGTTATGGCTTCCGTAACTCAAAACGACCCAGAAATTATGGCCGTCCGAATAATCGATATCTAGAAGGTGCAACTTCCACAGTGCAAGGTGCAACATCCGTCCGAAATGGCGAAACAGTGTCGTATTACTTTTTGAAATGCGTGCATGGATTTGAAATGGAACGGTACCTTGGTGCACCACTCTCCAGCAATGGTAAATCGAAGACCAGCCTCGGTAAAACCGTTTTACCGTAAAAATCCACGTGTCGAAAAAACGAAGGGTAAAAAACTTCCTAGAACCGATTGAGATTCGGATAGTCTTTTATGGGTATTAAACAATCCATTGACGGCTGAAAACTGTCATAGCTGTGTAACTCATTGAGGCCTTCGTTTTGAGAGGTTATGGCCCCCGTAACTATAAACGAACCTGAATTTATGGCCGTCCGAATAATCGATATCTACAGGGTGCAACATCCACGGTGCAAAATGCAACATCCGTACGAAATGGCGAAACATTGTCGTACGATTTTTTGAAATGCGAGCATGGATTTGAAATGGAACGATACCATGGTGCACCACTCTCCAGCGATGGTAAATCGAAGACCAGCCACGGTAATCCCGTTTTACCGTAAAAATCCATGTGTCGAAAAAACGAAGGGTAAAAAACTTTTGAGACCCGATTGAGATTCGGATAGTCTTTTCTGGGCATTATACAATCCATTGACGGCTGAATGCTGTCAGAGCCGTAGAACTCACTGAGGCCATCGTTTTGACTGGTTATGGCTCCCGTATCTCTAAAGGAGCCAGAAGTTATGGCCGTCCGAATAATCGATTTCTACAGGGTGCAAGATCCATGGTGCAAGGTGCAACATCCGTCCGAAATGGCGAAACAGCGTCGTACGACTTTTCGAAATGCGTGCATGGATTTGAAACAGAACGGTACCATGGTGCACCACTCTCCAGCAATGGTCAATCGAAGACCAGCCATGGTAATCCCGTTTTACCATAAAAATCCACGTGTCGAAAAAACAAAGGGTAAAAAACTTCCGAGACCCGATTGAGATTTGGATAGTCTTTTTTTGGCACTATACAATCCATTGACGGCTGAAAGCTGTCAGAGCCGTAGAAATCACTAAGGCCTTCGTTTTGACTGGTTATGGCTCCCGTAACTCTAAACGAGCCAGAAGTTATGGCCGTCCGAATAATCGATATCTACAGGGTGCAACATCCACGGTGCAAGGTGCAACATCCGTCCGAAATGGCGAAACAGTGTCGTACGACTTTTTGAAATGCGTGCATGGATTTGAAACAGAACGGTACCATGGTACACCACTCTCCAGCGATGTTAAATCGAAGACCAGCCATGGTAATCCAGTTTTACCGTAAAAATCCACGTGTCGAAAAAAAGAAGGGTAAAAAACTTCCGAAACCCGATTGAGATTCGGATATTCTTTTTTGGGCATTATACAATCCATTGACGGCTGAAAGCGGTCAGAGCCGTAGAACTCACTGAGGGCTTCGTTTTGACTGGTTGTGGCTCCCTTAACTCTAAACGAGCCAGAAGTTATGGCCGTCCGTATAATCAATATCTACATGGTGCAACATCCACGGTGCAAGGTGCAACATTCGTCCGAAATGGCGAAACAGTGTCGTACGACTTTTTGAAATGCGTGCATGGATTTGAAACAAAAAGGTACCATGGTGCACAACTCTCCAGCGATGGTAAATCGAAGTCCTGCCACGGTAATCCCTTTTTAACGTAAAAATCCACGTGTCGAAAAAACGAAGGTTAAAAAACTTCCTAGACCCGATTGAGATTCGGATAGTGTTTTTTGGGCATTAAACAATCCATTGACGGCTGAAAGCTGTCAGAGCCGTAGAACTCATGGATCCGTCGTTTGGACAGGTTATGGCTCCTATAACTCTAAACGAGCCAGAAGTTATGGCCGTCCGAATAATCGATATCTACAGGGTGCAACATCCACGGTGCAAGGTGCAACATCCGTCCGAAATGGCGAAACAGTGTCGTACGACTTTTTGAAATGCGTGCATGGATTTGAAACGGAACAGTGCCATAGTGCAACACTCTCCAGCGATGGTAAATCGAAGACCAGCCACGGTAATCCCGTTTTACGTTAAAAATCCACGTGTCGAAAAACCGAAGGGTAAAAAACTTCCGAGACCCGATTGAGATTCGGATAGTCTTTTTTGGGCATTATACAATCCATTGACGGCTGAAAGCTGTCAGATCCGTAGAACTCACCGAGGCCTTCGTTTTGACTGGTTATCGCTCCCGTAACTCTAAATGAGCCAGAAATTATGGCCGTCCGAATAATCGATATCTGCAGGGTGCAATATCCACGGTGCAAGGTGCAACATCCGTCCGAAATGGAGAAACAGTGTCGTACGACTTTTGAAAATGCGTACATGGATTTGAAACGGAACGTTACCATGGTGCAACTCTCTCCAGCGATGGTAATCCCATTTTACATTGAAAATCCACGTGTCGAAAAAACGAAGGGTAAAAAACTTCCGAGACCCGATTGAGATTCGGATAGTCTTTTTTGGGCATTATACAATCCATTGACGGCTGAAAGCTGTCAGTGCCATAGAACTCACTGAGGCCTTCGTTTTGACTGGTTATGGCTTCCGTAACTCAAAACGAGCCAGAAATTATGGCCGTCCGAATAATCGATATCTACAAGGTGCAACTTCCACGGTACAAGGTGCAACATCCGTCCGAAATGGCGAAACAGTGTCATACGACTTTTTGAAATGCGTGCATGGATTTGAAACGGAACGGTACCATGGTGCACCACTATCCAGCGATGGTAAATCGAAGACCAGCCTCGGTAAACCCGTTTTACCGTAAAAATCCACGTGTCGAAAAAACGAAGGGTAAAAAACTTCCTAGAACCGATTGAGATTCGGATAGTCTTTTATGGGCATTAAACAAGCCATTGACGGCTGAAAACTGTCATAGCCGTATAACTCACTGAGACCTTCATTTTGAGAGGTTATGGCCCTCGTAACTATAAACGAACCAGAATTTATGGCCGTCCGAATAATCGATATCTACAGGGTGCAACATCCACGGTGCAAAATGCAACATCCGTACGAAATGGCGAAACATTGTCGTACGACTTTTTGAAATGCGAGCATGGATTTGAAACGGAACGGTACCATGGTGCACCACTCTCTAGTGATGGTAAATCGAAGGAAAGCCACGGTAATCCCATTTTACCGTAAAAATCCATGTGTCGAAAAAACGAAGGGTAAAAAACTTCCGAGACCCGATTGAGATTCGGATAGTCTTTACTGGGCATTATACAATCCATTGACGGCTGAATGCTGTCAGAGCCGTAGAACTCACTGAAGCCTTCGTTTTGACTGGTTATGGCTCCCGTATCTCTAAAGGAGCCAGAAGTTATGGCCATCCGAATAATCGTTATCTACAGGGTGCAACATCCGTCCGAAATGGCGAAACAGTGTCGTACGACTTTTTGAAATCCGTGCATGGATTTGAAACAGAACGGTACCATGGTGCACCACTCTCCAGCGATGGTCAATCGAAGACCAGCCATGGTAATCCCGTTTTACCGTAAAAATCCACGTGTCGAAAAAACAAAGGGTAAAAAACTTCCGAGACCCGATTGAGATTCGGATAGTCTTTTTTTGGCGCTATACAATCCATTGACGGCTGAAAGCTGTCAGAGCCGTAGAAATCACTAAGGCCTTCGTTTTGATTGGTTATGGCTCCCGTAACTCTAAACGAGCTAGAAGTTATGGCCGTCCGAATAATCAATATCTACAGGGTGCAACATCCACGGTGCAAGGTGCAACATCCGTCCGAAATGGCGAAACAGTGTCGTACGACTTTTTGAAATGCGTGCATGGATTTGAAACAGAACGGTACCATGGTACACCACTCTCTCGCGATGTTAAATCGAAGACCAGCCACGGTAATCCAGTTTTACCGTAAAAATCCACGTGTCGAAAAAAAGAAGGGTAAAAAACTTCCGAGACCCGATTGAGATTCGGATATTATTTTTTGGGCATTATACAATCCATTGACGGCTGAAAGCGGTTAGAGCCGTAGAACTCACTGAGGGCTTCGTTTTGACTGGTTGTGGCTCCTTTAACTCTAAACGAGCCAGAAGTTATGGCCGTCCGTATAATCGATATCTACATGGTGCATCATCCACGGTGCAAGGTGCAACATTCGTCCGAAATGGCGAAACAGTGTCGTACGACTTTTTGAAATGCGTGCATGGATTTGAAACGGAAAGGTACCATGGTGCACAACTCTCCAGCGATGGCAAATTGAAGTCTTGCCACGGTAATCCCCTTTTAACGTAAAAATCCACGTGTCGAAAAAACGAAGGGTAAAAAACTTCCTAGACCCGATTGAGATTCGGATAGTGTTTTTTGGGCATTAAACAATCCATTGACGGCTGAAAGCTGTCAGAGCCGTAGAACTCATGGATCCTTCGTTTTGACAGGTTACGGCTCCTATAACTCTAAACGAGCCAGAAGTTATGGCCGTCCGAATAATCGATATCTACAGGGTGCAACATCGACGGTGCAAGGTGCAACATCCGTCCGAAATGGCGAAACAGGGTCGTACGACTTTTTGAAATGCGCGCATGGATTTGAAACGGAACATTGCCATAGTGCAACACTCTCCAGCGATGGTAAATCGAAGACCAGACACGGTAATCTCGTTTTACATTAAAAATCCACGTGTCGAAAAACCGAAGGGTAAAAAACTTCCGAGACCCGATTGAGATTCGGATAGTCTTTTTTGGGCATTATACAATCCATTGACGGCTGAAAGCTATCAGATCCGTAGAACTCACCGAGGCCTTCGTTTTGACTGGTTATGGCTCCCGTAACTCTAAACAAGCCAGAAATTATGGCCGTCCGAATAATCGATATCTACAAGGTGCAACTTCCACGGTGCAAGGTGCAACATCCGTCCAAAATGGCGAAACAGTGTCGTACGACTTTTTGAAATGCGTGCATGGATTTGAAACGGAACGGTACCATGGTGCACCACTAGCCAGCAATGGTAAATCGAAGACCAGCCTCGGTAAACCCGTTTTACCGCAAAAATCCACGTGTCGAAAAAACGAAGGGTAAAAAACTTCCTTGAACCGATAGAGATTCGGATAGTCTTTTTTGGGCATTAAACAATCCATTGACGGCTGAAAACTGTCAGAGCCGTAGAACTCAGTAAGGCCTTCGTTTTGACAGGTTATGGCTCCTGTAACTCTAAACGAGCCAGAAGTTATGGTCGTCCGAATAATCGATATCTACAGGGTGCAACATCCACGGTGCAAGGTGCAACATCCGTACAAAATGGTGAAACATTGTCGTACGACTTTTTGAAATGCGAGCATGGATTTGAAATGGAACGGTACCATGGTGCAGCACTCTTCAGCGATGGTAAATCGAAGACCAGCCACGGTAATCCCGTTTTACCGCAAAAATCCATGTGTCGAAAAAACGAAGGGTAAAAAGATTCCAAGACCCGATTGAGATTCGGATAGTCTTTTTTGGGCATTATACAATCCATTGACGGCTGAAAGCTGTAAGAGCCATAGAACTCACTGAGGCCTTCGTTTTGACTCGTTATGGCTCCCGTAACTCTAAACGAGCCAGAAGTTATGGCCGTCCGAATAATCGATATCTATACGGCGCAACATCCACGGTGCAAGGTGCAACATCCGTCCGAAATGGCGAAACAGTGTCGTACGACTTTTCGAAATGCGTGCATGGATTTGAAATGGAACGGTACCATGGTGCACCACTCTCCAGCGATGGTAAATCGAAGACCAGCCACGGTAATCCCGTTTTAACGTAAAAATCCACGTGTCGAAAAAACGAAGGGAAAAAAACTTCCTAGACCCGATTAAGATTAAGATAATCTTTTTTAGGCATTAAACAGTCCATTGACGGCTGAAAGCTGTCAGAGCCGTAAAACTCATGAATCCTTCGTTTGGACAGGTTATGGCTCCTGTAACTCTAAACGAGCCAGAAGTTATGGTCGTCCGAATAATCGATATCTACAGGGTGCAACATCCACGGTGCAAGGTGCAACATCCATCCGAAATGGCGAAACAGTTTCGTACGACTTTTTGGAATGCGTGCATGGATTTGAAACGGAAAGGTACCATGGTGCAACACTCTTCAATGATGGTAAATCGAAGACCAGCCATGGTAATCCCGTTTTACATTAAAAATCCACGTGTCGAAAAAACGAAGGGTAAAAAACTTCTGAGACCCGATTGAGATTCGGATAGTCTTTTTTGGGCATTATACACTCCATTGACGGCTAAAAGCTGTCAGAGCCGTAGAACTCACTGAGGCCTTCTTTTTGACTGGTTATGGCTCCCTTAACTCTAAACGAGCCAGAAGTTATGGTCGTCCGAATAATCGATATCTACGGGGTGCAACATCCACGGTGCAAGGTGCAACATACGTCCGAAATGGCGAAACAGCGTCGTACGACTTTTTGAAATGCATGCATGGATTTGAAACGGAACGGTACCATAGTGCACCACTCTCCTGCGATGGTAATTCGAAGACCAGCCACAGTAATCCCGTTTTACCAAAAAATCCACGTGTCGAAAAAACGAAGGGTAAAAAACCTCCGAGACCCGATTGAGATTCGTATAGTCTTTTTTGGGCATTATACAATCCATTGACGGCTGAAAGCTGTCAGAGCCGTAGCACTCACTCAGGCCTTTGTTTTGACTGGTTATGGCTCCCGTAACTCTAAACGAGCCAGAATTTATGGTCGTCCGAATAATCGATATCTACAGGGTGCAACATACACGGTGCAAGGTGCAACATCCATCCGAAATGGCGAAACAGCGACGTACGACATTTTGAAATGCGTGCATGGATTTGAAACAAAAACGGTACCATGGTGCACCACAACCCAGCGATGGTAAATAGAAGACCAGCCACGGTAATCCCATTTTACCGTAAAAATCCACGTGTCGAAAAAATGAAGGGTACAAAACTTCCGAGACCCGATTGAGATTCGGATAGTCTTTTTTGGGCATTATACAATACATTGATGGCTGAAAGCTGTCAGAGCCGTAGAACTCACTGAGGCCTTCGTTTTAACTGGTTATTGCTCCCGTAACTCTAAACGAGCCAGAAGTTATGGCCGTCCGAATAATCGATATCTATAGGGAGCAACATCCACGTTGCAAGGTGCAACATCCGTCCGAAATAGCGAAACAGTGTCGTCCAACTTTTTGAAATGCGTGCATAGATTAGAAACGGAATGGTACCATGGGGCACCACTCCCTTGCGATGGTAAATCGAAGACCAGCCACGCTAATCCAGTTTTACCGTAAAAATCCACGTGTCGAAAAAACGAAGGGTAAAAAACTTCCGAGACCCGATTGAGATTCGGATAGTCTTTTTTGGGCATTATACAATCCATTGACGGCTGAAAGCTGTCAGAGCCGTATAACTCACTGAGGCCTTCGTTTTGACTCGTTATGGCTCCCTTAACTCTAAACGAGCCCGAAGTTATGGCCGTCCGAATAATCGATATCTACATGGTGCAACATCCATGGTGCAAGGTGCAACATCCGTCCGAAATGGCAAAACAGTGTCGTACGACTTTTTGAAATGCGTGCATGGGTTTGAAATGGAACGGTACCATGGTGCACCACTCTCCAGTGATGGTAAATCGAAGACCAGCCACGGTAATCCCTTTTTACCGTAAAAATCCACGTGTCGAAAAAACGAAGGGTAAAAAACTTACTAGACCCGATTGAGATTCGGAAAGTCTTTTTTGGGCATTAAACAATTCATTGACGGCTGAAAGCTGTCAGAGCCGTAGAATTCACCGAGGCCTTCGTTTTGACAGGTTATGGCTTCCGTAACTCTAAACGAGCCAGAAGTTATGGCCGTCCGAATAATCGATATCTACAGGGTGCAACATCGACGGTGCAAGGTGCAACATCCGTCTGAAATGGCAAAACAGTGTCGTACGACATTTTGAAATGCGTGCATGGATTTGAAACGGAACGGTACCATGGTGCACCACTCTCCAGCGATGGTAAATCGAAGACCAGCCACGGTAATCCAGTTTTACCGTAAAAATCCACGGGTCGAAAAAACGAAGGGTAAAAAACTTCCGAGACCCGATTGTGATTAGGATAGTCTTTTTTGGGCGTTATACAATCCATTGACGGCTGAAAGTGGTCATAGCCGTAGAACTCACTGAGGGCTTCATTTTGACTCGTTATGGCTCCCGTAACTCTAAACGAGCCAGAAGTTATGGTCGTCCGATTAATCGATATCTATAGGGCGCAACATCCACGGTGCAAGGTGCAACATCCGTCCGAAATGGCGAAACAGTGTCGTACGACTTTTCGAAATGCGTGCATGGATTTGAAATGGAACGGTACCATGGTGCACCACTCTCCAGCGATGGTAAATCGAAGACCATCCACGGTAATTTTTTTTGACGTAAAAATCCACATGTCGAAAAAACGAAGGGTAAAAAACTTCCTGGACCCGATTGAGATTCAGATAGTCTTTTTTGGGCATTAAACAATTCATTGACAGCTGAAAGCTGTCAGAGCCGTAGAACTCATGGATCCTTCGTTTGGACAGGTTATGGCTCCTATAACTCTAAACGAGCCAGAAGTTATGGCCGTCCGAATAATCGATATCTACAGGGTGCAACATCCACGGTGCAAGGTGCAACATCCGTCCGAAATGGCGAAACATTGTCGTACGACTTTTTTATATGCATGCATGGATTTGAAACGGAACTGTACCATGGTGCAACACTCTCCAGCGATGGTAAATCGAAGACCAGCCACGGTAATCCCGTTTTACATTAAAAATCCACGTGTCGAAAAAACGAAGGGTAAAAAACTTCCGAGACCCGATTGAGATTCGGATAGTGTTTTTTGGGCATTATGCAATCCATTGACGGCTGAAAGCTGTCAGATCCGTAGAACACACCAAGGCCTTTGTTTTGACTGGTTATCGCTCCCGTAACTCTAAACGAGCCAGAAATTATGGCCGTCCGAATAATCGATATCTACAAGGTGCAACTTCCACGGTGCAAGTGCAACATCCATCCGAAATGGCGAGACAGTGTCATATGACTTTTTGAAATGCGTGCATGGATTTGAAACGGAACGGTACCATGGTGCGACACTCTCCAGCGATGGTAAATCGAATTCCAGCGACGGTAATTCCGTTTTACATTAAAAATCCACATGTCGAAAAAACGAAGGGTAAAAAACTTCCGAGACCCGATTGAGATTCGGATAGTCTTTTTTGGGCATTATACAATCTATTGACGGCTAAAAGCTGTCAGAGCCGTAGAACTAACTGAGGCCTTCGTTTTGACTGGTTATGGCTCCCGTAACTCTAAACGAGCCAGAAATTATGGCCGTCCGAATAATCGATATCTACAAGGTGCAACTTCCACGGTGCAAGGTGCAACATCCGTCCGAAATGGCGAAACAGTGTCGTACGACTTTTTGAAATATGTGCATGGATTTGAAACGGAACGGTACCATGGTGCACCACTATCCAGCGATGGTAAATCGAAGACCAGCCTCGGTAAACCCGTTTTACAGTAAAAATTCACGTGTCGAAAAAACAAAGGGTAAAAAACTTCCTTGAACCGATTGAGATTCGGATAGTCTTTTTTGGGAATTAAACAATCCATTGACGGCTGAAAACTGTCAGAGCCGTAGAACTCACTAAGGCCTTCGTTTTGACAGTTTATAGCTCCCGTAACTATAAACGAGCCAGAAGTTATGGCCGTCTGAATAATCGATATCTACAGGGAGCAACATCCACGGTGCAAGGTGCAACATCCGTACGAAATAGTGAAACATTGTCGTACGACTTTTTGAAATGCGAGCATGGATTTGAAATGGAACGGTACCGTGGTGCACCACTCTTCAGCGATGGTAAATCGAAGACCAGCCACGGTAATCCCGTTTTACCGTAAAAATCCACGTGTCGAAAAAACGAAGGGTAAAAAACTTCCAAGACCCGATTGAGATTCGGATAGTCTTTTTTGGGCATTATACAATCCATTGACGGCTGAAAACTGTCAGAGCCGTAGAACTCACTGAGTCCTTCGTTTTGACTCATTATGGCTCCCGTAACTCTAAACGAGCCAGAAGTTATGGCCGTCCGAATAATCGATATCTGTAGGGCGCAACATCCACGGTGCAAGGTGCAACATCCGTCCGAAATGGCGAAACAGTGTCGTACGACTTTTCGAAATGCGTGCATGGATTTGAAACGGAATGGAACCATGGTGTACCACTCTCCAGCGATGGTAAATCGAAGACCAGCCACGGTAATCCTGTTTTAACGTAAAAATCCACCTGTCGAAAAAACGAAGGGTAAAAAACTTCCTAGACCCGATTGAGATTCAGATAGTCTTTTTTGGGCATTAAACAATCCATTGACGGCTGAAGGCTGTCAGAGCCGTAGAACTCATGAATCCTTCGTTTGTACAGGTTATGGCTCCTGTAACTCTAAACGAGCGAGAAGTTATGGTCGTCCGAATAATCGATATCTATAGGGTGCAACATCCACGGTGCAAGGTGCAACATCCGTCCGAAATGGCGAAACAGTTTCGTACGATTTTTTGAAATGCGTGCATGGATTTGAAACCGAATGGTACTATGGTGCATAAATCGAAGACCAGCCATGGTAATCCCGTTTTACATTAAAAATCCACGTGTCGAAAAAACGAATGGTAAAAAACTTCCGAGACCCGATTGAGATTCGGATAGTCTTTTTTGGGCATTATACAATCCATTGACGGCTAAAAGTTGTCAGAGCCGTAGAACTCACTGAGGCCTTCGTTTTGACTGGTTATGGGTCCCTTAACTCTAAACGAGCCAGAAGTTATGGTCGTCCGAATAATCGATATCTACAGGGTGCAACATCCACGGTGCAAGGTGCAACATCCGTCCGAAATGGCGAAACTGCGTCGTACGACTTTTTGAAATGCATGCATGGATTTGAAACGGAACGGTACCATAGTGCGCCACTCTCCTGCGATGGTAATTCGAAGACCAGCCACAGTAATCCCGTTTTACCATAAAAATCCACGTGTCGAAAAAACGAAGGATAAAAAACATCCGAGACCCGATTGAGATTCGGATAGTCTTTTTTGGGCATTATACAATCCATTGACGGCTGAAAGCTGTCAGAGCCGTAGAACTCACTGAGGCCTTCGTTTTGACTGGTTATGGCTCCCGTAACTCTAAACGAGCCAGAAGTTATGGTCGTCTGAATAATCGATATCTACAGGGTGCAACATACACGGTGCACGGTGCAAGGTGCAACATCCATCCGAAATTGCGAAACAACAACGTACGACATTTTGAAATGCGTGCATGGATTTGAAACAAAAACGGTACCATGGTGCACCACAACCCAGCGATGGAAAATCGAAGACCAGCCACGGTAATCCCATTTTACCGTAAAAATCCACGTGTCGAAAAAACGAAGGGTACAAAACTTCCGAGACCCGATTGAGATTCGGAAAGTCTTTTTTGGGCATTAAACAATTCATTGACGGCTGAAAGCTGTCAGAGCCGTAGAACTAACCGAGGCCTTCATTTTGATAGGTTATGGCTTCCGTAACTCTAAACGAGCCAGAAGTTATGGCCGTCCGAATAATCGATATCTACAGGGTGCAACATCCACGGATCAAGGTGCAACATCCGTCCGAAATGGAAAAACAATGTCGTACGACCTTTTGAAATGCGTGCATGGATTTGAAACGGAACGGTACCATGGTGCACCACTCTTCAGCGATGGTAAATCGAAGACCAGCCACGGTAATCCCGTTTTGCCGTAAAAATCCACGTGTCGAAAAAACAATTGGTAAAAAACTTCCTAGACCCGATTGAGATTCGGATAGTCTTTTTTGGGCATTAAACAATCCAATGACCGCTGAAAGCTGTCAGAGCCGTAGAACTCACCGAGGCCTTCGTTTTGATAGGTTATGGCTCCCATAACTCTAAACGAGTCAGAAGTAATGGCCGTACGAATAATCGATATCTACAAGGTGCAACATCCACGGTGCAAGGTGCAACATCCGTCCGAAATGGGGAAACAGTGTCGTACGACTTTTTGAAATGCGTGCATAGATTTGAAACGGAACGGTACCATGGTGCACCACTCTCCAGCGATGGTAAATCGAAGACCAGCCACGGTAATCCAGTTTTACCGTAAAAATACACGGTTCGAAAAAACGAAGGGTAAAAAACATCCGAGACCCGATTGAGATTCGGATAGTCTTTTTTGGGCATTATACAATCCATTGACGGCTTAAAGCGGTCATAGCCGTAGAACTCACTAAGGGCTTCATTTTGACTCGTTGTGGTTGTCGTAACTCTAAACGAGCCAGAAGTTATGGCCGTCCGAATAATCGATATCTATAGGGCGCAACATCCACGGTGCAAGGTGCAACATCCGTCCGAAATGGCGAAACAGTGTCGTACGACTTTTCGAAATGCGTGCATGGATTTGAAACGGAACGGTACCATGGTGCACCACTCTCCAGCGATGGTAAATCGAAGACCAGCCACGTAATCCCGTTTTAACGTAAAAATCCGCGTGTCGAAAAAACGAAGGGTAAAAACCTTCCTAGACCCGACTGAGATTCAGATAGTCTTTTTTGGGCATTAAACAATCCATTGACGGCTGAAAGCTGTCAGAGCCGTAGAACTCAAGAATCCTTCGTTTGGACAGGTTATGGCTCCTGTAACTCTAAACGAGCTAGAAGTTATGGTTGTCCGAATAATCGATATCTACAGGGTGCAACATCAACGGTGCAAGGTGCAACATCCGTCCGAAATGGCGAAACAGTTTCGTACGACTTTTTGAAATGCGTGCATGGATTTGAAACGGAACGGTACCATGGTGCAACACTCTTCAATGATGGTAAAACGAAGACCAGCCATGGTAATCCCGTTTTACATTAAAAATCCACGTGTCGAAAAAACGAGGGGTAAAAAACTTCCGAGACCCGATTGAGATGCGGATAGTCTTTTTTGGGCATTATACAATCCATTGACGGCTGAAAGCTGTCGGAGCCGTAGAACTCACTGAGGCCTTCGTTTTGACTGGTTATAGCTTCCTTAACTCTAAACGAGCCATAAGTTATGGCAGTCCGTATAATTGATATCTACATGGTGCAACATCCACGGTGCAAGGTGCAACATCCCTTAACTCTAAACGAGCCAGAAGTTATGGCCGTCCGAATAATCGATATCTACATGGTGCAACATCCACGGTGCAGGGTGCAACATCCGTTCGAAATGGCGAAACAGTGTCGTACGACTTTTTGAAATGCGTGCATGGATTTGAAACGGAACGGTACCATCGTGCACCACTCTCCGGCGATGCTAAATCGAAGACCAGCCACGGTAATCCCATTTTACCGTAAAAATCCACGTATCGAAAAAACGAAGGGTAAAAAACTTCCGAGACCCGATGGAGATTCGGATAGTCTTTTTTGGCCATTAAATAGCCCATTGACGGCTGAAAGCTATCAGAGACGTAGAACTCACTGTGGCCTTCGTTTTGACAGGTTATGGCTCCCGTAACTCTAAACGAGCTAGAAGTTATGGCCGTCCGAATAATCGATATCTACAGGGTGCAACATCCACGGTGCAAGATGCAACATCCGTCCGAAATGGCGAAACAACATCGTACGACTTTTTGTAATGCGCGCATGGATTTGAAACGTAACAGTACCATGGTGCACCACTCTCCAACGATGGTAAATCGAAGACCAGCCACGGTAATCCCGTTTTACCGTAAAAATCCATGTGTCGAAAAAACGAAGGGTAAAAAACTTCCTAGACCCGATTGAGATTCGGATAGTCTTTTTTGGGCATTATACAATCCATTGACGGTTGAAAGCTGTCAGAGCCATAGAACTCACTGAGGCCTTCGTTTTGACAGGTTATGGCTCACATAACTCTAAACGAGCCAGATGTTATGGCCGTCCGAATAATCGATATTTGTAGGGTGTAACATCCATGGTGCACGGTGCAACATCCGTCCGAAATGGCGAAAGAGTGTCGTACGACTTTTTGAAATGCGTGCATAGATTTGAAACAGAACGGTACCATGGTGCACCACTCTCCAGCGATGGTAAATCAAAGACCAGCCACGGTAATACAGTTTTACCGTAAAAATCAACGTGTCGATAAAACGAAGGGTAAAAAACTTCCGAGACCCGATTGAGATTCGGATAGTCTTTTTTGGGCATTATACAATCCATTGACGGCTGAAAGCTGTCAGAGCCGTAGAACTCACCGAGGTCTTCATTTTGACTGGTTATGGCTCCCTTAACTCTAAACGAGCCAGAAATTATGGACGTCCAAATAATCGATATCTAAATGGTGCAACATTCACAGTGCAAGGTGCAACATCCGTCCGAAATGGCGAAACAATGTCGTACGACTTTTTGAAATGCGTGCATGGATTTGAAACGGAACGGTACCATGGTGCACCACTCTTCAGCGATGGTAAATCGGAGACCAGCCACGTTAATCCTATTTTACCGTAAAAATCCACGTGTCGAAAAAACGAAGGGTAAAAAACTTCTGAAACCCGATTGAGATTCGGATAGTCTTTTTTGGGCATTAAACAATCCATTGACGGCTGAAAGCTGTCAGAGCCGTAGAGCTCATGAGGCCTTCGTTTTGACAGTTTATGGCTCCCGTAACTCTAAATGAGCCAGAAGTTATGGCCGTCCGAATAATCGATATCTATAGTGTGCAACATCCACGGTGCAAGATGCAACATCTGTCCGAAATGGCGAAACAGCGTCATACGACTTTTTGAAATACGCGCATGGATTTGAAACGGAACGGTACCGTGGTGCAAAACTCTCCAGCGATGGTAAATCAAAGACCAGCCACGGTAATCCAGTTTTACCGTAAAAATCCACGTGTCGATAAAACGAAGGGTAAAAAACGTCCGAGACCCGATTGAGATTCAGATAGTCTTTTTTGGGCATTATACAATCCATTGACGGCTGAATGCGGTCAGAGCCGTAGAACTCACCGAGGGCTTCGTTTTGACTGGTTATGGCTCCCTTAACTCTAAACGAGCCTGAATTTATGGCCGTCCGAATAATCGATTATACATGGTGCAACATCCACGGTGCAAGGTGCAACATCCGTTCGAAATGGCGAAACAATGTCGTACGACTTTTTGAAATGCGTGCATGGATTTGAAACGGAACTGTACCGTGGTGCACCACTCTCCAGTGATGCTAAATCGAAGACCAGCCACGGTAATTCCATTTTACCATAAAAATCCACGTGTCGAAAAAACGAAGGGTAAAAAACTTCTGAGACCCGATTGAGATTCGGATTGTCTTTTTTGGGCATTAAACAATCCATTGACGGCTGAAAGCTGTCAGAGCCGTAGAACTTACTGAGGTCTTCGTTTTGACAGGTTTTGACTCCCGTAACTCTAAACGAGCTAGAAGTTATGGCCGTCCGAATAATCGATATCTACAGGGTGCAACATCCACGGTGCAAGATGCAACATCCGTCCGAAATGGCGAAACAGCGTCGTACGACTTTTTGAAATGCGCGCATGGATTTGAAACGGAATGGTACTATGGTGCACCACTCTCCAGCGATGGTAAATCGAAGACCAGCCACGGTAATCCCGTTTTACCGTAAAAATCCATGTGTCGAAAAAACGAAGGGTAAAAAACTTCCTAGACCCGATTGAGATTCGCATAGTCTTTTTTGGGCATTATACAATCCATTGACGGTTAAAAGCTGTCAGAGCCATAGAACTCACCGAGGCCTTCGTTTTGACAGGTTATGGCTTCCATAACTCTAAACGAGCCAGAAATTATGGCCGTCCGAATAATCGATATCTACGGGGTGCAACATCCACGGTGCAAGGTGCAACATCCGTCCGAAATGGCGAAACAGTGTCGTACGACTTTTTGAAATGCGTGCATAGATTTGAAACGGAACGGTACCATGGTGTGCCACTCTCCAGCGATGGTAAATCGAAGACCAGCCACGGTAATCCAGTTTTACAGTAAAAATCGACGTGTCGAAAAAACGAAGGGTAAAAAACTTCCGAGACCCGATTGAGATTCGGATAGTCATTTTTTGGAATTATACAATCCATTGACGGCTGAAAGCTGTCATAGCCGTAGAACTCACCAAGGGCTTTGTTTTGACTTGTTATGGCTCCCCTAACTCTAAACGAGCCAGAAGTTATGGCCGTCCGAATAATCGATATCTACATGGTGCAACATCCCCGGTGCAAGGTGCAACATCCGTCCGAAATTGCGAAACAGTGTTGTACGACTTTTGAAATGCGTGCATGGATTTGAAACGGAACGGTACCATGGTGCACCACTCTCCAAGTGATGGTAAATCGAAGATCAGCCACGGTAATCCCATTTTACGGTAAAAACCAACGTGTCGAAAAAATGAAGGGTAAAAAACTTCTGAGACCCGATTGAGATTCAGATAGTCTTTTTTGGGCATTAAACAATCCATTGACGGCTGAAAGTTGTCAGAGCCGTAGAACTCACTGAGGACTTCGTTTTGACAAGTTATGGCTCCCGTAACTCTAAACGAGCCAGAAGTTATGGCCGTCCGAATAATCGATATCTACAGTGTGCAACATCCACGGTGCAAGATACAACATCCGTCCGAAATGGCGAAACAGCGTCGTACGACTTTTTGTAATGCGCACATGGATTCGAAACGGAACGGTACCATGGTGCACCACTCTCCAGTGATGGTAAATCGAAGAGCAGCCACGGTAATCCCGTTTTACTGTAAAAATCCATGTGTCGAAAACACGAAGGGTAAAAAACTTCCTCGACCCGATTGAGATTCGGATATTCTTTTTTGGGCATTATACAATCCATTGACGGCTGAAAGCTGTCAGCGCCGTAGAACACACTGAGGCCTTCTTTTTGACTGGTTATGGCTCCCGTAACTCTTAACGAGCCAAAAGTTATGGTCGTCCGAATAATCGATATCTAAAGGGTGCAACATACATGGTGCAAGGTGCAACATCCGTCCGAAATGACGCAACGGCATCGTACGACTTTTTCAAATGCGTGCATGGATTTGAAACGGAACGGTACCATGGTGCACCACTCTCCAGCGATGGTAAATCAAAGACCAGCCACGGTAATCCCGTTTTACCGTAAAAATCCACGTGTCGATAAAACGAAGGGTACAAAACTTTCGAGACCCGATTGAGATTCGGATAGTCTTTTTTGGGCATTATACAATCCATTGATGGCTGAAAGCTGTCAGAGCCGTAGAACTCACTGAGGCCTTCGTTTTGACTGGTTATGGCTCCCGTAACTCTAAACGAGCCAGAAGTTATGGTCGTCCGAATAATCGATATCCACACGGTGCAACATCCACGGTACAAGGTGCAACATCCGTCCGGAATGGCGAAACAGTGTCGTACGACTTTTTGAAATGCGTGCATGGATTTGAAATGGAACGGTACCATGGTGCACCACTCTCCAGCGATGGTAAATCGAAGACCAGCCACGGTAATACAGTTCTACCGTAGAAATCCACGTGTCGATAAAACGAAGGTTAAAAAACTTTCGAGACCCGATTGAGATTCGGATAGTCTTTTTTGGGCATTATACAATCCATTGACGGCTGAAAGCTGTCAGAGTGGTAGAACTCACCGAGATCTTCGTTTTGACTGGTTATGGCTCCCTTAACTCTAAACGAGCCAGAAGTTATGGCCGTCCGAATAATCGATATCTACATGGTGCAACATCCACGGTGCAAGGTGCAACATCCGTTCGAAATGGCGAAACAGCGTCGTACGACTTTTTGAAATGCGTGCATGGATTTGAAACGGAACAGTACCATGGTGCACCACTCTCCAGTGATGGTAAATCGAAGACCAGCCACGGTAATATCATTTTACCGTAAAAATCCACGTGTCGAAAAAACGAAGGGTAAAAAACTTCCGAGACCCGATTGAGATTCGGATAGTCTTTTTTGGGCATTATACAATCCATTGACGGCTGAAAGCTGTCAGATCCGTAGAACTCACCGAGGCCTTCGTTTTGACTGGTTATCGCTCCCTTAACTCTAAACGAGCAAGAAGTTATGGCCGTCCGAATAATCGATATCTACTGGGTGCAACATCCACGGAGCAGGGTGCAACATCCGTCCGAAATGGCAAAACAGTGTCGTACGACTTTTTGAAATACGTGCATGGATTTGAAACGGAACGGTACCATGGTGTTCCACTCTCCAGCGATGGTAAATCGAAGACCGGCCACGGTAATCCAGTTTTACAGTAAAAATCGACGTGTCGAAAAAACGAAGGGTAAAAAACTTCCGAGACCCGATTGAGATTCGGATAGTCATTTTTGGGAATTATACAATCCATTGATGGCTGAAAGCTGTCATAGCCGTAGAACTCACCAAGGGCTTTGTTTTGACTTGTTATGGCTCCCCTAACTCTAAACGAGCCAGAAGTTATGGCCGTCCGAATAATCGATATCTACATGGTGCAACATCCACGGTGCAAGGTGCAACATCCGTCCGAAATGGCGAAACTGTGTCGTATGACTTTTGAAATGCGTGCATGGATTTGAAACGGAACGGTACCATGGTGCACCACTCTCCAGTGATGGTAAATCGAAGATCAGCCGCGGTAATCCCATTTTACGGTAAAAATCCACGTGTCGAAAAAACGAAGGGTAAAAAACTTCCGAGACCCGATTGAGATTCGGATAGTCTTTTTTGGGCATTAAACAATCCATTGACGGCTGAAAGTTGTCAGAGCCGTAGAACTCACTGAGGCCTTCGTTTTGACAGGTTATGGCTCCCGTAACTCTAAACGAGCCAGAAGTTATGGCCGTCCGAATAATCGATATCTACAGTGTGCAACATCCACGGTGCAAGATACAACATCCGTCCGAAATGGCGAAACAGCGTCGTACGACTTTTTGTAATGCGCACATGGATTCGAAACGGAACGGTACCATGGTGCACCACTCTCCAGCGATGGTAAATCGAAGATCAGCCACGGTAATCCCGTTTTACTGTAAAAATCCATGTGTCGAAAACACGAAGGGTAAAAAACTTCCTAGCCCCGATTGAGATTCGGATAATCTTTTTTGGGCATTATACAATCCATTGACGGCTGAAAGCTGTCAGCGCCATAGAACTCACTGAGGCCTTCTTTTTGACTGGTTATGGCTCCCGTAACTCTAAACGAGCCAAAAGTTATGGTCGTCCGAATAATCGATATCTAAAGGGTGCAACATACATGGTGCAAGGTGCAACATCCGTCCGAAATGACGCAACAGCGTCGTACGACTTTTTGAAATGCGTGCATGGATTTGAAACGGAACGGTACCATGGTGCACCACTCTCCAGCGATGGTAAATCAAAGACCAGCCACGGTAATCCTGTTTTACCGTAAAAATCCACGTGTCGATAAAACGAAGGGTACAAAACTTTCGAGACCCGATTGAGATTCGGATAGTCTTTTTTGGGCATTATACATTCCATTGATGGCTGAAAGCTGTCAGAGCCGTAGAACTCACTGAGGCCTTCGTTTTGACTGGTTATGGCTCCCGTAACTCTAAACGAGTCAGAAGTTATGGTCGTCCGAATAATCGATATCTACACGGTGCAACATCCACGGTACAAGGTGCAACATCCGTCCGAAATGGCGAAACAGTGTCGTACGACTTTTTGAAATGCGTGCATGGATTTGAAATGGAACGGTACCATGGTGCACCACTCTCCAGCGATGGTAAATCGAAGACCAGCCACGGTAATACAGTTCTACCGTAGAAAACCACGTGTCGATAAAACGAAGGGTAAAAAACTTTCGAGACCCGATTGAGATTCGGATAGTCTTTTTTGGGCATTATACAATCCATTGATGGCTGAAAGCTGTCAGAGCTGTAGAACACACCGAGATCTTTGTTTTGACTGGTTATGGCTCCCTTAACTCTAAACGAGCCAGAAGTTATGGCCGTCTGAATAATCGATATCTACATGGTGCAACATCCACGGTGCAAGGTGCAACATCCGTTCGAAATGGCGAAATAGTGTCGTACGACTTTTTGAAATGCGTGCATGGATTTGAAGCGGAACAGTACCAGGGTGCACCACTCTCCAGCGATGGTAAATCGAAGACCAGCCACAGTAATATCATTTTACCGTAAAAATCCACGTGTCGAAAAAACGAAGGGTAAAAAACTTCCGAGACCCGATTGAGATTCGGATAGTCTTTTTTGGGTATTATACAATCCATTGACGGCTGAAAGCTGTCGGAGCCGTAGAACTCACCGAGGCCTTCGTTTTGACTGGTTATGCCTCCCTTAACTCTAAACGAGCAAGAAGTTATGGCCGTCCGAATAATCGATATCTACTTGGTGCAACATCCACGGAGCAGGGTGCAACATCCGTCCGAAATGGCAAAACAGTGTCGTACGACTTTTTGAAATGCGTGCATGGATTTGAAACGGAACGGTACCATGGTGCACCACTCTCCAGCGATGGTAAATGGAAAACCAGCCATGGTAATTCCGTTTTACCGTAAAAATCCACGTGTTGAAAAAACGAAGGGTAAAAAACATCCGAGACCCCATTGAGATTCGGATAGACTTTTTTGGGCATTATACAATCCAATGACGGCTGAAAGCTGTCAGAGCCGTGAACTCATTGAGGCCTTCGTTTTGGCTGGTTATGGCTCCCTTAACTCTAAACGAGCCAGAAATTATGGCCGTCCGAATAATCGATATCTACAGGGTGCAACATCCACGGTGCAAGGTGCAACATCCGTCCGAAATGGAGAAACAGCGTTGTACGACTTTTTGAATTGCGTGCATGGATTTGAAATAGAACGGTACCATGGTGCACCAATCTCCAGCGATGGTAAATCGAAGACCAGCCACGGTAATCCCGTTTTACCGTAAAAATCCACGTGTCGAAAAAACGAAGGGTAAAAAACTTCCGAGACCCGATTGAGATTCGGATAGTCTTTTTTGGGCATTATACAATCCATTGACGGGTGAAAGCTGTCAGAGCCATAGAGCTCACTGAGGCCTTCGTTTTGACACGTTATGGCTTCCGTAACTCTAAACAAGCCAGAAGTTATGGCCGTCCGAATAATCGATATTTACAGTGTGCAACATCCACGGTGCAAGATGCAACATCCGTCCGAAATGGCGAAACAGCGTCGTACGACTTTTTGAAATGTGTGCGTGGATTTGAAATGAAACGGTACCATGGTGCACCACTCTCCAGCGATGGTAAATCGAAGACCAGCCACGGTAATCCTGTTTTACCGTAAAAATCCACGTGTCGAAAAAACGAAGGGTAAAAAACTTCCGAGACACGATTGAGATTCGGAAAGTCTTTTTTGGGCATTATAAAATCCATTGAAGGCTGAAAGCTGTCAGAACCGTAGAACTCACTGAGGCCTTCGTTATGACTGGTTATGGCTCCCGTAACTCTAAACGAGCCAGAAGTTATGGCCGTCCGAATAATCGATATCTACAGTGTGCAACATCCATGGTGCAAGGTAAAATATCCGTCTGAAATGGCGAAACAGCGTCGTACGACTTTTTGACATGCACGCATGGATTTGACACGGAACGGTACCATGGTGCACCACTATCCAGCGATGGTAAATCGAAGACCAGCCACGGTAATCCCGTTTTACCGTAAAAATCCACGTGTCGAAAAAACGAAGGGTAAAAAACTTCCGAGACCGGATAGAGATTCGGATAGTCTTTTTCGGGCATTATACAATCCATTGACGGCTGAAAGCAGTCAGAGCCGTAGAACTTACCGAGGCCTTCGTTTTGACAGGTTATGGCTCCCGTAACTCTAAACGAGCCAGAAGTTATGGCCGTCCAAATAATCGATATCTACAGGGTGCAACATACACGGTGCAAGGTGCAACATCCGTCCGAAATGGCGAAACAACGTCGTACGATTTTTTGAAATGAGTGCATGGATTTGAAATGAAATGGTACTATGGTACACCACTCTCCAGCGATGGCAAATCGAAGACCAACCACGGTAATCCCGTTTTACCGTAAAAATCCACGTGTCGAAAAAACGAAGGGTAAAAAACTTCCGAGACCCGATTAGGATTCGGATAGTCTTTTTTGGGCATTATACAATCCATTGAGGACTGAAAGCTTTCAGAAGCCGTAGAACTCATTGAGGCCTTCGTTTTGACTGGTTATGGCTCCCTTATCTCTAAACGAGCCAGAAGTTATGGCCGTCCGAATAATCGATATCTGCATGGTGCAACATCCACGGTGAAAGGTGCAACATCCGTCCGAAATGGACAAACAGCGTCGTACGGCTTTTTGAAATGCGTGCATGGATTTGAACGGAACGGTACCATGGTGCACCACTCTCCAGCGATGGTAAATCAAAGACCAGCCACGGTAATCCTGTTTTACCGTAAAAATCCACGTGTCGATAAAACGAAGGGTACAAAACTTTCGAGACCCGATTGAGATTCGGATAGTCTTTTTTGGGCATTATACAATCCATTGACGGTTGAAAGCTGTCATAGCCATAGAACTCACTGATGCTTTCGTTTTGACTGGTTATGGCTCCCGTAACTCTAAACGAGCCAGAAGTTATGGTCGTCCGAATAATCGATATCTACACGGTGCAACATCCACGGTACAAGGTGCAACATCTGTCCGAAATGGCGAAACAGTGTCGTACGACTTTTTGAAATGCGTGCATGGATTTGAAATGGAACGGTACCATGGTGCACCACTCTCCAGCGATGGTAAATCGAAGACCAGCCACGGTAATACAGTTCTACCGTAGAAAACCACGTGTCGATAAAACGAAGGGTAAAAAACTTTCGAGACCCGATTGAGATTCGGATAGTCTTTTTTGGGCATTATACAATCCATTGATGGCTGAAAGCTGTCAGAGCTGTAGAACTCACCGAGATCTTCGTTTTGACTGGTTATGGCTCCCTTAACTCTAAACGAGCCAGAAGTTATGGCCGTCTGAATAATCGATATCTACATGGTGCAACATCCACGGTGCAAGGTGCGACATCCGTTCGAAATGGCGAAATAGTGTCGTACGACTTTTTGAAATGCGTGCATGGATTTGAAGCGGAACAGTACCATGGTGCAACATCCGTCCGAAATGACGCAACAGCGTCCTACGACTTTTTGAAATGCGTGCATGGATTTGAAACGGAACGGTACCATGGTGCACCACTCTCCAGCGATGGTAAATCAAAGACCAGCCACGGTAATCCCGTTTTACCGTAAAAATCCACGTGTCGAAAAAACGAAGGGTAAAAAACTTCCAAGACCCGATTGAGATTCGGATAGTCTTTTTTGGGCATTATACAATCCATTGATGGGTGAAAGCTGTCAGAGCCATAGAACTCACTGAGGCCTTCGTTTTGACACGTTATGGCTCCCGTAACTCTAAACAAGCCAGAAGTTATGGCCGTCCGAATAATCGATATCTACAGTTTGCAACATCCACGGTGCAAGATGCAACATCCGTCCGAAATGGCGAAACAGCGTCGTACGACTTTTTGAAACGTGTGCGTGGATTTGAAATGAAACGGTACCATGGCGCACCACTCTCCAGCGATGGTAAAACGAAGACCAGCCACGGTAATCCTGTTTTACCGTAAAAATCCACGTGTCGAAAAAACGAAGGGTAAAAAACTTCCGAGACACGATTGAGATTCGGAAAGTTTTTTTTGGGCATTATACAATCCATTGAAGGCTGAAAGCTGTCAGAACCTTAGAACTCACTGAGGCCTTCGTTATGACTGGTTATGGCTCCCGTAACTCTAAACGAGCCAGAAGTTATGGCCGTCCGAATAATCGATATCTACAGGGTGCAACATACATGGTGCAAGGTGCAATATCCGTCTGAAATGGCGAAACAGCGTCGTACGACTTTTTGACATGCACGCATGGATTTGACACAGAACGGTACCATGGTGCACCACTATCCAGCGATGGTAAATCGAAGACCAGCCACGGTAATCCCGTTTTACCGTAAAAATCCACGTGTCGAAAAAACGAAGGGTAAAAAACTTTCGAGACCCGATTGAGATTCGGATAGTCTTTTTTGGGCATTATACAATCCATTGATGGCTGAAAGCTGTCAGAGCTGTAGAACTCACCGAGATCTTCGTTTTGACTGGTTATGGCTCCCTTAACTCTAAACGAGCCAGAAGTTATGGCCGTCTGAATAATCGATATCTACATGGTGCAACATCCACGGTGCAAGGTGCAACATCCGTTCGAAATGGCGAAATAGTGTCGTACGACTTTTTGAAATGCGTGCATGGATTTGAAGTGGAACAGTACCATGGTGCACCACTCTCCAGCGATGGTAAATCGAAGACCAGCCACAGTAATATCATTTTACCGTAAAAATCCACGTGTCGAAAAAAAGAAGGGTAAAAAACTTCCGAGACCCGATTGAGATTCGGATAGTCTTTTTTGGGCATTATACAATCCATTGACGGCTGAAAGCTGTCAGAGCCGTAGAACTCACTGAGGCCTTCGTTTTGACTGGTTATACCTCCCTTAACTCTAAACGAGCAAGAAGTTATGGCCGTCCGAATAATCGATATCTACTGGGTGCAACATCCACGGAGCAGGGTGCAACATCCGTCCGAAATGGCAAAACAGTGTCGTACGACTTTTTGAAATGCGTGCATGGATTTGAAATGGAACGGTACCATGGTGCACCACTCTCCAGCGATGGTAAATGGAAAACCAGCCATGGTAATCCCGTTTTACCGTAAAAATCCACGTGTTGAAAAAACGAAGGGTAAAAAACATCCGAGACCCCATTGAGATTCGGATAGACTTTTTTGGGCATTATACAATCCAATGACGGCTGAAAGCTGTCAGAGCCGTGAACTCATTGAGGCCTTCGTTTTGGCTGGTTATGGCTCCCTTAACTCTAAACGAGCCAGAAATTATGGCCGTCCGAATAATCGATATCTACAGGGTGCAACATCCACGGTGCAAGGTGCAACATCCGTCCGAAATGGAGAAACAGCGTCGTACGACTTTTTGAATTGCGTGCATGGATTTGAAACGGAACGGTACCATGGTGCACCACTCTCCAGCGATGGTAAATCGAAGACCAGCCACGGTAATCCCGTTTTACCGTAAAAATCCACGTGTCGAAAAAACGAAGGGTAAAAAACTTCCGAGACCCGATTGAGATTCGGATAGTCTTTTTTGGGCATTATACAATCCATTGACGGGTGAAAGCTGTCAGAGCCATAGAGCTCACTGAGGCCTTCGTTTTGACACGTTATGGCTTCCGTAACTCTAAACAAGCCAGAAGTTATGGTCGTCCGAATAATCGATATCTACAGTGTGCAACATCCACGGTGCAAGATGCAACATCCGTCCGAAATGGCGAAACAGCGTCGTACGACTTTTTGAAATATGTGCGTGGATTTGAAATGAAACGGTACCATGGTGCACCACTCTCCAGCGATGGTAAATCGAAGACCAGCCACGGTAATCCTGTTTTACCGTAAAAATCCACGTGTCGAAAAAACGAAGGGTAAAAAACTTCCGAGACACGATTGAGATTCGGAAAGTCTTTTTTGGGCATTATAAAATCCATTGAAGGCTGAAAGCTGTCAGAACCGTAGAACTCACTGAGGCCTTCGTTATGACTGGTTATGGCTCCCGTAACTCTAAACGAGCCAGAAGTTATGGCCGTCCGAATAATCGATATCTATAGGGTGCAACATCCATGGTGCAAGGTAAAATATCCGTCTGAAATGGCGAAACAGCGTCGTACTACTTTTTGACATGCACGCATGGATTTGACACGGAACGGTACCATGGTGCACCACTATCCAGCGATGGTAAATCGAAGACCAGCCACGGTAATCCCGTTTTACCGTAAAAATCCACGTGTCGAAAAAACGAAGGGTAAAAAACTTCCGAGACCGGATAGAGATTCGGATAGTCTTTTTTGGGCATTATACAATCCATTGACGGCTGAAAGCGGTCAGAGCCGTAGAACTTACTGAGGCCTTCGTTTTGACAGGTTATGGCTCCCGTAACTCTAAACGAGCCAGAAGTTATGGCCGTCCAAATAATCGATATCTACAGGGTGCAACATACACGGTGCAAGGTGCAACATCCGTCCGAAATGGCGAAACAACGTCGTACGATTTTTTGAAATGAGTGCATGGATTTGAAATGAAATGGTACTATGGTACACCACTCTCCAGCGATGGTAAATCGAAGACCAACCACGGTAATCCCGTTTTACCGTAAAAATCCACGTGTCGAAAAAACGAAGGGTAAAAAACTTCCGAGACCCGATTAGGATTCGGATAGTCTTTTTTGGGCATTATACAATCCATTGAGGACTGAAAGCTTTCAGAAGCCGTAGAACTCATTGAGGCCTTCGTTTTGACTGGTTATGGCTCCCGTAACTCTAAACGAGCCAGAAGTTATGGCCGTCCGAATAATCGATATCTATAGGGTGCAACATCCATGGTGCAAGGTAAAATATCCGTCTGAAATGGCGAAACAGCGTCGTACTACTTTTTGACATGCACGCATGGATTTGACACGGAACGGTACCATGGTGCACCACTATCCAGCGATGGTAAATCGAAGACCAGCCACGGTAATCCCGTTTTACCGTAAAAATCCACGTGTCGAAAAAACGAAGGGTAAAAAACTTCCGAGACCGGATAGAGATTCGGATAGTCTTTTTTGGGCATTATACAATCCATTGACGGCTGAAAGCGGTCAGAGCCGTAGAACTTACTGAGGCCTTCGTTTTGACAGGTTATGGCTCCCGTAACTCTAAACGAGCCAGAAGTTATGGCCGTCCAAATAATCGATATCTACAGGGTGCAACATACACGGTGCAAGGTGCAACATCCGTCCGAAATGGCGAAACAACGTCGTACGATTTTTTGAAATGAGTGCATGGATTTGAAATGAAATGGTACTATGGTACACCACTCTCCAGCGATGGTAAATCGAAGACCAACCACGGTAATCCCGTTTTACCGTAAAAATCCACGTGTCGAAAAAACGAAGGGTAAAAAACTTCCGAGACCCGATTAGGATTCGGATAGTCTTTTTTGGGCATTATACAATCCATTGAGGACTGAAAGCTTTCAGAAGCCGTAGAACTCATTGAGGCCTTCGTTTTGACTGGTTATGGCTCCCTTATCTCTAAACGAGCCAGAAGTTATGGCCGTCCGAATAATCGATATCTGCATGGTGCAACATCCACGGTGAAAGGTGCAACATCCGTCCGAAATGGACAAACAGCGTCGTACGGCTTTTTGAAATGCGTGCATGGATTTGAACGGAACGGTACCATGGTGCACCACTCTCCAGCGATGGTAAATCAAAGACCAGCCACGGTAATCCTGTTTTACCGTAAAAATCCACGTGTCGATAAAACGAAGGGTACAAAACTTTCGAGACCCGATTGAGATTCGGATAGTCTTTTTTGGGCATTATACAATCCATTGATGGCTGAAAGCTGTCAGAGCCGTAGAACTCACTGAGGCCTTCGTTTTGACTGGTTATGGCTCCCGTAACTCTAAACGAGCCAGAAGTTATGGTCGTCCGAATAATCGATATCTACACGGTGCAACATTCACGGTACAAGGTGCAACATCTGTCCGAAATGGCGAAACAGTGTCGTACGACTTTTTGAAATGCGTGCATGGATTTGAAATGGAACGGTACCATGGTGCACCACTCTCCAGCGATGGTAAATCGAAGACCAGCCGCGGTAATACAGTTCTACCGTAGAAAACCACGTGTCGATAAAACGAAGGGTAAAAAACTTTCGAGACCCGATTGAGATTCGGATAGTCTTTTTTGGGCATTATACAATCCATTGATGGCTGAAAGCTGTCAGAGCTGTAGAACTCACCGAGATCTTCGTTTTGACTGGTTATGGCTCCCTTAACTCTAAACGAGCCAGAAGTTATGGCCGTCTGAATAATCGATATCTACATGGTGCAACATCCACGGTGCAAGGTGCGACATCCGTTCGAAATGGCGAAATAGTGTCGTACGACTTTTTGAAATGCGTGCATGGATTTGAAGCGGAACATTACCATGGTGCAACATCCGTCCGAAATGACGCAACACCGTCGTACGACTTTTTGAAATGCGTGCATGGATTTGAAACGGAACGGTACCATGGTGCACCACCCTCCAGCGATGGTAAATCAAAGACCAGCCACGGTAATCCTGTTTTACCGTAAAAATCCACGTGTCGATAAAACGAAGGGTACAAAACTTTCGAGACCCGATTGAGATTCGGATAGTCTTTTTTGGGCATTATACAATCCATTGATGGCTGAAAGCTGTCAGAGCCGTAGAACTCACTGAGGCCTTCGTTTTGACTGGTTATGGCTCCCGTAACTCTAAACGAGCCAGAAGTTATGGTCGTCCGAATAATCGATATCTACACGGTGCAACATCCACGGTACAAGGTGCAACATCTGTCCGAAATGGCGAAACAGTGTCGTACGACTTTTTGAAATGCGTGCATGGATTTGAAATGGAACGGTACCATGGTGCACCACTCTCCAGCGATGGTAAATCGAAGACCAGCCACGGTAATACAGTTCTACCGTAGAAAACCACGTGTCGATAAAATGAAGGGTAAAAAACTTTCGAGACCCGATTGAGATTCGGATAGTCTTTTTTGGGCATTATACTATCCATTGATGGCTGAAAGCTGTCAGAGCTGTAGAACTCACCGAGATCTTCGTTTTGACTGGTTATGGCTCCCTTAACTCTAAACGAGCCAGAAGTTATGGCCGTCTGAATAATCGATATCTACATGGTGCAACATCCACGGTGCAAGGTGCGACATCCGTTCGAAATGGCGAAATAGTGTCGTACGACTTTTTGAAATGCGTGCATGGATTTGAAGCGGAACAGTACCATGGTGCAACATCCGTCCGAAATGACGCAACAGCGTCGTACGACTTTTTGAAATGCGTGCATGGATTTGAAACGGAACGGTACCATGGTGCACCACTCTCCAGCGATGGTAAATCAAAGACCAGCCACGGTAATCCCGTTTTACCGTAAAAATCCACGTGTCGAAAAAACGAAGGGTAAAAAACTTCCAAGACCCGATTGAGATTCGGATAGTCTTTTTTGGGCATTATATAATCCATTGATGGGTGAAAGCTGTCAGAGCCATAGAACTCACTGAGGCCTTCGTTTTGACACGTTATGGCTCCCGTAACTCTAAATAAGCCAGAAGTTATGGCCGTCCGAATAATCGATATCTACAGTGTGCAACATCCACGGTGCAAGATGCAACATCCGTCCGAAATGGCGAAACAGCGTCGTACGACTTTTTGAAATGTGTGCGTGGATTTGAAATGAAACGGTACCATGGCGCACCACTCTCCAGCGATGGTAAAACGAAGACCAGCCACGGTAATCCTGTTTTACCGTAAAAATCCACGTGTCGAAAAAACGAAGGGTAAAAAACTTCCGAGACACGATTGAGATTCGGAAAGTCTTTTTTGGGCATTATACAATCCATTGAAAGCTGAAAGCTGTCAGAACCTTAGAACTCACTGAGGCCTTCGTTATGACTGGTTATGGCTCCCGTAAATCTAAACGAGCCAGAAGTTATGGCCGTCCGAATAATCGATATCTACAGGGTGCAACATTCATGGTGCAAGGTGCAATATCCGTCTGAAATGGCGAAACAGCGTCGTACGACTTTTTGACATGCACGCATGGATTTGACACGGAACGGTACCATGGTGCACCACTATCCAGCGATGGTAAATCGAAGACCAGCCACGGTAATCCCGTTTTACCGTAAAAATCCACGTGTCGAAAAAACGAAGGGTAAAAAACTTCCGAGACCGGATAGAGATTCGGATAGTCTTTTTTGGGCATTATACAATCCATTGACGGCTGAAAGCAGTCAGAGCCGTAGAACTTGCTGAGGCCTTCGTTTTGACAGGTTATGGCTCCCGTAACTCTAAACGAGCCAGAAGTTATGGCCGTCCAAATAATCGATATCTACAGGGTGGAACATACACGGTGCAAGGTGCAACATCCGTCCGAAATGGCGAAACAATGTCGTACGACTTTTTGAAATGCGTGCACGGATTTGAAACGAAATGATACTATGTTACACCACTCTCCAGCGATGGTAAATCGAAGACCAGCCACGGTAATCCCGTTTTACCGTAAAAATCCACGTGTCGAAAAAACGAAGGGTAAAAAACTTCCGAGACCCGATTAGGATTCGGATAGTCTTTTATGGGCATTATACAATCCATTGACGATTGAAAGCTTTCAGAAGCCGTAGAACTCATTGAGGCCTTCGTTTTGACTGGTTATGGCTCCCTTAACTCTAAACGAGCCAGAAGTTATGTCCGTCCGAATAATCGATATCTACATGGTGCAACATCCACGGTGAAAGGTGCAACATCCGTCCGAAATGGAGAAACAGCGTCGTACAGCTTTTTGAAATGCGTGCATGGATTTGAAGCGGAACGGTACCATGGTGCACCACTCTCCAGCGATGGTGAATCGAAGACCAGCCACGGTAATCCCGTTTTACCGTAAAAATCCACGTGTCGAAAAAACGAAGGGTAAAAAACTTCCAAGACCCGATTGAGATTCGGATAGTCTTTTTTGGGCATTATACAATCCATTGACGGCTAAAAGCCGTCAGAGCCGTAGAACTCACTGAGGCCTTCGTTTTGACACGTTATGGCTCCCGTAACTCTAAACGAGCCAGAAGTTATGGCTGTCCGAATAATCGATATCTACAGTGTGCAACATCCACGGTGCAAGATGCAACATCCGTCCGAAATGGCGAAACAGCGTCGTACGACTTTTTGAAATGCGTGCATGGATTTGAAACGAAACGGTACCATGGTGCACCACTCTCCAGCGATGGAAAATCGAAGATCAGCAACGGTAATCCCGTTTTACCGTAAAAATCCACGTGTCGAAAAAACGAAGGGTAAAAAACTTCCGAGACCCGATTGAGATTCGGATAGTCTTTTTTGGGCATTATACAATCCATTGACGGCTGAAAGCTGTCAGAGCCATAGAACTCACTGAGGCCTTCGTTTTGACTGGTTATGCCTCCCTTTACTCTAAACGAGCAAGAAGTTATGGTCGTTCGAATAATCAATATCTACAGGGTGCAACATCCACGGAGCAAGGTGCAACATCCGCCCGAAATGGCGAAACAGTGTCGTACGACTTTTTGAAATGCGTGCATGGATTTGAAATGGAAAGGTACCATGGTGCACCACTCTCCAGCGATGGTAAATCGAAAACCAGCCATGGTAATCCCGTTTTACCGTAAAAATCCACGTGTCGAAAAAACGAAGGGTAAAAACCATCCGAGACCCCATTGAGATTCAGATAGACTTTTTTGGGCATTATACAATCCAATGACGGATGAAAGCTGTCAGAGCCGTGAACTCACTGAGGCCTTCGTTTTGGCTGGTTATGGCTCCCTTAACTCTGAACGAGCCAGAAATTATGGCCGTCCGAATAATCGATATCTACAGGGTGCAACATCCACGGTGCAAGGTGCAACATCCGTCCGAAATGGAGAAACAGCGTCGTACGACTTTTTGAAATGCGTGCATGGATTTAAAATGGAACGGTACCATGGTGCACCACTCTCCAGCGATGGTAAATCGAAGACCAGCCACGGTAATCCCGTTTTACCGTAAAAATCCACGTGTCGAAAAAACGAAGGGTAAAAAACATCCGAGACCCGATTGAGATTCGGATAGACTTTTTTGGGCATTATACAATCCATTGACGGGTGAAAGCTGTCAGAGCCATAGAACTCACTGAGGCCTTCGTTTTTACACGTTATGGCTCCCGTAGCTCTAAACAAGCCAGAAGTTATGGCCGTCCGAATAATCGATATCTACAGTGTGCAACATCCACGGTGCCAGATGCAACATCCGTCCGAAATGGCGAAACAGCGTTGTACGACTTTTTGAAATGCACACATGGATTTGACACGGAACGGTACCATGGTGCACCACTATCCAGCGATGGTAAATCGAAGACCAGCCACGGTAATCCCGTTTTACCGTAAAAATCCACGTGTCGAAAAAACGAAGGGTAAAAAACTTCCGAGACCGGATAGAGATTCGGAAAGTCTTTTTTGGGCATTATACAATCCATTGACGGCTGAAAGCGTTCAGAGCCGTAGAACTTACTGAGGCCTTCGTTTTGACAGGTTATGGCTCCCGTAACTCTAAACGAGACAGAAGTTATGGCCGTCCGAATAATCGATATCTACAGGGTGCAACATACACGGTGCAAGGTGCAACATCCGTCCGAAATGGCAAAACAATGTCGTACGACTTTTTGAAATGCGTGTATGGATTTGAAACGAAATGGTACAATGGTACACCACTCTCCAGCGATGGAAAATCGAAGACCAGCCACGGTAATCCCGTTTTACCATAAAAATCCACGTGTCGAAAAAACGAAGGGTAAAAAACTTCCGAGACCCGATTAAGATTCGGATAGTCTTTTTTGGGAATTAAACAATCCATTGACGACTGAAAGCTGTCAGAGCCGTAGAACTCACCGAGGCCTTCGTTTTGAAAGGTTATGGCTCCTGTAACTCTATACGAGCCTAAAGTTATGGCCGTTCGAATAATCGATATCTACAGGGTGCAACATCCACGGAGCAAGGTGCAACATCCGTCCGAAATGGCAAAACAGTGTCGTACGACTTTTTGAAATGCGTGCATGGATTTGAAACGGAACGGTACCATGGTGCACAACTCTCCAGCGATGGTAAATCGAAGACCATCCACGGTAATCCCGTTTTACCGTAAAAATCCACGTGTTGAAAAAACGAAGGGTAAAAAACTTCCAAGACCCGATTGAGATTCGGATAGTCTTTTTGGGGCATTATACAATTCATTGACGGCTGAAATCTGTCAGAGCCGTAGAACTCATTGAGGCCTTCGTTTTGACTGGTTATGGCTCCCTTAACTCTAAACGAGCCAGAAGTTATGGCCGTCCGAATAATCGATATCTGCATGGTGCAACATCCACGGTGAAAGGTGCAACATCCGTCCGAAATGGAGAAACAGCGTCATACGGCTTTTTGAAATGCGTGCATGGATTTGAAGCGGAACGGTACCATGGTGCACCACTCTCCAGCGATGGTGAATCGAAGACCAGCCACGGTAATCCCGTTTTACCGTAAAAATCCACGTGTCGAAAAAACGAAGGGTAAAAAACTTCCAAGACCCGATTGAGATTCGGATAGTCTTTTTTGGGCATTATACAATCCATTGACGGCTAAAAGCCGTCAGAGCCGTAGAACTCACTGAGGCCTTCGTTTTGACACGTTATGGCTCCCGTAACTCTAAACGAGCCAGAAGTTATGGCTGTCCGAATAATCGATATCTACAGTGTGCAACATCCACGGTGCAAGATGCAACATCCGTCCGAAATGGCGAAACAGCGTCGTACGACTTTTTGAAATGCGTGCATGGATTTGAAACGAAACGGTACCATGGTGCACCACTCTCCAGCGATGGAAAATCGAAGATCAGCAACGGTAATCCCGTTTTACCGTAAAAATCCACGTGTCGAAAAAACGAAGGGTAAAAAACTTCCGAGACCCGATTGAGATTCGGATAGTCTTTTTTGGGCATTATACAATCCATTGACGGCTGAAAGCTGTCAGAGCCATAGAACTCACCGAGGCCTTCGTTTTGACTGGTTATGCCTCCCTTTACTCTAAACGAGCAAGAAGTTATGGTCGTTCGAATAATCAATATCTACAGGGTGCAACATCCACGGAGCAAGGTGCAACATCCGCCCGAAATGGCGAAACAGTGTCGTACGACTTTTTGAAATGCGTGCATGGATTTGAAATGGAAAGGTACCATGGTGCACCACTCTCCAGCGATGGTAAATCGAAAACCAGCCATGGTAATCCCGTTTTACCGTAAAAATCCACGTGTCGAAAAAACGAAGGGTAAAAACCATCCGAGACCCCATTGAGATTCAGATAGACTTTTTTGGGCATTATACAATCCAATGACGGATGAAAGCTGTCAGAGCCGTGAACTCACTGAGGCCTTCGTTTTGGCTGGTTATGGCTCCCTTAACTCTAAACGAGCCAGAAATTATGGCCGTCCGAATAATCGATATCTACAGGGTGCAACATCCACGGTGCAAGGTGCAACATCCGTCCGAAATGGAGAAACAGCGTCGTACGACTTTTTGAAATGCGTGCATGGATTTAAAATGGAACGGTACCATGGTGCACCACTCTCCAGCGATGGTAAATCGAAGACCAGCCACGGTAATCCCGTTTTACCGTAAAAATCCACGTGTCGAAAAAACGAAGGGTAAAAAACATCCGAGACCCGATTGAGATTCGGATAGACTTTTTTGGGCATTATACAATCCATTGACGGGTGAAAGCTGTCAGAGCCATAGAACTCACTGAGGCCTTCGTTTTTACACGTTATGGCTCCCGTAGCTCTAAACAAGCCAGAAGTTATGGCCGTCCGAATAATCGATATCTACAGTGTGCAACATCCACGGTGCCAGATGCAACATCCGTCCGAAATGGCGAAACAGCGTTGTACGACTTTTTGAAATGCACACATGGATTTGACACGGAACGGTACCATGGTGCACCACTATCCAGCGATGGTAAATCGAAGACCAGCCACGGTAATCCCGTTTTACCGTAAAAATCCACGTGTCGAAAAAACGAAGGGTAAAAAACTTCCGAGACCGGATAGAGATTCGGAAAGTCTTTTTTGGGCATTATACAATCCATTGACGGCTGAAAGCGTTCAGAGCCGTAGAACTTACTGAGGCCTTCGTTTTGACAGGTTATGGCTCCCGTAACTCTAAACGAGACAGAAGTTATGGCCGTCCGAATAATCGATATCTACAGGGTGCAACATACACGGTGCAAGGTGCAACATCCGTCCGAAATGGCAAAACAATGTCGTACGACTTTTTGAAATGCGTGTATGGATTTGAAACGAAATGGTACAATGGTACACCACTCTCCAGCGATGGAAAATCGAAGACCAGCCACGGTAATCCCGTTTTACCATAAAAATCCACGTGTCGAAAAAACGAAGGGTAAAAAACTTCCGAGACCCGATTAAGATTCGGATAGTCTTTTTTGGGAATTAAACAATCCATTGACGACTGAAAGCTGTCAGAGCCGTAGAACTCACCGAGGCCTTCGTTTTGAAAGGTTATGGCTCCTGTAACTCTATACGAGCCTAAAGTTATGGCCGTTCGAATAATCGATATCTACAGGGTGCAACATCCACGGAGCAAGGTGCAACATCCGTCCGAAATGGCAAAACAGTGTCGTACGACTTTTTGAAATGCGTGCATGGATTTGAAACGGAACGGTACCATGGTGCACAACTCTCCAGCGATGGTAAATCGAAGACCATCCACGGTAATCCCGTTTTACCGTAAAAATCCACGTGTTGAAAAAACGAAGGGTAAAAAACTTCCAAGACCCGATTGAGATTCGGATAGTCTTTTTGGGGCATTATACAATTCATTGACGGCTGAAATCTGTCAGAGCCGTAGAACTCATTGAGGCCTTCGTTTTGACTGGTTATGGCTCCCTTAACTCTAAACGAGCCAGAAGTTATGGCCGTCCGAATAATCGATATCTGCATGGTGCAACATCCACGGTGAAAGGTGCAACATCCGTCCGAAATGGAGAAACAGCGTCATACGGCTTTTTGAAATGCGTGCATGGATTTGAAGCGGAACGGTACCATGGTGCACCACTCTCCAGCGATGGTAAATCGAAGACCAGCCACGGTAATCCCGTTTTACCGTAAAAATCCACGTGTCGAAAAAACGAAGGGTACATAACTTCCAAGACCCGATTGAGATTCGGATAGTCTTTTTTGGGCATTATACAATCCATTGACGGCTGAAAGCCGTCAGAGCCGTAGAACTCACTGAGGCCTTCGTTTTGACACGTTATGGCTCCCGTAACTCTAAACGAGCCAGAAGTTATGGCTGTCCGAATAATCGATATCTACAGTGTGCAACATCCACGGTGCAAGATGCAACATCCGTCCGAAATGGCGAAACAGCGTCGTACGACTTTTTGAAATGCGTGCATGGATTTGAAACGAAATGGTACCATGGTGCACCACTCTCTAGCGATGGAAAATCGAAGATTAGCCACGGTAATCCCGTTTTACCGTAAAAATCCACGTGTCGAAAAAACGAAGGGTAAAAAACTTCCGACCCACGATTGAGATTCAGATAGTCTTTTTTGGGCATTATACAATCCATTGAAGGCTGAAAGCTGTCAGAGCCGTAGAACTCACTGAATCCTTCATTATGACTGGTTATGGCTCTTGTAACTCTAAACGAGCCAGAAGTTATGGCCGTCCGAATAATCGATATCTACAGGGTGCAACATCCACGGTGCAAGGTGCAATATCCGTCCGAAATGGTGAAACAGTGTCGTACGACTTTTTGAAATGCGTGCATGGATTTGAAATGGAACGGTACCATGGTGAACCACTCTTCAGCTATGGTAAATCGAAGACCAGCCACGGTAATCCCGTTTTACCGTAAATATCCATGTGTCGAAAAAACGAAGGGTAAAAAACATTCGAGACCCGATTGAGATTCGGATAGTCTTTTTTGGGCATTATACAATCCATTGACGGCTGAAAGCTGTCACAGCCGTAGAACTCACTAAGGCCTTTGTTTTGACAGTTTATGGCTCCCGTAACCCTAAACGAGCTAGGAGTTATGGCCTTCCAAATAATCGATATCTACAGGGTGCAACATACACGGTGCAAGGTGCCACATCCGTCCGAAATGGCGAAACAGCGTTGTACGACTTTTTGAAATGCGTGCATGGATTTGAAACAAAATGGTACCATGATACACCACTCTCCAGCGATGGTAATCGAAGACCAGCCACGGTAATCCCGTTTTACCGTAAAAATCCACGTGTCGAAAAAACGAAGGGTAAAAAACTTCCGAGACTCGATTGAGATTCGGATAGTCTTTTTTGGGCATTATACAATCCATTGACGGCTGAAAGCTTTTAGAGCCGTTGAACTCACTGAGGCCTTCGTTTTGACTGGTTATGGCTCCCTTAACACTAAATGAGCCAGAAGTTATGGCTGTCCGAATAATCGATATTTGCATGGTGCAGCATCCACGGTGCAAGGTGCAACATCCGTCCGAAATGGCGAAACAATGTCGTACGACTTTTTGAAATGCGTGCATGGATTTGAAATGGAACGGTACCATGGTGCACCACTCGCCAGCGATGGTAAATCGAAGACCAGCCACGATAATCCCGTTTTACCGTAAAAATCCAGGTGTCGAAAAAACGAAGGGTAAAAAACTTCCTAGACCCGATTGAGATTCGGATTGTCTTTTTTGGGAATTAAACAATCCATTGACGACTGAAAGCTGTCAGAGCCATAGAACTCACCGAGGCCTTCGTTTTGAAAGGTTATGGCTCCTGTAACTCTATACGAGCCTAAAGTTATGGCCGTTCGAATAATCGATATCTACAGGGTGCAACATCCACGGAGCAAGGTGCAACATCCGTCCGAAATGGCAAAACAGTGTCGTACGACTTTTTGAAATGCGTGCATGGATTTGAAACGGAACGGTACCATGGTGCACAACTCTCCAGCGATGGTAAATCGAAGACCATCCACGGTAATCCCGTTTTACCGTAAAAATCCACGTGTTGAAAAAACGAAGGGTAAAAAACTTCCAAGACCCGATTGAGATTCGGATAGTCTTTTTGGGGCATTATACAATTCATTGACGGCTGAAATCTGTCAGAGCCGTAGAACTCACTGAGGCCTTCGTTTTGACTGGTTATGGATCCCTTAACTCTAAACGAGCCAGAAGTTATGGCCGTCCGAATAATCGATATCTACATGGTGCAACATCCACGGTGCAAGGTGCAACATCCATCCGAAATGGTGATACAACGTCGTACGACTTTTTGAAATGCATGCATGGATATGAAATGGAACGGTACCATGGTGCACCACTCTCCAGCGATGGTGAATCGAAGACCAGCCACGGTAATCCCGTTTTACCGTAAAAATCCACGTATCGAAAAAACAAAGGGCAAAAAACTTCCGAGACCCGATTAAGAGTCGGATGTCTTTTTTGTGCATTTTACAATCCATTGACGGTTGAAAGCATTAAGAGCCGTAGAACTCACTGAGGCCTTCGCTTTGACTGGTTATGGCTCCCGTAACCCTAAACGAGCCAGAAGTTATGGCCATCCGAATAATCGATATCTACAAGGTGCAACATCCACGGTGCAAGATGCAACATCCGTCCGAAACGGCGAAACAGCATCGTACGACTTTTTGAAATGCGTGCATGGATTTGAAACGAAACGGTACCATGGTGCACCACTCTCCAGCGATGGTAAATCAAAGATCAGCCGCGGTAATCCCGTTTTACCGTAAAAATCCATGTGTCGAAAAAACAAAGGGTAAAATCTTCCGAGACACGATTGAGATTCGGATAGTCTTTTTTGGGCATTATACAATCCATTGAAGGCTGAAAGCTGTCAGAGCCGTAGAACTCACTGAGGCCTTCGTTATGACTGGTTATGGCTCCCACAACTCTAAACGAGCCAGAAGTTATGGCCTTCCGAAATGGCGAAACAGTGTCGTACGACGTTTTGAAATGCGTGCATGGATTTGAAACGGAACGGTACCATGGTGCACCACTCTCCAGCGATGGTAAATCGAAGACCAGCCACGGTAATCCCGTTTTACCGTAAAAATCCACGTGTCAAAAAAACGAAGGGTAAAAATCTTCCGAGACCCGATTGAGATTCGGATAGTCTTTTTTGTGCATTAAACAATCCATTGACGACTGAATGCTGTCAGAGCCATAGAACTCACTGAGGCCTTCGTTTTAACAGGTCATGCATTCTATAACTCTAAATGAGCCAGAAGTTATGGCGGTCCGAATAATCGATATCTACATGGTGCAACATCCATGGTGCAAGGTGCAACATCCGTCCGAAATGGCGAAACAGTGTCGTACGAGTTTTTTTGATATGCGTGCATGGATTTGAAACGGAACGGTACCATGGTGCACCACACTCCAGCGATGGTAAATCGAAGACCAGCCACGATAATCCCGTTTTACCGTAAAAATCCACGTGTCAAAAAAACGAAGGGTAAAAAACTTCCTGGACCCGATAGAGATTCGGAAAGTCTTCTTTGGGCATTAAACAATCCATTGACGGTTGAAAGCTGTCAGAGCCGTAGAACTCACTGAGGCCTTCGTTTTGATAGGTTATGACTCCCGTAACTCAAAACGAGCCAGAAGTTATGGCCGTCCGAATAATCGATATCTAAAGGGTGCAACATCCACGGTGCAAGGTGCAACATCCGTCTGAAATGGCGAAACAGCGTCGTATGACTTTTTGAAATGCGTGCATGGATTTGAAACGGAACGGTACCATGGTGCACCACTCTCCAGGTATGGTAAATCGAAGACCAGCCACGGTAATCCAGTTTTACCGTAAAAATCCACGTGTCGAAAAAAACGAAGGGTAAAAAACTTCCTAGACCCGATTGAGATTCGGATTGTCTTCATTGGACATTAAACAATCCATTGACGGCTGAAAGCTGTCAGAGCCGTAGAACTCACTAAGGCCTTCATTTTGACAGGTTAAGGCTACCATAACTTTAAACGAGCCAGAAGTGATGGTGGTCCGAATAATCGATATCTACAGGTGCAACATCCACGGCGCAAGGTGCAACATCCGTCCGAAATGGCGAAACAGTGTCGTACGACCTTTTGAAATGCGTGCATGGATTTGAAACAGAACAGTACCATGGTGCACCACTCTCCAGCAATGGTAAATCGAAGACCAGCCACGGTAATCCTGTTTTACCGTAAAAATCCACGTGTCGAAAAAACGAAGGGTAAAAAACTTCCGAGACCCGATTGAGATTCGGATAGTCTTTTTTGGGCATTATACAACCAATTAACGGCTGAAAGCTGTTAGAGCCGTAGAACTCACTAAGGCCTTCGTTTTGACTGGTTATGGCTCCCTTCACTCTAAACGAGCCAGAAGTTGTGGCCGTCCGAATAATCGATATCTACAGGGTGCAACATCCACGGTGCAAGGTGCAACATCCGTCCGAAATGGCGAAACAGCATCGTACGACTTTTTGAAACGCGTGCATGGATTTGAAACGGAATGGTACCATGGTGCACCACTCTCCAGCGATGGTAAATGAAGACCAGCCACGGTAATCCCGTTTTACCGTAAAAATCCACGTGTCCAAAAAACGAAGGTTAAAAAACTTTCTAGACCCGATTGAGATTCGGATTGTCTTCTTTGGACATTAAACAATCCATTGACGTCTGAAAGCTGTCAGAGCCGTAGAACTCACTAAGGCATTCGTTTTGACAGGTTATGGCTCCCGTAACTCTAAACGAGCCGGAAGTTATGGCCGTCCGAATAATCGATATCTACAGGGTGCAACATCTGTCCGAAATGGCGAAACAGTGTCGTCCGACTTTTTGAAATGCGTGCATGGATTTGATACGGAACGGTACCATGGTGCACCACTCTCCAGCGATGGTAAACGAAGACCAGCCACGGTAATCCCGTTTTACCCTAAAAATCCACGTGTCGAAAAAACAAAGGGTAAAAAACTTCCAGGATCCGATTGTGATTTGGATATTCTTTTTTGGGAATTATACAATCCATTGACGGCTGAAAGCTGTCAGAGCCGTAGAACTCACTAAGGCCTTCGTTTTGACTGGTTATGGCTCCCTTAACTCTAAACGAGCCAGAAGTTATGGCCGTTCGAATGATCGATATCTACAGGGTGCTACATCCACGGTGCAAGGTGCAACACCCGTCCGAAATGGCAAAACGGCGTCGTACGACTTTTTGAAATGCATGCATGGATTTGAAACGGAACGGTACCATGGTGCACAACTCTCCAGCGATGGTAAATCGAAGACCAGCCACGGTAATCCCGTTTTACTGTAAAAATCCGCGTGTCGAAAAGACGAAGGGTAAAAAAACTTTCGAGACCCGATTGAGATTCGGATAGTCTTTTTTGGGCATTATACAATCCATTGACGGCTGAAAGATGTCAGAGCCGTAGAACTCACTGAGGCCTTCATTTTGACTGGTTATGGCTCCCGTAACTCTAAACGAGCCAGAAGTTATGGCCGTCCGAATAATCGATATCAACAGGGTGCAACATACACGGTGCAAGGTGCAACATTCGTCCGAAATGGCGAAACAGCATCTTACGACTTTTTGAATTGCGTGCATGGATTTGAAACGGAACGATACCATGGGGCACCACTCTCCAGCGATGGTAAATCGAAGACCAGCCATGGTAATCCCGTTTCACCGTCAAAATCCACGTGTCGAAAAAACGAAGGGTAAAAAACTTCCTAGACCCGATTGAGATTCGGATAGTCATTTTTGGGCATTAAACAATCCATTGACGGCTGAAAGCATTCAGAGCCGTAGAACTCACTGAGGCCTTCATTTTGACAGGTTAGGGCTCCCGTAACTTTAAACGAGCCAGAAGTTATGGCCGTCCGAGTAATCGATATCTACAGGGTCCAACATCCACGGCGCAAGGTGCAACATCCGTCCGAAATTGCGAAACAGTGTCGTACGACCTTTTGAAATGCGTGCATGGATTTGAAACGGAACAGTACCATGGTGCACCACTCTCCAGCGATGGTAAATCGAAGACCAGCCACGGTAATCCCGTTTTACCGTAAAAATCCACGTGTCGAAAAAACGAAGGGTAAAAAACTTCCGAGACCCGATTGAGATTCAGATAGTCTTTTTTGGGTATTATACAACCCATTGACAGCTGAAAGCTGTTAGAGCCGTAGAACTCACTAAGGCCTTCGTTTTGACTGGTTATGGCTCCCTTAACTCTAAAAGAGCCAGAAGTTATGGTCGTCCGAATAATCGATATCTACAGGGTGCAACATCCACGGTGCAAGGTGCAACATCCGTCCGAAATGGCGAAACAGCGTCGTACGACTTTTTGAAATGCGTGCATGGATTTGAAATGGAACGGTACCATGGTGCACCACTCTCCAGCGATGGTAAATCGAAGACCAGCCACGGTAATCCCGTTTACTGTAAAAATCCATGTGTCCAAAAAACGAAGGGTCAAAAACTTCCTAGACCCGATTGAGATTCGATAGCCTTTTTGGACATTAAACAATCCATTGACGGCTGAAAGCTGTCAGAGCCATATAGCTCACTGAGGTCTTCGTTTTGACAGGTTATGCATCACATAACTCTAAACGAGCCAGAAGTTATGGCCGTCCGAATAATCGATATCTACAGGGTGCAACATCCACGGTGCAAGGTGCAACATCCGTCCGAAATGGCGAAACAGTGTCGTACGACTTTTTGAAATGCGTGCATAGATTTGAAACGGAACGGTACCATGGTGCACCACTCTCCAGCGACAGTAAATCGAAGACCAGCCACGGTAATCCAGTTTTACCATAAAAATCCACGTGTCGAAAAAACGAAGGGTAAAAAACTTCCGAGACCCGATTGAGATTCGGATAGTCTTTTTTGGGCATTATACAATCCATTGATGGCTGAAAGCTGTCAAAGCCGTAGAACTCACTGAGGTCTTCGTTTTGACTAGTTATGGCTCCCTTAACTCTAAACGAGCCAGAAGTTGTGGTCGTCCGAATAATCGATATCTACATGGTGCAACATCCACGTGCAAGGTGCAACATCCATCCGAAATGACGAAACAGTGTCGTACGACTTTTTGAAATGCATGCATGGATTTGAAACGAAACGGTACCATGGTGCTCCACTCTCCAGCGATGGTAAATCAAAGGCCAGCCACGGTAATCCCATTTTACCGTAAAAATCCCTGTGTCGAAAAAAAGAAGTGTAAAAAACTTCCTAGACCCGATTGAGATTCGGATAGTCATTTTTGGGCATTAAACAATCCACTGACTGCTGAAAGCATTCAGAGCCGTAGAACTCACTGAGGCCTTCATTTTGACAGGTTAAGGCTCCCGTAACTTTAAACGAGCCAGAAGTTATGGCCGTCCGAATAATCGATATCTACAGGGTGCAACATCCACGGCGGAAGGTGCAACATCCGTCCGAAATGGCGAAACAGTGTCGTACGAACTTTTGAAATGCGTGCATCGATTTGAAACGGAAAAGTACCATGGAGCACCACTCTCCAGCGATGGTAAATCGAAGACCAGCCACGGTAATCCCGTTTTACCGTAAAAATCCACGTGTCGAAAAAACGAAGGGTAAAAAACTTCCGAGACCCGATTGAGATTCGGATAGTCTTTTTTGGGCATTATACAACCCATTGACGGCTGAAAGCTGTTAGAGTCGTAGAACTCACTAAGGCCTTCGTTTTGACTGGTTATGGCTCCCTTAACTCTAAACGAGCCAGAAGTTATGGCCGTCCGAATAATCGATATCTACAGGGTGCAACATCCACGGTGCAAGGTGCAACATCCGTCCGTAATGGCGAAACAGCGTCGTACGATTTTTTGAAATGCGTGCATGGATTTGAAACGGAACGGTACCATGGTGCACCACTCTCCAGTGATGGTAAATCGAAGACCAGTCACGGTAATCCCGTTTTACTGTAAAAATCCATGTGTCCAAAAAACGAAGGGTAAAAAACTTTCTAGACCCGATTGAGATTCGGATAGTCTTCTTTGGGCATTAAACAATCCATTGACGGTTGAAAGCTGTCAGAGCCGTAGAACTCACTGAGGCCTTCGTTTTGACAGGTTATGACTCCCGTAACTCTAAACGAGCCAGAAGTTATGGCCGCCGAATAATCGATATCTAAAGGGTGCAACATCCACGGTGCAAGGTGCAACATCCATCCGAAATGGCAAAACAGCATCGTACGACTTTTTGAAATGCGCGCATGGATTTGAAACGGAACGGTACCATGGTGCACCACTCTCCAGCGATGGTAAATCGAAGACCAGTCATGGTAATCCCGTTTTACCGTAAAAATCCACGTGTCGAAAAAACGAAGGGTAAAAAACATCCGAGACCCGATTGAGATTCGGATAGTCTTTTTGTGCATTTTACAATCCATTGACGGCCGAAAGCATTCAGACCCGTAGGACTCACTGAGCCTTCGCTTTGACTGGTTATGGCTCCCGTAACTCTAAACGAGCCAGAAGTTATGGCCGTCCGAATAATCGATATCTACAGGGTGCAACATCCACGGTGCAAGGTGCAACATCCGTCCGAAATGGCGAAACAGTGTCGTATGACTTTTTGAAATGCGTGCATGGATTTGAAACGGAACGGTACCATGGTGCACCACTCTCCAGCGATGGTAAATCGAAGACCAGCAACGGTAGTCCAGTTTTACCATAAAAATCCATGTGTCGAAAAAACGAAGGGTCAAAAACTTCCTAGACCCGATAGAGATTCGATAGCCTTTTTGGGCATTAAACAATCCATTGACGGCTGAAAGCTGTCAGAGCCATATAACTCACTTAGGCCTTCGTTTTGACAGGTTATGCATCCCATAACTCTAAACGAGCCAGAAGTTATGGCCGTCCGAATAATCGATATCTACAGGGTGCAACATCCACGGTGCAAGGTGCAACATCCGTCCGAAATGGCGAAACAGTGTCGTACGACTTTTTGAAATGCGTGCATAGATTTGAAACGGAACGGTACCATGGTGCACCACTCTCCAGCAATGGTAAATCGAAGACCAGCCACGGAATCCAGTTTACCATAAAAATCCACGTGTCGAAAAAACGAAGGGTAAAAAACTTCCGAGACCCGATTGAGATTCGGATAGTATTTTTTGGGCATTATACAATCCATTGATGGTTGAAAGCTGTCAAAGCCGTAGAAATCACTAAGGGCTTCGTTTTGACTGGGTATGGCTCCCTTAACTCTAAACGAGCCAGAAGTTATGGTCGTCCGAATAATCGATATCTACATGGTGCAACATCCACGTGCAAGGTGCAACATCCGTCCGAAATGACGAAACAGAGTCGTACGACTTTTTGAAATGCGTGCATGGATTTGAAACGAAACGGTACCATGGTAATCCACTCTCCAGCGATGGTAAATCGAAGACCAGCCACGGTAATCCCATTTTACCATAAAAATCCACGTGCCGAAAAAACGAAGGGTAAAAACTTCCTAGACCCGATTGAGATTCGGATAGTTTTTTTTGGGACTTAAACAATCCATTGACAGCTAATAGCTGTCTGAGCCGTAGAACTCACTGAGGCCTTCGTTTTGATAGGTTATGGCTTCCGTACTCTAAACGAGCCAGAAGTTATGGCCGTCCGAATAATCGATATCTACAGGGTGCAACATCCACGGTGCAAGATGCAATATCCGTCCGAAATTGCGAAACATCGTCGTACGACTTTTTGAAATGCGCGCATGGATTTGAAATGGAACGGTACCATGGTGCACCACTCTCCAGCGATGGTAAATCGAAGACTAGCCACGGTATTCCCGTTTTACCGTAAAAATCCATGTGTCGGAAAAACGAAGGGTAAAAAACTTCCTAGACCCGACTTAGATTCGGATAGTCTTTTTTGGGCATTATACAATCCATTGATGGCTGAAAGCTGTCAGAGCCGTAGAACTCATTAAGGCCTTCGTTTTGACAGGTTATGCATCCTATAACTCTAAACGAGCCAGAAGTTATGGTCGTCCGAATAATCGATATCTACAGGGTGCAACATCCACGGCGCAAGGTGCAACATCCGTCCGAAATGGCGAAATAGTGTCGTACGACCTTTTTGAAATGCGTGCATGGATTTGAAATGGAAAATACCATGGTGCACCACTCTCCAGCGATGGGAAATGAGGACCAGCCACGGTAATCCCGTTTTACCGTAAAAATCCACGTGTCAAAAAAACGAAGGGTAAAAAACTTCCTTGACCCGATTGAGATTCGGATTGTCTTCTTTGGACATTAAACAATCCATTGACGGCTGAAAGCTGTCAGAGCCGTAGAACTCACTGAGGTCTTCGTTTTGACAGGTTATGGCTCCCGTAATTCTAAACGAGCCAGAAGTTATGGCCGTCCGAATAATCGATATCTACAGGGTGCAACATCCACGGTGCAAGGTGCAACATCTGTCCGAAATGGCGAAACAGTGTCGTCCGACTTTTTGAAATGCATGCATGGATTTGAAATGGAATGGTACCATGGTGCACCACTCTCCTACGATGGTAAATCGAAGACCAGCCATGGTAATTCCGTTTTACCGTAAAAATCCACGTGTCGAAAAAACGAAGGGTAAAAAACTTCCGAGACCCGATTAAGAGTCGGATGTCTTTTTTGTGCATTTTACAACCCATTGACGGCTGAAAGCATTCAGAACTGTAGAACTCACTAAGGCCTTGGCTTTGACTGGTTATGGCTCCCGTAACTCTAAACGAGCCAGAAGTTATGGCCATCCGAATAATCGATATCCACAGGGTGCAACATCCACGGTGCAAGATGCAACATCCGTCCGAAACGGCGAAACAGCGTCGTACGACTTTTTGAAATGCGTGCATGGATTTGAAACGAAACTGTACCATGGTGCACCACTCTCCAGCGATGGTAAATCGAAGACCAGCCAGGGTAATCTCGTTTTACCGTAAAAATCCACGTGACGAAAAAACAAAGGGTAAAAAACTTCCGAGACACGATTGAGATTCGGATAGTCTTTTTTGGGCATTATACAATCCATTGAAGGCTGAAAGCTTTGAGAGCCGTAGAACTCACTAAGGCCTTCGTTATGACTGGTTATGGCTCCCACAACTCTAAACGAGCCAGAAGTTATGGCAGTCCGAATAATGGATATCTACAGGGTGCAACATCCACGGTGCAAGGTGCAATATCCGTCCGAAATGGCAAAACAGTGTCGTACGACGTTTTGAAATGCGTGCATGGATTTGAAATGGAACGGTACCATGGTGCACCACTCTCCAGCTATGGTAAATCGAAGACCAGACACGGTAATCCCGTTTTACCGTAAAAATCAACGTGTCGAAAAAATGAAGGGTAAAAAATTTCCGAGACCCGATTGAGATTCGGATAGTCTTTTTTGGGCATTAAACAATCCATTGACGGCTGAAAGCTGTCAGAGCCATAGAACTCACTGAGGCCTTCGTTTTGACAGGTTATGCATCCTATAACTCTAAACGAGTCAGAAGTTACGGCCGTCCGAATAATCGATATCTACAGGGTGCAACATCCACGGTGCAAGGTGCAACTTCCGTCCGAAATGGCGAAACAGTGTCGTACGATTTTTTGAAATGCGTGCATGGATTTGAAAAGGAACGGCACCATGGTACACCACTCTCCAGCGATGGTAAATCGAAGACCAGCCACGGTAATCCCGTTTTACCGTAAAAATCCACGTGTCAAAAAAACGAAGGGTAAAAAACTTCCTAGACTCGATAGAGATTCGGAAAGTCTTCTTTGGGCATTAAACAATCCATTGACGGCTGAAAGCTATCAGAGTCGTAGAACTCACTGAGGCCTTCGTTTTGACAGGTTATGACTCCCGTAACTCTAAAAGAGCCAGAAGTTATGGCCGTCCGAATAATCGATATCTAAAGGGTGCAACATCCACGGTGCAAGGTGCAACATCCTTCCGAAATAGCGAAACAGCGTCGTACGACTTTTTGAAATGCGTGCATGGATTTGAAACGGAACGGTACCATGGTGCACCACTCTCCAGCTATGGTAAATCGAAGACCAGCCACGGTAATCCAGTTTTACCGTAAAAATCCACGTGTCGAAAAAACGAAGGGTAAAAAACTTCCTAGACCCGATTGAGATTCGGATTGTCTTCTTTGGACATTAAACAACCCATTGACGGTGAAAGCTGTCAGAGCCGTAGAACTCCCTGAGGCCTTCATTTTGATAGGTTAAGGCTCCCGTAACTTTAAACGAGCCAGAAGTTGTGGTCGTCCGAATAATCGATATCTATAGGGAGCAACATCCACGGCGCAAGGTGCAACATCCGTCCGAAATGGCGAAACAGTGTCGTACGACCTTTTGAAATGCGTGCATGGATTTGAAACGGAACAGTACCATGGTGCACCACTCTCCAGCGATGGTAAATCGAAGACCAGCCACGGTAATCCCGTTTTAACGTAAAAATCCACGTGTCAAAAAAACGAAGGGTAAAAAACTTCCGAGAATCGATTGAGATTCGGATAGTCTTTTTTGGGCATTATACAACCCATTGACGGCTGAAAGCTGTTAGAGCCGTAGAACTCACTGAGGCCTTCGTTTTGACTGGTTATGGCTCCCTTAACTCTAAACGAGCCAGAAGTTATGGCCGTCCGAATAATCGATATCTACAGGGTGCAACATCCACGGTGCAAGGTGCAACATCCGTCCGAAATGGCGAAACAGCGTCCTACGACTTTTTGAAGCGCATGCATGGATTTGAAACGGAATGGTACCATGGTGCACCACTCTCCAGCGATGGTAAATGAAGACCAGCCACGGTAATCCCGTTTTACCGTAAAAATCCACGTGTCCAAAAAACGAAGGGTAAAAAACTTACTCGACCCGATTGAGATTCGGATTGTCTTCTTTGGACATTAACAATCCGTTGACGGCTGAAAGCTGTCAGAGCCGTAGAACTCACTAAGGCCTTCGTTTTGACAGGTTATGGCTCCCGTAACTCTAAACGAGCCAGAAGTTATGTCTGTCCGAATAATCGATATCTACAGGGTGCAACATCCACGGTGCAAGGTGCAACATCTGTCCGAAATGGCGAAACAGTGTCGTCCGACTTTTTGAGATGCGTGCATGGATTTGATACGGAACGGTACCATGGTTCACCACTCTCCAGCGATGGTAAATCGAAGACCAGCCGCGGTAATCCCGTTTTACCCTAAAAATCCACGTGTCGAAAGAACGAAGGGTAAAAAACTTCCGAGATCCGATTGAGATTCGGATATTCTTTTTTGGGCATTATTCAATCCATTGACGGCTGAAAGCTGTTAGAGCTGTAGAACTCACTGAGGCCTTCGTTTTGACTGTTTATGGCTCCCTTATTTCTAAACGAGCCAGAAGTTATGGCCGTTCGAATGATCGATATCTACAGGGTGCAACATCCACGGTGCAAGGAGCAACATCCGTCCGAAATTGCGAAACGGCGTCGTACGACTTTTTGAAATGCGTGCATGGATTTGAAACGGAATGGTACCATGGTGCACAACTCTCCAGCGATGGTAAATCGAAGACCAGCCACGGTAATCCCGTTTTACTGTAAAAATCCGCGTGTCGAAAAGACGAAGGGGAAAAAACTTCCGAGATCAGATTGAGATTGGATAGTCTTTTTTGGGCATTATACAATCCATTGACGGCTGAAAGCTGTCATAGCCATAGAACTCACTTAGGCCTTAATTTTGACTGGTTATGGCTCCCGTAACTCTAAACGAGCCAAAAGTTATGGCCGTCCGAATAATCGATATCTACATGGTGCAACATACACGGTGCAAGGTGCAACATCCGTCCGAAATGGCGAAACAACATCGTACGACTTTTTGAATTGCGTGCATGGATTTGAAACGGAACGATACCATGGGGCACCACTCTCCAGCGATGGTAAATCGAAGACCAGCCATGGTAATCCCGTTTCACCGTAAAAATCCACGTGTCGAAAAAACGAAGGGTAAAAAACTTCCTAGACCCGATTGAGATTCGGATAGTCATTTTGGGCATTAAACAATCCATTGAAGGCTGAAAGCATTCAGAGCCGTATAACTCACTGAGGCCTTCATTTTGACAGGTTAAGGCTCCCGTAACTTTAAACGAGCCAGAAGTTATGGCCGTCCGAATAATCGATATCTACAGGGCGCAACATCCACGGCGCAAGGTGCAACATCCGTCCGAAATGGCGAAACAGTGTCGTACGACCTTTGGAAATGCGTGCATGGATTTGAAACGGAACAGTACCATGGTGCACCACTCTCCAGCGATGGTAAATCGAAGACCAGCCACGGTAATCCCGATTTACCGTAAAAATCCACGTGTCGAAAAAACGAAGGGTAAAAAACTTCCGAGACCCGATTGAGATTCAGATAGTCTTTTTTGGGCATTATACAACCCATTGACGGCTGAAAGCTGTTAGAGCCGTAGAACTCACTGAGGCCTTCGTTTTGACTGGTTATGGCTCCCTTAACTCTAAACGAGCCAGAAGTTATAGCCGTCCGAATAATCGATATCTACAGGGTGCAACATCCACGGTGCAAGGTGCAACATCCGTCCGAAATGGCGAAACAGCGTCGTACGATTTTTTGAATTGCGTGCATGGATTTGAAACGGAACGGTACCATGGTGCACCACTCTCCAGTGATGGTAAATCGAAGACCAGTCACGGTAATCCCGTTTTACTGTAAAAATCCATGTGTCCAAAAAACGAAGGGTAAAAAACTTTCTAGACCCGATTGAGATTCGGATAGTCTTCTTTGGGCATTAAACAATCCATTGACGGTTGAAAGCTGTCAGAGCCGTAGAACTCACTGAGGCCTTCGTTTTGACAGGTTATGACTCCCATAACTCTAAACGAGCCAGAAGTTATGGCCGTCCGAATAATCGATATCTAAAGGGTGCAACATCCACGGTGCAAGGTGCAACATCCATCCGAAATGGCAAAACAGCATCGTACGACTTTTTGAAATGCGCGCATGGATTTGAAACGGAACGGTACCATGGTGCACCACTCTCCAGCGATGGTAAATCGAAGACCAGTCATGGTAATCCCGTTTTACCGTAAAAATCCACGTGTCGAAAAAACGAAGGGTAAAAAACATCCGAGACCCGATTGAGATTCGGATAGTCTTTTTTGTGCATTTTACAATCCATTGACGGCCGAAAGCATTCAGAGCCGTAGGACTCACTGAGCCTTCGCTTTGACTGGTTATGGCTCCCGTAACTCTAAACGAGCCAGAAGTTATGGCCGTCCGAATAATCGATATCTACAGGGTGCAACATCCACGTGCAAGGTGCAACATCCGTCCGAAATGGCGAAACAGTGTCGTATGACTTTTTGAAATGCGTGCATGGATTTGAAACGGAACGGTTCCATGGTGCACCACTCTCCAGCGATGGTGAATCGAAGATCAGCCACGGTAGTCCAGTTTTACCGTAAAAATCCATGTGTCGAAAAAACGAAGGGTCAAAAACTTCCTAGACCCGATTGAGATTCGATAGCCTTTTTGGGCATTAAATAATCCATTGACGGCTGAAAGCTGTCAGAGCCATATAACTCACTTAGGCCTTCGTTTTGACAGGTTATGCATCCCATCACTCTAAACGAGCCAGAAGTTACGGCCGTCCGAATAATCGATATCTACAGGGTGCAACATCCACGGTGCAAGGTGCAACATCCGTCCAAAATGGCGAAACAGTGTCGTACGACTTTTTGAAATGCGTGCATAGATTTGAAACGGAACGGTACCATGGTGCACCACTCTCCAGCGATGGTAAATCGAAGACCAGCCACGGTAATCCAGTTTACCATAAAAATCCACGTGTCGAAAAAACGAAGAGTAAAAAACTTCCGAGACCCGATTGAGATTCGGATAGTCTTTTTTGGGCATTATACAATCCATTGATGGTTGAAAGCTGTCAAAGCCGTAGAACTCACTTAGGGCTTCGTTTTGACTGGTTATGGCTCCCTTAGCTCTAAACGAGCCAGAAGTTATGGTCGTCCGAATAATCGATATCTACATGGTGCAACATCCACGTGCAAGGTGCAACATCCGTCCGAAATGACGAAACAGAGTCGTACGACTTTTTGAAATGCGTGCATGGATTTGAAACGAAACGGTACCATGGTAATCCACTCTCCAGCGATGGTAAATCGAAGACCAGCCACGGTAATCCCATTTTACCGTAAAAATCCACGTGTCGAAAAAACGAAGGGTAAAAACTCCCTAGACCCGATTGAGATTCGGATAGTTTTTTTTGGGAATTAAACAATCCATTGACATCTAATAGCTGTCTGAGACGTAGAACTCACTGAGGCCTTCGTTTTGACAGGTTATGGCTTCCGTACTCTAAACGAGCCAGAAGTTATGGCCGTCCGAATAATCGATATCTACAGGGTGCAACATCCACGGTGCAAGATGCAATATCCGTCTGAAATTGCGAAACAGCGTCGTACGACTTTTTGAAATGCGCGCATGGATTTGAAATGGAACGGTACCATGGTGCACCACTCTCCTGCGATGGTAAATCGAAGACTAGCCACGGTATTCCCGTTTTACCGTAAAAATCCATGTGTCGGAAAAACGAAGGGTAAAAAACTTCCTAGACCCGACTGAGATTCGGATAGTCTTTTTTGGGCATTATACAATCCATTGATGGCTGAAAGCTGTCAGAGCCGTAGAACTCATTAAGGCCTTCGTTTTGACAGGTTATGCATCCTATAACTCTAAACGAGCCAGAAGTCATGGTCGTCCGAATAATCGATATCTACAGGGTGCAACATCCACGGCGCAAGGTGCAACATCCGTCCGAAATGGCGAAATAGTGTCATACGACCTTTTTGAAATGCGTGCATGGATTTGAAATGGAAAATACCATGGTGCACCACTCTCCAGCGATGGGAAATGAAGACCAGCCACGGTAATCCCGTTTTACCGTAAAAATCCACGTGTCAAAAAAACGAAGGGTAAAAAATTTCCTTGACCCGATTGAGATTCGGATTGTCTTCTTTGGACATTAAACAATCCATTGACGGCTGAAAGCTGTCAGAGCCGTAGAACTCACTGAGGTCTTCGTTTTGACAGGTTATGGCTCCCGTAATTCTAAACGAGCCAGAAGTTATGGCCGTCCGAATAATCGATATCTACAGGGTGCAACATCCATGGTGCAAGGTGCGACATCTGTCCGAAATGGCGAAACAGTGTCGTCCGACTTTTTGAAATGCATGCATGGATTTGAAATGGAACGGTACCATGGTGCACCACTCTCCTACGATGGTAAATCGAAGACCAGCCATGGTAATTCCGTTTTACCGTAAAAATCCACGTGTCGAAAAAACGAAGGGTAAAAAACTTCCGAGACCCGATTAAGAGTCGGATGTCTTTTTTGTGCATTTTACAACCCATTGACGGCTGAAAGCATTCAGAACCGTAGAACTCACTAAGGCCTTCGCTTTGACTGGTTGTGGCTCCCGTAACTCTAAACGAGCCAGAAGTTATGGCCATCCGAATAGTCGATATCTACAGGGTGCAACATCCACGGTGCAAGATGCAACATCCGTCCGAAACGGCAAAACAGCGTCGTACGACTTTTTGAAACGCGTGCATGGATTTGAAATGAAACTGTACCATGGTGCACCACTCTCCAGCGATGGTAAATCGAAGATCAGCCACGGTAATCCCGTTTTACCGTAAAAATCCACGTGACGAAAAAACAAAGGGTAAGAAACTTCCGAGACACGATTGAGATTCGGATAGTCTTTTTTGGGCATTATACAATCCATTGAAGGCTGAAAGCTTTCAGAGCCGTAGAACTCACTGAGGCCTTCGTTATGACTGGTTATGGCTCCCACAACTCTAAACGAGCCAGAAGTTATGGCAGTCCGAATAATGGATATCTACAGGGTGCAACATCCACGGTGCAAGGTGCAATATCCGTCCGAAATGGCAAAACAGTGTCGTACGACGTTTTGAAATGCGTGCATGGATTTGAAATGGAACGGTACCATGGTGCACCACTCTCCAGCTATGGTAAATCGAAGACCAGCCACGGTAATCCCGTTTTACCGTAAAAATCAACGTGTCGAAAAAACGAAGGGTAAAAAATTTCCGAGACCCGATTGAGATTCGGATAGTCTTTTTTGGGCATTAAACAACCCATTGACGGCTGAAAGCCGTCAGAGCCATAGAACTCACTGAGGCCTTCGTTTTGACAGGTTATGCATCCTATAACTCTAAACGAGCCAGAAGTTACGGCCGTCCGAATAATCGATATCTACAGGGTGCAACATCCACGGTGCAAGGTGCAACTTCCGTCCGAAATGGCGAAACAGTGTCGTACGATTTTTTGAAATGCGTGCATGGATTCGAAAACGAACGGTACCATGGTGCACCACTCTCCAGCGATTGTAAATCGCAGACCAGCCACGGTAATCCCGTTTTACCGTAAAAATCCACGTGTCAAAAAAACGAAGAGTAAAAAACTTCCTAGACCCGATAGAGATTCGGAAAGTCTTCTTTGGGCATTAAACAATCCATTGATGGTTGAAAGCTGTCAGAGCCGTAGAACTCACTGAGGCCTTCGTTTTGACAGGTTATGACTCCCGTAACTCTAAAAGAGCCAGAAGTTATGGCCGTCCGAATAATCGATATCTAAAGGGTGCAACATCCACGGTGCAAGGTGCAACATCCGTCCAAAATGGCGAAACAGCGTCGTACGACTTTTTGAAATGCGTGCATGGATTTGAAATGGAACGGTACCATGGTGCACCACTCTCCAGCTATGGTAAATCGAAGACCAGCCACGGTAATCCAGTTTTACCGTAAAAATCCACGTGTCGAAAAAACGAAGGGTAAAAAACTTCCTAGACCCGATTGAGATTCGGATTGACTTCTTTGGACATTAAACAACCCATTGACGGTGAAAGCTGTCAGAGCCGTAGAACTCCCTGAGGCCTTCATTTTGATAGGTTAAGGCTCCCGTAACTTTAAACGAGCCAGAAGTTATGGCCGTCCGAATAATCGATATCTACAGGGTGCAACATCCACGGTGCAAGGTGCAACATCCGTCCGAAATGGCGAAACAGTGTCGTACGACCTTTTGAAACGCGTGCATGGATTTGAAACGGAACAGTACCATGGTGCACCACTCTCCAGCGATGGTAAATCGAAGACCAGCCACGGTAATCCCGTTTTAACGTAAAAATCCACGTGTCAAAAAAACGAAGGGTAAAAAACTTCCGAGAATCGATTGAGATTCGGATAGTCTTTTTTGGGCATTATACAACCCATTGACGGCTCAAAGCTGTTAGAGCCGTAGAACTCACTGAGGCCTTCGTTTTGAATGGTTATGGCTCCCTTAACTCTAAACGAGCCAGAAGTTATGGCCGTCCGAATAATCGATATCTACAGGGTGCAACATCCACGGTGCAAGGTGCAACATCCGTCCGAAATGGCGAAACAGTGTCCTACGACTTTTTGAAGCGCGTGCATGGATTTGAAACGGAACGGTACCATGGTGCACCACTCTCCAGCGATGGTAAATGAAGACCAGCCACGGTAATCCCGTTTTACCGTAAAAATCCACGTGTCCAAAAAACGAAGGGTAAAAAACTTCCTCGACCCGATTGAGATTCGGATTGTCTTCTTTGGACATTAACAATCCATTGACAGCTGAAAGCTGTCAGAGCCGTAGAACTCACTAAGGCCTTCGTTTTGACAGGTTATGGCTCCCGTAACTCTAAACGAGCCAGAAGTTATGGCCGTCCGAATAATCAATATCTACAGGGTGCAACATCCACGGTGCAAGGTGCAACATCTGTCCGAAATGGCGAAACAGTGTCGTCCGACTTTTTGAGATGCGTGCATGGATTTGATACGGAACGGTACCATGGTGCACCACTCTCCAGCGATGGAAAATCGAAGACCAGCCGCGGTAATCCCGTTTTAACGTAAAAATCCACGTATCGAAAAAAGAAGGGTAAAAAACTTCCGAGATCCGATTGAGATTCGGATATTCTTTTTTGGGCATTATTCAATCCATTGACGGCTGAAAGCTGTTAGAGCCGTAGAACTCACTGAGGCCTTCGTTTTGACTGTTTATGGCTCCCTTAACTCTAAACGAGCCAGAAGTTATGGCCGTTCGAATGATCGATATCTACAGGGTGCAACATCCACGGTGCAAGGTGCAACATCCGTCCGAAATGGCGAAACAGCGTCGTACGACTTTTTGAAATGCGTGCATGGATTTGAAACGGAACGGTACCATGGTGCACAACTCTCCAGCGATGGTAAATCGAAGACCAGCCACGGTAATCCCGTTTTACTGTAAAAATCCGCGTGTCGAAAAGACGAAGGGTAAAAAACTTCCGAGACCCGATTGAGATTGGATAGTCTTTTTTGGGCACTATACAATCCATTGACGGCTGAAAGCTGTCATAGCCATAGAACTCACTGAGGCCTTAATTTTGACTGGTTATGGCTCCCGTAACTCTAAACGAGCCAGAAGTTATGGCCGTCCGAATAATCGATATCTACAGGGTGCAACATACACGGTGCAAGGTGCAACATTCGTCCGAAATGGCGAAACAGCATCGTACGACTTTTTGAGTTGCGTGCATGGATTTGAACGGAACGATACCATGGGGCACCACTCTCCAGCGATGGTAAATCGAAGACCAGCCATGGTAATCCCGTTTCACCGTAAAAATCCACGTGTCGAAAAAACGAAGGGTAAAAAACTTTCTAGACCCGATTGAGATTCGGATAGTCAATTTTGGGCATTAAACAATCCATTGAAGGCTGAAAGCATTCAGAGCCGTAGAAATCACTGAGGCCTTCATTTTGACAGGTTAAGGCTCCCGTAACTTTAAACGAGCCAGAAGTTATGGCCGTCCGAATAATCGATATCTACAGGGCGCAACATCCACGGCGCAAGGTGCAACATCCGTCCGAAATGGCGAAACAGTGTCGTACGACCTTTTGAAATGCGTGCATGGATTTGAAACGGAACAGTACCATGGTGCACCACTCTCCAGCGATGGTAAATCGAAGACCAGCCACGGTAATCCCGATTTACCGTAAAAATCCACGTGTCGAAAAAACGAAGGGTAAAAAACTTCCGAGACCCGATTGAGATTCAGATAGTCTTTTTTGGGCATTATACAACCCATTGACGGCTGAAAGCTGTTAGAGCCGTAGAACTCACTGAGGCCTTCGTTTTGACTGGTTATGGCTCCCTTAACTCTAAACGAGCCAGAAGTTATGGCCGTCCGAATAATCGATATCTACAGGGTGCAACATCCACGGTGCAAGGTGCAACATCCGTCCGAAATGGCGAAACAGCATCGTAAGGCTTTTTGAAATGCGTGCATGGATTTGAAACGGAACGGTACCATGGTGCACCACTCTCCAGCGATGGTAGATTGTGAACCAGCCACGGTAATCCCATTTTACCGTAAAAATCCACGTGTCGGAAAAACGAAGGGTAAAAAACTTCCAAGACCCGATTGAGATTCAGATAGTATTTTTTGGGCATTTTACAATCCATTGAAGGTTGAAAGCTGTCAGAGCCATAGAACTCACTGAGGCCTTCGTTTTGACAGGTTATGACTCCCGTAACTCTAAACGAGGCAGAAGTTATGGCCGTCCGAATAATCGATATCTAAAGGGTGCAACATCCACGGTGCAAGGTGCAACATCCATCCGAAATGGCGAAACAGCATCGTACGACTTTTTGAAATGCGCGCATGGATTTGAAACGGAACGGTACCACGGTGCACCACTCTTCAGCGATGGTAAATCGAAGACCAGCCACGATAAACCCGTTTTACCGTAAAAATCCACGTGTCGAAAAAACGAAGGATAAAAAACATCTGAGACCCGATTGAGATTCAGATAGTCTTTTTTGTGCATTTTACAATCCATTGACGGCCGAAAGCATTAAGAGCCGTAGAACTCACTGAGGCCTTCGCTTTGACTGGTTATGGCTCCCGTAACTCTAAACGAGCCAGAAGTTATAGCCGTCCGAATAATCGATATCTACAGGGTGCAACATCCACGGTGCAAGGTGCAACATCCGTCCGAAATGGCGAAACAGCGTCGTACGACTTTTTGAAATGCGTGCATGGATTTGAAACGGAACGGTACCATGGTGCACCACTCTCCAACGATGGTAAATCGAAGACCAGCCATGGTAATCCCGTTTTACCGTAAAAATCCATGTGTCGAAAAAACGAAGGGTCAAAAACTTCCTAGACCCGATTTAGATTCGATAGCCTTTTTGGGCATTAAACAATCCATTGACGGCTGAAAGCTATCGGAGCCATAGAACTCACTGAGGCCTTCGTTTTCACAGGTTATGCATCCCATAACTCTAAACGAGCCAGAAGTTATGGCCGTCCAAATAATTGATATCTACAGGGTGCAACATCCACGGTGCAAGGTGCAACATCCGTCCGAAATGGGGAAACAGTGTCGTACGACTTTTTGAAATGCGTGCATAGATTTGAAACGGAACGGTACCATGGTGCACCACTCTCCAGCGATGGTAAATCGAATACCAGCCACGGTAATCCAGTTTTACCGTAAAAATCCACGTGTCGAAAAAACGAAGGGTAAAAAACTTCCGAGACCCGATTGAGATTCGGATGTCTTTTTTGTGCATTTTACAACCCATTGACGGCTGAAAGCATTCAGAACCGTAGAACTCACTGAGGCCTTCGCTTTGACTGGTTATGGCTCCCGTAACTCTAAACGAGCCAGAAGTTATAGCCGTCCGAATAATCGATATCTACAGGGTGCAACATCCACGATGCAAGGTGCAACATCCGTCCGAAATGGCGAAACAGCGTCGTACGACTTTTTGAAATGCGTGCATGGAGTTGAAACGGAACGGTACCATGGTGCACCACTCTCCAGCGATGGTAAATCGAAGACCAGCTACGGTAATCCCGTTTTACCGTAAAAATCCACGTGTCGAAAAAACGAAGGGTAAAAAACTTCCGAGACCCGATTGAGATTCGGATAGTCTTTTTTGGGCATTATACAATCCATTGACGGCTGCAAGCTGTCAGAGCCGTAGAACTCACTGAGGCCTTAGTTTTGACTGGTTATGGCTCCCTTAACTCTAAACGTGCCAGAAGTTATGGTCGTCCGAATAATCGATATCTACAGGGTGCAACATCCACGGTGCAAGGTGCAACATCCGTCCGAAATGGCGTAACAGCGTCGTACGACTTTTTGAAATGCGTGCATGGATTTGAAACGGAACGGTACCATGGTGTACCACTCTCCAGCGATGGTAAATCGTAGACCAGCCACGGTAATCCCGTTTTACCGTAAAAATCCACGTGTCGAAAAAACGAAGGGTAAAAAACTTCCAAGACCCGATTGAGATTCGGATAATCTTTTTTGGGCATTATACAATCCATTGACGGCTGCAAGCTACCAGCGACATAGAACTCACTGAGGCCTTTGTTTTGACTGGTTATGGCTCCCTTTACTCTAAACGAGCCAGAAGTAATGGCCGTCCGAATAATCGATATCTACAGGGTGCAACATCCACGGTGCAAGGTGCAACATCCGTCCGAAATGGCGAAACAGCGTCGTACGACTTTTTGAAATGCGTGCATGGATTTGAAACGGAACGGTACCATGGTGCACCACTCTCCAGCGATGGTAAATCGAAGACGAGCCACGGTAATCCAATTTTACCGTAAAAATCCACGTGTCGAAAAAACGATGGGTAAAAAACTTCCGAGACCCGATTGAGATTCGGATAGTCTTTTTTGGGCATTATACAATCCATTGACGGCTGAAAGCTATCAGAGCCATAGAACTCACTAAGGGCTTCGTTTTGACTGGTTATGGCTCCCTTAACTCTAAACGAGCCAGAAGTTATGGCCGTCCAAATAATCGATATGTACATGGTGCAACATCCACGGTGCAAGGTGCAACATCCGTCCAAAATGGCGAAACAGTGTCGTACGACTTTTTGAAATGCATGCATGGATTTGAAACGGAACGGTACCATGGTGCACCACTCTCTAGCGATGGTAAATCGAAGAGCAGCCACGGTAATCCCATTTTACCGTAAAAATCCACGTTTCGAAAGAACGAAGGGCAAAAAACTTCCTAGACCCGATTGAGATTCGGATAGTCTTTTTTGGGCATTAAACAATCCATTGACGGCTGAAAGCTATCAGAGCCGTAGAACTCACTGAGGCCTTCGTTTTGACAGGTTATCGCTCCCGTTACTCTAAAGAGCCAGAAGTTATGGCCGTCCGAATAATCGATACCTACAGGGTGCAACATCCACGGTGCAAGATGCAATATCCGTCAGAAATGGCGAAACAGTATCGTACGACTTTTTGAAATTCACGCATGGATTTGAAACGGAACGGTACCATGGTGCACCACTCTCCAGCGATGGTAAATCGAAGTTATGGCCGAAAAAACGAAGGGTAAAAAACTTCCTAAGGCCGTAAAAATCCATGTGTCGAAAAAACGAAGGGTAAAAAACTTCCTAGACCCGATTGAGATTCAGATAGTCTTTTTTGGGTATTATACAATCCATTGACGGCTGAAAGCTGTCAGAGCCGTAGAACTCACTAAGGCCTTCGTTTTGACTAGTTATGGCTGCCGTAACTCTAAATGAGCCAGAAGTTATGGCCATTCGAATAATCGATATCCACAGGGTGAAACATCCACGGTGCAAGGTTCAACATCCATCCGAAAATGGCGAAACTGTGTCGTACGACTTTTTGAAATGCGTGAATGGATTTGAAACGGAACGGTACCTTGGTGCACCACTCTCTAGCGATGGTAAATCGAAGACCAGCCACGGTAATCCCGTTTTACCGTAAAAATCCACGTGTCGAAAAAACGAAGGGTAAAAAACTTCCGAGACACGATTGAGATTCGGATAGTCTTTTTTGGGCATTATACAATCCATTGAAGGCTGAAAGCTGTCAGAGCCGTAGAACTCATTAAGGCATTCGTTATGACTGGTTATAGCTCCCGTAACTCTAAACGAGCCAGAAGTTATGGTCGTCCGAATAATCGATATCTTCAGGGTGCAACATCCACGGTGCAAGGTGCAACATCCGTCCGAAATGGCGAAACAGCGTCTTACAACTTTTTGATATGCGTGCATGGATTTGAAACGGAACGGTACCATGGTGCACCACTCTCCAGCGATGGTAAATCGAAGACCAGCCACGGTAATCCCGTTTTACCGTAAAAATCCACGTGTCGAAAAAACGAAGTGTAAAAAACTTCCGAGACCCGATTGAGATTCGGATAGTCTTTTTTGGGAATTATACAATCCATTGACGGTTGAAAGCCGTCAGAGCAGTAGAACTCACTGAGGCCTTCGTTTTGACTGATTATGGCTCCCTTAACTCTAAACGAGCCAGAAGTTATGGTCGTCCGAATAATCGATATCTACATGGTGAAACATCCACGGTGCAAGGTACAACATACGTTCGAAAAGGCGAAACAGTGTCGTACGACTTTTTGAAATGCGTGCATGGATTTGAAACGGAACGATACCATGGTGCAACACTCTCCAGCGATGGCAAATCGAAGACCAGCCACGGTAATCCCGTTTTACCGTAAAAATCCACGTGTCGAAAAAACGAAGGGTAAAAAACTTCCGAGACCCAATTGAGATTCAGAGTCTTTTTTGGGCATTTTACAATCCATTGACGGCTGAAAGCATTCAGAGCCTTAGAATTCTCTAAGGCCTTCGTTTTGACTAGTTACGGCTCCCGTAACTCTAAACGAGCCAGAAGTTATGGCCGTCCGAATAATCGATATCTACAGGGTGCAACATCCACGGTACAAGGTGCAACATCCGTCCGAAATGGCGAAACAGTGTCGTACAACTTTTTGAAATGCGTTCATGGATTTTAACAGGAATAGTACCATGGTGCACCGCTTTCCAGCGATGGTAAATCGAAGACCAGCCACGGTAATCCCGTTTTACCGTAAAAATCCATGTGTCGAAAAAACGAAGGGTCAAAAACTTCCTAGAACCGATTGAGATTCGGATAGTCTTTTTTGGGCATTAAACAATCCACTAATGGCTGAAAGAGGTCAGAGCCATAGAACTCACTGAGGCCTTTGTTTTGACAGGTTATGGCTCCCATAACTATAAACGAGCCAGAAGTTATGGCCGTCCGAATAATCGATATCTACAGGGTGCAACATCCGTCCGAAATGGCGAAACAGTGTCGTACGACTTTTTGAAATGCGTGCATAGATTTGAAACGGAACGGTACCATGGTGCACCACTCTCCAGCTATGGTAAATCAAAGACCAGCCACGGTAATCCAGTTTTACCGTAAAAATCCACGTGTCGAAAAAAAGAAGGGTAAAAAACTTCCGAGACCCGATTGAGATTCGGATAGTCTTTTTTGGGAATTGTACAATCCATTGACGGCTGAAAGATGTCAGAGTCGTAGAAATCACCGAGGGCTTCAATTTGACTAGTTATGGCTCCCTTAACTCTAAATGAGCCAGAAGTTATGGCCGTCCGAATAATCGATATCTACATGGTGCAACATCCACGGTGCAAGGTGCAACATCCGTCCGAAATGGCGAAACAATGTCGTACGACTTTTGAAATGCGTGTATGGATTTGATATGGAACGGTACCATGGTGCACCACTCTCCAACGATGGTAAATTGAAGACCAGCCACGGTAATCCCATTATACCGTAAAAATCCACGTTTCGAAAAAACGAAGGGTAAAAAACTTCCAAGACCCGATTGAGATTCGGATAGTCTTTTTTGGGCATTAAACAATCCATTGACGGCTGAAAGCTATTAGAGCCGTAGAAATCACGGAGGCCTTCGTTTTGACAGGTTATGGCTCCAGTAACTCTAAACGAGCCAGAAGTTATGGCTGTCCGAATAATCGATATCTACAGGGTGCAACATCCACTGTGCAAAATGCAACATCCGTCCGAAATGGCGAAACAACATCGTACGACTTTTTGAAATGCGTGCATGGATTTGAAACGGAACGGTACTATGGTGCACCACTCTCCAGCGATGGTAAATCGAAGACCATCCACGGTAATCCCATTTTACCGTAAAAATCCACGTGTCGAAAAAACGAAGGGTAAAAAACTTCCCAGACCCGATTGAGATTCGGATAGTCTTTTTTGGGCATTATACAACCCAATGACGGCTGAAAGCTGTCAGAGCCGTAGAACTCACTGAGGCCTTCGTTTTGACTAGTTATGGCTCCCTTAACTCTAAACGAGCCAGAAGTTATGGCCGTCCGAATAATCGATATCTACATGGTGCAACATCCACGGTGCAAGCTGCAACATCCGTCCGAAATGGCGAAACAGCGTCGTACGACTATTTGAAATGCTTGTATGGAGTTGAAACGGAACGGTACCATGGTGCACCACTCTCCAGCGATGGTAAATCGATGACCAGCCACGGTAATCCCGTTTTACCGTAAAAATCCACGTGTCGAAAAAACGAAGGGTAAAAAACTTCCCAGACCCGATTGAGATTCGGATAGTCTTTTTTGGGCATTATACAATCCATTGACGGCTGCAAGCTGTCAGAGCCGTAGAACTCACTGAGACCTTAGTTTTGACTGGTCATGGCTCCCTTAACTCTAAACGAGCCAGAAGTTATGGCCGTCCGAATAATCGATATCTACAGGGTGCAACATCCACGGTGCAAGGTTCAACATCCGTCCGAAATTGCGTAACAGCGTCGTACGACTTTTTAAAATACGTGCATGGATTTGAAACGGAACGGTACCATGGTGCACCACTCTCCAGCGATGGTAAATCGTAGACCAGCCACGGTAATCCCGTTTTACCGTAAAAATCCACGTGTCGAAAAAGCGAAGGGTAAAAAACTTTCAAGACCCGATTGAGATTCGGATAGTCTTTTTTGGGCATTATACAATCCATTGACGGCTGCAAGCTATCAGAGCCATAGAACTCACTGTGGCCTTCGTTTTGACTGGTTATGAATCCCTTAACTCTAAACGAGCAAGAAGTTATGGCCGTCCGAATAATCGATATCTACAGGGTGCAACATCCACGGTGCAAGGTGCAACATCCGTCCGAAATGGCGAAATAGCGTCGTACGACTTTTTGAAATGCGTGGATGGATTTGAAACGGAATGGTACCATGGTGCACCACTCTCCAGCGATGGTAAATCGATGACCAGCTACGGTAATCCCGTTTTACCGTAAAAATCAACGCGTCGAAAAAACGAAGAGTAAAAAACTTCCGAGACCCGATTGAGATTCGGATAGTCTTTTTTGGGCATTATACAATCCATTGACGGCTGATAGCTGCCAGAGCCGTAGAACTCACTGAGGCCTTCGTTTTGACTAGTTATGGCTCTCGTGACTCTAAACGAGCCAGAAGTGAACTCTAAACGAGCCAGAAGTTATGGCCGCCCGAATAATCGATATCTACAGGGTGCAACATATACGGTACAAGGTGCAACATCCTTCCGAAATGGCGAAACAGCGTCATACAACTTTTTGAATTGCGTGCATGGATTTGAAACAGAACGGTACCGTGGGGCACTACTCTCCAGCGATGGTAAATCGAAGACCAGCCACGGTAATCCAGTTTTACCGTAAAAATCCACGTGTCGAAAAAACGAAGGGTAAAAAACTTCCGAGACCCGATTGAGATTCGGATAGTCTTTTTTGGGCATTATACAATCCATTGACGGCTGAAACTGTCAGAGCCGTAGAACTCACTAAGGCCTGTGTTTTGACTGGTTATGGCTCTCTTAACTCTAAACGAGCCAGAAGTTATGGTCGTCCGAATAATCGATATTTACATGGTGCAACATCCACGGTGCAAGTTGCAACATCCGTCCGAAATGGCGAAACAGTGTCGTACGACGTTTTGAAATGTGTGCATAGAATTGAAACGGAACGGTACCATGGTGCACCACTCTCCAGCGATGGTAAATCGAAGACCAGCCACGGTAATCCAGTTTTACCGTAAAAACCACGTGTCAAAAAAACGAAGGGTAAAAAACTTCCAAGACACGATTGAGATTCGGATAGTCTTTTTTGGGCATTATACAATCCATTGACGGCTGAAAACTGTCAGAGCCGTAGAACTCATTGAGGGCTTCGTTTTGACTGGTTATGTCTCCCTTCACTCTACAGGAGCCAGAAGTTATGGCCGTCCGAATAATCGATATCTACATGGTGCAACATCCACGGTGCAAGGTGCAACATCCGTCCAAAATGGCGAAACTGGGTCGTACGACTTTTTGAAATGCATGCATGGATTTGAAACAGAACGGTACCATGGTGCACCACTCTTCAGTGATGGTAAATCGAAGACCAGCCACGGTAATCCCTTTTTACCGTAAAAATCCACGTTTCGAAAAAACGAAGGGTAAAAAACTTCGTAGACCCGATTAAGATTCGGATACTCTTTTTTGGGCATTAAACAATCCATTGACGGCTGAAAGCTATCAGAGCCGTAGAACTATCAGAGCCGTAGAACTCACTGAGGCCTTCGTTTTGACAGGTTATGGCTCCCGAAACTCTAAACGAGCCAGAAATTATGGCCGTCCGAATAATCGATATCTACAGGGTGCAACATCCATGGTGCAAGATGCGACATCCGTCAGAAATGGCGAAACAGCGTCGTACGACTTTTGGAAATGCGCGCATGGATTGAAACGGAACGGTACCATGGTGCACCACTCTCCAGCGATGGTAAATCGAAGACCAGCCACGGTAATCCCGTTTTACCGTAAAAATCCATGTGTCGAAAAAACGAAGGGTAAAAAACTTCCTAGACCCGATTGAGATTCGGATAGTCTTTTTTGGGCTTTATACAATCCATTGACGGCTAAAAGCTGTCAGAGCCGTAGAACTCACTGAGGCCTTCGTTTTGACTGGTTATGGCTCCATTAACTCTAAACGAGCCAGAAGTAATGGCCGTCCGAATAATCGATATCTACAGGGTGCAACATCCACGGTGCAAGGTGCAACATCCGTCCGAAATGGCGAAACAGCGTCTCACGACTTTTTGAAATTCGTGCATGGATTTGAAACGGAACAGTACCGTGGTGCACAACTCTCCAGCGATGGTAAATCGAAGACCAGCCACAGTAATCCCGTTTTACCGTAAAAATCCACTTGTCGAAAAAACAAAGGGTAAAAAACTTCCGAGGCCCGATTGAGATTCGGATAGTCTTTTTTGGGCATTATACAATCTATTGACGGCTGAAAGATGTCAGAGCCATAGAACTCATTGAGGGCTTCGTTTTGACTGGTCATGGCTCCCTTAACTCTAAATGAGCCAGAAGTTATGGCCGTCCGAATAATTGATATCTACATGGTGCAACATCCACGGTGCAAGGTGCAACATCCGTCCGAAATGGCGAAACAATGTCGTACGACTTTTGAAATGCGTGTATGGATTTGAAATGGAACGGTACCATGGTGCACCACTCTCCAACGATGGTAAATCGAAGACCAGCCCCGGTAATCCCATTTTACCGTAAAAGTCCACGTTTTGAAAAAACGAAGGGTAAAAAACTTCCAAGACCCGATTGAGATTCGGATAGTCTTTTTTTGGGCATTAAACAATCCATTGATGGCTGAAAGCTATTAGAGCCGTAGAACTCACTGAGGCCTTCGTTTTGACAGGTTATGGCTCCAGTAACCCTAAACGAGCCAGAAGTTATGGCTGTCCGAATAATCGATATCTACAGGGTGCAACATCCACGGTGCAAAATGCAACATCCGTCCGAAATGGCGAAACAGCATCGTACGACTTTTTGAAATGCGTGCATGGATTTGAAACAGAACGGTACTATGGTGCACCACTCTCCAACGATGGTAAATCGAAGACCAGCCATAGTAATCCCGTTTTACTGTAAAAATCCACGTGTCGAACAAACGAAGGATAAAAAACTTCCAAGACCTGATTGAGATTCGGATAGTCTTTTTTGGGCATTATACAACCCAATGACGGCTGAAAGCTGTCAGAGCCGTAGAACTCACTGAGGCCTTCGTTTTGACTGGTTATGGCTCCCTTAACTCTAAACGAGCCAGAAGTTATGGCTATCCGAATAATCGATATCTACATGGTGCAACATCCACGGTGCAAGCTGCAACATCCGTCCGAAATGGCGAAACAGCGTCGTACGACTTTTTGAAATGCGTGCATGGAGTTGAAACGGAACGGTACCATGGTGCACCACTCTCCAGCGATGGTAAATCGAAGACCAGCCACGGTAATCCCGTTTTACCGTAAAAATCCACGTGTCGAAAAAACGAAGGGTAAAAAACTTCCGAGACCCGATTGAGATTCGGATAGTCTTTTTTGGGCATTATACAATCCATTGACGGCTGCAAGCTGTCAGAGCCGTAGAACTCACTGAGGCCTTAGTTTTTACTAGTTATGGCTCCCCTAACTCTAAACGTGCCAGAAGTTATGGCCGTCCGAATAATCGATATCTACAGGGTGCAACATCCACGGTGCAAGGTGCAACATCCGTCCGAAATGGCGTAACTGCGTCGTACGGCTTTTTGAAATGCGTGCATGGATTTGAAACGGACCGGTACCATGGTGCACCACTCTCCAGCGATGGTAAATCGTAGACCAGCCACGGTAATCCCGTTTTACCGTAAAAATCCGCGTGTCGAAAAAACGAAGGGTAAAAAACTTCCAAGACCCGATTGAGATTCGGATAGTCTTTTTTGGGCATTATACAATCCATTGACGGCTGCAAGCTATCAGCGACATAGAACTCACTGAGGCCTTCGTTTTGACTGGTTATGGCTCCCTTTACTCTAAACGAGCCAGAAGTTATGGCCGTCCGAATAATCGATATCTACAGGGTGCAACATCCACGGTGCAAGGTGCAACATCCGTCCGAAATGGCGAAACAGCGTCGTACGACTTTTTGAAATGCGTGCATGGATTTGAAACGGAACGGTACCATGGTGCACCACTCTCCAGCGATGGCAAATCGAAGACCAGCCACGGTAATCCCGTTTTACCGTAAAAATCCACGCGTCGAAAAAACGAAGAGTAAAAAACTTCCGAGACCCGATTGAGATTCGGATAGTCTTTTTGGGCATTATACAATCCATTGACGGCTGATAGCTGTCAGAGCCGTAGAACTCACTAAGGCCTTCGTTTTGACTGGTTATGGCTCTCGTAACTCTAAACGAGCCAAAAGTTAACTCTAAACAAGCCAGAAGTTATGGCCGCCCGTATAATCGATATCAACAGGGTGCAACATACACGGTGCAAGGTGCAACATCCGTCCGAAATGGCGAAACAGCGTCGTACGACTTTTTGAATTGTGTGCATGGATTTGAAACGGAATGGTACCGTGGGGCACTACTCTCCAGCGATGGTAAATCGAAGACCAGCCACGGTAATCCAGTTTTACCGTAAAAATCCACGTGTCGAAAAAACGAAGGGTAAAAAACTTCCGAGACCAGATTGAGATTCGGATAGTCTTTTTTGGGCATTATACAATCCATTGACGGCTGCAAGCTGTCAGAGCCGTAGAACTCACTGAGGCCTTAGTTTTTACTGGTTATGGCTCCCTTAACTCTAAACGTGCCAGAAGTTATGGCCGTCCGAATAATCGATATCTACAGGGTGCAACATCCACGGTGCAAGGTGCAACATCCGTCCGAAATGGCGAAACAGGGTCGTACGACTTTTTGAAATGCGTGCATGGATATGAAACGGAACGGTACCATGGTGCACCACTCTCCAGCGATGGTAAATCGAAGACCAGCCACGGTAATCCCGTTTTACCGTAAAAATCCACGCGTCGAAAAAACGAAGAGTAAAAAACTTCCGAGACCCGATTGAGATTCGGATAGTCTTTTTGGGCATTATACAATCCATTGACGACTGATAGCTGTCAGAGCCGTAGAACTCACTAAGGCCTTCGTTTTGACTGGTTATGGCTCTCGTAACTCTAAACGAGCCAGAAGTTAACTCTAAACGAGCCAGAAGTTAGGGCCGCCCGTATAATCGATATCTACAGGGTGCAACATACACGGTGCAAGGTGCAACATCCGTCCGAAATGGCGAAACAACGTCGTACGACTTTTTGAATTGCGTGCATGGATTTGAAACGGAACGGTACCGTGGGGCACTACTCTCCAGCGATGGTAAATCGAAGACCAGCCACGGTAATCCAGTTTTACTGCAAAAATCCACGTGTCGAAAAAACGAAGGGTAAAAAACTTCCGAGACCCGATTGAGATTCGGATAGTCTTTTTTGGGCATTATACAATTCATTGACGGCTGAAAGCTGTCAGAGCCGTAGAACTCACTAAGGCCTTCGTTTTGACTGGTTATGGCTCTCTTAACTCTAAACGAGCCAGAAGTTATGGCCGTCCGAATAATCGATATCTACATGGTGCAACATACACTGTGCAAGGTGCAACATCCGTCTGAAATGGCGAAACAGCGTCGTACGAATTTTTGAATTGCGTGCATGGATTTGAAACGGAACGGTACCATGGGGCACTACTCTCCAGCGATGGTAAATCGAAGACCAGCCACGGTAATCCGGTTTTACCGTAAAAATCCACGTGTCGAAAAAAGAAGGGTAAAAAAAATTCCGAGACCCGATTGAGATTCGGATAGTCTTTTTGGGCATTATACGATCCATTGACGGCTAAAAGCGATCAGAGCCGCAGAACTCACTGAGGCCTTCGTTTTGACAGGTTATGCCTCCCTTTACTCTAAACGAGCCAGAAGTTATTGCCGTCTGAATAATCGATATCTACATGGTGCAACATCCACGGTGCAAGGTGCAACATCCGTCCGAAATGGCGAAACAATGTCGTACGACTTTTTGAAATGCGTGCATAGATTTGAAACGGAACGGTACCATGGTGCACCACTCTCCAGCGATGGTAAATCGAAGACCAGCCACGGTAATCCAGTTTTACCGTAAAAATCCACGTGTCAAAAAAACGAAGGGTAAAAAACTTCCGAGACCCGATTGAGATTCAGATAGTCTTTTTTAGGCATTATACAATCCATTGACGGCTGAACGCTGTCAGAGCCGTAGAACTCACTGAGGGCTTCGTTTTGACTGGTTATGGCTCCCTTAACTCTAAGCGAGCCAGAAGTTAAGGCCGTCCGAATAATCGATATCTACATGGTGCAACATCCACGGTGCAAGGTGCAACATCCGTCTGAAATGGCGAAACGGTGTCGTACAAATTTTTGAAATGCATGCATGGATTTGAAACGAAACGGTACCATGGTGCACCACTCTCCAGCGATGGTAAATCGAAGACCAGCCACGGTAATCCCATTTTACAGTAAAAATCCACGTTTCGAAAAAACGAAAGGTCAAAAATTTCCTAGACCCGATTAAGATACGGATAGTATTTTTTGGGCATTAAACCATTCACGGCTGAAAGCTATCAGAGCCATAGAACTCACTGGAGCCTTCGTTTTGACAGGTTATGGCTCCCGTAATTCTAAACGAGCCATAAGTTATGGCCGTCCGAATAATCGATATCTACAGGGTGCAACATCCACGGTGCAAGATGCAACATCCGTCAGAAATGGCGAAACAGCGTCGTATGACTTTTTGAAATGCGCGCATGGATTTAAAACGGAACAGTACCATGTTGCACCACTCTCCAGTGATGGTAAATCATAGACCAGCCACGGTAATCCCGTTTTACCGTAAAAATCCATGTGTCGAAAAAACGAAGGGTAAAAAACTTCCTAGACCCGATTGAGATTCGGATAGTCTTTTTGGGGCATTATACAATCCATTGACGGCTGAAAGCTGTCAAAGCCGTTGAACTCACTGAGGCCTTCGTTTTGACTGGTTATGGCTCCCGTAAATCTGAATGAGCCAGAAGTTATGGCCGTCTGAATAATCGATATCTACAGGGTGCAACATCCACGGTGCAAGGTGCAACATCCGTCCGAAATGGAGAAAGTGTCGTACGACTTTTTGAAATGCGTGAATGGATTTGAAACGGAACGGTACCATGGTGCACCACTTTCCAGCGATGGTAAATCGAAGACCAGCCATGGTAATCCCGTTTTACCGTAAAAATCCACGTGTCGAAAAAACGAAGGGTAAAAAACTTCCTAGACCCGATTGAGATTCGGATTGTCATTTTTGGGCATTAAACAATCCTTTGACGGATGAAAGCATTCAGAGCCATAGAACTCACTAAGGCCTTCATTTTGACAGGTTATGGCTCCCGTAACTCTGAACGAGCCAGAAGTTATGGCCGTCCGAATAATCGATATCTACAGGGTGCAACATCCATGGCGCAAGGTGCAACATCCGTCCGAAATGGCGAAACAGCGTCGTACGACTTTTTGAAATGTGTGCATGGATTTGAAACGGAAGAGTACCATGGTGCACCACTCTCCAGCGATGGTAAATCGAAGACCAGCTACGGTAATCCCGTTTTTCCGTAAAAGTCCACGTGTCGAAAAAACGAAGGGTAAAAAACTTCCGAGACCCGATTGAGATTCGGATAGTCTTTTTTGGGAATTATACAACCCAATGAAGGCTGAAAGCTGTCAGAGCCGTAGAACTCACTGAGGCCTTCGTTTTGACTGGTTATGGCTCGCTTAGCTCTAAACGAGCCAGAAGTTATGGCCGTCCGAATAATCGATATATAGATGGTGCAACATCCACGGTGCAAGGTGCAAAATCCGTCCGAAATGGCAAAACAGTGTAGTACGACTTTTTGAAATGCGTGCATGGATTTGAAACGGAACGGTACCATGGTGCACCACTCTCCAGCGATGGTAAATCGAAGACCAGCCACGGTAATCCCGTTTTACCGTAAAAATCCACGTGTCGAAAAAACGAAGGGTAAAAAACTTCCGAGACCCGATTGAGATTCGGATAGTCTTTTTTGGGCATTACACAATCCATTGACGGATGCAAGCTGTCAGAGCCATAGAACTCACTGAGGGCTTCGTTTTGACTGGTTATGGCTCCCTTAACTCTAAACGAGCCAGAAGTTATGGTCGTCCGAATAATCGATATCTACAGGGTGCAACATCCACGGTGCAAGGAGCAACATCCGTCCGAAATGGCGAAACAGCGTCGTACGACTTTTTGAAATGCGTGCATGGATTTGAAACGGAACGGTACCATAGTGCACCACTCTCCAACGATGGTAAATCGAAGACCAGCCACGGTAATCTCGTTTTACCGTAAAAATCCACGTGTCGAAAAAACGAAGGGTAAAAAACTTCCGAGACCCGATTGAGATTCGGATAGTCTTTTTTGGGCATTATACAATCCATTGATGGCTGAAAGTTGTCAGAGCCGTCGAACTCACTGAGGCCTTCGTTTTGACTGATTATGGCTCCCGTAACTCTAAACAAGCCAGAAGTAATGGCCATCCGAATAATCGATATCTACAGGGTGCAGCATACACGGTGCAAGGTGCAACATCCGTCCGAAATGGCGAAATAGCGTCGTACGACTTTTTGAAATGCGTGCATGGATTTGAAACGGAACGGTACCATGGGGCACCACTCTCCAGCGACGGTAAATCGAAGACCAGCCACGGTAATCCAGTTTTACCGTAAAAATCCACGTGTCGAAAAAACGAAGGGTAAAAAACTTCCGAGACCCGATTGAGATTCAGATAGCCTTTTTTGGGCATTATACAATCCATTGACGGATGAAAGCTGTCAGAGCCGTAGAACTCACTGAGGCCTTCGTTTTGACTGGTTATGGCTCTCTTAACTCTAAACGAGCCAGAAGTTATGGCCGTCCGAATAATCGATATCAACAGGGTGCAACATCCACGGTGCAAGGTGCAACATTCGTCCGAAATGGCGAAACAGCGTCGTACGGCTTTTTGAAATGCGCGCATGGATTTGAAATGGAACGGTACCATGGCGCACCCTCTCCAGCGATGGTAAATCGAAGACCAACCACGGTAATCCCGTTTTACCGTAAAAATCCACGTGTCGAAAAAACGAAGGGTAAAAAACTTCCTAGACCCAATTGAGATTCGGATAGTCTTTTTTGGGCATTAAACAATATATTGACGGCTGAAAGCTGTCAGAGCCGTAGAACTCACTGAGACCTTCATTTTGACAGGTTATGGCTCCCTTAACTCTAAACGAGCCAGAAGTTATGGCCGTCCGAATAATCGATATGTACATGGTGCAACATCCACGGTGCAAGGTGCAACATCCGTCCGAAATGGCGAAACAACGTCGTACGACTTTTTGAAATGCGTGCATGGATTTGAAACGGAACGGTACCATGGTGCACCACTCTCCAGCGATGGTAAATTGAAGACCAGCCACGGTAATCCCGTTTTACCGTAAAAATCCACGTGTCGAAAAAACGAAGGGTAAAAAACTTCCAAGACCCGATTGAGATTCGGATACTCTTTTTTGGGCATTATACTATCCATTGACGGCTGCAAGCTATCAGAGCTGTAGAACTCACTGAGGCCTTCATTTTGACTGGTTATGGATCCCTTAACTCTAAACGAGCCAGCAGTTATGGCCGTCCGAATAATCGATATCTCAGGGTGCAACATCCATGGTGCAAGGTGCAACATCCGTCCGAAATAGCGAAACAGCGTCGTACGACTTTTTGAAATGCGTGCATGAATTTGAAATGGAATGGTACCATGGTGCACCCCTCTCCAGCGATGTTAAATCGAAGACCAGCCACGGTAATCCCGTTTTACCGTAAATATCCAAGTGTCGAAAAAACGAAGGGCAAAAAACTTCCGAGACCCGATTGAGATTCGAATACTCTTTTTTGGGCATTATACAATCCATTGACGGCAGCAAGCGGTCAGAGCCGTAGAACTCACTGAGGCCTTTGTTTTGACAGGTTATGGCTCCCGTAACTCTTAACGAGCCAGAAGTTATGGCCGTCCGAATAAACGATATCTACAGGGTGCAACATCCACGGTGCAAGGTGCTACATCCGTCCGAAATGGCGAAACAGCGTCGTACAACTTTTTGAAATGCGCGCATGGCTTCGAAACGGAACGGTACCATGGTGCACCACTCTCCAGCGACGGTAAATCGAAGACCAGCCACGTTAATCGAGTTTTACCGTAAAAATCCACGTGTCGAAAAATCGAAGGGTAAAAAACTTTCGAGACCCGATTGAGATTCGGATAGTCCTTTTTGGGCATTAAACAATCCATTGACGGCTGAAACATGTCAGAGCCGTAGAATTAACTACGGCCTTTGTTTTGACAGGCTATGTCTCCCGTAACTCTAAACGAGCCAGAAGTTATGGCCGTCCGAATAATCGATATCTACAGGGTGCAACATCCACGGTGCAAGGTGCAACATCCATCCGAAATGGCGAAACAGCTTCGTACGACTTTTTGAAATGCATGCATGGATTTGAAACGGAATGATACCATGGTGCACCACTCTCCAGCGATGGTAAATCGAAGACCAGCCACGGTAATCCTGTTTTACCGTAAAAATCCACGTGTCGAAAAAACGAAGGGTAAAAAACTTCCGAGACCCGATTGAGATTCGGTTAGTCTTTTTTGGGCATTATACAATCCAATGATGGCTGAAAGCTGTCAGAGCCGTAGAACTCACTGAGGCCTTCGTTTTGACTGGTTATGGCTCCATTAACTCTAAACGAGCCAGAAGATATGACCATACGAATAATCGATATCTACAGGGTGCAACATCCACGGTGCAAGGTGCAACATCCGTCCGAAATGGCGAAACAGCGTCGGACGACTTTTAGAAATGCGTGCATGGATTTGAAACGGAACGGTACCATGGTGCACCACTCTCCAGCGATGGTAAATCGAAGACCAGCCACGGTAATCCCGTTTTACCGTAAAAATCCACGTGTCGAAAAAACGAAGGGTAAAAAACTTACAAGACCCGATTGAGATTCGGATAGTCTTTTTTGGGCATTATACAATCCATCGAAGGCTGAAAGCTGTCAGAGCCGTAGAACTCACTGAGGCCTTCGTTTTGACTGGTTATGGCTCCCGTAACTCTAAATGAGCCAGAAGTTATGGCCGTTCGAATAATCGATATCTACTGGGTGCAACATACACGGTGCAAGGTGCAACATCCGTCCGAAATGGCGAAACAGCGTCGTTCGACTTTTTGAAATGCGTGCATGGATTTGAAACGGAAAGGCACCATGGGGCACCACTCTCCAGCGATGGTAAATCGAAGACCAGCCACGGTAATCCAGTTTTAACGTAAAAATCCTCGTGTCGAAAAAACGAAGGGTAAAAAACTTCCGAGACCCGATTGAGATTCGGATAGTCTTTTTTGGGTATTAAACAATCCATTGACGGCTGAAAGCTATCATAGCCATAGAACTCACTGAGGCCTTCGTTTTGACAGGTTATGGCTCCCGTAACTCTAGACGAGCCAGAAGTTATGGCCGTTCGAATAATCGATATCTACAGGGTGCAACATCACGGTGCACGATGCAACATCCGTCTGAAATGGCGAAACCGCGTCGTACGACTTTTTGAAATGCGCGTATGGATTTGAAATGGAACGGTACCATGGTGCAGCACTGTCCAGCGATGGTAAATCGAAGACCAGCCACGGTAATCCCGTTTTACCGTAAAAATCCACGTGTCGAAAAAACGAAGGGTAAAAAACTTCCTAGACCCGATGGAGATTCGGATAGTCTTTTTTGGGCATTAAACAATCCATTGATGGCTGAAAGCAGTCAGAGCCGTAGAACTCACTGAGGCCTTCGTTTTGACAGTTTATGGCTCCCGTAACTCTTAACGAGCCAGAAGTTATGGCCGTCCGAATAATCAATATCTACAGGGTGCAACATCACGGTGCATGATGCAACATCCGTCCGAAATGGCGAAAAAGCGTCGTAGGACTTTTTGAAATGCGCGTATGGTTTTGAAATGGAACGATACCATGGTGCACCGCTCTCCAGCGATGGTAAATCGAAGACCAACCACGGTAATCCCGTTTTACCGTAAAAATCCATGTGTCGAAAAAACGAAGGGTAAAAAACTTCCTAGACCCGATTGAGATTCGGATAGTCTTTTTTGGGCATTATACATCAGAGCCGCAGAACTCACTAAGGCCTTCGTTTTGACTGGTTATGGCTCCCGTAACTCTAAATGAGCCAGAAGTTATGGCCGTCCGAATAATCGATATCTACTGGGTGTAACATACACGGTGCAAGGTGCAACATCCGTCCGAAATGGCGAAACAGCGTCGTACGACTTTTTGAAATGCGTGCATGTATTTGAAACGGAACGGTACCATGGGGCACCACTCTCCAGCGATGTTAAATCGAAGACCAGCCACGGTAATCCAGTTTTACCTTAAAAATCCACGTGTCGAAAAAACGAAGGGTAAAAAACTTCCGAGACCAGATTGAGATTCGGATAGTCTTTCTTGGGCATTATACAATCCATTGACGGCTTAAAGCTGTCAGAGCCGTAGAACTCACTGAGGCCTTCGTTTTGACTGGTTATGGCTCCCTTAACTCTAAACGAGCCAAAAGTTATGGCCGTCCGAATAATCGATATCCACATGGTGCAACATCCACAGTGCAAGGTGCAACATCCGTCCGAAATGGCGAAACAGTGTCGTACGACTTTTTGAAATGCGTGCATGGATTTGAAACAGAACGGTACCATTATGCACCACTCTCCAACGATGGTAAATCGAAGACCAGCCACGGTAATCCCGTTTTACCGTAAAAATCCACGTGTCGAAAAAACGAAGGGTAAAAAACTTCCTAGACCCGATTGAGATTCGGATAGCCATTTTTGGGCATTAAACAAACCATTGACGGCTGAAAGTTGTCAGAGCCGTAGAACTCACAAAGGCCTTCGTTTTGACCGGTTATGGTTCCCGTACCTCTAAACGAGCCAGAAGTTATGGCCGTCTGAATAATCGATATCTACAGGGTGCAACATCCACGGTGCAAAGTGCAACATCCGTCCGAAATGGCGAAACAGTGTCGTACGCCTTTTTGAAAGGCGTGCATGGATTTGAAGAGGAACGGTACCATGGTGCACTACTCTCCAGCGATGGTAAATTTAAGACCAGCCACGGTAATCCCGTTTTACCGTAAAAATCCACGTGTCGAAAAAACGAAGGGTAAAAAACTTCCTAAACCCGATTGAGATTCGGATTGTCTTTTTTGGGCATTATACAATCCATTGACGGCTGAAAGCTGTCAGAGCCGTAGAACTCACTGTGACCTTCGTTTTGACTGGTTATGGCTCTCTTAACTCTAAACGAGCCAGAAGTTATGGCCGTTCGAATAATCGATATCAACAGGGTGCAACATCCACGGTGCAAGGTGCAACATCCGTCCGAAATGGCGAAATAGCGTCGTACGGCTTTCTGAAATGCGTGCATGGATTTGAAACGGAACGGTACCATGGTGCACCACTCTCCAGCGATGGTAAATCGTAGACCAGCCACGGTAATTCCGTTTTACCGTAAAAATCCACGTGTCGAAAAAACGAAGGGTAAAAAACTTCCGAGACCCGATTGAGATTCAGATAGTCTTTTTTGGGCATTATACAATCCATTGATGGCTGAAAGCTGTCAAAGCCGTAGAACTCACTTAGGCCTTCGTTTTGACTGGTTATGGCTACCGTAACTCTAAACGAGCCAGAAGTTATGGCCGTCTGAATAATCGATATATACAGGGTGCAACAACACGGTGGATGATGCAACATCCGTCCGAAATGGCGAAACAGCGTCGTACGACTTTTTGAAATGCGCGTATGGATTTGAAATGGAACGGTACCATTGTGCACCACTCTCTAGCAATGGTAAATCGAAGACCAGCCACGGTAATCCCGTTTTACCGTAAAAATCCACGTGTCGAAAAAACAAAGGGTAAAAAACATCTGAGACCCGATTGAGATTCGGATAGTCTTTTTTGGGCATTATACAATCCATTGACGGCTGTAGGCCATCAGAGCCGTAGAACTCACTGAGGCCTTCGTTTTGATTGGTTATGGCTCCCTTATCTCTAAACGAGCCAGAAGATATGGCCGTCCGAATAATCGATATCTACAGGGTGCAACATCCACGGTGCACGGTGCAACATCCGTCCGAAATGGAGAAACAACGTCGTACAACTTTTTGAAATGCATGCATGGATTTGAAACGGAACGGTACCATGGTACACCACTCTCCAGCGATGGTAAATCGAAGACCAGCCACGGTAATCCTGTTTTACCGTAAAAATCCACGTGTCGAAAAAACGAAGGGTAAAAAACTTCCAAGACCCGATTGAGATTCGGATAGTCTTTTTTGGGCATTATACAATCCATTGAAGGCTGAAAGCTGTCAGGGCCGTAGAACTCACTAAGGCCTTCGTTTTGACTGGTTATAGCTCCCGTAACTCTAAATGAGCCAGAAGTTATGGCCGTCCGAATAATCGATATCTACTGGGTGCAACATACACGGTGCAAGGTGCAACATCCGTCCGAAATGGCGAAACAGCGTCGTACGACTTTTTGAAATGTGTGCATGGATTTGAAACGGAACGGCACCATGGGCAGCACTCTCCAGCGATGGTAAATCGAAGACCAGCCACGGTAATCCAGTTTTAACGTAAAAAGCCACGTGTCGAAAAAACGAAGGGTAAAAAACTTTCGAGACCCGATTGAGATTCGGATAGTCTTTTTTGGGCATTAAACAATCCATTGATGGCTGAAAGCTGTCAGACCCGTAGAACTCACTGAGGCCTTCGTTTTGACAGTTTATGGCTCCCGTAACTCTAAACGAGCCAGAAGTTATGGCCGTCTGAATAATTGATATCTACAGGGTGCAACATCACGGTGCATGATGCAACATCCGTCCGAAATGGCGAAACAACGTCGTAGGACTTTTTGAAATGCGCGTATGGTTTTGAAATGAACGATACCATGGTGCACCACTCTCCAGTGATGGTAAATCGAAGACCAGCCACGGTGATCCCGTTTTACCGTAAAAATCCATGTTTCGAAAAAACGAAGGGTAAAAAACTTTCTAGACCCGATTGAGATTCGGATAGTCTTTTTTGGGCATTATACAATCCATTGAAGGCTGAGAGCTGTCAGAGCCGTAGAACTCACTAAGGCCTTCGTTTTGACTGGTTATGGCTCCCGTAACTCTAATTGAGCCAGAAGTTATGGCCGTCCGAATAATCGATATCTACAGGGTGCAACATCCGTGGTGCACGGTGCAACATCCGTCCGAAATGGAGAAACAACATCGTACGACTTTTTGAAATGCATGCATGGATTTGAAACGGAACGGTACCATGGTGCACCACTCTCCAGCGATGGTAAATTGAAGACCAGCCACGGTAATCCTGTTTTACCGTAAAAATCCACGTGTCGAAAAAACGAAGGGTAAAAAACTTCCAAGACCCGATTGTGATTCTGATAGTCTTTTTTGGGCATTATACAATCCATTGAAGGCTGAAAGCTGTCAGAGCCGTAGAACTCACTGAGGCCTTCGTTTTGACTGGTTATGGCTCCCATAACTCTAAATGAGCCAGAAGTTATGGCCGTCCGAATAATCGATATCTACTGGGTGCAACATACACGGTGCAAGGTTTAACATCCGTCCGAAATGGCGAAACAGCGTCGTACGACTTTTTGAAATGCGTGCATGGATTTGAAACGGAACGGCACCATGGGCACCACTCTCCAGCGACGGTAAATTTAAGACCAGCCACGGTAATCCCGTTTTACCGTAAAAATCCATGTGTCGAAAAAACGAAGGGTAAAGAACTTCCTAGACCCGATTGAGATTCAGATTGTCTTTGTTGGGCATTATACAGTCCATTGGCTGCAGAAAGTTGTCAGAGCCGTAGAACTCACTGAGGCCTTTGTTTTGACTGGTTATGGCTCTCCTAATTCTAAACGAGCCAGAAGTTATGGCCGTCCGAATAATCGATATCAACAGGGTGCAACATCCACGGTGCAAGGTGCAACATCTGTCCGAAATGGCGAAACAGCGTCATACAGCTTTTTGAAATGCGTGCATGGATTTGAAACGGAACGTTACCATGGCGCACCACTCTCCAGCGATGGTAGATCGTAGACCAGCCACGGTAATCCCGTTTTACCGTAAAAATCCACGTGTCGAAAAAACGAAGGGTAAAAAACTTCCGAGACCCGATTGAGATTCAGATAGTCTTTTTTGGGCATTATACAACGCACTGATGGCTGAAAGCTGTCAGAGCCGTAGAACTCACTGAGGCCATCATTTTGACTGGAAATGGCTCCCGTAACTCTAAACGAGCCAGAAGTTATGGTCGTCCGAATAATCGATATCTACAGGGTGCAACATCACGGTGCATGATGCAACATCCATCCGAAATGGCGATACAGCGTCGTACGACTTTTTGAAATGCGTGCATGGATTTGAAACGGAACGGTACCATGGTGCACCACTCTCCAGCGATGGTAAATGTAAGACCAGCCACGATTATCCCGTTTTACCGTAAAAATCCACGTGTCGAAAAAACGAAGGGTAAGAAACTTCCTAGACCCGATTGAGATTCGGATTGTCTTTTTTGGGCATTATACCATCCATTGACGGCTGAAAGTTGTCAGAGCCGTAGAACTCACTGAGGCCTTTGTTTTGACTGGTTATGGCTCCTTTAAATCTAAACGAGCCAGAAGTTATGGCCGTCCGAATAATCGATATCAACAGGGTGCAACATCCACGGTGCAAGATGCAACATACGTCCGAAATGGCGAAACAGCATCGTACGGCTTTTTGAAATGCGTGCATGGATTTGAAACGGAACGGTACCATGGTGCACCACTCTCCGGCGATGGTAAATCGTAGACCAGCCACGGTAATCCCGTTTTACCGTAAAAATCCACGTGTCGAAAAAACGAAGGGTAAAAAACTTCCTAGACCCGATTGAGATTCGGATTGTCTTTTTTGGGCATTATACAGTCCATTGACGGCTGAAATCTGTCAAAGCCGTAGAACACACAGAGGCCTTCGTTTTGATAGGTTATGGCTCCCGTAACTCTAAACGAGTCAGAAGTTATGGCCGTCCGAATAATCGATATCTACAGGGTGCAACATCCACGGTTCAAGGTGCAACATCCGTCCGAAATGGCGAAACAGCGTCGTACAACTTTTTGAAATGCGCGTATATATTTGAAATGGAACGGTAAAAATCCACGTGTCGAAAAAACGAAGGGTAAAAAACTTCCTAGACCCGATTGAGATTCGGATTGTCTTTTTTGGGCATTATACAGTCCATTGACGGCGGAAAGCTGTCAGAGCCGTAGAACTCACTGAGGCCTTCGTTTCGACTGTTTATGGCTCCCTTAACTCTAAATGAGCCAGAAGTTATGGCCGTCTGAATAATCGATATCTACTGGGTGCAACATACACGGTGCAAGGTGCAACATCCGTCCGAAATGGCGAAACAGCGTCGTACGACTTTTTGAAATGCGTGCATGGATTTGAAACGGAACGGTACCATGGGGCACCACTCCCCAGCGATGGTAAATCGAAGACCAGCCACGGTAATCCATTTTTACCGTAAAAATCCACGTGTCGAAAAAACGAAGGGTAAAAAACTTCCGAGACCCGATTGAGATCCGGATAGTCTTTTTTGGGCATTATACAATCCATTGACGGCTAAAAGCTGTCAGAGCCGTAGAACTCACTGAGGCCTTCGTTTTGACTAGTTATGGCTCCTTTAACTCCAAACGAGCCAGAAGTTATGGCCGTCCGAATAATTGATATCTACATGGTGCAACATCCATGGTGCAAGGTGCATCATCCGTCCGAAATGGCGAAACAGTGGCGTACGACTTTTTGAAATGCGTGCATGGATTTGAAACGGAAGGTACCATGCTGCACCACTCTCCAGCGATGGTAAATCGAAGACCAGCCACGGTAATCCCGTTTTACCTTAAAAATCCACGCGTCGAAAAAACGAAGGGTAAAAAACTTCATAGACCCGATTGAGATTCGGATAGCAATTTTTGGGCATTAAACAATCCATTGACGGCTGAAAGCTGTCAAAGCCGTAGAACTCACAGAGGCCTTCGTTTTGACAGGTCATGGCTTCCGTAACTCTAAACGTGCCAGAAGTTATGGCCGTTCGAATAATCGATATCTACAGGGTACAACATCCACGGTGCAAGGTGCAACATCCGTCCGAAATGGCGAAACAGTGTCGTACGACTCTTTGAAATGCGTGCATGGATTTGAAACGCAACGGTACCATGGTGCACCACTTTCCAGTGATGGTAAATATAAGACCAGCCAAGAATAATCCTATTTTACCGTAAAAATCCACGTGTCGAAAAAACGAAGGGTAAAAAACATCCGAGACCCGATTGAGATTCATATAGTCTTTTTTGGGCATTATACAATGCACTGATGGCTGAAAGCTGTCAGAGCCGTAGAACTCACTGAGGCCTTCGTTTTGACTGGAAATGGCTTCTGTAACTCTAAACGAGCCAGAAGTTATGGCCGTCCGAATAATCGATATCTACAGGGTGCAACATCACGGTGCATGATGCAACATCCGTCCGAAATGGCGATATAGCGTCGTACAACTTTTTGAAATGCGCGTATGGATTTGAAATGGAACGGTACCATGGTGCACCACTCTCCAGGGATGGTAAATCGAAGACTAACCATGGTAATCCCGTTTTACCGTAAAAATCCACGTGTCGAAAAAACGAAGGGTAAAAAACTTCCAAGACCCGATTGAGATTCGGATAGTCTTTTTTGGGCGTTATACAATCCATTAACGGCTGAAAGCTATCAGAGCCGTAGAACTCACTGAGGCCTTCGTTTTGACTTATTATGGCTCTCTTAACTCTAAACGAGCCAGAAGATATGGCCGTCCGAATAATCGATACCTATAGGATGCAACATCCATGGTGCAAGGTGCAACATCCGTCCGAAATGGCGAAACAGCGTCGTACGACTTTTTGAAATGCGTGCATGGATTTGAAACGGAATGGTACCATGGTGCACCACTCTCCAGCGATGGTAAATCGAAGACCAGCCATGGTAGTCCCGTTTTACCATAAAAATCCACATGTCGAAAAAACGAAGGGTAAAAAACTTCTAGACCCGATTGAGATTCGGATAGCCATTTTTAGGCATTAATCAATCCATTAAAGGCTGAAAGCTGTCAAAGCCGTAGAACTCACAGAGGCCTTCGTTTTGACAGGTTATGGCTCCCGTAACTCTAAACGAGCCAGAAGTTATGTCCGTCCGAATAATCGATATCTACAGGGTGCAACATCCACGGTGCAAGGTGCAACATCCGTCCGAAATGGCGAAACAGCGTCGTACGACTTTTTGAAATGCGTGCATGGATTTGAAACGGAACGGTACCATGGTGCACCACTCTCCAGCGATGGTAAATTTAAGACCAGCCACGATAATCCCGTTTTACCATAAAAATCCACGTGTCGAAAAAACGAAGGGTAAAAAACTTCCTAGACCCGATTGAGCTTCGGATTGTCTTTTTTGGGCATTATACAATCCATTGACGACCGAAAGCTGTCAGAGCCATAGAAATCACCGAGGCCTTCATTTTGAATGGTTATGGCTCTCTTGACTCTAAACGAGGCAGAAGTTATGGCCGTCCGAATAATCGATATCAACATGGTGCAACATCCACGGTGCAAGATGCAACATACGTCCGAAATGGCGAAACAGCATCGTACGGCTTTTTGAAATGCGTGCATGGATTTGAAACGGAACGGTACCATGGTGCACCACTCTCCAGCGATGGTAGATTGTAGACCAGCCACGGTAATCCCATTTTACCGTAAAAATCCACGTGTCGGAAAAACGAAGGGTAAAAAACTTCCAAGACCCGATTGAGATTCAGATAGTCTTTTTTGGGCATTATACAATGCACCGATGGCTGAAAGCTGTCAGAGCCGTAGAACTCACTGAGGCCTTCGTTTTGACTGGAAATGGCTCCTGTAGCTCTAAACGAGCCAGAAGTTATGGCCGTCGGAATAATCGATATCTACAGGGTGCAACATCACGGTGCATGATGCAACATCCGCCCGAAATGGCGATATAGCGTCGTACGACTTTTTGAAATGCGCGTATGGATTTGAAATGGAACGGTACCATGGTGCACCACTCTCCAGCGTCGGTAAATCATAGACCAACCATGGTGATCCCGTTTTACCGTAAAAATCCACATGTCGAAAAAACGAAGGGTAAAAAACTTCCAAGACCCGATTGAGATTCGGACAGTCTTTCTTGGGCATTATACAATCCATTAACGGATGAAAGCTATCAGAGCCGTAGAACTCACTGAGGCCTTCGACTTGACTTATTATGGCTCTCTTAACTCTAAACGAGCCAGAAGATATGGCCGTCCGAATAATCGATACCTATAGGATGCAACATCCACGGTGCAAGGTGCAACATCCGTTCGAAATGGCGAAACAGCATCGTACGACTTTTTGAAATGCGTGCATGGATTTGAAACGGAACGGTACCATGGTGCACCACTCTCTAGCGATGGTAAATCGAAGACCAGCCACGGTAATCCCGTTTTACCATAAAAATCCACATGTCGAAAAAACGAAGGGTAAAAAACTTCTAGACCCGATTGAGATTCGGATAGCCATTTTTAGGCATTAATCAATCCATTAAAGACTGAAAGCTGTCAAAGCCGTGGAACTCACAGAGTCCTTCGTTTTGACAGGTTATGGCTCCCGTAACTCTAAACGAGCCAAAAGTTATGTCCGTCCGAATAATCGATATCTACAGGGTGCAACATCCACGGTGCAAGGTGCAACATCCGTCCGAAATGGCGAACCAGTGTCGTACGACTTTTTGAAATGCGTGCATGGATTTGAAACGGAGCGGTACCATGGTGCACCACTCTCCAGCGATGGTAAATTTAAGACCAGCCACGATAATCCCGTTTTACCGTAAAAATCCACGTGTCGAAAAAACGAAGGGTAAAAAACTTCCTAGACCCGATTGAGATTCGGATTGTCTTTTTTGGGCATTATACAATCCATTGACGACTGAAAGCTGTCAGAGACGTAGAACTCACTGAGGCCTTCGTTTTGACTGGTTATGGCTCTCTTAACTCTAAACGAGCCAGAAGTTATGGCCGTCCGAATAATCGATATCAACAAGGTGCAACATCCACGGTGCAAGATGCAACATACGTCCGAAATGGTGAAACGGCATCGTAAGGCTTTTTGAAATGCGTGCATGGATTTGAAACGGAACGGTACCATGGTGCGCCACTCTCCAGCAATGGTAGATTGTAGACCAGCCACGGTAATCCCATTTTACCGTAAAAATCCACGTGTCGGAAAAACGAAGGGTAAAAAACTTCGAAGACCCGATTGAGATTCAGATAGTCTTTTTTGGGCATTTTACAATGCACTGATGGCTGAAAGCTGTCAGAGCCTTAGAACTCACTGAGGCCTTCGTTTTGACTGGAAATGGCTCCCGTAACTCTAAACGATCCAGAAGTTTTGGCCGTCCGAATAATCGATATCTACAGGGTGCAACATCACGGTGCATGATGCAACATCCGTCCGAAATGGCGATACAGCGTCGTACGACTTTTTGAAATGCGCGTATGGATTTGAAATGGAACGGCACCATGGTGCACCGTTCTCCAGTGATGGTAAATCGAAGACCAACCATGGTAATCCCGTTTTACCGTAAAAATCCACGTGTCGAAAAAACGAAGGGTAAAAAACTTCCAAGACCCGATTGAGATTCGGATAGTCTTTTTTGGGCATTATAAAATCCATTTACGGATGAAAGCTATCAGAGCCGTAGAACTCACTGAGGCCTTCGTTTTGACTTGTTATGGCTCCCTTAACTCTAAACGAGCCAGAAGATATGGCCGTCCGAATAATCGATACCTATAGGGTGCAACATCCACGGTGCAAGGTGCAACATCCGTCCGAAATGGAGAAACAGCGTCGTATGACTTTTTGAAATGCGTGCATGGATTTGAAACGGAACGGTACCATGGTGTACCACTCTCCAGCGTTGGTAAATCGAAGACCAGCCACGGTAATCCCGTTTTACCATAAAAATCCACATGTTGAAAAAATTAAGGGTAAAAAACTTCTTAGACCCGATTGAGATTCGGATAGCCATTTTTAGGCATTAAACATCCATTAAAGGCTGAAAGCTGTCAAAGCTGTAGAACTCACAGAGGCCTTCGTTTTGACAGGTTATGGCTCCCGTAACTCTAAACGAGCCAGAAGTTATGTCCGTCCGAATAATCGATATCTACAGGGTGCAACATCCACGGTGCAAGGTGCAACATCCGTCCGAAATGGCGAAACAATGTCGTACGACTTTTTGAAATGCGTGCATGGATTTGAAACGGAACGGTACCATGGTGCACCACTCTGCAGCGATGGTAAATTTAAGACCAGCCACGATAATCCCGTTTTACGGTAAAAATCCACGTGTCGAAAAAACGAAGGGTAAAAAACTTCCTAGACCCGATTGAGATTCGGATTGTCTTTTTTGGGCATTATACAATCCATTGACGACAGAAAGCTTTCAGAGCCGTAGAACTCACTGAGGCCTTCGTTTTGACTGGTTATGGCTCTCTTAACTCTAAACGAGCCAGAACTTATGGCCGTCCGAATAATCGATATCAACAGGGTGCAACATCCATGGTGCAAGATGCTACATACGTTCGAAATGGAGAAACAGCATCGTACGGCTTTTCAAAATGCGTGCATGGATTTGAAACGTAACGGTACCATGGTGCACGACTCTCCAGCGGTGGTAAATCGTAGACCAGCCACGGTAATCCCGTTTTACCTTAAAAATCCACGTGTCGGAAAAACGAAGGGTAAAAAACTTCCTAGACCCGATTGAGATTCGGATAGCCATTTTTAGGCATTAAACAATCCATTGACGGCTGAAAGCTGTCAAAGCCGTAGAACACACAGAGGCCTTCATTTTGACAGGTTATGGCTCCCGTAACTCTAAACGAGCCAGAAGTTATGGCCGTCCGAATAATCGATATCTACAGGGTGCAACATCCACGGTGCAAGGTGCAACATCCGTCCGAAATGGCGAAACAGCGTCGTACGACTTTTTGAAATGCGCGTATGGATTTGAAATGGAACGGTAAAAATCCACGTGTCGAAAAAACGAAGGGTAAAAAACTTCCTAGACCCGATTGAGATTCGGATTGTCTTTTTTGGGCATTATGCAGTCCATTGACGGCGGAAAGCAGTCAGAGCCGTAGAACACACTGAGGCCTTCGTTTTGACTGGTTATGGCTCCCTTAACTCTAAATGAGCCAGAAGTTATGGCCGTCTGAATAATCGATATCTACTGGGTGCAACATACACGGTGCACGGTGCAACATCCGTCCGAAATGGCGAAACAGCGTCGTACGTCTTTTTGAAATGCGTGCATGGATTTGAAACGGAACGGTACCATGGGGTACCACTCTCCAGCGATGGTAAATCGAAGACCAGCCACGGTAATCCCGTTTTACCGTAAAAATCCACGTGTCGAAAAAACGAAGGGTAAAAAACTTCCGAGACCCGATTGAGATTCAGATAGTCTTTTTTGGGCATTATACAATCCATTGATGGCTGAAAGCTGTTAGAGCCGTAGAACTCACTGAGGTCTTCGTTTTGACTGGTTACGTCTCCCGTAACTCTAAACGAGCCAGTAGTTATGGACGTCCGAATAATCGATATCTACATGGTGCAACATCCACGGTGCAAGGTGCAACATCCGTCCGAAATGGCGAAACTGTGTCGTACGACTTTTTGAAATGCGTGCCTGGATTTGAAACGGAACGGTACAAAGGTGCACCACTCTCCAGCGATGGTAAATCGAAGACCAGCCACGGTAATCCCATTTTACCGTAAAAATCCACGTGTTGGAAAAACGAAGGGTAAAAACCTTCCTAGACCCGGTTGAGATTCTACTAGTCTTTTTTGGGCATTAAACAATCCATTGACAGCTGAAAGCTGTCGTAGCCGTAGAACTCACTGAGGCCTTCGTTTTGACAGGATGTGGCTCCCGTAACTCTAAACGAGCCAGAAGTTATGGACGTCCGAATAATCGATATCTACATGGTGCAACATCCACGGCGCAAGGTGCAACATCCGTCCGAAATGGCGAAACAGCGTCGTACGACTTTTTGAAATGCATGCATGGATTTGAAATGGAACGGTACCATGGTGCACCACTCTCCAGCGATGGTAAATCGAAGACCAGCCACGGTAATCCCATTTTACCGTAAAAATACACGTGTTGGAAAAACAAAGGGTAAAAAACTTCCTAGACCCGATTGAGATTCGGATAGTCTTTTTTGGGAATTAAACAATGCATTGACGGCTGAAAGCTGTCAGAGCCGTAGAACTCACTGAGGCCTTCGTTTTGATAGGTTATGTCTCCCGTAACTCTAAACGAGCCAGCAGTTATGGCCGTCCGAATAATCGATATCTATAGGGTGCAACATCACGGTGCATGATGCAACATCCGTCCGAAATGGCGAAATAGCGTCGTACGACTTTTTGAAATGTGCGCATGGATTTGAAACAGAACAGTACCATGGTGCACCACTCTCCAGCGATGGTAAATCGAAGACCAACCACGGTAATCCCGTTTTACCGTAAAAATCAACGTTTCGAAAAAACGAAGGGTAAAAAACTTCCTAGACCTGATTGAGATTCGGATAGTCTTTTTTGGGCATTAAACAATCCATTGACTGCTGAAAGCTGTTAGAGCCGTAAAACTCACTGAGGCCTTCATTTTGACAGGTTATGGCTCCCGTAACTCTAAACGAGGCAGAAGTTATGGCCGTCCGAATAATCTATATCTACAGGGTGCAACATCCACGGTGCAAGGTGCAACATCCGTCGGAAATGGCGAAACAGCGTCGTACGACTTTTTGTAATGCGCGCATGGATTTGAAATGGAACGGTAACATGGTGCACCACTCTCCAGCGATGGTAAATCGAAGACCAGCCACGGTAATCCAGTTTTACCGTAAAAATCCACGTGTCGAAAAATCAAAGGGTAAAAAACTTCCGAGACCCGATTGAGATTCGGATAGTCTTTTTTGGGCATTAAACAATCCATTGACGGCTGAAAGCTGTCAGAGCCGTAGAAATCACTAAAGCCTTCGTTTTGACTGGTTATGGCTTCCTTAACTCTAAATGAGCCAGAAGTTATGGTCGTTCGAATAATTGATATCAACAGGGTGCAACTTCCACGGTGCAAGGTGCGATATCCGTCCGTAATGGCGAAACAGCGTCGTACGACTTTTCGAAATGCGTGCATGGATTTGAAATGGAACAGTACCATGGGGCACCACTCTCCAGCGATGGTAAATCGAAGACCAGCCACGGTAATCCAGTTTTACCGTAAAAATCCACATGTCGAAAAAACGAAGGGTAAAAAACTTCCGAGACCCGATTGAAATTCAGATAGTCTTTATTGTGCATTATACAATCCATTGACGGCTGAAAGCTGTCAAAGCCGTAGAACTCACTGAGGCCTTTATTTTGACTGGTTATGGCTCCCATAACTCTAAACGAGCCAGAAGTTATGGCCGTCCGAATAATCGATATCTACATGGTGCAACATCCACGGTGCAAGGTGCAACATCCGTCCGAAATGGCGGAACAGTGTCGTACGACTTTTTGAAATGTGTGCATGGATTTGAAACGGAACGGTACCATGGTGCACCACTCTCCAGCGATGGTAAATCGAAGACCTGCCACGGTAATCCCGTTTTACCATAAAAATCCACGCGTCGAAAAAACGAAAGGTAAAAAACTTCCTAGACCCGATTGAGATTCGGATAGTCATTTTTGGGCATTAAACAATCCATTGATGTCAGAGCTGTAGAACTCACAGAGGCCTTCGTTTTGACAGGTTATGTCTCCCATAACTCTAAACGAGCCAGAAGTTATGGCCGTCTGAATAATCGATATCTACTGGGTGCAACATCCACGGTGCAAGGTGCAACATCTGTCCGAAATGGCAAAACAGTGTCGTACGACTTTCTGAAATGAGTGCATAGATTTGAAACGGAACGGTACCATGGTGCACCACTCTCCAGCGATGGTAAATTTAAGACCAGCCACGGTAATCCCGTTTTACCGTAAAAATCTACATGTCGAAAAACCGAAGGGTAAAAAACTTCCTAGACCCGATTGAGATTCGGATTGTCTTTTTTGGGTATTATACAATCCATTGACGGCTGAAAGCTGTCAGAGCCGTAGAACTCACTGAGCCCTTCGTTTTGACTGGTTATGGCTCCCTTAACTCTAAACGAGCCAGAAGTTATGGCCGTCCGAATAATCGATATCAACACGGTGCAACATCCACGGTGCAAGGTGCAACATCCGTCCGAAATGGCGAAACAGCGTCGTACTACTTTTGGAAATGCATGCATTGATTTGAAATGGAACGGTACCATGGTGCACCACTCTTCGCGATGGTAAATTGTAGACCAGCCACGGTAATCCCGTTTTATCGTAAAAATCCACGAGTTGAAAAAACGAAGGGTAAAAAACTACCGAGACCCGATTGAGATTCAGATAGTCTTTTTTGGGCATTATAGAATCCATTGATGGCTGAAAGCTGTCAGAGCCATAGAACTCAACGGGGCCTTCGTTTTGACTGGTTATGGCTCCCGTAACTCTAAACGAGCCAGAAGTTATGGCCGTCCGAATAATCGATATCTACATGGTGCAACATCCACGGTGCAAGGTGCAACATCCGTCCGAAATGGCGAAACTGTGTCGTACGACTTTTTGAAATGCGTGCATGGATTTTAAACGGAACGGTACAATGGTGCACCACTCTGCAGCGATGGTAAATCGAAGACCAGCCACGGTAATCCCGTTTTACCATAAAAATCCACGTGTTGGAAAAACGAAGGGCCAAAAACTTCCTAGACCTGATTGAGATTCAGATAGTCTTTATTGGGCATTAAACAATCCATTAACGGCTGAAAGCTGTCAGAGCCGTAGAACTCATTGAGGCCTTCGTTTTGACAGGTTATGGCTCCCGTAACTCTAAACAAGCCAGCAGTTAGGACCGTCCGAATAATCGATATCTACAGGGTGCAACATCACGGTGCATGATGCAACATCCGTCCGAAATGGCGAAACAGCGTCGTACGACTTTTTGAAATGCGCACATGGATTTGAAATGGAATGGTACCATGGTGCACCACTCTCCAGCGATGGTAAATCGAAGACCAACTACGGTAATCCCGTTTTACCGTAAAAATCCACGTGTCGAAAAAACGAAGGGTAAAAAACATCCTAAACCCGATTGAGATTCGGATTGTCTTTTTTGGGCATTAAACAACCATTGACGGCTGAAAGCTGTCAGAGCCGTAGAACTCACTGAGGCCTTCGTTTTGTCAGATTATGGCTCCCGTAACTCTAAACGAGCCAGAAGTTATGGCCGTCCGAATAATCGATATCTACAGGGTGCAACATCCACGGTGCAAGGTGCAACATCCGTCGGAAATGGCGAAACAGCGTCGTACGACTGTTTGAAATGTGCGCATGGATTTGAAACGAAACGGTACAATGGTGCACCACTCTCCAGCGATGGTAAGTCGAAGACCAGCCACGGTAATCCCGTTTTACCGTAAAAATCCACGTGTCGAAAAAACGAAGGGTAAAAAACTTCCGAGACCCGATTGAGATTCGGATAGTCTTTTTTGGGCATTAAACAATCCATTGACGGCTGAAAACTTTCAGATCCGTAGAACTCATTGAGGCCTTCGTTTTTACTGGTTATGGCTCCCTTAACTCTAAACGAGCTAGAAGTTATGGCCGTCCGAATAATCGATATCAACAGGGTGCAACATCCACGGTGCAAGGTGCAACATCCATCCGAAATGGCGAAACAACGTCGTACGGCTTTTTGAAATGCGTGCATGGATTTGAAATTGAACGGTACCGTGGTGCACCACTCTTCAACGATGGTAAATCGAAGACCAGCCACGGTAATCCAGTTTTACCGTAAAAATCCACGTGTCGAAAAATCGAAGGGTAAAAAACTTCCGAGACCCGATTGAGATTCGGATAGTCTTTTTTGGGCATTATACAATCCATTGACGGCCGAAAGCTATCAGAGCCGTAGAACTCACTGAGGCCTTCGTTTTGACTAGTTATGGCTCCCTTAACTCCAAACGAGGCAGAAGTTATGGCCGTCCGAATAATCGATATCTACAGGGTGCAACATCCACGGTGCAAGGTGCAACATCCGTGCGAAATGGCGAAACAGCGTCGTACGACTTTTTGAAATGCGTGCATGGATTTGAAACGGAACGGTACCATGGTGCACCACTCTCCAGCGATGGTAAATCGAAGACCAGCCACGGTAATCCTGTTTTACCGTAAAAATCCACGTGTCGGAAAAACGAAGGGTAAATAACTTCCTAGACCCGATTGAGATTCGGATAATCTTTTTTGGGCATTAAACAATCCATTGACGGCTGAAAGCTGTCAGAGCCGTAGAACTCACTGAGGCCTTTGTTTTGACAGGTTATGGCTCCCGTAACTCTAAACGAGCCAGAAGTTATTGCCGTCCGAATAATCGATATCTACAGGGTGCAACATCCACGGTGCAAGATGCAACATCCGTCGGAAATGGCGAAACAGCGTCGTACAACTTTTTTAAATGCGCGAATGGATTTGAAATGGAACGGTACCATGGTGCACCACTCTCCAGCAATGGTAAATCAAAGACCAGCCACGGTAATCCCGTTTTACCGTAAAAATCCACGTGTCGAAAAAACGAAGGGTAAAAAACTTCCTAGACACGATTGAGATTTGGATAGTCTTTTTTGGGCATTAAACAATCCATTGACGGCTGAAAGCTATCAGAGCCGTAGAACTCACTGAGGCCTTCGTTTTGACAGGTTATGGCTCCCATAACTCTAAACGAGCCAGAAGTTATGGCCGTCCGAATAATCAATATCTATAGGGTGCAACATCCACGGTGCAAGGTGCAACATCCGTCCGAAATGGCGAAACAGTGTCATACGACTTTTTGAAATGCGCGCATGGATTTGAAACGGAACGGTACCATGGTGCACCACTCTCCAGCGATGGTAAATTTAAGACCAGCAACGGTAATCCCGTTTTACCGTAAAAATCCACGTGTCGAAAAAACGAAGGATAAAAAACTTCCTAGACCCGATAGAGTTTCGGATAGTCTTTTTTGGGCATTATACAATCCATTGACGGCTGAAAGCTGTCAGAGCCGTAGAACTCACCGAGGCCTTCATTTTGACTAGTTTTGGCTCCCGTGACTCTAAACGAGCCAGAAGTTATGGCCGTCCGAGTAATCGATATCTACAGGGTGCAACATCCACAGTGCAAGGTGCAACATCGATCTGAAATGGCGAAACAGTGTCGTACGACTTTTTGAAATGTGTGCATGGATTTGAAATGGAACGGTACCATGGTGCACCACTCTCCAGCGATGGTAAATCGAAGACCAGCCACGGTAATCCCGTTTTACCGTAAAAATCCACGTGTCGAAAAAACGAAGGGTAAAAAACTTCCGAGACCTGATTGAGATTCGGATAGTCTTTTTTAGGCATTATACAATCCATTGATGGATGAAAGCTGTCAGAGCCGTAGAACTCACTGAGGCCTTCGTTTTGACTGGTTATGGCTCCCGTAACTCTAAACGAGCCAGAAGTTATGGCCGTCCGAATAATCGATATCTACGTGGTGCAACATCCGCGGTGCAAGTTGCAACATCCGTCTGAAATGGCGAGACAGTGTCGTACAACTTTTTGAAATGCGTGCATGGATTTGAAATGGAACGATACCATGGTGCAACGCTCTCCAGCGATGGTAAATCGAAGTCCAGCCACGGTAATCCAGTTTTACCGTAAAAATCCACGTGTCAAAAAAACGAAGGGTAAAAACTTCTGAGACCCAATTGAGATTCGGATAGTCTTTTTTGGGCATTATACAATCCATTGACGGCTGAAAGCTGTCAGAGCGGTAGAACTCACCGAGGGCATCATTTTGACTGGTTATGGCTCCCTTAACTCTAAACGTGCCAGAAGTTATGGCCGTCCGAATAATCGATATCCATATGATGCAACATCCACGGTGCAAGCTGCAACATCCGTCCGAAATGGCGAAACAGCGTCGTACGACTTTTTGAAATGTGTGCTTGGATTTGAAATGGAATGGTACCATGGTGCACCACTCTCCAGCGATGGTAAATCGAAGACCAGCCACGGTAATCCCGTTTTACCGTAAAAATCCACGTGTCGAAAAAACGAAGGGTAAAAAACTTCCTAGACCCGATTGAGATTCAGATAGTCTTTTTTGGGCATTAAACAATCCATTGAGGCTGAAAGCCGTTAGAGCCGTAGAACTCACTGAGGCCTTCATTTTGACAGGTTATGCCTCCTGTAACTCTAAACGAGCCAGAAGTTATGGCCGTCCGAATAATCGATATCTACAGGGTGCAACATCCACGTTGCAAGATGCAACATCCGTCCGAAATGGAGAAACAGCGTCGTACGACTTTTTGAAATGCGCGCATGGATTTGAAATAGAACGGTACCATGGTGCACCACTCTCCAGCGATGGTAAATCGAAGACCAGCCACGGTAATCCAGTTTTACCGTAAAAATCCACGTGTCGAAAAAACGAAGGGTAAAAAACTTCCGAGACCCGATTGAGATTCGGATAGTCTTTTTTGGACATTATACAATCCATTGACAGCTAAAAGCTGTCGGAGCCATAGAACTCACTGAGGCCTTCGTTTTTACTGGTTATGGCTCTCGTAACTCTAAACGAGCGAGAAGTTATGGCCGTCCGAATAATCGATATCTACAGGGTGCAACATCCAAGGTGCAAGGTGCAACATCCGTCCGAAATGGCGAAACAGTGTCGTACGACTTTTTGAAAAGCGTGCATGGATTTGAAACGTAATGGTACCATGATGAACCACTCTTCAGCGATGGTAAATCGAAGACTAGCCACGGTAATCCCGTTTTACCGTAAAAATCCACGCGTTGAAAAAACGAAGGGAAAAAAAACTTTCTAGACCCGATTGAGATTCGGATAGTCATTTTTGGGCATTAAATAATCCATTGACGGCTGAGAGCATACAAAGCCGTAGAACTCACTGAGGCATTCATTTTGACAGGTTATGGCTCCCGTAAACCTGAACGAGCCAGAAGTTATGGCCGTCCGAATAATCGATATCTACAGAGTGCAACATCCACGGCGCAAGGTGCAACATCCGTCCGAAATGGCGAAACAGTATCGTAAGACTTTTTGAAATGCGTGCATGGATTTGAAACGGAATAGTACTATGGTGCACAACTCTACAGCGATGGTAAATCGAAGACCAGCTACGGTAATCCCGTTTTACCGTAAAAATCCACGTGTCGAAAAAACGAAGGGTAAAAAACTTCCTAGACCCGATTGAGATTCGGATAGTCTTTTTTGGGGATTAAACAATCCATTGACGGCTCAAAGCTGTCAGCCGTAGAACTCACTGAGGCCTTTTTTTGACAGGTTATGACTCCCGTAACTCTAAACAAGCCAGAAGTTATGGTCGTCCGAATAATCGATATCTACAGGGTGCAACGTCCACGGTGCAAGGTGCAACATCCGTCCGAAATGGCGAAACAGCGTCGTACGACTTTTTGAAATGCGCACATGGATTTGAAATGGAAGGGTACCATGGTGCACCACTCTCCAGCGATGGTAAATCGAAGACCAACCATGGTAATCCCGTTTTACTGTAAAAATCCACGTGTCGAAAAAACGAAGGGTAAAAAACTTCCAAGACCCGATTGAGATTCGGATAGTCTTTTTTGGGCATCATACAATCCATTGATGGCTGAAAGCTGTCAAAGCCGTAGAACTCACAGAGGCCTTCGTTTTGACAGGTTATGGCTCCCGTAACGCTAAACGAGCCAGAAGTTATGACCGTCCGAATAATCGGTATCTATAGGGTGCAACATCCACGGTGCAAGGTGCAACATCCGTCCGAAATGGCGAAACAGCGTCGTACGAAGTTTTGAAATGCGTGCATGGATTTGGAATGGAACGGTACCATGGTGCACCACTCTCCAGCGATGGTAAATCAAAGACCAGCCACGGTAATCCCCTTTTACCGTAAAAATCCACATGTCGAAAAAATGAAGGTTAAAAAACTTCCGAGACCCGATTGAGATTCGGATAGTCTTTTTTGGGCATTATACAATCCATTGACGGCTGAAAGCTGTCAGAGCCGTAGAACTCACTGAGGCCTTTGTTTTGACTAGTTATGGCTCCCGTAACTCTAAACGAGCGGGAAGTTATGTCCGTCCGAATAATCGATATCAACATGGTGCAATATCCACGGTGCAAGGTGCAACATCGGTCCGAAATGGTGAAACAGTGTCGTACGACTTTTTGAAATGCGTGCATGGATTTGAAACGGAACGGTTCCTGGTGCAACACTCTCCAGCGATGGTAAATCGAAGTCCAGCCATGGTAATCCAGTTTTACCGTAAAAATCCACGTGTCGAAAAAACGAAGGGTAAAAACTTCCGTGACCCGATTGAGATTCGGATAGTCTTTTTTGGGCATTATACAATCCGTTCATGACTGAAAGCTGTCAGAGCGGTAGAACTCACTGAGGGCTTCGTTTTGACTGGTTATGGCTCCCTTAACTCTAAACGTGCCAAAAGTTATGGCCGTCCGAATAATCGATATCTACATGGTGCAACATCCACGGTGTAAGCTGCAAAATCCGTCCGAAATGGCGAAACTGCGTCGTACGACTTTTTGAAATGCGTTCATGGATTTGAAACGGAACAGTACCATGGTGCACCACTCTCAAGCGATGGTAAATCGAAGACCAGCCACGGTAATCCCGTTTTATCGTAAAAATCCACGTGTCGAAAAAACGAAGGGTAAAAAACTTCCTAGACCCGATTGAGATTCGGATCGTCTTTTTTGGGCATTAAACAATCCATTGACGGCTGAAAGCCGTTAGAGCCGTAGAACTCACTGAGGCCTTCGTTTTGACAGGTTATGGCTCCTGTAACTCTAAACGAGCCAGAAGTTATGGCCGTCCGAATAATCGATATCTACAGGGCGCAACATCCACGGTGCAAGATGCAACATCCGTCCGAAATGAAGAAACAGCGTCGTACGACTTTTTGAAATGCGCGCATGGATTTGAAACGGAACGGTACCATGGTGCACCACTCTCCAGCGATGGTAAATCGAAGACCAGCCACGGTAATCCAGTTTTACCGTAAAAATCCACGTGTCGAAAAAACGAAGGGTAAAAAACTTCCGAGACCCGATTGAGATTCGGGTAGTCTTTTTTGGACATTATACAATCCATTGACAGCTGAAAGCTGTCAGAGCCGTAGAACTCAGTGAGGCCTTCGTTTTGAATGGTTATGGCTCTCGTAACTCTAAACGAGGGAGAAGTTATGGCCGTCCGAATAATCGATATCTATAGGGTGTAACATCCACGGTGCAAGGTGCAACATCCGTCCGAAATGGCGAAACAGTGTCGTACGACTTTTTGAAATGCGTGCATGGATTTGAAACGGAACGGTACCATGGTGCACCACTCTTCATCGATGGTAAATCGAACACCAGCCACGGTAATCCCGTTTTACCGTAAAAATCCACGTGTCGAAAAAACGAAGGGTAAAAAACTTCCTAGACCCGATAAAGATTCGGATAGTCATTTTTGGGCGCTAAATAATCCATTGACGGCTGAAAGCATTCAGAGCCGTAGAACTCACTGAGGCTTTCATTTTGACAGGTTATGGCTTCCGTAAATCTAAACGAGCCAGAAGTTATGGCCATCCGAATAATCGATATCTACAGGGTGCAACATCCACGGCGCAAGCAGCAACATCCGTCCGAAATGGCGAAACAGTGTCGTAAGACTTTTTGAAATGCGTGCATGGATTTGAAACGGGACAGTACCATGATGCACCACTCTCTAGCGATGGTAAATCGAAGACCAGCCACGGTAATCCCGTTTTACCGTAAAAATCCACGTGTCGAAAAAACGAAGGGTAAAAAACTTCCTAGACCCGATTGAGGTTCGGATAGTCTTTTTTGGGCATTAAACAATCCATTGACGGCTCAAAGCTGTTAGAGCCGTAGAACTCACTAAGGCCTTTGTTTTGACAGGTTATGGCTTCCGTAACTCTAAACGAGCCAGAAGTCATGGCCGTCCGAATAATCGATATCTACAGGGTGCAACATCCACAGTGCAAGGCGCAACATTCGTCCGGAATGGAGAAACAGCGTCGTACGACTTTTTGAAATGCGCGCATGGATTTGAAATGGAATGGTACCATGGTGCACCACTCTCCAGCGATGGTAAATCAAAGACCAGCCACGGTAATGCCGTTTTACCGTAAAAAACCACGTGTCGAAAAAACAAAGGGTAAAAAACTTCCAAGACCCGATCGAGATTCGGATAGTCTTTTTTAGGCATTATACAATCCATTGATGGCTGAAAGCTGTCAGAGCCGTAGAACTCGCTGAGGCCTTCATTTTGACAGGTTATGGCTCTCGTAACTCTAAACGAGCCAGAAGTTATGGCCGTCCGAATAATCGATATCTACAGGGTGCAACATCCACGGTGCAAGGTGCAACATCCGTCCGAAATGGCGAAACAGCGTCGTACGTCTTTTTGAAATGCGTGCATGGATTTGAAATGGAACAGTACCATGGTGCACCACTCTCCAGCGATGGTAAATCAAAGACCAGCCACGGTAATCCCGTTTTACCGTAAAAATCCACGTGTCGAAAAACGGAGGGTAAAAAAATTCCTAGACCCGATTGAGATTCGGATAGTCTTTATTGGGCATTAACCAATTAATTGACGGCTGAAAGCTGCCAGAGCCGTAGAACTCACTGAGGCCTTCGTTTTGACAGGTTATGGCTCCCGTAACTCTAAACGAGCCAGAAGTTACGACCGTCCGAATAATCGATATCTACAGGGTGCGACATCCACGGTGCAAAGTGCAACATCCGTCCGAAATGGAGAAACAGCGTCGTACGATTTTTGAAATGCACGCATGGATTTGAATCGGAACGGTACCATGGTGCACCACTCTCCAGCGATGATAAATCGAAGACCAGCCACGGTAATCCAGTTTTACCATAAAAATCCACGTGTCGAAAAAACGAAGGGTTAAAAACTTTCGAGACCCGATTAAGATTCGGATAGACTTTTTTGGGAATTGTACAATCCATGGACGGCTGAAAGCGGTCAGAGCCGTTGAACTCACTGAGGCCTTCGTTTTGACTTGTTATGGCTCTTTTAACTCTAAACGAGGCAGAAGTTATCGCCGTCTGAATAATCGATATCTACAGGGTGCAACATCCACGATGCAAGGCGCAACATCCGTCCGAAATGGCAAAACAGCTTCGTACGACTTTTTGAAATGCGTGCATGGATTTGAAATGGAACGGTACCATGGTGCACCACTCTCCAGAGATGGTAAATCGAAGACCAGCCACGGTAATCCCGTTTTACCGTAAAAATCCACGTGTCGAAAAAACGAAGGGTAAAAAACTTCCGAGACCCAATTGAGACTCAGATAGTCTTTTTTGGGCATTATACAATCCATTGACGGATGAAAGCTGTCAGAGCCGTAGAACTCACCGAGGCCTTCGTTTTGACTGGTTATGGCTCCTGTAATTCCTAACGAGCCAGAAGTTATGGCCGTCCGAATAATCGATATCTACAGGGTGCAACATCCACGGTGCAAGGTGCAACATCCGTCCGAAATGGCAAAACAGTATCGTATGACTTTTTGAAATGCGTGAATGGATTTGAAATGGAACGGTACCATGGTGCGCCACTCTCCAGCGATGGTAAATTGAAGACCAGCCACGGTAATCCAGTTTTACCGTAAAAATCCACGTGTCGAAAAAACGAAGGGTAAAAAACTTCCGAGACCCGATTGAGATTCGGATAGTCTTTTTTGGATATTATACAATCCATTGACAGCTGAAAGCTGTCAGAGCCGTAGAACTCAGTGAGGCCTTCGTTTTGACAGGTTATGGCTCTCGTAACTCTAAACGAGCGAGAAGTTATGGCCGTCCGAACAATCGATATCTACAGGGTGCAACATCCACGGTGCAAGGTGCAACATCCGTCCGAAATGGCGAAACAGTGTCGTACGACTTTTTGAAATGCGTGCATGGATTTGAAACGGAACGGTACCATGGTGCACCACTCTTCAGCGATGGTAAATCGAACACCAGCCACGGTAATCCCGTTTTACCGTAAAAATCTACGTGTCGAAAAAACGAAGGGTAAAAAACTTCCTAGACCCGATAAAGATTCGGATAGTCATTTTTGGGCATTAAACAATCCATTGACGGCTGAAAGCATTCAGAGCCGTAGAACTCACCGAGGCCTTCATTTTGACTGGTTATGGCTCCGGTAACTCTAAACGAGCCAGAAGTTACGGCCTTCCGAATAATCGATATCTACAGGGTGCAACATCCGTCCGAAATGGCGAAACAGTGTCGTACGACTTTTTGAAATGCGTGCATGGATTTGAAACGGAACAGTAACATGGTACGCCACTCTCTAGCGATGGTAAATCGAGGACCAGCCACGGTAATCCCGTTTTACCGTAAAAATCCACGTGTTGAAAAAACGAAGCGTAAAAAACTTCCGTGATCCGATTGAGATTCGGATAGTCTTTTTCGGGCATTATACGACCCATTGACGGCTAAAAGCTGTCAAAGCCGTAGAACTCACTAAGGCCTTCATTTTTACTGGTTATGGCTCCCTTAACACTAAACGAGCCAGAAGTTATGGACGTCCGAATAATCGATATCTACATGGTGCAACATCCACGGTGCAAGGTGCAATTTCCGTCCGAAATGGCGAAACGGTGTAGAACGACTTTTTGAAATGCGTGCATGGATTTGAAACGGAATGGTACCATGGTGCACCACTCTCCAGCGATGGTAAATCGAAGACCAGCCACGGTAATCCCGTTTTACCGTAAAAATCCACGTGTCGAAAAAACGAAGGGTAAAAAACTTCCTAGACCCGATTGAGATTCGAATAGTCTTTTTTGGGCATTAAACAATCCATTGACGGCTGAAAGCTGTCAGAGCCATAGAACTCAGTGAGGCCTTCGTTTTGACAGGTTATGACTCCCATAACTCTAAACGAGCCAGAAGTTATGGCCGTCCGAATAATCGACATCTACAGGGTGCAACATCCACGATGCAAGGTGCAACATCCGTCCGAAATGGCGAAACACCATCGTACGACTTTTTGAAATGCGTGCATGGATTTGAAATGAAACGGTAACATGGTGCACCACTCCCTAGCGATGGTAAAGCAAGGACCAGCCACGGTAATCCCGTTTTACCGTAAAAATCCACATGTCGAAAAAACGAAGTTTAAAAAACTTCCGAGACCCGATTGAGATTCAGATAGTCTTTTTGGGGCATTATACAATCCATTGACGACTGAAAGCCATCGGAGCCGTAGAACTCACTGAGGCCTTCGTTTTGACTAGTAATGTCTCCTTAACTCTAAACGAGCCAGAAGTTATGGCCGACCGAATAATCGATATCTACAGGGTGCAACATCCACCGTGCAAGGTGTAACATCCGTCCGAAGTGGCGAAACAGCGTCGTATGACTTCTTGAAATGCGTGCATGGATTTGAAACGGAACGGTACCATGGTGCACCACTCTCCAGCGATGGTAAATCGAAGACCAGCCACGGTAATCCCGTTTTACCGTAAAAATCCAGGTGTCGAAAAAACGAAGGGTAGAAAACTTCCGAGACCCGATTGAGATTCAGATCGTCTTTTTTGGGCATTATGCAATCCATTGACGGCTGAAAGCTATCAGAGTCGTAGAACTCACTGCGACCTTCATTTTGATTGGTTATGGCTCCCGTAACTCTAAACGAGCCAGAAGTTATGGCCGTCCGAATAATCAGTATCTACATGGTGCAACATACACGGTGCAAGGTGCAACATCCGTCCGAAATGGCGAAACAGCGTCGTACGTCTTTTTTAATTGCGTGCATGGATTTGAAACGAAACGGTACCTCGGTGCACCACTCTCCAGCGATGGTAAATTGAAGACCATCCACGGTAATCCCGTTTTACCGTGAAAATCCACGTGTCGAAAAAACGAAGGGTAAAAAACTTCCGAGACCCGATTGAGATTCGGATAGTCTATTTTGGGCATTATACAATCCATTGACGGCTGAAAGCAGTCAGAGCTGGAGAACTCACTGAGGTCTTCGTTTTGACTGGTTATGGCTCCCGTAACTCTAAACGAGCCAGAAGTTATGGCTGTCCGAATAATCGATATCTACAGGGTGCAACATCCATGGTGCAAGGTGCAACATCCATCCGAACTGGAGAAACAGTGTTGTACGACTTTTTGAAATGCGTGCATAGATTTGAAACGGAACGGTACCATGGGGAACCACTCTCCAGCGATGGTAAATCGAAGACCAGCCACGGTAATCCCGTTTTACCGTAAAAATCCACGTGTCGAAAAAACGAAGGGTAAAAAACTTCCAATACCCGATTGAGATTCGGATAGTCTTTTTTGGGCATTATACAATCCACTGACGACTGAAAGCTGTCAGAGCACTAGAACTCACTAAGGCCTTCGTTTTGACTGATTATGGCTCCCTTAACTCTAAACGAGCCAGAAGTTATGGCCGTCCGAATAATCGATATCTACATTTTGCAACATCCACGGTGCAAGGTGCAACATCCGTCCGAAATGGCGAACAGTGTCGTACGACTTTTTGAAATGCGTGCATGGATTTGAAACCGAACGGTACCATGGTGCACCACTCTCCAGCGATGGTAAATCGAAGACCAGCAGGATAATCATGTTTTACCGTAAAAATCCACGTGTCGAAAAAACGAAGGGTAAAAAACTTCCTAGACCCGATTGAGATTCAGATAGTCTTTTTTGGGCATTAGACAATACATTGACGGATGAAAGCTGTCAGAGCCGTAGAACTCACTGAGGCCTTCATTTTAACAGGTTATGGCTCCTGTAACTCTAAACGAGCCAGAAGTTATGGCCGTCCAAATAATCGATATCTACAGGGTGCAACATCTACGGTGCAAGGTGCAACATCCGTCCGAAATGGCGAAATAGTGTCGTACGACTTTTTGAAATGTGTGCATGGATTTGAAATGGAACGGTACCATGGTGCACCACTCTCCGGCGATGGTAAATCGAAGACAAGCCACGGTAATCCCGTTTTACCATAAAAATCCACGTGTCGAAAAAACGAAGGGTAAAAAACTTCCGAGACCCGATTGATATTCGTATAGTCTTTTTTGGGCATTATACAATCCATTAACGGCTGAAAGCTGTCAGAGCCGTAGAACTCACTGAGGCCTTCGTTTTGACTTGTTATGGCTCTCTTAACTCTAAACGAGCTAGGAGTTATGGCCGTCCGAATAATCGATATCTACAGGGTGCAACATCCACGGTGCAAGGTGCAACATCCGTCCGAAATGGCGAAACAGCGTCGTACGACGTTTTGAAATGCGTGCATGGATTTGAAATGGAACGGTACCATGGTGCACCACTCTCCAGCGATGGTAAATCAAAGACTAGCCACGGTAATCTCGTTTTACCGTAAAAATCCACGTGTCGAAAAAACGAAAGGTAAAAAACTTCCGAGACCCGACTGAGATTCAGATAGTCTTTTTTGGACATCATACAATCCATTGACGGCTGAAAGCGGTCCATAGAACTCACTGAGGCCTTCGTTTTGAGTAGTTATGGCTCCCGTAACTCTAAACGAGCCAGAAGTTACGGTCGTCCGAATAATCGATATCTACAGGGTGCAACATACACGGTGCAAGGTGCAACATCCGTACGAAATGGCGAAACAGCGTCGTCCGACCTTTTGAAATGCGTGCATGGATTTGAAATGAAACAGTACAATGGTGCACCACTCTCCATCGATGGTAAATCGAAGACCAGCCACGGTAATCCCGTTTTACCGTAAAAATCCACCTGTCAAAAAACGAAGGGTAAAAAACTTTTGAGACCCGATTGAGATTCGGATAGTCTTTTTTGGGCATTATACAATCCATTGATGGTTGAAAGCTGTCAGAGCCGTAGAACTCACCGAGGCCTTCGTTTGGACTGGTTATGGCTCTCGTATCTCTAAACGAGCCAGAAGTTATGGCCGTCCGAATAATCAATATCTGCAGGGTGAAACTGTAGGATCGATTTCACCCTAGAGGGGGGGTGAATAGGGTGATAGTGTAAATTATAAAAATTAATCGCAGAAGCTTATTAATTAATTTAAATTCAGATCACAGAATAGCAGCACAGATATAGCAGAATATAAATAACAGAACAGAACAACACAGAATTTTCCCAGATTCGGCAAAACCCTGCCTACGTGCTGCCCCCAAGGTTTCTACTAGAAATTAGATAGTCCCTCGCTTACACACGTAAACTCGCTATACCGCTATTGACTAATCTAACTCTACGCTCAAAACCCTGACCACAACTCAACCACCAAGTTGCGAATTCCCAAACTACACACCGTAGTTTGTCCCCTAGTCACACGACTAGAAAATTAAAAACGGTTTAAAAGAAAATACAAATTAAAAACAATTTTAAATTGAAATAACCCTAATTTAAAATAAAACCCTTATTATAATTTTTAAAACCCCCCATCTAAAACAAAAAGGCCGGCCCACGCTTTCTTTTCCTTTATCTTCTATCGGCTCGTTCCTCTTTGAGATAATGGCGGCTTGTTGTTGTCTGTGCAAATTAGGGCTTCGTTTTCTTCGATCCAAACTAGGGTTATTCAAAGAGCCGACTCTATGTTGATCGATTCGATGATTATTCGCGTTTAGCCTTGATCGATCGTACTTCTTGTTGCTTACTTCGGCTGCTTCATTGATCGAGTTCGTCCCTTACTTCGGTATGTAATTTTATGCTTTTGTCTTGCTGGTTTTATGCTTGAACTCGATGCAGAAAATTGCCGATGATGATATCAATTTATATAGGGCTTGTAACCCTAGATTTGCGTCGTATATTTTTTACTTGAATTTGTCAACTGATATTTGACCGCCCGTTCGATTTCACTTTGATGCTGAGATGATTTCTGACCTTTTCATATGCGTATATTTTTGTTGCTTGCTTCCCACGGCTTTGATTCGTTTCGTGATGACCACGGTTTCGAATTTGACTTGTTCGTTTGATTGCGACTTGTTCAAAATTAACTTTGGCACGAAATTGATATTGATAGCTTCGGTAGTACTTTCGGCCTTAGTTGATTTTTCCTTTGACTTTGCCCAATGTTTAATTTCGTGAATTTTTTTGTACTACTTCGGCCTTGACTTGATTTTTTAAAAACTACTGTCACATTTGGCTTTGGTCATTTTTGAAATTTTGATCAGCCTGTACTTGTGCATTTGTATCATGTATATATATATATATGTGTGTGTTAGCTTTAAATTTGCTCACTTGATCATCTCTGTTGATTGCCCTGTAAAATTTCATGCTGACTTCGTTAACTTCGACACGAGCTTGTACTTGGATACATGTGCTTGCTGTCTGGATATCTGCAGTGCATCACCATTGTTCTTTACATTTGTATATAATGTCATTACATGCTGCTTCACCATATCACTTGAGGTCTTATAGTTGGTGATTTGCACTTGCACTGCTTCATAAGTTCATTTCTATCTGTTTCTTGTGTTGCACTTGTATGCTCTTGTGTATTGCCTTGTATCACTGACCCTTCCATATACTCTCTGATAAAAGTTTGAACTGGTGCATACTGTTGCGGCCTGTACTTGTGCGATATTTGAACTTGACGGCTCTGGCTCGATGTTGTTATTCCATTTATGACCACTGTCTTGCATTATGTTAGTCTGACTTGTATGTTGTCACTGAGTTTGACTGCATGTTCATTGGTATTGTTTCATCAGTTCATATTGAACTGTTTCCTGTCATGTTCACTTGCACACTCGAGTTTGTAATCTCTGATTCATTGTGTTTGTTCTCCTGCATGTAGTCAGTTGTAATTGTATTGGACTTCATTCTGGTTAGCACTTGCATCACCACTGTAACACATATTCAACAATGCATGTTGTGCATTTCATTCAGTCTTCATGCATGTTCTCTGATCATTGCTTTGATTCATTTCATATTTCTGTTGGGGCTGTTGGTCTTCGTTGCATTCAAATTACGGCTGCTTCATTGTAGCTGTGTTGACCATTATGCACTGTAGCTTGCTGTCATGTTCGCTGTCACTTGTGCATTGTTGAGTCACTTGAGTGTGTTGATGGATGTGTGCATCAATGTACATGCTTTTGCCGCTGTTTGATATAATGTTTTGGACCATTGTTTGTTGTGGCATTGCATTACTGTGCATTGAGCGTTGTACTTGCAGTTTGCTGACTTCACGTCGCCTTAACTTGGTTGATGCACTAAGTTGAGTGGTGACTTGACCTTTGCATTTTGTTTATCTTTCTAATTTTCACCTGAGTTGAATCCGGCTTGGATTTGACCTTGTGTTGAATGACATTGTTTTATTGCACTTGAGTTGAATCCTGTATTTGGGTTTGACCTGTGCTCACTTGTCCCTGTAAATCGATCAGGTGCATATTTCGGTGTGCACGGCCTTGTGGCATATACAGTGATACACTGTGTATGTCACAAGCTGTTCGTGTATGATAAATTCAAATTTAAATGATGACGAACAACCCAAATAACTGAGGCAAATAATATTTTCAAAATCCATCTTTTATTTTATATTGCAAAAATATTTTATTTTCAATTTTACTGCGCTAGTGAATATTTTTGCAGATTGCTCAGATGCTGGATTCAAAACTGGAGTGAAGTTGAAGATTAAAATATGAGTGAATGAGCGATATGTAGTGAGGACATTTGTAAATGTGAAATTGTGATGTAATTGAATTTGTATCAAAGTTGTATAGTGTATAGTGAGAGCATGAATTTGTACTATTCAAAATTGTAATAAATATTTGTTTGAATAAAATTTCTGCTTGAATTCAAATTCTGTGTTATTTATTTTATTCAGCAAATATTTATTTAATCTGTGAAAAATAAAATAGTACATACATTTAAACGAATGTATATATGATTATTATCATCAAACAAAATCATATAAGCGCATATTCAACAATCTCCCCCTTTTGATGATAACAAACATATATTTAAGATTTTGAATATGTTAAATGTATTTGATCATAGATATATCCTAATTGCTCCCCCTATTTGAATGCTTCCTCTCTACACAATACTCCCCCTACATATATGCATACAAATAAAAATATGCAAATGAGTCTAGATGCAAAATAGAAAATTATTTGACCTTTGCTTGAATTTATTTGACAAAATCTTAACTTTTCTCTCCCCCTTTTGTTATCAGCAAATGAATAATAGTGTTAGAGAAAATAGAGATAAAGTTATCGATATTAACCAACATTAAAACTCAATTGAATATAAATATTAAATTTCAATAAAAAATCAAACAAAAATCATAAATATTTTGTTAGGCGCATATTCCACTTTTAGAATGATAGGAATGATATCATCATATAAAACCATACAGTTGTGTCTATTTGTGGCATATTTATATCAGGAATTTGAATATCTACTAACCATGCATAACCGTTAGGACTTTTAAATGAGATTAGCAGTATTCCAATTTTATTTTAAAAAAATGAATTCAAGTGTCTTCTAACCACGCATAACCGTGAGGACTTTTAAATAGGATTAGAATCAAATTGTTTATTTTAAAAGATAAAAAAAATCAACTTTTGATATGCGTTCCATACATGCATAACCGCGAGGACTTTTAAATGAGCATGGAAGCACATAATAAATTCCAAGTAATTCACCCATGCATAACCGTGAGGACTTTTAAATGAGAGTGAATACTTTGGTATTTATTTATTATTATTATTATTAATTTTTTTTTAATTTAAAAAAATGTGAAAATGAAAAACAAACGATTCCTGTTTAAAGTACCACATATCGACAAAAACTATATAGAATTTTGATGAGTGATGGTCGTTAGAAATATGATAGATATAGAGATGGTCATGGAATTTTTACCAACAACAGTTTTATAATTCTTGTTTAAATTTCTAAAGAAATTCATTAATTATACCGTCTCGAGTCATAATATTTGATCAACATTAACACTCATCACTTTTTCAATCACTATTTTTCTTTTCGATAAACATTAGGGAGTCAGATTAGTCAAAATAGTCATTTAAAATCAAATTCAAAAATAATTATGAAATTAATTTTTCAAAAATGACTAATCTAAAAATATGGTAAAAAATGATTTTTTCCAGGGGTTTTAAAAGAAAATTTTATTCTATTTGAAAATTATTTGAAATGAAGAATATGCAGATATTTTCTATGAAAAAAAAATTATGCGGTTGCTAAATGTCTCAACAAAAATCACGTTTCACTAGTAATTTTTCTATCAACTAGATTACCAGTGTGATCTACATCTGAATTTCTCTTTCACTCAAAATTATCATCAATTGAATTTTATAGACCAAAACATGAAGTGTGCACCAAAAATTTCAAATTCAATTTTAACAACAATTTAAATGACATTCTTTTGAATTTGAAATGAAGCCGTGATAATAATCAGAAAACCGTGAATATAGAGTTAGCCGAATTATAACCAAATGTATTATTATCCAACAAAAACACTATTTTTAATCCAAAATGATATATATGAAGTAATTCAAAGAATTTAGAGATTTTTATAGTTTTTATGGCATAAGAATATAATTGGCCAACTATGTTGAATAAGTCAAAGTCAAAATCACCATCTTTTCATCATCTCAATACTGGCTGATTTTAATTCAGAATATGGTGTAGATTATCACATTTAATATATCGTTTAAAACATACCATTACCTGTTTTACCTTTACGATATTTTTCGTTGTTTGTCTATTGTGATTCTGTCACCTTTATACTAGGCTAAGGAACTTTGCTTCGTCGTTGGTTGTGTTTCTGGAACAGCCAAAAATGCAGATTACACTGTTGTTGTTCCTTAGCCTGCCACCACACCTACACGGAAAAGAATTTATGTGACCTATTTGTTTTTATAGGTCCATGGTTGTTAGTGGCAGAAAATTTGGAAAATAATTTTGTGTAGACCCAAAACTATTTATAATTGTTCCCTTTGGCACCCAAATTTGTTTAACTTTGAGAGATTTTATATTTGTGCCTTTTGGAACCCAAATCGGTATAGTTTTCACATGTTTGGGTCTATACCAACAATTATTGTGATTGTGTCCATATTTTCTACAAATTGTGCACATGGATTTAGCTTGACTAATATTGCTTTCAACAATTTTCGAACTATTATATTCAAGTCCTTGTCTAACCGAATTAATAGTTTGCTTTCCTAATAGCATATTCAACGATTTTTCACTTTTTGAAAATTTATCCAAAGTCGTTGGCAATTGTTGGACTTGTGTTTTGAGAGATTCATTTTCGTTTAACAATTGTGTGCACCTTTTAATAGAATTCTCTCTCCTAGTATTTTTATTCTCTTTTAAAATCAGTATTTCATTTTCAAGTGATTTTATATTGATTTCTGATTTTTTATTTTCTTCTTCGAATGTTGGACACTTATCACACTTAGGGATTCTACGTTGATAGGTTTTAACTAATTGATCAAGTTGTTTATTACATTCTATCAAAGTATCTTTTTGAGATTCAAGTTTGGCGTATTTTTCCCTAAGTCGTTCAAAACAACCGTTTACTTCATGAAAATATATAAGCAACTCAGAATGGGTAAGTTTTGATACCTCACTTGGCTCGTCATCGTCACTGTCAGTTGTATCACCTCGAAGACACAATTCTGCCTTTTCGCTTTCACTGCCAGTGCTTTGATCATTCTCGTCTGTTTCATCCCAAGTGGCTGCAAAACTTTTCTTTTTCTGTTTCTTTCCATGGCTGGATTTAATTTGTGGACAATCGGGCTTGATATGGCCGGGTTTGTTGCAATTATAACAAATAAACTTTTGTTCATCCGAGTAGTCTAGTGCTTTGGCTATTCTGCTTTTTGCTTTTTGAATTCGAGCTGAATTTCCATGTTTTTGATTCCAATTTTTGAATTTCCTTATTAACAGCTCCAATTCTGCTGCTCCATCATCTTCATCGTTATCATCATCACTTTTGGTTGTTCCTTTGAGAGCTATTGATTTCTTTTGAGTGTCACCTCCTTCACGCTCTTCTTTGAATTTCATTTCTAGCTCATAAGTGGTGAGATTTCCGATGAGTTCTTCAACTTTAAGTTGTTTTAAATCTTTCGATTCTTGTATGGCAGTTACTTTTGCTTCAAAGCTTCGTGGAAGGACTCTAAGGATTTTCCGGACTATTTCTAATTCGGTGTATTTTTTCCGAGAGCTTTTGATTTGTATACGATATTGGAGAGTCGTCCGTACATCTCTTTGACATTTTCTTCCTTCGCCATTTTGAAGTTCTCGTATTCGCTGCTTAGCATTGCAAGGCGAGATTCTTTGACTTGAGATGTTCCTTCGTGAGTCACTTCTAGTATGTGCCATATTTCCTGCGCAGTTAGACAATGTGAGACACGATTAAATTCAAATTGATCCAATGAACAGATAATAGAATTCATAGCTCTAGCATTAGCATTTTGTAATCTATTTTCTAGATCTGTCCATTGATCTTTTGGTTTCTCTATTTCCTGATTATCTACAGTTATAGTTGGTATACTATAACCTGTCTCAACAATATTCCAAGCGTCGATGGTTTTCAGAAAAATTTGCATTCTATTTTTCCAGTAAGCATATTCACCATTGAACATTGGTGGTCTAATTATGGATTGACCTTCTGCAAAAGCATTATTAAAAGAAGCCATTTTAAAAATTCAAATTTTTAAAACAAAAACCGATTTTTTTTGAAACACGAATTTTTAAAACAAAAATTGATTTTTGAAACACGAATTTTTAAACAAAAATTGGTTTTTGTAAAATCAAAATTTTAAAAACAAAAATGGCTTTTGTTCCTAGCTCCGATACCACTTGTAGGATCGATTTCACCCTAGAGGGGGGGGGGTGAATAGAGTGATAGTGTAAATTATAAAAATTAATCGCGGAAGCTTATTAATTAATTTAAATTCATATCACAGAATAGCAGCACAGATATAGCAGAATATAAATAACAGAACAGAACAACACAGAATTTACCCAGCTTCGGCAAAACCCTGCCTACGTGCTGCCCCCAAGGTTTCTACTAGAAATTAGATAGTCCCTCGCTTACACACGTAAACTCGCTATACCCGCTATTGACTAATCTAACTCCACGCTCAAAACCCTGACCACAACTCAACCACCGAGTTGCGAATTCCCAAACTACACACCGTAGTTTGTCCCCTAGTCACACGACTAGAAAATTAAAAACGGTTTAAAAGAAAATACAAATTAAAAACAATTTTAAATTGAAATAACCCTAATTTAAAATAAAACCCTTATTATAATTTTTAAAACCCCCCGTCTAAAACAAAAAGGCCGGCCCACTCTTTCTTTTCCTTTATCTTCTATTGGCTCGTTCCTCTTTGAGATAATGGCGGCTTGTTGTTGTCTGTGCAAATTAGGGCTTCGATTTCTTCGATCCAAACTAGGGTTATTCAAAGAGCCGACTCTATGTTGATCGATTCGATGATTATTCGCGTTTAGCCTTGATCGATCGTACTCCTTGTTGCTTACTTCGGCTGCTTCATTGATCGAGTTCGTCCCTTACTTCGATATGTAATTTTATGCTTTTGTCTTGCTGGTTTTATGCTTGAACTCGATGCAGAAAATTGCCGATGATGATATCAATTTATATAGGGTTTGTAACCCTAGATTTGCGTCGTATATTTTTTACTTGAATTTGTCAACTGATATTTGATCGGTCGTTCGATTTCACTTTGATGCTGAGATGATTTCTGACCTTTTCATATGCGTATATTTTTGTTGCTTGCTTCCCACGGCTTTGATTCGTTTCGTGATGACCACGGTTTCAAATTTGACTTGTTCGTTTGATCGCGACTTGTTCAAAATTAACTTTGGCACGAACTTGATATTGATGGCTTCGGTAGTACTTTCGACCTTAGTTGATTTTTCCTTTGACTTTGCTCAATGTTTAATTTCGTGAATTTTCTTGTACTACTTCGGCCTTGACTTGATTTTTTAAAAACTACTGTCACATTTGGCTTTGGTCATTTTTGAAATTTTGATCAGCCTGTACTTGTGCATTTGCATCATGTATATATATATATATATATGTGTTAGCTATAAATTTGGTCACTTGATCATCTCTGTTGATTGCCCTGTAAAATTTCATGCTGACTTCGGTAACTTCGACACGAGCTTGTACTTGGATACATGTGCTTGCTGTCTGGATATCTGCAGTGCATCACCATTGTTCTTTACATTTGTATATAATGTCATTACATACTGCTTCACCATATCACTTGAGGTCTTGTAGTTGGTGATTTGCACTTGCACTGCTTCATAAGTTCATTTCTATCTGTTTCTTGTGTTGCACTTGTGTGCTCTTGTGTATTGCCTTGTATCACTGACCCTTCCATATACTCTCTGATAAATGTTTGAACTGGTGCATACTGTTGCGGCCTGTACTTGTGTGATATTTGAACTTGACGGCTCTGGCTCGATGTTGTTATTCCATTTATGACCACTATCTTGCATTATGTTAGTCTGACTTGTATGTTGCCACTGAGTTTGACTGCATGTTCATTGGTACTGTTTCATCAGTTCATATTGAACTGTTTCCTGTCATGTTCACTCGCACACTCGAGTTTGTAATCTCTGATTCATTGTGTTTGTTCTCCTGCATGTAGTCAGTTGTAATTGTATTAGACTTCATTCTGGTTAGCACTTGCATCACCACTGTAACACATATTCAATAATGCATGTTGTGCATTTCATTCAGTCTTCATGCATGTTCTCTGATCATTGCTTTGATTCATTTCATATTTCGGTTGGGGCTGTTGGTCTTCGTTGCATTCAAATTACTGCTGCTTCATTGTAGCTGTGTTGACCATTATGCACTGTAGCTTGCTGTCATGTTCGCTGTCACTTGTGCATTGTTGAGTCACTTGAGTGTGTTGATGGATGTGTGCATCAATGTACATGCTTTTGCCGCTGTTTGATATAATGTTTTGAACCATTGTTTGCTGTGGCATTGCACTACTGTGCATTGAGCATTGTACTTGCAGTTTGCTGACTTCACGTCGCCTTAACTTGGTTGATGCACTGAGTTGAGTGGTGACTTGACCTTTGCATTTTGTTTATTTTTCTAATTTTCACCTGAGTTGAATCCGGCTTGGATTTGACCTTGTGCTGAATGACATTGTTTTATTGCACTTGAGTTGAATCCTGTATTTGGGTTTGACCTGTGCTCACTTGTCCCTGTAAATCGATCAAGTGTATATTTCGGTGTGCACGGCCTTGTGGCATATACAGTGATACACTGTGTATGTCACAAGCTGTTCGTGTATGATAAATTCAAATTTAAATGATGACGAACAACCCAAATAACTGAGGCAAATAATATTTTCAAAATCCATCTTTTATTTTATATTGCAAAAATATTTTATTTTCAATTTTACTGCGCTAGTGAATATTTTTGCAGATTGCTCAGATGCTGCATTCAAAATTGGAATGAAGTTGAAGATTAAAATATGAGTGAATGAGCGATATATAGTGAGGACATTTGTAAATGTGAAATTGTGATGTAATTGAATTTGTATCAAAGTTGTATAGTGTATAGTGAGAGCTTGAATTTGTACTATTCAAAATTGTAATAAATATTTGTTTGAATAAAATTTCTGCCTGAATTCAAATTTTGTGTTATTTATTTTATTCAGCAAATATTTATTTAATCTGTGAAAAATAAAATAGTACATACATTTAAACGAATGTATATATGTTTATTATCATCAAACAAAATCATATAAGCGCATATTCAACAGAAACATCCACGGTGCAAGGTGCAACATCCGTCCGAAATGGCGAAACAGTGTCGTACGACTTTTTGAAATGCGTGCACGGATTTGAAACGGAACGGTACCATGGTGCACCACTCTACAGTGACGGTAAATCGAAGACCAGCCACGGTAATCTCGTTTTACCGTAAAAATCCACGTGTCGAAAAAACGAAGGATAAAAAACTTCCTAGACCCGATTGAGATTTGGATAGTCATTTTTGGGCATTAAACAATCCATTGACGGCTGAAAGCATTCAGAGCCGTAGAACTCACTGAGGCCTTCATTTTGACAGGTTATGGCTCCCGTAACTCTAAACGAGCCAGAAGTTATGGCCATCCGAATAATCGATATCTACAGGGTGGAACATCCACGGTGCAAGGTGCAACATCCGTCCGAAATGGCGAAACGGTGTCGTACGACTATTTGAAATGCATGCATGGATTTGAAACGAAACGGTACCATGGTGCACCACTCTCCAGCGATGGTAAATCGAAGACCAGCCACGGTAATCCCGTTTTACCGTAAAAATCCACGTGTCGAAAAAACGAAGTGTAAAAAACTTTCTAGACCCGATTGAGATTCGGATACTCTTTTTTGGGCATTAAACAATCCATTGAGGGCTGAAAGCTGTCAGAGCCGTAGAACTCGCTGAGGCCTTCGTTTTGACAGATAATCGATATCTACAGGGTGTAACATCCACGGTGCAAGGTGCAACATCCGTCCGAAATGGCGAAACAGTGTCGTACGACTTATTGAAATGCATGCATGTATTTGAAACGGAACGGTACCATGGTGCACCACTCTCCAGCGATGGTAAATCGAAGACCAGCCACGGTAATCCCGTTTTACCGTAAAATCCACGTGTCAAAAGAACGAAGGGTAAAAAACTTCCGAGACCCGATTGAGATTCGGATAGTCTTTTTTGGGCATTAAACAATCCATTGATGGCTGAAAGCTGTCAGAGCCGTAGAACTCACCGAGGGCTTCGTTTTGACTGGTTATGGCTCCCTTCAATCTAAACGAGCCAGAAGTTATGGCCGTCCGAATGATCGATATCTACAGGGTGCAACATACACGGTGCAAGGTGCAACATCCGTCCGAAGGGGCGAAACAGCGTCGTACGACTTCTTGAAATGCATGCATGGATTTGAAACGGAACGGTACCATGGTGAACCACTCACCAGCGATGGTAAATCGAAGACCAGCCACGGTAATCCCTTTTTACCATAAAAATCCACGTGTTGAAAAAACGAAGGGTAAAAAACTTCCGAGACCCGATTGAGATTCGGATCGTCTTTTTTGGGCATTATGCAATCCATTGACGGCTGAAAGCTGTCAGAGCCATAGAACTCACTGAGGCCTTCGTTTTGAGTGGTTATGGCTCCCGTAACTCTAAACGAGCCAGAAGTTATGGCCGTCCGAATAATCGATATCTACTGGGTGCAACATACACGGTGCAAGGTGCAACATCCGTCCGAAATGGCGAAACAGCGTCGTACGACTTTTTGAAATGCGTGCATGGATTTGAAACGAAACGGTACCATGGTGCACCGCTCTCCAGTGATGGTAAATCGAAGACCATCCACGGTAATCGCGTTTTACCATTAAAATCCACATGTCGAAAAAACGAAGGGTAAAAAACTTTCAAGACCCGATTGAGATTCGGATAGTCTTTTTTGGGCATTATACAATCCATTGACGGCTGAAAGCTGTCAGAGCCGTAGAACTCACCGAGGTCTTCTTTTTGACTGGTTATGGATCCGGTAACTCTAAACGAGCCAAAAGTTATGGCCGTCCGAATAATCGATATCTACATGGTGCAACATCCATGGTGCAAGGTGCAACATCCGTCCGAAATGGAGAAACATTGTCGTACGACTTTTTGAAATGCGTGCATTGATTTGAAATGGAACGGTACCATGGGGAACCACTCTCCAGCGATGGTAAATCGAAGACCAGCCACGGTAATCCAGTTTTACCGTAAAAATCCACGTGTCGAAAAAACGAAGGGTAAAAAACTTCCGAGACCCGATTGAGATTCGGATAGTCTTTTTTGGGCATTATACAATCCATTGATGGCTGAAAGCTGTCAGAGCCATAGAACTCACTAAGGCCTTCGTTTTGACTTATTATGGCTCTCTTAGCTCTAAACGAGCCAGAAGTTATGGCCGTCCGAATAATCGATATCCACATGGTGCAACATCGACGGTGCAAGGTGCAACATCCGTCCGAAATGGCGAACAATGTCGTATGACTTTTTGAAATGCGTGCATGGATTTGAAACGGAACGATACCATGGTGCACCACTCTCCAGCGATGGTAAATCGAAGACCAGCCACGGTAATCCCGTTTTACCGTAAAAATCCACGTGTCGAACAAACGAAGGGTAAAAAACTCCTAGACCCGATTGAGATTCGGATAGTCATTTTTGGGCATTAAATAATCCATTGACGAATGAAAGCATTCAGAGCCGTAGAACTCACTGAGGCCTTAATTTTGACAGGTTATGGCTTCCGTAACTCTAAACGAGCCAGCAGTTATGGCCGTCAGAATAATCGATATCTACATGGTGCAACATCCACGGCGCAAGGTGCAACATCCGTCCGAAATGGCGAAACACTGTCGTAAGACTTTTTGAAATGCGTACATGGATTTTAAATGGAACAGTACCATGGTGCACCACCCTCCAGCGATGGTAAATCGAAGACCAGCCACCGTAATCCCGTTTTACAGTAAAAATCCACGTGTCGAAAAAACGAAGGGTAAAAAACTTCTTAGACCCGATTGAGATTCGGATAGTCTTTTTTGGGTATTTAACAATCCATTGACGGCTCAAAGCTGTCAGAGCCGTAGAACTCACCGAGGCCTTCGTTTTGACAGGTTATGCCTTCCCTTTACTCTAAACGAGCCAGAAGTTATGGTCGTCCGAATAATCGATATCTACAGGGTGCAAAATCCACGGTGCAAGGTGCAACATCCGTCCGAAATGGCGAAACATCGTCGTACGACTTTTTGAAATGCGCGCATTGATTTGAAATGGAATAGTACCATGGTGCATCACTCTCCAGCGATGGTAAATCGTAGACCTGCTGTTTGCACAAAAAATGGACAAACACCTCCAAGTCGTATTATTTAGTTGATTATATGTGATTTTCAATGATTTTAGATGAGTATGTAAATATAAAAGAAGTAGGGGCTGAAATGTAAAAGACACGCGGATTTATAGTGGTTCGGCCAGAATGTGCCTACGTCCACTTTATATGTTATTATCCTCTTTCTTTCAGATTACAAGTACAATGCTTCGTATATAAGTATATGAAAGTAGTTTGAAAGTTCCTTCCTTGCTTGAGCTCTCAAACTTGTCCGCCATTGTTGTACCCCTACCCCTCTATTTATAGAATGAGGCAGGGGGCAGGGGTCTTGGAGGTATATAGCTGCTGGTGGGCCCGGGCTGAGACAATCTGGACTGGCAATCACCTGGTTCGGCAGAGCTTCGTTCGGCATTGGGCTTTGGATCGGTGGTAGGTATGGACCGGTGGTAGTTAGGTGGTTCGGTGCTCGTTTGGTCCGGTGGTGGCCTTGTTGATGGGTTGGTTCGGCATGGGGCAGCATCCCTCTGGTTCGGCAGTAGAGGGGAATGTTGATTCGGTGGTGGCTTTGGAAGTTGGTTCGGTGTTGTCTGCTTGGACCGGTGGTGGAAAGGAAGCCGAATGAGGTGGAGGCCGAATGAGGTGGAGGCCGAATGTGTCAAGGCCGAATGAGGTGGAGGCTGAATGTGTTAAGGCCGGCTGAGTCAAGGCCGAATGGGAAGGTGATTGGTCGTGCTGAATGAAGTGGAGATTGCGAACCCGAGTGAAACTGTGGCTTCTTGGTTTTGAGATCTTCTAGGTGAGAATTCGCCCAACATTTGCCCCCCAAAGTGGGGCACGTGCTCGCATGTGTCGCGCTTTGTTTCCTTGTGGTAGAAAGGCTTGTTTGGTAACGCCATGGGCTGGATGTTCGTATCCTGCTGATGTCCTGCAAAGGAATTTACAGTTTTAGTGTGATTTTAAATAACAACCGTTCGTGATCGGAATATTTTAATTGAACTGAGCCGTTTGGGACGGGAGAGTGAGCCCTGAGGGGGCTTAGCATCATCGATGCCAGGTTCATGTCAGAGTGGATCCTTGGATCGTTTGTCAAGATGGTTTATCGCTAGCTCAGAGCATGCCTAGGGATCGTTCGCGACCCCGTACATGTGTAAGTAGCTTAGCCATTTCATAATTACCAGAATCAAATATTCGTTTCATCTATGAGTTTAAAAAGGCGTGTCAAAGTTTAAATTCCCACTACGATAGGGTTAATAACCATTCGGAGCGTGCCTATGGACCATTCGTGGTCGTGTACACGTGTAAACGATTAACCCATGTTAGTGAGAGTTTTACGACATATTCATTGTTATCATAATCCTTATTTTATTAGCTAGTTCTAGAGTTCGGTACTTATCTGAGTGAGGAGCCTGCGTGCCCCCTGTTCCTGGTTTTCGCTGGTGGAGATAGCTTCATTCGGTCCTTTGGTTGGTCCGGCATGGATGGGTTCATTCGGTATTCGTTTGGTTCGGTATGTTTGGTATTGGTCCGGTGTTTCTATTCGGTGGGCCGAACCAGCTGGTTCGGCGGTCCTGAGCTCGCCTATATATAGAGGCTACACCCCCCTTTGGTTTTTCCTTACCGAACCAAGTCTTCTGCCGAACCAATCTTCTGCCGAACCAATCTTCTACCGAACCAATCTTCTACCGAATCAGGTACGTACCCTATTGCCGAATGCCTCTTATTACCGAATGGTTCAGAATGCCGAATGCACACGTAAGATCTCAAATGCCGAATGAGCTTAAGGCCTTAGTGCCGAATGAACTTGGACATGTACCACCGAATGAACTTAAGACTTGTACTACCGAATGGACTTAGGACCCCAGTGCCAAATGAACCTCGTATTCTGGACTTATGTATGCTTGCTTGCTTATACTTTCGTTCTAACGTCATGTTTTTCACTTTTGTGCATGCAGATAAATGACTCGTAAGGCAGAAACACGATCAGACAGACGGAAATCCAAGGATGGGGGAGAGCCTTCTTCTGTGCCCCCAGCCCAACCAGGATCCGGGCAACATCGACCTGTTCCGAGGTCATTAGTGGATGGATATGGTCCACAGGAACTTCTGATCTCCCCCCCTGATTGCTTTCCTAGCTCCCTAAAGGAGGAGCAACTTGACGTCATATCCCGTTCCTTCGGGATAGACAGGGCTCTTATGCTGCTGCCGGGAGATGGAGTGATGCCGTATAATCCTCCCGAAGGCTACTTTGCTTATAGCAGATACCATTGCATGTGCGGTGCTATCCCTCCTATCAACGCTTGGATAGTAAGCTTCACCACGTATTTGAAGGTGGCTCCCTTCCAACTTCAGCCTAACTCTTATGCCATTCTGGTGAGCCTTTTTGTTATCTTCCAGAGGAGGTACGGGCGTCCTCCTTCTAACCGGGAAATTCGATATTTGTACAACCTGAGAGGCTATAAGAAGGGGTCTCCGTATATTAGTCTGGAAGCGGCCGTGCCCTTCAAACCAGTCCTGGACTTATATTCCAAGTTTACCATGTTCAAGAAAGAGTGGTTCTTCATCAAGGACGATGCTGTTTCTTTCCGCCTTTTCACTTCCGGCTGTAAGATGGATTTCATTTATATTTTCCATGTTTTGACTGTAGTGTTTTTTCTAACATGCTTCTATTTCTGGCTAGCGACAGGTGGTATTGCAGTCGTGGAGGATGATTCCTTGGTGCGAATGGCTGCTGAACTAAAGGCTATTCCGGCACGGGACCGGTCGGCCTCCTTCTTGATCAGGAAAGCAACCCTCTTGGAGTATAATTTGATCTTACCGCACCAGTCCGTGGTTAAGCAAAGAGATACGGCTGAGGAGAAGGCTGCTAAAGCTAAGGAGGGGGCTACGGTGAAGAGCGGTAAGAGGGAGCCTTTTGCAGAGCGTCCCGTTGTCGGTGGGAAGAAACTGAAGAAGTCTGATGGCCCTTCTCCAAGTACTTTTCCGACTGTCCCGGAGGAGGAAGGTGTAGAAGATGAGGAAGGAGGCGAGGTTGGAGAAGGGTCGGAGGGTGGAGGAGATGGCGACGGTCAAGGTGGTAGTGGCGTCGGTGCCCTAACCTCTGAGCAAGACCTTGAACTGGATGAGGCTCTCCGTCGGGCCTTCGGGGAGTCGGAGGGAGAGTCGGAAACGGAGAAGGCAAAGGAAACCGGCAAAGCTGTGGCTGGCACTGACCCATCCTCTAAGGGTTCCTCAGCTAGGGCGATTTCGGCGATGCAAGGTGAACTTTTGTCTTCTGCCGATTCCATTTTCGATAGGGACTTAGAAATTTTTTACGGTTCACTTCCGTCCTGGAATGAGATCCAGAACTTATTGCAGTATCCCACTCCTCCGCCGGGTTTGTATAATAGACGTGTCTTCTCACTTTTCTTTCCTTTTAACTTAACACATTTTTCGAACTGTGGATTATTGTACGTTCGTAACACTTGTTCTTTATTCCAGGGGCAGGCCAGGTGGTTAAAACGTCGGACGTTCGACACCGCCTTGAGCAGTTTAAGTCGAGGAGAGCTTCTGCGAAACCCTCTACTGGTCGCACTGGGGATGTAGTCAGTTATCGCCCTCTTCTTGGGGTCATTGAAGAGGGCATTCGGAAAAAGAAGCGGAGCCGTTCCTTATTTGAGTCTTCCCCTGGTTCGCAGCTTCCTACTCAGCCTCCTCGTGATACTACGGAGGAGAGCACGGAATTCGGCCCTCCTCATCCTCCTTTCAAGAGCCCAACTGTTATTCGTATAAGGCGTCCTGATGTGCCTCGCCCCGTGCCTCGTGACCCTTTTGCCGGTCATCCTGATTTAGATCCGAGCTTTCAAGATATCTCATTTGATGAGGCCACGGGCGAGCACCTCCTTCCCCGCAACCCCATGGTAAGAGTGCTGGACGAGGCCAAGTCTTTAGATCTTGATTTACTTACTACACGGGTGGTCACCATGGGGGACGAAGCCAAGGCTAACATCGATCGGGTGGCCGCAGAGACCAAGAAGTTAATGGAGCATCATGCTAAATTGGCCAAGGCCGGGGAAGAGATCGGGAGTGCTAATATTCGGTTGAGGTTAAAAGTTGCCGATCAGGCCAAGCAGCTCGCCGATCAAGCCATCCAGATTTCCCAGCATGAGGAAGCCTCCAAGCGGCTGAAAGAGACGATGGAGAAGGCCAGTAGGGCGGAATTACGGAAGATGGAGGTCGCCTGCAGGGAACGGATTAACATGGCCATTACGACGGTGGACGAGGTTCGAAATGCGGATCTTGAGCGGGTAGAGGAGTTGTCTGGGAGGCTCGAGGCTGCGGAGATGGCTCAGGCCGAGTTGAAGGAGGAGATGGAGGAGATGAGGAGGTCCCTCAAGTTAAAGGAGGAGGAAATGAGGAGGTCTCTCCAGGCTGACTGCTTGAGATACCAATCAGAGAGGGACATTGCCGTCGCCAAGTTGCAAGCTTCCGAGGCCCGGGTGAGGGAGTTTGAGGAGAATGAGGGGATGATGGATGAGATGCTGCAGGACATGTACTTCCACACTTGGAAGGAGGGCGGCTTGTCTTGGATGGACGATTACCCTCGGGTGATGGCCAAGGTGTATCTCCAGGCTTTAGAGGAGGCCAGGGTGAACGCGGGTAAGGAAGGCGGAGAGGCTTTCAATTTGGATGCGGTTACTGCCCAGTTCTCGAAGGAGGAGCAAGCGGCGGTGAAGGAGGGGATGCGGCTGCTTGCTGCAGAGGAAGCGGGCGTGCAGTTGGATGATGAGGATCAAGCGGCGGATGCTGGTGAGTTATTCTTTTCCCTTTCTTTCCTTTCCGTGTTTTCATAACTTGATCGTTCGTTTAATGAATTCCTCTTCTGAACTGGACAGGTGGGACTCCTGATCCACATGCTGGGGGCTCTGATCCTGCGGCTAAGTAGACTGGGGAAGTTGGTGATGGAGTGTGGACGCGGCTGCCACCTTTTTATTTCTTTTTATCACTGTTTACGTTAGTCATTGACATGTAACTATAATAATATTATTTGCAAAGAGTAACTTCGTGTGATTTTATAATATAAGCTGATGTTGTTATGTTTAAATGTTGTTGTCATCTTGATGTGCTGCGTGAGAAATATAACTATGTATATGCCTGTGATTCTAGTTGTGTTTGATGCTAAGTTTTTTGCTAGAAATATAATTTCATGTGTTGCAATGTTATTGTACGAACAAGCTATAGTTACGTATTTATGTACAAGAAAAGAGAGTACCGCCCTTTATGTTTCATTCGCAGGCGGTAGCTTAGAGTGTCTTATGTAACTGTTCACGGATATAGCTGAGTACCCTGCCACCCAGTACGCAGGCTTAGTTTCTCATGAGTGAATGCTTCCTATTTGGTTTCCTGTACTTTAGAGTTTGTTATACAGGATAGGAGAAAAGTATTTAAATGAAATGGAAATATAGTAAAAGTAAAACTTCCAGTCACGGAAGGCCGTCGATGTGCTTAAGTTCGTGGCAAACGGGTTTTGTAGTCACTTTCCCTAGCTGTGGGTCTTGGAGACATTTGTCACCCATCTTACGCCTCCGCGGGGAGTTTTCTTTTTACCACAGCCGCACTTAAGACACATCGGAGCCGAGATCGCGCACGGTAACTACCCGAACCATTATGGTCCGTAATCGTGGGTATTATTCGATTTACCGTGGCCGGCTAGCGTGGGGGCCGTTGGCCGTGAACTACCCCTGGCTGGCCACACCTTATGTTGGGGCTTAAAGTAGGTTCACAGTTGTCGGCGAGCCGAACGCCGTAATGAGCTGCCATCGGCTATAGTCGGCCTTTATGATGACATATAATCGGCTCATTACAGTTGGCTTTGAGGGCAGGCGCGCAATGAGTTAACCCGCAGCAGAGGGATGCTGGAGCAAAAGTGTCTCATTGGCGAGTGCATAGAATCGTAGCGTACCTGTTAGGCCTAGTCCAGATGAGGCCGCGGTGCGTCTTGAGTGGAGATGCCATAGGATTTTGTTCAACAGAAAGGGATAAAACTTAACAAGTAGCCAAGACATAAAGGAACAAGCTAAAAAGAGACAAGATTTTTTAAAGTGGTTCGGCACGAAAGTGCCTACGTCCACTGATTCTCTTTGTTAATTCACTTCATATGGGCAGTACAAGTTAAGAAAAGTATCGACGGAGGTGTCGGATGTTCCATGCCCTCTGGAACACCTCTCCGTCCACTGTTGACAAAATATAAGCTCCGTTGTGGAGATCTTTATGAATTACATACGGTCCGTCCCAGATGGGGTCTAGTGCCCCGGGGCGCGGAAAGATTCGCCTAAGGACAAGATCTCCTTCTTGTAAGCTGCGATGCTTGACTTTGGAATTGTATAGCGCTGCCACTTTTTGTTTGTGAGCTGCTGCTTTAAGTGCTGCATCGTTTCTCCTTTCCTCAATCAGATCCAAAGACATGAGGAGGAGTTCTTCGTTTTCTTCTGGGTTGTAGTGGATCCTACGGTGGCAAGGCACAATAGTCTCAACTGGGAGCATTGCCTCCGATCCATATGCCAAGGAGAAAGGAGTATGTCCCATTGATGTTCTGAAAGACGTGCGGTATGCCCATAGTGCCGCAGGAAGTTCGTCCACCCAAGCGCCTTTTGACTTTTCAAGTTTCTTCTTGATTAGGGTTTTGAGAATTTTGTTGACAGCTTCAACTTGTCCGTTTGCCTGAGGATAAGCTACTGATGAGAAGCTTTTATGAATTCCATGCTCTTGGCACCAGTCGGCAAATTCTTCGCTGTCAAACTGGAGTCCGTTGTCTGATATGATCTTGAGTGGGACTCCGTACCTGCACAGAATATTTTTGATCAAGAAGTTTATAACTTTTGCTGAAGATATTTTATTTAGAGGTTCTGCTTCCACCCATTTGGTGAAATAATCGACCGCCACTACAGCATATTTGGCTCCGCCTCGGCCCGTTGGCAGTTCGCCAATTAAGTCAATTCCCCATACAGCAAAGGGCAAAGGGCTGGTCATTTGAGTAATTTCATTTGTGGGCAGTCGAGGAATCTTGGCAAATTTCTGACATCTGTCGCATTTCTTGACGAAGTCTAGAGCGTCTTTGTTTAGTGTGGGCCAGTAATATCCATATCGGAGTATCTTCCTTGCCAAAGTCTGCCCCCCAGTGTGATCTCCGCATCCTCCCTGATGGATGTTTGATAAGATCTCCTTGGCTTCCCTTCCAGCGACGCATCTCAATAAGGGGCCAGAGAAGCCACGCCGATAGAGGATGCCTTCTTGTATCGTGTAGTGGGGAACTTTCCTCAAGATCCTCTTGGCTTCGTCACGCCTGTCGGGCAATGTGCCATCTTGCAAATATTTCCGGATAGGAGTCATCCAGGTTCCTTCTTCGATTGCAGTTACCAGATTTACTGGTTTGAAACTTGGGGCTAGCTGCCTTGAGATGGCTAGTGTTCCGAAAATGGTGCTATTCTTCATACTAGCTTGCTTTGCAAGTTCATCTGCCTCTGGGTTTTCTTCTCGAGGAATATGTTTGATTAGATAGTGGTCCAATTGATCGAGCAGCAGTTTGGTTTTCTTTAGGTATGCTGTGAGTCGTTCTCCTCGAGTCTGGAATTCTCCTAGTACCTGGTTTACGATAAGCTGAGAATCACTATGAAGACATAAGGAATTGATTCCAATTTCCAGGGCAAGCTCCAATCCCGCTATTACTGCTTCATATTCAGCATCGTTGTTAGTGGCCGTGAACTCCAACCTTAATGCATAGTACAACTTTCTTCCCCTGGGGGTGATGATAACAATTCCTGCCCCCGAGCCTTATTCGTTCGATGCTCCATCTACAAAGAGGTTCCACTTGATGTTTTTTGCTACTTCGGATTGTTCCTTGCCTTCGTTGGTAGTGAATTCGGCAATGAAATCGGCCATGGCTTGTCCTTTGATAGCGGTGTGAGGATGGTAGGTGATATCATACTGACTTAGTTCGATGCACCATTTGAGTAGTCGCCCAGAAGTGTCAGGACGATGGAGCACTTGTCTTAGCGGTTGATCGGTTAGAACCCTGATGGAGTGAGACTGGAAGTAGTGTCGCAGTTTTCGTGACGCGATCAATAAACAATATGCTAATTTCTCTAGTTTAGGATATCTGGCCTCTGCCCCTGTAAATCTCTTACTTACAAAGTAAACCGGGCGTTGTGTGCGGTCTTCTTCTCTTACCAAGGCGGCGCTTAGAGCATGAGATGATACAGCGAGGTATAGGTATAACACTTCACCTTCATTTGGAGTTGAGAGTACTGGTGGTCTCTGAAGGTGTTCGATTAGGTTGAGGAAAACTTTTAAGCATTCATCGGTCCACTCGAATCTCCCTTTGTCTTTCTTGAGAGCTTCGAAGAAAGGGACACACTTGTCAGTTGCCTTGGAAATGAATCTGCTTAGGGCGGCCACCTTTCCGTTTAGGCTCTGCATTTCTTTTCGAGTGGAGGGTATCCTTATTTCTTTTAGAGCCCGGATTTGTTCAGGGTTCGCTTCGATTCCTCTGGCGTGGACGATAAATCCTAAGAATTTTCCCGAAGATACTCCGAAGGAGCACTTTAGAGGATTCAGCTTCATTCCATATCGGCGAAGTACTTGAAACATCTCGCCCAGGTGGCTTACATGGTCGTCGGCTTTCCTGGACTTTACCAGCATGTCATCCACATACACTTCCATAGTTCGTCCTATTAGTTCCGCGAACATCTTGTTGACGAGGCGCTGATAGGTAGCTCCAGCATTTTTGAGTCCAAAAGGCATGACTTTGTAACAATATAGTCCGCGGTCGGTGATGAAGCTAGTGTGGTCTTGATCAGGAGCGTGCATGGGAATCTGGTTATATCCGGAGTATGCATCCATAAAAGATAGGAGTTCGTATCCGGCTGTGCTGTCCACAAGTTGGTCAATTCGGGGAAGTGGGAAGCAATCTTTTGGGCAAGCGTCATTCAGATTGGAGAAGTCAATACATGTTCGCCACTTTCCATTGGCCTTTTTTACTAGCACTGGGTTAGCGATCCATTCTGGGTAGATGGCTTCCCACTTGAAGCCATTAGCAAGTAGATTCTTTACTTCCTCATCAAGGGCTGCCGATCGCTCTGCCCCCATGCTCCTCTTTTTCTGCTTTACTGGTACCTTGGTGGGATCGATGTTCAGCATGTGGCATGCTATGTCGGGGGAGATTCCTGTCATATCGGCATGGGTCCACGCAAATACATCTAAGTTGTGGCGGAGAAAGTCAATGAGTTGATCTTTCAACTCCGTTTTTAGCTGAGATCCGACTTTTAATAGTTTACTTGAATCGTGCTTGTCTACAGATACGAATTCCATAGCCTCTGTAGGCTCGGCGGTAGCCTCCTCCTCTTTATCCCTGGGGTCTAGTTCATTGAAGGGATCGCTTGTGTATCGAAGAGGAGGGGCTTTCTTTAGTTGCTATGCCTCCAAGCTTTTCATGCAGAGAGTAGTCTCTGCATCTTTTCCTTTATTCTTTCTGCGGTTATTGCGAAGTTCAGTTACGTAGCAGTCTCGGGCAGCATCTTGATCTCCTTCTACTTCTCCTACTCCGTTGTCTGTTGGAAATTTCATTTTCAGGCACCAGGGGGCTAATACAATCTGGAAGTCAGACAAGGCTGGTCTTCCTAAGAAGGCGTTGTAAGCCGAGTGGTTTTCTATTAGTACGAACGTTTGTTTTCGCACAACGGAGCGGGGATGACTTCCTATTTCGACGAAGAGGTCAAGTTGCCCGAGGGGCATTTTTGCATCTCCAGTGAAACCGTGCAGTGGTTTGTCACAGGGGGATACATCCTTCATTGATAACTTCATTTTGTCGAAAGCATGTTTGAATAGGATATTTACGGAGCTTCCTGTGTCTATTAGGATCCGAAAAACTTTAGCTGGACCGAACCAGGCAGAGATGACCATAGGATCCATATGTGGGTACTGTCTTCCTTCCAAATCACGCCTACTGAATATGATGTCGTCGCTCTCTTTTCGTTTCGGGTGGCGTTCTTCCATGATGGAGTTAACATAGCATTCTGCATTTCTAAGCGACTTGCCATACCTTTCCATCTCTGCCCAACTTCTGTCGGCGATGTGTGGTCCTCCCGAGATGGTAAGGACCACTATCTTCTATTGACTAGAGCCACTGGTGTTGTGATTGTTGCGACTCCCTCCGCCTACTTCTGGGAGGGGTTGCTTTGATTTCTCATTGACAGGAGTTGGAGTCCTGTTCTGACCTTTCACATAGCGTTCCAGCCTTCTTCTTCTAATGTGTTCTTCGATCAAATCCCGAAGATGGTGGCATTCATTGGTGTCATGCCCGTGGGATTCGTGGAAGCGACAGAACTTTCCAGACTTGAGTGCGTTATCTGATTCTTTCTTGTGCGGGGGGCGCTTGTATCCGAGTTCGCCCTGAGTGGCTAGGAAGATGTTTTCGATTGTCTCATTCAAAGGAGTGTAGGAGTCAAATCTCGGTCCTGGTCGATATTGACGCTTTTCGACCTTCCTGCCCCCAGCATTGTCTCTAGATTCATTTCTTCGAGCGTCCTTAGCCGCAGTGGGAACCTTGTCCTGAACTATCTTGCCTTGTTGCCCTGACTGCCTCTCCGTAGCAGCGTCTTCAAGTCTCATATACTTTCCAGCTTCATGGAAGAAATCAGGCAAGGTAGCTGGTTTTTCCTTAGTTAATCTTCTGGCAAACTTGGTGTCTGGATGTACACCACTACAGAGGGCCATTAGAGTGAGTTTTTCATCGGCATCTTGAACTGCTGCCGCTGCGGCGTTGAACCGTGTTAGATATTGTTGCAGCATCTCTCCGGATTTCTGTTTGACATTGGATAGAGAATAAGCATCCTTGGGTTGTTCCACATGGATGCGGAACTGGCTAATAAACCTTTTTTTCAACATCTCCCATGAGCTGATGGATCCTTGGGGTAGATGGCAGAACCAGGAGGTAGCTAGATCTGCTAGGAATAGCGGAAAGCATTTACATAATACTCCTTCTGTTGCTCCACTCATGAGCATATGCTGGGTGTATCTCTGTAAGTGTACGATGGGGTCGGAAGTTCCTTTGTAAGGTTCCATGGTTGGCATTTTCCATTCCCGGGGAGTGATGGCAGTTTCGATGTTTCGGGTAAAGGGGCTGGTGACCCTAGCGCCTATTCCCCGGTCCCTTTGCTCCCGTTGGACACATTCTCTGAATAATCGTGCCATTTGTTCGTCAGAATTTGGAGCGGACAAAAACGAGCTTGGTTCTTCCCTGCGGGATCTATCTCGTCCAGATGACCTGTAGGGATGGTATAGTCTATCACTTCTAGCATTATCCAGTGGTTGTCTTTGGCTGCTCGGATGCACGCTAGGACCAGCTACAGTTGCTCCCTGCCTTGATCTTCCCCTGTGGGGTTCTGTTTCGAGCATATCCATGGGGTCAACTTCGGGCTGGGTCCTAGCTCGGCTCCGTTCAGCGGGGTTTCTATGATTAGGTGGCATGACTGGCTCAGCTACATCTGATCCTCGCCTGGCGCCTCCCCCACTGGGTTCGGTTCCAAGCGCTTCCTCGAGTCGGAATTCGGGCTGAGTCCGGGCACGGCCCCTATCATTGTTGTTCCTGTTGATAGCTTCTTCGAAGAGGGAAGACCTTTGTTGCCTCCGAGATCCTCCAGATTGGGATTCACCCCATGATTCAGTGTTGCGGTTGGACTCTTCAGCATCCCTTAAGCGTGACATGAGTTGGTCCACCAAAGTTTCTTGTTGGGATGTGAAGCGGTTAGTTACTTCAGCCACAACCCTGTCCAGATCTGCCCTAGTGATTGGTTGTTCCGTTGCGAGACCAGTTGGATTTTCCTGATTTTCATCTGGTACTGCTGTTGAAGTGGGCTGATCTGCGATTGCTGGATCTGGAAGGCTGCTAGTTGCGATGTTCTTTCCTTTGTTAACATCCTTTCTCTGTTTGGAAGGCATGATTTCTAAGTAACGAGCGATGTTGTTAAGAAGGAGGTTGAGTGGGAGAAGCTGAAGCTTGAGTTCAACTCTCAGTGAAAGCACCAAAAATGTTTGCACAAAAAATGGACAAACACCTCCAAGTCGTATTATTAGTTGATTATATGTGATTTTCAATGATTTTAGATGAGTATATAAATATAAAAGAAGTAGGGGCTGAAATGTAAAAGACACGCGGATTTATAGTGGTTCGGCCAGAATGTGCCTACGTCCACTTTATATGTGATTATCTTCTTTCTTTCAGATTACAAGTACAATGCTTCGTATATAAGTATATGAAAGTAGTTTGAAAGTTCCTTCCTTGCTTGAGCTCTCAAACTTGTCCGCCATTGTTGTACCCCTACCCCTCTATTTATAGAATGAGGCAGGGGCAGGGGTCTTGGAGGTATATAGCTGCTGGTGGGCCCGGGCTGAGACAATCTGGACTGGCAATCACCTGGTTCGGCAGAGCTTCGTTCGGCATTGGGCTTTGGATCGGTGGTAGGTATGGACCGGTGGTAGTTAGGTGGTTCGGTGCTCGTTTGGTCCGGTGGTGGCCTTGTTGATGGGTTGGTTCGGCATGGGGCAGCATCCCTCTGGTTCGGCAGTAGAGGGGAATGTTGATTCCGTGGTGGCTTTGGAAGTTGGTTCGGTGTTGTATGCTTGGACCAGTGGTGGAAAGGAAGCCGAATGAGGTGGAGGCCGAATGAGGTGGAGGCCGAATGTGTCAAGGCCGAATGAGGTGGAGGCCGAATGTGTTAAGGCCGGATGAGTCAAGGCCGAATGGGAAGGTGATTGGTCGTGCTGAATGAAGTGGAGATTGCGAACCCGAGTGAAACTATGGCTTCTTGGTTTTGAGATCTTCTGGGTGAGAATTCGCCCAACACCTGCCACGGTAATCCCGTTTTACCGTAAAAAACCACGTGTCGAAAAAACGAAGGGTAAAAAACTTCCGAGACCCGATTGAGATTCGGATAGCCTTTTTTGGGCATTATACAATCCATTGATGGCTGAAAGCAGTCAGAGCCGTAGAACTCACCGAGGCCTTCATTTTGACAGGTTATGGCTCCCTTAACTCTAAACGAGCCAAAAGTTATGGCCGTCCGAATAATCGATATCTACGTGGTGCAACATCCACGGTGCAAGGTGCAACATCCGTCAGAAATGGCGAAACAGTGTCGTACGGATTTTTGAAATGCGTGCATGGATTTGAAACTGAACGGTACTATTGTGCACCACTCTCCAGCGGTGGTAAATCGAAGACTAGCCACGGTAATCCCGTTTTACCGTAAAAATCCATGTGTCGAAAAAACGAAGGGTAAAAAACTTCCTAGACCCGATTGAGATTCGGATAGTCATTTTTTGGCATTAAACAATCAATTGACGGCTGAAAGCATTTAGATCCGTAGAACTCACTGAGACCTCCGTTTTGACAGGTTATGGCTCCCGTAACTCTAAACGAGCCAGAAGTTATGGCCGTCCGAATAATCGATATCTACAGGGTGCAACATCCACGGTGCAAGGTGCAACATCCGTCCGAAATGGCGAAACAGCGTCGTACGACTTTTTGAAATGCATGCATGGATTTGAAATGGAACAATACCATGGTGCACCGCTCTCTAGCGATGGTAAATCGAAGACCAGCCACGGTAATCCCGTTTTACCGTAAAAATCCACATGTCGTAAAAACGAAGGGTAAAAAACTTTCGAAACCCGATGGAGATTCGGAAAGTCTTTTTTGGGCATTATACAACCCATTGACGACTGAAAGCTATCAGAGCCGTAGAACTCACCGAGGCCTTCGTTTTGACTGGTTATGGCTCGCTTAACTCTAAACGAGCCAGAAGTTATGGCCGTCCGAATAATCGATATCTACATGGTGAGACATCCACGGTGCAAGGTGCAACATCCGTCCGAAATGGCGAAACAGTGTCGTACGACTTTTTGAAATTCATGCATGGATTTGAAACGGAACGGTACCATAGTGCACCACTCTCCAGTGATGGTAATTCGAAGACCAGCCGCGGTAATCCCGTTTTACCATAAAAAAACACGTGTCGAAAAAACGAAGGGTAACAAACTTCCTAGACTCGATTGTGATTCAGATAGTCTTTTTTGGGCGTTAAACAATCCATTGACGGGTGAAAGCTGTCTGAGCCGTAGAACTCACTGAGTCCTTCGTTTTGACATTTTATGACACTCGTAACTCTAAACGAGCCAGAAGTTATGGCCGTCCGAATAATCGATATCTACAGGGTGCAACATCCACGGTGCAAGGTGCAACATCCGTCCGAAATGGCGAAACAGTGTCGTACGACTTTTTGAAATGCGTGCAATGATTTTAAACGGAACGGTACCGTGGGGCACCACTCTCCAGAGAAGGTAAAGCGAAGACTAGCCACGGTAATCCCGTTTTACCGTAAAAATCCACGTGTCAAAAAAACGAAGGGTAAAAAACTTCCTGGACTCGTCGAGATTCGGATAGTCATTTTTGGGCATTAAGCAATCCATTGACGGCTGAAAGCATTCAGAGCCGTAGAACTCACTGAGGCCTTCATTTTGACAGGTTATGGCTCCCGTAACTCTAAACGAGCCAGAATTTGTGGCCGTCCGAATGATCGATATCTACAGGGTGCAACATCCACGGTGCAAGGTGCAACATCCGTTCGAAATGGCGAAACAGTGTCGTACGACTTTTTGAAATGCGTGCATGGATTTGAAACGGAACGGTACCATGGTGCACCACTTTCCAGCGATGATAAATCGAAGACCAGCCACGGTAATCCCGTTTTACCGTAAAAATCCACGTGTCGAAAAAACGCAGGGTAAAAAACTTCCTAGACCCAATTGAGATTCGGATAGTCTTTTTTGGGCATTAAACAATTCGTTGACGGCTGAAAGCTGTCAGAGCCGTAGAACTCACTAAGGCCTTCGTTTTGACAGGTTATGGCTCTTGCAACTCTAAACGAGCCAGAAGTTATGACCGTCCGAATAATCGATATGTACAGGGTGCAACATCCACGGTGCAAGGTGCAACATCCGTCCGAAATGGCGAAACAGCGTCGTACGACCTTTTGGAATGCGCGCATGGATTTGAAACAGAACGGTACCATAGTGCACCACTCTACAGCGATGGAAAATCGAAGACCAGCCACGGTAATCCAGTTTTACCATAAAAATACTCTTGTCGAAAAAACGAAGTGTAAAAATCTTCCGAGACCCGATTGAGATTCGGATAGTCTTTTTTGGGCATTGTACAATCCATTGACGGCTGAAAGCGGTCAGAGCCGTAGAAATCACTGAGGCCTTCGTTTTGACTGGTTATGGCTCCCTTAACTCTAAACGAGCCAGAAGTTATGGCCGTCCGAATAATCGATATCTACATGGTGCAACATCCACGGTGCAAGGTGCAAAATCCGTCCGAAATGGCGAAACAGTGTCGTACGACTTTTTGAAACGCGTGCATGGATTTGAAGCGGAACGGTACCAAGGTGCACCACTCTCCAGCGATGGTAAATGAAGACCAGCCACGGTAATCCCGTTTTACCGTAAAAATCCACGTGTCGAAAAAACGAAGGGTAAAAAACTTCCTAGACCCGATTGAGATTCGGATAGTCATTTTTTGGGCATTAAATAATCCATTGACGGCTGAAAGCATTCAGAGCCATAGAACTCACTAAGGCCTTCATTTTGACAGGTTATGGCTCACGTAACTCTAAATGAGCCCGAAGTTATGGCCGTCCGAATAATCGATATCTACAGGGTGCAACATCCACGGTGCAAGGTGCAACATCCGTCCGAAATGGCGAAACAGTGCCGTACGACTTTTAGAAATGCGTGCATGGATTTGAAACGGAACACTACCATGGTGCACCACTCTCCAGCGATGGGAAGTTGAAGACGGGCCACGGTAATCCCGTTTTACCGTAAAAATCCACGTGTCGAAAAAACAAAGGGAAAAAAACTTCCTAGACCCGATTGTGATTCGAATAGCCTTTTTTGTGCATTAAGCAATCCATTGGCGGCTCAAAGCTGTCAGAGCCGTAGAATTCACCGAGGCCTTCGTTTTGACAGGTTTTGGCTCCCGTAACTCTAAACGAGCCAGAAGTTATGGCCGTCCGAATAATCAATATCTACAGGGTGCAACATCCACGGTGCAAGGTGCAACATCCATTCGAAATGGCGAAACAGCATCGTACGACTTTTTGAAATGCGTGCATGGATTTGAAATGGAACGGTACCATGGTGCACCACTCTCCAGCGATGGTAAATCGAAGACCTGCCACGGTAATCCCATTTTAGCGTAACAATCCACGTGTCGAAAAAGCGAAGGGTAAAAATTTTCCGAGACCCGATTGAGATTCGGATAGTCTTTTGGGCCATTATACAATCCATTGACGGCTGGAAGCTGTCAGAGCCATAGAACTCACTAAACCTTCATTTTGACAGGTTATGGCTCCCGTAACTCTTAACGAGCCAGAAGTTATAGCCGTCCGAATAATCGATATCTACAGGGTGCAACATCCAAGGTGCGTGGTGCAACATCCGTCCGAAATGGCGAAACAGTGTCGTACGACTTTTTGAAATGCGTGCAAGGATTTGAAACGGAACGGTACCATGGGGCACCACTCTCCAGCGATGGTAAATCGAAGACCAGCCACGGTAATACCGTTTTACCGTAAAAATCCACGTGTCGAAAAAACGAAGGGTAAAAAACTTTCTTGACCCGATTGAGGTTTGGATAGTCATTTTTGGGCACTAATCAATCCATTGACGGCTGAAAGCATTCAGAGCCGTAGAACTCACTAAGGACTTCGGTTTGACAGGTTATGGCTCCCGTAACTCTAAACGAGCCAGAATTTATGGCCGCCCGAATGATCAATTTCTACAGGGTGCAACATCCACGGTGCAAGGTGCAACATCCGTCCGAAATGGCAAAACAGTGTCGTACGACTTTTTGAAATGCGTGCATAGATTTGAAATGGAACGGTACCATGGTGCACCACTCTCAAGCGGTGGTAAATCGAAGGCCAGCCACGGTAATCCCATTTTACCGTAAAAATCCACGTGTCGAAAAAACGAAGGGTAAAAAACTTCCTAGACCCGATTGAGATTCGGATAGTCTTTTTTGGGCATTAAACAATTCATTGACGGCTGAAAGCTGTTAGAGCCGTAGAACTAACTAAGGCCATTATTTTGACAGGTTATGGCTCCCGTAACTCTAAACGAGCCAGAAGTTATGACCGTCCGAATAATCGATATCTACAGGGTGCAACATCCACGGTGTAAGGTGCAACATCCGTCCGAAATGGCGAAACAGCGTCGTACGACTTTTTGAAATGCGCGCATGGATTTGAAACGGAACGGTACCATGGTGCACCAGTCTCCAACGATGGTAAATCGAAGACCAGCCACGGTAATCCCGTTTTACCGTAAAAATCCACGTGTCGAAAAAACGAAGGGTAAAAAACTTCCGAGACCCGATTGAGATTTGGATAGTCTTTTTTGGGCATTGTACAATCCATTAACGGCTGAAAGCTGTCAGAGCCGTAGAACTCACTGAGGCCTTCGTTTTGACTGTTATGGCTCCCTTGACTCTAAACGAGCCAGAAGTTATGGCCGTCCGAATAATCGATATCTACAGGGTGCAACATCCACGGTGCAAGGTGCAACATCCGTCCGAAATGGCGAAACAGCATCGTACGACTTTTTGAAATGCGTGCATGGATTTGAAACGGAACAGTACCATAGTGCACCACTCTTCGGCGATGGTAAATCGAAGACTAGCCACGGTAATCCCGTTTTACCGTAAAAATCCACGTGTCGAAAAAATGAAGGGTAAAAAACTTTCGAGACCCGATTGAGATTCAGATAGTCTTTTTTGGGCTTCATACAATCCATTGACGGCTGAAAGCAGTCCATAGAACTCACTGAGGCCTTCGTTTTGACGGGTTGTGGCTCCCGTAACTCTAAACGAGCCAGAGGTTATTGTCGTCCGAATAATCGATATCTACAGGGTGCAACATACACGGTGCAAGGTGCAACATCCGTCCGAAATGGCGAAACAGCGTCGTACGACTTTTTGAAATGCGTGCATGGATTTGAAATGAAACGGTGCAATGGTGCACCACTCTCCAGCGATGGTAAATCGAAGACCAGCCACGGTAATCCCGTTTTACCGTAAAAATCCACGTGTCGAAAAAACGAAGGGTAAAAAACTTTCGAGACCCGATTGAGATTAGTATAGTCTTTTTTGGGCATTATACAATCCATTGACAACTGAAAGCTGTCAGAGCCGTAGAAATCACCGAGGCCTTTGTTTGGACTGGTTATGGCTTCCGTAACTCTAAACAAGCCAGAAGTTATGGCCGTCCGAATAATCGATATCTGCATGGTGCAACATCCACGGTGCAATGTGCAACATCCGTCCGAAATGGCGAAAAAGTGTCGTACGACTTTTTGAAACGCGTGCATGGATTTAAAATGGAACGGTACCATGGTGCACCACTCTCCAGCGATGGTAAATCGAAGACCAGCCACGGTAATCCCGTTTTACCGTAAAAATCCACGTGTCGAAAAAATGAAGGATAAAAAACTTCCTAGACCCGATTGAGATTCGGATAGTAATTTTTGGGCATTAAACAATCCATTGACCGCTGAAAGCATTCAGAGCTGTAGAACTCACTGAGGCCTTCGTTTTGACAGGTTATGGCTCCCGTAACTCTAAACGAGCCAGAAGTTATGGCCGTCCGAATAATCGATATCTACAGGGTGGAACATCCACGGTGCAAGGTGCAACATCCGTCCGAAATGGCGAAAAAGTGTCGTACGACTTTTTGAAATGCATGCATGGATTTGAAACGGAATGGTACCGTGGTGCACCACTCTCCAGCGATGGTAAATCGAAGACCAGCCACGGTAATCCCGTTTTACCGTAAAAATCCACGTGTCGAAAAAACGAAGTGTAAAAAACATCCTAGACCCGATTGAGATTCGGATACTCTTTTTTCGGCATTAAACAATCCATTGAGGGATGAAAGCTGTCAGAGCCGTAGAACTCGCTGAGGCCTTCGTTTTGACAGATAATCTATATCTACAGGGTGCAACATCCACGGTGCATGGTGCAACATCCGTCCGAAATGGCGAAACAGTGTCGTACGACTTATTGAAATGCATGCATGGATTTGAAACGGAACGGTACCATGGTGGACCACTCACCACCGATGGTAAATCGAAGACCAGCCACGGTAATCCCGTTTTACCGTAAAATCCACGTGTCGAAAAAACGAAGGGTAAAAAACTTCCGAGACCCGATTGAGATTCGGATCGTCTTTTTTGGGCATTTTGCAATCCCTTGACGGCTGAAAGCTGTCAGAGCCATTGAACTCACTAAGGCCTTCGTTTTGACTGGTTATGGCTCCCGTAACTCTAAACGAGCCAGAAGTTATGGCCGTCCGAATAATCGATATCTACAGGGTGCAACATACACGGTGCAAGGTGCAACATCCGTCCGAAATGGCGAAACAGCGTCGTACGACTTTTTGAAATGCGTGCAAGGATTTGAAAAGAAACGGTACCATGGTGCACCGCTCTCCAGTGATGGTAAATCGAAGACCAGCCACGGTAATCCCGTTTTATCATAAAAATCCACATGTCGAAAAAACGAAGGGTAAAAAACTTTCGAGACCCAATTGAGATTCAGATAGTCTTGTTTGGGCATTATACAATCCATTGACGGCTGAATGCGGTCAGAGCCGTAGAACTCATTGAGGTCTTCATTTTGACTGGTTATGGCTCCCGTAACTCTAAACGAGCCAGAAGTTATGGCCGTCCGAATAATCGATATCTACAGGGTGCAACATCCATGGTGCAAGGTGCAACATCCGTCCGAAATGGAGAAACAATGTCGTATGACTTTTTGAAATGCGTGCATTGATTTGAAATGGAACGGTACCATGGGGAACCACTCTCCAGCGATGGTAAATCGAAGACCAACCACGGTAATCCAGTTTTACCGTAAAAATCCACGTGTCGAAAAAACGAAGGGTAAAAAACTTCTGAGACCCGATTGAGATTCGGATAGTCTTTTTTGGGCCTTATACAATCCATTGACGGCTGAAAGCAGTCAGAGCCGTAGAACTCACTAAGGCCTTCGTTTTGACTGATTATGGCTCCCTTAACTCTAAACGAGCCAGAAGTTATGGCCGTCCGAATAATCGATATCTACATGGTGCAACATCCACGGTGCAAGGTGCAACATCCGTCCGAAATGGCGAAGAGTGTCGGGACTTTTTGAAATGCGTGCATGGATTTGAAATGGAACGGTACCATGGTGCACCACTCTCCAGCGATGGTAAATCGAAGACCAGCCACGGTAATACTGTTTTACCGTAAAAATCCACGTGTCGGACAAACGAAGGGTAAAAAACTTCCTAGACCCGATTGAGATTAGATAGTCATTTTTGGGCATTAAATAATCCATTGACGGCTGAAAGCATTCAGAGCCGTAAAACTCACTGAGGCCTTAATTTTGACAGGTTATGGCTCCCGTAACTCTAAACGAGTCAGAAGTTATGGCCGTCAGAATAATCGATATCTACAGGGTGCAACATCCACGACGCAAGGTGCAACATCCGTCCGAAATGGCGAAACAGTGTCGTAAGACTTTTTGAAATGCGTACGTGGATTTTAAATGGAACAGTACCATGGTGCACCACTCTCCAGCGATGGTAAATCGAAGACCAGCCACGGTAATCCCGTTTTACCGTAAAAATCCACGTGTCGAAAAAACGAAGGGTAAAAAACTTCCTAGACCCGATTGAGATTCGGATAGTCTTTTTTGGATATTTAACAATCCATTGACGGCTCAAACCTGTCAGAGCCGTAGAACTCACTAAGGCCTTCGTTTTGACAGGTTATGCCTTCTCTTAACTCTAAACGAGCCAGAAGTTATGGTCGCCCGAATAATCGATATCTACAGGGTGCAACATCCACGGTGCAAGGTGCAACATCCGTCCGAAATGGCGAAACATCGTCGTACGACTTTTTGAAATGCACGCATTGATTTGAAATGGAACGGTACCATGATGCACCACTCTCCAGCGATGGTAAATCGTAGACCTGCCACGGTAATCCCGTTTTACCGTAAGAAACCACGTGTCGAAAAAACGAAGGGTAAAAAACTTCCGAGACCCTATTGAGATTCGGATAGTCTTTTTTGGGCATTATACAATCCATTGATGGCTGAAAGCGGTCAGAGCCGTAGAACTCACTAAGGCCTTCGTTTTGACTGGTTATGGCTCCCTTAACTCTAAACGAGCCAGAAGTTATGGCCGTCCGAATAATCGATATCTACGTGGTGCAACATCCACGGTGCAAGGTACAACATCCGTCCGAAATGGCGAAACAGTGTCGTACGTATTTTTGAAATGCGTGCATGGATTTGAAACTGAATAGTACCATGGTGTACCACTCGCCAGCGATGGTAAATCGAAGACCAGCCACGGTAATCCCGTTTTACCGTAAAAATTCATGTGTCGAAAAAACGAAGGGTAAAAAACTTCCTAGACCCGATTGAGATTCGGATAGTCATTTTTTAGCATTAAACAATCCATTGACGGCTGAAAGCATTCAGAGCCGTAGAACTCACTGAGGCCTTCGTTTTGACAGGTTATGGCTCCCGTAACTCTAAACGAGCCAGAAGTTATGGCCGTCCGAATAATCGATATCTACAAGGTGCAACATCCACGGTGCAAGGTGCAACATCCGTCCGAAATAGAGAAACAGCGTCGTACGACTTTTTGAAATGCATGCATGGATTTGAAACGGAACAATACCATGGTGCACCACTCTCCAGCGATGGTAAATCGAAGACCAGCCACAGTAATCCCGTTTTACCGTAAAAATCCACGTGTCGAAAAAACGAAGGGTAAAAAACTTCCGAGACCCGATTGAGATTCGGATAGTCTTTTTTGGGCATTATACAACCCATTAACGATTGAAAGCTGTCAGAGCCGTAGAACTCACCGAGGCCTTCGTTTTGACTGGTTATGGCTCTCTTAACTCTAAACGAGCCAGAAGTTATGGCCGTCCGAATAATCGATATCTACATGGTGAGACATCCACGGTGCAAGCTGCAACATCCGTCCGAAATGGCGAAACAGTGTCGTACGACTTTTTGAAATTCGTGCATGGATTTGAAACGGAACTGTACCATGGTGCACCACTCTCCAGTGATGGTAAATCGAAGACCAGCCACGGTAATCCCGTTCTACCATAAAAATCCACGTGTCGAAAAAACGAAGGGTACAAACTTCCTAGACTCGATTGAGATTCGGATAGTCTTTTTAGGGCGTCAAACAATCCATTGAAGACTGAAAGCTGTCAGAGCCGTATAACTCACTGAGGCCTTCGTTTTGACAGGTTATGGCTCCCGTAACTCTAAACGAGCCAGAAGTTATGGCCATCCGAATAATCGATATCTACAGGATGCAACATCCACGGTGCAAGGTGCAACACCCGTCCGAAATGGCGAAATAGTGTCGTACGACGTTTTGAAATGCGTGCAAGGAATTGAATCAGAATGGTAAAATGGGGCACCACTCTCCAGAGAAGGTAAATCGAAGACCAGCCACGATAATCCCGTTTTACCGTAAAAATCAACGTGTCAAAAAAACGAAGGGAAAAAAACTTCCTAGACTCGATTGAGATTCGGATAGTCATTTTTGGGCATTAAACAATCTATTGACGGCTGAAAACATTCAGAGCCGTAGAACTCACTGAGGCCTTCGTTTTGACAGGTTATGGCTCCCGTAACTCTAAACGAGCCGGAATTTGTGGCCGTCCAAATGATCGATATCTACAGGGTGCAACATCAACGGTGCAAGGTGCAACATCCGTCCGAAATGGCGAAACAATGTCGTATGACTTTTTGAAATGCGTGCATGGATTTGAAACGGAACGGTACCATGGTGCACCACTCTCCAGCGATGGTAAATCGAAGACCAGCCACGGTAATCCCGTTTTACAGTAAAAATCCACGTGTCGAAAAAACGAAGGGTAAAAAACTTCCTAGACCCGATTGAGATTCAGATAGTCTTTTTTGGGCATTAAACAATCATTGACGGCTGAAAGCTGTCAGAGCCGTAGAACTCACTGAGGCCTTCATTTTGACAGGTTATGGCTCCTGCAACTATAAACGAGCCAGAAGTTATGATCGTCCGAATAATCGATATGTACAGGGTGCAACATCCACGGTGCAAGGTGCAACATCCGTCCGAAATGGCGAAACAGCGTCGTACGACTTTTTGGAATGCACGCATGGATTTGAAACAAAACGGTACCATGGTGCACCACTATCCAGCGATGGTAAATCGAAGACCAGCCACGGTAATCCAGTTTTACCAAAAAAATCCACTTGTCGAAAAAACGAAGGGTAAAAAACTTCCGAGACCCGATTGAGATACGGATAGTCTTTTTTGGGCATTGTACAATACACTGACGGCTGAAAGCGGTCAGAGCCGTAGAAATCACTGAGGCCTTCGTTTTGACTGGTTATGGCTCCCTTAACTCTAAACGAGCCAGAAGTTATGGCCGTCCGAATAATCGATATCTACATGGTGCAACATCCACGGTGCAAGGTGCAAAATCCGTCCGAAATGGCGAAAAAGTGTCGTACGACTTTTTGAAATGCGTGCATGGATTTGAAACGGAACAGGACCATGGTGCACCACTCTCTAGCGATGGTAAATGAAGACCAGCTACGGTAATCCCGTTTTACCGTAAAAATCCACGTGTCGAAAATCGAAGGGTAAAAAACTTCCTAGACCCGATTGAGATTCGGATAGTCATTTTTTGGGCATTAAATAATCCATTGACGGCTGAAAGCATTCAGAGCCGTAGAACTCACTGAGGCCTTAATTTTGACAGGTTATGGCTCCCGTAACTCTAAACGAGTCAGAAGTTATGGCCGTCAGAATAATCGATATCTACAGGGTGCAACATCCACGACGCAAGGTGCAACATCCGTCCGAAATGGCGAAACAGTGTCGTAAGACTTTTTGAAATGCGTACGTGGATTTTAAATGGAACAGTACCATGGTGCACCACTCTCCAGCGATGGTAAATCGAAGACCAGCCACGGTAATCCCGTTTTACCGTAAAAATCCACGTGTCGAAAAAACGAAGGGTAAAAAACTTCCTAGACCCGATTGAGATTCGGATAGTCTTTTTTGGATATTTAACAATCCATTGACGGCTCAAACCTGTCAGAGCCGTAGAACTCACTAAGGCCTTCGTTTTGACAGGTTATGCCTTCTCTTAACTCTAAACGAGCCAGAAGTTATGGTCGCCCGAATAATCGATATCTACAGGGTGCAACATCCACGGTGCAAGGTGCAACATCCGTCCGAAATGGCGAAACATCGTCGTACGACTTTTTGAAATGCACGCATTGATTTGAAATGGAACGGTACCATGATGCACCACTCTCCAGCGATGGTAAATCGTAGACCTGCCACGGTAATCCCGTTTTACCGTAAGAAACCACGTGTCGAAAAAACGAAGGGTAAAAAACTTCCGAGACCCTATTGAGATTCGGATAGTCTTTTTTGGGCATTATACAATCCATTGATGGCTGAAAGCGGTCAGAGCCGTAGAACTCACTAAGGCCTTCGTTTTGACTGGTTATGGCTCCCTTAACTCTAAACGAGCCAGAAGTTATGGCCGTCCGAATAATCGATATCTACGTGGTGCAACATCCACGGTGCAAGGTACAACATCCGTCCGAAATGGCGAAACAGTGTCGTACGTATTTTTGAAATGCGTGCATGGATTTGAAACTGAATAGTACCATGGTGCACCACTCGCCAGCGATGGTAAATCGAAGACCAGCCACGGTAATCCCGTTTTACCGTAAAAATTCATGTGTCGAAAAAACGAAGGGTAAAAAACTTCCTAGACCCGATTGAGATTCGGATAGTCATTTTTTAGCATTAAACAATCCATTGACGGCTGAAAGCATTCAGAGCCGTAGAACTCACTGAGGCCTTCGTTTTGACAGGTTATGGCTCCCGTAACTCTAAACGAGCCAGAAGTTATGGCCGTCCGAATAATCGATATCTACAAGGTGCAACATCCACGGTGCAAGGTGCAACATCCGTCCGAAATAGAGAAACAGCGTCGTACGACTTTTTGAAATGCATGCATGGATTTGAAACGGAACAATACCATGGTGCACCACTCTCCAGCGATGGTAAATCGAAGACCAGCCACAGTAATCCCGTTTTACCGTAAAAATCCACGTGTCGAAAAAATGAAGGGTAAAAAACTTCCGAGACCCGATTGAGATTCGGATAGTCTTTTTTGGGCATTATACAACCCATTAACGATTGAAAGCTGTCAGAGCCGTAGAACTCACCGAGGCCTTCGTTTTGACTGGTTATGGCTCTCTTAACTCTAAACGAGCCAGAAGTTATGGCCGTCCGAATAATCGATATCTACATGGTGAGACATCCACGGTGCAAGCTGCAACATCCGTCCGAAATGGCGAAACAGTGTCGTACGACTTTTTGAAATTCGTGCATGGATTTGAAACGGAACTGTACCATGGTGCACCACTCTCCAGTGATGGTAAATCGAAGACCAGCCACGGTAATCCCGTTCTACCATAAAAATCCACGTGTCGAAAAAACGAAGGGTACAAACTTCCTAGACTCGATTGAGATTCGGATAGTCTTTTTAGGGCGTCAAACAATCCATTGAAGACTGAAAGCTGTCAGAGCCGTATAACTCACTGAGGCCTTCGTTTTGACAGGTTATGGCTCCCGTAACTCTAAACGAGCCAGAAGTTATGGCCATCCGAATAATCGATATCTACAGGATGCAACATCCACGGTGCAAGGTGCAACACCCGTCCGAAATGGCGAAATAGTGTCGTACGACGTTTTGAAATGCGTGCAAGGAATTGAATCAGAATGGTAAAATGGGGCACCACTCTCCAGAGAAGGTAAATCGAAGACCAGCCACGATAATCCCGTTTTACCGTAAAAATCAACGTGTCAAAAAAACGAAGGGAAAAAAACTTCCTAGACTCGATTGAGATTCGGATAGTCATTTTTGGGCATTAAACAATCTATTGACGGCTGAAAACATTCAGAGCCGTAGAACTCACTGAGGCCTTCGTTTTGACAGGTTATGGCTCCCGTAACTCTAAACGAGCCGGAATTTGTGGCCGTCCAAATGATCGATATCTACAGGGTGCAACATCCACGGTGCAAGGTGCAACATCCGTCCGAAATGGCGAAACAATGTCGTATGACTTTTTGAAATGCGTGCATGGATTTGAAACGGAACGGTACCATGGTGCACCACTCTCCAGCGATGGTAAATCGAAGACCAGCCACGGTAATCCCGTTTTACAGTAAAAATCCACGTGTCGAAAAAACGAAGGGTAAAAAACTTCCTAGACCCGATTGAGATTCAGATAGTCTTTTTTGGGCATTAAACAATCATTGACGGCTGAAAGCTGTCAGAGCCGTAGAACTCACTGAGGCCTTCATTTTGACAGGTTATGGCTCCTGCAACTATAAACGAGCCAGAAGTTATGATCGTCCGAATAATCGATATGTACAGGGTGCAACATCCACGGTGCAAGGTGCAACATCCGTCCGAAATGGCGAAACAGCGTCGTACGACTTTTTGGAATGCACGCATGGATTTGAAACAAAACGGTACCATGGTGCACCACTATCCAGCGATGGTAAATCGAAGACCAGCCACGGTAATCCAGTTTTACCAAAAAAATCCACTTGTCGAAAAAACGAAGGGTAAAAAACTTCCGAGACCCGATTGAGATACGGATAGTCTTTTTTGGGCATTGTACAATACACTGACGGCTGAAAGCGGTCAGAGCCGTAGAAATCACTGAGGCCTTCGTTTTGACTGGTTATGGCTCCCTTAACTCTAAACGAGCCAGAAGTTATGGCCGTCCGAATAATCGATATCTACATGATGCAACATCCACGGTGCAAGGTGCAAAATCCGTCCGAAATGGCGAAAAAGTGTCGTACGACTTTTTGAAATGCGTGCATGGATTTGAAACGGAACAGGACCATGGTGCACCACTCTCTAGCGATGGTAAATGAAGACCAGCTACGGTAATCCCGTTTTACCGTAAAAATCCACGTGTCGAAAATCGAAGGGTAAAAAACTTCCTAGACCCGATTGAGATTCGGATAGTCATTTTTTGGGCATTAAATAATCCATTGACGGCTGAAAGCATTCAGAGCCGTAGAACTCACTGAGGCCTTCATTTTGACAGGTTATGGCTCCCGTAACTCTAAATGAGCCCGAAGTTATGGCCGTCCGAATAATCGATATCTACAAGGTGCAACATCCACGACGCAAGGTGCAACATTCTTCCGAAATGGCGAAACAGTGTCGTACGGTTTTTTGAAATGCATATATGGATTTGAAATGGAACAGTACCATGGTGCACCACTCTCCAGCTATGGTAAATCGAAGACCAACCACGGTAATCCCGTTTTACCGTAAAAATCCACGTGTCGAAAAAAAAGGGTAAAAAGCTTCCTAGACCCGATTGAGATTCGGATAGCCTTTTTTGTGAATTAAGCAAACCATTGACAGCTCAAAGCTGTCATAGCCATAGAACTCACTGAGGCCTTCGTTTTGACAGGTTATGACTCCCGTAACTCTAAACAATCTAGAAGTTATGGCCGTCCGAATAATTGATATCTACAGGGTGCAACATCCACGGTGCAAGGTGCAACATCCATTCGAAATGGCGAAACAGCATTGTACGAATTTATGAAATGCGTGCAAGAATTTGAAATGGAACGGTAGCATGGTGCACCACTCTCCAGCGATGGTAAATCGAAGACCAGCCACGGTAATCCCGTTTTACCGTAAAAATCCACGTGTCGAAAAAACGAAGGGTAAAAAACTTCCAAGACCCGATTGACATTCGGATAGTCTTTTTGGGCCATTATACAACCCATTGACGGCTGGAAGCTGTCAGAGCCATAGAACTCACTAAAGCCTTCATTTTGACAGGTTATGGCTCCCATAACTCTAAACGAGCCAGAAGTTATGGCCGTCCGAATAATCGATATCTACAGGGTGCAACATCCACGGTGCATGGTGCAACATCCGTCCGAAATGGCGAAACAGTGTCGTACGACTTTTTGAAATGCGTGCAAGGATTTGAAACGGAACGGTACCATGGGGCACCACTCTCCAACGATGGTAAATCGAAGACCAGCCACGGTAATCCCATTTTACCGTAAAAATCCACGTGTCGAAAAAACGAAGGGTAAAAAACTTCCTAGACCCGATTGAGATTCGGATAGTCATTTTTGGGCATTAATCAATCCATTGACATCTGAAAGCATTCAGAGCCGTAGAACTCACTGAGGCCTTCGTTTTTACAGGTTATGGCTCCCATAACTCTAAACGAGCCAGAAGTTATGGCCGTCCGAATAGTCGATATCTACAGGTGCAACATCCACGGTGCAAGGTGCAACATCCGTCCGAAATGGCAAAACAGTGTCGCACGACTTTTTGAAATGCGTGCATAGATTTGAAACGGAACGGTACCATGGTGCACCACTCTTCAGCGATGGTAAATCGAAGACCAGCCACGGTAATCCCGTTTTACCGTAAAAATCCACGTGTCGAAAAAACGAAGGGTAAAAAACTTCCTAGACCCGATTGAGATTCGGATAGTCTTTTTTGGGCATAAAACAATTCATTGACGGCTGAAAGCTATCAGAGCCGTAGAACTAAATAAGGCCTTCGTTTTGACAGGTTATGGCTCCCGTAACTCTAAACGAGCCAGAAGTTATGACCGTCCGAATAATCGATATCTACAGGGTGCAACATCTACGGTGCAAGGTGCAACATCCGTCCGAAATGGCGAAACAGCGTCGTACGACTTTTTGAAATGCGCGCATGGATTTGAAACAGAACGGTACCATGGTGTACCACTCTCCAGCGATGGTAAATTGAAGACCATCCACGGTAATCCCTTTTTACCGTAAAAATCCACGTGTCGAAAAAACGAAGGGTAAAAAACTTCCTAGACCCGATTGAGATTCGGATAGTATTTTTTGGGCATTAAACAATTCATTGATGGCTGAAAGCTGTCAGAGCCGTAGAACTAACTAAGGCCTTCGTTTTGACAGGTTATGGCTCCCTTGACTCTAAACGAGCCAGAAGTTATGGCCGTCCGAATAATCGATATCTACAGGGTGCAACATCCACGGTGCAAGTTGCAACATCCGTCTGAAATGGCGAAACAGCGTCGTACGACTTTTTGAAATGCGCGCATGGATTTGAAACGGAACGGTACCATGGTGTACCACTCTCAAGCGATGGTAAATCGAAGGCCAGCCACGGTAATCCCGTTTTACCGTAAAATCCACGTGTCGAAAAAACGAAGGGTAAAAAACTTCCTAGGCCCGATTGAGATTCGGATAGTCTTTTTTGGGCATTAAACAATTCATTGACGGCCAAAAGCTGTCAGAGCTGTAGAACTAACTAAGGCCTTCGTTTTGACTGGTTATGGCTCCCGTAACTCTAAACGAGCCAGAAGTTATGACCGCCCGAATAATCGATATCTACAGGGTGCAACATCCACGGTGTAAGGTGCAACATCCGTCCGAAATGGCGAAACAGCGTCGTACGACTTTTTGAAATGCGCGCATGGATTTGAAACGGAACGGTAACATGGTGTACCACTCTCAAGCGATGGTAAATCGAAGGCCAGCCATGGTAATCCCGTTTTACCGTAAAAATCCACGTGTCGAAAAAACGAAGGGTAAAAAACTTCCTAGACCCGATTGAGATTCAGATAGTCTTTTTTGGGCATTAAACAATTCATTGACGGCTGAAAGCTGTCAGAGCCGTAGAACTAACTAAGGCCTTCGTTTTGACAGGTTATGGCTTCCGTAACTCTAAACGAGCCAGAAGTTTTGACCGTCCGAATAATCGATATCAACAGGGTGCAACATCCACGGTGCAAGGTGCAACATCCGTCCGAAATGGCAAAACAGCGTCGTACGACTTTTTGAAATGCGCGCATGGATTTGAAACGGAACGGTACCATGGTGTACCACTCTCTAGCGATGGTAAATCGAAGTCCAGCCACGGTAATCCCGTTTTACCGTAAAAATCCACGCGTCGAAAAAATGAAGGGTAAAAAACTTCCTAGACCCGATTGAGATTCGGATAGTCTTTTTTGGGCATTAAACAATTCATTGACGGCTGAAAGCTGTCAGAGCCGTAGAACTAACTAAGGCCTTCGTTTTTACAGGTTATGGCTCCCGTAACTCTAAACGAGCCATAAGTTATGACCGTCCGAATAATCGATATCTATAGGGTGCAACATCCACGCTGCAAGGTGCAACATCCGTCCGAAATGGCGAAACAGCGTCGTACGACTTTTTGAAATGCGCGCATGAGTTTGAAATGGAACGGTACCATGGTGTACCACTCTCAAGCGATGGTAAATCGAAGGCCAGCCACGGTAATCCCGTTTTACCGTAAAAATCCACGTGTCGAAAAAACGAAGGGTAAAAAACTTCCTAGACCCGATTAAGATTCGGATAGTCTTTTTTGGGCATTAAACAATTCATTGACGGCTGAAAGCTGTCAGAGCCATAGAACTAACTAAGGCCTTCGTTTTGACAGGTTATGGCTCCCGTGACTCTAAACGAGCCAGAAGTTATGACCGTCCGAATAATCGATATCTACAGGGTGCAACATCTACGGTGCAAGGTGCAACATCCGTCCGAAATGGCGAAACAGCGTCGTACGACTTTTTGAAATGCGTGCATGGATTTGAAACGGAACGGTACCATGGTGTACCACTCTCAAGCGACGGTAAATCGAAGGCCAGCCAAGGTAATCCCGTTTTACCGTAAAAATCCACATGTCGAAAAAACGAAGGGTAAAAAACTTCCTATACCCGATTGAGATTCGGATAGTCTTTTTCGGGCATTAAACAATTCATTGACGGCTGAAAGCTGTCAGAGCCGTAGAACTAACTTTGGCCTTCGTTTTAACAGGTTATGGCTCCCGTAACTCTAAACGAGCCAGAAGTTATGACCGTCTAAATAATCGATATCTACAGGGTGCAACATCCACGGTGTAAGGTGCAACATCCGTCCGAAATGGCAAACCAGCGTCGTACGACTTTTTGAAATGCGCGCATGGATTTGAAATGGAACGGTACCATGGTGCACCACTCTCCAATGATGGTAAATCGAAGACCAACCACGGTAATCCCGTTTTACCGTAAAAATCCGCGTGTCGAAAATTGAAGGGTAAAAAACTTCCGAGACCCGACTGAGATTCGGATAGTCTTTTTTGGGCATTGTACAATCCATTGACGGCTGAAAGTGGTCAGAGACGTAGAACTTACTGAGGCCTTCGTTTCGACTGGTTATGGCTCCCTTAACTCTAAACGACCAGAAGTTATGGCCGTCCGAATAATCGATATCTACATGGTGCAACATCCACGGTGCGAGGTGCAACATCCGTCCGAAATGGCGAAACAGTGTCGTACGACTTTTTGAAATGCGTGCATGGATTTGAAACGGAATAGTACCTTGGTGCACCACTCTCCAGCGATGGTAAAACGAAAACCAACCACAGTAATCCTGTTTTACCGTAAAAATCCACGTGTCGAAAAAACGAAGGGTAAAAAACTTCCTAGACCCGATTGAGATTCGGAAAGTCTTTTTTGGTTATTGAACAATCCGTTGACGGCTGAAAGCGGTCAAAGCCGTAGAACTCACTGAGGCCTTCATTTTGACTGGTTATGGCTCCGTAACTCTAAACGAGCCAGAAGTTATGGCCGTCCGAATAATCGATACCTATAGGGTGCAACATCCACGGTGCAAGGTGCAACATCCGTCCGAAATGGCGAAATAGTGTCGTACTACTTTTTGAAATGCGTGCATGGATTTGAAACGGAACGGTACCACATGGTACCACTCTCCAGCGATGGTAAATTGAAGACCAGCCACGGTAATCCCGTTTTACCGTAAAAATCCACGTGTCGAAAAAACGAAGGGTAAAAAACATCCTAGACCCGATTGAGATTCGTATATTCATTTTTAGGCATTAAACAATCCATTGATGCTGAAAGCATTCAGAACCGTAGAACTCACTGAGGCCTTCGTTTTGACAGGTTATAGCTCCCATAACTCTAAACGAGGCAGAAGTTATGGCCGTCCGAATGGTCGATATCTACAGGGTGCAACATCCACGGTGCAAGGTGCAACATCCGTCCGAAATGGCGAAACAGTGTCGTACGACTTTTTGAAATGCGTGCATGGATTTGAAACGGAATGGTACCATGGTGCACCACTTTTCAGTGATAATAAATCGAAGACCAGCAACAGTAATCCCGTTTTACCGTAAAAATCCACCCGTCGAAAAAAAACGAAGGGTAAAAAACTTCCGAGACCCGATTGAGATTCGGATAGTCTTTTTTGGGCATTCTACAATCCATTGACGGCTGAAAGCTATCAGAGTCGTAGAACTCACTGAGGCCTTTGTTTTGACTGTTATGGCTCCCTTGACTCTAAACGAGCCAGAAGTTATGGCCGTCCGAATAATCGATATCTACATGGTGCAACATCCGTCCGAAATGGCGAAAGAGTGTGGTACGACTTTTTGAAATGCGCGCATGGATTTGAAACGGAACCGTACCATGGTGCACCACTTTCCAGCGATGGTAAATCGAAGACCAGCCACGCTAATCCCGTTTTACCGTAAAAATCCACGTGTCGAAAAAACGAAGGGTAAAAAACTTCCGAGACCCGACTGAGATTGGGATAGTCTTTTTTGGGCATTGTACAATCCATTGACGGCTGAAAGCGGTCAGAGCCGTAGAACTCACTGAGGCCATCGTTTTGACTGGTTATGGCTCCCTTTACTCTAAACGAGGCAGAAGTTATGGCCGTCCGAATAATCGATATCTACATGGTGCAACATCCACGGTGCAATGTGCAACATCCGTCCGAAATTGCGAAACAGTGTCGTACGACTTTTTGAAATGCGTGCAAGGATTTGGAACGGAATGGTACCATGGTGCACCACTCTCCAGCTATAGTAAATCTAAGACCGGCCACGGTAATCCCGTTTTACCGTGAAATCCACGTGTCGAAAAAACGAAGGGTAAAAAACTTCCTAGACCCGATTGAGATTCAGATAGTATTTTTTGGTCATTAAACAATCCATTGACGGCTGAATGCTGTCAAAGCCGTAGAACTCACTGAGGCCTTCGTTTTGACTGGTTATGGCTCCCGTAACTCTTAACGAGACAGAAGTTATGGCCGTCCGAATAATCAGTATCTACAGGGTGCAACATCCACGGTGCAAGGTGCAACATCCGTCCGAAATGGAGAAACAGTGTCGTACGACTTTTTGAATGCGTGCATGGATTTGAAACGGAACGGTACCATGGAGCACCACCCTCCAGCGACGGTAAATCGAAGACCAGCCACGGTAATCCCGTTTTACCGTAAAAATCCACGTGTCGAAAAAACGAAGGGTAAAAAACTTCCTAGACTCGATTGAGATTCGGATAGTCATTTTTGGGCATTAAAAAATCTATTGACGGCTGAAAGCATTCAGAGCCGTAGAACTCACTGAGGCCTTCGTTTTGACAGGTTATGGCTCCCGTAACTCTAAACGAGCCAGAAGTTACGGCTGTCCAAATGATCGATATCTACAGGGTGCAACATCCACGGTGCAAGGTGCAACATCCGTCCGAAATGGCGAAACACTGTCGTACAACTTTTTGAAATGCGTGCATGGATTTGAAACGGAACGGTACCATGGTGCACCACTCTCCAGCGATGGTAAATCGAAGACCAGCAACAGTAATCCCGTTTTACCGTAAAAATCCACCTGTCGAAAAAACGAAGGGTAAAAAACTTCCGAGACCCGATTGAGATTCGGATAGTCTTTTTTGGGCATTATACAATCCATTGACGGCTGAAAGCTGTCAGAGCCGTAGAACTCACTGAGGCCTTCGTTTTGACTGTTATGGCTCCCTTGACTCTAAACGAGCCAGAAGTTATGGCCGTCCGAATAATCGATATCTGCATGGTGCAACAACCACGGTGCATGGTGCAACATCCGTCCGAAATGGCGAAACAATGTTGTACGACTTTTTGAAATGCGTGCATGGATTTGAAACGGAATGGTACCATGGTGCACCACTCTCCAGCGATGGTAAATCGAAGACCAGCTACGGCAATCCCGTTTTACCTAAAAATCCACGTGTCGAAAAAACGAAGCGTACAAAACTTCCTAGACCCGATTGAGATTCGGATAGTCTTTTTAGGCATTAAACAATCCATTGACGGCTGAAAGCTGTCACACCCGTAGAACTCACTAAGGCCTTCGTTTTGACAGGTTATGGCTCCCGTAACTCCAAACGAGCCAGAAGTTATGGCCGTCCGAATAATCGATATCTACAGGGTGCAACATCCACGGTGCAAGGTGCAACATCCGTCCGAAATGGCGAAATAGTGTCGTACGACTTTTTGAAATGCGTGCATGGATTTGAAAGGGAATGGTACCATGGTGCACCACTCTCCAGCGATGGTAAATCGAGGACCAGCAACAGTAATCTCGTTTTACCGTAAAAATCCACGAGTCGAAAAAACGAAGGGTAAAAAACTTCCGGGACCCGATTGAGATTCGGATAGACTTTTTTGGGTATTATACAATACATTGACGGCTGAAAGCGGTCAAGGCCGTAGAATTCACTGAGGCCTTCGTTTTGACTGGTTATGGCTCCCGTATCTCTAAACGAGCCAGAAGTTATGGCCGTCCGAATAATCGATATCTACAGGGTGCAACATCCACGGTGCAAGATGCAACATCCGTCCGAAATGGCGAAACAACGTCATACGACTTTTTGAAATGCGCGCATGGATTTGAAAAGGAACGGTACCGTGGTGCACCACTCTCCAGCGATGGTAAATCGAAGACCATCCACGGTAATCCAGTTTTACCGTAAAAATCCACGTGTCGAAAAAACGAAGGGTAAAAAACTTCCGAGACCCGATTGAGATTCGGATAGTCTTCTTTGGGCATTATAAAATCCATTGACGGCTGAAGGCTATAAAAGCTGTAGAACTCACTGAGGCCTTCGTTTTGACTAGTTATGGCTCCCGTAACTCTAAACGTGCCAGGAGTTATGGCCGTCCGAATAATTGATATCTACAGGGTGCAACATCCACGGTGCAAGGTGCAACATCCGTCCGAAATGGCGAAACAGTGTCGTACGACTTTCTGAAATGCATGCATGGATTTGAAACGGAACGGCATCATGGTGCATCACTCTCCAGCGATAGTAAATCGAAGACCAGCCTTGGTAATCCCGTTTTACCGTAAAAATCCACGTGTCGAAAAAACGAAGGGTAAAAAACTTCCTAGACCCGATTGAGATTCGGATAGTCATTTTTGGGCATTAAATAATCCATTGACGGCTGAAAGCATTCAGAACCGTTGAACTGACCGAGGCTTAATTTTGACAGGTTATGGCTCCCGTAACTCTAAATGAGCCAGAAGTTATGGCCGTCCGAATAATCGATATCTACAGGGTGCAACATCCACGACGCAAGGTGCAACATCCGTTCGAAATGGCGAAATAGTGTTGTACGAATTTTTGAAATGCGTGCATGGATTTGAAACGGAACAGTACCATGGTGCACCATGTTTGCGCCAAAATTGGTCACAAACACCAAGTATTGTGAAAGCACCAGTGTTGGAATATAAATCAGCAATATCCAAACAAAAATCACAGATCTAAGCAAGAAACACACAGCAAAATAGAAATTATGAACAAGAACACACAATTTATAGTGGTTCGGCTATCTCCGGCCTACGTCCACTTCGAAGGTTTTAACTTTTATTGATGTTCTTTGCTGATTACTCTTGATTACAGCGGATTACAGTTGATGATAGCCTTGAAATCTGAATACAACAATGATAATGAAGTATGTAATTCAATCCGGCAGAGTCTGGACGTTCAATGGTGGAAGCTCCCCAAAAGTCCCCCTTTCTGTTGGCTCTGGGGCTCTATTTATAGGCGTTGGAGGCCCAGATCTCGCTCAAACTTCGAGAGACTTCTTTTGGCATGTGAGTGGGCCCACGCGACCGACCCCACCAAGTTTCGTCTGGATCTGACATCATTTCGAAGTGATTTCGAACCCATCAAGAAATGGTCCAATCGAGCTGAAACTTGGCAGGAGCAATCTTTATCTTGTATGTAAACTACTGTGAAAATTTCGTTGCATTTGGATCAGTAGATTGGAAGATATGATGGGTTCAAAATGGGGTTTATTGCATGGCTGTTTGGTTCGAAACCATGCTTTCGAACCGATGGTTTTGAATCCATGGGGGCACGTGTCGACGTGGAGCGCACACTTCGCTTCGATCCGGGTTTCGCTTCGAGTTTAATGCTTCGACTCCATATATCTCGGCGCATTCGAACCGATGGAAGACACATCATCATGGTTGGTTGACCCAGTGGGTTCAAACTGGACTTCGTGATGGGTTCGAACTGACCTCTGTGATGGGTTCGAACTGGACGTCGTGATGGGTTCGAACAGGACCTCTATGATGGGTTCGAACTGGACCTCGTGATGGGTTCGAACTGGACCTCGTGATGGGTTTGAACTGGACCTCGTGATGGGTTCGAACTGGACCTTCGTTATGGGTTCGAACTGGACGTCGTGATGGGTTCGAACTGGACCTCGTGATGGGTTCGAACTGGACCTCGTGATGGGTTCGAACTGGACCTCGTGATGGGTTCAAACTGGACCTCGTGATGGGTTCGAACTGTACCTCGTGATGGGCACGATGGGTTCGAACTGGACTTCGTGATGGGTTCGAACTGGGCAACGTCCATTCCTCTTAACTCGAATCCATCATAACTTGAGCATACGACCTCAGATTGACTTGAAATTTGAAACGCTGGCTTCTATAGCTTTGCTCATCATGTCTTGTCAATTGTGGCCCGTTCCGGACTCGGACAAAATTCATCGATATCCATGTTTATCCTGCAATGCATGGTCAATATTCATGAATAGTAATCATTGATTTTTAGTAAATTTTGGGTATCTCAACTTTGCCAAAAGTTGGGATAACATTTGCCCCCCAAAACATGCCTTTTTGCAAAAGGTATGTTTTGAACGGTCTTAAATCGAGTGTAATAAATTCATGTTTCATCGATAGCTGCAGTATTATCAATCAAGTTTGTGGCTGTTCGAAGCCAAATCAGCATTCGTTCTTTACGTAGAAATTGAGAATGAAGTTCGGTAGTCTCTCCGGACTATTAATGGCTACTCTGAACCCTTACTAAACCCATTCTAGACTTAGTGATTGAATAGAAAGATCCTATTGCACTGTGGCGTTGCCTTCTATCCCCTGCACTCTGGTCCCAGTTAGGACGTATAGGGATGTCATGGTCGTTCTAGACCGATCATAGCCTCTCCGGGCTCTTGCTGGATCCCATTCTGTCACTCTCTGGCGAAGGGGAAACGACGCTTAAGTGAGTTGATCCTGTCGCTCTCCGACGAAGCAACTCACTTCTTGCACTCCGGTTCAGTTTACCTGAACATTAAGCGATGTCTTGGTCGTTCGAGACCGATCATAGCCTCTCCGGGCTCTTGTTGGATACCATCCTGTCACTCTCCGGTGAAGGGGAAACAGCGCTTAAATGAGTCGATCCTGTCGCTCTCCGGCGAAGCAACTCACTTCTTGCACTCCGGACCCCACCTCTCCGGGTACGGTCATAAAGCGATCATGTTTATATTGAAATTTAATGTTCATCCTTTGACTCTCCGGTCAAAAGGTTTATTGCAAGAGATTCTAATTCATTTATTAAAATTCGAGTTCTAGATGTTCAATCTCAAACATCAGAAAAAAGCTTAACATTGCCTCTCCGGGCATATCGGTTTATCTTCATCTCAGGGAATGCCTAGGGATCTCTCCGGTTCCCGTACATGTGTAAGTGGAGTAACCGTTTATTCTGAAAATAAATCTAAATAAAATTATTCGACCGGAGTCCAAATCCTGGACTTGGCCCTTGCCATCTTTAATCAGTTGATGACGAGTCGTGATCCCGATCCAGGATCGTTCCTGTTAGGTGGAGGCGGTAGTCGTTCAGGTCTTGCTGCCGTTGTCCATTCTCTGACAAATTGTGGCAGTCTACCACCACTAGCATGTTCTTCCACCTCATCCTTTAGGTGGCGGCATTCATCTGTAGTGTGCCCATCCAGCTCATGGAATAGGCAGTATTTTCCAGTCCTGCCCTCTCGCTCAGTGGGATCCCTTATAGGTGGCTTTCGATAGGGGAGTTGCCCCCGAGTTTCAGTGTAAATTCTTTCTAGGCCTGCAGTCAGATCGGTGTACTGCCTGAATCTTGATTCTCGGAATTTCTTCCGTTTATCAGGACCATCATGTCTGTCACCCTGTTTCCTCTTTCCCTTGTCCGCTCCGGACTGTTCTCTGGAGGTTCCTTCGCTTTGCGCGGTATTTATTTCACGACTCTCGACTCGTGATTCTTCTAATCGGATGAACTTTTCAGCTTTATGAAAGAATTCTCCAAGATCTTGCGGTGGATCTTTAGTTAGAGAATGTTTAAACTTGGTGCCTTCCGCGACTCCTGCCACTGCCGCCATTAAAATCATTGATGGATCCGGGCGATCTACAGAAGTCACTGTCACATTGAATCTCAGTAGAAAATCTTTTATGGACTCTCCGGTCCTTTGCTTGATCGAGGCTAAAGTCATCACACTCTTGGGTCGCGTCACGTGGACCCTAAACTGTCTCATGAAGCAATCAACAAGCTCGCTCCATGTTTCGATTGATCCGGTCTCCAGTTGTCTGAACCATAGTGCAGCTAAATCTGGTAAATATAGAGGGAAGCATCGTGCCATCACTTCCTCGGATGCCCCCAGTACTTCCATGTGCCTGATATATCTGGTAATATGCATGGTCGGGTCTGATCTCCCGTCATAAGGTTCTAGCGTTGGCAATTTGAATTTTGGAGGGTTCCTTGCGTTTCGGATATTCGGAGTGAATGGACTCCGACTAACTTCTTCCAGCCCTCAGCTAGGCAATCCTCCTCTCATGATTCGCCGCATTAGGCCAACCATCCTCTCGTCTCCTTCTAGGGGTTGGCCCGTAGTCAAGTTCCTATCCTGCCCCCCGAGCCTTGAAGGGAATTCTGGTACATATTCTTCTAGTGGCTCGTTAGCGTAAGCATTGGCTCCCGCTTGTTGAGCTCCGTCCGTTGGTCTTCCAGTATCGGACCCTGAGGGTCTGCCCCCAAGGCCTTGTTGATCACCTTCAACTCCTGCATTCTGGTCTTGAACCTGACCCTCATTAGCTTCTGCAACCCTGATTCCATGTCCCGCACTCGTAACCGTTGTAGTTGGTCCAAGGTTTTGCATGTTCGCCGCCCTCATCTGTTCGAGGAAATTCTGCAGCATCTCCTGTTGACTCTTCATCATGCTTTCACGCAATGAATTAGCCATAGCCTCCATCTCGTCTCTTGTGATGTAGATGGAAGCTTGTCCTTCTCTTGATCCGGAGGATGCTTCTTGGCTTCCTCCTTGTTGGCTCCTATCAACCCTTTGTCTTGTTTGTCGAGTCATTGTCTCTGAATTGGAAGTCTTCGAACTCTTGAATCTGAACTCTGAATGTAGCGGGTGCTAGTCCTTCTCGGTGAAAGCACCAAAGTGTTTGCGCCAAAATTGGTCACAAACCCCAAGTATTGTGAAAGCACCTGTGTTGGAATATAAATCAGCAATATCCAAACAAAAATCACAGATCTAAGCAAGAAACACACAGCAAAATAGAAATTATGAACAAGAACACACAATTTATAGTGGTTCGGCTATCTCCGGCCTACGTCCACTTCAAAGGTTTTAACTTTTATTGATGTTCTTCGCTGATTACTCTTGATTACAGCGGATTACAGTTGATGATAGCCTTGAAATCTGAATACAACAATGATAATGAAGTATGTAATTCAATCCGGCAGAGTCTGGACGTTCAATGGTGGAAGCTCCCCAAAAGTCCCCCTTTCTGTTGGCTCTGGGGCTCTATTTATAGGCGTTGGAGGCACAGATCTCGCTCAAACTTCGGGAGACTTCTTCTGGCATGTGAGTGGGCCCACGCGACCGACCCCACCAAGTTTCGTCTGGATCTGACATCGTTTCGAAGTGATTTCGAACCCATCAAGAAATGGTCCAATCGAGCTGAAACTTGGCAGGAGCAATCTTTATCTTGTATGTAAACTACTGTGAAAATTTCGTTGCATTTGGATCAGTAGATTGGATGATATGATGGGTTCAAAATGGGGTTTATTGCATGGCTGTTTGGTTCGAAACCATGCTTTCGAACCGATGGTTTTGAATCCATGGTGGCACGTGTCGACGTGGAGCGCACACTTCGCTTCGATCCGGGTTTCGCTCCGAGTTTAATGCTTCGACTCCATATATCTCGGCGCATTCGAACCGATGGAAGACACGTCATCATGGTTGGTTGAACAAGTGGGTTCGAAGTGGACTTCGTGATGGGTTCGAACTGGACCTCTGTGATGGGTTCGAACTGGACCTCGTGATGGGTTCGAACTGGACCTCGTGATGGGTTCGAACTGGACCTCGTGATGGGTTCGAACTGGACCTCGTGATGGGTTCGAACTGGACGTCGTGATGGGTTCGAACTGGACCTTTGTGATGGGTTCGAACTGGACCTCGTGATGGGTTCGAACTGGACCTCGTGATGGGTTCGAACTGGACCTCGTGATGGGTTCGAACTGGACCTCGTGATGGGTTCGAACTCGACTTCGTGATGGGTTCGAACTGGACTTCGTGATGGGTTCGAACTGGGCAACGTCCATTCCTCTTAACCCGAATCCATCATAACTTGAGCATACGACCTCGGATTGACTTGAAATTTGAAACGCTGGCTTCTATAGCTTGGCTCATCATGTCTTGTCAATTGTGGCCCGTTCCGGACTCGGACAAAATTCATCGATATCCATGTTTATCCTACAATGCATGGTCAATATTCATGAATAGTAATCATTGATTTTTAGTAAATTTTGGGTATCTCAACTTTGCCAAAAGTTGGGATAAAACACCACTCTCCAGCGATGGTAAATCGAAGACCAGCCACGGTAATCCCGTTTTACCGTAAAAATCCACGTGTCGAAAAAACGAAGGGTAAAAAACTTCCTAGACCCAATTGAGATTCGGATAGCCTTTTTTGTGCATTAAGTAATCCATTGACGGCTCAAAGCTGTCAGAGCCGTAGAACTCACTGAGGCCTTCGTTTTGAAAGGTTATGGCTCCCGTAACTCTAAACGAGCCAGAATTTATGGTCATCCGAATAATCGATATCTACAGGGTGCAACATCCACGGTGGAAGGTGCAACATCCATTCGAAATGGCGAAACAGCGTCGTACAACTTTTTGAAATGCGTGCATGGATTTGAAACGGAACGGTACCATGGTGCACCACTCTCCAGCGATGGTAAATCGAAGACCAGCCACGGTAATCCCGTTTTACCGTAAAAATCCACGTGTCGAAAAAACGAAGGGTAAAAAACTTCATAGACCCGATTGAGATTCAGATAGTCTTTTTTGGGCATTAAACAATTCATTGACAGCTGAAAGCTGTCAAAGCCGTAGAACTCACTGAGGCCTTCGTTTTGACAGGTTATGGCTCCTGCAACTCTAAACGAGCCAGAAGTTATGACCGTCCGAATAATCGATATCTACAGGGTACAACATCCACGGTGCAAGGTGCAACATCCGTCCGAAATTGCAAAACAACGTCGTACGACTTTTTGGAATGCGCGCATGGATTTGAAACAGAACGGTACCATGGTGCACCACTCTCAAGCGATGGTAAATCGAAGACCAGCCACGGTAATCCAGTTTTACCATAAAAATCCACTTGTCGAAAAAACGAAGGGTAAAAAACTTCCGAGGCCCGATTGAGATTCGGATAGTCTTTTTTGGGCATTAAATAATCCATTGATGGCTGAAAGCATTCAGAGCCGTAGAACTCACTGGTGCCTTCATTTTGACAGGTTATGGCTCCCGTAACTCTAAATGAGCCAGAAGTTATGGCCGTCCGAATAATCGATATCTACAGGGTGCAACATCCACGACGCAAGGAGCAACATCTGTCCGAAAATGGCGAAACAGTGTCGTACGTCTTTTTGAAATGCGTGCATGGATTTGAAACGGAACAGTACCATGGTGCACCAGTCTCCAGCGATGGTAAATCGAAGACCAGCCACGGTAATCCCGTTTTACTGTAAAAATCCACGTGTCGAAAAAACGAAGGGTAAAAAACTTCCTAGACCCGATTGAGATTCGGATAGCCTTTTTTGTGCATTAAGCAATCCATTGACGGCTCAAAGCTATCAGAGTCGTAGAACTCACTGAGGCCTTCATTTTGACATGTTATGGCTCCCGTAACTCTAAACGAGCCAGAAGTTATGGTCGTCCGAATTATCGATATCTACATGGTGCAACATTCACGGTGCAAGGTGCAACATCCCTTCGAAATGGCGAAACAGCATCGTACGACTTTTTGAAATGCGTGCATGGATTTGAAATGGAATGGTACCATGGTGCACCACTCTCCAGCGATGGTAAATCGAAGACCAGCCACGATAATCCTATTTTACCGTACGTGTCGAAAAAACGAAGGGTAAAAAACTTCCGAGACCCGATTGAGATTCGGATAGTCTTTTTGGGCCATTATACAATCCATTGAGGCTGAAAGCTGTCAGAGCCATAGAACTCAATAAAGCCTTCGTTTTGACAGGTTATGGCTCCCGTAACTCTAAACGAGCCAGAAGTTATGGCCGTCCGAATAATCGATATCTACAGGGTGCAACATCCACGGTGCATGGTGCAACATCCGTCCGAAATGGCGAAACAGTGTCGTACGACTTTTTGAAATGCGTGCAAGGATTCGAAACGGAACAGTACCATGGGGCACCACTCACCAGCTATGGTAAATCGAAGACCAGCCACGGTAATCCCGTTTTACCGTAAAAATCCACGTGTCGAAAAAACGAAGGGTAAAAAACTTCCTAGACCCGATTGAGATTCGGATAGTCATTTTTGGGCATTAATCAATCCATTGACGGCTGAAAGCATTCAGAGCCGTAGAACTCACTGAGGCTTCGTTTTGACAGGTTATGGCTCCCGTAACTCTAAACGAGCCAGAAGTTATGGCCGTCCGAATGATCGATATCTACAGGGTGCAACATCCACGGTGCAAGGTGCAACATCCGTCCGAAATGGCAAAACAGTGTCGTACGACTTTTTTAAATGCGTGCATGGATTTGAAACGGAACGGTACCATGGTGCACCACTCTCTAGCTATGGTAAATCGAAAACCAGCCACGGTAATCCCGTTTTACCGTAAAAATCCACGTGTCGAAAAATCGAAGGGTAAAAAACTTCCTAGACCCGATTGAGATTTGGATAGTCTTTTTTGGGCACCAAACAATTCATTGACGGCTGAAAGCTATCAGAGCCGTAGAACTAACTAAGGCCTTCGTTTTGACAGGTTATGGCTCCCGTATCTCTAAACGAGCCAGAAGTTTTGACCGTCCGAATAATCAATATCTACAGGGTGCAACATCCACGGTCCAAGGTGCAACATCCGTCCGAAATGGCGAAACAACATCGTACGACTTTTTGAAATGCGCGCATGGATTTGAAACGGAACGGTACCATGGTGCACCACTCTCCAGTGATGGTAAATCGAAGACCCGCCACGGTAATCCCGTTTTACCGTAAAAATCCACGTGTCGTAAAAACGAAGGGTAAAAAACTTTCGAGACCCGACTTAGATTCGGATAATCTTTTTTGGGCATTGTACAATCCATTGACGGCTGAAAGCGGTCAGAGCCGTAGAACTCACTGAGGCCTTCGTTTTGACTGGTTATGGCTCCCTTAACTCTAAACGAGCCAGAAGTTATGGCCGTCCGAATAATCGATATCTACATGGTGCAACATCCATGGTGAAAGGTGCAACATCCGTCCGAAATAGCGAAACAGTGTCGTACGACTTTTTGAAATGCGTGCATGGATTTGAAACGAAACGGTACCATGGTGCACCACACTCCAACGATGGTAAATCGAAGACCAGCAACGGTAATCCCGTTTTACCGTAAAAATCCACCTGTCGAAAAAACGAAGGGTAAAAAACTTCCGAGACCCGATTGAGATTCGGATAGTCTTTTTTGGGCATTATACTATCCATTGACGGCAGAAAGCTGTCAGAGCCATAGAACTCACTGAGGCCTTCGTTTTGACTGTTATGGCTCCCTTGAGTCTAAACGAGCCATAAGTTATGGCCGTCCGAATAATCGATATCTACATGGTGCAACATCCACGGTGCAAGGTGCAACATCCGTCCGAAATGGCGAAACAGTGTCGTACGACTTTTTGAAATGCGTGCATGGATTTGAAACGGAACGGTTCCATGGTGCACCACTCTCCAGCGATGGTAAATCGAAGACCAGCTACGGTAATCCCGTTTTACCTAAAAATCCACGTGTCGAAAAAACGAAGGGTAAAAAACTTCCTAGACCCGATTGAGATTCGGATAGTCTTTTTTGGGCATTAAACAATCCATAGATGGCTGAACGCTGTCAGACTCGTAGAACTCACTGAGGCCTTCGTTTTGACAGGTCATGGCTCCCGTAACTCCAAACGAGCCAGAAGTTATGGCCGTCCGAATAATCGATATCTACAGGGTGCAACATCCACGGTGCAAGGTGCAACATCCGTCCGAAATGGCGAAACGGTGTCGTACGACCTTTTGAAATGTGTGCATAGATTTGAAAAGGAATGGTACCATGGTGCACCACCCTCCAACGATGGTAAATCGAAGACCAGCAACAGTAATCCCGTTTTACCGTAAAAATCCACGTGTCGAAAAAACGAAGGGTAAAAAACTTCCAAGACCCGATTGAGATTCGGATAGTCTTTTTTGGGCATTATACAATACATTGACGGCAGAAAGCGGTCAAGGCCGTAGACTTCACTGAGGCCTTCGTTTTGACTGGTTATGGCTCCCGTAACTCTAAACGAGCCAGAAGTTATGGCCGTCCGAATAATCGATATCTACAGGGTGCAACATCCACGGTACAAGATGCAACATCCGTCCGAAATGGCGAAACAACGTCGTACGACTTTTTGAAATGCGCGCATGGATTTGAAAAGGAACGGTACCATGGTGCACCACTCTCCAGCAATGGTAAATCGAAGACCAGCCACGGTAATCCAGTTTTACCGTAAAAATCCACGTGTCGAAAAAACGAAGGGTAAAAAACTTCCAAGACCCGATTGAGATTCGGATAGTCTTTTTTGGGCATTATACAATCCATTGACGGCTGAAGGCTATCAAAGTCGTAGAACTCACTGAGGCCTTCGTTTTGACTGGTTATGGCTTCCGTAACTCTAAACGAGCCAGAAGTTATGGCCTTCCGAATAATCGCTATCTACAGGGTGCAACATCCACGGTGCAAGGTGCAACATCCGTCCGAAATGGCGAAACAGTGTCGTACGACTTTTTGAAATGCATGCATGGATTTGAAACGGAACGGTACCATGGTGCATCACTCTCCAGCGATGGTAAATCGAAGACCAGCCACGGTAATCCCGTTTTACCGTAAAAATCCACGTGTCGAAAAAACGAAGGATAAAAAACTTCCTAGACCCGATTGAGATTCGGATAGTCATTTTTGGGCATTAAATAATCCATTGACGGCTGAAAGCATTCAGAGCCGTAGAACTCACCGAGGCCTTCATTTTGACAGGTTATGGCTCCCGTAACTCTAAATGAGCCAGAAGTTATGGCCGTCCGAATAATCGATATCTACAGGGTGCAACATCCACGACGCAAGGTGCAACATCCGTCCGAAATGGCGAAACAGTGTCGTACGACTTTTTGAAATGCGTGCATGGATTTGAAACGGAACAGTACCATGGTGCACCACTCTCCAGCGATGGTAAATCGAAGACCAGCCACGGTAATCCCGTTTTACCGTAAAAATCCACGTGTCAAAAAAACGAAGGGTAAAAAACTTCCTAGACCCAATTGAGATTCGGATAGCCTTTTTTGTGCATTAAATAATCCATTGACGGTTCAAAGCTGTCAGAGCCGTAGAACTCACTGAGGCCTTCGTTTTGAAAGGTTATGGCTCCCGTAACTCTAAACGAGCCAGAAGTTATGGTCGTCCGAATAATCGATATCTACAGTGTGCAACATCCACGGTGCAAGGTGCAACATCCATTCGAAATGGCGAAACAGCGTCGTACGACTTTTTGAAATGCGTGCATGGATTTGAAATGGAACGGTACCATGGTGCACCACTCTCCAGCGATGGTAAATCGAAGACCAGCCACGGTAATCCCGTTTTACCGTAAAAATCCACGTGTCGAAAAAACGAAGGGTAAAAAACTTCATAGACCCGATTGAGATTCAGATAGTCTTTTTTGGGCATTAAACAATTCATTGACGGCTGAAAGCTGTCAAAGTCATAGAACTCACTGAGGCCTTCGTTTTGACAGGTTATGGCTCCTGCAACTCTAAACGAGCCAGAAGTTATGACCGTCCGAATAATCGATATCTACAGGGTGAAGCATCCACGGTGCAAGGTGCAACATCCGTCCGAAATGGCGAAACAGCGTCGTACGACTTTTTGGAATGCGCGCATGGATTTGAAACAGAACGGTACAATGGTGCACCACTCTCCAGGGATGGTAAATGAAGACCAGCCACGGTAATCCCATTTTACCGTAAAAATCCATGTGTGGGAAAAACGAAGGGTAAAAAACTTCCTAGACCCAATTTAGATTCGGATAGTCATTTTTTGGGCATTAAATAATCCATTGACAGATGAAAGCATTCAGAGCCGTAGAACTCACTGAGGCCTTCATTTTGACAGGTTATGGCTCCCGTAACTCTAAATGAGCCAGAAGTTATGGTCGTCCGAATAATCGATATCTACAGGGTGCAACATCCATGGAGCAAGGTGCAACATCCGTCCGAAATGGCGAAACAACGTCGTACGACTTTTTGAAATGCGCGCATGGATTTGAAACGGAACGGTACCATGGTGCACCACTCTCCAGCGATGGTAAATCGAAGACCAGCCACGGAAATCCCGTTTTACCGTAAAAATTCGCGTGTCGAAAAAACGAAGGGTAAAAAACTTTCGAGACCCGACTTAGATTCGGATAATCTTTTTTGGGCATTGTACAATCCATTGACGGTTGAAAGCGGTCAGAGCCGTAGAACTCACCGAGGCCTTCGTTTTGACTGGTTATGGCTCCCTTAACTCTAAACGAGCCAGAAGTTATGGCCGTCCGAATAATCGATATCTACATGGTGCAACATCCACGGTGCAAGGTGCAACATCCGTCCGAAATAGCGAAACAGTGTCGTACGACTTTTTGAAATGCGTGCATGGATTTGAAACGAAACGGTACCATGGTGCACCACTCTCCAACGATGGTAAATCGAAGACCAGCAACGGTAATCCCGTTTTACCGTAAAAATCCACCTGTCGAAAAAACGAAGGGTAAAAAACTTCCGAGACCCGATTGAGATTCGGATAGTCTTTTTTGGGCATTATACCATCCATTGACGGCTGTAAGCTGTCTGAGCCGTAGAACTCACTGAGGCCTTCGTTTTGACTGTTATGGCTCCCATGACTCTAAACGAGCGATAAGTTATGGCCGTCCGAATAATCGATATCTACATGGTGCAACATCCACGGTGCAAGGTGCAACATCCGTCCGAAATGGCGAAACAGTGTCGTACAACTTTTTGAAATGCATGCATGGATTTGAAACGGAACGGTACCATGGTGCCCCACTCTCCAGCGATGGTAAATCGAAGACCAGCTACGGTAATCCCGTTTTACCAAAAAATCCACGTGTCGAAAAAACGAAGGGTAAAAAACTTCCTAGACCCGATTGAGATTCAGATAGTCTTTTTTGGGCATTACACAATCTATAGACGGCTGAACGCTGTCAGACTCGTAGAACACACTGAGGCCTTCGTTTTGATAGGTCATGGCTCCCGTAACTCCAAACAAGCCAGAAGTTATGGCCGTCCGAATAATCGATATCTACAGGGTGCAACATCCACGGTGCAAGGTGCAACATCCGTCCGAAATGGCGAAACAGTGTCGTACGACTTTTTGAAATGTGTGCATAGATTTGAAAAGGAATGGTACCATGGTGCACCACTCTCCAGCGATGGTAAATCGAAGACCAGAAAAGTAATCCCTTTTTATCGTAAAAATCCATGTGTCGAAAAAATGAAGGGTAAAAAACTTCCGAGACCCGATTGAGATTTAGATAGTCTTTTTTGGGCATTATACAATACATTGACGGCTGAAAGCGGTCAAGGCCGTAGAATTCACTGAGGCCTTCGTTTTGACTGGTTATGGCTCCCGTAACTCTAAACGAGCCAGAAGTTATGGCCGTCCGAATAATCGATATCTATAGGGTGCAACATCCACGGTGCAAGATGCAACATCCGTCCAAAATGGCGAAACAACGTCGTACGACTTTTTGAAATGCGCGCATGGATTTGAAAAGGAACGGTACCATGGTGCACCACTCTCCAGCGACGGTAAATCGAAGACCAGCCACTGTAATCCAGTTTTACCGTAAAAATCCACGTGTCGAAAAAACGAAGGGTAAAAAATTTCCAAGACCCGATTGAGATTCGGATAGTCTTTTTTGGGCATTATACAATCCATTGACGGCTGAAGGCTATCAAAGCCGTAGAACTCACTGAGGCCTTCGTTTTTACTGGTTATGGCTCCCACAACTCTAAACGAGCCAGAAGTTATGGCCGTCCGAATAATCGATATCCACAGGGTGCAACATCCACGGTGCAAGGTGCAACATCCGTCCGAAATGGCGAAACAGTGTCGTACGACTTTTTGAAATGCATGCATGGATTTGAAACGGAACGGTACCATGGTGCATCACTCTCCAGCGATGGTAAATCGAAGACCAGCCACTGTAATCCCGTTTTACCGTAAAAATCCACGTGTCGAAAAAACGAAGGATAAAAAACTTCCTAGACCCGATTGAGATTCGGATAGTCATTTTTGGGCATTAAATAATCCATTGATGGCTGAAAGCATTCAGAGCCGTAGAACTCACCGAGCCCTTCATTTTATCAGGTTATGGCTCCCGTAACTCTAAATGAGCCAGAAGTTATGGCCGTCCGAATAATCGATATCTACAGGGTGCAATATCCACGACGCAAGGTGCAACATCCGTCCGAAATGGCGAAACAGTGTCGTACGACTTTTTGAAATGCGTGCATGGATTTGAAACAGAACAGTACCATGGTGCACCACTCTCCAGCGATGGTAAATCGAAGACCAGCCACGGTAATCCCGTTTTACCGTAAAAATCCACGTGTCAAAAAAACGAAGGGTAAAAAACTTCCTAGACCCAATTGAGATTCGGATAGTCTTTTTTGTGCATTAAGCAATCCATTGACGGCTCAAAGCTGTCAGAGCCGTAGAACTCACTGAGGCCTTCGTTTTGAAAGGTTATGGCTCCCGTAACTCTAAACGAGCTAGAAGTTATGGTCGTCCGAATAATCGATATCTACAGGGTGCAACACCAACGGTGCAAGGTGCAACATCCATTCGAAATGGCGAAACAGCGTCGTACGACTTTTTGAAATGCGTGCATGGATTTGAAACGGAACGGTACCATGGTGCACCACTCTCCAGCGATGGTAAATCGAAGACCAGCCACGGTAATCCCGTTTTACCGTAAAAATCCACGTGTCGAAAAAACGAAGGGTAAAAAACTTCATAGACCCGATTGAGATTCAGATAGTCTTTTTTGGGCATTAAACAATTCATTGAAGGCTGAAAGCTGTCAAAGTCATAGAACTCACTGAGGCCTTCGTTTTGACAGGTTATGGCTCCTGCAACTCTAAACGAGCCAGAAGTTATGACCGTCCGAATAATCGATATCTACAGGGTGCAGCATCCACGGTGCAAGGTGCAACACGCGTCCGAAATGGCGAAACAGCGTCGTACGACTTTTTTGAATGCGCGCATGGATTTGAAACAGAACAGTACAATGGTGCACCACTCTCCAGGGATGGTAAATGAAGACCAGCCACGGTAATCCCGTTTTACCGTAAAAATCCACGTGTGGAAAAAACGAAGGGTAAAAAACTTCCTAGACCCGATTGAGATTCGGATAGTCATTTTTTGGGCATTAAATAATCCATTGACAGATAAAACCATTCAGAGCCGTAGAACTCACTAAGGCCTTCATTTTGACAGGTTATGGCGCCCGTAACTCTACATGAGCCAGAAGTTATGGCCGTCCGAATAATCGATATCTACAGGGTGCAACATCCACGGAGCAAGGTGCAACATCCGTCCGAAATGGCGAAACAGCGTCGTACGACTTTTTGAAATGCGCGCATGGATTTGAAACGGAACGCTACCATGCTGCACCACTCTCCAGCGATGGTAAATCGAAGACCAGCCACGGTAATCCCGTTTTACCGTAAAAATCCACGTGTCGAAAAAATGAAGGGTAAAAAACTTTCGAGACTCGACTTAGATTCGGATAATCTTTTTTGGGCATTGTACAATCCATTGACGGCTCAAAGCGGTTAGAGCCGTAGAACTCACTGAGGCCTTCGTTTTGACTGGTTATGGCTCCCTTAACTCTAAACGAGCCAAAAGTTATGGCCGCCCGAATAATCGATATCTACATGGTGCAACATCTACGGTGCAAGGTGCAACATCCATTCGAAATGGCGAAAGAGCATCGTACGACTTTTTGAAATGCGTGCATGGATTTGAAATGGAACAGTACCATGGTGCACCACTCTCCAGCGATGGTAAATCGAAGACCAGCCATGGTAATCCCGTTTTACCGTAAAAATGCACGTGTCGAAAAAACGAAGGGTAAAAAACTTCCGAGACCCGATTCGGATAGTCTTTTTGGGCCATTATACAATCCATTGAGGCTGAAAGCTGTCAGAGCTATAGAACTCAATAAAGCCTTCGTTTTGACAGGTTATGGCTCCCGTCACTCTAAACGAGCCAGAAGTTATGGCCGTCCGAATAATCGATATCTACAGGGTGCAACATCCACGGTGCATGGTGCAACATCCGTCCGAAATGGCGAAACAGTGTCGTACGACTTTTTGAAATGCGTGCAAGGATTCGAAACGGAACGGTACCATGGGGCACCACTCACCGGCGATGGTAAATCGTAGACCAGCCACGGTAATCCCGTTTTACCGTAAAAATCAACGTGTCGAAAAAACGAAGGGTAAAAAACTTCCTAGACCCGATTGAGATTCGGATAGTCATTTTTGGGCATTAATCAATCCATTGACGGCAGAAAGCATTCAGAGCCGTAGAACTCACTGAGGCCTTCCTTTTGACAGGTTATGGCTCCCGTAACTCTAAACAAGCAGAAGTTATGGCCGTCCGAATGATCGATATCTACAGGGTGCAACATCCACGGTGCAAGGTGCAACATCCGTCCGAAATGGCAAAACAGCGTTGTACGACTTTTTGAAATACGCGCATGGATTTGAAACGGAATGGTACCATGGTGTACCACTCTCCAGCGATGGTAAATCGAAGACCAGCCACGGTAATCCCGTTTTACCGTAAAAATCCACGTGTCGGAAAAACGAAGGGTAAAAAACTTCCGAGACCCGACTGAGATTCGGATAGTCTTTTTTGGGCATTGTACAATCCATTGATGGCTGAAAGCGGTCAGAGCCGTAGAACTCACTGAGGCCTTCGTTTTGACTGGTTATGGCTCCCTTAACTCTAAACGAGCCAGAAGTTATTGCCACCCGAATAATCGATATCTACATGGTGCAACATCCACGGTGCAAGGTGCAACATCCGTCCGAAATGGCGAAACAGTTTCGTACGACTTTTTGATATGCGTGCATGGATTTGAAACGAAACGGTACCATGGTGCACCACTCTCCAGCGATGGTAAATCGAAGACCAGCCACGGTAATCCCGTTTTACCGTAAAAATCCAAGTGCTGAAAAAACGAAGGGTAAAAAACTTCCTAGACCTGATTGAGATTCGGATAGTCTTTTTTGGGCATTAAACAATCCATTGACCGTTGAAATCCGTCAAATCGGTAGAAGTCACTGAGGCCTTCGTTTTGACTAGTTATGGCTCCCGTAACTCTAAACGAGCCAGAAGTTATGGCCGTCCGAATAATCGATATTTACAGGGTGCAACATCCACGGTGCAGGGTACAACATCCGTCCGAAATGGCGAAACAGTGTCTTACGACTTTTTGAAATGGATGTATGGATTTGAAACGGAACGGTACCATGGTGCACCACTCTCCAGCATTTGTAAATCGAAGACCAGCAACAGTAATCCCGTTTTACCGTAAAAATCCACCTGTCGAAAAAACGAAGGGTAAAAAACTTCCGAGGCCCGATTGAGATTCGGATAGTTTTTTTTGGGCATTGTACAATCCATTGACGGCTGAAAGCTGTCAGAGCCGTAGAACTCACTGAGGCCTGCGTTTTGACTGTTATGGCTCCCTTGAGTCTAAACGAGCTAGAAGTTATGGCCGTCCGAATAATCGATATCTACATGGTGCAACATCCACTGTGCAAGGTGCAACATCCGTCCGAAATGGCGAAATAGTGTTGTACGACTTTTTGAACTGCGTGCATGGATTTGAAACGGAACGGTACCATGGTGCACCACTCTCCAGCGATGGTAAATGAAGACCAGCCACGGTAATCCCGTTTTACCGTAAAAATCCACGTGTCGAAAAAACGAAGGGTAAAAAACTTCCTAGACCCAATTGAGATTCAGATAGTCTTTTTTGGGCATTAAACAATCCATTGACGGCTGAAAGCTGTCAGACCCGTAGAACTCACCGAGGCCTTCGTTTTGACAGGTTATGGCTCCCGTAACTCCAAACAAGCCAGAAGTTATGGCCGTCCGAATAATCGATATCTACAGGGTGCAACATCCACGATGCAAGGTGCAACATCCGTCCGAAATGGCGAAACAGTGTCGTACGACTTTTTGAAATGCGTGCATGGATTTGAATAGGAACGGTACCATGGTGCACCACTCTCCAGCAATGGTAAATCGAAGACCAGCAATAGTAATCCCGTTTAACCGTAAAAATCCACGTGTCAAAAAAACGAAGGGTGAAAAATTCCGAGACCCGATTGAGATTCGGATAGTCTTTTTTGGGCTTTATACAATACATTGACGGCTGAAAGCGGTCAAAGCCGTAGAAGTCACTGAGGCCTTCGTTTTGACTGGTTATGGCTCCCGTAACTCTAAACGAGCCAGAAGTTATGGCCGTCCGAATAATCGATATCTACAGGGTGCAACATCCACGGTGCAAGATGCAACATCCGTCCGAAATGGCTAAACAGCGTCGTACGACTTTTTGAAATGCACGCATGGATTTGAAAAGGAACGGTACCATGGTGCACCACTCTCCAGCGATGGTAAATCGAAGACCAGCCACGGTAATCCAGTTTTACCGTAAAAATCCACGTGTCGAAAAAACGAAGGGTAAAAAACTTTCGAGACCCGATTGAGATTCGGATAGTCTTTTTTGGGCATTATACAATCCATTGACGGCTGAAAGCGGTCAAAGCCGTAGAACTCACTGAGGCCTTCATTTTGACTGGTTATGGCTCCCGTAACTCTAAACGGGCCAGAAGTTACGGCGGTCCGAATAATCGATATCTACAGGGTGCAACATCCACGGTGCAAGGTGCAACATCCGTCCGAAATGGCGAAACAATGTCGTACGACTTTTTGAAATGCGTGCATGGATTTGAAACGGAATGGTACCATGGTGCATCACTCTCCAGCGATGGTAAATCGAAGACCAGCCACGGTAATCCCGTTTTGCCATAAAAATCAACGTGTCGAAAAAACGAGGGGTAAAAAAATTCCTAGACCCGATTGAGATTCGGATAGTCATTTTTGGCCATTAAATAATCCATTGACGGCTGAAAGCATTCAGAGCCGTAGAACTCACTAAGGCCTTCATTTTGACAGGTTATGGCTCCCGTAACTCTAAATGAGACAGAAGTTATGGCCGTCTGAATAATCGATATCTACAGGGTGCAACATCCACGACGCAAGGTGCAACATCCGTCCGAAATTGCGAAACAGTGTCGTACGACTTTTTGAAATGCGTGCATGGATTTGAAATGGAACAGTACCATGGTGCACCACTCTCCAGCGATGGTAAATCGAAGACCAGCAACGGTAATCCCGTTTTACCGTAAAAATCCACGTGTCGAAAAAACGAAGGGTAAAAAACTTCCTAGACCCGATTGAGATTCGAATAGCCTTTTTTGTGCATTAAGCAATCCATTGACGGCTCAAAGCTGTCAGAGCCGTAGAACTCACTGAGGCCTTCGTTTTGACAGGTTATGGCTCGCGTAACTCTAAACGAGCCAGAAGTTATGGTCGTCCGAATAATCGATATCTACATGGTGCAACATCCACGGTGCAAGGTGCAACATCCATTCGAAATGGCGAAACAGCATCGTACGACTTTTTGAAACGCGTGCATTGATTTGAAATGGAACGGTACCATGGTGCACCACTCTCCAGCGATGGTAAATCGAAGACCAGCCACGGTAATCCCGTTTTACCGTAAAAATCCACGTGTCGAAAAAACGAAGGGTAAAATACTTACGAGACCCGATTGAGATTCGGATAGTCTTTTTGGGCCATTATACAATCCATTGAGGCTGAAAACTATCAGAGCCATAGAACTCACTAAAGCCTTCGTTTTGACAGGTTATGGCTCCCGTAACTCTAAAAGAGCCAGAAGTTATGGCTGTCCGAATAATCGATATCTACAGGGTGCAACATCCACGGTGCATGATGCAACATCCGTCCGAAATGGCGAAACAGTGTCGTACGACTTTTTGAAATACGTGCAAGGATTCGAAACGGAACGGTACCATGGGGCACCACTCACCAGCGATGGTAAATCGAAGACCAGCCACGGTAATCCCGTTTTACCGTAAAAATCCACGTGTTGAAAAAACGAAGGGTTAAAAACTTCCTAGACCCGATTGAGATTCGGATAGTCATTTTTGGGCATTAATCATCCATTGACGGCTGAAAGCATTCAGAGCCGTAGAACTCACTGAGGCTTCGTTTTGACAGGTTATGGCTCCCGTAACTCTAAACGAGCCAGAAGTTATGGCCGTCCGAATGATCGATATCTACAGGGTGCAACATCCACGGTGCAAGGTGCAACATCCGTCCATAATGGCAAAACAGTGTCGTACGACTTTTTGAAATGCGTGCATGGATTTGAAACGGAACGGTACCATGGTGCAACACTCTCCAGCGATGGTAAATCGAAGACCAGCCACGGTAATCCCGTTTTACCGTAAAAATCCACGTGTCGAAAAAACGAAGGGTAAAAAACTTCCTAGACCCGATTGAGATTCAGATAGTCTTTTTTGGGCATTAAACAATTCATTGACGGCTGAAAGCTGTCAAAGCCGTAGAACTCACCGTGGCCTACGTTTTGACAGGTTATGGCTCCCGTGACTCTAAACGAGCCAGAAGTTATGACCGTCCGAATAATCGATATCTACAGGGTGCAACATCCACGGTGCAAGGTGCAACATCCGTCCGAAATGGCGAAATAGCGTCGTACGACTTTTTGAAATGCGCGCATGGATTTGAAACGGAACGGTACCATGGTGCACCACTCTCCAGCGATGGTAAATCGAAGACCAGCCACGGTAATCCCGTTTTACCGTAAAAATCCACGTGTCGAAAAAACGAAGGGTAAAAAACTTTCGAGACCCGACTGAGATTCGGATAGTCTTTTTGGGGCATTGTACAATCCATTGACGGCTGAAAGCGGTCAAGGCCGTAGAACTCACTGAGGCCTTCGTTTTGACTGGTTATGGCTCCCTTAACTCTAAACGAGCCAGAAGTTATGGCCATCCGAATAATCGATATCTACATGGTGCAACATTCACGGTGCAAGGTGAAACATCCGTCCGAAATGGCGAAACAGTGTCGTACGACTTTTCGAAATGCGTGCATGGATTTGAAATGAAACGGTACCATGGTGCACCACTCTCCAGCGATAGTAAATCGAAGACCAGCAACGGTAATCCCGTTTTACCGAAAAATCCACCTGTCGAAAAAACGAAGGGTAAAAAACTTCCGAGACCCGATTGAGATTCCGAGTCTTTTTTGGGCATTATACAATCCATTGACGGCTGAAAGCTGTCAAAGCCGTAGAACTCACTGAGGCCTTCGTTTTGACTCTTATGGCTCCCTTGACTCTAAACGAGCCAGAAGTTATGGCCGTCCGAATAATCGATATCTACATGGTGCAACATCCACGGTGCAAGGTGCAACATCCGTCCGAAATGGCGAAACAGTGTCGTACGACTTTTTGAAATGCATGCATGGATTTGAAACGGAACGGTACCATGGTGTACCACTCTCCAGCGATGGTAAATCGAAGACCAGCTACGATAATCCCGTTTTACCTAAAAATCCACGTGTCGAAAAAATGAAGGGTAAAAAACTTCCTAGACCCGATTGAGATTTGGATAGTCTTTTTTGTGCATTAAACAATCCATTGACCGCAGAAAGCTGTCAGACCCGTAGAACTCACTGAGGCCTTCGTTTTGACAGGTTATGGCTCCCGTAACTCCAAACGAGCCAGAAGTTATGGCCGTCCGAATAATCGATATCTACAGGGTGCAACATCCACGGTGCAAGGTGCAACATCCGTCCGAAATGGCGAAACAGTGTCGTACGACTTTTTGAAATGCGTGCATGGATTTGAAAAGGAATGGTACCATGTGCACCACTCTCCAGCGATGGTAAATCGAAGACCAGCAACAGTAATCCCGTCTTACCGTAAAAATCCACGTGTCGAAAAAACGAAGGGTAAAAAACTTCCGAGACCCGATTGAGATTCGGATAGTCTTTTTTGGGCATTATACAATCCTTTGACGGCTGAAGGCTATCGAAGCCGTAGAACTCACCAAGGCCTTCGTTTTGACTGGTTATGGCTCCCGTAACTCTAAACGAGCTAGAAGTTATGGCCGTCCGAATAATCGATATCTACAGGGTGCAACATCCACGATGCAAGGTGCAACATCCGTCCGAAATGGCGAAACAGTGTCATACGACTTTTTGAAATGCATGCATGGATTTGAAACGGAACGGTACCATGGTGCATCACTCTCCAGCGATGGTAAATCGAAGACCAGCCACGGTAATCCCGTTTTACCGTAAAAATCCACGTGTCGAAAAAACGAAGCGTAAAAAACTTCCTAGACCCGATTGAGATTCGGATAGTCATTTTTGGGCATTAAATAATCCATTGACGGCTGAAAGCATTCAGAGCCGTAGAACTCACTGAGGCCTTCATTTTGACAGGTTATGGCTTCCGTAACTCTGAACGAGCCAGAAGTTATGGCCGTCCGAATAATCGATATCTACAGGGTGCAACATCCACGGTGCAAGGTGCAACATCCGTCCGAAATGGCGAAACAATGTCGTACGACTTTTTGAAATGCGTGCATGGATTTGAAACGGAATGGTACCATGGTGCATCACTCTCCAGCGATGGTAAATCGAAGACCAGCCACGGTAATCCCGTTTTGCCATAAAAATCAACGTGTCGAAAAAACGAGGGGTAAAAAAATTCCTAGACCCGATTGAGATTCGGATAGTCATTTTTGGCCATTAAATAATCCATTGACGGCTGAAAGCATTCAGAGCCGTAGAACTCACTAAGGCCTTCCTTTTGACAGGTTATGGCTCCCGTAACTCTAAATGAGCCAGAAGTTATGGCCGTCTGAATAATCGATATCTACAGGGTGCAACATCCACGACGCAAGGTGCAACATCCGTCCGAAATTGCGAAACAGTGTCGTACGACTTTTTGAAATGCGTGCATGGATTTGAAATGGAACAGTACCATGGTGTACCACTCTCCAGCGATGGTAAATCGAAGACCAGCAACGGTAATCCCGTTTTACCGTAAAAATCCACGTGTCGAAAAAACGAAGGGTAAAAAACTTCCTAGACCCGATTGAGATTCGAATAGCCTTTTTTGTGCATTAAGCAATCCATTGACGGCTCAAAGCTGTCAGAGCCGTAGAACTCACTGAGGCCTTCGTTTTGACAGGTTATGGCTCGCGTAACTCTAAACGAGCCAGAAGTTATGGTCGTCCGAATAATCGATATCTACATGGTGCAACATCCACGGTGCAAGGTGCAACATCCATTCGAAATGGCGAAACAGCATCGTACGACTTTTTGAAACGCGTGCATTGATTTGAAATGGAACGGTACCATGGTGCACCACTCTCCAGCGATGGTAAATCGAAGACCAGCCACGGTAATCCCGTTTTACCGTAAAAATCCACGTGTCGAAAAAACGAAGGGTAAAATACTTACGAGACCCGATTGAGATTCGGATAGTCTTTTTGGGCCATTATACAATCCATTGAGGCTGAAAACTATCAGAGCCATAGAACTCACTAAAGCCTTCGTTTTGACAGGTTATGGCTCCCGTAACTCTAAAAGAGCCAGAAGTTATGGCTGTCCGAATAATCGATATCTACAGGGTGCAACATCCACGGTGCATGATGCAACATCCGTCCGAAATGGCGAAACAGTGTCGTACGACTTTTTGAAATACGTGCAAGGATTCGAAACGGAACGGTACCATGGGGCACCACTCACCAGCGATGGTAAATCGAAGACCAGCCACGGTAATCCCGTTTTACCGTAAAAATCCACGTGTTGAAAAAACGAAGGGTTAAAAACTTCCTAGACCCGATTGAGATTCGGATAGTCATTTTTGGGCATTAATCATCCATTGACGGCTGAAAGCATTCAGAGCCGTAGAACTCACTGAGGCTTCGTTTTGACAGGTTATGGCTCCCGTAACTCTAAACGAGCCAGAAGTTATGGCCGTCCGAATGATCGATATCTACAGGGTGCAACATCCACGGTGCAAGGTGCAACATCCGTCCATAATGGCAAAACAGTGTCGTACGACTTTTTGAAATGCGTGCATGGATTTGAAACGGAACGGTACCATGGTGCAACACTCTCCAGCGATGGTAAATCGAAGACCAGCCACGGTAATCCCGTTTTACCGTAAAAATCCACGTGTCGAAAAAACGAAGGGTAAAAAACTTCCTAGACCCGATTGAGATTCAGATAGTCTTTTTTGGGCATTAAACAATTCATTGACGGCTGAAAGCTGTCAAAGCCGTAGAACTCACCGTGGCCTTCGTTTTGACAGGTTATGGCTCCCGTGACTCTAAACGAGCCAGAAGTTATGACCGTCCGAATAATCGATATCTACAGGGTGCAACATCCACGGTGCAAGGTGCAACATCCGTCCGAAATGGCGAAATAGCGTCGTACGACTTTTTGAAATGCGCGCATGGATTTGAAACGGAACGGTACCATGGTGCACCACTCTCCAGCGATGGTAAATCGAAGACCAGCCACGGTAATCCCGTTTTACCGTAAAAATCCACGTGTCGAAAAAACGAAGGGTAAAAAACTTTCGAGACCCGACTGAGATTCGGATAGTCTTTTTGGGGCATTGTACAATCCATTGACGGCTGAAAGCGGTCAAGGCCGTAGAACTCACTGAGGCCTTCGTTTTGACTGGTTATGGCTCCCTTAACTCTAAACGAGCCAGAAGTTATGGCCATCCGAATAATCGATATCTACATGGTGCAACATTCACGGTGCAAGGTGAAACATCCGTCCGAAATGGCGAAACAGTGTCGTACGACTTTTCGAAATGCGTGCATGGATTTGAAATGAAACGGTACCATGGTGCACCACTCTCCAGCGATAGTAAATCGAAGACCAGCAACGGTAATCCCGTTTTACCGAAAAATCCACCTGTCGAAAAAACGAAGGGTAAAAAACTTCCGAGACCCGATTGAGATTCCGAGTCTTTTTTGGGCATTATACAATCCATTGACGGCTGAAAGCTGTCAAAGCCGTAGAACTCACTGAGGCCTTCGTTTTGACTCTTATGGCTCCCTTGACTCTAAACGAGCCAGAAGTTATGGCCGTCCGAATAATCGATATCTACATGGTGCAACATCCACGGTGCAAGGTGCAACATCCGTCCGAAATGGCGAAACAGTGTCGTACGACTTTTTGAAATGCATGCATGGATTTGAAACGGAACGGTACCATGGTGTACCACTCTCCAGCGATGGTAAATCGAAGACCAGCTACGATAATCCCGTTTTACCTAAAAATCCACGTGTCGAAAAAATGAAGGGTAAAAAACTTCCTAGACCCGATTGAGATTTGGATAGTCTTTTTTGTGCATTAAACAATCCATTGACCGCAGAAAGCTGTCAGACCCATAGAACTCACTAAGGCCTTCGTTTTGACAGGTTATGGCTCCCGTAACTCCAAACGAGCCAGAAGTTATGGCCGTCCGAATAATCGATATCTACAGGGTGCAACATCCACGGTGCAAGGTGCAACATCCGTCCGAAATGGCGAAACAGTGTCGTACGACTTTTTGAAATGCGTGCATGGATTTGAAAAGGAATGGTACCATGTGCACCACTCTCCAGCGATGGTAAATCGAAGACCAGCAACAGTAATCCCGTCTTACCGTAAAAATCCACGTGTCGAAAAAACGAAGGGTAAAAAACTTCCGAGACCCGATTGAGATTCGGATAGTCTTTTTTGGGCATTATACAATCCTTTGACGGCTGAAGGCTATCGAAGCCGTAGAACTCACCGAGGCCTTCGTTTTGACTGGTTATGGCTCCCGTAACTCTAAACGAGCTAGAAGTTATGGCCGTCCGAATAATCGATATCTACAGGGTGCAACATCCACGATGCAAGGTGCAACATCCGTCCGAAATGGCGAAACAGTGTCATACGACTTTTTGAAATGCATGCATGGATTTGAAACGGAACGGTACCATGGTGCATCACTCTCCAGCGATGGTAAATCGAAGACCAGCCACGGTAATCCCGTTTTACCGTAAAAATCCACGTGTCGAAAAAACGAAGCGTAAAAAACTTCCTAGACCCGATTGAGATTCGGATAGTCATTTTTGGGCATTAAATAATCCATTGACGGCTGAAAGCATTCAGAGCCGTAGAACTCACTGAGGCCTTCATTTTGACAGGTTATGGCTTCCGTAACTCTGAACGAGCCAGAAGTTATGGCCGTCCGAATAATCGATATCTACAGGGTGCAACATCCACGGTGCAAGGTGCAACATCCGTCCGAAATGGCGAAACAGCGTCGTACGACTTTTTGAAATGCGCGCATGGATTTGAAACGGAACGGTACCATGGTGCACCACTCTCCAGCGATGGTAAATCGAAGACCAGCCACGGTAATCCCGTTTTACCGTAAAAATCCACGTGTCGAAAAAACGAAGGGTAAAAAACTTTCGAGACCCGACTGAGATTCGGATAGTCTTTTTGGGGCATTGTACAATCCATTGACGGCTGAAAGCGGTCAAGGCCGTAGAACTCACTGAGGCCTTCGTTTTGACTGGTTATGGCTCCCTTAACTCTAAACGAGCCAGAAGTTATGGCCATCCGAATAATCGATATCTACATGGTGCAACATTCACGGTGCAAGGTGAAACATCCGTCCGAAATGGCGAAACAGTGTCGTACGACTTTTCGAAATGCGTGCATGGATTTGAAATGAAACGGTACCATGGTGCACCACTCTCCAGCGATAGTAAATCGAAGACCAGCAACGGTAATCCCGTTTTACCGAAAAATCCACCTGTCGAAAAAACGAAGGGTAAAAAACTTCCGAGACCCGATTGAGATTCCGAGTCTTTTTTGGGCATTATACAATCCATTGACGGCTGAAAGCTGTCAAAGCCGTAGAACTCACTGAGGCCTTCGTTTTGACTCTTATGGCTCCCTTGACTCTAAACGAGCCAGAAGTTATGGCCGTCCGAATAATCGATATCTACATGGTGCAACATCCACGGTGCAAGGTGCAACATCCGTCCGAAATGGCGAAACAGTGTCGTACGACTTTTTGAAATGCATGCATGGATTTGAAACGGAACGGTACCATGGTGTACCACTCTCCAGCGATGGTAAATCGAAGACCAGCTACGATAATCCCGTTTTACCTAAAAATCCACGTGTCGAAAAAATGAAGGGTAAAAAACTTCCTAGACCCGATTGAGATTTGGATAGTCTTTTTTGTGCATTAAACAATCCATTGACCGCAGAAAGCTGTCAGACCCATAGAACTCACTAAGGCCTTCGTTTTGACAGGTTATGGCTCCCGTAACTCCAAACGAGCCAGAAGTTATGGCCGTCCGAATAATCGATATCTACAGGGTGCAACATCCACGGTGCAAGGTGCAACATCCGTCCGAAATGGCGAAACAGTGTCGTACGACTTTTTGAAATGCGTGCATGGATTTGAAAAGGAATGGTACCATGTGCACCACTCTCCAGCGATGGTAAATCGAAGACCAGCAACAGTAATCCCGTCTTACCGTAAAAATCCACGTGTCGAAAAAACGAAGGGTAAAAAACTTCCGAGACCCGATTGAGATTCGGATAGTCTTTTTTGGGCATTATACAATCCTTTGACGGCTGAAGGCTATCGAAGCCGTAGAACTCACCGAGGCCTTCGTTTTGACTGGTTATGGCTCCCGTAACTCTAAACGAGCTAGAAGTTATGGCCGTCCGAATAATCGATATCTACAGGGTGCAACATCCACGATGCAAGGTGCAACATCCGTCCGAAATGGCGAAACAGTGTCATACGACTTTTTGAAATGCATGCATGGATTTGAAACGGAACGGTACCATGGTGCATCACTCTCCAGCGATGGTAAATCGAAGACCAGCCACGGTAATCCCGTTTTACCGTAAAAATCCACGTGTCGAAAAAACGAAGCGTAAAAAACTTCCTAGACCCGATTGAGATTCGGATAGTCATTTTTGGGCATTAAATAATCCATTGACGGCTGAAAGCATTCAGAGCCGTAGAACTCACTGAGGCCTTCATTTTGACAGGTTATGGCTTCCGTAACTCTGAACGAGCCAGAAGTTATGGCCGTCCGAATAATCGATATCTACAGGGTGCAACATCCACGGTGCAAGGTGCAACATCCGTCCGAAATGGCGAAACAATGTCGTACGACTTTTTGAAATGCGTGCATGGATTTGAAACGGAATGGTACCATGGTGCATCACTCTCCAGCGATGGTAAATCGAAGACCAGCCACGGTAATCCCGTTTTGCCATAAAAATCAACGTGTCGAAAAAACGAGGGGTAAAAAAATTCCTAGACCCGATTGAGATTCGGATAGTCATTTTTGGCCATTAAATAATCCATTGACGGCTGAAAGCATTCAGAGCCGTAGAACTCACTAAGGCCTTCCTTTTGACAGGTTATGGCTCCCGTAACTCTAAATGAGCCAGAAGTTATGGCCGTCTGAATAATCGATATCTACAGGGTGCAACATCCACGACGCAAGGTGCAACATCCGTCCGAAATTGCGAAACAGTGTCGTACGACTTTTTGAAATGCGTGCATGGATTTGAAATGGAACAGTACCATGGTGTACCACTCTCCAGCGATGGTAAATCGAAGACCAGCAACGGTAATCCCGTTTTACCGTAAAAATCCACGTGTCGAAAAAACGAAGGGTAAAAAACTTCCTAGACCCGATTGAGATTCGAATAGCCTTTTTTGTGCATTAAGCAATCCATTGACGGCTCAAAGCTGTCAGAGCCGTAGAACTCACTGAGGCCTTCGTTTTGACAGGTTATGGCTCGCGTAACTCTAAACGAGCCAGAAGTTATGGTCGTCCGAATAATCGATATCTACATGGTGCAACATCCACGGTGCAAGGTGCAACATCCATTCGAAATGGCGAAACAGCATCGTACGACTTTTTGAAACGCGTGCATTGATTTGAAATGGAACGGTACCATGGTGCACCACTCTCCAGCGATGGTAAATCGAAGACCAGCCACGGTAATCCCGTTTTACCGTAAAAATCCACGTGTCGAAAAAACGAAGGGTAAAATACTTACGAGACCCGATTGAGATTCGGATAGTCTTTTTGGGCCATTATACAATCCATTGAGGCTGAAAACTATCAGAGCCATAGAACTCACTAAAGCCTTCGTTTTGACAGGTTATGGCTCCCGTAACTCTAAAAGAGCCAGAAGTTATGGCTGTCCGAATAATCGATATCTACAGGGTGCAACATCCACGGTGCATGATGCAACATCCGTCCGAAATGGCGAAACAGTGTCGTACGACTTTTTGAAATACGTGCAAGGATTCGAAACGGAACGGTACCATGGGGCACCACTCACCAGCGATGGTAAATCGAAGACCAGCCACGGTAATCCCGTTTTACCGTAAAAATCCACGTGTTGAAAAAACGAAGGGTTAAAAACTTCCTAGACCCGATTGAGATTCGGATAGTCATTTTTGGGCATTAATCATCCATTGACGGCTGAAAGCATTCAGAGCCGTAGAACTCACTGAGGCTTCGTTTTGACAGGTTATGGCTCCCGTAACTCTAAACGAGCCAGAAGTTATGGCCGTCCGAATGATCGATATCTACAGGGTGCAACATCCACGGTGCAAGGTGCAACATCCGTCCATAATGGCAAAACAGTGTCGTACGACTTTTTGAAATGCGTGCATGGATTTGAAACGGAACGGTACCATGGTGCAACACTCTCCAGCGATGGTAAATCGAAGACCAGCCACGGTAATCCCGTTTTACCGTAAAAATCCACGTGTCGAAAAAACGAAGGGTAAAAAACTTCCTAGACCCGATTGAGATTCAGATAGTCTTTTTTGGGCATTAAACAATTCATTGACGGCTGAAAGCTGTCAAAGCCGTAGAACTCACCGTGGCCTTCGTTTTGACAGGTTATGGCTCCCGTGACTCTAAACGAGCCAGAAGTTATGACCGTCCGAATAATCGATATCTACAGGGTGCAACATCCACGGTGCAAGGTGCAACATCCGTCCGAAATGGCGAAATAGCGTCGTACGACTTTTTGAAATGCGCGCATGGATTTGAAACGGAACGGTACCATGGTGCACCACTCTCCAGCGATGGTAAATCGAAGACCAGCCACGGTAATCCCGTTTTACCGTAAAAATCCACGTGTCGAAAAAACGAAGGGTAAAAAACTTTCGAGACCCGACTGAGATTCGGATAGTCTTTTTGGGGCATTGTACAATCCATTGACGGCTGAAAGCGGTCAAGGCCGTAGAACTCACTGAGGCCTTCGTTTTGACTGGTTATGGCTCCCTTAACTCTAAACGAGCCAGAAGTTATGGCCATCCGAATAATCGATATCTACATGGTGCAACATTCACGGTGCAAGGTGAAACATCCGTCCGAAATGGCGAAACAGTGTCGTACGACTTTTCGAAATGCGTGCATGGATTTGAAATGAAACGGTACCATGGTGCACCACTCTCCAGCGATAGTAAATCGAAGACCAGCAACGGTAATCCCGTTTTACCGAAAAATCCACCTGTCGAAAAAACGAAGGGTAAAAAACTTCCGAGACCCGATTGAGATTCCGAGTCTTTTTTGGGCATTATACAATCCATTGACGGCTGAAAGCTGTCAAAGCCGTAGAACTCACTGAGGCCTTCATTTTGACTCTTATGGCTCCCTTGACTCTAAACGAGCCAGAAGTTATGGCCGTCCGAATAATCGATATCTACATGGTGCAACATCCACGGTGCAAGGTGCAACATCCGTCCGAAATGGCGAAACAGTGTCGTACGACTTTTTGAAATGCATGCATGGATTTGAAACGGAACGGTACCATGGTGTACCACTCTCCAGCGATGGTAAATCGAAGACCAGCTACGATAATCCCGTTTTACCTAAAAATCCACGTGTCGAAAAAATGAAGGGTAAAAAACTTCCTAGACCCGATTGAGATTTGGATAGTCTTTTTTGTGCATTAAACAATCCATTGACCGCAGAAAGCTGTCAGACCCGTAGAACTCACTGAGGCCTTCGTTTTGACAGGTTATGGCTCCCGTAACTCCAAACGAGCCAGAAGTTATGGCCGTCCGAATAATCGATATCTACAGGGTGCAACATCCACGGTGCAAGGTGCAACATCCGTCCGAAATGGCGAAACAGTGTCGTACGACTTTTTGAAATGCGTGTATGGATTTGAAAAGGAATGGTACCATGTGCACCACTCTCCAGCGATGGTAAATCGAAGACCAGCAACAGTAATCCCGTCTTACCGTAAAAATCCACGTGTCGAAAAAACGAAGGGTAAAAAACTTCCGAGACCCGATTGAGATTCGGATAGTCTTTTTTGGGCATTATACAATCCTTTGACGGCTGAAGGCTATCGAAGCCGTAGAACTCACCGAGGCCTTCGTTTTGACTGGTTATGGCTCCCGTAACTCTAAACGACCTAGAAGTTATGGCCGTCCGAATAATCGATATCTACAGGGTGCAACATCCACGATGCAAGGTGCAACATCCGTCCGAAATGGCGAAACAGTGTCATACGACTTTTTGAAATGCATGCATGGATTTGAAACGGAACGGTACCATGGTGCATCACTCTCCAGCGATGGTAAATCGAAGACCAGCCACGGTAATCCCGTTTTACCGTAAAAATCCACGTGTCGAAAAAACGAAGCGTAAAAAACTTCCTAGACCCGATTGAGATTCGGATAGTCATTTTTGGGCATTAAATAATCCATTGACGGCTGAAAGCATTCAGAGCCGTAGAACTCACTGAGGCCTTCATTTTGACAGGTTATGGCTTCCGTAACTCTGAACGAGCCAGAAGTTATGGCCGTCCGAATAATCGATATCTACAGGGTGCAACATCCACGGTGCAAGGTGCAACATCCGTCCGAAATGGCGAAACTGTGTCGTACGACTTTTTGAAATGCGTGCATGGATTTGAAATGGAATGGTACCATGGTGCATCACTCTCCAGCGATGGTAAATCGAAGACCAGCCACGGTAATCCCGTTTTGCCATAAAAATCAACGTGTCGAAAAAACGAGGGGTAAAAAAATTCCTAGACCCGATTGAGATTCGGATAGTCATTTTTGGCCATTAAATAATCCATTGACGGCTGAAAGCATTCAGAGCCGTAGAACTCACTAAGGCCTTCCTTTTGACAGGTTATGGCTCCCGTAACTCTAAATGAGCCAGAAGTTATGGCCGTCTGAATAATCGATATCTACAGGGTGCAACATCCACGACGCAAGGTGCAACATCCGTCCGAAATTGCGAAACAGTGTCGTACGACTTTTTGAAATGCGTGCATGGATTTGAAATGGAACAGTACCATGGTGTACCACTCTCCAGCGATGGTAAATCGAAGACCAGCAACGGTAATCCCGTTTTACCGTAAAAATCCACTTGTCGAAAAAACGAAGGGTAAAAAACTTCCTAGACCCGATTGAGATTCGAATAGCCTTTTTTGTGCATTAAGCAATCCATTGACGGCTCAAAGCTGTCAGAGCCGTAGAACTCACTGAGGCCTTCGTTTTGACAGGTTATGGCTCGCGTAACTCTAAACGAGCCAGAAGTTATGGTCGTCCGAATAATCGATATCTACATGGTGCAACATCCACGGTGCAAGGTGCAACATCCATTCGAAATGGCGAAACAGCATCGTACGACTTTTTGAAACGCGTGCATTGATTTGAAATGGAACGGTACCATGGTGCACCACTCTCCAGCGATGGTAAATCGAAGACCAGCCACGGTAATCCCGTTTTACCGTAAAAATCCACGTGCCGAAAAAATGAAGGGTAAAATACTTACGAGACCCGATTGAGATTCGGATAGTCTTTTTGGGCCATTATACAATCCATTGAGGCTGAAAACTATCAGAGCCATAGAACTCACTAAAGCCTTTGTTTTGACAGGTTATGGCTCCCGTAACTCTAAAAGAGCCAGAAGTTATGGCTGTCCGAATAATCGATATCTACAGGGTGCAACATCCACGGTGCATGATGCAACATCCGTCCGAAATGGCGAAACAGTGTCGTACGACTTTTTGAAATACGTGCAAGGATTCGAAACGGAACGGTACCATGGGGCACCACTCACCAGCGATGGTAAATCGAAGACCAGCCACGGTAATCCCGTTTTACCGTAAAAATCCACGTGTTGAAAAAACGAAGGGTTAAAAACTTCCTAGACCCGATTGAGATTCGGATAGTCATTTTTGGGCATTAATCATCCATTGACGGCTGAAAGCATTCAGAGCCGTAGAACTCACTGAGGCTTCGTTTTGACAGGTTATGGCTCCCGTAACTCTAAACGAGCCAGAAGTTATGGCCGTCCGAATGATCGATATCTACAGGGTGCAACATCCACGGTGCAAGGTGCAACATCCGTCCATAATGGCAAAACAGTGTCGTATGACTTTTTGAAATGCGTGCATGGATTTGAAACGGAACGGTACCATGGTGCAACACTCTCCAGCGATGGTAAATCGAAGACCAGCCACGGTAATCCCGTTTTACCGTAAAAATCCACGTGTCGAAAAAACGAAGGGTAAAAAACTTCCTAGACCCGATTGAGATTCAGATAGTCTTTTTTGGGCATTAAACAATTAATTGACGGCTGAAAGCTGTCAAAGCCGTAGAACTCACCGTGGCCTTCGTTTTGACAGGTTATGGCTCCCGTGACTCTAAACGAGCCAGAAGTTATGACCGTCCGAATAATCGATATCTACAGGGTGCAACATCCACGGTGCAAGGTGCAACATCCGTCCGAAATGGCGAAATAGCGTCGTACGACTTTTTGAAATGCGCGCATGGATTTGAAACGGAACGGTACCATGGTGCACCACTCTCCAGCGATGGTAAATCGAAGACCAGCCACGGTAATCCCGTTTTACCGTAAAAATCCACGTGTCGAAAAAACGAAGGGTAAAAAACTTTCGAGACCCGACTGAGATTCGGATAGTCTTTTTGGGGCATTGTACAATCCATTGACGGCTGAAAGCGGTCAAGGCCGTAGAACTCACTGAGGCCTTCGTTTTGACTGGTTATGGCTCCCTTAACTCTAAACGAGCCAGAAGTTATGGCCATCCGAATAATCGATATCTACATGGTGCAACATTCACGGTGCAAGGTGAAACATCCGTCCGAAATGGCGAAACAGTGTCGTACGACTTTTCGAAATGCGTGCATGGATTTGAAATGAAACGGTACCATGGTGCACCACTCTCCAGCGATAGTAAATCGAAGACCAGCAACGGTAATCCCGTTTTACCGAAAAATCCACCTGTCGAAAAAACGAAGGGTAAAAAACTTCCGAGACCCGATTGAGATTCCGAGTCTTTTTTGGGCATTATACAATCCATTGACGGCTGAAAGCTGTCAAAGCCGTAGAACTCACTGAGGCCTTCATTTTGACTCTTATGGCTCCCTTGACTCTAAACGAGCCAGAAGTTATGGCCGTCCGAATAATCGATATCTACATGGTGCAACATCCACGGTGCAAGGTGCAACATCCGTCCGAAATGGCGAAACAGTGTCGTACGACTTTTTGAAATGCATGCATGGATTTGAAACGGAACGGTACCATGGTGTACCACTCTCCAGCGATGGTAAATCGAAGACCAGCTACGATAATCCCGTTTTACCTAAAAATCCACGTGTCGAAAAAACGAAGGGTAAAAAACTTCCTAGACCCGATTGAGATTTGGATAGTCTTTTTTGTGCATTAAACAATCCATTGACCGCAGAAAGCTGTCAGACCCGTAGAACTCACTGAGGCCTTCGTTTTGACAGGTTATGGCTCCCGTAACTCCAAACGAGCCAGAAGTTATGGCCGTCCGAATAATCGATATCTACAGGGTGCAACATCCACGGTGCAAGGTGCAACATCCGTCCGAAATGGCGAAACAGTGTCGTACGACTTTTTGAAATGCGTGCATGGATTTGAAAAGGAATGGTACCATGTGCACCACTCTCCAGCGATGGTAAATCGAAGACCAGCAACAGTAATCCCGTCTTACCGTAAAAATCCACGTGTCGAAAAAACGAAGGGTAAAAAACTTCCGAGACCCGATTGAGATTCGGATAGTCTTTTTTGGGCATTATACAATCCTTTGACGGCTGAAGGCTATCGAAGCCGTAGAACTCACCGAGGCCTTCGTTTTGACTGGTTATGGCTCCCGTAACTCTAAACGAGCTAGAAGTTATGGCCGTCCGAATAATCGATATCTACAGGGTGCAACATCCACGATGCAAGGTGCAACATCCGTCCGAAATGGCGAAACAGTGTCATACGACTTTTTGAAATGCATGCATGGATTTGAAACGGAACGGTACCATGGTGCATCACTCTCCAGCGATGGTAAATCGAAGACCAGCCACGGTAATCCCGTTTTACCGTAAAAATCCACGTGTCGAAAAAACGAAGCGTAAAAAACTTCCTAGACCCGATTGAGATTCGGATAGTCATTTTTGGGCATTAAATAATCCATTGACGGCTGAAAGCATTCAGAGCCGTAGAACTCACTGAGTCCTTCATTTTGACAGGTTATGGCTTCCGTAACTCTAAATGAGCCAGAAGTTATGGCCGTCCGAATAATCGATATCTACAGGGTGCAAGATCCACGACGCAAGGTGCAACATCCGTCCGAAATGGCAAAACTGTGTCGTACGACTTTTTGAAATGCGTGCATGGATTTTAAATGAAACAGTACCATGGCGCACCACTCTCCAGCGATGGTAAATCGAAGACCAGCCACGGTAATCCCGTTTTACCGTAAAAATCCACGTGTCGAAAAAACGAAGGGTAAAAAACTTCTAGACCCGATTGAGATTCGGATAGCCTTTTTTGTGCATTAAGCAATCCATTGACGGCTCAAAGCTGTCAGAGCCGTAGAACTCACTGAGGCCTTCGTTTTGACAGGTTATGGCTCCCGTAACTCTAAACGAGCCAGAAGTTATGGTCGTCCGAATAATCGATATCTACAGGGTGCAACATCCATGGTGCAAGGTGCAACATCCATTCGAAATGGCGAAACAGCGTCGTACGACTTTTTGAAATGCGTGCGTGGATTTGAAACGGAACGGTACCATGGTGAACCACTCTCCAGCGATGGTAAATCGAAGACCAGCCACGGTAATCCCGTTTTACCGTAAAAATCCACGTGTCGAAAAAACGAAGGGTAAAAAACTTCATAGACCCGATTGAGATTCAGATAGTCTTTTTTGGGCATTAAACAATTCATTGACGGCTGAAACCTGTCAAAGCCGTAGAACTCACTGAGGCCTTCGTTTTGACAGGTTATGGCTCCTGCAACTCTAAACGAGCCAGAAGTTATGACCGTCCGAATAATCGATATCTACAGGGTGCAACATCGACGGTGCAAGGTGCAACATCCGTCCGAAATGGCGAAACAGCGTCGTATGACTTTTTGGAATGCGCGAATGGATTTGAAACAGAACGGTACCATGGTGCACCACTCTCCAGCGATGGCAAATCGAAGACCAACCACGGTAATCAAGTTTTACCATAAAAATCCACTTGTCGAAAAAACGACGGGTAAAAAACTTCCGAGACCCGATTGAGATTCAGATAGTCTTTTTTGGGCATTGTACAATCCATTGATGGCTGAAAGCGGTCAGAGCCGTAGAAATCACTGAGGCCTTCGTTTTGACTGGTTATGGCTCCCTTAACTCTAAACGAGCCAGAAGTTATGGCCGTCCGAATAATCGATATCTACATGGTGCAACATCCACGGTGCAAGGTGCAACATCCGTCCGAAATGGCGAAACAGTGTCGTACGACTTTTTGAAATGCGTGCATGGATTTGAAACGGAACGGTACAATGGTGCACCACTCTCCAGCGATGGTAAATGAAGACCAGCCACGGTAATCCCGTTTTACCGTAAAAATCCACGTGTGGAAAAAACGAAGGGTAAAAAACTTCCTAGACCCGATTGAGATTCGGATAGTCATTTTTTGGGAATTAAATAATCCATTGACAGCTGAAAGCATTCAGACTCGTAGAACTCACTAAGGCCTTCATTTTGACAGGTTATGGCTCCCGTAACTCTAAATGAGCCAGAAGTTATGGCCGTCCGAATAATCGATATCTACAGGGTGCAACATCCACGACGCAAGGTGCAACATCCGTCCGAAATGGCGAAACAGTGTCGTACGACTTTTTGAAATGCATGCATGGATTTGAAACGTAACAGTACCGTGGTGCACCACTCTCCAGCGATGGTAAATTGAAGACCAGCCACGATAATCCCGTTTTACCGTAAAAATCCATGTGTCGAAAAAACGAAGGGTAAAAAACTTCCTAGACCAGATTGAGATTCGGATAGCCTTTTTTGTGCATTAAGCAATCCATTAACGGCTCAAAGCGGTCAGAGCCATAGAACTCGCTGAGGCCTTCGTTTTGACAGGTTATGGCTCCCGTGACTCTAAACGAGCCAGAAGTTATGGTCGTCCGAATAATCGATATCTACATGGTGCAAAATCCATGGTGCAAGGTGCAACATCCATTCGAAATGGCGAAACAGCATCGTACGACTTTTTGAAATGTGTGCATGGATTTGAAATGGAACAATACCATGGTGCACCACTCTCCAGCGATGGTAAATCGAAGACCAGCCACGGTAATCCCGTTTTACCGTAAAAATCCACGTGTCGAAAAAACGAAGGGTAAAAAACTTCCGAGACCCGATTGAGATTAGGATAGTCTTTTTGGGCCATTATACAATCCATTGAGGCTGAAAGCTGTCAGAGCTATAGAACTCACTAAAGCCTTCGTTTTGACAGGTTATGGCTCCCGTAAATCTAAACGAGGTAGAAGTTATGGCCGTCCGAATAATCGATATCTACATGGTGCAACATCCACGGTGCATGGCGCAACATCCGTCCGAAATGGCGAAACAGTGTCGTACGACTTTTTGAAATGCTTGCAAGGATTCGAAACGGAACGGTACCATGGGGCACCACTCACCAGCGATGGTAAATCGAACACCAGCCACGGTAATCCCGTTTTACCGTAAAAATCCACGTGTCGAAAAAACGAAGGGTAAAAAACTTCCTAGACCCGATTGAGATTCGGATAGTCTTTTTTGTGCATTAAACAATCCATTGACGGATGAAAGAATTCAGAGCCGTAGAACTCACTGAGGCTTCGTTTTGACAGGTTATGACTCCCGTAACTCTAAACGAGCCAGAAGTTATGGCCGTCCGAATGATCGATATCTACAGGGTGCAACATCCACGGTGCAACGTGCAACATCCGTCCGAAATGGCAAAACAGTGTCGTATGACTTTTTGAAATTGCGTGCATGGATTTTAAACGGAACGGTACCATGGTGCACCACTCTCCAGCGATGGTAAATCGAAGACCAGCCACGGTAATCCCGTTTTACCGTAAAAATCCACGTGTCGAAAAAAACGAAGGGTAAAAAATTTCCTAGACCCGATTGAGATTCGGATAGTCTTTTTTGTGCATTAAACAATTCATTGATGGCTGAAAGCTATCAGAGCCGTAGAACTAACTAAGGCCTTCGTTTTGACAGGTTATGGCTCCCGTAACTCTAAACGAGCCAGAAGTTATGCCGTCCGAATAATCGATATCTATAGGGTGCAACATCCACGGTGCAAGGTGCAACATCCGTCCGAAATGGCGAAACAGCGTCGTAAGACTTTTTGAAATGCGCGCATGGATTTGAAACGGAACGATACCATGGTGTACCACTCTCCAGCGATGGTAAATCGTAGACCAGCCACGGTAATCCCGTTTTACCGTAAAAATCCACGTGTCGAAAAAACAAAGGGTAAAAAACTTCCGAGACCCGACTGAGATTCGGATAGTCTTTTTTGGGCATTGTACAATCCATTGATGGCTGAAAGCGGTCAGAGCCGTAGAACTCACTGAGGCCTTCGTTTTGACTATTATGGCTCCCTTAACTCTAAACGAGCCAGAAGTTATGGCTGTCCGAATAATCGATATCTACATGGTGCAACATCCACGGTGCAAGGTGCAACATCCGTCCGAAATGGCGAAACAGTTTCGTACGACTTTTTGAAATGCGTGCAAGGATTTGAAACGAAACGGTACCATGGTGCACCACTCTCCAGCGATGGTAAATCGAAGACCAGCCACGGTAATCCCGTTTTACCGTAAAAATCCACGTTCCGAAAAAACGAAGGGTAAAAAACTTCATAGACCCGATTGAGATTCGGATAGTCTTTTTTGGGCATTAAACAATCCATTGACGGCTGAAAGCCGTCAAAGCAGTAGAAGTCACTGAGGCCTTCGTTTTGACTAGTTATGGCTCCCGTAACTCTAAACGACCCAGAAGTTATGGCCGTCCGAATAATCGATATCCACCGGGTGCAACATCCACGGTGCAAGGTGCAACGTCCGTCCGAAATGGCGAAACAGTGTCTTACGACTTTTTAAAATGCGTGCATGGATTTGAAACGGAACGGTACCGTGGTGCACCACTCTCCAGCGTTTATAAATCGAAGACCAGCAACACTAATCCCGTTTTACCCTAAAAATCCACCTGTCGAAAAAACGAAGGGTAAAAAACTTCCGAGGCCTGATTGAGATTCGGATAGACTTTTTTGGGCATTGTACAATCCATTGACGGCTGAAAGCTGTCAGAGCCGTAGAACTCACTGAGGCCTTCGTTTTCACTGTTATGGCTCCCTTGACTCTAAACGAGCCAGAAGTTATGGCCGTCCGAATAATCGATATCTACATGGTGCAACATCCACGGTGCAAGGTGCAACATCCGTCCGAAATGGCGAAACAGTGTCGTACGACTTTTTGAAATGCGTGCATGGATTTGAAACGGAACGGTACCATGGTGCACCACTCTCAAGCGATGGTAAATCGAAGACCAGCCACGGTAATCCCGTTTTACTGTAAAAATCCACGTGTCGAAAAAACAAAGGGTAAAAAACTTCCGAGACCCGACTGAGATTCGGATAGTCTTTTTTGGGCATTGTACAATCCATTGATGGCTGAAAGCGGTCAGAGCCGTATAACTCACTGAGGCCTTCGTTTTGACAGGTTACGGCTCCCGTAACTCCAAACGAGCCAGAAGTTATGGCCGTCCGAATAATCGATATCCACCGGGTGCAACATCCACGGTGCAAGGTGCAACGTCCGTCCGAAATGGCGAAACAGTGTCTTACGACTTTTTGAAATGCGTGCATGGATTTGAAAAGGAATGGTACCATGGTGCACCACTCTCCAGCGATGGTAAATCGAAGACCAGCAATAGTAATCCCGTTTAACCGTAAAAATCCACGTGTCGAAAAAACGAAGGGTAAAAAAATTCCGAGACCCGATTGAGATTCGGATAGTCTTTTTTGGGATTTATACAATACATTGACGGCTGAAAGCGGTCAAAGCCGTAGAAGTCACCGAGGCCTTCGTTTTGATTGGTCATGGCACCCGTAACTCTAAACGAGCCAGAAGTTATGGCCGTCCGAATAATCGATATCTACAAGGTGCAACATCCACGGTGCAAGATGCAACATCCGTCCGAAATGGCGAAACAGCGTCGTACGACTTTTTGAAATGTGCGCATGGATTTGAAAAGGAACGGTACCAAGGTGCACCACTCTCCAGCGATGGTAAATCGAAGACCAGCCACGGTAATCCAGTTTTAGCGTAAAAATCCACGTGTCGAAAAAACGAAGGGTAAAAAACTTCCGAGACCCGATTGAGATTCAGATAGTCTTTTTTGGGCATTATACAATCCATTGACGGCTGAAAGCGGTCAAAGCCGTAGAACTCACTGAGGCCTTCGTTTTGACTGGTTATGGCTCCCGTAACTCTAAACGAGCCAGAAGTTATGGCCGTCCGAATAATCGATATCTACAGGGTGCAACATCCACGGTGCAAGGTGCAACATCCGTCCGAAATGGCGAAACAATGTCGTACGACTTTTTGAAATGCGTGCACGGATTTGAAACGGAACGGTACCATGGTGCATCACTCTCCAGCGATGGTAAATCGAAAACCAGCCACGGTAATCCCGTTTTACCGTAAAAATCCACGTGTCGAAAAAACGAAGGGTAAAAAACTTTCGAGACCCGACTGAGATTCGGATAGTCTTTTTGGGGCATTGTACAATCCATTGACGGCTGAAAGCGGTCAAGGCCGTAGAACTCACTGAGGCCTTCGTTTTGACTAGTTATGGCTCCCTTAACTCTAAACGAGCCAGAAGTTATGGCCGTCCGAATAATCGATATCTACATGGTGCAACATTCACGGTGCAAGGTGAAACATCCGTCCGAAATGGCGAAACAGTGTCGTACGACTTTTCGAAATGCGTGCATGGATTTGAAATGAAACGGTACCATGGTGCACCACTCTCCAGCGATAGTAAATCGAAGACCAGCAACGGTAATCCCGTTTTACCGAAAAATCCACCTGTCGAAAAAACGAAGGGTAAAAAACTTCCGAGACCTGATTGAGATTCCGAGTCTTTTTTGGGCATTATACAATCCATTGACGGCTGAAAGCTGTCAAAGCCGTAGAACTCACTGAGGCCTTTGTTTTGACTCTTATGGCTCCCTTGACTCTAAACGAGCCAGAAGTTATGGCCGTCCGAATAATCGATATCTACATGGTGCAACATCCACGGTGCAAGGTGCAACATCCGTCCGAAATGGCGAAACAGTGTCGTACGACTTTTTGAAATGCATGCATGGATTTGAAACGGAACGGTACCATGGTGTACCACTCTCCAGCGATGGTAAATCGAAGACCAGCTACGATAATCCCGTTTTACCTAAAAATCCACGTGTCGAAAAAACGAAGGGTAAAAAACTTCCTAGACCCGATTGAGATTTGGATAGTCTTTTTTGTGCATTAAACAATCCATTGACCGCAGAAAGCTGTCAGACCCATAGAACTCACTGAGGCCTTCGTTTTGACAGGTTATGGCTCCCGTAACTCCAAACGAGCCAGAAGTTATTGCCGTCCGAATAATCGATATCTACAGGGTGCAACATCCACGGTGCAAGGTGCAACATCCGTCCGAAATGGCGAAACAGTGTCGTACGACTTTTTGAAATGCCTGCATGGATTTGAAAAGGAATGGTACCATGTGCACCACTCTCCAGCGATGGTAAATCGAAGACCAGCAACAGTAATCCCGTCTTACCGTAAAAATCCACGTGTCGAAAAAACGAAGGGTAAAAAACTTCCGAGACCCGATTGAGATTCGGATAGTCTTTTTTGGGCATTATACAATCCTTTGACGGCTGAAGGCTATCGAAGCCGTAGAACTCACCGAGGCCTTCGTTTTGACTGGTTATGGCTCCCGTAACTCTAAACGAGCTAGAAGTTATGGCCGTCCGAATAATCGATATCTACAGGGTGCAACATCCACGATGCAAGGTGCAACATCCGTCCGAAATGGCGAAACAGTGTCATACGACTTTTTGAAATGCATGCATGGATTTGAAACGGAACGGTACCGTGGTGCATCACTCTCCAGCGATGGTAAATCGAAGACCAGCCACGGTAATCCCATTTTACCGTAAAAATCCACGTGTCGAAAAAACGAAGCGTAAAAAACTTCCTAGGCCCGATTGAGATTCGGATAGTCATTTTTGGGCATTAAATAATCCATTGACGGCTGAAAGCATTCAGAGCCGTAGAACTCACTGAGGCCTTCATTTTGACAGGTTATGGCTTCCGTAACTCTGAATGAGCCAGAAGTTATGGCCGTCCGAATAATCGATATCTACAGGGTGCAAGATCCACGATGCAAGGTGCAACATCCGTCCGAAATGGCAAAACTGTGTCGTACGACTTTTTGAAATGCGTGCATGGATTTTAAATGAAACAGTACCATGGCGCACCACTCTCCAGCGATGGTAAATCGAAGACTAGCCACGGTAATCCCGTTTTACCGTAAAAATCCACGTGTCGAAAAAACGAAGGGTAAAAAACTTCTAGACCCGATTGAGATTCGGATAGCCTTTTTTGTGCATTAAGCAATCCATTGACGGCTCAAAGCTGTCAGAGCCGTAGAACTCACTGAGGCCTTCGTTTTGACAGGTTATGGCTCCCGTAACTCTAAACGAGCCAGAAGTTATGGTCGTCCGAATAATCGATATCTACAGGGTGCAACATCCATGGTGCAAGGTGCAACATCCATTCGAAATGGCGAAACAGCGTCGTACGACTTTTTGAAATGCGTGCGTGGATTTGAAACGGAACGGTACCATGGTGAACCACTCTCCAGCGATGGTAAATCGAAGACCAGCCACGGTAATCCCGTTTTACCGTAAAAATCCACGTGTCGAAAAAACGAAGGGTAAAAAACTTCATAGACCCGATTGAGATTCAGATAGTCTTTTTTGGGCATTAAACAATTCATTGACGGCTGAAAGCTGTCAAAGCCGTAGAACTCACTGAGGCCTTCGTTTTGACAGGTTATGGCTCCTGCAACTCTAAACGAGCCAGAAGTTATGACCGTCCGAATAATCGATATCTACAGGGTGCAACATCGACGGTGCAAGGTGCAACATCCGTCCGAAATGGCGAAACAGCGTCGTATGACTTTTTGGAATGCGCGAATGGATTTGAAACAGAACGGTACCATGGTGCACCACTCTCCAGCGATGGCAAATCGAAGACCAACCACGGTAATCAAGTTTTGCCATAAAAATCCACTTGTCGAAAAAACGACGGGTAAAAAACTTCCGAGACCCGATTGAGATTCAGATAGTCTTTTTTGGGCATTGTACAATCCATTGATGGCTGAAAGCGGTCAGAGCCGTAGAAATCACTGAGGCCTTCGTTTTGACTGGTTATGGCTCCCTTAACTCTAAACGAGCCAGAAGTTATGGCCGTCCGAATAATCGATATCTACATGGTGCAACATCCACGGTGCAAGGTGCAACATCCGTCCGAAATGGCGAAACAGTGTCGTACGACTTTTTGAAATGCGTGCATGGATTTGAAACGGAACGGTACAATGGTGCACCACTCTCCAGCGATGGTAAATGAAGACCAGCCACGGTAATCCCGTTTTACCGTAAAAATCCACGTGTGGAAAAAACGAAGGGTAAAAAACTTCCTAGACCCGATTGAGATTCGGATAGTCATTTTTTGGGCATTAAATAATCCATTGACAGCTGAAAGCATTCAGACTCGTAGAACTCACTAAGGCCTTCATTTTGACAGGTTATGGCTCCCGTAACTCTAAATGAGCCAGAAGTTATGGCCGTCCGAATAATCGATATCTACAGGGTGCAACATCCACGACGCAAGGTGCAACATCCGTCCGAAATGGCGAAACAGTGTCGTACGACTTTTTGAAATGCATGCATGTATTTGAAACGTAACAGTACCGTGGTGCACCACTCTCCAGCGATGGTAAATTGAAGACCAGCCACGATAATCCCGTTTTACCGTAAAAATCCACGTGTCGAAAAAACGAAGGGTAAAAAACTTCCTAGACCAGATTGAGATTCGGATAGCCTTTTTTGTGCATTAAGCAATCCATTAACGGCTCAAAGCGATCAGAGCCATAGAACTCGCTGAGGCCTTCGTTTTGACAGGTTATGGCTCCCGTGACTCTAAACGAGCCAGAAGTTATGGTCGTCCGAATAATCGATATCTACATGGTGCAAAATCCATGGTGCAAGGTGCAACATCCATTCGAAATGGCGAAACAGCATCGTACGACTTTTTGAAATGTGTGCATGGATTTGAAATGGAACAATACCATGGTGCACCACTCTCCAGCGATGGTAAATCGAAGACCAGCCACGGTAATCCCGTTTTACCGTAAAAATCCACGTGTCGAAAAAACGAAGGGTAAAAAACTTCCGAGACCCGATTGAGATTAGGATAGTCTTTTTGGGCCATTATACAATCCATTGAGGCTGAAAGCTGTCAGAGCTATAGAACTCACTAAAGCCTTCGTTTTGACAGGTTATGGCTCCCGTAAATCTAAACGAGGTAGAAGTTATGGCCGTCCGAATAATCGATATCTACATGGTGCAACATCCACGGTGCATGGCGCAACATCCGTCCGAAATGGCGAAACAGTGTCGTACGACTTTTTGAAATGCTTGCAAGGATTCGAAACGGAACGGTACCATGGGGCACCACTCACTAGCGATGGTAAATCGAACACCAGCCACGGTAATCCCGTTTTACCGTAAAAATCCACGTGTCGAAAAAACGAAGGGTAAAAAACTTCCTAGACCCGATTGAGATTCGGATAGTCTTTTTTGTGCATTAAACAATCCATTGACGGATGAAAGAATTCAGAGCCGTAGAACTCACTGAGGCTTCGTTTTGACAGGTTATGACTCCCGTAACTCTAAACGAGCCAGAAGTTATGGCCGTCCGAATGATCGATATCTACAGGGTGCAACATCCACGGTGCAACGTGCAACATCCGTCCGAAATGGCAAAACAGTGTCGTATGACTTTTTGAAATTGCGTGCATGGATTTTAAACGGAACGGTACCATGGAGCACCACTCTCCAGCGATGGTAAATCGAAGACCAGCCACGGTAATCCCATTTTACCGTAAAAATCCACGTGTCGAAAAAAACGAAGGGTAAAAAATTTCCTAGACCCGATTGAGATTCGGATAGTCTTTTTTGTGCATTAAACAATTCATTGATGGCTGAAAGCTATCAGAGCCGTAGAACTAACTAAGGCCTTCGTTTTGACAGGTTATGGCTCCCGTAACTCTAAACGAGCCAGAAGTTATGCCGTCCGAATAATCGATATCTACAGGGTGCAACATCCACGGTGCAAGGTGCAACATCCGTCCGAAATGGCGAAACAGCGTCGTAAGACTTTTTGAAATGCGCGCATGGATTTGAAACGGAACGATACCATGGTGTACCACTCTCCAGCGATGGTAAATCGTAGACCAACCACGGTAATCCCGTTTTACCGTAAAAATCCGCGTGTCGAAAAAACAAAGGGTAAAAAACTTCCGAGACCCGACTGAGATTCGGATAGTCTTTTTTGGGCATTGTACAATCCATTGATGGCTGAAAGCGGTCAGAGCCGTAGAACTCACTGAGGCCTACGTTTTGACTATTATGGCTCCCTTAACTCTAAACGAGCCAGAAGTTATGGCTGTCCGAATAATCGATATCTACATGGTGCAACATCCACGGTGCAAGGTGCAACATCCGTCCGAAATGGCGAAACAGTTTCGTACGACTTTTTGAAATGCGTGCAAGGATTTGAAACGAAACGGTACCATGGTGCACCACTCTCCAGCGATGGTAAATCGAAGACCAGCCACGGTAATCCCGTTTTACCGTAAAAATCCACGTTCCGAAAAAACGAAGGGTAAAAAACTTCATAGACCCGATTGAGATTCGGATAGTCTTTTTTGGGCATTAAACAATCCATTGACGGCTGAAAGCCGTCAAAGCAGTAGAAGTCACTGAGGCCTTCGTTTTGACTAGTTATGGCTCCCGTAACTCTAAACGACCCAGAAGTTATGACCGTCCGAATAATCGATATCCACCGGGTGCAACATCCACGGTGCAAGGTGCAACGTCCGTCCGAAATGGCGAAACAGTGTCTTACGACTTTTTAAAATGCGTGCATGGATTTGAAACGGAACGGTACCGTGGTGCACCACTCTCTAGCGTTTATAAATCGAAGACCAGCAACACTAATCCCGTTTTACCCTAAAAATCCACCTGTCGAAAAAACGAAGGGTAAAAAACTTCCGAGGCCTGATTGAGATTCGGATAGACTTTTTTGGGCATTGTACAATCCATTGACGGCTGAAAGCTGTCAGAGCCGTAGAACTCACTGAGGCCTTCGTTTTCACTGTTATGGCTCCCTTGACTCTAAACGAGCCAGAAGTTATGGCCGTCCGAATAATCGATATCTACATGGTGCAACATCCACGGTGCAAGGTGCAACATCCGTCCGAAATGGCGAAACAGTGTCGTACGACTTTTTGAAATGCGTGCATGGATTTGAAACGGAACGGTACCATGGTGCACCACTCTCCAGCGATGGTAAATCGAAGACCAGCCACGGTAATCCCGTTTTACTGTAAAAATCCACGTGTCGAAAAAACAAAGGGTAAAAAACTTCCGAGACCCGACTGAGATTCGGATAGTCTTTTTTGGGCATTGTACAATCCATTGATGGCTGAAAGCGGTCAGAGCCGTATAACTCACTGAGGCCTTCGTTTTGACAGGTTACGGCTCCCGTAACTCCAAACGAGCCAGAAGTTATGGCCGTCCGAATAATCGATATCCACCGGGTGCAACATCCACGGTGCAAGGTGCAACGTCCGTCCGAAATGGCGAAACAGTGTCTTACGACTTTTTGAAATGCGTGCATGGATTTGAAAAGGAATGGTACCATGGTGCACCACTCTCCAGCGATGGTAAATCGAAGACCAGCAATAGTAATCCCGTTTAACCGTAAAAATCCACGTGTCGAAAAAACGAAGGGTAAAAAAATTCCGAGACCCGATTGAGATTCGGATAGTCTTTTTTGGGATTTATACAATACATTGACGGCTGAAAGCGGTCAAAGCCGTAGAAGTCACCGAGGCCTTCGTTTTGACTGGTCATGGCACCCGTAACTCTAAACGAGCCAGAAGTTATGGCCGTCCGAATAATCGATATCTACAAGGTGCAACATCCACGGTGCAAGATGCAACATCCGTCCGAAATGGCGAAACAGCGTCGTACGACTTTTTGAAATGTGCGCATGGATTTGAAAAGGAACGGTACCAAGGTGCACCACTCTCCAGCGATGGTAAATCGAAGACCAGCCACGGTAATCCAGTTTTAGCGTAAAAATCCACGTGTCGAAAAAACGAAGGGTAAAAAACTTCCGAGACCCGATTGAGATTCAGATAGTCTTTTTTGGGCATTATACAATCCATTGACGGCTGAAAGCGGTCAAAGCCGTAGAACTCACTGAGGCCTTCGTTTTGACTGGTTATGGCTCCCGTAACTCTAAACGAGCCAGAAGTTATTGTCGTCCGAATAATCGATATCTACAGGGTGCAACATCCACGGTGCAAGGTGCAACATCCGTCCGAAATGGCGAAACAATGTCGTACGACTTTTTGAAATGCGTGCACGGATTTGAAACGGAACGGTACCATGGTGCATCACTCTCCAGCGATGGTAAATCGAAGACCAGCCACGGTAATCCCGTTTTACCATAAAAATCAACGTGTCGAAAAAACGAAGGGTAAAAAACTTCCTAGACCCGATGGAGATTCGGATAGTCATTTTTGGCCATTAAATAATCCATTTACGGCTGAAAGCATTCAGAGCCGTAGAACTCACTAAGGCCTTCATTTTGACAGGTTATGGCTCCCGTAACTCTAAATGAGCCAGAAGTTATGGCCGTCCGAATAATCGATATCTACAGGGTGCAACATCCATGACGCAAGGTGCAACATCCGTCCGAAATGGCGAAACAGTGTCGTACGACTTTTTGAAATGCGTGCATGGATTTGAAACGGAACAGTACCATGGTGCACCACTCTCCAGCGATGGTAAATCGAAGACCAGCCACGGTAATCCCGTTTTACCGTAAAAATCCACGTGTCGAAAAAACGAAGGGTAAAAAACATCCTAGACCCGATTGAGATTCGGATAGCCTTTTTTGTACATTAAGCAATTCATTGACGGATCAAAGCTGTCAGAGCAGTAGAACTCACTGAGGCCTTCGTTTTGACAGGTTATGGCTCCCCTAACTCTAAACGAGCCAGAAGTTATGGCCGTCCGAATAATCGATATCTGCAGGGTGCAACATCCACGGTGCAAGGTGCAACATCCATTCGAAATGGCGAAACAGCGTCGTACGACTTTTTGAAATGCGTGCATGGATTTGAAATAGAACGGTGTTTGCGCCAAAATTGGTCACAAACCCCAATGATTGTGAAAGCACCAGTGTATGAATATAAATCAGCAATATTCAAACACAGATCAAAGATCTAAGCAGCAAAACAGGAATTATAAATAAGAACACACGATTTATAGTGGTTCGGCTATCTCCGGCCTACGTCCACTTCAAAGGTTTTCCTTTTTATTGATTATCCTTGCCGATTACAGTTAATTACAGCGATTATAGTGAAGTAAATCGTTTACAACAGTGATGGTTGCAAGTAGAATCAAATCCGGCAGAGTCTGGACGTTCAATGGCGGAAGCTCCGAAAAGACCCTTTTTCTGTTGGCTCTGGGGCTCTATTTATAGGCGTTGGAGGCCCAGATCTCGCTCAAACTTCGGGAGACTTCTTATGGCACGTTAGTGGGCCCACGCGACCGACCCCACCAAGTTTCGTCTCGATCTGACATCGATTCGAAGTGATTTCGAACCCATCAAGAAATGGTCCAATCGAGCTGAAACTTGGCAGGAGCAATCCTTATCTTGTATGTAAGCCACTGTGAAAATTTCGTTGCATTTGGATCAGTAGATTGGAAGATATGATGGATTCAAAATGGGGTTTATTGCATGGCTGTTTGGTTCGAAACCATGCTTTCGAACCGATGGTTTCGAATCCATGGTGGCACGTGTCTTCTTGTCGACGTGGAGCGCACACTTCGCTTCGATCCGGGTTTCGCTCCGAGTTGAATGCTTCGACTCCATATATCTCGGCGCATTCGAACCGATGGAAGACACGTCATCATGGTTGGTTGACCCAGTGGGTTCGAAATGGACTTCGTGATGGGTTCGAACTGGACTTCTGTGATGGGTTCGAACTGGACTTCGTGATGGGTTCGAACTGGACCTCTGTGATGGGTTCGAACTTGGCTTCGTGATGGGTTCGAACTGGGCTTCGTGATGGGTTCGAACTGGACCACTGTGATGGGTTCGAACTGGACCTCATGATGGGTTCGAACTGGACCTCGTGATGGGTTCGAACTGGACCTCTGTGATGGTTTCGAACTGGACTTCGTGATGGGTTCGAACTGAGCAATGTCCATCCCTCTTAACTCGAATCCATCATAACTTGAGCATACGAACTCGGATTGACTTGAAATTTGAAACGCTGGCTTCTATAGCTTTGCTCATCATGTCTTGTCAATTGTGGCCCGTTCCGGACTCGGACAAAATTCATCGATATCCATGGTTATCCTGCAATGCATGGTCAATATTCATGAATAGTAATCATTGGTTTTTAGTAAATTTTGGGTATCTCAACTTTTCCAAAAGTTGGGATAACACTTTGCCCCCCAAAACATGCCTTTTTGCAAAAGGTATGTTTTGAACGGTCTTAAATCGAGTGTAATAAATTCATGTTTCATCGATAGCTACAGTATTATCAATCAAGTTTGTGGCTGTTCGAAGCCAAATCAGCATTCATTCTTTACATAGAAATTGAGAATGAAGTTCCGTAGTCTCTCCGGGCTATTAATGGCTACTCTGAACCCTTACTAAGCCCATTCTAGACTTAGTGATTGAATAGAAAGATCCTATTGCACTCTGGCGTTGCCTTCTATCCCCTGCACTCTAGTCCCAGTTAGGACGTATAGCGATGTCATGGTCGTTCTAGACCGATCATAGCCTCTCCGGGCTCTTGCTGGATCCTATCCTTTCACTCTCTGGTGAAAGGGAAACAGCGCTTAAGTGAGTTGATCCTGTCGCTCTCCGGCGAAGCAACTCACTTCTTGCACTCCAGTTCAGTGTATCTGAACATTAAGCGATGTCTTGGTCGTTCGAGACCGATCATAGCCTCTCCGGGCTCTTGATGGATCCCATCCTTTCACTCTCCGGTGAAGGGGAAACATCGCTTAAGTGAGTTGATCCTGTCGCTCTCCGGCGAAGCAACTCACTTCTTGCACTCCGGACCCCGTCTCTTTCTGGGTAGGGTCATAAAGCGATCATGTTTATATTGGTATTTAATGTTCATCCTTTGACTCTCCGGTCAAAAGGTTTATTGTAAGAAGTTCTAATTTATTTATTAAAATTCGAGTTCTAGATGTTCAATCTCAAACATTAGAAAAAAGCTAAACATTGCCTCTCCGGGCATATCGGTTTATCTCCATCTCAGAGCATGCCTAGGGATCTCTCCGGTTCCCGTACATGTGTAAGTGGAGTAACCGTTTTATTCTGAAAATAAATCTAAATAAAATTATTCGATCGAAGTTCAAATCCTGGACTTGGCCCTTGCCATCTTTAATCAGTTGATAACGAGTCCTGATCCTGATCCAGGATCGTTCCTGTTAGGTGGAGGCGGTAGTCGTTCAGGTCTTGCTGCCGTTGTCTGTTCTCTGACAAATTGTGGCAATCTACCACCCCTGGCATGTTCTTCCACCTCATCCTTTAGGTGGCGGCATTCATCTATGGTGTGCCCATCCAGCTCATGGAATAGGCAATATTTTCCAGTCCTGCGTTCCCGCTCAGTGGGATCCCTTATAGGTGGCTTTCGATAAGGGAGTTGCCCCCGAGTTTCAGTGTAAATTCTTTCTAGGCCTGCAGTCAGATCGGTGTACTGCCTGAATCTTGGTTCTCGGAATTTCTTCCGTTTATCAGGACCATCATGTCTGTCATCCTGTTTCCTCTTTCCCTTGTCCGCTCCGGACTGTTCTCTGGAGGTTCCTACGCTTTGTGTGGTATTTATTTCACGACTCTCGGCTCGTGATTCTTCTAACCGAATGAACTTTTCAGCTTTATGAAAGAACTCTCCAAGATCTTGCGGTGGATCTTTAGTTAGAGAATCCTTAAATTTGGTGCCTTCCGCGACTCCTGCCACCGCCGCCATCAAAATCATCGATGGATCCGGGCGATCTACAGAAGTCACTGTTACATTGAATCTTAGTAGAAAATCTTTTATGGACTCTCCGGTTCTCTGCTTGATCGAAGCTAAAGTCATCACACTCTTGGGTCGTGTCACATGGACCCTAAACTATCTCATGAAGCAGTCAACAAGCTCGCTCCATGTCCTGATTGATCCAGTCTCTATTTGCCTGAACCATAGTGCAGCTAAATCTGATAAATATAGAGGGAAGCATCGTGCCATCACTTCCTCGGATGCCCCCAGCACTTCCATGTGCCTGATGTATCTGGTAATATGCATGGTCGGGTCTGACCTTCCGTCATAGGGATCTAGCGTTGGTAATTTGAATTTTGGAGGGTTCCTTGCGTTTCGGATGTTCGGAGTGAACGGACTCCGACTGACTTCTTCCAGCCCTCCACTAGGCAATCCTCCTCTCATGATTCTTCGCATCAGGCCAATCATTCTCTCGTCTTCGTCTAGGAGTTGGCCCCTTGTCAAGTTCCTATCCTGCCCCCCGAGCCTTGCAGGGAATTCTGGTATGTATTCTTCTGGTGGCTCGTTAGCATATGCATCGGCTCCAGCTTGTTGAGCTCCGTCTGTTGGTCTTCCAGTATCGGACCCTGAGGGTCTACCCCCAAGGCCTTGTTGACCACCTTCAACTCCTGCATTCTGGTCTTGAACCTGACCCTCATTAGCTCCCGCAATCCTGATTCCTTGTCCCGCACTCGCAGTTGTTGTAGTTGGTCCAAGGTTTTGCACGTTCGCCGCCCTCATTTGCTCGAGGAAATTCTGCAGCATCTCCTGTTGACTCTTCATCATGCTTTCGCGCAATGAATTAGCCATAGCCTCCATCTCGTCTCTTGTGATGTAGACGGAAGCTTGTCCTTCTCTTGATCCGGAGGATGCTTCTTGGCTTCCTCCTTGTTGGCTCCTATCAACCCTTTGTCTTGTTTGTCGAGTCATTGTCTCTGAATTGGAAGTCTTTGAACTCTTGAATCTGAACTCTGAATGTAGCGGGTGCTAGTCCTTCTCAGTGAAAGCACCAAAGTGTTTGCGCTAAAATTGATCACAAACCCCAATGATTGTGAAAGCACCAGTGTATGAATATAAATCGGCAATATTCAAACACAGATCAAAGATCTAAGCAGCAAAACAGGAATTATAAATAAGAACACACGATTTATAGTGGTTCGGCTATCTCCGGCCTAAGTCCACTTCAAAGGTTTTCCTTTTTATTGATTATCCTTGCCGATTACAGTTAATTACAGCGATTATAGTGAAGTAAATCGTTTACAACAGTGATGGTTGCAAGTAGAATCAAATCCGGCAGAGTCTGGACGTTCAATGGCGGAAGCTCCGAAAAGACCCTTTTTCTGTTGGCTCTGGGCTCTATTTATAGGCGTTGGAGGCCCAGATCTCGCTCAAACTTCGGGAGACTTCTTCTGGCACGTTAGTGGGCCCACACGACCGACCCCACCAAGTTTCGTCTCGATCTGACATCGATTCGAAGTGATTTCGAACCCATCAAGAAATGGTCCAATCGAGCTGAAACTTGGCAGGAGCAATCCTTATCTTGTATGTAAGCTACTGTGAAAATTTCGTTGCATTTGGATCAGTAGATTGGAAGATATGATGGATTCAAAATGGGGTTTATTGCATGGCTGTTTGGTTCGAAACCATGCTTTCGAACCGATGGTTTCGAATCCATGGTGGCACGTGTCTTCGTGTCGACGTGGAGCGCACACTTCGCTTCGATCCAGGTTTCGCTCCGAGTTGAATGCTTCGACTCCATATATCTCGGCGCATTCGAACCGATGGAAGACACGTCATCATGGTTGGTTGACCCAGTGGGTTCGAAATGGACTTCGTGATGGGTTCGAACTGGACTTCTGTGATGGGTTCGAACTGGACTTCGTGATGGGTTCGAACTGGACCTCTGTGATGGGTTCGAACTTGGCTTCGTGATGGGTTCGAACTGGGCTTCGTGATGAATTCGAACTGGACCTCTGTGATGGGTTCGAACTGGACCTCGTGATGGGTTCGAACTGGACCTCTGTGATGGTTTCGAACTGGACTTCGTGATGGGTTCGAACTGAGCAATGTCCATCCCTCTTAACTCGAATCCATCATAACTTGAGCATACAAACTCGGATTGACTTGAAATTTGAAACGTTGGCTTCTATAGCTTTGCTCATCATGTCTTGTCAATTGTGGCCCGTTCCGGACTCGGACAAAATTCATCGATATCCATGGTTATCCTGCAATGCATGGTCAATATTCATGAATAGTAATCATTGGTTTTTAGTAAATTTTGGGTATCTCAACTTTTCCAAAAGTTGGGATAACAAACGGTACCATGGTGCACCACTCTCCAGCGATGGTAAATCGAAGACCAGCCACGGTAATCCCGTTTTACCGTAAAAATCCACGTGTCGAAAAACGAAGGGTAAAAAACTTCTGAGACCCGATTGATATTCGGATAGTGTTTTTTGGGCATTATACACTCCATTGACGGTTGAAAGCTGTCAGAGCCGTAGAACTCACTAAAGCCTTCGTTTTGACAGGTTATGGCTCCCGTAACTCTAAACGAGCCAGAAGTTATGGCCGCCCGAATAATCGATATCTACAGGGTTCAACATCCAGTGTGCATGGTGCAACATCCGTCTGAAATGGTGAAACAGCGTCGTACGACTTTTTGAAATGCGTGCAAGAATTTGAAACGGAACGGTTCCATGGGGCACCACTCTCCAGCGATGGTAAATCGAAGACCAGCCACGGTAATCCCGTTTTACCGTAAGAATCCACGTGTCGAAAAAACGAAGGGTAAAAAGCTTCCTAGACCTGATTGAGATTCGGATAGTCTTTTTTGGGCATTAAGCAATCCATTGACGGCTGAAAGCTGTCAGAGCCGTTGAACTCACTGAGGCCTTCTTTTTGAATGGTTATGGCTCCCGTAACTCTAAACGAGCCAGAAGTTATGGCCGTCCGAATAACCGATATCTACAGGGTGCAACATCCATGGTGCATGGTGCAACATCCGTACGAAATGGTGATACAGTGTCGTACAACTTTTTTAAATGCGTGCATGGATTTGAAACGGAACGGTACCATTGTGCACCACTCTCCAGTGATGGTAAATCGAAGACCAGCCACGGTAATCCCGTTTTACCGTTAAAATCCACGTGTCGAAAAAACGAAGGGTAAAAAACTTCTGAGACCCGATTGAGATTCGGATAGTGTTTTTTGGGCATTATACACTCCATTGACGGGTGAAAGCTGTCAGAGCCATAGAACTCACTAAAGCCTTCGTTTTGACAGGTTATGGCTCCCGTAACTCTAAACGAGCCAGAAGTTATGACTGTCCGAATAATCGATATCTACAGGGTGCAACATCCACGGTGCATGGTGCAACATCCGTCCGAAATGGCGAAACAGTGTCGTACGGCTTTTTGAAATGCGTGCAAGGATTTGAAACGGAACGGTACCATGGGGCACCACTTTCCAGCGATGGTAAATCGAAGACCAGCCATGGTAATCCCGTTTTAGCGTAAAAATCTACATGTCGAAAAAACGAAGGGTAAAAAACTTCCTAGACCCGATTGAGATTCGGATAGTCATTTTTGGGCATTAATCAATCCATTGACGGCTGAAAGCATTCAGAGCCGTAGAACTCACTGAGGCCTTCGTTTTGACAGGTTACGGCTCCCGTAACTCTAAACGAGCCAGAAGTTTTGGCCGTCCGAATGATCGATATCTACAGGGTGCAACATCCACGGTGCAAGGTGCAACATCCGTCCGAAATGGCGAAACAGTGTCGTACGACTTTTTGAAATGCGTGCATGGATTTGAAGCGGAATGGTACCATGGTGCACCACACTCCAGCGATGGTAGATCGAAGACCAGCCACGGTAATCCTGTTTTACCGTAAAAATCCACGTGTCGAAAAAACGAAGGGTAAAAAACTCCATAGACCCGATTGAGATTCGGATAGTCTTTTTTGGGCATTAAACAATTCATTGACGGCTGAAAGCTATCAGAGCCGTAGAATTAACTAAGGCCTTCGTTTTGACAGGTTGTGGCTCCCGTAACTCTGAACGAGCCAGAAGTTATGACAGTCCGAATAATCGATATCTATAGGGTGCAACATCCACGGTGCAAGGTGCAACATCCGTCCGAAATGGCGAAACAACGTCGTACGACTTTTTGAAATGCGCGCATGGATTTGAAACGGAACGGTACAATGGTGCACCACTCTCTAGCGATGGTAAATCTAAGTCCAGCCGCGGTAATCCAGTTTTACCATAAAAATCCACGTGTCGAAAAAACGAAGGGTAAAAAAATTCCGAGACCCGACTGAGATTCGGATAGTCTTTTTTTGGGCATTGTACAATCCATTAACAGCTGAAAGCATTTAGAGCCGTAGAACTCATTGAGGCCTTCGTTTTGACTGGTTATGGCTCCCTTAACTCTAAACGAGCCAGAAGTTATGGCCGTCCGAATAATAGATATCTACATGGTGCAACATCCACGGTGCAAGGTGCAGCATCCGTCCGAAATGGCGAAACAGTGTCGTATGACTTTTTGAAATGCGTGCATGGATTTGAAACGGAACGGTACCATACTGCACCACTCTCCAGCGATGGCAAATAAAAGACCAACCACGGTAATCCCGTTTTACCGTAAAAATCCACGTGTCGAAAAAACGAAGGGTAAAAAACTTCCTAGACCCGATTGAGATTCGGATAGTCTTTTTTGGGCATTAAACAATCCGTTGACGGCTGAAAGCTGTCCAAGCTATAGAACTCACTAAGGCCTTCGTTTTGACTGGTTATGGCTCCCGTAACTCTAAACGAGCCAGAAGTTATGGCCGTCCGAATAATCGATATCTACAGGGTGCAACATCCACGGTGCAAGGTGCAACATCCGTTCGAAATGGCAAAACAGTGTCGTACGACTTTTTGAAATGCGTGCATGGATTTGAAACGGAATGGTACCATGGGGCACCACTCTCCAGCGATGGTAAATCTAAGACCAGCAACGGTAATCCCATTTTGCCGTAAAAATCCACGTGTCAAAAAAACGAAGGGTAAAAAACTTCCTAGACCCGATTGAGATTCGGATAGCCTTTTTTGGGCATTAAACAATTCATTGACGGCTGAAAGCTATTAGAGCCGTAGAATTAACTAAGGCCTTCGTTTTGACAGGTTGTGGCTCCCGTAACTCTAAACGAGCCAGAAGTTATGACAGTCCGAATAATCGATATCTATAGGGTGCAACATCCACGGTGCAAGGTGCAACATCCGTCCGAAATGGCGAAACAACGTCGTACGACTTTTTGAAATGCGCGCATGGATTTGAAACGGAACGGTACAATGGTGCACCACTCTCTAGCGATGGTAAATCGAAGACCATCCATGGTAATCCATTTTTACCGTAAAAATTCACGTGTCGAAAAAACGAAGGGTAAAAAACTTCCGAGACCCGATTGAGATTCAGATAGTCTTTTTGGGCATTTACAATCCATTGACGGCTGAAAGCTGTCAGAGTCGTAGAACTCACTAAGGCCTTCGTATTGACTGTTACGTCTCCCTTGACTCTAAACGAGCCAGAAGTTATGGTCGTCCGAATAATCAATATCTACATGGTGCAACATCCACGGTGCAAGGTGCAACATCCGTCCGAAATGGTGAAACGGTGACGTACGACTATTTGAAATGCGTGCATGGATTTGAAATGGAACGGTACCATGGTGCACCACTCTCCAGCGATGGTAAATCAAAGACCAGCTACGGTAATCCCGTTTTACCTAAAAATCCACGTGTCGAAAAAACGAAGGGTAAAAAACTTCCTAGACCCGATGGAGATTCTGATAGTCTTTTTTGGGCATTAAACAATCCATTGACGGCTGAAAGCTGTCAGAGCCGTAGAACTCACTGAGGCCTTTGTTTTGACAGGTTATGGCTTCCGTAACTCTAAACGAGCCAGAAGTTATGGCCGCCCAAATAATCGATATCTACAGGGTGCAACATCCACGGTGCAAGGTGCAACATCCGTCCGAAATGGCGAAACAGTGTCGTACGACTTTTTGAAATGCGTGCATGAATTTGAAATGGAACGGTACCATTGTGCACCACTCTCCAGCGATGGTAAATCGAAGACCAGCCACGGTAATCCCGTTTTACCGTAAAAATCCACGTGTCGAAAAAACGAAGGGTAAAAAACTTCCGAGACCCAATTGATATTCCGATAGACTTTTTTGGGCATTATACAATCCATTGACGGCTGAAAGCTGTCAGAGCCATAAAACTCACTGAGGCCTTCGTTTTGACTGGTTATGGCTCTCTTAACTCTAAACGAGCCAGAAGTTATGGTCGTCCGAATAATCGATATCTATAGGGTGCAACATCCACGGAGCAAGGTGCAACATCCGTCTGAAATGGCAAAACAGCGTCGTACGACTTTTTTGAAATGCGTGCATGGATTTGAAACGGAATGGTACCATGGTACACAACTATCCAGCGATGGTAAATCGAAGACCAGCCACGGTAATCCCGTTTTACCATAAAAATCCGCGTGTCGAAAAATCAAAGGGTAAAAAACATTCGAGACCCGATTGAGATTCGGACAGTCGTTTTTGGGCATTATACAATCCATTGACGGCTGAAAGCTGTCAGAGCCGTAGAACTCACTGAGGCCTTCGTTTTGACTGGTCATGGCTCCCATAACTCTAAATGAGCCAGAAGTTATGGCCGTCCGAATAATCGATATCTACAGGGTGCAACATCCACGGTGCAAGGTGCAACATCCGTCCGAAATGGCGAGACCGTGTCGTAAGACTTTTTGAAATGCGTGCATGGATTTCAAACGGAACGGTACCTTGGTGCACCACTCTCTAGCGATGGTAAATCGAAGACCAGCCACGGTAATCCCGTTTTACCGTAAAAATCCACGTGTCGAAAAAACGAAGGGTAAAAAATTTCCTAGACCCGATTGAGATTCGGATAGTCTTTTTTGGGCATTATACAATTCATTGACGGCTGAAAGCTGTCAGAGCCGTAGAACTGACTAAGGCCTTCGTTTTGACAGGTTATGGCTCCCGTAACTCTAAACGAGCCAGAAGTTATGACAGTCCGAATAATCGATATCTACAGGGTGAATCATCCACGGTGCAAGGTGCAACATCCGTCCGAAATGGCGAAACACTGTCGTACGACTTTTTGAAATGCATGCATGGATTTGAAACGGAACGGTACCATAGTGCACCACTCTCCAGCGATGGTAAATCGAAGACCAGCCACGGTAATCCCGTTTTATCATAAAAATCCACGTGTCGAAAAAACGAAGGGTAAAAAACTTCCTAGACCCGATTGAGATTCGGATAGTCTTTTTTGGGCATTAAACAATCCATTGACGGCTGAAAGCTGTCCAAGCCGTAGAACGCACTAAGGCCTTCGTTTTGACTGGTTATGGCTCCCTTCACTCTAAACGAGCCAGAAGTTATGGCCGTCCGAATAATCGATATCTACAGGGTGCAACATCCACGGTGCAAGGTGCAACATCCGTCCGAAATGGCGAAACAGTGTCGTACGACTTTTTGAAATGCATGCATGGATTTGAAACGGAACGGTACCATGGGGCACCATTCTCCAGCGATGGTAAATCGAAGACCAGCAACGGTAATCCCGTTTTGCCGTAAAAATCCACGTGTCAAAAAAACGAAGGGTAAAAAACTTCCTATACCCGATTGAGATTCGGATAGTCTTTTTTGAGCATTAAACAATTTATTGACGGCTGAAAGCTGTCAGAGCCGTAGAACTCACCGAGGCCTTCGTTTTGACAGGTTATGGATCCCGTAACTCTAAACGAGCCAGAAGTTATGACTGTTTGAATAATTTATGTCTACAGGGTGCAACATCCACAGTGCAAGGTGCAACATCCGTCTGAATTGGAGAAACAGCGTCGTACGACTTTTTGAAATGCGTGCATGGATTTGAAACGGAACGGTACCAAGGTGCACCACTCTCCAGTGATGGTAAATCAAAGACCAGCCGCGGTAATCCATTTTTACCGTAAAAATCCACGTGTCGAAAAAACAAAGGGTAAAAAACTTCCGAGACCCGATTGAGATTCGGATAGTCTTTTTGGGCATTTACAATCCATTGACGGCTGAAAGCTGTCAGAGCCGTAGAACTCACTGAGGCCTTCGAATTGACTATTATGTCTCCCTTGACTCTAAACGAGCCAGAAGTTATGGCCGTCCGAATAATCAATATCTACATGGTGCAACATCCACGGTGCAAGGTGCAACATCCGTCCGAAATGGCGAAACATTGCCGTACGACTTTTTGAAATGCGTGCATGGATTTGAAGCGGAACGGTACCATGGTGCACCACTCTCCAGCGATGGTAGATCGAAGACCAGCCACGGTAATCCCGTTTTACCGTAAAAATCCACGTGTCGAAAAAACGAAGGGTAAAAAACTTCCTAGACCCGATTGAGATTCGGATAGTCTTTTTTGGGCATTAAACAATTCATTGACGGCTGAAAGCTGTCAGAGCCATAGAACTAACTAAGGACTTCGTTTTGACAGGTCGTGGCTCCCGTAACTCTAAACGAGCCAGAAGTTATGACAGTCCGAATAATCGATATCTACAGGGTGCAACATCCACGGTGCAAGGTGCAACATCCGTCCGAAATGGCGAAACAACGTCGTACGACTTTTTGAAATGCGTCCATGGATTTGAAACGGAACGGTACAATGGTGCACCACTCTCCAGCGATGGTAAATCGGAGACCAGCCACGGTAATCCAGTTTTACCATAAAAATCCACGTGTCGAAAAAACGAAGGGTAAAAAAATTCCGAGACCCGACTGAGATTCGGATAGTCTTTTTTGGGCATTGTACAATCCATTTACAGCTGAATGTGGTTAGAGCCATAGAACTCATTTAGGCCTTCGTTTTGACTGGTTATGGCTCCCTTAACTCTAAACGAGCCAGAAGTTATGGCCATCCGAATAATCGATATCTACATGGTGCAACATCCCCGGTGCAAGGTGCAGCATCCGTCCGAAATGGAGAAACAGTGTCGTACGACTTTTTGAAATGCGTGCATGGATTTGAAACGGAACGGTACCATGGTGCACCACTCTCCAGCGATGGCAAATAAAAGACCAACCACGGTAATCCCGTTTTACCGTAAAAATCCACGTGTCGAAAAAACGAAGGGTAAAAAACTTGCTAGACCCGATTGAGATTCGGATAGTCTTTTTTGGGCATTAAACAATCCATTGACGGTTGAAAGCTGTCCAAGCCGTAGAACTCACTGAGGCCATCGTTTTGGCAGGTTATGGCTCCTGTAACTCTGAACGAGCCAGAAGTTATGGCCGTCCAAATAATCGATTTCTACAGGGTGCAACATCCAAGGTGCAAGGTGCAACATCCGTCCGAAATGGCGAAACAGTGTCGTACGACTTTTTGAAATGCGTGCATGAATTTGAAACGGAACGGCACCATGGTGCACCACTCTCCAGCGATGGTAAATCGAAGACCAGCCACGGTAATCCCGTTTTACCGTAAAAATCCACATGTCGAAAAAACGAAGGGTAAAAAACTTCCGAGACCCAATTGATATTCGGATAGACTTTTTTCGGCATTATACAATCCATTGACGGCTGAAAGCTGTCAGAGCCATAGAACTCACAGAGGCCTTCGTTTTGACTTGTTATGGCTCTCTTAATTCTAAACGAGCCAGAAGTTATGGTCGTCCGAATAATCGATATCTATAGGGTGCAACATCCACGGAGCAAGGTGCAACATCCGTCTGAAATGGCGAAACAACGTCGTACGACTTTTTTGAAATGCGTGCATGGATTTGAAACGGAGTGGTACCATGGTACGCCACTCTCCAGCGATGGTAAATCTAAGACCAGCCACGGTAATCCCGTTTTACCGTAAAAATCCACGTGTCGAAAAATCGAAGGGTAAAAAACATCCGAGACCCGATTGAGATTCGGATAGTCGTTTTTGGGCATTATACAATCCATTAACGGCTGAAAGCTGTCAGAGCCGTAGAACTCACTGAGGCCTTCGTTTTGACTAGTTATGGCTCCATAACTCTAAATGAGCCAGAAGTTATGGCCGTCCGAATAATCGATATCTACAGGGTGCAACATCCACGGTGCAAGGTGCAACATCCGTCCGAAATGGCGAGACCGTGTCGTACGACTTTTTGAAATGCGTGCATGGATTTGTAACGGAACGGTACCTTTGTGCACCACTCTCCAGCGATGGTAAATCGAAGACCAGCCACGTTAATCCCGTTTTACCGTAAAAATCCACGTGTCGAAAAAACGAAGGGTAAAAAACTTCCAAGACCCGATTGAGATTCGGATAGTCTTTTTTGGGCATTATACAATTCATTGACGGCTGAAAGCTGTCAGAGCCGTAGAACTAACTAAGGCCTTCGTTTTGACAGGTTATGGCTCCCGTAACTCTAAACGAGCCACAAGTTATGACAGTCCGAATAATCGATATCCACAGGGTGCATCATCCACGGTGCAAGGTGCAACATCCGTCCGAAATGGCGAAACAACGTCGTACGACTTTTTGAAACGCGCGCATGGATTTGAAATGGAATGGTACCATGGGGCACCACTCTCCAACGATGGTAAATCGAAGACCAGCCATGGTAATCCAGTTTTACCGTAAAAACCACGCGTCGAAAAAACGAAGGGTAAAAAAGATCCTAGACCCGATTGAGATTCGGATAGTCATTTTTGGGCATTAAACAATCCATTGACGGCTGAAAGCATTCAGAGCCGTAGAACTCACTAAGGCCTTCATTTTGATAGGTTATGGCTCCCGTAATTCTAAACGAGCCAGAAGTTATGGCCGTCCGAATGATCGATATCTACAGGGTGCAACATCCACGGTGCAAGGTGCAACATCCGTCCGAAATGGCGAAACAGTGTCGTACGACTTTTTGAAATGCGTGCATGGATTTGAATCAGAATGGTACCATTGTGCACCACTCTCCAGCGATGGTAAATCGAGGACCAGCAACGGTAATCCCGTTTTGCCGTAAAAATCCATGTGTCAAAAAAACGAAGGGTAAAAAACTTCCTAGACCCGATTGAGATTCGGATAGTCTTTTGGGCATTAAACAATTCATTGACGGCTGAAAGCTGATAGAGCCGCAGAACTCACCCAGGCCTTCGTTTTGGCAGGTTATGGCTCCCGTAACTCTAAACGAGCCAGAACTTATGACCGTCTAAATAATTGATATCTACATGGTGCAACATCCACAGTGCAAGGTGCAACATCCGTCCGAAATGGCGAAACAGTCTCGTACGACTTTTTGAAATGCGTGCATGGATTTGAAATAGAACGGTACCATGGTGCACCACTCTCCAGCGATGGTAAATCAAAGACCAGCCACGGTAATCCATTTTTACCGTAAAAATCCACGTGTCGAAAAAACGAAGGGTAAAAAACTTCCGAGACCCGATTGAGATTCAGATAGTCTTTTTTGGGCATTGTACAATCCATTGACGGCTGAAAGCTGTCAGAGCCGTAGAACTCACTAAGGCCTTCGTTTTGACTGTTATGTCTCCCTTGACTCTAAACGAGCCAGAAGTTGTGGTCGTCTGAATAATCGATATCTACATGGTGCAACATCCACGGTGCAAGGTGCAACATCCGTCCGAAATGGCGAAACAGTGTCGTACTACTTTTTGAAATGCGTGCATGGATTTGAAACGGAACGGTACCATGGTGCACCACTCTCCAGCGATGGTAAATCAAAGACTAGCTACGGTAATCCCGTTTTACCTAAAAATCCACGTGTCGAATAAACGAAGGGTAAAAAACTTCCTTGAATCGATGGAGATTCAGATAGTCTTTTTTGGGCATTAAACAATCCGTTGATGGCTGAAAGCTGTCAGAGCCGTAGAACTCACTAAGGCCTTCGTTTTGACAGGTTTTGGCTCCCGTAACTCTAAACGAGCCAGAAGTTATGGCCGTCCGAATAATCGATATCTATAGGGTGCAACATCCACGGTGCAAGGTGCAACATCCGTCCGAAATGGCGAAACATTGTCGTACGACTTTTTGAAATGCGTGCATGAATTTGAAACGGAAAGGTACCATGGTGCACCACTCTCCAGCGATGGTAAATCGAAGACCAGCCACGGTAATCCCGTTTTACCGTAAAAATCCACGTGTCGAATAAACGAAGGGTAAAAAACTTCCGAGACCCGATTGATATTCGGATAGTCTTTTTTGGGCATTATACAATCCATTGATGGCTGAAAGCTGTCAGAGCCGTAGAACTCACTAAGGCCTTCGTTTTGACTAGTTATGGCTCTCTTAACTCTAAACGAGCCAGAAGTTATGGCCGTCCGAATAATCGATATCTACAGGGTGCAATATCCACGGAGCAAGGTGCAACATCCGTCCGAAATGGAGAAACAACGTCATACGACTTTTTGAAATGCGTGCATGGATTTGAAACGGAACGGTACAATGGTGCGCCACTCTCCAGCGCTGGTAAATCGTGGACTAGCCACGGTAATCCCGTTTTATCGTAAAAATCCACGTGTCGAAAAATCGAAGGGTAAAAAACTTCCGAGACCCGATTGAGATTCGGAGTCTTTTTTAGGCATTATACAATTCATTGACGGCTGAAAGCTGTCAGAGCCATAGAACTCACTAAGGCCTTTGTTTTGACTGGTTATGGCTCCCGTAACTCTAAACGAGCCAGAAGTTATGGCCGTCCGAATAATCAATATCTATAGGGTGCAACATCCACGGTGCAAGGTGCAACATCCGTTCGAAATGGCGAAACAGTGTCGTACGACTTTTTGAAATGCGTGCTGTTTGCGCAAAAAATGGGAAAACACCTCCAAGTCTTGTGATTTAGTTGATTTTATGTGATTCTTAATGATTTATATGAGTTATGTAAATACGAAAAAAAGCAGGGGCTGAAATGTAAAAGACACACAGATTTATAGTGGTTCGGCCAGAACGTGCCTACGTCCACTTTACATGTTATTATCTTCTTTCTTTCAGATTACAAGTACAATGCTTTTTGTACAAGTATATGAAAGTAGTTTGAAAGTTCCTTCCGTGCTTGAGCTCTCAAACTTGTCTGACATTGTTGTACCCCTGCTCCTCTATTTATAGAGTGAGGTAGGGGGCAGGGGCCTTGGATGTATATAGCTGCTGGTGGGCCCGGGCTGAAGCAATCTGGCCTGGTAACGTTCTGGTTCGGCGAAGCTTGGTGCGGCAGTGGTGAGTGGACCGGTTGCAGGCGTAGCTTGGTTCGGTAGTGGTGGTTCGGTGGTAGGAGTGTGGATATGGATCGGTAGTGAGCTTGGAGGTTGGTTCGGTTGTATGTGGTCCGGTCATGGTGGTCCGGTGATGGTGGGAAATGGGTTGGACCGGTGGTGTATGGAAACTGTGTTGGACCGGTGGAGTTGGGGGTTGATTCGGCAGAGCTTGGACCGGATGTGTGTTATGCCGAATGGACCGTTGCCTGGAATGCCGAATGGACTTAGGAACCGGATGGAATGGAGGTTGCGAACCCGGGTGAAACTGACGCTTCTCGGTCTAGAGATCTTCTGGGTGAAAATTCGCCCAACATTTGCCCCCCAAAGTGGGGCACGTGCTTGCATGTGTCGCTCTTTGTTTCCCTGTGGTAGGGAGGCTTGTTCTGTAACGCCATGGGCTGGATGTTCATATCCTGTTGGTTTCCTGCGAGGGAATTTACAATTTTAATGTGATTTCAAATGACGACCGTTCGTGGTCGGGTGCCGTTCGAGGCGAGTAGGTGTGCCCTGAGGGGACTTAGCATTATTGATGCCAGGTTTACCTTCAAGTGGGTCCCTGGATCGTTTGCGAAGATGGTTTATCGCCAGCTCAGAGCATGCCTAAGGATCGTTGGCAAGCCCGTACATGTGTAAGTAGCTTAGCCATTTCAGAATTATCAGAACCAAATATCCATTCAACCGATGAGTTTTAAAAGGATGTCAAAGTGTAAATTCTCACGACGGTAGGGTCAATAGCCATTCAGAGCATGTTTGTGGACCGTTCGTGGTCGCGTACATGTGTAAATGATTAACCCATGTTAGTGGGAGATTTACTACTTATTCATCGTTATAATAATCTCTATTTTATCAGTAGATCCTAGAGTCGGGTACATATCTGAGTGAGACGCTTTGCATGCCCCCTGCTACTGGTCTTCACTGATTCAGATAGCTTCATTCGGTTTTCGTTTGGTCCGGTATGCCGAACCGGTAGGTCCGGTGCTTTCTCGCTTGTCTATATATAGGGGCCATCCCCCCTTAGTTATTCCTTACTGAACCAACGAACGCCGAACCAATCTCCCGCCGAATCAACCTTTTGCCGAATCAAGCTTTTACCGAATCTGGTATATGTCCTTTTGCCGAATGATCTTTTTTACCGATTGAAAATGTGTGTTTGCATAGCCGAATGAACTCGTATACCGGATGAACCTCCAATGCCGAATGGAACTTCAATACCGGATGAACTTCCAATGCCAAATGGAACTACCGAATGAAGCATATACCGAATGTGCCTCGGAAACATGAATCTTGAGCGAAATCTTAGGCTTTTATACGCTTGCTTTAGATACTTGCTTGTTTATGTTTCTGTACTTCTTGTTCTAATATCATGTTTTTCTTATGCTGCAGATAAATGTCTCGCAAAGCGGAAACCCGATCGGATAAAAAGAAATCTAAAGGTAGAGGAGAGTCATCCTCCTCCATGCCCCTAGCCCAACCAAGACCGGTGCCACATGGGCCTGCCCCGAGGTCGTTAGTGGATGGGTACGGTCCCCAGGAACTTCTGGTCTCCCTTCCCGATTGCTTTCCTAGCTCCTTAAAGGAGGAGCAACTTGATGTTATATCCCGTTCCTTCGGGATAGACAGGGCTCGCATGCTGTTGCCGGGAGATGGAGTGATGCCGTATAATCCCCCCGAAGGCTACTTTGCTTACAGCAGATATCATTGCATGTGTGGTGCTATCCCTCCTATCAATGCCTGGATAGTTAGCTTTACCACATATTTGAAGGTGGCTCTATTCCAGCTCCAGCCGAACTCTTATGCCATTCTGGTGAGCCTTTTCGTTATCTTCCAGAGGAGGTACGGGCGCCCTCCTTCTAACCGGGAAATTCGATACTTGTATAACCTGAGAGGCTACAAGAAGGGGTCTCCTTATATTAGTCTAGAAGCGGCCGTGCCCTTCAAACCGGTCTTGGACTTATATTCAAAGTTTACCATGTTCAAGAAAGAATGGTTTTTTTATCAAGGACGATTCTGTTTCTTTCCGCCTTTTCACTTCTGGCTGTAAGATGAATTTCATTTATATTTTCCATGTTCTGACTGTAGTGCTTCTTTTGACACGCTTCTATTTCTTGCTAGCGACAGGTGGAATTGCAGTCGTGGAAGATGATTCTTTGGCGCGGATGACTGCTGAAATAAAGGTCATTCCCGCACGGGACAGGTCGGCTTCGTTCCTGATCAGGAACGCTACCCTCCTGGAGTACAACTTGATCCAGCCGCACCAGTCCGTGGTTAAGCAGAGGGACACGGCTGAGAAGAAGGCCGCTAAAGCTAAGGAGGGGTCCACGGTGAAGAGTGGCAAGAGGAAGCCCTTTGCACAACATCCCCTCGTGGGAGGCAAGAAGCTTAAGAAGTCTGAGGGCCCCTCTCCTAGTACTTGCCCGATCATCCCGGAGGAGGAAGGTGTGGAAGAGGGCGAAGGAGGCGATATGGAAGGAGAGTCGGAGGGCGGAGGAGATGGAGATGGTCAGGGTGGTAGTGGTGCTGGTGCCTTAACCTCTGGGCAAGACCCTGAACTGGATGAGGCTCTCCGCCAGGCCTTCGGGGAATCGGAGGGAGAATCGGAAGCGGAGAAGGCGAAGGAGACTGGCAAGGTCGGGGCTGGTGCCGATCTATCCCCTAAGGGCTCCTCAGCCAGGGTGACTCCGGCGGTGCAAGGTGAACATTTGTCCTCTGTCGATTCCATTTACGATAGGGACTTAGAAATATTTTATGGTTCACTTCCGTCCTGGAATGAGATTCAGGACTTATTGCAGTATCCCACTCCTCCGCAGGGTTTGTATAATAGATGTGCATTCTCACTTTTTCTTTCTTTTTAACTTAACATGTTTCTTGAATTATGGATCGTCGTATGTTCATAACACTTGTTTTTTACTCCAGGGGCAGGCCAGACGGCTAAAACGTCAGACGTTCGACACTGCCTTGAACAATTCAAGTTGATGAGAGCTTCTGATAAGCTGAAGCCTCTTACTGGTCGTCCTGGGGACGTGGTCAGATACTGTCCTCTTCTTGGGGTCATTGAAGAGAGCATTCAGAAAAAGAAGAGGAGTCGTTCCTTATTTGAGCCTTCTCCTGGTCCGCAGCTTCCTGTTCAGCCTCCTCGTGATACCACAGAGGAGAGCACGGAGTTTATCCCCCCTCCACCTCCTTCTAAGAATCCCACTGTTATCCGTATAAGGCGTCCTGACATGCCTCGCGACCCCTTTGCCGGTCATCCTGATTTAGATCCAAGCTCTAGGGATATTTCATTTGATGAGGCCACGGGTGAGCACCTTCTTTCCCGCAACCCCATGGTACGAGTGCTAGACGAGGCCAAGTCCCTAGATCTTGATCTGCTTACCACTCGGGTACTTACCATGGGAGACGAAGCCAAAGCTAATATCGATCGGGTGGCTGAAGAGACCAAGAAGTTAATGAAGCATCATGCTCAATTGGTCAAGGCCGGGGAGGAGATTGGGAGTGCTAATATTCGGTTGCGGCTAAAGTTTGCCGATCAGGCCGAACAGCTTGCCGGTCAAGCCGTTCAGATTTCTCAGCACGAGGAAGCCTCGAGGCGGCTGAAAGAGACCATGGAAAAGGCTATTAGGGCAGAACTACGGAAGATGGAGGCCGCCTGTAAGGAGCGGATCGACATGGCCATTGCCACAGTGGATGAGGTTCGGAATGCAGATCTCGAGCAGGTAGAGGAGTTGTCCGGGAGGCTTGAGGCCGCGGAGATGGCTCAAGTCAAGTTAAAGGAGGAGATGAAGGAGATGAGGAGGTCTCTCAAGGCTGACTGCTTGAGATACCGATCAGAGAGGGATGTCGCTGTCGCCAAGTTGCAGGTTTCCGAGGCCCGGGTGAGGGAGTTTGAGGAGAATGAGGGGATGATGGACGAGATGCTGCAGGACATGTACTTCCGCACTTGGAAGGAGGGCAGCTTGTCTTGGATGGATAACTATCCCCGGGTCATGGCCAAGATATATCTTCGGGCTTTAGAGGGGGTCAGGGTCAATGCGGGTAAGGAAGGTGGAGTGGCTTTTAGTCTAGATGGGGTCACTGCTCAAATCTCGAAAGAGGAGCAAGCGGCGGTGAAGAAAAGGATGCGGTTGCTTGCGGTGGAGGAAGCGGGCGGGCAACTGGAGGATGAGGATCAAGCGGCGGACGCTGGTGAGTTGTTCTTCTCTTTTTCTTTTCTTTCTGGGTTTCCATAACTCGATCGTTTATCATTTTTTTAATGAATTCCTCTTCTGGATTGGACAGGTGGAACTTCCGATCAACACACTGGGAGCTCCGACCCTGCGGCCAAGTAGGCTTGGGGGGAGTTGGTAGGATGAGAGCGAAGTGTGGACGCAGCTGGTTACTTGTCTGGATTTGGCCACCTTTTTATTTCCCTTTATCGCTGTTTATGTTAGTCCAAAACATTGATGTGACTGTAATAATATTATTTGCAAAGAATAACTTTATGCGATTTTATGACATAAGCTGATTTTGTTATGTTTAAATGTGGTTGTCATTTTGATGTGGTGCGTGAGAAGTATGCATATGCCTGTGATTTTAGTTGTGTTTGATGTTAAGCTGTTGCTTGAAATATAATTTCACGTTTTGCAATGTTAGTGTGACGTATGAATAAACTATAGTTACATATTTATGTACAAGAGAAGAGAGTACCGCCCTTCATGTTTTAGTTGTAGGTGGTAGCTTTGAGCATCTTGTGTAACTGATCATGGACATAGCTGAGTACCTTGCCACCCAGTACGCAGGCTTAGATTCTCATGAGTGAATGCTTCCTATTTGGTTTCCTGTACTTTAGAGTTTGTTACACAGGATAGGAGAAAAGTATTTAAATGAAATGGAAATATGGGAAAAGTAAAACTTCCAGTCACGGAAGGCCGTCGATGTGCTTAAGTTCGTGGCAAACGGGTTTTGTAGTCACTTTCCCTAGTTGTGGGTCTTCGAGACATTTGTCACCCATCTTACGCCTCTGCGGGGAGTTTTCTTTTTTACCACACCCGCACTTAAGACACATCGGAGCCGAGATCGCGTGGTAACTACCCGAACCATTATGGTCCGTAATCGTGGGTATTATTCGATTTACCGTGGCCGGCTAGCGTGGGTGACGTTGGCCGTAAACTACCCCTGGTTGGCCACACCTTATGTTGGGGCTTAAAGTAGGTTCACAGTTGTCGGCGAGCAGAACGCCGTAATGAGCTTCCATCGACTATAGTCGGCCTTTGTGATGACTTATAATCGGCTCATTACAGTTGGCTTTGAGGGAAGTCGCGAGCAATGACTTAACCCGCAACAGAGGGATGCTGGAGCAAAAGAGTCTCATTGGCGAGTGCATAGAATCGTAGCGTACCTGTTAGGCCTTGTCCAGATGAGGCTGTGGTGCGTCTTGAGTGGAGATGCCATAGGATTTTGTTCAACAGAAAAGGATAAAGCTTAACAAGCAGCCAAGATATAAAGGAACAAGTTAAAAAGAGACAAGATTTTTTAAAGTGGTTCGACATGAAAATGCCTACGTCCACTGATTCTCTTTGTTAATTCACTTCATATGGGCAGTACAAGTTAAGAAAAGTATCGACGGAGGTGTTGGATTTTCCATGCCCTCTGGAACACCTCTCCGTCCACTGTTGACAAAATATAAGCTCCGTTGTGAAGATCTTTATGAATTACATATGGTCCGTCCTAGATGGGGTCCAGTGCCCCGGGGCGCGGAAAGATTCGCCTGAGGACAAGATCTCCTTCTTGTAAGATGCGATGCTTGACTTTGGAGTTGTATAGTGTTGCCACTTTTTGTTTGTGAGCTGCTGCTTTGAGTGCTGCATCGTTTCTCCTTTCCTCAATCAGATCCAAAGACATGAGGAGGAGTTCTTCGTTTTCTTCTGCATTGTAGTGGATCCTACGGTGGGAAGGAACAATAGTCTCAACAGGGAGCATTGCCTCCGATCCGTATGCCAAAGAGAAAGGAGTATGTCCCGTTGATGTTCTGAAAGATGTGCTGTAGGCCCAAAGTGCCGTAGGAAGTTCGTCCACCCAAGCGCCTTTTGACTTTTCAAGTTTCTTCTTGATTACGGTTTGGAGAATTTTGATGACAGCTTCGACTTGTCCGTTTGCCTGAGGATAAGCTACTGATGAAAAGCTTTTATGAATTCCATGCTCTTGGCACCAGTCGGCGAATTCTTCGCTGTCAAATTGGAGTCCATTGTCCGATATGATCTTGAGTGGTACTCCGCACCTGCACAGAATATTTTTGATCAAGAAGTTGATAAATTTTGCTGAAGTTATTTTATTTAGGGGTTCCGCTTCCACCCATTTGGTGAAATAATCGACTGCCACTATAGCATATTTGGCTCCGCCTCTGCCCGTTGGCAGTTCGCCAATTAAATCAATTCCCCATACAGCAAAGGGCCAAGGGCTGGTCATTTGAGTAATCTCATTTGTGGGTAGTCGAGGAATCTTGGCAAATTTCTGACATCTGTCGCATCTCTTGACGAAGTCTAAGGCGTCTTTGTTTAGTGTGGGCCAGTAATATCCATATCGGAGTATCTTTTTTGCCAGAGTCTGCCCTCCAGTGTGATCTCCGCAACTTCCTTGATGGACGTTGAATAAGATTTCCTTGGCTTCCCTTCCAGCGACGCATCTGAATAAGGGGCTAGAGAAGCCACGCCCATAGAGGATGCCTTCTTGTATTGTGTAGTGGGGAGCTTTCCTCAAAATTCTCCTGACTTCATCACGTTTGTCTGGTAGTGTGCCGTCTTGCAAATATTTCTGGATAGGAGTCATCCAAGTTCCTTCTTCGATTGCAGTTATCAGATTCACTTGTTCGAAACTTGGGGCTAGCTGCCTTGAGATGGCTAGTGCTCCGGAAATGGTGCTATTCTTCATACTAGCTTGCTTTACTAGTTCATCGGCCTCTTGGTTATCTTCTCGAGGAATGTGTTTGATTAGATAATGGTCCAATTGATCGAGCAGCAGTTTGGTTTTCTTTAGATATGCTGTGAGTCGTTCTCCTTGTGTCTGGAACTCTCCTAGTACTTGGTTTACGATAAGTTGAGAATCACTATGAAGACATAAAGAATTGACTCCAATTTCTAAGGCAAGCTCCAATCCCGCTATTACTGCCTCATACTCCGCATCGTTGTTAGTGGCCGCGAATTCCAACCTTAATGCATAGTACAACTTTCTTCCCCTGGGGGTGATTATCACAATACCTGCCCCCGAGCCTTGTTCATTCGATGCTCCATCTACAAAGAGGTTCCACTTGATGTTTTTTGCTATTTCAAATTGATCCTTGCTTTCGTTGGTAGTGAATTCGGCAATGAAATCGGCCATGGCTTGCCCCTTGATAGCGGTGCGAGGATGGTAGGTGACATCATACTGACTTTGTTCAATGCACCATTTGAGGAGTCGTCCAGAGGTGTCGGGACGATGGAGCACCTGTCTTAGTGGTTGATCGGTTATAACTCTGATGGAGTGAGATTGGAAGTAGTGTCGCAGTTTTCGTGACGCGATCAATAAACAATATGCCAATTTCTCAAGTTTAGGGTATCTGGCTTCTGCCCCTGTAAATCTCTTACTTATAAAGTATACCGGGCGTTGCGTGCGGTCCTCTTCTCTTACCAAGGCAGCGCTTAGAGCATGAGATGATACAGCGAGGTATAGGTATAGCTCTTCACCTTCGTTTGGAGTTGAGAGTACTGGTGGTCTCTGAAGGTGTTCGATCAGGATAAGGAAGGCTTTTAAGCATTCATCGGTCCACTCGAACTTTCCTTTGTCTTTCTTGAGAGCTTCGAAGAAAGGGACGCACTTGTCAGTTGCTTTGGAAATGAATCTGCTTAGGGCGGCCACTCTTGCGTTTAGGCTCTGCATTTCTTTTCGAGTGGAAGGTATCCTTATTTCTTTTAGAGCCCGGATTTGTTCAGGGTTTGCTTCAATTCCTCTGGCATGGACGATGAATCCTAAGAATTTTCCCGATGACACTCCGAAGGAGCACTTTAGAGGATTCAGCTTCATTCCATATCGGCGAAGTACCTGAAACATCTCGCCCAGGTGGCTTACATGATCGTCGGCTCTCTTGGACTTTACCAACATGTCATCCACATATACTTCCATAGTTCGTGCTATTAATTCCACGAACATCTTGTTGACGAGGCGCTGATAGGTAGCTCCGGCATTTTTGAGTCCAAAAGGCATGACTTTGTAACAATATAATCCCCGGTCAGTGATGAAGCTAGTGTGGTCTTGATCGGGAGCGTGCATGGGAATCTGGTTGTATCCTGAGTATGCATCCATAAAAGATCAAAGTTCGTGCCCGGCAGTGCTGTCCACAAGTTGATCGATTCGGGGGAGCGGGAAGCAGTCTTTCGGGCAAGCGTCATTTAAGTTGGAGAAATCAATGCATGTTCGCCACTTCCCATTAGCTTTCTTTACTAATACCGGGTTAGCGATCCATTCTGGGTAGATGGCTTCTCGTATGAAGTCATTAGCAAGTAGGTTCTTTACTTCCTCATCGAGGGCTGCTGATCGTTCTGCTCCCATGCTTCTCTTTTTCTGCTTTATCGGTACCTTGGTGGGTTCGATGTTCAGCATGTGGCATGCTATGTCTGGGGAGATTCCTGTCATATCGGCATGTGTCCACGCAAATACATCTAAGTTGTGGCGGAGAAAGTCAATGAGTTGATCCTTCAATTCTTTTTTTAGCTGAGATCCTATTTTTAATAGTCTACTTGAATCATGTTTGTCTACAGATACGAATTCCATGGCATCTGCAGGCTCAGCGGTAGCCTCCTCCTCCTTATCCCTGGCGTCTAGTTCATTGAAAGGATCGCTGGTGTATCGAAGAGGAGAGGCTTTCTTTAGTTGCTATGCTTCCAAGCTTTTCATGCAGAGAGTAGTCTCTGCATCTTTCCCTTAATTCTTTCTATGGTTATTGCGAAGTTCAGTTACATAGCAATCTCGAGCGGCGTCTTGATCTCCTTCAACTTCTCCTATTCCGTTATCTGTTGGGAATTTCATCTTTAGGCACCATGGGGCTAGGACAATTTGGAAGTCAGATAAGGCTCGTCTTCCCAAGAAGGCGTTGTAGGCCGAGTGGTTTTCTATTAGTACGAATGTTTGTTTTCGCACAACGGAGCGGTGATGACTTCCTATTTCGACGAAGAGGTCAAGTTGCCCGAGGGGTATTTTCGCATCTCCAGTGAAACCGTGCAGGGGTTTGTTGCAGGGAGACACATCCTTCATTGACAGCTTCATTTTGTCGAAAGCATGCTTGAATAGGAGATTTACGGAGCTTCCTGTGTCTATTAGAATTCGAAAAACTTTAGCTGGACCGAACCAGGCAGAGATGACCATGGGATCCATATGTGGATACTGTCTTCCTTCTAAATCACGCCTACTGAATACGATGTCGTCACTCTCTTTCCGTTTCGGGTGGCGTTCTTCCATAATGGAGTTAACATAGCCTTCAGCATTTCTAAGTGACTTGCCATATCTTTCCATCTCTGCCCAGCTTCTGTCGCCGATGTGTGGTCCTCCCGAGATGGTATGGACCACTATCTTCTCTTGACTAGAGCCACTGGTGTTGCGATTCCCTCCGCCTACTTCTGGGAGGGGTCGCTTTGAGTTCTCATTGGCAGGAGTTGGAGTCCTGTTCTGACCTTTCACATAGCGTTCCAGCCTTCTTCTTCTGATGTGTTCTTCGATCAAGTCCCGGAGATGGTGGCATTCATTGGTGTCATGTCCATGGGATTCGTGGAAGCGGCAGAACTTTCCAAACTTGAGTGCGTTATCAGATTCTTTCTTGTGCGGGAGGCGCTTGTATCCGAGTTCGCACTGAGTGGCTAGAAAGATGTTTTCGATTGTTTCATTCAAAGGAGTGTAGGAGTCAAATCTTGGTCCTGGTCGATATTGGCGTTTTTCAACCTTCCTGCCCCCAGCATTGTCTCTAGATTCATTTCTTCGAGTGTCCTTAGCTGCAGCGGGAACCTTGTCCGAAGTTGTCTTACCTTGTTGCCCTGGCTGCCTCTCAGTGGCGGCATCTTCAAGTCTCATATACTTTCCAGCTTCATGGAAGAAATCAGGTAAAGTAGCTGGTTTTTCCTTAGTTAGTCTTCTAGCGAACTTGGTATCTGGGTGTACACCACTACAGAGGGCCATTAGGGTGAGCTTCTCATTGGCATCTTGGACTGCGGCCGCTGCGGCGTTGAACCGGGTTAGATATTGTTGTAGTGTCTCTTCGGATTTCTGTTTGACATTGGATAGAGAATAAGCATCCTTGGGTTGTTCTACATGGATGCGGAACTGGCTAATGAACCTTTCTTTCAACATCTCCCATGTGCTGATAGATCCTTGGGGTAGATGGCAGAACCAGGAGGTAGCTAGATCTGCTAGGAATAGTGGAAAGCAGTTACACAACACCCCTTCTGTTGCTCTGCTCATGAGCATATGCTGGGTGTATCTCTGTAAGTGTACGATGGGGTCGGAAGTTCCCTTGTAAGGTTCCATGGTTGGCATTTTCCACTCCCGAGGGGTGATGGCAGTTTCGATATTGCAGGTGAAGGGGCTGGTGACCCTAGAGCCTATTCCTCGGTCCCTTTGCTCCCGTCGGACGCATTCTCTGAATAATTGCGCCATTCTTTCATCAGAATTTGGAGCGGATAGAAATGAACTTGGTTCTTCCCTGCGAGCGGATAGGAATGAACTTGGTTCTTCCCTGCGGGATCGATCTCGTCCAGATGACCTGTAGGGATGGTATAGTCTATCACTTCTGACGTTATCCAGTGGTTGCCTCTGGCTGCTCGGATGCATGCTAGGACCAGCTACAGTTGCCCCCTGCCTTGATCTTCCCCTGTGGGGTTCTGTTTCGAGCATTTCCATGGGGTCAACTTCGGGCTGGGTTCTAGCTCGGCTCCTTTCGGCGGGGTTTCTATGATTAGGTGGCATGACTGGCTCAGCTACATCCGACCCTCGCCTGGCGCCTCCCCCACTGGGTTCGGTTCCAAGCGCTTCCTCGAGTCGGAGTTCGGGCTAAGTCCGGGCGCGGCCCCTATCATTGTTGTTCCTGTTGATGGCTTCCTCGAAGAGTATAGACCTTTGCTGTCTTCGAGATCCTCCAGATTGAGATTCACCCCATGATTCAGTGTTGCGGTTGGATTCTTCGACATCCCTCAAGCGTGACATGAGTTGGTTCACCAAAGCTTCTTGTTGGGATGCGAAGTGGTTAGTCACTTCCACCACAACTCTGTCTAGGTCTGCTCTAGTGATTACTGCCGGTTGTTCCGCGGCAGGGGCTGTTGGAATCGCCTGATCTACATGCGGCACTGCTGCTGTAGTGGGATGGTTCTCTTGATCTGGATCCACTGGATTTGGAGCGCTGCTGGTTGCAACGTTCTTTCCCTTGTTGGCGTCTTTTCTTGGCCTGGAAGTCATGTTTCCTAGGCAATGAAGGGTGCTATTGGGATAGAAGGTTGAATGAGGGAAGCTTTAGCTTCGAGTTCGAAATTCTCAGTGAAAGCACCAAAAATGTTTGCGCAAAAAATGGGCAAACACCTACAAGTCGTGTGATTTAGTTGATTTTATTTGATTCTTAATGATTTAGATGAGTTATGTAATTATGAAAAAAAGCAGGGGCTGAAATGTAAAAGACACACAGATTTATAGTGGTTTGGCAAGAACGTGCCTACGTCCACTTTATATGTTATTATCTTCTTTCTTTCAGATTACAAGTACAATGCTTTATGTATAGGTATATGAAAGTAGTTTGAAAGTTCCTTCCGTGCTTGAGCTCTCAAACTTGTCTGCCATTGTTGTACCCCTGCCCCTCTATTTATAGACTGAGGTAGGGGGCAGGGGCCTTGGATGTATATAGCTGCTGGTGGGCCCGGGCTGAAGCAATCTGGCCTGGTAGCGTTCTGGTTCGACGAAGCTTGGTGCGGCAGTGGTGAGTGGACCGGTTGCAGGCGTAGCTTGGTTCGGTTGTGGTGGTTCGGTGGTACGAGTGTGGATATGGATCGGTAGTGAGCTTGGAGGTTGGTTCGGTTGTATGTGGTCCAGTCATGGTGGTCCGGTGATGGTGGGAAATGGGTTGGACCGGTGGTGTATGGAAACTGTGTTGGACCGGTGGAGTTGGGGGTTGATTCGGCAGAGCTTGGACCGGATGTGTGTTATGCCGAATGGACCGTTGCCTGGAATGCCGAATGGACTTAGGAACCGGATGGAATGGAGGTTGCGAACCCGGGTGAAACTGACGCTTCTCGGTCTCGAGATCTTCTGGGTGAAAATTCGCCCAACACGTGCAAGGATTTGAAATAGAACTGTACCATGGGGAACCACTCTCCAGCGATGGCAAATCGAAGACCAGCCACGGTAATCCCGTTTTACCGTAAAAATCCACATGTCGAAAAAACAAAGGGTAAAAAACCTCCTAGACCCGATTGAGATTCGGATAGTCATTTTTGGGCAATAAATAATCCATTGATGGCTGAAAGCATCCAGAGCCGTAGAACTCACTGAGGCCTTTGTTTTGACAGGTTATGGCTCCCGTAACTCTAAACGAGCCAAAAGTTATGGCCGTCCGAATAATCGATATCTACAGGGTGCAACATCCACGGTGCAAGGTGCAACATCCGTCCGAAATGGCAAAACAGTGTCGTACGACTTTTTGAAAAGCGTGCATGGATTTGAAACGGAATGGTACCATGGTGCACCACTCTCCAGCGATGGTAAATCGAAGACCATCCACGGTAATCCCGTTTTACCGTAAAAATCCACGTGTCGAAAAAACGAAGGGTAAAAAACTTCCTAGACCCGATTGAGATTCGGATAGTCTGTTTTGGGCATTAAACAATCCATTGACGGCTAAAAGCTGTCAGAGCCGTAGAACTCACTAAGGCCTTCGTTTTGACTGGTCATGGCTCCCGTAACTCTAAACGATCCAGAAGTTATGGCCGTCCGAATAATCGATATCTACAGGGTGCAACATCCACGGTGCAAGGTGCAACATCCGTTCGAAATGGCGAAACATTGTCGTACGACTTTTTGAAATGCGTGCAAGGATTTGAAACAGAACGGTACCATGGGGCACCACTCTCCAGCGATGGTAAATCGAGGACCAGCCACGGTAATCCCGTTTTACCATAAAAATCCACGTGTCGAAAAAACGAAGGGTAAAAAACCTCCTAGACCCGATTGAGATTCGGATAGTTAATTTTGGGCAATAAACAATCCATTGATGGCTGAAAGCATCCAGAGACGTAGAACTCACTGAGGCCTTCGTTTTGACAGGTTATGGCTCCCGTAACTCTAAACGAGCCAGAAGTTATGGCCGTCCGAATAATCGATATCTACAGGGTGCAACATCCACGGTATAAGGTGTAACATCCGTCCGAAATGGCGAAACAGTGTCGTACGACTTTTTGAAAAGCATGCATGGATTTGAAACAGAACGGTATCATGGTGCACCACTCTCCAGCGATGGTAAATCGAAGACCATCCACGGTAATCCCGTTTTACCGTAAAAATCCACGTGTCGAAAAAACGAAGGGTAAAAAACTTCCTAGACCCGATTGAGATTCGGATAGTCTTTTTTGGGCATTAAACAATCCGTTGGCGGCTATAAGCTGTCAGAGCCGTAGAACTCACTGAGGCCTTCGTTTGGACAGGTTATGGCTCTCGTAACTCTAAACGAGCCAGAAGTTATGGCCGTCTGAATAATCGATATCTACAGGGTGCAACATCCACGGTGCAAGGTGCAACATTCGTACGAAATGGCAAAACAGTGTCGTACGACTTTTTGAAATGCGTGCATAGATATGAAACGGAACGGTACCATGGTGCACCACTCTCCAGCGATGGTAAATCGAAGACCAGCTACGGTAATCCAGTTTTACCGTAAAAATCCACGTGTCAAAAATGCGAAGGGTAAAAAACTTCCGAGACACGATTGAGATTCGGATAGTCTTTTTTGGGCATTTTACAATCCATTGACGGCTGAAATCCATCAGAGCCGTAGAACTCACAGAGGCCTTCGTTTTGACTTGTTATGGCTCCCTTAACTCTAAACGAGCCAGAAGTTATGGCTGTCCGAATAATCGATATCTACATGGTGCAACATCCACGGTGCAAGGTGCAACATCCGTCCGAAATGGCGAAACTGCGTCGTACGACTTTTTGAAATGCGTGCATGGATTTGAAATGGAACGGTACCATGGTGCACCCCTCTCCAGCGATGGTAAATCGAAGACCAGCCACGGTAATCCCGTTTTACCGTAAAAATCCACGTGTCGAAAAAACGAAGGGTAAAAAACTTCCTAGACCCAATTGAGATTCGGATAGTCTTTTTTGGGCATTAAACAATCCGTTGACGGCTAAAAGCTGTCAGAGCCGTAGAACTCACTGAGGCCTTCGTTTGGACAGGTTATGGCTCTCGTAACTCTAAACGAGCCAGAAGTTATGGCCGTTTGAATAATCGATATCTACAGGGTGCAACATCCACGGTGCAAGGTGCAACATCCGTACGAAATGGCGAAACAGTGTCGTACGACTTTTTGAAATGAGTGCATAGATTTGAAACGGAATGGTACCATGGTGCACCACTCTACAGCGATGGTAAATCGAAGACCAGCCACGGTAATCCAGTTTTACCGTAAAAATCCACGTGTCAAAAAAACGATGGGTAAAAAACTTCCTAGACCCGATGGAGATTCGGATAGTCTTTTTTGGGCATTAAACAATCCGTTGACGGCTGAAAGCTGTCAGAGCCGTAGAACTCACTGAGGCCTTCGTGTTGACAGGTTATGGCTCCCGTAACTCTAAACGAGCCAGAAGTTATGGCCGTCCGAATAATCGATATCTACAGGGTGCAACATCCACGGTGCAAGGTGCAACATCCGTCCGAAATGGCGAAACAGTGTCGTACGACTTTTTGAAATGCATGCATGAATTTGAAACGGAACGGTACCATGGTGCATCACTCTCCAGCGATGGTAAATCGAAGACCATCCACGGTAATCCCGTTTTACCGTAAAAATCCACGTGTCGAAAAAACGAAGGGTAAAAAACTTCCTAGACCCGATTGAGATTCGGATAGTCTTTTTTGGGCATTAGACAATCCGTTGACGGCTGAAAGCTGTCAGAGCCGTAGAACTCACTGAGGCCTTCGTTTGGACAGGTTATGGCTCTCGTAACTCTAAACGAGCCAGAAGTTATGGCAGTCTGAATAATCGATATCTACAGGGTGCAACATCCACGGTCCAAGGTGCAACATCCGTACGAAATGGCGAAACAGTGTCGTACGACTTTTTGAAATGCGTGCATGGATTTGAAACGGAACGGTACCATGTTGCACCACTCTCCAGCGATGGTAAATCGAAGACCAGCCACGGTAATCCAGTTTTACCGTAAAAATCCACGTGTTGAAAAAACGAAGGGTAAAAAACCTCCGAGACACGATTGAGATTCGGATAGTCATTTTTGGGCATTAAACAATCCATTGACGGCTGAAAGCCATCAGAGCCGTAGAACTCACTGAGGCCTTGGTTTTGACTGGTTATGTCTCCCTTAACTTTAAACGAGCCAGAGGTTATGTCCGTTCGAATAATCGATATCTACAGGGTGCAACATCCACGGTGCAAGGTGCAACATCCGTCCGAAATGGCGAAACTGCGTCGTTCGACTTTTTGAAATGCGTGCATGGATTTGAAACGGAACGGTACCATGGTGCACCACTCTCCAGCGATGGTAAATCGAAGACCATCCACGGTAATCCCGTTTTACCTAAAAATCCACGTGTCAAAAAAACGAAAGGTAAAAAACTTCCTAGACCCGATGGAGATTCGGACAGTCTTTTTTGGGCATTAAACAATCCATTGACGGCTGAAAGCTGTCAAAGCCGTAGAACTCACTGAGGCCTTCGTTTTGACAGGTTATGGCTCCCGTAACTCTAAACGAGCCAGAAGTTATGGCCGTCCGAATAATCGATATCTACAGGGTGCAACATCCACGGTGCAAGGTGCAACATCCGTCCGAAATGGCGAAACAGTGTCGTACGACTTTTTGAAATGCATGCATGAATTTGAAACGGAACGGTACCATGGTGCACCACTCTCCAGCGATGGTAAATCGAAGACCAGCCACGGTATTCCCGTTTTACCGTAAAAATCCACGAGTCGAAAAAACGAAGTGTAAAAAACTTCCGAGACCCGATTGATATTCGAATAGTCTTTTTTGGGCATTATACAATCCATTGACGGCTGAAAGCTGTCAGAGCCGTCGAACTCACTGAGGCCTTCGTTTTGACTCGTTATGGCTCTGTTAACTCTAAATGAGCCAGAAGTCATGGCCGTCCGAATAATCGATATCTACAGGGTGCAACATCCACGGAGCAAGGTGCAACATCCGTCCGAAATGGCGAAACAGCGTCGTACGACTTTTTGAAATGCGTGCATGGATTTGAAATGGAACGGTACCATGGTGCACCCCTCTCCAGCGATGGTAAATCGAAGACCAGCCACGGTAATCCCGCTTTACCGTAAAAATCCACGTGTCGAAAAAACGAAGGGTAAAAAACCTCCTAGACCCGATTGAGATTCGGATAGTCATTTTTGGGCAATAAACAATCCATTGATGGCTGAAAGCATCCAGAGCCGTAGAACTCACTAAGGCCTTCGTTTTGACAGGTTATGGCTCCCGTAACTCTAAACGAGCTAGAAGTTATGGCCGTCCGAATAATCGATATCTACAGGGTGCAACATCCCCGGTGCAAGGTGCAACATCCGTCCGAAATGGCGAAACAGTGTCGTACGACTTTTTGAAAAGCGTGCATGGATTTGAAACAGAACGGTACCATGGTGCACCACTCTCCAGCGATGGTAAATCGAAGACCATCCACGGTAATCCCGTTTTACCGTAAAAATCCACGTGTCGAAAAAACAATGGGTAAAAAACTTCCTAGGCCCGATTGAGATTCAGATAGTCTTTTTTGGGCATTAAACAATCCTTTGACGGCTAAAAGCTGTCAGAGCCGTAGAACTCACTGAGGCCTTCGTTTGGACAGGTTATGGCTCTCGTAACTCTAAACGAGCCAGAAGTTATGGCCGTCTGAATAATCGATATCTACAGGGTGCAACATCCACGGTGCAAGGTGCAACATCCGTACGAAATGGCGAAACTGTGTCGTACGACTTTTTGAAATGCGTGCATAGATTTGAAACGGAACGGTACCATGGTGCACCACTCTCCAGCGATGGTAAATCGAAGACCAGCCACGGTAATCCAGTTTTACCGTAAAAATCCACGTGTCAAAAAAACGAAGGGTAAAAAACTTCCGAGACACGATTGAGATTCGGATAGTCTTTTTTGGGCATTTTACAATCCATTGACGGCTGAAAGCCATCAGAGCCGTAGAACTCACTGAGGCCTTCGTTTTGACTGGTTATGGCTCCCTTAACCCTAAACGACCCAGAAGTTATGGCTGTCCGAATAATCGATATCTACAGGGTGCAACATCCACGGTGCAAGGTGCAACATCCGTTCGAAATGGCGAAACTGCGTCGTTCGACTTTTTGAAATGCGTGCATGGATTTGAAACGGAATGGTACCATGGTGCACCACTCTCCAACAATGGTAAATCGAAGACCAGCTACGGTAGTCCCGTTTTACCTAAAAATCCACGTGTCAAAAAAACGAAAGGAAAAAAACTTCCTAGACCCGATGGTGATTCGGATAGTCTTTTTTGGGCATTAAACAATCCATTGACGGCTGAAAGCTGTCAAAGCCGTAGAACTCACTGAGGCCTTCGTTTTGACAGGTTATGGCTCCTGTAACTCTAAACGAGGCAGAAGTTATGGCCGTCCGAATAATCGATATAAACAGGGTGCAACATCCACGGTGCAAGGTGCAACATCCGTCCGAAATGGCGAAACAGTGTCGTACGACTTTTTGAAATGCGTGCATGAATTTGAAACGGAACGGTACCATGGTGCACCACTCTCCAGCGATGGTAAATCGAAGACCAGCCACGGTAATCCCGTTTTACCGTAAAAATCCACGAGTCGAAAAAACGAAGGGTAAAAAACTTCTGAGACCCGATTGATATTCGGATAGTCTTTTTTGGGCATTAAACAATCCGTTGACGGCTGAAAGCTGTCAGAGCCGTAGAACTCACTGAGGCCTTCGTGTTGACAGGTTATGGCTCCCGTAACTCTAAACGAGCCAGAAGTTATGGCCGTCCGAATAATCGATATCTACAGGGTGCAACATCCACGGTGCAAGGTGCAACATTTGTCCGAAATGGCGAAATAGCATCGTACGACATTTTGAAATGTGTGCATAGATTTGAAATGGAACGGTACCATGGTGCACCACTCTCCAGCGATGGTAAATCGAAGACCAGCCAAGGTAATCCCGTTTTACCGTAAAAATCCACGTGTCGAAAAAACGAAGGGTAAAAAACCTCCTAGACCCGATTGAGATTCGGATAGTCATTTTTGGGCATTAAACAATCCATTGATGGCTGAAAGCATCCAGAGCCGTAGAACTCACTGAGGCCTTCGTTTTGAAAGGTTATGGCTCCCGTAACTCTAAACGAGCTAGAAGTTATGGCCGTCCGAATAATCGATATCTACAGGGTGCAACATCCACGGTGCAAGGTGCAACATCCGTCCGAAATGGCGAAACAGTGTCGTACGACTTTTTCAAAAGCGTGCATGGATTTGAAACAGAACGGTACCATGGTGCACCACTCTCCAGCGATGGTAAATCGAAGACCATCCATGGTAACCCCGTTTTACCGTAAAAATCCACGTGTCGAAAAAACGAAGGGTTAAAAACTTCCTAGACCCGATTGAGATTCGGATAGTCTTTTTTGGGCATTAAACAATCCGTTGACGGCTAAAAGCTGTCAGAGCCATAGAACTCACTGAGGCCTTCGTTTGGACAGGTTATGGCTCTCGTATCTCTAAACGAGCCAGAAGTTATGGCCGTCTGAATAATCGATATCTACAGGGTGCAACATCCACGGTGCAAGGTGCAACATCCGTACGAAATGGCCAAACAGTGTCGTACGACTTTTTGAAATGCGTGCATAGATTTGAAACGGAACGGTACTATGGTGCACCACTCTCCAGCGATGGTAAATCGAAGACCAGCCACGGTAATCCAGTTTTACCGTAAAAATCCACGTGTCAAAAAAACGAAGGGTAAAAAACTTCCGAGACACGATTGAGATTGGGATAGTCTTTTTTGGGCATTTTACAATCCATTGACGGCTGAAAGCCATCAGAGCTGTAGAACTCACTGAGGACTTCGTTTTTACTGTTTATGGCTCACTTAACTCTAAACGAGCCAGAAGTTATGGCTGTCCGAATAATCGATATCTACATGGTGCAACATCCACGGTGGAAGGTGCGACATCCGTCCGAAATGGCGAAACTGCGTCGTACGACTTTTTGAAATGCGTGCATGGATTTGAAATGGAACGGTACCATGGTGCACCACTCTCCAGCGATGGTAAATCGAAGACCAACTACGGTAATCCCGTTTTACCTAAAAATCCACGTGTCCAAAAAACGAAGGGTAAAAAACTTCCTAGACCCGATGGAGATTCAGATAGTCTTTTTTGGGCATTAAACAATCCATTGACGGCTGAAAGCTGTCAAAGCCGTAGAACTCACTGAGGCCTTCGTTTTGACAGGTTAAGGCTCCCGTAACTCTAAACGAGCCAGAAGTTATGGCCGTCCGAATAATCGATATCTACAGGGTGCAACATCCACGGTGCAAGGTGCAACATCCTTCCGAAATGGCGAAATAGCGTCGTACGACTTTTTGAAATGAGTGCATGAATTTGAAACAGAACAGTACCATGGTGCACCACTCTCCAGCGATGGTAAATCGAAGACCAGCCACGGTAATCCAGTTTTACCGTAAAAATCCACGTGTCAAAAATGCGAAGGGTAAAAAACTTCCGAGACACGATTGAGATTCGGATAGTCTTTTTTGGGCATTTTACAATCCATTGACGGCTGAAATCCATCAGAGCCGTAGAACTCACAGAGGCCTTCGTTTTGACTTGTTATGGCTCTCTTAACTCTAAATGAGCCAGAAGTCATGGTCGTCCGAATAATCGATATCTACAGGGTGCAACATCCACGGAGCAAGGTGCAACATCCGTCCGAAATGGCGAAACAGCGTCGTACGACTTTTTGAAATGCGTGCATGGATTTGAAATGGAAAGGTACCATGGTGCACCACTCTACAGCGATGGTAAATCGAAGACCAGCCACGGTAATCCCGTTTTACCGTAAAAATCCACGTGTCGAAAAAACGAAGGGTAAAAAACTTCCTAGACCCGATGGAGATTCGGATAGTCTTTTTTGGGCATTAAACAATCCGTTGACGGCTGAAAGCTGTCAGAGCCGTAGAACTCACTGAGGCCTTCGTGTTGACAGGTTATGGTTCCCGTAACTCTAAACGAGCCAGAAGTTATGGCCGTCCGAATAATCAATATCTACAGGGTGCAACATCCACGGTGCAAGGTGCAACATTTGTCCGAAATGGCGAAATAGCATCGTACGACATTTTGAAATGTGTGCATAGATTTGAAATGGAACGGTACCATGGTGCACCACTCTCCAGCGATGGTAAATCGAAGACCAGCCACGGTAATCCAGTTTTACCGTAAAAATCCACGTGTCCAAAAAACGAAGGGTAAAAAACTTCCGAGACCCGATTGAGATCCGGATAGTCTTTTTTTGGGCATTTTACAATCCATTAACGGCAGAAAGCCGTCAGAGCCGTAGAACTCACTAAGACCTTCATTTTGACAGGTTACGGCTCACTTAACTCTAAACGAGCCAGAAGTTATGGCTGTCCGAATAATCGATATCTACATGGTGCAACATCCACGGTGCAAGGTGCAACATCCGTCCGAAATGGCGAAACAGCGTCGTACGACTTTTTGAAATTCGTGCATGGATTAGAAACGGAACGGTACCATGGTGCACCACTCTCCAGCGATGGTAAATCGAAGACCAGCTACGGTAATCCCGTTTTACCCTAAAATCCACGTGTCGAAAAAACGAAGGGTAAAAAACTTCCTAGACCCGATGGAGATTCAGATAGTCTTTTTTGGGCATTAAACAATCCATTGACGGCTGAAAGCTGTCAGAGCCGTAGAACTCACTGAGGCCTTCGTTTTGACAGGTTATGGCTCCCGTAACTCTGAACGAGCCAGAGTTACGGCCGTTCGAATAATCGATATCTACAGGGTGCAACATCCACGGTGCAAGGTGCAACATCCGTCCGAAATGGCGGAACAGTGTCGTACGACTTTTTGAAATGCGTGCATGAATTTGAAACGGAACGGTACCATGGTGCACCACTCTCCAGCAAAAGTAAATCGAAGACCAGCCACGGTAATCCCGATTTACCGTAGAAATCCACGTGTCGAAAAAACGAAGGGTAAAAAACATCCAAGACGCGATTGATATTTGGATAGTCTTTTTTGGGCATTATACAATCCATTGACGGCTGAAAGCTGTCAGAGCCTTAGAACTCACTGAGGCATTCGTTTTTACTGGTTATGGCTCTCTTAACTCTAAACGAGCCAGAAGTTATGGCTGTCCGAATAATCGATATCTACAGGGTGCAACATCCACGGAGCAAGGTGCAACATCCGTCCGAAATGGCGAAACAGCGTCGTACGACTTTTTAAAATGCGCGCATGGATTTGAACCGGAACGGTACCGTGGTGCGCCACTCTCCTGCGATGGTAAATCGAAGACCAGCCACGGTAATCCCGTTTTACCGTAAAAATCCACGTGTCGAAAAATCAAAGGGTAAAAAACTTCCGAGACCCGATTGAGATTCTGATAGTCTTTTTTGGGCATTATACAATCCATTGACGGCTGAAAGCTGTCAGAGCCGTAGAACTCACTGAGGCCTTCGTTTTGAATGGTTATGGCTCCCGTGACTCTAAACGATCCAGAAGTTATGGCCTTCCGAATAATCGATATATACAGGGTGCAACATCCACGGTGCACGGTGCAACATCCGTCTGAAATGGCGAAACAGTATCGTACGACTTTTTGAAATGCGTGCAAGGATTTGAAACGGAACGGTATGTTGGGGCACCGCTCTCCAGCGATGGTAAATCGAAGACTAGCCACGGTAATCCCTTTTTACCGCAAAAATCCACGTGTCGAAAAAACGAAGGGTAAAAAACCTCCTAGACCCGATTGAGATTCGGATAGTCATTTTTGGGCATTAAACAATCTATTGATGGCTGAAAGCATCCAGAGCCGTAGAACTCACTGAGGCCTTCGTTTTGACAGGTTATGGCTCCCGTAACTCTAAACGAGCCAGAAGTTATGGCCGTCCGAATAATCGATATCTACAGGGTGCAACATCCACGGTGCAAGGTGCAACATCCGTCCGAAATGGCGAAACAGTGTCGTACGACTTTTTAAAAAGCGTGCATGGATTTGAAACGGAACGGTACCATGGTGCACCACTCTCCAGCGATGGTAAATCGAAGACCATCCACGGTAATCCCGTTTTACCGTAAAAATCCACGTGTCGAAAAAACGAAGGGTAAAAAACTTCGTAGACCCGATTGAGATTCGGATAGTCTTTTTCGGGCATTAAACAATCCATTGATGCCGTCCGAAATGGCGAAACAATGTCGTACGACTTTTTGAAAAGCATGCATGGATTTGAAACGGAACGGTACCATGGTGCACCACTCTCCAGCGATGGTAAATCCAAGACCATCCACGGTAATCCCGTTTTACCGTAAAAATCCACGTGTCGAAAAAACGAAGGGTAAAAAACTTCGTAGACCCGATTGAGATTCGGATAGTCTTTTTTGGGCATTAAACAATCCATTGATGGCTAAAATCCGTAGAACCCACCGAGGCCTTCGTTTTGACAGGTTATGGCTCTCGTAACTCTAAACGAGCCAGAAGTTATGGCCGTCCGAACAACGATATCTACTGGGTGCAACATCCACGGTGCAAGGTGCAACATCCGTCCGAAATGGCGAAACAGTGTCGTACGACCTTTTGAAATGCGTGCATAGATTTGAAACGGAACGGTACCATGGTGCACCACTCTCCAGCGATGGTAAATCGAAGACCAGCGACGGTAATCCAGTTTTACCGTAAAAATCCACGTGTCAAAAAAACGAAGGGTAAAAAAATTCCGAGACCCGATTGAGATTTGGATAGTCTTTTTTGGGCATTTTACAATCCATTGACGGCTAAAAGCCGTCAGAGCCGTAGAACTCACTGAGGCCTTCGTTTTGACTGGTTATGGCTCCTTTAACTCCAAACGAGCCAGAAGTTATGACTGTCCGAATAATCGACATCTACATGGTGCAACATCCACGGTGCAAGGTGCAACATCCGTCCGAAATGGCGAGACAGCATCGTACGACTTTTTGAAATGCATGCATGGATTTGAAACGGAACGGTACCATGGTGCACCACTCTCCAGCGATGGTAAATCGAAGACCGGCCACGGTAATCCCGTTTTACCGTAAAAATCCACGTGTCGAAAAAATGAAGGGTAAAAAATTTCGAGACCCGATTGAGATTCGGATAGTCTTTTTTGGGCATTATACAATCCATTGACGGCTGAAAGCTGTCAGAGTCATAGAACTCACTGAGGCCTTCGTTTTGACTGGTTATGGCTCCCTTAACTCTAAACGAGCCAGAAGTTATTCCCGTCCGAATAATCGATATCTACAGGGTGCAACATCCACGGAGCAAGGTGCAACATCCGTCCGAAATGGCGAAACAGTGTCGTACGTCTTTTTGAAATGCGTGCATAGATTTGAAACGGAACGGTACCACGGTGCACCACTCTCCAACGATGGTAAATCGAAGATCAGCCACGGTAATCTCGTCTTACCGTAAAAATCCACGTGTCGAAAAAACGAAGGGCAAAAAACTTTCGAGACCCGATTGAGATTCAGATAGTCTTTTTTGGGCATTATACAATCCATTGACGGCTGAAAGCTATCAGAGCCGTAGAACTCACTGAGGCCTTCGTTTTGACAGGTTATGGCTCCCGTAACTCTAAACGAGCCAGAAGTTATGGTCGTTCGAATAATCGATATCTACAGGGTGCAACATCCACGGTGCAAGGTGCAACATCCGTCCGAAATGGCGAAACAGTGTCGTACGACTTTTTGAAATGCGTGCATGGATTTGAAACGGAACGGTACCATGGTGCACCACTCTCCAGCGATGGTAAATCAAAGACCAGCCACGGTAATCCCGTTTTACCCTTAAAATCCACGTGTCGAAAAAAACGAAGGGTAAAAAACATCCGAGACCCGATTGAGATTCGGATAGTCTTTTTTGGGCATTGTACAATCCATTGACGGCTGAAAGCTGTCAGAGCCGTAGAACTCACTGAGGCCTTCGTTTTGACAGGTTATGGCTCCCGTAACTCTAAACGAGCCAGAAGTTACGGCCGTCCGAATAATCGATATCTACAGGGTGCAACTTCCACGGTGCAAGGTGCAACATCCGTCCGAAATGGCGAAACAGTGTCGTACGACTTTTTGAAATGCATGCATAGATTTGAAACGGAATGGTACCATGGTGCACCACTCTCTAGCGATGGTAAATCGAAGACCAGCTACGGTAATCGCGTTTTACCTAAAAGTCCACGTGTTGAAAAAACGAAGGGTAAAAAACTTCCTAGACCCGATTGGGATTCGGATAGTCTTTTTTAGGCATTAAACAATCAATTGACGGCTGAAAGCTGTCAGACCCGTAGAACTCACTGAGGCCTTCGTTTTGACCGGTTATGGCTCCCGTAAATCTAAACGAGCCAGAAGTTATGGCCGTCCGAATAATCGATATCTACAGGGTGCAACATCCACGGTGCAAGGTGCAACATCCGTCCGAAATGGCGAAACTGCGTCGTTCGACTTTTTGAAATGCGTGCATGGATTTGAAACGGAACGGTACCATGGTGCACCACCCTCCAGCGATGGTAAATCGAAGACCAGCTACGGTAGTCCCGTTTTACCTAAAAATCCACGTGTCAAAAAAACAAAAGGTAAAAAACTTCCTAGACCCGATGGAGATTCGGATAGTTTTTTTTGGGCATTAAACAATCCATTGACGGTTGAAAGCGGTCAAAGCCGTAGAACTCACTGAGGCCTTCGTTTTGACAGGTTATGGCTCCCGTAACTCTAAACGAGCCAGAAGTTATGGCCGTCCGAATAATCGATATCTACAAGGTGCAACATCCATGGTGCAAGGTGCAACATCCGTCCGAAATGGCGAAACAGTGTCGTACGACTTTTTGAAATGCGTGCATGAATTTGAAACGGAACGGTACCATGGTGCACCACTCTCCAGCGATGGTAAATCGAAGACCAGCCACGGTAATCCCGTTTTACCGTAAAAATCCACGAGTCGAAAAAACGAAGGGTAAAAAACTTCTGAGACCCGATTGATATTCGGATAGTCTTTTTTGGGCATTATACAATCCATTGACGGCTGAAGCTGTCAGAGCCGTAGAACTCACTGAGGCTTTCGTTTTGACTGGTTATGGCTCTCTTAACTCTAAATGAGCCAGAAGTCATGGCCGTCCGAATAATCGATATCTACAGGGTGCAACATCCACGGAGCAAGGTGCAACATCCGTCTGAAATGGTGAAACAGCGTCGTATGACTTTTTGAAATGTGTGCATGGATTTGAAATGGAACGGAACCATGGTGCACCACTTTCCAGCGATGGTAAATCGAAGACCAGCCAAGGTAATCCCGTTTTACCGTAAAAATCCACGTGTCAAAAAAACGAAGGGTAAAAAACCTCCTAGACCCGATTGAGATTCGGATAGTCATTTTTGGGCATTAAACAATCCATTGATGGATGAAGGCATCCAGAGCCGTAGAACTCACTGAGGCCTTCGTTTTGAAAGGTTATGGCTCCCGTAACTCTAAACGAGCTAGAAGTTATGGCCGTCCGAATAATCGATATCTACAGGTTGCAACATCCACGGTGCAAGGTGCAACATCCGTCCGAAATGGCGAAACAGTGTCGTACGACTTTGTCAAAAGCGTGCATGGATTTGAAACAGAACGGTACCATGGTGCACCACTCTCCAGCGATGGTAAATCGAAGAACATCCACGGTAATCCCGTTTTACCGTAAAAATCCACGTGTCGAAAAAACGAAGGGTTAAAAACTTCCCAGACCCTATTGAGATTCGGATAGTCTTTTTTGGGCATTAAACAATCAGTTGACGGCTAAAAGCTGTCAGAGCCATAGAACTCACTAAGGCCTTCATTTGGACAGGTTATGGCTCTCGTAACTCTAAACGAGCCAGAAGTTATGGCCGTCCGAATAATCGATATCTATAGGGCGCAACATCCACGGTGCAAGGTGCAACATCCGTCCGAAATGGCGAAGCAGTGTCGTACGACTTTTTGAAATGTGTGCAAGGATTTGAGATGAAACGGTACCATGTGGCACCACTCTCCAGCGATGGTAAATAGAAGACCAGCCACGGTAATCACGTTTTACCGTAAAAAACAACGTGTCTAAAAAACGAAGGGTAAAAAATCTCCTAGACCCGATTGAGATTCGGATAGTCATTTTTGGGCATTAAACAATCCATTGAAGGCTGAAGCATCCAGAGCCGTAGAAGTCACTGAGGCCTTCGTTTTGACAGATTATGGCTCCCGTACCTCTAATCGAGCCAGAAGTTATGGTCGTCCGAATAATCGATATCTACAGGGTGCAACATCCACGGTGCAAGGTGCAACATCCGTCCGAAATCGCGAAACAATGTCGTACGACTTTTTGAAATGCGTGCATGGATTTGAAATGGAACGGTACCATGGTGCTCCACTCTCCAGCGATGGTAAATCGAAGACCATCCACGGTAATCCCGTTTTACCGTAAAAATCCACGTGTCGAAAAAACGAAGGGTAAAATACTTCCTAGACGCGATTGAGATTCGGACAGTCTTTTTTGGGCATTAAACAATCCGTTGATGGCTGAAAGGTGTCAGAGCCGTAGAACTCGCTGAGGCCTTCGTTTTGACAGGTTATGGCTCTAGTAACTCTAAACGAGCCAAACGTTATGGCCGTCCGAATAATCGATATCTACAGGGTGCAACATCCACGGTGCAAGGTGCAACATCCGTCCGAAATGGCGAAACAGTGTCGTACGACTTTTTGAAATGCGTGAATCGATTTGAAATGGAACGGTACAATGGTGCACCACTCTTCAGCGATGGTAAATCGAAGACCAGCCACGGTAATCCAGTTTTACCGTTAATATCCACGTGTCGAAAAAACGAAGGGTAAAAAACTTCCGAGACCCGATTGAGATTCGGATTGTCTTTTTTGGGCATTAAACAATCCATTGACGGCTGAAAGCAGTCAGAGCCGTAGAACTCACTGAGCCCTTCGTTTTGATTTGTTATGGCTCCCGTAACTCTAAACGAGCCAAAAGTTATGGCCGTCCGAACAATCGATATCTACAAGGTGCAACATCCACGGTGCAAGGTGCAACATTCGTCCGAAATGGCGAAACAGTGAAGTACGACTTTTTGAAATGCATGCATGGATTTGAAACGGAACGGTACCATGGTGCGCCACTCTGCAGCGATGGTAAATCGAAGACCAGCCACGGTAATCCAGTTTTACCGTAAAAATCCACGTGTCGAAAAAACGAAGGGTAAAAAACTTCCTAGACCCGATTGAGATTCGGATAGTATTTTTTGGGCATTAAACAATAGATTGACGGCTGAAAGCTCTCAGAGCCGTAGAACTCACTGAGGCCTTCGTTTTGACAGGTTATGGCTCTCGTAACTCTAAACGAGCCAGAAGTTATGGCCGTCCGAATAATCGATATCTATAGAGTGCAACACCCACGGTGCAAGGTGCAACATCCGTCCGAAATGGCGAAACAGTGTCGTACGAGTTTTTGAAATGCGTGCATAGATTTGAAACGGAACGGTACCATGGTGCACCACTCTCCAGCGATGGTAAATCGAAGACCAGCCACGGTAATCCAGTTTTACTGTAAAAGTCCACGCGTCGAAAAAATGAAGGGAAGAAATCTTCCGAGACCCGATTGAGATTCGGATAGTATTTTTTGGGCATTAAACAATCCATTGACGGTGAAAGCAGTCAGAGCCGTAGAACTCACTGAGGCCTTCGTTTTGACTGGTTATGGCTCCCGTAACTCTAAACGAGCCAGAAGTTATGGCCGTCCAAATAATCGATATCTATAGGGTGCAACATACACGGTGCATGGTGCAACATCCGTCCGAAATGGCGAAACAGTGTCGTACGACTTTTTGAAATGCGTGCATGGATTTGAAACGGAATGGTACCATGGTGCAATGCTCTCCAGAGATGGTAAATCGAAGACCAGCCACGGTAATCCCGTTTTACCGTAAAAATCCACGTGCCGAAAAAACGAAGGGTAAAAAACTTCCTAGACCCGATTGAGATTCGGATAGTCATTTTTGGGCATTAAACAATCCATTGATGGCTGAAAGTATTCAGAGCCGTAGAACTCACCGAGGCCTTCGTTTTGACAGGTTATGGCTCCCGTAACTCTAAACGAGCCAGAAGTTATGGCCGTCCGAATAATCGATATCTACCGGGTGCAACATCCACGGTGCAAGGTGCAACATCCGTCCGAAATGGAGAAACAGTGTCGTATGACTTTTTGAAATGCGTGCATGGATTTGAAATGGAACGGTACCATGGTGCACCACTCTCCAGCGATGGTAAATCGAAGACCATCCACTGTAATCCCGTTTTACCGTAAAAATCCACGTGTCGAAAAAACGAAGGGTAAAAAACTTTCGAGACCCGATTGAGATTCGGATAGTCTTTTTTGGGCATTATACAATCCATTGATGCTGAAAGCTATCAGAGCCGTTGAACTCACTGCGGCCTTCGTTTTGACTGGTTATGGCTCCCTTAACTCTAAACGAGCCAGAAGTTATGGCCGTCCGAATAATCGATATCTACAGGGTGCAACATCCACGGAGCAAGGTGCAACATCCGTCCGAAATAGCGAAACAACGTCGTACGACATTTTGAAATGCATGCATAGATTTGAAACGGAACGGTACCATGGTGCGCCACACTCCAGCGATGGTAAATCGAAGACCAGCCACGGTAATCCAGTTTTACCGTCAAAATCAACGTGTCGAAAAAACGAAGTGTAAAAAACTTCCGAGACCCGATTGAGATTCGGATAGTCTTTTTTGGGCATTATACAATCCATTGGTGGCTGAAAGTTGTCAGAGTCGTAGAACTCACTGGGGCCTTCGTTTTGACTGGTTATGGCTCCCGTAACTCTAAACGACCCAGAAGTTATGGCCGTCCGAATAATCGATATCTACATGGTGCAACATCCACGGTGCAAGGTGCAACATCCATCCGAAATAGTGAAACAAGGTCGTACAACTTTTTGAAATGTGTGCATGGATTTGAAACACAACGGTACCATGGTGCACCACTCTCCAGCAATGGTAAATCGAAGACCAGCCACGGTAATCCCGTTTTACCGTAAAAATCCACGTATCGAAAAAACGAAGGGTAAAAACTTACGAGATCCGATTGAGATTCGGGTTGCCCTTTTTGGGCATTAATCTATCCGTTGACGGCTGAAAGCTGTCAAATCCGTAGAACTCATCGAGCCTTCGTTTTGACAGGTTGTGGCTCCCGTAACTCTAAACGAGCCAGAAGTTATGGTCGTCCGTATAATCGATATCTACAGCGTGCAACATCCACGGTGCAAGGTGCAACATCCGTCCGAAATGGCGAAACAGTTTCGTACGACTTTTTGAAATGCGTGCATGGATTTGAAACGGAACGGTACCATGGTGCACCACTCTCCAGCGATGGTAAATCGAAGACCAGCCTCGGTAATCCCGTTTTACCGTAAAAATCCACGTGCCGAAAAAACGAAGGGTAAAAAACTTCCTAGACCCGATTGAGGTTCGGATAGTCATTTTTGGGGATTAAACAATCCATTGACGGCTGAAAGCAGTTAGAGCAGTAGAACTCACTAAGGCCTTCGTTTTGACAGGTTATGGCTCCCGTAACTCTAAACGAGCCAGAAGTTATGGCCGTCCGAATAATCGGTATCTACAGGGTGCAACATCCACGGTGCAAGGTGCAACATCCGTCCGAAATGGCGAAACAGTGTCGTACGTCTTTTTGAAATGCGTGCATAGATTTGAAACGGAATGGTTCCACGGTGCATCACCCATCAGCGATGGTAAATCAAAGACCAGCCACGGTAATCCAGTTTTACCGTAAATATCCACGTGTCGAAAAAATAATGGGTAAAAAACTTCCGAAACCTGATTGAGATTCGGATAGTCTTTTTGGGCATTATACAATCCATTGACAGCTAAAAGCTGTCAGAGCCATAGAACTCACTGAGGCCTTCATTTTGACTGGTTATGGCTCCCTTAACTCTAAACGAGCCAAAAGTTATGGTCGTCCGAATAATCGATATCTACATGGTGCAACATCCACGGTGCAAGGTGCAACATCCATCCGAAATAGTGAAACAGTGTCGTACAACTTTTTGAAATGTGTGCATGGATTTGAAACATAACGGTACCATGGTGCACCACTCTCCAGCAATGGTAAATCGAAGACCAGCCGCGGTACTCCCGCTTTATCTAAAAAATCCACGTGTCGAAAAAACGAAGGGTAAAAAACTTCCTAGACCCGATTGAGATTCCGATAGTCTTTTTTGGGCATTAAACAATCCATTGATGGCTGAAAGCTGTAAGAGCCGTAGAACCCACTAACGCCTTCGTTTTGACAGGTTATAGCTCCCGTAACTCTAAACGAGCCAGAAGTTATGGCCGTCCAAATAATCGATATCTACAGGGTGCATTATCCATGGTGCAAGGATCAACATCCGTCCGAAATTGCGAAACAGCGTCGTACGACTTTTTGAAATGCGTGCATGGATTTGAAACGGAACGGTACCATGGTGCACCACTCTCCAGCGATGGTAAATCAAAGACCAGCCACGGTAATCCCGTTTTACCGTAAAAATCCACGTGTCGAAAAAACGAAGGGTAAAAAACTTTCGAGACCCGATTGAGATTCGGATAGTCTTTTTTGGGCATTTTACAATCCATTGACAGCTGAAACCCGTCAGAGCCGTAGAACTCACTGAGGCCTTCGTTTTGACTAGTTATGGCTCCCTTTACTCTAAACGAGCCAGAAGTTAGGGCCGTCCGAATAATCGATATCTACATGGTGCAACATCCACGGTGCAAGGTGCAACATCCACGGTGCAAGGTGCAACATCCGTCCGAAATGGCGAAACAGCGTCGTACGACTTTTTGAAATGCGTGCATGGATTTGAAACGGAACGATACCATGGGGAAACACTCTCCAGCAATGGTAAATCGAAGACCAGCCACGGTAATCCCGTTTTACCGTAAAAATCCACGTGTCGAAAAAAGGAAGGGTAAAAAACTTTCGAGACCCGATTGAGATTCGGATAGTCTTTTTTGGGCGTTACACAATCCATTGATGGTTTAAAGCTGTCAAAGCCGTAGAACTCACTGAGGCCTTCGTTTTGACTGGTTATGGCTCCCTTAACTCTAAACGAGCCAGAAGTTATGGCCGTCCGAATAATCGATATCTACAGGGTGCAACATCCACGGAGCAAGGTGCAACATCCGTCCGAAATAGCGAAATAGCGTCGTACGACTTTTTGAAATGCGTGCATGGATTTGAAACGGAACGCTACCATGCTGCACCACTCTCCAGCGATGGTAAATCGAAGAGCAGCCACGGTAATCCCGTTTTACCGTAAAAATCCACGTGTCGAAAAAACGAAGGGTAAAAAACTTCCGAAACCCGATTGAGATTCGGATAGTCTTTTTTGGGCATTATACAATCCATTGACGGCTGAAAGTTCTCAGAGCCGTAGAACTCACTAAGGCCTTCGTTTTGACAGGTTATGGCTCCCGTAACTCTAAACGAGCCAGAAGTTATAGCCGTCCGAATAATCGATATCTACAAGGTGCAACATCCACAGTCCAAGGTCCAACATCCATCCGAAATGGCGAAACAGTGTCGTACGACTTTTTGAAATGCGTGCATAGATTTGAAATGGAATGCTACCATGTTACACTACTCTCCATTGATGGTAAATCGAAGACCAGCCACGGTAATCTAGTTTTATCGTAAAAATCCACGTGTCGAAAAAACGAAGGGTAAAAAACTTCCGAGACCCGATTGAGATTCGGATAGTCTTTTTTGGGCATTATACAATCCATTGACGGATGAAAGCGGTCAGAGCCGTAGAACTCACTGAGGCCTTCGTTTTGACAGGTTATGGCTCCCGTAACTCTAAACGAGCCAGAAGTTATGGCCGTCCGAATAATCGATATTTACAGGGTGCAACATCCACGGTGCAAGGTGCAACATCCGTCCGAAATGGCGAAACAGTGTCGTACGACTTTTTGAAATGCGTGCATGGATTTGAAATGGAATGGTACCATGGTGCATCACTCTCCAGCGATGGTAAATCTAAGACCAGCCACGGTAATCCCGGTTTACCGTAAAAATCCACGTGTCGAAAAAACGAAGGGGAAAAAACTTTCGAGACCAGATTGAGATTCGGATAGTCTTTTTTGGGCATTTTATAATCCATTGACGGCTGAAAGCTGTCAGAGCCATAGAACTCACTGAGGCCTTCATTTTGACTGGTTATGGCTCCCCTAACTCTAAACGAGCCAGAAGTTATGGCCGTACGAATAATCGATATCTACAGGGTGCAACATCCACGGTGCATGGTGCAACATCCGTCCGAAATGGCGAAACAGCGTCGTAAGATTTTTTGAAATGCATGCATGGATTTGAAACGGAATGGTACCATGGTACACCACTCTCCAGCGACGGTAAATCGAAGACCAGCCACGGTAATCCCGTTTTACCGTAAAAATCCACGTGTCGAAAAAACGAAGGTTAAAAAACTTCCTAGACCCGATTGAGATTCCGATAGTCATTTTTGGGCATTAAGCAATCCATTGATAGCTGAAAGCAATCAGAGCCGTAGAAATCACTGAGGCCTTCGTTTGGACAGGTTATGGCTCCCGTAACTCTAAACGAGCCAGAAGTTATGGCCGTCCGAATAATCGATATCTACAGGGTGCAACATCCACGGTGCAAGGTGCAACATCCGACCGAAATAGCGAAATAGTGTCGTACGACTTTTTGAAATGCATGCATGGATTTGAAATGGAACGGTATCGTGGTGCAGCACTCTCCAGCGATGGTAAATCAAAGACCAGCCACGGTAATCCCGTTTTACCGTAAAAATCCACATGTCGAAAAAACAAAAGATAAAAACCTTCCTAGACCCGATGGATATTCGGATAGTCTTTTTTGGGCATTAAACAATCCATTGACGGCTGAAAGCTGTCAGCGCTGTAGAACTCACCGAGGCCTTCGTTTTGACAGGTTATGGCTCCCGTAACTCTAAACGAGCCAGAAGTTATGGCCGTCCGAATAATCGATATCTACAGGGTGCAACATCCACGGTGCAAGGTGCAACATCCGTCCGAAATGGCGAAACAGCATCGTAAGATTTTTTGAAATGCATGCATGGATTTGAAACGGAATGGTACCATGGTACACCACTCTCCAGCGACGGTAAATCGAAGACCAGCCACGGTAATCCCGTTTTACCGTAAAAATCCACGTGTCGAAAAAACGAAGGTTAAAAAACTTCCTAGACCCGATTGAGATTCCGATAGTCATTTTTGGGCATTAAGCAATCCATTGATAGCTGAAAGCAATCAGAGCCGTAGAAATCACTGAGTCCTTCGTTTGGACAGGTTATGGCTCCCGTAACTCTAAACGAGCCAGAAGTTATGGCCGTCCGAATAATCGATATCTACAGGGTGCAACATCCACGGTGCAAGGTGCAACATCCGACCGAAATAGCGAAATAGTGTCGTACGACTTTTTGAAATGCATGCATGGATTTGAAATGGAACGGTATCGTGGTGCAGCACTCTCCAGCGATGGTAAATCGAAGACCAGCCACGGCAATCCCGTTTTACCGTAAAAATCCACGTGTCGAAAAAACGAAGGGTAAAAAGCTTCCTAGACCCGATTGAGATTAGGATAGTCATTTTGGGCATTAAACAATCCATTGACGGCTGAAAGCATTCAGAGCCGTAGAACTCACTGAGGCCTTCGTTTGATAGGTTATGGCTCCCGTAACTCTAAACGAGCCAGAAGTTATGGCCGTCCGAATAATCGATATCTACAGGGTGCAACAACCACGGTGCAAGGTGCAATATCCGTCTGAAACGGCGAAACAGTGTCGTACGACCTTTTGAAATGCGTGCATGGATTTGAAACGGAACGGTACCGTGGTGCACCACTCTCCAGCGAAGTTAAATCGAAGACCAGCCACGGTAATCCCGTTTTGCCGTAAAAATCCACGAGTCGAAAAAACGAAGAGTAAAAAACTTCCTATACCCGATGGAGTTTCGGATAGTCGTTTTTGGGCATTAAACAATCCATTGACGGCTGAAAGCTGTCAGAGCTGTAGAACTCACTGAGGCCTTCGTTTTGACAGGTTACGGCTCCCGTATCTCTAAACGAGCCTGAAGTTATGGCCGTCCGAATAATCGATATCTACAGGGTGCAACATCCACTGTGCAAGGTGCAACATCCTTCCGAAATGGCGAAATAGTGTCGTACGACTTTTTGAAATGCGTGCATGGATTTGAAACGAAACGGTACCGTGGTGCACCACTCTCCAGCGATGGTAAATCGAAGACCAGCTGCGGTATTCCCGTATTACCGTAAAAATCCACGTGTCGAAAAAACGAAGGGTATAAAACTTCCTAGACCCGATGGAGATTCGGATAGTCTTTTTTGGGCATTAAACAATCCATTGACGGCTGAAAGCAGTCAGACCTGCAGAACTCACTTAGGCCTTCGTTTTGACAGGTTATGGCTCCCGTAACTCTAAACGAGCCAGAAGTTATGGCCGTCCAAATAATAGATATCCACAGGGTGCAACATCCACGGTGCAAGGTGCAACATCCGCCCGAAATGGCGAAACAGTGTCGTACGACTTTTTGAAATGCGTGCGAATTGAAACAGAATGATACCATGGTGCATCACTCTCCAGCGATGGTAAATCGAAGACCAGCCACGGTAATCCAGTTTTACCGTAAAAATCCACATGTCGAAAAAACGAAGGGTAAAAATCTTCCAAAACCCGACTGAGATTCGGGTAGACTTTTTTGAGCATTATACAATCCACTGACGGCTGAAAGCATTCAGAGCCGTAGAACACACTCAGGCCTTCATTTTGACAGGTTATAGCTTCCGTAAATCTAAACGAGCTAGAAGTTATGGCCGTCTGAATAATCGATATCTACAGGGTGCAACATCCACGGTGCAAGGTGCAACATCCGACCGAAATGGCAAAACAGTGTCGTACGACTTTTTGAAATGCGTGCATGGATTTGAAATGGAACGGTACCATGGTGCAACACTCTCCAGTGATGGTAAATCGAAGACCAGCCACGGTAATCCTATTTTACCGTAAAAATCCACGTGTCGAAAAAACGAAGGGTAAAAAACTTCCTAGACCCGATGGAGATTCGGATAGTCTTTTTTGGCAATTAAACAATCCATTGACGGTTGAAAGCTGTCGGAGCTGTAGAACTCACTGAGGCCTTCGTTTTGACAGGTTATGGCTCCCGTAACTCTAAACGAGCCAGAAGCTATGGCCGTCCGAATAATCGATATCTACAGGGTGCAACATCCATGGTGCAAGGTGCAACATCCGTCCGAAATGGCGAAACAACGTCGTATGACTTTTTGAAATGCGTGCATGGATTTGAAACGGAACGGTACCATGGTGCACCACTCTCCAGCGATGGTAAATCGAAGACCAGCCACGGTAATCCCGTTTTACCGTAAAAATCCACGTGTCGAAAAAACGAAGGGTAAAAAACTTCTGAGACCCGATTGAGATTCGGATAGTCTTTTTTGGGCATTAAACAATCCATTGACGACTGAAAGCATTTAGAGCTGTAGAACTCACTGAGGCCTTCGTTTTGACAGGTTATGGCTCACGTAACTCTAAACGAGCCAGAAGTTATGGCCGTCCGAATAATCGATATCTACAGGGTGCAACATCCACGGTGCAAGGTGCAACATCCGTCCAAAATGGCGAAACAGTGTCGTACGACTTTTTGAAATGCGTCCATGGATTTGAAACAGAACGGTACCGTGGTGCACCACTCTCCAGCGATGGTAAATTGAAGACCAGCCATGGTAATCCCGTTTTACCGTAAAAATCCACGTGTCGAAAAAACGAAGGGTAAAAAACTTCCTAGACCGGATGGAGATTCGGATAGTCTTTTTTGGGCATTAAACAATCCATTGACGGTTGAAAGCTGCCAGAGCCGTAGAACTCACTGAGGCCTTCGTTTTGACAGGTTATGGCTCCCGTAACTCTAAACGAGCCAGAAGTTATGGCCGTCCGAATAATCGATATCTACAGGGTGCAACATACACGGTGCAAGGTGCAACATCCGTCCAAAATGGCGAAACAGTGTCGTACGACTTTTTGAAATGCGTCCATGGATTTGAAACGGAACGGTACCGTGGTGCACCACTCTCGAGCGATGGTAAATCGAAGACCAGCCATGGTAATCCCGTTTTACCGTAAAAATCCACGTGTCGAAAAAATGAAGGGTAAAAAACTTCCTAGACCGGATGGAGATTCGGATAGTCTTTTTTGGGCATTAAACAATCCATTGACAACTGAAAGCTGTCAGAGCTGTAGAACTCACTGAGGCCTTCGTTTTGACAGGTTACGGCTCCCGTAACTCTAAACGAGCCAGAAGTTATGGCCGTCCGAATAATCGATATGTACAGGGTGCAACATCCACTGTGCAAGGTGCAACATCCGTCCGAAATGGCGAAACAGTGTCGTACGACTTTTTGAAATGCGTGCATGGATTTGAAACGGAACGGTACCATGGTGCACCACTCTCCAGCGATGGTAAATCGAAGACCAGCCACGGTAATCCCATTTTACCGTAAAAATCCACGTGTCGAAAAAACGAAGGGTAAAAAACTTCCTAGACCCGATTGAGATTCGGATAGTCAATTGTGGGTATTAAACAATCCATTGACGGTTGAAAGAATTCAGAGCCGTAGAACTCACTGAGGCCTTCGTTTTGATAGGTTATGGCTCCCGTAACTCTAAACGAGCCAGAAGTTATGGCCGTCCGAATAATCGATATCTACAGGGTGCAACATCCACGGTGCAAGGTGCAACATCCGTCCGAAATGGCGAAACAGTGTCGTACGACTTTTTGAAATGCGTGCATGGATTTGAAACGGAATGGTACCGTGGTGCACTACTCTCCAGCAATGGTAAATCGAAGACCAGTCACGGTAATCCCATTTTATCGTAAAAATCCACGTGTCGAAAAAACGAAGGGTAAAAAACTTCCTAGACCCGATGGTGATTCGGATAGTATTTTTTGGGTATTAAACAATCCATTGACGGCTGAAAGATGTCAGAGCTGCAGAACTCACCGAGGCCTTCGTTTTGACAGGTTATGGTTCCCGTAACTCTAAACGAGCCAGAAGTTATGGCCGTCCGAATAATCGATATGTACAGGGTGCAACATCCACGGAGCAAGGTGCAACATCCGTCCGAAATGGCGAAACAGCGTCGTACGACTTTTTGAAATGCGTGCATGGATTTGAAACGAACGGTACCATGGTGCACCACTCTCCAGCGATGGTAAATCGAAGAGCTGCCGCGGTAATCCCATTTTACCGTAAAAATCCACGTGTCGGAAAAACGAAGGGTAAAAAACTTCAGAAACCCGATTGAGATTCGGATAGTCTTTTTTGGGCATTATACAATCCATTGACGGCTGAAAGCTCTCAGAGCCGTAGAACTCACTAAGCCTTCGATTTGACAGGTTATGGCTCCCGTAACTCTAAACGAGCCAAAAGTTATGGCCGTCCGAATAATCGATATCTACAGGGTGCAACATCCACAGTGCAAGGTGCAACATCCGTCCGAAATGGCGAAACAGTGTCGTACGACTTTTTGAAATGCGTGCATAGATTTGAAACGGAACGGTACCATGGTGCACTACTCTCCATCGATGGTAAATCGAAGACCAGCCACGGTAATCTAGTTTTACCGTAAAAATCCACGTGTCGAAAAAACGAAGGGTAAAAAACTTCCGAGACCCGATTGAGATTCGTATAGTCTTTTTTTGGCATTATACAATCCTTTGACGGTTGAAAGCTGTCAGAGCCGTAGAACTCACTGAGGCCTTCGTTTTGATAAGTTATGGCTCCCGTAACTCTAAACGAGCCAGAAGTTATGGCCGTCCGAATAATCGATATCTACAGGGTGCAACATCCACGGTGCAAGGTGCAACATCCGTCCGAAATGGCGAAACAGTGTCGTATGACTTTTTGAAATGCGTGCATGGATTTGAAACGGAATGGTACCATGGTGCATCACTCTCCAGCGATGGTAAATCAAAGACCAGCCACGGTAATCCCATTTTACCGTAAAAATCCACGTGTCGAAAAAACGAAGGGGAAAAAACTTTCGAGACCCGATTGAGATTCGGATAGTCTTTTTTGGGCATTTTATAATCCATTGATGGCTGAAAGCTGTCAGAGCCGTAGAACTCACTAAGGCCTTCGTTTTGATTGGTTATGGCTCCCTTAAATCTAAACGAGCCAGAAGTTATGGCCGTCCGAATAATCGATATCTACAGGGTGCAACATCCACGGTGCAAGGTGCAACATCCGTCCGACATGGCGAAACAGCGTCGTACGACTTTTTGAAATGCGTGCATGGATTTGAAACGTAACGGTACCATGGTACACCACTCTCCAGCGATGGTAAATCGAAGACCAGCCACGGTAATCTAGTTTTACCGTAAAAATACATGTGTCGAAAAAACGAAGGGTAAAAAACTTCCTAGACCCGATTGAGATTCTAATAGTCATTTTTGGGCATTAAACAATCCATTGATGGCTGAAAGCATTCAGAGCCGTAGAGCTCACTGAGGCCTTCGTTTTGACAGGTTACGGCTCCCGTAACTCTAAACGAGCCAGAAGTTATGGCCGTCCGAATAATCGATATCTACAGGGTGCAACATCCACGGTGCAAGGTGCAACATTCGACCGAAATGGCGAAACAGTGTCGTACGACTTTTTGAAATGCATGCATGGATTTGAAACGGAACGGTACCGTGGTGCAGCACTATCCAGCGATGGTAATTTAAAGACCAGCCATGGTAATCCCGTTTTACCGTAAAAATCCACGTGTCGAAAAAACGAAGGGTAAAAAACTTCCTAGACCCGATGGAGATTCGGATAGTCTTTTTTGGGCATTAAACAATCAATTGACGGTTGAAAGCTGTAAGCGCTGCAGAACTCACTGAGGCCTTCGTTTTGACAGGTTATGGCTCCCGTAACTCTAAACGAGCCAGAAGTTATGGCCGTCCGAGTAATCGATATCTACAGGGTGCAACATCCATGGTGCAAGGTGCAACATCCGTCCGAAATGGAGAAACAACGTCGTACGACTTTTTGAAATGCGTGCATGGATTTGAAACGGAACGGTACAATGGTGCACCACTCTCCAGCGATGGTAAATCGAAGACCAGCCACGGTAATCCCGTTTTACCGTAAAAATCCACGTGTCGAAAAAACGAAGGGTAAAAAACTTCCTAGACCCGATTGAGATTCGAATAGTCTTTTTTGGGCATTAAACAATCCATTGACGGCTGAAAGCATTCAGAGCCGTAGAACTCACTGAGGCCTTCGTTTGACAGGTTATGGGTCCCGTAACTCTAAACGAGCCAGAAGTTATGGCCGTCCGAATAATCGATATCTACAGGGTGCAACAACCACGGTGCAAGGTGTTGCATCCGTCTGAAATGGCGAAACAGTGTCGTACGACTTTTTGAAATGCGTGCATGGATTTGAAACGGAACGGTACCGTGGTGCACCACTCTCTAGCGATGGTAAATCGAAGACCAGCCACGGTAATCCCGTTTTGCCGTAAAAATCCACGTGTCGAAAAAACGAAGTGTAAAAAACTTCCGAGACCCGATTGAGATTCGTATAGTCTATTTTGGGCAATATACAATCCTTTGACGGCTGAAAGCTGTCAGAGCCGTAGAACTCACTGAGGCCTTCGTTTTGATAGGTTATGGCTCCTGTAACACTAAACGAGCAAGAAGTTATGGCCGTCCGAATAATCGATATCTACTGGGTGCAACATCCACGGTGCAAGGTGCAACATCCGTCCGAAATGGCGAAACAGTGTCGTATGACTTTTTGAAATGCGTGCATGGATTTGAAACGGCATGGTACCATGGTGCATCACTCTCCAGCGATGGTAAATCAAAGACCAGCCACGGTAATCCCGTTTTACCGTAAAAATCCACGTGTCGAAAAAACGAAGGGGAAAAAACTTTCGAGACCCGATAAGGATTTGGATAGTCTATTTTGGGTATTTTATATTCCATTGACGGCTGAAAGCCGTCAGAGCTGTAGAACTCACTGAGGCCTTCGTTTTGACTGGTTATGGCTCCCTTAACTCTAAACGAGCCAGAAGTAATGGCCGTCCGAATAATCGATATCTACAGGGTGCAACATCCACGGTGCATGGTGCAACATCCGTCCGAAATGGAGAAACAGCGCCGTACGACTTTTTGAAATGCGTGCATGGATTTGAAATGTAACGGCACCATGGTACACCACTCTCCAGCGATGGTAAATCGAAGACCAGCCACGGTAATTCCGTTTTACCGTAAAAATCCACGTGTCGAAAAAACGAAGGGTAAAAAACTTCCTAGACCCGATTGAGATTCGGATAGTCTTTTTTGGGCATTATACAATCCATTGACGGCTGAAAGCATTCAGAGCTGTAGAACTCACTGAGGCCTTCGTTTTGACAGGTTATGGCTCCCGTAATTGTAAACGAGCCAGAAGTTATGGCCGTCCGAATAATCGATATCTATAGGGTGCAACATCCGACCGAAATGGTGAAACAGTGTCTTACGACTTTTTGAAATGCATGCATGGATTTGAAACGGAACGGTACCGTGGTGCAGCACTCTCCAGCGATGGTAAATCAAAGACCAGCCATGGTAATCCCGTTTTACCGTAAAAATCCACGTGTCGAAAAAACGAAGGGTAAAAAACTTCCTAGACCCGATGGAGATTCGGATAGTCTTTTTTGGGCATTAAACAATCCATTGATGGTTGAAAGCTGTCAGCGCTGTAGAACTCACTGAGGCCTTCGTTTTGACAGGTTATGGCTCCCGTAACTCTAAACGAGCCAGAAGTTATGGCCGTCCGAATAATCGATATCTACAGGGTGCAACATCCATAGTGCAAGGTGCAACATCCGTCCGAAATGGAGAAACAACGTCGTACGACTTTTTGAAATGCGTGCATGGATTTGAAACGGAACGGTACCATGGTGCACCACTCTCCAGCGTTGGAAAATCGAAGACCAGCCACGGTAATCCCGTTTTACCGTGAAAATCCACGTGTCGAAAAAACGAAGGGTAAAAAACTACCTAGACCCGATTGAGATTCGGATAGTCATTTTTGGGCATTAAACAATCCATTGATGGCTGAAGGCATTTAGAGTCGTAGTACTCACTGAGGCCTTCGTTTGACAAGTTATGGCTCCCGTAACTCTAAACGAGCCAGAAGTTATGGCCGTCCGAATAATCGATATCTACAGGGTGCAACAACCACGGTGCAAGGTGCAACATCCGTCTGAAATGGCGAAACAGTGTCGTACGACTTTTTGAAATGCGTGAGTGGATTTGAAACGGAATGGTACCGCGGTGCACCACTCTCCAGCGATGGTAAATCGAAGACCAGCCACAGTAATCCCGTTTTGCCGTAAAAATCCACGTGTCGAAAAAACGAAGGGTAAAAAACCTCCTAGACCCGATGGAGATTCGGATAGTCGTTTTTGGGCATTAAACAATCAATTGACGGCTAAAAGCTGTCAGAGCTGTAGAACTCACTGAGGCCTTTGTTTTGACAGGTTACGGCTCCCGTAACTCTAAACGAGCCAGAAGTTATGGCCATTCGAATAATCGATATCTACAGGGTGCAACATCCACTGTGCAAGGTGCAACATCCGTCCGAAATGGCGAAATAGTGTCGTACGACTTTTTGAAATGCGTGCATGGATTTGAAAAGAAATGGTACCATGGTGCACCACTCTCCAGCGATGGTAAATCTCAGACCAGCTGTGGTATTCCCGTTTTACCGTAAAAATCCACGTGTCGAAAAAACTAAGGGTAAAAGACTTCCTAGACCCGATGGAGATTCGGATAGTTTTTTTTGGGCATTATACAATCCCTTGATGGCTGAAAGCTGTCAGAGCCGTAGAACTCACTGAGGCCTTCGTTTTGACAGGTTATGGCTCCCGTAACTCTAAACGAGCCAGAAGTTATGGTCGTCTGAATAATCAATATCTACAGGGTGCAACATCCACGGTGCAAGGTGCAACATCCGTCCGAAATGGCGAAATAGTTTCGTACGACTTTTTGAAATGCGTGCATGTATTTGAAACTGAACGGTACCGTGGTGCACCACCCTCCAGCGATGGTAAATCGAAGACCAGCAGCGGTAATCCCGTTTTGCCGTAAAAATCCACGTATCGAAAAAACGAAGGGTAAAAAACTTCATAGACCCGATGGAGATTCGGATAGTCTTTTTTGGGCATTAAACAATCCATTGATGGCTGAAAGCTGTCAGAGCTGTAGAACTCACTGAGGCCTTCGTTTTGACAGGTTATGGCTCCCGTAACTCTAAACGAGCTAGAAGTTATGGCCGTCCGAATAATCGATATCTACAGGGTGCAACATCCACGGTGCAAGGTGCAACATCCACGGTGCAAGGTGCAACACCCGTCCGAAATGGTGAAACAGTGTCGTACGACTTTTTGAAATGCGTGCATAGATTTGAAACGGAATGGTACCATGGTGCATCACTCTCCGGCGATGGTAAATTGAAGACCAGCCACGGTAATCCAATTTTACCGTAAATATCCACGTGTCGAAAAGACGAAGGGTAAAAAACTTCCGAAACCCGATTGAGATTCGGATAGTCTTTTTTGGGCATTATACAATCCATTGACAGCTGAAAGCTGTTAGAGCCGTAGAACTCACTGAGGCCTTCGTTTTGACTGGTTATGGCTCCCTTAACTCTAAACGAGCCGGAAGTTATGGCCGTCCGAATAATCGATATCTACATGGTGCTACATCCACGGTGCAAGGTGCAACATCCGTCCGAAATGGTGAAACAGTGTCGTACGACCTTTTGAAATGTGTGCATGGATTTGAAACAAAACGGTACCATGGTGCACCACACTCCAGCGATGGTAAATCGAAGACCAGCCACGGCAGTCCCGCTTTACCGTAAAAATCCATGTGTCGAAAAAACGAAGGGTAAAAAACTTCCGAGACCTGATTGAGATTCGGATAGTCTTTTTTGGGCATTATACAATCCCTTGACGGCTGAAAGCTGTCAGAGCCGTAGAACTCACTGAGGCCTTCGTTTTTACAGGTTATGGCTCCCGTAGTTCTAAACGAGCCAGAAGTTATGGTCGTCCGAATAATCGATATCTACAGGGTGCAACATCCACGGTGCAAGGTGCAACATCCGTCCGAAAAGGCGAAACAGTGTCGTACGACTTTTTGAAATGCGTGCATGGATTTGAAACGGAATGGTACCATGGTGCATCACTCTCCAGCGATGGTAAATCAAAGACCAGCCACGGTAATCCCATTTTACCGTAAAAATCCACGTGTCGAAAAAACGAAGGGGAAAAAACTTTCGAGACCCGATAAGGATTCGGATAGTCTTTTTTGGGCATTTTATATTCCATTGACGGCTGAAAGCCGTCAGAGCTGTAGAACTCACTGAGGCCTTCGTTTTGACTGGTTATGGCTCCCTTAACTCTAAATGAGCCAGAAGTTATGGCCGTCCGAATAATCGATATCTACAGGGTGCAACATCCACGGTGCATGGTGCAACATCCGTCCGAAATGGCGAAACAGCGTCGTACGACTTTTTGAAATGCGTGCGTGGATTTGAAATGTAACGGCACCATGGTACACCACTCTCCAGCGATGGTAAATCGAAGACCAGCCACGGTAATTTCGTTTTACCGTAAAAATCCACGTGTCGAAAAAACGATGGGTAAAAAACTTCCTAGACCCGATTGGGATTCGGATAGTCTTTTTTGGGCATTATACAATCCGTTGATGGCTGAAAGCATTCAGAGCCGTAGAACTCACTGAGGCCTTCGGTTTGATAGGTTATGGCTCCCGTAACTCTAAACGGGCCAGAAGTTATGGCCGTCCGAATAATCGATATCTACGGGGTGCAACATCCACGGTGCAAGGGGCAACATCCGACCGAAATGGTGAAACAGTGTCGTACGACTTTTTGAAATGCATGCATGGATTTGAAACGGAACGGTACCGTGGTGCAGCACTCTCCAGCGATGGTAAATCAAAGACCAGCCATGGTAATCCCGTTTTACCGTAAAAATCGACGTGTCGAAAAAACGAAGGGTAAAAAACTTCCTAGACCCGATGGAGATTCGGATAGTATTTTTTGGGCATTAAACAATCCATTGACGGCTGAAAGCTGTCAGCGCCGTAGAACTCACTGAGGCCTTCGTTTTGACAGGTTATGGCTCCCGTAACTCTAAACGAGCCAGAAGTTATGGCCGTCCGAATAATCGATATCTACAGGGTGCAACATCCATGGTGCAAGGTGCAACATCCGTCCAAAATGGCGAAACAGCGTCGTACGACTTTTTGAAATGCGTGCATGGATTTGAAACGGAATGGTACCATGGTGCACCACTCTCCAGCGATGGTAAATCGAAGACCAGCCACGGTAATCCCGTTTTACCGTAAAAATCCACGTGTCGAAAAAACGAAGTTTGGCTGAAAGCATTCAGAGCCGTAGAACTCACTGAGGCCTTCGTTTGACAGGTTATGGCTCCCGTAACTCTAAACGAGCCAGAAGTTATGGCCGTCCGAATAATCGATATCTATAGGGTGCAACAACCATGGTGCAAGGTGCAACATCTGTCTGAAATGGCGAAACAGTGTCGTTCGACTTTTTGAAATGCGTGCATGGATTTGAAACGGAACGTTACCGTGGTGCACCACTCTCCAGCGATGGTAAATCGAAGACCAGCCACGGTAATCCCGTTTTGCCATAAAAATCCACGTGTCGAAAAAACGAAGGGTAAAAAACTTCCTAGACCCGATGGAGATTCAGATAGTCGTTTTTGGGCATTAAACAATCCATTGACGGCTGAAAGCTGTCAGAGCTGTAGAACTCACTAAGACCTTCGTTTTGACAGGTTACGGCTCCCGTAACTCTAAACGAGCCAGAAGTAATGACCATACGAATAATCGATATCTACAGGGTGCAACATCCACTGTGCAAGGTGCAACATCCGTCCGAAATGGCGAAATAGTGTCGTACGACTTTTTGAAATGCGTGCATGGATTTGAAATGAAACGGTACCGTGGTGCACCACTCTCCAGCGATGGTAAATCGAAGACCAGCTGCGGTATTCCCGTTTTACCGTAAAAATCCACGTGTCGAAAAAACGAAGGGTAAAAAACTTCCTAGACCCGATGGAGATTCGGATAGTCTTTTTTGGGCATTAAACAATCCATTGACAGCTGAAAGCTGTCAGAGCTATAGAACTCACTGAGGCCTTTGTTTTGACAGGTTATGGCTCCCGTAACTCTAAACGAGCCAGAAGTTATGGCGGTACGAATAATAGATATCTATAGGGTGCAACATCCACAGTGCAAGGTGCAACATCCGGCCGAAATGGCGAAACAATGTCGTACGACTTTTTGAAATGCGTGCATAGATTTGAAACAGAATGGTACCATGGTGCATCACTCTCCAGCGATGGTAAATCGAAGACCAGCCACGATAATCCAGTTTTACCGTAAAAATCCACGTGTCGAAAAAACGAAGGGTAAAAAACTTCCGAAACCCGATTGAGATTCGGATAGTCTTTTTTGAGCATTATACAATCCATTGACGGCTGAAAGCATTCAGCGCCGTAGAACTCACTGAGGCCTTCGTTTTGACAGGTTATGGCTCCCGTAACTCTAAACGAGCCAGAAGTTATGGCCATCCGAATAATCGATATCTACAGTGTGCAACATCCACGCTGCAAGGTGCAACATCCGACCGAAATGGTGAAACAGTGCCGTACGACTTTTTGAAATGCGTGCATGGATTTGAAACGGAACGGTACCGTGGCGCAGCACTCTCCAGTGATGGTAAATCGAAGACCAGCCACGGTAATCCTGTTTTACCGTAAAAATCCACGTGTCGAAAAAACGAAGGGTAAAAAACTTCCCAGACCAGATGGAGATTCGGAGAGTCTCTTTTGGCAATTAAACAATCCATTGACGGCTGAAAGCTGTCAGAGCTGTAGAAATCACTGAGGCCTTCGTTTTGACAGGTTATGGCTCCCGTAACTCTAAACGAGCCAGAAGTTATGGCCGTCCGAATAACCGATATCTACAGGGTGCAACATCCATGGTGCAAGGTGCAACATCCGTCCGAAATGGCGAAACAGCGTCGTATGACTTTTTGAAATGCGTGCATGGATTTGAAACGGAATGGTACCATGGTGCACCACTCTCCAGTGATGGTAAATCGAAGACCAGCCACGGTAATCCCGTTTTACCGTAGAAATCCATGTGTCGAAAAAACGAAGGGTAAAAAACTTTCTAGACCCGATTGAGATTCTGATAGTCATTTTTGGGCATTAAACAATCCATTGACGGCTGAAAGCATTCAGAGCCGTAGAACTCAATGAGGCATTCGTTTTGACAGGTTATGGCTCCCGTAACTCTAAACGAGCCAGAAGTTATGACCGTCCGAATAATCGATATCTACAGGGTGCAACATCCACGGTGCAAGGTGCAACATCCGACCGAAATGGCGAAACAGTGTCGTACGACTTTTTGAAATGCATGCATGGATTTGAAACGGAACGGTACCGTGGTGCAGCACTCTCCAGCGATGGTAAATCCAAGACCAGCCATGGTAATCCCGTTTTACCGTAAAAATCCACGTGTCGAAAAAACGAGGGGTAAAAAACTTCCTAGACCCGATGGAGATTCGGATAGTCTTTTTTGGGCATTAAACAATCCATTGATGGCTGATAGCTGTAAGCTCTGTAGAACTCACTGAGTCCTTCGTTTTGACAGGTTATGGCTCCCGTAACTCTAAACGAGCCAGAAGTTATGGCCGTCCGAATAATCGATATCTACAAGGTGCAACATCCATGGTGCAAGGTGCAACATCCGCCCGAAATGGCGAAACAGCGTCGTACGACATTTTGAAATGCGTGCATGGATTTGAAACGGAACGGTACCATGGTGCACCACTCTCCAGCGATGGTAAATCGAAGACCAGCCACGGTAATCCCGTTTTACCGTAAAAATCCACGTGTCGAAAAAACTAAGGGTAAAAAACTTACTAGACCCGATGGAGATTCGGATAGTCGTTTTTGGGCATTAAACAATCCATTGACGGCTGAAAGCTGTCAGAGCTGTAGAACTCACTGAGGCCTTTGTTTTGACAGGTTACGGCTCCCGTAACTCTAAACGAGCCAGAAGTTATGGCCATCCGAATAATCGATATCTATAGGGTGCAACATCCACTATGCAAGGTGCAACATCCGTCAGAAATGGCGAAATAGTGTCGTACGACTTTTTGAAACGCGTGCATGGATTTGAAACGAAACGGTACCGTGGTGCACCACTCTCCAGTGATGGTAAATCGAAGACCAGTTGCGGTATTCCCGTTTTACCGTAAAAATCCACGTGTCGAAAAAACGAAGGGTAAAAAACTTCCTAGACCCGATGGAGATTCAGATAGTGTTTTTTGGGCATTAAACAATCCATTAACGGCTGAAAGCTGTCAGAGCTGTAGAACTCACTGAGGCCTTTGTTGTGACAGGTTATGGCTCCCGTAACTCTAAACGAGCCAGAAGTTACGGCCGTCCGAATAGTAGATATCTACAGGGTGCAACATCCACGGTGCAAGGTGCAACATCCGCCCGAAATGGCGAAACAGTGTCGTACGACTTTTTGAAATGCGTGCATAGATTTGAAACAGAATGTTACCATGGTGCATCACTCTCCAGCGATGGTAAATCGAAGACCAGCCACGATAATCCAGTTTTACCGTAAAAATCCACGTGTCGAAAAAACGAAGGGTAAAAATCTTCCGAAACCCGATTGAGATTCGGTAGTCTTTTTTGAGCATTATACAATCCATTGACGGCTGAAAGCATTCAGAGCCGTAGACCTCACTGAGGCCTTCGTTTTGACAGGTTATGGCTCCCGTAACTCTAAACGAGCCAGAAGTTATGGCCGTCCGAATAATCGATATCTACAGGGTGCAACATCCACGGTGCAAGGTGCAACATCAGACCGAAATGGCGAAACAGTGTCGTACGACTTTTTGAAATGAATGCATGGATTTGAAACGGAACGGTACCGTGGTGCAGCATTCTCCAGTGATGGTAAATCGAAGACCAGCCACGGTAATCCTGTTTTACCGTAAAAGTCCACGTGTCGAAAAAACGAAGGGTAAAAAACATCCTAGACCCGATGGAGATTCGGATAGTCTCTTTTGGTAATTAAACTATCCATTGATGGCTGAAAGCGGTCAGAGCTGTAGAAATCACTGAGGCCTTCGTTTTGACAGGTTATGGCTCCCGTAACTCTAAACGAGCCAGAAGTTATGGCCGTCCGAATAATCGAAATCTACAGGGTGCAACATCCATGGTGCAAGGTGCAACATCCGTCCGAAATGGCGAAACAATGTCGTACGACTTTGTGAAATGCGTGCATGGATTTGAAACGTAACGGTACCATGGTACACCACTCTCCAGCGATGGTAAATCGAAGACCAGCCACGGTAATCCCGTTTTACCGTAGAAATCCATGTGTCGAAAAAACGAAGGGTAAAAAACTTCCTAGACCCGATTGAGATTCTGATAGTCATTTTTGGGCATTAAACAATCCATTGATGGCTGAAAGCATTCGGAGCCGTAGAACTCACTAAGGCCTTCGTTTTGACAGGTTATGGCTCCCGTAACTCTAAACGAGCCAGAAGTTATGGCCGTCCGAATAATCGATATCTACAGGGTGCAACATCCACGGTGCATGGTGCAACATCCGACCGAAATGGCGAAACAGTGTCGTACGACTTTTTGAAATGCATGCATGGATTTGAAACGGAACGGTACCGTGGTGCAGCACTCTCCAGCGATGGTAAATCAAAGACAAGCCATGGTAATCCCGTTTTACCGTAAAAATCCACGTGTCGAAAAAACGAAGGGTAAAAAACTTCCTAGACCCGATGGAGATTCGGATAGTCTTTTTTAGGCATTAAACAATCCATTGACGGCTGAAAGCATTCAGTGCCGTAGAACTCACTGAGGCCTTCGTTTGACAGGTTATGGCTCCCGTAACTCTAAACGAGCCAGAAGTTATTGCCGTCCGAATAATCGATATCTACAGGGTGCAACATCCACGGTGCAAGGTGCAACATCCGACCGAAATGGCGAAACAGTGTCGTACGACTTTTTGAAATGCATGCATGGATTTGAAAAGGAACGGTACCGTGGTGCAGCACTCTCCAGCGATGGAAAATCAAAGGCCAGCCATGGTAATCCCGTTTTACCGTAAAAATCCACGTGTCGAAAAAACGAAGGGTAAAAAACTTCCTAGACCCGATGGAGATTCGGATTGTCTTTTTTGGGCATTAAATAATCCATTGACGGCTGAAAGCTGTCATCGCTGTACAACTCACTGAGGCCTTCGTTTTGACAGGTTATGGCTCCCGTAACTCTAAACGAGCCAGAAGTTATGGTCGTCCGAATAATCGATATCTACAGGGTGCAACATCCGTCCGAAATGGCAAAACAGCGTCGTACGACTTTTTGAAATGCGTGCATGGATTTGAAACGGAACGGTACCATGGTGCACCACTCTCCAGCGATGGTAAATCGAAGACCAGCCACGGTAATCCCGTTTTACCGTAAAAATCCACGTGTCGAAAAAACGAAGGGTAAAAAACTTCCTAGACCCGATTGAGATTCGGATAGTCATTTTTGGGCATTAAACAATCCATTGACGGCTGAAAGCATTCAGAGCCGTAGAACTCACCGAGGCCTTCGTTTGACAGGTTATGGCTCCCGTAACTCTAAACGAGCCAGAAGTTATGGCCGTCCGAATAATCGATATCTACAGGGTGCAACAACCACGGTGCAAGGTGCAACATCCGTCTGAAATGGCGAAACAGTGTCGTACGACTTTTTGAAATGCGTGCATGGATTTGAAACGGAACGGTACCGTGGTGCACCACTCTCCAGCGATGGTAAATTGAAGATCAGCCACGGTAATCCCGTTTTGCCGTAAAAATCCACGTGTCGAAAAAACGAGGGGTAAAAAACTTCCTAGACCCGATGGAGATTCGGATAGTCGTTTTTGGGCATTAAACAATCCATTGACGGCTGAAAGCTGTCGAGCTGTAGAACTCACCGAGGCCTTCATTTTGACAGGTTAAGGCTCCCGTAACTCTAAACGAGCCAGAAGTTATGGCCATCCGAATAATCGATATCTACAGGGTGCAACATCCACTGTGCAAGGTGCAACACCCGTCCGAAATGGCGAAATAGTGTCGTACGACTTTTTGAAATGCGTGCATGGATTTGAAATTAAACGGTACCGTGGTGCACCACTCTCCAGCGATGGTAAATCGAAGACCAGCTGCGGTATTCCCGTTTTACCGTAAAAATCCACGTGTCGAAAAAACGAAGGGTAAAAAACTTCCTAGACCCGATGGAGATTCGGATAGTCTTTTTTGGGCATTAAACAATCCATTGACGGCTGAAAGATGTTAGAGCTGTAGAACTCACTAAGGCCTTCGTTTTGACAGGTTATGGCTCCCGTAACTCTAAACGAGCCAGAAGTTATGGCCGTCCGAATAATCGATATCTACAGGGTGCAACATCCACGGTGCAAGGTGCAACATCCGCCCGAAATGGCGAAACAGTGTCGTACGACTTTTTGAAATGAGTGCATAGATTTGAAACAGAATGGTACCATGGTGCATCACTCTCCAGCGATGGTAAATCAAAGACCAGCCACGATAATTCAGTTTTACCGTAAAAATCCACGTGTCGAAAAAACGAAGGGTAAAAAACTTCTGAAACCCGATTGAGATTCGGATAGTCTTTTTTGGGTATTATACAATCCATTGACAGCTGAAAGCTGTCAGAGCCGTAGAACTCACTGAGGCCTTCGTTTTGACTGGTTATGGCTCCCTTAACTCTAAATGAGCCAGAAGTTATGGCCGTCCGAATAATCGATATCTACATGGTCCAACATCCACGGTGCAAGGTGCAACATCCGTCCGAAATGGCGAAACAGTGTCGTACGACTTTTTGAAATGCGTGCATAGATTTGAAACGGAATGGTGCCATGGTGGATCACTCTCCAGCGATGGTAAATCGAAGACCAGCCACGGTAATCCAGTTTTACCGTAAAAATCCACGTGTCGAAAAAACGAAGGGTAAAAAACTTCCTAGACCCGATGGAGATTCGGATAGTCTTTTTTGGGCATTAAACAATCCATTGACGGCTGAAAGATGTTGGAGATGTAGAACTCACTAAGGCCTTCGTTTTGACAGGTTATGGCTCCCGTAACTCTAAACGAGCCAGATGTTATGGCCGTCCGAATAATCGATATCTACAGGGTGCAACATCCACGGTGCAAGGTGCAACATCCGTCCGAAAAGGCGAAACAGTGTCGTACGACTTTTTGAAATGCGTGCATAGATTTGAAACGGAATGGTACCTTGGTGCATCACTCTCCAGCGATGGTAAATTGAAGACCAGCCACGGTAATCCAGTTTTACCGTAAAAATCCACGTGTCGAAAAAACGAAGGGTAAAAAACTTCCGAAAACCGATTGAGATTCGTATAGTCTTTTTTGGGTATTATACAATCCATTGACAGCTGAAAGCTGTTAGAGCCGTAGAGCTCACTGAGGCCTTCATTTTTACTGGTTATGGCTCCTTTAACTCTAAACGAGCCAGAAGTTATGGCCGTCCGAATAATCGATATCTACATGGTGCTACATCCACGGTGCAAGGTGCAATATCCGTCCGAAATGGTGAAACAGTGTCGTACGACTTTTTGAAATGTGTGCATGGATTTGAAACAGAACGGTACCATGGTGCACCACTCTCCAGCGATGGTAAATCGAAGACCAGCCACGGTAATCCCGCTTTACCGTAAAAATCTACGTGTCGAAAAAACGAAGGGTAAAAAACTTCCGAGACCCGATTGAGATTCGGATAGTCTTTTTTGGGCATTATACAATCAATTGATGGCCGAAAGCTGTCAGAGCCGTAGAAATCACTGAGGCCTTCATTTTACTGGTTATGGCTCCCGTAACTATAAACGAGCCAGAAGTTATGGCCGTCCGAATAATCGATATCTACAGGGTGGAACATCCACGGTGCAAGGTGCAACATCCGTCCGAAATGGCGAAATAGTGTCATACGACTTTTTAAAATGCATGCATGGATTTGAAACGGAACGGCACTATGGTGCGCCACTCTCCAGCGATGGTAAATCGAACACCAGCCACGGTAATCCCGTTTTACCGTAAAAATCCACGTGTCGAAAAAACAAAGGGTAAAAAACTTCCTAGACCCGATTGAGATTCGGATAGTCTTTTTTGGGCATTATACAATCCGTTGATGGCTGAAAGCATTCAGAGCCGTAGAACTCACTGAGGCCTTCGGTTTGATAGGTTATGGCTCCCGTAACTCTAAACGGGCCAGAAGTTATGGCCGTCCGAATAATCGATATCTACGGGGTGCAACATCCACGGTGCAAGGGGCAACATCCGACCGAAATGGTGAAACAGTGTCGTACGACTTTTTGAAATGCATGCATGGATTTGAAACGGAACGGTACCGTGGTGCAGCACTCTCCAGCGATGGTAAATCAAAGACCAGCCATGGTAATCCCGTTTTACCGTAAAAATCGACGTGTCGAAAAAACGAAGGGTAAAAAACTTCCTAGACCCGATGGAGATTCGGATAGTATTTTTTGGGCATTAAACAATCCATTGACGGCTGAAAGCTGTCAGCGCCGTAGAACTCACTGAGGCCTTCGTTTTGACAGGTTATGGCTCCCGTAACTCTAAACGAGCCAGAAGTTATGGCCGTCCGAATAATCGATATCTACAGGGTGCAACATCCATGGTGCAAGGTGCAACATCCGTCCGAAATGGCGAAACAGCGTCGTACGACTTTTTGAAATGCGTGCATGGATTTGAAACAGAACGGTACCATGGTGCACCACTCTCCAGCGATGGTAAATCGAAGACCAGCCACGGTAATCCCGTTTTACCGTAAAAATCCACGTGTCGAAAAAACGAAGTTTGGCTGAAAGCATTCAGAGCCGTAGAACTCACTGAGGCCTTCGTTTGACAGGTTATGGCTCCCGTAACTCTAAACGAGCCAGAAGTTATGGCCGTCCGAATAATCGATATCTATAGGGTGCAACAAACATGGTGCAAGGTGCAACATCTGTCTGAAATGGCGAAACAGTGTCGTAGGACTTTTTGAAATACGTGCATGGATTTGAAACGGAACGGTACCGTGGTGCACCACTCTCCAGCGATGGCAAATCGAAGACCAGCCACGGTAATCCCGTTTTGCCGTAAAAATCCACGTGTCGAAAAAACGAAGGGTAAAAAACTTCCTAGACCCGATGGAGATTCAGATAGTCGTTTTTGGGCATTAAACAATCCATTGACGGCTGAAAGCTGTCAGAGCTGTAGAACTCACTAAGACCTTCGTTTTGACAGGTTACGGCTCCCGTAACTCTAAACGAGCCAGAAGTAATGACCATACGAATAATCGATATCTACAGGGTGCAACATCCACTGTGCAAGGTGCAACATCCGTCCGAAATGGCGAAATAGTGTCGTACGACTTTTTGAAATGCGTGCATGGATTTGAAATGAAACGGTACCGTGGTGCACCACTCTCCAGCGATGGTAAATCGAAGACCAGCTGCGGTATTCCCGTTTTACCGTAAAAATCCACGTGTCGAAAAAACGAAGGGTAAAAAACTTCCTAGACCCGATGGAGATTCGGATAGTCTTTTTTGGGCATTAAACAATCCATTGACGGCTGAAAGCTGTCAGAGCTGTAGAACTCACTGAGGCCTTTGTTTTGACAGGTTATGGCTCCCGTAACTCTAAACGAGCCAGAAGTTATGGCGGTACGAATAATAGATATCTATAGGGTGCAACATCCACAGTGCAAGGTGCAACATCCGGCCGAAATGGCGAAACAATGTCGTACGACTTTTTGAAATGCGTGCATATATTTGAAACAGAATGGTACCATGGTGCATCACTCTCCAGCGATGGTAAATCGAAGACCAGCCACGATAATCCAGTTTTACCGTAAAAATCCACGTGTCGAAAAAACGAAGGGTAAAAAACTTCCGAAACCCGATTGAGATTCGGATAGTCTTTTTGAGCATTATACAATCCATTGACGGCTGAAAGCATTCAGCGCCGTAGAACTCACTGAGGCCTTCGTTTTGACAGGTTATGGCTCCCGTAACTCTAAACGAGCCAGAAGTTATGGCCGTCCGAATAATCGATATCTACAGTGTGCAACATCCACGCTGCAAGGTGCAACATCCGACCGAAATGGTGAAACAGTGCCGTATGACTTTTTGAAATGCGTGCATGGATTTGAAACGGAACGGTACCGTGGCGCAGCACTCTCCAGTGATGGTAAATCGAAGACCAGCCACGGTAATCCTGTTTTACCGTAAAAATCCATGTGTCGAAAAAACGAAGGGTAAAAAACTTCCCAGACCAGATGGAGATTCGGAGAGTCTCTTTTGGCAATTAAACAATCCATTGACGGCTGAAAGCATTCAGCGCCGTAGAACTCACTGAGGCCTTCGTTTTGACAGGTTATGGCTACCGTAACTCTAAACGAGCCAGAAGTTATGGCCGTCCGAATAACCGATATCTACAGGGTGCAACATCCATGGTGCAAGGTGCAACATCCGTCCGAAATGGCGAAACAGCGTCGTATGACTTTTTGAAATGCGTGCATGGATTTGAAACGGAATGGTACCCTGGTGCACCACTCTCCAGTGATGGTAAATCGAAGACCAGCCACGGTAATCCCGTTTTACCGTAGAAATCCATGTGTCGAAAAAACGAAGGGTAAAAAACTTTCTAGACCCGATTGAGATTCTGATAGTCATTTTTGGGCATTAAACAATCCATTGATGGCTGAAAGCATTCAGAGCCGTAGAACTCAATGAGGCATTCGTTTTGACAGGTTATGGCTCCCGTAACTCTAAACGAGCCAGAAGTTATGACCGTCCGAATAATCGATATCTACAGGGTGCAACATCCACGGTGCAAGGTGCAACATCCGACCGAAATGGCGAAACAGTGTCGTACGACTTTTTGAAATGCATGCATGGATTTGAAACGGAACGGTTCCGTGGTGCAGCACTCTCCAGCGATGGTAAATCCAAGACCAGCCATGGTAATCCCGTTTTACCGTAAAAATCCACGTGTCGAAAAAACGAAGGGTAAAAAACTTCCTAGACCCGATGGAGATTCGGATAGTCTTTTTTGGGCATTAAACAATCCATTGATGGCTGATAGCTATAAGCGCTGTAGAACTCACTGAGTCCTTCGTTTTGACAGGTTATGGCTCCCGTAACTCTAAACGAGCCAGAAGTTATGGCCGTCCGAATAATCGATATCTACAAGGTGCAACATCCATGGTGCAAGGTGCAACATCCGTCCGAAATGGCGAAACAGCGTTGTACGACATTTTGAAATGCGTGCATGGATTTGAAACGGAACGGTACCATGGTGCACCACTCTCCAGCGATGGTAAATCGAAGACCAGCCACGGTAATCCCGTTTTACCGTAAAAATCCACGTGTCGAAAAAACTAAGGGTAAAAAACTTACTAGACCCGATGGAGATTCGGATAGTCATTTTTGGGCATTAAACAATCCATTGACGGCTGAAAGCTGTCAGAGCTGTAGAACTCACTGAGGCCTTTGTTTTGACAGGTTACGGCTCCCGTAACTCTAAACGAGCCAGAAGTTATGGCCATCCGAATAATCGATATCTATAGGGTGCAACATCCACTGTGCAAGGTGCAACATCCGTCAGAAATGGCGAAATAGTGTCGTACGACTTTTTGAAACGCGTGCATGGATTTGAAACGAAACGGTACCGTGGTGCACCACTCTCCAGTGATGGTAAATCGAAGACAAGCTGCGGTATTCCCGTTTTACCGTAAAAATCCACGTGTCGAAAAAACGAAGGGTAAAAAACTTCCTAGACCCGATGGAGATTCAGATAGTCTTTTTTGGGCATTAAACAATCCATTGACGGCTGAAAGCTGTCAGAGCTGTAGAAATCACTGAGGCCTTTGTTGTGACAGGTTATGGCTCCCGTAACTCTAAACGAGCCAGAAGTTACGGCCGTCCGAATAGTAGATATCTATAGGGTGCAACATCCACGGTGCAAGGTGCAACATCCGCCCGAAATGGCGAAACAGTGTCGTACGACTTTTTGAAATGCGTGCATAGATTTGAAACAGAATGTTACCATGGTGCATCACTCTCCAGCGATGGTAAATCGAAGACCAGCCACGATAATCCAGTTTTACCGTAAAAATCCACGTGTCGAAAAAACGAAGGGTAAAAATCTTCCGAAACCCGATTGAGATTCGGTAGTCTTTTTTGAGCATTATACAATCCATTGACGGCTGAAAGCATTCAGAGCCGTAGACCTCACTGAGGCCTTCGTTTTGACAGGTTATGGCTCCCGTAACTCTAAACGAGCCAGAAGTTATGGCCGTCCGAATAATCGATATCTACAGGGTGCAACATCCATGGTGCAAGGTGCAACATCCGTCCGAAATGGCGAAACAGCGTCGTACGACTTTTTGAAATGCGTGCATGGATTTGAAACGGAACGGTACAATGGTGCACCACTCTCCAGCGATGGTAAATCGAAGACCAGCCACGGTAATCCCGTTTTACCGTAAAAATCCACGTGTCGAAAAAACGAAGTTTGGCTGAAAGCATTCAGAGCCGTAGAACTCACTGAGGCCTTCGTTTGACAGGTTATGGCTCCCGTAACTCTAAACGAGCCAGAAGATATGGCCGTCCGAATAATCGATATCTATAGGGTGCAACAACCATGGTGCAAGGTGCAACATCTGTCTGAAATGGCGAAACAGTGTCGTAGGACTTTTTGAAATACGTGCATGGATTTGAAACGGAACGGTACCGTGGTGCACCACTCTCCAGCGATGGTAAATCGAAGACCAGCCACGGTAATCCCGTTTTGCCGTAAAAATCCACGTGTCGAAAAAACGAAGGGTAAAAAACTTCCTAGACCCGATGGAGATTCAGATAGTCGTTTTTGGGCATTAAACAATCCATTGACGGCTGAAAGCTGTCAGAGCTGTAGAACTCACTAAGACCTTCGTTTTGACAGGTTACGGCTCCCGTAACTCTAAACGAGCCAGAAGTAATGACCATACGAATAATCGATATCTACAGGGTGCAACATCCACTGTGCAAGGTGCAACATCCGTCCGAAATGGCGAAATAGTGTCGTACGACTTTTTGAAATGCGTGCATGGATTTGAAATGAAACGGTACCGTGGTGCACCACTCTCCAGCGATGGTAAATCGAAGACCAGCTGCGGTATTCCCGTTTTACCGTAAAAATCCACGTGTCGAAAAAACGAACGGTAAAAAACTTCCTAGACCCGATGGAGATTCGGATAGTCTTTTTTGGGCATTAAACAATCCATTGACGGCTGAAAGCTGTCAGAGCTGTAGAACTCACTGAGGCCTTTGTTTTGACAGGTTATGGCTCCCGTAACTCTAAACGAGCCAGAAGTTATGGCGGTACGAATAATAGATATCTATAGGGTGCAACATCCACAGTGCAAGGTGCAACATCCGGCCGAAATGGCGAAACAATGTCGTACGACTTTTTGAAATGCGTGCATAGATTTGAAACAGAATGGTACCATGGTGCATCACTCTCCAGCGATGGTAAATCGAAGACCAGCCACGATAGTCCAGTTTTACCGTAAAAATCCACGTGTCGAAAAAACGAAGGGTAAAAAACTTCCGAAACCCGAATGAGATTCGGATAGTCTTTTTGAGCATTATACAATCCATTGACGGCTAAATGCATTCAGCGCCGTAGAACTCACTGAGGCCTTCGTTTTGACAGGTTATGGCTCCCGTAACTCTAAACGAGCCAGAAGTTATGGCCGTCCGAATAATCGATATCTACAGTGTGCAACATCCACGCTGCAAGGTGCAACATCCAACCGAAATGGTGAAACAGTGCCGTACGACTTTTTGAAATGCGTGCATGGATTTGAAACGGAACGGTACCGTGGCGCAGCACTCTCCAGTGATGGTAAATCGAAGACCAGCCACGGTAATCCTGTTTTACCGTAAAAATCCACGTGTCGAAAAAACGAAGGGTAAAAAACTTCCCAGACCAGATGGAGATTCGGAGAGTCTCTTTTGGCAATTAAACAATCCATTGACGGCTGAAAGCTGTCAGAGCTGTAGAAATCACTGAGGCCTTCGTTTTGACAGGTTATGGCTACCGTAACTCTAAACGAGCCAGAAGTTATGGCCGTCCGAATAACCGATATCTACAGGGTGCAACATCCATGGTGCGAGGTGCAACATCCGTCCGAAATGGCGAAACAGCGTCGTATGACTTTTTGAAATGCGTGCATGGATTTGAAACGGAATGGTACCATGGTGCACCACTCTCCAGTGATGGTAAATCGAAGACCAGCCACGGTAATCCCGTTTTACCGTAGAAATCCATGTGTCGAAAAAACGAAGGGTAAAAAACTTTCTAGACCCGATTGAGATTCTGATAGTCATTTTTGGGCATTAAACAATCCATTGATGGCTGAAAGCATTCAGAGCCGTAGAACTCAATGAGGCATTCGTTTTGACAGGTTATGGCTCCCGTAACTCTAAACGAGCCAGAAGTTATGACCGTCCGAATAATCGATATCTACAGGGTGCAACATCCACGGTGCAAGGTGCAACATCCGACCGAAATGGCGAAACAGTGTCGTACGACTTTTTGAAATGCATGCATGGATTTGAAACGGAACGGTTCCGTGGTGCAGCACTCTCCAGCGATGGTAAATCCAAGACCAGCCATGGTAATCCCGTTTTACCGTAAAAATCCACGTGTCGAAAAAACGAAGGGTAAAAAACTTCCTAGACCCGATGGAGATTCGGATAGTCTTTTTTGGGCATTAAACAATCCATTGATGGCTGATAGCTATAAGCGCTGTAGAACTCACTGAGTCCTTCGTTTTGGCAGGTTATGGCTCCCGTAACTCTAAACGAGCCAGAAGTTATGGCCGTCCGAATAATCGATATCTACAAGGTGCAACATCCATGGTGCAAGGTGCAACATCCGTCCGAAATGGCGAAACAGCGTTGTACGACATTTTGAAATGCGTGCATGGATTTGAAACGGAACGGTACCATGGTGCACCACTCTCCAGCGATGGTAAATCGAAGACCAGCCACGGTAATCCCATTTTACCGTAAAAATCCACGTGTCGAAAAAACTAAGGGTAAAAAACTTACTAGACCCGATGGAGATTCGGATAGTCGTTTTTTGGGCATTAAACAATCCATTGACGGCTGAAAGCTGTCGAGCTGTAGAACTCACCGAGGCCTTCGTTTTGACAGGTTAAGGCTCCCGTAACTCTAAACGAGCCAGAAGTTATGGCCATCCGAATAATCGATATCTACAGGGTGCAACATCCACTGTGCAAGGTGCAACACCCGTCCGAAATGGCGAAATAGTGTCGTACGACTTTTTGAAATGCGTGCATGGATTTGAAATTAAACGGTACCGTGGTGCACCACTCTCCAGCGATGGTAAATCGAAGACCAGCTGCGGTATTCCCGTTTTACCGTAAAAATCCACGTGTCGAAAAAACGAAGGGTAAAAAACTTCCTAGACCCGATGGAGATTCAGATAGTCTTTTTTGGGCATTAAACAATCCATTGACGGCTGAAAGCTGTCAGAGCTGTAGAACTCACTGAGGCCTTTGTTGTGACAGGTTATGGCTCCCGTAACTCTAAACGAGCCAGAAGTTACGGCCGTCCGAATAGTAGATATCTATAGGGTGCAACATCCACGGTGCAAGGTGCAACATCCGCCCGAAATGGCGAAACAGTGTCGTACGACTTTTTGAAATGCGTGCATAGATTTGAAACAGAATGTTACCATGGTGCATCACTCTCCAGCGATGGTAAATCGAAGACCAGCCACGATAATCCAGTTTTACCGTAAAAATCCACGTGTCGAAAAAACGAAGGGTAAAAATCTTCCGAAACCCGATTGAGATTCGGTAGTCTTTTTTGAGCATTATACAATCCATTGACGGCTGAAAGCATTCAGAGCCGTAGACCTCACTGAGGCCTTCGTTTTGACAGGTTATGGCTCCCGTAACTCTAAACGAGCCAGAAGTTATGGCCGTCCGAATAATCGATATCTACAGGGTGCAACATCCACGGTGCAAGGTGCAACATCAGACCGAAATGGCGAAACAGTGTCGTACGACTTTTTGAAATGCGTGCATGGATTTGAAACGGAACGGTACCGTGGTGCAGCACTCTCCAGTGATGGTAAATCGAAGACCAGCCACAGTAATCCTGTTTTACCGTAAAAGTCCACGTGTCGAAAAAACGAAGGGTAAAAAACTTCCTAGACCCGATGGAGATTCGGATAGTCACTTTTGGTAATTAAACTATCCATTGACGGCTGAAAGCTGTCAGAGATGTAGAAATCACTGAGGCCTTCGTTTTGACAGGTTATGGCTCCCGTAACTCTAAACGAGCCAGAAGTTATGGCCGTCCGAATAATCGAAATCTACAGGGTGCAACATCCATGGTGCAAGGTGCAACATCCGTCCGAAATGGCGAAACAATGTCGTACGACTTTGTGAAATGCGTGCATGGATTTGAAACGTAACGGTACCATGGTACACCACTCTCCAGCGATGGTAAATCGAAGACCAGCCACGGTAATCCCGTTTTACCGTAGAAATCCATGTGTCGAAAAAACGAAGGGTAAAAAACTTCCTAGACCCGATTGAGATTCTGATAGTCATTTTTGGGCATTAAACAATCCATTGATGGCTGAAAGCATTCGGAGCCGTACAACTCACTAAGGCCTTCGTTTTGACAGGTTATGGCTCCCGTAACTCTAAACGAGCCAGAAGTTATGGCCGTCCGAATAATCGATATCTACAGGGTGCAACATCCACGGTGCATGGTGCAACATCCGACCGAAATGGCGAAACAGTGTCGTACGACTTTTTGAAATGCATGCATGGATTTGAAACGGAACGGTACCGTGGTGCAGCACTCTCCAGCGATGGTAAATCAAAGACCAGCCATGGTAATCCCGTTTTACCGTAAAAATCCACGTGTCGAAAAAACGAAGGGTAAAAAACTTCCTAGACCCGATGGAGATTCGGATAGTCTTTTTTAGGCATTAAACAATCCATTGACGGCTGAAAGCATTCAGAGCCGTAGAACTCACTGAGGCCTTCGTTTGACAGGTTATGGCACCCGTAACTCTAAACGAGCCAGAAGTTATTGCCGTCCGAATAATCGATATCTACAGGGTGCAACATCCACGGTGCAAGGTGCAACATCCGACCGAAATGGCGAAACAGTGTCGTACGACTTTTTCAAATGCATGCATGGATTTGAAAAGGAACGGTACCGTGGTGTAGCACTCTCCAGCGATGGTAAATCAAAGACCGGCCATGGTAATCCCGTTTTACCGTAAAAATCCACATGTCGAAAAAACGAAGGGTAAAAAACTTCCTAGACCCGATGGAGATTCGGATTGTCTTTTTTGGGCATTAAATAATCCATTGACGGCTGAAAGCTGTCATCGCTGTACAACCCACTGAGGCCTTCGTTTTGACAGGTTATGGCTCCCGTAACTCTAAACGAGCCAGAAGTTATGGTCGTCCGAATAATCGATATCTACAGGGTGCAACATCCGTCCGAAATGGCAAAACAGCGTCGTACGACTTTTTGAAATGCGTGCATGGATTTGAAACGGAACGGTACCATGGTGCACCACTCTCCAGCGATGGTAAATCGAAGACCAGCCACGGTAATCCCGTTTTACCGTAAAAATCCACGTGTCGAAAAAACGAAGGGTAAAAAACTTCCTAGACCCGATTGAGATTCGGATAGTCATTTTTGGGCATTAAACAATCCATTGACGGCTGAAAGCATTCAGAGCCGTAGAACTCACCGAGGCCTTCGTTTGACAGGTTATGGCTCCCGTAACTCTAAACGAGCCAGAAGTTATGGCCGTCCGAATAATCGATATCTACAGGGTGCAACAACCACGGTGCAAGGTGCAACATCCGTCTGAAATGGCGAAACAGTGTCGTACGACTTTTTGAAATGCGTGCATGGATTTGAAACGGAACAGTACCGTGGTGCACCACTCTCCAGCGATGGTAAATTGAAGATCAGCCACGGTAATCCCGTTTTGCCGTAAAAATCCACGTGTCGAAAAAACGAGGGGTAAAAAACTTCCTAGACCCGATGGAGATTCGGATAGTCGTTTTTGGGCATTAAACAATCCATTGACGGCTGAAAGCTGTCGAGCTGTAGAACTCACCGAGGCCTTCGTTTTGACAGGTTAAGGCTCCCGTAACTCTAAACGAGCCAGAAGTTATGGCCATCCGAATAATCGATATCTACAGGGTGCAACATCCACTGTGCAAGGTGCAACACCCGTCCGAAATGGCGAAATAGTGTCGTACGACTTTTTGAAATGCGTGCATGGATTTGAAATTAAACGGTACCGTGGTGCACCACTCTCCAGCGATGGTAAATCGAAGACCAGCTGCGGTATTCCCGTTTTACCGTAAAAATCCACGTGTCGAAAAAACGAAGGGTAAAAAACTTCCTAGACCCGATGGAGATTCGGATAGTCTTTTTTGGGCATTAAACAATCCATTGACGGCTGAAAGCTGTCAGAGCTGTTGATCTCACTGAGGCCTTCGTTTTGACAGGTTATGGCTCCCGTAACTCTAAACGAGCCAGAATTTATGGCCGTCTGAATAATCGATATCTACAGGGTGCAACATCCACGGTGCAAGGTGCAACATCCGCCCGAAATGGCAAAACAGTGTCGTACGACTTTTTGAAATGAGTGCATAGATTTGAAACCGAATGGTACCATGGTGCATCACTCTCCAGCGATGGTAAATCAAAGACCAGCCACGATAATTCAGTTTTACCGTAAAAATCCACGTGTCGAAAAAACGAAGGGTAAAAAACTTCCGAAACCCGATTGAGATTCGGATAGTCTTTTTTGGGTATTATACAATCCATTGACAGCTGAAAGCTGTCAGAGCCGTAGAACTCACTGAGGCCTTCGTTTTGACTGGTTATGGCTCCCTTAACTCTAAACGAGCCAGAAGTTATGGCCGTCCGAATAATCGATATCTACATGGTGCAACATCCACGGTGCAAGGTGCAACATCCGTCCGAAATGGCGAAACAGTGTCGTACGACTTTTTCAAATGCGTGCATAGATTTGAAACGGAATGGTGCCATGGTGCAACACTCTCCAGCGATGGTAAATCGAAGACCAGCCACGGTAATCCAGTTTTACCGTAAAAATCCACGTGTCGAAAAAACGAAGGGTAAAAAACTTCCTAGACCCGATGGAGATTCGGATAGTCTTTTTTGGGCATTAAACAATCCATTGACGGCTGAAAGATGTTAGAGCTGTAGAACTCACTAAGGCCTTCGTTTTGACAGGTTATGGCTCCCGTAACTCTAAACGAGCCAGAAGTTATGGCCGTCCGAATAATCGATATCTACAGGGTGCAACATCCACGGTGCAAGGTGCAACATCCGTCCGAAAAGGCGAAACAGTGTCGTACGACTTTTTGAAATGTGTGCATAGATTTGAAATGGAATGGTACCTTGGTGCATCACTCTCCAGCGATGGTAAATTGAAGACCAGCCACGGTAATCCAGTTTTACCGTAAAAATCCACGTGTCGAAAAAACGAAGGGTAAAAAACTTCCGAAAACCGATTGAGATTCGTATAGTCTTTCTTGGGTATTATACAATCCATTGACAGCTGAAAGCTGTTAGAGCCGTAGAGCTCACTGAGGCCTTCATTTTTACTGGTTATGGCTCCTTTAACTCTAAACGAGCCAGAAGTTATGGCCGTCTGAATAATCGATATCTACATGGTGCTACATCCACGGTGCAAGGTGCAACATCCGTCCGAAATGGTGAAATAGTGTCGTACGACTTTTTGAAATGTGTGCATGGATTTGAAACAGAACGGTACCATGGTGCACCACTCTCCAGCGATGGTAAATCGAAGACCAGCCACGGTAATCCCGCTTTACCGTAAAAATCTACGTGTCGAAAAAACGAAGGGTAAAAAACTTCCGAGACCCGATTGAGATTCGGATAGTCTTTTTTGGGCATTATACAATCAGTTGATGGCCGAAAGCTGTCAGAGCCGTAGAAATCACTGAGGCCTTCATTTTACTGGTTATGGCTCCCGTAACTATAAACGAGCCAGAAGTTATGGCCGTCCGAATAATCGATATCTACAGGGTGGAACATCCACGGTGCAAGGTGCAACATCCGTCCGAAATGGCGAAACAGTGTCATACGACTTTTTAAAATGCATGCATGGATTTGAAACGGAACGGCACTATGGTGTGCCACTCTCCAGCGATGGTAAATCGAACACCAGCCACGGTAATCCCGTTTTACCGTAAAAATCCACGTGTCGAAAAAACGAAGGGTAAAAAACTTCCTAGACCCGATTGAGATTCGGATAGTCAATTTTGGGCATTAAACAATCCATTGACGACTGAAAGAATTCAGAGCTGTAGAACTCACTAAGGCCTTTGTTTTGACAGGTTATGGCTACCGTAACTCTAAACGAGCCAGAAGTTATGGCCGTCCGAATAATCGATATCTACAGGGTGCAACATCTACGGTGCAAGGTGCAACATCCGTCCGAAATGGCGAAACAGTGTCGTACGACTTTTTGAAATGCGTGAATGGATTTGAAACGGAACGGTACCGTGGTGCACCACTCTCCAGCGATGGTAAATCGAAGACCAGCCACGGTAATCCCGCTTTACCGTAAAAATCCACGTGTCGAAAAAACGAAGGGTAAAAAACTTCCTAGACCCGATGGAGATTCGGATAGTATTTTTTGGGCATTAAACAATCCATTGACGGCTGAAAGCTGTTAGAGCTGCAGAACTCACTGAGGCCTTCGTTTTGACAGGTTATGGCTCCCGTAACTCTAAACGAGCCAGAAGTTATGGCCGTCCGAATAATCAATATCTACAGGGTGCAAGGTGCAACATCCGTCCGAAATGGCGAAACAGTGTCGTACGACTTTTTGAAATGCGTGCATAGATTTGAAACGGAATGGTGCCATGGTGCATCACTCTCCAGCGATGGTAAATAGAAGACCAGCCACGGTAATCCAGTTTTACCGTAAAAATCCACGTGTCGAAAAAACGAAGGGTAAAAAACTTCCGAAACCCGATTGAGATTCGGATAGTCTTTTTTGGGTATTATACAATCCATTGACAGCTGAAAACTGTCAGAGCCGTAGAACTCACTGAGGCCTTCGTTTTGACTGGTTATGGCTCCCTTAACTCTAAACGAGCCAGAAGTTATGGCCGTCCGAATAATCGATATCTACATGGTGCAACATCCACGGTGCAAGGTGCAACATCCGTCCGAAATGGTGAAACAGTGTCGTACGACATTTTGAAATGTGTGCATGGATTTGAAACATAACGGTACCATTGTGCACCACTCTCCAACGATGGTAAATAGAAGACCAGCAACGGTAATCCCGCTTTACCGTAAAAATGCACGTGTCGAAAAAACGAAGGGTAAAAAACTTCCTAGACCCGATTGAGATTCAGATAGTCTTTTTTGGGCATTAAAAAATCCATTGACGGCTGAAAGCTGTCAGAGCCGTAGAACTCACTAAGGCCTTCGTTTTGACAGGTTATGGCTCCCGTAACTCTAAACGAGCCAGAAGTTATGGCCGTTTGAATAATCGATATCTACAGGGTGCAACAACCACGGTGCAAGGTGCAACATCCGTCCGAAATGGCGAAACAGTGTCGTACGACTTTTTGAATTGCGTGCTTGGATTCGAAACAGAATGGTACCATGGTTCGCCACTCTCCAGCGATGGTAAATCGAAGACCAGCCACGGTAATCCCGTTTTACCGTAAAAATCCACGTGTCGAAAAAACGAAGGGTAAAAAACTTTCGAGACCCGATAGAGATTCGGATAGTCTTTTTTGGGCATTTTACAATCCATTGACAGCTGAAAGCTTTCAAAGCCGTAGAACTCATTGAGGCCTTCGTTTTGACAGGTTATAGCTCCCGTAACTCTAAACGAGCCAGAAGGTATGGCCGTCCGAATAATCGATATCTACAGTGTGCAACATCCACGGTGGAAGGTGCAACATCCGTACGAAATGGCGAAACAGTGTCGTACGACTTTTTGAAATGCGTGCATAGATTTGAAACGGAACGTTACCATGGTGCACCACTCTCCAGCGATGGTAAATCGAAGACCAGCGACGGTTAACCTGTTTTACTGTAAAAATCTACGTGTCGAAAAAACGAAGGGTAAAAAACTTCCGAGACCCGATTAAGATTCGGATAGTCTTTTTTGGGCATTATACAATCCATTGATGGCTGAAAGCTGTCAGAGCCGTAGACTCACTGAGGCCTTCATTTTGACTGGTTATGGCTCCCGCAACTCTAAACGAGCCAGAAGTTATGGCCGTCCGAATAATCGATATCTACAGGGTGCAACATCCACGGTGCAAGGTGCAACATCCGTCCGAAATGGAGTAACAGTGTCGTACGACTTTTTAAAATGCGTACATGGATTTGAAACGGAACGGTACCATGGTGCGCCACTCTCCAGCGATGGTAAATCGAAGACCAGCCACGGTAATCCCGTTTTACCGTAAAAATCCACGTGTCGAAAAAACGAAGGGTAAAAAACTTCCTAGACCCGATTGAGATTCGGATAGTCAATTTTGGGCATTATACAATCCATTGACGACCGAAAGAATTTAGAGCCGTAGAACTCAATGAGGCCTTCGTTTTGACAGGTTATGGCTCCCGTAACTCTAAACGAGCCAGAAGTTATGGCCGTCCGAATAATCGATATCTACAGTGTGCAACATCCAAGGTGCAAGGTGCAACATCCATCCGAAATGGCGAAATAGTGTCGTACGACTTTTTGAAATGCGTGCATGGATTTGAAACGGAACAGTACCATGGTGAACCACTCCCCAGCGATGGTAAATCGAAGACCGGCCACGGTAATCCCGTTTTACCGTAAAAATCCACGTGTCGAAAAAACGAAGGGTAAAAAACTTCCTAGGCCCGATGGAGATTCGGATAGTATTTTTTGGGAATTAAACAATCCACTGACGGCTGAAATCTATCAGAACTGTAGAACTCACTGAGGCCTTCGTTTTGACAGGTTATGGCTCCCGTAACTCTAAACGAGCCAGAAGTTATGGCCGTCCGAATAATCGATATCTACAGGGTGCAACATCCACGGTGCAAGGTGCAACATCCGTCCGAAATGGCGAAACAGTGTCGTACGACTTTTTGAAATGCACGCATAGATTTGAAACGGAACGGTACCATGGTGCATCACTCTCCAGCGATGGTAAATCGAAGACCAGCCACGGTAATCCAGTTTTACCGTAAAAATCCACGTGTCGAAAAAACGAAGGGTAAAAAACTTCCGAAACCCGATTGAGATTCGGATAGTCTTTTTTGGGCATTATACAATCCATTGACACCTGAAAGCTGTCAGAGCCGTAGAACTCACTGAGGTCTTCGTTTTGACTGGTTATGGCTCCCTTAACTCTAAACGAGCCAGAAGTTATGGCCGTCCGAATAATCGATATCTACATGGTGCGGCATCCACAGTGCAAGGTGCAACATCCGTCCGAAATGGTGAAACAGTGTCGTACGACATTTTGAAATGTGTGCATGGATTTGAAACAGAACAGTACCATGGTGCACCACTCTCCAGCGATGGTAAATCGAAGACCAGCGACGGTAATCCCGCTTTACCGTAAAAATCCACGTGTCGAAAAAACGAAGGGTAAAAAACTTCCTAGACCCGATTGAGATTCAGATAGTCTTTTTTGGGCATTAAACAATCCATTGACGGATGAAAGCTGTTAGAGCCGTAGAACTCACTGAGGCCTTCCTTTTGACAGGTTATGGCTCCCGTAACTCTAAACGAGCCAGAAGTTATGGCCGTCCGAATAATCGATATCTACAGGGTGCAACAACCACGGTGCAAGGTGCAACATCCGTCCGAAATGGCGAAACAGTGTCGTACGACTTTTTGAAATGCGTGCATGGATTTGAAACTGAACGGTACCGTGGTGCACCACCCTCCAGCGATGGTAAATCGAAGACCAGCAGCGGTAATCCCATTTTGCCGTAAAAATCCACGTGTCGAAAAAACGAAGGGTAAAAAACTTCCTAGACCCGATGGAGATTCGGATAGTCTTTTTTGGGCATTAAACAATCCATTGACGGCTGAAAGCTGTCAGAGCTGTAGAACTCACCGAGGCCTTCGTTTTGACAGGTTACGGCTCCCGTAACTCTAAACGAGCCAGAAGTTATAGCCATCCGAATAATCGATATCTACAGGGTGCAACATCCACTGTGCAAGGTGCAACATCCGTCCGAAATGGCGAAACAGTGTCGTACGACTTTTTGAAATGCGTGCATGGATTTGAAACGGAACGGTACCATTGTGCACCACTCTCCAGCGATGGTAAATCGAAGACCAGCCACGGTAATCCCGTTTTCCCGTAAAAAACGTCGTGTCCAAAAAACGAAGTGTAAAAAACTTTCGAGACCCGTTTGAGATTCGGATAGTCTTTTTTGGGCATTTACAATCCATTGACGGCTGAAAGCTGTCAGAGCCGTAGAACTCACTGAGGCCTTCGTTTTCATAGGTTATGGCTCCCGTAAGTCTAAACGAGCCAGAAGTTATGGCCGTCCAAATAATCGATATCTACAGGGTGCAACATCCACGGTGCAAGGTGCAACATACGTCCGAAATGGCGAAACAGTGTCGTACGACTTTTTGAAATGCGTGCATAGATTTGAAACGGAATGGTACCATGGTGCACCACTGTCCAGCGGTGGTAAATCGAAGACCAACCACGGTAATCCAGTTTTACCGTAAAAATCCACGTGTCGAAAAAACGAAGGGTAAAAAACTTCCGAGAACCGATTGAGATTCGGATAGTCTTTTTTGAGCATTATACAATCAATTGACGGATGAAAGCATTCAGAGCCGTAGAACTCACTCAGGCCTTCGTTTTGACAGGTTATGGCTCCCGTAACTCTAAACGAGCCAGAAGTTATGGCCGTCCGAATAAGCGATATCTACAGGGTGCAACATCCACGGTGCAAGGGGCAACATCCGACCGAAATGGAGAAACAATGTCGTACAACTTTTTGAAATGCGTGCATGGATTTGAAATGGAACGGTACCATGGTGCAGCACTCTCCAGCGATGGTAAATCGAAGACCAGCCACGGTAATCCTGTTTTACCGTAAAAATCCACGTGTCGAAAAAACGAAGGGTAAAAAACTTCCTAGACCCGATGGAGATTCGGATAGTTTTTTTTGGGCATTAAACAATCCATTGACGGCTGAAAGCTGTCAGAGCTGTATAACTCACTGAGGTACCATGTTGCACCACTCTCCAGCGATGGTAAATCGAATACGAGGCACGGTAATCCCGTTTTACCGTAAAAATCCGGTGTCGAAAAAACGAAGGGTACAAAATTTACGAGACCAGATTGAGATTCGGGTTGTCTTTTTCGGGCATTAATCTATCCGTTTGCGGCTGAAAGCTGTCAAAGCCGTAGAAATCACCGTGGCCTTCGTTTTGACAGGTTATGGCTCCTGTAACTCTAAACGAGCCAGAAGTTATGGCCGTCCGAATAATCGATATCTACAGGGTGCAACATCCGCGGTGCAACGTGCAACATCCGTCCGAAATGGCGAAACTGTGTCGTACGACTTTTAGAAATGCATAAATGGATTTGAAATGGAACAGTACCATGGTGCACCACTCTTCAGCGATGGCAAATCGAAGACGAGCCACGGTAATCCTGTTTTACCGTTAAAATACGGTGTCGAAAAAACGAATGGTAAAAAACTTACGAGACCCGATTGAGATTCGGGTTGTCCTTTTTGGGCATTAATCTATCCGTTGACGGCTGAAAGCTGTCAAAGCCGTAGAAATCACCGTGACCTTCGTTTTGACAGGTTATGGCTCCCGTAACTCTAAACGAGCCAGAAGTTATGATCGTCCGAATAATCGATATCTACAGGGTGCAACATCAGCGGTGCAAGGTGCAACATCCGTCCGAAATGGCGAAACAGTGTCGTACGACTTGTAGAAATGCATGCAAGGATTTTAAATGGAACAGTACTATGGTGCACCACTCTCTAGCGATGGTAAATCGAAGACGAGGCACGGTAATCCCGTTTTACCGTAAAAATCCGGTGTCGAAAAAATGAAGGGTAAAAAACTTACGAGACCCGATTGAGATTCGGGCTGTCCTTTTTGGGCATTAATCTATCCGTTGACGGCTGAAAGCTGTCAGAGCCGTAGAAATCACCGTGGCCTTCGTTTTGACAGGTTATGGCTCCCGTAACTCTAAACGAGCCAGAAGTTATGGCCGTCCGAATAATTGATATCTACAGGGTGCAATATCCGCGGTGCAAGGTGCAACATCCGTCCGAAATGGAGAAACAGCGTCGTACGACTTTTAGAAATGCGTGCATGGATTTGAAACGAAACAGTACCATGGTGCACCACTCTCCAGCGATGGTAAATCGAAGACGAGGCACGGTAATCCCGTTTTACCATTAAAATCCGGTGTCGAAAAAACAAAGGGTAAAAAACTTACGAGACCCGATTGAGATTCGGGTTGTCCTTTTCGGGCATTAATCTATCCGTTGACGGCTGAAAGTGGTCAAATCTGTAGAACTCACTGTGGCCTTCGTTTTGATAGGTTATGGCTCCCGTAACTCTAAACGAGCCAGAAGTTATGGCCGTCCGAATAATCGATATCTACAGGTGCGACATCCGTCCGAAATGGCCAAACAGTGTCGTACGACTTTTAGAAATGCGTGCATGGATTTGAAATGGAACAGCACCATGGTGCACCACTCTCCAGCGATGGTAAATCGAAGACAAGCCACGGTAATCCCGTTTTACCGTTAAAATCCAGCATCGAAAAAATGAAGGGTAAAAAACTTACGAGACCCGATTGAGATTCGGGTTGTAATTTTTGGGCATTAATCTATCCGTTGACGGCTGAAAGCTGTCAAAGCCATATAAATCACCGTGGCCTTCGTTTTGACAGGTTATGGCTCCCGTAACTCTAAACGAGCCAGAAGTTATGACCGTCCGAATAATCGATATCTACAGGGTGCAACATCCGCGGTGCAAGGTGCAACATCCGTCCGAAATGGCAAAACAGTGTCGTACGACATTTAGAAATGCGTGCTTGGATTTGAAACGGAACAGTACCATAGTGCACCACTCTCCAGCGATGGTAAATCGAAGACGAGGCACGGTAATCCCGTTTTATCGTAAAAATCCGGTGTCGAAAAAACGAAGGCTAAAAAACTTACGAGACCCGATTGAGATTCAGGTTGTCCTTTTGGGCATTAATCTATCCGTTGACGGCTGAAAGCTGTCAAAGCCGTAGAACTCACCGTGGCCTTCGTTTCGACAGGTTATGGCTCCCGTAACTCTAAACGAGCCAGAAGTTATGAACGTCCGAATAATCGATATCTACAGGGTGCAACATCCGCGGTGCAAGGTGCAACATCCGTCCGAAATGGAGAAACAGTGTCGTACAACTTTTAGAAATGCGTGCATGACTTTGAAACGGAACAGTACCGTGGTGCAGCACTCTCCAGCAATGGTAAATCGAAGACGAGGCACGGTAATCCCGTTTTACCGTAAAAATCCGGTGTCGAAAAAACGAAGGGTAAAAAACTTACGAGACCCAATAGAGATTCGGGTTGTCCTTTTTGGGCATTAATCTATCCGTTGGTGGCTGAAAGCTGTCAAAGCCGTAGAACTCACCGTGGCCTTCGTTTTGACAGGTTATGGCTCTCGTAACTCTAAATGAGCCGGATGTTATGGCCGTCCGAATAATCGATATCTACATGGTGCAACATCCGCGGTTCAAGGTGCAACATCCGTCCGAAATGGCAAAACAGTGGCGTATGTTGGGCGAATTCTCACCCAGAAGATCTCAAGGCCGAGAAGTCACAGTTTCGCCCGGGCTCGCAACCTCCACTTTGTTCGCCAGCCAAGGAGCTCAATGCTGACCTAGAAGTCCATCCAACATTCTCCCTGAAGAGGCTCATTCGGCCCCAAGCTTCCACTCGGCACCAAAACTTCCATAGCCGAACCGACATTCGTTCAAGCTCCTACCGGACCAACTCCTACTGGCAACCACCGAACCAACCTATACCGAACCACACATCCTCCACTCGACCACCGAACCAACCCACGGTAGCATCTGCCGAATACACATTTCTCCCTACTGCCGAACCAGAGGTAGGTTGCCCATGCCGAACCAACCCAGCAAAGCCACCACCGGACCAAACAAGCACCGAACCACCTCATTGCCACCGGTCCATACCTACCACCGATCCAAGCTCAACGCCGAACGAAGCTCCGCCGGACCAAATGATTGCCAGTCCAGATTGCTTCAGCCCGGGCCCACCAGCAGCTATATACTTCCAAGACCCCTGCCCCCTACCTCATTCTATAAATAGAGGGGCAGGGGTACAACAATGGCTGACAAGTTTGAGAGCTCAAGCACGGAAGGAACTTTCAAACTACTTTCATACACTTGTACATCAAGCATTGTACTTGTAATCTGAAAAAAGAAGATAATAACATATAAAGTGGACGTAGGCACGTTCTGGCCGAACCACTATAAATCTGCGTGTCTTTTACATTTCAGCCCCTGCCTTTTTCATATTTACATAACTCATCTAAATCATTAAGAATCACATAAAATCAACTAAATCACACGACTTGGAGGTGTTTGCCCATTTTTTGTGCAAACATTTTTGGTGCTTTCACCGAGAACTTCGAACTCGAAGCTTCAGCTTCCCTCATTCAACCTTCTTTCCCAATAGCACCTTTCATTGCATAGGAAACATGAATTCCAGGCCAAGAAAAGACGCCAACAAGGGAAAGAATGCCGCAACTAGCAGCGCTCCAAATCCAGTAGATCCAGATAAAGAGAACCATCCCACTACAGCAGCAGTGCCACATGTAGATCAGGCAATTCCAACAGCCCCTGCCGCGGAACAACCGGCAGCAATCACTAGAGCAGACGTAGACAGAGTTGTGGTGGAAGTGACTAACCGCTTCGCATCCCAACAAGAAGCTTTGGTGAACCAACTCATGTCACGCTTGAGGGATGTCGAAGAATCCAACCGCAACACCGAATCATGAGATGAATCTCAGTCTGGAGGGTCTCGGAGACAGCAAAGGTCTTCCCTCTTCGAGGAAGCCATCAACAGGAACAACAATGATAAGGGCCGCGCCCGGACTCAGCCCGAACTTCGACTCGATGAAGCACTTGGAACCGAACCCAGTGGGGGAGGCGCCAGGCGAGGGTCGGATGTGGCTGAGCCAGTCATGCCACCTAATCATAGAAACCCCGCTGAACGGAGCCGATCTAGAACCCAGCCCGAAGTTGACCCCATGGAAGTGCTCGAAACAGAACCCCGCAGGGGAAGATCAAGGCAGGGGGCAACTGTAGCTGGTCCTAGCATGCATCCGAGCAAACAGAGACAACCACTGGATCACGTCAGAAGTGATAGACTATACCATCCCTACAGGTCATCTGGACGAGACCGATCTCGCAGGGAAGAACCAAGTTCATTTCTATCCGCTCCAAATTCTGATGAAAGAATGGCACGACTATTCAGAGAATGCGTCCAACGGGAGCAAAGGGACCGAGGAATAGGCGCTAGGGTCACCAGCCCCTTTACCCGCAATATCGAAACTGCCATCACCCCCCGGGAATGGAACCTTACAAGGGAACTTCCGACCCCATCGTACACTTACAAAGATACACCCAGCATATGCTCATGAGCGGAGCAACAGAAAGGGTGCTGTGTAAATGCTTTCCGCTATTCCTAGCAGATCTAGCTACCTCCTGGTTCTGCCATCTACCCCAAGGATCTATCAGCTCATGGGAGATGTTGAAAGAAAGGTTCATTAGCCAGTTCCGCATCCATGTAGAACAACCCAAGGATGCTTATTCTCTATCCAATGTTAAACAGAAATCCGGAGAGACACTACAACAATATCTAACTCGATTCAACGCCGCAGCGGCCGCAGTCCAAGATGCCGATGAGAAACTCACCCTAATGGCCCTCTGTAGCGGTATACATCCAGATACCAAGTTCGCAAGAAGACTAACTAAGGAAAAACCAGCTACTTTACCGGATTTCTTCCATGAAGCAGGAAAGTATATGAGACTTGAAGACGCCGCCACTGAGAGGCAGTCAGGGCAACAAGGTAAGACAACTTCGAACAAGATTCCCGCTGCAACCAAGGACATTCGAAGAAATGAACCTAGAGACAATGCTGGGGGCAAGAAGGTTGAAAAACGCCAATATCGACCAGGGCCGAGATTTGACTCCTACACTCCTTTGAATGAAACCATCGAAAACATCTATCTAGCCACTCAGGGTGAACTCGGATACAAGCGCCCCCCGCACAAGAAAGAATCTGATAACGCCCTCAAGTCTGGAAAGTTCTGCCGCTTCCACGAATCCCACGGACATGACACCAATGAATGCCACCATCTCCGGGACTTGATCGTAGAACACATCAGGAGAAGAAGGCTGGAACGCTATGTGAAAGGTCAGAACAGGACTCCAACTCCTGTCAATGAGAGCTCAAAGCAACCTATCAGCGCCTCGTCAACAAGATGTTCGCGGAATTAATAGGACGAACTATGGAAGTATATGTGGATGACATGTTGGTAAAGTCCAGGAAAGCCGATGATCATGTAAGCCACCTGAGCGAGATGTTTCAGGTACTTCGCCGATATGGAATGAAGCTGAATCCTCTAAAGTGCTCCTTCGGAGTATCATCGGGAAAATTCTTAGGGTTCATTGTCCATTCCAGAGGAATTGAAGCAAACCCTGAACAAATCCGGGATCTAAAAGAAATAATGATACCTTCCACCCAAAAAGAAATGCAGAGCTTAAACGGAAAGGTAGCCGCCCTAAGCAGGTTCATTTCCAAAGCAACTGACAAGTGCGTCCCTTTTTTCGAAGCTCTCAAGAAAGACAAAGGAAAGTTCGAGTGGACCGATGAATGCCTAAAAGCCTTCCTTAACCTGATCGAACACCTTCAGAAACCACCAGTACTCTCGACTCCAAACGAAGGCGAAGAGCTATACCTATACCTCGCCGTATCATCTCATGCTCTAAGCGCTGCCCTGGTAAGAGAAGAAGACCGCACACAACGCCCGGTGTACTTTATAAGTAAGAGATTTACAGGGGCAGAAGCCAGATATCCTAAACTTGAGAAATTGGCATATTGTTTATTGATCGCGTCACGAAAACTACGACACTACTTCCAATCTCACTCCATCAGAGTTCTAACCGATCAGCCACTAAGACAGGTGCTCCATCGTCCCGACACTTCTGGACGACTCCTCAAATGGTGCATTGAACTAAGTCAGTATGACGTCACCTACCATCCTCGCACTGCTATCAAGGGGCAAGCCCTGGCCGATTTCATTGCCGAATTCACCGCCAACGAAGGCAAGGATCAGTTTGAAATAGCAAAAAACATCAAGTGGAACCTCTTTGTAGATGGAGCATCAAACGAACAAGGCTCGGGGGCAGGTATTGTGATAATCACCCCCAGGGGAAGAAAGCTGTACTATGCATTAAGGTTGGAATTCGCGGCCACTAACAATGATGCGAAGTACGAGGCAGTAATAGCGGGATTGGAGCTTGCCTTTGAAATTGGAGTCAATTCGTTATGTCTTCATAGTGATTCTCAACTTATCGTAAACCAAGTACTAGGAGAATTCCAGACACGAGGAGAACGACTCACAGCATATCTAAAGAAAACCAAACTGCTGCTCGACCAATTGGACCATTATCTAATCAAACACATTCCTCGAGAAGATAACCAAGAGGCCGATGAACTAGCAAAGCAAGCTAGTATGATGAATAGCACCATTTCCGAAGCACTAGCCATCTCAAGGCAGCTAGCCCCAAGTTTTGAACAAGTGAATCTGATAACTGCAATTAAAGAAGCAACTTGGATGACTCCTATCCGGAAATATCTACAGGACGGCACACTACCAGACAAACGTGATGAAGTCAGGAGAATTTTGAGGAAAGCTCCCCACTACACAATACAAGAAGGCATCCTCTATCGGCGTGGCTTCTCTAGCCCCTTATTCAGATGCGTCGCTGGAAGGGAAGCCAAGGAAATCTTATTCAACATCCATCAAGGTAGTTGCGGAGATCACACTGGAGGGCGGACTCTGGCGATGAAGATACTCCGATATGGATATTACTGGCCCACACTAAACAAAGACGCCCTAGACTTCGTCAAGAGATGCGACAGATGTCAGAAATTTGCCAAGATTCCTCGACTACCCACAAATGAGATTACTCAAATGACCAGCCCTTGGCCTTTTGCTGTATGGGGAATTGATTTAATTGGTGAACTGCCAACGGGCCGAGGCGGAGCCAAATATGCTATAGTGGCAGTCGATTATTTCACCAAATGGGTGGAAGCGGAACCCCTAAATAAAATATCTTCAGCAAAAGTTATCAACTTCTTGATCAAAAATATTCTGTGCAGGTACGGAGTACCACTCAAGATCATATCAGACAACGGACTCCAATTTGACAGCGAAGAATTTGCCGACTGGTGCCAGGAGCATGGAATTCATAAAAGCTTCTCATCAGCAGCTTATCCTTAGGCAAACGGACAAGTCGAAGCTGTCAACAAAATTCTCAAAACTCTAATCAAGAAGAAACTCGAAAAGTCAAAAGGCGCTTGGGTGGACGAACTTCCTACGGCACTTTGGGCCTACCGCACATCTTTCAGAACATCAACGGGACATACTCCTTTCTCTCTGGCATACGGATCGGAGGCAATGCTCCCTGTCGAGGTTATTGTTCCTTCCCACCGTAGGATCCACTACAATCCAGAAGAAAACGAAGAACTCCTCCTCATGTCTTTGGATCTGATTGAGGAAAGGAGAAATGATGCAGCACTTAAAGCAGCGGCTCACAAACAAAAAGTAGCAGCGCTATACAACTCCAAAGTCAAGCATCGCACTTTACAAGAAGGAGATCTTGTCCTCAGGCGAATCTTTCCACGCCCCGGGGCACTGGACCCCATCTGGGACGGACCATATGTAATTCATAAAGATCTCCACAACGGAGCTTATATTTTGTCAACAGTGGACGGAGAGGTGTTCCAGAGGGCATGGAACATCCGACATCTCCGTTGATACTTTTCTTAACTTGTACTGCCCATATGAAGTGAATTAACAAAGAGAATCAGTGGATGTAGGCGTTTTCATGCCGAACCACTTTAAAAATCTTGTCTCTTTTTAACTTGTTCCTTTATATCTTGGCTGCTTGTTAAGCTTTATCTTTTTCTGTTGAACAAAATCTTATGGCATCTCCACTCAAGACGCACCACGGCCTCATCTGGAAAAGGCCTAACAGGTACGCTACGATTCTATGCACTCGCCATTGAGACTCTTTTGCTCCAGCATCCCTCTGCTGTGGGTTAACTCATTACTCGCGCCTGCCCTCAAAGCCAACTGTAATGAGCCGATTATAAGTCATCATAAAGGCCGATTATAGTCGATGGCAGCTCATTACGGCGTTCGGCTCGCCGGTAACTGTGAACCTACTTTAAGCCCCAACATAAGGTGTGGCCAGCCAGGGGTAGTTCACGGCCAACGGCACCCACGCTAGCCGGCCACGGTAAATCGAATAATACCCATGATTACGGACCATAATGGTTCGGGTAGTTACCGTGCGCGATCTCGGCTCCGATGTGTCTTAAGTGCAGCTGTGGTAAAAAAGAAAACTCCCCGCGGAGGCGTAAGATGGGTGACAAATGTCTCCAAGACCCACAGCTAGGGAAAGTGACTACAAAACCCGTTTGCCACGAACTTAAGCACATCGACGGCCTTCCGTGACTGGAAGTTTTACTTTCTCTATATTTTCATTTCATTTAAATACTTTTCTCCTACCCTGTATAACAAACTCTAAAGTACAGGAAACCGAACAGGGAGCATTCACTCATGGGAATCTACGCCCGCGTACTGGGAGGCAAGGTACTCAAATATATTCATGATCAGTTACACAAGATGCTCAAAACTACCGCCTGCAAATAAAACATGAAGGGCGGTACTCTCTTCTCTTGTACATAGATGCATAACTATAGCTTATTCATATGTCACACCAACATTGCAAAACATGAAATTATATTTCAAGCAAAGGCTTAACATCGAACACAACTAAAATCACAGGCATATACATGGTTATACTTCTCACGCAGCACATCAAAATGACAACAACGTTTAAACATAACAAAATCAGATTATATTATGAAATCACACCAAGTTATTTTCTGCCAATGTTTCGGACTAACGTAAACAACAGTAAAAAAGAAATAAAAAGCGGCCGAATCCGGACGAGTAACTAGCTGCGTCCACACTCCATCACCGACTTCCCAAGCCTATTTGGCTGCAGGGCCGGAACCCCCAGCATGTTGATCGAAAGTTCCACCTGTCCATTTCAGAAGAGGAATCCATTAAACAAATGATAAACAATCAAGTCATGGAAACCCAGAAAGAAAAGGAAAAGAGAAGAATAACTCACCAGCGTCCGCCGCTTGATCCTCATCCTCCAGTTGCACACCCGCTTCCTCCGCAGCGAGCAACCGCATCCCCTCCTTCACCGCCACTTGCTCCTCTTTCGAGAACTGAGCAGTGACCACATCCCGGCTAAAGGCCGCTCCACCTTCCTTACCCGCATCGACCCTGGCCTCCTCTAAAGCCCGAAGATATATCTTAGCCATGACCCAGGGATAGTCATCCATCCAAGACAAGCTGCCCTCCTTCCAAGTGCGGAAGTACATGTCCTGCAGCATCTCGTCCATCATCCCCTCATTCTCCCCGAACTCCCTCACCCTGGCCTCGGAAGCCTGCAACTTGGCGACAGCGTCATCCCTCTCTGATCGGTATCTCGAGCAGTCAGCCTGGAGAGACCTCCTCATCTCCTCCATCTCCTCCTTTAACTTGACTTGAGCCATCTCCGCAGCCTCAAGCCTCCCAAACAACTCCTCTACCTTCTCGAGATCCGCATTCCGAACCTCATCCACTGTCGCAATGGCCATGTCAATCCGCTCCTTACAGGCGGCCTCCATCTTCCGTAATTCTGCCCTACTAGCCTTTTCCATGGTCTCTTTCAGACGCCTGGAGGCTTCCTCGTGCCGAGAAATCTGAACGGCTAGACCGGCAAGCTGTTCGGCCTGATCGGCAACCTTCAGCCGCAACCGAATATTAGCACTTCCAATCTCCTCCCCAGCCTTGACCAATTGAGCATGATACTTCATTAACTTCTTGGTCTCCTCAATCACCCGATCAATATTAGCCTTGGCCTCGTCTTCCATGGTAACCACCCGAGTGGTAAGCAGATCAAGATCTAGAGACTTAGCCTCGTCTAACACTCGTACCATGGGGTTGCGGGGAAGGAGGTGGTCACCCGTGGCCTCATCAAATGAAACACCCGAGAGCTTGGATCTAAATCAGGATGACCGGCAAAGGGGTCACGGGGCACGTCAGGACGTCTTATGCGGATAACTGTAGGATTCTTGGAAGGAGGTGGAGAGGGGATAAACTCCGTGCTCTCCTCCGTGGCATCACGAGGAGGCTGAACATGAAGCTGCGGACCAGGGGAAGGCTCAAACAAAGAACGACTCCTCTTCTTTTTCTGAATGCTCTCTTCGATGACCCCAAGAAGAGGACGGTATTTGACCACGTCCCCAGTCCGACCAGTGGGAGGCTTTGCAGAAGCTCTCATCAACTTGAACTGTTCGAGGCGGTGTCGAACGTCTGACGTTTTAACCACCTGGCCTGCCCCTGGAATAAAGAACAAGTGTTACGAACATACAATGGCCCACAATTCAGGAAACATGTTAAGTAAAAAGAGAGAAAAGTGTGAAGGCGCGTCTATTATACAAACCCTGCGGAGGAGTGGGATACTGCAATAAGTCCTGAATCTCATTCCAGGACGGGAGTGAACCATAAAATATTTCTAAGTCCTTATCAAAAATGGAATCGACAGAGGAAAAAAGTTCACCTTGCACCGCCGAAGTCACCCTGGCTGAGGAACCCCTGGGGGATAGATCGGCACCAGCCCCGACCTTGCCAGTCTCCTTCGCCTTCTCCGCTCCCGATTCCCCTTCCGATTCCCCGAAGGCCTGGCGGAGGGCCTCATCCAGCTCAGAGTCTTGCCCAGAAGTTAAGGCACCAGCACCACTACCACCCTGACCATCTCCATCTCCTCCGCCTTCCGACTCTCCTTCCATATCGCCTCCTTCGCCCTCTTCCGCACCTTCCTCCTCCGGAATGATCGGGCAAGTACTGGAAGAGGGGCCCTCCGATTCTTTAAGCTTCTTGCCCCCCGCGACGGGATGCTGTGCAAAGGGTTTTCTCTTGCCACTCTTCACCGTGACCCCCTCCTTAGCTTTAGCAGCCTTCTCCTCAGCCGTGTCCCTCTGCTTAACAACGGACTGGTGCGGCTGGTTCAAATTGTACTCTAGGAGGGTGGCGTTCCTGATCAGGAACGAAGCCGACCTGTCCCGCGCAGGAATGGCCTTTATTCCAGCAGCCATCCGCGCCAAAGAATCATCTTCCACGACGGCAATGCCACCTGTCGCTAGCAAGAAATAGAAGCGTGTCAGAAGAAGCACTACGGTCAGAACATGGAAAATATAAATGAAATTAATCTTACAGCCGGAAGTGAAAAGGCGGAAAGAAACAGAATCGTCCTTGACAAAGAACCATTCCTTCTTGAACATGGTGAACTTTGAATATAAGTCCAAGACCGGTTTGAAGGGAACGGCCGCTTCCAGACTAATATACGGAGACCCCTTTTTGTAGCCCCTCGGGTTATACAAATACCGAATTTCCCGGTTAGAAGGAGGGCGCCCGTATCTCCTCTGGAAGATGACGAAGAGGCTTACCAGAATGGCATAGGAGTTCGGCTGAAGCTGGAATGGAGCTACTTTCAAATATGTGGTAAAGCTGACTATCCAGGCATTGATGGGAGGGATAGCACCACACATGCAATGGTACCTGCTGTAAGCGAAGTAACCTTCGGGGGGATTATACGGCATCACTCCCTCTCCCGGCAGCTGCATGAGAGCCCTGTCTATCCCAAATGAACGAGAGATGACATCAAGTTGCTCCTCCTTTAGGGAGCTAGGAAAGCAATCGGGCGGGGAGACCAGAAGTTCCTGTGGACCATATCCGTCCACTAACGACCTCGGAACAGGTCGATGCTGCCCAGATCCTGATTGGGCTGGGGGCACGGAGGAAGACTCGCCTCCATCTTTGGATTTCCGTCTGTCTGATCGTGTTTCCGCCTTGCGAGACATTTTATCTGCATACATAGAAGGAAAAAGACAAGTCGTTAGGACAAGGAGTACAAAGATGTAAGCGAAAAAGAATGCATAAGTCCAGAGTTCCGCCTAAAGTCCGAATACAAAGTTCATTCGGCATTAGGGTCATAAGTTCATTCGGCACTAGGGTCATAAGTTCATTCGGCAATAGGGTCGTAAGTCCATTCGGCACTAAAAGCACATCCGGCATACAGTCTCGTTCGGTAAAACAAAACCCTTCGTGTGCATTCGGCAATCAAGTTCATCCGGTGATAAAAAACCATTCGGCAAAAGGATGTATACCTGATTCAGTATAAGCTTGGTTCGGCAGAAGGTTCTCTCGGCTAAGAACTGATTCGGCTCTCTTTGGTTCGGTAAGGAAAAACTAAGGGGGTGTAGCCTCTATATATAGGCGAACACAGGCCACCGCCGAACCAAATGGTTCGGTCCACCGGACCATAATAATGGAACAACCAGAAGCCGAATGAGAACAACCGGACCAACCAAAAACCGAGTGAAACTCTCTCTACCAACAAAAACCAGGGACTAGGGGCATGCGGAGCGCCTCACTCAGATAAGTACCGAATTCTAGAACCTACTAATAAAGTTGGGAATATGATAACGATGAATGAGTCATAAATCTCTCACTAAAATGGATTAATCATTTACACGTGTATGCAACCACGAACGGTCCATAGGCACGCTCTGAACGGCTATTAACCCTATCGTCGTGAGAATTTACACTCTGACATGCATTTTTAAGCTCATAGGTTAAACAGATATTTGATCCTGATAATTAGGAAATGGCCAAGCTGCTTACACATGTACGGGGTCGAGAGCAACCCTTAGGCATGCTCTGAGCTGGCGGTGAACCAAACGATCCAGGGGCCAACTCTGATATGAGCCTGGCATCGATGACGCTAAGCCCCCTCGGGGCTCACTCTCTCGTCCCGAACGACACAGTTCACTTCATCTCGAATATTTCGATCACGAACGGTCGTTATTTGAAATCACACTAAAGCTATAAATTCCTTTGCAGGACATCAACAAGATATGAACATCCAGCCCATGGCATTACAAAACAAGCCTTTCTACCACAGGGAAACAAAGCGCGACACATGCAAGCACGTGCCCCACTTTGGGGGGCAAATGTTGGGCGAATTTTCACCCAGAAGATCTCAAGGCCGAGAAGTCACAGTTTCGCCCGGGCTCGCAACCTCCACTTTGTTCGCCAGCCAAGGAGCTCAATGCTGACCTAGAAGTCCATCCAACATTCTCCCTGAAGAGGCTCATTCGGCGCCAAGCTTCCACTCGGCACCAAAACTTCCATAGCCGAACCGACATTCGTTCAAGCTCCTACCGGACTAACTCCTACTGGCAACCACCGAATCAACCTATACCGAACCACACATCCTCCACTCGACCACCGAACCAACCCATGGTAGCATCTGCCGAATACACATTTCTCCCTACTGCCGAACCAGAGGTAGGTTGCCCATGCCGAACCAACCCAGCAAAGCCACCACCGGACCAAACAAGCACCGAACCACGTCACTGCCACCGGTCCATACCTACCACCGATCCAAGCTCAACGCGGAACGAAGCTCCGCCGAACCAAATGATTGCCAGTCCAGATTGCTTCAGCCCGGGCCCACCAGCAGCTATATATTTCCAAGACCCATGCCCCCTACCTCATTCTATAAATAGAGGGGCAGGGGTACAACAATGGCAGACAAGTTTGAGAGCTCAAGCACGGAAGGAACTTTCAAACTACTTTCATACACTTGTACATCAAGCATTGTACTTGTAATCTGAAAAAAGAAGATAATAACATATAAAGTGGACGTAGGCACGTTCTGGCCGAACCACTATAAATCTGGGTGTCTTTTACATTTCAGCCCCTGCCTTTTTCATATTTACATAACTCATCTAAATCATTAAGAATCACATAAAATCAACTAAATCACACGACTTGGAGGTGTTTGCCCATTTTTTGTGCAAACAGCGTATGACTTTTAGAAATGCATGCATGGATTTGAAACGGAACAGTACCATGGTGCACCACTCTCCAGCGATGGTAAATCGAAGACGAGGCACGGTAATCCCGTTTTACCGTAAAAATCCGATGTCGAAAAAAGGAAGGGTAAAGAACTTACGAGACCCGATTGAGATTCGGGTTGTCCTTTTCGGGCACTAATCTATCTGTTGAAGGATGAAAGCTGTCAAAGCCGTAGAACTCATCGAGGCCTTTGTTTTGATAGGTTATGGCTCCCGTAACTCTAAACGAGCCAGAAGTTATGGACGTCCGAATAATCGATAGCAACATCCGTCCGAAAAGCGAAACAGTGCCGTACGACTTTTAGAAATGCGTGCATGGCTTTGAAATTGAACAGTACCATGGTGCACCACTCTCCAGCGATGGTAAATCGAAGACGAGGCACGTTAATCCCGTTTTACCGTAAAAATCCGGTGTCGAAAAAACGAAGGGTAAAAAACTTACGAGACTCCATTGAGAGTCGGGTTGTCCTTTTTGGGCATTAATTTATCCGTTGACAGTTGAAAGCGGTCAAAGCCGTAGAACTCACTGTGGCCTTCGTTTTGACAGGTTATGGCTCCCGTAACTCTAAACGAGCCAGAAGTTATGGCCGTCCGAATAATCGATATCTACAGGGTGCAACATCCGCGGTGCAAGGTGCAACATCCGTCCGAAATGGCGAAACAGTGCCGTACGACTTTTAGAAATGCATGCATGGATTTGAAATGGAATAGTACCATGGTGCACCACTCTCCAGCGATTATAAATCGAAGACGAGCCACGGTAATCCCGTTTTACCGTAAAAAACTGGTGTCGAAAAAACGAAGGGTAAAAAACTTACGAGACTCGATTTAGATTCGGGTTGTCCTTTTTGGGCATTAATCTATCCGTTGAAGGCTGAAAGCAGTCAAAGCCGTAGAACTCACCGTGGCCTTCGTTTTGACAGGTTAAGTCTCCCGTAACTCTAAACGAGCCAGAAGTTATGGCCATCCGAATAATCGATATCTACAGGGTGCAACATCCGCGGTGCAAGGTGCAACATCCGTCCGAAATGGTGAAACGGTGCCATACGACTTTTAGAAATGCATGCATGGATTTGAAACGGAACAGTACCATGGTGCACCACTCTCCAGCGATGGTAAATCGAAGACGAGCCAAGGTAATCCCGTTTTACCGTAAAAATCCTGTGTCGAAAAAACGAAGGGTAAAAAACTTACGAGACCCGATTGAGATTCAGGTTGTCCTTTTGGGCATTAATCTATCCGTTGACGGCTGAAAGCTGTCAAAGCCGTAGAACTCACCGTGGCCTTCGTTTTGACAGGTTATGGCTCCTGTAACCCTAAACGAGCCAGAAGTTATGGCCGTCCGAATAATCGATATCTACAGGGTGCAACATCTGCGGTGCAAAGTGCAACATCCGTCCGAAATGGCAAAACTGTGTCGTACGAATTTTAGAAATGCATGCATGGATTTGAAACGGAACAGTACCATGGTGAACCACTCTCCAGCGATGGTAAATCGAAGACGAGGCACGGTAATCCTGTTTAACCGTAAAAATCCGGTGTCGAAAAAACGAAGGGTAAAAAACTTATGAGACCCGATTGAGATTCGGGTTGTACTTTTTGGGCATTAATCTATCTGTTGACAGCTGAAAGCGGTCAAAGCCGTAGAACTCACCGTGGCCTTCGTTTCGCCAGGTTACGGCTCCCGTAACTCTAAATGAGCCGGAAGTTATGGCCGTCCGAATAATCGATATCTACAGGGTGCAACATCCGCGGTGCAAGGTGCAACATCCGTCCGAAATGGAGAAACAGTGTCGTACGACTTTTAGAAATGCATGCATGGATTTGAAAGGGAATAGTACCATGGTGCACCACTCTCCAGCGATGGTAAATCGAAGACGAGCCACGGCAATCCCGTTTTACCGTAAAAAACCGGTGTCAAAAAAACGAAGGGTAAAAAACTTACTAGACCCGATTGAGATTCGGGTTCTCCTTTTTGGGCATTAATCTATTCGTTGACGGCTGAATGCGGTCAAAGCCGTAAAACTCACCGTTGCCTTCGTTTTGACAGGTTATGGATCCCGTAACTCTAAACGAGCCAGAAGTTATGGCCGTCCGAATAATCGATATCTACAGGGTGCAACATCCGTCCGAAATGGCGAAAAAGTGCCGTACGACTTTTAGAAATGCGCGCATGGATTTGACACGGAACAGTACCTTGGTGCACCACTCTCCAGCGATGGTAAATCGAAGACAAGCCACGGTAATCCTATTTTACCGTAAAAATCCGCTGTCGAAAAAACGAAGGGTAAAAAACTTACGAGACCCGATTGAGATTCGGGTTGTCCTTTTCGGGCATTAATCTATCCGTTGACGGCTGAAAGCTGTCAAAACCGTAGAACTCACCGAGGCCTTCATTTTGGAAGGTTATGGCTCCCGTAACTCTAAACGAGCCAGAAGTTATGGCCGTCCGAATAATCGATATCTACAGGGTGCAACATCCGCGGTGCAAGGTGCAACATCCGTCCGAAATGTAGAAACAGTGCTGTAAGACTTTTAGAAATGCGTGCATGGAGTTTAAATGGAACAGTACCATGGTGCACCACTCTCCAGCGATGGTAAATCGAAGACGAGCCACGGTAATCTCGTTTTAGCGTTAAAATCCGGCGTCGAAAAAATGATAGGTAAAAAACTTACGAGACCCGATTGAGATTCGGGTTGTCCTTTTTGGGCATTAATCTATCCGTTGACGGCTGAAAGCGGTCAAAGCCATAAAACTCACCGTGGCCTTCGTTTTGACAGGATATGGCTCCCGTAACTCTAAACGAGCCAGAAGTTATGACTGTTCGAATAATCGATATCTACAGGGTGCAACATCCGCGGTACAAGGTGCAGCGTCCGTCCGAAATGGCGAAACAGTGCCGTACGATTTTTAGCAATGCGTGCATGGATTTAAAACAGAACAGTACCATGGTGTACCACTATCCAGCGATGGTAAATCGAAGATGAGGCATGTTAATCCTGTTTTACCGTAAAAATCCGGTGTCGAAAAAACGAAGGGTAAAAAACTTACGAGACCCGATTGAGATTCGGGTTGTCCTTTTTGGGCATTAATCTATCCGTTGACGGCTGAAAGCGGTCAAAGCCGTAGAACTCACCGTGGCCTTCGTTTTGACAGGTTATGGATCCCGTAACTCTAAACGAGCCAGAAGTTATGGCCGTCCGAATAATCGATATCTATAGGGTGCAACAACCGCGGTGCAAGGTGCAACATCCGTCCAAAATGGCGAAACAGTGGCGTAAAGACTTTTAGAAATGCGTGCATGGATTTGAAACAGAACAGTACCATGGCTCACCACTCTCCAGCGATGGTAAATCGAAGACGAGGCACGGTAATCCCGTTTAACCGTAAAAATCCGGTGTCGAAAAAACGAAGGGTAAAAAACTTATGAGACCCGATTGAGATTCGGGTTGTCCTTTTTGGGCATTAATCTATCCGTTGATGGCTGAAAGCGGTCAAAGCCGTAGAACTCACCGTGGCCTTCGTTTTGCCAGGTTATGGCTCCCGTAACTCTAAATGAGCCGGAAGTTATGGCCGTTCGAATAATCGATATCTACATGGTGCAACATCCGCGGTTCAAGGTGCAACATCCGTCCGAAATGGCAAAATAGTGGCGTATGACTTTTAGAAATGCATGCATGGATTTGAAACGGAACAGTACCATGGTGCACCACTCTCCAGCGATGGTAAATCGAAGACGAGGCACGGTAATCCCGTTTTACCGTAAAAATCCGGTGTCGAAAAAAGGAAGGGTAAAGAACTTACGAGACCCGATTGAGATTCGGGTTGTCCTTTTCGGGCACTAATCTATCCGTTGACGGATGAAAGCTGTCGAAGCCGTAGAACTCACCGTGGCCTTCATTTTGATAGGTTATGCCTCCCGTAACTCTAAACGAGCCAGAAGTTATGACCGTCCGAATAATCGATATCTACACGGTGCAACATCCGCGGTGCAAGGTGCAACATCCGTCCGAAATGGCAAAATAGTGTCATACGACTTTTAGAAATGCATGCATGGATTTGAAACGGAACAGTACCATGGTGCACCACTCTCCAGCGATGGTAAATCGAAGACGAGCCACGGTAATCCCGTTTTACCGTAAAAATCCTGTGTCGGAAAAACGAAGGGTAAAAAACTTACGAGACCCGATTGAGATTCGGGTTGTCCTTTTGGGCATTAATCTATCCGTTGACGGCTGAAAGCTGTCAAAGCCGTAGAACTCACCGTGGCCTTCGTTTTGACAGGTTATGGCTCCTGTAGCCCTAAACGAGCCAGAAGTTATGGCCGTCCGAATAATCGATATCTACAGGGTGGAACCTCGGCGGTGCAAGGTGCAACATCCGTCCGAAATGGCGAAAATGTGTCGTACGACTTTTAGAAATGTGTGCATGGATTTGAAACGGAACAGTACCATGGTGCACCACTCTCCAGCGATGGTAAATCGAAGACGAGGCACGGTAATCCCGTTTTACCGTAAAAATCCGGTGTCGAAAAAACGAAGGTTAAAAAACTTACGAGACTCGATTGAGATTCGGGTTGTCCTTTTTGGGCATTAATCTATCCATTGACGGTTGAAAGCGGTCAAAATCGTAGAACTCACCGTGGCCTTCGTTTTGACAGGTTATGGCTCCCGTAACTCTAAACGAGCCAGAAGTTATGGCCGTCCGAATAATCGATATCTACAGGGTGCAACATCCGTGGTGCAAGGTGCAACATCCGTCTGAAATGGAGAAACAGTGTCGTACGACTTTTAGAAATGCATGCATGGATTTGAAACGGAATAGTACCATGGTGCACCACTCTCCAGCGATGGTAAATCGAAGATGAGCCACGGCAATCCCGTTTTACCGTAAAAAACCGGTGTCAAAAAAACGAAGGGTAAAAAACTTACTAGACCCGATTGAGGTTCGGGTTCTCCTTTTTGGGCATTAATCTATCCGTTGACGGCTAAATGCGGTCAAAGCCGTAAAACTCACCGTGGCCTTCGTTTTGACAGGTTATGGATCCCATAACTCTAAACGAGCCAGAAGTTATGGCCGTCCGAATAACCGATATCTACAGGGTGCAACATCCGTCCGAAATGGAGAAAAAGTGCCGTACGACTTTTAGAAATGCGCGCATGGATTTGACACGGAACAGTACCATGGTGCACCACTCTCTAGCGATGGTAAATCGAAGACAAGCCACGGTAATCCCGTTTTACCGGAAAAATCCGCTGTCGAAAAAACGAAGGGTAAAAAACTTACGAGACCCGATTGAGATTCGGGTTGTCCTTTTCGGGCTTTAATCTATCCGTTGACGGCTGAAAGCTGTCAAAACCGTAGAACTCACCGAGGCCTTCGTTTTGGAAGGCTATGGCTCCCGTAACTCTAAACGAGCCAGAAGTTATGGCCGTCCGAATAATCGATATCTACAGGGTGCAACATCCGCGGTGCAAGGTGCAACATCCGTCCGAAATGTAGAAACAGTGCTGTAAGACTTTTAGAAATGCGTGCATGGAGTTAAGTGGAACAGTACCATGGTGCACCACTCTCCAGCGATGGTAAATCAAAGACGAGCCACGGTAATCTCGTTTTAGCGTTAAAATCCGGCGTCGAAAAAATGGTAGGTAAAAAACTTACGAGACCCGATTGAGATTCGGGTTGTCCTTTTTGGGCATTAATCTACCCTTGATGGCTGAAAGCGGTCAAAGCTATAAAACTCACCGTGGCCTTCGTTTTGACAGAATATGGCTCCCGTAACTCTAAACGAGCCAGAAGTTATGACTGTTCGAATAATCGATATCTACAGGGTGCAACATCCGCGGTACAAGGTGCAGCATCCGTCCGAAATGGCGAAACAGTGCCGTACGACTTTTAGAAATGCGTGCATGGATTTAAAACAGAACGGTACCATGGTGTACCACTCTCCAGCGATGGTAAATCGAAGATGAGGCACGGTAATCCTGTTTTACCGTAAAAATCCGGTGTCGAAAAAACGAAGGGTAAAAAACTTACGAGACCCGATTGAGATTCGGGTTGTCCTTTTCGGGCATTAATCTATCCGTTGACGGCTGAAAGCGGTCAAAGCCGTAGAACTCACCGTGGCCTTCATTTTGCCAGGTTATGGCTCCCATAACTCTAAACGAGCCAGAAGTTATGGCCGTCCGAATAATCGATATCTACAGGGTGCAACATCCGCGGTGCAAGGTGCAACATCCGTCCGAAATGGCGAAACAGTGGCGTACGACTTTTAGAAATGCATGCATGGATTTGAAACGGAACAGTACCACGGTGCACCACTCTCCAGCGATGGTAAATCGAAGACGAGGCATGGTAATCCCGTTTTACCGTAAAAATCCGGTGTCGAAAAAAGGAAGGGTAAAAAACTTACGAGACCCGATTGAGATTCGGGTTGTCCTTTTCGGGCTTTAATCTATCCGTTGACGGATGAAAGCTGTCAAAGCCGTAGAACTCACCGTGGCCTTCCTTTTGATAGGTTATGGCTCCCGTAACTCTAAACGAGCCAGAAGTTATGGCCGTCCGAATAATCGATATCTACAGGGTTTTACATCCGCGGTGCAAGGTGCGACATCAGTCCGAAATGGCGAAACAGTGGCGTAAAGACTTTTAGAAATGCGTGCATGGATTTGAAATGGAAAAGTACCATGGTGCACCACTCTCCTGCGATGGTAAATCGAAGGCGAGGCACAGTAGTCCCGTTTTACCGTAAACATCCGGTGTCGAAAAAACGAAGGGTAAAAAACTTACGAGACCCGATTGAGATTCGGGCTGTCCTTTTTGGGCATTAATCTATCCGTGGACGGCTGAAAGCTGTCAAAGCCGTAGAACACACCGTGGCCTTCGTTTTCATAGGTTATGGCTCCCGTAACTCCAAATGAGCCGGAAGTTATGGCCGTCCGAATAATCGATATCTACATGGTGCAACATCCGCGGTGCAAGGTGCAACATCCGTCCGAAATTGCAAAACAATGGCGTACGACTTTTAGAAATGCGTGCATGGATTTGAAACGGAACAGTACCATGGTGCACCACTCTCCAACAATGGTAAATCGAAGACGAGGCACGTAATCCCGTTTTACAGTAAAAATCCGGTGTCGAGAAAAGGAAGGGTAAAAAACTTACGAGACCCGATTGAGATTCGGGTTGTCCTATTCGGGCGCTAGTCTATCGGTTGACAGATGAAAGCTGTCAAAGCCGTAGAACTCACCGTGGCCTTCATTTTGATAGGGTATGGCTCGCGTAACTCTAAACGAGCCAGAAGTTATGACCGTCCGAATAATCGATATCTACAGGGTGCAACACCCGCGGTGCAAGGTGCAACATCCGTCCGAAATGGCAAAACCGTGCCGTACGACTTTTAGAAATGCTTGCGTGGATTTGAAACGGAACAGTACCATGGTGCACCACTCTCCAGCGATGGTAAATCGAAGGCGAGGCACGGTAATCCCGTTTTACCGTAAAAATCCGGTGTCGAAAAAACGAAGGGTTAAAAACTTACGAGTCCCGATTGAGATTCGGGTTGTCGTTTTTGGGCATTAGTCTATCCATTGACGGCTAAAAGCGGTCAAAGCCGTAAAAGTCACCGTGGCCTTCCTTTTGACAGGTTATGGCTCCCGCAATTCTAAACGAGCCAGAATTTATGGCCGTCCGAATAATCGATATCTACAGGGTGCAACATCCGCGGTGCAAGGTGCAACATCCGTCCGAAATGGCGAAACAGTGCCGTACGACTTTTAGAAATGCATGGATTAGAAACGGAACAGTACCATGGTGCACCACTCTCCAGCGATGGTAAATCGAAGACGAGCCACGGTAATCCCGTTTTTCCGTAAAAATCCGGTTTCGAAAAACGAAGGGTAAAAAACTTACGAGACCCGATTGAGATTCGGGTTGTCCTTTTCGTGCATTAATCTATCCGTTGATGGCTGAAAGTTGTCAAAGCTGTAGAACTCACCGTGGCCTTCGTTTTGACAGGTTATGGCTCCCGTAACTCTAAACGAGCCAGAAGTTATGGCCGTCCGAATAATCGACATCTACAGGGTGCAACTTCCGCGCTGCAAGGTGCAACATCCGTCCGAAATGGCGAAACTATGCCGTACGACTTTTAGAAATGCGCGCAAGGATTTGAAATGGAAATGTACCATGGTGCAGCACTCTCCAGCGATGGTAAATCGAAGACGAGCCACGGTAATCCCGTTTTACCGTTAAAATCCGGAGTCGAAAAAACGAAGGGTAAAAAACTTACGAGACCCGATTGAGATTCGGGTTGTCCTTTTTAGGCATTAATCTATCCGTTGATGGCCGAAAGCTATCAAAGCCGTAGAACTCACTGTGGCCTTTGTTTTGACAGGTTATGGCTCCCGTAACTCTAAACGAGCCAGAAGTTATGACCGTTCGAATAATCGATATCTACAGGGTGCAACATCCGCGGTGCAAGGTGCAACATCCGTTCGAAATAGCGAAACAGTGTCGTACGACTTTTAGAAATGCGTGCATGGATTTGAAACGAAACAATACCGTTATCCCATTTTTGGTCAAAACTGGAATATCAACAAATTGGCAGGGAATTATGGATATCAGGATTGGAGATCGGTTGGAATCAAGGCAATGATCGATATCGTCAAAATTTGGTAGAACTCCGATCGGGACGAAATTGATTGGAAATGATGATAAGGACTAGGAAAGGCTATGTTTCAAATTTCAGGATAATCGGAATTCGTATGGAGGAGTTATGATCAGTTCAAGGTAGGAGAGGGATGTTGTTCAAATCCATCAAGGGGCCAAGGTGGTGCTCGGTTCGAATCCATCGGATTCGAACCCATCAGGTTCGCATCGATCGAAGGCAAGGCACAGGGATGGTTCGAATCGATACACTTCGTATCGATTAGTATGGATTCGGCTCTGAGAAGTTCGCGTTAGATGTTGGTTCGACTCAATGGGCTTCGAATCGATCGAGTTATTGTTTTTGACACGGTTGCTTCGTATCGATCAGATGAGAAGAATAGGTGGGCTTCGACTCGATCATAGCATGGATCTCCTTCGTATCCATATGGTGTACATAGGTTAGTTCGTATCAATGGCAGCTCGAATCGATACAATTCGTATCGATCAAAGGGAGGTTTCTGGGTTCGTACCTATCGATGCGAAGAGAGCGTTCGAGAAGGATACGCAGGGAGTCGACTTCATGGATTCGAAGGACTTAGGGACAGTGTTCGTATCGATTCGAAGTGATGGATACGAACAGAGGAAGAAACGTTCAACGCGGCGCAAAAGGTGGATCGACCCGGAGAATTCGTGGCACGTCATCGATGCGCATGCACTTCGAGGGATTCGAAGCAATGGATTCGAAGAAGAGGGATTCAAATGAGATGGATTCGAAGGAGGTGGGTTCGAAGCATGGGTTCGAACCAGGCAGAACACACGGAACTTTAAAATTGAATCGATCATATCTTCCAAACCGTTGATCCAAATGCTATGAAATTTTCACAGAAACTTACATACATGTTGAAGAATGTTCTCACCAAATTTCACCTCGATTGGACATTTCCTTGATCGATTCGAACCAAGGGTCGAATCGATCCTGGTGTGGGCCCGAACCTCCAGATTTCGGGCGAGTGGGCCCCCTCACGTGCCTGAAGCGGTCATCTTGGATTTTAGGAGAAATATCAGCCTACTACGCTTATAAATAGAGCCCCTGGTCATTCAGAAAAGGGGTCGGAGATTTTGGAGAGAGAAAGCACGCTCGGACGCTGCCAGAACCATTCCATATCATCATTGCTCCTATTTATTTCAAGTTTTGGACTTTGTAACTGCTGTAATCATCTGTAATCATCAAGGATAATCAATAAAAGGATAAAAACTTTGGAGTGGACGTAGGCCGGAGTTAGCCGAACCACTGTAAAACTTGTGTCTCTGTTCTTTGCTTTGGGATTGCTGTTTAATATTTGCCGAGATCTGAGATTTGTGTTTGAATATCATTGATTTGTATTCATACAATGGTGCTTTCACGGTATTCGGGGTTTGTGACCAATTTTGGCACAAACACTTTGGTGCTTTCACCGAGAACGACCAGCACCCGCTACATCGGATTTGAAGTTTGGATTTGAAGGTTTTAAGGAGTTCGGATTTGAGGACGATGACTAGGCAAAATAGTAGAAGGAAAAGGGCTGAGAGAAGCCAACAAGAAGGATGTCAACAAGCATCCTCCGGAGCTGGGGAAGGACAGGGTTCAATCTACATAACTCGGGATGAAATGGAAGCTATGACGAGTTCTTTGCAAGAGAGATTGTTGAAGAACCAACAGGAAATGATGCAGACTTCCTTTGAGCAAATGAAAGGTGCAGGGATGCAGAACTTAGGAACAGCTACAGTCGCTGTGGATGCAGTACAGGGGACTAGGGTCATGGAACCCAATGGAGGACAAGATATGGAGCCAGAAGGCAATCAACAAGGGCTTGGGGGCAGGCCCATGGGATCCAACATAGGAGGACCTTTGGAAGGAATTCAACAAGCTAGAGCTAACATTGCTACTAGTGAACCACACGAGGAATATGTGCCAGAGTTCCCTCGGGGGCATGGAGGGCAACCCCCAACAGATAACACCAGATTAGTAGAAATCATCAGAAGAACCGTGCGAGGTGGTCTGACCAACGGAGACTTGGAAGGAGTGAATAGGAGTCCTTTTGCTCAAGAAATAAGGATGGCTCAGGATCTACCTAAGTTCAAGCTACCTACCGTGGAGGTATATGATGGTAAGGCGGACCCAACTGATCATTTGATGAGGTACACCAGACACATGGAGGTGCTGGGGGCATCGGAGGAAGTGATGGCCAGATGTTTCCCTTTGTATTTAACGGACTTAGCTGCAATGTGGATTAGGCAGCGGGGAGAAGGATCTATCAGGACTTGGAGGGAATTGGTGGAAAAGTTTTTGGGACAGTTTCAGGTTCGCATCAAGAGGCCGAAGAATGTGATGACATTGACATCGGTGAAGCAAAGGATGGATGAATCGCTTAGAGCTTTTCTAACTCGATTCAGTGCGGCAGTCGCTTCGGTGGATCGGCCTGATCCATCGATGGTTTTAATGGCAGCGGTATCAGGAGTCAGGGAGGACTCGGATTTCAAGGTATCTCTGATACGAGATCCCCCATAGGATCTCGACGAATTCTTTCACGATGCAGAAAGGTTACTTCGGCAGGAAGATGCGAGTACGGATTTAAAGGTGCAAAGGGTTAATGCCACTCAGGATGTAGGACCATCCAGGAAAGGTTTGGACAAAGACAAAGGGAAAAGGAAGTTGGACGATGATTCTGGAAACGCTAGGAAGCGATGGAAGGATCCAAAGTTTTCCACATACACAGGATTGAACGAGACGCTGGGGCGGATATACCTGGATACTCGGAATCGCCTTCCTTACCGGAGGCCGGCTAGGAGAGAACCATCAGAACGGGAAAGGACATCAGGAAGGCACTGCCTCTTCCATGATTTAGATGGACACGATACCAACAGCTGCAGGCATTTAAAGGATATAATCGAGGGGCAAGTAAGGAATGGACAGTTACAGCAATATGTCGGAACACGGAATGCAACGGTGGAGCAGGAGCAACCACCGACAACCTCACGCCGTGATGATGTGAGGCCCAGGGATGATGGTCGATTGATCATCCACTGATTAGGATAATGTGAAATAAGTAGCAAGCTACTGGCAAGCAACTAAGTCATTTATACATGTACGGGGACAGAGATAGCCCCTAGGTATGCTCTGAATGATGATAAACTGTGATGCTGTGGTTTGTGAAATTTATCTTTTGCTTTTTGATTGGACACTGCTTTTCTTTTTGGATTTGGGTTTGGAGTTCGGATTGAACTCCTGGTTTTGCTTGCTTTTTGATTTAGGTTTTTCTTTGGATGGTTGTTTTTGATTTTGAATGCTGCTTTGGATTTCTGGCTTGGATTTGGATTTTGGGTTGGATTTTGATTGGATTTTCATCTGGTTTTTGACAAATGGTCGTCTTGTATGGATTATGTTTGGCAAGGGGTGAGTCACTTTACCCGAACGTGGTAAATTGACTCATTCAGGTCGTCGAGTATGGACTATGCTCGACATGGGTCCGGAGTGACTAGGATTCGGCCTAAGACTTAGGCCCCATATTATAGATTATTGTTTCAGGTCGTTGAGTATGGACTATGCTCAACAAGGGTCTGGAGAGACCAGGATTCGGCTTAGGACTTAAGCCATGGCTTAGCTCAACGTCCAGGGACAATGGACCACGGTCGTCAGGTGTGGATTACGCTTGGTAAGAACCCGGAGAGGTTATGGATTCGGATATCTACCCGGAGAGGTTCTGGATCTGGTTATTGGCTATTGGATAAGTATGGATTAGGACTCGGCTGTCAAGTACGAATGGATATGTAATTGGCTAAGGCTTTGTTTATGGGATTTGGAATTGGGCATCGGCTCGAAGCATTCAAGGATGGCATACTTTGGCAATATGGCTATGGACTTTGGATATTGGATTCAGAACTATTCAAAACACGCCTTATTGTCACAAGGCATGTTTAGGGGGGCAAAGTGTTATCCCATTTTTGGTCAGAACTGGAATATCAACAAATTGGCAGGGAATTATGGATATCAAGATTGGAGATCGGTTGGAATCAAGGCAACGATCGATATCGTCAAAATTTGGTAGAACTTCGATCGGGACAAAATTGATTGGAAATGATGATAAGGACTAGGAAAGGCTATGTTTCAAATTTCAGGACAATCGGAGTTCGTATGGAGGAGTTATGATCGATTCAAGGTAGGAGAGGCATGCTGTTCGAATCCATCAAGGGGTCAAGGTGGTGCTCGATTCGAATCCATCGGATTCGAACCCATCAGGTTCGCATCGATCGAAGGCAAGACACAGGGATGGTTCGAATCAATACACTTCGTATCGATTAGTATGGATTCGGCTCTGAGAAGTTCACGTTAGATGTTGGTTCGACTCGATGGGCTTCGAATCGATCGAGTTATTGTTTTTGACACGGTTGCTTCATATCGATCAGATGAGAAGAATAGGTGGGCTTCGACTCGATCACAGCATGGATCTCCTTCGTATCCATATGGTGTACATAGGTTAGTTCGTATCAATGGCAGCTCGAATCGATACAATTCGTATCGATCAAAGGGAGGTTTCTGGGTTCGTACCTATCGATGCGAAGAGAGCGTTCGAGAAGGATATGCAGGGAGTCGACTTCATGGATTCGAAGGACTTAGGGACAGTGTTCGTATCGATTCGAAGTGATGGATACGAATAGAGGAAGAAACGTTCAACGCGGCGCAAAAGGTGGATTGACCCGGAGAATTCGTGGCACGTCATCGATGCGCATGCACTTCGAGGGATTCGAAGCAATGGATTCGAAGAAGAGGGATTCGAATGAGATGGATTCGAAGGAGGTGGGTTCGAAGCATGGGTTCGAACCAGGCAGAACACACGGAACTTTGAAATTGAATCGATCATATCTTCCAAACGTTGATCCAAATGCTATGAAATTTTCACAGAAACTTACATACATGTTGAAGAATGTTCTCACCAAATTTCACCTCGATTGGACATTTCCTTGATCGATTCAAACCAAGGGTCGAATCGATCCTGGTGTGGGCCCGGACCTCCAAATTTCGGGCGAGTGGGCCCCCTCACGTGCCTGAAGTGGTCTTCCTAGATTTTAGGAGAAATATCAGCCTCCTACGCTTATAAATAGAGCCCCTGGTAATTCAGAAAAGGGGTCGGAGATTTTGGAGAGAGAAAGCACGCTCGGACGCTGCCAGAACCATTCCATATCATCATTGCTCCTATTTATTTCAAGTTTTGGACTTTGTAACTGCTGTAATTATCTGTAATCATCAAGGATAATCAATAAAAGGATAAAAACTTTGGAGTGGACGAAGGCCGGAGATAGCCGAACCACTATAAAACTTGTGTCTCTGTCCTTTACTTTGGGATTGCTGTTTAATATTTGCCGAGATCTGAGATTTGTGTTTGAATATCATTGATTTGTATTCATACATTGGTGCTTTCACGGTATTCGGGGTTTGTGACCAATTTTGGCACAAACAAATACCATGGTGCACCACTCTCCAATGATGGTAAATCGAAGACGAGGCACGGTAATCCCGTTTTACCGTAAAAATCCGGTGTCGAAAAAACGAAGGGTAAAAAACTTACGAGACCCGATTTAGATTCGGGTTGTCCTTTTTGGGCATTAATCTATCTGTTGACGGCTGAAAGCGGTCAAAGCCGTAGAACTCACCGTGGCCTTCATTTTGACAGGTTATGGCTCCCGTAACTCTAAACGAGCCAAAAGTTATGGCCGTCCGAATAATCGATATCTACAGGGTGCAACATCCGCAGTGCAAGGTGCAACATCCGTCCAAAATGGCGAAACAGTGCCGTACGACTTTTAGAAATGCATGCATGGATTTGAAACGGAACAGTACCGTGGTGCACCACTCTCCAGCGACGGTAAATCGAAGACGAGCCACGGTAATCCCGTTTTGCCGTCAAAACCCGATGTCGAAAAAACGAAGGGTAAAAAACTAACGAGACCCGATTGAGATTCGGGTTGTCCTTTTCGGGCATTAATCTATCCGTTGATGGCTGAAAGCTGTCAAAGCCGTAGAAATCACCGTGGCCTTCGTTTTGACAGGTTATGACTCCCGTAACTCTAAACGAGCCAGAAGTTATGGTCGTCCGAATAATCGATATCTATAGGGTGCAACGTCTGCGATGCAAGGTGCAACATCCGTCCGAAATGGCCAAACAGTGCCATACGACTTTTAGAAATGCATGCATGAATTTGAAACGGAACTGTACCATGGTGCACCACTCTCCAGCGATGGTAAATCGAAGACGAGCCACGGTAATCCCGTTTTACCGTTAAAATCCGGCGTCAAAAAAACGATGGGTAAAAAACTTACGAGACCCGATCGATATTCGGGTTGTCCTTTTTGGGCATTAATCTATCCGTTGACGGCTGAAAGCTGTCAAAGCCGTTGAACTCACCATGGCCTTCGTTTTGACAGGTAATGGCTCCCGTAACTCTAAACGAGCCAGAAGTTATGACCGTATGAATAATCGATATCTACAGGGTGCAACATCCGCGGTGCAAGGTGCAACATTCGTCCGAAATGGCGAAACAGTGCCGTACGACTTTTAGAAATGCGTGCATGGATTTGAACGGAACAGTACCATGGTAGACCACTCTCCAGCAATGGTAAATGGAAGACGAGGCACGGTAATCCCGTTTTACCGTAAAAATCCGGTGTCGAAAAAACGAAGCGTAAAAAACTTACGAGGCCCGATTGAGATTCGGGTTGTCCTTTTGGGTATTAATCTATCCGTTGATGGCGGAAAGCGGTCAAAGCCGTAAAACTCACCGCGGCCTTCGTTTTGACATGTTATGGCTCCCGTTACTCTAAACGAGCCAGAAGTTATGACCGTCCGAATAATCGATATCTACAGGGTGTAACATCCGCGGTGCAGGGTGCAACATCCGTCCGAAATGGCAAAACAGTGCCGTGCGACTTTTAGAAATGCATGCATGGATTTGAAATGGAACATTTCCATGGTGCACCACTCTCCAGCGATGGTAAATCGAAGACGAGCCACGATAATCCCGTTTTACTGTAAAAAACCGGTGTCGAAAAAACGAAGGGTAAAAAACTTACGAGACCCGATCGAGATTCGGGTTGTCCTTTTCGGGCATTAATCTATCCGTTGACGGCTGAAAGGGGTCAAAGCCGTAGAACTCACTGTGGCCTTCGTTTTGACAGGTTATGGCTCCCGTAACTCTAAACGACCCATAAGTTATGGCTGTCTGAATAATCGATATCTACAGGGTGCAACATCCGCGGTGCAAGGTGCAACATCCGTCCGAAATGGCGAAATTGTGTCGTACGAATTTTAGAAATGCGTGCATGGATTTGAAATGGAACAGTACCATGGTACACCACTCTCCAGCGATGGTAAATCGAAGACGAGCCACGGTAATCCCGTTTTACCGCTAAAACCCGGTGTCGAAAAAATGAAGCGTAAAAAACTTAGGAGACCCGATTTAGATTCGGGTTGTCCTTTTGGGGCATTAATCTCTCCGTTGATGGATGAAAGCTGTCAAAGCCGTAGAATTCACCGTGGCCTTCGTTTTGACAGGTTATGGCTCCCGTAACTCTAAACGAGCCAGAAGTTATGACGGTCCGAATAATCGATATCTATAGGGTGCAACATCCGCGGTGCAAGGTGCAACATCCGTCCGAAATGGTGAAACATTACCGTACGACTTTTAGAAATGCGTGCACGGATTTGAAACGGAACAGTACCGTGATGCACCACTCTCCAGCGATGGTAAATCGAAGACGAGGCACGGTAATCCCATTTTACCGTAAAAATCCGGTGTCGAAAAACGAAGGGTAAAAACTTACGAGGCCCGATTGAGATTCGGGTTGTCCTTTTTGGGCATTAATCTATCCGTTGAAGGCTGAAAGCGGTCAAAGCCATAAAACTCACCGTGACCTTCGTTTTGACAGGTTATGGCTCCTGTAAATCTAAACGAGTCAGAAGTTATGGCCGTCCGAATAGTCGATATCTACAGGGTGCAACATCCGCGGTGCAAGGTGCAACATCCGTCCAAAATGGCGAAATAGTGTCGTACGACATTTAGAAATGCATGCATGGAATTGAAATGGAACAGTAACATGGTGCACCACTCTCCAGCGATGGTAAATCGATGACGAGCCACGGTAATCCCGTTTTACCGTAAAAATCCGGTGTCGAAAAAAACGAAGGGTAAAAAACTTACGAGACCCGATTGAGATTCGGGTTGTCCTTTTCGGGCATTAATCTATCCGTTGATGGCTGAAAGCGGTCAAAGCCGTAGAACTCACCGTGGCCTTCGTTTTGACAGGTTATGGCTCCCATATCGGGATATGAAGAGAACCTATTATTGGGAAGGCATGAAGAAGGATGTTGGAAATTTTATTGCCACTGACTTGCTGTTTCGACATGAGTCCACTGTGCTTGGCCTGGGTTATATTGATTTTGGCCCATATCTGTTCATCTGCACTTGTGTATATTATTGCTGTTGTCTTTGATTTGAATTGAGCATTTGAGGCAGGTTGTGTCCATATTGTATTTGATACTGTTGCACACTACTGTCTTGGTTTTGGGGCTGCTGTTCTTTAATGCATCTATGTGTGTTACAGTGTTTATGGCCATAAGTTCATCGTGAAGCATGGTTTACTGTTGTTGCATACATGTATCACTTGATGTCTTGAGCTTCAACTGTGCTCGAGCTCGTATCACAGCAAACTGCATGTTATGTTTGTTTGGTATTTGCTTCAGTCACTTTGTTGTATGCTTGTGCTTTGAACATTTTCAACCTGATGCATCTGGACTTGAGCATATTTGATGAAATTGTTGTCTGGTCTTTGCATTGCTACGTTGATCATGTTTCTGGTTCAATCCACTGTTTCATGTTTCATGCATGCTCGACATTGAGTTTTGTTGCACTGTTTTTGGCTTGTGACCTGCCCTGTGTTGAATCCAGTTTTTCAAAAAAAACTCGGGTTTGACCTTGTGCTCGTGTCGTGATTTTCAATGTTATTGCACGTGAGTTGAACCCGGTTTTTTCGTTTGGGTTTGACCTGTGCTCGTCTGTCCCTGTAAATCAATCAAGTGTATATATCGACGTGCACGGCCTAGTGGCATATACAGTAATACACTGTGTATGTCACAACTTGTTCGTGTATGATGAATTCAAATTTCAATTATGACGAACAACCCAAATAACTGAGGCAAATCATATTTTCAAATTTATTTATTTATTTTTGAATTGCAAAAATATTTCCTTTTTAATTTTACTACGTTAGTGAATATTTTTGCAGATTTCTCAGATGCTGGATTTAAACTGGAATGCAGTTGAAGACAAGATACGAGTGTGAGTGATATGTAGTGAGGTTATCAATGTAAAAATATTTGTGATGTAATCGTGATGTAATCAAAAATGTATATGTATAGTGAGAGATTGAAATTGTACTATTCAAAAATTGTTTGAATAAAAATTTCTGTTTGAATTCAAAATCTGTTTAACTTGTTCTGTTTGAATTCAAATTCGAATTCTGTGTAATTTATTTTTATTCAACAAATATTTATCTAACCAAATACATACTATTCAAAATATTTGTTTGAATTCAAAATCTGTTTAACTTATTCTGTTTGAATTCAAATTCGAATTCTGTGTAATTTAATTTTATTCAACAAATATTTATTTAAACTATGAAAAACAAAATAGTACATTACCAAATACATTTAAATGAATATATATGTTTATTATCATCAAACAAAAACATATAAGCGCATATTCAACATTAGTGAGCAGTAAATTAACTACCAAACATACCAAAAGAGCATAAAGGATAAAAGGAATAGGAACTCAACCATCCCACTCCACCTCATTCTACAGTGATAGCCCCCAGACCCACTAAGCATAAACAAGCATAGCAAAGCAGACAATTTAAGTAGAGTAATTATCGCTCGAGTCAAGGTCGATGTTTTCCAAATACATACCCCCAAGGCCTAAACCAAGATCAGATAAGCACCCAGAAAACACCTCTCTTGAGTCCGAACGACGATACAACCAAACATCCATGACTCTGGCTATCACTGTTATCATTGCCTCGATTTCTCCGTTAATTGAATGACCACCTGTCAAGGGCTAATGGTAACCCCGGTTCTAGATAAACTCTACACGTCATCGTGACCCGTGCCTAGGACTTACCTACTCTGCCCAGAGTACTCGACCACCTACCTGTAGTCTTTTGGGTGTCCCGACCACCTACCTGTAGTCGTTTGGGCATCCTATGTACTCTTGCTTTGAATTTACTAGAACCTTCAACAACGATGAGATCCATGCCTCCTAGTCATCCTCGTCGACGACTATTCTCATACTAGCCCAAGCTACTTCTCGAGCAATCCATTATCAACCAACTCGAACCATCCCTCGAGTTATCAACATGTTTGGAATGATCCCTGCTTGGATTATGCCAAAACTATATCACATCATGCTTCACCTCATCTCATCAAAGCAAAGCTCCATCACAACAATGTCATCATATCCGTCCATATGAGCTTCATCATCCGCTACATATGCCACGAGCAGCTTTTCTCATCCCTTAGCCTCTCCCTTAGCTTTTGAACCATTTTCGACCATACTTGTCTAGATCCAATCATAAATCAACTAACTCTAAACAATCAATCAAGACAATCATTAATCCAAGCAATCAAATATTCAAACAAGGTTTAATAAGCAATTATACAATGAAATGGCAATTTGGTAATTAAAGTGTCCAAATCTAATAAGCATGAATAATAGGCAAATGTCTCTACAACTTGATGAATAAACTTGCATAAGTTAACATGTAATAAAATTGGTGTCAAAACTTCATAGATGATAGATCTACATGCATACTTAGGAAAAATGCAAGAAATCACTATCTTTAACACATAAACAAGCCACCAATCCAATATACTCCCTTGGGTCCGTGTGAGAGATAACTACCACTCACCAAATCAACTAAACACCTCAAAAGCTACTAACTTCAGATCTGGACAGCGAAGAAACTAGCTTGATCCGACAAGATTCCGCTTCAAACGATGAAACTCTCTTTGTTGGATGAAGATCTTCAACTTCGGCTCTTGAATCTTTGATCTTGATCTTCGATCTTGGATGGATGTTAGCACTAGATTAGAAAGGAGAAAAGAAGTGAAGAAGTGTTGTAGTCGAGCTCTCAAAATGGCAGCACTTCGTTGCTTCAAAATACGGTGCCAAAAAGTGAGCCAAACCCCTCTATTTATAGGCTGAAACGCCCCTTAGGTCACTCGCTTTTAGGTCGCTCACGACCTAACTATGACCGACCTACGACCTAGCAGCCCCACACGACCCAACGACCTAACCAACACGGCCTAATGACTCATGCGACTTAACGTTACACAGGTTCACACGACCTAACAGAGATGCCTATCCAACGACCTAACAGGAGTACCGACCCAACTAGGTCGTCCCACGACCTAACCACTCGGCAACGACTCAGCCTATGCGCGACTCAACACATGCAGTGCCTCGACCTAACGACCTAAGCCATAACATACGTGCACGACTTACGACCTAACACTAAGTCGGTTGCTACCTTAGGTCGTCTCACGACCTAACTATACCCCTAAGCCATAACTCGTTCACGACCTAACCCTTTTAGGTCGCTAGCTTCTTAGGTCGGTCAATCTATAGGTCGCCCAAACACCTAAGCCGCTAACTATCTTGGGTCGCTACTACTAGGTTCCTCACAACCCTTAGGTCGTTAACTCTACTAACTCGGTAATCCTTAAGTCGCTTGAACGACCTACCTCCCCTAATTCGCTAGCCTGCTTAACCGACCTATCTCCTTAGGCCGTTAACTCGGCAACACGACCCAAGCTTCCACACCTTAACTCGGCCACCTTCCTTAAGTCATTACCTATCTTAAGTCGGCCACTACCATGAGTCGCTCAACACTACTAAGTCGGTCACGACTCGTGCCTCCATACGACCCAACTCTGAACGACTTAGGCTACCCACGAGCTAGCTATTACACGGCCTAACCCCTTAAACCGTAAACCCTGCCACTTAGGTTCAAAACGACTCAAGCAATACTAACGACTTAATGCAACTATTTACGATTTTATCGACACATAAAATACGGGTCGTTACAAAAGCGGTCAAAGCGTAGAACTCACCGTGGCCTTCGTTTTGACAGGTCATGGCTCCCATATCGGGATATGAAGAGAACCTATTATTGGGAAGGCATGAAGAAGGATGTTGGAAATTTTATTTCCAAGTTTATGAACCACCAGTTGGTGAAAGATGAGCAGAAGAAGCCCAGTGGATTACTTCAGCCATTAGAGGTTCCTACATGGAAGTGGGAGCAAGTGTCGATGGATTTTATCGATGGCCTACCTAGAACCAGAGTGGGAAATGAAGGGATTTGGGTCATAGTAGATCGATTGACCAAGAGTGCAAGATTCATTCCTGTTTGATCAACTAGGACTGCATCGAAGTTGGCTGAGTTGTATGTGAAGTGGATTGTTCGATTCCATGGTGTTCCGAAGAGTATAGTGAGCGATCGAGACACATTGTTCACTAGTGGATTTTAGAAGAGCTTCCAGGAAGTTTTGGGAACTGAGTTGTGTTTGAGTACAGCTTATCACCCTCAAACAGATGGTCAGACTGAGAGAGTCAACCGGGTTTTGGAAGATCTTCTCAGAGCTTGTGTTTTGGACTTCGAAGGATCATTGGAAGATCATCTTCATTTGGTGGAATTTGCGTATAATAACAGTTATCAGTCGAGTATTGGTATGGCACCATATGAGGCATTGTATGGAAGACCGTGTAACTCTCCGACATGTTGGTTGGAAACTGGAGAAAAGCTGATACTTGGGCCAGAAATGATTCAACAGATTTCGGATTGTATAAAGATCATTCGGCAACGAATGAAGGCAGCCCAAGATCGTCAGAAAAGTTATGCCGATAATCGTCGTAAGGATTTGGAATTCGACGTGGGTGATATGGTTTTTGTGAAGATTTCTCCATTGAAAAATGTTATTAGATTCGGAAAGAAAGGAAAGTTAACTCCGAGATTTGTTGGACCATTCCCGATTATCGAGCGAATTGGAAAGCTCGCCTATAGATTGAAGTTACCGGAAAAGATGGCAGGCGTGCACAATGTTTTTCATATATCATATCTACGGAAGTATGTGCACGACCCAACTACGGTGGTTTCTGCAGATAACTGTGAAGATTTAGAGGTTGAACTAGTGGTTACGAGACCTCGTAAGCCGCTTCGTGTTGTTGGAACCGACACGAAACAGCTTAGGAGGAAGACGGTTACGTTGCTCAAGATACAATGGAGTGATGATGTTAACGACTGTACGTGGGAGGAGGAAGAGAGGATGAAGGCAGCTCATCCTGGACTCTTCAAGGTATGGCCCTAAGGTGTCGTGACATCTCATGAATTTGTAACTTGTTCTAATCGTAGAATTCTGCATGCTAGGATAGTAATTGGATGCATGGTTTGTTGATTGCTATGGATGGTAGGCATGCAGAATAGTTTTGGTTGCTCTTGTTTGTTTGGAATTTCGGGGGCGAAATTCCTAAGTGGGAGAGAATGTAACGACCCATATTTTACGTGCCGATAAATCGTAAAATAGTTGCATTAAGTTGTTGATATTGCTTGAGTCGTTTTGAACCTAGGTGGTAGGGTTTACGGCTTAAGGGGGTTAGGCCGTGCAATAGCTAACTCGTGGGTAAGGCATGAGTCATGGCCGACTTAGTGTTAGACCAAGTTGGGACAGTGACCGACTCATAGGGTGATGATTTAAGGCTTAGACGACTCAAGGAGGCAGGCCCGCTTCGGGTTAGATAGGTTAGCGACTTAGGGGCTGCCACGGGTTAGCATAACTAACGGGTTAGCTTAGCTAGCGAGTTAGCAGGGATAGCGGGTTAGCGAGTTAGTGGTAGACGAAGTGAGCGACCTAGTAGATTTGGATGAGTTAGGAAAAGCAGCGACTTATGAGTTAGGTGAGTGGCTTTAAGTCGTGGGACCCAGTGTGTGTTAAGTCGGCAAGTGGCCTGAGTCGTAAGTCGTGCCGCATGCTTTAGTGTTAAGTCGTCCAAACGACTTAGTGTTGAGTCGTGTGTTGTGTTGATGCGTGTGTGTGTTGTGTCGTGTTGCCTTGAGCTTTGTTGAGTCGTTAAGTCATAGGCTTTGTTGAGTCTTGAGTCGTGGGCTTATAAGTTGCGAGCGACTTAAGGCTAAGTCGTTAACTCGCGAACGACTTAGGGCGAACGGGTTAGTGATTTGCAGCCTATAAATAGAGGGGTTTGGCTCACTTTTTGGCACCGGATTTCGAAGCGACGAAGTGCTGCCATTTTGAGAGCTCGACTACAACATTTCTTCATCTCCTTTTCTCAATTCCAATCTAGTTCTAACATCCATCCAAGATCGAAGATCCAAGAGCCAAAGTTGAAGATCTTCATCCAACCAAGCTAGATTTCATCGTTTCAAGCGCGATTTCGACGAATCAAGCTTGAATCCTTGCTGTCCAGATCTTAAGTTGATAGTTTTTAAAGTGTTTGGGTGATTCGGTGAGTGGTGGTTATCTCTCACGCGGACCCAAAGGAGTATATTGGTTTGGTGGTTTGTTGGAGTGTTGTAGATAGTGGTTTTATGCATTTTTCCTTAGATTCAAGTGTAGATCCATTAATTATAAAGATTTTTACTTTTGCAAGTTCATTCATCAAGTTGTAGAGACAAAACCCATGATTTATATTTGTTAGATCTATGTTAAAAACCCATGATCCATGTATGTTAGATCTATTCTCATTTATTTACGAAATTACCATTTTAGTTATAAATGTCTATTTAGATCCTGATTGACTACTTATTTGTTTGGATTAATGTTTGCCTTGTTTGATTGTTTTGAATGAGTTATCTAGTTGATAGATTTGGACAAGTATGGTCAAAGACGATTCAAAAGCTACGGAAGAGGCTCTTGAATGGTGAAAGCTGCTTAAGACATATGTAGCGGATGTTGAAGCTCATATGTATGGATTGGATGATGTTGAGATGGAACTTTGCTATGATGCGATGAAGCGAAGTATGATGTGAGTCTTGGCGTAATCCAGGCAGGGATTATTCCAAGCATGTTGATAACTCGAGGGATGGTTCGAGTTGGTTGATAATGGACTTCTCGAGAGGTAGCTTGGGGTAGTATGAGAATAGTCGTCGAGGAGGATGACTAGGAGGCTTGGATCTCATTGTTGTTGAAGGTTCTAGCATGCTCAAAAGCAAGAGTACATGGGGCGCCCAAAACGACTACAGGTAGGTAGTCGGGACACCCAAAAGACTACAGGCAGGTAGTCGAGTACTCTGGGCAGAGTAGATAAGTCCTAGGCACAGGTAGCGTGCGGAGTTATGACTAGAACCGGGGTTACCATTAGCCCTTAACAGGTGGTCATCCAACTAACGGTGAAATCAAGGCAATGATAACAGTGATAGCCAGAGTCATGGATGTATGGACGTTTGGTTGTATCATCATTCGGTCTCAATAGCGGTTTTTTCTGGGTGCTTATCTGATCTTGGTTTAGGCCTTGGGGGTTTGTATTTGGAAAACATCGACCTTGACTCGAGTGATTATTACTTTACCTTAATTGTCTGCTATGTTATGCTTGCTTCTCCTTAGTGTGTGTCTGGGGGGGGGGGGGGCTATCACTGTAGAAAGAGGTGGAGTGGGATGGTTTGGTTCCTATTCCTTTTATCCCTTATGCTCTTTTGGTATGTTTGATAGTTGATTTACTGCTCACTAAGACATTTTCTGACTCAAGGTTTTATGTCTCCTCTTATTACCTTGGGCTGTTCATCCATGTTGGGATGGGCAGACTAGGTAGCAGGTGACAGGTGCTGTTCATGGAGGTCTACGCTGATGACGACGAAGACGAGCAGGAGGCTTTTGCATATTATTTCATATTATATGTACTGGGTGTTCCGCTGCTGTATTTGTTTGAGTGTTTTGTAGTGAGGCTTTGATGTATGGATGATTCATATGTTTGTATAAAACTACTATGATGCTTATATGAGGGTGTTCTGTTCTATGGAGCTTCACTATATTATATTTTTCTATTGTATTTTATCCATGCGCTGTGAGTTACGATAGAGTTTTGCTGTTTTATCTTGCCTTGACCATCGTCCATGGCTGCCTGGCACGCCTTCAGCACACCATTCCCTTGTTTCCATGCGGGAGTCATGGGCGGTCGTCACATTTGGTATCATAGCTTTGGTTAATCGATTTTAGCCAACGCTCGCTGACGTAATTACGTATGAGAGACGTAATTGTATTTTGATGGATGATTACTATATATAATATAGTAGTTTAGATGGATTTGAACTCCTTATGCAGTTGTTTCTTAAGGTGTTCTAATCATTCCTTTTTGTAGATATTAAGGATGAGTCGAAGCGAGAGACAAGCTGCGAGGGAAAGCCGTGCTGCTAGGGAAGCTGTTGATTATGCTCCTATGTTTGAGGCCATGATGACTTCGATCATGAGGAGGATACCAGCTTCAGGATCATTAGTGGATGTCGGAGTTCAAGTTCAAGCTCCAAGACCGGTGGATTTTGCTAAGCTTTGCAAGGACTATACTTCTCTTGGAGGAAAAGTTTTCTTGGGAACAGAATCGACTATTGAGGTGCAGAGATGGATTGATGCTTGTTGAAGGATTTTTGGTGACTTGGGGATTGAGGACGCAACTAAGAGGAAGCTTGCATCGAGACAGCTTCAGGGAAGAGCTGCTGATTGGTGGAATTCTATCACCATTGATACTCCAGAGGAAGAGATTACTTGGGAGCAATTCCAAGTTAGATTTGAAGCTAAGTTCATCTCTACGGCTCAGAAATCTGTTTTGTTTAAGAGGTTTGTAGAGCTCAAGCAAGGTGGAAGATCGGTTCTTGAGTATGTTTCTGAGTTTGAGGCTTTGTCCAAGTATGCCAGATCGTATATTGATTCTCCCTACCAAAAGAACGAGAAGTTTGTGACGGGCTTGGATGCTTATCTTGGGAGGCAGTTGGTGGATCATCTGGACGATCCGTTTGAGAAGATTGTGGAAAAAGCCCTCAGGCATGAGTGTTTGTTTCCTAGGGAAAGTTCTGTTGTTGCTGTAACCAAGGAAGGATCTAGGCCACAGCAGAGTGGAAACAAGAAGAGGAAGCAGCAGCAACAGAGGGGTAAGGATGGCCAGAAGAAGCCGAAGGGCGAAGTGACCTGCTACAACTGCCAACAGAAGGGCCATCTCTTCTAAGATTGTAAGAATCCCAAGGTGCCAGGAAAGTGTTACAACTGTGATAAGCTGGGACATATCAAGAAGAATTGTCCAGAGCCGAGGAAGGACAGGTAGATTGTGCAAGCTTATGCTTTGGGAGCTGTGCTGTCATCTTCAAAAGCTCCTACTGCTGAAGAGAAGGGGAAGAGTGTGGTGGTTCAAGGTACTCTTTCGTTTTGTGGTGTTCCAGTTAGAGTGTTGTTTGATACTGGAGCGTCGCATTCTTTTGTTTGTGATGATTTGGTAGGCCGGTTAGGTTTGGAACCGGATATTATTGATAGACCATTGGTTGTGACAAATCCAGTTGGGGGTTCGTCTTGTTTGTGTATGGTATGCCGTGGTCTAGTCGTATCGAGTTATGATTGCTCGTTTGCTTGTGATTGCTTTGTTCTGAACTTTGCGGGGTTTGGAATTATTTTGGGTATGGACTGGCTTAGGAAGTATGCGGCAAGGATTGATTGTGAGAGGCTTGAGGTGACAGTCGGGAATGTGGAAGGGCGAAAGGTTGTGATACGATGTAAGCATGAAGAAGGCGTCTTAATGAGCTTCATGTATTTGCTGGTTGTTCCACGGGATGTACTGTCATCGGTGCCTATTGTGAATGAATTTGAGGATGTCTTTGACGAAGTCAAAGGACTACCGCCGCATAGGGAGATCGAGTTTCGTATCGATCTAGTTGAAGGAGCCAGACCTGTGGTGATGCCTCTTAGGCGGATGGCGCCTAGGGAGCAGCAAGAGTTGAAGGTGCAAGTTGATGACCTTTTGCAGAAAGGATTCATTCGGCGTAGTGTGTCCGAATGGGGTGCAACAGTTGTGTTCGCAACCAAAGCGGATGGATCGTTGAGGTTGTGTGTGGATTATCGCGAGCTGAATAAAGTGACTAAGAAGAACAAGTATCCATTGCCGAGAATAGATGACTTGTTTGATCAGCTTCACGAAGCTAAGGTGTTTTCTAAGATGGATTTGGCAATGGGATTTCACCAGTTGAGAGTGGCGAAGGATAGTGTGCCGAAGACTGCTTTTAGGACACCATCTGGTTTTTATGAGTGGCTGGTAATGCCGTTTGGGTTGACTAACACACCAGCATATTTTGTGGATCTTATGAATAGAGTGTTCAGAGATCAGTTGAATAAGTTCGTGCTTGTGTTCGTGGATGATATTCTGATTTATTCCAGAACTGAGGAGGAACACAAGACACACTTGAGGATTGTTTTGGAAATCTTGCGGAAACATCAGCTGAAGGCTAAGTTTTCGAAATGTCACTTCTGGAGGAGTGAAGTGAGATTCTTAGGCCATGTTATTTCTGGAAATGGGATAGCGGTTGATCCCGCTAAGGTGGCATCGATCCAGGATTGGGTTAGACCTAAGAATGCATCCGATGTAAGAAGTTTTCTTGGATTAGCAGGATATTATCGTCGGTTTATCAAAGACTTTTCCAAGATAGCTGCACCATTGACAGGATTTACGAAAAAGAATCAAGTGTTTAGATGGGATGATAAGTGTGAGCAAGCTTTCGTAATCCTGAAAGAGCGACTGACTAGTGCTCCTGTTTTGACTATTCCAAGTGGGAATGATGAGATGGTGGTTTACACCGATGCATGTGATACTGGACTTGGAGCAGTGCTGATGCAGAAGGATAAAGTTGTTGCGTATGCTAGTCGACAACTGAAGCCGCATGAAAGGAATTATCCGACTCATGATTTGGAGTTAGCGGCGATTGTATTTGCTTTGAAGATGTGGAGACATTATCTTTTGGGAGTTCGATTCGAATTGTTTACAGATCATAAGTCGTTGAAGTATCTTTTCTCCCAAAAGGATTTGAATCTTCGGCAGCAACGATGGCTAGAGTTTTTAGCATCGTATGATTTTGGTATAGCCTATACTCCGGGAAAAGGCAACGCAGTGGAAGATGCGTTAAGTCGAAGACATGTAGGATTGGGAGCCATGTTTTCGGAATGGAAGAGTCTAGAGTATTTGGCTGAATTTGACTTCAGGCCTAGATGTGAATTGGAACCTGAGATGTTGGCAAACTTATCGATAAGGCCTACTCTTGTGGAGAGAATTAGCGAGAGCCAAAAGCGAGACGATAAGCTTGTCAAGATTATCCGAGATTTGGAATCTGGATTGAATCCAGAAAAGGATAAAGGATTTGAAGTCGATCGAGAGGGTTGGCTTCGAAAGCAAGGACGACTAGTTGTTCCCGATGTAGATGGATTGAGAGATGAAGTTCTTAGGGAAAGTCATCACTCGAAGTTGACAATTCATCCAGGTGGAAATAAGATGTATCGGGATATGAAGAGAACCTATTATTGGGAAGGCATGAAGAAGGATGTTGGAAATTTTATTTCCATGTGTATGAACTGCCAGTTGGTGAAAGCTGAGCAGAAGAAGCCCAATGGATTACTTCAGCCATTAGAGGTTCCTACATGGAAGTGGGAGCAAGTGTCGATGGATTTTATCGATGGCCTACCTAGAACCAGAGCGGGTAATGAAGGGATTTGGGTCATAGTAGATCGATTGACCAAGAGTGCAAGATTCATTCCTGTTTGATCAACTAGGACTGCATCGAAGTTGGCTGAGTTGTATATGAAGTGGATTGTTCGATTGCATGGTGTTCCGAAGAGTATAGTGAGCGATCGAGACCCATTGTTCACTAGTGGATTTTGGAAGAGCTTCCAGGAAGTTTTGGGAACTGAGTTGTGTTTGAGTACAGCTTATCACCCTCAAACAGATGGTCAGACTGAGAGAGTCAACCGGGTTTTGGAAGATCTTCTCAGAGCTTGTGTTTTGGACTTCGAAGGATCATGGGAAGATCATCTTCATTTGGTGGAATTTGCGTATAATAACAGTTATCAGTCGAGTATTGGTATGGCACCATATGAGGCATTGTATGGAAGACCGTGTAACTCTCCGACATGTTGGTTGGAAACTGGAGAAAAGCTGATACTTGGGCCAGAAATGATTCAACAGACTTCGGATTGTATAAAGATCATTCGGCAACGAATGAAGGCAGCCCAAGATCGTCAGAAAAGTTATGCCGATAATCGTCGTAAGGATTTGGAATTCGACGTGGGTGATATGGTTTTTGTGAAGATTTCTCCATTGAAAAATGTTATTAGATTCGGAAAGAAAGGAAAGTTAACTCCGAGATTTGTTGGACCATTCCCGATTATCGAGCGAATTAGAAAGCTCTCCTATAGATTGAAGTTACCGGAAAAGATGGCGGGCGTGCACAATGTTTTTCATATATCATATCTACGGAAGTATGTGCACGACCCAACTACGGTGGTTTCTGCAGATAACTGTGAAGATTTAGAGGTTGATCCAGTGGTTACGAGACTTCGTAAGCCGCTTCGTGTTGTTGGAACCGACACGAAACAGCTTAGGAGGAAGACGGTTACGTTGCTCAAGATACAATGGAGTGATGATGTTAACGACTGTACGTGGGAGGAGGAAGAGAGGATGAAGGCAGCTCATCCTGGACTCTTCAAGGTATGGCCCTAAGGTGTCGTGACATCTCATGAATTTGTAACTTGTTCTAATCGTAGAATTCTGCATGCTAGGATAGTAATTGGATGCATGGTTTGTTGATTGCTATGGATGGTAGGCATGCAGAATAGTTTTGGTTGCTCTTGTTTGTTTGGAATTTCGGGGGCGAAATTCCTAAGGGGGAGAGAATGTAACGACCCGTATTTTACGTGTCGATAAATCATAAAATAGTTGCATTAAGTTGTTGATATTGCTTGAGTCGTTTTGAACCTAGGTGGTAGGGTTTACGCCTTAAGGGAGTTAGGCCGTGCAATAGCTAACTCGTGGGTGAGGCATGAGTCGTGGCCGACTTAGTGTTAGACCAAGTTGGGACAGTGACCGACTCATAGGGTGACGACTTAAGGCTTAGAAGACTCAAGGAGGCAGGCCGGCTTCGGGTTAGATAGGTTAGCGACTTAGGGGCTGCCACGGGTTAGCATAACTAACGGGTTAGCTTAGCTAGCGAGTTAGCAGGGATAGCGGGTTAGCGAGTTAGTGGTAGACGAAGTTAGCGACCTAGTAGATTTGGATGAGTTAGGAAAAGCAGCGACTTACGAGTTAGGTGAGTGGCTTTAAGTCGTGAGACCCAGTGTGTGTTAAGTCAGCAAGTGGCCTGAGTCGTAAGTCGTGCCGCATGCTTTAGTGTTAAGTCGTCCAAACGACTTAGTGTTGAGTCGTGTGCTGTGTTGATGCGTGTGTGTGTTGTGTCGTGTTGCCTTGAGCTTTGTTGAGTCGTTAAGTCATAGGCTTTGTTGAGTCTTGAGTCATGGGCTTAAAAGTCGCGAGCGACTTAAGGCTAAGTCGTTAACTCGCGAACGACTTAGGGCGAACGGGTTAGTGATTTTCAGCCTATAAATAGAGGGGTTTGGCTCACTTTTTGGCTCCGGATTTCAAAGCGACGAAGTGCTGCCATTTTGAGAGCTCGACTACAACATTTCTTCATCTCCTTTTCTCCATTCCAATCTAGTTCTAACATCCATCCAAGATCGAAGATCCAAGAGCCAAAGTTGAAGATCTTCATCCAACCAAGCTAGATTTCATCGTTTCAAGCGGGATTTCGACGAATCAAGCTTGAATCCTTGCTGTCCAGATCTTAAGTTGATAGTTTTTGAAGTGTTTGTGTTATTCGGTGAGTGGTGGTTATCTCTCACGCGGACCCAAAGGAGTATATTGGTTTGGTGGTTTGTTGGAGTGTTGTAGATAGTGGTTTTATGCATTTTTCCTTAGATTCAAGTGTAGATCCATTAATTATAAAGATGTTTACTTTTGCAAGTTCATTCATCAAGTTGTAGAGACAAAACCCATGATTTATATTTGTTAGATCTATGTTAAAAACCCATGATCCATGTATGTTAGATCTATTCTCATTTATTTACGAAATTGCCATTTTAGTTATAAATGTCTATTTAGATCCTGATTGACTACTTATTTGTTTGGATTAATGTTTGCCTTGTTTGATTGTTGTGAATGAGTTATCTAGTTGATAGATTTGGACAAGTATGGTCAAAGACGATTCAAAAGCTACGGAAGAGGCTCTTGAATGGTGAAAGCTGCTTAAGACATATGTAGCGGATGTTGAAGCTCATATGTAAGGATTGGATGATGTTGAGATGGAACTTTGCTATGATGCGATGAAGCGAAGTATGATGTGAGTCTTGGCGTAATCCAGGCAGGGATCATTCCAAGCATGTTGATAACTCGAGGGATGGTTCGAGTTGGTTGATAATGGACTGCTCGAGAGGTAGCTTGGGCTAGTATGAGAGTAGTCGTCGAGGAGGATGACTAGGAGGCTTGGATCTCATTGTTGTTGAAGGTTCTAGCATGCTCAAAAGCAAGAGTACATGGGGCGCCCAAAACGACTACAGGTAGGTAGTCGGGACACCCAAAAGACTACAGGCAGGTAGTCGAGTACTCTGGGCAGAGTAGATAAGTCCTAGGCACAGGTAGCATGCGGAGTTATGACTAGAACCGGGGTTACCATTAGCCCTTGACAGGTGCTCATCCAACTAACGGTGAAATCAATGCAATGATAACAGTGATAGCCAGAGTCATGGATGTATGGACGTTTGGTTGTATCATCATTCGATCTCAAGAGCGGTGTTTTCTGGGTGCTTATCTGATCTTGGTTTAGGCCTTGGGGGTTTGTATTTGGAAAACATCGACCTTGACTCGAGTGATTATTGCTTTACCTTAATTTTCTGCTATGTTATGCTTGCTTCTCCTTAGTGTGTGTCTTGGGGGGGGCTATCACTGTAGAAAGAGGTGGAGTGGGATGGTTTGGTTCCTATTCCTTTTATCCCTTATGCTCTTTTGGTATGTTTGATAGTTGATTTACTGCTCACTAAGACTTTGTCTGACTCAAGGTTTTATGTCTCCTCTTATTACCTTGGGCTGTTCATCCATGTTGGGATGGGCAGACTAGGTAGCAGGTGACAAGTGCTGTTCATGGAGGTCTACGCTGATGACGACGAAGACGAGAAGGAGGCTTTTGCATATCATTTCATATTATATGTACTGGGTGTTCCGCTGCTGTATTTGTTTGAGTGTTTTGTAGTGAGGCTTTGATGTATGGATGATTCATATGTTTGTATAAAACTACTATGATGCTTATATGAGGGTGTTCTGTTCTATGGAGCTTCACTATATTATATTTCTCTATTGTATTTTATCCATGTGCTGTGAGTTACGATAGAGTTTTGCTGTTTTATCTTGCCTTGACCATCGTCCATGGCTGCCTGGCACGCCTTCAGCGCACCATTCCCTTGTTTCCGTGCGGGAGTCATGGGCGGTCGTCACAGCATGGATTTGAAATGGAACAGTACCATGGTGCACCACTCTCCAGCGATGGTAAATCGAAGGTGAGGCACAGTAATCCCGTTTTACCGTAAAAATCCGGTGTCGAAAAAAAGAAGGGTAAAAAACTTACGAACCCCGATTGAGATTCGGGTTGTCCTTTTCGGGCATTAATCTATCCGTTCACGGCTGAAAGCTGTCAAAGCTGTAGAACTCACCATGGCCTTCATTTTGACAGGTGATGGCTGTGGTAACTCTAAACGAGCCAGAAGTTATGGTCGTCCGAATAATCGATATCTACAGGGTGCAACATCCGCGGTGCAAGGCGCAACATCCGTCCGAAATGGCGAAATAGTATCATATGACTTTTAGAAATGCGTGCATGGATTTGAAACGGAACAGTACCATGGTGCTCCACTCTCCAACGATGGTAAATCGAAGACGAGGCACGGTATTTTACCGTAAAAATCCGGTGTCGAAAAAACGAAGGGTAAAAAACTTACGAGACCCGATTGAGATTCGGGTTGTCCTTTTTGGGCATTAGTTTATCCGTTGACGGCTGAAAGATGTCAAAGCCGTAGAACTCTCCGTGGACTTCATTTTGACAGGTTATGGCTCCCGTAACTCTAAACGAGCCAGAAGTTATGGCCGTCCGAATAATCGATATCTACAGGGTGCAACATCCGCGGTGCAAGGTGCAACATCCGTACGAAATAGCGAAACAGTGCGGTACGACTTTTAGAAATGCGTGCATGGATTTGAAATGGAACGGTACCGTGGTGCACCACTCTCCAGCGATGGTAAATCGAAAACGAGGCACAGTAATCCCGTTTTACCGTAAAAATCCGGTGTCGAAAAAACGAACGGTACAAAACTTACGAGACCCGATTGAGATTCGGGTTGTCCTTTTCGGGCATTAATCTATCCATTGAAGGCTGAAAGCTGTCAAAGCCGTAGAACTCACCGTGGCCTTCGTTTTGATAGGTTTTGGCTCCCGTAACTCTAAACGAGCTAGAAATTATGGCCGTCCGAATAATCGATATCTACAGGGTGCAACATCTGCGGTGCAAGGTGCAACATCCGTCCGAAATGGCGAAACAGTGCCGTACAACTTTTAGAAATGCGTGCATGGATTTAAAACGGAACAGTACCATGGTATACCACTCTCCAGCGATGGTAAATCGAAGACGAGGCACGGTAATCCCGTTTTACCGTAAAAATCCGGTGTCGAAAAAACGAAGGGTAAAAAACTTACGAGACCTGATTGAGATTCGGGTTGTCCTTTTTGGGCATTAATCTATCCGTTGACGGATTAAAGTAGTCAAAGCCGTAGAACTCACCGTGGCCTTCGTTTTGACAGGTTATGGCGCCCGTAACTCTAAACGAGCCAGAAGTTATGCCCGTCCGAATAATCGATATCTACAGGGTGCAACATCCGCGGTGCAAGGTGCAACATCCATCCGAAATGGCGAAACAGTGTCGTACGACTTTTAGAAATGCGTGCATGGATTTGAAACGGAACAGTACCATGGTGCTCCACTCTCCAACGATGGTAAATCGAAGACGAGGCACGGTATTTTACCGTAAAAATCCGGTGTCGAAAAAACGAAGGGTAAAAAACTTACGAGACCCGATTGAGATTCGGTTGTCCTTTTTGGGCATTAGTCTATCCGTTGACGGCTGAAAGATGTCAAAGCCGTAGAACTCTCCCTGGACTTCGTTTTGACAGGTTATGGCTCTCGTAACTCTAAACGAGCCAGAAGTTATGGCCGTCCGAATAATCGATATCTACAGGGTGCAACATCCGCGGTGCAAGGTGCAACATCCGTACGAAATAGCGAAACAGTGCGGTTCGACTTTTAGAAATGCGTGCATGGATTTGAAATGGAACGGTACCGTTGTGCACCACTCTCCAGCGATGGTAAATCGAAAACGAGGCACAGTAATCCCGTTTTACCGTAAAAATCCGGTGTCGAAAAAACGAAGGGTACAAAACTTACGAGACCCGATTGAGATTCGGGTTGTCCTTTTCGGGCATTAATCTATCCATTGACGGCTGAAAGCTGTCAAAGCCGTAGAACTCACCGTGGCCTTCGTTTTGATAGGTTTTGGCTCCCGTAACTCTAAACGAGCTAGAAATTATGGCCGTCCGAATAATCGATATCTACAGGGTGCAACATCCGCGGTGCAAGGTGCAACATCCGTCCGAAATGGCGAAACAGTGTCGTACAACTTTTAGAAATGCGTGCATGGATTTAAAACGGAACAGTACCATGGTACACCACTCTCCAGCGATGGTAAATCGAAGACGAGGCACGGTAATCCCGTTTTACCGTAAAAATCCGGTGTCGAAAAAACGAAGGGCAAAAAACTTACGAGACCTGATCGAGATTCGGGTTGTCCTTTTTGGGCATTAATCTATCCGTTGACGGATTAAAGTAGTCAAAGCCGTAGAACTCACCGTGGCCTTCGTTTTGACAGGTTATGGCGCCCGTAACTCTAAACGAGCCAGAAGTTATGCCCGTCCGAATAATCGATATCTACAGGGTGCAACATCCGCGGTGCAAGGTGCAACATCCGTCCGAAATGGCGAAACAGTGTCGTACGACTTTTAGAAATGCGTGCATGGATTTGAAACGGAACAGTACCATGGTGCTCCACTCTCCAACGATGGTAAATCGAAGACAAGGCACGGTATTTTACCGTAAAAATCCGGTGTCGAAAAAACGAAGGGTAAAAAACTTACGAGACCCGATTGAGATTCGGGTTGTCCTTTTTGGGCATTAGTCTATCCGTTGACGGCTGAAAGATGTCAAAGCCGTAGAACTCTCCGTGGACTTCGTTTTGACCGGTTATGGCTCCCGTAACTCTAAACGAGCCAGAAGTTATGGTCGTCTGAATAATCGATATCTGCAAGGTGCAACATCCGCGGTGCAAGGTGCAACATCCGTACGAAATGGCGAAACAGTGCGGTACGACTTTTAGAAATGCGTGCATGGATTTGAAACGGAACAGTACCGTGGTGCACCACTCTCCAGCGATGGTAAATCGAAAACGAGGCACAGTAATCCCGTTTTACCGTAAAAATCCGGTGTCGAAAAAACGAAGGGTACAAAACTTACGAGACCCGATTGAGATTCGGGTTGTCCTTTTCGGGCACTAATCTATCCATTGACGGCTGAAAGCTATCAAAGCCGTAGAACTCACCGTGGCCTTCGTTTTGATAGGTTTTGGCTCCCGTAACTCTAAACGAGCTAGAAATTATGGCCGTCCGAATAATCGATATCTACTGGGTGCAACATCCGCGGTGCAAGGTGCAACATCCGTCCGAAATGGCGAAACAGTGCCGTACAACTTTTAGAAATGCGTGCATGGATTTAAAATGGAATAGTACCATGGTACACCACTCTCCAGCGATGGTAAATCGAAGGCGGGGCACGGTAATCCCGTTTTACCGTAAAAATCCGGTGTCGAAAAAACGAAGGGTAAAAAACTTACGAGACCTGATTGAGATTCGGGTTGTCCTTTTTGGGCATTAATCTATCCGTTGACGGATTAAAGTAGTCAAAGCCGTAGAACTCACCGTGGCCTTCGTTTTGACAGGTTATGGCGCCCGTAACTCTAAACGAGCCAGAAGTTATGCCCGTCGGAATAATCGATATCTACAGGGTGCAACATCCGCGGTGCAAGGTGCAACATCCGTCCGAAATGGCGAAACAGTGTCGTACGACTTTTAGAAATGCGTGCATGGATTTGAAACGGAACAGTACCATTGTGCTCCACTCTCCAGTGATGGTAAATCGAAGACGAGGCACGGTAATCCCGTTTTACCGTAAAAATCCGGTGTCGAAAAAAGGAAGGGTAAACAACTTAAGAGACCCGATTGAGATTCGAGTTGTCCTTTCCGGGCTTTAATCTATCCGTTGAAGGATGAAAGCTGTCGAAGCCATAGAACTCACCGTGGCCTTCATTTTGACAGGTTATTGCTCCCGTAACTCTAAATGAGCCAGAAGTTATGGCCGTCCGATTAATCGATATCTATAGGGTGCAACATCCGCGGTGCAAGGTGCAACATCCGTCCGAAATGGCGAAACAGTGGCGTAAAGACTTTTAGAAATGTGCGCGTGGATTTGAAACGGAACAGTACCATGGAGCACCACTCTCCAGCGATGGTAAATCGAAGACGAGGCATGGTAATCCCGTTTTACCGTAAAAATTCGGTGTCGAAAAAACGAAAGGTAAAATACTTACGAGACCCGATTGAGATTCGGGTTGTCTATTTTGGGCAATTATCTATCCGTTAATGGCTGAAAGCCGTCAAAGCCGTAGAACTCACCGTGGCATTCGTTTTGATAGGTTATGGCTCTCGTAACTCTAAATGAGCCAGAAGTTATGGCCGTCCGAATAATCGATATCTACATGGTGCAACATCCACGGTGCAAGGTGCAACATCCGTCCGAAATGGCTAAACAGTGGCGTATGACTTTTAGAAATGCGTGCATGGATTTGAAACGGAACAGTACCATGGTGCACCACTCTCCAGCGATGGTAAATCGAAGATGAGGCACGGTAATCCCGTTTTATCGTAAAATTCCGGTGTCGAAAAAAGGAAGGGTAAAAAACTTACGAGACCAGATTGAGATTCGGGCTGTCCTTTTCGGGCACTAATCTATCCGTTGACGGATGAAAGCTGTCGAAGCCGTAAAACTCACCATGGCCTTCTTTTGATAGGTTATGGCTCCCATAACTCTAAACAAGCCAGAAGTTATGATCTTCCGAATAATCGATATCTACAGGGTGCAACATCCGCGGTGCAAGGTGCAACATCCGTCCGAAATGGCGAAACAGTGTCGTACGACTTTTAAAAATGCGTGCATGGATTTGAAAAGGAACAGTACCATGGTGCACCACTCTTCAGCGATGGTAAATCGAAGACGAGGCACGGTAATCCCGTTTTACTGTAAAAATCCGGTGTCGAAAAAACGAAGGGTAAAAAACTTACGAGACCCGATTGAGATTCGGGTTGTCCTTTTTCGGCATTAATCTATCCGTTGACGGCTGAAAGCTGTCAAAGCCGTAGAACTCACCATGGCGTTCGTTTTGACAGGTTATGGCTCCCGTAACTCTAAATGAGCCAGAAGTTATGGCCGTCCGAATAATCGATATCTACATGGTGCAACATCCGCGGTGCAAGGTGCAACATCCGTCCGAAATGGCAAAACAGTGGCGTACCACTTTTAGAAATGCGTGCATGGATTTGAAACGGAACAGTACCATGGTGCACCACTCTCCAGCGATGGTAAATCGAAGACGAGGCACGGTAATCCCGTTTTATCGTAAAAATCCAGTGTCGAGAAAAGGAAGGGTAAAAAACTTACGAGACCCGATTGAGATTCGGGCTGTCCTTTTCGGGCACTAATCTATCCGTTGACGGATGAAAGCTGTCGAAGCCGTAGAACTCACCATGGCCTTCTTTTAATAGGTTATGGCTCCCATAACTCTAAACGAGCCAGAAGTTATGATCGTCCGAATAATCGATATCTACAGGGTGCAACATCCGCGATGCAAGCTGCAACATCCGTCCGAAATGGCGAAACAGTGCCGTACGAATTTTAGAAATGCATGCATGGATTTGAAACGGAACAGTACCATGGTGCACCACTCTCCAGCGATGGTAAATCGAAGACGAGGCACGGTAATCCCGTTTTACTGTAAAAATCCAGTGTCGAAAAAACGAAGGGTAAAAAACTTACGAGACCCGATTGTGATTCGGGTTGTCCTTTTTGGACATTAATCTATCCGTTGGCAGCTGCAAGCGGTCAAAGCCGTAAAACTCACCGTGGCCTTCGTTTTGACAGGTTATGGCGCCCGTAGCTCTAAACGAGCAAGAAGTTATGGCCGTCCGAATAATCGATATCTACAGGGTGCAACATCCGCAGTGCAAGGTGCAACATCCGTCCGAAATGGAAAAACAGTGCCGTAAGACTTTTAGAAATGCATGCATGGATTAGAAACGGAACAGTACCATGGTGCACCACTCTCTAGCGATGGAAAATCGAAGACGAGCCACGGTAATCCCGTTTTACCGTAAAAATCCGGTGTCGAAAAAACGAAGGGTAAAAAACTTACGAGACCCGATTGAGATTCGGGTTGTCCTTTTCGGGCATTAACCTATCCGTTGACGGCTGAAAGCTGTCAAAGCCGTAGAACTCACCGTGGCCTTCGTTTTGATAGGTTATGGCTCCTGTAACTCTAAACGAGCCATAAGTTATGGCCGTCCGAATAATCGATATCTACAGGGTGCAACATCCGCGGTGCAAGGTGCAACATCCATCCGAAATGGCGAAACAGTGCCGTACGACTGTTAGAAATGCATGCATGGATTTGAAACGGAACAGTACCATGGTGCACCACTCTCCAACGATGGTAAATTGACGACGAGGCACGGTAATCCCGTTTTACCGTAAAAATCCGGTGTCGAAAAAACGAAGGGTAAAATACTTGCGAGACCCGATTGAGATTCGGGTTGTCCTTTTTGGGCATTAATCTATCCGTTGACGGCTGAAAGCTGTCAAAGCCGTAGAACTCTCCGTGGACTTCGTTTTGACAGGTTATGGCTCCTGTAACTCTAAACGAGCCAGAAGTTATGGCCGTCCGAATAATCGATATCTATAGGGTGCAACATCCGCGGTGCAAGGTGCAACATCCGTCCGAAATGGCGAAACAGTGCGGTACGACTTTTAGAAATGCGTGCATGGATTTGAAATGGAACAGTACCATGGCGTACCACTATCCAGCGATGGTAAATCGAAGACGAGGCACAGTAATCCCGTTTTACCGTAAAAATCCGGTGTCGAAAAAACGAAGGGTACAAAACATACGAGACCCGATTGAGATTCGGGTTGTCCTTTTCGGGCATTAATCTATCCATTGACGGCTGAAAGCTGTCAAAGCCGTAGAACTCACCTGGTCTTCGTTTTGACAGGTTTTGCCTCCCGTAACTCTAAACGAGCCAGAAATTATGGCCGTCCGAATAATCGATATCTACAGGGAGCAACATCCGCGGTGCAAGGTGCAACATCCGTCCGAAATGGCGAAACAGTGCCATGCGATTTTTAGAAATGCGTGCATGGATTTAAAACGGAACAGTACCATGGTGCACCACTCTCCAGCGATGGTAGATCGAAGACGAGGCACGGTAATCCCGTTTTACTGTAAAAATCCGGTGTCGAAAAAACGAAGGGTAAAAAACTTACGAGACCCGATTGAGATACGGGCTGTCATTTTCGGGCACTAATCTATCCGTTGACGGATGAAAGCTGTCGAAGCCGTAGAACTCACCATGGCCTTCTTTTGATAGGTTATCGCTCCCATAACTCTAAACGAGCCAGAAGTTACGATCGTCCGAATAATCGATATCTACACGGTGCAAGGTGCAACATCCGTCCGAAATGGCGAAACAGTGCCGTACGACTTTTAGAAATGCGTGCATGGATTTGAAATGGAACAGTACCATGGTGCACCACTCTCCAGCGATGGTAAATCGAAGATGAGGCACGGTAATTCCGTTTTACCGTAAAAATCCGGTGTCGAAAAAACGAAGGGTAAAAAACTTACGAGACCGGATTGAGATTCGGCTTGTCCTTTTTGGGCATTAATCTATCCGTTGACGGCTGAAAGCTGTCAAAGCCGTAGAAATCACCGTGGCGTTCGTTTTGACAGGTTATGGCTCCCGTAACTCTAAATGAGCCAGAAGTTATGGTCGTCCGAATAATCGATATCTACATGGTGCAACATCCGCGGTGCAAGGTGCAACATCCGTCCGAAATGGCAAAACAGTGGCGCACGACTTTTAGAAATGCGTGCATGGATTTGAAACGGAACAGTAACATGGTGCACCACTCTCCAGCGATGGTAAATCGAAGACGAGGCACGGTAATCTCGTTTTATCGTAAAAATCCGGTGTCGAAAAAAGGAAGGGTAAAAAACTTACGAGACCCGATTGAGATTCAGGCTGTCCTTTTCGGGCACTAATCTATCCGTTGACGGATGAAAGCTGTCGAAGCCGTAGAACTCACCATGGCCTTCTTTTGATAGGTTATGGCTCCCATAACTCTAAACGAGCCAGAAGCTATGATCGTCCGAATAATCGATATCTACAGGGTGCAACATCCGCGGTGCATGGTGCAACATCCTTCCGAAATGGCGAAACAGTGCCGTACGAATTTTAGAAATGCATGCATGGATTTGGAACGGAACAGTACCATAGTGCAACACTCTCCAGCGATGGTAAATCGAAGACGAGGCACGGTAATCCTGTTTTACTGTAAAAATCCGGTGTCGAAAAAACGAAGGGTAAAAAACTTACGAGACCCGATTGAGATTCGGGCTGTCCTTTTCGGGCACTAATCTATCCGTTGACGGCTGAAAGCGGTCAAAGCCGTAAAACTCACCGTGGCCTTCGTTTTGACAGGTTATGGCTCCCGTAACTCTAAACGAGCAAGAAGTTATGGCCGTCCGAATAATCGATATCCACAGGGTGCAACATCCGCGGTGCAAGGTGCAACATCCGTCCGAAATGGCGAAACAGTGTCGTACGACTTTTAGAAATGCATGCATGGATTTGAAACGGAACAGTACCATGGTGCACCACTCTCCAGCGATGGTAAATCGAAGACGAGCCACGGTAATCCCGTTTTACCGTAAAAATCCGGTGTCGAAAAAACGAAGGGTAAAAAACTTACGAGACCCGATTAAGATTCGGGTTGTCCTTTTCGGGCATTAATCTATCCGCTGACGGCAGAAAGCTGTCAAAGCCGTAGAACTAACCGTGGCCTTCGTTTGGACAGGTTATGGCTCCTGTAACTCTAAACGAGCCATAAGTTATGGCCGTCCGAATAATCGATATCTACAGGGTGCAACATCCGCGGTGCAAGGTGCAACATCCGTCCGAAATGGCGAAACAGTGCCGTACGACTGTTAGAAATGCATGCATGGATTTGAAACGGAACAGTACCATGGTGCACCACTCTCCAACGATGGTAAATTGACGACGAGGCACGGTAATCCCGTTTTACCGTAAAAATCCGGTGTCGAAAAAACGAAGGGTAAAATACTTACGAGACCCGATTGAGATTCGGGTTGACCTTTTTGGGCATTAATCTATCCGTTGACGGCTGAAAGCTGTCAAAGCCGTAGAACTCTCCGTGGACTTCGTTTTGACAGGTTATGGCTCCTGTAACTCTAAACGAGCCAGAAGTTATGGCCGTCCGAATAATCGATATCTACAGGGTGCAACATCCGCGGTGCAAGGTGCAACATCCGTCCGAAATGGCGAAACAGTGCGGTACGACTTTTAGAAATGCGTGCATGGATTTGAAATGGAACAGTACCATGGCGTACCACTATCCAGCGATGGTAAATCGAAGACGAGGCACAGTAATCCCGTTTTACCGTAAAAATCCGGTGTCGAAAAAACGAAGGGTACAAAACTTACGAGACCCGATTGAGATTCGGGTTGTCCTTTTCGGGCATTAATCTATCCATTGACGGCTGAAAGCTGTCAAAGCCGTAGAACTCACCGTGGTCTTCGTTTTGACAGGTTTTGCCTCCCGTAACTCTAAACGAGCCAGAAATTATGGCCGTCCGAATAATCGATATCTACAGGGAGCAACATCCGCGGTGCAAGGTGCAACATCCGTCCGAAATGGCGAAACAGTGCCATGCGATTTTTAGAAATGCGTGCATGGATTTAAAACGGAACAGTACCATGGTGCACCACTCTCCAGCGATGGTAGATCGAAGACGAGGCACGGTAATCCCGTTTTACTGTAAAAATCCGGTGTCGAAAAAACGAAGGGTAAAAAACTTACGAGACCCGATTGAGATACGGGCTGTCATTTTCGGGCACTAATCTATCCGTTGACGGATGAAAGCTGTCGAAGCCGTAGAACTCACCATGGCCTTCTTTTGATAGGTTATCGCTCCCATAACTCTAAACGAGCCAGAAGTTACGATCGTCCGAATAATCGATATCTACACGGTGCAAGGTGCAACATCCGTCCGAAATGGCGAAACAGTGTCGTACGACTTTTAGAAATGCGTGCATGGATTTGAAATGGAACAGTACCATGGTGCACCACTCTCCAGCGATGGTAAATCGAAGATGAGGCACGGTAATCCCGTTTTACCGTAAAAATCCGGTGTCGAAAAAACGAAGGGTAAAAAACTTACGAGACCGGATTGAGATTCGGCTTGTCCTTTTTGGGCATTAATCTATCCGTTGACGGCTGAAAGCTGTCAAAGCCGTAGAAATCACCGTGGCGTTCGTTTTGACAGGTTATGGTTCCCGTAACTCTAAATGAGCCAGAAGTTATGGTCGTCCGAATAATCGATATCTACATGGTGCAACATCCGCGGTGCAAGGTGCAACATCCGTCCGAAATGGCAAAACAGTGGCGCACGACTTTTAGAAATGCGTGCATGGATTTGAAACGGAACAGTAACATGGTGCACCACTCTCCAGCGATGGTAAATCGAAGACGAGGCACGGTAATCTCGTTTTATCGTAAAAATCCGGTGTCGAAAAAAGGAAGGGTAAAAAACTTACGAGACCCGATTGAGATTCAGGCTGTCCTTTTCGGGCACTAATCTATCCGTTGACGGATGAAAGCTGTCGAAGCCGTAGAACTCACCATGGCCTTCTTTTGATAGGTTATGGCTCCCATAACTCTAAACGGGCCAGAAGCTATGATCGTCCGAATAATCGATATCTACAGGGTGCAACATCCGCGGTGCATGGTGCAACATCCTTCCGAAATGGCGAAACAGTGCCGTACGAATTTTAGAAATGCATGCATGGATTTGGAACGGAACAGTACCATAGTGCAACACTCTCCAGCGATGGTAAATCGAAGACGAGGCACGGTAATCCTGTTTTACTGTAAAAATCCGGTGTCGAAAAAACGAAGGGTAAAAAACTTACGAGACCCGATTGAGATTCGGGCTGTCCTTTTCGGGCACTAATCTATCCGTTGACGGCTGAAAGCGGTCAAAGCCGTAAAACTCACCGTGGCCTTCGTTTTGACAGGTTATGGCTCCCGTAACTCTAAACGAGCAAGAAGTTATGGCCGTCCGAATAATCGATATCCACAGGGTGCAACATCCGCGGTGCAAGGTGCAACATCCGTCCGAAGTGGCGAAACAGTGTCGTACGACTTTTAGAAATGCATGCATGGATTTTAAACGGAACAGTACCATGGTGCACCACTCTCCAGCGATGGTAAATCGAAGACGAGCCACGGTAATCCCGTTTTACCGTAAAAATCCGGTGTCGAAAAAACGAAGGGTAAAAAACTTACAAGACCCGATTGAGATTCGGGTTGTCCTTTTCGGGCATTAATCTATCCGCTGACGGCAGAAAGCTGTCAAAGCCGTAGAACTAACCGTGGCCTTCGTTTGGACAGGTTATGGCTCCCGTAACTCTAAATGAGCCAGAAGTTATGGCCGTCCGAATAATCGATATCTACAGGGTGCAACATCCGCGATGCAAGGTGCAACATCCGTCCGAAATGGCGAAACAGTGCCGTACGACTTTTAGAAATGCATGCATGGATTTGAAATGGAACAGTACCATGGCGCACCACTCTCCAACGATGGTAAATCGACGACGAGGCACGGTAATCCCGTTTTACCGTAAAAATCCGGTGTCGAAAAAACGAAGGGTAAAATACTTACGAGACCCGATTGAGATTCGGGTTATCCTTTTTGGGCATTAATCTATCCGTTGATGGCTGAAAGCTTTCAAAGCTGTAGAACTCACCGTGGCGTTCGTTTTGACAAGTTATGGCTCCCGTAACTCTAAATGAGCCAGAAGTTATGGCAGTCCGAATAATCGATATCTACATGGTGCAACATCCGCGGTGCAAGGTGCAACATCCGTACGAAATGGCAAAACAGTGGCGTATGACTTTTAGAAATTTGTGCATGGATTTGAAATGGAACAGTACCATGGTGCACCACTCTCCAACGATGGAAAATCGAAGACGAGGCACGGTAATCCCGTTTTATCGTAAAAATCCGGTGTCGAAAAAAGGAAGGGTAAAAACTTACGAGACCCGATTGAGATTCGGGCTATCCTTTTCGGGCTCTAATCTATTCGTTGATGGATGAAAGCTGTCGAAGCCGTAGAACTAGCCATGGCCTTCTTTTGATAGGTTATGGCTCCCATAACTCTAAACGAGCCAGAAGTTATGATCGTCCGAATAATCGATATCTAAAGGGTGCAACATCCGCGGTGCAAGGTGCAACATCCGTTCGAAATGGCGAAACAGTGCCGTACGACTTTTAGAAATGCATGCATGGATTTGAAAAGGAACAGTACCATGGTGCACCACTCTCCAGCGATGGTAAATCGAAGACAAGGCACGGTAATCCCGTTTTACTGTAAAAATCCGGTGTCGAAAAAACGAAGGGTAAAAAACTTACGAGACCCGATTGAGATTCGGGTTGTCCTTTTTAGGCATTAATCTATCCGTCGATGGCTGAAAGCGGTCAAAGCCATAAAACTAACCGTGGCCTTCGTTTTGACTGGTTATGGCTCCCGTAACTCTAAACAAGCAAGAAGTTATGGCCGTCCGAATAATCGATATCTACAGGGTGCAACATCCGCGGTGCAACATGCAACATCCGTCCGAAATGGCGAAACAGTGCCGTACGACTTTTAGAAATGCATGCATGGATTAGAAACGGAACAGTACCATGGTGCACCACTCTCCAGCGATGGTAAATTGAAGACGAGGCACGGTAATCCAGTTTTATCGTAAAAATCCGGTGTCGAAAAAAGGAAGGGTAAAAAACTTACGAGACCCGATTGAGATTCGGGCTGTCCTTTTCGGGCATTAATCTATCCGTTGACGGCTGAAAGCTGACAAAGCCGTAGAATTCACCGTGGCCTTCGTTTTGACAGGTTGTGGTTCCCGTAACTCTAAAGGAGCCAGAAGTTATGGCCGTCCGAATAATCGATATCTACAGGGTGCAACATCCGCGTCGCAAGGTGCAACATCCGTCCGAAATGGCGAAACAGTGCCGTACGACTTTTAGAAATGCGTGCATGGATTTGAAACGGAACAGTACCGTGGTGCACCACTCTCCAGCGATGGTAAATCGAAGACGAGGCACGGTAATCCCGTTTTACCGTTAAATCCGGGGTCGAAAAAACGAAGGGTAAAACACTTACGAGACCCGATTGAGATTCGGGTTGTCCTTTTCGGGCAATAATCTATCCGTTGACGTCTGAAAGCTGTCAAAGCCGTAGAACTCATCGTGGCCTTCATTTTGACAGGTTATGGCTCCCGTAACTCTAAACGAGCAAGAAGTTATGGCCGTCCGAATAATCGATATCTACAGGGTGCAACATCCGCGGTGCACGGTGCAACATCCGTCCGAAATGGCGAAACAGTGCCGTACGACTTTTAGAAATGCATGCATGGATTAGAAACGGAACAGTACCATGGTGCACCACTCTCCAGCGATGGTAAATCGAAGACGAGCCACGGTAATCCCGTTTTACCGTAAAAATCCGGTGTCGAAAAAACGATGGGTAAAAAACTTACGAGAACCGATTGAGATTCGGGTTGTCCTTTTCGGGCATTAATCTATCCGTTGACGGATGAAAGCGGTCAAAGCCGTAGAACTCACCGTGGCCTTCGTTTTGACAGGTTATGGCTCCCGTAACTCTAAACGAGCCAGATGTTATGGCCGTCCGATTAATCGATATCTACAGGGTGCAACATCCGCGGTGCAAGGTACAACATCCGTCCGAAATGGCGAAACAGTGCCGTACGACATTTAGAAATTCATGCATGGATTAGAAACGGAACAGTACCATGGTGCACCACTCTCCAGCGATGGTAAATTGAAGACGAGGCACGGTAATCCAGTTTTATCGTAAAAATCCGGTGTCGAAAAAAGGAATGGTAAAAAACTTACGAGACCCGATTGAGATTCGGGCTGTCCTTTTCGGGCATTAGTCTATCCGTTGACGGCTGAAAGCTGTCAAATCCGTAGAACTCACCGTGGCCTTCGTTTTGACAGGTTATGGCTCCCGTAACTCTAAACAAGCCAGAAGTTATGGCCGTCCGAATAATCGATATCTACAGGGTGCAACATCCGCGGTGCAAGGTGCAACATCCGTCCGAAATGGCGAAACAGTGCCGTACGACTTTTAGAAATGCGTGCATGGATTTGAAACGGAACAGTACCATGGTGCACCACTCTCCAGCGATGGTAAATCGAAGACGAGGCACGGTAATCCCGTTTTACCGTTAAATCCACGGTCGAAAAAACGAAGGGTAAAAAACTTACGAGACCCGATTGAGATTCGGGTTGTCCTTTTCGGGCATTAATCTGTCCGTTGACGTCTGAAAGCTGTCAAAGCCGTAAAACTCATCGTGGCCTTCGTTTTGACAGGTTATGGCTCCCGTAACTCTAAACGAGCAAGAACTTATGGCCGTCCGAATAATCGATATCTAGAGGGTGCAACGTACGCGGTGCAAGGTGCAACATCCGTCCGAAATGGCGAAACAGTGCCGTACGACTTTTAGAAATACATGCATGGATTAGTAACGGAACAGTACCATGGTGCACCACTCTCCAGCGATGGTAAATCGAAGACGAGCCCCGGTAATCCCATTTTACCATAAAAATCCGGTGTCGAGAAAATGATGGGTAAAAAACATACGAGAACCGATTGAGATTCGGCTTGTCCTTTTCGGGCATTAATCTATCCGTTGACGGCTGAAAGCGGTCAAAGCCGTAGAACTCACTGTGGCCTTCGTTTTGACAGGTTATGGCTCCCGTAACTCTAAACGAGCCAGAAGTTATGGTCGTCCGATTAATCGATATTTACAGGGTGCAACATCCGCGGTGCAAGGTGCAACATCCGTCCGAAATGGCGAAACAGTGTCGTACGACTTTTAGAAATGCATGCGTGGATTTGAAACGGAACAGTACCATGGTGCACCACTCTCCAACGATGGTAAATCGACGACGAGGCACGGTAATCCCGTTTTACCGTAAAAATCCGGTGTCGAAAAAACGAAGGGCAAAATACTTACGAGACCCGATTGAGATTCGGATTGTCCTTTTTTGGCATTAATCTATCCGTTGACGGCAGAAAGCTGTCAAAGCCGTAGAACTCACCGTGGCGTTCGTTTTTACAGGTTATGACTCCCGTAACTCTAAATGAGCCAGAAGTTATGGCCGTGTGAATAATCGATATCTACATGGTGCAACATCCGCGGTGCAAGGTGCAACATCCGTACGAAATGGCAAAACGGTGCGTACGACTTTTAGAAACGCGTGCATGGATTTGAAACGGAACAGTACCATGGTGCACCACTCTCCAGCGATGGTAAATCGAAGACAAGGCACGGTATCCCTTTTTATCGTAAAAATCCGGTGTCGAAAAAAGGAAGGGTAAAAAACTTACGAGACCCGATTGAAATTCGGGCTGTCCTTTTCGGGCACTAATCTATCCGTTGACGGATGAAAGCTGTCGAAGCCGTAGAACTCACCATGGCCTTCTTTTGATAGGTTATGGCTCCCATAACTCTAAACAAACCAGAAGTTATGATCGTCCGAATAATCGATATCTACAGGGTGCAACATCCGCGGTGCAAGGTGCAACATCCGTCCAAAATGGCGAAACATTGCGTAAGACTTTTAGAAATGCATGCATGGATTTGAAACGGAACAGTACCATGGTGCACCACTCTCCAGTGATGGTAAATCGAAGACAAGCCACGGTAATCCCGTTTTACCGTAAAAATCCAGTGTCGAAAAAATGAAGGGTAAAAAACTTACGAGACCCGATTGAGATTCGGGTTGTCCTTTTCGGGCATTAATCTATCCGTCGACGGCTGAAAGGTGTCAAAGCCGTAGAACTCACAGTGGCGTTCGTTTGGACAGGTTATGGCTCCCGTAACTCTAAATGAGCCAGAAGTTATGGCCGTCCGAATAATCGATATCTACAGGGTGCAACATCCGCGGTGCAAGGTGCAACAATCGTCTGAAATGGCGAAACAGTGCCGTACGACTTTTAGAAATGCATGCATGGATTTGAAACGGAACAGTACCATGGTGCACCACTCTCCAACGATGGTAAATCGACGACGAGGCACGGTAATCCCGTTTTACCGTAAAAATCCGGTGTCGAAAAAACGAAGGGTAAAATACTTACGAGACTCGATTGAGATTCGGGTTGTCCTTTTTGGGCATTAATCTATCCGTTGACCGTTGAAAGCTGTCAAAGCCGTAGAACTCACCGTGGCATTCGTTTTGACAGGTTGTGGCTCCCGTAACTCTAAATGAGCCAGAAGTTATGGCCGTCCGAATAATCGACATCTACATGGTGCAACATCCGCGGTGCAAGTTGCAACATCCGTACGAAATGGCAAAACAGTGGCGTACGATTTTTAGAAATGCGTGCATGGATTTGAAACGGAACAGTACCATGGTGCACCACTCTCTAGCGATGGTAAATCGAAGACGAGGCACGGTAATCCCGTTTTATCGTAAAAATCCGGTGTCGAAAAAAGGAAGGATAAAAAACTTACGAGACCCGATTGAGGTTCGGGCTGTTCTTTTCAGGCACTAATCTATCCGTTGACAGATGAAAGCTGTCGAAGCCGTAGAACTCACCATGGCCTTCTTTTGATAGGTTATGGCTCCCATAACTCTAAACGAGCCAGAAGTTATGATCGTCCGAATAATCGATATCTACAGGGTGCAACAACCGCGTTGCAAGGTGCAACATCCGTTCGAAATGGTGAAAATGTGTCATACGACATTTAGAAAAGCGTGCATGAATATGAAACGAAACAGTACCATGGTGCACCACTCTCCATCGATGGTAAATCGAAGACGAGGCACGGTAATCCCGTTTTACCGTAAAAATCCGGTGTCGAAAAAACGAAGGGTAAAAAACTTAGGAGGCCCGATTGAGATTCGAGTTGTCCTTTTTGGGCATTAATCTATCCGTTGACGGCTGAAAGCGGTCAAAGCCGTAAAACTCACCGTGGCCTTCGTTTTGACAGGTTATGGCTCCCGTAACTCTAAACGAGCAAGAAGTTATGGCCGTCCGAATAATCGATATCTACAGGGTGCAACATCCGCGGTGCAAGGTGCAACATCCGTCCGAAATGGTGTAACATTGCCGTACGACTTTTAGAAATGCATGCATGGATTAGAAACGGAACAATACCATGGTGCACCACTCTCCAGCGATGGTAAATCGAAGATGAGGGTCGGTAATCCCGTTTTATCGTAAAAATCCGGTGTCGAAAAAAGGAAGGGTAAAAAACTTACGAGACCCGATTGAGATTCGGGCTGTCCTTTTCGGGCATTAATCTATCCGTTGACGGCTGAAAGCTGTCAAAGCCGTAGAACTCACCGTGGCCTTCGTTTTGACAGGTTATGGCTCCCGTAACTCTAAACAAGCCAGAAGTTATGGCCGTCCGACTAATCGATATCTACAGGGTGCAACATCCGCGGTGCAAGGTGCAACATCCGTCCGAAATGGCGAAACAGTACCGTACGACTTTTAGAAATGCATGCATGGATTAGAAACGGAACAGTACCATGGTACACCACTCTCCGGCGATGGTAAATCGAAGACGAGCCACGGTAATCCCGTTTTACCGTAAAAATCCGGTGTCGAAAAAAGGAAGGGTAAAAAACTTACGAGACCCGATTGAGATTCGGGCTGTCCTTTTCGGGCACTAATCTATCCGTTGACGGATGAAAGCTGTCGAAGCCGTAGAACTCACCATGGCCTTCTTTTGATAGGTTATGGCTCCCATAACTCTAAACAAACCAGAAGTTATGATCGTCCGAATAATCGATATCTACAGGGTGCAACATCCGCGGTGCAAGGTGCAACATCCGTCCAAAATGGCGAAACATTGTCGTACGTGGCCTTCGTTTTGACAGGTTATGGCTCCCGTAACTCTAAACGAGCCAGAAGTTATGGCTGTCCGATTAATCGATATCTACAGGGTGCAACATCCGCGGTGCAAGGTGCAACATCCGTCCGAAATGGCGAAACAGTGTCGTACGACTTTTAGAAATGCATGCATGGATTTGAAACGGAACAGTACCATGGTGCACCACTCTCCAACGATGGTAAATCGGCGAGGAGGCACGGTAATCCCGTTTTACCGTAAAAATCCGGAGTCGAAAAAACGAAGGGTAAAATACTTACGAGACCCGATTGAGATTCGGATTGTCCTTTTTTGGCTTTAATCTATCCGTTGACGGCTGAAAGCTGTCAAAGCCATAGAACTCACCGTTGCATTCGTTTTGACAGGTTATGACTCCCATGACTCTAAATGAGCCAGAAGTTATGGCCGTCTGAATAATCGATATCTATATGGTGCAACATCCTCGGTGCAAGGTGCAACATCCGTACGAAATGGCAAAACAGTGGCGTATGACTTTTAGAAATGCGTGCATGGATTTGAAACGGAACAGTACCACGGTGCACCACTCTCCAGCGGTGGTAAATCGAAGACAAGGCACGGTAATCCCGTTTTATCGTAAAAATCCGGTGTCGAAAAAAGGAAGGGTAAAATACATACGAGACCCGATTGAGATTCGGGCTGTCCTTTTCGGGCACTAATCTATCCGTTGACGGATGAAAGCTGTCGAAGTCGTAGAACTCACCATGGCCTTCTTTTGATAGGTTATGGCTCCCATAACTCTAAACGAGCCAGAAGTTATGATCGTCCGAATAATCGATATCTACAGGGTGCAACATCCGCGGTGCAAGGTGCAACATCCGTCCGAAATGGCGAAACAGTGTCGTAAGACTTTTAGAAATGCATGCATGGATTTGAAACGGAACAGTACCATGGTGCACCACTCTTCAACGATGGTAAATCGAAGACGAGCCACGGTAATCTCGTTTTACCGCAAAAATCCGGTGTCGAAAAAACGAAGGGTAAAAAACTTATGAGACCCGATTGAGATTCGGGTTGTCTTTTTCGGGCATTAATCTGCACGTCGATGGCTGAAAGCTGTCAAAGCCGTAGAAATCACCGTGGCGTTCGTTTGGACAGGTTATGGCTCTCGTAACTCTAAATGAGCCAGAAGTTATGGCCGTCCGAATAATCGATATCTACAGGGTGCAACATCCGTCCGAAATGGCGAAACAGTGCCGTACGACTTTTAGAAATGCATGCATCGATTTGAAACGGAACAGTACCATGGTGCACCACTCTCCAACGATGGTAAATCGACGACGAGGCACGGTAATCCCGTTTTACCGTAAAGATCTGGTGTCGAAAAAACGAAGGGTAAAATACTTACGAGACCCGATTGAGATTCGGGTTGTCCTTTTTGGGCATTAATCTATCCGTTGACCGCTAAAAGCTGTCAAAGCCGTAGAACTCACTGTGGCCTTCGTTTTGACAGGTTATGGCTCCCGTAACTCTAAATGAGCCAGAAGTTATGGCCGTCCGAATAATCGATATCTACATGGTGCAACATCCGCGGTGCAAGTTGCACCATCCGTACGAAATGGAAAAACAGTGGCGTACGACTTTTAGAAATGCGTGCATGGATTTGAAACGGAACAGTACCATGGTGCACCACTCTCCAGCGATGGTAAATCGAAGACGAGGCACGGTAATCCCGTTTTATCGTAAAAATCCGGTGTCGAAAAAAGGAAGGGTAAAAAACTTACGAGACCCGATTGAGATTCGGGCTGTCCTTTTCGGGCACTAATCTATCCGTTGACGGATGAAAGCTGTCGAAGCCGTAGAACTCACCATGGCCTTCTTTTGATAGGTTATGGCTCGCATAACTCTAAACGAGCCAGAAGTTATGATCGTCCGAATAATCGATATCTACAGGGTGCAACATCCGCGGTGCAAGGTGCAACATCCGTCCGAAATGGCGAAACAGTGCCGTACGACATTTAGAAATGCGTGCATGGATATGTAACGGAACAGTACCATGGTGCACCACTCTCCATCGATGGTAAATCGAAGACGAGGCACGGTAATCCCGTTTTACCGTAAAAATCCGATGTCGAAAAAACGACGGGTAGAAAACTTACGAGGCCCGATTGAGATTCGAGGTGTTCTTTTTGGGTATTAATCTATCCGTTAACGGCTGAAAGCAGTCAAAGCCGTAAAACTCACCGTGGCCTTCGTTTTGACAGGTTATGGCTCCCGTAACTCTAAACGAGCAAGAAGTTATGGCCGTCCGAATAATCGATATCTACAGGGTGCAACATCCGCGGTGCAAGGTGCAACATCCGTCCGAAATGGCGAAACATTGCCGTACGACTTTTAGAAATGCATGCATGGATTAGAAACGTAACAATACCATGGTGCACCACTCTCCAGCGATGGTAAATCGAAGACGAGGCACGGTAATCCCGTTTTATCGTAAAAATCCGGTGTCGAAAAAAGGAAGGGTAAAAAACTTACGAGACCCGATTGAGATTCGGGCTGTCCTTTTAGGGCATTAATCTGTCCGTTGACGGCTGAAAGCTTTCAAAGCCGTAGAACTCACCGTGGCCTTCGTTTTGACAGGTTATGGCTCCCGTAACTCTAAACGAGCCAGAAGTTATGGCCGTCTGAATAATCGATATCTACAGGGTGCAACATACGCGGTGCAAGGTGCAACATCCGTCCGAAATGGCGAAACAGTACCGTACGACTTTTAGAAGTGCGTGCATCGATTTGAAATGGAACAGTACCATGGTGCACCACTCTCCAGCGATGGTAAATCGAAGACGAGGCACGGTAATCCCGTTTTACCGTTAAATCCGGTGTGGAAAAAACGAAGGGTAAAAAACTTACGAGACCCGATTGAGATTCGGGTTGTCCTTTTCGGGCATTAATCTATCCGTTGACGGCTGAAAGCTGTCAAAGCCGTAGAACTCACCGTGGCCTTCATTTTGACAGGTTATGGCTCCCGTAACTCTAAACGAGCAAGAAGTTATGCCCGTCCGAATAATCGATATCTACAGGGTGCAACGTCCGCGGTGCAAGGTGGAACATCCGTCCTAAATGGCGAAACAGTGCCGTACGACTTTTAGAAATGCATGCATGGATTAGAAACGGAACAGTACCATGGTGCACCACTCTCCAGCGAAGGTAAATCGAAGACGAGCCATGGTAATCCCGTTTTACCATAAAAATCCGGTGTCGAAAAATCAAAGGGTAAAAAACTTACGAGACCCGATTGAGATTCGGGTTGTCCTTTTCGGGCAATAATCTATCCGTTGACGGCTGAAAGCGGTTAAAGCCGTAGAACTCACCGTGGCCTTCGTTTTGACAGGTTATAGCTCCCGTAACTCTAAACGGGCTAGAAGTTATGGGCGTCCGAATAATCGATATCTACAGGGTGCAACATCCGCGGTGCAAGGTGCAACATCCGTCCGAAATGGCGAAACAGTGTCGTACGACTTTTAGAAATGCATGCATCTATTTGAAACGGAACAGTACCATGGTGCACCACTCTCCAATGATGGTAAATCGACGACGAGGCACGGTAATCCCGTTTTATCGTAAAAATCCGGTGTCGAAAAAAGGAAGGGTAAAAAACTTACGAGACCCGATTGAGATTCGGGCTGTCCTTTTCGGGCACTAATCTATCCGTTGACGGATGAAAGGTGTCGAAGCCGTAGAACTCACCATGGCCTTCTTTTGATTGGTTATGGCTCCATAACTCTAAACGAGCCAGAAGTTATGATCGTCCGAATAATCGATATCTACAGGGTGCAACATCTGCGGTGCAAGGTGCAACATCCGTCCGAAATGGAGAAACAGTGCCGTACGACATTTAGAAATGTGTGCATGGATATGAAACGAAACAGTACCATGGTGCACCACTCTCCATCGATGGTAAATCGAAGACGAGGCACAGTAATCCCGTTTTACTGTAAAAATCCGGTGTCGAAAAAACGAAGGGTAAAAAACTTACGAGGCCCGATTGAGATTCGAGGTGTTCTTTTTGGGCATTAATCTATCCGTTGACGGCTGAAAGCGGTCAAAGCTGTAAAACTCACCGTGGCCTTCGTTTTGACAGGTCATGGCTCCCGTAACTCTAAACGAGCAAGAAGTTATAGCCGTCCGAATAATCGATATCTACAGGGTGCAACATCCGCGGTGCAAGGTGCAACATCCGTCCGAAATGGCGAAACATTGCCGTACGACTTTTAGAAATACATGCATGGATTAGAAACGGAACAATACCATGGTGCACCACTCTCCAGCGATGGTAAATCGAAGACGAGGCACGGTAATCCCGTTTTATCGTAAAAATCCGGTGTCGAAAAAAGGAAGGGTAAAAAACTTACGAGACCCGATTGAGATTCGGGCTGTCCTTTTAGGGCATTAATCTATCCGTTGACGGCTGAAAGCTGTCAAAGCCGTAGAACTCACCGTGGCCTTCGTTTTGACAGGTTATGGCTCCAGTAACTCTAAACGAGCCAGAAGTTATGGCCGTCCGAATAATCGATATCTACAGGGTGCAACATCCGCGGTGCAAGGTGCAACATCCGTCCGAAATGGCGAAACAGTACCATACGACTTTTAGAAATGCGTGCATCGATTTGAAACGGAACAGTACCATGGTGCACCACTCTCCAGCGATGGTAAATCGAAGACGAGGCACTGTAATCCCGTTTTACCGTTAAATCCGGTGTCGAAAAAACGAAGGGTAAAAAACTTACGAGACCCGATTGAGATTCGGGTTGTCCTTTTCGGGCATTAATCTATCCGTTGACGTCTGAAAGCTGTCAAAGCCGTAGAACTCATCGTGGCCTTCATTTTGACAGGTTATGGCTCCCGTAACTCTAAACGAGCAAGAAGTTATGGCCGTCCGAATAATCGATATCTACAGGGTGCAACATCCGCGGTGCACGGTGCAACATCCGTCCGAAATGGCGAAACAGTGCCGTACGACTTTTAGAAATGCATGCATGGATTAGAAAAGGAACAGTACCATGGTGTACCACTCTCCAACGAAGGAAAATCGAAGACGAGCCATGGTAATCCCGTTTTACCATAAAAATCCGGTGTCGAAAAAACAAAGGGTAAAAAACTTACGAGACCCGATTGAGATTCGGGTTGTCCTTTTCGGGCATTAATCTATCCGTTGATGGCTGAAAGCGGTCAAAGCCGTAGAACTCACCGTGGCCTTCGTTTTGACAGGTTATAGCTCCTGTAACTCTAAACGGGCTAGAAGTTATGGGCGTCCGAATAATCGATATCTACAGGGTGCAACATCCGCGGTGCAAGGTGCAACATCCGTCCGAAATGGCGAAACAGTGTCGTACGACTTTTAGAAATGCATGCATCGATTTGAAACGGAACAGTACCATGGTGCACCACTCTCCAATGATGGTAAATCGACGACGAGGCACGGTAATCCCGTTTTATCGTAAAAATCCGGTGTCGAAAAAAGGAAGGGTAAAAAACTTACGAGACCCGATTGAGATTCGGGCTGTCCTTTTCGGGCACTAATCTATCCATTGACGGATGAAAGCTGTCGAAGCCGTAGAACTCACCATGGCCTTCTTTTGATAGGTTATGGCTCCCATAACTCTAAACGAGCCAGAAGTTCTGATCGTCCGAATAATCGATATCTACAGGGTGCAACATCCGCGGTGCAAGGTGCAACATCCGTCCGAAATGGAGAAACAGTGTCGTACGACATTTAGAAATGCGTGCATGGATAAGAAACGGAACAGTACCATGGTGCACCACTCTCCATCGATGGTAAATCGAAGACGAGGCACGATAATCCCGTTTTACCGTGAAAATCCGGTGTCGAAAAAACGAAGGGTAAAAAACTTACGAGGCCCGATTGAGATTCGAGGTGTTCTTTTTAGGCATTAATCTATCCATTGACGGCTGAAAGCGGTCAAAGCCGTAAAACTCACCGTGGCCTTCGTTTTGACAGGTTTTGGCTCCCTAACTCTAAACGAGCAAGAAGTTATGGCCGTCCGAATAATCGATATCTACAGGGTGCAACATCCGCGGTGCAAGGTGCAACATCCGTCCTAAATGGCGAAACATTGCCGTACGACTTTTAGAAATGCATGCATGGATTAGAAACGGAACAATACCATGGTGCACCACTCTCCAGCGATGGTAAATCGAAGACGAGGCACGGTAATCCCGTTTTATCGTAAAAATCCGGTGTCGAAAAAAGGAAGGGTAAAAAACATACGAGACCCGATTGAGATTCGGGCTGTCCTTTTAGGGCATTAATCTATCCGTTGGCAGCTGAAAGCTGTCAAAGCCGTAGAACTCACCGTGGCCTTCGTTTTGACAGGTTATGGCTCCCATAACTCTAAACGAGCCAGAAGTTATGGCCGTCCGAATAATCGATATCTACATGGTGCAACATCCGCGGTGCAAGGTGCATCATCCGTCCGAAATGGCGAAACAGTGTCGTACGACTTTTAGAAATGCATGCATCGATTTGAAACGGAACAGTACCATGGTGCACCACTCTCCAATGATGGTAAATCGACGACGAGGCACGGTAATCCCGTTTTATCGTAAAAATCCGGTGTCGAAAAAAAGAAGGGTAAAAAACTTACGAGACCCGATTGAGATTCGGGCTGTCCTTTTCGGGCACTAATCTATCCGTTGATGGATGAAAGCTGTCGAAGCCGTAGAACTCACCATGGCCTTCTTTTGATAGGTTATGGCTCCCATAACTCTAAACGAGCCAGAAGTTCTGATCGTCCGAATAATCGATATCTACAGGGTGCAACATCCGCGGTGCAAGGTGCAACATCCGTCCGAAATGGAGAAACAGTGCCGTACGACATTTAGAAATGCGTGCATGGATAAGAAACGGAACAGTACCATGGTGCACCACTCTCCATCGATGGTAAATCGAAGACGAGGCACGGTAATCCCGTTTTACCGTAAAAATCCGGTGTCGAAAAAACGAAGGGTAAAAAACTTACGAGGCCCGATTGAGATTCGAGGTGTTCTTTTTAGGCATTAATCTATCCGTTGACGGTTGAAAGCGGTCAAAGCCGTAAAACTCACCGTGGCCTTCGTTTTGACAGGTTATGGCTCCCTAACTCTAAACGAGCAAGAAGTTATGGCCGTCCGAATAATCGATATCTACAGGGTGCAACATCCGCGGTGCAAGGTGCAACATCCGTCCGAAATGGCGAAACATTGCCGTACGACTTTTAGAAATGCATGCATGGATTAGAAACGGAACAATACCATGGTGCACCACTCTCCAGCGATGGTAAATCGAAGACGAGGCACGGTAATCCCGTTTTATCGTAAAAATCCGGTGTCGAAAAAAGGAAGGGTAAAAAACTTACGAGACCCGATTGAGATTCGGGCTGTCCTTTTAGGGCATTAATCTATCCGTTGGCGGCTGAAAGCTGTCAAAGCCGTAGAACTCACCGTGGCCTTCGTTTTGACAGGTTATAGCTCCCATAACTCTAAACGAGCCAGATGTTATGGCCGTCCGAATAATCGATATCTACAGGGTGCAACATCCGCGGTGCAAGGTGCAACATCCGTCCGAAATGGCGAAACAGTACCGTACGACTTTTAGAAATGCGTGCATCGATTAGAAGCGGAACAGTACCATGGTGCACCACTCTCCAGTGATGGTAAATCGAAGACGAGGCACGGTAATCCCGTTTTACCGTTAAATCCGGTGTCGAAAAAACGAAGGGTAAAAAACTTACGAGACCCGATTGAGATTCGGGTTGTCCTTTTCGGGCATTAATCTATCCGTTGACGGCTGAAAGCTATCAAAGCCGTAGAACTCACCGTGGCCTTCGTATTGACAGGTTATGGCTCCCGTAACTCTAACGAGCAAGAAGTTATGGCCGTCCGAATAATCGATATCTACAGGGTGCAACGTCCGCGGTGCAAGGTGCAACATCCGTCCGAAATGGCGAAACAGTGCCGTACGACTTTTAGAAATGCATGCATGGATTAGAAACGGAACAGTACCATGGTGCACCACTCTCCAGCGAAGGTAAATCGAAGACGAGCCATGGTAATCCCGTTTTACCATAAAAATCCGGTGTCGAAAAAACAAAGGGTAAAAAACTTACGAGACCCGATTGAGATTCGGGTTGTCCTTTTCGGGCAGTAATCTATCCGTTGACGGCTGAAAGCGGTCAAAGCCGTAGAACTCACCGTGGCCTTCGTTTTGACAGGTTATAGCTCCCGTAACTCTAAACGGGCTAGAAGTTATGGGCGTCCGAATAATCGATATCTACAGGGTGCAACATCCGCGGTGCAAGGTGCAACATCCGTCCGAAATGGCGAAATAGTGTCGTACGACTTTTAGAAATGCATGCATCGATTTGAAACGGAACAGTACCATGGTGCACCACTCTCCAATGATGGTAAATCGACGACCAGGCACGGTAATCCCATTTTACCGTAAAAATCCGGTGTCGAAAAAACGAAGGGTAAAATACTTACGAGACCCGATTGAGATTTGTATTGTCCTTTTTTGGCATTAATCTATCCGTTGACGGCTGAAAGCTGTCAAAGCCGTAGAACACACCGTGGCGTTCGTTTTGACAGGTTATGACTCCCGTAACTCTAAATGAGCCAGAAGTTATGGCCGTCCGAATAATCGATATCTACATGGTGCAACATCCGCGGTGCAAGGTGCAACATTCGTACGAAATGGCAAACCAGTGGCGTACGACTTTTAGTAATGCGTGCATGGATTTGAAACGGAACAGTACCATGGTGCACCAATCTCCTGCGATGGTAAATCGAAGACGAGGCACAGTAATCCCGTTTTATCGTAAAAATTCGGTGTCGAAAAAAGGAAGGGTAAAAAATGTACGAGACCCGATTGAGATTCGGGCTGTCCTTTTCGGGTACTAATCTATCCGTTGACGGATGAAAGCTGTCGAAGCCGTAGAACTCACCATGGCCTTCTTTTGATAGGTTATGGCTCCCATAACTCTAAACGAGCCAGAAGTTATGATCGTCCGAATAATCGATATCTACAGGGTGCAACATCCGCGGTGCAAGGTGCAACATCCATCCGAAATGGCGAAACAGTGTCGTACGACTTTTAGAATTGCGTGCATGGATTTGAAACGGAACAGTACCATGGTGCACCACTCTCCAGCGATGGTAAATCGAAGACGAGCCACGGTAATCCCGTTTTACCGTAAAAATCGGATGTCGAAAAAACGAAGGGTAAAAAACTTACGAGACCCGATTGAGATTCGGGTTATCCTTTTCGAACATTAATCTATCCGTTGATGGCTGAAAGCTGTCAAAACCGTAGAACTCACCGTGGCCTTCGTTTTGACAGGTTATGGCTCCCGTAAATCTAAACGAGCCAGAAGTTACGGCCGTCCGAATAATCGATATCTACAGGGTGCAACATCCGCGGCGCAAGGTGCAACATCCGTCCGAAATGGCGAAACAGTGTCGTACGACTTTTAGAAATGCATGCATGGATTTGAAACGGAACAGTACCATGGTGCACCACTCTCCAGCGATGGTAAATCGAAGACGAGCCACGGTAATCCCGTTTTACCGTTAAAATCCGGTGCCGAAAAAACGAAGGGTAAAAAACTTACGAGACCCGATTGAGATTCTGGTTGTCCTTTTCGGGCATTAATCTATCTGTTGACGGTTGAAAGATGTCAAACCCGTAGAGCTCACCGTGGCCTTCGTTTTGACAGGTTATGGCTCCCGTAACTCTAAACGAGCCAGAAGTTATGGCCGTCCGAATAATCGATATCTACAGGGTGCAACGTCCGCGGTGCAAGGTGCAATATCCGTCCGAAATGGCAAAACAGTGCCGTACGACTTTTAGAAATGCGTGCATGGATTTGAAACGGAATAGTACCATGGTGCACCACTCCCCAGCGATGGTAAATCGAAGACGAGCCACGGTAATCCCGTTTTACCGTTAAAATACAACGTCGAAAAAATGATGGGTAAAAAACTTACGAGACCCGATTGAGATTCGGGTTGTCCTTTTTGGGCATTAATCTATCCGTTGACGTCTGAAAGCTATCAAAGCCGTAGAACTCACCGTGGCCTTCGTTTTGACAGGTTATGGCTCCCGTAACTCTAAACGAGCCAGAAGTTATGACCATGCGAATAATCGATATCTACAGGGTGCAACATCCGCGATGCAAGGTGCAACATCCGTCCGAAATGGCGAAACATTGTCGTACGACATTTAGAAATGCGTGCATGGATATGAAACGGAACAGTACCATGGTGCACCACTCTCCATCGATGGTAAATCGAAGGCGAGGCACGGTAATCCCGTTTTACCGTAAAAATCCGGTGTCGAAAAAACGAAGGGTAAAAAACTTACGAGGCCCGATTGAGATTCGAGTTGTCCTTTTTGGGCATTAATCTATCTGTTGATGGCTGAAAGCGGTCAAAGCCGTAAAACTCACCGTGGCCTTCGTTTTGACAGGTTATGGCTCCCGTAACTCTTAACGATCCAGAAGTCATGGCCGTCCGAATAATCGATATCTACAGGGTGCTACATCCGCGGTGCAAGGTGCAACATCCGTCCAAAATGGCGAAACAGTGTCGTTCGACTTTTAGAAATGCATGCATGGATTTGAAACGGAACTGTACCCTGGTGCACCACACTCCAGCGATGGTAAATCGAAGACGGGCCACGGTAATCCGGTTTTACCTAAAAAATCCGGTGTCGAAAAAACGAAGGGTAAAAAACTTACGAGGCCCGGTAGAGATTCGGGTTGTCCTTTTCGGGCATTAATCTATCCGTTGACGTCTGAAAGCGGTCAAAGACGTAGAAATCACTGTGCCCTTAGTTTTGACAGGTTATGGCTCTCGTAACTCTAAACGAGCCAGAAGTTATGGCCGTCCGAATAATCGATATATCTACAAGGTGCAACATCCGCGGTGCAAGGTGCAACATCCGTCCGAAATGGCGAAACAGTGTCGTACGACTTTTAGAAATGCGTGCATGGATTTGAAACGGAACAGTACCATGGTGCACCACTCTCCAGCGATGGTAAATCGAAGACGAGCCACGGTAATCCCATTTTACCGTAAAAACCCGGTGTCGAAAAAACGAAGGGCAAAAACTTACGAGACCCGATTGAGATTCGGGTTGTCCTTTTCGGGCATTAATCTATCCGTTGACGGCTGAAAGCTTTCAAAGCCGTAGAACTCACCATGACCTTCGTTTTGACAGGTTATGGCTCCCGTAACTCTAAACGAGCCAGAAGTTATAGCCGTCCGAATAATCGATATCTACAGGGTGCAACATCCGCGGTGCAAGATGCAACATCCGTCCGAAATGGCGAAACAGTGTCGTACGACTTTTAGAAATGCATGCATAAATTTGAAACGGAATAGTACCATGTGTTTGCGTCAAAATTGGGCACAACACTCTTCGGGAGTCGTTGAAGAGATAATAGTCAAGAACGCAAGTTCAAAACAGATATTATCTAAAAAAACTCCAATCAACAGTAAGGAAAATGCGTAGACAATCGATTTATAGTGGTTCGGCGTGTTGCCTACGTCCACGGTGAAGTTTTTTGATATTTTATTGATTCTCTTTCAATGTTTACAAGTTGTTACAGCGGTCAACAGCAAGTTACAACTGGAAATTCGAAATCAACAATCAAATTATGATATAGGATGATGGAGATCTTGATCCAGCAGAGTCTGGGCGCCTCAGAATCCAAAAGTCCCTTTTCTGCTGGCCCTGGGGCTCTATTTATAGGCGTAGGCTGCTGGTATTTCGCTGAAAACTCGGGAGACCATGTCTGGCACGTGAGGGGGCCCTCACGCACGGTCTCAGGAAGTTTGGGCCCACTTTGGCATCGGTTCGAACTCCATTCGAACCGATCAAGAATTCATCCAATCGAGGTGAAATTTGGCGTGGACATTCTTCAACATGTACGCAAGCTTCGGTGAAATTTCGTGGCATTTGGATCAATAGGTTAGGAGATATGATGGGTTCGAAATTGGGTTTGTTGCTCGGCTGTTTGGTTCGAAACCAAGGTTTCGAATCGATCCTTTCGAATCCATGGAGGCACGTGGCTTCTAGGTGGCGTGGAGCGCAAACTTCAAATCGATCCGGTCTTCACTCCGAGTTGACCGCTTCGACTCCATAGATCTCGGCGTATTCGAACTGATGGAAGACACGTCACCATGGTTGTTTGACCCAGTGGATTCGAATGAAGCTACATAGAATGGGTTCAAACTTGGCATCGTGGATGGGTTCTGTTATCCCGCTTTTTGGCAAAGCCGCGATACCAAAAGATTGATCGAAAGCGAAGGACAGTTTGCCTAAGAGGTTGATCGTACTTCCGTTCGCCATGGATATCACTGAATTTTATCCGAGTCCAGATTGAGCTACGATTGATAGGACACGGCAAGAAAGACCACAGGAGTCAGCATTTCAAATTTCAAGTCAATCCGAGGTCGTATGCTCAAGTTATGATGGATTCAAGTTGAGAGAAATGAACCTTGCTCGGTTCGAATCCATCACCTCGAATCCATCCGGAACCTTCCCTAGTTCGAACCCAAGAAGCTTAGCCATGCTTCGAATCCATCCGAGCAGGCACCATGTTCGAATCCATAGCACAGTCACGCCACCTTCGAACCCATCAGGTTCGACTCCATCTAGTTCGAAACCATCCCATGGTCTTCCTTCGTACCCATCAAGAGAAAGTGCTTCGAATCAACCAATGTTCGAATCCAGCATTCCTACCTTCGAATCCATCCTCCCGAAGCCATGCTTCGAACCCATCACAGAGGCCTTCTTCGAACCCATCTGTGATACCATCTTCGAACCCTTCCTAAGTAACTTCGTTCGAACCCACTTGGTCAACCAACCACGATGACGTGTCTTCCATCGGTTCGAATGCACCGAGATACATGCAGTCGAAGCGGTCAACACATAGTGAAGTCCGGGTCGATTCGAAGTTTGCACTCCACGTCACCACGAAGCCGCGTGCCATATGGATTCGAAACCATCGTTTCGAATACATGGGTTCGAACCAGACAGCTATGCCAAAGACCCAATTTCGAATCCAAGATATCTCCTAACTTATTGATCCAAATGCCACGAAATTTTCACTGAAGCTTGCGTACATGTTGAAGAATGTACACGCCAAATTTCACCTCGGTTGGATGGATTCTTGATCGGTTCGAATGGAGTTCGAACCGATGCCAAAGTGGGCCCAAACTTCCTGAGACCGTGCATGTGGGCCCCCTCACGTGACAGACGTGGTCTCCCGAGTTTTCAGCGAAATATCAGCAGCCTACGTCTATAAATAGAGCCCCAGGGCCAACAGAACAGGGATCTTCTGACTCTGAGACGCCTAGACTCTGCCGGATCAAGATCTCCATCATCCTATATCATAACTTGACTGTTGATTTCGAATTTCCAGTTGTAACTTGATGTTGATCGCTGTAACAACTTGTAATCATTGAAAGAGAATCAATAAAACATCAAAAAACTTCACAGTGGACGTAGGCAACACGCCGAACCACTATAAATCGCTTGTCTACGCATTTACTTTACTGTTGACTGGAGTTTTTGTTAGATAATATCTGTTTTGAACTTGCATTCTTGACTATTATCTCTTCAACGACTCCCGAAGAGTTTTGTGCCCAATTTTGACACAAACACTTTGGTGCTCTCACTGAGAAAACCCAGATTTTCTCCCGCTCGTTGGATCTGTCATCGATACCGGATTGAATAAATCTAAGAGAGAGATCCAGATCGCAAAATCCAACTTCCTTCCCTTCTATTCAGATTTGCATAAAGTCTAGCAAAAGGAACTCAATTCTAAAGATGGTTAGCACAAGAACCACCTCAAACGCCGTCAATCAAGAAGAACAGGATAGACAGAATCCTTCCCCTCTACCTCCATCTAATCAAGATGTCGCTGGGCACCCAGAGCCGTCGGGTCCGGTTACCCGACAAGAATTGCAGTTGTTACTCCAAGAGCTGACCCAGAGTCGGCGACAACTAGAAGAACAGCTACGCGCTAACGCTGAGTTAATCAACAAGCTGGATCGCCAAAAGCGAAAAAGATCCATGAGAGATCGTGCTTCTCGCTCTTCCAGCGAAAGTTCTTCATCTTCTGATTATCATAACCGACCTCCACGGCCCCGGTTAAATGAGGATCGTATGCCACCCGCTGGAAACCAACCGACATTGACCGTTGGACAAATAAGAATTGGTCCGTCAGCCAGCTTCCAAACCGAACCCTCCTCCCGAGGAGGCGCCGTCCCTCATCACGCCACTCAATACCGCACCACTAGCATCGCGGCTGAACCGGGGGTCGACGCTCGAGATCAGTCGGACCCGGACCGTCGCCATAGCGGTCATACTCCTGAACCGTACGTCCCAGAGGACTATGAGCCGAGAAGGCAAGATGTGAACCGTCAACGATATCCGGTTCAAACCCAAAGTATGGAACGTGACCATACTCCGGCGCAAATGCCGGATCTTTCAACTATGATACGTCAGATGATCCGCGAGAGTCAGGGATTCACAAACGACGATTGGGGAGTTTCCCGAAGTCACACTCCCTTTACGGACGACATTCTTAATGCTGAACCCCCACGGCGATTCCGAATGCCAACTGTGCCCATGTATGAGGGAAACTCCGATCCCAATCAACATATTCTAAAATATGAATGGTCGATGACAGCTGCCAGAGCCGACGACGCTGTGAAATGTCGTAGTTTCCCCATATCCCTGGGGGGCATCGCCACCATGTGATTCACCCGATTGCCTCCTCGATCCGTCTCCTCATTCGACCAGCTGGCCACAAAATTCGTTGAGCAATTCCGCATGCACGTCGCGAGGCCGAAAGATGTCAACACTCTATCTAGTGTCACACAAGCTCCCAGAGAGACACTCAGACACTACTTAGAAAGATTCCATACTGCATGTGCGGAGATTAGTAATCCAAATGATAACTCCATCCTTATGGCGTTAACTAAGGGGATCGACCCCGATTCTGAATTTGGCAATTGGCTAGCTGGGAAACCACCTGCGTCATTGGACCGTTTCCATGCTAAAGCAACTCAATTCCTGAGACGGGAAGACGCGAAACAGACTAGGAAGCAAACTGACGCAGGATCAAATGCGGGAGGAACCCAAAGCAATGTTGCAATAAAACAACCCGGTGAGAGCTCCGGAAAAGTTCAGTTCAACATTAAAAATAAACAAGCTCGACGAAGAGAGAGCGTGAATCTACTTAAAAAAAAAGATCAAAATCGCTGTCCGCAACGCAAAAATCCGAAGTTCGACGGTTATACCCCTTTGAATATTTCATTGGAGGACTTGTATTTGCGGACCCGTAATGCGATTCAATATGAAAAACCTGCTCCAAGACCGTCGCCGGAGAGGCAAATCCAGACAGGAAAATTTTGCAGGTTCCATGAAGGCTACGGGCACGATACGAACGAGTGTCGTCACCTACAGGATCTTGTTGAAAAACTGGTTAGGGAAGGGAAACTGGAACAGTTTGTGCGGACACCGCAGCCCAGAGATGCGGGCCCATCCAATCCAATCAATGAACCCAATCGACCGAGGCAGGAGGACTCGACTTGTCCCCGTGGGAGATTGGTGATAAACGCCATCAGTGGCGGGCCTACTCATTTAGAAGCCTGGAACGACGAAGAACCTCGTCACTGTCACACATGACAGGCTCCTTCAATCCATGGATACTTTACAATTTCTTTTATGTTCTGAATTTTGAATTTGTAATAAGGCACTGACTTTGCCACATTTTCTCATTTCAGCAAATAAAATGCTATCTCTTCAAGCTAAAGCTGTGATTCACCGAATACAACATTCAACAATCACGACACACGAAGAGCTAAGTTCCATCGAACAATTGAATTTATTCAAATAGCGAGTGACTGCGTTACAACCGGCCACTCACTAAGTGAAACCCCGGCTCGGGGGCAAGCCAACACATCGAAGGCTGAACTGGACCAACACACGACAGTCCATTCAATAATTCGTTCCCAGAGTGCGAACGGACTCCAACTTCCCACAGCGCGAATTGGAGTATAAACATTTAACAATTCGTTCCCTGAGTGCGAACGGACTCCAACTTCCCACAGCGCGAATTGGAGTATAAACATTTAATAATTCGTTCCCGGAGTGCGAACGGACTCCAAATTCCCAAAGCGCGAATTGGAGTATAAACATTCAATAATTCGTTCCCAGAGTGCGAACGGACTCCAAATTCCCGGAGCGCGAATTGGAGTATAAACATTCAATAATTCGTTCCCAGAGTGCGAACGGACTCCAAATTCCCGGAGCGCGAATTGGAGTATAAACATTTAATAATTCGTTCCCGGAGTCCGAACGGTCTCCAAATTCCCAGAGCGCGAATTGGAGTATAAACACTTAACAATTCGTTCCCGGAGTGCGAACGGACTCCAAATTCCCGGAGCGTGAATTGGAGTATAAAAATTCCATAATTCGTTCCCGGAGTGCGAACGGACTCCAACTTCCCACAGCGTGAATTGGAGTATAAACATTCCATAATTCGTTCCCGGAGTGCAAACGGACTCCAACTTCCCACAGCGTGAATTGGAGCATAAACACTTAACAATTCGTTCCCAGAGCGCGAACGGGCTCCAAATTCCCACAGCGCGAATTGGAGTATAAACATTTAATAATTCGTTCCCACTGCGCGAACCAACCCATCAATGCGGACTCCAAATTCCCAGAGTGTGAATTGGAGTATAAACATCAATTCGAAGTTCCCGGAGTGCGAACCGAAGTATCAACACCAACTCCATGATCCCCAAAACATGAATTGGGGGATGAACATAAGTTACGGGTTCCCGGAGCGCGAACCGAAGCATCCGTGCAAACTCCAGATTCCCGAAGTGCGAGTTGGAGTATAAATGTCAATTCCGGGTTCCTGAAGTACGAACCCAAACATACATGTTTTATCCAAGTTCCCGGCGTGTGAATTGGAGCACCAACACCAAGTCACAGTTCCCGTAGTGCGGACTAAAGTGTTAATACTAACTCCGAGTTAGTAGAATGCAAGTTGGAATGTGAACGTCATTCCCAAGTTCCCGGAGCGCGAACCACGTTACAAGCATCAATAACACTCGAACTCCTGGACTGCAAACCAGGTTATCGATCTCAAATTGTTCTAAGTCCCCGGAAGGCGGACGTGTGCCCAAGACTTGCAACATGTGCGATCAACCATCATAAATACAAGTGTTGTTCCCCAAAACTGGGGGGCAGGAAAGCTAAATATTAACCACTAACCGAAGTGATACAACGTCCGAACTTCAATTCACTCATCAATCACAACGTGTGACCAAGATCTTCAGACTTGGAAAATGAGACGAACTCTACTTAAACGGTAAAAACACCACAAGTACACCGGACCGAAAACAAGGCATTGCAAGTACTTAAGCACAAATAAAACAAGAGTTGAAACAAAGAAATAAAATTTTATTTCAACTAACTTAAAACAAGGACTTACACGCAGATAAGTTCTTCCAAAAAAGAATGCCTACTAGCAGGGGCCGAACCTGCATCTATACACGACCTACTAACAAAAAACGAAGACAAGTACCTATTGTAACGACCCGTATTTTACGTGTCGATGGATCGTAGAATTTGTAGGTCGTTAGTGTTGTTGTGTTGTCTCTAGCCTAAGTCATTCAGAATTGAGTCGTATAGGGGCATGAGTCGTGACCGACTTAGTGCTTAGGTCGCATGATAGCTTGAGTCGAGTGGCCGAGTTAGGATGGTGACCGACCGATAGTAAGTCGTAGCCGACTTAGGAGGTGAGACAAGGTAATGGGTTAAGGCTTGAGTCGTAACCGACTCATAGAATGGGTTGTGTATGAGTGACCGACTTATAGAAGCAACGGTTTATAGGTTGTGACCGAGTTAAGGTTGGCCGACTCATGGGGTTTGCCGAGTTAAGAGTTGGAGTGTTGGAACGACCTAAGTTAGTGGCCGACTTATAGGGAACCGACTCAAGTGTTGAGTCGCGCTCGAGTTAATAGGGTCTTAAGTCGTTAACGACTCATAGGGGACCGGCTCAAGGAGGGGTTGCGGTTTAGAATGTTGGCCGAGATAAGGAAGCGACCGACTTAAGAGTTTCTCGAGTTAAAACGTTGCCGACTTAAGGAGGTTGGTGGTTTAAGGGTTGGCCGACTCATAGGAGTTAACTCGTGACCGAGTCATAGAATTGCCGACTCATAGTATTAGGGCTTAGGTCGTGGGGTCCTGAGTCGGTAGGGGTTTGGGTCGGCATGGCGTTATTCCATGTGTCGTTAGGTCGGTGGGCCGACTTAGTGGATAAGTCGTTGGGGACTTAGGCTTTTGAGTCGTGTCTCGAGGGATAAGGATTAGGCTTAGGTCGGCAGGGATAAGTCGTGTGACCTTCTTGCTGTGATGAGTCGGTAGAATTTAAGTCGGCATTGGTTGAGTCGGTAGGAAGTAGGTCGGCACTTGGTTGAGTCGTAAGTCGACATCTGGGAGTATATGTTGTGTAGTTGAGTCGGTAGGTGCTAGGTCGTGAGTCGGCGAGGGATGAGTCGGGGGCGACTCAGGAGTTGGGTCGGCGGCGACTTAGGACGGCCGAGACATGGAGGTTTCAGCCTATAAATAGAGGCGTTCGGCTCACTTTTTGGCACCGGATTTCGAAGCGACGAAGTGCTGCCATTTTGGAAACTCGACTACGGTATTTTCTTCACTTCTTTCTCTACTTCCATCAAGTGCTAACATCCATTGAAGATTGAAGATCAAGATCAAAGATCAAGAGCCAAAGTTGAAGATTTTCATCCGAAGAGGCTAGATTTCACCGTTTCAAGTGAAATTTCTCCGGATCAAGTCCAAGTCCTTGCTGTCCAGATCTGTAGTTGATTCATTTTAGGTTGTTTTGGTGATTTGGTGAGTGGTAGTTATCTCTCACGCGGATCCAAAGGAGTATATGGGATTGGTGATATGTTTATGTGTTAAAGTTAGCGTTTTCTCGCATTTTCCTTAAGTCTGCATGTAGATCCATCATATTTGAAGATGTTTATCTATGAAAGTTATTTATCAAGTATTAGAGACAAAACCCATGTTTTAGATTTGATAGATCTATGCTAAAAACCATGATTTCACGTATGTTGGACTTTTGCTCACTTAATTACGAAATTGCCATTATAATTGATATTGCTTAATAGATCTTGTTTGAATGGTTGAATGTTTGAATGTATGTTAGATTTGATTGCTCCAAGTTAGCTTGTAGTTGATTTGGAACAAGATGGTTGAAGATGATTCAAAAGCTAAGTGGAAAGGCTCTTGAATGGTGAAAGCTGCCAATGGCATATGAAGCGGATGTGGAAGCTCATATGGATGGATTCGAGGATGTGGGATCTTGCCATGATGCGAGAAGGCAAAGCATGGTTGAGTTGGGACTTTGCGATGATATGATGAGGCAAGGCTTGTGTTGAGATGGGACGGGTCATGATGACGTTCCAAGTTGAGAGACTTTGCTATGATGTGATGAGGCAAGACATATGTTGTGATGGGACGGGTCACGAAGACGTTCCAAGCACGGGTCATGACGACGTGCAAAGTTATAACTCGGTGATGCGGTCCGGGTTGGGGTGGATAATGGTTAGCTTGAGAGGCGCTTGAGCTAGTATGGAAGTAGTCGTCGAGGAGGATGACTAGGAGGCTAAGATCTCATCGTTGTTGAAGGTTCTAGCATACTCAAAGCAAGGGTACGTTGGAACGGGTCACGATGACGTTCCAGGCACGGGTCATGATGACGTGCTAGTACTCTGGGCTGATGCGTTCGGCTTAGGCACGGGTCACGATGACGTGCGGAGTTATGGCTAAACCAGGGTTACCATTAGCCCTTGACAGGCGGTCATTCAACTAACGGTGAAATCAAGGCAATGATAACAGTGATAGCCAGAGTCATGGATGTTTGGATGTTTGGTTGTATCATCATTCGGCTTCAAGAGCGGTGTTTTCTGGGTGCTTATCTGATCTTGGTTTAGGCCTTGGGGGTTTGTATTTGGAAAACATCGTCCTTGACTCGAGTGATTATTGCTTTACCTTACTTATCTGCTATGTTATGCTTACTTCTCCTTAGTGTGTGTCTGGGGGCTATCACTGTAGAAAGAGGTGGAGTGGGATGGTTTGGTTCCTATTCCTTTTATCCCTTATGCTCTTTGGTATGTTTGATTGTTAATTTACTGCTCACTAAGACTTTGTCTGACTCAAGGTTTTATGTCTCCTCTTATTACCTTGGGCTGTTCATCCATGTTTGGGATGGGCAGACTAGGTAGCAGGTGGCAGGTGTTGTGCTTAGAGTTTTCCGCTGATGATGACGAAGACGAGCAGGAGGCTATGCATATTATTTTCTTATATGTACTGGGTATCCGCTGCTGTATTTGATGAGTGTTTGTAGTGAGGTCTTGATGTATGGATTTGTTGAGATGATTGTATAAAACTTCTGTGATGCTTATATGATGATTTTTCTGTTATGAGACTTCACTATATATTTCTCTATTGTATTTTATCCATGCGCTGTGAGTTACGATAGAGATTCTGCGATTTTATTTTACCCTGACTATCATCCATGGTTGCCTTGCACACCTTTCAGCGCACTATTCCCTTGTTTTGGTGCGGGAGTCATGGGTGGTCGTCACATTTGGTATCAGAGCTTTGGTTAATCGATATTAGTCAACGCTCGCTGACGTAATTACGTAAGAGAGACGTAATTGTATTTTGATGGATGATTACTATATATAATATAGTAGCTTAGATGGATTTGAACTCCTTATGCAGTTGTTTCTTAAGGTGTTCTAATCATTCTTTTTACAGATATTAAGAATGAGCCGAAGCGAGAGACAAGCTGCGAGGGAAAGTCGGGCTGCTAGGGAAGCTGTTGACTATGCTGCGATGTTCGAAGCAATGATGACTTCGATCATGAGGAGGGTACCAGCTTCTGGATCATCTGTAGATGTTGGAGTTCAAGTCCAGGCTCCAAGACCAGTGGATTTTGCCAAGCTTTGCAAGGATTATACTTCTCTTGGAGGAAAAGCTTTCTTAGGGACGGAGTCGACTATTGAGGTGCAGAGATGGATTGATGCTTGCCGAAGGATTTTTGGTGATCTAGGGATTGAGGATGCAACCAAGAGAAAGCTTGCATCGAGGCAGCTTCAAGGGAGAGCTGTGGATTGGTGGAATTCTATCACCATAGATACACCAGAAGAGGATATTACTTGGGAGCAGTTCCAAGTTAGATTTGAAGCCAAGTTCATCTCTACTGCTCAGAGGTCTGTTTTGTTCAAGAGATTTGTGGAGCTCAAACAAGGCGGAAGGCCTGTTCTGGAGTATATTTCTGAGTTCGAAGCTTTGTCTAAGTATGCCAGATCATATATTGATTCTCCCTACCAGAAGAATGAAAAGTTTGTGACTGGTCTGGATGCTTATCTAGGAAGGCAGTTAGTGGATCATCTGGACGATCCATTTGAGAAGCTGGTGGAGAAAGCTCTGAGGCATGAGAGTTTGTTTCCTAGGGAAAGTTCTGTTGTTGCTGTAACCAGGGAAGGATCTAAACCACAGCAGAGTGGGAATAAGAAGAGGAAGCAGCAGCAACAGAAGGGAAAGGATGGTCAGAAGAAGCCAAAGGGCGAGGTGACTTGTTATAACTGCCGTCAGAAGGGTCATCTTTCTCGGGATTGCAAGAATCCGAAGGTGCAGTTGAAGTGTTACAACTGTGATAAGCTGGGACACATTAAGAAGGACTGTCCAGAACCGAGGAAAGATAGGCAGGTTGTGCAAGCCTATGCTTTGGGGGCTGTTCCATCGTCTTCAAAAGCTCCGACTGCTGAAGAAAAGGGGAAGAGTGTGGTGGTTCAAGGTACTCTTTCTATTTGTGGTGTTCCAGTTAGAGTGTTGTTTGATACTGGAGCGTCGCATTCTTTTGTTTGTGATGATTTGGTAAGCCGGTTAGGTATGAAACCGGATATTGTTGATAGGCCATTGGTTGTGACTAATCCAGTGGGGGGTTCGTCATGTTTGTGTATGATATGCCGTGGTCTAGTTGTGTCGAGTCATGATTGCTCGTTTGTTTGGGATTGCTTTGTTCTGAACTTTGCGGGGTTCGGAATTATTTTGGGTATGGACTGGCTTAGGAAGTATGCGGCTAGGATTGATTGTGAGAGGCTTGAGGTGACAGTCGGGAATGTGGAAGGGCGAAAGGTTGTGATACGATGTAAGCATGAAGAAGGCGTCTTCATGAGCTTCATGTATTCGCTAGTTGTTCCACGGGATGGACTGTCATCGGTGCCTATTGTGAATGGATTTGAGGATGTCTTTGACGAAGTCAAAGGGTTGCCGCCGCATAGGGAGATCGAGTTTCGTATCGATCTAGTTGAGGGAGCCAGACCTGTTGTGATGCCTCTTAGGCGGATGGCACCGAGGGAGCAGCAAGAGCTGAAGGTGCAAGTTGATGACCTTTTACGGAAAGGATTCATTCGGAGGAGTGTGTCCGAATGGGGTGCGCCCGTTGTGTTCGCAACCAAAGCGGATGGATCGTTGAGGTTGTGTGTGGATTATCGTGAGCTGAATAAGGTGACTAAGAAGAACAAGTATCCATTGCCGAGAATAGATGACTTGTTTGATCAGCTTCACGAGGCTAAGGTGTTTTCTCAGATGGATTTGGCAACGGGATTTCACCAGTTGAGAGTGGCGAAGGATAGTGTGCCGAAGACTGCTTTCAGGACACCATCCGGGTTTTATGAGTGGCTGGTAATGCCGTTTGGGTTGACTAACGCGCCAGCATATTTTGTGGATCTTATGAATAGAGTGTTCAGAGATCAGTTGAATAAGTTCGTGCTTGTGTTCGTGGATGATATTTTGGTTTATTCCAGAACTGAGGAAGAGCACAAGACGCACTTGAGGATTGTTTTGGATATATTGCGGAAACATCAGCTGAAGGCTAAGTTTTCGAAGTGTCACTTCTGGAAGAATGAAGTGAGGTTCTTAGGTCATGTTATTTCTGGAAATGGAATAGCGGTTGATCCCGCTAAGGTGGCAGCAATCCAGGATTGGGTTAGACCTAAGAATGCATCTGATGTAAGAAGTTTTCTTGGATTAGCAGGATATTATCGTCGGTTTATCAAAGACTTTTCCAAGATAGCTGCACCGTTGACAGGATTGACGAAGAAGAACCAGTTGTTCAAATGGGATGATAAGTGTGAGCAAGCTTTCGTGATCCTGAAAGAGCGACTGACGAGTGCTCCTGTTTTGACTATTCCAAGTGGGAATGATGAGATGGTGGTTTACACCGATGCATGTGGTACTGGACTTGGAGCGGTGCTAATGCAGAAGGATAAAGTTGTTGCATATGCTAGTCGACAACTGAAGCCGCATGAAAGGAATTATCCGACTCATGATTTGGAGTTAGCGGCGATTGTGTTTGCTTTGAAGATATGGAGACATTACCTATTGGGAGTTAGATTCGAGTTGTTTACAGATCATAAGTCGTTAAAGTATCTGTTCTCCCAAAAGGATTTGAATCTTCGACAGCAACGGTGGTTAGAGTTTCTAGCATCTTATGATTTTGGTATAGCCTATACTCCGGGAAAAGGAAACGCAGTGGCTGATGCGTTAAGTCGAAGACATGCAGGATTGGGAGCCATGTTTTCGGAATGGAAGAGTCTTGAGTATTTGGCTGGATTTGATTTCAGGCCTAGATGTGAATTGGAACCTGAAATGTTGGCAAACTTATCAATAAGGCCTACTCTTGTGGAAAGAATTGGCAAGAGCCAAAAGAAAGACGATAAGCTTGTCAAGATTATCCGTGATTTGGAATCTGGATTGGAACCAGAGAAGGATAAGGAATTCGAGGTCGATCGAGAGGGTTGGCTTCGAAAGCAAGGACGATTAGTTGTTCCCGATGTAGATGGATTGAGAGATGAGGTTCTGAGGGAGAGTCATCACTCGAAGTTGACAATTCATCCAGGTGGAAATAAGATGTATCGGGATATGAAGAGAACCTACTACTGGGAAGGTATGAAGAATGATGTTGGAAGTTTTATTTCCAAGTGTATGAATTGTCAGTTGGTGAAAGCTGAGCAGAAGAAGCCCAGTGGATTACTTCAGCCATTAGAGGTTCCTACGTGGAAATGGGAGCAAGTGTCGATGGATTTTATTGATGGTCTACCTAGAACCAGGGCAGGGAATGAAGGGATTTGGGTCATTGTAGATCGTTTGACCAAGAGTGCAAGGTTCATTCCCGTTCGATCGACTAGGACTGCATCGAAACTGGCTGAGTTGTATGTGAAGTGGATTGTTCGATTCCATGGTGTTCCGAAAAATATAGTGAGCGATCGAGACCCATTGTTCACTAGTGGATTTTGGAAGAGCTTCCAGGAAGTTTTGGGAACTGAGTTGTGTTTGAGTACAGCTTATCACCCTCAAACAGATGGTCAGACTGAGAGAGTCAACCGGGTTTTGGAAGATCTTCTTAGAGCTTGTGTTTTGGACTTCGGAGGATCATGGGAAGATCACCTTCATTTGGTGGAGTTTGCTTATAATAACAGTTATCAGTCGAGCATTGGTATGGCACCATATGAGGCATTATATGGAAGACCGTGTAACTCTCCGACATGTTGGTTGGAAACTGGAGAAAAGCTGATACTTGGGCCAGAGATGATTCGACAGACTTCGGATTGTATAGAGATCATTCGGCAACGAATGAAGGCAGCCCAAGATCGTCAGAAAAGTTATGCAGATAATCGTCGAAAGGATTTGGAATTCGACGTAGGTGATATGGTTTTTGTGAAGATTTCTCCTCTGAAGAGTGTCATTAGATTCGGAAAGAAAGGAAAGTTAACTCCGAGATTTGTTGGACCATTCCCGATTATCGAGCGAATTGGAAAGCTCGCTTATAGATTGGAGTTACCGGAAAAGATGGCGGGTGTGCACAATGTTTTTCATGTATCTTATCTACGGAAGTATGTGCACGACCCAACTACTGTGGTTTCTGCTGATAGCTGTGAAGACTTGGAGGTTTATCCAGTTGTTTCGAGACCTCGTAAGCCGCTTCGTATTGTTGAAACCGATACGAAACAGCTTAGGAGGAAGACGATTACGTTGCTCAAGGTACAATGGAGTGATGATGTTAACGACTGTACATGGGAGGAGGAAGAGAGGATGAAGGCAGCTCATCCCGGACTCTTCGAGGTATGGCCCTAAAGTGTCGTGACATCTCATGAATTTGTAGCTTGTTCTGAGTCTTAGAATTCTGCATGCTAGGCTAGAATTGGTTGCATGGTTTGTTGATTGCTTTGGATGGTAGGCATGCGGAATATCTTTGATTTCTGATTGTTTGCTTGGAATTTCGGGGGCGAAATTCCTAAGGGGGAGAGAATGTAACGACCCGTATTTTACGTGTCGATGGATCGTAGAATTTGTAGGTCGTTAGTGTTGTTGTGTTGTCTCTAGCCTAAGTCATTCAGAATTGAGTCGTATAGGGGCATGAGTCGTGACCGACTTAGTGCTTAGGTCGCATGATAGCTTGAGTCGAGTGGCCGAGTTAGGATGGTGACCGACCGATAGTAAGTCGTAGCCGACTTAGGAGGTGAGACAAGGTAATGGGTTAAGGCTTGAGTCGTAACCGACTCATAGAATGGGTTGTGTATGAGTGACCGACTTATAGAAGCAACGGTTTATAGGTTGTGACCGAGTTAAGGTTGGCCGACTCATGGGGTTTGCCGAGTTAAGAGTTGGAGTGTTGGAACGACCTAAGTTAGTGGCCGACTTATAGGGAACCGACTCAAGTGTTGAGTCGCGCTCGAGTTAATAGGGTCTTAAGTCGTTAACGACTCATAGGGGACCGGCTCAAGGAGGGGTTGCGGTTTAGAATGTTGGCCGAGATAAGGAAGCGACCGACTTAAGAGTTTCTCGAGTTAAAACGTTGCCGACTTAAGGAGGTTGGTGGTTTAAGGGTTGGCCGACTCATAGGAGTTAACTCGTGACCGAGTCATAGAATTGCCGACTCATAGTATTAGGGCTTAGGTCGTGGGGTCCTGAGTCGGTAGGGGTTTGGGTCGGCATGGCGTTATTCCATGTGTCGTTAGGTCGGTGGGCCGACTTAGTGGATAAGTCGTTGGGGACTTAGGCTTTTGAGTCGTGTCTCGAGGGATAAGGATTAGGCTTAGGTCGGCAGGGATAAGTCGTGTGACCTTCTTGCTGTGATGAGTCGGTAGAATTTAAGTCGGCATTGGTTGAGTCGGTAGGAAGTAGGTCGGCACTTGGTTGAGTCGTAAGTCGACATCTGGGAGTATATGTTGTGTAGTTGAGTCGGTAGGTGCTAGGTCGTGAGTCGGCGAGGGATGAGTCGGGGGCGACTCAGGAGTTGGGTCGGCGGCGACTTAGGACGGCCGAGACATGGAGGTTTCAGCCTATAAATAGAGGCGTTCGGCTCACTTTTTGGCACCGGATTTCGAAGCGACGAAGTGCTGCCATTTTGGAAACTCGACTACGGTATTTTCTTCACTTCTTTCTCTACTTCCATCAAGTGCTAACATCCATTGAAGATTGAAGATCAAGATCAAAGATCAAGAGCCAAAGTTGAAGATTTTCATCCGAAGAGGCTAGATTTCACCGTTTCAAGTGAAATTTCTCCGGATCAAGTCCAAGTCCTTGCTGTCCAGATCTGTAGTTGATTCATTTTAGGTTGTTTTGGTGATTTGGTGAGTGGTAGTTATCTCTCACGCGGATCCAAAGGAGTATATGGGATTGGTGATATGTTTATGTGTTAAAGTTAGCGTTTTCTCGCATTTTCCTTAAGTCTGCATGTAGATCCATCATATTTGAAGATGTTTATCTATGAAAGTTATTTATCAAGTATTAGAGACAAAACCCATGTTTTAGATTTGATAGATCTATGCTAAAAACCATGATTTCACGTATGTTGGACTTTTGCTCACTTAATTACGAAATTGCCATTATAATTGATATTGCTTAATAGATCTTGTTTGAATGGTTGAATGTTTGAATGTATGTTAGATTTGATTGCTCCAAGTTAGCTTGTAGTTGATTTGGAACAAGATGGTTGAAGATGATTCAAAAGCTAAGTGGAAAGGCTCTTGAATGGTGAAAGCTGCCAATGGCATATGAAGCGGATGTGGAAGCTCATATGGATGGATTCGAGGATGTGGGATCTTGCCATGATGCGAGAAGGCAAAGCATGGTTGAGTTGGGACTTTGCGATGATATGATGAGGCAAGGCTTGTGTTGAGATGGGACGGGTCATGATGACGTTCCAAGTTGAGAGACTTTGCTATGATGTGATGAGGCAAGACATATGTTGTGATGGGACGGGTCACGAAGACGTTCCAAGCACGGGTCATGACGACGTGCAAAGTTATAACTCGGTGATGCGGTCCGGGTTGGGGTGGATAATGGTTAGCTTGAGAGGCGCTTGAGCTAGTATGGAAGTAGTCGTCGAGGAGGATGACTAGGAGGCTAAGATCTCATCGTTGTTGAAGGTTCTAGCATACTCAAAGCAAGGGTACGTTGGAACGGGTCACGATGACGTTCCAGGCACGGGTCATGATGACGTGCTAGTACTCTGGGCTGATGCGTTCGGCTTAGGCACGGGTCACGATGACGTGCGGAGTTATGGCTAAACCAGGGTTACCATTAGCCCTTGACAGGCGGTCATTCAACTAACGGTGAAATCAAGGCAATGATAACAGTGATAGCCAGAGTCATGGATGTTTGGATGTTTGGTTGTATCATCATTCGGCTTCAAGAGCGGTGTTTTCTGGGTGCTTATCTGATCTTGGTTTAGGCCTTGGGGGTTTGTATTTGGAAAACATCGTCCTTGACTCGAGTGATTATTGCTTTACCTTACTTATCTGCTATGTTATGCTTACTTCTCCTTAGTGTGTGTCTGGGGGCTATCACTGTAGAAAGAGGTGGAGTGGGATGGTTTGGTTCCTATTCCTTTTATCCCTTATGCTCTTTGGTATGTTTGATTGTTAATTTACTGCTCACTAAGACTTTGTCTGACTCAAGGTTTTATGTCTCCTCTTATTACCTTGGGCTGTTCATCCATGTTTGGGATGGGCAGACTAGGTAGCAGGTGGCAGGTGTTGTGCTTAGAGTTTTCCGCTGATGATGACGAAGACGAGCAGGAGGCTATGCATATTATTTTCTTATATGTACTGGGTATCCGCTGCTGTATTTGATGAGTGTTTGTAGTGAGGTCTTGATGTATGGATTTGTTGAGATGATTGTATAAAACTTCTGTGATGCTTATATGATGATTTTTCTGTTATGAGACTTCACTATATATTTCTCTATTGTATTTTATCCATGCGCTGTGAGTTACGATAGAGATTCTGCGATTTTATTTTACCCTGACTATCATCCATGGTTGCCTTGCACACCTTTCAGCGCACTATTCCCTTGTTTTGGTGCGGGAGTCATGGGTGGTCGTCACACCTATCTACCAAAACGTCTGCTTGAGAAGCCGATTTATTTCTTCTTTTTTGTCCTTCTTACTAGTGGTACATCATCAGTGTCACTAGGGACAGAAATTCTTCGTTTTGAATGTCTCCTCTCCGGCGGCGACTCTTCGGCTGGAGGCATGATGTCAATATCCTCCTCGGAGCTTTAATCTGCATGGAGGCTACCTGCCGGAGGAGCAGGGGGGACTGGATCCGTAACGGAAGTTGAGACCGTGCCACCCGATGGTGCTACCGTAGCAGGTGTTGAACTCTGCGCCGCCGTGCTGCCACCGACGGTACCGCTATGCCTCGCAGCCTCTATTTCGGCGTTAATCTCAGCTAAAATCTCCTCATCACGAGTCGCATGGGCTTGGCTGGGGGCATCTACGGCCTGCATCGAAGAACTTGAGGACGGCGGGAGGCTACTAACGATGATAAATGGCAAGTCAGAGAAAGAACCACCCTGCTCACCGAGCAGTTCGCTCACCATTTGTTCGTCAGCGGATAAGGATCCCCCCTGCACCGCCTCAGCAGATACCGCGGTTACAACAGTAGTCTCGGTAGCGATGGCCTTATCTCCTCTGCTTGATTCTTCAGCCACAACCGTCGGCGCAACTCCAGTCACTAGGCAAAAGATAAGAAGTTATTAAAAAACTGCTACAAAACAAACACTCTATTCAGAAAACGCTTGAGATAACTTCGGAATACCTTCCCCAGTTTGGCTCGCAGACGGCTGAACGACCTCGGAAGTACGCTCATGAATAGGAGATAAGCGCGGATGTTCCGGGTCGTAAGCAGGAACAGGTTGCAAACTGACCATAGATACAGGCACCGATGAAGATGGTGTGGTGACTTCGATAATAACAGAATGGTGCTCAACGCCTGACCCCTCTCCGACTTCCAGGGAGCGACCACCGATCATTTCCTTCTCATGAGCGATGATAGCGTCATGAAGAACCTTCTTCTCATCGTCTGTGAGCAGCCGATTCTCAAGTTCGAATCGATCGACCGCTTCACCTGGGTGCGCTTCCTCTTCCTCCTCAACCAATCGGTCCCAGGCGCTACGAAGGTGAACTGGATAATCTTGAAGCCAGGCCAAGTTTCGGTGCTTCAACACATTGGTGTTGTAAGTTATGAGAAAATCTTCAATATCGGCCTCTAGCCTGGCCTCTGCATGTTGAACCTTCTCCTCCACCTCTGCTTCGACTGCCTGAACTTTGGCCACGGCCGCATCTCTCTCAGTGCGAAGCACTACGGCTTGCTCGCAGGCCTCTTGCGTCGTGTTATGCGCGTCATCTCTATCTTTAATAATCTCGGCAAATTTAGCTTTGAGCTCATTAAGTTCTTTTAACGCCGCATCCCGCTCAGCAGTGACGACAGTATTCCGGTGGCCCATGTCTTCCACCGTAACATAGTGCTCCTTTTTCATTCTATCCATGGCTGCTTGAGCTTCGTCAACCTTTGTACGAGCCTCCATCTCCGACTTTCGAGACGATTCAGCCTCAGTATTCAGCACTTGTATGATGCGGTCTCTTTGAGCCAGCTCGGTCTGAAGCTTTTCAATGATAGCGGCTCGTTCGAAGGCCAACGCCGATGCCTTATCGGCCGCCCTATACCACGCCTTGTATTGGGAGTACAAGTCATGCACATAGTCGAGCGCTAACCGCTCAGCCTCCTGCGGGACCCTTTTTAGGTTCGGGGGAAAGACGTAGTTGTCGAAGCAGATATTCGGGAACTCCCTCTTTAGTTGCGCAAGTCTAATTGCCCCTTCTCCAGAGATCTCGGTAGGAGGCTGCTCTGCGACTATCGGGGTCATCGCCTCGGATCGGGAAGCTTGAGAAACCGACATATATCGAGAAGACTCGGAAGGATGAGGGACATGAGCAGGAGGTTGTACGGGATCTCTGGAAGGAGGAGGAGTACGCGACCGCGATCGACGCTTATAGCCCCTGTCCGTGTCATATCTCTCGTGACTAGAATACCCAGAACGTCCCTGGTCATAATACCCAGGACGCCCCTGATCATAACCTCTATCCTCTTCACGTCTACGCGAATTGCAATATGAAGGCTTACGGGTGTTTCGAAGACTCCCAAGCATCGAACCTCGCTTAGACATGATATCTGCGAAGAAAAATAAAATAGAATTAATCACCTTTCAAAACAGATAGTTTTTAGTCAAAGGTTATGCAGTGTCGTGAAATGTGTATGAATATGCATTCCCCCCGACCAACCGGAAGTGTCGACCTCGCTAGTAATAAGAGGCTCATTCAATTCTAAGGTGCGATGGAATTCCTCCAACCCGGCATCATGTTGAAAAGACACATCGTCCGGGATTGGAAGATCGGCAAGCCCTTCAAAAAGATTTTCAGTTCTCGGAGGAGACGTCTCCGAGATTCTAACTCCGGGAGCAGAACGGGCCGTGACGACCGATTTCCATCTCCCCTTCTTACTTGACTTAACCATGGCGGCCTTGCCTTTTCTCTGCTCCGCGACGTCCGGAGCTGCATCAGTAGGCCCGGTCAGCGGCTCATCATCGGTGTGGGTTCTTTCAGAGTCCGCTTCCTCAGCTGTGGTAAATCTGGGTTTCTTGTGCTTGACTCGTTTCTTCGAGACGACCCTTAGTGCCACTTCAAAACTTATGCTCTGCCCTTGTTCGATCAAACCGCAGGCCCGGAGATTCCTATCCGTCAATAACACATCGATATCCCTATCTCCATCCGGGACTTCTCGAAGCACTCGCACCATCTCCCTAAAGTGCTCGCCTTCAGGTCGCTGAATCACCGCTGCAAAAAAGATAAAACATAAGTTCCACTTCGGCTGCGATTGCCATAATAATTATTTACGAACTCAACTATACTCACGTTTGAATAGCCATCGTCGGGCGAATCCAGGAGGACATCTGACATAAAACCATTCTGTCCTATAATAGCTCAACCTGGTCCAAGACCCGGTAACCACTTGGCAGTTTCTCACCGCTTCCAGGAATGTGAAGGAGGGATAATCACCTCGAGTTTTGAAATTGAACAAGTATCTGATCTCAATTGGGAGCGGTGGTCGATGGTGATATTCCATAAATGCGATGAACACGCTATTGATCGACGCATATCCGTTTGGGTGCAGCTGAGATGGGGCGATCCTCAAGAACGACAATACTTCCCTTATGTACTCGTTGAATGGAGGAAGTGTCCCGGCCGCGCACGCGTGGCGGTTAAATGCCGTATATCCCTCCGGTGGATTATGCGGTCTATCATTCGGCCCCGGCAGTAGCACATCATCCAGCGACAGGCCGTGTCTCAAACATATTCTCCCCAACATGTCTTTAAAGATATTGGACGGAACGGAATCTGATGGATTAGCAATGAACGACGCATCGGGAAGTTCATCCGGAGCTGGACCAATAATCTCAGGATCAATATCCGCAATCTCTAGCCTCGGAGAGACTGCAATTTGAGTCTCCTGCTGCTGTGAACTTGACGGTTCCATAACTAGCTAACTCACGAGAAACCATCGTTAGACGACAAAAACCCGTGCGCTCCCCAGTGTAACGTGTATGAGTGTGTGTTGTGCAGTGACATGCATTACTTGAATGAATGTTGCAGAGTTAAAGAAATATGCAAACGACAGGGTTACGGAGTCCATCTATAATGACCGTCATCGCTGACCGTCATCACCAGTCCGTTTCCATGATGGAAATTGGTTCGGGTAGAAGTTGTTATAGTTCCATCGACGAGCTTCAAAAGGTAGTCATGTATGCAGTTTAATATTCAAGTCCAAATATGCAGGAATGAAGCTCGTCGGAGTTATGCTTGGAGAATTTCAAATTTTGGTATCCATCATGTAGGGTTCGAAACCATCACCAGGACTTCTTTCGAACCCATACTGACGTCGCTTCGAACCCGTGCGTTCGAACCCATCCTGGCTCGCTTCGAACCGATAAATAGACGACTAGTTCGAAGCGATGAGAAAACCTCAACTTCGCATCACTCACATTCGAACCGATCCACTTCGTATCGATAGGAGGCTGTGGACTTCGAAACGATAGCCTATGGGTTCGAACCCATCGGTTCGAATGGACCCCTCGAATCCCTCGATCGGTGCGAACTACACATCCCAGCAAGGGCATTCCAACGATCGATTCGAAAATCAGTGAAAAGACGCCACCGTCATCGATTCGAACTCGAGCCTACGTATCGGTTCGAATCCCTCCCAAACCAGATCTGGTTTTGCCAATATCGAAGCTACGCAATCGATAAATAGAAATGGGTTCGAAATAACTTCGCCGTTTGAATCCGAGGCTAATTACCTAGTTTGGATGATGAATTCAAGGAATTGAAGATTCAGATCTTGAATGGTTCGAAGGAGCGACACTGTGTTTTCTCTTTTGGAGCTCTGAGACGATGAAGAGCACAGTAAAAAGCAGGCAACAGTAAAAGTGAAAAGTGAAAAATGTCGTGGTCTTTGCTATTTATATGGGGGGTTGGAGATAACTGAATCGATTCGCGTGCCGGTGGACTTGACCGATTGCAACATGTCAGAATGCAGAATCGGTTCGAAATCCACTTTTGAACCCATACGCTTGAGGCTCCATCGTGTGAAGCACACGGACCACTGCCACGAACGCAAGTCTCGAAACCATCCCCTCACATCGTTTCGAATGTCAATTTCGAACCCATCATTACACAAGTGTACTCCACCCTTTCAGATCGATTCGAATGTCAAATTCGAATCCATCATAGCAGCGAGCGTACCGCGTCCACACAAACGTGGGTTTTGAACCCATCAATGCTCGAATGCATCGATTCGAAACATCGCGCTCGCGCAATACAAATTCGATTCCTTTAACCTTCTACATCGGTTCAGGAGAGGATCGATACGAAGGAACCTTTCAAAACAACCACCAAGTGTTGTCTCAATTCAAATTTCAAAGTTGGTTCAGGAGAGAATCAATACGAAATTCTATAGCAAACCAAACTGACAACAACTCGTGGATGCACGACGTTAACAAGGGTCAAATTAACATATGCGCATACATGTTGGACTAACGTTCGATTTTGAATATTCACAGGGATCAAACACTCATCCTGTTACAAATGCGACAACAAACGGCTAAGCACTATTATACAGCAATCAATCATATCAACGCAAGGTTACAGCAGTACAACATACGAGTTTCAAAAAAAAGAGAGCAATGATTGTTCAGAGAGAGATTGCAGTTATTCAAAGCACGTCATGTTCCCACAAGACGTACTTTGGGGGGCAAAATGTTATCCCGCTTTTTGGCAAAGCCGCGATACCAAAAGATTGATCGAAAGCGAAGGACAGTTCGCCTAAGAGGTTGATCGTACTTCCGTTCGCCATGGATATCACTGAATTTTATCCGAGTCCAGATTGAGCTACAATTGATAGGACACGGCAAGAAAGACCACAGGAGTCAGCATTTCAAATTTCAAGTCAATCCGAGGTCATATGCTCAAGTTATGATGGATTCAAGTTGAGAGAAATGAACCTTGCTCGGTTCGAATCCATCACCTCGAATCCATCCGGAACCTTCCCTAGTTCGAACCCAAGAAGCTTAGCCATGCTTCGAATCCATCCGAGCAGGCACCGTGTTCGAATCCATAGCACAGTCACGCCACCTTCGAACCCATCAGGTTCGACTCCATCTAGTTCGAAACCATCCCATGGTCTTCCTTCGTACCCATCAAGAGAAAGTGCTTCGAATCAACCAATGTTCGAACCCAGCATTCCTACCTTCGAATCCATCCTCCCGAAGCCATGCTTCGAACCCATCACAGAGGCCTTCTTCGAACCCATCTGTGATACCATCTTCGAACCCTTCCTAAGTAACTTCGTTCGAACCCACTGGGTCAACCAGCCACGATGACGTGTCTTCCATCGGTTCGAATGCGCCGAGATACATGGAGTCGAAGCGGTCAACACAGAGTGAAGTCCGGGTCGATTCGAAGTTTGCGCTCTACGTCACCACGAAGCCGCGTGCCATATGGATTCGAAACCATCGTTTCGAATACATGGGTTCGAACCAGACAGCTATGCCAAAGACCCAATTTCGAATCCAAGATATCTCCTAACCTATTGATCCAAATGCCATGAAATTTTCACTGAAGCTTGCGTACATGTTGAAGAATGTACACGCCAAATTTCACCTCGATTGGATGGATTCTTGATCGGTTCGAATGGAGTTCGAACCGATGCCAAAGTGGGCCCAAACTTCCTGAGACCGTGCATGTGGACCCCTCACGTGCCGGACGTGGTCTCCCGAGTTTTCAGCGAAATATCAGCAGCCTACGTCTATAAATAGAGCCCCAGGGCCAACAGAAAAGGGATCTTATGACTCTGAGACGCCTAGACTCTGCCGGATCAAGATCTCCATCATCCTATATCATAACTTGACTGTTGATTTCGAATTTCCATTTGTAACTTGCTGTTGATCGCTGTAACAACTTGTAATCATTGAAAGAGAATCAATAAAACATCAAAAAACTTCACAGTGGACGTAGGCAACACGCCGAACCACTATAAATCGCTTGTCTACGCATTTACTTTACTGTTGACTGGAGTTTTTGTTAGATAATATCTGTTTTGAACTTGCATTCTTGACTATTATCTCTTCAACGACTCCCGAAGAGTGTTGTGCCCAATTTTGACACAAACAGGTTCGAACATGACTTCATGGATGGATTCGAACAAGGCTCCACGTTTGGTTTCGAACAATGCTTTGTGATGGGTTCGAAGCGGCTATTCTCCAATGGGTTCGAGGTCCATTGTTATGAGCTTGGTAGGTTCGAACTCGATGGTCTCGAAACCGAGGCATCCTGATGGGTTCGAACCTGATGGGTTCGAAGGTGGTGGAGACGAACCTGAGGTGGTTCGGTGGATTCGAATCTTATGGATTCGAATGCGATGGTTTCGAAATGTTGGTCAACAATGGATTCGAAACCTAAGCCTTGCCCTTCAAATTGAATCGATCATAACTTGAGCATACGAACTCGGATTGACTTGAAATTTGAAATGCTGACTCCTATAGTCTTTCTTGCCATGTCCTATCAATTGTAGCTCAATCTGGACTCCGATAAAATTCAGTGATATCCATGGCGAAACGAAGTATGACCAGCCTCTGAGACGAACTGTTCTCCGTTTCTGACTGATCTTTTGGTATCGCGGCTTTGCCAAAAAGCGGGAGAACATTTTGCCCCCCAAAGTACGTCTTGTGGGAACATGACATGCTTTGAATAGCTGCAATCTCTCTCTGAACAATCATTGCTCTCTTTTTTGCTGAAACTCGTATGCTGTGTCGTTGTAACCTTGTGTTGACATGATTGATTGCTGTATAATAGTGCTTAGCCGTTGGCTGTTGCATTTGTAACAAGATGAGTGTTTGACCCCTGTAAATGTTTAAAATCGATTGTTAGTTCGACTTTTATGCATATATGTTAGTTTGACCCTTGCAAACGTTGTGCGTTCACGAGTCGTTGCCAGCTTGGTTGGCTATTGAATTCCGTATCGATTCTCTCCTGAACCGATTTGGAAACTTGAGTTGAGATAACGCTTGACGGTTGTTTAGAAAAACCCCTTCGTATCGATCCTCTCCTGAATCGATATTGAAGGTTGAAGGAGTTGAATTCTGTATTGCGTGAGTGTAATGTTTCGAACCGATGCATTCGAGCATCGATGGGTTCGAAATTCACGTTTGTATGGACGCGGTATGCTTGTGCTATGACGGGTTCGAAGTTAACATTCGAACCGGTTTGAGGGGATGGATACGAAATAATTGTTCGAGTCGATTCAAATTGGAAGCAGATGGATATGAAGTCATCTGTCGTATCGATAGGCCATGGAAGGATTCGAAGTGGTTGATGTGAACAAGGTCTTCGAACCGATGTGCCCACAGTTCGTTTCGCGTCGATGCGGCCTGTTCCTCTGTAGTGCGTTTCGTGCCGTTGAAGCATGAGTTGAACTTCGAATCGGTAGGGCTCTAAGCAGATGGTTTCGAAAGCTAACTTCGAACCGATCTGGTACTTGACCGGTTGTGGCCGGTTGGGTTGACTGGGAGAGCAATCGTCTCGGTCACATCCTATGCTCCATATAAATAGCAGTGGTTTTTACTTTTTTTTCATTTTTTACTTTTACTCTTGCTTGCTTTTACTGTTTTCTTCATCGTTTCGGAGCTCCAAAAGAGAAAACACTGTGCCGCATCATCGAATCGACCAAGATTCAAGTCTTCAGTCTCTCGAATTCATCGTTCAAACTAGGTAATTAGCCTCGAATTCAAATGGCGAACGGCAAAGTTACTTCGAACCCGCGCCTTTCTATCAATTGATAAAGTCAGATATGGCCTGGCAGAGGGTTCGAAGCCATATGGGGACTCGTGCTCGAAACAATATCTTGGACGACCCCATGGGGGTGACGCAGTTTGTACCTATTGATGGGTTCGATGGTTTCATTCGAATCGATGGATTCGAACCCATCGGCTGTGGTTTCGAAGTCCACAACTTCGCATCGATACGAAGAGTATCGATGCAAACGTGGATGACGTTAAGTTGAGGGTCCCCTTGTCATTTCGAACTTGTCAAGCAAAGATCGATTCGAAGTTGTCCCTTATCGATCGGTTCGAATTTGGCATCTGGTCATCGATTCGAAGCGCGTCTAACCGCATGGGTTCGAAGCGACGTTAGGATGGGTTCAAACGAAGGGGTGTTCGGTTGGGTTCGAACGAAGTCCTTGTGATGGTTTCGAACCCTCTATGATGGATACCAAAGTTTGATATTTTCTAGGCACAACTCCGACGAGCTTCACTCTTGCACATTTGGACTTGAATATTAAACTGCATACATGACCGCCCTTCGAAGCTCGTCGATGGAACCATAACAACTTTTATCCGGATCAACTTCCATCATGGAAACAGATTAGTGATGACGGTCAGCGATGACGGTCATTATAGCTGGACTCCGTAGCTTTGTCGTTTGCATATTTCTTTAACTCTGCAACATTTATTCAAGTAATGCATGTCACTGCACAACATACACTCATACACACTACACTGGGGAACGCACGGGTTTTTGTCGTCTAACGGTGGTTTCTTGTGAGTTAGCTAGTTATGGAACCGTCAAGTTCACAGCAGCAGGAGACTCAAGGTACAGTCTCTCCAAGGCTAGAGATTCCGGATATTGATCCTGAGATTATTGGTCCAGCCCCGGATGAACTTCCCGATGCGTCGTTCATTGCCAATCCATCAGATTCCATTCCATCCAATATCTCTGAAGACATGCTGGGGAGAATATGTTTAAGGCACGACCTGTCGCTGGATGATGTGCTACTGTCGGGGCCGAATGATAGACCGCATAATCCGCCGGAGGGATATACAGCTTTTAACTACCACGCGTGCGCGGCCATGACACTTCCTCCGTTCAACGGGTATATAAGGGGAGTATTGTCGTTTTTGAGGATCGCCCTATCTCAGCTGCACCCGAACAGATATGTGTCGATCAATAGCTTGTTCATTGCATTTATGGAATATCTCCATCGACCACCGCTCCCAATTGAGATCAGATACTTGTTCAATTTCAAAACTCGGGGTGATTACCCCTCCTTCACATTTCTGGAAGCGGTGAGAAATTGCCAAGTGGTTACCGGGTCTTGGACCAGGTTGAGCTATTATAGGACATAATGGTTTTATGTCAGATGTCCTCTTGGATTTGCCCGACGATGGCTATTCAGACGTGAGTATAGCTGAGTTCGTAAATAATTACTACGGCAATTGCAGCCGAAGTGGAACTTATATTTTATTCTTTTTTACAGCGGTGATTCAGCGACCGGAGTCCGAGCACTATAGGGAGATGGTGCGAGTGCTTCGAGAAGTCCCGAGTGGAGATAGGGATATCGACGTGTTATTGACGGATAGGAATCTCCGGGCCTGCGGTTTGATCGAACAAGGGCAGAGCATAAGCTTTGAGGTGGCACTAAGGGTCGTCTCGAAAAAACGAGTTAAGCACAAGAAACCCGGAGTTACTACAGCTGAGGAAGCTGACTCTGAAAGAACCCACACCGATGATGAGCCGCTGACCGGGCCTACTGACGCAGTTCTGGATGTCGCGGAGCAAAGAAAAGGCAAGGCTGCCATGGTTAAGTCAAGTAAGAAGGGGAGATGGAAATCGGTTGTCACGGCCCGTTCTGCTCCCGGAGTTAGAATCTCGGAGATGTCTCCTCCGAGAACCGAAAATCTTTTGGAAGGGCTTGCCGATCTTCCAAACCCGGACGATGTGTCTTTTCAACATGATGCCGGGTTGGAGGAATTCCATCGTACTCTAGAGTTGAACGAGCCTCTTAGTACCAGCGAGGTCGACACTTCTGGTTGGTCGAGGGGAATGCATATTCATACACATTTCACGACACTGCATAACCTTTGACTGTAAACTACCTGTTTTGAAAGGTGATTAATTCTATTTTATTTTGCTTCGCAGGTATCATGTCTAAGCGCAGTTCAATGCTTGGGAGTCTTCGACATGCCCGCAAGCCTTCATATTACGACTCGTGCAGACGAGAAGGGGATAGAGGTTACGATCAGGGGCGCTCTGGGCATTATGGCCAGGGACGCTTTGGGTATTCTAGTCACGAGAGATATGATACGGACAAGGGCTATAAGCGTCGATCGCGATCGCGTACCCCTCCTCCTTCCAGAGATCTCGTACAACCTCCTGCTCATGTCCCTCATCCTTCCGAGTCCTCTCGATATACGTCGGTTTCTCAGCCTTCCCGATCTGAGGCGATGACCCCGATAGTCACCGAGCAGCCTCCTACTGAAATCTCGGGGGAAGGCGCAATTAGACTTGCGCAACTAAAGAGGGAGTTCCCGAATATTTGCTTCGATAACTACGTCTTTCCCCCGAACCTGAAAAGAATCCCGCCGGAGGCCGAGCGGTTAGCGCTCGACTATGTGCATGACTTTTACACCCAATACAAGGCGTGGTATAGGGCGGCCGATAAGGCATCGACGTTGGCCTTCGAACGAGCGGCTACCATTGAAAAGCTTCAAACCGAGCTGGCTTAAAAAGACCGCATCATACAAGTGCTGAATACCGAGGCTGAATCGTCTCGAAAATCAGAGATGGAGGCTCTTACAAAGGCCGATGAAGCTCAAGCAGCCATGGATAGAATGAAAAAGGAGCACTATGTTACGGTGGAAGACATGGGCCACCGGAACACTATCGTCACTGCTGAGCGGGATGCGGCGTTAAAAGAACTTAATGAGCTCAAGGCTAAATTTGCCGAAATTATTAAAGATAGAGATGACGCGCTTAACACGGCGCAAGAAGCCTGCGATCAAGCCGCAGTGCTTCGCACTGAAAGAGATGCGGCCGCGGCCAAAGTTCAGGCGGTCGAAGCAGAGGTGGAGGAGAAGGTTCAACAGGTAGAGGCCAGGTTAGAGGCCGATATCGAAGATTTGCTCATAACTTACAACGCCAATGTGTAAAAACACAGAAACTTGGCAAGGCTTCAAGATTATCCGGTTCACCTTCGTAGCGCCTGGGACCGATTGGTTGAGGAGGAAGAGGAAGCGCACCCAGGTGAAGCGGTCGATCGATTCGAACTTGAAAACCGGCTGCTCACAGATGATGAGAAGAAGGTCCTTCATGACGCCATCATCGCTCATGAGAAGGAGATGATCGGCGGTCGTTCCCTGGAAGTCGGAGAGGGATCAGGTGTTGGGCACCATTCTGCTGTCACCGAAGTCACCACACCATCTTCGTCGGTGTCTATATTTGCGGTCGGTTTGCAACCTGTTCCTGCTTACGACCCGGAACAGCCGCGCTTATCTCCTATTCACGAGCATACTTCCGAGGCCGTTCATCCGTCTGCGAGCCAAACTGGGGAAGGTATTCCGAAGTTATCTCAAGCGTTTTCTGAGTAGAGTGTTTGTTTTGTAGCCGTTACTAATAACTTCTTATTTTTTGCCTAGGGACTGGAACTGCGCCGACTGTCGCGGCTCAAGAACCAAGTAGAGGAGATAAGGCCATCGCCACCGAGACTACTGTTGTAACTGCGGTATCTGCTGAGGCGGCGCAGGGGGGATCCTTATCTGCTGACGAACAAATGGTGAGCGAACTGCTCGGCGAGCAGGGTGGTTCTTTCTCTGACTTGCCATTTATCATCGTTAGTAGCCTACCGCCGTCCTCAAGTTCTTCGATGCAGGCCGTGGATGCCCCCAGCCAAGCCCATGCGACTCGTGATGAGGAAATTTTGGCTGAGATCAACGCCGAAATAGAGGCTGCGGGGCAGAGCGGTACCGTCGGTGGCAGCACGGCGGCGTAGAGTCCAGCACCTGCTATGGTAGCACCATCGGGTGGCACTATCTCAACTTCCGTTACGGATCCAGTCCCCCCTACTCCTCCGGAGAGAAGCCCCCATGTAGATTCAAGCTCCGAGGAGGATATTGACATCATGCCTCCAGCCGAAGAGCCACCGCCGGAGAGGAGACACTCAAAACGAAGAATTTCTGTCCCTAGTGACACTGAAGATGTACCACTAGTGAGAAGGACGAAAAAGAAGAAATAAATCGGCTTCTCAAGTAGATGTTTTGGTAGATAGGTACTTGTCTTCGTTTTTTGTCAGTAGGTCGTGTATAGATGCAGGTTCGGCCCCTGCTAGCAGGCATTCTTTTTTGGAAGAACTTATTTGCGTGTAAGTTCTTGTTTTAAGTTAGTTGAAATAAAATTTTATTTCTTTGTTTCAACTCTTGTTTTATTTGTGCTTAAGTACTAGCAGCGTCTTGTTTTCGGTCCGGTGTACTTGTGGTGTTTTTACCGTTTAAGTAGAGTTCGTTTCATTTGCCAAGCCTGAAAATCTTGGTCACAAGTTGTGATTGATGAATGAGTTGAACTTCGGACGTTGTATCACTTCGGTTAGTGATTAATATTTAGCTTTCGTGCCCCCCAGTTTTGGGGAACAGCACTTGTATTTTTGGTGGTTGATCGCACTTGTTGCAAGTCTTGAGCACACGTCCGCATTCTGGGGACTTAGAATAATTTGAGATCGATAACCTGGTTTGCATTCCAGGAATTCGAGAGTTATTGATGCTTGTAACATGCTTCGCGCTCCGGGAACTTGGGAATGATGTTCACATTCCAACTTGCACTCTACGAACTCGGAGTTAGTATTAACACTTTAGTTCGCACTACGGGAACTTTAACTTGGTGTTTATACTCCAATTCACACTCTGGGAATCTGGAGTCAGCCGATAGATGGTCAGTCACACCTATTTGGGCTTTTTAGGAATTCGTTCATACTCTGGGAACGATGGATTTGATGTTTGTACTCCAATTCACACTCTAGGAATTTGGAGTCCGCATTGATGGGTTGGTTCGCACTCCGGGAACCTGGAATGGATGTTCATACTCCAATTCGCGCTGTAGGAAGTTGGAGTCCGTTCGCGCTCTGGGAACGAATTGTTTAATGTTTATACTCCAATTCGCGCTCCGGGAATTTGGAGTCCGTTCGCACTCTGGGAACGAATTGTTGAATGTTTATACTCCAATTCGCGCTGTGGGAAGTTGGAGTCCGTTCGCACTCTGGGAGCGAATTATGGAATGTTTATACTTTTATTCACGCTGTGGGAAATTGGAGTCCATTCGCGCAGTGGGAACGAATTGTTGAATGTTTATACTCCAATTCGCGCTCCGGGAATTTGGAGTCCGTTCGCGCTCTGGGAACGAATTGTTAAATGTTTATACTCCAATTCGCGCTCCGGGAATTTGTAGTCCGTTCGCCCTCTGGGAACGAATTGTTAAATGTTTATACTCCAATTCACGCTGTGGGAAGTTGGAGTCCACTCGCGCTCTGGGAGCGAATTGTTAAATGCTTATACTCCAATTCACGCTGTGGGAAGTTGGAGTCCGCTCGCGCTCTAGGAGCGAATTGTTGAATATTTATACTCCAATTCACGCTGTGGGAAGTTGGAGTCCGTTCGCACTCTGGGAACGAATTATTGAATGTTTATACTCCAATTCGCGCTCTGGGAAGTTGGAGTCCGTTCGCGCGGTGGGAACGAATTATGGAATGGACTGTCGTGTGTTGGTCCAGTTCAGCCTTCGATGTGTTGGCTTGCCCCCGAGCTGGGGTTTCACTTAGTGAGTGGCCGGTTGTAACGCAGTCACTCGCTATTTGAATAAATTCCATTGTTCGATGGAACTTAGCTCTTCGTGTGTCGTGATTGTTGAACGTTGTATTCGGTGAATCACAGCTTTAGCTTGAAGAGATAGCATTTTATTTGCTGAAATAAGAAAATGTGGCCAAATTAGTGCCTTATTACAAATTCAAATTTCAGAACGTAAAAGAAATTGTAAAGTATTCATGGATTGAAGGAGCCTGTCATGTGTGACAGTGACGAGGTTCTTCGTCGTTCCAGGCTTCTGAATGAGTAGGCCCGCCACTGATGGCGTTTATCACCAATCTCCCACGGGGACAAGTCGAGTCCTCCTGCCTCGGTCGATTGGGTTCATTGATTGGATTGGATGGGCCCGCATCTCTGGGCTGCGGTGTCCGCACAAACTGTTCTAGTTTCCCTTCCCTGACCAGTTTTTCAACAAGATCCTGTAAGTGACGACACTCGTTCGTATCGTGCCCGTAGCCTACATGGAACCTGCAAAATTTTCCCGTCTGGATTTGTCTCTCTGACGACGGTCTTGGAGCAGGTTTTTCATATTGAATCGCATTACGGGTCCGCAAATACAAGTCCTCTAATGAAATATTCAAAGGAGTATAACTGTCGAACTTCGGATTTTTGCGTTGCGGGCCGCGATTTTGATCTTGTTTTTTAAGTTGATTCACGCTCTCTCTTCGCCGAGCTTGTTTATTTTTAATGTTCAACTCAACTTTTGCGGAGCTCTCGCCGGACTGTTTTATTGCAACATTGCTTTGGGTTCCTCCCGCATTTGGTCCTGCGTCAGTTTGCTTCCTAGATTGTTTCGCGTCTTCCCGTCTCAGGAATTGAGCTGCTTTGGCATGGAAACGGTCCAATGACGCAGGTGGTTTTCCAGCTAGCCAATTGCCAAATTCAGAATCGGGGTCGATCCCCTTAGTTAACGCCATAAGGATGGAGTTATCGTTTGGATTACTAATCTCTGCACATGCAGTATGGAATCTTTCTAAGTAGTGTCTGAGTGTCTCTCCGGGAGCTTGTGTGACACTAGATAGAGTGTTGACATCTTTCGGCCTTGCGACGTGCATGCGGAATTTCTCAACGAATTTTGTGGCCAGCTGGTCGAATGAGGAGATGGATCGAGGAGGCAATCGGGTGAACCACATGGTGGCGATGCCCCCCAAGGATATGGGGAAACTACGACATTTCATAGCGTCGTCGGCTCTGGCAGCAGTCATCGACCATTCATATTTTAGAATATGTTGGTTGGGATCGGAGTTTCCCTCATACATGGGCAGAGTGGGCATTCAGAATCGCCGTGGGGGTTCAGCATTAAGAATATCGTCCGTAAAGGGAGTATGACTTCGGGAAACTCCCCAATCATCGTTTGTGAACCCTTGACTCTCACGGATCATCTGACGTATCATAGTTGAAAGATCCGGCATTTGCGCCGGAGTATGGTCACGTTCCATACTTTGGGTTTGAACCGGATATCGTCGACAGTTCACATCTTGCCTTTTCGGCTCATAGTCCTCTGGGACGTACGGTTCAGGAGTACGGCCGCTACGACGACGGTCTAAGTCCGACTGGTCTTGAGCGTCGTCCCCTGGTTCAGCCGCAACGCTAGTGGTGCGGTATTCACCGGCGTGGTGACGAACGGCACCCCCTCGAGAGGAGGGTCCGGTTTGGAAACTGGCTGACGGACCAACTCTTATTTGTCCAACGGTCAATGTCGGTTGGTTTCCAGCGGGTGGCATACGACTCCCATCTAACCGGGGTCGTGGAGGTCGGTTATGATAATCAGAAGATGAAGAACTTTCGCTGGAAGAGCGAGAAGCACGATCTCTCATGGATCTCTTTCGTTTCTGGCGATCCAGCTTGTTGATTAGCTCAGCGTTAGTGCGTAGCTGTTCTTCTAGTTATCGCCGACTCTCGGTCAGCTCTTGGATTAACAACTGCAATTCTTGTCGGGTAATCGGACCCGACGGCTCTGAGTGCCCAGCGGCATCTTGATTAGGTGGAGGTAGAGGGGCAGGATTCTATCTATCCTGTCCTTCTCGATTGACGGCGTTCGAGGTGGTTCTTGTGCTAACCATCTTTAGAGTTGAGTTCCTTTCCTAGACTTTATGCAAATCTGAATAGAAGGGAAGGAAGTTGGATTTAACGATCTGGATCTCTCTCTTAGATTTATTCAATCCGGTATCGATGACAGATCCAACGAGCAGGAGAAAATCTGGGTTTTCTTAGTGAAAGCACCAAAGTGTTTGCGTCAAAATTGGGCACAACACTCTTCGGGAGTCGTTGAAGAGATAATAGTCAAGAATGCAAGTTCAAAACAGATATTATCTAACAAAAACTCCAATCAACAGTAAGGAAAATGCGTAGACAATCGATTTATAGTGGTTCGGCGTGTTGCCTACGTCCACTGTGAAGTTTTTTGATATTTTATTGATTCTCTTTCAATGTTTACAAGTTGTTACAGCGATCAACAACAAGTTACAACTGGAAATTCGAAATCAACAATCAAATTATGATATAGGATGATGGAGATCTTAATCCGGCAAAGTCTGGGCGCCTTAGAATCCAAAAGTCCCTTTTCTGCTGGCCCTGGGGCTCTATTTATAGGCGTAGGCTGCTGGTATTTCGCTGAAAACCCGGGAGACCACGTCTGGCACGTGAGGGGGCCTACACGCACGGTCTCAGGAAGTTTGGGCCCACTTTGGCATCGGTTCGAACTCCATTCGAACCGATCAAGAATTCATCCAATCGAGGTGAAATTTGGCATGGACATTCTTCAACATGTACGCAAGCTTCGTTGAAAATTTCGTGGCATTTGGATCAATAGGTTAGGAGATATGATGGGTTCGAAATTGGGTTTGTTGCTCGGCTGTTTGGTTCGAAACCAAGGTTTCGAATCGATCCTTTCGAATCCATGGAGGCACGTGGCTTCGTGGTGGCGTGGAGCGCAAACTTCGAATCAATCCGGTCTTCACTCCGAGTTGACCGCTTCGACTCCATAGATCTCGGCGTATTCGAACTGATGGAAGACACGTCACCATGGTTGGTTGACCCAGTGGATTCGAATGAAGCTACCCAGAATGGGTTCGAACTTGGCATCGTGGATGGGTTCGAACATGACTTCATGGATGGATTCGAACAAGGCTCCATGTTTGTTTTCGAACAATGCTTTGTGATGGGTTCGAAGCGGCTATTCTCCGATGGGTTCGAGGTCCATTGTTATGAGCTTGGTAGGTTCGAACTCGATGGTCACGAAACCGAGGCATCCTGATGGGTTCGAACCCGATGGGTTCAAAGGTGGTGGAGACGAACCTAAGGTGGTTCGGTGGATTCGAATCTTATGGATTCGAATGCGATGGTTTCGAAATGTTGGTCAACAATGGATTCGAAACCTAAGCCTTGCCCTTCAAATTGAACCGATGATAACTTGAGCATACGAACTCGGATTGACTTGAAATTTGAAATGCTGTGTGATGACCCGCCCTTCTATTACCAGAAAGACGTATCATCATTAAGAAAGAAAGGGATGAGAAAATAGAAAAGATAGAGAAGAAAGAACAACAACATCAGAATCTCACAGCGGAACGGAACAAAATATAATATATCACTTAAATAATACATAGTTTGTACATATATCAGAGTTATACAATATCAATACATGTGACAATCATACATACATCACATACTAGACAGTTATAAACACCCGTCTAGTTAATACAACTCAAACAATATGACTCAGAGATACTAACACTGCGGAACTATATATATATATATATATATATATATATATATATATATATATATCTACATCGCTGAAGCCTCCTGCTCCATTGCTCCTCCAGAATTCGTCAACTCTAACCTGAATCTCTTGACTACCCGTAAAAATTTGGGTACCCGAGAGTTTATGAAAAACAAAAATAAACTCCGGGTCAGACATGGGTCTGGTATGAGTAAACGGTTTAAAGTTGCTTAACTTTGAAAAACATTTGAAAATAAAGGTATCACGTAAGACTCCCCACAAATAAATACGGGTAAGTTTTTACCTTACGCTAACCAAAACATTTCATAGGAAATCCAGTGATATTATAATAGTGTCTAGGGTTTTCAAGTAAAATACAGAAATAGCTGAAATGCTTACATCTCACATTTCAACATAGTTGGGCACAATCAAATCGTACGGCGCTTATTGGAAATTGGATCCCATACAATGGCAGCGCTACCAGGGTACCGCCCGTCACAGTATGGGGCCTAGATCACCGTACCGAGGATTACTCCCTTCATCCCCTGCAACACAAGGCCGGAACCATTCCTTACTGAACAGTCCCGAACAAGATAAACCCCGCGGTTGTAGCTAGCAACCGCCCACTAAGCCGAAATATTAAAAGGGACATCTAGACAAGGGAAATATCTTGTCCTGCTTGGGCATGACCCACCTAACCTTGTTGCACATCCCCTGTTTTAGCCATTCCCGGTTGATGAGGCTTGAGGCTACGATTACCTTTAAAGAACATATCACTTAGAATGCTCATCGTCCGCCTGACGATGTGTTGAAAGCATTCAATCCATACAAGTTCGTTCCGGGTTCGAACGAAACCGAAGGCATTATCTCGTTACACTCATTTTGGAATCACCCTCAGAGTCAACGACGATAATCCTTGCATTCTGGAAACACCATCTCGATCTTCATTTCAGGAATCACGACCTAACGTTTAAATTGGATTGATGTGGTTTTCGAAGAATCAAAATTGATTCTTCCGATCCCGGTCTCATCGGATCCAAACGCCATTTTAAGGGCCAAGTTGTCTATTTAACTTAACAGATTAAATAATTTAAATTTAACAATTGAATTAACATAGCATTTATCACAGATAAAACATATACAAGCATCTTAGATATAACATAATATATCACAGAACATCACAGAATATCATTACATAAACATCACAATCAGATATTCAACACGACAAATCATAAGCAATCACTTTGAAGGCTTATTTGTAATTAATTCAATTTAGAATTAATTTACCTGAGAGTTACTTACTTAATTTAATTAATCATTAATTAACAATCAATTACTTATTTCTTTTCAAATTATTCAATTTAATGAATCTTAACCAAATCAATTATTAAGTCTTAATTACTTAATTAAATATTCCTCATACATTAGTAAATAACCTTAATCATTAATTAGTGGAACCTAATTCCTTATTTGTTAACTGCTAATTAGCCAATTAACCATTTATTAATTCTGACTTAAATTACTTAATCAATTAACTATTACCTTCCATTAATTAGCTTAAGTGGTTAATTGCGATTTCGTGAATCCCAAAATTTATTAACGAATCACTAACTGTAAATATTCTGAATTTCTTTCTGAAATAATAATTAATATTAACTGCTCAACTTAATGAAATACTCAAAACTCTACTTTAAATTTGGAAACTAACTTATCATTAACTATAATCCTCAAATGATAATTAAATTTATATTAACTTAAATTAATCACTATATTAAACATTAGTTAAGAATTTTAAATGTTTGTTGTTCATTAACTAAACAATTTAATTTGTAAAAGTTTAACTTAAATTGTCAAACATTTATTAAATTTTAAAAAAATGTTGAAATCCTGATAAAACTCAAAATTCCTTAATCTTTTTTTTTTTAGGTTATAGAAGAAACTGCAGTCACTAACTCCCTCGCCCACGAACACAGGAACCGAAGAAAACCCCCATTTTACTCGAGTAAATCTCGAGCCATCGTCTCCCTTTTCCCGCGTCTCTCCCTCTCACTCCCTCATGTTCTTTTCTTCCTGCTGTAATGTTTCTTCTTCTTCTCTCTTTTTTTTTTTTTTTTTTTAAGAACTTAACATTTTAACTTACTGAATACTCGCCTCTATTCGAAAACTTCGACCCAGCTAAAAAAAAACCCGAAGCTACCCTATGATAAACTCGAGTTTCACTCGAGCATTCACCCAAAATGGTCCCAATCCAAAACTGCTCCACTGTACACCACCGTGCACATGCACGGTGGTTCGCCAACGTCCTGGCGATGCACGACCACTCCGACAAGTTGCATAAGGAACATAGATACGAAAACGAAACCCAAAACCCTTCAAAGATTTCTAGATCAGAAAATGACCTGCCACCTGAACACGAGCCAAGAACGCCTCACCGTAAATCCCCTCGCGCGGCCACCCTCCCTCACCGGAGGTGATGAATCTCCACCAAAACGTCACTCACACCCCTACCTAACATCACTTAAACTCGCGTTCCACTCGGTTTACTCATGATGCCGAAATCAAGTTTTTACAGAGCATACAAAACATTTACACTAAAACCCTACTCTTGATTCAATCCCAAAATCCCTACATTCGAGAATTTTTTGACATTTTTCTTGGATCATATGGATTAAAATCTTGCTTCCTGTAAATTTACAGAAGTTACAATTGACTCAAACTTCCAGAATTGACACAAACCCCACTTAGTTTCATTTTAAAACTGCACCTTTGATCTTTGCCTAAAAATCAAGATTTTTATGTTAAAAATCATAGTTATGTATATGAACTCTAAATATGTTATTCAATTTACAAATTCAAATATTCAAAATTTGGCCTTTGGTTTCTTTTACCTGAGATTTGAAGAAAACAGTGTTACATCTTACTGTTATGGTTCAAACGTAATCTCAAACTTTGTTTTATATTAAACAATTGGAATTGCTTACATCTTTTAGGTTAAAACTTAATTCAAGTGGGTGAGTATTAATATCTTTTACTTCTTCTATTCAGAAGTTCAGAAGCTAGAACAGAACATGCACAGAAACTTCCAGTGTATAAAATAAATACAGGTTCATCTATATTCAATATATATATAGCAATCACACATATCATAAACTAATTATCAAGTTTATAATTTAAGAAAGTATGTTTACTCACCTATGGTTTAACAGAGGGTAGTTCAGTTTTCCAGATGAACCCAGTTTCCTAGCCTTCAACTTTGAATTTCAAATTCCAACCTTTGATGTTGTAGATGTTACATAAATTATGTTTGTATTAAATTCAAGTTGCAGTTTTGTTTCATACTTTTTTTTTTCTTCAGGCTTTGCCTTTGCAGTTACATATGAACTCAAGAATAAGAAATAATGAATATATATAACTTAACTTGAACAATATATCTTCTTGAACAAGCTTTGTTGATAAAATATCTTGCTTTGTTTTTATCTGCATTAAGACCTGAGGTGATTCAACAATTTCGGCTGGAAAGTTTTCTTTTGTACTACAATGTTTTCATTTAGGCTAACAAAATATTAATGTTTGCTGACACCATCAACTATACAAAGATATTGTAGTATTGTTTGTACTAAAATGTTTACTGATACTCTTATGTGTTGTACATAGATATTAAAAAAAAATATACTCTTTGCAGGAAAGCTTATGTATGAAGATATTTGTATTTACATGTTAGGAATACTTTGTTTTTCTCAGTACAAAAATCAGTTTGCATATGAAGATTTACTGAGTAAAGATATTTTGTTGCGTAAACATTGTCACATATGAAGGTATTTATTTAAATATTCGTTTATTGACTACTAACTTAAACATTTGATACACATATGCTTTGTGTCAGGTATATTTTCAGACTTTAACTGATTTCTATTTTTTTCTATACTTGGTTCTTATTTTAAACTTTGTGCTTTTATACTTTGTTCTTGTTTTATTCTTTGTTTACAAATTTTAGAGTTATGTTGGATGTATATTTTTAACTAATTAATTCTTGTTTTTTTTTTCTATTTTATATTTTATATTTGACTATCAATATTTTACTTATTATATTCAATATGATTTACTTACATCTATTTAAACTTATTTCTATTTTTATTTTTAACTATCAAGTATTAGGTTATATCCATGTGTTTAGCTTATATTTAAAATTTATATTTTAAATTTGTAGAATTGGATTTTTATTTAAACATTATCATCCAAATATCTTTATAAATTTAAAATAAGAGAAAGCATTCCATTTTGATTACATAAGATAAATTCTATTACAAATATGATTGAGATATTTTATTTCAAATTTTCATCTCACATCTCTTTTTAAAATACCAATGCATATAAACAAATGGCAGTAATTACCAAAATCATATTCATTTAAATATGAACAATTCATAGTTTATATTTAATTAAATTAAACATTTTGTAAAATAACAGGGGCCGAAATCCAGGGTCGTTACATTCCTCCCCCCTTTAAAGAATTTCGTCCCCGAAATTTAAACAACAGTAAATTCAAAAGCTCTTATATTAACAATCCAAACATACATATCATTCATACAATAGCAAACAAAAAAACAGTCTATTCTAGCAAATAACACTAGCTATTCGAACACCAGTTCGGATAAGTTTCCTTAAAACTATCGAGAGTTTATCTCTCGATGATCAATAATTTAAACTGGATTCCTGACCACAATTCAATTCAACTCAACTTCAAATTTCTTGAATTACTGGTTTAACAATCAATGATGAATCATAAACAAATTTCCTGAGATATATGGAATATACAATAAATTCCAAACATCCATTCTAGCAATTCAATTTTAAAAGTTACAGTATTAACTCTTTCCAAATTTAATTGACTCTTTTACAGAATTTCAATATCTATTCAAACAAGCCCGTACGATGTACATATATCATTCGTACGCAATATCAAATCCGATCACTCACTCGATCACACAATTTCACTTCCGAACTAGTATTGTCCACCCGACTTCCTAGTACGGACTCAGAACTGGTTTTTTGATCAGAAACTGCCATTCTCCTTGCACAGTCACAACTATGATAGAGAATTTCCAGAATTAATCAAAATCCAAATCCATGGTTCGTCGTCGAAAATCGAGTAAACAAATCCTAACTCGGATCGATATAACTATCTCGAAATTCTGTGCTCGAATCTGGACCAGTTCGTTATGCGAATAAAATAATATACGTACATCCTACGTATTACATCCATTGATTATCAACTATATCAAATTTCTTTTTATTCACATTATTTTGATTATATCCACTTGGAATAATTTTCTCAAAATTTTACTTAAGAATTTCACCATTCATGTCTTAAGCTTAATATAAGCATTATATATATCCTTATATTATTACTCTATCACTTTAGCCTTTATATCTTCTTATTTAAATATGAATTACCAATTCCATATGAATTCAATTTTCTTAACTCTGAAAATTGAACCTTTATTGACTATCTCCACTTATAACTGATTCCTATTATTATTTTTAAATTAGTTTCATTTATTAGTTTACTTTAAATTTTCAATTTGAAATTGTTTTGTTGCTAAAAATTTTAAATTAATTTTTTTTTTAAATTTTGAAAAATTATGGCAGAGTCTCCATTACATATTTTTATAAGCACATATGTAAGGTTCCAATCCTCAACACAATTAATTTCAATCAATTCTCAAACCATTCCCTTTTAATTAAAAGGAACTTACAACTTACTTGCTTATATAATCCATTTAAGCAAAACAAACTCATATACAAAATCATCCTATTTTGCTTCCAGAAATTCATAAAATTTATCAAATTCTTATTTACTTCAAACAACCCATTTCCTTAGGCAATTTAATAATATCATTGTGAATAAATAATCACTTAAGCTTAATAACAAATCTTAAATTGATTTCAATTCAATTTACACTTGATTCCAATTCAATTTATACTTGAGTCCATCTCAATTATTTTATCCACAATCCTTCCATTGCATTTTCTTTTATTTCAAAAGTTTGATTCCAAACCATTTTTATTAAATTTGGCAATCCATATTTTAAATTAATCATTTCACAATTTACTCCATTTATTTTCTTCAAACTGTTCCACTCAACAACTTAGGTTTATTCTATTACACCAACTTCCATTTTAAATCTTTGATTTGATTTTCCTTTAATCAAATCGCAACTATTTACTAATCTATTTGATTAGTTTATTCTTTTATCCATCCTTAAATTTTTTTTTATTTACATTAACAATTCATTTTTGAATTTAAAATAAAGTTATTCAATTTATGCTTGAATTAGATTTGTTTACAACTCACACCATTATTTAAATCCAATTCAATACTTACTTTGGTTTACATTTACTTAAGAATTTTATTTCATTCAATATTATTTATAACTCGACTGAATTCATTTAAATTCAGTCTTATTCTAACTCAACTTCAGTTAAATTTAGCTACTTACAAATCTTTAAATTTATTTCTCAATATATGAGTTCAAAACTTATTTATTTCCCTTAAAGTTTATATTACTCATTTGGGTCATTTCATCTTATAACCACAATTTCAGTTTATATATATAACACTTAGCATCTTAAGGTATAAATTTCCACCTTACAATAACAATAATTTTACCTTCAAATTTTATAGCCAATTAAGTTCATTTTGAACTTCAATTTCATTAAACTTTATCTCGGGTTAAGCTCCAATATGTTCCCTATTGTCATTTACTTAAATTAAATTTTAATTTCCGGATTAAAATTCCCAATTCCATCATATTAATATCAACTTTACTTCATAAATTCAATAGTTGATCCATTTAAACCTTCCACATTATCTGAATAGAATTTTTATTAAAATTTAATTGCCCGGTTTCCATTTCCAAAACCAATTTGAACTGATAACTACACATACCTACTTGGTATATCAACTCAAATTTTCAACTTTCAAACACTTATTTTCACCAAAACAAATTTTCTCCTTTTGAAACTTTTAAAATAACTTGCCTGCCTAACAACCACAAACAATATCATAACTCCCAATATTTTCCAAAACAAGATTCCATTATTTCCTTCAAATCTTTGGAAAAACCTTTCAAACATTCCCAAGATTTTAAATTTCCAAATCCTTTGTTTAAATTCCTTTAAACACTATCAAATTTCCGGGACTTCAATTCTTGTTTAATCTAATTTTATTTATATTCCCTTTTGTATTAAAGATCATACTTAGACAATTTTATTTGTTTAAACACCCCTCAAACTTAAATATTTTTTTTATTTGATTGTACTATTAACAATCAAACATCCAAATATATATAGTTATTTCGGCAAAATATTTCTTTTATATTAAAATATAATTTTAGGTAAAATTATTTCATTTACCCTACTTTTAAAAATCAATATTGTGTCGAATTGCTCTACTCAAGTGTTTAGAAACCCCTTCGATACAGTTTTCGAGACTGTGCCGACGAAGGTTCATATACCACTCAATAAATCAATCAACGCAATATAAAACAACTTTATATTCACTAACAAATACGCGCTCATATCTATTAATATACTCACACTCATTTAAGAGTACTACTGACTCTATTATATGAGTAATCACTACCAGAGCCAAGGTTATCACCAACCTATGCTCTGATACCAACTGTGATGACCCGCCCTTCTATTACCAGAAAGACGTATCATCATTAAGAAAGAAAGGGATGAGAAAATAGAAAAGATAGAGAAGAAAGAACAACAACATCAGAATCTCATAGCGGAACGGAACAAAATATAATATATCACTTAAATAATACATAGTTTGTACATATATCAGAATTATACAATATCAATACATGTGACAATCATACATACATCACATACTAGACAGTTATAAACACCCGTCTAGTTAATACAACTCAAACAATATGACTCAGAGATACTAACACTGCGGAACTATATATATATATATATATATATATATATATATATATATATATATATATCTACATCGCTGAAGCCTCCTGCTCCATTGCTCCTCCAGAATTCGTCAACTCTAACCTGAATCTCTTGACTACCCGTAAAAATTTGGGTACCCGAGAGTTTATGAAAAACAAAAATAAACTCCGGGTCAGACATGGGTCTGGTATGAGTAAACGGTTTAAAGTTGCTTAACTTTGAAAAACATTTGAAAATAAAGGTATCACGTAAGACTCCCCACAAATAAATACGGGTAAGTTTTTACCTTATGCTAACCAAAACATTTCATAGGAAATCCAGTGATATTATAATAGTGTCTAGGGTTTTCAAGTAAAATACAGAAATAGCTGAAATGCTTACATCTCACATTTCAACATAGTTGGGCACAATCAAATCGTACGGCGCTTATTGGAAATTGGATCCCATACAATGGCAGGGCTACCGGGGTACCGCCCGTCACAGTACGGGGCCTAGATCACCGTACCGAGGATTACTCCCTTCATTCCCTGCAACACAAGGCCGGAACCATTCCTTACTGAACAGTCCCGAACAAGATAAACCCCGCGGTTGTAGCTAGCAACCGCCCACTAAGCCGAAATATAAAAAGGGACATCTGGACAGGGGAAATATCTTGTCCTGCTTGGGCATGACCCATCTAACCTTGTTGCACATCCCCTGTTTTAGCCATTCCCGGTTGATGAGGCTTGAGGCTACGATTACCTTTAAAGAACATATCACTTAGAATGCTCATCGTCCGCCTGACGATGTGTTGAAAGCATTCAATCCATACAAGTTCGTTCCGGGTTCGAACGAAACCGAAGGCATTATCTCGTTACACTCATTTTGGAATCACCCTCAGAGTCAACGACGATAATCCTTGCATTCTGGAAACACCATCTCGATCTTCATTTCAGGAATCACGACCTAACGTTTAAATTGGATTGATGTGGTTTTCGGAGAATCAAAATTGATTCTTCCGATCCCGGTCTCATCGGATCCAAACGCCATTTTAAGGGCCAAGTTGTCTGTTTAACTTAACAGATTAAATAATTTAAATTTAACAATTGAATTAACATAGCATTTATCACAGATAAAACATATACAAGCATCTTAGATATAACATAATATATCACAGAACATCACAGAATATCATTACATAAACATCACAATCAGATATTCAACACGACAAATCATAAGCAATCACTTTGAAGGCTTATTTGTAATTAATTCAATTTAGAATTAATTTACCTGAGAGTTACTTACTTAATTTAATTAATCATTAATTAACAATCAATTACTTATTTCTTTTCAAATTATTCAATTTAATGAATCTTAACCAAATCAATTATTAAGTATTAATTACTTAATTAAATATTCCTCATACATTAGTAAATAACCTTAATCATTAATTAGTGGAACCTAATTCCTTATTTGTTAACTGATAATTAGCCAATTAACCATTTATTAATTCTGACTTAAATTACTTAATCAATTAACTATTACCTTCCATTAATTAGCTTAAGTGGTTAATTGCGATTTCGTGAATCCCAAAATTTATTAACGAATCACTAACTGTAAATATTCTGAATTTCTTTCTGAAATAATAATTAATATTAACTGCTCAACTTAATGAAATACTCAAAACTCTGCTTTATATTTGGAAACTAACTTATCATTAACTATAATCCTCAAATGATAATTAAATTTATATTAACTTAAATTAATCACTTTATTAAACATTAGTTAAGAATTTTAAATGTTTGTTGTTCATTAACTAAACAATTTAATTTGTAAAAGTTTAACTTAAATTGTCAAACATTTATTAAATTTTAAAAAAATGTTGAAATCCTGATAAAACTCAAAATTCCTTAATCTTTTTTTTTTTAGGTTATAGAAGAAACTGCAGTCACTAACTCCCTCGCCCACGAACACAGGAACCGAAGAAAACCCCCATTTTACTCGAGTAAATCTCGAGCCATCGTCTCCCTTTTCCCGCGTCTCTCCCTCTCACTCCCTCCTGTTCTTTTCTTCCTGCTGTAACGTTTCTTCTCCTTCTCACTTTTTATTTATTTTTTATTTTTTTAAGAACTTAACATTTTAACTTACTGAATACTCGCCTCTATTCGAAAACTTCGACCCAGCTAAAAAAAAACCAGAAGCAACCCTATGATAAACTCGAGTTTCACTCGAGCATTCACCTAAAATGGTCCCAATCCAAAACTGCTCCACTGTACACCACCGTGCACATGCACGGTGGTTCGCCAACGTCCTGGCGATGCACGACCACTCCGACAAGTTGCATAAGGAACATAGATACGAAAACGAAACCCAAAACCCTTCAAAGATTTCTAGATCAGAAAATGACCTGCTACCTGAACACGAGCCAAGAACGCCTCACCGTAAATCCCCTCGCGCGGCCACCCTCCCTCACCGGAGGTGATGAATCTCCACCAAAACGTCACTCACACCCCTACCTAACATCACTTAAACTCGCGTTCCACTCGGTTTACTCATGATGCCGAAATCAAGTTTTTACAGAGCATACAAAACATTTACACTAAAACCCTACTCTTGATTCAATCCCAAAATCCCTACATTCGAGAATTTTTTTGACATTTTTCTTGGATCATATGGATTAAAATCTTGCTTCCTGTAAATTTACAGAAGTTACAATTGACTCAAACTTCCAGAATTGACACAAACCCCACTTAGTTTCATTTTAAAACTGCACCTTTGATCTTTGCCTAAAAATCAAGATTTTTATGTTAAAAATCATAGTTATGTATATGAACTCTAAATATGTTATTCAATTTACAAATTCAAATATTCAAAATTTGGCCTTTGGTTTCTTTTACCTGAGATTTGAAGAAAACAGTGTTACATCTTACTGTTATGGTTCAAACATAATCTCAAACTTTGTTTTATATTAAACAATTGGAATTACTTACATCTTTTAGGTTAAAACTTAATTCAAGTGGGAGAGTATTAATATCTTTTACTTCTTCTATTCAGAAGTTCAGAAGATAGAACAGAACATGAACAGAAGCTTCTAGTGTATAAAATAAATACAGGTTCATCTATATTCAATATATATATATAGCAATCACACATATCATAAACTAATTATCATGTTTATAATTTAAGAAAGTATGTTTACTCACCTATGGTTTAACAGAGGGTAGTTCAGTTTTCCAGATGAACCCAGTTTCCTAGCCTTCAACTTTGAATTTCAAATTCCAACCTTTGATGTTGTAGATGTTACATAAATTTTGTTTGTATTAAATTCAAGTTGCAGTTTTGTTTCATACTTTTTTTTTCTTCAGGCTTTGCCTTTGCAGTTACATATGAACTCAAGAATAAGAAATAATGAATATATATAACTTAACTTGAACAATATATCTTCTTGAACAAGCTTTGTTGATAAAATATCTTGCTTTGTTTTTATCTGCATTAAGACCTGAGGTGATTCAACAATTTCGGCTGGGAAGTTTTCTTTTGTACTACAATGTTTTCATTTAGGCTAACAAAATATTAATGTTTGCTGACACCATCAATCATACAAAGATATTGCAGTATTGTTTGTACTAAAATGTTTACTAATACTCTTATGTGTTGTACATAGATATTTAAAAAAAAATACTCTTTGCAGGAAAGCTTATGTATGAAGATATTTGTATTTACATGTTAGGAATACTTTGTTTTTCTCAGTACAAAAATCAGTTTGCATATGAAGATTTACCGAGTAAAGATATTTGTTGAGTAAACATTGTCACATATGAAGGTATTTATTTAAATATTCGTTTATTGACTACTAACTTAAACATTTGATACACATATGCTTTGTGTCAGGTATATTTTCAGACTTTAACTGATTTCTATTTTTTTCTATACTTGGTTCTTATTTTAAACTTTGTGCTTTTATACTTTGTTCTTGTTTTATTCTTTGTTTACAAATTTTAGAGTTATGTTGGATGTATATTTTAACTAATTAATTCTTGTTTTTTTTTTCTATTTTATATTTTATATTTGACTATCAATATTTTACTTATTATATTCAATATGATTTACTTACATCTATTTAAACTTATTTCTATTTGTATTTTTAACTATCAAGTATTAGGTTATATCCATGTGTTTAGCTTATATTTAAAATTTATATTTTAAATTTGTAGAATTAGATTTTTATTTAAACATTATCATCCAAATATCTTTATAAATTTAAAATAAGAGAAAGCATTCCATTTTGATTACATAAGATAAATTCTATTACAAATATGATTGAGATATTTTATTTCAAATTTTAATCTCACATCTCTTTTTAAAATACCAATGCATATAAACAAATGGCAGTAATTACCAAAATCATATTCATTTAAATATGAACAATTCATAGTTTATATTTAATTAAATTAAACATTTAGTAAAATAACAGGGGCCGAAATCCAGGGTCGTTACATGCTGACTCCTATAGTCTTTCTTGCCGTGTCCTATCAATTGTAGCTCAATCTGGACTCGGATAAAATTCAGTGATATCCATGGCGAAACGAAGTATGACCAGCCTCTGAGACGAACTGTTCTCTATTTCTGACCGATCTTTTGGTATCGCGGCTTTGCCAAAAAGCGGGATAACACCATGGTGCACCACTCTCCAGCGATGGTAAATCGAAGATGAGGCACGGTAATCCCGTTTTACCGTAAAAATCCGGTGTCGAAAAAACGAAGGGTAAAAAACTTACGAGACCCGATTGAGATTCTGGTTGTCCTTTTCGGGCATTAATCTATCCGTTGATGGCTGAAAGCTTTCAAAGCCGTAGAACTCACCGTGGCCTTCGTTTTGACAGGTTATGGCTCCCGTAACTCTTAACGAGCCAGAAGTTATGGCCGTCCGAATAATCGATATCTACAGGGTGCAACATCCGCGGTGCAAGGTGAAACATCCGTCCGAAATGGCGAAATAGTGCCGTACGACTTGTAGAAATGAGTGCATGGATATGAAACGGAACAGTACCATGGTGCACCACTCTCCATCGATGGTAAATCGAAGACGAGGCACGGTAATCCCGTTTTACCGTAAAAATCCGGTGTCGAAAAAACGAAGGGTAAAAAACTTACGAGGCCCGATTGAGATTCGAGTTGTCCATTTTGGGCATTAATCTATCCGTTGACGGCTGAAAGCGGTCAAAGCCGTAAAACTCACCGTGGCCTTTTTTTGACAGGTTATGGCTCCCGTAACTCTAAACGAGCCAGAAGTTATGGCCGTCCGAATAATCGATATCTACAGGGTGCAACATCCGCGGTGCAAGGTGCAACATCCGTCCGAAATGGCGAAACAGTGTCGTACGACTTTTATAAATGCATGCATGGATTTGAAACGGAATAGTACCATGGTGCACCACTCTCCAGCGATGGTAATTCGAAGACGAGCCACGGTAATCCCGTTTTACCGTAAAAATCCGGTGTCGAAAAAACGAAGGGTAAAAAACATATGAGACCCGATTGAGATTCGGGTTGTACTTTTCGTGAATTAATATATCCGTTGAAGGCTGAAAGCGGTCAAAGCCGTAGAACTCACCGTGGCCGTCGTTTTGACAGGTTATGGCTCCCGTAACTCTAAACGAGCCAGAAGTTATGGCCGTCCGAATAATCGATATCTACAGGGTGCAACATCCGCGGTGCAAGGTGCAACATCCGTCCGAAATGGCGAAACAGTGTCGTACGACTTTTATAAATGCATGCATGGATTTGAAACGGAACAGTACCCTGGTGCACCACACTCCAGCGATGGTAAATCGAAGACGAGCCACGGTAATCCCGTTTTACCGTAAAAATCTGGTGTCGAAAAAACGAAGGGTAAAAAACTTACGAGGCCCGATTGAGATTCGGGTTGTCCTTTTTGGGCATTAACCTATCCGTTGACGGCTGAAAGCGGTCAAAGCCGTAGAACTCACTGTGCCCTTCGTTTTGACAGGTGATGGCTCTCGTAACTCTAAACGATCCAGAAGTTATGGCCGTCCGAATAATCGATATCTACAGGGTGCAACATCCGCGGTGCAAGGTGCAACATCCGTCCGAAATTGCGAAACAGTGCCGTACGACTTTTAGAAATGCGTGCATGGATTTGAAACGGAACAGTACCATGGTGCACCACTCTCCAGCGATGGTAAATCGAAGACGAACCATGGTAATCCCGTTTTACCGTAAAAATCCGGTGTCGAAAAAACGAAGGGCAAAAAACTTACGAGACCCGATTAAGATTCGGGTTGTCCTTTTCGGGCATTAATCTATCCGTTGACGGCTGAAAGCTTTCAAAGCCGTAGAACTCACCGTGGCCTTCTTTTTGACAGGTTATGGCTCCCGTAACTCTAAACGAGCCAGAAGTTATGGCCGTCCGAATGATCGATATCTACAGGGTGCAACATCCGCGATGCAAGGTGCAACATCCGTCCGAAACGGCGAAACAGTGTCGTATGACTTTTAGAAATGCGTGCAAGGATTTGAAACAGAATAGTACCATGGTGCACCCCTCTCCAGCGATGGTAAATCGAAGACGAGGCGCGGTAATCCCGTTTTAGCGTAAAAATCTGGTGTCGAAAAAACGAAGGGTAAAAAACTTACGAGGCCCGATTGAGATTCGGATTGTCCTTTTTGGGCATTAATCTATCCGTTGACGGCCGAAAGCAGTCAAAGCCGAAAAACTCACCGTGGCCTTCGCTTTGACAGGTTATGGCTCCCATAACTCTAAACGAGCCAGAAGTTATGGCCGTCCGAATAATCGATATCTACAGGGTGCAACATCCGCGGTGCAAGGTGCAACATCCGTCCGAAATGGTGAAACAGTGTCGTACGACTTTTGGAAATGCATGCATGGATTTGAAACGGAACAGTACCATGGTGCACCACTCTCCAGCGATGGTAAATCGATGACGAGCCACGGTAATCCCATTTTACAGTAAAAATCCGGTGTCGAAAAAACGAAGGGTAAAAAACATACGAGACCCGATTGAGATTCGTGTTGTCCTTTTCTGGCATTAATCTATCCGTTGATGGCTGAAAGCGGTCAAAGCCGTAGAACTCATCGTGGCCTTCATTTTGATAGGTTATGGCTCCCGTAACTCTAAACGAGCCAGAAGTTATGGCCGTCCGAATAATCGATATCTACAGGGTGCAACATCCGCGGTGCAAGGTGCAACATCCGTCCGAAATGACGAAAAGTGCCGTACGACTTTTAGAAATGCATGCATGGATTTGAAACGGAATAGTACCATGGTGCACCACTCTCCAGCGATGGTAATTCGAAGACGAGCCACGGTAATCCCGTTTTACCGTAAAAATCCGGTGTCGAAAAAACGAAGGGTAAAAAACATATGAGACCCGATTGAGATTCGGGTTGTACTTTTCGGGAATTAATATATCCGTTGAAGGCTGAAAGCGGTCAAAGCCGTAGAACTCACCGTGGCCGTCGTTTTGACAGGTTATGGCTCCCGTAACTCTAAACGAGCCAGAAGTTATGGCCGTCCGAATAATCGATATCTACAGGGTGCAACATCCGCGGTGCAAGGTGCAACATCCGTCCAAAATGGCGAAACAGTGTCGTACAACTTTTAGAAATGCGTGCATGGATTTGAAATGGAATAGTACCATGGCGCACCACTCCCCAGCGATGGTAAATCGAAGACGAGCCACGGTAATCCCGTTTTACTGTTAAAATACGATGTCGAAAAAACGATGGGCAAAAAACTTACGAGACCCGATTGAGATTCGGGTTGTCCTTTTTGGGAATTAATCTATCCGTTGACGGTTGAAAGTTTTCAAAGCCGTAGAACTCACCGTGGCCTTCGTTTTGATAGGTTATGGCTCCCGTAACTCTAAACGAGCCAGAAGTTATGACCACGCGAATAATCGATATCTACAGGGTGCAACATCCGCGGTGCAAGGTGCAACATCCGCGGTGCAAGGTGCAACATCCGTCCGAAATGGCGAAACAGTGCCGTACGACTTTTAGAAATGCGTGCATGGATATGAAATGGAACAGTACCATTGTGCACCACTCTCCATCGATGGTAAATCGAAGACGAGGCACGGTAATCCCGTTTTACCGTAAAAATCCGGTGTCGAAAAAACGAAGGGTAAAAAATTTACGAGGCCCGATTGAGCTTCGAGTTGTCCTTTTTGGGCATTAATCTATCCGTTGATGGCTGAAAGTGGTCAAAGCCGTAAAACTCACCGTGCCCTTTGTTTTGACAGGTTATGGCTCCCGTAACTCTAAACGAGCCAAAAGTTATGGCCGTCCGAATAATCGATATCTACAGGGTGCAACATTCGCGGTGCAAGGTGCATCATCCGTCCGAAATGGCGAAACAGTGTCGTACGACTTTTAGAAATGCATGCATGGATTTGAAACGGAACAGTACCCTGGTGCACCACACTCCAGCGATGGTAAATCGAAGACGAGCCATGGTAATCCCGTTTTACCGTAAAAATCTGGTGTCAAAAAAACGAAGGGTAAAAAACTTACGAGGCCCGATTGAGATTTGGGTTGTCCTTTTCGGGCATTAATCTATCCGTTGACGGCTGAAAGCGGTAAAAGCCGTAGAACTCACCGTGCCCTTCGTTTTGACAGGTTGTGGCTCTCGTAACTCTAAACGAGCCAGAAGTTATGGCCGTCCGAATAATCGATATCTACAGGGTGCAACATCCGCGGTGCAAGGTGCAACATCCGTCCGAAATTGCGAAACGGTACCGTACGACTTTTAGAAATGCGTGCATGGATTTGAAACGGAACAGTACCATGGTGCATCACTCTCCAGCGATGGTAAATCTAAGACGAACCACGGTAATCCCGTTTTACCGTAAAAATCCGGTGTCGAAAAAACGAAGGGCAAAAACTTACGAGACCCGATTGAGATTCTGGTTGTCCTTTTCGGGCATTAATCTATTCGTTGAGGGCTGAAAGCTTTCAAAGCCGTAGAACTCACTGTGGCCTTCGTTTTGACAGGTTATGGCTCCCGTAACTCTAAACGAGCCAGAAGTTATGGCCGTCCGAATGATCGATATCTATAGGGTGCAACATCCGCGATGCAAGGTGCAACATCCGTCCGAAACGGCGAAACAGTGTCGTACGACTTTTAGAAATGCGTGCAAGGATTTGAAACAGAACAGTACCATGGTGCACCCCTCTCCAGCGATGGTAAATCGAAGACAAGGCGCGGTAATCCCGTTTTAGCGTAAAAATCTGGTGTCGAAAAAACGAAGGGTAAAAAACTTACGAGGCCCGATTGTGATTCGGATTGTCCTTTTTGGACATTAATCTATCCGTTGACGGCCGAAAGCAGTCAAAGCCGTAAAACTCACCGTGGCCTTCGTTTTGACAGGTTATGGCTCCCGTAACTCTAAACAAGCCAGAAGTTATGGCCGTCCGAATAATCGATATCTACAGGGTGCAACATCCGCGGTGCAAGGTGCAACATCCGTCCGAAATGGTGAAACAGTGTCGTACGACTTTTAGAAATGCATGCATGGATTTGAAACGGAACAGTATCATGGTGCACCACTCTCCAGCGATGGTAAATCGAAGACGAGCCACGGTAATCCCGTTTTACCGTAAAAATCCGGTGTCGAAAAAACGAAGGGTAAAAAACATACGAGACCCGATTGAGATTCGGGTTGTCCTTTTAGGGCATTAATCTATCCGTTGATGGCTGAAAGTGGTCAAAGCCATAGAACTCATCGTGGCCTTCGTTTTGACTGGTTATGCCTCCCGTAACTCTAAACGAGCCAGAAGTTATGGCCGTCCGAATAATCGATATCTACAGGGTGCAACATCCGCGGTGTAAGGTGCAACATCCGTCCGAAATGACGAAACAGTGCCGTACGACTTTTAGAAATGCATGCATGGATTTGAAACGGAACAGTACCACGGTGTACCATTCTCCAGCGATGGTAATTCGAAGACGAGCCACGGTAATCCCGTTTTACCGTAAAAATCCGGTGTCGAAAAAACGAAGGGTAAAAAATATACGAGACCCGATTGATATTCGGGTTGTCCTTTTCGGGCATTAATCTATCCGTTGATGGCAGAAAGAGGTTCAAGCCGTAGAACTCACCGTGGCCTTCATTTTGACAGGTTATGGCTCCCGTAGCTCTAAACGAGCCAAAAGTTATGGCCGTCCGAACAATCGATATCTACAGGGTGCAACATCCGCGGTGCAAGGTGCAACATCCGTCCGAAATGGCAAAAGAGTGTCGTACGACTTTTAGAAATGCATGCATGGATTTGAAACGGAACAGTACCATGGTGCACCACTCTTCAGCGATGGTAAATCGAAGACGAGCCACGGTAATCCCGTTTTACCTTTAAAATCCGGTGTCGAAAAAACGAAGGGTAAAAAACTTACGAGACCCGATTGAGATTCTGGTTGTCCTTTTCAGGCATTAATCTATCCGTTGACGGCTGAAAGCTGTCAAAGCCGTAGAACTCTCCGTGGCCTTCGTTTTGACAGTTTATGGCTCCCGTAACTCTAAACGAGCCAGAAGTTATGGCCGTCCGAATAATCGATATCTATAGGGTGCAACGTCCGCGGTGCAAGGTGCAACATCCGTCCGAAATGGCGAAACAGTGCCGTATGACTTTTAAAAATGCGTGCATGGATTTGAAACGGAACAGTACCATGGTGCTCCACTCCCCAGCGATGGTAAATCGAAGACGAGCCACGGTAATCCCGTTTTACCGCTAAAATACGACGTCGAAAAAACGATGGGTAAAAAACTTACGAGCCCCGATTGGGATTCGGGTTGTCCTTTTTGGGAATTAATCTATCCGTTGACGGCTGAAAGCTATCAAAGCCGTAGAACTCACCGTGGCCTTCGTTTTGACAGGTTATGGCTCCCGTAACTCTAAACGAGCCAGAAGTTATGACCATGCGAATCATCGATATCTACAGGGTGCAACATCCGTGGTGCAAGGTGCAACATCCACGGTGCAAGGTGCAACATCTGTCCGAAATGGCGAAACAGTGCCGTAAGACTTTTAGAAATGCATGCATGGATATGAAACGGAAAAGTACCTTGGTGCACCACTCTCCATCGATGGTAAATCGAAGACGAGGCACGGTAATCCCGTTTTACCCTAAAAATCCGGTGTCAGAAAAACGAAGGGTAAAAAACTTACGAGGCCCGATTGAGATTCGAGTTGTCCTTTTTGGGCATTAATCTATCCGTTGACGGCTGAAAGCGGTCAAAGCCGTAAAACTCACTGTGGCCTTTGTTTTGACAGGTTATGGCTCCCTTAACTCTAAACGAGCCAGAAGTTATGGACGTCCGAATAATCGATATCTACAGGGTGCAACATACGCGGTGCAAGGTGCAACATCCGTCCGAAATGGCGAAACAGTGTCGTACGACTTTTAGAAATGCATGCATGGATTTAAAACGGAACGGTACCCTGGTGCACCACACTCCAGCGATGGTGAATCGAAGACGAGCCACAGTAATCCCGTTTTACCGGAAAAATCTGGTGTCGAAAAAACAAAGGGTAAAAAACTTACGAGGCCCGATTGAGATTCGGGTTGTCCTTTTCGGGCATTAATCTATCCGTTGACGGCTGAAAGCGGTCAAAGCCGTAGAACTCACCGTGCCCTTCATTTTGACAGGTTATGGCTCTCGTAACTCTAAACGAGCCAAAAGTTATGGCCATCCGAATAATCGATATCTACAGGGTGCAACATCCGTGGTGCAAGGTGCAACATCCGTCCGAAATGGCAAAACAGTGCTGTACGATTTTTAGAAATGCGTGCATGGATTTGAAACGGAACAGTACCATGGTGTACCACTCTCCAGCGATGGTAAATCGAAGACGAGCCACGGTAATCCCGTTTTACCGTAAAAATCCGGCGTCGAAAAAACGAAGGGCAAAAAATTTACGAGACCCAATTGAGATTCGGTTTGTCCTTTTCGGGCATTAATCTATCCGTTGATGGCTGAAAGCTTTCAAAGCCGTAGAACTCACCGTGGCCTTCGTTTTGACAGGTTATGTCTCCAGTAACTCTAAACGAGCCAGAAGTTATGGCCGTCCGAATGATCAATAAGTACAGGGTGCAACATCCGCGGTGCAAGGTGCAACATCCGTCCGAAACGGCGAAACAGTTTCGTACGACACTTAGAAATGCGTGCATGGATTTGAAACAGAGCAGTACCATGGTGCACCACTCTCCAGCGATGGTAAATCGAAGACGAGGCGCGGTAATCCCGTTTTAGCGTAAAAATCTGTTGTTGAAAAAACGAAGGGTAAAAAACTTACGAGGCCCGATTGAGATTCGAATTGTCCTTTTTGGGCATTAATCTATCCATTGACGGTCGAAAGCAGTCAAAGCCGTAAAACTCACCGTGGCCTTCGTTTTGACAGTTATGGCTCCCGTAACTCTAAACGAGCCGGAAGTTATGGCCGTCCGAATAATCGATATCTAAAGGGTGCAACATCCGCGGTGCAAGGTGCAACATCCGTCCGAAATGGCGAAACAATGCCGTACTACTTTTAGAAATGCATGCATGGATTTGAAACGGAACGGTACCATGGTGCACCACACTCCAGCGATGGTAAATCGAAGACGAGCCACGGTAATCCCGTTTTACTGTAAAAATCCGGTGTCGAAAAAACGAAGGGTAAAAAACTTACGAGGCCCGATTGAGATTCGGGTTGTCCTTTTCGGGCATTAATCTATCCGTTGACGGCTGAAAGTGGTCAAAGCCGTAGAACTCACTGTGGCCTTCGTTTTGACAGGTAATGGCTCCCGTAACTCTAAACGAGCCAGAAGTTATGGCCGTCCGAATAATTGATATCTACAGGGTGCAACGTCCGCGGTGCAAGGTGCAACATCCGTCCGAAATGGCGAAACAGTGCCGTACGACTTTTAGAAATGCGTGCATGGATTTGAAACGGAACAGTACCATGCTGCACCACTCTCCAGCGATGGTAAATCGACGACGAGCCACGGTAATCCCGTTTTACCGTAAAAATCCGGTGTCGAAAAAACGAAGGGCAAAAAATTTACGAGACCCGATTGAGATTCGGGTTGTCCTTTTCGGGCATTAATCTATCCGTTGACGGCTGAAAGCTTTCAAAGCCGTAGAACTCACCGTAGCCTACGTTTTGACAGGTTATGGCTCGCGTAACTCTAAACGAGCCAGAAGTTATGGCCATCCGAATGATCGATAAGTAAAGGGTGCAACATCCGCGGTGCAAGGTGCAACATCCGTCCGAAACGGCGAAACAGTGTCGTACGACTTTTAGAAATGCATGCATGGATTTGAAACTGAACAGTACCATGGTGGACCACTCTCCAGCGATGGTAAATCGAAGAAGAGGCGCGGTAATCCCGTTTTAGCGTAAAAATCTGTTGTCGAAAAAACGAAGGGTAAAAAACTTACGAGGCCCGATTGAGATTCGGATTGTCCTTTTTGGGCATTAATCTATCCGTTGACGGTCGAAAGCAGTCAAAGCCGTAAAACTCACCGTGGCCTTCGTTTTGACAGGTTATGGCTCCCGTAACTCTAAACGAGCCGGAAGTTATGGCCGTCCGAATAATCGATATCTAAAGGGTGCAACATCCGCGGTGCAAGGTGCAACATCCGTCCGAAATGGCGAAACAGTGCCGTACGACTTTTAGAAATGCATGCATGGATTTGAAACGGAACAGTACCATGGTGCACCACACTCCAGCGATGGTAAATCGAAGACGAGCCACGGTAATCCCATTTTACCGTAAAAATCCGATGTCGAAAAAACGAAGGGTAAAAAACTTACGAGGCCCGATTGAGATTCGGGTTGTCCTTTTCGGGCATTAATCTATCCGTTGACGGCTGAAAGCGGTCAAAGCCGTAGAACTCACCGTGGTCGTTTTGACAGGTTATGGCTCCCGTACTCTAAACGAGCCAGAAGTTATGGCCGTCCGAATAATTGATATCTACAAGGTGCAACATCCGCGGTGCGAGGTGCAACATCCGTCCGAAATGGCGAAACAGTGCCGTACGACTTTTAGAAATGCGTGCATGGATTTGAAACGGAATAATACCATGGTGCACCACTCTCTAGCGATGGTAAATCGAAGACGAGCCACGGTAATCCCGTTTTACCGTAAAAATCCGGTGTCGAAAAAACGAAGGGAAAAAAACTTACGAGACCCGATTGAGATTCGGGTTGTCCTTTTCGGGCATTAATCTATCCATCGACGGCTGAAAGCTTTCAAAGCCGTAGAACTCACCGTGGCCTTCGTTTTGACAGGTTATGGCTCCCGTAACTCTAAACGAGCCAGAAGTTATGGCCGTCCGATTGATCGATAAGTACAGGGTGCAACATCCACGGTGCAAGGTGCAACATCCGTCCGAAACGACGAAACAGTGTCGTACGACTTTTAGAAATGCGTGCATGGATTTGAAACAGAACAGTACCATGGTGGACCACTCTACAGCGATGGTAAATCGAAGACGAGGCGCGGTAATCCCGTTTTAGCGTAAAAATATGTTGTCGAAAAAACGAAGGGTAAAAAACTTACGAGGCCCGATTGAGATTCGGATTGTCCTTTTTGGGCACTAATCTATCCGTTGACGGCCGAAAGCAGTCAAAGCCGTAAAACTCACCGTGGCCTTCGTTTTGACAGGTTATGGATCCCGTAACTCTAAACGAGCCGGAAGTTATGGCCGTCCGAATAATCAATATCTAAAGGGTGCAACATCCGCGGTGCAAGGTGCAACATCAGTCCGAAATGGCGAAACAGTACCGTACGACTTTTAGAAATGCATGCATGGATTTGAAACGGAACAGTAACATGGTGCACCACACTCCAGCGACGGTAAATCGAAGACGAGCCACGGTAATCCCGTTTTACCGAAAAAATCCAGTGTCGAAAAAACGAAGGGTAAAAAACTTACGAGGCCCGATTGAGATTCGGGTTGTCCTTTTCGGGCATTAATCTATCCGTTGACGGCTGAAAGCGGTCAAAGACGTAGAATTCACCGTGGCCTTCGTTTTGACAGGTTATGGCTCCCGTAACTCTAAACGAGCCAGAAGTTATGGCCGTCCGAATAGTCGATATCTACAGGGTGCAACATCCGCGGTGCAAGGTGCAACATCCGTCCGAAATGGCGAAACAGTGCCGAACGACTTTTGGAAATGCGTGCATGGATTTGAAACGGAACAGTACCATGATGCACCACTCTCCAGTGATGGTAAATCGAAGACGAGCCACGGTAATCCCGTTTTACCGTAAAATTCCGGTGTCGAAAAAATGAAGGGCAAAAAACTTACGAGACCCGATTGAGATTCGGGTTGTCCTTTTCGGGCATTAATCTATCAGTTGACGGCTTAAAGCTGTCAAAGCCGTAGAACTCACCGTGGCCTTCGTTTCGACAGGTTATGGCTCCCATAACTCTAAACGAGCCAGAAGTTATGACCGTCCGAATAATCGATATCTACAGGGTGCAACATCCGCGGTGCAAGGTGCAACATCCGTCCGAAATGGCGAAACAGTGTCGTACGACTTTTAGAAATGCGTGCATGAATTTGAAACGAAACAGTACCATGGTGCACCACTCTCCAGCGGTGGTAAATCGAGGACGAGGCACGGTAATCCCGTTTTACCGTAAAAATCCGATGTCGAAAAAACGAAGGGTAAAAAACTTACGAGGCCCGATTGAGATTCGGGTTGTCCTTTTCGAGCATTAATCTATCCGTTGACGACTGAAAGCGGTCAAAGCCGTAAAACTCACCGTGGCCTTCGTATTGGCAGGTTATGGCTCCCGTAACTCTAAACGAGCCAGAAGTTATGGCCGTCCGAATAATCGATATCTACAGGGTGCAACATCCGCGGTGCAAGGTGCAACATCCGTCCGAAATGGCGAAATTGTGTTGTACGACTTTTAGAAATGCGTGCATGGATTTGAAATGGAACAGTACCATGGTGCACTACTCTCCAGCGATGGTAAATCGAAGACGAGCCACGGTAATCCCGTTTTACCGTTAAAATCCGGTGTCGAAAAAACAAAGGGTAAAAAACTTACGACACCCGATTGAGATTCGGGTTGTCCTTTTTGGGCATTAATCTATCCGTTGACGGTTGAAAGCTTCAAACCGTAGAACTCACCGTGGCCTTCGTTTTGACAGGTTATGGCTCCCGTAACTCTAAACGAGCCAGAAGTTATGGCCGTTCGAATAATCGATATCTACAGGGTACAACATCCGCGTTGCAAGGTGCAACATCAGTCCGAAATGGCGAAACAGTGCCGTACGACTTTTAGAAATGCGTGCATGGATTTGAAATGGAACAGTACCATGGTGCACCACTCTTCAGCGATGGTAAATCGAAGACGAGCCACGGTAATCCCGTTTTACCGTAAAAATCCGGTGTCGAAAAAACGAAGGGTAAAAAACTTACGAGACCCGATTGAGATTCGGGTTGTCCTTTTCGGGCATTAATCTATCCGTTGACGGCTGAAAGCGGTCAAAGCCGTAGAACTCACAGTGGCCTTCGTTTTGACAGGTTATGGCTCCCGTAACTCTAAACGAGCCAAAAGTTATGGCCGTTCGAATAATCGATATCTACAGGGTGCAACATCCGCGGTGCAAGGTGCAACATCCGTCCGAAATGGCGAAACAGTGCCGTACGACTTTTAGAAATGCGTGCATGGATTTGAAATGGAACAGTACCATGGTGCACCACTCTCCAGCGATGGTAAATCGAAGACGAGGCACGGTAATCCCGTTTTACCGTAAAAATCCGCTATCGAAAAAACGAAGGGTAAAAAACTTACGAGACCCGATTGAGATTCGGGTTGTCCTTTTCAGGCATTAATCTATCCGTTGACGGCTGAAAGCAGTCAAACCCGTAGAACTCACCATGGCCTTCGTTTTGACAGGTTATGGCTCCCGTAACTCTAAACGAGCCAGAAGTTATGGCCGTCCGAATAATCGATATCTACAGGGTGCAACATCCGCGGTGCAAGGTGCAACATCCGTCCGAAATGGCGAAACAGTGGCGTAAAGACTTTTAGAAATGCGTGCATGGATTTGAAACGGAACAGTACCATGGTGCATCACTCTCCAGCGATGGTAAATCGAAGACGAGGCACGGTAATCCCGTTTTACTTTAAAAATCCGGTGTCGAAAAAAGGAAGGGTAAAAAACTTACGAGACCCGATTGATATTCGGGTTGTCCTTTTCGGGCATTAATCTTTCCGTTGACGTATGAAAGCTGTCGAAGCCGTAGAACTCACCATGGCCTTTGTTTTGACAGGTTATGGCTCCCGTACCTCTAAACGAGCCAGAAGTTATGGCCGTCCGAATAATCGATATCTACATGGTGCAACATCCGCGGTGCAAGGAGCAACATCCGTCCGAAATGGCGAAACAGTGGCGTACGACTTTTAGAAATGCGTGCATGGATTTGAAACGGAACAGTTCATGTTGCACCACTCTCCAGCGATGGTAAATCGAAGACGTGCACGGTAATCCCGTTTTACCGTAAAAATCCGGTGTCGAAAAAAACGAAGGGTAAAAGACTTACGAGACCCGATTGAGATTCGGGTTGTCCTTTTCGGGCATTAATCTATCCGTTGATGGCTGAAAGCTGTCAAAGCCATAGAACTCACCGTGGCCTTCGTTTTTACAGGTTATGGCTTCCGTAACTCTAAACGAGCCAGAAGTTATGGCCGTCCGAATAATCGATATGTACAGGATGCAACTTCCGCGGGGTAAGGTGCAACATCCGTCCGAAATGGCGAAACAGTGACGTACGACTTTTAGAAATGCATGCATGGATTTGAAACGGAACAGTTCCATGGTGCACCACTCTCCAGCGATGGTAAATCGAAGACGAGCCACGGTAATTCTGTTTTACCGTTAAAATCCGGTGTCGAAAAAACAAAGGGTAAAAAACTTACGCGACCGGATTGAGATTCCGGTTGTCCTTTTCGGGCATTAATCTATCCGTTGACGGCTGAAAGCGGTCAAAGCCGTAAAACTCACCGTGTTCTTCGTTTTGACCGGTTATGGCTCCCGTAACTCTAAACGAGCCAGAAGTTATGGCCGTCCGAATAATCGATATGTATAGGGAGCAACATCCGCGGGGTAAGGTGCAACATCCGTCTGAAATGGCGAAACAGTGTCGTACGACTTTTAGAAATGCGTGCATGGATTTGAAACGGAGTAGTACCATGGTGCACCACTCTCCAGCGATGGTAAATCGAAGACGAGGCAAGGTAATCCCGTTTTACTGTAAAAATCCGGTGTCGAAAAAACGAAGGGTAAAAAACTTACGAGACCCTATTGAGATTCGGGTTGTCCTTTTCGGGCATTAATCTATCCGTTGACGGCTGAAAACTGTCAAAGCTGTAGAACTCACCGTGGCCTTCGTTTTGACAGATTATGCATCCCGTAAATCTACACGAGCCAGAAGTTATGGCTGTTCGAGTAATCGATATATACGAGGTGCAACATCCGCGGTGCAAGGTGCAACATCCATCCGAAATGGTAAAACAGTGCCGTACAACATTTAGAAATGCGTGCATGGATTTGAAACGGAATGGTACCATGGTGCACCACTCTCCAGCTATGGTAAATCGAAGACAAGCCACGGTAATCCCGTTTTACCGTAAAAATCCGGTGTCGAAAAAACGAAGGGTAAAAAACTTACGAACCCCGATTGAGATTCAAGTTGTCCTTTTCGGGCATTAATCTATCCGTTGACGGCTGAAAGCTATCAAAGCTGTAGAACTCACTGTGGCCTTCGTTTTGGCAGGTTATGGCTCCCGTAACTCTAAACGAGACAGAAGTTATGACCGTCCGAATAATCGATATCTACAGGGTGCAACATCCGCGGTGCAAGGTGCAACATTCGTTCGAAATGGCAAAACAGTGGCGTACGACTTTTAGAAATGCATGCATGGATTTGAAACGGAACAGTACCATGGTGCACCACTCTCCAGCAATGGTAAATCGAAGACGTGGCGCGGTAATCCATTTTTACCGTAAAAATCCGGTGCCGAAAAAACGAAGGGTAAAAAACTTACGAGACCCGATTGTGATTCGGGTTGTCCTTTTCGGGCATTAATCCATCCGTTATTGGCTGAAAGATGTCAAAGCCGTAGAACTTACCATGGTCTTCGTTCTGACAGGTTATGGCTCCCGTAACTCTAAGCGAGCCAGAAGTTATGGCCATCCGAATAATCGATATGTACAGGGTGCAACATCCGCGGGGTAAGGTGCAACATCCGTCCGAAATGGAGGAACAGTGCTGTACGACTTTTAGAAATGCGTGCATGGATTTGAAACGGAACAGTACCGTGGTGCACCACTCTCTAGCGATGGTAAATCGAAGACGAGCCACGGTAATCCTCTTTTACCATTAAAATCCGGTGTCGAAAAAACGAAGGGTAAAAAACTTACGAGACCTGATTGAGATTCGGGTTGTCCTTTTCAGACATTAATCTATCCGTTGACGGATGAAAGCTGTTAAAGCCATAGAACTCACCGTGGCCTTCGTTTTGACAGATTATGGCTCCTGTAACTCTAAACGAGCCAGAAGTTATGGTTGTCCGAATAATCGATACCTACAGGGTGCAACATCCGCGGTGCAAGGTGCTACATCCGTCCGAAGTGGCGAAACAGTGCCGTACGACTTTTAGAAATGCGTGCATGGATTTGAAACGGAACAGTACCATGGTGCACCACTGTCCAATGATGGTAAATCGAAGGCGAGGCACAGTAATCCCGTTTTACCGTAAAAATCCGGTGTCGAAAAAACGAAGGGTAAAAAACTTACGAACCCCGATTGAGATTCGGTTTGTCTTTTTCGGGCATTAACCTATTCGTTGACGGCTGAAAGCTGTCAAAGCCGTAGAACTAACCGTGGACTTCGTTTTGACAGGTTATGGCTCCCGTAACTCTAAACGAGCCAGAAGTTATGGCCGTCCAAATAATCGATATCTACAGGGTAGAACATCCGCGGTGCAAGGTGCAACATCCGTCCGAAATGGCGAAATTGTGCCGTAGACTTTTAGAAATGCGTGCATGGATTTGAAACGGAACAGTGCCATGGTGAACCACTCTCTAGCGATGGTAAATCGAAGACAAGGCACGGTAATCCCATTTTACCGTAAAAATCCGGTGTCGAAAAAACGAAGGGTAAAAAACTTACGAGACCCGATTGAGATTCGGGTTGTCCTTTTCGGGCATTAATCTATCTGTTGACGGCTGAAAGCGGTCAAAGCCGTAGAACTCACCGTGGCCTTCGTTTTGACAGGTTATGGCTCCCGTGACTCTAAACGAGCCAGAAGTTATGGCCATCCGAATAATCGATATCTACAGGGTGCAAACTCCGCGGTGCAAGGTGCAACATCCGTCCGAAATGGCGAAACAGTGCCGTACGACTTTTAGAAATGCGTGCATGGATTTAAAATGGAACAATACCATGGTGCACCACTCTCCAGCGATGGTAAATCGAAGGCGAGGCACAGTAATCCCGTTTTACCGTTAAAATCCGGTGTCGAAGAAATGAAGGGTAAAAAACTTACGAGACCCGATTGAGATTCGGGTTGTCCTTTACGGGCATTAATCTGTCCGTTGACAGCTGAAAGCTATCATAGCTGTAGAACTCACCGTGGCCTTCGTTTTGACAGGTTATGGCTCCCGTAACTCTAAACGAGCCAGACGTTATGGCCGTCCGAATAATCGATATCTAAAGGGTGCAACATCCGCGGTGCAAGGTGCAACATCCGTCCGAAATGGAGAAACAGTGTCGTATGACTTTTAGAAATGCGTGCATGGATTTGAAACGGAACAGTACCATGGTGCACCACTCTCCAACGGTGGTAAATCGAAGATGAGGCACGGTAATCCCGTTTTACCGTAAAAATCCGGAGTCGAAGAAATGAAGGGTAAAAAACTTACGAGACCCGATTGAGATTCGGTTTGTCCTTTTTGGGCATTAATCTACCCATTGACGGCTGAAAGCTGTCAAAGCTGTAGAACTCACCGTGGCCTTCGTTTTGACAGGTTCCCATAACTCTAAACGGGCCAGAAGTTATGACCATCCGAATAATCGATATCTACAGGGTGCAACATCCGCGGTGCAAGGTGCAACATCCGTCCGAAATGGCGAAACAGTGTCGTACGACTTTTAGAAATGCGTGCATGGTTTTGAAACGGAATAGTACCATGTTGCACCACTCTCCAGCGATGGTAAATCGAAGACGAGGCACGGTAATCCCGTTATACCGTAAAAATCCGGTGTCGAAAAAACGAAGGGTAAAAAACATACGAGACCCGATTGAGATTCGGGTTGTCCTTTTCGGGCATTAATCTATCCGTTGACGGCTGAAAGCGGTCGAAGCCGTAGAACTCACTGTGGCCTTCGTTTTGACAGGTTATGGATCCCGTAACTCTAAACGAGCCAGAAGTTATGGCCGTCCGAATAATCGATATCTACTGGGTGCAACATCCGCGGTGCAAGGTGCAACATCCGTCCGAAATGGCGAAACTGTGTCGTACGGCTTTTAGAAATGCGTGCATGGATTCGAAACGGAACAGTAGCATGGTGCACCACTCTCCAGCGATGGTAAATCGAAGACGAGCCACGGTAATCCCGTTTTAACGTAAAAATCCGGTGTCGAAAAAACGAAGGGTAAAAAACTTACGAGACCCGATTGAGATTCATTTTGTCCTTTTTGGGCATTAATCTATCCGTTGACGGCAGAAAGCGCTCAAAGCCGTAGAACTCACCGTGGCCTTCGTTTTGACAGGTTATGGCTCCCGTAACTCTAAACGAGCCAGAAGTTATGGCCATCCGAATAATCGATATCTACAGGGTGCAACGTCCGCGGTGCAAGGTGCAACATCCGTCCGAAATGGTTAAACAGTGCCGTACGACTTTTAGAAACGCATGCATGGATTTGAAACGGAACAGAACCATGGAGCACCACTCTCCAGCGATGGTAAATCGAAGACGAGGCACGATAATCCCGTTTTACCGTAAAAATCCGGTGTCGAAAAAAGGAAGGGTAAAAAACTTACGAGATCCGATTGAGATTCGGGTTGTCCTTTTTGGGCATTAATCTATCCATTGTCGGCTGAAAGCAGTCAAAGCCATAGAACTCACCGTGGCCTTCGTTTTGACAGGTTATGGCTCCCGTAACTCTAAACGAGCCAAAAGTTATGGTTGTCCAAATAATCGATATCTACCGGGTGCAACATCCGCGGTGCGAGGTGCAACATCCGTCCAAAATGGCGAAACAGTGTTGTATGACTTTTAGAAATGCGTGCATGGATTTGAAACGGAACAGTACCATGGTGCACCACTCTCCAGCGACGGTAAATCGAAGACGAGTCACGGTAATCCCGTTTTACCGTAAAAATCCGGTGTCGAAAAAAGAAAGGGTACAAAACTTACGAGACCCGATTGAGATTCGGGTTGTGCTTTTCGGGCATTAATCTATCCGTTGACGGCTGAAAGTTGTCAAAGCCGTAGAACTCACCGTGGCCTTCGTTTTGACAGGTTATGGCTCCCGTAACTCTAAACGAGCCAGAAGTTATGGCCGTCCGAATAATCGATATCTACAGGGTGCAACATCCGCGGTGCAAGGTGCAACATCCGTCCGAAATGGCGAAACAGTGGCGTAAAGACTTTTAGAAATGCGTGCGTGGATTTGAAACGGAACAGTACCGTGGCGCACCACTCTCCAGCGATGCTAAATAGAAGACGAGGCACGGTAATCCCGTTTTACCGTAAAAATCCGGTGTCGAGAAAACGAAGGGTAAAAAACTTACGAGACCCGATTGAGATTCGGGTCGTCCTTTTTGGGCATTAATCTATCCGTTGACGGCTAAAAGCTGTCAAAGCCGTAGAACTCACCGTGGCCTTCATTTTGACAGGTTATGGTACCCGTAACTCTAAACGAGCCAGAAGTTATGACCGTCCGAATAATCGATATCTACAGGGTGCAACGTCCGCGGTGCAAGGCGCAACATCCGTCCGAAACGGCGAAACAGTGCCGTACGACTTTTAGAAATGCGTGCATGGATTTGAAACGGAACTGTACCATGGTGCACAACTCTCCAGCGATGTTAAATCGAAGACGAGCCACGATAATCCCGTTTTACCGTAAAAATCCGGTGTCGAAAAAACGAATGGTAAAAAACTTACGAGACCCGATTGAGATTCGGGTTGTCCTTTTCGGGCATTAATCTATCCGTTGACGGCTGAAAGCGGTCAAAGCCGTAGAACTCACCGTGGCCTTCGTTTTGACAGGTTAGGGCTCCCGTAACTCAAAACGAGCCAGAAGTTATGGCCGTCCGAATAATCGATATCTACAGGGTGCAACATCCACGGTGCAAGGTGCAACATCCGTCCGAAATGGCGAAATTGTGCCGTACGACTTTTAGAAATGTGTGTATGGATTTGAAATGGAACAGTACCATGGTGCACCACTCTCCAGCGATGGTAAGTCGAAGACGAGCCACGGTAATCCCGTTTTACCTTTAAAATCCGGTGTCGAAAAAACGAAGGGTAAAAAACTTACGAGACCCGATTGAGATTTGGGTTGTCCTTTTTGGGCATCAATCTATCCGTTGACGGCTAAAAGCTGTCAAAGCCGTAGAACTCGCCGTGGCCTTCGTTTTGACAGGTTATGGCTCCCGTAACTCTAAACGAGCCAGAAGTTATGACCGTCCGAATAATCGATATCTACAGGGTGCAACATCCGCGGTGCAAGGTGCAACATCCGTCCGAAATGGCAAAATTGTGCCGTACGACTTTTAGAAATGTGTGTATGGATTTGAAATGGAACAGTACCATGGTGCACCACTCTCCAGCGATGGTAAGTCGAAGACGAGCCACGGTAATCCCGTTTTACCTTTAAAATCCGGTGTCGAAAAAACGAAGGGTAAAAAACTTACGAGACCCGATTGAGATTTGGGTTGTCCTTTTTGGGCATCAATCTATCCGTTGACGGCTAAAAGCTGTCAAAGCCGTAGAACTCGCCGTGGCCTTCGTTTTGACAGGTTATGGCTCCCGTAACTCTAAACGAGCCAGAAGTTATGACCGTCCGAATAATCGATATCTACAGGGTGCAACATCCGTGGTGCAATATCCGTCCGAAATGGCGAAACAGTGCCGTACGACTTTTAGAAATGCGTGCATGGATTTGAAACGGAACAGTACCATGGTGCACCACTCTCCAGCGATGGTAAATCGAAGACGAGGGACGGTAATCCCTTTTTACCGTAAAAATCCGGTGTCGAAAAAACGAAGGGTAAAAAACTTACGAGACCCGATTGAGATTCGGGTTGTACATTTTGGGCAGTAATCCATCCGTTGACGGCTGAAAGTGGTCAAAGCTGTAAAACTCACCGTTGCCTTCGTTTTGACAGGTTATGGCTCCCGTAAGTCTAAACGAGCCAGAAGTTATGGTCGTCCGAATAATCTATATCTACAGGGAGCAACATCCGCGGTGCAAGGTGCAACATCCGTCCGAAATGGCGAAACAGTGTCGTACGACTTTTAGAAATGCACGCATGGATTTGAAATGGAACAGTAATCCCGTTTTACCGTAAAAATCCGGTGTCGAAAAAACGAAGGGTGGAAAACTTACGAGACCCGATTGAAATTCGGGTTGTCCTTTTTGGGCATTAATCTATCCGTTGATGGCTGAAAGCTGCCAAAGCCGTAGAACTCAAAGTGGCCTTCGTTTTGACAGGTTATGGCTCCCGTAGCTCTAAACGATCCAGAAGTTATGGCCGTCCGAATAATCGATATCTACAGGGCGCAACATCCGTGTTGCAAGGTGCAACATCCGTCCGAAATGGCGAAACAGTGTCGTACGACTTTTAGAAATATGTGCATGGATTTGAAATGGAACAGTACCATGGTGTACCACTCTCCAGCGATGGTAAATCGAAGACGAGCCACGGTAATCCCGTTTTACTGTTAAAATACGGCGTCGAAAAAACGAAAGGTAAAAAACTTACGAGACCCGATTGAGATTCGGGTTGTCCTTTTTAGGCATTAAACTATCCGTTGATGGCTGAAAGATGTCAAAGCCGTAGAACTCACCGTGGCTTTCGTTTTGACAGGTTATGGATCCCGTAATTCTAAACGAGCCAGAAGTTATGACCGTCCGAATAATCGATGTCTACAGGGTGCAACATCCGCGGTGCAAGGTGCAACATCCGTCCGAAATGGCAAAACAATGCCGTACGACTTTTACAAATGCATGCATGGATTTGAAACGGAACAGTACCATGGTGCACCACTCTCCAGCGATGGTAAATCAAAGACGAGGCACGGTAATCCCGTTTTACCGTAAAAATCCAGTGTCGAAAAAACGAAGGCTAAAAAACTTACGAGACCCGATTGAGATTCGGGTTGTCCTTTTTGGGCATTAATCTATCTGTTGGTGGCTAAAAGCGGTCAAAGCCGTAGAACTCAGCGTGGCCTTCGTTTTGACAGGTTATGGCTCCCGTAACTCTTAACGAGCCAGAAGTTATGGCCGTTCGAATAATCGATATCTACAGGGTGCAACATCCGCGGTGCAACGTGCAACATCCGTCCGAAATGACACAACACTAGCGTACAACTTTTTGAAAAGCGTGCATGGATTTGAAACGGAACAGTACCATGGTGCACCACTCTCCAACGATGGTAAATCGAAGACGAGGCACGGTAATCCCATTTTACCATAAAAATCCGGTGTCGAAAAAACGAAGGGTAAAAAACTTACGAGACCCGATTGAGATTCAGGTTGTCCTTTTTGGGCATTAATATATCTGTTGACGGCTGAAAGCGGTCAAATCCGTAGAGCTCACCGTGGCCTCCGTTTTAACAGGTTATGGCTCCCGTAACTCTAAACGAGCCAGAAGTTATGGCCGTCCGAATAATTGATATATACATGGTGCAACATCCACGGTGCGAGGTGCAACATCCGTCCGAAATGGCGAAACAGTGGCGTACGACTTTTAGAAATGCGTGTATGGATTTGAAATGGAAAAGTACCATGGTGCACCACTCTCCAGCGATGGTAAATCGAAGACGTGGCACGGTAATCTCATTTTACCGTAAAAATCCGGTGTCGAAAAAACGAAGGGTAAAAAACTTACGAGACCCGATTGAGATTCGGGTTGTCCTTTTCGGGCTTTAATCTATCCGTTGATGGCTGAAAGCTGTCAAAGCCGTAGAACTCACCGTGGCCTTCATTTTGACAGGTTATGGCCCCCGTAACACTAAACGAGGCAGAAGTTATGGCCGTCCGAATAATCGATACGTACAGGGTGCAACATCCACGGGGTAAGGTGCAACATCCGTCCGAAATGGCGAAAAAGTGTCGTACGACTTTTAGAAATGCGTGCATGGATTTGAAACGGAACAGTACCATGGTGCACCACTCTCCAGCGATGGTAAATCGAAGACGAGCCACGGTAATCCTGTTTTACCGTTAAAATCCGGTGTCGAAAAAACGAAGGGTAAAAAACTTACGAGACCCGATTGAGATTCGGGTAGTCCTTTTCGGGCATTAATCTATCCATTGACGGCTGAAAGCTGTCAAAGCCATAGAACTCACCGTGGCCTTCGTTTTGACAGGTTATGGCTCCCGTAACTCTAAACGAGCCAGTAGTTATGGCCGTCCGAATAATCGATATCTATAGGGTGCAACATCCGCGGTGCAAGGTGCAACATCCGTCCGAAATGGCGAAACAGTGTCGTACTACTTTTAGAAATACGTGCACGGATTTGAAACGTAACAGCACCATGGTGCATCACTCTCCAGCGATGGTAAATCGAAGACGAGGATCGGTAATCCCATTTTGACGTAAAAATCCGGCGTCGAAAAAGCGAAGGGTAAAAAACTTACGAACCCTGATTGAGATTCGGGTTGTCCTTTTCGAGCATTAATCTATCCGTTGACGGCTGAAAGCTGTCAAAGCCGTAGAACTCACCGTGGCCTTCGTTCTGACAGGTTATGTCTCCCGTAACTCTAAACGAGCCAGAAGTTATGGCCGTCCGAATAATCGATATCTACAGGGTGCAACATCCGCGGTGCAAGGTGCAACATCCGTCCGAAATGGCGAAACAGTGTCGTATGACTTTTAGAAATGCGTGCATGGATTTGAAACGGAACAACACCATGGTGCACCACTCTCCAGCGATGGTAAATCGAAGATGAAGCACGGTAATCCCGTTTCACCGTAAAAATTTGGTGTCGTAAAAGCGAAGGGTAAAAAACTTACGAACCCCGATTGAGATTCGGGTTGTTCTTTTCGGGCATTAATCTATCCGTTGACGGCTGAAAACTATCAAAGCCGTATAACTCACCGTGGCCTTCGTTTTGACAGGTTATGGCTCCCGTAACTCTAAACGATCCAGAAGTTATGGCCGTCGGAATAATTGATATCTACAGGGTGCAACATCCGCGGTGCAAGGTGGAACATCCGTCCGAAATGGCAAAACAGTGCCGTACGACTTTTAGAAATGCGTGCATGGATTTGAAACGGAACAGCACCATGGTGCACCACTCTCCAGCGATGGTAAATCGAAGACGAGGCACGGTAATCCCGTTTTATCGTAAAAATCCGGTGTCGAAAAAGCGAAGGGTAAAAAACTTACGAACCACGATTGAGATTCGGGTTGTACATTTCGGGCATTAATCTATCCGTTGACGGATGAAAGCTGTCAAAGCCGTAGAACTCACCGTGGCCTTCATTTTGACAGGTTATGGCTGCCGTAACTCTAAACGAGCCAGAAGTTACGGCCGTCCGAATAATCGATATCTACAGGGTGCAACATCCGCGGTGCAAGGTGCAACATCCGTCCGAAATGGCGAAACAGTGTCGTATGACATTTAGAAATGCGTGCGTGGATTTGAAACGGAACAGTACCATGGTGCACCACACTCCAATGATGGTAAATCGAAGACGAGGCACGGTAATCCCGTTTTACCGTAAAAATCCGGTGTCGAAAAAACGAAGGGTAAAAAACTTACGAGACCCAATTGAGATTCGGGTCGTCCTTTTCGGGCATTAATCTATCCGTTGACGGCTGAAAGCGGTCAAAGCCGTAGAACTCACCGTGGCCTTCGTTTTGACAGGTTATGGCTCCCGTAACTCTAAACGAGCCAGAATTTATGGCCGTCCGAATAATCGATATCAACAGGGTGCAACATCCGCGGTGCAAGGTGCAACATCCATCCGAAATGACGAAACAGTGTCGTATGACTTTTAGAGATGCGTGCATGGATTTGAAACGGAACAGTACCATGGTGCACCACTCGCCAACGATGGTAAATCGAAGATGAGGCAAGGTAATCCCATTTTACCGTAAAAATCCGGTGTCGAAAAAACGAAGGGTAAAAAACTTACGAGACCCGATTGAGATTCGGGTTGTCCTTTTTGGGCATTAATCTACCCGTTGACGGATGAAAGTGGTCAAAGCCGTAGAACTCACCGTGGCCTTCGTTTTGACAGGTTATGGCTCCCGTAACTCTAAACGAGCCAGAAGTTATGGCCGTCCGAATAATCGATATCTATAGGGTGCAACATCCGCGGTGCAAGGTGCAACATCTGTCCGAAATGGCGAAACAGTGTCGTACGACTTTTAGAAATGCGTGCATGGATTTGAAACGGAACAGTACCATGGTGTACCACTCTCCAGCGATGGTAAATCGAAGACGAGCCACGGTAATCCCGTTTTACCGTAATAATCCGGCGTCAAAAAAGGAAGGGTAAAAAACTTACGAGACACGATTGAGATTCGGGTTGTCCTTTTCGGGCATTAATCTATTCGTTGACGGATGAACTTGTCAAAGCCGTAGAACTCACCGTGGCCTTCATTTTGACAGGTTATGGCTCCCATAACTCTAAACGAGCCAGAAGTTATGGCCGTCCGAATAATCGATATCTACAGGGTGCATCATCCGCGGTGCAAGGTGCAACATCCGTCCGAAATGGCGAAACAGTGGCGTACGACTTTTTGAAATGGGTGCATGGATTTGAAACGGAACAGTACCATGGTGCACCACTCTCCAGCGATGGTAAATCGAAGACGAGGCACGGTAATCCCATTTTACCGTAAAAATCCGGTGTCGTAAAAACGAAGGGTAAAAAACATACGTGACCCGATTGACATTCGGGTTGTCCTTTTTCGGCATTAATCTATCCGTTGACGGCTGAAAGCGATCAAAGCCGTAGAACTCACCGTGGCCTTCGTTTTGACAGGTTATGGCTTCCGTAACTCTAAACGAGCCAGAAGTTATGGCCGTTCGAATAATCGATATCTACATGTTGCAACATCCGCGGTGCAAGGTGCAACATCCGTCCGAAATGGCGAAACAGTGGCGTACGACTTTTAGAAATGCGTGCATGGATTTGAAACGGAACTGTACCATAGCGCACCACTCTCCAGCGATGGTAAATCGAAGACGTGGCACGGTAATCCCGTTTTACCGTAAAAATCCGGTGTCGAAAAAACGAAGGGTAAAAAACTTACGAGAACCGATTGAGATTCGGGTGTCCTTTTCGGGCATTAATCTATCCATTGATGGCTGAAAGCTATCAAAGCCGTAGAACTCACCGTGGCCTTCGTTTTGACAGGTTATGGCTCCCGTAACTCTAAACGAGACAGAAGTTATGGCCGTCCGAATAATCGATATCTACAGGGTGCAACATCCGCGGTGCAAGGTCCAACATCCATCCGAAATGGCTAAACAGTGTCGTACGACTTTTAGAAATGCGTGCATGGATTTGAAACGGAACAGCACCGTGGTGCACCACTCGCCAGCGATGGTAAATCGAAGACGAGGCACGGTAATCCCGTTTTACCGCAAAAATCCGGTGTCGAAAAAGCGAAAGGTAAAAAACTTACGAACCCCGATTGAGATTCGGGTTGTCCTTTTCGGGCATTAATCTATCCGTTGACGGCTGAAAGCTGTCAAAGCCGTAGAACTCTCCTTGGCCTTCGTTTTGACAGGTTATGGCTCCCGTAACTCTAAACGAGCCAGAAGTTATGGCCGTCCGAATAATCGATATCTACAGGGTGCAACATCCGTCCGAAATGGCGAAACAGTGTCGTATGACTTTTAGAAATGCGTGCATGGATTTGAAACGGAACAGTACCATGGTGCACCACTCTCCAATGGTGGTAAATCGAAGACGAGGCATAGTAATCCCGTTTTACCGTAAAAATCCGGTGTTGAAAAAACGAAGGGCAAAAAACTTACGAGACCCGATTGAGATTCGGGTTGTCCTTTTCGGGCATTAATCTATCCGTTGACGGCTGAAAGCTGTCAAAGCCATAGAAATCACCATGGCATTTGTTTTGAAAGGTTATGGCTCCAGGTAACTCTAAACGTGCCAGAAGTTTTGGCCGTCCGAATAATCGATATCTACAGGGTGCAACATCCGCGGTGCAAGGTGCAACATCCGTCCGAAATAGCGAAACAGTGTCGTATGACTTTTAGAAATGCGTGCATGGATTTGAAACGGAACAGTACCATGGTGCACCACTCTCCAACGATGGTAAATCGAAGACGAGGCACGGTAATCCCGTTTTACCGTAAAAATCCGGTGTCAAAAATCGAAGGGTAAAAAACTTACGAGACCCGATTGAGATTCGGGTTTCCCTTTTTGGGTATTAATCTATCCGTTGACGGCCAAAAGTGGTCAAAGCCGTAGAACTCACTGCGGCCTTCGTTTTGACAGGTTATGGCTCCCGTAACTCTAAACGAGCCAGAAGTTATGGCCGTCCGAAAAATCGATATGTAGAGGGTGCAACATCCGCGGTGCAAGGTGCAACATCCGTCCGAAATGGCGAAACAGTGGCGTACGACTTTTAGAAATGCGTGCATGGATTTGAAAAGGAACAGTACCATGGTGCACCACTCTCCAGCGATGGTAAATCGAAGACGGGGCACGGTAATACCGTTTTACCGTAAAAATCCGGAGTCGAAAAAACGAAGGGTAAAAAACTTACGAGACCCGATTGAGATTCGGGTTGTCCTTTTCGGGCATTAGTCTATCCGTTGATGGCTGAAAGCTGTCAAAGCCGTATAACTCACCGTGGCCTTCGTTTAGACAGGTTATGGCTCCCGTAACTCTAAACGAGCCAGAAGTTATGGCTGTCCGAATAATCGATATGTACAGGGTGCAACATCCGCGGGGTAAGGTGCAACATCCGTCCGAAATGGCAAAAAAGTGTCGTACGACTTTTAGAAATGCGTGCATGGATTTGAAACGGAACAGTACCATGGTGCACCACTCTCCAGCGATGGTAAATCGAAGACGAGCCACGGTAATCCTGTTTTACCGTTAAAATCCAGTGTCGAAAAAACGAAGGGTAAAAAACTTACGAGACCGGATTGAGATTCGGGTAGTCCTTTTCGGGTATTAATCTATCCATTGACGGCTGAAAGAAGTCAAAGCCGTAGAACTCACCTTGGCCTTCGTTTTGACAGGTTATGGCTACCGTAACTCTAAACGAGCCAGAAGTTATGGCCGTCCGAATAATCGATATCTACAGGGTGCAACATCCGCGGTGCAAGGTGCAACATCCGTCCGAAATGGCGAAACAGTGGCGTACGACTTTTAGAAATGCGTGCATGGATTTGAAACGAAACAATACCATGGTGCACCACTCTCCAGCGATGGTAAATCGAAGACGTGGCACGGTAATCCCTTTTTACCGTAAAAATCCGGAGTCGAAAAAAAGAAGGGTAAAAACTTACGAGACCCGATTGAGATTCGGGTTTTCCTTTTCGGGCATTAGTCTATCCGTTGATGGCTGAAAGCTGTCAGAGCCGTAGAACTCACTGTGGCCTTCGTTTTGACAGGTTATGGATCACGTAACTCTAAACGAGCCAGAAGTTATGGCTGTCCGAATAATCGATATGTACAGGGTGAAACATCCGCGGGGTAAGGTGCAACATTCGTCCGAAATGGCGAAAAAGTGTCGTACGACTTTTAGAAATGCATGCATGGATTTGAAACGGAACAGTACCATGGTGCACCACTCTCCAGCGATGGTAAATCGAAGACGAGCCACGGTAATCCTGTTTTACCGTTAAAATCCAGTGTCGAAAAAACGAAGGGTAAAAAACTTACGAGACCGGATTGAGATTCGGGTAGTCCTTTTAGGGTATTAATCTATCCGTTGACGGCTGAAAGAAGTCAAAGCCGTATAACTCACCTTGGCCTTCGTTTTGACAGGTTATGGCTCCCGTAACTCTAAACGAGCCAGAAGTTATGGCCGTCCGAATAATCGATATCTACAGGGTGCAACATCCGCGGTGCAAGGTGCAACATCCGTCCAAAATAGCGAAACAGTGGCGTACGACTTTTAGAAATGCATGCATGGATTTGAAACGGAACAGTACCATGGCGCACCACTCTCCAGCGATGGTAAATCGAAGACGGAGCACGGTAATGCCGTTTTACCGTAAAAATCCGGAGTCAAAAAAACGAAGGGTAAAAAACTTACGAGACCCGATTGAGATTCGGGTTGTCCTTTTCGGGCATTAATCTATCCGTTGATGGCTGAAAGCTGTCAAAGCCGTATAACTCACCGTGGCCTTCGTTTTGACAGGTTATGGCTCCCGTAACACTAAACGAGCCAGAAGTTATGGCCGTCCGAATAATCGATATCTACAGGGTGCAACATCCACGGTGCAAGATGCAACATCCGTCCGAAATGGCGAAACAGTGACGTACGACTTTTCGAAATGGGTGCATGGATTTGAAACGGAACAGTACCATGGTGCACCACTCTCCAGCGATGGTAAATCGAAGACGAGGCATGGTAATCCCATTTTACCGTAAAAATCCGGTGTCGTAAAAACGAAGGGTAAAAAACTTACGTGACCCGATTGAGACTCGGGTTGTCCTTTTTCGGCATTAATCTATCCGTTGACGGCTGAAAGCTGTCAAAGCCGTAGAACTCATCGTGGCCTTCGTTTTGACAGGTTATGGCTTCCGTAACTCTAAACGAGCCAGAAGTTATGGCCGTCCGAATAATCGATATCTACATGGTGCAACATCCGCGGTGCAAGGTGCAACATCCGTCCGAAATGGCGAAACAGTGGCGTACGACTTTTAGAAATGCGTGCATGGATTTGAAACGGAACAGTACCATAGTGCACCACTCTCCAGCGATGGTAAATCGAAGACGTGGCACGGTAATCCCGTTTTACCGTAAAAATCCGGTGTCGAAAAAACGAAGGGTAAAAAACTTACGAGAACCGATTGAGATTCGGGTGTCCTTTTCGGGCATTAATCTATCCGTTGATGGTTGAAAGCTATCAAAGTCGTAGAACTCACCGTGTCCTTCGTTTTGACAGGTTATGGCTCCCGTAACTCTAAACGAGCCCGAAGTTATGACCGTCCGAATAATCGATATGTATAGGGTGCAACATCCGCGGGGTAAGGTGCAACATCCGTCCGAAATGGCAAAAAAGGGTCGTACGACTTTTAGAAATGCGTGCATGGATTTGAAACGGAACAGTACCATGGTGCACCACTCTCCAGCGATGGTAAATCGAAGACGAGCAACGGTAATCCTGTTTTATCGTTAAAATCCGGTGTCGAAAAAACGAAGGGTAAAAAACTTACGAGACCGGATTGAGATTCGAGTAGTCCTTTTTGGGTATTAATCTATCCATTGACGGCTGAAAGTGGTCAAAGCCGTAGAACTCACCGTGGCCTTCGTTTTGACAGGTTACGGCTCCCGTAACTCTAAACGAGCCAGAAGTTATGGCCGTCCGAATAATCGATATCTACAGGGTGCAACATCCGCGGTGCAAGGTCCAACATCCGTCCGAAATGGCGAAACAGTGTCGTACGACTTTTAGAAATGCGTGCATGGATTTGAAACGGAACAGCACCGTGGTGCACCACTCTCCGGCGATGGTAAATCGAAGACGAGGCACGGTAATCCCGTTTTACCGTAAAAATCCGGTGTCGAAAAAGCGAAGGGTAAAAAACTTACGAACCCCGATTGAGAATCGGGTTGTCCTTTTCGGGCATTAATCTATCCGTTGACGGCTAAAAGCTGTCAAAGCCGTAGAAGTCACCTTGGCCTTCGTTTTGACAGGTTATGGCTCCCGTAACTCTAAACGAGCCAGAAGTTATGGCCGTCCGAATAATCCATATCTACAGGGTGCAACATCCAAGATGCAACATCCGTCCGAAATGGCGAAACAGTGTCGTATGACTTTTAGAAATGCGTGCATGGATTTGAAACGGAACAGTACCATGGTGCACCACTCTCCAATGATGGTAAATCGAAGACGAGGCACAGTAATCCCGTTTTACCGTAAAAATCCGGTGTTGAAAAAACGAGGGGTAAAAAACTTACGAGACCCGATTGAGATTCGGGTTGTCCTTTTCGGGCATTAATCTATCCGTTGACGGCTGAAAGTTGTCAAAGCCATAGAAATCACCATGGCATTCGTTTTGACAGGTTCTGGCTCCCGTAACTCTAAACGAGCCAGAAGTTTTGGCCGTCCGAATAATCGATATCTACAGGGTGCAACATCTGCGGTGCAAGGTGCAACATTCGTCCGAAATGGCGAAATAGTGTCGTATGACTTTTAGAAATGCGTGCATGGATTTGAAACGGAACAGTACCATGGTGCACCACTCTCCAACGATGGTAAATCGAGGACGAGGCACGGTAATCCCGCTTTACCGTAAAAATCCGGTGTCAAAAAACCGAAGGGTAAAAAACTTACGAGACCCGATTGAGATTCGGGTTGCCCTTTTTGGGCATTAATCTATCCGTTGACGTCCAAAAGTGGTCAAAGCCGTAGAACTCACCGTGGCCTTCGTTTTGACAGGTTATGGTTCCCGTAACTCTAAACGAGCCGAAAGTTATGGCCGTCCGAATAATCGATATGTACAGGGTGCAACATATGCGGTGCAAGGTGCAACATCCATTCGAAATGGCGAAACAGTGGCGTACGACTTTTAGAAATGCATGCATGGATTTGAAACGGAACAGTACCATGGTGCACCACCCTCCAGCGATGGTAAATCGAAGACGGGGCACGGTAATCCCGTTTTACCATAAAAATCCGGAGTCAAAAAAACGAAGGGTAAAAAACTTACGAGACCCGATTGAGATTCGGGTTGTCCTTTTCGGGCATTAATCTATCCTTTGATGGCTGAAAGCTGTCAAAGCCGTATAACTCACCGTGGCCTTCGTTTTGACAGGTTATGGCTCCCGTAACTCTAAACGAGCCAGAAGTTATGGCTGTCCGAATAATCGATATGTACAGGGTGCAACATCCACGGGGTAAGGTGCAACATCCGTCCGAAATGGCAAAAAAGTGTCGTACGACTTTTAGAAATGCGTGCATGGATTTGAAACGGAACAGTACCATGGTGCACCACTCTCCAGCGACGGTAAATCGAAGACGAGCCACGGTAATCCTGTTTTACCGTTAAAATCCAGTGTCGAAAAAACGAAGGGCAAAAAACTTACGAGACCGGATTGAGATTCGGGTAGTCCTTTTCAGGTATTAATCTATCCGTTGACGGCTAAAAGAAGTCAAAGCCGTAGAACTCACCTTGTCCTTCGTTTTGACAGGTTATGGCTCCCGTAACTCTAAACGAGCCAGAAGTTATGGCCGTCTGAATAATCGATATCTACAGGGTGCAACATCCGCGGTGCAAGGTGCAACATCCGTCCGAAATGGCGAAACAATGGCGTACGACTTTTAGAAATGCATGCATGGATTTGAAACGGAACAGTACCATGGTGCACCACTCTCCAGCGATGGTAAATCGAAGATGTGGCACGGTAATCCCTTTTTACCGTAAAAATCCGGAGTCGAAAAAACGAAGGGTAAAAAACTTACGAGACCCGATTGAGATTCGGGTTGTCCTTTTCGGGCATTAATCTATCCGTTGATGGCTGAAAGCTGTCAAAGCCGTAGAACTCACCGTGGCCTTCGTTTTGACAGGTTATGGCTCACGTAACTCTAAACGAGCCAGAAGTTATGGCCGTCCGAATAATCGATATCTACATGGTGCAACATCCGCGGTGCAAGGTGCAACATCCGTCCGAAATGGCGAAACAGTGGCGTACGACTTTTAGAAATGCGTGCATGGATTTGAAACGGAACAGTACCATAGTGCACCACTCTCCAGCGATGGTAAATCGAAGACGTGGCACGGTAATCCCGTTTTACCGTAAAAATCCGGTGTCGAAAAAACGAAGGGTAAAAAACTTACGAGAACCGATTGAGATTCGGGTGTCCTTTTCGGGCATTAATCTATACGTTGATGGTTGAAAGCTATCAAAGTCGTAGAACTCACCGTGTCCTTCGTTTTGACAGGTTATGGCTCCCGTAACTCTAAACGAGCCCGAAGTTATGACCGTCCGAATAATCGATATGTACAGGGTGCAACATCCGCGGGGTAAGGTGCAACATCCGTCCGAAATGGCAAAAAAGGGTCGTACGACTTTTAGAAATGCGTGCATGGATTTGAAACGGAACAGTACCATGGTGCACCACTCTCCAGCGATGGTAAATCGAAGACGAGCAACGGTAATCCTGTTTTATCGTTAAAATCCGGTGTCGAAAAAACGAAGGGTAAAAAACTTACGAGACCGGATTGAGATTCGGGTAGTCCTTTTTGGGTATTAATCTATCCATTGACGGCTGAAAGTGGTCAAAGCCGTAGAACTCACCGTGGCCTTCGTTTTGACAGGTTACGGCTCCCGTAACTCTAAACGAGCCAGAAGTTATGGCCGTCCGAATAATCGATATCTACAGGGTGCAACATCCGCGGTGCAAGGTCCAACATCCGTCCGAAATGGCGAAACAGTGTCGTACGACTTTTAGAAATGCATGCATGGATTTGAAACGGAACAGCACCGTGGTGCACCACTCTCCGGCGATGGTAAATCGAAGACGAGGCACGGTAATCCCGTTTTACCGTAAAAATCCGGTGTCGAAAAAGCGAAGGGTAAAAAACTTACGAACCCCGATTGAGAATCGGGTTGTCCTTTTCGGGCATTAATCTATCCGTTGACGGCTAAAAGCTGTCAAAGCCGTAGAAGTCACCTTGGCCTTCGTTTTGACAGGTTATGGCTCCCGTAACTCTAAACGAGCCAGAAGTTATGGCCGTCCGAATAATCCATATCTACAGGGTGCAACATCCAAGATGCAACATCCGTCCGAAATGGCGAAACAGTGTCGTATGACTTTTAGAAATGCGTGCATGGATTTGAAACGGAACAGTACCATGGTGCACCACTCTCCAATGATGGTAAATCGAAGACGAGGCACAGTAATCCCGTTTTACCGTAAAAATCCGGTGTTGAAAAAACGAGGGGTAAAAAACTTACGAGACCCGATTGAGATTCGGGTTGTCCTTTTCGGGCATTAATCTATCCGTTGACGGCTGAAAGCTGTCAAAGCCATAGAAATCACCATGGCATTCGTTTTGACGGGTTATGGCTCCCGTAACTCTAAACGAGCCAGAAGTTTTGGCCGTCCGAATAATCGATATCTACAGGGTGCAACATCCGCGGTGCAAGGTGCAACATCCGTCCGAAATGGCGAAACAGTGTCGTATGACTTTTAGAAATGCGTGCATGGATTTGAAACGGAACAGTACCATGGTGCACCACTCTCCAACGATGGTAAATCGAGGACGAGGCACGGTAATCCCGCTTTACCGTAAAAATCCGGTGTCAAAAAACCGAAGGGTAAAAAACTTACGAGACCCGATTGAGATTCGGGTTGCCCTTTTTGGGCATTAATCTACCCGTTGACGTCCAAAAGTGGTCAAAGCCGTAGAACTCACCGTGGCCTTCGTTTTGACAGGTTATGGTTCCCGTAACTCTAAACGAGCCGAAAGTTATGGCCGTCCGAATAATCGATATGTACAGGGTGCAACATCCGCGGTGCAAGGTGCAACATTCATTCGAAATGGCGAAACAGTGGCGTACGACTTTTAGAAATGCATGCATGGATTTGAAACGGAACAGTACCATGGTGCACCACTCTCCAGCGATGGTAAATCGAAGACGGGGCACGGTAATCCCGTTTTACCATAAAAATCCGGAGTCAAAAAAACGAAGGGTATACGAGACCCGATTGAGATTCGGGTTGTCCTTTTCGGGCATTAATCTATCCTTTGATGGCTGAAAGCTGTCAAAGCCGTATAACTCACCATGGCCTTCGTTTTGACAGGTTATGGCTCCCATAACTCTAAACGAGCCAGAAGTTATGGCTGTCCGAATAATCGATATGTACAGGGTGCAACATCCGCGGGGTAAGGTGCAACATCCGTCCGAAATGGAAAAAAAGTGTCGTACGACTTTTAGAAATGCGTGCATGGATTTGAAACGGAACAGTACCATGGTGCACCACTCTCCAGCGACGGTAAATCGAAGACGAGCCACGGTAATCCTATTTTACCGTTAAAATCCAGTGTCGAAAAAACGAAGGGCAAAAAACTTACGAGACCGGATTGAGATTCGGGTAGTCCTTTTCGGGTATTAATCTATCCGTTGACGGCTAAAAGAAGTCAAAGCCGTAGAACTCACCTTGTCCTTCGTTTTGACAGGTTATGGCTCCCGTAACTCTAAACGAGCCAGAAGTTATGGCCGTCTGAATAATCGATATCTACAGGGTGCAACATCCGCGGTGCAAGGTGCAACATCCGTCCGAAATGGCGAAACAATGGCGTACGACTTTTAGAAATGCATGCATGGATTTGAAACGGAACAGTACCATGGTGCACCACTCTCCAGCGATGGTAAATCGAAGATGTGGCACGGTAATCCCTTTTTACCGTAAAAATCCAGAGTCGAAAAAACGAAGGGTAAAAAACTTACGAGACCCGATTGAGATTCGGGTTGTCCTTTTCGGGCATTAATCTATCCGTTGATGGCTGAAAGCTGTCAAAGCCGTAGAACTCACCGTGGCCTTCGTTTTGACAGGTTATGGCTCACGTAACTCTAAACGAGCCAGAAGTTATGGCTGTCCGAATAATCGATATGTACAGTGTGCAACATCCGCGGGGTAAGGTGCAACATTCGTCCGAAATGGTGAAAAAGTGTCGTACGACTTTTAGAAATGCATGCATGGATTTGAAACGGAACAGTACCATGGTGCACCACTCTCCAGCGATGGTAAATCGAAGACGTGCCACGGTAATCCTGTTTTACCGTTAAAATCCAGTGTCGAAAAAACGAAGGGTAAAAAACTTACGAGACCGGATTGAGATTCGGGTAGTCCTTTTCGTGTATTAATCTATCCGTTGATGGCTGAAAGAAGTCAAAGCCGTAGAACTCACCTTGGCCTTCGTTTTGACAGGTTATGGCTCCCGTAACTCTAAACGAGCCAGAAGTTATGGCCGTCCGAATAATCGATATCTACAGGGTGCAACATCCGCGGTGCAAGGTGCAACATCCGTCCGAAATGGCGAAACAGTGGCGTACGACTTTTAGAAATGCATGCATGGATTTGAAACGGAACAGTACTGTTTGCGCCAAAATTGGTCAAAAACACCCAATACCGTGAAAGCACCAGTGTATGAATATAAATTAGTGATATTCAAACACAAACAACAAATCTCAACAAATAATAGACAGCAATCCAAAAGTAAAGAACAGAGACACAAGTTTTATAGTGGTTCGGCTATCTCCGGCCTACGTCCACTCCAATTTTTTTTTCTTTTTATTGATTATCCTTGAAGATTACAAGTGATTACCACAGTTGTAGTGACCAAATCTGAAGAAAATTGCAGTAATGATGCTATGGTATAATTTCAGCAGCGTCTGGGCTTGCCTTTCCTCTCCAAATTTTCCGACCCCTTTTCTGAATGACCAGGGGCTCTATTTATAGGTGTGGAAGGCCGAAATCCCCCCTAAAACCTTGGGAGACTACTTGGCATGTGAGGGGGGCCCACAGGCCCGTGTTCTCGGAATCCGTGCCCAGTTTGGGATCGATTCGAAGTGACGTTCGAATCGATCAAGAATCCATCCAATTGAGCTGAAATTTGGTGTGAACATTCTTCAACATGTATGTAAGCTCCTGTAAAAATTTCATTGCATTTGGATCAACGGTTTGGAAGATATGATCGATCCAAGTTCAAGAATCCGTGCGTCCTGAATGGTTCGAACCCATGCTTCGAAACCATCTACTTCGAAACCATCCTCTTCGAATCCATAGGGCCGACTCCTTCGAATCCATACCCTTCGAACCCATGTTGTTCGAATCCATGCTTTCTGAAGCCGCCTCCTTCGAGTCCATATCCTACGAGTCCATCCTCTTCGAATCCATCCCTTTCGAATCCTCGTCCTTCGAATCCATGTCCCTTGCTTCGTATCCATCATCTTCGAATCCATGTCCTTTTCGAATCCATCCCCTTCTTCGAATCCATGTCCACTTCGAATCCATCTCCTTCTTCGAATCCATGTCTATTTCGACTCCATCTCCTTCTTCGAATCCATGTCTACTTCGACTCCATCTCCTTCTTCGAATCCATGTCTACTTCGACTCCATCTCCTTCTTCGAATCCATGCCCACTTCGAATCCATCTCCATTGCATTGAAGCTACTCCTTTCGAACCCATCATGTTCCCATCTATTCGAAGCATCATCGATGCGAACCTCCTGGGTTCGAACCTGATGGGTTCGAACCTGATGGGTTCGAACTACGTACTATTCCTACTTTGAATCCGTCATATTTCCTTCATACGAACTCCGATTAACCTGAAATTCGAAACATAGCCTTTCATAGTCCTTATCATCATTTCCAATCAATTTCGTCCCGATCGGAGTTCAACAAAATTTTGACGATATCCATTGTAGCCTTATCTCCAGTCCTGATATCCATAATTCCTTGCCAATTTGTTGATATTCCAGTTTTGACCAAAAAATGGGATAACATTTTGCCCCCCAAAACATGCCTTGTGATAACAAGGCGTGTTTTGAATAATTACGAATCCAATATCCAAAGTCCACAGCCATATTGCCAGAGTATATCGTCCTTGACTGCTTTGAGTCGATGTCCAATTCCATATCCAATAGCCAAAGCCTTAGCCAATTCCGTATCCATTCGAACTCGACAACCAAGTTCCAATCCATCCTTATCCCATAGCCAATAACCGGAGCCAGGACCTCTCCGGGTCGATATCCAAATCCATAACCTCTCTGGGTTCCTGTCAAGCGTGATCCACATCCGACGACCGTGGTCCAGTGTCCCTGGACGTTGAGTTAACCTCTCCGGGTTCTTGCCAAGCGCAATCCATACTTGACGACCTTGGTCCAGTGTCCCTGGACGTTGAGCCAACCTCTCCGGGTTCTTGCCAAGCGCAATCCATACTTGACGACCATGGCCCAGTGTCCCTGGGCGCTGTAAAATGCCATGGCTTAAGTCCTAAGCCGAATCCTGATCTCTCCGGACCCTTGCCGAGCATAGTCCATACTCGACGACCTGAAAATAATAAATGATAATAGAGGGCCTAAGTCCTAGGCCGAATCCTGGTCACTTCGGACCCTTGCCAAGCATTGTCCATACTTGACGACCTGAATGAGTCAATCTACCTTGTTTGGGTAAAGTGACTCATCCCTTGCCAGGCATAATCCATACCCGACGACCATTTACCAAAAACCAGATAAAAGTCCAACCAAAATTTATTCCAAAGTCCAAATCCGAAATTCAAATTCGAAATCCAAATCCAAAATCCAAATCCAAATCCAAAATTCAAATCCAAACCAGAAAACCAGAAATCCAAACCAGCATCCAAAACCAAAAACAATCATCCAAAGGAAAATCCAAATAAAAAAGCAAGAAAAACCAGGATCTCAATCCAAGCTCCAAAACCAAATCCAAAAAAGAAAAGCAATGTCCAATCTAAAAAGCAAGAAATAAATTTCACAAACCATAGCGTCCCGGTTTATCATCATTCAGAGCATGCCTAGGGGCTATCTCCGTCCCCGTACATGTGTAAATGACTTTACCGTTTGCTAGTAGCTTGCTACTTATTCCATATTATCCTGGTCAATGGATGATCAATCGACGATCATCCCTTGGCCTCCCATCATCACGGCGTGAAGTGGTCGGTGGTTGCTCCTGCTCCACCGTTGCATCCCGAGTTCCAACGTATTGCTGTAACTGTCCATTCCTTACATGCTCCTCGATTATGTCCTTTAGGTGCCTGCAGCTGTTGGTATCGTGTCCATCCAGATCATGGAAGAGACAGTGCCTTCCTGATGTCCTTTCCCGCTCTGTTGGTTCCCTCCTAGCCGGCCTTCGGTAGGGAAGGCGGTTCTGAGTTTCCAGGTATATCCGTTCCAGCGTCTCGTTCAATCCTGTGTATGTGGAAAACTTTGGATCCTTCCATCGCTTCCTAGCGTTTCCAGAGTCGTCATCTAACTTCCTTTTCCCTTTATCCTTATCCAAACCATTTTTGGATACCGCTCCAACCTCGATTGCATTAGCCTTCTTCACCTTTAAATCCGTACTTGCATCTTCTTGCCGAAGGAACCTTTCTGTCTCATGAAAGAATTCGTCAAGATTTTGCGGGTGATCTCGTATCAGAGATACCTTGAAATCCAAATTCTCCTTGACTCCTGATACTGCTGCCATTAAAACCATTGATGGATCAGGCCGATCCACCGAAGCGACTGCCGCACTGAATCGAGTTAGAAAAGCTATAAGCGATTCGTCCATCCTTTGCTTCACCGATGTTAAAGTCATTACGTTCTTTGGCCTCTTGACGTGAACCCGGAACTGTCCCAGAAACTTTTCTACTAATTCCTTCCAAGTCCTGATAGATCCTTCTTCCAGCTGCCTAAACCACATTGCAGCTAAGTCCTTCAAATACAAAGGGAAACATCGGGCCATCACTTCCTCCGATGCCCCCAGCACCTCCATGTGTCTGGTGTACCTCATTAAGTGATCTGTTGGATCCGTCTTACCATCATATACCTCCACGCTAGGTAGCTTGAACTTAGGTGGGTTCCGAGCCATCCTTATCTCCCGAACGAATGGACTTCTATTCACTCCTTCCAAATCTCCGTTTGTCAAACCACCTCGCACAGTCTTCCTAATCATTTCTACTAATCCTGTATTGTCTGGTAGGGGTTGCCCCCCATGCCCCCGAGGGAATTCTGGTACATATTCCTCGTGTGGCTCACTAGCGGCAATGTTAGCCATAGCTTGCTGAATTCCTTCCAAAGGTTCTCCTTCATTGAATCCTGTGGGCCTGCCCCCAAGCCCTTGTTGATTGCCTTCTGGCTCCGTATCCTGTCCTTCATTGGGTTCTACAACCCTAGCTCCTTGTCCTACATCCGCAGTTGCTGTAGCCGTTCCTAAGTTCTGCATCCCTGTAGCTCTCATTTGTTCCAAGAAAGTTTGCATCATTTCCTGTTGACTTTTCAACAATCTCTCCTGCAAAGAATTGGCCATAGCTTCCATTTCATCCCGAGTTATGTAGACCGAAGCCTGTCCTTCCTCACCTCCGGAGGATGCTTGTTGACTTCCTCCTTGTTGGCTTCTCTCAGCCCTTAGCCTTCTGCTATTCTGCCTAGTCATTGTCTTCCAAATCCGAATTCCTCAAACTCTTCAAATCCGATGTAGCGGGTGCTAGTTGTTCTCAGTGAAAGCACCAAAATGATTGCGCCAAAATTGGTCAAAAACACCCAATACCGTGAAAGCACCAGTGTATGAATATAAATTAGTGATATTCAAACACAAACAACAAATCTCAACAAATAATAGACAGCAATCCAAAAGTAAAGAACAGAGACACAAGTTTTATAGTGGTTCGGCTATCTCCGGCCTACGTCCACTCCAATTTTTTTTTCTTTTTATTGATTATCCTTGAAGATTACAAGTGATTACCACAGTTGTAGTGACCAAATCTGAAGAAAATTGCAGTAATGATGTTATGGTATAATTTTAGCAGCGTCTGGGCTTGCCTTTCCTCTCCAAATTTTCCGACCCCTTTTCTGAATGACCAGGGGCTCTATTTATAGGTGTGGAAGGCCGAAATTACTCCTAAAACCTGGGGAGACTGCTTGGCACGTGAGGGGGGCCCACAGGCCCGTGTTCTCGGAATCCGTGCCCAGTTTGGGATCGATTCGAAGTGACGTTCGAATCGATCAAGAATCCATCCAATTGAGCTAAAATTTGGTGTGAACATTCTTCAACATGTATGTAAGCTCCTGTAAAAATTTCATTGCATTTGGATCAACGGTTTGGAAGATATGATCGATCCAAGTACAAGAATCCGTGCGTCCTGAATGGTTCGAACCCATGCTTCGAAACCATCTACTTCGAATCCATCCTCTTCGAATCCATAGGGCCGACTCCTTCGAATCCATACCCTTCGAACCCATGCTGTTCGAATCCATGCTTTCTGAAGCCGCCTCCTTCGAGTCCATATCCTACGAGTCCATCCTCTTCGAATCCATCCCTTTCGAATCCTCGTCCTTCGAATCCATGTCCCTTGCTTCGTATCCATCATCTTCGAATCCATGTCTTTTTCGAATCCATCCCCTTCTTCGAATCCATGTCCACTTCGAATCCATCTCCTTCTTCGAATCCGTGTCTATTTCGACTCCATCTCCTTCTTCGAATCCATGTCTACTTCGACTCCATCTCCTTCTTCGAATCCATGTCTACTTCGACTCCATCTCCTTCTTCGAATCCATGTCTACTTCGACTCCATCTCCTTCTTCGAATCCATGTCTACTTCGACTCCATCTCCTTCTTCGATTCCATGCCCACTTCGAATCCATTTCCATTGCATTGAAGCTACTCCTTTCGAACCCATCATGTTCCCATCGATTCGAAGCGTCATCGATGCGAACCTCCTGGGTTCGAACCTGATGGGTTCGAACCTGATGGGTTCGAACCTGATGGGTTCGAACCTGATGGGTTCGAACTACGTACTATTCCTACTTTAAATCTGTCATATTTCCTTCATACGAACTCCGATTAACCTGAAATTCGAAACATAGCCTTTCATAGTCCTTATCATCATTTCCAATCAATTTCGTCCCGATCAGAGTTCAACAAAATTTTGACGATATCCATTGTAGCCTTATCTCCAGTCCTGATATCCATAATTCCTTGCCAATTTGTTGATATTCCAGTTTTGACCAAAAAATGGGATAACAAGTACCATGGTGCACCACTCTCCAGCGATGGTAAATCGAAGACGGGGCACGGTAATCCCGTTTTACAGTAAAAATCCGGAGTCGAAAAAACGAAGGGTAAAAAACTTACGAGACCCGATTGAGATTCGGGTTGTCCTTTTCGGGCATTAATCTATCCGTTGATGGCTGAAAGCTGTCAAAGCCGTATAACTCGCCGTGGCCTTCGTTTTGACAGGTTATGGATCCCGTAACTCTAAACGAGCCAGAAGTTATGGCTGTCCGAATAATCGATATGTACAGGGTGCAACATCCGCGGGGTAAGGTGCAACATCCGTCCGAAATGGCAAAAAAGTGTCGTACGACTTTTAGAAATGCGTGCATGGATTTGAAACGGAACAGTACCATGGTGCACCACTCTCCAGCGATGGTAAATCGAAGACGAGCCACGGTAATCCTGTTTTACCGTTAAAATCCAGTGTCGAAAAAACGAAGGGTAAAAAACTTACGAGACCGGATTGAGATTCAGGTAGTCCTTTTCGGGTATTAATCTATCCGTTGACGGCTGAAAGAAGGCAAAGCCGTAGAACTCACCTTGGCCTTCGTTTTGACAGGTTATGGCTCCCGTAACTCTAAACGAGCCAGAAGTTATGGCCGTCCGAATAATCGATATCTATAGGGTGCAACATCTGCGGTGCAAGGTGCAACATCCGTCCGAAATGGCGAAACAGTGGCATACGACTTTTAGAAATGCGTGCATGGATTTGAAACGGAATAATACCATGGTGCACCACTCTCCAGCGATGGTAAATCAAAGACGTGGCACGGTAATCCCTTTTTACTGTAAAAAATCGGAGTCGAAAAAACGAAGGGTAAAAAACTTACGAGACCCGATTGAGATTCGAGTTGTCCTTTTCGGGCATTAATCTATCCGTTGATGGCTGAAAGCTGTCAAAGCCGTAGAACTCACCGTGGCCTTTGTTTTGACATGTTATGGCTCACGTAACTCTAAACGAGCCAGAAGTTATGGCTGTCCGAATAATCGATATGTACAGGGTGCAACATCCGCGGGGTAAGGTGCAACATTCGTCCGAAATGGCGAAAAAGTGTCGTACGACTTTTAGAAATGCATGCATGGATTTGAAACGGAACAGTACCATGGTGCACCACTCTCCAGCAATGGTAAATCGAAGACGAGCCACGGTAATCCTGTTTTACCGTTAAAATCCAGTGTCGAAAAAACGAAGGGTAAAAAACATACAAGACCGGATTGAGATTCGGGTAGTCCTTTTCGGATATTAATCTATCCGTTGACGGCTGAAAGCTGTCAAAGCCGTAGAACTCACCATGGCCTTCATTTTGACAGGTTATGGCTCCCGTATCTCTAGACGAGCCAGAAGTTATGGCCGTCCGAATAATCGATATCTACAGGGTGCAACATCCGCGGTGCAAGGTGCAACATCCGTCCGAAATGGCGAAACAATGTCGTATGACTTTTAGAAATGCGTGCATGGATTTGGAATGAAACAGTACCATGGTGCACCACTCTCCAACGATGGTAAATCGAAGACGAGGCACGTTAATCCCGTTTTACCGTAAAAATCGGTCTCGAAAAAGCGAAGGTTAAAAAACTTACGAGACCCGATTGAGATTCGGGTTGTCCTTTTTGGGCATTAATCTATCCGTTGACGGCTAAAAGTGGTCCAAGCCGTAGAACTCACCGTGGCCTTCGTTTTGACAGGTTATGGCTCCCGTAACTCTAAACGAGCCAGAAGTTATGGCCGTTCGAATAATCAATATCAACAGGGTGCAACATCCGCGGTGCAATGCGCAACATCCGTCCGTAATGGCGAAACAGTGTCGTACGACTTTTAGAAATGCGTGCATGGATTTGAAATGGAACAGTACCATGGTGCACCACTCTCCAGCGATGGTAAATCGAAGACGGGGCACGGTAATCCCGTTTTACAGTAAAAAACCGTTGTCGAAAAAACGAAGGGTAAAAAACTTACGAGACCCGATTGAGATTCGGGGTGCCTTTTCAGGAATTAATCTATCCGTTGACGGCTAAAAGCTATCAAAGCCGTAGAACCCACCGTGGCCTTCGGTTTGACAGGTTATGGCTCCCGTAAATCTAAACGAGCCAGAAGTTATGGCCGTCCGAATAATCGATATCTACAGGGTGCTACATCCGCGGTGCAAGGAGCAACATCCGTCCGAAATGGCGAAACAGTGTCGTATGACTTTTAGAAATGCGTGCATGGATTTGAAACGAAACAGTACCATGGTGCACCACTCTCCAACGATGGTAAATCGAAGACGAGGCACGGTAATCCCGTTTTACCGTAAAAATCCGGTGTCGAAAAAACGAAGGGTAGAAAACTTACGAGACCCGATTGAGATTCGTGTTGTCCTTTTTGGGCATTAATCTATCCGTTGACGGCTGAAAGCTTCAAAGCCGTAGAACTCACCGTGGCCATCGTTTTGACAGGATATGGCTCCCGTAACTCTAAACGAACCAGAATTTATGGCCGTCCGAATAATCGATATCTACAGGGTGCAACATCCACGGTGCAAGGTGCAACATCCGTCCGAAATGGAGAAACAGTGTCGTAAGACTTTTAGAAATGCGTGCATGGATTTGAAATGGAACAGTATCATGGTGCACCACTCTCCAGCGATGGTAAATTGAAGACGAGGCACGATAATCCCGTTTTACCGTTAAAATCCGGTGTCGAAAAAACGAAGGGTAAAAAACTTACGAGACCCGATTGAGATTCGGGTTGTCCTTTTCGGGCATTAATCTATACGTTGACGGCTGAAAGTGGTCAAAGCCGTAGAACTCACCGTGGCCTTCGTTTTGATAGGTTATGGCTCCCATAACTCTGAACGAGCCAAAAGTTATGGCCGTCCGAATAATCGATATCTACAGGGTGCAACATCCGCAGTGCAAGGTGCAACATCCGTCCGAAATGACGAAACAGTGCCGTACGACTTTTAGAAATGCATGCATGGATTTGAAACGGAACAGTACCATGGTGCACCACTCTCCAGCGATGTTAAATCGAAGACGAGCCATGGTAATCCCGTTTTACCGTTAAAATCCGGTGTCGAAAAAACGAAGGGTAAAAAACTTACGAGACCCGATGGAGATTCGGGTTGTCCTTTTTAGGCATTAATCTATCCGTTGGCGGCTGAAAGCTGTCAAAGCCATAAAACTCACTGTGGCCTTCGTTTTGACAGGTAATGTCTCCCGTAACTCTAAACGAGCCAGAAGTTATGACCGTCCGAATAATCGATATCTACAGGGTGCAACATCCGCGGTGCAAGGTGCAACATCCGTCCGAAATAGCAAAACAGTGCCGTACGACTTTTAGAAATGCGTGCATGGATTTGAAACGGAACAGTACCATGGTGCACCAATCTCCAGCGATGGTAAATCGAAGACGAGGCACGGTAATACCGTTTTAACGTAAAAATCTGGTGTCGAAAAAAACGAAGGGTAAAAAACTTACGAGACCCGATTGAGATTCGGGTTGTCCTTTTTGGGCATTAATCTATCCGTTGACGGCTGGAAGCGGTCAAAGCCGTAGAACTCACCGTGGCCTTCATTTTGACAGGTTATGGCTCCCGTAACTCTAAAGGAGCCAAAAGTTATGGCCGTCCGAATAATCGATATCTACAGGGTGCAACATCTGTGGTGCAAGGTGCTACATCCGTCCGGAATGGCGAAACAGTGCCGTACGACTTTTAGAAATGCATGCATGGATTTGAAACGGAACAGTACCATGGTGCACCACTCTCCAGCGATGATAAATCGAAGACGAGCCACGGAAATCCCGTTTTACAGTAAAAATCCGGTGTCGAAAAAACGAAGGGTAAAAAACTTACGAGACCCGATTGAGATTCGGGTTGTCCTTTTTGGGCATTAATCTATCCGTTGACGGCTGAAAGCTTCAAAGCCATAGAACTCACCGTGGCCTTCGTTTTGACAGGTTATGGCTCCCATAACTCTAAACGAGCCAGAAGTTATGGCCGTCCGAATAATCGATATCTACAGGGTGCAATATCCGCGGTGCAAGGTGCAACATCCGTCCGGAATGGAGAAACAGTGTCGTACGACTTTTAGAAATGCGTGCATGGATTTGAAACGGAGCAGTACCATGGTGCACCACTCTCCAGCGATGGTAAATCGAAGACGAGGCACGGTAATCCCGATTTACCGTTAAAATCCGGTGTCGAAAAAACGAAGGGTAAAAAACTTACGAGACCCGATTGAGATTCGGGTTGTCCTTTTTGGGCATTAATCTATCCGTTGACGGCTGAATGTGGTCAAACCCGTAGAACTCACCGTGGCCTTTGTTTTGACAGGTTAAGGCTCCCGTAACTCTAAACGAGCCAAAAGTTATGGCCGTCCGAATAATCGATATCTACAGGGTGCAACATCTGCGGTGCAAGATGCAACATCCGTCCGAAATGGCGAAACAGTGTCGTACGACTTTTAGAAATGCGTGCATGGATTTGAAACGGAACAGTACCATGGTGCACCACTCTCCAGCGATGGTAAATCGAAGACGAGGCACGGAAATCCCGTTTTACCGTAAAAATCCGGTGTCGAAAAAAACGAAGGGTAAAAAACTTACGAGACCCGATTGAGATCGGGTTGTCCTTTTTGGGCATTAATCTATCCGTTGACGGCTGAAAGCGGTCAAAGCCGTAGAACTCACCGTGGCCTTCATTTTGACAAGTTATGGCTCTCGTAACTCTAAAGGAGCCAAATCTCTCTCTTTTCCTCCTCCTCCGTTGTTGTTGTTGAGAGAGATATCTCTCTCTTTTCCTCCTCCTCCGTTGTTGTTGTTGAGAGAGATGTACAACTTTTAGAAATGCATGCATGGATTTGAAATGGAACAGTACCATGGCGCACTACTCTCCAGCGATGGTAAATCGAAGACGAGCCACGGAAATCCCATTTTACAGTAAAAATCCGGTGTCGAAAAAACGAAGGGTAAAAAACTTACAAGACCCGATTGAGATTCGGGTTGTCCTTTTTGGGCAGTAATCTATCCGTTGACGGCTGAAAGCTTCAAAGCCGTAGAACTCACTGTGGCCTTCGTTTTCACAGGTTATGGCTCCCGTAACTCTAAACGAGCCAGAAGTTATGGTCGTCCGAATAATCGATATCTACAGGGTGCAATATCCGCGGTGCAATGTGCAACATCCGTCCGGAATGGACAAACAGTGTCGTACGACTTTTAGAAACGCGTGCATGGATTTGAAACGGAATAGTACCATGGTGCACCACTCTCTAGCGATGGTAAATCGAAGACGAGGCACGGTAATCCCGTTTTACCGTTAAAATCCGGTGTCGAAAAAACGAAGGGTAAAAAACTTACGAGACCCGATTGAGATTCGGGTTGTCCTTTTTGGGCATTAATCTATCCGTTGACGACTGAAAGTGGTCAAACCCGTAGAACTCACCGTGGCCTTTGTTTTGACAGGTTATGGCTCCCGTAACTCTAAACGAGCCAGAAGTTATGGTGTCCGAATAATCGATATCTACAGGGTGCAACATCCGCGGTGCAAGGTGCAACATCCGTCCGAAATGGCGAAACAGTGCCGTAAGACTTTTAGAAATGCGTGCGTGGATTTGAAACGGAACAGTACCATGGTGCACCACTCTCCGCGATGGTAAATGGAAGACGAGCCACGGTAATCCCGTTTTACCGTAAAAATCCGGTGTCGAAAAAAAACATCTCTCTCTTTTTCAAATTTCTAGATTTAAAAACTAATTTATATTTACTAGTTGCATCTATCCTTTGACGGCTGAAAGCTATCAAAGCCGTAGAACTCACAATGGCCTTCGTTTTGACTGGTTATGGCTCCCGTAACTCTAAACGAGCTAGAATTTATGGCCGTCCGAATAATTGATATCTACAGGGTGTAATATCCGCGGTGCAAGGTGCAACATCTGTCCGAAATGGAGAAACAGTGTCGTACGACTTTTAGAAATGCGTGCATGGATTTGAAACGAAACAGTACCATGGTGCACCATTCTCCAGCGATGGTAAATCGAAGACGAGGCACGGTAATCCCGTTTTACCGTTAAAATACGGTGTCGAAAAAACGAAGGGTAAAAAACTTACGAGACCCCATTGAGATTCGGGTTGTCCTTTTCGGGCATTTATTTGTACGATGACGGCTGAAAGTGGTCAAAGCCGTAGAACTCACCGTGGCCTTCGCTTTGATAGGTTATGGCTCACGTAATTCTAAACGAGCCAAAATTTATGGCTGTCTGAATAATCGATATCTACAGGGTGCAACATCCGTGGTGCAAGGTGCAACATCAGTCCGAAATGGCGAAACAGTGCCGTACGAATTTTAGAAATGCATGCATGGATTTGAAACGGAACAGTACCATGGTGCACCACTCTCCAGCGATGGTAAATCGAAGACGAGCCACGGTAATCCCGTTTTACCGTTAAAATCCGGTGTCGAAAAAACGAAGGGTAAAAAACTTACGAGACCCGATTGAGATTCGGGTTGTCCTTTTGGGGCATTAATCTATCCGTTGACGGCTGAAAGTGGTCAAACCGGTAGAAATCACCGTGGCCTTCGTTATGACAGGTTATGGCTCCCGTAACTCTAAACGAGCCAGAAGTTATGTCCATCCTAATAATCGATATCTACGGGGTGCAACATCCGCGGTGCAAGGTGCAACATCCGTCCGAAATGGTGAAACAGTGTCGTACGACTTTTAGAAATGCATGCATGGATTTGAAACGGAAAAAGTACCATTGTGCACCACTCTCCTGCGATGGTAAATCGAAGACGAGCCACGGTAATCCCGTTCTACCGTAAAAATCTGGTGTCGAAAAAACGAAGGGTAAAAAAACTTACGAGACCCGATAGAGATTCGGGTTGCCTTTTCGGGCATTAGTCTATCCGTTGACGGCTGAAAGCTATCAAAGCCGTAGAACTCACCGTGGCCTACGTTTTGACAGGTTAGGCTCCCGTTACTCTAAACGAGCCATAAGTTATGGCCGTCCGAATAATCGATATCTACAGGGTGCAACAACCGCGGTGCAAGGAGCAACATCCGTCCGAAATGGCGAAACAGTGTCGTATGACTTTTAGGAATGCGTGCATGGATTTGAAACGGAACAGTACCATGGTGCACCACCCTCTAACAATGGTAAATCGAAGACGAGGCACAGTAATCCCATTTTACCGTAAAAATCCGGTGTCAAAAAAACGAAGGGTAAAAAACTTACGACACCCGATTGAGATTCGGGCTGTCCTATTCGGGCATTAATCTATCCGTTGACGGCTGAAAGCTGTCAATGCCATAGAACTCACCGTGGCCTTCGTTTTGACAGGTTATGGCTCCCGTACCTCTAAACGAGCCAGAAGTTATGGCCGTCCGAATAATCGATATCTACAGGGTGCAACATCCGTGGTGCAAGATGCAACATCCGTCCGAAATGGTGAAACAGTGCCGTACGACTTTTAGAAATGCATGCATGGATTTGAAACGGAACAGTACCGTGGCGCACCACTCTCCAGCGATGGTAAATCGAAGACGAGCCACGGTAATCCAGTTTTACCGTTAAAATCCGGTGTCGAAAAAAGAAGGGTAAAAAACTTACGAGACCCGATTGAGATTCGGGTTGTCCTTTTCGGGCATTAGTCTATCCGTTGACGGCTGAAAGCTGTCAAAGCCATAGAACTCACCGTGGCCTTCGTTTTGACAGGTTATGGCTCCCATAACTCTAAACGAGCCAGAAGTTATGGCCGTCCGAATAATCGATATCTACAGGGTGCAATATCCGCGGTGCAAGGTGCAACATCCGTCCGGAATGGAGAAACAGTGTCGTACGACTTTTAGAAATGCGTGCATGGATTTGAAACGGAGCAGTACCATGGTGCACCACTCTCCAGCGATGGTAAATCGAAGACGAGGCACGGTAATCCCGATTTACCGTTAAAATCCGGTGTCGAAAAAACGAAGGGTAAAAAACTTACGAGACCCGATTGAGATTCGGGTTGTCCTTTTTGGGCATTAATCTATCCGTTGACGGCTGAATGTGGTCAAACCCGTAGAACTCACCGTGGCCTTTGTTTTGACAGGTTAAGGCTCCCGTAACTCTAAACGAGCCAAAAGTTATGGCCGTCCGAATAATCGATATCTACAGGGTGCAACATCTGCGGTGCAAGATGCAACATCCGTCCGAAATGGCGAAACAGTGTCGTACGACTTTTAGAAATGCGTGCATGGATTTGAAACGGAACAGTACCATGGTGCACCACTCTCCAGCGATGGTAAATCGAAGACGAGGCACGGAAATCCCGTTTTACCGTAAAAATCCGGTGTCGAAAAAAACGAAGGGTAAAAAACTTACGAGACCCGATTGAGATCGGGTTGTCCTTTTTGGGCATTAATCTATCCGTTGACGGCTGAAAGCGGTCAAAGCCGTAGAACTCACCGTGGCCTTCATTTTGACAAGTTATGGCTCTCGTAACTCTAAAGGAGCCAAAAGTTATGGCCGTCCGAATAATCGATATGTACAGGGTGCAACATCCGTGGTGCAAGGTGCAACATCCGTCCGAAATGGCGAAACAGTGCCGTACAACTTTTAGAAATGCATGCATGGATTTGAAATGGAACAGTACCATGGCGCACTACTCTCCAGCGATGGTAAATCGAAGACGAGCCACGGAAATCCCATTTTACAGTAAAAATCCGGTGTCGAAAAAACGAAGGGTAAAAAACTTACAAGACCCGATTGAGATTCGGGTTGTCCTTTTTGGGCAGTAATCTATCCGTTGACGGCTGAAAGCTTCAAAGCCGTAGAACTCACTGTGGCCTTCGTTTTCACAGGTTATGGCTCCCGTAACTCTAAACGAGCCAGAAGTTATGGTCGTCCGAATAATCGATATCTACAGGGTGCAATATCCGCGGTGCAATGTGCAACATCCGTCCGGAATGGACAAACAGTGTCGTACGACTTTTAGAAACGCGTGCATGGATTTGAAACGGAATAGAACCATGGTGCACCACTCTCTAGCGATGGTAAATCGAAGACGAGGCACGGTAATCCCGTTTTACCGTTAAAATCCGGTGTCGAAAAAACGAAGGGTAAAAAAATTACGAGACCCGATTGAGATTCGGGTTGTCCTTTTTGGGCATTAATCTATCCGTTGACGACTGAAAGTGGTCAAACCCGTAGAACTCACCGTGGCCTTTGTTTTGACAGGTTATGGCTCCCGTAACTCTAAACGAGCCAGAAGTTATGGTGTCCGAATAATCGATATCTACAGGGTGCAACATCCGCGGTGCAAGGTGCAACATCCGTCCGAAATGGCGAAACAGTGCCGTAAGACTTTTAGAAATGCGTGCGTGGATTTGAAACGGAACAGTACCATGGTGCACCACTCTCCCGCGATGGTAAATGGAAGACGAGCCACGGTAATCCCGTTTTACCGTAAAAATCCGGTGTCGAAAAAACGAAGGGTAAAAAACTTACGAGACCCGATTGAGATTCGGGTTGTCCTTTTTGGGCATTCATCTATCCTTTGACGGCTGAAAGCTATCAAAGCCGTAGAACTCACAATGGCCTTCGTTTTGACTGGTTATGGCTCCCGTAACTCTAAACGAGCTAGAATTTATGGCCGTCCGAATAATTGATATCTACAGGGTGTAATATCCGCGGTGCAAGGTGCAACATCTGTCCGAAATGGAGAAACAGTGTCGTACGACTTTTAGAAATGCGTGCATGGATTTGAAACGAAACAGTACCATGGTGCACCATTCTCCAGCGATGGTAAATCGAAGACGAGGCACGGTAATCCCGTTTTACCGTTAAAATACGGTGTCGAAAAAACGAAGGGTAAAAAACTTACGAGACCCCATTGAGATTCGGGTGGTCCTTTTCGGGCATTTATTTGTACGATGACGGCTGAAAGTGGTCAAAGCCGTAGAACTCACCGTGGCCTTCGCTTTGATAGGTTATGGCTCCCGTAATTCTAAACGAGCCAAAATTTATGGCTGTCTGAATAATCGATATCTACAGGGTGCAACATCCGTGGTGCAAGGTGCAACATCAGTCCGAAATGGCGAAACAGTGCCGTACGAATTTTAGAAATGCATGCATGGATTTGAAACGGAACAGTACCATGGTGCACCACTCTCCAGCGATGGTAAATCGAAGACGAGCCACGGTAATCCCGTTTTACCGTTAAAATCCGGTGTCGAAAAAACGAAGGGTAAAAAACTTACGAGACCCGATTGAGATTCGGGTTGTCCTTTTGGGGCATTAATCTATCCGTTGACGGCTGAAAGTGGTCAAACCGGTAGAAATCACCGTGGCCTTCGTTATGACAGGTTATGGCTCCCGTAACTCTAAACGAGCCAGAAGTTATGTCCATCCTAATAATCGATATCTACGGGGTGCAACATCCGCGGTGCAAGGTGCAACATCCGTCCGAAATGGTGAAACAGTGTCGTACGACTTTTAGAAATGCATGCATGGATTTGAAACGGAAAAAGTACCATTGTGCACCACTCTCCTGCGATGGTAAATCGAAGACGAGCCACGGTAATCCCGTTCTACCGTAAAAATCTGGTGTCGAAAAAACGAAGGGTAAAAAAACTTACGAGACCCGATAGAGATTCGGGTTGCCTTTTCGGGCATTAGTCTATCCGTTGACGGCTGAAAGCTATCAAAGCCGTAGAACTCACCGTGGCCTACGTTTTGACAGGTTAGGCTCCCGTTACTCTAAACGAGCCATAAGTTATGGTCGTCCGAATAATCGATATCTACAGGGTGCAACAACCGCGGTGCAAGGAGCAACATCCGTCCGAAATGGCGAAACAGTGTCGTATGACTTTTAGGAATGCGTGCATGGATTTGAAACGGAACAGTACCATGGTGCACCACCCTCTAACAATGGTAAATCGAAGACGAGGCACAGTAATCCCATTTTACCGTAAAAATCCGGTGTCAAAAAAACGAAGGGTAAAAAACTTACGACACCCGATTGAGATTCGGGCTGTCCTATTCGGGCATTAATCTATCCGTTGACGGCTGAAAGCTGTCAATGCCATAGAACTCACCGTGGCCTTCGTTTTGACAGGTTATGGCTCCCGTACCTCTAAACGAGCCAGAAGTTATGGCCGTCCGAATAATCGATATCTACAGGGTGCAACATCCGTGGTGCAAGATGCAACATCCGTCCGAAATGGTGAAACAGTGCCGTACGACTTTTAGAAATTCATGCATGGATTTGAAACGGAACAGTACCGTGGCGCACCTCTCTCCAGCGATGGTAAATCGAAGACGAGCCACGGTAATCCAGTTTTACCGTTAAAATCCGGTGTCGAAAAAAGAAGGGTAAAAAACTTACGAGACCCGATTGAGATTCGGGTTGTCCTTTTCGGGCATTAGTCTATCCGTTGACGGCTGAAAGCTGTCAAAGCCTTAGAACTCACCGTGGCCTTCATTTTTACAGGTTATGGCTCCCGTAACTCTAAACGAGCCAGAAGTTATGGCCGTCCGAATAATCGATATCTACAGGGTGCAACGTTCGCGGTGCAAGGTGCAACATCCGTCCGAAATGGTGAAACAGTGCCGTACGACTTTTAGAAATGCGTGCACGGATTTGAAATGGAACAGTACCATGCTGCACCACTCTCCAGCGATGGTAAATCGAAGACGAGCCACGGTAATCCCGTTTTACCGTGAAAATCCGGTGTCGAAAAAACGAAGGGTAAAAAACTTACGAGACCCGATTGAGATTCGGGTTGTCCTTTTCGGGCATTAATCTATCCGTTGACGGCTGAAAACTGTCAAAGCCGTAGAACACACCGTGGCCTTCGTTTTGACAGGTTATGGCTCCCGTAACTCTAAAGGAACCAAAAGTTATGGCCGTCCGAATAATCGATATCTACAGGGTACAACATCCGCGGTGCAAGGTGCAACATCAGTCCGAAATTGCGTAACAGTGCCGTACGACTTTTAGAAATGCATGCATGGATTTGAAACGGAACAGTACCATGGTGCACCACTCTCCAGCGATGGTAAATCGAAGACGAGCCACGGAAATCCCGTTTTACCGTAAAAATCCGTTGTCGAAAAAATGAAGGGTAAAAAACTTACAAGACCCGATTGAGATTCGGGTTGTCCTTTTTGGGCATTAATCTATCCGTTGATGGCTGAAAGCTTCAAAGCTGTAGAACTCACCGTGGCTTTCGTTTTGACAGGTTATGGCTCCCGTAACTGTAAACGAGCCAGAAGTTACGGCCGTCCGAATAATCGATATCTACAGGGTGCAATATCCGCGGTGCAAGGTGCGACATCCGTCCGAAATGGAGAAACAGTGTCGTACGACTTTTAGAAATGCGTGAATGGATTTGAAATGGAACAGTACCATGGTGCACTACTCTCTAGCGATGGTAAATCGAAGGCGAGGCACGATAATCCCGTTTTACCGTTAAAATCCGGTGTCGAAAAAACGAAGGGTAAAAAACTTACGAGACCCGATTGAGATTCGGGTTGTCCTTTTTAGGCATTAATCTATACGTTGACGGCTGAAAGCGGTAAAACCCATAGAACTCACCGTGGCCTTCGGTTTGACATGTTATGGCTTCCGTAACTCTAAACGTGCCAGAAGTTATGGCCGTCCGAATAATCGATATATACAGGGTGCAACATCCACGGTGCAAGGTGCAACATCCGTTCGAAATGGCGAAACAGTGCCGTACGACTTTTAGAAATGCGTGCATGGATTTGAAACGGAACAGTACCATGGTGCACCACTCTCCAGCGATGGTAAATCGAAGACGAGCCACGGTAATCCCGTTTTACGGCAAAAATCCGGTGTCGAAAAAACGAAGGGTAAAAAACTTACGAGACCCGATTATGTTTCGGGTTGTCGTTTTTGGGCATTAATCTATCCGTTGACGGTTGAAAGCTGTAAAAGCCGTAGAACACACCGTGGCCTTCGTTTTGACAGGTTATGGCTCCCGTAACTCTATACGAGCCAGAAGTTATGGCCGTCCGAATAATCGATATCTACAGGGTGCAATATCCACGGTGCAAGGTGCAACATCCGTCCGAAATGGAGAAACAGTGTCGTACGACTTTCAGAAATGCGTGCTTGGATTTGAAACGGAACAGTACCATGGTGTAAAACTCTCCAGCGATGGTAAATCGAAGACGAGGCACGGTAATCCCGTTTTACCGTTAAAATTCGGTGTCAAAAAAAGGAAGGGTAAAAAACTTACGAGACCCGATTGAGATTCGGGTTGTCCTTTTCGGGCATTAATCTATACGTTGACGGCTTAAAGTGGTCAAAGCCGCAGAACTCACCGTGGCCTTCGTTTTGATAGGTTATGGCTCCCGTAACTCTAAACGAGCCAAAAGTTATGGCCGTCCAAATAATCGATATCTACAGGGTGCAACATCCGTGGTGCAAGGTGCAACATCAGTCCGAAATGGCGAAACAGTGCCGTACGACTATAAGAAATGCATGCATGGATTTGAAACGAAAAATTACCATGTTGCACCACTCTCCAGCGATGGTAAATCGAAGACGAGCCACGGTAATCCCGTTTTACCGTTAAAATCCGGTGTCGAAAAAACGAAGGGTAAAAAACTTACGAGACCCGATTGAGATTCGGGTTATCCTTTTTGGGCATTAATCTATACGTTGACAGCTGAAAGTGGTCAAACCCGTAGAACTCACCGTGGCCTTCGTTTTGACAGGTTATGGCTCCCGTAACTCTAAACGAGCCAGAAGTTATGGCCGTCCGAATAATCGATATCTACAAGGTGCAACATTCGCGGTGCAAGGTGCAACATCCGTCCGAAATGGCGAAACAGTGCTGTGCGACTTTTAGAAATGCGTGCATCGATTTGAAATGGAACAGTATCATGGTGCACCACTCTCCCGCGATGGTAAATCGAAGACGAGCCACGGTAATCCCGTTTTACCGTAAAAATCCGGTGTCGAAAAAACGAAGGGTAAAAAACTTACGAGACCCGATAGAGATTCGGGGTGCCTTTTCGGCCATTAATCTATCCGTTGACGGCTGAAAGCTATCAAAGCCGTAGAACTCACCGTGGCCTTCGTTTTGACAGGTTATGGCTCCCGTAGCTCTAAACGAGCCAGAAGTTATGGTCGTCCGAATAATCGACATCCACAGGGTGCAACATCCGCGGTGCAAGGAGCAACATCCGTCCCAAATGGCGAAACAGTGTCGTATGACTTTAAGAAATGCGTGCACGGATTTGAAACGGAACAGTACCATGGTGCACCACTCTCCAACGATGGTAAATCGAAGACGAGGCACGGTAATCCCGTTTTACCGTAAAAATCCGGTGTCAAAAAAACGAAGGGTAAAAAACTTATGAGACCCGATTGAGATTCGGGTTGTCCTTTTTGGGCATTAATCTATCCGTTGAGGGCTGAAAGCTTCAAATCCGTAGAACTCACCGTGGCCTTCGTTTTGACAGGTTATGGCTCTCGTAACTCTAAACGAACCAGAAGTTATGGCCGTCCGAATAATCGATATCTACAGGGTGCAATATCCGCGGTGCAAGGTGCAACATCCGTCCGAAATGGAGAAACAGTGTCGTATGACTTTTAGAAATGCGTGCATGGATTTGAAACGGAACAGTACCATGGTACACTACTCTCCAGCGATGGTAAATCGAAGGCGAGGCACGGTAATCCCATTTTACCGTTAAAATCCGGTGTCGAAAAAACGAAGGGTAAAAAATTTACGAGACCCGATTGAGATTCAGGTTGTCCTTTTCGGGCATTAATCTATATGTTGACGGCTGAAAGTGGTCAAAGCCGTAGAACTCACCGTGGCCTTCGTTTTGACAGGTTATGACTCCCGTAACTCTAAACGAGCCAAAAGTTATGACCGTCCGAATAATCGATATCTACAGGGTGCAACTTCCGCGGTGCAAGGTGCAACATCCGTCCGAAATGGCAAAACAGTGTCGTACGACTTTTAGAAATGCGTGCATGGATTTGAAACGGAACAGTACCATGGTGCACCACTCTCCAACGATGGTAAATCGAAGACGAGGCACGGTAATCCCGTTTTACCGTAAAAATCCGGTGTCGAAAACACGAAGGGCAAAAAACTTACGAGGCACGATTGAGATTCGGGTTGTCCTTTTTGGGCATTAATCTATCCGTCGATGGCTGAAAGTGGTCAAAGCCGTAAAACTCACCGTGGCCTTCGTTTTGACAGGTTATGGCTCCCGTAACTCTAAACGAGCCAGAAGTTATGGCCGTCCGAATAATCGATATCTACAGGGTGCAACATCCGCGGTGCAAGGTGCAACATCATTCCGAAATGGCGAAACAGTGTCGTACGACTTTTAGAAATGCATGCATGGATTTGAAACGGAATAGTACCATGGTCCAACACTCTCCAGCGATGGTAAATCGAAGACGAGCCACGGTAATCCCGTTTTACCATAAATATCTGTTGTCGAAAAAACGAAGGGTAAAAAACTTACGGGGCCCGATTGAGATAATCGATATCTACACTGTGGCCTTCGTTTTGACAGGTTATGGCTCCCGTAACTCTAAACGAGCCAGAAGTTATGACCGTCCGAATAATCGATATCTACAGGGTGCAACTTCCGCGGTGCAAGGTGCAACATCCGTCCGAAATGGCAAAACAGTGCCGTACGAATTTTAGAAATGCGTGCATGGATTTGAAACGGAACAGTACCATGGTGCACCACTCTCCAGCGATGGTAAATCGAATACGAGGCACGGTAATCCCGTTTTACCGTAAAAATCCGTTGTCGAAAAAACGAAGGGTAAAAAACTTACGAGGCACGATTGAGATTCGGGATGTCCTTTTTGGGCATTAATCTATCCGTCGACGGCTGAAAGTGGTCAAAGCCGTAAAACTCACCCTGGCCTTCGTTTTGACCGGTTATGGCTCCCGTAACTCTAAACGAGCCAGAAGTTATGGCCGTCCGAATAATCGATATCTACAGGGTGCAACATCCGCGGTGCAAGGTGCAACATCCTTCCGAAATGGCGAAACAGTGTCGTACGACTTTTAGAAATGCAAGCATGGATTTGAAACGGAATAGTACCATGGTGCACCACTCTCCAGCGATGGTAAATCGAAGACGAGCCACGGTAATCCCGTTTTACCATAAAAATCCGTTGTCGAAAAAACGAAGGGTAAAAAACTTACGACGCCCGATTGAGATAATCGATATCTACACGTTGGCCTTCGTTTTAACAATTTGTGGCTCCCTTAACTCTAAACGAGCCAGAAGTTATGGCCGTCCGAATAATCGATATCTACACGGTGAAACATCCGCGGTGCAAGGTGCAACATCCGCCCGAAATGGCAAAACAGTGCCGTACGAATTTTAGAAATGCGTGCATGGATTTGAAACGGAACAGTACCATGGTGCACCACTCTCCAGCGATGGTAAATCGAAGACGAGCCACGGTAATCCCGTTTTACCGTAAAAATCCGGTGTCAAAAAAACGAAGGGTAAAAAACTTACGAGACCCGATAGAGATTCGGGTTGTCCTTTTCGGGCATTAATCTATCCGTTGACGGCTGAAAGCTGTCAAAGCAGTAGAACTCACTGTGGCCTTCGTTTTGACAGGTTATGGCTCCCGTAACTCTAAAGGAGCCAAAAGTTGTGGTCGTCCGAATAATCGATATCTACAGGGTCCAACATCCGCGGTGCAAGGTGCAACATCCGTCCGAAATGGCGAAACAGTGCCGTACGACTTTTAGAAATGCATGCATGGATTTGAAACGGAACAATACCATGTTTCACCACTCTCCAGCGATGGTAAATCGAAGACGAGCCACGAAAATCCCGTTTTACCGTAAAAATCCGGTGTCGAAAAAATGAAGGGTAAAAAACTTACGAGACCCGATTGAGATTCGGGTTGTCGTTTTTGGGCATTAATCTATCCGTTGATGGCTGAAAGCTTCAAAGCCGTAGAATCACCGTGGCCTTCGTTTTGACAGGTTATGGCTCCTGTAACTCTAAACGAGCCAGAAGTTATGGCCGTCCGAATAATCAATATCTACAAGGTGCAATATCCGCGGTGCAAGGTGCAACATCAGTCCGAAATGGAGAAACAGTGTCGTACGACTTTTAGAAATGCGTGCATGGATTTGAAACGGAATAGTACCATGGTGCACCACTCTCCAGCGATGGTAAATGGAAGACGCGGCACGGTAATCCCGTTTTACCATTAAAATCCGATGTCGAAAAAACGAAGGGTAAAAAACTTACGAGACCCGATTGAGATTCGGGTTGTCCTTTTTGGGCATTAATCTACCCGTTGACGGCTGAAAGTGGTCAAACCCGTAGAACTCACCGTGGCCTTCGTTTTGACAGGTTATGGCTCCCGTAACTCTAAACTAGTCAGAAGTTATGGCCGTCCGGATAATCGATATATACATGGTGCAACATCCGCGGTGCAAGGTGCAACATCCGTACGAAATGGCGAAACATTGCCGTACGACTTTAAGAAATGCGTGCATGGATTTGAAACGGAACAGTACCATGGTGCACCACTCTCCAGCAATGGTAAATCGAAGACGAGCCACGGTAATCCCGTTTTACCGTTAAAATCCGGCGTCGAAAAAACGATGGGCAAAAAACTAACGAGACCCGATTGAGATTCGGGTTGTCCTTTTTGGGCATTAATCTATCCGTTAATGGCTGAAAGCTGTCAAATCCGTAGAACTCACCATGGCCTTCGTTTTGACAGGTTATGGCTCCCGTAACTCTAAACGAGCCATAAGTTATGGCCGTCCGAATAATCGATATCTACAGGGTGCAATATCCGCGGTGCAAGGTGCAACATCCGTCCGAAATGGAGAAATAGTGTCGTACGACTTTGAGAAATGCGTGCATGGATTTGAAACGGAACAGTACCATGCTGCACCACTCTCCAGCGATGGTAAATCGAAGACGAGGCACCGTAATCCCATTTTACCATTAAAATCCGGTGTCGAAAAAACAAAGGGTAAAAAACTTACGTGACCCGATTGAGATTCGGGTTTTCCTTTTCGGGCATTAATCTATACGTTGACGGCTGAAAGTGGTCAAAGCCGTAGAACTCACCGTGGCCTTCGTTTTGATAGGTTATGGCACCCGTAACTCTAAACGAGCCAAAAGTTATGGCCGTCCGAATAATCGATATCTACAGGGTGCAACATCCGTGGTGCAAGGCGCAACATCCATCCAAAATGGCGAAACAGTGCCGTACGACTTTTAAAAATGCATGCATGGATTTGAAACGGAACAGTACCATGGTGCACCACTCTCCAGCGATGGTAAATCGAAGACGAGCCACGGTAATCCCGTTTTACCTTTAAAATCCGGTGTCGAAAAAACGAAGGGTAAAAAACTTACGAGACCCGATTGAGATTCGGGTTGTCCTTTTTGGGCATTAATCTATCCGTTGACGGCTGAAAGTGGTCAAACCCGTAGAACTCACCGTGGCCTTCGTTTTGACAGGTTATGGCTCCCGTAACTCTAAATGAGCCAGAAGTTATGGCTGTCCGAATAATCGATATCTACAGGGTGCAACATCCACGGTGCAAGGTGCAACATCCGTCCGAAATGGCAAAACAGTGCCGTACGACTTTTAGAAATGCGTGCATGGATTTGAAACGGAACAGTACCATGGTGCACCACTCTCCCGCGATGGTAAATCGAAGACGAGCCACGATAATCCCGTTTTACCGTAAAAATCTGGTGTCGAAAAAACGAAGGGTAAAAAACATGCGAGACCCGATTGAGATTCGGGTTGCCTTTTCGGGCATTAATCTATCCGTTGACGGCTGAAGCTATTGTTTACGCAAAAAATGGGCAAACACCTCCAAGTCGTGTAATTTAGTTGATTTTATGTGATTCTGAATGATTTAGATGAGTTATATAAATATGAAAAAAGTCGGGGCTGAAATGTAAAAGACACACAGATTTATAGTGGTTCGGCCAGAACGTGCCTACGTCCACTTTATATGTTATTATCTTCTTTCTTTCAGATTACAAGTACAATGCTTTGTGTACAAGTATACGAAAGTAGTTTGAAAGTTCCTTCCGTGCTTGAGCTCTCAAACTTTTTTTTGCCATTGTTGTACCCCTGCCCCTCTATTTATAGAGTGAGGTAGGGGGCAGGGGTCTTGGATGTATATGGCTGCTGGTGGGCCCGGGCTGAAGCAGTCTGGACTGGCAGTTGTCTGGTTCGACGAGGTCTCATTCGGCATGGAGCTTGGCTCGGTGGTAGGTGTGGACCGGTGGTATCGGCGTGGATGTGGACCGGCAGTGAGTGTGGACCGGTGATAGGTGTGCACCGGTGGTGAGGTGGTTCGGTGCTTGCTTGGACCGGTTGTGGAGAGTTGGCTCGGTGGATAGCTGGTTATGCCGAATGGGTTCGGGCTTGTATTGCCGAACGAGAAGGAGGCCGAATGAGAAGGAGGCTATCCAAGCCGAAAGGACTTGGTCTTGCATTGCCGAATGAGAAGGTGGCTGGTCGTGCTGAATGAAGTGGAGATTGCGAACCCGAGTGAAACTGTGGCTTCTTGGTCTCGAGATCTTCTGGGTGAGAATTCGCCCAACATTTTGCCCCCAAAGTGGGGCACGTGCTTGCATGTGTCGCGCTTTGTTTCCTCGTGGTAGGAAGGTTTGTTTTGTAACGCCATGGGCTGGATGTTCATATCCTGCTGATGTCCTGCAAAGGAATTTACAGTTTTAGTGTGATTTCAAATAACGACCGTTCGTGATCAAAACATTCGAGATGAAGTGAACTGTGTCGCTCGGGACAAGAGAGTGAGCCCCGAGGGGGCTTAGCATCATCGATGCCAGGTTCACGTTAGAGTAGGCCCCTGGATCGTTTGGTTTATCGCCAACTGAGAGCATGCCCAAGGGTTCCTCTCGACCCCGTACATGTGTAAGCAGCTTAGCCATTTCCTAATTATCAAAATCAAATATCCGTTTAACCGATGGGCTTAAAAAGGGATGCCAAAGTGTAAATTCTCACGACGATAGGGTTAATAGCCATTCAGAGCGTGCCTATGGACCGTTCGTGGTTGCGTACACGTGTAAATGATTAACCCATGTTAGTGAGAGATTTACAACTTATTCATTGTTATCATATTCTTTATTTTATTAGTAAGCTCTGGAGTTCGGTACTTATTTGAGTGAGGCGCCCTACGTGCCCCCTGCTTCTGACTTTCGCTGGTGGAGACAACGTCATTCGGTGTTTGGTTGGTCCGGATGGATGTTTTCATTCGGCATATGGTTGCCCGGTATATGTTGGTCCGGTAGCCGGACCAGATGGTTCGGCAGATCTGAGCGCGCCTATATATAGAGCTACACCCCCTTAGTTTTTTCCTTACCGAATCATCAAGTGCCGAACCAACACTATACCGAGCCAACACTCTTGCCGAATCAAACGAAAGCCGAACCATTTCGTGCCGAACCAACTTGCCTACCGAATCAGGTATACACTTATTGCCGAATGGACTTACTACCGAATGGGCCTAATTTGCCGAATGACATGCGAAGGTCTTCGTTTTACCGAATGTGCCTTAGGCCTTAGTGCCGAATGACATGTATACCGAATGAACTCTTGTATTTGGACTTTGAGTGGAACTCTGGACTTATGCATTATTTTTCGCTTACATCTCTGTACTCCTTGTTCTAACAACCTGTCTTTTCACTTTTGTGTATGCAGATAAATGTCTCGCAAGGCGGAAACACGATTAGACAGACGGAAATCCAAGGATGGAGGCGAGTCTTCCTCCGTTCCCCCAGCCCAACCAGGATCCGGGCAGCATCGACCTGTTCCGAGGTCGTTAGTGGACGGATATGGTCCACAGGAACTTCTGGTCTCCCCTCCCGATTGCTTTCCTAGCTCCCTAAAGGAGGAGCAACTTGATGTCATATCTCGTTCATTTGGGATAGACAGGGCTCTTATGCTGCTGCCGGGAGATGGAGTGATGCCGTATAATCCCCTCGAAGGTTACTTTGCTTACAGCAGGTACCATTGCATGTGTGGTGCTATCCCTCCTATCAATGCCTGGATAGTCAGCTTTACCACATATTTGAAAGTGGCTCCATTCCAGCTTCAGCCGAACTCTTATGCCATTCTGGTAAGCCTTTTCGTCATCTTCCAGAGGAGGTATGGGCACCCTCCTTCTAACCGGGAAATTCGATATCTGTATAACCTGAGAGGCTACAAGAAGGGGTCTCCGTATATTAGCCTGGAAGCGGCCGTGCCCTTCAAACCGGTCTTGGACTTATATTCAAAGTTCACCATGTTCAAGAAGGAATGGTTTTTTATCAAGGACGATTCTGTTTCTTTCCGCCTTTTCACTTCCGGCTGTAAGATGAATTTCATTTATATTTTCCATGTTCTGACTGTAGTGCTTCTTCTGACACGCTTCTATTTCTTGCTAGCGACAGGTGGCATTGCTGTCGTGGAAGATGATTCTTCGGCGCGGATGGCTGCTGGATTAAAGGCCATTCCCGCGCGGGACAGGTCGGCTTCGTTCCTGATCAGGAACGCTACCCTCCTGGAGTACAATTTGATCCAGCCGCACCAGTCCGTGGTTAAGCAGAGGGACACGACTGAGGAGAAGGCTGTTAAAGCTAAGGAGCGGGCCACGGTGGGGAGTGGCCAGAGGAAACCCTTTGCACAGCATCCCGTCGCGGGAGGCAAGAAGCTTAAAGAGTCGGAGCGCCCCTCTCCTAGTACTTGCCCGATCATTCCGGAGGAGGAAGGTGTGGAAGAGGGCGAAGGAGGCGATATGGAAGGAGAGTCATAGGGCGGAGGAGATGGAGATGGTCAGGGTGGTAGTGGTGCTGGTGCCTTAACTTCTGGGCAAGACTCTGAGTTGGATGAGGCCCTCCGCCAGGCCTTCGGGGAATCGGAAGGGGAATCGGGAGCGGAGAAGGCGAAGGAGACTGGCAAAGTCGGGGCTGGTGCCGATCTATCCCCCAGGGGTTCCTCAGCCATGGTGACTTCGGCGGTGCAAGGTGAACTTTTGTCCTCTGTCGATTCCGTTTTCGATAAGGACTTAGAATATTTTATGGTTCACTTCCGTCCTGGAATGAGATTCAGGACTTATTGCAGTGCCCCACTCCTCTGCAGGGTTTGTATAATAGACGTGCCTTCTCACTTTTCTTTCTTTTTACTTAACATGTTTCCTGAATTGTGGACCATTGTATGTTCGTAACACTTGTTCTTTATTCCAGGGGCAGGCTAGGTGGTTAAAACGTCGGACGTTCGACACCGCCTCGAACAATTCAAGTTGATGAGAGCTTCTGCAAAGCCTCCCACTGGTCGTACTGGGGACATGGTAAAATACCGTCCTCTTCTTGGGGTCATCGAAGAGAGCATTCAGAAAAAGAAGAGGAGTCGTTCTTTATTTGAGCCTTACCCTTGTCCGCAGTTTCCTGTTCAGCCTCCTCGTGATACCACGGAGGAGAGCACGGAGTTTATCCCCCCTCCACCTCCTTCTAAGAATCCCACTGTTATCCGCATAAGGCGCCCTGATGTGCCTCGTGACCCCTTTGTCGGTCATCCTGATTTAGATCCAAGCACTCGGGATATTTCATTTGATGAGGCCACGGGTGAGCACCTCCTTCCTCGCAACCCCATGGTACGAGTTTTAGACGAGGCTAAGTCCCTAGATCTTGATCTGCTTACCACTCGGGTAGTTACCATGGGAGACGAAGTCAAAGCTAATATCGATCGGGTGGCTGAAGAGACCAAGAAGTTAATGAAGTATCATGCTCAATTGGTCAAGGCCGGGGAGGAGATTGGGAGTGATATTATTCGGTTGAGGCTGAAGGTTGCCGATCAGGCTGAACAGCTTGCCGGTCAAGCCGTTCAGATTTCTCAACACGAGGAAGCCTCCAGGCAGCTGAAAGAGACCATGGAAAAGGCTAGTAGGGCAGAATTACGGAAGATGGAGGCCGCCTGTAAGGAGCGGATCGACATGGCCATTGCGACAGTGGATGAGGTTCGGAATGCGGATCTCGAGCAGGTAGAGGAGTTGTCTGGAAGGCGTGAGGCCGCGGAGATGGCTCAAGTCAAGCTAAAGGAGGAGATGAGGAGGTCTCTCCAGGCTGACTGCTTGAGATACCGATCAGAGAGGGATGTCACTGTCGCCAAGTTGCAGGCTTCCGAGGCCCGGGTGAGGGAGTTCGAGGAGAATGAGGGGATGATGGACGAGATGCTGCAGGACATGTACTTCCGCACTTGGAAGGAGGGCAGCTTGTCTTGGATGGATGACTATCCCCGGGTCATGGCCAAGATATATCTTCGGGCTTTAGAGGAGGCCAGGGTCAATGCGGGTAAGGAAGGTGGAGTGGCTTTTAGCCTGGATGTGGTCACTGCTCAGTTCTCGAAAGAGGAGCAAGCAGCGGTGAAGGAGGGGATGCGGTTGCTTGCTGCGGAGGAAGCGGGTGTGCAATTGGAGGATGAGGATCAAGCGGCGGACGCTGGTGAGTTATTCTTCTCTTTACCTTTTCTTTCTGGGTTTCCATAACTTGATCGTTTATCGTTTGTTTAATGGATTCCTCTTCTGAATTGGACAGGTGGAACTTTCGATCAACATGCTGGGGGTTCTGGCCCTGCGGCCAAGTAGGCTTGGGAAGTTGGTGATGGAGTGTGGACGCAGCTGGTTACCTGTCCGGATTCGGCCGCTTTTTATTTCTTTTTACTGTTGTTTACGTTAGTCCAAAACATTGATGTGAATGTAATAATATTATTTGCAGAGAATAACTTGGTGTGATTTTATAATATAAGCTGATTTTGTTATGTTTAAACGTTGTTGTCATTTTGATGTGCTGCGTGAGAAGTATAACTATGTATATGCCTGTGATTTTAGTTGTGTTTGACGTTAAGCCTCTGCTTGAAATATAATTTCATGTTTTGCAATGTTAGTGTGACATATGAATAAGCTATAGTTAGGTATTTATGTACAAGAGAAGAGAGTACCGCCCTTCATGTTTTATTTGCAGGCGGTAGCTTCGAGCTTCTTGTGTAACCGATCATGGATATATCTGAGTACCTTGCCACCCAGTATGCAGGCTTAGATTCTCATGAGTGAATGCTCCCTATTTGATTTCCTGTACTCTAGAGTTTGTTATACAGGGTACGAGAAAAGTATTTAAATGAAATGGAGATATAGAAAAAGTAAAACTTCCAGTCACGGAAGGCCGTCGATGTGCTTAAGTTCGTGGCAAACGGGTTTTGTAGTCACTTTCCCTAGCAGTGGGTCTTGGAGACATTTGTCACCCATCTTACGCCTCCGCGGGGAGTTTTCTTTTTTACCACAGCCGCACTTAAGACACATCGGAGCCGAGATCGCGCACGGTAACTACCCGAACCATAATGGTCCGTAATCGTGGGTATTATTCGATTTACCGTGGCCGGCTAGCGTGGGTGCCGTTGGCCGTGAACTACCCCTGGCTGGCCACACCTTATGTTGGGGCTTAAAGTAGGTTCACAGTTGCCGGCGAGCCGAACGCCGAAATGAGCTGCCATCGGCTATAGTCGGCCTTTATGATGACTTATAATCGGCTCATTACATTTGTCTTTGAGGGCAGGCGCGAGCAATGAGTTAACCCGCAGCAGAGGGATGCTGGAGCAAAAGAGTCTCATTGGCGAGTGCATAGAATCGTAGCGTACCTGTTAGGCCTTGTCCAGATGAGGCCGTGGTGCGTCTTGAGTGGAGATGCCATAAGATTTTGTTCAACAGAAAAGGATAAAGCTTAACAAGCAGCCCAGATATAAAGGAACAAGTTAAAAAGAGACAAGATTTTTAAAGTGGTTCGGCATGAAAACGCCTACGTCCACTGATTCTCTTTGTTAATTCACTTCATATGGGCAGTACAAGTTAAGAAAAGTATCGACGGAGGTGTCGGATGTTCCATGCCCTCTGGAACACCTCTCCGTCCACTGTTGACAAAATATAAGCTCCGTTGTGGAGATTTTTATGAATTACATATGGTCCGTCCCAGATGGGGTCCAGTGCCCCGGGGCGCGGAAAGATTCGCCTGAGGACAAGATCTCCTTCTTGTAAGATGCGATGCTTGACTTTGGAGTTGTATAGTGCTGCCACTTTTTGTTTGTGAGCTGCTGCTTTGAGTGCTGCATCGTTTCTCCTTTCCTCAATCAGATCCAAAGACATGAGGAGGAGTTCTTCGTTTTCTTTTGGATTGTAGTGGATCCTACGGTGGGAAGGAACAATAGTCTCAACAGGGAGCATTGCCTCCGGTCCGTATGCCAAAGAGAAAGGGGTATGTCCCGTTGATGTTCTGAAAGATGTGCGGTAGGCCCAAAGTGCCGTGGGAAGTTCATCCACCCAAGCGCCTTTTGACTTTTCAAGTTTCTTCTTGATTAGGGTTTTGAGAATTTTGTTGACAGCTTCGACTTGTCCGTTTGCCTGAGGATAAGCTACTGATGAGAAGCTTTTATGAATTCCATGCTCTTGGCACCAGTCGGCGAATTCTTCGCTGTCAAATTGGAGTCCGTTGTCTGATATGATCTTGAGTGGTACTCCGTACCTGCACAGAATATTTTTGATCAAGAAGTTGATAACTTTTGCTGAAGATATTTTATTTAAGGGTTCCGCTTCCACCCATTTGGTGAAATAATCGACTGCTACTATAGCATATTTGGCTCCGCCTCGGCCCGTTGGCAGTTCGCCAATTAAATCAATTCCCCATACAGCAAAGGGCCAAGGGCTGGTCATTTGAGTAATCTCGTTTGTGGGTAGTCGAGGAATCTTGGCAAATTTCTGACATCGGTCGCATCTCTTGATGAAGTCTAAGGCGTCCTTGTTTAGTGTGGGCCAGTAATATCCATATCGGAGTATCTTTTTCGCCAGAGTCTGCCCTCCAGTGTGATCTCCGCAACTTCCTTAATGGATATTGAATAAGATTTCCTTGGTTTCCCTTCCAGCGACGCATCTGAATAAGGGGCTAGAGAAGCCAGGCCGATAGAGGATGCCCCCTTGTATAGTGTAGTGGGGAGCTTTCCTCAAAATTCTCCTTACTTCATCACGTTTGTCTGGTAGTGTGCCGTCCTGCAAATATTTCCGGATAGGGGTCATCCAAGTTCCTTCTTCGATTGCAGTTATCAGATTCACTTGTTCGAAACTTGGGGCTAGCTGCCTTGAGATGGCTAGTGCTCCGGAAATGGTGCTATTCTTCATACTAGCTTGCTTTGCTACTTCATCGGCCTCTTGGTTATCTTCTCGAGGAATGTGTTTGATTAGATAATGGTCCAATTGATCGAGCAGCAGTTTGGTTTTCTTTAGATATGATGTGAGTCGTTCTCCTCGTGTCTGGAATTCTCCTAGTACTTGGTTTACGATAAGTTGAGAATCACTATGAAGACATAAAGAATTGACTCCAATTTCTAAGGCAAGCTCCAATCCCGCTATTACTGCCTCATACTCCGCATCGTTGTTGGTGGCCGCGAATTCTAACCTTAATGCATAGTACATCTTTCTTCCCCTGGGGGTGATTATCACAATACCTGCCCCTGAGCCTTGTTCGTTCGATGCTCCATCTACAAAGAGGTTCCACTTGATGTCTTTTGCTATTTCAAACTGATCCTTGCCTTCGTTGGTAGTAAATTCGACAATGAAATCAGCCATGGCTTGTCCCTTGATAGCGGTGCGAGGATGGTAGGTGACGTCATACTGACTTAGTTCAATGCACCATTTGAGGAGTCGTCCAGAAGTGTCAGGACGATGGAGCACCTGTCTTAGTGGTTGATCGGTTAGAACTCTGATGGAGTGAGATTGGAAGTAGTGTCGCAGTTTTCGTGATGCAATCAATAAACAATATGCCAATTTCTCAAGTTTAGGATATTTGGCTTCTGCCCCTGTAAATCTCTTACTTATAAAGTACACCGGGAGTTGTGTGCGGTCTTCTTCTCTTACTAGGGCAGCGCTTAGAGCATGAGATGATACAGTGAGGTATAGGTATAGCTCTTCGCCTTCGTTTGGAGTTGAGAGTACTGGTGGTTTCTGAAGGTGTTCGATCAGGTTAAGGAAGGCTTTTAAGCATTCATCGGTCCATTCGAACTTTCTTTTGTCTTTCTTGAGAGCTTCGAAGAAAGGGACGCACTTGTCAGTTGCTTTGGAAATGAATCTGCTTAGGGCGGCCACCTTTCCATTTAGGCTCTGCATTTCTTTTCGAGTGGAAGGTATCCTTATTTCTTTTAGAGCCCGGATTTGTTCAGGGTTTGCTTCAATTCCTCTGGCATGGACAATGAATCCTAAGAATTTTTCCTATGACACTCCGAAGGAGCACTTTAGAGGATTCAGCTTCATTCCATATCGGCGAAGTACCTGAAACATCTCGCTCAGGTGGCTTACATGATCGTCGGCTCTCCTGGACTTTACCAACATGTCATCCACATATACTTCCATAGTTCGTCCTATTAATTCCGCGAACATCTTGTTGACGAGGCGCTGATAGGTAGCTACGGCATTTTTTAGTCCAAAAGGCATGACTTTGTAACAATATAATCCCCGGTCAGTGATGAAGCTAGTGTGGTCTTGATCGGGAGCGTGCATGGGAATCTGGTTGTATCCGGAGTATGCATCCATAAAAGATAAAAGTTCGTGCCCGGCAGTGCTGTCCACAAGCTGATCAATTCGGGGGAGCGGGAAGCAGTCTTTCGGGCAAGCGTCATTTAAGTTGGAGAAATCAATGCATGTTCGCCACTTCCCATTAGCTTTCTTTACTAGTACTGGGTTAGCGATCCATTCTGGGTAGATGGCTTCTCGTATGAAGTCATTAGCAAGTAGGTTCTTTACTTCCTCATCGAGGGCTGCTGATCGTTCTGCTCCAATGCTTCTCTTTTTCTGCTTTATCGGTACCTTGGTGGGAACGACGTTCAGCATGTGGCATGCTATGTCTGGGGAGATTCCTGTCATATCGGCATGTGTCCACGCAAATACGTCTAAGTTGTGGCGGAGAAAGTCAATGAGTTGATCCTTCAATTCTGTTTTTAGCTGAGATCCTATTTTTAATAGTCTACTTGAATCATGTTTGTCTACAGATACGAATTCCATGGCCTCTGCATGCTCAGCGGTAGCCTCCTCCTCCTTATCCCTGCGGTCTAGTTCATTGAAAGTATCGCTGGTGTATCGAAGAGGAGGGGCTTTCTTTAGTTGCTATGCTTCCAAGCTTTTCATGCAGAGAGTAGTCTCTGCATCTTTCCCTTTATTCTTTCTACGGTTATTGCGAAGTTCAGTTACATAGCAATCTCGAGCGGCGTCTTGATCTCCTTCAACTTCTCCTATTCCGTTATCTGTTGGGAATTTCATCTTTAGGCACCACGGGGCTAGGACAATTTGGAAGTCAGACAAGGCTGGTCTTCCCAAGAAGGCGTTGTAGGCCGAGTGGTTTTCTATTAGTACGAACGTTAGTTTTCGCACAACGGAGCGGGGATGACTTCCTATTTCGACGAAGAGGTCAAGTTGCCCGAGGGGTATTTTCGCATCTCCAGTGAAACCGTGCAGGGGTTTGTTGCAGGGAGACACATCCTTCATTGACAGCTTCATTTTGTCGAAAGCATGCTTGAATAGGATATTTACGGAGCTTCCTGTGTCTATTAGAATTCGAAAATCTTTAGCTGGACTGAACCAGGCAGAGATGGCCATGGGATCCATTTGGGGATACTGTCTTCCTTCTAAATCACGCCTACTGAATACGATGTCGTCACTCTCTTTCCGTTTCGGATGGTGTTCTTCCATAATGAAGTTAACATAGCCTTCAGCATTTCTAAGTGACTTGCCGTATCTTTCCATCTCCGCCCAGCTTCTGTCGGCGATGTGTGGTCCTCCCGAGATGGTATGGACCACTATCTTCTCTTGACTAGAGCCACTGGTGTTGCGATTCCCTCCGCCTACTTCTGGGACGGGTCGCTTTGGGTTCTCATTGGAAGGATTTGGAGTCCTGTTCTGACCTTTCACATAGCGTTCCAGCCTTCTTCTTCTGATGTGTTCTTCGATCAAGTCCCGGAGATGGTGGCATTCATTGGTGTCATGTCTGCGGGATTCGTGGAAGCGGCAGAACTTTCCAGACTTGAGTGCGTTATCAGATTCTTTCTTGTGCGGGGGGCGCTTGTATCCGAGTTCGCCCTGAGTGGCTAGAAAGATGTTTTCGATTGTTTCATTCAATGGAGTGTAGGAGTCAAATCTCGGTCCTGGTCGATATTGGCGTTTTTTAGCCTTCCTGCCCCCAGCATTGTCTCTAGATTCATTTCTTCGAGTGTCCTTGGCTGCAGCAGGAACCTTGTCCGAAGTTGTCTTACCTTGTTGCCCTGACTGCCTCTCAGTGGCGGCGTCTTCAAGTCTCATATACTTTCCAGCTTCATGGAAGAAATCAGGTAAAGTAGCTGGTTTTTCCTTAGTTAGTCTTCTTGCGAACTTGGTATCTGGGTGTACACCGCTACAGAGGGCCATTAGGGTGAGTTTCTCATCGGCGTCTTGGACTGCGGCCGCTGCGGCGTTGAACCGAGTTAGATATTGTTGCAGTGTCTCTCCGGATTTCTGTTTGACATTGGATAGAGAATAAGCATCCTTGGGTTGTTCTACATAGATGCGGAACTGGCTAATGAACCTTTCTTTCAACATCTCCCATGAGCTGATAGATCCTTGGGGTAGATGGCAGAACCAGGAGGTAGCTAGATCTGCTAGGAATAGCGGAAAGCATTTACACAGCACTCCTTCTGTTGCTCCGCTCATGAGCATATGCTGGGTGTATCTTTGTAAGTGTACGATGGGGTCGGAAGTTCCCTTGTAAGGTTCCATGGTTGGCATTTTCCATTCCCGGGGGGTGATGGCAGTTTCGATATTGCGGGTAAAGAGGCTGGTGACCCTAGCGCCTATTCCTCGGTCCCTTTGCTCCCGTTGGACGCATTCTCTGAATAGTCGTGCCATTCTTTCATCAGAATTTGGAGCGGATAGAAATGAACTTGGTTCTTCCCTGCGGGATCGATCTCGTCCAGATGACCTGTGGGGATGGTATAGTCTATCACTTCTGACGTTATCCAGTGGTTGCCTCTGGCTGCTCGGATGCATGCTAGGACCAGCTATAGTTGCCCCCTGCCTTGATCTTCCCCTGCGGGGTTCTGTTTCGAGCATTTCCATGGGGTCAACTTCGGGCTGGGTTCTAGCTCGGCTCCGTTCAGCGGGGTTTCTATGATTAGGTGGCATGACTGGCTCAGCTACATCTGACCCTCGCCTGGCGCCTCCCCCACTGAGTTCGGTTCCAAGCGCTTCATCGAGTCGGAGTTCGGGCCGAGTCCGGGCGCGGCCCCTATCATTGTTGTTCCTGTTGATGGCTTCCTCGAAGAGGGAAGACCTTTGCTGTCTCCGAGATCCTCCAGATTGAGATTCATCCCATGATTCAGTGTTGCGGTTGGATTCTCCGACATCTCTCAAGCGTGACATGAGTTGGTTCACCAAAGCTTCTTGTTGGGATGCGAAGCGGTTAGTCACTTCCACCACAACTCTGTCTAGGTCTTCTCTAGTGATTACTGTCGGTTGTTCCGCGGCAGGGGCTGTTGGATTTGCCTGATCTTCATGTGGCACTGCTGCTGTAGTGGGATGGTTCTCTTGATCTGGATCCGCTGTATTTGGAGTGCTGCTAGTTGCAGCGTTCTTTCCCTTGTTGGCGTCTTTTCTTGGCCTGGAAGTCATGTTTCCTAGGCAATGAAGGGTGCTATTGGGAAAGAAGGTTGAATAAGGGAAGCTGAAGCTTCGAGTTCGAAGTTCTCAGTGAAAGCACCAAAAATGTTTGCGCAAAAAATGGGCAAACACCTCCAAGTCGTGTAATTTAGTTGATTTTATGTGATTCTGAATGATTTAGATGAGTTATATAAATATGAAAAAAGTCGGGGCTGAAATGTAAATGACACACAGATTTATAGTGATTCGGCCAGAACGTGCCTACGTCCACTTTATATGTTATTATCTTCTTTCTTTGAGATTACAAGTACAATGCTTTGTGTACAAGTATATGAAAGTAGTTTGAAAGTTCCTTCCGTTCTTGAGCTCTCAAACTTTTTTTTTGCCATTGTTGTACCCCTGCCCCTCTGTTTATAGAGTGAGGTAGGGGGCAGGGGTCTTGGATGTATATGGCTGCTGGTGGGCCCGAGCTGAAGCAGTCTGGACTTGCAGTTGTCTGGTTCGACGAGGTCTCATTCGGCATGGAGTTTGGCTTGGTAGTAGGTGTGGACCGGTGGTATCGGTGTGGATGTGGACCGGCAGTGAGTGTGGACCGGTGATAGGTGTGGACCGGTGGTGAGGTGATTCGGTGCTTGCTTGGACCGGTTGTGGAGAGTTGGCTCGGTGGATAGCTGGTTATGCCGAATGGGTTCGGGCTTGTATTGCGAACGAGAAGGAGGCCGAATGAGAAGGAGGCTATCCAAGCCGAATGGACTTGGTCTTGCATTGCCGAATGAGAAGGTGGCTGGTCGTGCTGAATGAAGTGGAGATTGCGAACCCGAGTGAAACTGTGGCTTCTTGGTCTCGAGATCTTCTGGGTGAGAATTCACCCAACATCTATCAAAGCCGTAGAACTCACCGTGGCCTTCGTTTTGACAGGTTATGGCTCCCGTAACTCTGAACGAGCCAGAAGTTATGGCCGTCCGAATAATCGATATCTACAGGGTGCAACATCCGCGGTGCAATAAGCAACATCCGTCCGAAATGGCGAAACAGTGTCGTATGAATTTTAGAAATGCGTGCATGGATTTGAAACGGAATAGTACCATGGTGCACCACTCTCCAACGATGGTAAATCGAAGACGAGGCACAGTAATCCCGTTTTACCGTAAAAATCCGGTGTCAAAAAAACGAAGGGCAAAAAACTTACGAGACCCGACTGAGATTCGGGTTGTCCTTTTTGGGCATTAATCTATCCGTTGATCGCTGAAAGCTTCAAAGCCGTAGAACTCACCGTGGCCTTCGTTTTGACAGTTTATGGCTCCCGTAACTCTAAACGAGCCAGAAGTTATGGCCGTCCAAATAATCGATATCTACAGGGTGCAATATCCGCGGTGCAAGGTGCAACATCCGTCCGAAATGGAGAAACAGTGTCGTACGACTTTTAGAAATGCGGCATGGATTTGAAACGGAACAGTACCATGGTGCACCACTCTCCAGCGATGGTAAATCGAAGACGAGGCATGGTAATCCCGTTTTACCGTTAAAATCCGGTGTTGAAAAAACGAAGGGTAAAAAACTTAGGAGACCCGATTGAGATTCGGCTTGTCCTTTTCGGGCATTAATCTAAACGTTGACGGCTGAAAGTGGTCAAAGCCGTAGAACTCACCGTGGCCTTCGTTTTGACAGGTTATGGCTCCCGTAACTCTAAACAAGCCAAAAGTTATGACCGTCCGAATAATCGATACCTACAGGGTGCAACTTCCGCGATGCAAGGTCCAACATCCATCCGAAATAGCAAAACAGTGCCGTACGACTTTTAGAAATGCGTGCATGGATTTGAAACGGAACAGTACCATGGTGCACCACTCTCCAGCGATGGTAAATCGAAGACGAGGCACGGTAATCCCGTTTTACCGTAAAAATCCGGTGGTGAAAAAACGAAGGGTAAAAAACATACGAGGCCCGATTGAGATTCGGGTTGTGCTTTTTGGGCATTAATCTATCCGTCGACCGCTGAAAGTGCTCAAAGCCGCAAAACTCACCGCGGCCTTCGTTTTGACAGGTTATGGCTCCCGTAACTCTAAACAAGCCAGAAGTTATGGCCGTCCGAATAATCGATATCTACAGGGTGCAACTTCCGCGGTGCAAGGTGCTACATCCGTCCGAAATGGCGAAACAGTGTCGTACGACTTTTAGAAATGCATGCATGGATTTGAAACGGAACAGTACCATGGTGCACCACTCTCCAGCGATGGTAAATCGAAGACGAGCCACGGTAATCCCGTTTTACCATAAAAGTCCGTTGTCGAAAAAACGAAGGGTAAAAAACTTACGACGCCCGATTGAGATTCGGGTTGTCCTTTTCGGGCAATAATCTATCCGTTGACGGCTGAAAGTGGTCAAAGCCGTAGAACTCACCGTGGCCTTCGTTTTGACAATTTGTGGCTCCCGTAACTCTAAAGGAGCCAGAAGTTATGGCCGTCCGAATAATCGATATCTACATGGTGCAACATCCGCGGTGCAAGGTGCAACATCCGTCCGAAATGGCGAAACAATGTCGTACGAATTTTAGAAATGCATGCATGGATTTGAAACGGAACAGTACCATGGTGCACTACTCTCTAGCGATGGTAAATCGAAGAGGAGCCCCGGTAATACCGTTTGACCGTACAAATCCGGTGTCGAAAAAACGAAGGGTAAAAAACTTACGAGACCCGATTGAGATTCGGGTTGTCCTTTTCGGGCATTAATCTATCCGTTGATGGCTGAAAGCTATCAAAGCCGTAGAACTCACCGTGGCCTTCGTTTTGACAGGTTATGGCTCCCGTAACTCTAAACGAGCCAGAAGTTATGGCCGTCCGAATAATCGATATGTACAGGGTGCAACATCCGCGGTGCAAGATGCAACATCCGTCCGAAATGGCGAAACAGTGCCATACGACTTTTAGAAATGCGTGCATGGATTTGAAACGGAACAGTTTCCATGGCGCACCACACTCCAGCGATGGTAAGTCGAAGACGAGCGACGGTAATCCAGTTTTACCGTTAAAATCCAGTGTCGAAAAAACGAAGGGTAAAAAACTTACGAGACCCGATTGAGATTCGGGTAGTCCTTTTCGGGCATTAATCTATCCGTTGAGGGCTGAAAGCTGTCGAAGCCGTCGAACTCACCGTGGCCTTCGTTTTGACAGGTTATGGCTCCCGTAACTCTAAACGAGCCAGAAGTTATGGCCGTCCGAATAATCGATATCTACAGGGTGCAACGTCCGCGGTGCAAGCTGCAACATCCGTCCGAAATGGCGAAACAGTGCCGTACGACTTTTAGAAATGCGTGCATGGATTTGAAACGGAACAGTACCATGGTGCACCACTCTCCAGCGATGGTAAATCGAAGATGAGCCACGGTAATCCCGTTTTACCGTTAAAATCCGGCGTCGAAAAAACGATGGGTAAAAAACTTACGAGACCGGATTGAGATTCGGGTTGTCCTTTTCGGGCATTAATCTATCCGTTGACGGCTGAAAGCTGTCAAAGCCGTAGAACTCACCGTGGCCTTCGTTTTTGCAGGTTATGGCTCCCGTAATTCTAAACGAGCCAGAAGTTATAACCGTCCGAATAATCGATATCTACAGGGTGCAACATCCGCGGTGCAAGGTGCAACATCCGTCCGAAATGGCTAAACATTGCCGTACGACTTTAAGAAATGAGTGCACGGATTTGAAACGGAACAGTGCCATGGTGCACCACTCCCAAGCGATGGTAAATCGATGATGAGGCACGGTAATCCCGTTTTACCGTAAAAATCCGGTGTCGAAAAAACGAAGGGTAAAAAACTTACGAGGCCTGATTGAGATTCAGGTTGTCCTTTTCGGGCATTAATCTATCCGTTGACGGCTGAAAGCTATCAAAACCGTAGAACTCACCGTGGCCTTCGTTTTGACAGGTTATGTCTCCCGTAACTCTAAACGAGCCAGAAGTTATGGCCGTACGAATAATCGATATGTACAGGGTGCAACATCCGCGGTGCAAGATGCAACATCCGTCCGAAATGGCGAAACAGTGCCATACGACTTTTAGAAATGCATGCATGGATTTGAAACGGAACTGTACCATGGCGCACCACTCTCCAGCGATGGTAAATCGAAGACGAGCCACGGTAATCCAGTTTTACCGTTAAAATCCGTTGTCGAAAAAACGAAGGGTAAAAAACTTACGAGACCCGATTGAGATTCGGGTTGTCATTTTTGGGCATTAATCTATCCGTTGACGGCTGAAAGCGGTCAAAGTCGTAGAACTCACCGTGGCCTTCGTTTTGACAGGTTATGGCTCCTTGTAACTCTAAACGAGCCAGAAGTTATGGCCGTCCGAATAATCGATATCTACAGGGTGCAACATCCGCGGTGCAAGGTGCAACATCCGTCCGAAATGGCGAAACAGTGTCGTACGACTTTTACAAATGTATGCATGGATTTGAAATGGAACAGTACCATGGTGCACCACTCTCCAGCGATGGTAAATCGAAGACGAGCCACGGTAATCCCGTTTTACCGTAGAAATCCGGTGTCGAAAAAACGAAGGGTAAAAAACTTGCAAGACCCGATTGAGATTCGGGTTGTCCTTTTCGGGCATTAATCTATCCGTTGATGGCTGAAAGCGGTCAAAGCCGTAGAACTCACCATGGCCTTTGTTTTGACAGGTTATGGCTCCCGTAACTCTAAACGAGCCAGAAGTTATGGTCGTCCGAATAATCGATATTTACAGGGTGCAACATCCGCGGTGCAAGGTGCAACATCCGTTCGAAATGGGGAAATTGTGCCGTACGACTTTTAGAAATGCGTGCATGGATTTGAAACGGAACAGTACCATGGTGCACCACTCTCCAGCGATGGTAAATCGAAGACGAGCCACGGTAATCCTGTTTTACCGTAAAAATCTGGTGTCGAAAAAACGAAGGGTAAAAAACTTACGAGACCCGATTGAGATTCGGGTTGTCCTTTTCGGGCATTAATCTATCCGTTGACGGCTGAAAGCGGTCAAACACGTAGAACTCACTGTGGCCTTCGTTTTGACAGGTTATGGCTCCTGTAACTCTAAACGAGCCAGAAGTTATGGCCGTCTGAATAATCGATATCTACAGGGTGCAACATCCGCGGTGCAAGGTGCAACAAACGTCCGAAATGGCGAAACAGTGTCGTACGACTTTTAGAAATGCATGCATGGATTTGAAACGGAACAGTACCGTGGTGCACCACTCTCCAGCGATGGTAAATCGAAGACGAGCCACGGTAATCCCGTTTTACCGTAAAAATCCGGTGTAAAAAAAACGAAGGGTAAAAAACTTACGAACCCCGATTGAGATTCGGGTTGTCCTTTTCGGGCATTAATCTATCCGTTGACGGCTGAAAGCTACCAAATCCGTAGAACTCACCGTGGCCTTCGTTTTGACAGGTTATGGCTCCCGTAACTCTAAACGAGCCAGAAGTTATGGCCGTCCGAATAATCGATATGTACAGGGTGCAACATCCGCGGTGCAAGATGCAACATCCGTCCGAAATGGCGAAACAGTACCATACGACTTTTAGAAATGCATGCATGGATTTGAAACGGAACAGTTTCCATGGCGCACCACACTCCAGCGATGGTAAGTCGAAGACAAGCGACGGTAATCCAGTTTTACCGTTAAAATCCGGTGTCGAAAAAACGAAGGGTAAAAAACTTACGAGACCCGATTGAGATTCGGGTAGTCCTTTTCGGGCATTAATCTATCCGTTGAGGGCTGAATGCTGTCGAAGCCGACGAACTCACCATGGCCTTCGTTTTGACAGGTTATGGCTCCCGTAACTCCAAACGAGCCAGAAGTTATGGCCGTCCGAATAATCGATATCTACAGGGTGCAACGTCCGCGGTGCAAGCTGCAACATCCGTCTGAAATGGCGAAACAGTGCCGTACGACTTTTAGAAATGCGTGCATAGATTTGAAACGGAACAGTACCATAGTGCACCACTCTCCAGCGATGGTAAATCGAAGATGAGCCACGGTAATACCGTTTTACCGTTAAAATCCGGCGTCGAAAAAACGATGGGTAAAAAACTTACGAGACCTGATTGAGATTCGGGTTGTCCTTTTCGGGCATTAATCTATCCGTTGACGGCTGAAAGCTGTCAAAGTCGTAGAACTCACCGTGGCCTTCGTTTTTACAGGTTATGGCTCCCGTAACTCTAAACGAGCCAAAAGTTATGGCCGTCCGAATAATCGATATCTGCAGGGTGCAACATCCGCGGTGCAAGGTGCAACATCCGTCCGAAATGGTGAAACAGTGCCGTACGACTTTTAGAAATACATGCATGGATTTGAAACGGAACAGTACCATGGTGCACCACTCTCCAGCGATGGTAAATCGAAGACGAGCCACGGTAATCCCGTTTTACCGTAAAAATCCGGTGTCGAAAAAACGAAGGGTAAAAAATTTACGAGACCCGATTGAGATTCGGGTTGTCCTTTTCGGGCATTAATCTATCCGTTGACGGTTGAAAGCTTCAAAGCCATAGAACTCACCGTGGCCTTCGTTTTGATAGGTTATGGCTCCCGTAACTCTAAACGAGCCAGAAGTAACGGCCGTCCGAATAATCGATATCTACATGGTGCAACGTCCGCGGTGCAAGGTGCAACATCCGTCCGAAATGGCGAAACAGTGCCGTACGACTTTTAGAAATGCATGCATGGATTTGAAATGGAACAGTACCATGTTGCACCGCTCTCCAGCGATGGTAAATCGAAGACGAGCCACGGTAATCCCGTTTTACCGTAAAAATCCGGTGTCGAAAAAACGAAGGGTAAAAAACTTACGAGACCCGATTGAGATTCGGGTTGTCCTTTTCAGGCATTAATCTATCCGTTGACGGCTGAAAGCTTCAAAGCGATAGAACTCACCGTGGCCTTCGTTTTGACAGGTTATGGCTCCCGTAACTCTAAACGAGCCAGAAGTTATGGCCGTCCGAATAATCGATGTATACAAGATGCAACATCCGCGGTGCAAGGTGCAACATCCGTCCGAAATGGCGAAATTGTGCCGTACGACTTTTAGAAATGCGTGCATGGATTTGAAACGGAACAGTACCATGGTGCACCACTCTCCAGCGATGGTTAATCGAAGACGAGCCACGGTAATCCCGTTTTACCGTAAAAATCCGGTGTCGAAAAAACGAAGGGTAAAAAACTTACGAGACCCGATTGAGTTCGGGTTGTCCTTTTCGGGCATTAATCTATCCGTTGACGGATGAAAACGGTCAAAGCCGTAGAACTCACTGTGGCATTCGTTTTGACAGGTGATGGCTCCCGTAACTCTAAACGAGCCAGAAGTAACGGCCGCCCGAATAATCGATATCTACAGGGTGCAACGTCCGCGGTGCAAGGTGCAACATCCGTCCGAAATGGCGAAACAGTGCCGTACGACTTTTAGAAATGCGTGCATGGATTTGAAACGGAACAGTACCATGGTGCACCACTCTCTAGCGATGGTAAATCGAAGATGAGCCACGGTAATCTCGTTTTACCGTCAAAATCCGGCGTCGAAAAAACGATGGGTAAAAAACTTACGAGACCCGATTGAGATTCGGGTAGTCCTTTTTGGGCATTAATCTATCCGTTGACGGCTGAAAGCGGTCAAAGCCGTAGAACTCACCGTGGCCTTCGTTTTGACAGGTTATGGCTCCCTTATCTCTAAACGAGCCAGAAGTTACGGCCGTCCGAATAATCGATATCTACAGGGTGCAACGTCCGCGGTGCAAGGTGCAACATCCGTCCGAAATGGCGAAACAGTGTCGTACGACTTTTAGAAATGCGTGCATGGATTTGAAACGGAACAGTACCATGGTGCACCACTCTCCAGCGATGGTAAATCGAAGACGAGCCACGGTAATCCCGTTTTACCGTAAAAATCCGGTGTCGAAAAAACGAAGGGTAAAAAACTTACGAGACCCGATTGAGATTCGGGTCGTCCTTTTCGGGCATTAATCTATCCGTTGACGGCTGAAAGCGGTCAAAGCCGTAGAACTCACCGTGGCCTTCGTTTTGACAGGTTATGGCTCCCGTAACTGTAAACGAGCCAGAAGTTATGGCCGTCCGAATAATCGATATCTACAGGGTGCAACATCCGCGGTGCAAGGTGCAACATCCGTCCGAAATGGCGAAACAGTGCCGTACGACTTTTAGAAATGCATGCATGGATTTGAAACAGAACAGTACCATGTTGCACCACTCTCCAGCGATGGTAAATCGAAGACGAGCCATGGTAATCCCGTTTTACCGTAAAAATCCGGTGTCGAAAAAACGAAGGGTAAAAAACTTACGAGACCCGATTGAGATTCAGGTTGTCCTTTTCGGGCATTAATCTATCCGTTGACGGATGAAAGCGGTCAAAGCCGTAGAACTCACCATGCCCTTCGTTTCGACAGGTTATGGCTCCCGTAACTCTAAATGAGCCAGAAGTTATGGTCGACCGAATAATCGATATATACAGGGTGCAACATCCGCGGTGCAAGGTGCAACATCCGTCCGAAATGGCGAAACAGTGTCGTACGACTTTTAGAAATGCGTGCATGGCCTTGAAACGGAACAGTACCATGGTCCACCACTCTCCAGCGATGGTAAATCGAAGACGAGGCACGGTAATCCCGTTTTACCGTAAAAATCCGGTGTCGAAAAAACGAAGGGTGAAAAACTTACGAGACCCGATTGAGATTCGGGCTGTCCTTTTCAGGCATTAATCTATCCGTTGACGGCTGAAAGCTGTCAAAGCCGTAGAAATCACCGTGGCCTTCATTTTAACAGGTTATGGCTCCCGTAACTCTAAACGAGCCAGAGGTTATGGCCGTCCGAATAATCGATATCTACAGGGTGCAACATCCGCGGTGCAAGGTGCAACATCCGTCCGAAATGGCGAAACAGTGCCATACGACTTTTAGAAATGCATGCATGTATTTGAAACGGAACAGTACCATGGTGCACCAATCTCCAGCGATTGTAAATCGAAGACGAGCCACGGTAATCCAGTTTTACCGTTAAAATCCGGTGTCGAAAAAACGAAGGGTAAAAAACTTACGAGATCCGATTGAGATTCGGGTTGTCCTTTACAGGCATTAATCTATCCGTTGACGCTTGAAAGCTGTCAAAGCTGTAGAACTCACCGTGGCCTTCGTTTTGACAGGTTATGGCTCCCGTAACTCTAAACGAGCCAGAAGTTATGGCCGTCCGAATAATCGATATCTACAGGGTGCAACGTCCGCGGTGCAAGGTGCAACATCCGTCCGAAATGGCGAAACAGTACCGTACGACTTTTAGAAATGAGTGCATGGATTTGAAACGGAACAGTACCATGGTGCACCACTCTCCAGCGATGGTAAATCGAAGACGAGCCACGGTAATCCCGTTTTACCGTTAAAATCCAACGTCGAAAAAACGATGGGTAAAAAACATACGAACCCGATTGAGATTCGGGTTATCATTTCGGGAATTAATCTATCCGTTGACGGTTAAAAGATGTCAGAGCCGTAGAACTCACCGTGGCCTTCGTTTTGAAAGGTTATGGCTCCCGTAACTCTAAACGAGCCAGATGTTACGGCCGTCCGAATAATCGATATCTACAGGGTGCAACGTCCGCGGTGCAAGGTGCAACATCCGTCCGAAATGGCGAAACAGTGCTGTATGACTTTTAGAAATGCGTGCATGGATTTGAAACGGAACAGTAACATGGTGCACCACTCTCCAGCGATGGTAAATCGTAGACGAGCCACGGTAATCCCGTTTTACCGTTAAAATCCGGCGTCGAAAAAACGATGTGTAAAAAACTTACGAGGCCCGATTAAGATTCGGGTTGTCCTTTTTGGGCATTAATCTATCCGTTGACGGCTGAAAGCGGTCAAAGCCGTAAAACTCACCGTGGCCTTCGTTTTGACAGGTTATGGCTCCCGTAACTCTAAACGAGCCAGAAGTTATGGCCGTCCGAATAATCGATATCTACAGGGTGCAACATCCGCGGTGCAAGGTGCAACATCCGTCCGAAATGGCAAAATTGTGCCGTACGACTTTTAGAAATGCGTGCATGGATTTGAAACGGAACAGTACCATGGTGCACCACTCTCCAGCGATGGTAAATCGAAGACGAGCCACGGTAATCCCGTTTTACCGTAAAAATCCGGTGTCGAAAAAACGAAGGGTAAAAAACTTACGAGACCCGGTTGAGATTCGGGTTGTCCTTTTCGAGCATTAATCTATAAGTTGACGGCTGAAAGCGGTCAAAGCCGTAGAACTCACCATGGCCTTCGTTTTGACAGGTTATGGCTCCCTTAACTCTAAACGAGCCAGAAGTTATGGCCGTCCGAATAATCGATATATACATGGTGCAACATCCGCGGTGCAAGGTGCAACATCCGTCCGAAATGGCGAAACAGCGCCGTACGACTTTTAGAAATGCGTGCATGGCTTTGAAACGGAACAGTACCATGGTCCACCACTCTCCAGCGATGGTAAATCGAAGACGAGGCACGATTGAGATTCGGGTTGTCCTTTTCGGGCATTAATCTATCCGTTGACGGCTGAAAGCGGTCAAAGCCGTAGAACACACCGTGGCCTTGGTTTTGACAGGTTATGGCTCCCGTAAGTCTAAACGAGCCAGAAGTTATGGCCGTCGGAATAATCGATATCTACAAGGTGCAACATCCGCGGTGCATGGTGCAACATCCGTCCGAAATGGCAAAATTGTGTCGTACGACTTTTAGAAATGCGTGCATGGATTTGAAACGGAACAGTACCATGGTGCACCACTCTCCAGCGATGGTAAATCGAAGACGAGTCACGGTAATCCCGTTTTACCGTAAAAATCCGGTGTCGAAAAAATGATGGGTAAAAAACTTACGAGACCTGATTGAGATTCGGGTTGTCCTTTTCGGGCATTAATCTATCCGTTGACGGCTGAAAGCGGTCAAAGCCGTAAAACTCACCGTCGCCTTAGTTTTGACAGGTTATGGCTCCCGTAACTCTAAACGAGCCAGAAGTTATGGCCGTCCGAATAATCGATATCTACAGGGTGCAACATCCGTGGTGCAAGGTGCAACATCCGTCCGAAATGACGAAACAGTGCCGTACGACTTTTAGAAATGCATGGATGGCTATGAAACGGAACATTACCATGGTCCACCACTCTCCAGCGATGGTAAATCGAAGACGAGGCATGGTAATCCCGTTTTACCGTATAAATCCGGTGTCGAAAAAACGAAGGGTAAAAAACTTACGAGACCCGATTGAGATTCGGGCTGTCCTTTTCGGGCATTAATCTATCCGTTGACGGCTGAAAGCTGTCAAAGCCGTAGAAATCACCGTGGCCTTCGTTTTGACCGGTTATGGCTCCCGTAACTCTAAACGAGCCAGAAGTTATGGCCGTCCGAATAATCGATATCTACAGGGTGCAACATCCGCGGTGCAAGGTGCAACATCCGTCCGAAATGGCGAAACAGTGCCGTACGAATTTTAGAAATGCATGCATGGATTAAAAACGGAATAGTACCATGGTGCACCACTCTCCAGCGATTGTAAATCGAAGACGAGCCACGGTAATCCAGTTTTACCGTTAAAATCCAGTGTCGAAAAAACGAAGGGTAAAAAACTTATGAGACCCGATTGAGATTCGGGTTGTCCTTTTCGGGCATTAATCTATCCGTTGAAGCCTGAAAGCTGTCAAAGCCGTAGAACTCATCGAGGCCTTCGTTTTGACAGGTTATGGCTCCCGTAACTCTAAACGAGCCAGAAGTTATGGCCGTCCGAATAATCGATATCTACAGGGTGCAACGTCCGCGGTGCAAGGTGCAACATCCGTCCGAAATGGAAAAACAGTACCGTACGACTTTTAGAAATGTGTGCATGTATTTGAAACGGAACAGTACTGTGACGACCGCCCATGACTCCCGCACCAAATGTGAGAATAGTGCACTGAAAGGTGTGCAAGGCAGCCATGGACGATAGTCAGGGTAAAATAAAATTGCAGAATCTCTATCGTAACTCACAGCGCATGGATAAAATACAATAGAGAATTATAATATAGTGAAGCTCAATAGAACACAACATCATCATATAAGCAACATAGCAGTTTATACAATCAAATGAATCATCCATACATCAGAGCCTCACTACAACACTCAATCAGATACAACAGCGGAACCCAGTACATATAGTAAGAAAACTAATATGCAAAGCCTCCTGCTCGTCTTCGTCATCATCAACGGAAAACTCTAACTCTAAGCACAGCACCTGTCACCTGCTACTCAGTCTGCCCATCCCAAATATGGATGAACAGCCCAAGGTAATAAGAGGAGACATAAAACCTTGAGTCAGACAAAGTCTTAGTGAGCAGTAAATTAACTATCAAACATACCAAAAGAGCATAAGGAAATAAAAGGAATAGGAACCAAACCATCCCACTCCACCTCTTTCTACAGTGATAGCCCCCAGACACACACTAAGGAGAAGCAAGCATAATATAGCAGATAAGTAAGGTAAAGCAATAATCACTCGAGTCAAGGACGATGTTTTCCAAATACAAACCCCCAAGGCCTAAACCAAGATCAGATAAGCACCCAGAAAACACCGCTCTTGAAGCCGAATGATGATACAACCAAACATCCAAACATCCATGACTCTGGCTATCACTGTTATCCTTGCTTCGAAATCACCGTTAATTGAATGACCGACTCCTTCCTGAGCCATCTGTCAAGGGCTAATGGTAACCCCGGTTCTAGACAAAACTCCACACACTGCCTTGTGCCTAGGACTAATCTACTTGGCCCAGAGTACTCGACTACCTTCCTGTAGTCTTTTAGGCGTCCCTATGTACCCTTGCTTTAAGTTTGCTAGAACCTTCAACGACGATAAAGTCCAAGCCTCCTAGTCATCCTCCTCGACGACTATTCTCAACCTAGCCCAAGCTACCTCTTGAGCAGTTCCATTATCAACCAACTTGAACTACCCTTCAAGTTATCAACATGCTTGGAATGATCCCTGCCTGGATTAAGCCAAGACTCACATCATACTTCGCTTCATCGTACCAAAGCAAAGTCTCAACTCAACAACATGGTTTGCCTTATCGCATCATGGCAAAGTCCCATCTCGATCTCATACTTCGCCTCTTCGCATCACGGCAAAGTCCCATCATCGAATTCATCCATATGAGCTTCCACATCCGCTTCATATGCCATCAGCAGCTTTCACCATTCAAGAGCTTTTCTACTTAGCTTTTGAATCATCTTCAACCATCTTGTTCCAAATCAACTACATGCTAACTTGGAGCAATCAAATCTAACATACATTCAAACATTCAAGCATTCAAACAAGATATATTAAGCAATATCAACTATAATGGCAATTTCGTAATTTAAGTGTGCAAAAGTCCAACATATGTGAAATCATGGTTTTTAGCATAGATCTATCAAATCTAAAGCATGGGTTTTATCTCTAATACTTGTTAAATCAACTTTCATAGATAAACATCTTCAAATATGATGGATCTACATGCAGACTTATGGAAAATGCGAGAAAACGCTAACTTTAACACACAAACATATCACCAATTCCATATACTCCTTTGGATCCGCGTGAGAGATAACTACCACTCACCAAATCACCAAAACAACCTAAAAAGAATCAACTTCAGATCTGGACAGCAAGGTCTTGGACTTGATCCGGAGAAATCTCACTTGAAACGATGAATTCTAGCTCAAACGGATGAAGATCTTCAACTTGGACACTTGGATCTTCGATCTTGATCTTCGATCTTCAATGGATGTTAGCACTTGATAGAAGTAGAGAAAGAAGTGAAGAAAATACTGCAGTCGAGTCTTCAAAATGGCAGCACTTCGTCGCTTCGAAAACCGGTGCCAAAAAGTGAGCCGAACCCCTCTATTTATAGGCTGGAACCTCCATGAGTCGTCGCCCCTATGAGTCGGTTCCGACTCATCATGAGTCGTCCACGACTCATCTCCTGCCGACTCATCCTTGCCGACTCAACCTAGCACAGCCGACCCAACATCCTACCGAGACAACAACCTTGCTACACAACGGCTCAACGACTCAACATAACCCTGCCGCATCTCCTAAGTCGTATAACGACTCAACTGGTCTCACCGACTCAAAACATACACGGCCTAAGACACAAGCCTTCTAACGACTCACGACTCATCCCATGAGTCGTACCTAACGACTCAACATCCTACCACCATAAGCCGACCTAACGACCTAGCCCCTAGTCGACTTAACACCTGAACCAACCTTAGGTCGTCCCCGACTTAGCTCTGCCGACTTAATCCCATGGACGACCTATCTACCCCCAACCTCTTAACGACTTAACCACCTAACGAGATAACACCCTACCGACTCAAGACCCCACCGACTCAACTATCTACGACCTAAGCCCTAAGCCCCTTAAGCCGCTATCCCATGAGTCGGTCGCTATCTTAGGTCGGTCCATCCTATCTCGGTCACACTCTAAGCCGTCTATCCTTAAGTCGGTCAACTCTGTAGGTCGGTCATTACCTATAACTCGTTAGCCCCTTAGGTCGGTCATACGAGCTAACTATTAACTCGGTCACATACTACCATGTTGACTCGCTCATATCACTAGGTCGCTAAAACCTAACTCGTGCACGACCTATCCCCTTAGGTCGTAACCCTATGAGTCGTAACACTTAAACCCTACTAACCCGAGTACGACTCATCACTTAGCTAACTCGGCAACCCTATGTGTCGGCCCTCTATGAGTCGGTCACGACTCAAGCCTATAAGTCGGACCCCTATGAGTCGATGCCTACCTTAACTCGGTCCATCCCCTTAAGTCGTCTACGACTTATCTATGAGTCGGTCACGACTCATCACTTGCACTCAGGTCAACTCCTAAACGACTCAACCTAGAGGCAACACAAACACTAACGACCTGCAAATTCTACGATTTTTTTCGACACGTAAAATACGGGTCGTTACATTCTCTCCCCCTTAGGAATTTCGCCCCCGAAATTCCAAACAAACAACAGCAATCAAGGATATTCCGCATGCCTACCATCCATAGCAATCAACAAACCATGCAACCAATTCTAGCCTAGCATGCAGAATTCTAAGACTTAGAACAAGCTACAAATTCATGAGATGTCACGACACTTTAGGGCCATACCTCGAAGAGTCCGGGATGAGCTGCCTTCATCCTCTCTTCCTCCTCCCATGTACAGTCGTTAACATCGTCACTCCATTGTACCTTGAGCAACGTAATCGTCTTCCTCCTAAGCTGTTTCGTATCGGTGTCAACAATACGAAGCGGCTTACGAGGTCTCGTAACCACTGGATCAACCTCTAAGTCTTCACAGCTATCAGCAGAAACCACCGTACTTGGGTCGTGCACATACTTCCGTAGATAAGATACATGAAAAACATTGTGCACACCCGCCATCTTTCCCGGTAACTCCAATCTATAAGCGAGCTTTCCAATTCGCTCGATAATCGGGAATGGTCCAACAAATCTTGGAGTCAACTTTCCTTTGTTCCCGAACCTAATAACATTCTTCAATGGAGAAATCTTCACAAAAACCATATCGCCTACGTCGAACTCCAAATCCTTTCGACGATTATCTGCATAACTTTTCTGACGATCTTGGGCTGCTTTCATTCTTTGCCGAATGATCTCTATACAATCCGTAGTCTGTCGAATCATCTCTGGCCCAAGTATCAGTTTTTCTCCAGTTTCCAACCAACATGTCGGAGAGTTACACGGTCTTCCATACAATGCTTCATATGGTGCCATACCAATACTCGACTGATAACTGTTATTATAAGCAAACTCCACCAAATGAAGGTGATCTTCCCATGATCCTCCGAAGTCCAAAACACAAGCTCTAAGAAGATCTTCCAATACTCGGTTGACTCTCTCAGTCTGACCATCTGTTTGAGGGTGATAAGCTGTACTCAAACACAACTCAGTTCCCAAAACTTCCTGGAAGCTCTTCCAAAATCCACTAGTGAACAACGGATCTCGATCGCTCACTATACTCTTCGGAACACCATGGAATCGAACAATCCACTTCACATACAACTCAGCCAACTTCGATGCAGTTCTAGTCGATCGAACAGGAATGAACCTTGCACTCTTGGTCAAACGATCTACAATGACCCAAATCCCTTCATTCCCTATCCTTGTCCTAGGTAGACCATCAATAAAATCCATTGACACTTGCTCCCACTTCCACGTAGGAACTTCTAATGGCTGAAGTAATCCACTGGGCTTCTTCTGCTCAGCTTTCACCAACTGGCAGTTCATACATTTGGAAATAAAATTTCCAACATCTTTCTTCATACCTTCCCAGTAGTAAGCTCTCTTCATATCCCGATACATCTTATTACCACCTGGATGAATTGTCAACTTCGAGTGATGACTTTTCCTCAGAACTTCATCTCTCAATCCATCTACATCGGGAACAACCAATCGTCCTTGCTTTCGAAGCCAACCCTCTCGATCGACCTCGAATCCCTTATCCTTCTCTGGTTCCAATCCAGATTCCAAATCACGGATAACCTTGACAAGCTTATCATCTTTCTTTTGGCTCTCGCCAATTCTTTCCACTAGAGTAGGCCTTATTGATAAGTTTGCCAACATCTCAGGTTCCAACCCACATCTAGGCCTGAAATCAAATCCAGCCAAATACTCAAGACTCTTCCATTCTGAAAACATGGCTCCCAAACCTGCATGTCTTCGACTTAACGCATCTGCCACTGCGTTACCTTTTCCCGGAGTATAGGCTATACCAAAATCATAAGATGCTAGAAACTCTAACCACCTTTGCTGTCGAAGATTCAAATCCTTTTGGGAAAACAGATACTTCAACGACTTATGATCTGTAAACAACTCGAATCTAACTCCCAATAGGTAATGTCTCCACATCTTCAAAGCAAACACTATCGCCGCTAACTCCAAATCATGAGTTGGATAATTCCTTTCATGCGGCTTCAGTTGTCGACTAGCATACGCAACAACTTTATCCTTCTGCATTAGCACCGCTCCCAATCCAGTGCCACATGCATCGGTGTAAACCACCATTTCCTCAATCCCACTTGGAATAGTCAAAACAGGAGCACTCGTCAGTCGTTCTTTCAGGATTACGAAAGCTTGCTCACACTTATCATCCCATCTGAACACTTGGTTCTTCTTCGTTAATCCTGTCAACGGTGCAGCTATCTTGGAAAAGTCTTTAATAAACCGACGATAATACCCTGCTAATCCAAGAAAACTTCTCACATCAGATGCATTCTTAGGTCTAATCCAATCCTGGATCGCTGCTACCTTAGCGGGATCAACCGCTATTCCATTTCCAGTGATAACATGGCCTAAGAACCTCACTTCACTCTTCCAGAAGTGACACTTCGAAAACTTAGCCTTCAGCTGATGTTTCCGTAGTATTTCCAAAACAATCCTCAAGTGCGTCTTGTGCTCTTCCTCAGTTCTGGAATAAACCAAAATATCATCCACGAACACAAGCACGAACTTATTCAACTGATCTCTGAATACTCTATTCATAAGATCCACAAAATATGCTGGCGCGTTAGTCAACCCAAACGGCATTACCAGCCACTCATAAAACCCGGATGGTGTCCTGAAAGCAGTCTTCGGCACACTATCCCTTGCCACTCTCAACTGGTGAAATCCCGTTGCCAAATCCATCTGAGAAAACATCTTAGCCTCGTGAAGCTGATCAAACAAGTCATCTATTCTCGGCAATGGATACTTGTTCTTCCTAGTCACCTTGTTCAGCTCACGATAATCAACACACAACCTCAACGATCCATCCGCTTTGGTTGCGAACACAACGGGCGCACCCCATTCGGACACACTTCTCCGAATGAATCCTTTCCGTAAAAGGTCATCAACTTGCACCTTCAGCTCTTGCTGCTCCCTCGGTGCCATCCGCCTAAGAGGCATCACAACAGGTCTGGCTCCCTCAACTAGATCGATACGAAACTCGATCTCCCTATGCGGCGGCAACCCTTTGACTTCGTCAAAGACATCCTCAAATCCATTCACAATAGGCACCGATGACAGTCCTTCCCGTGGAACAACCAGCGAATACATGAAGCTCATGAGGACGCCTTCCTCATGCTTACATCGTATCACAACCTTTCGCCCTTCCACATTCCCGACTGTCACCTCCAGCCTCTCACAATCAATCCTAGCCGCATACTTCCTAAGCCAGTCCATACCCAAAATAATTCCGAACCCCGCAAAGTTCAGAACAAAGCAATCACAAACAAACGAGCAATCATGACTCGAAACAACTAGACCACGGCATATCATACACAAACATGACGAACCCCCAACTGGATTAGTCACAACCAATGGCCTATCAACAATATCCGGTTTCAAACCTAACCGGCCTACCAAATCATCACAAACAAAAGAATGCGACGCTCCAGTATCAAACAACACTCTAACTGGAACACCACAAATAGAAAGAGTACCTTGAACCACCACACTCTTCCCCTTTTCTTCAGCAGTAGGAGCTCTTGAAGATGACGGCACAGCTTCCAAAGCATAGGCCTGCACAATCTGCCTATTTTTCCTCGGCTCTGGGCAATCCTTCTTGATATGTCCCAGCTTATCACAGTTGTAACATTTTCCCAGCACCTTGGGATTCTTACAATCTTTGTAGAGATGGCCCTTCTGCTGACAGTTATAGCAAGTCAACTCACCCTTCAGCTTCTTCTGGCCATCCTTGCCCCTCTGTTGCTGCTGCTTCCTCTTCTTATTTCCACCCTGCTGTGGTTTAGATCCTTCCCTGGTTACAGCAACAACAGAACTTTCCTTAGGGAACAAACTCTCATGCCTCAAAGCTTTCTCCACCAGCTTCTCAAATGGATCGTCCAAGTGATCCACCAACTGCCTTCCAAGATAAGCATCCAGACCGGTCACAAACTTTTCATTCTTCTGGTATGGAGAATCAATATACGATCTGGCATACTTAGACAAAGCTTCGAACTCAGAAATATACTCAAGAACTGGCCTCCCTCCCTGCTTGAGCTCTACAAATCTCTTGAACAAAACAGACTTCTGAGCCGTAGAGATGAACTTGGCTTCAAATCTAACTTGGAATTGCTCCCAAGTTATCTCCTCCTCTGGTGTATCTATAGTGATAGAATTCCACCAATCCGCAGCTCTTCCCTGAAGCTGCCTCGATGCAAGCTTTCTCTTGGTTGCATCCTCAATCCCTAGATCACCAAAAATCCTTCGGCAAGCATCCATCCATCTCTGCACTTCAATAGTAGATTCTGTCCCCAAGAAAGCTTTTCCTCCAAGAGAAGTATAATCCTTGCAAAGCTTGGCAAAATCCACTGGCCTTGGAGCCTGGACTTGAACTCCAACATCTACAGATGATCCAGAAGCTGGTACCCTCCTCATGATCGAAGTCATCATTGCTTCGAACATCGCAGCATAGTCAACAGCTTCCCTAGCAGCACGGCTATCTCTCGCAGCTTGTCTCTCGCTTCTGCTCATCCTTAATATCTGTAAAAAGAATGATTAGAACACCTTAAGAAACAACTGCATAAGGAGTTCAAATCCATCTAAGTTACTATATTATATATAGTAATCATCCATCAAAATACAATTACGTCTCTCTTACGTAATTACGTCAGCGAGCGTTGGCTAAAATCGATTAACCAAAGCTCTGATACCAAATGTGACGACCGCCCATGACTCCCGCACCAAATGTGAGAATAGTGCACTGAAAGGTGTGCAAGGCAGCCATGGACGATAGTCAGGGTAAAATAAAATTGCAGAATCTCTATCGTAACTCACAGCGCATGGATAAAATACAATAGAGAATTATAATATAGTGAAGCTCAATAGAACACAACATCATCATATAAGCAACATAGCAGTTTATACAATCAAATGAATCATCCATACATCAGAGCCTCACTACAACACTCAATCAGATACAACAGCGGAACCCAGTACATATAGTAAGAAAACTAATATGCAAAGCCTCCTGCTCGTCTTCGTCATCATCAACGGAAAACTCTAACTCTAAGCACAGCACCTGTCACCTGCTACTCAGTCTGCCCATCCCAAATATGGATGAACAGCCCAAGGTAATAAGAGGAGACATAAAACCTTGAGTCAGACAAAGTCTTAGTGAGCAGTAAATTAACTATCAAACATACCAAAAGAGCATAAGGAAATAAAAGGAATAGGAACCAAACCATCCCACTCCACCTCTTTCTACAGTGATAGCCCCCAGACACACACTAAGGAGAAGCAAGCATAATATAGCAGATAAGTAAGGTAAAGCAATAATCACTCGAGTCAAGGACGATGTTTTCCAAATACAAACCCCCAAGGCCTAAACCAAGATCAGATAAGCACCCAGAAAACACCGCTCTTGAAGCCGAATGATGATACAACCAAACATCCAAACATCCATGACTCTGGCTATCACTGTTATCCTTGCTTCGAAATCACCGTTAATTGAATGACCGACTCCTTCCTGAGCCATCTGTCAAGGGCTAATGGTAACCCCGGTTCTAGACAAAACTCCACACACTGCCTTGTGCCTAGGACTAATCTACTTGGCCCAGAGTACTCGACTACCTTCCTGTAGTCTTTTAGGCGTCCCTATGTACCCTTGCTTTAAGTTTGCTAGAACCTTCAACGACGATAAAGTCCAAGCCTCCTAGTCATCCTCCTCGACGACTATTCTCAACCTAGCCCAAGCTACCTCTTGAGCAGTTCCATTATCAACCAACTTGAACTACCCTTCAAGTTATCAACATGCTTGGAATGATCCCTGCCTGGATTAAGCCAAGACTCACATCATACTTCGCTTCATCGTACCAAAGCAAAGTCTCAACTCAACAACATGGTTTGCCTTATCGCATCATGGCAAAGTCCCATCTCGATCTCATACTTCGCCTCTTCGCATCACGGCAAAGTCCCATCATCGAATTCATCCATATGAGCTTCCACATCCGCTTCATATGCCATCAGCAGCTTTCACCATTCAAGAGCTTTTCTACTTAGCTTTTGAATCATCTTCAACCATCTTGTTCCAAATCAACTACATGCTAACTTGGAGCAATCAAATCTAACATACATTCAAACATTCAAGCATTCAAACAAGATATATTAAGCAATATCAACTATAATGGCAATTTCGTAATTTAAGTGTGCAAAAGTCCAACATATGTGAAATCATGGTTTTTAGCATAGATCTATCAAATCTAAAGCATGGGTTTTATCTCTAATACTTGTTAAATCAACTTTCATAGATAAACATCTTCAAATATGATGGATCTACATGCAGACTTATGGAAAATGCGAGAAAACGCTAACTTTAACACACAAACATATCACCAATTCCATATACTCCTTTGGATCCGCGTGAGAGATAACTACCACTCACCAAATCACCAAAACAACCTAAAAAGAATCAACTTCAGATCTGGACAGCAAGGTCTTGGACTTGATCCGGAGAAATCTCACTTGAAACGATGAATTCTAGCTCAAACGGATGAAGATCTTCAACTTGGACACTTGGATCTTCGATCTTGATCTTCGATCTTCAATGGATGTTAGCACTTGATAGAAGTAGAGAAAGAAGTGAAGAAAATACTGCAGTCGAGTCTTCAAAATGGCAGCACTTCGTCGCTTCGAAAACCGGTGCCAAAAAGTGAGCCGAACCCCTCTATTTATAGGCTGGAACCTCCATGAGTCGTCGCCCCTATGAGTCGGTTCCGACTCATCATGAGTCGTCCACGACTCATCTCCTGCCGACTCATCCTTGCCGACTCAACCTAGCACAGCCGACCCAACATCCTACCGAGACAACAACCTTGCTACACAACGGCTCAACGACTCAACATAACCCTGCCGCATCTCCTAAGTCGTATAACGACTCAACTGGTCTCACCGACTCAAAACATACACGGCCTAAGACACAAGCCTTCTAACGACTCACGACTCATCCCATGAGTCGTACCTAACGACTCAACATCCTACCACCATAAGCCGACCTAACGACCTAGCCCCTAGTCGACTTAACACCTGAACCAACCTTAGGTCGTCCCCGACTTAGCTCTGCCGACTTAATCCCATGGACGACCTATCTACCCCCAACCTCTTAACGACTTAACCACCTAACGAGATAACACCCTACCGACTCAAGACCCCACCGACTCAACTATCTACGACCTAAGCCCTAAGCCCCTTAAGCCGCTATCCCATGAGTCGGTCGCTATCTTAGGTCGGTCCATCCTATCTCGGTCACACTCTAAGCCGTCTATCCTTAAGTCGGTCAACTCTGTAGGTCGGTCATTACCTATAACTCGTTAGCCCCTTAGGTCGGTCATACGAGCTAACTATTAACTCGGTCACATACTACCATGTTGACTCGCTCATATCACTAGGTCGCTAAAACCTAACTCGTGCACGACCTATCCCCTTAGGTCGTAACCCTATGAGTCGTAACACTTAAACCCTACTAACCCGAGTACGACTCATCACTTAGCTAACTCGGCAACCCTATGTGTCGGCCCTCTATGAGTCGGTCACGACTCAAGCCTATAAGTCGGACCCCTATGAGTCGATGCCTACCTTAACTCGGTCCATCCCCTTAAGTCGTCTACGACTTATCTATGAGTCGGTCACGACTCATCACTTGCACTCAGGTCAACTCCTAAACGACTCAACCTAGAGGCAACACAAACACTAACGACCTGCAAATTCTACGATTTTTTTCGACACGTAAAATACGGGTCGTTACAAGTACCATGGTGCACCACTCTCCAGCGATGGTAAATCGAAGACGAGCCACGGTAATCCCTTTTTACCGTTAAAATCCGGCGTCGAAAAAACGATGGGTAAAAAACTTACGAACCCGATTGAGATTCGGGCTGTCATTTTCGGGCATTAATCTATCCGTTGACGGCTGAAAGCCTTCAGAGCCGTAGAACTCACCGTGGCCTTCGTTTTGACAGGTTATGGCTCCCGTAACTCTAAACGAGCCAGAAGTTACGGCCGTCCGAATAATCGATATCTACAGGGTGCAACGTCCGCGATGCAAGGTGCAACATCCATCCGAAATGGCGAAACAGTGTCGTACGACTTTTAGAAATGCGTGCATGGATTTGAAACGGAACAGTAACATGGTGCACCACTCTCCAGCGATGGTAAATCGTAGACGAGACACGGTATTCCCGTTTTAACATTAAAATCCGGCGTCGAAAAAACGATGGGTAAATAACTTACGAGGCCCGATTGAGATTTGGGTTGTCCTTTTTGGGCATTAATCTATCCGTTGACGGCTGAAAGCGGTCAAAGCCGTAAAACTCACCGTGGCCTTCGTTTTGACAGGTTATGGCTCCCATAACTCTAAACGAGCAAGAAGTTATGGCCTTCCGAATAATCGATATCTACAGGGTTCAACATCCGCGGCGCAAGGTGCAACATCCGTCCGAAATGGCGAAACAGTGTCGTACGACTTTTAGAAATGCACGCATGGATTTGAAACGGAACAGTACCATGGTGCACCACTCTCCAGCGATGGTAAATCGAAGACGAGCCACGATAATCCCGTTTTACCATAAAAATCCGGTGTCGAAAAAACGAAGGGTAAAAAACTTACGGGACCCGATTGAGATTCGGGTTGTCCTTTTCGGGCATTAATCTATCCGTTGACGGCTGAAAGTGGCCAAAGCCGTACAACTCACCATGGCCTTCGTTTTGACAGGTTATGGCTCCCGTAACTCTAAACGAGCCAAAAGTTACGGCCGTCCGAATAATCGATATCTACAGGGTGCAACGTCCGCGGTGCAAGGTGCAACATCCGTCCGAAATGGCGAAACAGTGTCGTACGACTTTTAGAAATGCGTGCATGGATTTGAAACGGAACAGTAACATGGTGCACCACTCTCCAGCGATGGTAAATCATAGACGAGACACGGTAATCCCGTTTTAACAATAAAATCCGACGTCGAAAAAACGATGGGTAAAAAACTTACGAGGCCCGATTGAGATTCGGGTTGTCCTTTTTGGGCATTAATCTATCCGTTGATGGCTGAAAGCGATCAAAGCCGTAAAACACACCGTGGCCTTCGTTTTGACAGGTTATGGCTCCCGTAACTCTAAACGAGCCAGAAGTTATGGCCGTTCGAATAATCGATATCTACAGGGTGCAACGTCCGCGGTGCAAGGTGCAACATCCGTCCGAAATTGCGAAATTGTGCCGTACGACTTTTAGAAATGCGTGCATGGATTTGAAATGGAACGGTACCATGGTGCGCCCCTCTACAGCGATGTTAAATCGAAGACGATCCACGGTAATCCCGTTTTACCGTTAAAATCCGGTGTCGAAAAAACGAAGGGTAAAAAACTTACGAGACCCGATTGAGATCTGGGTTGTCCTTTTTGTGCATTAATCTATCCGTTGACGGCTGAAAGCTGTCAAAGCCGTAGAACTCACCGTGGCCTTCGTTTTGACAGCTTATGGCTCCCGTAACTCTAAATGAGCCAGAAGTTATGACCGTCCGAATAATCGATATCTACAGGGTGCAACATCCGCGGTGCAAGGTGCAAAATCCGTCCGAAATGACGAAACAGTGCCGTACGACTTTTAGAAATGCGTGCATGGATTTGAAACAGAAAAGTACCATGGTGCACCACTCTCCAACGATGGTAAATCGAAGACGAGGCACGGTAATCCCGTTTTAACGTAAAAATCCGGTGTCGAAAAAACGAAGGGTAAAAAACTTACGAGACCCGATTGAGATTCGGGTTGTCCTTTTCGGGCATTAATCTATCCGTTGACGGCTGAAAGCGGTCAAAGCCGTAAAACTCACCGTCGCCTTAGTTTTGACAGGTTATGGCTCCCGTAACTCTAAACGAGCCAGAAGTTATGGCCGTCCGAATAATCGATATCTACATGGTGCAACATCCGTGGTGCAAGGTGCAACATCCGTCCGAAATGACGAAACAGTGCCGTACGACTTTTAGAAATGCATGGATGGCTTTGAAACGGAACATTACCATGGTCCACCACTCTCCAGCGATGGTAAATCGAAGACGAGGCATGGTAATCCCATTTTACCGTATAAATCCGGTGTCGAAAAAACGAAGGGTAAAAAACTTACGAGACCCGATTGAGATTCGGGCTGTCCTTTTCGGGCATTAATCTATCCGTTGACGGCTGAAAGCTGTCAAAGCCGTAGAAATCACCGTGGCCTTCGTTTTGACCGGTTATGGCTCCCGTAACTCTAAACGAGCCAGAAGTTATGGCCGTCCGAATAATCGATATCTACAGGGTGCAACATCCGCGGTGCAAGGTGCAACATCCGTCCGAAATGGCGAAACAGTGCCGTACGAATTTTAGAAATGCATGCATGGATTAAAAACGGAACAGTACCATGGTGCACCACTCTCCAGCGATTGTAAATCGAAGACGAGCCACGGTAATCCAGTTTTACCGTTAAAATCCAGTGTCGAAAAAACGAAGGGTAAAAAACTTATGAGACCCGATTGAGATTCGGGTTGTCCTTTTCGGGCATTAATCTATCCGTTGAAGCCTGAAAGCTGTCAAAGCCGTAGAACTCATCGAGGCCTTCGTTTTGACAGGTTATGGCTCCCGTAACTCTAAACGAGCCAGAAGTTATGGCCGTCCGAATAATCGATATCTACAGGGTGCAACGTCCGCGGTGCAAGGTGCAACATCCGTCCGAAATGGAAAAACAGTACCGTACGACTTTTAGAAATGTGTGCATGGATTTGAAACGGAACAGTACCATGGTGCACCACTCTCCAGCGATGGTAAATCGAAGACGAGCCACGGTAATCCCTTTTTACCGTTAAAATCCGGCGTCGAAAAAACGATGGGTAAAAAACTTACGAACCCGATTGAGATTCGGGCTGTCATTTTCGGGCATTAATCTATCCGTTGACGGCTGAAAGCCTTCAGAGCCGTAGAACTCACCGTGGCCTTCGTTTTGACAGGTTATGGCTCCCGTAACTCTAAACGAGCCAGAAGTTACGGCCGTCCGAATAATCGATATCTACAGGGTGCAACGTCCGCGATGCAAGGTGCAACATCCATCCGAAATGGCGAAACAGTGTCGACTTTTAGAAATGCGTGCATGGATTTGAAACGGAACAGTAACATGGTGCACCACTCTCCAGCGATGGTAAATCGTAGACGAGACACGGTATTCCCGTTTTAACATTAAAATCCGGCGTCGAAAAAACGATGGGTAAATAACTTACGAGGCCCGATTGAGATTTGGGTTGTCCTTTTTGGGCATTAATCTATCCGTTGACGGCTGAAAGCGGTCAAAGCCGTAAAACTCACCGTGGCCTTCGTTTTGACAGGTTATGGCTCCCATAACTCTAAACGAGCAAGAAGTTATGGCCTTCCGAATAATCGATATCTACAGGGTTCAACATCCGCGGCGCAAGGTGCAACATCCGTCCGAAATGGCGAAACAGTGCCGTACGACTTTTAGAAATGCACGCATGGATTTGAAACGGAACAGTACCATGGTGCACCACTCTCCAGCGATGGTAAATCGAAGACGAGCCACGATAATCCCGTTTTACCATAAAAATCCGGTGTCGAAAAAACGAAGGGTAAAAAACTTACGGGACCCGATTGAGATTCGGGTTGTCCTTTTCGGGCATTAATCTATCCGTTGACGGCTGAAAGTGGCCAAAGCCGTACAACTCACCATGGCCTTCGTTTTGACAGGTTATGGCTCCCGTAACTCTAAACGAGCCAAAAGTTACGGCCGTCCGAATAATCGATATCTACAGGGTGCAACGTCCGCGGTGCAAGGTGCAACATCCGTCCGAAATGGCGAAACAGTGTCGTACGACTTTTAGAAATGCGTGCATGGATTTGAAACGGAACAGTAACATGGTGCACCACTCTCCAGCGATGGTAAATCATAGACGAGACACGGTAATCCCGTTTTAACAATAAAATCCGACGTCGAAAAAACGATGGGTAAAAAACTTACGAGGCCCGATTGAGATTCGGGTTGTCCTTTTTGGGCATTAATCTATCCGTTGATGGCTGAAAGCGATCAAAGCCGTAAAACACACCGTGGCCTTCGTTTTGACAGGTTATGGCTCCCGTAACTCTAAACGAGCCAGAAGTTATGGCCGTTCGAATAATCGATATCTACAGGGTGCAACGTCCGCGGTGCAAGGTGCAACATCCGTCCGAAATTGCGAAATTGTGCCGTACGACTTTTAGAAATGCGTGCATGGATTTGAAATGGAACGGTACCATGGTGCGCCCCTCTACAGCGATGTTAAATCGAAGACGATCCACGGTAATCCCGTTTTACCGTTAAAATCCGGTGTCGAAAAAACGAAGGGTAAAAAACTTACGAGACCCGATTGAGATCTGGGTTGTCCTTTTTGTGCATTAATCTATCCGTTGACGGCTGAAAGCTGTCAAAGCCGTAGAACTCACCGTGGCCTTCGTTTTGACAGCTTATGGCTCCCGTAACTCTAAATGAGCCAGAAGTTATGACCGTCCGAATAATCGATATCTACAGGGTGCAACATCCGCGGTGCAAGGTGCAAAATCCGTCCGAAATGACGAAACAGTGCCGTACGACTTTTAGAAATGCGTGCATGGATTTGAAACAGAAAAGTACCATGGTGCACCACTCTCCAACGATGGTAAATCGAAGACGAGGCACGGTAATCCCGTTTTAACGTAAAAATCCGGTGTCGAAAAAACGAAGGGTAAAAAACTTACGAGACCCGATTGAGATTCGGGTTGTCCTTTTTGGGCATTAATCTATCCGTTGGCGGCTGAAAGCGATCATAGCCGTAAAACTCACCGTGGTCTTCGTTTTGACAGGTTATGGCTCCCGTAACTCTAAACGAGCCTGAAGTTATGGTCGTCCGAATAATCGATATCTACAGGGTGCTACATCCGCGGTGCTAGGTGCAACATCCGTCCGAAATGGCGAAACATTGCCGTACGACTTTTAGAAATGCATGCATGGATTTGAAACGGAACAGTACCATGGTGCACCACTCTCCAGCGATAGTAAATCGAAGACGAGCCACGGTAATCCCGTTTTACTGTAAAAATACGGTGTCGAAAAACGAAGGGTAAAAAACTTACGAGACCCGATTGAGATTCGGGTTGTCCTTTTCGGGCATTAATCTATCCGTTGACGGCTGAAAACTGTCAAAGCCGTAGAACTCACCGTGGCCTTCGTTTTGAGAGGTTATGGCTCCCGTAACTCCAAACGAGCCAGAAGTTATGGCCGTCCGAATAATCGATATCTACAGGGTGCAACGCCCGCGGTGCAAGGTGCAACATCCGTCCGAAATGGCGAAACAGTGCCGTACGACTTTTAGAAATGCGTGCATGGATTTGAAACGAAACATTACAATGGTGCACCACTCTCCAGCGATGGTAAATTGAAGACGAGCCACGGTAATCCCGTTTTATCGTTAAAATCCAGCGTCGGAAAAACGATGGGTAAAAACTTACGAGACCCGATTGAGATTCGGGTTGTCCTTTTCGGGCATTAATCTATCCGTTGACGGTTGAAAGCTGTCAAAGCCGTAGAACTCACCGTGGCCTTGGTTTTGATAGGATATGGCTCCCGTAACTCTAAACGAGCCAGAAGTTATGGCCGTCCGAATAATCGATATCTACAGGGTGCAACGTCCGCGGTGCAAGGTGCAACATCCGTCCGAAATGGCGAAACTGTGTCGTACGACTTTTAGAAATGTGTGCATGGATTTGAAACGGAACAATACAATGGTGCACCACTCTCCAGCGATGGTAAATCGAAGACGAGCCACGGTAATCCCGTTTTACCGTTAAAATCCGGCATCTAAAAAACGATGGGTAAAAACTTACGAGACCCGATTGAGATTCGGGTTGTCCTTTCCGGGCATTAATCTATCCGTTGACGGTTGAAAGCTATCAAAGCCGTAGAACTCACCGTGGCCTTTGTTTTGACAGGATATGGCTCCCGTAACTCTAAACGAGCAAGAAGTTATGGCCGTCCGAATAATCGATATCTATAGGGTGCAACGTCCGCGGTGCAAGGTGCAACATCCGTCCGAAATGGCAAAACAGTGCCGTACGACTTTTACAAATGCGTGCATGGATTTGAAACTGAACAGTGCCATGGTGCACCACTCTCCAGCGATGGTAAGTCGAAGACTAGCCACGGTAATCCCATTTTACCGTTAAAATCCGGCGTCGAAAAAACGAAGGGTAAAAAACTTACGAGAACCGATTGAGATTCGGGTTGTCCTTTTTGGGCATTAATCTATCCGCTAACGGCTGAAAGCTGTCAAAGCCGTAGAACTCACCGTGGCCTTCGTTTCGACAGGTTATGGCTCCCGTAACTCTAAACGAGCCAGAAGTTATGGCCGTCCGAATAATCGATATCTACAGGGTGCAATGTCCGCGGTGCAAGGAAAAACATCCATTGAAACGGAACAGTACCATGGTGCACCACTCTCCAGCGATGGTAAATCGAAGACGAGCCACGGTAATCCCGTTTTACCGTAAAAATACGGTGTCGAAAAAACGAAGGGTAAAAAACTTACGAGACCCGGTAGAGATTCGGGTTGTCCTTTTCGGGCATTAATCTATCCGTTGACGGCTGAAAACGGTCAAAGCCGTAAAACTCACTGTGGCCTTCGTTTTGACAGGTTATGGCTCCCGTAACTCTAAACGAGCCAGAAGTTATGGCCGTCCGAATAATCGAAATCTACAGGGTGCAACATCCGCGGTGCAAGGTGTAAAATCCGTCCGAAATGGAGAAACAGTGCCGTACGACTTTTAGAAATGCGTGCATGGATTTGAAACGGAATAGTACCATGGTGCACCACGCTCCAGCAATGGAAAATTGAAGACGAGCCACGGTAATCCCATTTTACCGTAAAAATCCGGTGTCGAAAAAACGAAGGGTAAAAAACTTACGAGACCCGATTGAGATTCGGGTTGTCCTTTTCAGGCATTAATCTATCCGTTGACGGCCGAAAGCGGTCAAAGCTGTAGAACTCACCATGGCCTTCGTTTTGACAAGTTATGGCTGTCGTAACTTTAAACGAGCCAGAAGTTATGGCCGTCCGAATAATCGATATCTACAGGGTGTAACATCCGCGGTGCAAGGTGCAACATCCGTCCGAAATGGCGAAACAGTGCCATACGACTTTTAGAAATGCATGCATGGATTTGAAACGGAACGGTACCAAGGTGCACACCTCTCCAGCGATGGTAAATCGAAGACGAGCCACGGTAATCCCGTTTTACCGTAAAATACGGTGTCGAAAAAACGAAGGGTAAAAAACTTACGAGACCCGATTGAGATTCGGGTTGTCCTTTTCGGGCATTAATCTATCCGTTGACGGCTGAAAGCAGTCAAAGCTGTAGAACTCACCGTGGCCTTCGTTTTGACAGGTTATGGCTCCCGTAACTCTAAACGAGCTAGAAGTTATGGCCATCCGAATAATCGATATCTACAGGGTGTAACATCCGCGGTGTAAGGTGCAACATCCGTCCGAAATGGTGAAATTGTGCCGTACGACTTTTAGAAATGCGTGCATGGATTTGAAACGGAACAGTACCATGGTGCACCAATCTCCAGCGACGGTAAATCGAAGACTAGCCACGGTATTCCCGTTTTACCGTAAAAATCCGGTGTCGAAAAAACGAAGGGTAAAAAACTTACGAGACCCGATTGAGTTCGGGTTGTCCTTTTCGGGCATTAATCAATCCGTTGATGGCTGAAAGCGCTCAAAGCCGTAGAACTCACCGTGGCCTTCGTTTTGACAGGTTATGGCTCCCATAACTCTAAACGAGCCAGAAGTAACGGCCGTCCGAATAATCGATATCTACAGGGTGCAACGTCCGCGGTGCAAGGTGCAACATCCGTCCGAAATGGCGAAACAGTGCCTTACGACTTTTAGAATGCGTGCATGGATTTGAAACGGAACAGCACCATGGTGCACCACTCTCCAGCGATGGTAAATCGAAGACGAGCCACGGTAATCCAGTTTTACCGTTAAAATCCGGCGTCGAAAAAACGATGGGGAAAAAACTTACGAGTCCCGATTGAGATTTGGGTTGTCCTTTTTGGGCATTAATCTATCCGTTGATGGCTGAAAGCGGTCAAAGCCGTAGAACTCACCGTGGCCTTCGTTTTGACAGGTTATGGCTCCATAACTCTAAACAAGCCAGAAGTTATGGCTGTCCGAATAATCGATATCTACAGGATGCAACATCCGCGGTGCAAGGTGCAACATCCGTCCGAAATGGCAAAATTGTGCTGTACGACTTTTAGAAATGCGTGCATGGATTTGAAACGGAACAGTACCATGGTGAACCACTCTCCAGCGATGGTAAATCGAAGATGAGCCACGGTAATCCCGTTTTACCGTAAAAATCCGATGTCGAAAAAACGAAGGGAAAAAAACTTACGAGACACGATTTAGATTCGGGTTGTCCTTTTCGGGTATTAATCTATCCATTGACGGCTGAAAGCGGTCGAAGCCGTAGAACTCACTGTGGCCTTCGTTTTGACAGGTTATGGCTCCCGTAACTCTAAACGAGCCAGAAGTTACGGCCGTCCGAATAATCGATATCTACAGGGTGCAACGTCCGCGGTGCAAGGTGCAACATCCGTCTGAAATGGCGAAACAGTGCCGTACGACTTTTAGAAATGCGTGCATGGATTTGAAACGGAACAGTACCATGCTGCACCACTCTCCAGCGATGGTAAATCGAAGACGAGCCACGGTAATCCCGTTTTACGGTTAAAATCCGGCGTCGAAAAAACGATGGGTAAAAAACTTACGAGACCCGATTGAGATTCGGGTGGTCCTTTTTGGGCATTAATCTATCCGTTGACGGCTGAAAGCTGTCAAAGCCGTAGAACTCACCGTGGCCTTCGTTTTTACAGGTTATGCCTGTCGTAACTCTAAACGAGCCAGAAGTTATGGCCGTCCGAATAATCGATATCTACAGGGTGCAACGTCCATGGTGCAAGGTGCAACATCCGTCCGAAATGGAGAAACAGTGTCGTACGACTTTTAGAAATGCGTGCATGGATTTGAAACGGAACAGTGCTGTGGTGCACCACTCTCCACCGATGGTAAATGGAAGACGAGGCACGGTAATCCCGTTTTACCGTAAAAATCCGGTGTCGAAAAAACGAAGGGTAAAAACTTACGTGGCCCGATTGATATTCGGGTTGTCCTTTTTGGGCATTAATCTATCTGTTGACGGCTGAAAGCGGTCAAAGCCGTAAAACTCACCGTGGCCTTCATTTTGACAGGTTATGGCTCCCGTAACCCTAAACGAGCCAGAAGTTATGGCCGTCCGAATAATCGATATCTACAGGGTGCAACATCCACGGTGCAAGGTGCAACATCCCTCCGAAATGGCGAAACAGTGCCGTACGACTTTTAGAAACGCACGCATGGATTTGAAATGGAACAGTACCCCTGTGCACCACTCTCCAGCGATGGTAAATCGAAGACGAGCCACGGTAATCCCATTTTACCATAAAAATCCGGTGTCGAAAAAACGAAGGGTAAAAAACTTACGAGACCCAATTGAGATTCGGGTTGTCCTTTTCGGGCATTAATCTATCCGTTGACGGCTGAAAGCGGTCAAAGCCGTAGAACACACCGTGGCCTTCGTTTTGACAGGTTATGGCTCCCGTAACTCTAAACGAGCCAGAAGTTATGGCCGTGTGAATAATCGATATCTACAGGGTGCATTATCCGCGGTGCAAGGTGCCATATCCGTCCGAAATGGCGAAACAGTGTCGTACGACTTTTAGAAATGCGTGCATGGCTTTGAAACGGAACAGTACCATGGTCCACCACTCTCCAGCGATGGTAAATCGAAGACGAGGCACGGTAATCCCGTTTTACCGTAAAAATCCGGTGTCGAAAAAACGAAGGGTAAAAAACTTACGAGACCCGATTGAGATTCGGGCTGTCCTTTTCGGCCATTAATCTATCCGTTGACGGCTGAAAGCTGTCAAAGCAGTAGAAATCACCATGGCCTTCGTTTTGACAGCTTATGGCTCCCGTAACTCTAAACGAGCCAGAAGTTATGGCCGTCCGAATAATCGTTATCTACAGGGTGCAACATCCGCGGTGCAAGGTGCAACATCCGTCCGAAATGGCAAAACAGTGCCGTACGACTTTTAGAAATGCATGCATGGATTTGAAACGGAACAGTACCATGGTGCACCACTCTCCAGCGATGGTAATCAAAGACGAGCCACGGTAATCCAGTTTTACCGTTAAAATCCGGTGTCGAAAAAACGAAGGATAAAAAACTTACGAGACCCGATTGAGATTCGGGTTGTCCTTTTCGGGCATTAATCTATCCGTTGATGCCTGAAAGCTGTCAAAGCCGTAGAACTCACCGTGGCCTTCGTTTTGACAGGTTATGGCTCCCGTAACTCTAAACGAGCCAGAAGTTATGGCCGTCCGAATAATCGATATCTACAGGGTGCAACGTCCACGTTGCAAGGTGCAACATCCGTCCGAAATGGCAAAACAGTACCGTACGACTTTTAGAAATGCGTGCATGGATTTGAAACGGAACATTATTATGGTGCACCACTCTCCAGCGATGGTAAATCGAAGACGAGCCACGGTAATCCCGTTTTACCGTTAAAATCCGGCGTCGAAAAAACGATGGGTAAAAAACTTACGAACCCGATTGAGATTCAGGTTGTCCTTTTCGGGCATTAATCTATCCGTTGACGGCTGAAAGCTGTCAGAGCCATAGAACTCACCGTGGTCTTCGTTTTGACAGGTTATGGCTCCCGTAACTCTAAACGAGCCAGAAGTTACGGCCGTCCGAATAATCGATATCTACAGGGTGCAACGTCCGCGGTGCAAGGTGCAACTGTTTGTGTCAAAATTGGGCACAACACTTTTCGGGAGTCGTTGAAGAGATAATAGTCAAGAATGCAAGTTCAAAACAGATATTATCTAACAAAAACTCCAATCAACAGTAAAGTAAATGTGTGGACAAGCGATTTATAGTGGTTCGGCGTGTTGCCTACGTCCACTGTGAAGTTTTTGATGTTTTATTGATTCTCTTTTAGTGATTACAAGTTGTTACAGCGATCCACAGCAAGTTACAACTGGAAATTCGAAATCAACAATAGAATTATGATGTAGGATGATGGAGATCTTGATCCGGCAGAGTCTCGGCGTCTCAGAGTCAGAAGATCCCTTTTCTGTTGGCCCTGGGGCTCTATTTATAGGTGTAGGCTGCTGGTATCTCGCTGAAAACTCGGGAGACCACTTCCGGCACGTGAGGGGGCCCACACGTACGGTCTCGGGAAGTTTGGGCCCACTTTGGCATCGGTTCGAACTTCATTCGAACCGATCAAGAATTCATCCAATCGAGGTGAAATTTGGCGTGGACATTCTTCAACATGTATGCAAGCATCTGTGAAAGTTTCATTGCATTTGGATCAGTAGGTTAGGAGATATGTTGGGTTCGAAATAGACTTCACGGCAAGGTTGTTTGTTTCGAAGCCCTGTTACTCGAAACGATGGTTTCGAACCCAGTGTGGCACGCGACTTTGTGGTGACGTGGAGCGCAAGTTTCGAATCGATCCGGACTTCTCTCCGTGTTGACCGCTTCGACTCCGTGTATCTTGGTGATTTCGAACCGATGGAAGACACGTGGATTGACCCAGTGGGTTCGAATAAGGCAACACAGGATGGGTTCGAACAAGGCTCTGTGATGGGTTCGAACATGGCTCTGTGATGGGTTCGAAGATAGCTCTGTGATGGGTTCGAACAGGGCTTCTGTGATGGGTTCGAACCAACGTCCCTTGGATGCATATGAGCTCTGCAACCCCTTCATGGATACGAGGCACATGGATTCGAAAACAATGGAGTCGAAGGTGATGGTGTCGAACCCATGGGGTTCGAAGGGTTCGAGGTCGATGGGTTCGAAAGTCGTCCCTTCTTATCGGTTCGAACGTGGTGGGTTCGAAATAGTTGGGTTCGAAGTGGTGTCGAACCGATGGATGCGAACTCATTGATTCGAACTTTGGCATATGTGCATGGGTTCGAGGCGCTGCCTCACTCCTTGGGTTCGAACCAGATGGGTTCGAACATAGGTGGGGTCATGGTTTCGAACAGAGCAACGTCCATCTTTCTCAACTTGAATCCATCATAACTTGAGCATACGACCTCGGATTGACCTGAAATTTGAAATGCTGACTCTTGTAGCCTTTCTTGCCGTGTCCTATCAATTGTGGTTCATTCTGGACTCGGATAAAATTCAGTGATATCCATGGCTAAAGGAAGTACGATCAACCTCTGAGGCGAACTGTCCTTCGTTTTTCGATCAATCTTTTGGTATCGCGGCTTTGCCAAAAAGCGGGATAACATTTTGCCCCCCAAAGTACGTCTTGTGGGAACATGACGTGCTTTGAATAGCTGCCACTTCTCTCTGAACAATCATTGTTCTCTTTTTTGTTGAAACTCGTATGCTGTACTGCTGTAACCCTGCGTTGATATGATTGACTGCTGTATAATATTGCTTAGCCGTTGGCTGTCGCATTTGTAACAGGATGAGTGTTTGATCCCTGTGAATACTCAAAATCGAATGTTAATCCGACATGTATGCACATATGTTAATTTGGACCTTGTTAATGTCGTGCGTCCACGAGTCGTTGTCAGTTAGGTTTGCTGCAGAATTTCGTATCGATTCTCTCCTGAACCGATTTTGAAATTTGAATTGAGACAACGCTTGATGGTTGTTTTGAAAAGTTCCTTCGTATCGATCCTCTCCTGAACCGATATTGAAGGTTGAAGAATTTGAATTTGTATTGCGCAAGTGTAATGTTTCGAACCGATGCACTTGAGCATTGATGGGTTCGAAATTCAAATTTGTATGGATGCAATATGCCCGTGCAATGATGGGTTGTGTGAATATGAGATTTCGAGTCGATGCGTTGGAGCATGGATGGATTCGAAATTGACATTCGACGCAACGGAGCACACTCGTGTCATGGTGGGTTCGAAGTTGACTTTCGAACCGATGTTAAAAGATGGAGTATACTTTGTACTGTGATGGGTTCGAAATTGTCATTCGAAATGATGTGAAAGGATGGTTTCGAATCAGCAGTTCATTTCGATGGTTTCGAAAATGATCTTCGAATCGATGATTTGGATGGGTACGAAACTTTGGTTCACGGCAATTGTCTGTGTGCTTCACACGATGGAGCCTCAAGCATTTGGGTTCGAAAGTTGGTTTCGAAACCATTCTGCCTTCTGACCTGTTGCACTCGGTCAATTTTTACCGGAATTCGAAACGTCCCGGTCATCTTCAACCCCCCATATAAATAGCGGTGGACCTGCCACATTTTCACTTTTTACTTTTACTTTCGCTTGCTCTCTGCATCGTCTCGAAGCCTCAAAAGAGAAAAACTGCTGCGCGTTTTTGAACCCATCAAGATTTAAGACTTAAATTTCTCGAATCCATTGTTCAAACTAGGTAATTAGCCTCGGATTCAAACGACGAAGCTATTTCGAACCTATTTCTGTTTATCGATTGCATGGCTTCGAGATTGGCAAAACCAGATCTGGTTTGAGAGGGTTTCGAACTGATGTGTGGATTCGAGTTCAAACCGATGACGGTGGTGTGTTTTCATTGGATTTCGAATCGATCCTTGGAATGTCCTTGTTGGGATGTGCAATTCGCACCGATTGGGGGATTCGAGGGATCCATTCGAATCGATGGATTCGAACCCATAGGTTATCGGTTCGAAGTCGACAACTTCGTATCGATACGAAGTGGATCGGTTCGAACGCGACCGATGTCAAGTTTAAGGAATTCGGTATCGGTTCGAACTTGTCATTTGGCTATCGGTTCGAAGCGCGTCTAACTGTATGGTTTCGAAGTGATGTCAGGATGGGTTCGAACGCATGGGTTCGAAGCAATGACATGATGATTTCGAACGCGTGGGTTCGAAAGAAGTTTGGACGGGTTCGAACGCATGGGTTCGAAGCAACGTCATGATGGTTTCGAACGCGTGGGTTCGAAAGAAGTTTGGATGGGTTCGAAGGAAGAGGTGTTCGGCTGGGTTCGAACGAAGCCTCCGTGATGGTTTCGAACCCTGTATGATGGACTCCAAAATTTGAAATTTTTCAAGCATAACTCCGACGAGCTTCATTCCTGCATATCTGGACTTGAATATTGAACTGCATATTTGATTGCCTTTTGAAGCTCGTCGATGGAACTATAACAACTTCCATTCGAACCGACTTCCATCATATAAACGATTTAGTGATGACGGTCAGCGATGACGGTCATTATAGCTGGACTTCGTAGTTTTGTCGTTTGAATGTTCACTTTAACTCTGCAACATTTGTTCAAGTAATGCATGGCACGGTACCACACACATTCATACACTTTACACTGGGGAACACACGGGTTCTTTGTCGTCTAACGATGGTTTCTCCTGAGTTAGCTAGTTATGGAACCTTCAAGTTCACAGCAGCAGGAGATTCAAGGTACAGCCCCTCCGAGGCTAGAAGTTCCGGATATAGATCCTGAGATCATCGGTCCGGCTCCGGACGAACTTCCTGATGCGTCGTTCATTGCCAATCCATCAGATTCCGTTCCATCTAATATCTCTGAAGACATGTTGGGAAGAATTTGTTTGAGGCACGGCTTGTCATTGGACGATGTGTTACTGCCGGGGCCGAATGATAGACCACATAATCCGCCAGAAGGGTATACAGCATTTAATCGCCACGCGTGTGCGGCCGGGACACTTCCCCCATTCAACGAGTATATAAGAGAAGTATTGTCGTTTTTGAGGATCGCCCCATCTCATTTGCATCCGAACGGAGATGCGTCGATCAATAGCTTGTTCATTGCATTTATGGAATGTCTCCATCGACCGCCGCTTCCAATCGAAATTAGATACTTGTTCAACTTCAAAACTCGTGGTGATTATCCTTCTTTCACATTTCTGGAGGCGGTGAGAAATTGTCAAGTGGTCACCGGATCCTGGACAAGGCTGAGTTACTATAGGACAGAATGGTTTTATGTCAGATGTCCTCCAGGATTTGCCCAACGATGGTTATTCAGACGTGAGTATAACCGAGTTTTTAAATAGTTACTACGACAGTTGCTGCCGAAGTGGAACTTATATTAATTTTTTCTTTTTACAGCAACGATCTCAAGACCCGAAGGTGAAGAGTTTAAGGAGATGGTGCGAGTACTTCGAGAAGTCCCGAGCGAGGATAGGGACATCGAGTTGCTTTTGACCGATAGGAATCTCCGGACCTTTGGGCTGATTGAACGAGGACAGAGTATAAGGTTTGAGGTGGCACAAAGGATCGTTTCTAAGAAACGAGTCAAACATAAGAAGCCCGAAGTTGTCATAGCCGAGGAGGCTGACTCTGAAAGAACTCATACTGACGACGAGCCGCTGATCGAGCCTACGGATGTAGCTTCGGATGTCGCGGAGCAGAGAAAAGGCAAGGCTGCCATGGTTAAGTCAACTAAGCGGGGGAGACGGAAATCGGTTGTCATTGCCCGGCCCTCTTCCGGAGTTAGAATCTCTGAGATGTCTCCTCCGCGTACTGAAAGCCTCTACGAAGGGCTTGCCGACCTTCCAATCCCGGAAGATGTGTCTTTTCAACATGATGCCGGGTTGGAGGAGTTCCATCGTAATCTAGAATTGAGCGAGCCTCTTATTACTAGCGAGGTCGACATTTCTGGTTGGTCGGGGGGAAATGCATATTCATACACATTTCACGACACTGCATAAACTTTGACTGTAAATTATCTGTTTCGAAGGGTGATTGATTCGATTTTATTTTGCTTTGCAGATACTATGTCAAAGCGGGGTTCAATGCTTGGGAGTCTTCGACATGCCCGCAAGTCTTCTTATTATGATTCGCGCAGGCGAGAGGGAGATAGAGATTATGATCAGGGACGCCCTGGATACTATGACCAAGGACGTTCCGGATATTCTAGTCATGAGAGATACGATTCGGACAAGGGCCATAGGCGTCGATCGCGATCGCGTACCCCTCCTCCTTCCAGAGGTCCCGTACAACATCCCGTTCATGTTCCTCGTGACTCTTCTCGACATGCGCCAGTTTCTCAAGCTTCTAGATCTGAGGTGACGGCACCGATGGCTGCGGAGGAACCTCCTACTGAAATCATGGGGGAAGGAGCAATCAGGCTCGCGCAATTGAAAAGGGAGTTCCCGAATATATGCTTCGACAACTACGTATTCCCCCCGAACTTGAAAAGAATCCCACAAGAGGCCGAGCAGTGGGCGCTTGATTATGTGCACGATTTCTACGCACAGTACAAAGTGTGGTATAGAGCGACCGAAAAAGCATTGGCCTTGGCCTTCGAAAGAGCAGCCACCATTGAAAAATTGCAAGCCGAGTTAGCACAAAAAGATCGCATCATTCAAGTGCTGAATACTGAGGCTGAATCATCCCGTAAATCTGAAATAGAGGCCACTAAAAAGGCCGATGAAGCCCAGGCAATCATGGATAGGATGAAACGCGAACACTACGCCACGGTTGAGGACATGGGTCATCGAAACACATTGGTTACTGCAGAGAGGGACGCTGCCCTGAAGGAGTTGAATGAGCTTAAGTCAAAATTTGCTGAAATTGCCAAGGAAAGGGATGATGCGAATAGCGCAGCTCAGGAGGCGTGCGAACAAGCTGTGGTTCTTCGCACCGAAAGGGATGCTGCGGTGGCGAAAGTTCAAGCGGTCGAGATAGAGGTGGAGGAGAAAGTTCAACGAGCAGAGGCCAGGCTAGAGGCCGATATCGAAGATCTGCTTATAACTTATAACGCCAACGTGTTGAAACACCGAAATTTAGCCTGGCTTCAAGATTATCCCGTTCACCTTCGCAGCGCTTGGGAACGATTGGTCGAGGAAGAGGGGGAAGCGCATCCGGGCGAATCGGTTGACCGATTCGAGCTTGAGAACCGGTTATTAACCGAGGATGAAAAGAAGGTCCTTCACGATGCTATCATTGCTCATGAGAAGGAGATGGTGGGTGGTCGTTCCCTGGAAGTTGGAGAGGGATCGGGTGTTGAGCACCATGCGGATGTCACTGAAGTCACCACATCGCCTTTGTCCGTGCCTGCGTCTGCGGTCAGCTTGCCACCTGTTCCTGCTTATGACCCGGAGCGGCCGCACTTATCTCCTATCCATGAGCACACTTCCGAGGTCGTTCAGCCGTCTGCGAGTCAAACTGGAGAAGGTATTTCAAAATTATCTCAAGTGTTTTCTAAATAAAGAGTTTGTTTTGAAGGAGTTACTAATAACTTATTGTTTTTGCCTAGTGACGGAGGTTGCGCCGACAGTCACGGCTCAAGAATCAAGCCAAAAGGTTAAGGCCATCGCCACCGAGACCACTGCTGTAACTGCGGTATCGATCGAGGCGGCACAGGGGAGTGGGTTATCTCTCGAGGAACAGATGGTGAGCGAACTGCTCGGTGAGCAGGGCGGTTACTCTACGGACTTACAGTTTATCATCGTTAGTGATCCCCTGCCGACCTCAAGCTCTTCGATGCAAGTTGCGGATGCCCCCAGCCAAGCCCAAGCGACTCGAGAAGAGGAAATTTTGGCTGAAATCAGCGCTGAAATAGAAGCTGCGGGGCACAGTGGTAGCGCCGGTGGCAGCGCGACGGCGCATAGCTCAACACCGGCTAGGATAGTACCATCGGGTGGCACTATCTCAATTTCCGTCACAGATCCAGTCCCCCCTACTCCTCCGGCGGGAAGCCTCCCTGTAGATTCGAGCTCTGAGGAGGACATCGATATCATGCCCCCAGCCGAAGAGTCACCGCCGAAGAGGAGGCACTCAAAAAGAATTTCTGTTGCTAGTGATTCTGATAATGATGAACCACTAATAAGGAAGACGAAAAAGAGGAAGAAGTAGATCGGCTTTACAAGTAGATGTTTTGGTGGATAAGTACTTGTTTTTGTTTTTTATTAGTAAGCCGTGTATAGATGCAGGTTCGGCTCCTGCTAGTAGGGATTGTTTTTGGGAAAACTTTTTCATATGTAAGCCCTCATTTTTGGTTAGTTGAAATAAACTTTAGTTTCTTTGTTTCAACTCTTGTTTTATTTGTGCTTAAGTACTTGCAATGCCTTGTTTTCGGTCCGGTGTACTTGTGGTGTTTTTACCGTTTATGTAGAGCTCGTTTCATTTGCCACGCCTGAGAACCTTGGTCACAAGTTGTGATTGATGAATGAGTTGAACTTCGGACGTTGTATCACTTCGGTGAGTGATTGACACTTAGCTTTCGTGCCCCCCAGTCTTGGGGAACAACACTTATATTTTTGGCAGTCGATTGCACTTGTTGCAAATCTTAAGTACACGTCCGCCTTCCGGGGACTTAGAGTAATTTGAGATCGATAACCTGGTTTGTATTCCAGGAGTTCAAGTGTTATTGATACTTGTAACATGGTTCACGCTCCGGGAACTTGGGGATGGTGTTCACATTCCAACTTGCACTCTACTAACTCGGAGTTAGTATTAACGCTTTAGTTCGCACTACGGGAACTTTGACTTGGTGTTGGTGCTCCAATTCACACGCCGGGAGCTTGGATAAAACATGTAAGTTTGGGTTCGTACTTCAGGAACCCGGAATTGACATTTATACTCCAACTCGCACTTCGGGAATATGGAGTTTGCACGGATGCTTCGGTTCGCGCTCCGGGAACCCGTAACTTATGTTCATACCCCAATTCATGTTTTGGGGATTTGGAGTCCGCATTGATGGGTTGGTTCGCGCAATGGGAACGAGTTATTAAATGTTTATACTCCAATTCACGCTGCGGGAAGTTGGAGTCCGTTCGCACTCCGGGAACGAATTATGGAATGTTTATACTCCAACTCACGCTGCGGGAAATTGGAGTCCGTTCGCACTCCGGGGACGAATTGTTAAATATTTATACTCCAATTCACGCTGCGGGAAGTTGGAGTCCGTTCGCACTCCGGGAACGAATTGTTAAATGTTTATACTCCAATTCACGCAGTGGGAAGTTGGAGTCCGTTCGCACTCCGAGAACGAATTGTTAAATGTTTATACTCCAGTTCACGCTGCGGGAAGTTGGAGTCCGTTCGCACTCCGGGAACGAATTATTAAATGTTTATACTCCAATTCACGCAGTGGGAAGTTGGAGTCCGTTCGCACTCCGGGAACGAATTATTAAATGTTTATACTCCAGTTCACGCTGCGGGAAGTTGGAGTCCGTTCGCACTCCGGGAACGAATTATTAAATGTTTATACTCCAATTCATGCTGCGGGAAGTTGGAGTCCGTTCGCACTCCGGGAACGAATTGTTAAATGTTTATACTCCAATTCACGCAGTGGGAAGTTGGAGTCCGTTCGCACTCCGGGAACGAATTGTTAAATGTTTATACTCCAATTCACGCAGTGGGAAGTTGGAGTCCGTTCGCACTCCGGGAACGAATTGTTAAATGTTTATACTCCAATTCACGCAGTGGGAAGTTGGAGTCCGTTCGCACTCCGGGAACGAATTGTTAAATGTTTATACTCCAATTCACGCAGTGGGAAGTTGGAGTTCGTTCGCACTCCGGGAACGAATTGTTAAATGTTTATACTCCAATTCACGCAGTGGGAAGTTGGAGTCCGTTCGCACTCCGGGAACGAATTGTTAAATGTTTATACTCCAATTCACGCAGTGGGAAGTTGGAGTCCGTTCGCACTCCGGGAACGAATTGTTAAATGTTTGTACTCCATTTCACGCAGTGGGAAGTTGGAGTCCGTTCGCACTCCGGGAACGAATTGTTAAATGTTTATACTCCAGTTCACGCTGCGGGAAGTTGGAGTCCGTTCGCACTCCGGGAACGAATTGTTAAATGGACTGTCGTGTGTTGGTCCAGTTCAGCCTTCGATGTGTTGACTTGCCCCCGAGCTGGGGTTTCACTTAGTGGGTGGCCGGTTGTAACGCAGTCACTCGCTATTTGAATAAATTCCATTGTTCGATGGAACTTAGCTCTTCGTGTGTCGTGATTGTTGAACGTTGCATTCGGTGAATCACAGCTCTAGCTTGAAGAGATAATGTTTTATTGCTAAAATAGGAAAATATGGCAAAGTCAGTGCCTTATTACAAAATCAAATTTCAGAATGTAAAGGAAATTGCAAGTTTTTCATAGACAGAATGAGCCTGTCATGTGTGGCAATGGCGAAGGTCCTTGTCTTTCCAGATTCTTGGCAAAATAGGACCGCCCAACGTTGACAACAAGAATAAGTCATCCCCAAACTTTTGCTCAATTACATAGGGCCCTTTCAACGTTGGTTTTGCGTGCGGTGGTGTTGAGTGTACTCTCCCGTGGACTAAATCACCAATTTCGAAGGTTTGGAGTTGACCATTGACATCGTGTGACCGGAAAACTCGCTTTCGGAGTATGATGGTCCTTAGGTCGGCCTGGTCTCCCATGACAACACCAACCCCTTTTTCGGTGGGGAACTTTAAGGTTAGGCACCACGGGGCGATACAGCCCTGAATTCAGCAAGGGCTGGTCGGCCTAAGAAAGCATTGTACGGTGAATCTATGTCCATCACCGCGAATCGCAACGTCCGGATTCTGCGGCGCTGCCCTGTTCCCAACTCCGTTGGTATTTCTAGTTCTCCGATGGGTATGACTGCGTTCCCGTTGATGCCATGGATTCTGGACCGGTATGGTTTCAAGTATTTGGCCTTTAGATTCATTTGGTCGTAGGCTCGCTTAAATATTATATTCACGGAGCTTCCGCTGTCGATCAAAATCCTTTTCATCCATACGTGGCCTATCTGAGCTGATATGACTAGTGGTTCGGTAGTCGGGACTACGATTCTGTCATCATTACCACACTGGAATACAATGTCATCAGTCATTGCTTTCCGTCGTTTAACCGCAACTCCATCTTTCAAATATCTACAGCATGCAAAATCCGCATGCCTAGTGGGACTGGCATACGTCTTCATCTCATCCCAACTTTGCTTTGTTGGATGAGGGGTAGCGCCTCCTCGGGAGGAGGGCCTGGTTTGGAAACTGGCTGATGGACCGACTCTCAGTTGTCCAACTGTCAGTGTTGGTTGATCTCCAGCAGTTGGCATGCGATTCCCATCTAACTGGGGTCGTGGAGGTCGATTGTGATAATCAGAAGATGAAGAACTCTCGCTGGAGGAACGAGACACGTGGTCTCTCTTGGATCTCTTTCGCTTCTGGCGATCCAATTTGTTGATTAGTTCAGCGTTAGCGCGTAGCTGAATTTTCAGTTGTTGCTGACTCTGGGTCGGCTCTTGGATTAGCGACTGCAACTCTTGTCAGATTACCGGAGCTGAGGGTTCCGAGTGTGCAGTAGTATCCTGATCAGGTGGAGGCAGAGTTACAGGATTCTGTCGATCCTGTTCTTCTTGAACGATGGCGTTAGAAGTGGTTCTTGTGCTAACCATCTCGAACGCTGGATTCCTTTCCTTAGACTTTTGCAAATCTGAATAGAATGGAAGGAATTTGAATTCAAAGATCTGGATCTCTCTCTTAGATTTATTCAATCCGGTATCGATGACAGATCCAACGAGCAGGAGAAAAGCTGGGTTTTCTCAGTGAAAGCACCAAAGTGTTTGTGTCAAAATTGGGCACAACACTTTTCGGGAGTCGTTGAAGAGATAATAGTCAAGAATGCAAGTTCAAAACAGATATTATCTAACAAAAACTCCAATCAACAGTAAAGTAAATGTGTGGACAAGCGATTTATAGTGGTTCGGCGTGTTGCCTACGTCCACTGTGAAGTTTTTGATGTTTTATTGATTCTCTTTTAGTGATTACAAGTTGTTACAGCGATCCACAGCAAGTTACAACTGGAAATTCGAAATCAACAATAGAATTATGATGTAGGATGACGGAGATCTTGATCCGGCAGAGTCTCGGCGTCTCAGAGTCAGAAGATCCCTTTTCTGTTGGCCCTGGGGCTCTATTTATAGGTGTAGGCTGCTGGTATCTCGCTGAAAACTCGGGAGACCACTTCCGGCACGTGAGGGGGCCCACACGTACGATCTCGGGAAGTTTGGGCCCACTTTGGCATCGGTTCGAACTTCATTCGAACCGATCAAGAATTCATCCAATCGAGATAAATTTGGCGTGGACATTCTTCAACATGTATGCAAGCATCTGTGAAAGTTTCATTGCATTTGGATCAGTAGGTTAGGAGATATGTTGGGTTCGAAATAGACTTCACGGCAAGGCTGTTTGTTTCGAAGCCCTGTTACACGAAACGATGGTTTCGAACCCAGTGTGGCACGCGACTTTGTGGTGACGTGGAGCGCAAGTTTCGAATCGATCCGGACTTCTCTCCGTGTTGACCGCTTCGACTCCGTGTATCTTGGTGATTTCGAACCGATGGAAGACACGTGGATTGACCCAGTGGGTTCGAATAAGGCAACACAGGATGGGTTCGAACAAGGCTCTGTGATGGGTTCGAACATGGCTCTGTGATGGGTTCGAAGATAGCTCTGTGATGGGTTCGAACAGGGCTTCTGTGATGGGTTCGAACCAACGTCCCTTGGAGGCATATGAGCTCTGCAACCCCTTCATGGATACGAGGCACATGGATTCGAAAACAATGGAGTCGAAGGTGATGGTGTCGAACCCATGGGGGTTCGAAGGGTTCGAAGTCGATGGGTTCGAAAGTCGTCCCTTCTTATCGGTTCGAACGTGGTGGGTTCGAAATAGTTGGGTTCGAAGTGGTGTCGAACCGATGGATGCGAACTCATTGATTCGAACTTTGGCATATGTGCATGGGTTCGAGGCGCTGCCTCACTCCTTGGGTTCGAACCAGATGGGTTCGAACATAGGTGGGGTCATGGTTTCGAACAGAGCAACGTCCATCTTTCTCAACTTGAATCCATCATAACTTGAGCATACGACCTCGGATTGACCTGAAATTTGAAATGCTGACTCTTGTAGCCTTTCTTGCCGTGTCCTATCAATTGTGGTTCATTCTGGACTCGGATAAAATTCAGTGATATCCATGGCTAAAGGAAGTACGATCAACCTCTGAGGCGAACTGTCCTTCGTTTTTCGATCAATCTTTTGGTATCGCGGCTTTGCCAAAAAGCGGGATAACAGCAACATCCGTCCGAAATGGCGAAATAGTGTCGTACGACTTTTAGAAATGCGTGCATGGATTTGAAACGGAACAGTAACATGGTGCACCACTCTCCAGCGATGGTAAATCGAAGACGAGCCACGGTAATCCCGTTTTACCGTAAAAATCCGGTGTCGAAGAAACGAAGGGTAAAAAACTTACGAGGCCCGATCGAGATTCGGGTTGTCCTTTTTTGGCATTAATCTATCCGTTGACGGCTGAAAGCGGTCAAAGCCGTAAAACTCACCGTGGCCTTCGTTTTGACAGGTTATGGCTCCCGCAACTCTAAACGAGCCAGAAGTTATGGTCGTCCGAATAATCGATATCTACAGGGTGCAACGTCCGTGGTGCAAGGTGCAACATCCGTCCGAAATGGCGAAACAGTGCCGTACGACTTTTAGCAATGCGTGCATGAATTTGAAATGGAACAGTTCCATGGTGCACCACTCTCCAGCGATGTTAAATCGAAGACAACGCACGGTAATCCCATTTTACCGTAAAAATCCGGTGTCGAAAAACGAAGGGTAAAAAACTTACGAGGCCCGATTGAGATTCGGGTTGTCCTTTTTGGGCATTAATCTATCCGTGGACGGCTGAAAGCAGTCAAAGCCGTAAAACTCACCGTGGCCTTCGTTTTGACAGGTTATGGCTCCCGTAACTCTAAACGAGCCAGAAGTTATGGTCGTCCCAATAATCGATATCTACAGGGTGCAACATCCGCGGTGCAAGGTGCAACATCCGTCCGAAATGTCGAAACTGTGCCGTAGACTTTTAGAAATGCGTGCATGGATTTGAAATGGAACAGTACCGTGGTGCACCACTCTCCAGCGATGGTAAATCAAAGACGAGGCACGGTAATCCCATTTTACCGTAAAAATCCGGTGTCGAAGAAACGAAGGGTAAAAAACTTACGAGGCCCGATCGAGATTCAGGTTGTCCTTTTTTGGCATTAATCTATCCGTTGACGGCTGAAAGCGGTCAAAGCCGTAAAACTCACCGTGGCCTTCGTTTTGACAGGTTATGGCTCCCGCAACTCTAAACGAGCCAGAAGTTATGGTCGTCCGAATAATCGATATCTACAGGGTGCAACATCCGTGGTGCAAGGTGCAACATCCGTCCGAAATGGCGAAACAGTGCTGTACGACTTTTAGAAATGCATGCATGGATTTGAAACGGAACAGTACCATGGTGCACCACTCTCCAGCGATGGTAAATCGAAGACAAGCCACGGTAATCCCGTTTTACCGTTAAAATCCGGCGTCGAAAAAACGAAGGGTAAAAAACTTACGAGGCCCGATTGAGATTCGGGTTGTCCTTTTCGGGCATTAATCTATCCGTTGACGCCTGAAAGGTGTCAAAGCCGTAGAACTCACCGTGGCCTTCGTTTTGACAGGTTATGGCTCCCGTAACTCTAAACGAGCCAGAAGTTATGGCCGTCCGAATAATCGATATCTACAGGGTGCAACGTCCGCGGTGCAAGGTAAAACATCCGTCCGAAATGGCGCAATTGTGCCTTACGACTCTTAGAAATGCATGCATGGATTTGAAACGGAACAGTACCATGGCGCACCACTCTCCAGCGATGGTAAATCGAAGACGAGCCACGATAATCCCGTTTTACCGTAAAAATACGGTGTCGAAAAAACGAAGGGTAAAAAACTTACGAGACCCGATTGAGATTCGGGTTGTCCTTTTCGGGCATTAATCTATCCGTTGACGGCTGAAAGCGGTCGAAGCCGTAGAACTCACAATGGCCTTCGTTTTGACAGGTTATGGCTCCCGTAACTCTAAACGAGCCAGAAGTTATGGCCGTCCGAATAATCGATATCTACAGGGTGCAACATCCACGGTGCAAGGTGCAACATCCGTCCGAAATGGCGAAACAGTGTCGTACCACTTTTAGAAATGCTTGCAATGATTTGAAATGGAACAGTACCATAGTGCACCACTCTCCAGTGATGGTAAATTGAAGACGAGGCACGGTAATCCCGTTTTACCGTTAAAATCCGGTGCCGAAAAAACGAAGGGTAAAAAACTTACGAGACCCGATTGAGATTCGGGTTGTCCTTTTTGGGCATTAATCTATCCGTTGACGGCTGAAAGCTATCAAAGCCGTAGAACTCACCGTGGCCTTCGTTGTGACAGGTAATGGCTCCCGTAACTCTAAACGAGCCAGAAGTTATGACTGTCCGAATAATAGATGTCTACAGGGTGCAACGTCCGCGGTGCAAGGTGCAACATCCGTCCGAAATGGCGAAATTGTGCCGTACGACTTTTAGAAATGCGTGCATGGATTTGAAATGGAACGGTACCGTGGTGCACCTCTCTCCAGCGATGTTAAATCGAAGACGATCCACGGTAATCCCGTTTTACCGTTAAAATCCGGTGTCAAAAAACGAAGGGTAAAAAACTTACGAGACCCGATTGAGATTTGGGTTGTCCTTTTTGTGCATTAATCTATCCGTTGACGGCTGAAAGCTGCCAAAGCCGTAGAACTCACCGTGGCCTTCGTTTTGACAGCTTATGGCTCCCGTAACTCTAAACGAGCCAGAAGTTATGACCGTCCGAATAATCGATATCTACAGGGTGCAACATCCGCGGTGCAAGGTGCAAAATCCGTCCGAAATGGAGAAACAGTGCCGTACGACTTTTAGAAATGCGTGCATGGATTTGAAACGGAACAGTACCATGTTGCACCACTCTCCAGCGATGGTAAATCAGAGACGAGGCACGGTAATCCCGTTTTACCGTAAAAATCCGGTGTCGAAAAAACGAAGGGTAAAAAATTTACGAGCCCCGATTGAGATTCGGGTTGTCCTTTTTGCGCATTAATCTATCCATTGACGGCTGAAAGTGATCAAAGTCGTAAAACTCACCGTGGCCTTCGTTTTGATAGGTTATGGCTCCCGTAACTCTAAACGAGCCAGAAGTTATGGTCGTCCGAATAATCGATATCTACAGGGTGCAACATCCGCGGTGCAAGGTGCAACATCCGTCCGAAATGGCGAAACAGTGCCGTACGACTTTTAGAAATGCATGCATGGATTTGAAATGGAACAGTACCATGGTGCACCACCCTCCAGCGATGGTAAATCGAAGACGATCCACGGTAATCCCGTTTTACTGTAAAAATATGGTGTCGAAAAAACGAAGGGTAAAAAACTTACGAGAACCGATTGAGATTCAGGTTGTCCTTTTTGGGCATTAATCTATCCGCTGACGGCTGAAAGCTGTCAAAGCCGTAGAACTCACCGTGGCCTTCGTTTCGACAAGTTATGGCTCCCGTAACTCTAAACGCGCTAGAAGTTATGGCCGTCCGAATAATCGATATCTACAGGGTGCAATGTCCGCGGTGCAAGGTAAAACATCCGTCCGAAATGGCTAAAATGTGCCCTACGACTTTTAGAAATGCATGCATGGATTTGAAATGGAACAGTAACATGGTGCACCACTCTCCAGCGATGGTAAATCGAAGACGAGCCACGGTAATCCCGTTTTACCGTAAAAATACGGTGTCGAAAAAACGAAGGGTAAAAAACTTAGGAGACCCGATTGAGATTCGGGTTGTCCTTTTCGGGCATTAGTCTATCCGTTGACGGCTGAAAGCAGTCAAAACTGTAAATCTCACCGTGGCCTTCGTTTTGACAGGTTATGGCTCCCGTAACTCTAAACGAACCAGAAGTTATGGCCGTCCGAATAATCGACATCTACAGGGTGCAACATCTGCGGTACAAGGTGCAACATCCGTCCGAAATGGCGAAACAGTGCCGTATGACTTTTAGAAATGCATGCATGGATTTGTAACGGAACAGTACCATGGTGCACCACTCTCCAGCGATGGTAAATCGAAGACGAGCCACGGTAATCCCGTTTTACCGTAAAAATCCGGTGTCGAATAAACGAATGGTAAAAAACTTACGAGACCCGATTGAGATTCGGGTTGTCCTTTTCAGGCATTAATCTATCCGTTGACGGCTGAAAGTGGTCAAAGCTGTAGAACTCACCGTGGCCTTCGTTTTGACAGTTTATGGCTCCCGTAACTCTAAACGAGCCAGAAGTTATGGCCGTCCGAATAATCAATATCTATAGGGTGTAACATCCGCGGTGCAAGGTGCAACATCCGTCCGAAATGGCGAAACAGTGCCATACGACTTTTAGAAATGCATGCATGGATTTGAAACGGAACGGTACCATGGTGCACCCCTCTCCAGCAATGGTAAATCGAAGACGAGCCACGGTAATCCCGTTTTACCGTAAAAATACGGTGTCGAAAAAACGAAGGGTAAAAAACTTACTAGACCCGATTGAGATTCGGTTTGTCCTTTTCGGGCATTAATCTATCCGTTGACGGTTGAAAGCTGTCAAAGCCGTAGAATTGACCGTGGCCTTCGTTTTGATAGGTTATGGCTCCCGTAACTATAAACGAGCCAAAAGTTATGGCCGTCCGAATAATCGATATCTACAGGGTGCAACGTCCGCGGTGCAAGGTGCAACATCCGTCCGAAATGGCGAAACAGTGCCGTACGACTTCTAGAAATGCGTGCATGGATTTGAAACGGAACGGTACCATGGTGCACCACTCTCCAGCGATGGTAAATCGAAGACGAGCCACGGTAATCCCGTTTTACCGTTAAAATCCGGCGTCGAAAAAACGTTGGGTAAAAAACATACGAGACCCGATTGAGATTCGGGTTGTCCTTTTCGGGCATTAATCTATCCGTTGACGGCTGAAAGCTGTCAAAGCCATAGAACTCACCATGGCCTTCGTTTTGACAGGATATGGCTCCCGTAACTCTAAACGAGCCAGAAGTTATGGCCGTCCGAATAATCGATATCTACAGGGTGCAACGTCCGCGGTGCAAGGTGCAACATCCGTCCGAAATGGCGAAACAGTGCCGTACGACTTTTAGAAATGCGTGCTTGGATTTGAAACGGAACAGTGCCATGGTGCACCACTCTCCAGCGATGGTAAATCAAAGACGAGCCACGGTAATCCCGTTTTACCGTTAAAATCCGACGTCGAAAAAATGATGGGTAAAAATTTACGAGAACCGATTGAGATTCGGGTTGTCCTTTTTGGGCATTAATCTATCCGTCGACGGCTGAAAGCTGTCAAAGCCGTAGAACTCACCGTGGCCTTCGTTTCGACAAGTTATGGCTCCCGTAACTCAAAACGAGCCAGAAGTTACGAACGTCCGAATAATCGATATCTACAGGGTGCAACATCCGCGGTGCAAGGTGCAACATCCGTCCGAAATGGCGAGACAGTGCCTTATGACTTTTAGAAATGCGTGCATGGATTTGAAACAGAACAGTACCATGGTGCACCACTCTCCAGCGATGGTAAATCGAAGACGAGGCACGGTAATCCCGTTTTACCCTAAAAATCCTTTGTCGAAAAAACGAAGGGTAAAAAACTTACAAGGCCCGATAGAGATTCGAGTTGTCCTTTTTTGGCATTAATCTACCCGTTGACGGCTGAAAGTGGTCAAAGCCGTAAAACTCACCGTGGCCTTCGTTTTGACAGGTTATGGCTCCCGTAACTCTAAACGAGCCAGAAGTTATGGCCGTCCGAATAATCGATATCTACAGGGTGCAACATCCGCGGTGCAAGGCGCAACATCCGTCCGAAATGGCGAAACAGTGCCGTACGACTTTTACAAATGCGTGCATGGATTCGAAATGGAATAGTAACATGGTGCACCACTCTCCAGCGATGGTAAATCGAAGACGAGCCACGGTAATCCCGTTTTAACGTAAAAATCCGGTGTCGAAAAAACGAAGGGTAAAAAACTTACGAGACCCGATTGAGATTCGGGTTGTCCTTTTTGGGCATTAATCTATCCGTTGACGGCTGAAAGCTGCCAAAGCCGTCGAACTCACCGTGGCCTTCGTTTTGACAGGTTATGGCTCCCGTAACTCTAAACGAGCAAAAAGTTATGACCATCCGAATAATCGATATCTACAGGGTGCAACATCCGCGGTGCAAGGTGCAACATCCGTCCGAAATGGCGAAACAGTGCCGTACGACTTTTAGAAATGCGTGCATGGATTTGAAATGGAACAGTACCTTGGTGCACCACTCTCCAGCGATAGTAAATCGAAGATAAGGCACGGTAAGCCCGTTTTACCGTAAAAATCCGTTGTCGAAAAAATGAAGGGTGAAAAACTTACGAAACCCGATTGAGATTCGGGTTGTCCTTTTTGGGCATTAATCTATCCGTTGACGGCTGAAAGCAGTCAAAGCCGTAAAACTCACCGTGGCCTTCGTTTTGACAGGTTATGGCTCCCGTAACTCTAAACTGGCCAGAAGTTATGGTCGTCTGAATAATCGATATCTACAGGGTGCAACATCGGTGGTGCAAGGTGCAACATCCGTCCGAAATGGCGAAACAGTGCCGTATGGCTTTCAGAAATGCATGCATGGATTTTAAAGGGAACAGTACCATGGTGCACCACTCTCCAGCGATGGTAAATCAAAGACGAGCCACGACAATCCCGTTTTACCGTAAAAATCCGGTGTCGAAAAAACGAAGGGTAAAAAACTGACGAGACCCGATTGAGATTCGGGTTGTCATTTTCGGGCATTAATCTATCCGTTGACGGCTGAAAGCGGTCAAAGCCGTAGAACTCACCGTGGCCTTCGTTTTGACAGGTTATGGCTCCCGTAACTCTAAACGAGCCAGAAGTTATGACCGTCCGAATAATCGATATCTACAGGGTGCAACATCCGCGGTGCAAGGTGCAACATCCGTCCGAAATGGTGAAATTGTGTCGTACGACTTTTAGAAATGCGTGCATGGATTTGAAATGGAACGGTACCATGGTGCACCCCTCTCCAGCAATGGTAAATCGAAGACGAGCCATGGTAATCCCGTTTTACCGTTAGAATTTGGTGTCGAAAAAACGAAGGGTAATAAACTTACGAGACCCGATTGAGATTCGGGTTGTCCTTTTTGGCCATTAATCTATCCGTTGACGGCTAAAAGCGGTCAAAGCAGTAGAACTCATTGTGGCCTTCGTTTCGACAGGTTATGGCTCTCGTAACTCTAAACGAGCCAGAAGTTATGACCGTTCAAATAATCGATATCTACAGGGTGCAACATCCGCGGTGCAAGGTGCAACATCCGTCCGAAATGGTGAAATTGTGCGGTACGACTTTTAGAAATGCGTGCATGGATTTGAAATGGAACGGTACCATGGTGCACCCCTCTCCAGCAATGGTAAATCGAAGACGAGCCACGGTAATCCCGTTTTACCGTTAAAATCCGGTGTCGAAAAAACGAAGGGTAAAAAACTTACGAGACCCGATTGAGATTCGGGTTGTCATTTTCGGGCATTAATCTATCCATTGACGGTTGAAAGCGGTCAATGCCGTAGAACTCACCGTGGCCTTCGTTTTGACAGGTTATGGCTCCCGTAACTCTAAACGAGCCAAAATTTATGGCCGTCCGAATAATCGATATCTACAGGGTGCAACATCCGCGGTGCAAGGTGCAACATCCGTCCGAAATGGTGAAATTGTGTCGTACGACTTTTAGAAATGCGTGCATGGATTTGAAATGGAACGGTACCATGGTGCACCCCTCTCCAGCAATGGTAAATCGAAGACGAGGCACGGTAATCCCGTTTTACCGTAAAAATCCGGTGTCGAAAAAACGAAGGGTAAAAAACTTACAGGACCCGATTGAGATTCGGGTTGTCCTTTTTGGGCATTAATCTATCCGTTGATGGCTGAAAGCGGTCAAAGCCGTAAAACTCAACGTGGACTTCGTTTTGACAGGTTATGGCTCCCATAACTCTAAACGAGCCAGAAGTTATGGTCGTCCGAATAATCGATTTCTACAGGGTGCAACATCCGCGGTGCAAGGTGCAACATCCGTCCGAAATGGCGAAACAGTGCCGTACGACTTTTAGAAATGCATGCATGGATTTGAAACGGAACAGTACCGTGGTGCACCACTCTCCAGCGATGGTAAGTCGAAGATGAGCCACGGTAATCCCGTTTTACCGTAAAAATCCGGTGTCAAAAAAACGAAGGGTAAAAAACTTACGTGACCCGATTGAGATTCGGGTTGTCCTTTTCGGGCATTAATCGCCCGTTGACGGCCGAAAGCTGTCAAAACCGTAGAACTCACCGTGGCCATCGTTTTGACAGGTTATGGCTCCCGTAACTCTAAACGATCCAGAAGTTATGGCCGTCCGAATAATCGATATCTATAGGGTGCAACATCCGCGTTGCAAGGTGCAACATCCGTCCGAAATGACGAAACAGTGCCGTACGACTTTTAGAAATGCGTGCATGGATTTGAAATGGAACAGTACCATGGTGCACCACTCTCCAGCGATGGTAAATCGAAGACGAGCCACAGTAATCCCATTTTACCGTTAAAATCCGGCGTCGAAAAAACGATGGGTAAAAAACTTACGAGACCCGATTGAGATTCGGGTTGTCCTTTTTGGGAATTAATCTATCCATTGACGGCTGAAAGCAGTCAAAGCCGTAGAACTCACCATGGCCTTCGTTTTGACAGGTTATGGCTCCCGTAACTCTAAACGAGCCAGAAGTTATGACCGTCCGAATAATCGATATCTACAGGGTGCAACATCCGCGGTGCAAGGTGCAACATCCGCCCGAAATGGCGAAACAGTGCCGTACGACTATTAGAAATGCGTGCATGGAATTGAAACGGAACAGTACCATAGTGCACCACTCTCCAGCGATGGTAAATCGAAGACAAGGCACGGTAATCCCGTTTTACCGTAAAAATCCGGTGTCGAAAAAACGAAGGGTAAAAAACTTCCGAGACCCGATTGAGATTCGGGTTGTCCTTTTCGGGCATTAATCTATCCGTTGATGGATGAAAGCTGTCAAAACCGTAGAACTCACCGTGGCCTTCGTTTTGACAGGTTATGGCTCCCGTAACTCTAAACGATCCAGAAGTTATGGCCGTCCGAATAATCGATATCTACAGGGTGCAACATCCGTCCGAATTGACGAAACAGTGCCGTACGACTTTTTGAAATGCTTGCATGGATCTGAAATGAAACAGTACCATGGTGCACCACTCTCCAGCGATGGTAAATCGAAGACGAGCCACGGTAATCCCATTTTACCGTTAAAATCCAGCGTCGAAAAAACGATGGGTAAAAAACTTACGAGACCCGATTGAGATTTGGGTTGTCCTTTTTGGGCATTAATCTATCCGTTGATGGCTGAAAGCTGTCAAAGCCGTAGAACTCACCGTGGCCTTCGTTTTGACAGGTTATGGCTCCCGTAACTCTAAACGAGCCAGAAGTTATGACCGTCCGAATAATCGATATCTATAGGGAGCAACATCCGCGGTGCAAGGTGCAACATCCGTCCGAAATGGCGAAACAGTGCCGTACGACTTTTAGAAATGCGTGCATGGATTTAAAAAGGAACAGTACCATGGTGCACCACTCTCCAGCGATGGTAAATCGAAGACGAGGCACGGTAATCCCGTTTTACAGTAAAAATCCAGTGTCGAAAAAACGAAGGGTAAAAAACTTACGAGACCCGATTGAGATTCGGGTTATCCTTTTTGGGCATTAATCTATCCGTTGACGGCTGAAAGCGGTCAAAGCCGTAGAACTCACCGTGGCCTTCGTTTTGAAAGATTATGGCTCCCGTAACTCTAAACGAGCAAGAAGTTATGACCGTCCGAATAATCGATATCTACAGGGTGCAACATACGCGGTGCAAGGTGCAACATCCGTCCGAAATGGCGAAACAGCGCCGTATGACTTTTAGAAATGCGTGCATGGATTTGAAACAGAACAGTACCATGGTGCACCAGTCTCCAACGATGGAAAATCGAAGACGAGGCACAATAATCCCGTTTTATCGTAAAAATCCGGTGTCGAAAAAACGAAGGGTAAAAAACTTACGAGACCCGATTGAGATTCGGGTTGTCCTTTTCAGGCATTAATCTATCCGTTGACGCCTGAAAGCTATCAAAACCGTAGAACTCACCGTGGCCTTCGTTTTGACTGGTTATGGCTCCCGTAACTCTAAACGATCCAGAAGTTATGGCCGTCCGAATAATCGATATCTACAGGGTGCAACATCCGCGTTGCAAGGTGCAACATCGGTCCGAAATGACGAAACAGTGCCGTACGACTTTTAGAAATGCTTGCATGGATTTGAAATGGAACAGTACCATGGTGCACCACTCTCCAGCGATGGAAAATCGAAGATGAGCCACGGTAATCCCATTTTACCGTTAAAATCCGGCGTCGAAAAAACGATGGGTAAAAAACTTACGAGACCCGATTGAGATTCGGGTTGTCCTTTTTGGGCATTAATCTATCCGTTGATGGCTGAAAGCTGTCAAAGCCGTAGAACTAACCGTGGCCTTCGTTTTGACAGGTTATGGCTCCCGTAACTCTAAACGAGCCAGAAGTGATGGCCGTCCGAATAATCCATATCTATAGGGTGCAACATCCGCGGTGCAAGGTGCAACATCCATCCGAAATGGCGAAACAGTGTCGTATGACTTTTAGAAATGCGTGCATGGATTTGAAACGTAACAGTACCATGGTGCACCACTCTCCAATGATGGTAAATCGAAGACGAGGCACGGTAATCCCGTTTTACCGTAAAAATCCGGTGTCGAAAAAACGAAGGGTTAAAAACTTACGAAACCCGATTGAGATTCGGGTTGTCCTTTTTGGGCATTAATCTATCCATTGACGGCTGAAAGCTGTCAAAGCCTTAGAACTCACCGTGGCCTTCGTTTCGAAAAGTTATGGCTCCCGTAACTCAAAACGAGCCAGAAGTTACGACCGTTCGAATAATCGATATCTACAGGGTGCAACATCCGTGGTGCAAGGTGCAACATCCGTACGAAATGGCGAGACAGCGCCGTATGACTTTTAGAAATGCGTGCATGGATTTGAAACAGAACAGTACCATGGTGCACCACTCTCCAGCGATGGTAAATCGAAGACGAGGCACGGTAATCCCGTTTTACCGTAAAAATCCGTTGTCGAAAAAACGAAGGGTAAAAAACTTACAAGGCCCGATTGAGATTCGGGTTGTCCTTTTTTGGCATTAATCTATCCGTTGACGGCTGAAAGTGGTCAAAGCCGTAAAACTCACCGTGGCCTTCGTTTTGACAGGTTATGGCTCCCGTAACTCTAAACGAGCCAGAAGTTATGGCCGTCCGAATAATCGATATCTACAGGGTGCAACATCCGCGGTGCAAGGCGCAACATCCGTCCGACATGGCGAAACAGTGCCGTACGGCTTTTACAAATGCGTGCATGGATTTGAAACGGAACAGTAACATGGTGCACCACTCTCCAGCGATAGTAAATCGAAGACGAGCAACGGTAATCCCGTTTTAACGTAAAAATCCGGTGTCGAAAAAACGAAGGGTAAAAAACTTACGAGACCCGATTGAGATTCGGGTTGTCCTTTTTGGGCATTAATCTATCCGTTGACGGCTGAAAGCTGCCAAAGCCGTCGAACTCACCATGGCCTTCGTTTTGACAGGTTATGGCTCCCGTAACTCTAAACGAGCAAAAAGTTATGACCATCCGAATAATCGACATCTACAGGGTGCAACATCCGCGGTGCAAGCGCAACATCCGTCCGAAATGGCGGAACAGTGTCGTACGACTTTTAGAAATGCGTGCATGGATTTGAAATGGAACAGTAGCATGGTGCACCACTCTCCAGCGATAGTAAATCGAAGACAAGGCACGGCAATCCCGTTTTACCGTAAAAATCCGGTGTCGAAAAAACGAAGGGTGAAAAACTTACGAGACCCGATTGAGATTCGGGTTGTCCTTTTTGGGCATTAATCTATCCGTTGACGGCCGAAAGCGGTCAAAGCCGTAAAACTCACCGTGGCCTTCGTTTTGACAGGTTATGGCTCCCGTAACTCTAAACTGGCCAGAAGTTATGGTCGTCTAAATAATCGATATCTACAGGGTGCAACATCCGTGGTGCAAGGTGCAACATCCGTCCGAAATGTCGAAGCAGTGCCGTATGACTTTCAGAAACGCATGCATGGATTTTAAAGGGAACAGTACCATGGTGCACCACTCTCCAGCGATGGTAAATCAAAGACGAGCCACGACAATCCCGTTTTACCATAAAAATCCGGTGTCGAAAAAACGAAGGGTAAAAAACTTACGAGACCCGATTGAGATTCGGGTTATCATTTTCGGGCATTAATCTATCCGTTGACGGCTGAAAGCGGTCAAAGCCGTAGAACCCACCGTGGCCTTCGTTTTGACAGGTTATGGATCCCGTAACTCTAAATGAGCCAAAATTTATGGCCGTCCGAATAATCGATATCTACAGGGTGCAACATCCACGGTGCAAGGTGCAACATCCGTCCGAAATGGTGAAATTGTGCCGTACGACTTTTAGAAATGCGTGCATGGATTTGAAATGGAACGGTACCATGGTGCACCCCTCTCCAGCAATGGTAAATCGAAGACGAGCCACGGTAATCCCGTTTTACCGTTAAAATCCGGTGTCGAAAAAACGAAGGGTAAAAAACTTACGAGACCCGATTGAGATTCGGGTTGTCCTTTTTGGGCATTAATCTATCCGTTGACGGCTGAAAGCGGTCAAAGTAGTAGAACTCACTGTGGCCTTCGTTTCGACAGGTTATGGCTCTCGTAACTCTAAACAAGGCAGAAGTTATGACCGTTCAAATAATCGATATCTACAGGGTGCAACATCCGCGGTGCAAGGTGCAACATCCGTCCGAAATGGTGAAATTGTGCCGTACGACTTTTAGAAATGCGTGCATGGATTTGAAATGGAACGGTACTATGGTGCACCCCTCTCCAGCAATGGTAAATCGAAGACGAGCCACGGTAATCCCGTTTTACCGTTAAAATCCGGTGTCGAAAAAACGAAGGGTAAAAAACTTACGAGACCCGATTGAGATTCGGGTTGTCATTTTCGGGCATTAATCTATCCGTTGACGGCTGAAAGCGGTCAAAGCGTAAAACTCATTGTGGCCTTCGTTTTGACAGGTTGTGGCTCCCGTAACTCTAAACGAGCCAAAATTTATGGCCGTCCGAATAATCGATATCTACAGGGTGCAACATCCGCGGTGCAAGGTGCAACATCCGTCCGAAATGGTGAAATTTTGTCGTACGACTTTTAGAAATGCGTGCATGGATTTGAAATGGAACGGTACTATGGTGCACCCCTCTCCAGCAATGGTAAATCGAAGACGAGCCACGGTAATCCCGTTTTACCTTAAAAATCCGGTGTCGAAAAAACGAAGGGTAAAAAACTTACGAGACCCGATTGAGATTCGGGTTGTCCTTTTTGGGCATTAATCTATCCGTTGATGGCTGAAAGTGGTCAAAGCCGTAAAACTCAACGTGGACTTTGTTTTGACAGGTTATGGCTCCCGTAACTCTAAATGAGCCAGAAGTTATGGTCGTCCGAATAATCGATTTCTACAGGGTGCAACATCCGCGGTGCAAGGTGCAACATCCGTCCGAAATGGCGAAACAGTGCCGTACGACTTTTAGAAATGCATGCATGGATTTGAAACGGAACAGTACCATGGTGCACCACTCTTCAGCGATGGTAAGTCGAAGACGAGCCACGGTAATCCCGTTTTACCTTAAAAATCCGGTGTCAAAAAAACGAAGGGTAAAAAACTTACGTGACCCGATTGAGATTCGGGTTGTCCTTTTCGGGCATTAATCTACCCGTTGACGGCTGAAAGCTGTCAAAATCGTAGAACTCACCGTGGCCATCGTTTTGACAGGTTATGGCTCCCGTAACTCTAAACGATCCAGAAGTTATGGCCGTCCGAATAATCGATATCTACATGGTGCAACATCCGCGTTGCAAGGTGCAACATCCGTTCGAAATGACGAAACAATGCCGTACGACTTTTAGAAATGCGTGCATGGATTTGAAATGGAACAGTACCATGGTGCACCACTCTCCAGCGATGGTAAATCGAAGACGAGCCACGGTAATCCCATTTTACCGTTAAAATCTGGCGTCGAAAAAACGATGGGTAAAAAACTTACGAGACCCGATTGAGATTCGGGTTGTCCTTTTTGGGAATTAATCTATCCGTTGACGGCTGAAAGCAGTAAAGCCGTAGAACTCACCGTGGCCTTCGTTTTGACAGGTTATGGCTCCCGTAACTCTAAACGAGCCAGAAGTTATGACCGTCCGAATAATCGATATCTACAGGGTGCAACATCCGCGGTGCAAGGTGCAACATCCGCCCGAAATGGCGAAACAGTGCCGTACGACTATTAGAAATGCGTGCATGGATTTGAAACGGAACAGTACCATAGTGCACCACTCTCCAGCGATGGTAAATAGAAGACAAGGCACGGTAATCCCGTTTTACCGTAAAAATCCGGTGTCGAAAAAACGAAGGGTAAAAAACTTACGAGACCCGATTGAGATTCGGGTTGTCCTTTTCGGGCATTAATCTATCCATTGACGGATGAAAGCTGTCAAAACCGTAGAACTCACCGTGGCCTTCGTTTTGACAGGTTATGGCTCCCGTAACTCTAAACGATCCAGAAGTTATGGCCGTCCGAATAATCGATATCTACAGGGTGCAACATCCGTCCGAAATGACGAAACAGTGCCGTACGACTTTTTGAAATGCTTGCATGGATCTGAAATGAAACAGTACCATGGTGCACCACTCTCCAGCGATGGTAAATCGAAGACGGGCCACGGCAATCCCATTTTACCGTTAAAATCCAGCGTCGAAAAAACGATGGGTAAAAAACTTACGAAACCCGATTGAGATTCGGGTTGTCCTTTTTGGGCATTAATCTATCCGTTGATGGCTGAAAGCTGTCACAGCCGTAGAACTCGCCGTGGCCTTCGTTTTGACAGGTTATGGCTCCCGTAACTCTAAACGAGCCAGATGTTATGACCGTCCGAATAATCGATATCTATAGGGTGCAACATCCGCGGTGCAAGGTGCAACATCCGTCCGAAATGGCGAAACAGTGCCGTACGACTTTTAGAAATGTGTGCATGGATTTAAAATGGAACAGTACCATGGTGCACCACTCTCCAGCGATGGTAAATCGAAGACGAGGCACGGTAATCCCGTTTTACAGTAAAAATCCGGTGTCGAAAAAACAAAGGGTAAAAAACTTACGAGACCCGATTGAGATTCGGGTTATCCTTTTTGGGCATTAATCTATCCGTTGACGGCTGAAAGCGGTCAAAGCCGTAGAACTCACCGTGGGCTTCGTTTTGAAAGATTATGGCTCCCGTAACTCTAAACGAGCAAGAAGTTATGACCGTCCGAATAATCGATATCTACAGGGTGCAACATCCGCGGTGCAAGGTGCAACATCCGTCCGTAATGGCGAAACAGTGCCGTATGACTTTTACAAACGCGTGCATGGATTTGAAACAGAACAGTACCATGGTGCACCAGTCTCCAGCGATGGTAAATCGAAGACGAGGCACGGTAATCCCGTTTTACCGTAAAAATCCGGTGTCGAAAAAACGAAGGGTAAAAAACTTACGAGACCCGATTGAGATTCGGGTTGTCCTTTTCGAGCGTTAGTCTATCCGTTGACGGCTGAAAGCTATCAAAACCGTAGAACTCACCGTGGCCTTCGTTTTGACAGGTTATGGCTCCCGTAACTCGAAACGATCCAGAAGTTATGGCCGTCCGAATAATCGATATCTACAGGGTGCAACATCCGCGTTGCAAGGTGCAACATCGGTCCGAAATGACGAAACAGTGCCGTACGACTTTTAGAAATGCGTGCATGGATTTGAAATGGAACAGTACCATGGAGCTCCACTCTCCAGTGATGGTAAATCGAAGACGAGCCACGGTAATCCCATTTTACCGTTAAAATCCGGCGTCGAAAAAACGATGGGTAAAAATCTTACGAGACCCGATTGAGATTCGGGTTGTCCTTTTTGGACATTAATCTATACGTTGATGGCTGAAAGCTGTCAAAGCCGTAGAACTCACCGCGGCCTTTGTTTTGACAGGTTATGGCCCCGTAACTCTAAACGAGCCAGAAGTTATGACCGTCCGAATAATCGATATCTATAGGGTGCAACATCCGCGGTGCAAGGTGCAACATCCGTCCGAAATGGCGAAACAGTGCCGTACGACTTTTAGAAATGCGTGCATGGATTTAAAATGGAACGGTACCATGGTGCACCACTCTCCAGCGATGGTAAATCAAAGACGAGGCACGGTAATCCAGTTTTACCGCAAAAATCCAGTGTCGAAAAAACGAAGGGTAAAAAACTTACGAGACCCGATTGAGATTCGGGTTGTCCTTTTTGGGCATTAATCTATCCATTGACGGCTGAAAGCAGTCAAAGCCGTAGAACTCACTGTGGCCTTCGTTTTGACTGGTTATGGCTCCCGTAACTCTAAACGAGCCAGAAGTTATGACCGTCCGAATAATCGATATCTATAGGGTGCAACATCCGCGGTGCAAGGTGCAACATCCGTCCGAAATGGCGAAACAGTGCCGTACGACTTTTAGAAATGCGTGCATGGATTTGAAACGGAACAGTACCATAGTGCACCACTCTCCAGCGATGGTAAATCGAAGACGAGGCACGGTAATCCCGTTTTACCGTAAAAATCCGGTGTCGAAAAAACGAAGGCTAAAAAATTTACGAGACCCGATTGAGATTCGGTTTGTCCTTTTCGGGCTTTAATCTATCCGTTGACGGCTGAAAGCTATCAAAACCGTAGAACTCACCGTGGCCTTCGTTTTGACAGGTTATGGCTCCCATAACTCTAAACGATCTAGAAGTTATGGCCGTCCGAATAATCGATATCCATAGGGTGCAACATCCGCTTTGCAAGGTGCAACATCCGTCCGAAATGGCGAAACAGTGCCGTACAGCTTTTAGAAATGCATGCATGGATTTGAAATGGAATAGTACCATGGTGCACCACTCTCCAGCGATGGTAAATCGACGACGAGCCACGATAATCCCATTTTACCGTTAAAATCCGGCGTCGAAAAAACGATGGTTAAAAAACTTGCGAGACCCGATTGAGATTCGGGATGTCCGTTTTGGGCATTAAGCTATCCGTTGATGGCTGAAAGCTGTCAAAGCCGTAGAACTCACCATGGCCTTCGTTTTGACAGGTTATGGCTCCCGTAACTCTAAACGAGCCAGAAGTTATGACCGTCCGAATAATCGATATCTGTAGGGTGCAACATCCGCGGTGCAAGGTGCAACATCCGTCCGAAATGGCGAAACAGTGCCGTACGACTTTTAGAAACGCGTGCATGGATTTAAAATGGAACAGTACCATGGTGCACCACTCTCCAGCGATGTTAAATCGAAGATGAGGCACGGTAATCCCGTTTTACAGTAAAAATCCGGTGTCGAAAATACGAAGGGTAAAAAACTTACGAGACCCGATTGAGATTCGGGTTATCCTTTTTGGGCATTAATCTATCCGTTGACGGCTGAAAGTGGTCAAAGCCGTAGAACTCACCGTGGCCTTCATTTTGAAAGGTTATGGCTCCTGTAACTCTAAACGAGCCAGGAGTTATGACCGTCCGAATAATCGATATCTACAGGGTGAAACATCCGCGGTGCAAGGTGCAACATCCGTCCGAAATGACGAAACAGTGCCGTACGACTTTTAGAAAAGCATGCATGGATTTGAAACAGAACAGTGCCATGGTGCACCACTCTCCAGCGATGGTAAATCGAGGACGAGCCATGGTAATCCCGTTTTACCGTAAAAATCCGGTGTCGAAAAAACGAAGGGTAAAAAACTTACGAGACCCGATTGAGATTCGGGTTGTCCTTTTCGGGCATTAATCTATCCGTTGACGGCTGAAAGCAATTAAAGACGTAGAACTCACCGTGGCCATCATTTTGACAGGTTATGGCTCCCGTAACTCTAAACGGGGCAGAAGTTATGGCCGTCCGAATAATCGATATCTACAGGGTGCAACATCCGCGGTGTAAGGTGCAACATCCGTCCGAAATGGTGAAATTGTGCCGTACGACTTTTAGAAATGCGTGCACGGATTTGAAATGGAACGGTACCATGGTGCACCCCTCTCCAGCGATGGTCAATCGAAGACGAGCCACGGTAATCCCGTTTTACCGTTAAAATCCGGTGTCGAAAAAACGAAGGGTAAAAAACTTACGAGACCCAATTGAGATTCAGGTTGTCCTTTTTGGGCATTAATCCATCCGTTGACGGCTGAAAGCAGTCAAAGTCGTAGAACTCACCGTGGCCTTCGTTTTGACAGGTTATGGCTCCCGTAACTCTAAATGAGCCAGAAGTTATGACCGTCTGAATAATCGATATCTACAGGGCGCAACATCCGCGTTGCAAGGTGCAACATCCGTCCGAAATGGCGAAACAGTGTCGTACGGCTTTTAGAAATGCGTGCATGGATTTGAAACGGAACAGTACCATGGTGCACCACTCTCCAGCGATGGTTAATCAAAGATGAGGCACAGTAATCCCGTTTTACCGTAAAAATCCGGTATCGAAAAAATGAAGGGTAAAAAACTTACGAGACCCGATTGAGATTCGGGTTGTCCTTTTTGGGCATTAATCTATCCGTTGACGGCTGAAAGCAATCAAAGCCGTAAAACTCACCGTGGCCTTCGATTTGACAGGTTATGGCTCCCGCAACTCTAAACGAGCCAGAAGTTATGGTCGTCCGAATAATCGATATCTACAGGGTGCAACATCCGCGGTGCAAGGTGCAACATCCGTCCGAAATGGCGAAACAGTGCCGTACGACTTTTAGAAATGCATGCATGGATTTGAAACGGAACAGTACCATGGTGCACCACTCTCCAGCGATTGTAAATCGAAGACGAGCCACGGTAATCCCGTTTTACAGTAAAAATCCGGTGTCGAAAAAACGAAGGGTAAAAAACTTACGAGACCCGATTGAGATTCGGGTTGTCCTTTTCGGGCATTAATCTATCCGTTGATGGCTGAAAGTGGTCAAAGCCGTAGAACTCACCGTGGCCTTCGTTTTGAAAGGTTATGGCTCCTGTAACTCTAAACGAGCCAGAAGTTATGACCGTCCGAATAATCGATATCTACAGGGTGAAACATCCGCGGTGCAAGGTGCAACATCCGTCCGAAATGACGAAACAGTGCCGTACGACTTTTAGAAAAGCATGCATGGATTTGAAACAGAACAGTACCATGGTGCACCACTCTCCAGCGATGGTAAATCGAGGGCGAGCCATGGTAATCCCGTTTTACCGTAAAAATCCGGTGTCGAAAAAACGAAGGGTAAAAAACTTACGAGACCCGATTGAGATTCGGGTTGTCCTTTTCGGGCATTAATCTATCCGTTGACGGCTGAAAGCAATTAAAGACGTAGAACTCACCGTGGCCATCGTTTTGACAGGTTATGGCTCCCGTAACTCTAAACGAGGCAGAAGTTATGGCCGTCCGAATAATCGATATCTACAGGGTGCAACATCCGCGGTGTAAGGTGCAACATCCGTCCGAAATGGTGAAATTGTGCCGTACGACTTTTAGAAATGCGTGCATGGATTTGAAATGGAACGGTACCATGGTGCACCCTCTCCAGCGATGGTCAATCGAAGACGAGCCACGGTAATCCCGTTTTACCGTTAAAATCCGGTGTCGAAAAAACGAAGGGTAAAAAAGTTACGAGACCCAATTGAGATTCAGGTTGTCCTTTTTGGGCATTAATCCATCCGTTGACGGCTGAAAGCTGTCAAAGTCATAGAACTCACCGTGGCCTTCGTTTTGACAGGTTATGGCTCCCGTAACTCTAAATGAGCCAGAAGTTATGACCGTCTGAATAATCGATATTTACAGGGTGCAACATCCGCGTTGCAAGTTGCAACATCCGTCCGAAATGGCGAAACAGTGCCGTACGGCTTTTAGAAATGCGTGCATGGATTTGAAACGGAACAGTACCATGGTGCACCACTCTCCAGCGATGGTTAATCAAAGATGAGGCACAGTAATCCCGTTTTACCGTAAAAATCCGGTATCGAAAAAACGAAGGGTAAAAAACTTACGAGACCCGATTGAGATTCGGGTTGTCCTTTTTGGGCATTAATCTATCCGTTGACGGCTGAAAGCAGTCAAAGCCGTAAAACTCACCGTGGCCTTCGTTTTGACAGGTTATGGCTCCCGCAACTCTAAACGAGCCAGAAGTTATGGTCGTCCGAATAATCGATATCTACAGGGTGCAACATCCGCGGTGCAAGGTGCAACATCCGTCCGAAATGGCGAAACTGTGCCGTACGACTTTTAGAAATGCATGCATGGATTTGAAACGGAACAGTACCATGGTGCACCACTCTCCAGCGATGGTAAATCGAAGACGAGCCACGGTAATCCCGTTTTACAGTAAAAATCCGGTGTCGAAAAAACGAAGGGTAAAAAACTTACGAGACCCGATTGAAATTCGGGTTGTCCTTTTCGGGCATTAATCTCTCCGTTGACGGCTGAAAGCGGTCAAAGCCGTAGAACACACCGTGGCCTTCGTTTTGACAGGTTATGCCTCCCATAACTTGTGACGACCGCCCATGACTTCCGCACCAAAACAAGGAAATAGTGCGCTGAAAGTGTGCCAGGCAGCCATGGACGATAGTCAAGGGTAAAATAAACATTGCAGAATCTATCGTATAACTCACAGTGCATGGATAAAATACAATAGAGAAATATATGTATATAGTGAAGCTCATAACAGAATATCATCTTATAGACTTCATAGAGGTTTGATACAAGCATCTGAAAAATCAATACATCAAGCCTCACTACATAACACTCAAACATATACAAGCAGCGGAACATCCAGTACATATAGTAAGAAAACTAATATGCTAGCCTCCAGCTCGTCTTCGTCATCTGCATCGTTGATAACCAAGAACAGCACCTGTCACCTACTACCAAGTCTGCCCATCCTAACATGGATGAACAGCCCAAGGTAATAAGAGGAGACATAAAACCTTGAGTCAGACAAAGTCTTAGTGAGCAGTAAATCAACTATCAAACATACCAAAAGAGTATAAGGGATAAAAGGAATAGGAACCAAACCATCCCACTCCACCTCTTTCTATAGTGATAGCCCCCAGACACACATTAAGGAGAAGTAAGCATAACATAGCAAGCAATTAAAGTAAAGCAATAACCACTCGAGTCAAGGTCGATGTTTTCCAAATACAAACCCCCAAGGCCTAAACCAAGATCAGATAAGCACCCAGAAAACACCGCTCTTGAGACCGAATGATGATACAATCAAACGTCCAAACATCCATGACTCTGGCCATCACTGTTATCATTGCCTTGATTTCATTGTTAGTTGAACTACCATCTGTCAAGGGCTAATGATAACCCCGGTTCTAGACATAACTCCGCACGTCGTCGCAGCCCGTGCCTAGGAATTTTCGCAACTACCCAGAGTACTAGCACGTCGTCGCAGCCCGTGCTTGGAACGTCGTCGCAGCCCGTTCCAACGTACTCTTGCTTTGAGCATGTTAGAACCTCCAACAACGATGAGATATCATCCTCCTAGTCATCCTCCTCGACGACTATTTCCATACTAGCTCAAGCGCCTCTCAAGCTAACCATTATCAACCAACTCGCATCGCAACATCGAGTTATCAACATGCTTGGGATGATCCCGTCTGGATTAAACCAAGGCTATCTCACATCATGCTTCGCTTTATCGCATCATAGCAAAGTCTCATCTCAACATCATGGCTTGCCTCATCGCATCATGGCAAAGTCCCATCTCAACATCATCTAATCCATACATATGAGCTTCAACATCCGCTTCATATGCCACAAGCAGCTTTCACCATTCAAGAGCCTTTCCACTTAGCTTTTGAATCATCTTCGACCATCTTGTCTAGATCTAACTATCAATCAACTAACATACATAGCAATCAATCAAATCAATCATTAGCTTAAGCAATCAAGTAGTCAAATATGGTTTAAGCAGGCATTTATAACTACAATGGCAATTTCGTAAATAAATGAGCATAGATATAACATACATGAATCGTGGGTTTTTAGCGTAGATCCAAAAAATATAAATCATGGGTTTTTATCTCTACAACTTGGTAAATGAACTTGCATAAGTGAAAATCTTCATAAGTAATGGATCTACACTTGGATCTAAGGAAAAATGCATAAAATCACTATCTACAACACTCCAACAAACCACCAATCCAATATACTCCTTTGGGTCCGCGTGAGAGATAACCACCACTCACCGAATCACCCAAACACTTCAAAAACTATCAACTTCAGATCTGGACAGCAAGGACTCAAGCTTGATTCGTCGAAATCCCGCTTGGAACGATGAAATCTAGCTTGGTTGGATGAAGATCTTCAACTTTGGCTCTTGGATCTTCGATCTTAATCTTCGATCTTGGATAAATGTTAGAGCTAGATTGGAATGGAGAAAAGGAGATGAAGAAATGTTGTAGTCGAGCTCTCAAAATGGCAGCACTTCGTCGCTTCAAAATCCGGTGCCAAAAAGCGAGCCAAACCCCTCTATTTATAGGCTGAAATCACCCTTAGGTCGCCCAGACTTAGGTCGTTGCCGACCTAAAAAACCCCGACCTAACATAGGTCGCTGCTGACCTATACACTCCAACGACCTAACGGCCTAACCAATCCCAGAGCCATACGAATCAACACTCGGCCGACCTAATTCCTATGCGACCTAAAGACTTACACGACCTAGCGACTTAACTATTGCCAACGACCTACGACCTAACACCATACCGACCTAGAATAACATGCGACCTATCTGTCTGCCGACCTAACCTACCTTGCGACCTAACACTTCCCTTAGGTCGCTCAACGACCTACTCTCCTTAGGTCGGTAATACCTTCACCTGACCTATCTTATATCACTATCCCTTAGGTCGCAAGCTCCTTAAACCGGTCAATATCTATAGGTCGCTCTCCCCTATAGGTCGGTCACCCTCCAAGCCGCTAACCCACTAACTCGCTTGCCTTTTTAGGTCGGCCATAGCTTAACTCGCCAACTTCCTTAGGTCGCCATACCCTATAGGTCGCTAATCTACCTAAAACGGCCTATCTCCTTGGGTCGTTCCTCACGACCTAAACTTCCTAGGTCGCTAACTACCTTAGGTCGCTCTACCGACCTAACTCCATCACGACCTAAGCACTAATAGGGTTAAACCCTGAACAATACTAACGACCTAGTGATAAATGTACTACGATTATCGTCACATAAAATACGGGTCGTTACATTCTCCCCCCCTTAGGAATTTCGCCCCCGAAATTCCAAACAAACAACAGCAATCAAAACTATTCTGCATGCCTATCATCCATAGCAATCAACAAACCATGCATCCAATTTCTAGCCTAGCATGCAGAATTCTAAGATAGAACAAGTTACAAATTCATGAGATGTCACGACACCTTAGGGCCATACCTCGAAGAGTTCAGGATGAGCTGCCTTCATCCTCTCCTCCTCCTCCCACGTACAGTCGTTAACATCATCACTCCATTGTATCTTGAGCAACGTAATCGTCTTCCTCCTAAGCTGTTTCGTGTCGGTTTCAACAACACGAAGCGGCTTACGAGGTCTCGAAACAACTAAATCAACTTCTAAATCTTCACAGCTATCAGCAGAAACCACCGTATTCGAGTCGTGCACATACTTCCGTAGATAAGATACATGAAAAACATTGTGCACACCCGCCATCTTTTCTGGTAACTCCAATCTATAAGCAAGCTTTCCAATTCGCTCAATAATCGGGAATGGTCCAACAAATCTCGGAGTTAACTTTCCTTTCTTTCCAAATCGAATAACATTCTTCAGAGGAGAAATCTTCACAAAAACCGTATCACCTACGTCGAATTCCAAATCCTTACGACGATTATCGGCATAACCTTTCTGACGATCTTGGGCTGCCTTCATTCGTTGCCGAATGATCCCTATACAATCCGAAGTCTGTCGAATCATCTCTGGCCCAAGTATCAGTTTTTCTCCAGTTTCCAACCAACATGTCGGGGAGTTACACGGTCTTCCATACAATGCCTCAAATGGTGCCATACCAATACTCGGCTGATAACCGTTGTTATAAGCAAATTCCACCAAATGAAGATGATCTTCCCATGATCCTCCGAATTCCAAAACATAACCTCTGAGAAGATCTTCCAAAACTCGGTTGACTCTCTCAGTCTGACCATCTGTTTGAGGGTGATAAGCTGTACTCAAACACAACTCAGTTCCCAAAACTTCCTGGAAGCTCTTCCAAAATCCACTAGTGAACAATGGGTCTCGATCGCTCACTATACTCTTCGGAATACCATGGAATCGAACTATCCACTTAACATAAAGCTTGGCCAACTTTGATGCAGTCCTAGTTGATCGAACAGGAATGAACCTTGCACTCTTGGTCAACCGATCTACTATGACCCAAATCCCTTCATTCCCTGCTCTGGTTCTAGGTAGGCCATCGATAAAATCCATCGAAACTTGCTCCCACTTCCATATAGGAACCTCTAATGGCTGAAGTAATCCACTGGGCTTTTTCTACTCTGCTTTAACCAACTGACAATTCATACACTTGGAAATAAAATTTCCAACATCCTTCTTCATACCTTCCCAATAATAGGTTCTCTTCATATCCCGATAGATCTTATTTCCACCTGGATGAATTGTCAACTTCGAGTGATGACTTTCTCTAAGAACTTCATCTCTCAATCCATCTACATCGGGAACAACTAGTCGTCCTTCCTTCCGAAGCCAACCCGCTCGATCGACTTCGAATCCTTTATCCTTTTCTGGGTCCAATCCAGATTCCAAATCTCGGATAATCTTGACAAGCTTATCGTCTCGCTTTTGGCTCTCGCCAATTCTCTCCACCAGAGTAGGCCTTATTGATAAGTTTGCCAACATCTCAGGTTCCAATTCATATCTGGGCCTGAAATCAAATCCAGCCAAATACTCGAGACTCTTCCATTCCGAAAACATGGCTCCCAATCCGGCATGTCTTCGACTCAACGCATCAGCTACTGCGTTACCTTTTCCCGGAGTATAAGCTATACCAAAATCATACGATGCCAAGAACTCTAGCCACCGTTGCTGTCGAAGATTCAAATCCTTTTGAGAGAACAGATACTTCAACGAATTATGATCTGTAAACAACTCGAATCTAACTCCCAATAGATAATGTCTCCACATCTTCAAAGCAAAAACAATTGCCGCTAACTCCAAATCATGAGTCGGATAATTCCTTTCATGCGGCTTCAGTTGCCGACTTGCATATGCAACAACTTTATTCTTCTGCATTAGTACTGCTCCAAGTCCAGTACCACATGCACCGGTGTAAACCACCATCTCATCATTCCCACTTGGAATAGTCAAAACAGGAGTACTCGTCAGTCGCTCTTTCAGGATTACGAAAGCTTACTCAGACTTATCATCCCATCTGAACACTTGGTTCTTCTTCGTCAATCCTGTTAACGGTGCAACTATCTTGGAAAAGTCTTTGATAACCCGTCGATAATATCCAGCTAATCCACGAAAACTTCTCACATCAGATGCATTCTTAGGTCTAACCCAATCCTGGATCGCTGCCACCTTAGCGGGATCAACCGCTATTCCATTTCCAGAGATAACATGGCCTAAGAATCTCACTTCACTCTTCCAGAAGTGACACTTCGAAAACTTAGCCTTCAGCTGATGTTTCCGTAAGATTTCCAATACAATACGCAAGTGCGTCTCGTGTTCTTCTTCAGTTCTGGAATAAATCAGAATATCATCCACGAACACAAGTACGAACTTGTTCAACTGATCTCTGAATACTCTATTCATAAGATCCACAAAGTATGCTGGTGCGTTAGTCAATCCAAACGGCATTACCAGCCACTCATAAAAACCGGATGGTGTCCTAAAAGCAGTCTTCGGCACACTATCCTTTGCCACTCTCCACTGGTGAAATCCCGTTGCCAAATCCATCTGAGAAAACACCTTAGCATTGTGAAGTTGATCAAACAAGTCATCTATTCTCGGCAATGGATACTTGTTCTTCTTAGTCACCTTATTCAGCTCACGATAATCCACACACAACCTCAACGATCCATCCACTTTGGTTGCGAACACAACTGGTGCACCCCATTCGGACACACTACGCCGAATGAATCCTTTCTGTAAAAGGTCATCAACTTGCACCTTCAACTCTTGCTTCTCCCTAGGCGCCATCCGCCTATGAGGCATCACAACAGGTCTGGCTCCCTCAACTAGATCGATACAAAACTCGATCTCCCTATGCGGCGGTAACCCTTTGACCTCGTCAAAGACATCCTCAAATCCATTCACAATAGGCACCGATGACAGTCCATCCCGTGGAACAACCAGCGAATACATGAAGCTCATGAAGACGCCTTCTTCATGCTTACATCGTATCACAACCTTTCGCCCTTCCACATTCCCGACTGTCACCTCCAGCCTCTCACAATCAATCCTTGCCGCATACTTCCTAAGCCAATCCATACCCAAAATAATTCCGAACCCCGCAAAGTCCAGAACAAAGCAATCACAAACAAACGAGCAATCATGACTCGACACAACTAGACCATGGCATATCATACACAAACATGACGAACCCCCAAATGGATTTGTCACAACCAATGGCCTATCAACAATATCCCGTTTCAAACCTAACCGGCCTACCAAATCATCACAAATAAAAGAATGAGACGCTCCAGTATCAAACAACACTCTAATTGGAACACCACAAATGGAAAGAGTACCTTGAACCACCACACTCTTCCCCTTCTCTTTAGCAGTATGAGCTTTTGAAGACGACGGCACAGCTCCCATAGCATAAGCTTGCACAATCTGCCTATCCCTCCTTGGTTCCGGACAATCCCTCCTGAAATGCCCTGGCTTATCACAATTGTGGCATTTCGCCGGCGCCCTTGGATTCCTACAATACTTGGAGAGATGACCCTTCTGCTGGCAATTGTAGCAAGTCACTTCGCCCCTTGGCTTCTTCTGGCTATCCTTACCCTTCTGTTGCTGCTGCTTCCTCTTCTTGTTTCCACTCTGCTGTGGCTTAGATCCTTCCTTGGTTACAGCGACAACAGAACTTTCCCTAGGAAACAAACACTCATGCCTGAGGGCTTTTTCCACAATCTTCTCAAACGGATCGTCCAAATGATCCACCAACTGCCTTCCAAGATAAGTGTCCAAACCGGTCACAAACTTCTCATTCTTCTGATAGGGAGAATCAATATACGATCGAGCATACTTGGACAAAGCTTCAAACTCAGAAACATACTCAAGAACTGGTCTCCCACCTTGCTTGAGCTCCACAATCTTCTTAAACAGAACAAATTTCTGAGCCGTAGAGATGAACTTAGCTTCAAATCTAGCTTGGAATTGTTCCCAAGTAATCTCTTCCTCTGGAGTATCAATGGTGATAGCATTCCACCAATCCGAAGCTCTCCCTTGAAGTTGCCTTGATGCAAGCTTCCTCTTAGTTGCATCCTCATTTCCCAAGTCACCAAAGATCCTTCCACAAGCATCTATCCATCTCTGCACTTCAATGGTCGATTCCGTTCCCAAGAAAACCTTTCCTCCAAGAGAAGTACAGTCCTTGCAAAGCTTAGCAAAATCCACCGGTCTTGGAGCTTGAACTTGAACTCCAACATCTACTTACGGTCCTGAAGCTGGTATCCTCCTCATGATCGAAGTCATCATGGCCTCAAACATAGGAGCATAATCAACAGCTTCCCTAGCAGCACGGCTTTCCCTCGCAGCTTGTCTCTCACTTCGGCTCATCCTTAATATCTACAAAAAGGAATGATTTAGAACACCTTGAAAAACGACTGCATGAGGAGTTCAAATCCTTCTAAACTGCTATATTATATATAGTAATCATCCATCAAAATACAATTACGTCTCTCATACGTAATTACGTCAGCGAGCGTTGGCTAAAATCGATTAACCAAAGCTCTGATACCAAATGTGACGACCTCCCATGACTTCCGCACCAAAACAAGGAAATAGTGCGTTGAAAGTGTGCCAGGCAGCCATGGACGATAGTCAAGGGTAGAATAAACATTGCAGAATCTATCGTATAACTCACAGCGCATGGATAAAATACAATAGAGAAATATATGTATATAGTGAAGCTCATAACAGAATATCATCTTATAGACTTCATAGAGGTTTGATACAAGCATCTGAAAAATCAATACATCAAGCCTCACTACATAACACTCAAACATATACAAGCAGCGGAACATCCAGTACATATAGTAAGAAAACTAACATGCTAGCCTCCAGCTCGTCTTCGTCATCTGCATCGTTGATAACCAAGAACAGCACCTGTCACCTGCTACCTAGTCTGCCCATCCCAAGATGGATGAACAACCCAAGGTAATAAGAGGAGACACAAAACCTTGAGTCAGACAAAGTCTTAGTGAGCAGTAAATCAACTATCAAACATACCAAAAGAGTATAAGGGATAAAAGGAATAGGAACCAAACCATCCCACTCCACCTCTTTCTACAGTGATAGCCCCCAGACACACATTAAGGAGAAGTAAGCATAACATAGCAAGCAATTAAAGTAAAGCAATAATCACTCGAGTCAAGGTCGATGTTTTCCAAATACAAACCCCCAAGGCCTAAACCAAGATCAGATAAGCACCCAGAAAACACCGCTCTTGAGACCGAATGATGATACAATCAAACGTCCAAACATCCATGACTCTGGCTATCACTGTTATCATTGCCTTGATTTCATCGTTAGTTGAACGACCATCTGTCAAGGGCTAATGGTAACCCCGATTCTAGACATAACTCCGCACGTCGTCGCAGCCCGTGCCTAGGAATTTTCGCAACTACCCAGAGTACTAGCACGACGTCGCAGCCCGTGCTTGGAACGTCGTCGCAGCCCGTTCCAACGTACTCTTGCTTTGAGCATGCTAGAACCTCCAACAACGATGAGATCTCAGCCTCCTAGTCATCCTCCTCGATGACTATTTCCATAATAGCTCAAGCGCCTCTCAAGCTAACCATTATCAACCAACTCGCATCGCATCATCGAGTTATCAACATGCTTGTGATGATCCCGTCTGGATTAAACCAAGGCTATCTCACATCATGCTTCGCTTTATCGCATCATAGCTAAGTCTCATCTCAACTTCATGGCTTGCCTCATCGCATCATGGCAAAGTCCCATCTCAACATCATCTAATCCATACATATGAGCTTCAACATCCGCTTCATATGCCACAAGCAGCTTTCACCATTCAAGAGCCTTTCCACTTAGTTTTTGAATCATCTTCGACCATCTTGTCTAGATCTAACTATCAATCAACTAACATACATAGCAATCAATCAAATCGATCATTAGCTTAAGCAATCAAGTAGTCAAATATGGTCTAAGTAGGCACTTATAACTACAATGGCAATTTCGTAAATAAATGAGCATAGATATAACATACATGAATCATGGGTTTTTAGCATAGATCCAACAAATATAAATCATGGGTTTTTATCTCTACAACTTGGTAAATGAACTTGAATAAGTAAACATCTTCATAAGTAATGGATCTACACTTGGATCTAAGGAAAAATGCATAAAATCACTATCTACAACACTCCAACAAACCACCAATCCAATATACTCCTTTGGGTCCGCGTGAGAGATAACCACCACTCACCGAATCACCCAAACACTTCAAAAACTATCAACTTCAGATCTGGACAGCAAGGACTCAAGCTTGATTCGTCGAAATCCCGCTTGAAACGATGAAATCTAGCTTGGTTGGATGAAGATCTTCAACTTTGGCTCTTGGATCTTCGATCTTAATCTTCGATCTTGGATGGATGTTAGAGCTAGATTGGAATGGAGAAAAGGAGATGAAGAAATGTTGTAGTCGAGCTCTCAAAATGGCAGCACTTCGTCGCTTCAAAATCCGGTGCCAAAAAGTGAGCCAAACCCCTCTATTTATAGGCTGAAATCACCCTTAGGTCGCCCAGACTTAGGTCGTTGCCGACCTAAAAAACCCCGACCTAACATAGGTTGCTGCCGACCTATACACTCCAACGAACTAACGGCCTAACCAATCCCAGAGCCATATGAATCAACACTCGGCCGACCTAATTCCTATGCGACCTAAAGACTTACACGACCTAGCGACTTAACTATTGCCAACGACCTACGACCTAACACCATACCGACCTAGAATAACATGCGACCTATCTGTCTGCCGACCTAACCTACCTAACGACCTAACACTTCCCTTAGGTCGCTCAACGACCTACGCTCCTTAGGTCGGTAATACCTTAACCCGACCTATCTTATATCACTATCCCTTAGGTCGCAAGCTCCTTAAATCGGTCAATATCTATAGGTCGCTCTCCCCTATAGGTCGGTAACCCTCCAAGTCGCTAACCCACTAACTCGCTTGCCTTTTTAGGTCGGCCATAGCTTAACTCGCCAACTTCCTTAGATCGCCATACCCTATAGGTCGCTAATCTACCTAAACCGGCCTATCTCCTTAGGTCGATCCTCACGACCTAAACTACCTAGGTCGCTAACTACCTTAGGTCGCTCTACCGACCTAACTCCATCACGACCTAAGCACTAATAGGGTTAAACCCTGAACAATACTAACGACCTAGTGATAAATGTACTACGATTATCGTCACATAAAATACGGGTCGTTACATAACTCTAAACGATCCAGAAGTTATGGCCGTCCGAATAATCGATATCTACAGGGTGCAACATCCGCGTTGCAAGGTGCAACATCCGCGTTGCAAGGTGCAACATCCATCCGAAATTGCGAAACAGTGCCGTACGACTTTTAGAAATGTGTGCATGGATTTGAAATGGAACAGTACCATGGTGCACCACACTCCAGCGATGGTAAATCGAAGACGAGCCACGGTAATCCCGTTTTACCGTTAAAATCCGGCGTCGAAAAAACGATGGGTAAAAAACTTACGAAACCCGATTGAGATTCGGGTTGTCCTTTTTGGGCATTAATCTATCCGTTGATGGTTGAAAGTTGTCAAAGCCGTAGAACTCACCGTGGCCTTCGTTTTGACAGGTTATGGCTCCCGTAACTCTAAATGAGCCAGAAGTTATGACCGTCCGAATAATCGATATCTACAGGGTACAACATCCGCGGTGCAAGGTGCAACATCCATCCGAAATGGCGAAACAGTGTCGTACGACTTTTAGAAAGGCAATGGCGAAACAGTGTCGTACGACTTTTAGAAAGGCGTGCATGGATTTGAAATGGAACAGTACCATGGTGCACCACTCTCCAGCGATGGTAAATCGAAGACGAGGCACGGTAATCCCGTTTTACCGTAAAAATCCGGTGTCGAAAAAACGAAGGGTAAAAAACTTACGAGACCCGATTGAGATTCGGGTTGTCCTTTTTGGGCATTAATCTATCCGTTGACGGCTGAAAGCGGTCAAAGCCGTAGAACTCACCGTGGCCTTCATTTTGACAGGTTATGGTTCCCATAACTTTAAATGAGCCAAAAGTTATGGTCGTCCGAATAATCGATATCTACAGGGTGCAACATCCGCGGTGCAAGGTGCAACATCCGTCCGAAATGGCGAAACAGTGGCGTACGACTTTCAGAAATGCATGCATGGATTTGAAACGGAATATTACCATGATGCACCACTCTCCAGCGATGGTAAATCGAAGACGAGGCACGGTAATCCCGTTTCACCGTAAAAATCCGGTGTCGAAAAAAGGAAGGGTAAAAAACTTACGAGACCCGATTGAGATTCGGGCTGTCCTTTTCGGGCATTAATCTATCCGTTGACGGATGAATGCTGTTGAAGCCGTAGAACTCACCGTGGCCTTCATTTTGACAGGATATGGCTCCCGTAACTCTAAACGAGCCAGAAGTTATGGCCGTCCGAATAATCGATATCTACATGGTGCAACATCCGCGGTGCAAGGTGCAACATTCGTCCGAAATGGCGAAACAGTGGCGTACGGCTTTTAGAAATGTGTGCATGGATCTGAAACGGAATAGTACCATGGTGCACCACTCTCCAGCGATGGTAAATCGAAGACATGGCACGGAAATCCCGTTTTACAGCAAAAATCCAATGTCGAAAAATTGAAGGGTAAAAAACTTACGAGACCCGATTGAGATTCGGGTTATCCTTTTTGGGCATTAATCTATCCGTTGATGGCTGAAAGCTGTCAAAGCCGTATAACTCACCGTGGCCTTCTTTTTGATAGGTTATGGCTACCATAACTCTAAATGAGCCAGAAGTTATGGCCGTCCGAATAATCGATATGTACAGGGTGCAACATCCGTGGGGTAAGGTGCAACATCCGTCTGAAATGGCGAAACAGCGTCGTACGACTTTTAGGAATGCGTGCATGGATTTGAAATGGAACAGTACCACGGTGCACCACTCTCCAGTGATGGTAAATCGAAGACGAGGCAAGGTAATCCCGTTTTACCGTAAAAATTCGGTGTCGAAAAAACAAAGGGTAAAAACTTACAAGACCGGATTGAGAATCGGGTTGTCCTTTTCAGGCATTAATCTATCCGTTGATGGCTGAAAGTGGTCAAAGCTGTAGAACTCACCGTGGCCTTCGTTTTGACAAGTTATGGCTCCTGTAACTCTAAACGAGCCAGAAGTTATGGCTGTCCGAATAATCGATATCTACAGGGTGCCACATCTGCGGTGCAAGTTGCAACATTCGTCCGAAATGGCGAAACGGTGCCGTACGATTTTTAGAAATGCGTGCATGGATTTGAAATGGAACAGTACCATGGTGCACCACTCTCCAGCGATGGTAAATCGAAGGCGAGGCACAATAATCCCGTTTTACCGTAAACCGGTGTCGAAAAAGCAAAGGGTAAAAAACTTACGAACCCCGATTGAGATTCGGGTTGTCCTTTACAGGCATTAATCTATCCGTTGACGGCTGAAAGCTGTCAAAGCTGTAGAACTCACCGTGGCCTTCGTTTTGACAGGTTATGGCTCCCGTAACTCTAAACTAGCCAGAAGTTATGGCCGTCCGAATAATCGATATCTACAGGGTACAACATCCGCGGTGCAAGGTGCAACATCCGTCCGAAATGGAGAAACAGTGTCGTATGACTTTAAGAAATGCGTGCATGGATTTGAAACTGAACAGTACCATGGTGCACCACTCTCCAACGATGGTAAATCGAAGAGAGGCACGGTAATTCCGTTTTACCGTAAAAATCCAGTGTCGAAAAAACGAAGGGTAAAAAACTTACGAGACCTGATTGAGATTCGGGTTGTCCTTTTTGGGCATTAATCTATCCGTTGACGTCTGAAAGCTTCAAAGCCGTGAACTCACCGTGGCCTTCGTTTTGACATGTTATGGCTTCAGTAACTCTAAACGAGCCAGAAGTTATGGCCGTCCGAATAATCGATATCTACAGGGTGCAATATCCGCAGTGCAATGTGCAACATCCGTCCGAAATGGAGAAACAGTGTCGTACGACTTTTAGAAATGCGTGCATGGAAACGGAACAGTACCATGGTGCACCACTCTCCAGCGATGGTAAATCGAAGACGAGGCACGGTAATCCCGTTTTTCCGTTAAAATCCGGTGTCGAAAAAAGAAGGGTAAAAAATTTACGAGGCCCGATAGAGATTCGGGTTGTCCTTTTCGGGCATTGATCTATCCTTGACGGCTGAAAGTGGTCAAAACCGTAGAACTCACCGTGACCTTCGTTCTGATAGGTTATGGCCCCTGCAACTCTAAACGAGCCAGAAGTTATGGCTGTCCGAATAATCGATATCTACAGGGTGTGACATCCGTCCAAAATGGCGAAACATTGCCGTACGACTTTTAGAAATGCGTGCATGGATTTGAAATGGAACAGTACCATGGTGCACCACTCTCCAGCGATGGTAAATCGAAGACGAGCCACGGTAATCTCGTTTTACCGTTAAAATCCGACGTCGAAAAAACGAAGGGTAAATAACTTAAGAGATCCGATTGAGATTCGGGTTGTTCTTTTTGGGCATTAATCTATCCGCTGACGGCTGAAAGCGGTCAATGCCATAGAACTTACCGTGGCCTTCGTTTTGACAGGTTATGGCTCCCGTAACTCTAAACGAGCCAGAAGTTACGACCGTCCGAATAATCGATATCTACAGGGTGCAACATCCGCGGTGCAAGGTGCAACATCCGTCCGAAAAGGCGAAACAGTGTCGTACGACTTTTAGAAATGTGTGCATGGATTTGAAACGGAACAGTACCATGGTGCACCACTCTCCAGCAATGGTAAATCGAAGACGAGGCACGGTAATCCTGTTTTACCGTAAAAATCCGGTGTCGAAAAAACGAAGGGTAAAAAACTTACGAGACCCGATTGAGATTCAGGTTGTCCTTTTTGGGCATTAATTTATCCGTTGACGGCTGAAAGCGGTCAAAGCCGTAGAACTCACCGTGGACTTCGTTTTGACAAGTTATTGCTGCCGTAACTCTAAACGAGCCAGAAGTTATGGTTTTCCGAATAATCGATATCTATAGGGTGCAACATCCGCGGTGCAAGGTGCAACATCCGTCCGAAATGGTAAAACAGTACCGTACGACTTTTAGAAATGCGTACATGGATTTGAAATGTGACAGTACCATGGTGCACCACTCTCCAGCGATGGTAAATCGAAGACGAGGCACGGTAATCCCGTTTTACCGTAAAAATCCGGTGTCGAAAAAACGAAGGGTAAAAAACTTACGAGACCCGATTGAGATTAGGGTTGTCCTTTTCGGGCATTAATCTATCCGTTGATGGTTGAAAGCTGTCAAAGCCGTAGAACTCACCGTGGCCTTCGTTTTGACAGGTTATGGCTCCCGTAACTCTAAACGAGCCAGAAGTTATGGCCTTTCGAATAATCGATATGTAAAGGGTGCAACATCCGCGGGGTATGGTGCAACATCCGTCCAAAATGGCGAAACAGTGTCGTACGACTTTTAGAAATGCGTACATGGATTTGAAACGGAACAGTACCATGGTGCACCACTCCCAAGCGATGGTAAATCGAAGACGAGCCACGGTAATCCTGTTTTACCGTTAAAATCCGGTGTCGAAAAAACGAAGGGTAAAAAACTTAAGAGACCGGATTGAGATTCGGGTTGTCCTTTTTGGGCATTAATCTATCCATTGACGGCTGAAAGAGGTCAAAGCCGTAGAACTCACCGTGGCCTTCGTTTTGACAGGTTATGGCTCCCGTAACTCCAAACGAGCCAGAAGTTATGGCCGTCCGAATAATCGATATCTACAAGGTAAAACATCCGCGGTGCAAGGTGTAACATCCGTCCGAAATGGAGAAACAGTGTCGTACGACTTTTAGAAATGCGTGCATGGATTTGAAACGGAACAGTACCATGGTGCACTACTCTCCAGCGATGGTAAATCGAAGGCGAGGCACAGTAATCCCGTTTTACCGTAAAAATCCGGTGTCGAAAAATCGAAGGGTAAAAAACTTACGAACCCCGATTGAGATTCGGGTTGTCCTTTTTGGGCATTAATCTATCCGTTGACGGCTGAAAGCTGTCAAAATTGTAGAACTCTCTGTGGCCTTCATTTTGACAGGTTATGGCTCCCGTAACTCTAAACGAGTCAGAAGTTATGGCTGTCCGAATAATCGATATCTACAGGGTGCAACATCCGCGGTGCAAGGTGCAACATCCATCCGAAATGGAAAAACAGTGTCGTATGACTTTTAGAAATGCGTGCATGGATTTGAAACGGAACAGTACCATGGTGCACACTCTCTAACGATGGTAAATCGAAGATGAGGCACGGTAATCCCGTTTTACCGTAAAAATCCGGTGTCGAAAAAACGAAGGGTAAAAAACTTACGAGACCCGATTGAGATTCGGGTTGTCCTTTTCGGGCATTAATCAATCCGTTGACGGCTGAAAGTGGTCAAAGCCGTAGAACTCACCGTGGCCTTCGTTTTGATAGGTTATGGCTCCCGTAACTCTAAACGAGCCAGAAGTTATGGCCATCCAAATAATCGATATCTATTGGGTGCGACATCCGTCCGAAATGGAGAAACAGTGCCGTACGACTTTTAGAAATGCGTGCATGGATTTGGAATGGAACAGTACCATGGTGCACCACTCTCCAGCGATGGTAAATCGAAGATGAGGCACGGTAATCCCGTTTTACCGTAAAACTCCGGTGTTGAAAAAACGAAGGGTAAAAAATTTACGAGACCCGATTGAGATTCGGGTTGTACTTTTCGGGCTTTAATCTATCCGTTGACGGATGAAAGCAGTCAAAACCGTAGAACTCATCGTGGCCTTCGTTTTGACAGGTTATGGCTCCCATAACTCTAAACGATCCAGAAGTTATGGCCGTCCGAATAATCGATATCCACAGGGTGCAACATCCGCTTTGCATTGTGCAACATCCGTCCGAAATGACGAAACAGTGCCGTACGACTTTTAGAAATGCGTGCATGGATTTGAAATGGAACAGTACCATGGTGCACCACTCTCCAGCGATGGTAAATCGAAGACGAGCCGCGGTAATCCAATTTTACCGTTAAAATCCGGCGTCGAAAAAATGATGGGTAAAAAACTTACGAGACCCGATTGAGATTCGGGTTGTCCTTTTTGGGCATTAATCTATCCGTTGATGGCTGAAAGCTGTCAAAGCCGTAGAACTCACCGTGGCCTTCGTTTTGAAAGGTTATGGCTCCCGTAACTCTAAACGAGCCAGAAGTTATGACCGTCCGAATAATCGATATCTACAGGGTGAAACATCCGCGGTGCAAGTTGTAACATCCGTCCGAAATGGCGAAACAGTGTCGTACGACTTTTAGAAACGCGTGCATGGATTTAAAATGGAACAGTACCATGGTGCACCACTCTCCAGCGATGGTAAATCGAAGACGAGGCACGGTAATCCCGTTTTACAGTAAAAATCCGGTGTCGAAAAAACGAAGGGTAAAAAACTTACGAGACCCGATTGAGATTCGGGTTATCCTTTTTGGGCATTAATCTATCCGTTGACGGCTGAAAGCGGTCAAAGACGTAGAACTCACCGTGGCCTTCGTTTTGTAAGGTTATTGCTCCCGTAACTCTAAACGAGCCAGAAGTTATGACCGTCCGAATAATCGGTATCTACAGGGTGAAACATCCGCAGTGCAAGGTGCAACATCCGTCCGAAATGGCGAAACAGTGCCGTACGACTTTTAGAAAAGCATGCATGGATTTGAAACAGAATAGTACCATGGTGCACCACTCTCCAGCGATGGTAAATCGAAGACGAGCCATGGTAATCCCGTTTTACCGTAAAAATCCGGTGTCGAAAAAACGAAGGGTAAAAAACTTACGAGACCCGATTGAGATTCGGGTTGTCCTTTTCGGGCATTAACTATCCGTTGACGGCTGAAAGCGATCAAAGCCGTAGAACTCACCGTGGCCTTCGTTTTGACAGGTTATGGTTCCCGTACTATAAACGAGGCAGAAGTTATGGCCGTCCGAATAATCGATATCTACAGGGTGCAACATCCGCGGTGTAAGGTGCAACATCCGTCCGAAATGGCGAAATTGTGCCGTACGACTTTTAGAAATGCGTGCATGGATTTGAAATGGAACGGCACCATGGTGCACCCCACTCCAGCGATGGTCAATCGAAGACGAGCCACGGTAATCCCGTTTTACCGTTAAAATCCGATGTCGAAAAAACGAAGGGTAAAAAATTACGAGACCCAATTGAAATTCGGGTTGTCCTTTTTTGGCATTAATCCATCCGTTGACGGCTGAAAGCTGTCAAAGTCGTAGAACTCACCGTGGCCTTCGTTTTGACAAATTATGGCTCTCGTAACTCTAAATGAGCCAGAAGTTATGACTGTTTGAATAATCGATATCTACAGGGTGCAACATCCGCGTTGCAAGGTGCAACATCCGTCCGAAATGGCGAAACAGTGTCATACGGCTTTTAGAAATGCGTGCATGAATTTGAAACGGAACAGTACCATGGTGCACCACTCTCCAGCGATGGTTAATCGAAGACGAGGCACGGTAATCCCGTTTTACTGTAAAAATCCGGTATCGAAAAAACGAAGGGTAAAAAACTTACGAGACCCAATTGAGATTCGGGTTGTCCTTTTTGGGCATTAATCTATCCGTTGATGGCTGAAAGCAGTCAAAGCCGTAAAACTCACAGTGGCCTTCGTTTTGACAGGTTATGGCTCCCGCAACTCTAAACGAGCCAGAAGTTATGGTCGTCCGAGTAATCGATATCTACAGGGTGCAACATCCGCGGTGCAAGGTGCAACATCCGTCCGAAATGGCGAAACAGTGCCGTACGACTTTTAAATGCATGCATGGATTTGAAACGGAACAGTACCATGGTGCACCACTCTCCAGCGATGGTAAATCGAAGACGAGCCACGGTAATCCCGTTTTACAGTAAAAATCCGGTGTCGAAAAAACGAAGGGTAAAAAACTTACGAGACCCGATTGAGATTCGGGTTGTCCTTTTCGAGCATTAATCTATCCGTTGACAGGTGAAAGCTGTCAAAGCCGTAGAACTCACCGTGGCCATCGTTTTGACAGGTCATGGCTCCCATAACTCTAAACGATCCAGAAGTTATGGCCGTCCGAATAATCGATATCTACAGGGTGCAACATCCGCGTTGCAAGGTGCAACATCCGCGTTGCAAGGTGCAACATCCGTCCGAAATTGCGAAACAGTGCCGTACGACTTTTAGAAATGCGTGCACGGATTTGAAATGGAACAGTACCATGGTGTACCACTCTCCAGCGATGGTAAATCGAAGACGAGCCACGGTAATCCCGTTTTACCGTTAAAATCCGGCGTCGAAAAAACGATGGGTAAAAAACTTACGAAACCCGATTGAGATTCGGGTTGTCCTTTTTGGGCATTAATCTATCCGTTGATGGTTGAAAGTTGTCAAAGCCGTAGAACTCACCGTGGCCTTCGTTTTGACAGGTTATGGCTCCCGTAACTCTAAATGAGCCAGAAGTTATGACCGTCCGAATAATCGATATCTACAGGGTACAACATCCGCGGTGCAAGGTGCAACATCCATCCGAAATGGCGAAACTGTGTCGTACGACTTTTAGAAAGGCAATGGCGAAACAGTGTCGTACGACTTTTAGAAAGGCGTGCATGGATTTGAAATGGAACGGTACCATGGTGCACCACTCTCCAGCGATGGTAAATCGAAGACGAGGCACGGTAATCCCGTTTTACCGTAAAAATTCGGTGTCGAAAAAACGAAGGGTAAAAAACTTACGAGACCCGATTGAGATTCGGGTTGTCCTTTTTGGGCATTAATCTATCCGTTGACGGCTGAAAGCGGTCAAAGCCGTAGAACTCACCGTGGCCTTCGTTTTGACAGGTTATGGTTCCCATAACTTTAAATGAGCCAAAAGTTATGGCCGTCCGAATAATCGATATCTACAGGGTGCAACATCCGCGGTGCAAGGTGCAACATCCGTCCGAAATGGCGAAACAGTGGCGTACGACTTTCAGAAATGCGTGCATGGATTTGAAACGGAATATTACCATGATGCACCACTCTCCAGCGATGGTAAATTGAAGACGAGGCACGGTAATCCCGTTTTACCGTAAAAATCCGGTGTCGAAAAAAGGAAGGGTAAAAAACTTACGAGACCCGATTGAGATTCGGGCTGTCCTTTTCGGGCATTAATCTATCCATTGACGGATGAATGCTGTTGAAGCCGTAGAACTCACCGTGGCCTTCATTTTGACAGGATATGGCTCCCGTAACTCTAAACGAGCCAGAAGTTATGGCCGTCCGAATAATCGATATCTACATGGTGCAACATCCGCGGTGCAAGGTGCAACATTCGTCCGAAATGGCGAAACAGTGGCGTACGGCTTTTAGAAATGTGTGCATGGATCTGAACGGAATAGTACCATGGTGCACCACTCTCCAGCGATGGTAAATCGAAGACATGGCACGGAAATCCCATTTTACAGTAAAAATCCGGTGTCGAAAAAACGAAGGGTAAAAAACTTACGAGACCCGATTGAGATTCGGGTTATCCTTTTTGGGCATTAATCTATCCGTTGATGGTGAAAGCTGTCAAAGCCGTATAACTCACCGTGGCCTTCTTTTTGATAGGTTATGGCTACCATAACTCTAAACGAGCCAGAAGTTATGGCCGTCCGAATAATCGATATGTACAGGGTGCAACATCCGTGGGGTAAGGTGCAACATCCGTCCGAAATGGCGAAACAGCGTCGTACGACTTTTAGGAATGCGTGCATGGATTTGAAATGGAACAGTACCACGGTGCACCACTCTCCAGTGATGGTAAATCTAAGACGAGGCAAGGTAATCCCGTTTTACCGTAAAAATCCGGTGTCGAAAAAACAAAGGGTAAAAACTTACAAGACCGGATTGAGAATCGGGTTGTCCTTTTCAGGCATTAATCTATCTGTTGATGGCTGAAAGCGGTCAAAGATGTAGAACTCACCGTGGCCTTCGTTTTGACAAGTTATGGCTCCTGTAACTCTAAACGAGCCAGAAGTTATGGCCGTCCGAATAATCGATATCTACAGGGTGCAACATCCGCGGTGCAAGGTGCAACATTCGTCCGAAATGGCGAAACGGTGCCGTACGATTTTTAGAAATGCGTGCATGGATTTGAAATGGAACAGTACCATGGTGCACCACTCTCCAGCGATGGTAAATCGAAGGCGAGGCACAATAATCCCGTTTTACCGTAAACCGGTGTCGAAAAAGCAAAGGGTAAAAAACTTATGAACCCCGATTGAGATTCGGGTTGTCCTTTACAGGCATTAATCTATCCGCTGACGGCTGAAAGCTGTCAAAGCTGTAGAACTCACCGTGGCCTTCGTTTTGACAGGTTATGGCTCCCGTAACTCTAAACTAGCCAGAAGTTATGGCCGTCCGAATAATCGATATCTACAGGGTGCAACATCCGCGGTGCAAGGTGCAACATCCGTCCGAAATGGCGAAACAGTGTCGTATGACTTTAAGAAATGCGTGCATGGATTTGAAACTGAACAGTACCATGGTGCACCACTCTCCAATGATGGTAAATCGAAGAGAGGCACGGTAATTCCGTTTTACCGTAAAAATCCAGTGTCGAAAAAACGAAGGGTAAAAAACTTACGAGACCTGATTGAGATTCGGGTTGTCCTTTTTGGGCATTAATCTATCCGTTGATGTCTGAAAGCTTCAAAGCCGTGAACTCACCGTGACCTTCGTTTTGACATGTTATGGCTTCAGTAACTCTAAACGAGCCAGAAGTTATGGCCGTCCGAATAATCGATATCTACAGGGTGCAATATCCGCGGTGCAATGTGCAACATCCGTCCGAAATGGAGAAACAGTGTCGTACGACTTTTAGAAATGCGTGCATGGAAACGGAACAGTACCATGGTGCACCACTCTCCAGCGATGGTAAATCGAAGACGAGGCACGGTAATCCCGTTTTTCCGTTAAAATCCGGTGTCGAAAAAAGAAGGGTAAAAAATTTACGAGGCCCGATAGAGATTCGGGTTGTCCTTTTCGGGCATTGATCTATCCTTGACGGCTGAAAGTGGTCAAAACCGTAGAACTCACCGTGGCCTTCGTTCTGATAGGTTATGGCCCCTGCAACTCTAAACGAGCCAGAAGTTATGGCTGTCCGAATAATCGATATCTACAGGGTGTGACATCCGTCCAAAATGGCGAAACATTGCCGTACGACTTTTAGAAATGCGTGCATGGATTTGAAATGGAACAGTACCATGGTGCACCACTCTCCAGCGATGGTAAATCGAAGACGAGCCACGGTAATCTCGTTTTACCGTTAAAATCCGACGTCGAAAAAACGAAGGGTAAATAACTTAAGAGATCCGATTGAGATTCGGGTTGTTCTTTTTGGGCATTAATCTATCCGCTGACGGCTGAAAGCGGTCAATGCCATAGAACTTACCGTGGCCTTCGTTTTGACAGGTTATGGCTCCCGTAACTCTAAACGAGCCAGAAGTTACGACCGTCCGAATAATCGATATCTACAGGGTGCAACATCCGCGGTGCAAGGTGCAACATCCGTCCGAAAAGGCGAAACAGTGTCGTACGACTTTTAGAAATGTGTGCATGGATTTGAAACGGAACAGTACCATGGTGCACCACTCTCCAGCAATGGTAAATCGAAGACGAGGCACGGTAATCCTGTTTTACCGTAAAAATCCGGTGTCGAAAAAACGAAGGGTAAAAAACTTACGAGACCCGATTGAGATTCAGGTTGTCCTTTTTGGGCATTAATTTATCCGTTGACGGCTGAAAGCGGTCAAAGCTGTAGTACTCACCGTGGACTTCGTTTTGACAAGTTATGGCTGCCGTAACTCTAAACGAGCCAGAAGTTATGGTTTTCCGAATAATCGATATCTATAGGGTGCAACATCCGCGGTGCAAGGTGCAACATCCGTCCGAAATGGTAAAACAGTACCGTACGACTTTTAGAAATGCGTACATGGATTTGAAATGTGACAGTACCATGGTGCACCACTCTCCAGCGATGGTAAATCGAAGACGAGGCACGGTAATCCCGTTTTACCGTAAAAATCCGGTGTCGAAAAAACGAAGGGTAAAAAACTTACGAGACCCGATTGAGATTAGGGTTGTCCTTTTCGGGCATTAATCTATCCGTTGATGGTTGAAAGCTGTCAAAGCCGTAGAACTCACCGTGGCCTTCGTTTTGACAGGTTATGGCTCCCGTAACTCTAAACGAGCCAGAAGTTATGGCCTTTCGAATAATCGATATGTAAAGGGTGCAACATCCGCGGGGTATGGTGCAACATCCGTCCAAAATGGCGAAACAGTGTCGTACGACTTTTAGAAATGCGTGCATGGATTTGAAACGGAACAGTACCATGGTGCACCACTCCCCAGCGATGGTAAATCGAAGATGAGCCACGGTAATCCTGTTTTACCGTTAAAATCCGGTGTCGAAAAAACGAAGGGTAAAAAACTTAAGAGACCGGATTGAGATTCGGGTTGTCCTTTTTGGGCATTAATCTATCCATTGACGGCTGAAAGAGGTCAAAGCCGTAGAACTCACCGTGGCCTTCGTTTTGACAGGTTATGGCTCCCGTAACTCCAAACGAGCCAGAAGTTATGGCCGTCCGAATAATCGATATCTACAATGTAAAACATCCGCGGTGCAAGGTGTAACATCCGTCCGAAATGGAGAAACAGTGCCGTACGACTTTTAGAAATGCGTGCATGGATTTGAAACGGAACAGTACCATGGTGCACCACTCTCCAGCGATGGTAAATCGAAGGCGAGGCACAGTAATCCCGTTTTACCGTAAAAATCCGGTGTCGAAAAATCGAAGGGTAAAAAACTTACGAACCCCGATTGAGATTCGGGTTGTCCTTTTTGGGCATTAATCTATCCGTTGACGGCTTAAAGCTGTCAAAACTGTAGAACTCTCTATGGCCTTCATTTTGATAGGTTATGGCTCCCGTAACTCTAAACGAGTCAGAAGTTATGGCTGTCCGAATAATCGATATCTACAGGGTGCAACATCCGCGGTGCAAGGTGCAACATCCATCCGAAATGGAAAAACACTGTCGTATGACTTTTAGAAATGCGTGCATGGATTTGAAACGGAACAATACCATGGTGCATACTCTCTAACGATGGTAAATCGAAGATGAGGCACGGTAATCCTGTTTTACCGTAAAAATCCGGTGTCGAAAAAACGAAGGGTAAAAAACTTACGAGACCCGATTGAGATTCGGGTTGTCCTTTTCGGGCATTAATCAATCCGTTGACGGCTGAAAGTGGTCAAAGCCGTAGAACTCACCGTGGCCTTCGTTTTGATAGGTTATGGCTCCCGTAACTCTAAACGAGCCAGAAGTTATGGCCATCCGAATAATCGATATCTATTGGGTGCGACATCCGTCCGAAATGGAGAAACAGTGCCGTACGACTTTTAGAAATGCGTGCATGGATTTGGAATGGAACTGTACCATGGTGCACCACTCTCCAGCGATGGTAAATCGAAGACGAGGCATGGTAATCCCGTTTTACCGTAAAAATCCGGTGTTGAAAAAACGAAGGGTAAAAAATTTATGAGACCCGATTGAGATTCGGGTTGTACTTTTCGGGCTTTAATCTATCCGTTGACTGATGAAAGCTGTCAAAACCGTAGAACTCACCGTGGCCTTCGTTTTGACAGGTTATGGCTCCCATAACTCTAAACGATCCAGAAGTTATGGCCGTCCGAATAATCGATATCCACAGGGTGCAACATCCGCTTTGCATTGTGCAACATCCGTCCGAAATGACGAAACAGTGCCGTACGACTTTTAGAAATGCGTGCATGGATTTGAAATGGAACAGTACCATGGTGCACCACTCTCCAGCGATGGTAAATCGAAGACGAGCCGCGGTAATCCAATTTTACCGTTAAAATCCGGCGTCGAAAAAATGACGGGTAAAAAACTTACGAGACCCGATTGAGATTCGGGTTGTCCTTTTTGGGCATTAATCTATCCGTTGATGGCTGAAAGCTGTCAAAGCCGTAGAACTCAACGTGGCCTTCGTTTTGAAAGGTTATGGCTCCCGTAACTCTAAACGAGCCAGAAGTTATGACCGTCCGAATAATCGATATCTACAGGGTGAAACATCCACGGTGCAAGTTGCAACATCCGTCCGAAATGGCGAAACAGTGCCGTACGACTTTTAGAAACGCGTGCATGGATTTAAAATGGAACAGTACCATGGTGCACCACTCTCCAGCGATGGTAAATCGAAGACGAGGCACGGTAATCCCGTTTTACAGTAAAAATCCGGTGTCGAAAAAACGAAGGGTAAAAAACTTACGAGACCTGATTGAGATTTGGGTTATCCTTTTTGGGCATTAATCTATCCGTTGACGGCTGAAAGCGGTCAAAGACGTAGAACTCACCGTGGCCTTCGTTTTGTAAGGTTATGGCTCCCGTAACTCTAAACGAGCCAGAAGTTATGACCGTCTGAATAATCGGTATCTACAGGGTGAAACATCCGCAGTGCAAGGTGCAACATCCGTCCGAAATGGCGAAACAGTGCCGTACGACTTTTAGAAAAGCATGCATGGATTTGAAACAGAACAATACCATGGTGCACCACTCTCCAGCGATGGTAAATCGAAGACGAGCCATGGTAATCCCGTTTTACCGTAAAAATCCGGTGTCGAAAAAACGAAGGGTAAAAAACTTACGAGACCCGATTGAGATTCGGGTTGTCCTTTTCGGGCATTAACTATCCGTTGACGGCTGAAAGCGATCAAAGCCGTAGAACTCACCGTGGCCTTCGTTTTGACAGGTTATGGCTCGCGTACTATAAACGAGGCAGAAGTTATGGCCGTCCGAATAATCGATATCTACAGGGTGCAACATCCGCGGTGTAAGGTGCAACATCCGTCCGAAATGGCGAAATTGTGCCGTACGACTTTTAGAAATGCGTGCATGGATTTGAAATGGAACGGTACCATGGTGCACCCCACTCCAGCGATGGTCAATCGAAGACGAGCCACGGTAATCCCGTTTTGCCGTTAAAATCCGATGTCGAAAAAACGAAGGGTAAAAAATTACGTGACCCAATTGAAATTCGGGTTGTCCTTTTTTGGCATTAATCCATCCGTTGACGGCTGAAAGCTGTCAAACTCGTAGAACTCACCGTGGCCTTCGTTTTGACAAATTATGGCTCTCGTAACTCTAAATGAGCCAGAAGTTATGACTGTCTGAATAATCGATATCTACAGGGTGCAACATCCGCGTTGCAAGGTGCAACATCCGTCCGAAATGGCGAAACAGTGTCGTACGGCTTTTAGAAATGCGTGCATGAATTTGAAACGGAACAGTACCATGGTGCACCACTCTCCAGCGATGGTTAATCGAAAACGAGGCACGGTAATCCCGTTTTACTGTAAAAATCCGGTATCGAAAAAACGAAGGGTAAAAAACTTACGAGACCCGATTGAGATTCGGGTTGTCCTTTTTGGGCATTAATCTATCCGTTGACGGCTGAAAGCAGTCAAAGCCGTAAAACTCACAGTGGCCTTCGTTTTGACAGGTTATGGCTCCCGCAACTCTAAACGAGCCAGAAGTTATGGTCGTCCGAGTAATCGATATCTACAGGGTGCAACATCCGCGGTGCAAGGTGCAACATCCGTCCGAAATGGCGAAACAGTGCCGTACGACTTTTAAATGCATGCATGGATTTGAAACGGAACAGTACCATGGTGCAGCACTCTCCAGCGATGGTAAATCGAAGACGAGCCACGGTAATCCCGTTTTACAGTAAAAATCCGGTGTCGAAAAAACGAAGGGTAAAAAACTTACGAGAACCGATTGAGATTCGGGTTGTCCTTTTCGAGCATTAATCTATCCGTTGACAGGTGAAAGCTGTCAAAGCCGTAGAACTCACCGTGGCCATCGTTTTGACAGGTCATGGCTCCCATAACTCTAAACGATCCAGAAGTTATGGCCGTCCGAATAATCGATATCTACAGGGTGCAACATCCGCGTTGCAAGGTGCAACATCCGTCCGAAATTGCGAAACAGTGCCGTACGACTTTTAGAAATGTGTGCATGGATTTGAAATGGAACAGTACCATGGTGTACCACTCTCCAGCGATGGTAAATCGAAGACGAGCCACGGAAATCCCGTTTTACCGTTAAAATACGGCGTGGAAAAAACGATGGGTAAAAAACTTACGAGACCCGATCGAGATTCGGGTTGTCCTTTTTGGGCATTAATCTATCCGTTGATGGCTGAAAGTTGTCAAAGCCGTAGAACTCACCATGGCCTTCGTTTTGTTAGGTTATGGCTCCCGTAACTCTAAACGAGCCAGAAGTTATGACCGTCCGAATAATCGATATCTACAGGGTCCAACATCCGCGGTGCAAGGTGCAACATCCATCCGAAATGGCAAAATAGTGCCGTACGACTTTTAGAAAGGCATGCATGGATTTGAAATGGAACAGTACCATGGCGCACCATACTCCAGCGATGGTAAATCGAAGACGAGGCACGGTAATCCCATTTTACCGTAAAAATCCGGTGTCGAAAAAACGAACGGTAAAAAACTTACGAGACCCGATTGAGATTCGGGTTGTCCTTTTTGGGCATTAATCTATCCGTTGACGGCTGAAAGCGGTCAAAGCCGTAGAACTCACCGTGGCCTTCGTTTTGACAGGTTATGGTTCCCGTAACTTTAAATGAGCCAAAAGTTATGGCCGTCCGAATAATCAATATCTACAGGGTGCAACATCCGTGGTGCAAGGTGCAACATCCGTCCGAAATGGCGAAACAGTGGCGTACAACTTTTAGAAATGCGTGCATGGATTTGAAACGGAATAGTACCATGGTGCACCACTCTCCAACGATGGTAAATCGAAGACGAGGCACGGTAATCCCGTTTTACCGTAAAAATCCGGTGTCGAAAAAAGGAAGGGTAAAAAACTTACGAGACCCGATTGAGATTCGGGTTGTCCTTTTCGGGCATTAGTCTATCCGTTGATGGCTGAAAGCTGTCAAAGTCATAGAACTCACTGTGGCCTTCGTTTTGACAGGTTATGGCTCCCATAACTCTAAACGAGCCAGAAGTTATGGCCGTCCGAATAATCGATATGTACAGGGTGCAACATCCGCGGGGTAAGGTGCAACATCCGTCCGAAATGGAGAAACAATGTCGTACGATTTTTAGAAATGCGTGCATGGATTTGAAATGGAACAGTACCACGGTGCACCACTCTCCGGCGATGGTAAATCGAAGACGAGGCACGGTAATCCCGTTTTACCGTAAAAACCCGGTGTCGAAAAAGCGAAGGGTAAAAAACTTATGAACCCCGATTGAGATTCGGGTTGTCCTTTTCGGACATTAGTCTATCCGTTGACGGCTGAAAGCTGTCAAAGCTGTAGAACTCACTGTGGCCTTCGTTTTGACAGGTTATGGCTCCCGTAACTCTAAACTAGCCAGAAGTTATGGCCGTCCGAATATCGATATCTACAGGGTGCAACATCCTCGGTGCAAGGTGCAACATCCGTCCGAAATGGCGAAACACTGTCGTATGACTTTTAGAAATGCATGCATGGATTTGAAACAGAACAGTACCATGGTGCATCACTCTCCAACGATGGTAAATCGAAGACGAGGCACGGTAATTTCGTTTTATCGTAAAAATCCGGTGTCAAAAAAACGAAGGGTAAAAAACTTACGAGACCCGAATGAGATTCGGGTTGTCCTTTTCAGGCATTAATCTATCCGTTGACGGCTGAAAGTGGTCAAAGCTGTAGAACTCACCGTGGCCTTCGTTTTGACAGGTTATGTCTCCTGTAACTCTAAACGAGCCAGAAGTTATGGCCGTCCGAATAATCGATATCTACAGGGTGCAACATCCGCGGTGCAAGGTGCAACATCCGTCCGAAATGGCGAAACGGTATCGTACGACTTTTAGAAATGTGTGCATGGATTTGAAATGGAACAGTACCATGGTGCACCACTCTCCAACGATGGTAAATCGAAGGCGAGGCATAGTAATCCCGTTTTACCGTAAAAACCCGGTGTCGAAAAAGCGAAGGGTAAAAAACTTATGAACCCCGATTGTGATTCGGGTTGTCCTTTTCGGACATTAGTCTATCCGTTGACGGCTGAAAGCTGTCAAAGCTGTAGAACTCACCGTGGCCTTCGTTTTGACAGGTTATGGCTCCCGTAACTCTAAACTAGCCAGAAGTTATGGCCGTCCGAATAATCGATATCTACAGGGTGCAGCATCCGCTGTGCAAGGTGCAACATCCGTCCGAAATGGCGAAACACTGTCGTATGACTTTTAGAAATGCATGCATGGATTTGAAACAGAACAGTACCATGGTGCACCACTCTCCAACGATGGTAAATCGAAGACGAGGCACGGTAATTCCGTTTTATCGTAAAAATCCGGTGTCGAAAAAACGAAGGGTAAAAAACTTACGAGACCCAAATGAGATTCGGGTTGTCCTTTTTGGGCATTAATATATCCCTTGACGGCTGAAAGCTTCAAAGCTGTAGAACTCACCGTGGCCTTCGTTTTGACATGTTATGGCTCCAGTAACTCTAAACGAGCCAGAAATTATGGTCGTCCGAATAATCGATATCTACAAGGTGCAATATCCGCGGTGCAATGTGCAACATCCGTCCGAAATGGAAAAACAGTGTCGTACGACTTTTAGAAATGCATGCATGGATTTGAAACGGAACAGTACCATGGTGCACCACTCTCCAGCGATGGTAAATCGAAGACAAGGCACGGTAATCCCGTTTTACCGTTAAAATCCGGTGTCGAAAAAAGAAGGGTAAAAAATTTACGAGGCCCGATAGAGATTCGGGCATTAATCTATCCTTGTCGGCTGAAAGTGGTCAAAACCGTAGAACTCACCGGGCCTTCGTTTTGATAGGTTATGGCTCACGTAACTCTAAACGAGCCAGAAGTTATGGCCGTCCGAATAATCGATATCTATAGGGTGTGACATCCGTCCAAAATGGCGAAACATTGCCGTATGACTTTTAGAAATGCATGCATGGATTTGAAATGGAACAGTTCCATGGTATACCACTCTCCAGTGATGGTAAATCGAAGACGAGCCACGGTAATCCCGTTTTACCGTTAAAATCCGGCGTCGAAAAAACGAAGGGTAAATAACTTACGAGATCCGATAGAGATTCAGCTTGTACTTTTTGGGCATTAATCTATCCGTTGACGGCTGAATGCGGTCAATGCCATAGAACTCACCGTGGCCTTCGTTTTGACAGGTTATGGCTCCCGCAACTCTAAACGACCCAGAAGTTATGACCGTCCGAATAATCGATATCTACAGGGTGCAACATCCACGGTGCAAGGTGCAACATCCGTCCGAAAAGGCGAAATAGTGCCGTACGACTTTTAGAAATGCGTGCATGGATTTGAAATGGAACAGTACCATGGTGTACCACTCTCCAGCAATGGTAAATCGAAGACGAGGCACGGTAATCCCGTTTTACCGCAAAAATCCGGTGTCGAAAAAACGAAGGGTAAAAAACTTATGATACCCGATTGAGATTCGGGTTGTCCTTTTTGGGCATTAATCTATCCGTTGACGGCTGAAAGCGGTCAAAGCCGTAGAACTCACCGTGGCCTTCGTTTTGACAGGTTATGGTTCCCGTAACTCTAAATGAGCCAAAAGTTATGGCTGTCCGAATAATCGATATCTACAGGGTGCAACATCCGCGATGCAAGGTGCAACATCCGTCCGAAATGGCGAAACAGTGGCGTACGACTTTTAGAAATGCGTGCATGGATTTGAAACGGAAGAGTACCATGGTGCACACTCTCCAGCGATGGTAAATCGAAGACGAGGCACGGTAATCCCGTTTTACCATAAAAATCCGGTGTCGAAAAAAGGAAGGGTAAAAAACTTACGAGACCCGATTGAGATTCGGGTTGTCCTTTTCGGCATTAATCTATCCGTTGACGGATGAATGTTGTTGAAGCCGTAGAACTCACGGTGGCCTTCATTTTGACAAGATATGGCTCCCGTAACTCTAAACGAGCCTGAAGTTATGGCCGTCCGAATAATCGATATCTACATGGTGCAACATCCACGGTGCAAGGTGCAACATCCGTCCGAAATGGCGAAACAGTGGCGTACGACTTTTAGAAATGCGTGCATGGATTTAAAACGGAATAGTACCATGGTGCACCACTCTCCAGCGATGGTAAATGGAAGACGTGGCACGGTAATCCCGTTTTACCGTAAAAATCCGGTGTCGAAAAAACGAAGGGTAAAAAACTTACGAGACCCGATTGAGATTTGGGTTATCCTTTTCGGGCATTAATCTATCCGTTGATGGCTGAAAGCTGCCAAAGCCGTAGAACTCACCGTGGCCTTCGTTTTGACAGGTTATGGCTACCATAACTCTAAACGAGCCAGAAGTTATGGTCGTCCGAATAATCGATATGTACAGGGTGCAACATCCGTGGGGTAAGGTGCAACATCCGTCCGAAATGGCGAAACAGTGTCGTACGACTTTTAGAAATGCGTGCATGGATTTGAAATGGAACAGTACCACGGTGCACCACTCTCCAGGGATGGTAAATCGAAGACGAGGCACTGTAATCTCGTTTTACCGTAAAAATCCGGTGTCGAAAAAACAAAGGGTAAAAACTTACGAGACCGGATTGAGATTCGGGTTGTCCTTTTCAGGCATTAATCTATCCGTTGACGGCTGAAAGCGGTCAAAGATGTAGAACTCACCGTGGCCTTCGTTTTGACCGGTTATGGCTCCTGTAACTCTAAACGAGCCAGAAGTTATGGCCGTCCGAATAATCGATATCTATAGGGTGCAACATCCGCGGTGCAAGGTGCAACATCCGTCCGAAATGGCGAAACGGTGCCGTACGACTTTTAGAAATGCGTGCATGGATTTGAAATGGAACAGTACCATGGTGCACCACTCTCCAGCGATGGTAAATCGAAGGCGAGGCACAGTAATCCCGTTTTACCGTAAAAATCCGGTGTCGAAAAAGCGAAGGGTAAAAAACTTACGAACCCCGATTGAGATTCGGGTTGTCCTTTTCGGGCATTAATCTATCCGTTGACGGCTGAAAGCTGTCAAAGCCGTAGAACTCACCGTGGCCTTCGTTTGATAGGTTATGGCTCCCGTAACTCTAAATGAGCCAGAAGTTATGGCCGTCCGAATAATCGATATATACAGGGTGCAACATCCGCGGTGCAAGGTGCAACATCCGTCCGAAATGGCGAAACAGTGTCGTATGACTTTTAGAAATGCGTGCATGGATTTGAAACGGAAAAGTACCGTGGTGCACCACTCTCCAACGATGGTAAATCGAAGAGAGGCACGGTAATTCCGTTTTACCGTAAAAATCCTGTATCGAAAAAACGAAGGGTAAAAAACTTACGAGACCTGATTGAGATTCGGGTTTTCCTTTTTGGGCATTAATCTATCCGTTGACGTCTGAAAGCTTCAAAGCCGTAGAACTCACCGTGGCCTTCGTTTTGACATGTAATGGCTCCAGTAACTCTAAACGAGCCAGAAGTTATGGCCGTCCGAATAATCGATATCTACAGGGTGCAATATCCGCGGTGCAATGTGCAACATCCGTCCGAAATGGAGAAACATTGTCGTACGACTTTTAGAAATGCGTGCATGGATTTGAAACGGAACAGTACCATGGTGCACCACTCTCCAGCGATGGTAAATCGAAGACGAGGCACGGTAATTCCGTTTTACCGTTAAAATCCGGGGTCGAAAAAAGAAGGGTAAAAAACTTACGAGGCCCGATAGAGATTCGGGTTGTCCTTTTCAGGCATTGATCTATCCTTGACGGCTAAAAGTGGTCAAAACCGTAGAACTCACCGTGGCCTTCGTTTTGATAGGTTATGGCTCCTGTAACTCTAAACGAGCCCGAAGTTATGGCTGTCCGAATAATCGATATCTACAGGGTGTGACATCCGTCCAAAATGGAGAAACATTACCGTACGACTTATAGAAATGCGTGCATGGATTTGAAATGGAACAGTACCATGGTGCACTACTCTCCAGCGATGGTAAATCGAAGATGAGCCACGGTAATCTCGTTTTACCGTTAAAATCCGGCGTCGAAAAAACGAAGGGTAAATAACTTAAGAGATCCGATTGAGATTCGGGTTGTTCTTTTTGGGCATTAATCTATCCGTTGACGGCTGAAAGCGGTCAATGCCATAGAACTCACCGTGGCCTTCGTTTTGATAGGTTATGGCTCCCGTAACTCTAAACGAGCCAGAAGTTATGACCGTCCGAATAATCGATATCTACAGGGTGCAACATCCGCGGTGCAAGGTGCAACATCCGTCCGAAAAGGCGAAACAGCACCGTACGACTTTTAGAAATGTGTGCATGGATTTGAAATGGAACAGTACCATGGTGCACCACTCTCCAGCAATGGTAAATCGAAGACGGGGCACGGTAATCCTGTTTTACCGTAAAAATCCAATGTCGAAAAAACGAAGGGTAAAAAACTTACGAGACCCGATTAAGATTCGGGTTGTCCTTTTTGGGCATTAATTTACCCGTTGACGGCTGAAAGCGATCAAAGCCGTAGAACTCACCGTGGCCTTCGTTTTGACAAGTTATGGCTCCCGTAACTCTAAACGAGCCAGAAGTTAGGGCCGTCCGAATAATCGATATCTATAGGGTGCAACATCCGCGGTGCAAGGTGCAACATCCGTCCGAAATGGCAAAACAGTACCGTACGACTTTTAGAAATGCGTACATGGATTTGAAATGGAACAGTACCATGGTGCACCATTCTCCAGCGATGGTAAATCGAAGACGAGGCACGGTAATCCCGTTTTACCGTAAAAATCCGGTGTCGAAAAAACGAAGGGTAAAAAACTTACGAGACCCGATTGAGATTCGGTTTGTCCTTTTCGGGCATTAATCTATCTGTTGATGGCTGAAAGCTGTCAAAGCCGTAAAACTCACCGTGGCCTTCGTTTTGACAGGTTATGGCTCCCGTAACTCTAAACGAGCCAGAAGTTATGGTCGTCCGAATAATCGATATGTACAGGGTGCAACATCCGCGGGGTAAGGTGCAACATCCGTCCGAAATGGCGTAACAGTGTCGTACGACTTTTAGAAATGCGTGCATGGATTTGAAACGGAACAGTACCATGGTGCACCACTCTCCAGCGATGGTAAATCGAAGACGAGCCACGGTAATCCTGTTTTACTGTTAAAATCCGGTGTCGAAAAAACGAAGGGTAAAAAACATACGAGACCGGATTGAGATTCGGGTTGTCCTTTTCGAGCATTAATCTATCCATTGACGGCTGAAAGAGGTCAAAGCCGTAGAACTCACCGTGTCCTTCGTTTTGACAGGTTATGGCTCCCGTAACTCCAAACGAGCCAGAAGTTATGGCCGTCCGAATAATCGATATCTACAGGGAGCAACTTCCGCGGTGCAAGGTGCAACATCCATCCGAAATGGAGAAAAAGTGCCGTACGACTTTTAGAAATGCGAGCATGGATTTGAAACGGAACAGTACCATGGTGTACCACTCTCCAGCGATGGTAAATCGAAGGCGAGGCACAGTAATCCCGTTTTACCGTAAAAATCCGGTGTCGAAAAATCGAAGGGTAAAAAACTTACGAACCCCGATTGAGATTCGGGTTGTCCTTTTTGGGCATTAATCTATCCGTTGACGGCTGAAAGCTGTCAAAACTGTAGAACTCTCCGTGTTCTTCGTTTTGACAGGTTATGGCTTCCGTAACTCTAAACGAGCCAGAAGTTATGGCCGTCCGTATAATCGATATCTACAAGGTGCAACATCCGCGGTGCAAGGTGCAACATCCATCCGAAATGGCAAAACAGTGTCGTATGACTTTTAGAAATGCGTGCATGGATTTGAAACGGAACAGTACCATGGTGCACCACTCTCTAACGATGGTAAATCGAAGATGAGGCACGGTAATCCCGTTTTACCGTAAAAATCCGGTGTCGAAAAAACGAAGGGTAAAAAACTTACGAGACCCGATTGAGATTCGGGTTCTCCTTTTCGGGCATTAATCTATCCGTTGACGGCTGAAAGTGGTCAAAGCCGTAGAACTCACCGTGGCCTTCGTTTTGATAGGTTATGGCTCCCGTAACTCTAAACGAGCCAGAAGTTATGGCCATCCGAATAATCGATATCTACTGGGTGCGACATCCGTCCGAAATGGCGAAACAGTGTCGTACGACTTTTAAAAATGCATGCATGGATTTGAAATGGAACAGTACCATGGTGCACCACTCTCCAGCGATGGTAAATCGAAGACGAGGCACGGTAATCCCATTTTTCGTTAAAATCCAGCGGCGAAAAAACGAAGGGTAAAAAACTTACGAGACCCGATTGAGATTCGGGTTGTCCTTTTTGGCCATTAATCTATCCATTGACGGCTGAAAGCGGTCAAATCCGTAGAACTCACGGTGGCCTTCGTTTTGACAAGTTATGGCTCCCGTAACTCTAAACGAGCCAGAAGTTATGGCCGTCCGAATAATCGATATCTACAGGGTGCAACATCCGCGGTGCAAGGTGCAACATCCGTCCAAAATGGCGAAACAGTGTCGTACAACTTTTAGAAATGCGTGCATGGATTTGAAACGGAACAGTCTCATGGTTCACCACTCTCCAGCGATGGTAAATCGAAGACGAGGCACGGTAATCCCGTTTTACCGTAAAAATCCGGTGTCGAAAAAAAGAAGGGTGAAAAACTTACGAGACCCGATTGAGATTCGGGCTGTCCTTTTCGGGCATTAATCTATCTGTTGATGGCTGAAAGCTATCAAAGCCGTAGAACTCACCGTGGCCTTCGTTTTGACAGGTTATGTCTCCCGTAACTCTAAACGAGCCAGAAGTTATGGCCGTCCGAATAATCGATATGTACATGGTGCAACATCCGCGGGGTAAGGTGCAACATCCGTCCGAAATGGTGAAACAGTGTCGTGCGACTTTTAGAAATGCGTGCATGGATTTGAAATGGAACAGTACCATGGTGCACCACTCTCCAGCGATGTTAAATCGAAGACGAGCCACGGTAATCCTGTTTTACCGTTAAAATCCGGTGTCGAAAAAACGAAGGGTAAAAAACTTACGAGACCGGATTGAGATTCGGGTTGTCCTTTTCGGGAATTAATCTATCCGTTGACGGCTGAAAGCTGTCAAAGCCATGGAACTCACCGTGGCCTTCGTTTTGACAGGTTATGGCTCTCGTAACTCTAAACGAGCCAGAAGTTATGGCCGTCCGAATAATCGATATCTACAGGGTGCAACATCCGCGGTGCAAGATGCAACATCCGTCCGAAATGGCGAAACAGTGCCGTACGACTTTTAGAAATGCGTGCATGGATTTGAAACGGAACAGTACCATGGTGCACCACTCTCCAGCGATGGTAAATCGAAGGCGAGGCATAGTAATCCCGTTTTACCGTAAAAATACGGTGTCGGAAAAGCGAAGTTTAAAAAACTTACGAACCCCGATTGAGATTCGGGTTGTCCTTTTCTGGCATTAATCTATCCGTTGATGGCTGAAAGCTGTCAAAGCTGTAGAACTCACCGTGGCCTTCGTTTTGAGAGGTTATGGCTCCCGTAACTCTAAACGAGCCAGAAGTTATGGCCGTCCGAATAATCGATATCTACAGGGTGCAACATCCGCGGTGTAAGGTGCAACACTCTCCAACGAAGTTAAATCGATGATGAGGCACGGTAATCACGTTTTACCGTAAAAATGCGGTGTCAAAAAAACGAAGGGTAAAAAACTTACGAGACCCGATTGAGATTCGGGCTGTCCTTTTTGGGCATTAATCTATCCGTTGACAGCTGAAAGTTTCAAAGTTGTAGAACTCACCGTGGCTTTCGTTTTAATAGGTTATGGCTCCCGTAACTCTAAACGAGCCAGAAGCTATGGCCGTCCGAATAATCGATATCTACAGGGTGTAATATCCGCGGTGCAAGGTGCAACATCTGTCCGAAATGGAGAAACAGTGTCGTACGACTTTTAGAAATGCGTGCATGGATTTGAAATGGAACAGTACCATAGTGCACCAGTCTCCAGCGATGGTAAATCGAAGACGAGGCACGGTAATCCCGTTTTACCGTTAAAATCCGGTTTCAACAAAACGAAGGGTGAAAAACTTACGAGACCCGATTGAGATTCGGGTTGTCCTTTTCGGGCATTAATCTATCCGTTGACGGCTGAAAGTGGTCAAAGCCGTAGAACTCACCGTAGCCTTCGTTTTGATAGGTTATGGCTCCCGTAACTCTAAACTAGCCAGAAGTTATGGCCGTCCGAATAATCGATGTCTACAGGGTGCGACATCCGCCCGAAATGGCGAAACAGTGCCGTACGACTTTTAGAAATGCAAGCATGGATTTGAAATGGAACAGTACCATGGTGCACCACTCTCCAGCGATGGTAAATCGAAGATGAGCCACGGTAATCCCGTTATACCGTTAAAATCCGGCGTCGAAAAAACGAAGGGTAAAAAACTTACGAGACCTGATTGAGATTCGGGTTGTTCTTTTTAGGCATTAGTCTATCCGTTGACGGCTGAAAGCTGTCAAAGCCATAGAACTTACCGTGGCCTTCGTTTTGACAGGTTATGGCTCCCGTAACTCTAAACGAGCCAGAAGTTATGACTGTCCGAATAATCGATATATACAGGGTGCAACATCCGCGGTGCAAGGTGCAACATCCATCCGAAATGGCGAAACAGTGCCATATGACTTTTAGAAATGCATGCATGGATTTGAAACGAAACAGTACCATGGTGCACCACTCTCCAGTGATGGTAAATCGAAGACGAGGCAAGGTAATCCCGTTTTACCGTAAAAATCCTGTGTCGAAAAAACGAAGGGTAAAAAACTTACGAGACCCGATTGAGATTCGGGTTGTCCTTTTTGGGCATTAATCTATCCATTGACGGTTGAAAGCGGTCAAAGCCGTAGAACTTATCGTGGCCTTCGTTTTGACAGGTTATGTCTCCCGTAACTCTAAATGAGCCAGAAGTTATGGCCGTCCGAATAATCGATATCTACAGGGTGCAATATCCACGGTGCAAGGTGCAACATCCGTCCGAAATGGAGAAACAGTGCCGTACGACTTTTAGAAATGCGTGCATGGATTTGAAATGGAACAGTACCATGGTGCACCACTCTCCAGCGATGGATCGAAGACGAGGCACGGTAATCCCGTTTTACCGTATTAATCCGGTGTCGAAAAAACGAAGGGTAAAAAACTTACGAGACCCGATTGAGATTCGGTTGTCCTTTTTGGGCATTAATCTATCCGTTGACGGCTGAAAGCTGTCAAAGCCGTAGAAATCACCGTGGCCTTCGTTTTGACAGGTTATGGCTCCCGTAACTCTAAACGAGCCAGAAGTTATGACCGTCCGAATAATCGATATCTACAGGGTGCAACATCCGCGGTGCAAGGTGCAACATCCATCTGAAATGGCGAAACAGTGCCGTACAACTTTTAGAAATGCGTGCATGGATTTGAAACGGAACAGTACCATGGTGCACCACTCTTCAGCGATGGTAAATCGAAGACGAGGAACGGTAATCCCGTTTTACCGTAAAAATCCGGTGTCGAAAAAACGAAGGGTAAAAAACTTACGAGAACCGATTGAGATTCGAGTTGTCCTTTTTGGGCATTAATCTATCCATTGACGGCTTAAAGCTGTAAAAGCCGTAAAACTCACCGTGGCCTTTGTTTTGATAGGTTATGGCTCCCGTAACTCTAAACAACCCAGAAGTTATGGCCGTCCGAATAATCGATATCTACAAGGTGCAACATCCATGGTGCAAGGTGCAACATCCGTCCGAAATGGCGAAACAGTGTCGTACGACTTTTAGAAATGCATGCATGGATTTGAAACGGAACATGTTTGTGCCAAAATTGGTCTCAAACCCCGAATACCGTGAAAGCACCAGTGTATGAATGCAAATCAATAATATTCAAACACAAATCTCAGATCTCGACAAATATTGAACAGTAGAATAGAGACACAAGTTTTATAGTGGTTCGGCTTTCTCCGGCCTACGTCCACTCCGAAGTTTTTATCCTTTTATTGATTATCCTTGATGATTACAGATGATTACACCAATTAAAAAGTCCAGCACTTGAAATAAATAGCAGCAATGATGATATGGAATGATTCTGGCAGCGTCCGAGCGTGCTTTTTTTCTCCAAAATCTCCGACCCCTTTTCTGAATGACCAGGGGATCTATTTATAAGCGTAGGAGGCTGATATTTCTCCTAAAATCCGGGAAGACCGCTTCAGGCACGTGAGGGGGCCCACTCGCCCGAAATCTGGAGGTCCGGGCCCACATCAGGATCGATTCGACCCTTTGTTCGAATCGATCAAGGAAATGTCCAATCGAGGTGAAATTTGGTGATAACATTCTTCAACATGTATGTAAGCTTCTGTGAAAATTTCATAGCATTTGGATCAATGGTCTGGAAGATATGATCGATTCAAGTTCAAAGTTCCGTGTGCTTTGCCTGGTTCGAACCCACGATTCGAACCCACCTCCTTCGAATCCATCTCCTTCGACTCCATTGCTTCGAGTCCATCTCCTTCGAATCCATTGATTCAAACCCATCTCCTTCGTGAACGCTTTCCTTGCATTGGTTCTCAAACGATTGGTACGAACCACTCGGCTAGAATCCAAACACTTCCCTTTCGTATCGATCCAAAACTGAGTGATACGAAGAACATCCGCGCATCCATTCCGTCACATTACATCGAGGCGAAGTACATCGATTCGAAGCCATTGCAACCTGATTTATATGAAGGGAATCGATTCGAAGAACCTCCACATTTCTTTCGGATCGATACGAAGTAACCGAGTCTCGTCCATGCCAATCGATACGAAGTGTATCGATTCGAAGTCCTTCACCTTGCTTCTCCTTTGACCGATACGACGCTATCGAGTCGAACCAACACCTAACGCGAACTTCTTAGAGCCGAATCCATACCAATCGATACGAGGTGTATCGATTCGAACCTTGCATGCCTTCGATCGATTCGAACTTGATGGGTTCGAAACGAACACCTTGATGGGTTCGAACAGCCATGCCCTTCCTACCTTGCATCGATAATATCTCCTTCATATGAACTCCGATTATCCTGAAATTTGAAACATAGCCTTTCCTAATCCTTATCATCATCTCTAATTAATTTCGTCCCGATCGGAGTTCAGCCAAATTTTGACGATATCGATCGTAGCCATGATTCCAACTGATCTCCAATCCTAATATCCATTATTCCTCGTACATTTGTTGATATCCCAGTTTTGACCAAAAATGGGATAACACTTTGCCCCCCAAAACATGCCTTGTGACAATAAGGTGTGTTTTGAATAGTTCCGAATCCAATATCCAAAGTCCATAGCCATATTGCCAGAGTATGCCATCCTTGACTGCTTCGAGTCGACGCCCAATTCCAAATCCCGTAACCAAAGCCTTAGCCAATTCCATATCCATCCCAACTCGACAGCCGAGTCTTAATTCATCCTTATCCAATAGCCAATAACCAGATCCAGGACCTCTCCGGGTCGATATCCTAATCCATAACCTCTCCGGGGCCTTGCCAAGCGCAATCCACACTTGACGACCTTCGTCCAGTGTCCCTGGACTTTGAGCTAAGCCATGGCTTAAGTCCTAAGTCGAATCCTGGTCTGTCCGGACCCTTGTTGAGCATAGTCCATACTCAACGACCTGAAATAACAATTGATAATACAGGGCCTAGGTCCTAGGCCGAATCATGGTCACTCCGGTCCCTTGCCGAGCGTAGTCCATACTTGGCGACCTGAATGAGCCAATCTACCACGTTTGGGCAAAGTGACTCACCCCTTGCCAGGCATAATCCATACCTGATGACCATTTACCAAAAACCAGATGAAAATCCAATCAAAATCCAATCCAGGATCAAATCCAAAAATCCAAATCGAAATCAAAGAATCAGAAATTCAAACCAGCATCCGGAACCAAAAAAAATCATCCAGTGGAAAATCCGAATCAAAAACAAACAAAACCAGGAGTTCGATCCGAACTCCAAAACCAAATTCAAAGAGAAATGCAGTGTCCAATCTAAAAGCAAAAGATAAATTTCACAAACCACAGCATCGAAGTTTATCGTCATTCAGAGCATGCCTAGGGGCTATCTCCGTCCCCATACATGTGTAAATGACTTAGTTGCTTGCTAGTAAGTCACGGTGTGAGGTAGTCGGTAGATGCTCCTGCCCTGCCATTGTATTCTGAATTCCGACATATTGCTGTAACTTCCCATTCCTTACATGTTCCTCGATTATATCCTTTAAGTGCCTGCAGCTGTTGGTATCATGTCCATCTAAATCATGGAAGAGGCAGTGCCTTCCTGATGTCCTTTCCCGTTCCGTTGGTTCTCTCCTAGCCGGCCTTCGGTAAGGAAGGCGGTTCCGAGTATCCATGTATATCTGCTCCAGCGTCTCGTTCAATCCTGTGTATGTAGAAAACTTTGGATCCTTCCATCGCTTCCTAGCATTTCCAGAATCATCGTCCAACTTCCTTTTCCCTTTGTCTTTATCCAAACCTTTGCTGGATGGTCCTACATCCTGAGTTGCATTAACCCTTTTTATCTCTAAATCTGTACTCGCATCTTCCTGCCGAAGGAACCTTTCTGCCTCGTGAAAGAATTCGTCGAGATCCTATGGAGGATCTCATATCAGAGATACCTTGAAATCCGAGTCCTCCCTGACTCCTGATACCGCTGCCATTAAAACCATCGATGGATCAGGCCGATCCACTGAAGCGACTGCCGCACTGAATCGAGTTAGAAAATCTCTAAGCGATTCATCCATCCTTTGCTTCACCGATGTTAATGTCATCACATTCTTAGGCCTCCTGACGTGAACCCAAAACTGTCCCAAAAACTTTTCCACCAATTCCCTCCAAGTCCTGATAGATCCTTCTCCCAGCTGCCTAAACCACATTGCAGCTAAGTCCGTCAAATATAAAGGGAAGCATCGAGCCATCACTTCCTCCGATGCCCCCAGCACCTCCATGTGCCTGGTGTACCTCATCAAGTGATCAGTTGGGTCTGCCTTACCATCATATACCTCCATGCTAGTTAGCTTAAACTTAGGCGGATTCTGAGCCATCCTTATTTCTCGAGCAAACGGACTCCTGTTCACTCCTTCCAAGTCCCCGTTGGTCAAACCACCTCGCACAGTTCTTCTGATGATTTCTACTAATCCGGTGTTGTCTGTTGGGGGTTGCCCCCCATGCCCCCGAGGGAACTCCGACACATATTCCTCGTATGGTTCACTAGAAGCAACGTTAGCTCTAGGCTGTTGAATTCCTTCCAAAGGTCCTCCTGTGTTGGATCCTGTGGGCCTGCCCCCAAGCCCTTATTGATTGCCCTCTGGCTCCGCATCCCATCCTCTGTTGGGTTCCACAACCCTAGTTCCTTGTCCTGCATCCACCGTAGCTGTAGCTGTACCTAAGTTCTGCATCCCTGTAGCTCTCATTTGCTCAAAGAAAGCCTGCATCATTTCCTGTTGGTTCTTCAACAATCTCCCTTGCAAAGAGTTTGCCATAGCCTCCATTTCATTCCGGGTTATGTAGACTGAAGCTTGTCCTTCCCCGGCTCCGGAGGATGCTTGTTGGATTCCTTCCTGTTGGCTTCTCTCAGCCCTTTGCCTTCTACTATTTTTCCTTGTCATTGTCCTTGAATCCAAACTCTTTAAAATCTTCAAATCCAACATTCAAATCCGGTGTAGCGTGTGCTAGTCTTTCTCAGTGAAAGCACCAATGTGTTTGTGCCAAAATTGGTCACAAACCCCGAATACCATGAAAGCACCAGTGTATGAATGCAAATCAATAATATTCAAACACAAATCTCAGATCTCGACAAATATTAAACAGTAATCCCAAAGTAAAGAATAGAGACACAAGTTTTATAGTGGTTCGGCTATCTCCGGCCTACGTCCACTCCAAAGTTTTTATCCTTTTATTGATTATCCTTGATGATTACACATGATTACAGCAGTTACAAAGTCCAACACTTGAAATAAATAGCAGCAATGATGATATGGAATGATTCTGGCAGCGTCCGAGCGTGCTTTCTTTCTCCAAAATCTCCGACCCCTTTTCTGAATGACCAGGGGCTCTATTTATAAGCGTAGGAGGCTGATATTTCTCCTAAAATCCGGGAAGACCGCTTCAGGCACGTGAGGGGGCCCACTCGCCCGAAATCTGGAGGTTCGGGCCCACATCACGATCGATTCGACCCTTGGTTCGAATCGATAAAGGAAATGTCCAATCGAGGTGAAATTTGGTGATAACATTCTTCAAAATGTATGTAAGATTCTGTGAAAATTTCATAGCATTTGGATCAACGGTCTGGAAGATATGATCGATTCAAGTTCAAAGTTCCGTGTGCTCTGCCTGGTTCGAACCCACGATTCGAACCCACCTCCTTCGAATCCATCTCGCTCGAATCCATCTCCTCTGAATCCATCTCCTTCGACTCCATTGCTTCGAGTCCATCTCCTTCGAATCCATTGCTTCGAACCCATCTCCTTCGTGAACGCTTTCCTTGCATTGGTTCTCAAACGATTGGTATGAACCACTCAGCTAGAATCCAAACACTTCCCTTTCGTATCGATCAAATACTGAGCAATACGAAGAACATTCGTGCATCCATTCCGTCGCATTACATCGAGGCGAAGTACATCGATTCGAAGCCATTCCAACCTGATTGATATGAAGGGAATCGATTGGAAGAACCTCCACATTTCTTTCGGATCGATACGAAGTAACCGAGTCTCGTCCATGCCAATCGATTCGAAGTCCTTCACCTTGCTTCGCCTTTGACTGATACAAACGCTATCGAGTCGAACCAACACCAAACGCGAACTTCTTAGAGCCGAATCCATACCAATCGGTATGAAGTGTATCGATTCGAACCTTGCATGCCTTCGATCGATTCGAACCTGATGGGTTCGAAACGAACACCTTGATGGGTTCGAACAGCCATGCCCTTCCTACCTTGCATCGATCATATCTCCTTCATATGAACTCCGATTATCCTGAAATTTGAAACATAGCCTTTCCTAATCCTTATCATCATCTCCAATTAATTTCGTCCAGATCGGAGTTCAGCCAAATTTTGACGATATCGATAGTAGCCATGATTCCAACTGATCTCCAATCCTGATATCCATTATTCCTCGTCCATTTGTTGATATCCCGGTTTTGACCAAAAACGGGATAACAGAACAGTACCATGGTGCACCACTCTCCAGCGATGGTAAATCGAAGATGAGCCACGGTAATCCCGTTTTACCGTGAAAATCCGGTGTCGAAAAAACGAAGGGTAAAAAACTTACGAGACCCGATTGAGATTCGGGTTGTCCTTTTCGGGCATTAATCTATCCATTGATGGCTGAAAGCGGTCAAAGCCGTAGAACTCACCGTGGCCTTCGTTTTGACAGGTTGTGGCTCCCGTAACTCCAAACGAGCAAGACGTTATGGCCGTCCGAATAATCGATATCTACAGGGTGCAACATCCGCGGTGCAAGGTGCAACATCCGTCCGAAATGGCGAAACAGTGGCGTACGACTTTTAGAAATGCGTGCATGGATTTGAAACGGAACAGTACCATGGTGCACCACTCTCCAGCGATGGTAAATCGAACACGAGGCACGGTAATCCCGTTTTACCGTAAAAATCCGGTGTCGAAAAAACGAAGGGTAAAAAACTTACGAGACCCGATTGAGATTCGGGTTGTCCTTTTTGGGCATTAATCTATCCATTGATGGCTGAAAGCAGTCAAAGCCGTAAAACTCACCGTGGCCTTCGTTTTGACAGGTTATGGCTCCCGTAACTCTAAACGAGCCAGAAGTTATGGCTGTCCGAATAATCGATATCTACATGGTGCAACATCCACGGTGCAAGGTGCAACATCCGTTCGAAATGGCGAAACAGTGGCGTACGACTTTTAGAAATGCGTGCATGGATTTGAAACGGAACAGTACCATAGTTCACCACTCTCCAGTGATGGTAAATCGAAGACGTGGCACGGTAATTTCATTTTACCGTAAAAATCCGGTGTCGAAAAAACGAAGGGTAAAAAACTTACGAGACCCGATTGAGATTCGGGTTGTCCTTTTCGGGCATTAATCTATCCGTTGACGGCTGAAAGCTGTCAAAGCCGTAGAACTCACCGTGGCCTACGTTTTGACAGGTTATGGCTCCCGTAACTCTAAACGAGCTAGAAGTTATTCCGTCCGAATAATCGATATCTACAGGGTGCAACATCCGCGGTGCAAGGTGCAACATCCATCCGAAATGGCGAAACAGTGCCGTACCACTTTTAGAAATGCGTGCATGGATTTGAAACAGAACAGCACCCTGGTGCACCACTCTCCAGCGATGGTAAATCGAAGGCGAGGCACAGTAATCCCGTTTTACCGTAAAAATCCGGTGTCGAAAAAACGAAGGGTAAAAAACTTACGAACCCCGATTGAGATTCGGGTTGTCCTTTTCGGGCATTAATCTATCCATTGATAGCTGAAAGCGGTCAAAGCCGTAGAACTCACCGTGGCCTTCGTTTTGGCAGGTTATGGCTCCCGTAACTCTAAACGAGCCAAAAGTTATGGCCGTCCGAATAATCGATATCTACAGGGTGCAACATCCGCGGTGCAAGGTGCTACATCCGTCCGAAATGGCGAAACAGTGCAGTACGACTTTTAGAAATGCGTGCATGGATATCTACAGGGTGCACCACTCTCCAGCGATGGTAAATCGAAGACGAGGCGCGGTAATCCTGTTTTACCGTTAAAATCCGGTGTCGAAAAAACGAAGGGTAAAAAACTTACGAGACCCGATTGAGATTCGGGTTGTCCCTTTCGGGCATTAATCTATTCGTTGACGGCTGAAAGTGGTCAAAGCCGTAGAACTCACCGTGGCCTTCGTTTTGATAGGTTATGGCTCCCATAACTCTAAACGAGCCAGAAGTTATGGTCGTCTGAATAATCGATATCTACAAGGTGCGACATCCGTCCGAAATGGCGAAACAGTGTCGTACGACTTTTAGAAATTCGTGCATGGATTGAAATGGGACTGTACCATGGTGCACCACTCTCCAGCGATGGTAAATCGAAGACGAGCCACGGTAATCCCGTTTTACCGTTAAAATCCAGCGTCGAAAAAACGAAGGGTAAAAAACTTACGCGACCCGATTGAGATTCGGGTTGTTCATTTTGGGAATTATTCTATCCGTTGACGGTTGAAAGCTGTCAAAGCCATAAAACTCACCATGGCCTTCGTTTTGACAGGTTATGGCTCCCGTAACTCTAAACGAGCCAGAAGTTATGACCGTCCGAATAATCGATATCTACAGGGTGCAACATCCACAGTGCAAGGTGCAACATCTGTCCGAAATGGCGAAACAGTGCCGTATAACTTTTAGAAATGCGTGCATGGAATTGAAACGGAACAGTACCATGGTGCACCACTCTTTAGCGATGGAAAATCGAAGACGAGGCACGGTAATCCCGTTTTACCGTAAAAATCCGGTGTCGAAAAAACGAAGGGTAAAAAACTTACGAGACCCGATTGAGATTCGGGTTGTCCTTTTTGGGCATTAATCTATCTGTTGGCGGCTGAAAGCGGTCAAAGCCGTAGAACACATCGTGGCCTTCGTTATGACAGGTTATTGCTCCCGTAACTCTAAACGAGCCAGAAGTTATGGCCGTCCGAACAATCGATATCTACAGGGTGCAACATCCGCTGTGCAAGGTGCAACATCCGTCCGAAATGGCGAAACAGTGTCGTATGACTTTTAGAAACGCGTGCGTGGATTGGAAACGGTACAGTAACATGGTGCACCACTCTCCAGCGATGGTAAATCGAAGACGAGGCACGGTAATCCCGTTTTACCGTAAAAATCTGGTGTTGAAAAAACGAAGGGTACAAAACTTACGAGACCCGATTGAGATTCGGGTTGTCCTTTTCGGGCATTAATCTATCCGTTGATGGCTGAAAGCTGTCAAAGTCGTAGAACTCACCGTAGCCTTCATTTTGATAGGTTATGGCTCCTATAACTCTAAACGAGACAGAAGTTATGGCCGTCCGAATAATCGATATCTACAGGGTGCAACATCCGCGGTGCAAGGTGCAACATCCGTCCGAAATGGCGAAACTGTGCCGTACGACTTTTAGAAATGCGTGCATGGATTTGAAATGGAATAGTACCATGGTGCACCACTCTCCGGTAATGGTAAATCGAAGACGAGCCACGGTAATCCCGTTTTACCGTTAAAATCCGGTGTCGAAAAAACGAAGGGTAAAAAACTTACGAGACCCGATTGAAATTCGGGTTGTCCTTTTTGGGCATTAGTCTATCCGTTGAAAGCTGAAAGCGGTCAAAGCCGTAGAACTCACCGTGGCCTTCGTTTTGATAGGTTATGGCTCCCGTAACTCTAAACGAGCCAGAAGTTATGACCGTCCAAATAATCGATATATACAGGGTGCAACATCCGCGGTGCAAGGTGCAACATCCGTCCGAAATGGCAAAACAATGCCGTACGACTTTTAGAAATGCGTGCATGGATTTGAAACGGAACAGTACCATGGTGCACCACTCTCCAGCGATGGTAAATCGAAGACGAGGTACGGTAATCCCATTTTACCGTAAAAATCCGGTGTCGAAAAAACGAAGGGTAAAAAACTTACGAGACCCGATTGAGATTCGGGTTGTCCTTTTTGTGCATTAATCTATCCATTGACGGTTGAAAGCGGTCAAAGCCGTAGAACTCATTGTGGCCTTCATTTTGACAGGTTATGGCTCCCGTACCTCTAAACGAGCCGGAAGTTATGGCCGTCCGAATAATTGGTATCTACAGGGTGCAACATCCGCGGTGCGAGGTGCAACATCCGTCCGAAATGGCGAAACAGTGTCGTATGACTTTTAGAAATGCATGCATGGATTTGAAACGGAACAGTACCATGGTGCACCACTCTCCGGCAAGGGTAAATCAAAGGCGAGCCACGGTAATCCCGTTTTACCGTAAAAATCCGGTGTCGAAAAAACGAAGGGTAAAAAACTTACGAGACCCGATTGAGATTCGAGTTGTCCTTTTCGGACACTAATCTATCCACTGACGGCTGAAAGCTATCAAAGCCGTAGAACTCACCGTGGCCTTCGTTTTGACAGGTTATGCCTCCCGTATATCTAAACGAGCCTGAAGTTATGGCCGTCCGAAAAATCGATATCTATAGGGTGCAACATCCGCGGTGCAAGGTGCAACATCCGTCCAAAATGGCGAAACTGTGCCGTATGACTTTTAGAAATGCGTGAACGGATTTGAAATGGAACAGTACCATGGTGCACCACTCTCCAGTAATGGTAAATCGAAGACGAGCCATGGTAATCCCGTTTTACCGTTAAAATCCGGTGTCGAAAAAACGAAGTGAAAAAAAATTACGTGACCCGATTGAGATTCGGGTTGTCCTTTTTGGGCATTAATCTACCCGTTGACGGCTGAAAGCTATCAAAGCTGTAGAACTCACCGTGGCCTTCGTTTTGACAGGTTATGGCTCCCATAACTATAAACGAGCCAGAAGTTATGACCGTCCGAATAATCGATATCTATAGGGTGCAACATCCGTAGTGCAAGGTGCAACATCCGTCCGAAATGGCGAAACAGTGCCGTACGACTTTTAGAAATGCGTGCATGGATTTGAAACCGAACAGTACCATGGTGCACCACTCTCCAGCAATGGTAAATCGAAGACGAGGCACGGTAATCCCGTTATACCGTAAAAATCCGGTGTCGAAAAAACGAAGGGTAAAAAACTTACGAGACTCGATTGAGATTCGGGTTGTCCTTTTTGGGCATCAATCTATCCGTTGACGGCTGAAAGCGGTCAAAGCCGTAGAACACACCGTCGCCTTCGTTTTGGCAGGTTATGGCTCCCGTAACTCTAAACGAGCCAGAAGTTATGACCGTCTGAACAATCGATATCTACAGGGTGCAACATCCGCGGTGCAAGGTGCAACATCCGTCCGAAATGGCGAAACAGTGCCGTACGACTTTTAGAAATGCGTGCATGGATTTGAAACGGAACAGTACCATGGTGCACCACTCTCCAGCGATGGTAAATCGAAGACGAGGCACGGTAATCCCATTTTACCGCAAAAATCCGGTGTCGAAAAAACGAAGGGTAAAAAACTTACGAGACCCGATTGAGATTCGGGTTGTCCTTTTCGGGCATTAATCTATCCATTGACGGTTGAAAGCGGTAAAAGCCGTAGAACTCATTGTGGCCTTCATTTTGACAGGTTATGGCTCCCGTACCTCTAAACGAGCCAGAAGTTATGGCCGTCCGAATAATCGGTATCTACAGGGTGCAACATCCACGGTGCAAGGTGCAACATCCGTCCGAAATGGCGAAACAGTGTCGTACGACTTTTAGAAATGCATGCATGGATTTGAAACGGAACAGTACCATGGTGCACCACTCTCCAGCGATGGTAAATCAAAGACGAGCCACGGTAATCCCGTTTTACCGTAAAAATCTGGTGTCGAAAAAACGAAGGGTAAAAAACTTACGAGACCCGATTGAGATTCGAGTTGTCCTTTTCGGACACTATCTATCCGTTGACGGCTGAAAGCTGTCAATGCCGTAGAACTCACTGTGGCCTTCGTTTTGACAGGTTATGCCTCCCGTATATCTAAACGAGCCAGAAGTTATGGTCGTCCGAAAAATCGATATCTATAGGGTGCAACATCCGCGGTGCAAGGTGCAACATCCGTCCGAAATGGCGAAACTGTGTCGTACGACTTTTAGAAATGCGTGCATGGATTTGAAATGGAACAGTACCATGGTGCACCACTCTCCAGCAATGGTAAATCGAAGACGAGCCACGGTAATACCGTTTTACCGTTAAAATCCGGTGTCAAAAAAACGAAGGGTAAAAAACTTACGTGACCCGATTGAGATTCGGGTTGTCCTTTTTGGGCATTAATCTACCCGTTGACGGCTGAAAGCTGTCAAAGCTGTAGAACTCACCTGGCCTTCGTTTTGACAGGTTATGGCTCCCATAACTATAAACGAGCCAGAAGTTATGACCGTTCGAATAATCGATATCTACAGGGTGCAACATCCGCAGTGCAAGGTGCAACATCCGTCCGAATTGGCGAAACAGTGTCGTACGACTTTTAGAAATGCGTGCATGGATTTGAAACTGAACAGTACCATGGTGCACCACTCTCCAGCGATGGTAAATCGAAGACGAGGCACGGTAATCCCGTTATACCGTAAAAATCTGGTGTCGAAAAAACGAAGGGTAAAAAACTTACGAGACTCGATTGAGATTCGGGTTGTCCTTTTTGGGCATCAATCTATCCGCTGACGGCTGAAATCGGTCAAAGCCGTAGAACTCACTCTGGCCTTCATTTTGACAGGTTATGACTCCCGTAACTCTAAACGAGCCAGAAGTTATGGCCGTCCGAATAATCGATGTCTACTGGGTGCAACATCCGCGGTGCAAGGCGCAACATCTGTCTGAAATGGAGAAACAGTGTCGTAAGACTTTAGAAATGCGTGCATGGATTTGAAATGGAACAATACCATGGTGCACCACTCTCTAGCGATGGTAAATCGAAGACGAGCCATGGTAATCCCGTTTTACCGTAAAAATCCGGTGTCGAAAAAACGAAGGGTAAAAAACTTACGAGACCCGATTAAGATTTGGGTTGTCCTTTTCGGGCATTAATCTATCCGTTGACGGTTGAAAGCTGTCAAAGCCGTAGAACTCACCGTGGCCTGCATTTTGATAGGTTATGCCTCCTGTAACTCTAAACGAGCCGAAGTTATGGCCGTCCGAACAATCGATATCTACAGGGTGCAACATCCGCGGTGCAAGGTGTGTCATCCGTCCGAAATGGCGAAACTGTGCCGTACGACTTTTAGAAATGCGTGCACGGATTTGAAATGGAACAGTACCATGGTGCACCACTCTCCAGCGATGGTAAATCGAAGACTAGCCACGGTAATCCCGTTTTACAGTTAAAATCAGGTGTCGAAAAAACGAAGGGTAAAAAACTTACGAGACCCGATTGAGATTCGGGTTGTCCTTTTAGGGCACTAATCTATCCGTTGACGGGTGAAAGCGGTCAAAGCCATAGAACTCACCGTGGCCTTCGTTTTGACAGGTTATGTCTCCCGTAACTCTAAACGAGCCAGAAGTTATGGCCGTCCGAATAATCGATATCTACAGGGTGCAACATCCGCGGTGCAAGGAGCAACATCCGTCCGAAATGGTGAAACAGTGCCGTACGACTTTTAGAAATGCGTGCATGGATATGAAATGGAACTGTACCATTGTGCACCACTCTCCAGCGATGGTAAATCGAAGACGAGGCACGGTAATCCCGTTTTACCGTAAAAATCCGGTGTCGAAAAAACGAAGGGTAAAAAACTTACGAGACCCGATTGAGATTTGGGTTGTCCTTTTAGGGAATTAATCTTTCCGTTGACGGCTGAAAGCTCTAAAAGCCATAGAACTCACCGTGGCCTTCGTTTTGACAGGTTAGGGCTCCCGTAACTCTAAACGAGCCAGAAGTTATGGCCGTCCGAATAATCGATATCTACAGGCTGCAACATCCGCGATGCAAGGGCAAATCCGTTCGAAATTGCGAAACAGTGCCGTATGACTTTTAGAAATGCGTGCATGTATTTGAAACGGAACAGTACCATGGTGCACCACTCTCCAGCCATGGTAATTCGAAGACGAGGCACGGTAATCCCATTTTACTGTAAAAATCCGGTGTCGAAAAAACGAAGGATAAAAAACTTACAAGACCCGATTGAGATTCGGGTTGTCATTTTTGGGCATTAATCTATCCGTTGATGGCTGAAAGTTGTCAAAGCGGTAGAACTCACCGTGGCCTTCGTTTTGACAGGTTGTGGCTCCCGTAACTCTAAACGAGGCAGAAGTTATGGCCGTCCGAATAATCGATATCTACAGGGTGCAGCATCCGCGGTGCAAGGTGCAACATCCGTCCGAAATGGCGAAACAGTGCCGTACGACTTTTAGAAACGCATGCATGGATTTGAAACAGAACAGTACCATGGTGCATGACTCTCCAGCGATGGTAAATCGAAGACGAGCCACGGTAATCTCGTTTTACCGTAAAAATCCGGGGTCGAAAAAACGAAGGGTAAAAAGCTTACGAGACCCGATTGAGATTCGAGCTGTCCTTTTCGGGCACTAGTCTATCTTTTGACGGCTGAAAGCTGTCAAAGCCGTAGAACTCACCGTGGCCTTTGTTTTCACAGGTTATGCCTCCCGTAACTCTAAACGAGCCAGAATTTATGGCCGTCCGAAAAATAGATATCTACAGGGTGCAACATCCGCGGTGCAAGGTGCAACATCCGTCCGAAAGAGCGAAACTGCGCCGTACGACTTTTAGAAATGCGTGCATGGATTTGAAATGGAACAGTACCATAGTGCACCACTCTCCAGCGATGGTAAATCGAAGACGAGCCACGGTAATCCCGTTTTAACGTAAAAATCCGGTGTCGAAAAAACGAAGGGTAAAAAACTTACGAGACCCGATTGAGATTCGGGTTGTCCTTTTCGGGCATTAATCTATCCGTTGAATGCTGAAAGCAGTCAAAGCCGTAGAACTCACCGTGGCCTTCGTTTTGGCAGGTCATGGCTCCCGTAACTCTAAACGACCCAGAAGTTATGGCCGTCTGAATAATCGATATCTACAGGGTGCAACATCCGCGGTGCAAGGTACAACATCCGTCCGAAATGGCGAAACTGTGTCGTACGACTTTTAGAAATGCGTGCATGGAGTTGAAATGGAATCGTACCATGGTGCACCACTATCCAGCGATGGTAAATCGAAGACGAGCCACGGTAATCCCGTTTTACCGTTAAAATCCGTTGTCGAAAAAACAAAGGGTAAAAAACTTACGAGACCCAATTGAGATTCGGGTTGTCCTTTTTGGGCATTAATCTATCCGTTGACGGCTTAAAGCTGTCAAAGCCGTAGAACTCACTGTGGCCTTCGTTTTTACAGGTTATTGCTCCCGTAACTCTAAACGAGCCAGAAGTTATGACCATCCGAATAATCGATATCTACAGGGTGCAACATCCGCGGTGCAAGGTGCAACATCCGTCCGAAATAGCGAAATAGTGTCGTAAGACATTTAGAAATGCGTGCATGGATTTGAAACGGAACACTACCATGGTGCACCACTCTCCAGCGATGGTAAATCGAAGACGAGGCAAGGTAATCCCGTTTTACCGTAAAAATCCAGTGTCAAAAAAACGAAGGGTAAAAAACTTACGAGACCCGATTGAGATTCGGGATGTCCTTTTCAGGCATTAATCTATCCGTTGACGGCTGAAAGCGGTCAAAGACGTAGAACTCACCGTGGCCTTCGTTTTGACAGGTTATGGCTCCCGTAACTCTAAACGAGCCAGAAGTTATGGTCGTCCGAATAATCGATATCTACAGGGTGCAACATCCGCGGTGCAGGGTGCAACATCCGTCCGAAATGGAGAAATAGTGCCGTACGACTTTTAGAAATGCATGCATGGATTTGAAATGGAACAGTACCATGGTGCACCACTCTCCAGCGATGGTAAATCGAAGACGAGCCACGGTAATCCCGTTTTACCGTAAAAATCCGGTGTCGAAAAAACGAAGGGTAAAAAACTTACGACACCCGATTGAGATTCGGGTTGTCCTTTTCGGGCATTAATCAATCCATTGACGGCTGAAAGCTGTCAAAGCCGTAGAACTCACCGTGGCCTTCGTTTTGGCAGGTGATGGCTCCCGTAACTCTAAACGACCCAGAAGTTATGGTCGTCCGAATAATCGATATCTACAGGGTGCAACATCCTCGGTGCAAGGTGCAACATCCGTCCGAAATAGCGAAACTGTGTCGTACGACTTTTAGAAATGAGTGCATGTAGTTGAAATGGAACAGTACCATGGTGCACCACTCTCCAGCGATGGTAAATCGAAGACGAGGCAAGGTAATCCCGTTTTACGGTAAAAATCCAGTGTCGAAAAAACGAAGGGTAAAAAACTTACGAGACCCGATTGAGATTCGGGATGTCCTTTTCGGGCATTAATCTATCCGTTGACGGCTGAAAGCGGTCAAAGACGTAGAAATCACCGTGGCCTTCGTTTTGACAGGTTATGGCTCCCGTAACTCTAAACGAGCCAGAAGTTATGGTCGTCCGAATAATCGATATCTACAGGGTGCAACATCCGCGGTGCAGGGTGCAACATCCGTCCGAAATGGAGAAATAGTGTCGTACGACTTTTAGAAATGCATGCATGGATTTGAAATGGAACAGTACCATGGTGCACCACTCTCCAGCGATGGTAAATCGAAGACGAGCCACGGTAATCCCGTTTTACCGTAAAAATCCGGTGTCGAAAAAACGAAGGGTAAAAAACTTACGACACCCGATTGAGATTCGGGTTGTCCTTTTCGGGCATTAATCAATCCGTTGACGGCTAAAAGCTATCAAAGCCGTAGAACTCACCGTGGCCTTCGTTTTGGCAGGTGATGGCTCCCGTAACTCTAAACGACCCAGAAGTTATGGTCGTCTGAATAATCGATATCTACAGGGTGCAACATCCTCGGTGCAAGGTGCAACATCCGTCCGAAATAGCGAAACTGTGTCGTACGACTTTTAGAAATGAGTGCATGTAGTTGAAATGGAACAGTACCATGGTACACCACTCTCTAGCGATGGTAAATCGAATACGAGCCACGGTAATCCCGTTTTACCGTTAAAATCCGGTGTCGAAAAAACGAAGGGTAAAAAATTTACGAGACCCAATCGAGATTCGGGTTGTCCTTTTTGGGCATTAATCTATCCGTTGACGGCTTAAAGCTGTCAAAGCCGTAGAACTCATCGTGGCCTTCGTTTTGACAGGTTATGGCTCCCGTAACTCTAAACGAACGAGAAGTTATGGCCGTCCGAATAATCGATATCTACAGGGTGCAACATCTGCGGTGCAAGGTGCAACATCCGTCCGAAATAGCGAAACAGTGTCGTACGACTTCTAGAAATGCGTGCATGGATTTGAAACGGAACATTACCATAGTGCACCACTCTCCAGGGATGGTAAATCGAAGAGGAGCCACGGTAATCCCGTTTTACCATAAAAATCCGGTGTCGAAAAAACGAAGGGTAAAAAACTTACGAACCCAGATTGAGGTTCGGGTTGTCCTTTTCGAGCATTAATCTATCCATTGACGGCTCAAAGCTGTCAAAGTTGTAGAACTCACCGTGGCCTTCGTTTTGATAGGTTATGGCTCCCGTAAATCTCAACGAGCCAGAAGTTATGGCTGTTCGAATAATCGATATATACAGGGTGCAACATCCGCGGTGCAAGGTGCAACATCCGTCCGAAATGGCGAAACAGTGCCGTACGACTTTTAGAAATGCGTGCATGGATTTGAAAAGGAATAGTACCATGGTGCACCAGTCTCCAGTGATGGTAAATCGAAGACGAGCCACAGTAATCCCGTTTTACCGTAAAAATCCGGTGTCGAAAAAACGAAGGGTAAAAAACTTACGAACCCCGATTGAGATTCGGGTTGTCCTTTTCGGGGATTAATCTATCCGTTGACGGCTGAAAGCTGTCAAATCTGCAGAACTCACTGTGGCCTTCGTTTTGACAAGTTATGGCTCCCGTAACTCTAAACGAGCCAGAAGTTATGACCGTCCGAATAATCGATATCTATAGGGTGCAACATCAGCGGTGCAAGGTGCAACATCCGTCCGAAATGGCAAAACAGTGTCGTACGACTTTTAGAAATGCGTGCATGGATTTGAAATGGAACAGTACCATGGTGCACCACTCTCCAGCGATGGTAGATCGGAGGCAAGCCACGGTAATCCCGTTTTACCGTAAAAATCCGGTGTCGAAAAAACGAAGGGTAAAAAACTTACGAGACCCGATTGAGATTCGGGTTGTCCTTTTCGGGCATTAATCTATCCATTGACGGATGAAAGCTGTCAAAGTCGTAGAACTCACCGTGGCCTTCGTTTTGACAGGTTATGGCTCCTGTAACACTAAACGAGCCAAAGTTATGCCCGTCCGAATAATCGATATCTACAGGGTGCAACATCCGCGGTGCAAGGTGCCACATCCGTTCGAAATGGTGAAACTGTGCCGTACGACTTTTAAAAATGCGTGCATGGATTTGAAATGGAACAGTATCATGGTGCACCATTCTCCAGCGATGGTAAATCGAAGACGGGCCACGGTAATCCCGTTTTACCGTTAAAATCCGGTGTCGAAAAAACGAAGGGTAAAAAACTTACGAGACCCGATTGAGATTCGGGTTGTCCCTTTAGGGCATTAATCTATCTTTTGACGGCTGAAAGCGGTCAAAGCCGTAGAACTCACCGTGGCCTTCGTTTTGACAGGTTATGGCTCCCGTAACTCTAAACGACCCAGAAGTTATGGCCGTCCGAATAAGCGATATCTATAGGGTGCAACATCCGCGGTGCAAGGCGCAACATCCGTCCGAAATGGCGAAACAGTGCCGTAAGACTTTTAGAAATGCATGCATGGATTTGAAATGGAACTATACCATGGTGCACTACTCTCCAGCGATGGTAAATCGAAGACGAGGAACAGTAATCCTGTTTTACCGTAAAAATCCGGTGTCGTAAAAACGAAGGGTAAAAAACTTATGAGACCCGATTGAGATTTGGGCTGTCCTTTTAGGGAATTAATCTATCCGTTGACGGCTGAAAGCTGTAAAAACCGTAGAACTCACCGTGGCCTTCGTTTTGACAGGTTACGGCTCCCGTAACTCTAAACGAGCCAGAAGTTATGGCCGTCCGAATAATCGATATCTAGAGGGTGCAACATCCGCGGTGCAAGGTGCAAATCCGTCCGAAATTGCGAAACATTGTCGTACGAATTTTAGAAATGCATGCATGGATTTCAAACGGAACAGTACCATGGTGCACCACTGTCCAGCGATGGTAATTCGAAGACGAGGCAAGGTAATCCCATTTTACTGTAAAAATCCGGTGTCGAAAAAACGAAGGGTAAAGAACTTACGAGATCCGATTGAGATTAGGGTTGTCATTTTTGGGCACTAATTTATCCGTTGACAGCTGAAAGCTATCAAAGCGGTAGAACTCACCGTGGCCTTCGTTTTGACAGGTTGTGGCTCCTGTTACTCTAAACGAGCCCGAAGTTATGGTCGTCTGAATAATCGATATCTACAAGGTGCAACATCCGCGATGCAAGGTGCAACATCCGTCCGAAATGGCGAAACAATGCCGTATGACTTTTACAAATGCATGCATGGATTTGAAACGGAACAGTACCATGGTGCACCACTCTCCAGCGATGGTAAATCGAAGAAGAGCCACGGTAATCCCATTTTACAGTAAAAATCCGTTGTCGAAAACACGAAGGGTAAAAAACTTACGATACCCGATTGAGATTCGAGTTGTCCTTTTCGGGCACTAATCTATCCGTTGACGGTTGAAAGCTGTCAAAGCCGTAGAACTCACCGTGGCCTTCGTTTTGACAGGTTATGCCTCCCGCAAATCTAAACGAGCCAGAAGTTATGGCCGTCCGAAAAATCGATATCTACAGGGTGCAACATCCATGGTGCAAGGTGCAACATCCGTCTGAAATGGTGAAACTGTGCCGTACGACTTTTAGAAATGCGTGCATGATTTGAAATGGAACAGTAGCATGGTGCACCACTCTCTAACGATGGTAAATCGAAGACGAGGCACGGTAATCCCGTTATACCGTTAAAATCCGGTGTCGAAAAAACAAAGGGTAAAAAACTTACGAGACCCGATTGAGATTCGGGTTGTCCTTTTTGGGCATTAATCTATCCATTGACGGCTGAAAGCGGTCAAAGACGTAGAACTCACCGTGGCCTTCGTTTTGACAGGTTATGGCTCCCGTAACTCTAAACGACCCAGAAGTTATGGCCGTCCGAATAATCGATATCTATAGGGTGCAACATCTGTGGTGCAAGGTGCAACATCCGTCCGAAATGGCGAAACTGTGTCGTACGACTTTTAGAAATGCGTGCATGGAGTTGAAATGGAACAGTACCATGGTGCACCACTCTCCAGCGATGGTAAATCGAAGACGAGCCACGGTAATCCCGTTTTACCGTTAAAATCCGGTGTTGAAAAAACGAAGGGTAAAAAACTTACGAGACCCAATTGAGATTCGGGTTGTCCTTTTTGGGCATTAATCTATCCATTGACGGCTTAAAGCTGTCAAAGCCGTAGAACTCACCGTGGCCTTCGTTTTGACAGGTTATGGCTCCCGTAACTCTAAACGAGCCAGAAGTTATGACCGTCCGAATAATCGATATCTACAGGGTGCAACATCCGCGGTGCAAGGTGCAACATCCGTCCGAAATAGCGAAACAGTGTCGTACGACTTTTAGAAATGCGTGCATGGATTTGAAACGGAACAGTACCATGGTGCACCACTCTCCAGTGGTGGTAAATCGAAGACGAGGCACCGTAATCCCGTTTTACCGTAAAAATCCGGTGTCGAAAAAACGAAGGGTAAAAAACTTACGAGACCCGGTTGAGATTCGGGTTGTCCTTTTCGGGCATTAATCTATCCATTGACGGCTGAAAGCGGTCAAAGACGTAGAACTCACCGTGGCCTTCATTTCGACAGGTTATGGCTACCGTAACTCTAAACGAGCCAGAAGTTATGGTCGTCCGAATAATCGATATCTACAGGGTGCAACATCCGCGGTGCAGGGTGCAACATCCGTCCGAAATGGCGAAACAGTGTCGTACGACTTTTACAAATGCATGCATGGATTTGAAACGGAACAGTACCATGGTGCACCACTCTCCAGCGATGGTAAATCGAAGATGAGCCACGGTAATCCCGCTTTACCATAAAAATTCGGTGTCGAAAAGACGAAGGGTAAAAAACTGACGAGACCCGATTGAGATTCGGGTTGTCCTTTTCGGGCATTAATCTATCCGTTGAAGGCTGTAAGATGTCAAAGCCGTAGAACACACCGTGGCCTTCGTTTTGGCAGGTGATGGCTCCCGTAACTCTAAACGACCCAGAAGTTATGGTCGTCCGAATAATCGATATCTTCAGAGTGCAACATCCGCGGTGCAAGGTGCAACATCCGTCCGAAAGGGCGAAACTGTGTCGTACAACTTTTAGAAATGCGTGCATGGAGTTGAAATTACCATGGTGCACCACTCTCCAGCGATGGTGAATCAAAGACGAGCCACGGTAATCCCGTTTTACCGTTAAAATCCGGTGTCGAAAAAGTGAAGGGTAAAAAACTTACGAGACCCAATTGAGATTCGGGTTGTCCTTTTTGGGCATTAATCTATCCATTGACGGCTTAAAGCTGTCAAAGCCGTAGAACTCACCGTGGGCTTCGTTTTGACAGGTTATGGCTCCCGTAGCTCTAAACGACCCAGAAGTTATGGCTGTCCGAATAATCGATATCTACCGGGTGCAACATGCGCGGTGCAAGGTGCAACATCCGTCTGAAATGGCAAAACAGTGTCGTACGACTTTTAGAAATGCGTGCATCGATTTGAAACAGAACATTACCTTGGTGCACTACTCTCCAGCGATGGTAAATCGAAGACGAGCCACGGTAATCCCATTTTACCGTAAAAATCCCGTGTCGAAAAAACGAAGGGTAAAAAACTTACGAACCCAGATTGAGATTCGGGTTGTCCTTTTCGGGCATTAATCTATCCGTTGACGGCTGAAAGCTGTCAAAACTGTAGAACTCACCGTAGCCTTCGTTTTGACAGGATATGGATCACGTAAATCTAAACGAGCCAGAAGTTATGGCTGTCCGAATAATCGATATATACAGGGTGCAACATCCGCGGTGCAAGGTGCAACATCCATCCGAAATGGCGAAACAGTGCGGTACAACTTTTAGAAATGCGTGCATGGATTTGAAACGGAACAGTACCATGGTGCACCACTCTCCAGCGATGGTAAATCGAAGACGAGCCACGGTAATCCCGTTTTACCGTAAAAATCCGGTGTCGAAAAAACGAAGGGTAAAAAACTTACGAACCTCGATTGAGATTCGGGTTGCCCTTTTCGGGCATTAATCTATCCGTTGAGGGATGAAAGCTGTCAATTCTGTAGAACTCACCGTGGCCTTCGTTTTGACAGGTTATGGATCCTGTAAATCTAAACGAGCCAGAAGTTATTGTCGTCCGAATAATCGATATCTAGTGGGTGCAACATCCGCGGTGCAAGGTGCAACATCCGTCCGAAATGGCGAAACAGTGTCGTACGACTTTTAGAAATGCGTGCATGGATTTGAAACGGAAAAGTACCATGGTGCACCACCCTTCAGCGATGGTAAATCGAAGGCGAGGCACGGTAATTCCGTTTTACCGTAAAAATCCGGTGTCTAAAAACCGAAGGGTAAAAAACTTACGAGACTCGATTGAGATGCAGGTTGTCCTTTTTGGGCATTAATCTATCCGTTGACAGCTGAAAGCTGTCAAAGCCGTAGAACTCATCGTGGCCTTCGTTTTGACAGGTTATGCCTCCCGTTACTCTAAACGAGCCAGAAGTTATGCCCGTCAAAATAATCGATATCTATAGGGTGCAACATCCGCGGTGAAAGGTGCAACATCCGTCCGAAATGATGAAACAGTGTCGTACGTCTTTTATAAATGCGTACAAGGATTTGAAACAGAACAGTACCATGGTGCACCACTCTCCAGCGATGGTAAATCGAAAACGAGGCACGGTAATCTCGTTTTACCGTAAAAATCCGGGGTCAAAAAAAACGAAGGGTAAAAAACTTAGGAGACCCGATTTAGATTCGGGTTGTCCTTTTTGGGCATTAATCTATCCGTTGATGGCTGAAAGTTGTCGAAGCTGTAGAACTCATCGTGGCCTTCGTTTTGACATGTTATGGCTCCCGTAACTCTAAACGAGCCAGAAGTTATGGCCGTCTGAATAATCGATATCTATAGGGTGCAACATCCGCGGTGCAAGGTGCAACATCCGTCTGAAATGGCGAAACAATGCCTTACGACTTTTAGAAATGCGTGCATGGATTTGAAACGGAACAATACCATGGTGCACCACTCTCCAGCGATGGTAAATCGAAGGCGAGGCACGGTAATTCCGTTTTACCGTAAAAATCCGGTGTCGAAAAAACGAAGGGTAAAAAACTTACAAGACCCGATTGAGATTCGTGTTGTCCTTTTTGGGCATTAATCTATCCGTTGACGGCTGAAAGCTGTCAAAGCCATAGAACTCATCGTGGCCTTTGTTTTGGCTGGTTATGGCTCACGTAACTCAAAACGAGCCAGAAGTTATGGCCGTCCGAATAACCGATATCTACAGGGTGCAACATCTGCGGTGCTAGGTGCAACATCCGTCCGAAATGGCGAAACAGTGTCGTATGACTTTTAGAAATGCGTGCATGGATTTGAAACGGAACAGTAAATTGGTGCACGACTCTCCAGCGATGGTAAATCGAAGAGAGGCACGGTAATCCCGTTTTACCGTAAAAATCTGGTGTCGCAAAAATGAAGGGTAAAAAACTTACGTGACCCGATTGAGATTCGGGTTGTCCTTTTTGGGCATTAATCTATCCGTTGACGGCTGAAAGCTGTCAAAGCCGTAGAACTCATCGTGGCCTTCGTTTGGATAGGTTATGGCTGCCGTAACTCTAAACGAGCCAGAAGTTATGGCCATCCAAATAATCGATATGTTCAGGGTGCAACATCCGCGGTGCAAGGTGCAACATCCGCCCGAAATGGCGAAAAAGTATCATACACCTTTTAGAAATGCATGCATGGATTTGAAACGAAACAGTACCATGGTGCACCACTCTCCAGCGATGGTAAATCGAAGACGAGGCACGGTAATCCCGTTTTACCGTAAAAATCCGGTGTCGAAAAAACGAAGGGTAAAAAATTTACGAGACCCGATTGAGATTCGGGTTGTCCTTTTTGGGCATTAATCTATCCGTTGACGGCTGAAAGCAGTCAAAGCCGTAGAACTCATCGTGGCCTTCGTTTTGAGAGGTTATGGCTCCCGTAACTCTAAACGAGCCAGAAGTTATGGCCGTCCGAATAATCTATATCTACAGGGTGCAACATCCGCGGTGCAACGTGCAACATCCGTCTAAAATGGCGAAACAGTGCCGTACGACTTTTAGAAAAGCATGCATGGATTTGAAACGGAACAGTACCATGGTGCACCAGTCTCCAGCGATGGTAAATCAAAGGCGAGTTACGGTAATCCCGTTTTACCGTAAAAATCCGGTGTCGAAAAAACGAAGGGTAAAAAACGTACGAGACCCGATTGAGATTCGGGTTGTCCTTTTTGGGCATTAATCTATCCGTTGACGGCTGAAAGCTATCAAAGCCGTAGAACTCATCGCGGGCTTCGTTTTTATAGGTTATGGCTCCCGTAACTCCAAACGAGCCAGAAGTTATGGCCGTCCGAATAATCGATATCGACAGGGTGCAACATCCACGGTGCAGGGTGCAACATCCGTGCGAAATGGCGAAACAGTGCCGTACGACTTTTAGAAATGCATGCATGGATTTGAAACGGAACAGTACCATGGTGCACCACTCTCCAGCAATGGTAAATCGAAGACGAGCCACGGTAATCCCGTTTCACCGTAAAAATCCGGCGTCGAAAAAACGAAGGGTAAAAAACTTACGAGACCCGATTGAGATTCGGGTTGTCCTTTTCGGGCATTAATCTATCCATTGACGGCTGAAAGATGTCAAAGCCGTAGAACTCACCGTGGCCTTCGTTTTGGCAGGTCATGGCTCCCTTAACTCTAAACGACCCAGAAGTTATGGCCGTCCGAATAATCAATATCTACAGGTTGCAACATCCACGGTGCAAGGTGCAACATCCGTCCGAAAGGGCGAAACTGTGTCGTACGACTTTTAAAAATGCGTGCATGGAGTTGAAACGGAACAGTACCATGGTGCACAACTCTCCAGCGATGGTAAATCGAAGACGAGGCACGGTAATCCCGTTTTACCGTTAAAATCCGGTGTCGAAAAAACGAAGGGTAAAAAAATTACGAGACCCAATTGAGATTCGGGTTGTCCTTTTTGGGCATTAATCTATCCGTTGATGGCTTAAAGCTATCAAAGCCATAGAACTCACCGTGGCCTTCGTTTTGACAGGTTATGGCTCCCGTAACTCTAAATGAGCCAGAAGATATGACCGTCCGAATAATCGATATCTACAGGGTGCAACATCCCCGGTGCAAGGTGCACCATCCGTCCGAAATAGCGAAACAATGTCGTACGACTTTTAGAAATGCGTGCATGGATTTGAAACGGAACAGTTCCATGGTGCATCACTCTCCAGCGATGGTAAATCGAAGACGAGGCACGGTAATCCCGTTTTACCATAAAAATCCGGTGTCGAAAAAACGAAGGGTAAAAAACTTACGAGACCCGTTTGAGATTCGGGTTGTCCTTTTCGGGCATTAATCTATCGGTTGACGGCTGAAAGCGGTCAAAGACGTAGAACTCACCGTGGCCTTCGTTTCGACAGGTTATGGCTCCCATAACTCTAAACGAGCCAGAAGTAATGGTCGTCCGAATAATCGCTATCTACAGGGTGCAACATCCGTGGTGCAGGGTGCAACATCCGTCCGAAATGGCGAAACAGTGCCGTACGACTTTTACAAATGCATGCATGGATTTGAAACGGAATAGTACCATGGTGCACCCCTCTCCAGGGATGGTAAATCGAAGACGAGCCACGGTAATCCCGTTTTACCGTAAAAATTCGGTGTCGAAAAGACGAAGGGTAAAAAACTTACGATACCCGATTGAGATTCGGGTTGTCCTTTTCGGGCATTAATCTATCCGTTGACGGCTGAAAGCTGTCAAAGACGTAGAACTCACCATGGCCTTCGTTTTGGCAGGTGATGGCTCCCGTAACTCTAAACGACCCAGAAGTTATGGTCATCAGAATAATCGATATCTACAGGGTGCAACATCCGCGGTGCAAGGTGCAACATCCGTCCGAAATGGCGAAACTGTGTCGTACGACTTTTAGAAATGCTTGCATGGAGTTGAAATGGAACAGTACCATGGTGCACCACTCTACAGCGATGGTAAATCGAAGACGAGCCATGGTAATCCCGTTTTACCGTTAAAATCCGGTGTCGAAAAAACGAAGGGTAAAAAACTTACGAGACCCAATTGAGATTCGGGTTGTCCTTTTTGGGCATTAATCTGTCCGTTGACGGCTTAAAGCTATCAAAGCCGTAGAACTCACCGTGGCCTTCGTTTTTACAGGTTATGGCTCCCGTAACTCTAAATGACCCAGAAGTTATGGCCGTCCGAATAATCGATATCTACAGGGTGTAACATGCGCGGTGCAAGGTGCAACATCCGTCTGAAATGGCGAAACAGTGCCGTACGACTTTTAGAAATGCGTGCATCGATTTGAAACGGAACTTTACCATGGTGCACCACTCTCCAGCGATGGTAAATCGAAGACGAGCCACGGTAATCCCGTTTTACCGTAAAAATCCGGTGTCGAAAAAACGAAGGGTAAAAAACTTACGAACCCAGATTGAGATTCGGGTTGTCCTTTTCGGGCACTAATCTATCCGTTGACGGCTGAAAGCTGTCAAAACTGTAGAACTCACCGTGGCCTTCGTTTTGACAGGTTATGGATACCGTAAATCTAAACGAGCCAGAAGTTATGGCTGTCCGAATAATCGATATATACAAGGGTGCAACATCCGCGGTGCAAGGTGCAACATCCATCCGAAATGGCGAAACAGTGCCGTACGACTTTTAGAAATGCGTGCATCGATTTGAAATGGAACTTTACCATGGTGCACCACTCTCCAGCGATGGTAAATCGAAGACGAGCCACGGTAATCCCGTTTTACCGTAAAAATCCGGTGTCGAAAAAACGAAGGGTAAAAAACTTACGAACCCAGATTGAGATTCGGGTTGTCCTTTTCGGGCATTAATCTATCCGTTGACGGCTGAAAGCTGTAAAATCTGTAGAACTCACCGTGGCCTTCGTTTTGACAGGTTATGGATCCCATAAATCTAAACGAGCCAGAACTTATGGTCGTCCGAATAATCGATATCTACAGGGTGCAACATCCGCGGTGCAAGGTGCAACATCCGTCCGAAATGGCGAAACAGTGTCGTACGACTTTTAGAAATGCGTGCATGAATTTGAAACGGAACAGTACCATGGTGCATCACTCTCCAACGATGGTAAATCGAAGGCGAGGCACGGTAATCCCATTTTACCGTAAAAATCCGGTGTCGAAAAAACGAAGGGTAAAAAACTTAGGAGACTCGATCGAGATTCGGGTTGACCTTTTTGGGCATTAATCTATCCGTTGACAGCTAAAATCTGTCAAAGCCGTAGAACTCATCATGGCCTTCGTTTTGACAGGTTATGCCTCCCGTTACTCTAAACGAGCTAGAAGTTATGCCCGTCAAAATAATCGATATCTACAGGGTGCAACATCCGCAGTGCAAGGTGCAACATCCGTCCGAAATGGTGAAACAGTGTCGTACGACTTTTAGAAATGCGTACATGGATTTGAAACGGAACAGTACAATGGTGCACCGCTCTCCAGCGATGGTAAATCGAAGACGAGCCACGGTAATCCCGTTTTACCGTAAAAATCCGGTGTCGAAAAAACGAAGGGTAAAAAACTTACGAACCCCGATTGAGATTCGGGTTGTCCTTTTTGGGCATTAATCTATCCAATGACGGCTGAAAGCGGTCAAAGCCGTAGAACTCACTGTGGCCTTCGTTTTGACAGGTTATGGCTCCCGTAACTCTAAACGAGCCATAAGTTATGGCCTTCCGAATAATCGATATCTACAGGGTGCAACATCCGCGGTGCAAGGTGCAACATCCGTCCGAAATGGCAAAACAGTGCCGTACGACTTTTAGAAATGCGTGCATGGATTTGAAACGGAACAGTACCACGGTGCACCACTCTCCAGCGATGGTAAATCGAAGACGAGGCAGGGTAATCCCGTTTTACCGTAAACATCCGGTGTCGAAAAAACGAAGGGTAAAAAATTACGAGACCCGATTGAGATTCGGGTTGTCCTTTTTGGACCTTAGTCTATCCTTTGACGGCTGAATGCTGTCAAAGCCGTAGAACTCACCGTGGCCTTCGTTTTGACAGTTTATGGCTCCCGTAACTCTAAACGAGCCAGAAATTATGGCCGTCAAAATAATCGATATATATAGGGTGCAACATCCACGGTGCAAGGTGCAACATCCGTCCGAAATGGAGAAACAGTGCCGTACGACTTTTAGAAATGCGTGCATGGATCTGAAATGGAACAGTACTGTGGTGCCCCACTCTCCAGCGATGGTAAATCAAAGACGAGGCACGGTAATCCCGTTTTACCGTAAAAATCCGGTGTCGAAAAAACGAAGGGTGAAAAAACTTACGAGAGCCAATTGAGATTCGGGTTCTCCTTTTTGGGCATTAATCTATCCATTGATGGCTGAAAGCTTTCAAAGCCGTAGAACTCACCGTGGCCTTCGTTTTGACAGGTTATGGCTCCCGTAATTCTAAATGAGCCAGAAGTTATGGCCGTCCGAATAATCGATGTCTACAAGGTGCAACATCCGCGGTGCAAGGTGCAACATCCGTCCGAAATGGCGAAACAGTGCCGTACGACTTTTAGAAATGTGTGCATGGATTTGAAATGGAACAGTACCATGATGCACCAATCTCCAGCGATGGTAAATCGAAGACGAGGCACGGTAATCCCGTTTTACCGTAAAAATCCGGTGTCGAAAAAACGAAGGGTAAAAAACTTACGAGACCCGATCGAGAATCGGGTTCTCCTTTTTGGGCATTAGTCTATCCGTTGATGGCTAAAAGCTTTCAAAGCCGTAGAACTCACCGTGGCCTTCGTTTTGACAGGTTATGGCTCCCGTAACTCTAAACGAGCCAGAAGTTATGGCCGTCCGAATAATCGACATCTACAGGGTGCATCATCTGCGGTGCAAGGTGCAACATCCGTCCGAAATGGCGAAACAGTGTCGTACGACTTTTAGAAATGCATGCATGGATTTGAAACGGAACAGTACCATGGTGCACCACTCTCCAGCGATGGTAAATCGAAGACGAGGCACGGTAATCCCGTTTTACCATAAAAATCCGGTGTCGAAAAAACGAAGGGTAAAAAACTTACGAGACCCGATAGAGATTCGGGCTGTCCTTTTCGGGCATTAATCTATCCGCTGATGGCTGAAAGCAGTCAAAGCTGTAGAACTCACCGTGGCCTTCGCATTGACAGGTTATGGCTCCCGTAACTCTAAACGAGCCAGAAGTTATGACCGTCCGAATAATCGATATCTACAGGGTGCAACATCCGCGGTGCAAGGTGCAACATCCGTCCGAAATGGCAAAACAGTGCCGTACAACTTTTAGAAATGCGTGCATGGATTTGAAACGGAACAGTACCATGGTGCACCACTCTCCAGCGATGGTAAATCGAAGGCGAGCCACGGTAATCCCGTTTTACCGTAAAAATCCTGTGTCGAAAAAACGAAGGGTAAAAAACTTACGAACCCCGATTGAGATTCGGGTTGTCCTTTTTGGGCATTAATCTATCCATTGACGGCTGAAAGCGGTCAAAGCCGTAGAACTCACCGTGGCCTTCGTTTTGACAGGTTATGGTTCTCGTAACTCTAAACGAGCCAGAAGTTATGGCCGTCCGAATAATCGATATCTACAGGGTGCAACATCCGCGGTGCAAGGTGCAACATCCGTCCGAAATGGCGAAACAGTGTCGTACGACTTTTAGAAATGCGTGCATGGATTTGAAATGGAACATTACCATGGTGCACCACTCTCCAGCGATGGTAAATCGAAGACGAGCCACGGTAATCCCGTTTTACCATAAAATCCGGTGTCGAAAAAACGAAGGGTAAAAAACTTACGAACCCAAATTGAGATTCGGGTTGTCCTTTTCGGGCATTAATCTATCCGTTGACGGCTGAAAGCTGTCAAAGCTGTTGAAATCGACGTGGCCTTCGTTTTGACAGGTTATGGCTCCCGTATATCTAAACGAGCCAAAAGTTATGGCTGTCCGAATAATCGATGTACATAGGGTGCAACATCCGCGGTGCAAGGTGCAACGTCCGTCCGAAATGGCGAAACAGTGCCGTACGACTTTTAAAAATGCGTGCTTGGATTTGAAACGGAACAGTACCGTGGTGCACCACTCTCCAGCGATGGTAAATCGAAGACGAGCCACGGTTATCCCGTTTTACCGTAAAAATCCGGTGTCGAAAAAACGAAGGGTAAAAAACTTACGAACCCCGATTGAGATTCGGCTTGTTCTTTTTGGGCATTAATCTATCCGTTGATGGCTGAAAGCTTTCAAAGCCGTAGAACTCATAGTGGCATTCGTTTTGATAGGTTATGGCTCTCGTAAATCTAAACGAGCCAGAAGTTATGGCCATCCGAATAATCGATATCCACAAGGTGCAACATCCGCGGTGCAAGGTGCAACATCCGTCTGAAATGGCGAAACAGTACCGTACGACTTTTAGAAAAGCGTGCATGGATTTGAAACGGAACAGCACCTTGGTGCATCACTCTCCAGCGATGGTAAATCGAAGGCGAGGCACGGTAATCCCGTTTTACCGTAAAAATCCGGTGTCGAAAAGACGAAGGATAAAAAACTTACGAGACCCGATTGAGATTCGGGTTGTCCTTTTTGGGCATTAATCTATCCATTGAGGGCTGAAAGCTGTCAAAGCCATAACACTCACCGTGGCCTTCGTTTTGACAGGTTATGGCTCCCGTAACTCTAAACGAGCCAGAAGTTATGGCCGTTCGAATAATCGATATCTATAGGGTGCAACATCCGCGGTGCAAGGTGCAACATCCGTCCGAAATGGCGAAACAGTGCCGTACGACTTTTTGAAATGCGTGCATGGATTTGAAACGGAACAGTACCATGGTGCACCACTCGCCAGCGACGGTAAATCGAAGACGAGGCACGGTAATCCCGTTTTACCGTAAAAATCCGGTGTCGAAAAAACGAAGGGTAAAAAACTTACGAGGCCCGATTGAGATTCGGGTTATCCTTTTTGGACATTAATCTATCCGTTGATGGATGAATGCTGTCAGAGCCGTAGAACTCACCGAGGCCTTCGTTTTGACAGGTTATGAATCCCATAACTCTAAACGAGCCAGAAGTTATGGCCGTCCGAATAATCGATATATACAGGGTGCAACATCCACGGTGCAAGGTGCACCATCCGTCCGAAATGGAGAAACAGTGCCGTACGACTTTTAGAAATGCGTGCATGGATTTGAAACGGAACAGTACCATGGTGCACCACTCTCCAGCGATGGTAAATCGAAGACGAGGCACGGTAATCCCGTTTATCATAAAAATCCGATGTCAAAAAAACGAAGGGTAAAAAACTTACGAGACCCGATTGAGATTCGGGTTGTCCTTTTTGGACATTAATCTATCCGTTGAGGCTGAATGCTGTCAAAGTCGTAGAACTCACCGTGGCCTTCGTTTTGACATATTATGGCTCACGTAATTCTAAACGAGCCAGAAGTTATGGCCGTCCGAATAACCGATATCTACAGGGTGCAACATCCGCGGTGCAAGGTGCAACATCCGTCCAAAATGGCGAAACAGTGTCGTACGACTTTTAGAAATGCATGCGTGGATTTGAAACGGAACAGTACCATGTTGTACCACTCTCCAGCGATGGTAAATCGACGACGAGGCACGGTAATCCCGTTTTACAGTAAAAATCCGGTGTCGAAAAAACGAAGGGTAAAAAACATATGAGACCCGATTGAGATTCGGATTGTCCTTTTTGGGCATTAATCTATCTGTTGATGGCTGAAAGCTGTCAAAGCCGTAGAACTCATCGAGGCCTTCGTTTTGACAGGTTATGGCTCCCGTAACTCTAAACGAGCCAGAAGTTATGGCCGTCCGAATAATCGATATCTACAGGGTGCAACATCCGCGGTGCAAGGTGCAACATCCGTCCGAAATGGCGAAACAATATCATACGACTTTTAAAAATACGTGCATAGATTTGAAAGGGAACAGTACCATGGAGCACCACTCTCCAGCGATGGTAAATCGAAGACGAGGCACGATAATCCCATTTTGCCGTAAAAATCCGGTTTCGAAAAAACGAAGGGTAAAAAACTTAAGAGACCCGATCGAGATTCGGGTTCTCCTTTTTGGGCACTAGTCTATCCGTTGATGGCTAAAAGCTTTCAAAGCCGTAGAACTCACCGTGACCTTCGTTTTGACAGGTTATGGCTCCCGTAACTCTAAATGAGCCAGAAGTTATGGTCTTCCGAATAATCGATATCTACAGGGTGCATCATCTGCGGTGCAAGGTGCGACATCCGTCCGAAATGGCGAAACAGTGCCGTAGGACTTTTAGAAATGCGTGCATGGATTTGAAACGGAACAGTACCATGGTGCTCCACTCTCCAGCGATGGTAAATCGAAGACGAGCCACGGTAATCCCGTTTTACCGTAAAAATCCGGTGTCGAAAAAACGAAGGGTAAAAAACTTACGAACCCCGATTGAGATTCGGGTTGTCCTTTTCGGGCATTAATCTATACACTGACGGATGAAAGCAGTCAAAGATGTAGAACTCACCGTGGCCTTCGATTTGACAGGTTATGGCTCCCGTAACTCTAAACGAGCCAGATGTTATGACCGTCCGAATAATTGATATCTACAGGGTGCAACATCCGCGGTGCAAGGTGCAACATCCATCCGAAATGGCGAAACAGTATCGTACGACTTTTAGAAATGCGTGCGTGGATTTGAAATGGAACAGTAACATGGTGCACCACTCTCCAGCGATGGTAAATCGAAGACGAGGCACGGTAATCCCGTTTTACCGTAAAAATCCGGTGTCAAAAAAACGAAGGGTAAAAAACTTACGAGACCTGATTGAGATTCGGGTTGTCCTTTTTAGGCATTAATCTATCCATTGACGGCTGAAAGCGGTCAAAGCCGTAGAACTCACCGCGGCCTTCGTTTTGACAGGTTATGGCTCTCGTAACTCTAAACGAGCCAGAAGTTATGGCCGTCCGAATAATCGATATCTACACGGTGCAACATCCGCGGTGCAAGGTGCAACATCCGTCCGAAATGGCGAAACAGTGTCGTACGACTTTTAGAAATGCATGCATGGATTCGAAACGGAACATTACCATGGTGCACTACTCTCCAGCGGTGCTAAATCGAAGATGAGCCACGGTAATCCCGTTCTACCGTAAAAATCCGGTGTCGAAAAAACGAAGGGTAGAAAACTTACGAACCCAAATTGAGATTAGGGTTATCCTTTTTGGGCATTAATCTATCCGTCGACGGCTGAAAGCTGTCAAAGCTGTAGAACTCACCGTGGCCTTCGTTTTTACAGGTTATGGCTCTCGTAAATCTAAACGAGCCAAAAGTTATGGCTGTCCGAATAATCGATGTACGTCCGCGGTGCAAGGTGCAACATCCGTCCGAAATGGCGAAACAGTGCCGTGCGACTTTTAGAAATGCGTGCATGGATTTGAAACAGAACAGTACCGTGGTGCACCACTCTCCAGCGATGGTAAATCGAAGACGAGGACGGTAATCATGTTTTACCGTAAAAATCCGGTGTCGAAAAAATGAAGGGCGAAAAAACTTACGAGACCCGATTGAGATTCGGGTTGTCCTTTTTGGACATTAATCTATCCGTTGACGGCTGAATGCTGTCAAAGCCGTAGAACTCACCTTGGCCTTCGTTTTGACAGGTTATGGCTCCCGTAACTCTAAACGAGCCAGAAGTTATGGCCGTCCGAATAATCGATTTATACAGGGTGCAACATCCACGGTGCAAGGTGCAACATCCGTCCGAAATGGAGAAATAGTACCGTACGACTTTTAGAAATGCATGCATGGACTTGAAACGGAACAGTACCGTGGTTCACCACTCACCAGCAATGGTAAATCGAAGACGAGGCACGGTAATCTCATTTTACCGTAAAAATCCGGTGTCGAAAAAACGAAGGGTGAAAAAACTTACGAGACCCGATTGAGATTCGGGTTCTCCTTTTTGGGCATTATTCTATCCGTTGATGGCTGAAATCTTTCAAAGCCGTAGAACTCACCGTGGCCTTCGTTTTGACAGGTTATGGCTCCCGTAACTCTAAACGAGCCAGAAGTTATGGCCGTCCGAATAATCGATATCTACAAGGTGCAACATCCGCGGTGCAAGGTGCAACATCCGTCCGAAATGGCGAAACAGTGTCGTATGACTTTTAGAAATGCGTGCATGGATTTGAAACGGAACAGTACCATGGTGCACCACTCTCCAGCGATGGTAAATCGAAGACGAGGCACGGTAATCCCGTTTTACCGTAAAAATCCGGTATCAAAAAAACGAAGGGTAAAAAACTTACGAGACCCGATCGAGATTCGGGTTCTCCTTTTTGGGCATTAATCTATCCGTTGATGGTTGAAAGCTTTGAAAGCCGTAGAACTCACCGTGGCCTTCGTATTGACAGGTTATGGCTCCCGTAACTCTAAACGAGCCAGAAGTTATGGCCGTCCGAATAATCGATATCTACAAGGTGCAACATCTGCGGTGCAAGGTGCAACATTCGTCCGTAATGGTGAAACTGTGCCGTACGACTTTTAGTAATGCGTGCATGGATTTGAAACGGAACAGTACCATGGTGTACCACTCTCCAGCGATGGTAAATCTAAGACGAGCCACGGTAAACCCGTTTTGCCGTAAAAATCCGGTGTAAAAAAAACGAAGGGTAAAAAACTTACGAACCCCGATTGAGATTCGGGTTGTCCTTTTTGGGCATTAATCTATCCGTTGATGGCTGAAAGCAGTCAAAGCTGTAGAACTCACCGAGGCCTTCGTTTTGACAGGTTACGGCTTCCGTAAATCTAAACGAGCCAGAAGTTATGGCTGTCCGAATAATCGATATATACAGGGTGCAACATCCGCGGTGCAAGGTGCAACATCCGTCCGAAATGGCGAAACAGTGCCGTACGACTTTTCGAAATGCGTGCATGGATTTGAAACGGAACACTACCATGGTGCACCGCTCTCCAGTGATGGTAAATTGAAGACGAGCCACGGTAATCCCATTTTACCATAAAAATCCGGTGTCGAAAAAACGAAGGGTAAAAAACTTACGAACCCCGATTGTGATTCGGGTTGTCCTTTTCGGGCATTAATCTATCCATTGACGGCTGAAAGCTGTCAAAGCTGTAGAACTCACCGTGGCCATCGTTTTGACAGGTTATGGCTGCCGTAACTCTAAACGAGCCAGAAGTTATGACCGTCCGAATAATCGATATCTACAGGGTGCAACATCCGCGGTGCAAGGTGCAACATCCGTTCGAAATGGCGAAACAGTGCCGTACGACTTTTAGAAATGCGTGCATGGATTTGAAACGGAACAGTACCATGGTGCACCACTCTCCAGCGATGGTAAATCGAAGACAAGGCACGGTAATCCCGTTTTACCGTAAAAATCCGGTGTCGAAAAAATGAAGGGTAAAAAACTTAGGAGACCCGATTGAGATTCGGGTCGTCCTTTTTGGGCATTAATCTATCCGTTGACGGCTGAAAGCAGTCAAAGCCGTAGAACTCACCGTGGCCTTCGTTTTGACAGGTTATGGCTCCCGTAACTCTAAACGAGCTAGAAGTTATGGCCGTCCGAATAATCGATATCTACAGGCTGCAACATCCACGGTGCAAGGTGCAACATCCGTCCGAAATGGCAAAACAGCATCATACGACTTTTAGAAATGCGTGCATGGATTCAAAACGGAACAGTACCATAGGGCACCACTCTCCAGCGATGGTAAATCGATTACGAGCCACGGTAATCCCGTTTTACCGTAAAAATCCGGTGTCGAAAAAAGAAAGGGTAAAAAACTTACGAACCCAGATTGAGATTCGGGTTGTCCTTTTCGGCATTAATCTATCCGTTAACGGCTGAAAGCTGTCAAAGCTGTAGAACTCACCATGGCCTTCGTTTTGACAGGTTATGGCTCCCGTAAATCTAAACGAGCCAGAAGTTATGGCTGTCCGAATAATCGATATACACAGGTTGCAACATCCGCGGTGCAAGGTGCAACATCCGTCCGAAATGTCGAAACAGTGCCATATGTCTTTTAGAAATGCGTGCATGGATTTGAAACGGAACAGTACCATGGTGCACCACTTTCCAGCGACGGTAAATCAAAGACGAGCCACGGTAATCCCGTTTTACCGTAAAAATCCGGTGTCGAAAAAACGAAGGGTAAAAAACTTACGAACCCCTCGGGTTGTCCTTTTCGGGCATTAATCTATCCGTTGACGGCTGAAAGCTGTCAAAGCAGTAGAACTCACCGTGGCCTTCGTTTTGACAGGTTATGGCTCCCATAACTCTAAACGAGCCAGAAGTTATGACCGTCCGAATAATCGATATCTACAGGTTGCAACATCCTCGGTGCAAGGTGCAACATCCGTCCGAAATGGCGAAATAGTGTCGTACGACTTTTAGAAATGCATGCACGGATTTGAAACGGAACAATACCATGGTGCACCATTCTCCAGCGATGGTAAATCGAAGGCGAGGCACGGTAATCGCGTTTTACCGTAAAAATCTGGTGTCGAAAAAACGAATGGTAAAATACTTACAAGACCCGATTGAGATTCGGGTTGTCCTTTTTGGGCATTAATCTATCCGTTGACGGCTGAAAGCTGTCAAAGCCGTAGAACTCATCGTGGCCTTCGTTTGGACAGGTTATGACTTCCGTAACTCTAAACGAGCCAGAAGTTATGGCCGTCCGAATAATCGATATCTACAGGGTGCAACATCCGCGGTGCAAGGTGCAACATCCGTCCAAAATGGCGAAACAGTATCATACGACTTTTAGAAATGCGTGCATGGATTTGAAACAGAGCAGTACCATGGTGCACCACTCTCCAGCGATGGTAAATCGAAGACGAGGCACGGTAATCCCGTTTTACCGTAAAAATCCGGTGTCGAAAAACCGAAGGGTAAAAAACTTACGAGACCCGATTGAGATTCGGGTTGTCCTTTTTGGGCATTAATCTATTCGTTGATGGCTGAAAGCGGTCAAAGCTGTAGAACTCATCGTGGCCTTCGTTTTGACAGGTTATGGCTCCCGTAACTCTAAACGAGCCAAAAGTTATGGCCGTCCGAATAATCGATATCTACAGGGTGCAACATCCGCGGTGCAAGGTGCAACATCCGTCTGAAATGGCGAAACAGTGTCGTACGACTTTTGGAAAAGCATGCATGGATTTGAAACGGAACAGTACCATGGTGCACCACTCTCCAGCGATGGCAAATCGAAGGCGAGGCACGGTAATCTAGTTTTACCGTAAAAATCCGGTGTCGAAAAATCGAAGGGTAAAAAACTTACGAGACCCGATTGAGATTCGGGTTGTCCTTTTTGGGCATTAATCTATCTATTGACCGCTGAAAGCTGTCAAAGCCATAGAACTCATCGTGTCCTTCGTTTTGACAGGTTATGGCTCCCGTAACTCTAAACAAGCCAGAAGTTATGGCCATTCGAATAATCGATATCTACATGGTGCAACATCCGCGGTGCATGGCGCAACATCCGTCCGAAATGGCGAAACAGTGTCGTATGTTTGCGCCAAAATTGGTCACAAAACCCAAGGATTGTGAAAGCACCAGTGTATGAATATAAATCAGCAATACTCAAACACAAATCACAGATCTAAGCAGCAAAACAGGAATTATAAACAAGAATACATGATTTATAGTGGTTCAGCTATCTCCGGCCTATGTCCACTTCAAAGGTTTTCCTTTTTATTGATTATCCTTGCTGATTACAATCAATTACAGCGATTATAGTGAAGTAAATCGTTTAGAATAGTGATGGTTGCGAGTAGAATCAAATCCGGCAGAGTATGGACGTTCAATGGCGGAAGCTCCGAAAGATCCTTTTTCTGTTGGCTCTGGGGCTCTATTTATAGGCGTTGAAGGCCCAGATCTCGCTCAAACTTCGGGAGACTTCTTCTGGCACGAGCGTAGGCCCACGCGACCGACCCCACCAAGTTTCGTCTCGATCTGACATCGTTTCGATGTGATTTCGAACCCATCAAGAAATGGTCCAATCGAGCTGAAACTTGACAGGAGCAATCTTTATCTTGTATGTAAACTACTGTGAAAATTTCGTTGCATTTGGATCAGTAGATTGGAAGATATGATGAGTTCAAAATGGGGTTTATTGCATGGCTGTTTTGTTCGAAACCATGCTTTCGAACCGATGGTTTCGAATCCATGGTGGCACGTGTCTTCGTGTCGACGTGGAGCGCACAGTTCGCTTCGATCCAGGTTTCGCTCCGAGTTGAATGCTTCGACTCCATATATCTCGGCGCTTTCGAACCGATGGAAGACATGTGATCATGGTTGGTTGACCCAGTGGGTTCGAACTTGACTTCATGATGGGTTCGAACTGGACCTCTGTGATGGGTTCGAACTGGACTTCGTGATGGGTTCGAACTGGACCTCGGTGATGGGTTCGAACTGGACCTCTGTGATGGGTTCGAACTGGACCTCGTGATGGGTTCGAACTGGACCTCGTGATGGGTTCGAACTGGACCTCGTGATGGGTTCGAACTGGACTTCGTGATGGGTTCGAACTGGACCTCTGTGATGGGTTCGAACTGGACTTCGTGATGGGTTCGAACTGGACCTCTGTGATGGGTTCGTACTGGACTTCGTGATGGGTTCGAACTGGACCTTTGTGATGGGTTCGAACTGGGCAACGTCCATTCCTCTTAACTCGAATCCATCATAACCTGAGCATACGACCTCGGATTGACTTGAAATTTGTGGTGCGGACTTCTGTGATCTCTCTTGTCATGTCCTATCAATTGTGGCCCGATCCGGACTCGGACAAAATTCATCGATATCCATGGTTATCCTGCAATGCATGGTCGACATTCAAGAATAATAATAATCGATTTTTAGTAAATTTTGGGTATCTCAACTTTGCCAAAAGTTGGGATAACATTTTGCCCCCCAAAACATGCCTTTTTGTAAAAGGTATGTTTTGAACGTTCTTATATCAAGTGTAATAAATTCATGTTTCATCCATAGCTGTGGTGTTATCAATCAAGTTTATGGCTGTTCGAAGCCAAATCAGCATCCGTTCTTTCCGTAGAAGTTGAGGATGAAGTTTCATAGTCTCTCTGTGCTATTATTGGCTACTCTGAACCCTTACTAAGTCCATTCTAGACTTAGTGATTGAATAGAAAGATCCTATTGCACTCTGGCGTTGCCTTCTATCCCTTGCACTCTTGTCCCGGTTAGGACATATAGCAATGTCATGGTCATTCTGGACCGATCATAACCTCTCCGGGCTCTTGCTGGATCCCATCCTGTCACTCTCTGGTGAAGGGGAAACATCGCTTAAGTGAGTTGATCCTGTCGCTCTCCGGCGAAGCAACTCACTTCTTGCACTCCGGTTCAGTGTATCTGAACATTAAGCGATGTCTTGGTCGTTCGAGACCGACCATAGCCTCTCCGGGTTCTTGCTGGATCCTATCCTGTCACTCTCCGGTGAAGGGGAAACAGCGCTTAAATGAGTTGATCCCGTCGCTCTCCGGCGAAGCAACTCACTTCTTGCACTCCGGACCCCGCCTCTCCGGGTAGGGTCATAAAGCGATCATGTTTATATTGAAATTTAATGTTCATCCTTTGACTCTCCGGTCAAAAGGTTTATTGTAAGAAGTTCTAATTTATTTATTAAAATTCGAGTTCTAGATGTTCAATCTCAAACATCATAAAAAAGCTAAACATTGCCACTCCGGGCATATCGGTTTATCTCCATCTCAGAGCATGCCTAGGGATCTCTTCGGTTCCCGTACATGTGTAAGTGGAGTAACCGTTTTATTCTGAAAATAAATCTAAATGAAATTATTCGACCAAAGTCCAAACCCTGGACTTGGCCCTTGCCATCTTTGATCAGTTGATGACGAGTCGTGATCTTGATCCAGGATCGTTCCTGTTAGGTGGAGGTGGTAGTCGTTCAGGTCTTGCTGCTGTTGTCCGTTCTCTGACAAATTGTGGCAATCTACCACTCCTAGCATGTTCTTCCACCTCATCCTTTAGGTGGCGGCATTCATCTGTAGTGTGCCCATCCAGCTCATGGAATAGGCAGTATTTTCTAGTCCTGCGATCCCGCTCAGTGGGATCCCTTAGAGGTGGCTTTCGATAGGGGAGTTGCCCCCGAGTTTCAGTGTAAATTCTTTCTAGGCCTGTAGTCAGATCAGTGTACTACCTGAATCTTGGTTCTCGGAATTTCTTCCGTTTATCAGGACCATCATGTCTGTCATCCTGTTTCCTCTTTCCCTTGTCCGCTCCGGACTGTTCTCTGGAGGTTCCTACGCTTTGTGTGGTATTTATTTCACGACTCTCGGCTCGTGATTCTTCTAACCGAAGGAACTTTTCAGCTTTATGAAATAACTCTCCAAGATCTTGCGGTGGATCTTTAGTTAGAGAATCCTTAAATTTGGTGCCTTCCGCGACTCCTGCCACCGCCGCCATTAAAATCATTGATGGATCCGGGCGATCTACAGAAGTCACTGTCACATTGAATCTTAACAGAAAATATTTTATGGACTCTCTGGTCCTTTGCTTGATTGAAGCTAAAGTCATCACACTCTTGGGTCGCGTCACATGGACCCAAAACTGTCTCATGAAGCAGTTTACAAGCTCGCTCCATGTTCCGATTAATCCAGTTTCCAGTTGTTTGAACCATAGTGCAGCTAAATCTGATAAATATAGAGGGAAGCATCGTTCCATCACTTCCTCGGATGCCCCAAGTACCTCCATGTGCCTGATATATCTAGTAATATGCATGGTCGGGTCTGACCTCCCGTCGTAAGGTTCTAGCGTTGGTAATTTGAATTTTGGAGGGTTCCTTGCGTTTCGGATGTTCGGAGTGAACGGACTCCGACTAACTTCTTCCAGCCCTCCGCTAGGCAATCCTCCTCTCATGAGTCTTCGCATCAAGCCAACCATTCTCTCGTCTCCGTCTAGGGTTTGGCCCCTGGTTAAGTTCCTATCCTGCTCCCCGAGCCTTGAAGGGAATTCTGGTACATATTCTTCTGGTGGTTCGTTAGCATATGCATTGGCTCCCGCTTGTTGAGCTCCGTCCGTTGGTCTTCCAGCATCGGATCCCGAGGGTCTGCCCCCATGTCCTTGTTGATCACCTTCAACTCCTGCATTCTGGTCTTGAACCTGACCCTCATTAGCTCCCGCAATCCTGATTCCTTGTCCCGCACCCGTAGTTGTTGTAGTTGGTCCAAGGTTTTGCACGTTCGCCGCCCTCATTTGCTCGAGGAAATTCTGCAGCATCTCCTGTTGACTCTTCATCATGCTTTTGCGCAATGAATTAGCCATAGCCTCCATCTCGTCTCTTGTGATGTAGATGGAAGCTTGTCCTTCTCTTAATTCGGAGGATGCTTCTTGGCTTCCTCCTTGTTGGCTCCTATCAGCCCTTTGTCTTGTTTGTCGAGTCATTGTCTCTGAATTGGAAGTCTTCGAACTCTTGAATCTGAACTCTGAATGTAGCGGGTGCTAGTCCTTCTCAGTGAAAGCACCAAAATGTTTGCGCCAAAATTGGTCACAAACCCCAAGGATTGTGAAAGCACCAGTGTATGAATATAAATCAGCAATACTCAAACACAAATCACAGATCTAAGCAGCAAAACAGGAATTATAAACAAGAACACGCGATTTATAGTGGTTCAGCTATCTCCGGCCTACGTCCACTTCAAAGGTTTTCCTTTTTATTGATTATGTTATCCCGCTTTTTGGCAAAGCCGTGATACCAAAAGATTGGCCAAAAACAAAGGACAGTTCGTCTCAGAGATTGGTTGCACTTCGCTTCGCTATGGATATCGATGAATTTTGTCCGAGTCCAGATTGAGCTAGAATTGATAGGACATGACCAGAAAGATCATAGTAGTCAGTGTTTCAAATTTCAAGTCAATCCGAGGTCGTATGCTCAAGTTATGATGGATTCAAGTTGAGAGAAATGAACCTTGCTCGGTTCGAATCCACCACCTCGAATCCATCCGGAACCTTCCCTAGTTCGAACCCAAGAAGCATAGTCGTGCTTCGAATCCATCCGAGCAGGCACCGTGTTCGAATCCATAGCACAGTCACGCCACATTCGAACCCATCAGGTTCGACTCCATCTAGTTCGAAACCACCCCATGGTCTTCCTTCGTACCCATCAAGAGAAAGTGCTTCGAATCGACCAATGTTCGAACCCAGCATTCCTACCTTCGAATCCATCCTCCCGGAGCTTTACCTCGAATCCATGCATTACTTCGAACCCATGAACTAAACCTCGCTTCGACTCCATTGAGAAAGCCTTAGTTCGACTCCATCCAAGTCACCTTACTTCGAATCCATCAAGAGAATCTCAAGGTCGAATCCATGAGGTAAGAAACACCTTCGAATCCATCTGGTTGCAGTGCATCGAATCCATCCTGAAACTTCACTGCGATTCCATTTCACGGCGTGCCTCGAAACCATTCAGTAGGAAAGCCACGAATACCATGGATTCGAAGCATGTATTTCTTCGAACCCTATGGATTCGAACCTATGTATTCGAACCATATGGATTCGAACCATATGGATTCGAACGAATCCATAGGATCGAGTCGAAGCAAACAGGGTACACGAAGACGCAATCTTGAATCGATCATATCTCTCAATCCCATGATCCAAATGCCATGAAATTTTCACAGAAGCTTGCATACATGTTGAAGAATGTCCACACCAAATTTCGCCTCGATTGGATGCATTTTTGATCGATTCGAACTTCACTTCAAATCGATCCCAAACTGGGCACGGATTCCGAGAACGCGGGCCTATGGGCCCCCCTCACGTGCCAAGCGGCCTCCCCAGGTTTTTGGCGGGATTTCAGCCTTCCACGCCTATAAATAGAGCCCCTGGTCATTCAGAAAAGGGGTCGGAGAATTTGGAGAGAAAGAGTAAGCCTAAACGCTGCCAGAATCACTCCATACCACCATCTTGGCTGCTGATTTCGAATTTAAGTCTGTTGTCTGCTGTAATTTGCTTCAAAACACTTGTAACCTTCAAGTATTAAGCAATAAAGTGATCAAACTTCATAGTGGACGTAGGCGCATCGCCGAACCACTCTAAATTCTTGTCTTCTATGCAATTTACTTTTCTATAACTTGGAGTTTTTGTTAGATAATTTTCATTTCCAATTTAAGTTCTTCACTTATTATCTCTTCAAAGACTTCCGAAGGGTGTTGCCCAATTTTGGTGCAAATAGATTATCCTTGCTGATTACAATCAATTACAGCGATTATAGTGAAGTAAATCGTTTAGAATAGTGATGGTTGCGAGTAGAATCAAATCCGGCAGAGTATGGACGTTCAATGGCGGAAGCTCCGTAAGATCCTTTTTCTGTTGGCTCTGGGGCTCTATTTATAGGCGTTGGAGGCCCAGATCTCGCTCAAACTTCGGGAGACTTCTTATGGCACGTGAGTGGGCCCACGCGACCGACCCCACCAAGTTTCGTCTCGATCTGACATCGTTTCGAAGTGATTTCGAACCCATCAAGAAATGGTCCAATCGAGCTGAAACTTGGCAGGAGCAATCTTTATCTTGTATGTAAACTGCTGTGAAAATTTCGTTGCATTTGGATCAGTACATTAGAAGATATGATGGGTTCAAAATGGGGTTTATTGCATGGCTGTTTGGTTCGAAACCATGCTTTCGAACCGATGGTTTCGAATCCATGGTGGCACGTGTCTTCGTGTCGACGTGGAGCGCACACTTCGCTTCGATCCAGGTTTTGCTCCGAGTTGAATGCTTCGACTCCATATATCTCGGCGCTTTCGAACCGCTGGAAGACAAGTCATCATGGTTGGTAGACCCAGTGCGTTCGAACTGGACTTCGTGATGGGTTCGAACTGGACTTCGTGATGGGTTCGAACTGGACTTCGTGATGGGTTCGAACTGGACCTCTGTGATGGGTTCGAACTGGACTTCGTGATGGGTTCGAACTGGACTTCGTGATGGGTTCGAACTGGACCTCTGTGATGGGTTCGAACTGGACTTCGTGATGGGTTCGAACTGGACCTCTGTAATGGGTTCGAACTGGGCAACGTCCATTCCTCTTAACTCGAATCCATCATAACCTGAGCATACGACCTCGGATTGACTTGAAATTTGTGGTGCGGACTTCTATGATCTCTCTTGTCATGTCCTATCAATTGTGGCCCGATCCGGACTCGGACAAAATTCATCGATATCCATGGTTATCCTGCAATGCATGGTCGACATTCAAGAATAATAATCATCGATTTTTAGTAAATTTTGGGTATCTCAACTTTGCCAAAAGTTGGGATAACATCGTACGACTTTTAGAAATGCGTGCATGGATTTGAAACGGAACAGTACCATGGTGCACCACTCTCCAGCGATGGTAAATCGAAGACGAGCCACGGTAATCCCGTTTTACCGTAAAATTCCGGTGTCGAAAAAACGAAGGGTAAAAAACTTACGAGACCCGATTGAGATTCGGGTTGTCCTTTTTGGGATTTAATCTATCCGTTGATGGCTGAAAGTTGTCAAAGCCGTAGAACTCATCGTGGCCTTCGTTTTGACTGGTTATGACTCCCGTAACTCTAAACGAGCCAGAAGTTATGGTCGTCCGAATAATCGATATCTACAGGGTGCAACATCCGCGGTGCAAGGTGAAACATCCGTCTGAAATGGCGAAACAGTGTCGTACGACTTTTAGAAATGCGTGCATGGATTTGAAACGGGACAAGACAATGGTGCACCACTCTTCAGGGATGGTAAATCGAAGGCGAGGCACGGTAATCCCGTTTTACCGCAAAAATCCGGTGTCGAGAAAACGAAGGGTAAAAAACTTACGAGACCCGATTGAGATTCGGGTTGTCCTTTTTGGCCATTAATCTATCCGTTGACGGCTGAAAGCTGTCAAAGCCGTAGAACTCATCGTGGCCTTCGTTTTGACAGGTTATGTCTCCCGTAACTCTAAACGAGCCAAAAGATATGGCCGTCCGAATAACCGATATCTACAGGGTGCAACATCCGCGGTGCAAGGTGCAACATCCGTCCGAAATGGCGAAACAGTGTCGTACCACTTTTAGAAATGCGTGCATGGATTTGAAACGGAACAGTACCATGGTGCACCACTCTCCAGCGATGGTAAATCGAAGACGAGGCACGGTAATCCCGTTTTACTGTAAAAATCCGGTGTCGAAAAAACGAAGGGTAAAAAACTTACGAGACCCGATTGAGATTCTGGTTGTCCTTTTTGGGCATTAATCTATCCATTGACGGCTGTAAGCGGTCAAAGCCGTAGAACTCATCGTGGCCTTCGTTTGGATAGGTTATGGCTCCCGTAACTCTAAACAAGCCAGAAGTTATGGCCGTCCGAATAATCGATATCTACAGGGTGCAACATCAGCGGTGCAAGGTGCAACATCCGTCCGTAATGGCGAAACAGTATCATACGACTTTTAGAAATGCATGCATGGATTTGAAACAGAACAGTACCAAGGTGCACCACTCACCAGCGATGGTAAATCGAAGACGAGGCACGGTAATCCCGTTTTACTGTAAAAATCCGGTGTCGATAAAACGAAGGGTAAAAAACTTACGAGACCCGATTGAGATTCGGGTTGTCCTCTTTGGGCATTAATCTATCCGTTGATGGCTGAAAGCGGTCAAAGCCGTAGAACTCATTGTAGCCTTTGTTTTCACAGGTTATGACTCTCGTAAGTCTAAACGAGCCAGAAGTTATGGCCGTCCGAATAACCGATATCTACAGGGTGCAACATCCTCGGTGCAAGGTGCAACATCCGTCCGAAATGGCGAAACAATGTCGTACGACTTTTAGAAATGCGTGCATGGATTTGAAACGGAACAGTACCATGGTGCACCACTCTCCAGCGATGGTAAATCGAAGCCGAGGCACGGTAATCCCGTTTTACCGTAAAAATATGGTGTCGAAAAAACGAATGGTAAAAAACTTACAATACCCGATTGAGATTCGGGTTGTCCTTTTTGGCCATTAATCTATCCGTTGACGGCTGAAAGCTGTCAAAGCCGTAGAACTCATCGTGGCCTTCGTTTGGACAGGTTATGACTCCCGTAACTCTAAACGAGCCAGAAGTTATGGCCGTCCGAATAATCGATATCTACTGGGTGCAACATCCGTGGTGCGAGGTGCAACATCCTTCCAAAATGGCGAAGCGGTATCATACGACTTTTGGAAATGCGTGCATGGATTTGAAACAGAACAGTACCATGGTGCACCACTCTCCAGCGATGGTAAATCGAAGACGAGGCACGGTAATCCCGTTTTACCGTAAAAATCCGGTGTCGAAAAAACGAAGGGTAAAAAACTTACGAACCCCGATTGAGATTCGAGTTGTCCTTTTCGGGCATTAATCTATCCACTGACGGATGAAAGCTGTCAAAGCTGTAGAACTCACCGTGGCCTTCGTTTTGACAGGTTATGGCTCCCGTAAATCTAAACGAGCCAGAAATTATGTCTGTCCGAATAATCTATATATACAGGGTGCAACATCCGCGGTGCAAGGTGCAACATCCGTCCAAAACGGCAAAACAGTGCCGTACGACTTTTAGAAATGCGTGCATGGATTTGAAACGGAACGGTACCATGGTGCACCACTCTCCAACGATGGTAAATCGAAGACGAGCCACGGTAAGACCATTTTACCGTAAAAATCCGGCGTCGAAAAAACGAAGGGTAAAATACTTACGAACCCCGATTGAGATTCGGGTCGTCCTTTTCGGGCATTAATCTATCCGTTGACGGCTGAAAGCTGTCAAAGCTGTAGAACTCACCGTGACCTTCGTTTTGACAGGTTATGGCTCCCGTAACTCTAAACGAGCCAGAAGTTATGACCGTCCGAATAATCGGTATTTACAGGGTGCAACATCCGCGGTGCAATGTGCAACATCCGTCCGAAATGGCGAAACAATGTCATACGACTTTTAGAAATGCGTGCATGGATTTGAAACGGAACAGTACCATGGTGCACCACTCTTCAGCGATGGTAAATCGAAGAAGAGGCACGGTAATCCCGTTTTACCATAAAAATCCGGTGACGAAAAAACGAAGGGTAAAAAACTTACGAGACCCGATTGAGATTCGGGTTGTCCCTTTTGGGCATTAATCTACCCGTTGATGGCTGAAAGCGGTCAAAGCCGTAGAACTCACCGTGGCCTTCATTTAGATAGGTTATGGCTCCTGTAACTCTAAACGAGCCAAAAGTTATGGCCGTCCTAATAATTGATATCTACAGGGTGCAATATCCGCGGTGCAAGGTGCAACATCCGTCGGAAATGGCGAAACAGTGCCGTACGACTTTTAGAATGCATGCATGGATTTGAAACGGAACATTACCATGGTGCACCACTCTCCAGCGATGGTAAATCGAAGACGAGCCACGGTAATCCCGTTTTACCGTAAAAATCCGGTGTCGAAAAAATGAAGGGTAAAAAACTTACGAACCCAAATTGAGATTCGGGTTGTCCTTTTCGGACATTAATCTATCTGTTGCGGCTGAAAGCTGTCAAAGTTGTAGAACTCACCGCGTCCTTCGTTTTGACAGTTTATGGCTCCCGTAAATCTAAACGAGCCAAAAGTTATGGCCGTCCGAATAATCGATATATACAGGGTGCAACATCCACGGTGCAAGGTGCAACATCCGTCCGAAATGGAGAAACAGTGCCGTACGACTTTTAGAAATGCGTGCATGGATTTGAAACGGAACTGTACCGTGGTTCACCACTCACCAGCAATGGTAAATCGAAGACGAGGCACGGTAATCCCGTTTTACCGTAAAAATCCGGTGTCGAAAAAACGAAGGGTGAAAAAACTTATGAGACCCGATTGAGATTCGGGTTCTCCTTTTTGGGCATTAATCTATCCGTTGACGGCTGAAATCTTTCAAAGCCGTAGAACTCACCGTGGCCTTCGTTTTGACAGGTTATGGCTCCCGTAACTCTAAACGAGCCAGAAGTTATGGCCGTCCGAATAATCGATATCTACAAGGTGCAACATCCGCGCTGCAAGGTGCAACATCCGTCCGAAATGGCGAAACAGTGCCGTATGACTTTTAGAAATGCGTGCATGGATTTGAAACAGAGCAGTACCATGGTGCACCACTCTCCAGTGATGGTAAATCGAAGACGAGGCACGGTAATCCCGTTTTACCGTAAAAATCCGGTGTCGAAAAAACGAAGGGTAAAAAACTTACGAGACCCGATCGAGATTCGGGTTCTCCTTTTTGGGCATTAATCTATCCGTTGATGGCTGAAAGCTTTCAAAGCTGTAGAACTCACCGTGGCCTTCGTATTGACAGGTTATGGCTCCCGTAACTCTAAACGAGCCAGAGGTTATGGCCGTTCGAATAATCGATATCTACAGGGTGTAACATCTGCGGTGCAAGGTGCAACATCCTTCCGAAATGGCGAAAATGTGTCGTACGACTTTTAGAAATGCGTGCATGGATTTGAAACGGAACAGTGCCATGGTGCACCACTCTCCAGCGATGGTAAATCGAAGACGAGCCACGGTAATCCTGTTTTACCGTAAAAATCCAGTGTAAAAAAACGATGGGTAAAAAACTTACGAACCCCGATTGAGATTCGGGTTGTCCTTTTCGTGCATTAATCTATCCGTTGATGGCTGAAAGCAGTCAAAGCTGTAGAACTCACCGAGGCCTTCGTTTTGACAGGTTACGGCTCCCGTAAATCTAAACGAGCCAGAAGTTATGGCTGTCCGAATAATCGATATATACAGGGTGCAACATCCGCGGTGCAAGGTGCAACATCCTTCCGAAATGGAGAAACAGTGCCGTACGACTTTTCGAAATGCATGCGTGGATTTGAAACAGAACAGTACCGTGGTGCACCACTCTCCAGCGATGGTAAATCGAAGCCGAGGCACGGTAATCCCGTTTTACCATAAAAATCCGGATTCGAAAAAACGAATGGTAAAAAACTTACAAGACCCGATTGAGATTCGGGTTGTCCTTTTTGGGCATTAATCTATCTGTTGACGGCTGAAAGCTGTCAAAGCCGTAGAACTCATCGTGGCCTTCGTTTGGACAGGTTATGACTCCCGTAACTCTAAATGAGCCAGAAGTTATGGCCGTCCGAATAATCGATATCTACAGGGTGCAACATCCGCGGTGCAAGGTGCAACATCCTTCCAAAATGGCGAAACAGTATCATACGACTTTTAGAAACGCGTTCATGGATTTGAAACAGAACAGTACCATGGTGCACCACTCTCCAGCGATGGTAAATCGAAGACGAGGCACGGTAATCTTGTTTTACCGTATAAATCCGGTGCCGAAAAAACGAAGGGTAAAAAACTTACTAGACCGGATTGAGATTCGGGTTGTCCTTTTTGGGCATTAATCTATCCGATGACGGCTGAAAGCGGTCAAAGCCGTAGAACTCATCGTGGCCTTCGTTTTGACAGATTATGGCGCCTGTAAATCTAAACAAGCCAGAAGTTACGGCCGTCCGAATAATCGATATCTACAGGGCGCAACATCCGCGGTGCAAGGTGAAACATCCGCCTGAAATGGCGAAACAGTGTCGTACGACTATTAGAAATGCGTGCATGGATTTGAAACGGGACAAGACAATGGTGCACCACTCTCCAGGGATGGTAAATCGAAGGCGAGGCACGGTAATCCCGTTTTACCGTAAAAATCCGGTGTCGAAAAAACGAAGGGTAAAAAACTTACGAGACCCGATTGAGATTCGGGTTGCCCTTTTTGGCCATTAATCTATCCGTTGACGGCTGAAAGCTGTCAAAGCCGTAGAACTCATCGTGGCCTTCGTTTTGACAGGTTATGTCTCCCGTAACTCTAAACGAGCCAAAAGATATGGCCGTCCAAATAACCGATATCTACCGGGTGCAACATCCGCGGTGCAAGGTGCAACATCCGTCCGAAATGGCGAAACAGTGTCGTACCACTTTTAGAAATGTGTGCATGGATTTGAAACGGAACAGTACCATGGTGCGCCACTCTCCAGCGATGGTAAATCGAAGACGAGGCACGGTAATCCCGTTTTACCGTAAAAATCTGGTGTCGAAAAAACGAAGGGTAAAAAACTTACGAGACCCGATTGAGATTCTGGTTGTCCTTTTTGGGCATTAATCTATCCATTGACGGCTGTAAGCGGTCAAAGCCGTAGAACTCATCGTGGCCTTCGTTTGGACAGGTTATGGCTCCCGTAACTCTAAACGAGCCAGAAGTTATGGCCGTCCGAATAATCGATATCTACAGGGTGCAACATCAGCGGTGCAAGGTGCAACATCCGTCCGTAATGGCGAAACAGTATCATACGACTTTTAGAAATGCATGTATGGATTTGAAACAGAACAGTACCAAGGTGCACCACTCACCAGCGATGGTAAATCGAAGACGAGGCACGGTAATCCCGTTTTACTGTAAAAATCCGGTGTTGATAAAACGAAGGATAAAAAACTTACGAGACCCGATTGAGATTCGGGTTGTCCTTTTTGGGCATTAATCTATCCATTGATGGCTGAAAGCGGTCAAAGCCGTAGAACTCATTGTAGCCTTCGTTTTGACAGGTTATGACTCTCGTAACTCTAAACGAGCCAGAAGTTATGGCCGTCCGAATAATCGATATCTACAGGGTGCAACATCCTCGGTGCAAGGTGCAACATCCGTCTAAAATGGCGAAACAATGTCGTACGACTTTTAGAAATGCGTGCATGGATTTGAAACGGAACAGTACCATGGTGCACCACTCTCCAGCGATGGTAAATCGAAGCCGAGGCACAGTAATCCCGTTTTACCGTAAAAATACGGTGTCGAAAAAACGAATGGTAAAAAACTTACAAGACCCGATTGAGATTCGGGTTGTCCTTTTTGGGCATTAATCTATCCGTTGACGGCTGAAAGCTGTCAAAGCCGTAGAACTCATCGTGGCCTTCGTTTGGACAGGTTATGACTCCCGTAACTCTAAACGAGCCAGAAGTTATGGCCGTCCGAATAATCGATATCTACAGGGTGCAACATCCGCGGTGCAAGGTGCAACATCCTTCCAAAATGGCGAAGAAGTATCATACGACTTTTGGAAATGCGTGCATGGATTTGAAACAGAACAGTACCATGGTGCACCACTCTCCAGCGATGGTAAATCGAAGACGAGGCACGGTAATCCCGTTTTACCGTAAAAATCCAGTGTCGAAAAAACGAAGGGTAAAAAACTTACGAACCCCGATTGAGATTCGAGTTGTCCTTTTCGGGCATTAATCTATCCATTGACGGCTGAAAGCTGTCAAAGCTGTAGAACTCACCGTGGCCTTCGTTTTGACAGGTTATGGCTCCCGTAAATCTAAACGAGCTAGAAATTATGTCTGTCCGAATAATCTATATATACAGGGTGCAACATCCGCGGTGCAAGGTGCAACATCCGTCCAAAACGGTGAAACAGCGCCGTACGACTTTTAGAAACGCGTGCATGGATTTGAAACGGAACAGTACCATGGTGCACCACTCTCCAACGATGGTAAATCGAAGACGAGCCACGGTAAGACCGTTTTACCGTAAAAATCCGGCGTCGAAAAAACGAAGGGTAAAAAACTTACGAACCCCGATTGAGAATCGGGTCGTCCTTTTCGGGCATTAATCTATCCGTTGACGGCTGAAGGTTGTCAAAGCTGTAGAACTCACCGTGGCCTTCGTTTTGACAGGTTATGGCTCCCGTAACTCTAAACGAGCCAGAAGTTATGACCGTCCGAATAATCGGTATTTACTGGGTGCAACATCCGCGGTGCAATGTGCAACATCCGTCCGAAATGGCGAAACAGTGTCGTACGACTTTTAGAAATGCGTGCATGGATTTGAAACGGAACAGTACCATGGTGCACCACTCTTCAGCGATGGTAAATCGAAGACGAGGCACGGTAATCCCGTTTTACCATAAAAATCCGGTGACGAAAAAACGAAGGGTAAAAAACTTACGAGACCCGATTGAGATTCGGGTTGTCCCTTTTGGGCATTAATCTACCCGTTGACGGCTGAAAGCGGTCAAAGCCGTAGAAATCACCGTGGCCTTCGTTTAGATAGTGTGACGACCGCCCATGACTCCCGCACCAAAACAAGGAAATAATGCGCTGAAAGGTGTGCCAGGCAGCCATGGACGATAGTCAGGGTAAAACAAAACAAAAGAATCTCTATCGCATAACTCACAGCGCATGGATAAAATACAATAGAGAAATATAATATAGTGAAGCTCCATAGAACAGAAACATCATCATATAAGCATCACAGTAGTTTTATACAATCGTCTACACAAATCCATACATGAAAGCCTCACTACAAATCACTCAACCAAATACAGCAGCGGATACCCAGTACATATAGTAAGAAAACTAAAATGCAAAGCCTCCTGCTCGTCTTCGTCATCTTCAGCGTAGAACTCCTAGCACAGCACCTGTCACCTGCTACCTAGTCTGCCCATCCCAAACATGGATGAACAGCCCAAGGTAATAAGAGGAGACATAAAACCTTGAGTCAGACAAAGTCTTAGTGAGCAGTAAATTAACTATCAAGCATACCAAAAGGGCATAAAGGATAAAAGGAATAGGAACCAAACCATCCCACTCCACCTCTTTCTACAGTGATAGCCCCAGACATACACTAAGGAGAAGCAAGCATAACAACATAGACAATTAAGGTAAAGCGAATACCACTCGAGTCAAGGACGATGTTTTCCAAATACAAACCCCCAAGGCCTAAACCAAGATCAGATAAGCACCCAGAAAACACCGCTCTTGAAGCCGAATGATAATACAACCAAACATCCATGACTCTGGCTATCACTGTCATCCTTGCCTCGATTTCACCGTTAGTTGAATGACCATCTGTCAAGGGCTAATGGTAACCCCGGTTCTAACCATAACTCCGCACACTGCCTTGTGCCTAGGACTTATCTACTTTGCCCAGAGTACTCAACTACCTACCTGTAGTCTTTTGGGTGTCCCGACTACCTACCTGTAGTCGTTATGGGCGCCCCATGTACTCTTGCTTTTGAGCATGCTAGAACCTTCAACAACGACGAGATCCAAGCCTCCTAGCCATCCTTCTTGACGACTATCCTCATACAAGCTCAAGCTACCTCTTGAACAATCCATTATCAACCAACTTGAACTACTCTTCAAGTTATCAACATGCTTGGAATGATCCCTGCTTGGATTAAGCCAAGACTCTCATCATACTTCGCTTCATCGCATCAAAGCAAAGTCTCAACTCAACAACATGGTTTGCCTCATCAAATCATGGCAAAGTCCCATCTCAACATCATCCAATCTATACATATGAGCTTCAACATCCGCTACATATGCCTTAAGCAGCTTTCACCATTCAAGAGCCTTCTTCCATAGCTTTTGAATCCTCTTTCATCATCTTGTTCCAAATCAACTACTAGCTAACTTGGAAACAATCAAATCAATCATACATTCAAATATCAATCATTCAAACAAGATCTAACAAGTAATATAAGCAATATCAACTATAATGGCAATTTCGTAAATAAGTGAGCAAAAGTCCAACATATGTGAAACCATAGTTTTGAGCATAGATCTATCAAATATAAACATGGGTTTTGTCTCTAATACTTGTTAAACTAACTTGCATAAGTAAACATCTTCAAAAACCATGGATCTAGACTTCGATCTAAGAAAAATGCATGAAATCTCTAACTTTAACACTCAAACAAGCCACCAATCCAATATACTCCCTTGGATCCGCGTGAGAGATAACTACCACTCACCAAATCACCCAAACACTACAAAAACTACACACTTCAGATCTGGACAGCGAAGATCAAGGTTTGATCCGGCAATATCTCGCTCCAATCGATGAATTCTAGCTCGAACGGATGAAGATCTTCAACTTTGGCACTTGGATCTTCGATCTCGATCTTCGATCTTGGATGGATGTTAGAATTAGATTGGAATGGAGAAAAGAAGATGAAGAAATGTTGTAGTCGAGTCTTCAAAATGGCAGCACTTCGTCGCTTCAAAAACCGGTGCCAAAAAGTGAGCCAAACCCCTCTATTTATAGGCTGAATCAACCATGAGTCGTCGCTCTTAGGTCGTCGCCGACCCAACTCCTGAGTCGTCCCCGACTCATCCACATGCTGACTTACCATAAGCCACTCACACGACTCAACAACCCTGCCGACCTACGACTTAATACCAGAGCCGACCTAACTAATCAACGACTCAACACCAAGCTGCCTAACGACTTACGACTCATCGTTAAGTCGTGCCTACCGACTCAGTTGCAAACGACCTAACAACACAGCCTTATGGCCGACCTAAGTCCTAGCCGACTCAACATAAGTCGGTCACGACCTAAAAGCCTCCGACCTAAGACACTGCCGCGTTTTCCCCAAGTCCTAAGTCGTACGACGACTCAACAATACACACTCACGACTCAACTATGATGCCGACTCACGACTCATCAGGCCCTACGACTCAAAACCCTGCCGACTCATTACCCACGACCTAAGCCTAAACCCCTTAAGTCGCTACACCCTTAACCCGTTAACTCCTTAACTCGGCAAACCCTATGAGTCGTAACTCGTTGACTCGGCCACACTTCTTATCTCGGCCCTCTATGAGTCGGTCATCCTATGAGTCGCCTAACTTCTTGAGTCGGTCCATCCTTATCTCGGCCAACACTTTAAACCGCTACCCCTCCTTGAGTCGGTCCCCTATGAGTCGGTCACGACTCATCACTTGTACTCGGGTCAACTCCTAAACGACTCAAGCTAGAAGCAACACAAACAACACTAACAACCTGTAAATTCTACGATTTATCGACACGTAAAAATACGGGTCGTTACATTCTCTCCCCCTTAGGAATTTCGCCCCCGAAATTCCAAGCAAACAACAGCAATCAAAATTATTCCGCATGCCTATCATCCATGGCAATCAACAATCCATGCAACCAATTCTAACCTAGCATGCAGAATTCTAAGACTTAGAACAAGCTACAAATTCATGAGATGTCACGACACTTTAGGGCCATACCTCGAAGAGTTCGGGATGAGCTGCCTTCATCCTCTCTTCCTCCTCCCACGTACAGTCGTTAACATCATCACTCCATTGTACCTTGAGCAACGTAATCGTCTTCCTCCTAAGCTGTTTCGTATCGGTTTCAACAATACGAAGCGGCTTACGAGGTCTCGAAACAACTGGATCAACCTCCAAGTCTTCACAGCTATCAGCAGAAACCACCGTAGTTGGGTCGTGCACATACTTCCGTAGATAAGATACATGAAAAACATTGTGCACACCCGCCATCTTTTCCGGTAACTCCAATCTATAAGCGAGCTTTCCAATTCGCTCGATAATCGGGAATGGTCCAACAAATCTCGGAGTTAACTTTCCTTTCTTCCCGAATCTAATGACACTCTTCAGAGGAGAAATCTTCACAAAAACCATATCACCTACGTCGAATTCCAAATCCTTACGACGATTATCGGCATAACTTTTCTGACGATCTTGGGCTGCCTTCATTCGTTGCCGAATGATCTCTATACAATCTGAAGTCTGTCGAATCATCTCTGGCCCAAGTATCAGCTTTTCTCCAGTTTCCAACCAACATGTCGGAGAGTTACACGGTCTTCCATATAATGCCTCATATGGTGCCATACCAATACTCGACTGGTAACTGTTATTATAAGCAAACTCCACCAAATGAAGGTGATCTTCCCATGATCCTCCGAAGTCCAAAACACATGCTCTAAGAAGATCTTCCAAAACTCGGTTGACTCTCTCAGTCTGACCATCTGTTTGAGGGTGATAAGCTGTACTCAAACACAACTCAGTTCCCAAAACTTCCTGGAAGCTCTTCCAAAATCTACTAGTGAACAATGGATCTCGATCGCTCACTATACTCTTCGGAACACCATGGAAACGAACTATCCACTTCACATATAATTCAGCCAACTTCGATGCAGTCCTAGTCGATCGAACAGGAATGAACCTTGCACTCTTGGTCAAACGATCTACTATGACCCAAATCCCTTCATTCCCTGCTCTTGTCCTAGGTAGACCATCGATAAAGTCCATCGACACTTGCTCCCACTTCCATGTAGGAACCTCTAATGGCTGAAGCAATCCACTGGGCTTCTTCTGCTCAGCTTTCACCAACTGGCAATTCATACACTTGGAAATAAAATTTCCAACATCCTTCTTCATACCTTCCCAGTAGTAGGTTCTCTTCATATCCCGATACATCTTATTTCCACCTGGATGAATTGTCAACTTCGAGTGATGACTCTCCCTTAGAACTTCATCTCTCAATCCATCTACATCGGGAACAACTAGTCGTCCTTGCTTTCGAAGCCAACCCTCTCGATCGACCTCTAATCCTTTATCCTTCTCCGGGTCCAATCCGGATTCCAAATCACGGATAATCTTGACAAGCTTATCATCTCTCCTTTGGCTCTCGCCAACTCTTTCCACAAGAGTAGGCCTTATCGATAAGTTTGCCAACATCTCAGGTTCCAATTCACACCTTGGCCTGAAGTCAAACTCAGCCAAATACTCGAGACTCTTCCATTCCGAAAACATGGCTCCCAATCCTGCATGTCTTCGACTTAACGCATCAGCCACTGCGTTACCTTTCCCTGGAGTATAGGCTATACCAAAATCATAAGATGCTAGGAACTCTAGCCACCGTTGCTGTCGAAGATTTAAATCCTTTTGGGAGAACAGATACTTCAACGACTTATGATCTGTAAACAACTCAAATCTAACTCCCAATAGATAGTGTCTCCACATCTTCAAAGCAAACACAATCGCCGCTAACTCCAAATCATGAGTCGGATAATTCCTTTCATGCGGCTTTAGTTGTCGACTAGCATACGCAACAACTTTATGCTTCTGCATTAGCACCGCTCCTAGTCCAGTGCCACATGCATCGGTGTAAACCACCATCTCATCATTCCCACTTGGAATAGTCAAAACAGGAGCACTTGTCAGTCGTTCTTTCAGGATTACGAAAGCTTGCTCACACTTATCATCCCATCTGAACACTTGGTTCTTCTTCGTCAATCCTGTCAACGGTGCAGCTATCTTGGAAAAGTCTTTGATAAACCGACGATAATATCCTGCTAATCCAAGAAAACTTCTCACATCAGATGCATTCTTAGGCCTAACCCAATCCTGGATCGCTGCCACCTTAGCGGGGTCAACCGCTATTCCATTTCCAGAGATAACATGGCCTAAGAACCTCACTTCACTCTTCCAGAAGTGACACTTCGAAAACTTAGCCTTCAGCTGATGTTTCCGCAAAATTTCCAAAACAATCCTCAAGTGCGTCTTGTGCTCTCCCTCAGTTCTGGAATAAATCAAAATATCATCCACGAACACAAGCACGAACTTATTCAACTGATCTCTGAACACTCTATTCATAAGATCCACAAAATATGCTGGCGCGTTAGTCAATCCAAACGGCATTACCAGCCACTCATAAAACCCGGATGGGGTCCTGAAAGCAGTCTTCGGCACACTATCCTTCGCCACTCTCAACTGGTGAAATCCCGTTGCCAAATCCATCTGAGAAAACACCTTAGCCTCGTGAAGCTGATCAAACAAGTCATCTATTCTCGGCAATGGATACTTGTTCTTCTTAGTCACCTTATTCAGCTCACGATAATCCACACACAACCTCAACGATCCATCCGCTTTGGTTGCGAACACAACTGGTGCACCCCATTCGGACACACTTCTCCGAATGAATCCTTTCCGCAAAAGGTCATCAACTTGCACCTTCAGCTCTTGCTGCTCCCTCGGTGCCATCCGCCTAAGAGGCATCACAACAGGTCTGGCTCCCTCAACTAGATCGATACGAAACTCGATCTCCCTATGCGGCGGCAACCCTTTGACTTCCTCAAAGACATTCTCAAACTCATTCACAATAGGCACCGATGACAGTCCATCCCGTGGAACAACTAGCGAATACATGAAGCTCATGAAGACGCCTTCTTCATGCTTACATCGTATCACAACCTTTCGCCCTTCCACATTCCCGACTGTCACCTCAAGCCTCTCACAATCAATCCTAGCCGCATACTTCCTAAGCCAGTCCATACCCAAAATAATTCCGAACCCCGCAAAGTTCAGAACAAAGCAATCACAAACAAACGAGCAATCATGACTCGACACAACTAGACCACGGCATATCATACACAAACATGACGAACCCCCCACTGGATTAGTCACAACCAATGGCCTATCAACAATATCCGGTTTCAAACCTAACCGGCCTACCAAATCATCACAAACAAAAGAATGCGACGCTCCAGTATCAAACAACACTCTAACTGGAACACCACAAATAGAAAGAGTACCTTTAACAACCACACTCTTCCCCTTCTCTTCAGCAGTAGGAGCTTTCGAAGACGATGGAACAGCCCCCAAAGCATAGGCTTGCACAACCTGCCTATCTTTCCTCGGTTCTGGACAATCCTTCTTGATATGTCCCAGCTTATCACAGTTGTAACACTTTCCCGGCACTTTGGGATTCTTACAATCTTTGTAAAGATGGCCCTTCTGCTGGCAGTTATAGCAAGTCACTTCACTCTTCGGCTTCTTCTGGCCATCCCTACCCTTCTGTTGCTGCTGCTTCCTCTTCCTGTTGCCACTCTGCTGTGGTTTAGATACTTCCCTGGTTACAGCAACAACAGAACTTTCCTTAGGGAACAAACTCTCATGCCTCAAAGCTTTCTCCACAAGCTTCTCAAATGGATCATCCAGATGATCCACTAACTGCCTTCCCAGATAAGCATCCAGACCAGTCACAAACTTCTCGTTCTTCTGGTAGGGAGAATCAATATACGATCTGGCATACTTAGACAAAGCTTCGAACTCAGAAATATACTCAAGAACAGGCCTCCCACCTTGCTTGAGCTCCACAAACCTCTTAAACAAGACCGATTTCTGAGCAGTAGAGATGAACTTAGCTTCAAATCTAACTTGGAATTGCTCCCAAGTAATCTCTTCTTCTGGTGTATCTATAGTGATAGAATTCCACCAATCCGCAGCTCTCCCCTGAAGCTGTCTCGATGCAAGCTTCCTCTTAGTTGCATCCTCAATCCCTAAGTCACCAAAGATTCTTTTGCAAGCATCAATCCATCTCTGCACCTCAATAGTCGACTCCGTCCCCAAGAAAACTTTCCCTCCAAGAGCAGTATAATCCTTGCAAAGCTTGGCAAAATCCACCGGTCTCGGAGCTTGGACTTGAACTCCCACATCCACAGATGATCCTGAAGCTGGTATTCTCCTCATGATTGAAGTCATCATGGCCTCAAACATAGGAGCATAATCAACAGCTTCCCTAGCATCACGGCTACCCCTCGCAGCTTGTCTCTCACTTCGACTCATCCTTAATATCTGTAAATAAGAATGATTAGAACACCATAAGAAACAACTGCATAAGGAGTTCAAACCCTTCTAAACTACTATATTATATATAGTAATCATCCATCAAATTACAATTACGTCTCTCTTACGTAGTTACATCAGCGAGCGTTGGCTAAAATAGATTAACCAAAGCTCTGATACCAAATGTGACGACCGCCCATGACTCCCGCACCAAAACAAGGAAATAATGCGGTGAAAGGTGTGCCAGGCAGCCATGGACGATAGTCAGGGTAAAACAAAACAAAAGAATCTCTATCGCATAACTCACAGCGCATGGATAAAATACAATAGAGAAATATAATATAGTGAAGCTCCATAGAACAGAAACATCATCATATAAGCATCACAGTAGTTTTATACAATCGTCTACACAAATCCATACATGAAAGCCTCACTACAAATCACTCAACCAAATACAGCAGCGGATACCCAGTACATATAGTAAGAAAACTAAAATGCAAAGCCTCCTGCTCGTCTTCGTCATCTTCAGCGTAGAACTCCTAGCACAGCACCTGTCACCTGCTACCTAGTCTGCCCATCCCAAACATGGATGAACAGCCCAAGGTAATAAGAGGAGACATAAAACCTTGAGTCAGACAAAGTCTTAGTGAGCAGTAAATTAACTATCAAGCATACCAAAAGGGCATAAAGGATAAAAGGAATAGGAACCAAACCATCCCACTCCACCTCTTTCTACAGTGATAGCCCCAGACATACACTAAGGAGAAGCAAGCATAACAACATAGACAATTAAGGTAAAGCGAATACCACTCGAGTCAAGGACGATGTTTTCCAAATACAAACCCCCAAGGCCTAAACCAAGATCAGATAAGCACCCAGAAAACACCGCTCTTGAAGCCGAATGATAATACAACCAAACATCCATGACTCTGGCTATCACTGTCATCCTTGCCTCGATTTCACCGTTAGTTGAATGACCATCTGTCAAGGGCTAATGGTAACCCCGGTTCTAACCATAACTCCGCACACTGCCTTGTGCCTAGGACTTATCTACTTTGCCCAGAGTACTCAACTACCTACCTGTAGTCTTTTGGGTGTCCCGACTACCTACCTGTAGTCGTTATGGGCGCCCCATGTACTCTTGCTTTTGAGCATGCTAGAACCTTCAACAACGACGAGATCCAAGCCTCCTAGCCATCCTTCTTGACGACTATCCTCATACAAGCTCAAGCTACCTCTTGAACAATCCATTATCAACCAACTTGAACTACTCTTCAAGTTATCAACATGCTTGGAATGATCCCTGCTTGGATTAAGCCAAGACTCTCATCATACTTCGCTTCATCGCATCAAAGCAAAGTCTCAACTCAACAACATGGTTTGCCTCATCAAATCATGGCAAAGTCCCATCTCAACATCATCCAATCTATACATATGAGCTTCAACATCCGCTACATATGCCTTAAGCAGCTTTCACCATTCAAGAGCCTTCTTCCATAGCTTTTGAATCCTCTTTCATCATCTTGTTCCAAATCAACTACTAGCTAACTTGGAAACAATCAAATCAATCATACATTCAAATATCAATCATTCAAACAAGATCTAACAAGTAATATAAGCAATATCAACTATAATGGCAATTTCGTAAATAAGTGAGCAAAAGTCCAACATATGTGAAACCATAGTTTTTAGCATAGATCTATCAAATATAAACATGGGTTTTGTCTCTAATACTTGTTAAACTAACTTGCATAAGTAAACATCTTCAAAAACCATGGATCTAGACTTCGATCTAAGAAAAATGCATGAAATCTCTAACTTTAACACTCAAACAAGCCACCAATCCAATATACTCCCTTGGATCCGCGTGAGAGATAACTACCACTCACCAAATCACCCAAACACTACAAAAACTACACACTTCAGATCTGGACAGCGAAGATCAAGGTTTGATCCGGCAATATCTCGCTCCAATCGATGAATTCTAGCTCGAACGGATGAAGATCTTCAACTTTGGCACTTGGATCTTCGATCTCGATCTTCGATCTTGGATGGATGTTAGAATTAGATTGGAATGGAGAAAAGAAGATGAAGAAATGTTGTAGTCGAGTCTTCAAAATGGCAGCACTTCGTCGCTTCAAAAACCGGTGCCAAAAAGTGAGCCAAACCCCTCTATTTATAGGCTGAATCAACCATGAGTCGTCGCTCTTAGGTCGTCGCCGACCCAACTCCTGAGTCGTCCCCGACTCATCCACATGCTGACTTACCATAAGCCACTCACACGACTCAACAACCCTGCCGACCTACGACTTAATACCAGAGCCGACCTAACTAATCAACGACTCAACACCAAGCTGCCTAACGACTTACGACTCATCGTTAAGTCGTGCCTACCGACTCAGTTGCAAACGACCTAACAACACAGCCTTATGGCCGACCTAAGTCCTAGCCGACTCAACATAAGTCGGTCACGACCTAAAAGCCTCCGACCTAAGACACTGCCGCGTTTTCCCCAAGTCCTAAGTCGTACGACGACTCAACAATACACACTCACGACTCAACTATGATGCCGACTCACGACTCATCAGGCCCTACGACTCAAAACCCTGCCGACTCATTACCCACGACCTAAGCCTAAACCCCTTAAGTCGCTACACCCTTAACCCGTTAACTCCTTAACTCGGCAAACCCTATGAGTCGTAACTCGTTGACTCGGCCACACTTCTTATCTCGGCCCTCTATGAGTCGGTCATCCTATGAGTCGCCTAACTTCTTGAGTCGGTCCATCCTTATCTCGGCCAACACTTTAAACCGCTACCCCTCCTTGAGTCGGTCCCCTATGAGTCGGTCACGACTCATCACTTGTACTCGGGTCAACTCCTAAACGACTCAAGCTAGAAGCAACACAAACAACACTAACAACCTGTAAATTCTACGATTTATCGACACGTAAAAATACGGGTCGTTACAGATAGGTTATGGCTCCTGTAAATCTAAACGAGCCAAAAGTTATGGCCGTCCTAATAATTGATATCTACAGGGTGCAACATCCGCGGTGCAAGGTGCAACATCCGTCCGAAATGGCGAAACAGTGCCGTACGACTTTTAGAAATGCATGCATGGATTTGAAACGGAACATTACCATGGTGCACCACTCTCCAGCGATGGTAAATCGAAGACGAGCCACGGTAATCCCGTTTTACCGTAAAAATACGGTGTCGAAAAAACGAAGGGTAAAAAACTTACGAACCCAAATTGAGATTCGGGTTGTCCTTTTCGGACATTAATCTATCCATTACGGCTGAAAGCTGTCAAAGTTGTAGAACTCACCGCGGCCTTCGTTTTGACAGTTTATGGCTCCCGTAAATCTAAACGAGCCAAAAGTTATGGCCGTCCGAATAATCGATATATACAGGGTGCGACATCCACGCTGCAAGGTGCAACATCCGTCCGAAATGGAGAAACAGTGCCGTACGACTTTTAGAAATGCATGCATGGATTTGAAGCGGAACAGTACCGTGGTTCACCATTCACCAGCAATGGTAAATCGAAGACGAGGCACGGTAATCCCGTTTTACCGTAAAAATCCGGTGTCGAAAAAACGAAGGGTGAAAAAACTTATGAGACCCGATTGAGATTCGGGTTCTCCTTTTTGGGCATTAATCTATCCGTTGATGGCTGAAATCTTTCAAAGCCGTAGAACTCACCGTGGCCTTCGTTTTGACAGGTTATGGCTCCCGTAACTCTAAACGAGCCAGAAGTTATGGCCGTCCGAATAATCGATATCTACAAGGTGCAACATCCGCGGTGCAAGGTGTAACATCCGTCCGACATGGCGAAACAGTGCCGTATGACTTTTAGAAATGCGTGCATGGATTTGAAACAGAACAGTACCATGGTGCACCACTCTCCAGTGATGGTAAATCGAAGACGAGGCACGGTAATCCCGTTTTACCGTAAAAATCCGGTGTCGAAAAAACGAAGCGTAAAAAACTTACGAGACCCGATCGAGATTCGGGTTCTCCTTTTTGGGCATTAATCTATCCGTTGATGGATGAAAGCTTTCAAAGCCGTAGAACTCACCGTGGCCTTCGTATTGACAGGTTATGGCTCCCGTAACTCTAAACGAGCCAGAAGTTATGGCCGTTCGAATAATCGATATCTACAGGGTGCAACATCTGCGGTGCAAGGTGCAACATCCGTCCGAAATGGCGAAACTGTGCCGTACGACTTTTAGAAATGCGTGCATGGATTTGAAACGGAACAGTACCATGGTGCACCACTCTCCAGCGATTGTAAATCGAAGACGAGCCACGGTAATCCTGTTTTACCGTAAAAATCCGGTGCAACAAAAACGAAGGGTAAAAAACTTACGAACCCCGATTGAGATTCGGGTTGTCCTTTTCGTGCATTAATCTATCCGTTGATGGCTGAAAGCAGTCAAAGCTGTAGAACTCACCGAGGCCTTCGTTTTGACAGGTTACGGCTCCCGTAAATCTAAACGAGCCAGAAGTTATGGTTGTCCGAATAATCGATATATACAGGGTGCAACATCCGCGGTGCAAGGTGCAACATCCGTCCGAAATGGCGAAACAGTGCCGTACGACTTTTCGAAATGCATGCATGGATTTGAAACGGAACAGTACCATGGTGCACCACTCTCCAGCGATGGTAAATCGAAGCCGAGGCACGGTAATCCCGTTTTACCATAAAAATCCGGTGTCGAAAAAACGAATGGTAAAAAACTTACAAGACCCGATTGAGATTCGGGTTGTCCTTTTTGGCCATTAATCTATCCGTTGACGGCTGAAAGCTGTCAAAGCCGTAGAACTCATCGTGGCCTTCATTTTGACAGGTTATGTCTCCCGTAAATCTAAACGAGCCAAAAGATATGGCCGTCCGAATAACCGATATCTACAGGGTGCAACATCCGCGGTGCAAGGTGCAACATCCGTCCGAAATGGCGAAACAGTGTCGTACCAGTTTTAGAAATGCGTGCATGGATTTGAAACGGAATAGTACCATGGTGCACCACTCTCCAGCGATGGTAAATCGAAGACGAGGCACGGTAATCCCATTTTACCGTAAAAATCCGGTGTCGAAAAAACGAAGGGTAAAAAACTTACGAGACCCGATTGAGATTCTGGTTGTCCTTTTTGGGCATTAATCTATCCATTGACGGCTGTAAGCGGTCAAAGTCGTAGAACTCATCGTGGCCTTCGTTTGGACAGGTTATGGCTCCCGTAACTCTAAACGAGCCAGAAGTTATGGCCGTCCGAATAATCGATATCTACAGGGTGCAACATCAGCGGTGCAAGGTGCAACATCCGTCCGTAATGGCGAAACAGTATCATACGACTTTTAGAAATGCATGCATGGATTTGAAACAGAACAGTACCAAGGTGCACCACTCACCAGCGATGGTAAATCGAAGACGAGGCACGGTAATCCCGTTTTACTGTAAAAATCCGGTGTCGATAAAACGAAGGATAAAAAACTTACGAGACCCGATGGAGATTCGGGTTGTCCTTTTTGGGCATTAATCTATCCGTTGATGGCTGAAAGCGGTCAAAGCCGTATAACTCATTGTAGCCTTCGTTTTGACAGGTTATGACTCTCGTAACTCTAAACGAGCCTGAAGTTATGGCCGTCCGAATAATTGATATCTACAGGGTGCAACATCCTCGGTGCAAGGTGCAACATCCGTCCGAAATGGCGAAACAATGTCGTACGGCTTTTAGAAATGCGTGCATGGATTTGAAACGGAACAGTACCATGGTGCACCACTCTCCAGCGATGGTAAATCGAAGCCGAGGCACGGTAATCCCGTTTTACCGTAAAAATACGGTGTCGAAAAAACGAATGGTAAAAAACTTACAAGACCCGATTGAGATTCGGGTTGTCCTTTTTGGGCATTAATCTATCCGTTGACGGCTGAAAGCTGTCAAAGCCGTAGAACTCATCGTGGCCTTCGTTTGGACAGGTTATGACTCCCGTAACACTAAACAAGCCAGAAGTTATGGCCGTCCGAATAATCGATATCTACAGGGTGCAACATCCGCGGTGCAAGGTGCAACATCCTTCCAAAATGGCGAAGCAGTATCATACGACTTTTGGAAATGCGTGCATGGATTTGAAACAGAACAGTACCATGGTGCACCACTCTCCAGCGATGGTAAATCGAAGACGAGGCACGGTAATCCCGTTTTACCGTAAAAATCCAGTGTCGAAAAAACGAAGGGTAAAAAACTTACGAACCCCGATTGAGATTCGAGTTGTCCTTTTCGGGCATTAATCTATCCATTGACGGCTGAAAGCTGTCAAAGCTGTAGAACTCACCGTGGCCTTCGTTTTGACAGGTTATGGCTCCCGTAAATCTAAATGAGCCAGAAATTATGTCCGTCCGAATAATCTATATATACAGGGTGCAACGTCCGCGGTGCAAGGTGCAACATCCGTCCAAAACGGCGAAACAGTGCCGTACGACTTTTAGAAACGCGTGCATGGATTTGAAACGGAACAGTACCATGGTGCACCACTCTCCAACGATGGTAAATCGAAGACGAGCCACGGTAAGACCGTTTTACCGTAAAAATCCGGCGTCGAAAAAAACGAAGGGTAAAAAACTTACGAACCCCGATTGAGATTCGGTTCGACCTTTTCGGGCATTAATCTATCCGTTGACGGCTGAAAGCTGTCAAAGCTGTAGAACTCACCGTGGCCTTCGTTTTGACAGGTTATGGCTCCCGTAACTCTAAACGAGCCAGAAGTTATGACCGTCCGAATAATCGGTATTTACAGGGTGCAACATCCGCGGTGCAATGTGCAACATCCGTCCGAAATGGCGAAACAGTGTCGTACGACTATTAGAAATGCGTGCATTGATTTGAAACGGAATAGTACCATGGTGCACCACTCTTCAGCGATGGTAAATCGAAGACGAGGCACGGTAATCCCGTTTTACCATAAAAATCCGGTGACGAAAAAACGAAGGGTAAAAAACTTACGAGACCCGATTGAGATTCGGGTTGTCCCTTTTGGGCATTAATCTACCCGTTGACGGCTGAAAGCGGTCAAACCCGTAGAAATCACCGTGGCCTTCGTTTAGATAGGTTATGGCTCCTGTAACTCTAAACGAGCCAAAAGTTATGGCCGTCCTAATAATTGATATCTACAGGGTGCAACATCCGCGGTGCAAGGTGCAACATCCGTCCGAAATGGCGAAACAGTGCCGTACGACTTTTAGAAATGCATGCATTGATTTGAAACGGAACATTACCATGGTGCACCACTCTCCAGCGATGGTAAATCGAAGACGAGCCACGGTAATCCCGTTTTACCGTAAAAATCCGGTGTCGAAAATACGAAGGGTAAAAAACTTACGAACCCAAATTGAGATTCGGGTTGTCCTTTTCGGACATTAATCTATCCGTTGCGGCTGAAAGCTGTCAAAGTTGTAGAACTCACCGCGGCCTTCGTTTTGACAGTTTATGGCTCCCGTAAATCTAAACGAGCCAAAAGTTATGGCCGTCCGAATAATCGATATATACAGGGTGCAACATCCACGGTGCAAGGTGCAACATCCGTCCGAAATGGAGAAACAGTGCCGTACGACTTTTAGAAATGCGTGCATGGATTTGAAGCGGAACAGTACCGTGGTCCACCACTCACCAGCAATGGTAAATCGAAGACGAGGCACGGTAATCCCGTTTTACAGTAAAAATCCGGTGTCGAAAAAACGAAGGGTGAAAAAACATACGAGACCCGATTGAGATTCGGGTTCTCCTTTTTGGGCATCAATCAATCCGTTGATGGCTGAAATCTTTCAAAGCCGTAGAACTCACCGTGGCCTTCGTTTTGACAAGTTATGGCTCCCATAACTCTAAACGAGCCAGAAGTTATGGTCGTCCGAATAATCGATATCTACAAGGTACAACATCCGCGGTGCAAGGTGCAACATCCGTCCGAAATGGCGAAACTGTGCCGTATGACTTTTAGAAATGCGTGCATGGATTTGAAACAGAACAGTACCATGGTGCACCACTCTCCAGTGATGGTAAATCGAAGACGAGGCACGGTAATCCCGTTTTACCGTAAAAATCCGGTGTCGAAAAAACGAAGGGTAAAAAACTTACGAGACCCGATCGAGATTCGGGTTCTCCTTTTTGGGCATTAATCTATCCGTTGATGGCTGAAAGCTTTCAAAGCCGTAGAACACACCGTGGCCTTCGTATTGACAGGTTATGGCTCCCATAACTCTAAACGTGCCAGAAGTTATGGCCATCCGAACATCCGCGGTGCAAGGTGCAACATCCGTCCGAAATGGCGAAACAGTGTCGTATGACTTTTAGAAATGCGTGCATGGATTTGAAACGGAACAGTACCATGGTGCACCACTCTCCAGCGATGGTAAATAGAAGACGTGGCACGGTAATCCCGTTTTACCGTAAAAATCCGGTGTCGAAAAAACGAAGGGTAAAAAACTTACGAGACCCGATTGAGATTCTGGTTGTCCTTTTTGGGCATTAACCTATCCATTGGCGGCTGTAAGCGGTCAAAGCTGTAGAACTCATCGTGGCCTTCGTTTGGACAGGTCATGGCTCCCGTAACTCTAAACGAGCCAGAAGTTATGGCCGTCCGAATAATCGATATCTACAGGGTGCAACATCCGCGGTGCAAGGTGCAGCATCCGTCCGTAATGGCGAAACAGTATCATACAACTTTTAGAAATGCATGCATGGATTTGAAGCAGAATAGTACCAAGGTGCACCACTCTCCAGCGATGGTAAATCAAAGACGAGGCACGGTAATCCCGTTTTACCGTAATAATCCGCTGTAAAAAAACGAAGGGTAAAAAACTTACGAACCCCGTTTGAGATTCGGGTTGTCCTTTTCGTGCATTAATCTATCCGTTGATGGCTGAAAGCAGTCAAAGCTGTAGAACTCACCGAGGCCTTCGTTTTGACAGGCTACGGCTCCCGTAAATCTAAACGAGCCAGAAGTTATGGCCGTTTGAATAATCGATATCTACAGGGTGCAACATCCGCGGTGCAAGGTGCAACATCCGTCCGAAATGGCGAAACTGTGCCGTACGACTTTTAGAAATGCGTGCATGGATTTGAAACGGAACAATACCATGGTGCACCAGTCTCCAGCGATGGTAAATCGAAGACGAGCCACGGTAATCCCGTTTTACCGTAAAAATCCGGTGTAAAAAAAACAAAGGGTAAAAAACTTACGAACCCCGATTGAGATTCGGGATGTCCTTTTCGTGCATTAATCTATCCGTTGATGGCTGAAAGCAGTCAAAGCTGTAGAACTACCGAGGCCTTCGTTTTGACAGGTTACGACTCCCGTAAATCTAAACGAGCCAGAAGTTATGGCTGTCCGAATAATCAATATATACATGGTGCCACATCCGCGGTGCAAGGTGCAACATCCGTCCGAAATGGCGAAACAGTGTCGTACGACTTTTCGAAATGCGTGTATGGATTTGAAATGGAACAGTACCATGGTGCACCGCTCTCCAGCGATGGTAAATTGAAGACGAGCCACGGTAATCCCGTTTTATCGTAAAAATCCGGAGACGAAAAAACGAAAGGTAAAAAAATTACGAACCCCGATTGAGATTCGGGTTGTCCTTTTCGGGCATTAATCTATCCGTTGACGGCTGAAAGCGATCAAAGCTGTAGAATTCACCGTGGCCTTCGTTTTGACAGGTTATCGCTCCCGTAACTCTAAACGAGCCAGAAGTTATGACCGTCCGAATAATCGATATATACAGGGTGCAACATCCGCGGTGCAAGGTGCAACATCCGTCCGAAATGGCGAAACAGTGCCGTACGACTTTTAGAAATGCGTGCATGGATTTGAAACGGAACAGTACCATAGTGCACCACTCTCCAGCGATGGTAAATCGAAGGCGAGGCACGGTAATCCCGTTTTACCGTAAAAATCCGGTGTCGAAAAAACGAAGGGTAAAAAACTTACGAGACCCGATTGAGATTCGGGTTGTCCTTTTTGGGCATTAATCTATCCGTTGACGGCTGAAAGCAGTCAAAGCCGTAGAACTCACCGTGGCCTTCATTTTGAAGGCTATGGCTCCCGTAACTCTAAACGAGCCAGAAGTTATGGCCGTCCGAATAATGGATATCTACAGGTTGCAACATCCACGGTGCAAGGTGCAACATCCGTCCGAAATGGCGAAACAGTGTCATACGACTTTTAGAAATGCGTGCATGGATTTGAAACGGAAGAGTACCATAGTGCACCACTCTCCAGCGATGGTAAATCGATGACGAGCCACGGTAATCTCGTTTTACCGTAAAAATCTGGTGTCAAAAAAACGAAGGGTAAAAAACTTACGAACCCAGATTGAGATTCGGGTTGTCCTTTTCGGGCATTAATCTATCTGTTAACGGCTGAAAGCTATCAAAGCTGTAGAACTCACCATGGCCTTCGTTTTGACAGGTTATGGCTACCGTAAATCTAAACGAACCAGAAGTTATGGCTGTCCGAATAATCGATATACACAGGGTGCAACATCTGAGGTGCAAGGTGCAACATCCGTCCGAAATGGCGAAACAGTGCCGTACGTCTTTTAGAAATGCGTGCATGGATCTGAAACGGAACAGTACCATGGTGCACCACTCTCCAGCGATGGTAAATCAAAGACGAGCCACGGTAATCACGTTTTATCGTAAAAATCCGGTGTCGAAAAAACGAAGGGTAAAAAACTTACGAACCCCGATCGAGATTTGGGTTTTCCTTTTCGGGCATTAATCTATCCGTTGATGGCTGAAAGCTGTCAAGGCTGTAGAACTCACCGTGGCCTTCGTTTTGACAGGTTATGGCTCCCGTAACTCTAAACGAGCCAGAAGTTATGACCGTCCGAATAATAGATATCTACAGGGTGCAACATCCTCGGTGCAAGGTGCAACATCCGTCCGAAATGGCGAAACAATATCGTACGACTTTTAGAAATGCGTGCATGGATTTGAAACGGAACAGTACCATGGTGCACCACTCTCCAGCGATGGTAAATCGAAGCCGAGGCACGGTAATCCCGTTTTACCGTAAAAATACGGTGTCGAAAAAACGAATGGTAAAAAACTTACAAGACCCGATTGAGATTCGGGTTGTCCTTTTTGGGCATTAATCTATCCGTTGACGACTGAAAGCTGTCAAAGCCGTAGAACTCATCGTGGCCTTCGTTTGGACAGGTTATGACTCCCGTAACTCTAAACGAGCCAGAAGTTATGGTCGTCCGAATAATCGTTATCTACAGGGTGCAACATCCGCGGTGAAAGGTGCAACATCCTTCCAAAATGGCGAAGCAGTATCATACGACTTTTGGAAATGCGTGCATGGATTTGAAACAGAACAGTACCATGGTGCACCACTCTCTAGCGATGGTAAATCGAAGACAAGGCACGGTAATCCCGTTTTACCGTAAAAATCCGGTGTCGAAAAAACGAAGGGTAAAAAACTTACGAACCCCGATTGAGATTCGAGTTGTCCTTTTCGGGCATTAATCTATCCATTGACGGCTGAAAGCTGTCAAAGCTGTAGAACTCACCGTGGCCTTCGTTTTGACAGGTTATGGCTCCCGTAAATCTAATTGAGCCAGAAATTATGTCCGTCCGAATAATCTATATATACAGGGTGCAACATCCGCGGTGCAAGGTGCAACATCCGTCCAAAACGGCGAAACAGTGCCGTACGACTTTTAGAAACGCGTGCATGGATTTGAAACGGAACAGTACCATGGTGCACCACTCTCCAACGATGGTAAATCGAAGACGAGCCACGGTAAGACCGTTTTACCGTAAAAATCCGGCGTCGAAAAAACGAAGGGTAAAAAACTTACGAACCCCGATTGAGATTCGGGTCGACCTTTTCGGGCATTAATCTATCCGTTGACGGCTGAAAGCTGTCAAAGCTGTAGAACTCACCGTGGCCTTCGTTTTGACAAGTTATGGCTCCCGTAAGTCTAAACGAGTCAGAAGTTTTGACCGTCCGAATAATCGGTATTTACAGGGTGCAACATCCGCGGTGCAATGTGCAACATCCGTCCGAAATGGCGAAACAGTGTCGTACGACTTTTAGAAATGCGTGCATGGATTTGAAACGGAACAGTACCATGGTGCACCACTCTTCAGCGATGGTAAATCGAAGACGAGGCACGGTAATCCCGTTTTACCATAAAAATCCGGTGACGAAAAAACGAAGGGTAAAAAACTTAAGAGACCTGATTGAGATTCGGGTTGTCCCTTTTGGGCATTAATCTACCCGTTGACGGCTGAAAGCGGTCAAAGCCGTAGAAATCACCGTGGCCTTCGTTTAGATAGGTTATGGCTCCTGTAACTCTAAACGAGCCAAAAGTTATGGCCGTCCTAATAATTGATATCTACAGGGTGCAACATCCGCGGTGCAAGGTGCAACATCCGTCCGAAATGGCGAAACAGTGCCGTACGACTTTTAGAAATGCATGCATGGATTTGAAACGGAACATTACCATGGTGCACCACTCTACAGCGATGGTAAATCGAAGACGAGCCACGGTAATCCCGTTTTACCGTAAAAATCCGGTGTCGAAAAAACGAAGGGTAAAAAACTTACGAACCCAAATTGAGATTCGGGTTGTCCTTTTCGGACATTAATCTATCCGTTGCGGCTGAAAGCTGTCAAAGTTGTAGAACTCACCGCGGCCTTCGTTTTGACAGTTTATGGCTCCCGTAAATCTAAACGAGCCAAAAGTTATGGCCGTCCGAATAATCGATATATACAGGGTGCAACATCCACGGTGCAAGGTGCAACATCCGTCCGAAATGGAGAAACAGTGCCGTACGACTTTTAGAAATGCGTGCATGGATTTGAAGTGGAACAGTACCGTGGTTCACCACTCACCAGCAATGGTATATCGAAGACGAGGCACGGTAATCCCGTTTTACCGTAAAAATCCGGTGTCGAAAAAACGAAGGGTGAAAAAACTTATGAGACCCGATTGAGATTCGGGTTCTCCTTTTTGGGCATTAATCTATCCGTTGATGGCTGAAATCTTTCAAAGCCGTAGAACTCACCGCGGCCTTCGTTTTGACAGGTTATGGCTCCCGTAACTCTAAACGAGCCAGAAGTTATGGCCGTCCGAATAATCGATATCTACAAGGTGCAACATCCGCGGTGCAAGGTGCAACATCCGTCCGAAATGGCGAAACAGTGCCGTATGACTTTTAGAAATGCATGCATGGATTTGAAACAGAACAGTACCATGGTGCACCACTCTCCAGTGATGGTAAATCAAAGACGAGGCACGGTAATCCCGTTTTACCGTAAAAATCCGGTGTCGAAAAAACGAAGGGTAAAAAACTTACGAGACCCGATCGAGATTCGAGTTCTCCTTTTTGGGCATTAATCTATCCGTTGATGGTTGAAAGCTTTCAAAGCCGTAGAACTCACCGTGGCCTTTGTATTGACAGGTTATGGCTCCCGTAACTCTAAACGAGCCAGAAGTTATGGCCGTTTGAATAATCGATATCTACAGGGTGCAACATCCACGGTGCAAGGTGCAACATCCGTCCGAAATGGAGAAACAGTGCCGTACGACTTTTAGAAATGCGTGCATGGATTTGAAGCGGAACAGTACCGTGGTCCACCACTCACCAGCAATGGTAAATCGAAGACGAGGCACGGTAATCCCGTTTTACAGTAAAAATCCGGTGTCGAAAAAACGAAGGGTGAAAAAACTTACGAGACCCGATTGAGATTCGGGTTCTCCTTTTTGGGCATTAATCAATCCGTTGATGGCTGAAATCTTTCAAAGCCGTAGAACTCACCGTGGCCTTCGTTTTGACAGGTTATGGCTCCCATAACTCTAAACGAGCCAGAAGTTATGGCCGTCCGAATAATCGATATCTACAAGGTACAACATCCGCGGTGCAAGGTGCAACATCCGTCCGAAATGGCGAAACTGTGCCGTATGACTTTTAGAAATGCGTGCATGGATTTGAAACAGAACAGTACCATGGTGCACCACTCTCCAGTGATGGTAAATCGAAGACGAGGCACGGTAATCCCGTTTTACCGTAAAAATCCGGTGTCGAAAAAACGAAGGGTAAAAAACTTACGAGACCCGATCGAGATTCGGGTTCTCCTTTTTGGGCATTAATCTATCCGTTGATGGCTGAAAGCTTTCAAAGCCGTAGAACACACCGTGGCCTTCGTATTGACAGGTTATGGCTCCCATAACTCTAAACGAGCCAGAAGTTATGGCCATCCGAACATCCGCGGTGCAAGGTGCAACATCCGTCCGAAATGGCGAAACAGTGTCGTATGACTTTTAGAAATGCGTGCATGGATTTGAAACGGAACAGTACCATGGTGCACCACTCTCCAGCGATGGTAAATAGAAGACGTGGCACGGTAATCCCGTTTTACCGTAAAAATCCGGTGTCGAAAAAACGAAGGGTAAAAAACTTACGAGACCCGATTGAGATTCTGGTTGTCCTTTTTGGGCATTAATCTATCCATTGACGGCTGTAAGCGGTCAAAGCTGTAGAACTCATCGTGGCCTTCGTTTGGACAGGTCATGGCTCCCGTAACTCTAAACGAGCCAGAAGTTATGGCCGTCCGAATAATCGATATCTACAGGGTGCAACATCCGCGGTGCAAGGTGCAGCATCCGTCCGTAATGGCGAAACAGTATCATACAACTTTTAGAAATGCATGCATGGATTTGAAACAGAACAGTACCAAGGTGCACCACTCTCCAGCGATGGTAAATCAAAGATGAGGCACGGTAATCCCGTTTTACCGTAATAATCCGGTGTAAAAAAACGAAGGGTAAAAAACTTACGAACCCCGTTTGAGATTCGGGTTGTCCTTTTCGTGCATTAATCTATCCGTTGATGGCTGAAAGCAGTCAAAGCTGTAGAACTCACCGAGGCCTTCGTTTTGACAGGCTACGGCTCCCGTAAATCTAAACGAGCCAGAAGTTATGGCCGTTTGAATAATCGATATCTACAGGGTGCAACATCCGCGGTGCAAGGTGCAACATCCGTCCGAAATGGCGAAACTGTGCCGTACGACTTTTAGAAATGCGTGCATGGATTTGAAACGGAACAGTACCATGGAGCACCAGTCTCCAGCGATGGTAAATCGAAGACGAGCCACGGTAATCCCGTTTCACCGTAAAAATCCGGTGTAAAAAAAACAAAGGGTAAAAAACTTACGAACCCCGATTGAGATTCGGGATGTCCTTTTCGTGCATTAATCTATCCGTTGATGGCTGAAAGCAGTCAAAGCTGTAGAACTACCGAGGCCTTCGTTTTGATAGGTTACGACTCCCGTAAATCTAAACGAGCCAGAAGTTATGGCTGTCCGAATAATCAATATATACATGGTGCCACATCCGCGGTGCAAGGTGCAACATCCGTCCGAAATGGCGAAACAGTGTCGTACGACTTTTCGAAATGCGTGTATGGATTTGAAATGGAACAGTACCATGGTGCACCGCTCTCCAGCGATGGTAAATTGAAGACGAGCCACGGTAATCCCGTTTTATCGTAAAAATCCGGAGTCGAAAAAACGAAGGGTAAAAAAATTACGAACCCCGATTGAGATTCGGGTTGTCCTTTTCGGGCATTAATCTATCCGTTGACGGCTGAAAGCGATCAAAGCTGTAGAATTCACCGTGGCCTTCGTTTTGACAGGTTATCGCTCCCGTAACTCTAAACGAGCCAGAAGTTATGACCGTCCGAATAATCGATATCTATAGGGTGCAACATCCGCGGTGCAAGGTGCAACATCCGTCCGAAATGGCGAAACAGTGCCGTACGACTTTTATAAATGCGTGCATGGATTTGAAACGGAACAGTACCATGGTGCACCACTCTCCAGCGATGGTAAATCGAAGGCGAGGCACGGTAATCCCGTTTTACCGTAAAAATCCGGTGTCGAAAAAACGAAGGGTAAAAAACTTACGAGACCCGATTGAGATTCGGGTTGTCCTTTTTGGGCATTAATCTATCCGTTGACGGCTGAAAGCAGTCAAAGCCGTAGAACTCACCATGGCCTTCATTTTGAAGGCTATGGCTCCCGTAACTCTAAACGAGCCAGAAGTTATGGCCGTCCGAATAATGGATATCTACAGGTTGCAACATCCGCGGTGCAAGGTGCAACATCCGTCCGAAATGGCGAAACAGTGTCATACGACTTTTAGAAATGCGTGCATGGATTTGAAATGGAAGAGTACCATAGTGCACCACTCTCCAGCGATGGTAAATCGATGACGAGCCACGGTAATCTCGTTTTACCGTAAAAATCCGGTGTCAAAAAAACGAAGGGTAAAAAACTTACGAACCCAGATTGAGATTCGGGTTGTCCTTTTCGGGCATTAATCTATCCGTTAACGGCTGAAAGCTATCAAAGCTGTAGAACTCACCATGGCCTTCGTTTTGACAGGTTATGGCTACCGTAAATCTAAACGAACCAGAAGTTATGGCTGTCCGAATAATCGATATACACAGGGTGCAACATCTGAGGTGCAAGGTGCAACATCCGTCCGAAATGGCGAAACAGTGCCGTACGTCTTTTAGAAATGCGTGCATGGATCTGAAACGGAACAGTACCATGGTGCACCACTCTCCAGCGATGGTAAATCAAAGACGAGCCACGGTAATCACGTTTTATCGTAAAAATCCGGTGTCGAAAAAACGAAGGGTAAAAAACTTACGAACCCCGATCGAGATTTGGGTTTTCCTTTTCGGGCATTAATCTATCCGTTGATGGCTAAAAGCTGTCAAGGCTGTAGAACTCACCGTGGCCTTCGTTTTGACAGGTTATGGCCCCCGTAACTCTAAACGAGCCAGAAGTTATGACCGTCCGAATAATAGATATCTACAGGGTGCAACATCCTCGGTGCAAGGTGCAACATCCGTCCGAAATGGCGAAACAATATCGTACGACTTTTAGAAATGCGTGCATGGATTTGAAACGGAACAGTACCATGGTGCACCACTCTCCAGCGATGGTAAATCGAAGCCGAGGCACGGTAATCCCGTTTTACCGTAAAAATACGGTGTCGAAAAAACGAATGGTAAAAAACTTACAAGACCCGATTGAGATTCGGGTTGTCCTTTTTGGGCATTAATCTATCCGTTGACGAGTGAAAGCTGTCAAAGCCGTAGAACTCATCGTGGCCTTCGTTTGGACAGGTTATGACTCCCGTAACTCTAAACGAGCCAGAAGTTATGGCCGTCCGAATAATCGTTATCTACAGGGTGAAACATCCGCGGTGCAAGGTGCAACATCCTTCCAAAATGGCGAAGCAGTATCATACGACTTTTGGAAATGCGTGCATGGATTTGAAACAGAACAGTACCATGGTGCACCACTCTCTAGCGATGGTAAATCGAAGACAAGGCACGGTAATCCCGTTTTACCGTAAAAATCCAGTGTCGAAAAAACGAAGGGTAAAAAACTTACGAACCCCGATAGAGATTCGAGTTGTCCTTTTCGGGCATTAATCTATCCATTGACGGCTGAAAGCTGTCAAAGCTGTAGAACTCACCGTGGCCTTCGTTTTGACAGGTTATGGCTCCCGTAAATCTAATTGAGCTAGAAATTATGTCCGTCCGAATAATCTATATATACACGGTGCAACATCCGCGGTGCAAGGTGCAACATCCGTCCAAAACGGCGAAACAGTGCCGTACGACTTTTAGAAACGCGTGCATGGATTTGAAACGGAACAGTACCATGGTGCACCACTCTCCAACGATGGTAAATCGAAGACGAGCCACGGTAAGACCGTTTTACCGTAAAAATCCGGCGTCGAAAAAACGAAGGGTAAAAAACTTACGAACCCCGATTGAGATTCGGGTCGACCTTTTCGGGCATTAATCTATCCGTTGACGGCTGAAAGCTGTCAAAGCTGTAGAACTCACCGTGGCCTTCGTTTTGACAGGTTATGCCTCCCGTAAGTCTAAACGAGTCAGAAGTTTTGACCGTCCGAATAATCGGTATTTACAGGGTGCAACATCCGCGGTGCAATGTGCAACATCCGTCCGAAATGGCGAAACAGTGTCGTACGACTTTTAGAAATGCGTGCATGGATTTGAAACGGAACAGTACCATGGTGCACCACTCTTCAGCGATGGTAAATCGAAGACGAGGCACGGTAATCCCGTTTTACCATAAAAATCCGGTGACGAAAAAACGAAGGGTAAAAAACTTACGAGACCCGATTGAGATTCGGGTTGTCCCTTTTGGGCATTAATCTACCCGTTGACGGCTGAAAGCGGTCAAAGCCGTAGAAATCACCGTGGCCTTCGTTTAGATAGGTTATGGCTCGTGTAACTCTAAACGAGCCGAAAGTTATGGCCGTCCTAATAATTGATATCTACAGGGTGCAACATCCGCGGTGCACGGTGCAACATCCGTCTGAAATGGCGAAACAGTGCCGTACGACTTTTAGAAATGCATGCATGGATTTGAAACGGAACATTACCATGGTGCACCACTCTCCAGCGATGGTAAATCGAAGACGAACCACGGTAATCCCGTTTTACCGTAAAAATCCGGTGTCGAAAAAACGAAGGGTAAAAAACTTACGAACCCAAATTGAGATTCGGGTTGTCCTTTTCGGACATTAATCTATCCGTTGCGGCTGAAAGCTGTCAAAGTTGTAGAACTCACCGCGGCCTTCGTTTTGACAGTTTATGGCTCCCGTAAATCTAAACGAGCCAAAAGTTATGGCCGTCCGAATAATCGATATATACAGGGTGCAACATCCACGGTGCAAGGTGCAACATCCGTCCGAAATGGAGAAACAGTGCCGTACGACTTTTAGAAATGCGTGCATGGATTTGAAGTGGAACAGTACCGTGGTTCACCACTCACCAGCAATGGTAAATCGAAGACGAGGCACGGTAATCCCGTTTTACCGTAAAAATCCGGTGTCGAAAAAACGAAGGGTGAAAAAACTTATGAGACCCGATTGAGATTCGGGTTCTCCTTTTTGGGCATTAATCTAGCCGTTGATGGCTGAAATCTTTCAAAGCCGTAGAACTCACCGTGGCCTTCGTTTTGACAGGTTATGGCTCCCGTAACTCTAAACGAGCCAGAAGTTATGGCCGTCCGAATAATCGATATCTACAAGGTGCAACATCCGCGGTGCAAGGTGCAACATCCGTCCGAAATGGCGAAACAGTGCCGTATGACTTTTAGAAATGCGTGCATGGATTTGAAACAGAACAGTACCATGGTGCACCACTCTCCAGTGATGGTAAATCAAAGACGAGGCACGGTAATCCCGTTTTACCGTAAAAATCCGGTGTCGAAAAAACGAAGGGTAAAAAACTTACGAGACCCGATCGAGATTCGAGTTCTCCTTTTTGGGAATTAATCTATCCGTTGATGGTTGAAAGCTTTCAAAGCCGTAGAACTCACCGTGGCCTTCGTATTGACAGGTTATGGCTCCCGTAACTCTAAACGAGCCAGAAGTTATGGCCGTTCGAATAATCGATATCTACAGGGTGCAACATCTGCGGTGCAAGGTGCAACATCCGTCCGAAATGGCGAAACTGTGTCGTACGACTTTTAGAAATGCGTGCATGGATTTGAAACGGAACAGTACCATGGTGCACGACTCTCCAGCGATGGTAAATCGAAGACGAGCCACGGTAATCCTGTTTTACAGTAAAAATCCCGTGTTAAAAAAACGAAGGGTAAAAAACTTACGAACCCCGATTGAGATTCGGGTTGTCCTTTTCGTGCATTAATCTATCCGTTGATAGCCGAAAGCAGTCAAAGCTGTAGAACTCACCAAGGCCTTCGTTTTGACAGGTTACGGCTCCCGTAAATCTAAACGAGCCAGAAGTTATGGCTGTCCGAATAATCGATATATACAGGGTGCAACATCCCCGGTGCAAGGTGCAACATCCGTCCGAAATGGCGAAACAGTGCCGTACACCTTTTCGAAATGCATGCATGGATTTGAAACGGAACAGTACCATGGTGCACCACTCTCCAGCGATGGTAAATCGAAGCCGAGGCACGGTAATCCCGTTTTACCATAAAAATCCGGTGTCGAAAAAACGAACGGTAAAAAACTTACAAGACCCGATTGAGATTCGGGTTGTCCTTTTTGGGCATTAATCTATCTGTTGACGGCTGAAAGCTGTCAAAGCCGTAGAACTAATCGTGGCCTTCGTTTGGACAGGTTATGACTCCCGTAACTCTAAACGAGCCAGAAGTTATGGCCGTCCGAATAATCAATATCTACAGGGTGCAACATCCGCGGTGCAAGGTGCAACATCCTTCCAAAATGGCGAAACAGTATTATACGACTTTTAAAAATGCGTTCATGGATTTGAAACAGAACAGTACCATGGTGCACCACTCTCCAGCGATGGTAAATCGAAGACGAGGCACGGTAATCTTGTTTTACCGTAAAAATCCGGTGCCGAAAAATCGAATGGTAAAAAACTTACGAGACCGGATTGAGATTCGGGTTGTCCTTTTTGGGCATTAATCTATCCGTTGACGGCTGAAAGCGGTCAAAGCCGTAGAACTCAACGTGGCCTTCGTTTTGCAGGTTATGTCTCCTATAAATCTAAACAAGCCAGAAGTTATGGCCGTCCGAATAATCGATATCTACAGGGTGCAACATCCGCGGTGCAAGGTGCAACATCCGTCCGAAATTGCAAAACAGCGTCGTACAACTTTTGGAAATGCGTGCATGGATTTGAAACGGAACAGTACCATGGTGCACCACTCTCCAGCGATGGTAAATCAAAGACGAGGCACGATAATCCCGTTTTACCGCAAAAATCCGGTGTCGAAAAAACGAAGGGTAAAAAACATACGAGACCCGATTGAGATTCGGGTTGTCCTTTTTGGGATTTAATCTATCCGTTGATGGCTGAAAGCTGTCAAAGCCGTAGAACTCATCGTGGCCTTCGTTTTGACAGGTTATGACTCCCGTAACTCTAAACGAGCCAGAAGTTATGGCCGTCCGAATAATCGATATCTACAGGGTGCAACATCCACGGCGCAAGGTGCAACATCCGTCCGAAATGGCGAAACAGTGCCGTACGACTTTTAGAAATGCGTGCATGGATTTGATATGGGACAAGACCATGGTGCACCACTCTCCAGCGATGGTAAATCGAAGGCGAGGCACGGTAATCCCGTTTTACCGTAAAAATCCGGGGACGAAAAAATGAAGGGTAAAAAACTTACGAGACCCGATTGACATTCGGGTTGTCCTTTTTGGCCATTAATCTATCCGTCGACGGCTGAAAGCTGTTAAAGCCGTAGAACTCATCGTGGCCTTCGTTTTGACTGGTTATATCTCCCGTAACTCTAAACGAGCCAGAAGTTATGGCCATCCGAACATCCGCGGTGCAAGGTGCAACATCCGTCCGAAATGGCGAAACAGTGTCGTATGACTTTTAGAAATGCGTGCATGGATTTGAAACGGAACAGTACCATGGTGCACCACTCTCCAGCGATGGTAAATAGAAGACGACGCACGGTAATCCCGTTTTACCGTAAAAATCCGGTGTCGAAAAAACGAAGGGTAAAAAACTTACGAGACCCGATTGAGATTCTGGTTGTCCTTTTTGGGCATTAATCTATCCATTGACGGCTGTAAGCGGTCAAAGCCGTAGAACTCATCGTGGCCATCGTTTGGACAGGTCATGGCTCCCGTAACTCTAAACGAGCCAGAAGTTATGGCCGTCCGAATAATCGATATCTACAGGGTGCAACATCCGCGGTGCAAGGTGCAACATCCGTCCGTAATGGCGTAACAGTATCATACAACTTTTAGAAATGCATGCATGGATTTGAAACAGAACAGTACCAAGGTGCACCACTCTCCAGCGATGGTAAATCGAAGACGAGGCACGGTAATCCCGTTTTACCGTAATAATCCAGTGTAAAAAAAACGAAGGGTAAAAAACTTACGAACCCCGATTGAGATTCGGGTTGTCCTTTTCGTGCATTAATCTATCCGTTGATGGCTGAAAGCACTCAAAGCTGTAGAACTCACTGAGGCCTTCGTTTTGACAGGTTACGGCTCCCGTAAATCTAAACGAGCCAGAAGTTATTGCCGTTCGAATAATCGATATCTACAGGGTGCAACATCCGCGGTGCAAGGTGCAACATCCGTCCGAAATGGCGAAACTGTGCCGTACGACTTTTAGAAATGCGTGCATGGATTTGAAACGGAACAGTACCATGGTGCACCAGTCTCCAGCGATGGTAAATCGAAGACGAGCCACGGTAACCCCGTTTTACCGTAAAAATCCGGTGTAAAAAAACGAAGGGTAAAAAACTTACGAACCTCGATTGAGATTCGAGTTGTCCTTTTCGTGCATTAATCTATCCGTCGATGGCTGAAAGCAGTCAAAGCTGTAGAACTCACCGAGGCCTTCATTTTGACAGGTTACGACTCCCGTAAATCTAAACGAGCCAGAAGTTATGGCTGTCCGAATAATCGATATATACATGGTGCAACATCCGCGGTGCAAGGTGCAACATCCGTTCGAAATGGCGAAACAGTGCCGTACGACTTTTCGAAATGCGTGTATGGATTTGAAATGGAACAGTACCATGGTGCACTGCTCTCCAGCGATGGTAAATTGAAGACGAGCCACGGTAATCCCGTTTTATCGTAAAAATCCGGAGTCGAAAAAACGAAGGGTAAAAAACTTACGAACCCCGATTGAGATTCGGGTTGTCCTTTTCGGGTATTAATCTATCCGTTGACGGCTGAAAGCTGTCAAAGCTGTAGAACTCACCGTGGCCTTCGTTTTGACAGGTTATCGCTCCCGTAACTCTAAACGAGCCAGAAGTTATGACCATCCGAATAATCGATATCTACAGGGTGCAACATCCGCGTTGCAAGGTGCAACATCCGTCCGAAATGGCGAAACAGTGCCGTACGACTTTTAGAAATGCGTGCATGGATTTGAAACGGAATAGTACCATGGTGCACCACTCTCCAGCGATGGTAAATAGAAGGCGAGGCATGGTAATCCCGTTTTACCGTAAAAATTCGGTGTCGAAAAAACGAAGGGTAAAAAAGTTACGAGACCCGATTGAGATTCGGGTTGTCCTTTTTGGGCATTAATCTATCCGTTGACGGCTGAAAGCAGTCAAAGCCGTAGAACTCACCATGGCCTTCATTTTGAAGGTTATGGCTCCCGTAACTCTAAACGAGCCAGAAGTTATGGCCGTCCGAATAATGGATATCTACAGGTTGCAACATCCGCGGTGCAAGGTGCAGCATCCGTCCGAAATGGCGAAACAGTGTCATACGACTTTTAGAAATGCGTGCATGGATTTGAAACGGAAGAGTACCATAGTGCACCACTCTCTAGCGATGGTAAATCGATGACGAGCCACGGTAATCTCGTTTTACCGTAAAAATCCGGTGTCAAAAAAACGAAGGGTAAAAAACTTACGGACCCAGATTGAGATTCGGGTTGTCCTTTTCGGGCACTAATCTATCCGTTAACGGGTGAAAGCTGTTAAAGCTGTAGAACTCACCATGGCCTTCGTTTTGACATGTTATGGCTCCCGTAAATCTAAACGAACCAGAAGTTATGGCTGTCCGAATAATCGATATACACAGGGTGCAACATCCGAGGTGCAAGGTGCAACATCCGTCCGAAATGGCGAAACTGTGCCGTACGCCTTTTAGAAATGCGTGCATGGATCTGAAATGGAACAGTACCATGGTGCACCACTCTCCAGCGATGGTAAATCAAAGACGAGCCACGGTAATCCCGTTTTATCGTAAAAATCCGGGGTCGAAAAAACGAAGGGTAAAAAACTTACGAACCCCGATCGAGATTCGGGTTTTCCTTTTCGGGCATTAATCTATCCGTTGATGGCTGAAAGCTGTCAAAGCTGTAGAACTCACCGTGGCCTTCGTTTTGACAGGTTATGGCTCCCGTAACTCTAAACGAGCCAGAAGTTATGACCGTCCGAATAATAGATATCTACAGGGTGCAACATCCTCGGTGCAAGGTGCAACATCCGTCCGAAATGGCGAAACAATGTCGTACGACTTTTAGAAATGCGTGCATGGATTTGAAACGAAACAGTACCATGGTGCACCACTCTCCAGCGATGGTAAATCGAAGCCGAGGCACGGTAATCCCGTTTTACCGTAAAAATACGGTGTCGAAAAAACGAATGGTAAAAAACTTACAAGACCCGATTGATATTCAGGTTGTCCTTTTTGGGCATTAATCTATCCGTTGACGACTGAAAGCTGTCAAAGCCGTAGAACTCATCGTGGCCTTCGTTTGACAGGTTATGACTCCCGTAACTCTAAACGAGCCAGAAGTTATGGCCGTCCGAATAATCGATATCTACAGGGTGCAACATCCGCGGTGCAAGGTGCAACATCCTTCGAAAATGGCGAAACAGTATCATACAACTTTTGGAAATGCATGAGTGGATTTGAAACAGAACATTACCATGGTGCACCACTCTCCAGCGATGGAAAATCGAAGACGAGGCACGGTAATCCCGTTTTACAGTAAAAATCCGGTGTCGAAAAAACGAAGGTTAAAAAACTTACGAGACTGGATTGAGATTCGGGTTGTCCTTTATGGGCATTAATCTATCCGTTGATGGCTGAAAGTGGTCAAAGCCGTAGAACTCATCGTAGCCTTCGTTTTGACAGGTTATGGCTCCCATAAATATAAACGAGCCAAAAGCTATGGTCGTCCGAATAATCGATATCTACAGGGTGCAACATCCGCGGTGCAAGGTGCAACATCCGTCTGAAACGGCGAAACAGTGCCGTACGACTTTTAGAAAAGCATGCATGGATTTGAAATGGAAGAGTACCATGGTGCACCACTCTCCAGCGATGGTAAATCGAAGGCGAGGCACGGTAATCCCGTTTTACCGTAATAATCCGGTGTAAAAAAAACGAATGGTAAAAAACTTACGAACCCCGATTGAGATTCGGGTTGTCCTTTTTGGGCATTAATCTATCCGTTGACGGCTGAAAGCTGTCAAAGCCGTAGAACTCATCGTGGCCTTCGTTTGGACAGGTTATGACTCCCGTAACTCTAATCGAGCCAGAAATTATGGCCGTCCGAATAATCGATATCTACAGGGTGCAACATCCGCGGTGCAAGGTGCAACATCCTTCCAAAATGGCGAAACAGTATCATACGACTTTTAGAAATGCGTTCATGGATTTGAAACAGAACAGTACCATGGTGCACCACTCTCCAGCGATGGTAAATCGAAGACGAGGCACGGTAATCTTGTTTTACCGTAAAAATCCGGTGCCGAAAAAACGAAGGGTAAAAAACTTACGAGACTGGATTGAGATTCGGGTTGTCCTTTTTGGGCATTAATCTATCCGTTGATGGCTGAAAGCGGACAAAGCCGTAGAACTCATCGTGGCCTTCGTTTTGACAGGTTATGGCTCCTGTAAATCTAAACAAGCCAGAAGTTATGACCGTCCGAATAATCGATATCTACAGGGTGCAACATCCGAGGTGCAAGGTGCAACATCCGTCCGAAATTGCAAAACAGTGTCGTACAACTTTTAGAAATGCGTGCATGGATTTGAAACGGAACAGTACCATGGTGCACTACTCCCCAGCGATGGTAAATCAAAGACGAGGCACGGTAATCCAGTTTTACCGTAATAATCCGGTGTAAAAAAAATGAAGGGTAAAAAACTTACGAGACCCGATTGAGATTCGGGTTGTCCTTTTTGGGATTTAATCTATCCGTTGATGGCTGAAAGCAGTCAAAGCTGTAGAACTCACCGAGGCCTTCGTTTTGACAGGTTACGGCTTCCGTAAATCTAAACGAGCCAGAAGTTATGGCCGTTCGAATAATCGATATCTACAGGGTGCAACATCCGCGGTGCAAGGTGCAACATCCGTCCGAAATGGCGAAACTGTGCCCTACGACTTTTAGAAATGCGTGCATGGATTTGAAACGGAACAGTACCATGGTGCACCACTCTCCAGCGATGGTAAATCGGAGACGAGGCACGGTAATCCCGTTTTACCGTAAAAATCCGGGGACGAAAAAACGAAGGGTAAAAAACTTACGAGACCCGATTGACATTCGGGTTGTCCTTTTTGGCCATTAATCTATCCGTTGACGGCTGAAAGCTGTCAAAGCCGTAGAACTCATCGTGGCCTTCGTTTTGACTGGTTATGTCTCCCGTAACTCTAAACAAGCCAGAAGTTATGGCCATCCGAACATCCGCGGTGCAAGGTGCAACATCTGTCCGAAATGGCGAAACATTGTCGTATGACTTTTAGAAATGCGTGCATGGATTTGAAACGGAACAGTACCATGGTGCACCACTCTCCAGCGATGGTAAATCGAAGACGAGGCATGGTAATCCCGTTTTACCGTAAAAATCCGGTGTCGAAAAAACGAAGGCTAAAAAACTTACGAGACCCGATTGAGATTCTGGTTGTCCCTTTTGGGCATTAATCTATCCATTGACGGCTGTAAGCGGTCAAAGCCGTAGAACTCATCGTGGCCTTCGTATGGACAGGTCATGGCTCCCGTAACTCTAAACGAGCCAGAAGTTATGGCCGTCCGAATAATCGATATCTACAGGGTGCAACATCCGCGGTGCAAGGTGCAACATCCGTCCGTAATGGCGAAACAGTATCATACGACTTTTATAAATGCATGCATGGATTTGAAAAAGAACAGTACCAAGGTGCACCACTCTCCAGCGATGGTAAATCGAAGACGAGGCACGGTAATCCCGTTTTACCGTAATAATCCGGTGTAAAAAAAACAAAGGGTAAAAAACTTACGAACCCCGATTGAGATTCGGGTTGTCCTTTTCGTGCATTAATCTATCCATTGATAGCTGAAAGCAGTCAAAGCTGTAGAACTCACCGAGGCCTTCGTTTTGACAGGTTACGGCTTCCGTAAATCTAAACGAGCCAGAAGTTATGGCCGTTCGAATAATCGATATCTACAGGGTGCAACATCCGCGGTGCAAGGTGCAACATCCGTCCGAAATGGTGAAACTGTGCCGTACGACTTTTAGAAATGCGTGCATGGATTTGAAACGGAACAGTACCATGGTGCACCACTCTCCAGCGATGGTAAATCGAAGACGAGCCACGGTAATCCCGTTTTACCGTAAAAATCCGGTGTAAAAAAAACGAAGGGTAAAAAACTTACGAACCCCGATTGAGATTCGGGTTGTCCTTTTCGTGCATTAAACTATCCGTTGATGGCCGAAAGCAGTCAAAGCTGTAGAACTCACCGAGGCCTTCGTTTTGACAGGTTACGACTACCGTAAATCTAAACGAGCCAGAAGTTATGGCTGTCCGAATAATCACTATATACATGGTGCAACATCCGCGATGCAAGGTGCAACATCCGTCCGAAATGGTGAAACAGTGCCGTACGACTTTTCGAAATGCGTGCATGGAGTTGAAACGGAACAGTACCATGGTGCACCGCTCTCCAGCGATGGTAAATTGAAGACGAGCCATGGTAATCCCGTTTTACCATAAAAATCCGGTGTCGAAAAAACGAAGGGTAAAAAACTTACGAACCCCGATTGAGATTCGGGTTGTCCTTTTCGGGCATTAATCTATCCGTTGACGGCTGAAAGCTGTAAAAGCTGTAGAACTCACTGTGGCCTTCGTTTTGACAGGTTATCGCTCCCGTAACTCTAAACGAGCCAGAAGTTATGACCGTCCGAATAATCGATATCTACAGGGTGCAACATCCGCGGTGCAAGGTGTAACATCCGTCCGAAATGGCGAAACAGTGCCGTACGACTTTTAGAAATGCGTGCATGGATTTGAAACGGAACAGTACCATGGTGCACCACTGTCCAGCGATGGTAAATCGAAGGCGAGGCACGGTAATCCCGTTTTACCGTAAAAATCCGGTGTCGAAAAAACGATGGGTAAAAAACTTACGAGACCCGATTGAGATTCGGGTTGTCCTTTTTGGGCATTAATCTATCCATTGACGGCTGAAAGCAGTCAAAGCCGTAGAACTCACCGTGGCCTTCGTTTTGAAGGTTATGGCTCCCGTAACTCTAAATGAGCCAGAAGCTATGGCCGTCTAAATAATGGATATCTACAGGTTGCAACATCCGCGGTGCAAGGTGCAACATCCGTCCGAAATGGCGAAACAGTGTCATACGACTTTTAGAAATGCGTGCATGGATTTGAAACGGAAGAGTACCATAGTGGACCACTCTTCAGCGATGGTAAATCGACGACGAGCCACGGTAATCTCGTTTTACCGTAAACATCCGGTGTCAAAAAAACGAAGGGTAAAAAACTTACGAACCCAGATTGAGATTCGGGTTGTCCTTTTCGGGCATTAATCTATCCGTTAACGGCTAAAAGCTGTCAAAGCTGTAGAACTCACCATGGCCTTCGTTTTGACAGGTTATGGCTCCCGTAAATCTAAACGAACCAGAAGTTATGGCTGTCCGAATAATCGATATACACAGGGTGCAACATCCGCGGTGCAAGGTGCAACATCCGTCTGAAATTGCGAAACAGTGCCGTACGTCTTTTAGAAATGCGTGCATGGATTTGAAACGGAACAGTACCATGGTGCACCACTCTCCAGCGATGGTAAATCAAAGACGAGCCACGGTAATCCCGTTTTATCGTAAAAATCCGGTGTCGAAAAAACGAAGGGTAAAAAACTTACGAACCCCGATTGAGATTCGGGTTTTCCTTTTCGGGCATTAATCTATCCGTTGACGGCTGAAAGCTGTCAAAGCTGTAGAACTCACCGTGGCCTTCGTTTTGACAGGTTATGGCTCCCGTAACTCTAAACGAGCCAGAAGTTATGGCCGTCCGAATAATAGATATCTACAGGGTGCAACATCCTCGGTGCAAGGTGCAACATCCGTCCGAAATGGCGAAACAATGTCGTACGACTTTTAGAAATGCGTGCATGGATTTGAAACGGAACAGTACCATGGTGCACCACTCTCCAACGATGGTAAATCGAAGCCGAGGCACGGTAATCCCGTTTTACCGTAAAAATACGGTGTCGAAAAAACGAATGGTAAAAAACTTACAAGACCCGATTGAGATTCGGGTTGTCCTTTTTGGGCATTAATCTATCCGTTGACGGCTGAAAGCTGTCAAAGCAGTAGAACTCATCGTGGCCTTCGTTTGACAGGTTATGACTCCCGTAACTCTAAACGAGCCAGAAGTTATGGCCGTCCGAATAATCGATATCTACAGGGTGCAACATCCGCGGTGCAAGGTGCAACATCCTTCCAAAATGGCGAAACAGTATCATACGACTTTTGGAAATGCGTGCATGGATTTGAAACAGAACAGTACCATGGTGCACCACTCTCCAGCGATGGTAAATCGAAGACGAGGCACGGTAATCCCGTTTTACCGTAAAAATCCGGTGTCGAAAAAACGAAGGGTAAAAAACTTACGAGACTGCATTGAGATTCGGGTTGTCCTTTTTGGGCATTAATCTATCAGTTCACTGCTGAAAGTGGTCAAAGCCGTAGAACTCATCGTGTCCTTCGTTTTGACAGGTTATGGCTCCCATAAATCTAAACGAGCCAAAAGTTATGGCCGTCCGAATAATCGATATCTACAGGGTGCAACATCCGCGGTGCAAGGTGCGACATCCGTCTGAAATGGAGAAACAGTGCCGTACGACTTTTAGAAAAGCATGCATGGATTTGAAACGGAAGAGTACCATGGTGCACCACTCTCCAGCGATGGTAAATCGAAGGCGAGGCACGGTAATCCCGTTTTACCGTAAAAATCCGGTGTCAAAAAAACGAAGGGTAAAAAACTTACGAGACCCGATTGAGATTCGGGTTGTCCTTTTTTGGCATTAACCTATCCATTGATGGCTGAAAGCTGTCAAAGCTGTAGAACTCACCGTGGCCTTCGTTTTGAAAGGTTATGGCTCCCGTAAATCTAAACGAGCCAGAAGTTATGGTTGTCCGAATAATCGATATATACAGGGTGCAACATCCGCGGTGCAAGGTGCAACATCCGTCCGAAATGGCGAAACAGTGTCGTACGACTTTTAGAAATGCAAGCATGGATTTGAAACGGAACAGTAGCATGGTGTACCACTCTCCAGCGATGGTAAATCGAAGCCGAGGCACGGTAATCCCGCTTTACCGTAAAAATCCGGTGTCGAAAAAACGAATGGTAAAAAACTTACAAGACCCGATTGAGATTCGGGTTGTCCTTTTTGGGCATTAATCTATCCGTTGACGGCTGAAAGCTGTCAAAGCAGTAGAACTCATCGTGGCCTTCGTTTTGACAGGTTATGTCTCACGTAACTCTAAACGAGCCAGAAATTATGGCCGTCCGAATAACCGGTATCTACAGGGTGCAACATCCGCGGTGCAAGGTGCAACATCCATCCGAAATGGCGAAACAGTTTCGTACGACTTTTAGAAATGCGTGCATGGATTTGAAACGGAACAGTACCATGGTGCACCACTCTCCAGCGATGGTAAATCGAAGACGAGGCACGGTAATCCCGTTTTACCGTAAAAATCCGTTGTCGAAAAAACGAAGGGTAAAAAACTTACGAGACCCGATTGAGATTCTGGTCGTCCTTTTTGGGCATTAATCTATCCGTTGACGGCTGAAAGCGGTCAAAGTCGTAGAACTCATCGTGGCCTTCGTTTGGACAGGTTATGGCTCCCGTAACTCTAAACGGGCCAGAAGTTATGGCCGTCCGAATAATCGATATCTACAGGATGCAACATCCGCGGTGCAAGGTGCAACATCCGTCCGAAATGGCGGAACAGTATCATACGACTTTTAGAAATGCGTGCATAGATTTGAAACAGAACAGTACCAAGGTGCACCACTCTCCAGCGATGGTAAATCGAAGACGTGGCACGGTAATCCCGTTTTACCGTAAAAATCCGGTGTCGATAAAACGAAGGGTAAAAAACTTACGAGACCCGATTGAGATTCGGGTTGTCCTTTTTGGGCATTAATCTATCAGTTGACGGCTGAAAGTGCTCACAGCCGCAGAACTCATTGTGGCCTTCGTTTTGACAGGTTATGACTCCCGTAACTCTAAACGAGCCAGAAGTTATGGTCGTCCGAATAATCGATATCTACAGGGTGCAACATCCGCGGTGCAAGGTGCAATATCCGTCTGAAATGGCGAAACAGTGCCGTACGACTTTTAGAAAAGCATGCATGGATTTGAAACGGAACAGTACCATGTTGCATCACTCTCCAGCGATGGTAAATCGAAGGCGAGGCACGGTAATCCCGTTTTACCGTAAAAATCCGGTGTCGAAAAAACGTAGGGTAAAAAACTTACGAGACCCGATTGAGATTCGGGTTGTCCTTTTTGGGCATTAATAAATCCATTGATGATTGAAAGATGTCAAAGCCATAGAACTCATCGTGGCCTTCGTTTTGATAGGCTATGGCTTCCGTAACTCTAAACGAGCCAAAAGTTACGACCGTCCGAATAATCAATATCTATAGCGTGCAACATCCGCGGTGCAAGGTGCAACATCCGTCCGAAATAGCGAAACAGTGCCGTACGACTTTTAGAAATGCGTGCATGGATTTGAAATGGAACAGTACCATGGTGCACCACTCTCCAGCGATGGTGAATCAAAGACGAGCCACGGTAATCCCGTTTTACCGTAAAAATCCGGTATCAAAAAAACGAAGGGTAAAAAACTTACGAACCCCGATTGAGATTCGGGTTGTCCTTTTCGGGGATTAATCTATCCATTGACGGCTGAAAGCTGTCAAAGCTGTAGAACTCACCGTGGCCTTCGTTTTGACAGGTTATGGCTCCCGTAAATCTAAACGAGCCAGTAGTTATGCCTGTCCGAATAATCGATATATACATGTTGCAACATCCGCGGTGCAAGGTGCAACATCCGTCCGAAATGGAGAAACAGTGCCGTACGACTTTTAGAAATTCGTGCATGGATTTGAAACGGAACAGTACCATGGTGCACCACTCTCTAACGATGGTAAATCGAAGACGAGCCACGGTAAGACCGTTCTACCTTAAAAATCCGGTGTCGAAAAAACGAAGGGTAAAAAACTTACGAACCCTTATTGAGATTCGGGTTGTCCTTTTTGGGCATTAATCTATCCGTTGATGGCTGAAAGCTGTCAAAGCTGTAGAACTCACCGTGGACATCGTTTTGACAGGTTATGGCTCCCGTAACTCTAAACGAGACAGAAGTTATGACCGTCCGAATAATCGGTATCTACAGGGTGCAACATCCGCGGTGCAATGTGCAACATCCGTCCGAAATGGCGAAACAGTGTCATACGACTTTTAGAAATGCGTGCATGGATTTGAAACGGAAGAGTACCATGGTGCACCACTCTCCAGCGATGGTAAATCGAAGATGAGGCACGGTAATCCCGTTTTACCATAAAAATCCGGTGTCGAAAAAACGAAGGGTAAAAAACTTACGAGACCCGATTGAGATTCGGGTTGTCCTTTTTGGGCATTAATCTATCCGTTGACGGATGAAAGCGGTCAAAGCCGTAGAACTCATCGTGACCTTCGTTTTGACAGGTTATGGCTCCCGTAACTCTAAACGAGCCAAAAGTTATGGCCGTCCGAATAATCGATATCTACAGGGTGCAACATCCGCGGTGCAAGGTGCAACATCCGTCCGAAATGGCGAAACAGTATCATAGGACTTTTATAAATGCATGCATGGATTTGAAACAGAATAGTACCAAGGCGCACCACTCTCCAGCGATGGTAGATCGAAGACGAGGCACGGTAGTCCCGTTTTACCGTAAAAATCCGGTGTCGATAAAACGAAGGGTAAAAAACTTACGAGACCCGATTGAGATTCGGGTTGTCCTTTTGGGATTTAATCTATCCGTTGACGTCTGAAAGCGGTCAAAGCCATAGAACTCACCGTGGCCTTCGTTTGGACAGGTTATGGCTCCCGTAACTCTAAACGAGCCAGAAGTTATGGCCGTCCAAATAATCGATATCTACAGGATGCAACATCCGCGGTGCAAGGTGCAACATCCGTCCGAAATGGTGGAACAATATCATACGACTTTTAGAAATGCGTGCATGGATTTGAAACGGAAGAGTACCATGGTGCACCACTCTCTAGCGATGGTAAATCGAAGACGAGGCACGGTAATCCCGTTTTACCGTAAAAATCCGGTGTCGATAAAACGAAGGGTAAAAAACTTACGAGACCCGATTGAGATTCGGGTTGTCCTTTTTGGGCATTAATCTATCCGTTGACGGCTGAAAGCGCTCAAAGCCGTAGAACTCATTGTGTCCTTCGTTTTGACAGGTTATGACTCCCGTAACTCTAAACGAGCCAGAAGTTATGGTCGTCCGAATAATCGATATCTACAGGGTGCAACATCCGCGGTGCAAGGAGCAACGTCTGTCTGAAATGGCGAAACAGTGCCGTACGGAACAGTACCATGTTGCATCACTCTCCAGCGATGGTAAATCTAAGGCGAGGCACGGTAATCCCGTTTTACCGTAAAAATCCGGTGTCGAAAAAACGAAGGGTAAAAAACTTACGAGACCCGATTGAGATTCGGGTTGTCCTTTTTGGGCATTAATAAATCCATTGATGATTGAAAGATGTCAAAGCCATAGAACTCATCGTGGCCTTCGTTTTGATAGGCTATGGCTTTCGTAACTCTAAACGAGCCAAAAGTTACGACCGTCCGAATAATCGATGTCTATAGGGTGCAACATCCGCGGTGCAAGGTGCAACATCCGTCCAAAATAGCGAAACAGTGTCGTACGACTTTTAGAAATGCGTGCATGGATTTGAAACGGAACAGTACCATGGTGCACCACTCTCCAGCGATGGTGAATCAAAGACGAGCCACGGTAATCCCGTTTTACCGTAAAAATCCGGTATCAAAAAAACGAAGGGTAAAAAACTTACGAACCCCGATTGAGATTCGGGTTGTCCTTTTCGGGGATTAATCTATCCATTGACGGCTGAAAGCTGTCAAAGCTGTAGAACTCACCGTGGCCTTCGTTTTGACAGGTTATGGCTCCCGTATATCTAAACGAGCCAGTAGTTATGCCTGTCCGAATAATCGATATATACATGGTGCAACATCCGCGGTGCAAGGTGCAACATCAGTCCGAAATGGAGAAACAGTGCCGTACGACTTTTAGAAATTCGTGCATGGATTTGAAACGGAACAGTACCATGGTGCACCACTCTCTAACGATGGTAATTCGAAGACGAGCCACGGTAAGACCGTTCTACCTTAAAAATCCGGTGTCGAAAAAACGAAGGGTAAAAAACTTACGAACCCCGATTGAGATTCGGGTTGTCCTTTTCGGGCATTAATCTATCCGTTGACGGCTGAAAGCTGTCAAAGCTGTAGAACTCACCGTGGACTTCGTTTTGACAGGTTATGGCTCCCGTAACTCTAAACGAGCCAGAAGTTATGACCGTCCGAATAATCGGTATCTACAGGGTGCAACATCCGCGGTGCAATGTGCAACATCCGTCCGAAATGGCGAAACAGTGTCGTACGACTTTTAGAAATGCGTGCATGGATTTGAAACGGAAGAGTACCATGGTGCACCACTCTCCAGCGATGGTAAATCGAAGACGAGGCACGGTAATCCCGTTTTACCATAAAAATCCGGTGTCGAAAAAACGAAGGGTAAAAAACTTACGAGACACGATTGAGATTCAGGTTGTCCTTTTTGGGCATTAATCTATCCGTTGACGGATGAAAGCGGTCAAAACCGTAGAACTCATTGTGGCCTTCGTTTTGACAGGTTATGGCTCCCGTAACTCTAAACGAGCCAAAAGTTATGGCCGTCCGAATAATCGATATCTACAGGGTGCAACATCCGCGGTGCAAGGTGCAACATCCGTCCGAAATGGCGAAACAGTATCATATGACTTTTAGAAATGCATGCATGGATTTGAAACAGAATAGTACCAAGGCGCACCACTCTCCAGCGATGGTAGATCGAAGACGAGGCACGGTAGTCCCGTTTTACCGTAAAAATCCGGTGTCGATAAAACGAAGGGTAAAAAACTTACGAGACCCGATTGAGATTCGGGTTGTCCTTTTTGGGATTTAATCTATCCGTTGACGTCTGAAAGCGGTCAAAGCCATAGAACTCACCGTGGCCTTCGTTTAGACAGTTTATGGCTCCCGTAACTCTAAACGAGCCAAAAGTTATGGACGTCCAAATAATTGATATCTACAGGGTGCAACATCCGCGGTGCAAGGTGCAACATCCGTCCGAAATGGCGAAACAGTGCGTACGACTTTTAGAAATGCATGCATGGATTTGAAATGGAACAATACCATGGTGCACCACTCTCCAGCGATGGTAAATCGAAGACAAGCCACGGTAATCCCGTTTTACCGTAAAAACCCGGTGTCGAAAAAACGAAGGGTAAAAAACTTACGAGACCCGATTGAGATTCGGGTTGTCCTTTTTGGGCATTAATCTATCCGTTGATGGCTGAAAGCGGTCAAAGCCGTAGACCTCACCGTGGCCTTCGTTTAGACAGGTTATGGCTCCCGTAACTCTAAAAGAGCCAAAAGTTATGGCCGTCCGAACAATTGATATCTACAGGGTGCAACATCCGCGGTGCAAGGTGCAACATCCGTCGAAATGGCGAAACAGTGCCGTACGACTTCTAGAAATGCATGCATGGATTTGAAACAGAACAGTACCATGTGCACCACTCTACAGCGATGGTAAATCGAAGACGAGCCACGGTAATCCCGTTTTACCGTAAAAACCCGGTGTCGAAAAAACAAAGGGTAAAAAACTTACGAGACCCGATTGAGATTCGGGTTGTCCTTTTTGGGCACTAATCTATCCGTTGACGGCTGAAAGCTGTCGAAGCCGTAGAACTCAACGTGGCCTTCGTTTCGACAGGTTATGGCTCCCGTAACTCTAAACGAGCCAGAAGTTATGGCCGTCCGATTAATCGATATCTAGAGAGTGCAACATCCACGGTGCAGGGTGCAACATCCGTCTGAAATGGCGAAACAGTGTCGTACGACTTTTAGAAATGCGTGCATGGATTTGAAATGGAACAGTACGGTGGTGCACCACTCTCCAACGATGGCAAATCGAAGGCGAGGCACGGTAATCCCGTTTTACCGTAAAAATCCGGTGTCGAGAAAACGAAGGGTAAAAAACTTACGATACCCGATTGAGATTCGGGTTGTCCTTTTGGGCATTAATCTATCCGTTGATGGCTGAAAGCTGTCAAAGTCGTAGAACTCATCGTGGCCTTCGTTTTGACAGGTTATGTCTTCCGTAACTCTAAACGAGCCAGAATTTATGGCCGTCTTAATAACCGATATCTACAGGGTGCAACTCCGCGGTGCAAGGTGCAACATCCATCCGAAATGGCGAAACAGTGTCGTACGACTTTTAGAAATGCGTGCATGGATTTGAAACGGAACAGTACCATGATGCACCACTCTCCAACGATGGTAAATCGAAGACGAGGCACGGTAATCCCGTTTTACCGGAAAAATCCGGTGTCGAAAAAACGAAGGGTAAAAAACTTACGAGACCCGATTGAGATTCTGGTTGTCCTTTTTGGGCATTAATCTATCCGTTGACGGCTGAAAGCTGTCAAAGCCGTGGAACTCATCGTGGCCTTCGTTTTGAATGGTTATCGCTGCCGTAAATCTAAACGAGCCAGAAGTTATGGTCGTCCGAATAATCGATATCTACAGGGTGCAACATCCGCGGTGCAAGGTGCAACATCCGTCCGTAATGGCGAAACAGTATCATACGACTTTTAGAAATGCATGCATTGATTTGAAACAGAACAGTACCCAGGTGCGCCACTCTCCAGCGATGGTAAATCGAAGACGAGGCACAGTAATCCCGTTTTACCGTAAAAATCCGGTGTCGATAAAACGAAGGGTAAAAAACTTACGAGACCCGATTGAGATTCGGGTTGTTATTTTTGGGCATTAATCTATCCGTTGACGCCTGAAAGCGGTCAAAGCCGTAGAACTCATTGTGGCCTTCATTTTGACAGGTTATGACTCCCGTAACTCTAAACGAGCCAGAGTTATGGCCGTCCGAATAATCGACATCTACAAGGTGCAACATCCGCGGTGCAAGGTGCAACATCCATCTGAAATGGAGAAACAGTGCCGTACGACTTTTAGAAAAGCATGCATGGATTTGAAACGGAACAATACCATGTTGCATCACTCTCCAGCGATGGTAAATAGAAGGCGAGGCACGGTAATCCCGTTTTACCGTAAAAATCCGGTGTCGAAAAATCTAAGGGTAAAAAACTTACGAGACCCGATTGAGATTCGGGTTGTCCTTTTTGGGCATTAATCAATCCGTTGACGGCTAAAAGATGTCAAAACCGTAGAACTCATCGTGGCCTTCGTTTTGACAGGTTATGGCTCCCGTAACTCTAAACGAGCCAGAGGTTATGACCGTCCGAATAATCGATATCTACAGGGTGCAACATCCGCGGTGCAAGGTGCAACATCCGTCCGAAATGGCCAAACAGTGCCGTACGACTTTTAGAAATGCGTGCATGGATTTGAAACGGAATAGTACCATGGTGCACCACTCTCCAGCGATGGTAAATCGAAGACGAGCCATGGTAATCCCGTTTTACCGTAAAAATCCGGTGTCAAAAAAACGAAGGGTAAAAAACATACGAACCCCGATTGAGATCCGGGTTGTCCTTTTCGTGAATTAATCTATCCATTGACGGATGAAAGCTGTCAAAGCTGTAGAACTCACCGTGGCCTTCGTTTTGACTGGTTATGGCTCCTGTAAATCTAAACGAGCCAGAAGTTATGCCTGTCCGAATAATCGTCATATACAGGGTGCAACATCCGCGGTGCAAGGTGCAACATCCGTCCGAAATGGCGAAACAGTGTCGTACGACTTTTAGAAATGTGTGCATGGATTTGAAACGGGACAGTACCATGGTGCACCACTCTCCAACGATGGTAAATCGAAGATGAGCCACGGTAAGACCGTTTTACCGTAAAAATCCGGTGTCGAAAAAACGAAGGGTAAAAAACTTACGAACCCCGATTGAGATTCGGGTTGTCCTTTTTGGGCATTAATCTATCCGTTGACGGCTGAAAGCTGTCAAAGCTGTAGAAATCACCGTGGCCTTCGTTTTGACATGTTATGGCTCCCGTAACTCTAAACGAGCCAGAAGTTATGACCGTCCGAATAATCGGTATCTACAGGGTGCAACATCCGCGGTGCAATGTGCAACATCCGTCCGAAATGGCGGAACAATGTCGTACGACTTTTAGAAATGCGTGCATGGATTTGAAAAGGAACAGTACCATGGTGCACCACTCTCCAGCGATGGTAAATCGAAGACGAGGCACGGTAATCCCGTTTTACCATAAAAATCCGGTGTCGAAAAAACGAAGGGTAAAAAACTTACGAGACCCAATTGAGATTCGGGTTGTCCTTTTTGGGCATTTATCTATCCGTTGACGGCTGAAAGCGGTCAAAGCCGTAGAAATCACCGTGGCCTTCGTTTAGACAGGTTATGGCTCCCGTAACTCTAAACGAGCCAAAAGTTATGGCCGTCCAAATAATTGATATCTACAGGGTGCAACATCCGCGGTGCAAGGTGCAACATCCGTCCGAAATGGCGAAACATTGCCGTACGACTTTTAGAAATGCATGCATGGATTTGAAACGGAACAGTACCATGGTGCACCACTCTCCAGCGATGGTAAATCGAAGACGAGCCACGGTAATCCCGTTTTACGTAAAAACCCGGTATCGAAAAAACGAAGGGTAAAAAACTTACGAGACCCGATTGAGATTCGGGTTGTCCTTTTTGGGCATTAATCTATCCGTTGACGGCTGAAAGCTGTCGAAGCCGTAGAACTCAACCTGGCCTTCGTTTTGACAGGTTATGGCTCCCGTAACTCTAAACGAGCCAGAAGTTATGGCCGTCCGAATAATCGATATCTACAGGATGCAACATCCGCGGTGCAAGGTGCAACATCCATCTGAAATGGCGAAACAGTGTCGTACGACTTTTAGAAAATCGTGCATGGATTTGAACTGGAACAGTACCATGGTGCACCACTCTCCAGCGATGGTAAATCGAAGGCGAGGCATGGTAATCCCGTTTTACCGTAAAAATCCGGTGTCGAAAAAACGAAGGGTAAAAAACTTACGATACTCGATTGAGATTCGGTTTGTCCTTTTGGGCATTAATCTATCTGTTGACAGCTGAAAGCTGTCAAAACCGTAGAACTCATTGTGGCCTTCGTTTTGACAGGTTATGGCTCCCGTAACTCTAAACGAGCCAAAAGTTATGGCCGTCTGAATAATCGATATCTACAGGGTGCAAAATCCGCGGTGCAAGGAGCAACATCCGTCCGAAATGGCGAAACAGTTCCATACGACTTTTAGAAATGAGTGCATGGATTCGACACGGAACATTACCATGGTACACCACTCTCCAGCGATGGTAAATCGAAGGCGAGGCACGGTAATCCCGTTTTACCGTAAGAATCCGGTGTCGAAAAAACGAAGGGTAAAAAACTTACGAGACTCGATTGAGATTCGGGTTGTCCTTTTTGGGCATTAATCTATCCATTAACGGCTGAAAGCTGTTAAAACTGTAGAACTCATCGTGGCCTTCGTTTTGACAGGTTATGGCTCCCGTTACTCTAAACGAGCCAGAAGTTATGCCCGTCCGAATAATCGGTATCTACAGGGTGCAACATCCGCGGTGCAATGTGCAACATCCGTCCGAAATGGCGAAACAGTGTCGTACGACTTTTTGAAATGCGTGCATGGATTTGAAATGGAACAGTACCATGGTGCACCACTCTCCAGCGATGGTAAATCAAAGGCGAGGCACGGTAATCCCGTTTTACCGTAAAAATCCTGTGTCGAAAAAACGAAGGGTAAAAAACTTACGATACCCGATTGAGATTCGGGTTGTCCTTTTGGGCATTAATCTATCCGTTGGCAGCTGAAAGCTGTCAAAGCCGTAGAACTCATTGTGGCCTTCGTTTTGACAGGTTATGGCTCCCGTAACTCTAACGACCCAGAAGTTAAGGTCGTCTGAATAATCGATATCTACATGGTGCAAAATCCACGGTGCAAGGTGCCACATCCGTCCGAAATTGCGAAACAGTGCCGTACGACTTTTACAAATGAGTGCATGGATTCGACATGGAACATTACCATGGTGCACCACTCTCCAGCGATGGTAAATCGAAGGCGAGGCATGGTAATCCCGTTTTACCGTAAAAATCCGGTGTCGAAAAAACGAAGGGTAAAAACTTACGAACCCCGATTGAGATTCGGGTTGTCCTTTTCGGGCATTAATCTATCCATTGACGGATGAAAGCTGTCAAAGCTGTAGAACTCACCGTGTCCTTCGTTTTGACTGGTTATGGCTCCTGTAAATCTAAACGAGCCAGAAGTTATGCCTGTCCGAATAATCGATATATACAGGGTGCAACATCCGCGGTGCAAGGTGCAACATCCGTCCGAAATGGCGAAACAGTGCCGTACGACTTTTAGAAATGCGTGCATGGATTTGAAACGGAATAGTACCATGGTGCACCACTCTCCAACGATGTTAAATCGAAGACGAGCCACGGTAAGACCGTTTTACCGTAAAAATCCGGTGTCGAAAAAACGAAGGGTAAAAAACTTACGAACCTCGATTGAGATTCAGGTTGTTCTTTTCGGGCATTAATGTAGCCGTTGACGGCTGAAAGCTATCAAAGCTGTAGAACCCACCGTGGCCTTCGTTTTGACATGTTATGGCTCCCGTAACTCTAAACGAGTCAGAAGTTATGACCGTCCGAATAATCGGTATCTACAGGGTGCAACATCCACGGTGCAATGTGCAACATCCGTCCGAAATGGCGAAACAGTGTCGTACGACTTTTAGAAATGCGTGCATGGATTTGAAACGGAACAGTACCATGGTGCACCACTCTCCAGCGATGGTAAATCGAAGACGAGGCACGGTAATCCCGTTTTACCATAAAAATCCGGCGTCGAAAAAACGAAGGGTAAAAAACTTACGAGACCCGATTGAGATTCGGGTTGTCCTTTTTGGGCATTAATCTATCCGTTGACGGCTGAAAGCGGTCAAAGCCGTAGAACTCACCATGGCCTTCGTTTAGACAGGTTATGGCCCCCGTAACTCTAAACGAGACAAAAGTTATGGCCGTCCGCATAATTGATATCTACAGGGTGCAACATCCGCGGTGCAAGGTGCAACATCCGTCCGAAATGGCGAAACAGTGTCGTACGACTTTTAGAAATGCATGCATGGATTTGAAATAGAACAGTACCATGGTGCACTACTCTCCAGCGATGGTAAATCGAAGACGAGGCACGGTAATCCCGTTTTACCGTAAAAACCCGGTGTCGAAAAAACGAAGGGTAAAAAACTTACGAGACCCGATTGAGATTCCGGTTGTCCTTTTTGGGCATTAATCTATCCGTTGACGGATGAAAGCTGTCGAAGCCATAGAACTCAACGTGGCCTTTGTTTTGACAGGTTATGGCTCCCGTAACTCTAAACGAGCCAGAAGTTATGGCCGTCCGAATAATCGATATCTACAGGGTGCAACATCCGTCTGAAATGGCGAAACAGTGTCGTACGACTTTTAGAAATGCGTGCATGGATTTGAAATGGAACAGTACCGTGGTGCACCACTCTCCAGCGATGGTAAATCGAAGGCGAGGCACGGTAATCCCGTTTTACCGTAAAAATCCGGTGTCGAGAAAACGAAGGGTAAAAAACTTACGATACCCGATTGAGATTCGGGTTTTCCTTTTGGGCATTAATCTATCCGTTGACGGCTGAAAGCTGTCAAAGCCGTAGAACTCATTATAGCCTTCGTTTTCACAGGTTATGGCTCCCGTAACTCTAAACGAGCCAGAAGTTATGGCCGTCCGAATAATCAATATCTACAGGGTGCAAAATCGGCGGTGCTAGGTGCAACATCCGTCCGAAATGGCGAAACAGTGTCGTACGACTTTTAGAAATGAGTGCATGGATTCGACACGGAACATTACCATGGTGCACCACTCTCCAGCGATGGTAAATCGAAGGCGAGGCAAGGTAATCCCGTTTTACCGTAAAAATCCGGTGTCGAAAAAACGAAGGGTAAATAACTTACGAGACTCGATTGAGATTCGGGTTGTCCTTTTTGGGCATTAATCTATCCGTTGACGGCTGAAAGTTGTCAAAGCCGTAGAACTCATCGTGGCCTTCATTTTGACAGGTTATGGCTCCCGTTACTCTAAACGAGCCAGAAGTTATGCCCGTCCGAATAATCGATATCTACAGGGCGCAACATCCGCGGTGCAAGGTACAACATCCGTCCGAAATGGCGAAACAGTGTCGTACGACTTTTAGAAATGCGTGCATGGATTTGAAACGGAACAATACAATGGTGCACCACTCTCCAGTGTTGGTAAATCGAAGACGAGGCACGGTAATCACGTTTTACCGTAAAAATCCGTTGTCGAAAAAATGAAGGGTAAAAAACTTACGAGACCCGATTGAGATTCGGGTTGTCCTTTTTGGGCATTAATCTATCCGTTGACGGCTGAAAGCCGTCAAAGCCGTAGAACTCATCGTGGCCTTCGTTTTGACAGGTTATGGCGCCTGTAACTCTAAACGAGCCAAAAGTTATTGCCGTCCGAATAATCGATATATACAGGGTGCAACATTCGCGGTACAAGGTGCAACATCTGTCTGAAGTGGCGAAACAGTGTCGCACGACTTTTAGAAATGCGTGCATGGATTTGAAACGGAACAGTTTCATGGTGCACCACTCTCCAGCGATGGTAAATCGAAGGCGAGGCACGGTAATCCCGTTTTACCGTAAAAATCCTGTGTCGAAAAAACGAAGGGTTAAAAACTTACGAGACCCGATTGAGATTCGGGTTTCCTTTTTGGGCATTAATCTATCCGTTGATGGTTGAAAGCTGTCAAAGCCGTAGAACTCATTGTGGCCTTCATTTTGACAGGTTATGGCTCCCGTAACTCTAAACGTGCCAGAAGTTATGGCCGTCCGAATAACCGATATCTAAAGGGTGCAACATCCGCGGTGCAAGGTGCAACATCTGTCCGAAATGGCGAAACAGTGTCGTACTACTTTTAGAAATGCGTGCGTGGATTTGAAACGGAACAGTTCCATGGTGCACCACTCTCTATCGATGGTAAATCGAAGACGAGGCACGGTAATCCCGTTTTACCGTAAAAATCTGGTGTCGAAAAGACGAAGGGTAAAAAACTTATGAGACCCGATTGAGATTCGGGTTGTCCTTTTTGGTTATTAATCTATCCGTTGAAGGCTAAAAGCTGTCAAAGATGTAGAACTCATCGTGGCCTTCGTTTGGACAGGTTATGGTTCCCATAACTCTAAACGAGACAGAAGTTATGGCCATCCGAATAATCGAAATCTACAGGGTGCAACATCCGCGGTGCAAGGTGCAACATCCGTCCGAAATGGCGAAACAGTATCATACGACTTTTAGAAATGCGTGCATGGATTTGAAATGGAACAGTGCCATGGTGCACCACTCTCCAGCGATGGTAAATCGAAGGAGAGGCACGGTAATCCCGTTTTACCGTAAAAATCCGGTGTCGAAAAAACGAAGGGTAAAAAACTTACGAGACCCGATTGAGATTCGGGTTGTCCTTTTCGTGCATTAATCTATCCGTTGACGGCTGAAAGATGTCAAAGCCGTAGAACTCATCGTTTCCTTCGTTTTGACTGGTTACGGCTCCCATAACTCTAAACGAGCCAGAAGTTATGGCCGTTCGAATAATCGATATCTACAGGGTGCAACATCCGCGGTGCAAGGTGCAACATTCGTCCGAAATGGCGAAACAGTGCCGTACGACTTTTAGAAAAGCGTGCATGGATTTGAAAAGGAACAGTACCATGGTGCACCACTCTCCAGCGATGGTAAATCGAAGGCGAGGCACGGTAATCCCGTTATACCGCAAAAATCCGGTGTCGAAAAAACGAAGGGTAAAAAACTTACGAGACCCGATTGAGATTCGGGTTGTCCTTTTTGGGCATTAATCTATCCGTTGACGGCTGAAAGCTGTCGAAGCCGTAGAACTCAACGTGGCCTTCGTTTTGACAGGTTATGGCTCCCGTAACTCTAAACGAGCCAGAAGTTATGGCCGTTCGAATAATCGATATCTACAGGGTGCAACATCCGCGGTGCAAGGTGCAACATCCGTCTGAAATGGCGAAACAGTGTCGTACGACTTTTAGAAATGCGTGCATGGATTTGAAACGGAACTGTACCATGGTGCACTACTCTCTAGCGATGGTAAATCGAAGGCGAGGCACGGTAATCCCGTTTTACCGTAAAAATCCGGTGTCGAAAAAACGAAGGGTAAAAGACTTACGATACCCGATTGAGATTCAGGTTGTCCTTTTGGGCATTAATCTATCCGTTGACGGCTGAAAGCTGTCAAAGCCGTAGAACTCATTGTGGCCTTCGTTTTGACAGGTTATGGCTCCTGTAACTCTAAACGAGCCAGAAGTTATGGCCGTCCGAATAATCGATATCTACAGGGTGCAAAATCCACGGTGCAAGGTGCAACATCCGTCCGAAATGGAGAAACAGTGCCGTACGTCTTTTAGAAATGCGTGCATGGATTCGACACGGAACATTACCATGGTGCGCCACTCTCCAGCGATGGTAAATCGAAGGCGAGGCAAGGTAATCCCGTTTTACCGTAAAAATACGGTGTCGAAAAAACGAAGGGCAAAAAACTTACGAGACTCGATTGAGATTCGGGTTGTCCTTTTTGGGCATTAATCTATCCATTGATGGCTGAAAGCTGTCAAAGCTGTAGAACTCATCGTGGCCTTCATTTTGACAGGTTATGGCTCCCGTTACTCTAAACGAGCCAGAAGTTATGCCCGTCCAAATAATCGATATCTACAGGGTGCAACATCCGCGGTGCAAGGTGCAACATCCGTCCGAAATGGCGAAACAGTGTCGTACGACTTTTAGAAATGCGTGCATGGATTTGAAACGGAACAGTACATTGGTGCACCACTCTCCAGCGTTGGTAAATCGAAGACGAGACACGGTAATCCCTTTTTACCGTAAAAATCCGTTGTCGAAAAAACGAAGGGTAAAAAACTTACGAGACCCGATTGAGATTCGGGTTGTCCTTTTCGGGCAATAATCTATCCGTTGACGGCTGAAAGCTGTCAAAGCCGTAGAACTCATCGTGGCCTTCGTTTTGACAGGTTATGGCGCCCGTAACAGTAAACGAGCCAGAAGTTATTGCCGTCCGAATAATCGATATATACAGGGTGCAACATTCGCGGTGCAAGGTGCAACATCCATCTGAAATGGCGAAACAGTGCCGTACGACTTTTAGAAATGCGTGCATGGATTTGAAACAGAACAGTATCATGGTGCACCACTCTCCAGCGATGGTAAATCGAAGGCGAGGCATGGTAATCACGTTTTACCGTAAAAATCCTGTGTCGAAAAAACGAAGGGTAAAAAACTTACGAGACCCGATTGAGATTCGGGTTTTCTTTTTGGGCATTAATCTATCCGTTGACGGTTGAAAGCTGTCAAAGCCGTAGAACTCATCGTGGCCTTCGTTTTAACAGGTTATGGCTCCCGTAACTTGTTTGCGCAAAAAATGGGCAAACACCTCCAAGTCGTGTGATTTTGTTGATTTTATGTGATTCTCAATGATTTAGATGAGTTGTGTAAATATGAAAAAAGCAGGGGCTGAAATGTAAAAGACACACAGATTTATAGTGGTTCGGCCAGAACGTGCCTACGTCCACTTTATATGTTATTATCTTCTTTCTTTCAGATTACAAGTACAATGCTTTGTGTACAAGTCTATGAAAGTAGTTTGAAAGTTCCTTCCGCGCTTGAGCTCTCAAACTTGTCTGCCATTGTTGTACCCCTGCCCCTCTATTTATAGAGTGAGGTAGGGGGCAGAGGTCTTGGATGTATATAGCTGCTGTGGGCCTGGGCTGGAGCAATCTGGCCTGGCAGCGTTCTGGTTCGGCGAAGCCTTGGATCGGCCGTGCTTGGAGAGGTTGGAGCTCGGTCCGGTTGTGGATGGCTCGGTCCGGTGATGGTGGTTGCTGTGAGGGTTGGTCCGGTCTTGGTGGTGAAGTATGGTGGACCGGTAGTGGATGCTTGGTTCGGCATGCATGGGAGAGTCCGTGTTGAGTTCTTGGAGAAGGTTGGCCCGGTGGCCGAATGGAGCTTGGCTCGGCAGTGGAGGCTTGTGACCGGATGCGGCGAATGCGTTTGGACCGGATGGGGTACGCCGAATGAGATGAACCGGATGAGATCTTGCCCTCATTGTCGAATGGACTTAGGAACCGGATGGAATGGAGGTTGCGAATCCGGGTAAAACTGACGCTTCTCGCTCTTAAGATCTTCTGGGTGAAAATTCACCCAACATTTGCCCCCTAAAGTGGGGCACGTGCTTGCATGTGTCGCGCTTTTTTTCCCTACGGTAGGAAAGCTCGTTTCGTAACGCCATGGGCTGGATGTTCATGTCCTATCGGTGTCCTCATGCCTTGCGGTAGGAAGGCGTGCTTTGTAATGCAATGAGCTGGATGTCCATATCCTGTTGATTTCCTGCAAAGGAATTTACAGTTTTAATGTGATTTCAAATGACGACCGTTCGGGATCGAAATATTAGAGGCGAAGTGAATTGTGCCGTTCAAGGCGAGATGTGACCGTTCGAGGTCGGGTGCCGTTCGAGGCGAGTAGGTGTGCCCCAAGGGGGCTCAGCATTATTGATGCTAGGTTTTCGTTCGAGTGGGTCCTTGGATCGTTTGTGAAGATGGTTTATCGCCAGCTCAGAGCATGCCTAAGGATCGTTCGCGACCCCGTACATGTTTAAGTGGCTTAGCCATTTCAGAATTAGCAGAGCTAAATATCCATCCAACCGATGAATTTTAAAAGGATGTCGAGGTGTAGATTCTCACAACGATAGGGTTAATAGCCGTTTAGAGCATGCCTGTGGACCGTTCGTGGTCGCGTACATGTGTAAGTGGGTAACCCATGTTAGTGAGCGATTTACGACTTGTTCATCGTTATCATAATCTCTATTTTATTAGTAGGTCCTAGAGTTCGGTACTTATCTGTGTGAGGTGCCTTACATGCCACCTGTTTCTGGTTTTTGCTGGCTGAGATGGTTTCATTCGGTTTTTGGTTGGTCCGGTATGCCGAACCGGCTGGACCGGTGCTTCTGCCCTCGCCTATATATAGGGGCTACACCCCCCTTAGTTATTCCTTGCTGAACCAACGAGTGCCGAATCGATCTCTAGCCGAACCAACTTCTCTGCCGAACCAAGCTTTTACCGAATCAGGTATATGTTCCTTTGCCAAATGACCTTTACCACCGAATGAATCTGATTGCCGAATACATGCGTAAGGCTGTTAATGCCGAATGATTTTTGTACCGAATGAATCTGGGATTTTGGTGCCGGATTAACTTTTCACTGTACTACCGAACGAATTCGTATACCGGATGAACTTTCAATGCCGAATGGAACTACCGAATGAGGCATATACCGAATGAGACTCGGAAATTTGAATCTCGAGCGAAATCTTAGGCTTTTATACGCTTGCTTTAGATACTTGCTTGTTTATGTTTCTATACTTCTTGTTCTAACACCGTGTTTTTCTTGTGCTGCAGATAAATGTCTCGCAAAGCGGAAACCCGATCGGATAAATAGACGTCAAAAGGTAGAGGAGAGTCATCTTCCTCCGAGCCCCTAGCCCAACCAGGGCCGGTGCGACATGGGCCTGTTCCGAGGTCGTTAGTGGATGGGTACGGTCCCCACGAACTTCTGGTCTCCCCTCCCGATTGCTTTCCTAGCTCCCTAAAGGAGGAGCAACTTGATGTTATATCCCGTTCCTTCGGGATAGACAGGGCTCGCATGCTGTTGCCGGGAGATGGAGTGATGTCGTATAATCCCCCCGAAGGCTACTTTGCTTGCAGCAGATATCATTGCATGTGTGGTGCTATCCCTCCTATCAATGCCTGGATAGTTAGCTTTACCACATACTTGAAGGTGGCTCCATTCCAGCTCCAGTCGAACTCTTATGCCATTCTGTTGAGCCTTTTCGTTATCTTCCAGAGGAGGTACGAGCGCCCTCCTTCTAACCGGGAAATTCGATATTTGTATAACCTGAGAGGCTACAAGAAGGGGTCTCCGTATATTAGCCTAGAAGCGGTCGTGCCCTTCAAACCGGTCTTGGACTTATATTCAATGTTTACCATGTTCAAGAAAGAATGGTTTTTTATCAAGGACGATTCTGTTTCTTTCCGTCTTTTCACTTCCGGCTGTAAGATGAATTTCATTTATATTTTCCATGTTCTGACTGTAGTGCTTCTTCTGACACGCTTCTATTTCTTGCTAGCGACAGGTGGCATTGCAGTCGTGGAAGATGATTCTTTGGCGCGGATGGCCGCTTAAATAAAGGCCATTCCCGCACGGGACAAGTCGGCTTCGTTCCTGATCAGGAACGCTACCCTCCTGGAGTACAACTTGATCCAGCCGCACCGGTCCGTGGTTAAGCAGAGGGACACGGCCAAGGAGAAGGCCGCTAAAGCTAAGGAGGGGGCCACGGTGAAGAGTGGCAAGAGGAAGCCCTTTGCACAACATCCCGTCGCGGGAGGCAAGAAGCTTAAGGAGTCTGAGGCCCCCTCTCCTAGTACTTGCACGATCATCCCGGAGGAGGAAGGTGTGGAAGAGGGCGAAGGAGGCGATATGGAAGGAGAGTCGGAGGGCGGAGGAGATGGAGATGGTCAGGGTGGTAGTGGTGCTGGTGCCTTAATCTCTGGGTAAGACTCTGAACTGGATGAGGCTCTCCGCCAGGCCTTCGGGGAATTGGAGGGAGAATCGAGAGCGAAGAAGGCGAAGGAGACCGGCAAGGTCGGGGCTGGTGCCGATCTATCCCCAAAGGGCTCCTCAGCCAAGGTGACTCCAGCGGTGCAAGGTGAACTTTTGTCCTCTGTCGATTCCATTTACGATAGGGACTTAGAAATATTTTATGGTTCACTTCCGTCCTGGAATGAGATTCAGGACTTATTGCAGTATCCCACTTCTCCGCAGGGTTTGTATAATAAATGTGCATTCTCACTTTTTCTTTCCTTTTAACTTAACATGTTTCTTGAATTATGGATCGTCGTATGTTCATAACACTTGTTTTTTACTCCAGGGGCAGGCCAGGCGGCTAAAACGTCAGATGTTCGACACCGCCTTGAACAATTCAAGTTGATGAGAGCTTCTGATAAGCCGAAGCCTCTTACTGGTCGTCCGGGGGACGTGGTCAAATACCGTCCTCTTCTTGGGGTCATTGAAGAGAGCATTCAGAAAAAGAAGAGGAGTCGTTCCTTATTTGAGCCTTCCCCTGGTCCGCAGCTTCCTGTTCAGCCTCCTCGTGATACCACGGAGGAGAGCACGGAGTTTATCCCCCCTCCACCTCCTTCTAAGAATCCCACTGTTATCCGTATAAGGCGTCCTGACGTGCCTCGCGACCCCTTTGCCGGTCATCCTGATTTAGATCCAAGCTCTCGGGATATTTCATTTGATGAGGCCACGGGTGAGCACCTTCTTCCCCGCAACCCCATGGTACGAGTGCTAGACGAGACTAAGTCCCTAGATCTTGATCTGCTTACCACTCGGGTAGTTACCATGGGAGACGAAGCCAAAGCTAATATCGATCGGGTGGCCGAAGAGACCAAGAAGTTAATGAAGTATCATGCTCAATTGGTCAAGGCCGGGGAGGAGATTGGGAGTGCTAATATTCGGTTGCGGCTGAAGGTTGCGGATCAGGCCGAACAGCTTGCCGGTCAAGCCGTTCAGATTTCTCAGCACGAGGAAGCCTCCAGGCGGCTGAAAGAGACCGTGGAAAAGTGTAACGACCCGTATTTTACGTGTCGATAGATCGTAGAATTTGCAGGTCGATAGTGTTGTTTGGATTGCCTCTAGCCTGAGTCGTATGGAGAGTAACTTGTGTGTTGAAGTGATGAGTCGTAACCGACTCATGGGGTTGAGTCGTGACCGACTCATAGGATAGGGCGTGCATGAGCTACGACTTAAGGAAGGTGGCCGGGTTAAGGAGGTTACGACCTAAGATGTTGCCGAGTTAAGGCTTGAGTCGTGACCGACTCATAGAATGGGTTGTGTATGAGTGACCGACTCATGGGGTTTGCCGAGTTAAGAGTTGAAGTGTTGGAACGACCTAAGTTAGTGGCCGACTTATAGGGAACCGACTCAAGTGTTGAGTCGCGCTCGAGTTAATAGGGTCTTAAGTCGTTAACGACTCATAGGGGACCGGCTCAAGGAGGGGTTGCGGTTTAGAGTGTTGGCCGAGATAAGGGAGCGACCGACTTAAGAGTTAAAACGTTGCCGACTTAAGGAGGTTGGTGGTTTAAGGGTTGGCCGACTCATAGGAGTTAACTCGTGTCTCGTGGGATAAGGATTAGGCTTAGGTCGGCAGGGTAATGAGTCGCGAACGACTCATGTTGAGTCGGCAAAGGCTAGTTAGATCGTGTCTAGGATAAGTCGGCCTGGTGTGATGAGTCGTTTGACTCGGAGTTGAGATAAGTCGGCAGATGTTGAGTCGTTGGCTTGAGTCAGAAGGTTGTGCAGTTGAGTCGGCTGGGGTAGGTCGTATGACTGATGAGTCGTGAGTCGGCTAGGTGTTAAGGTGATGAGTCGTTAGGTCCTTGGGTCGGTAGGAGGTTAGATCGGCACCCAATATGGAGATGGTGGGCATTGGTTAAGCCGTGACCGACTTATGTTGAGTCGGTAGGGTGTTGGGTTGTGTGTGTCGTTAGGTCGGCCTAGAGTTAAGTCGGCAAGTTTTGGGTCGGCGGCGACCTAAGGGGATGGCCGAGCTAAGGGGGTTTCCAGCCTATAAATAGAGGTGTTCGGCTCACTTTTTGGCACCGGTTTTTGAAGCGACGAAGTGCTGCCATTTTGAAGACTCGTCTACAACATTTCTTCATCTTCTTTTCTCCATTTCGATCTAGATCTAACATCCATCCAAGATCGAAGATCGAGATCGAAGATCCAAGTGTTCAAGTGGAAGATCATCATCCGTTTGAGCTAGATTTCATCGATTGGAGCGAGATATTGCCGGATCAAGTTTGGATCTCCGCTGTCCAGATCTGAAGTGTTTAGATTTAGAGGTGTTTGGGTGATTTGGTGAGTGGTAGTTATCTCTCACGCGGATCCAAAGGAGTATATGGAGTTGGTGATATGTTTGTGTGTTAAAGTTAGCGTTTTCTCGCATTTTCCATAAGTCTGCATGTAGATCCATCATATTTGAAGATGTTTATCTATGAAAGTTGATTTAACAAGTATTAGAGATAAAACCCATGTTTTAGATTTGATAGACCTATGCTAAAAACTATGATTTCACATATGTTGGACTTTTGCTCACTTATTTACGAAATTGCCATTATAGTTGATATTGCTTAATATATCTTGTTTGAATGCTTGAATGTTTGAATGTATGTTAGATTGGATTGCTCCAAGTTAGCTTGTAGTTGATTTGGAACAAGATGGTGAAGATGATTCAAAAGCTAAGTGGAAAGGCTCTTGAATGGTGAAAGCTGCTTAAGGCATATGTAGCGGATGTTGAAGCTCATATGTATAGATTGGATGATGTTGAGATGGGACTTTGCCATGATTTGATGAGGCAAGCCATGTTGTTGAGTTGAGACTTTGCTTTGATGCGATGAAGCGAAGTATGATGTGAGTCTTGGCTTAATCCAAGCAGGGATCATTCCAAGCATGTTGATAACTTGAAGAGTAGTTCAAGTTGGTTGATAATGGATTGTTCAAGAGGTAGCTTGAGCTTGTATGAGGATAGTCGTCAAGAAGGATGGCTAGGAGGCTTGGATATCGTCGTTGTTGAAGGTTCTAGCATGCTCAAAAGCAAGAGTACATGGGGCGCCCATAACGACTACAGGTAGGTAGTCGGGACACCCAAAAGACTACAGGTAGGTAGTTGAGTACTCTGGGCAAAGTAGATAAGTCCTAGGCACAAGGCAGTGTGCGGAGTTATGGTTAGAACCGGGGTTACCATTAGCCCTTGACAGATGGTCATTCAACTAACGGTGAAATCGAGGCAAGGATAACAGTGATAGCCAGAGTCATGGATGTTTGGATGTATTATCATTCGGCTTCAAGAGCGGTGTTTTCTGGGTGCTTATCTGATCTTGGTTTAGGCCTTGGGGGTTTGTATTTGGAAAACATCGTCCTTGACTCGAGTGGTATTCACTTTACCTTAATTGTCTATGTTGTTATGCTTGCTTCTCCTTAGTGTATGTCTGGGGCTATCACTGTAGAAAGAGGTGGAGTGGGATGGTTTGGTTCCTATTCCTTTTATCCTTTATGCTCTTTTGGTATGTTTGATAGTTAATTTACTGCTCACTAAGACTTTGTCTGACTCAAGGTTTTATGTCTCCTCTTATTACCTTGGGCTGTTCATCCATGTTGGGATGGGCAGACTAGGTAAGCAGGTGACAGGTGCTGTGCTAGGAGTTCTACGCTGAAGATGACGAAGACGAGCAGGAGGCTTTGCATATTTGTTTTCTTACTATATGTACTGGGTTCCGCTGTTGTATCTGATTGAGTGTTGTAGTGAGGCTCTGATGTATGGATGATTCATTTGATTGTATAAACTGCTATGTTGCTTATATGATGATGTTGTGTTCTATTGAGCTTCACTATATTTTAATTCTCTATTGTATTTTATCCATGCGCTGTGAGTTACGATAGAGATTCTGCGAATTTTATTTTACCCTGACTATCGTCCATGGCTGCCTGGCACACCTTTCTGCGCACTATTCCCTTGTTTTGGTGCGGGAGTCATGGGCGGTCGTCACATTTGGTATCAGAGCTTTGGTTAATCGATTTTAGCCAACGCTCGCTGACGTAGTTACGTAAGAGAGACGTAATTGTATTTTGATGAATGATTACTATATATAATATAGTAGCTTAGATGGATTTGAACTCCTTATGCAGTTGTTTCTTAAGGTGTTCTAATCATTCTTTTTACAGATATTAAGGATGAGCAGAAGCGAGAGACAAGCTGCGAGAGATAGCCGTGCTGCTAGGGAAGCTGTTGACTATGCTGCGATGTTCGAAGCAATGATGACTTCGATCATGAGGAGGGTACCAGCTTCAGGATCTTCTGTGGATGTAGGAGTTCAAGTCCAGGCTCCAAGGCCAGTGGATTTTGCCAAGCTTTGCAAGGATTATACTTCGCTTGGAGGGAAAGCTTTCTTGGGGACAGAATCGACTATTGAAGTGCAGAGATGGATGGATGCTTGCCGAAGGATTTTTGGTGATTTAGGGATTGAGGATGCAACCAAGAGGAAGCTTGCATCGAGACAGCTTCAGGGAAGAGCTGCGGATTGGTGGAATTCTATCACTATAGATACACCAGAGGAGGAGATAACTTGGGAGCAATTCCAAGTTAGATTTGAAGCTAAGTTCATCTCTACTGCTCAGAGGTCTGTTTTGTTTAAGAGGTTTGTTGAGCTCAAGCAAGGTGGGAGGCCTGTTCTTGAGTATATTTCTGAGTTCGAGGCTCTGTCCAAGTATGCCAGATCATATATTGATTCTCCCTACCAGAAGAACGAAAAGTTTGTGACTGGTCTGGATGCTTATCTAGGAAGGCAGTTGGTGGATCACTTGGACGATCCATTTGAGAAGCTTGTGGAGAAAGCTCTGAGGCATGAGAGCTTGTTTCCTAGGGAAAGTTCTGTTGTTGCTGTAACCAGGGAAGGATCTAAACCACAGCAGAGTGGCAACAAGAAGAGGAAGCAGCAGCAACAGAAGGGAAAGGATGGTCAGAAGAAGCCAAAAGGCGAGGTGACTTGTTATAACTGTCGTCAGAAGGGTCATCTCTCTCGGGATTGCAAGAATCCGAAGGTGCAGTTGAAGTGTTACAACTGTGATAGGCTGGGACACATTAAGAAGGACTGTCCAGAACCGAGGAAAGATAGGCAGGTTGTGCAAGCCTATGCTTTGGAAGCTGTGCCGTCGTCTTCAAGAGCTCCTACTGCTGAGGAGAAGGGGAAGAGTGTGGTGGTTCAAGGTACTCTTTCTATTTGTGGTGTTCCAGTTAGAGTGTTGTTTGATACTGGAGCGTCGCATTCTTTTGTTTGCGATGATTTGGTAGGCCGGTTAGGTTTGAAACCGGATATTGTTGATAGGCCATTGGTGGTGACTAATCCAGTTGGGGGTTCGTCATGCTTGTGTATGATATGCCGTGGTCTAGTTGTTTCGAGTCATGATTGTTCGTTTGTTTGTGATTGCTTTGTTCTGAACTTTGCGGGGTTCGGAATTATTTTGGGTATGGACTGGCTTAGGAAGTATGCGGCTAGGATTGATTGTGAGAGGCTGGAGGTGACAGTCGGGAATGTGGATGGGCGAAAGGTTGTGATACGATGTAAGCATGAAGAAGGCGTCTTCATGAGCTTCATGTATTCGCTGGTGGTTCCACGGGATGGACTGTCATCGGTGCCTGTTGTGAATGGATTTGAGGATGTCTTTGACGAGGTCAAAGGGTTGCCGCCGCATAGGGAGATCGAGTTTCGTATCGATCTAGTTGAGGGAGCCAGACCTGTTGTGATGCCTCTTAGGCGGATGGCACCGAGGGAGCAGCAAGAGCTGAAGGTGCAAGTTGATGACCTTTTACGGAAAGGATTCATTCGGAGAAGTGTGTCCGAATGGGGTGCGCCCGTTGTGTTCGCAACCAAAGCGGATGGATCGTTGAGGTTGTGTGTTGATTATCGTGAGCTGAATAAGTTGACTAGGAAGAACAAGTATCCATTGCCGAGAATAGATGACTTGTTTGATCAGCTTCACGAGGCTAAGGTGTTTTCTCAGATGGATTTGGCAACGGGATTTCACCAGTTGAGAGTGGCAAGGGATAGTGTGTCGAAGACTGCTTTCAGGACACCATCCGGGTTTTATGAGTGGCTGGTAATGCCGTTTGGGTTGACTAACGCGCCAGCATATTTTGTGGATCTTATGAATAGAGTATTCAGAGATCAGTTGAATAAGTTCGTGCTTGTGTTCGTGGATGATATTTTGGTTTATTCCAGAACTGAGGAAGAGCACAAGACGCACTTGAAGGTTGTTTTGGAAATCTTGCGGAAACATCAGCTGAAGGCTAAGTTTTCGAAGTGTCACTTCTGGAAGAATGAAGTGAGGTTCTTAGGCCATGTTATTTCTGGAAGTGGAATAGCGGTTGATCCCGCTAAGGTAGCAGCGATCCAGGATTGGATTAGACCTAAGAATGCGTCTGATGTGAGAAGTTTTCTTGGATTAGCAGGATATTATCGTCGGTTTATTAAAGACTTTTCCAAGATAGCTGCACCGTTGACAGGATTGACGAAAAAGAACCAAGTGTTCAGATGGGATGATAAGTGTGAGCAAGCTTTCGTAATCCTGAAAGAGCGACTGACGAGTGCTCCTGTATTGACTATTCCAAGTGGGAATGAGGAGATGGTGGTTTACACCGATGCATGTGGCACTGGACTGGGAGCGGTGCTAATGCAGAAGGATAAAGTTGTTGCGTATGCTAGTCGACAACTGAAGCCGCATGAAAGGAATTATCCAACTCATGATTTGGAGTTAGCGGCGATAGTGTTTGCTTTGAAGATGTGGAGACACTACCTATTGGGAGTTAGATTTGAGTTGTTTACAGATCATAAGTCGTTGAAGTATCTGTTCTCCCAAAAGGATTTGAATCTTCGACAGCAACGGTGGTTAGAGTTTCTAGCATCTTATGATTTTGGTATAGCCTATACTCCGGGAAAAGGTAACGCAGTAGCTGATGCGTTAAGTCGAAGACATGCAGGATTGGGAGCCATGTTTTCGGAATGGAAGAGTCTTGAGTATTTGGCTGGGTTTGATTTCAGGCCTAGATGCGAGTTGGAACCTGAGATGTTGGCAAACTTATCAATAAGGCCTACTTTAGTGGAAAGGATTGGCGAGAGCCAAAAGAAAGATGATAAGCTTGTCAAGATTATCCGTGATTTGGAATCTGGATTGGAACCAGAGAAGGATAAAGGATTCGAGGTCGATCGAGAGGGTTGGCTTCGAAAGCAAGGACGATTGGTTGTTCCCGATATTGATGGATTGAGAGATGAAGTTCTGAGGGAAAGTCATCACTCGAAGTTGACAATTCATCCAGGTGGAAATAAGATGTATCGGGATATGAAGAGAGCTTACTACTGGGAAGGTATGAAGAAGGAAGTTGGAAATTTTATTTCCAAGTGTATGAATTGCCAGTTGGTGAAAGCTGAGCAGAAGAAGCCCAGTGGATTACTTCAGCCATTAGAGGTTCCTACGTGGAAGTGGGAGCAAGTGTCGATGGATTTTATTGATGGTCTACCTAGAACCAGGGCAGGGAATGAAGGGATTTGGGTCATTGTAGATCGTTTGACCAAGAGTGCAAGGTTCATTCCTGTTCGATCGACTAGAACTGCATCGAAGTTGGCTGAGTTGTATGTGAAGTGGATTGTTCGATTCCATGGTGTTCCGAAGAGTATAGTGAGCGATCGAGATCCGTTGTTCACTAGTGGATTTTGGAAGAGCTTCCAGGAAGTTTTGGGAACTGAGTTGTGTTTGAGTACAGCTTATCACCCTCAGACAGATGGTCAGACTGAGAGAGTCAACCGGGTTTTGGAAGATCTTCTTAGAGCTTGTGTTTTGGACTTCGGAGGATCATGGGAAGATCACCTTCATTTGGTGGAGTTTGCTTATAATAACAGTTATCAGTCGAGTATTGGTATGGCACCATATGAGGCATTATATGGAAGACCGTGTAACTCTCCGACATGTTGGTTGGAAGCTGGAGAAAAGCCGATACTTGGGCCAGAGATGATTCGACAGACTTCAGACTGTATAGAGATCATCCGGCAAAGAATGAAAGCAGCCCAAGATCGTCAGAAAAGTTATGCTGATAATCGTCGAAAGGATTTGGAGTTCGACGTAGGCGATATGGTTTTTGTGAAGATTTCTCCATTGAAGAATGTTATTAGATTCGGGAACAAAGGAAAGTTAACTCCAAGATTCGTTGGACCATTCCCGATTATCGAGCGAATTGGAAAGCTCGCTTATAGATTGGAGTTACCGGAAAAGATGGCGGGTGTGCACAATGTTTTTCATGTATCTTATCTACGGAAGTATGTGCACGACCCAAGTACGGTGGTTTCTGCTGATAGCTGTGAAGACTTAGAGGTTGATCCAGTGGTTACGAGACCTCGTAAGCCGCTTCGTATTGTTGAAACCGATACGAAACAGCTTAGGAGGAAGACGATTACGTTGCTCAAGATACAATGGAGTGATGATGTTAACGACTGTACATGGGAGGAGGAAGAGAGGATGAAGGCAGCTCATCCCGGACTCTTCGAGGTATGGCCCTAAAGTGTCGTGACATCTCATGAATTTGTAGCTTGTTCTAAGTCATAGAATTCTGCATGCTAGGTTAGAATTGGATGCATGGTTTGTTGATTGCTATGGATGGTAGGCATGCGGAATGATTGTGATTGCTGTTGTTTGCTTGGAATTTCGGGGGCGAAATTCCTAAGGGGGAGAGAATGTAACGACCCGTATTTTACGTGTCGATAGATCGTAGAATTTGCAGGTCGATAGTGTTGTTTGGATTGCCTCTAGCCTGAGTCGTATGGAGAGTAACTTGTGTGTTGAAGTGATGAGTCGTAACCGACTCATGGGGTTGAGTCGTGACCGACTCATAGGATAGGGCGTGCATGAGCTACGACTTAAGGAAGGTGGCCGGGTTAAGGAGGTTACGACCTAAGATGTTGCCGAGTTAAGGCTTGAGTCGTGACCGACTCATAGAATGGGTTGTGTATGAGTGACCGACTCATGGGGTTTGCCGAGTTAAGAGTTGAAGTGTTGGAACGACCTAAGTTAGTGGCCGACTTATAGGGAACCGACTCAAGTGTTGAGTCGCGCTCGAGTTAATAGGGTCTTAAGTCGTTAACGACTCATAGGGGACCGGCTCAAGGAGGGGTTGCGGTTTAGAGTGTTGGCCGAGATAAGGGAGCGACCGACTTAAGAGTTAAAACGTTGCCGACTTAAGGAGGTTGGTGGTTTAAGGGTTGGCCGACTCATAGGAGTTAACTCGTGTCTCGTGGGATAAGGATTAGGCTTAGGTCGGCAGGGTAATGAGTCGCGAACGACTCATGTTGAGTCGGCAAAGGCTAGTTAGATCGTGTCTAGGATAAGTCGGCCTGGTGTGATGAGTCGTTTGACTCGGAGTTGAGATAAGTCGGCAGATGTTGAGTCGTTGGCTTGAGTCAGAAGGTTGTGCAGTTGAGTCGGCTGGGGTAGGTCGTATGACTGATGAGTCGTGAGTCGGCTAGGTGTTAAGGTGATGAGTCGTTAGGTCCTTGGGTCGGTAGGAGGTTAGATCGGCACCCAATATGGAGATGGTGGGCATTGGTTAAGCCGTGACCGACTTATGTTGAGTCGGTAGGGTGTTGGGTTGTGTGTGTCGTTAGGTCGGCCTAGAGTTAAGTCGGCAAGTTTTGGGTCGGCGGCGACCTAAGGGGATGGCCGAGCTAAGGGGGTTTCCAGCCTATAAATAGAGGTGTTCGGCTCACTTTTTGGCACCGGTTTTTGAAGCGACGAAGTGCTGCCATTTTGAAGACTCGTCTACAACATTTCTTCATCTTCTTTTCTCCATTTCGATCTAGATCTAACATCCATCCAAGATCGAAGATCGAGATCGAAGATCCAAGTGTTCAAGTGGAAGATCATCATCCGTTTGAGCTAGATTTCATCGATTGGAGCGAGATATTGCCGGATCAAGTTTGGATCTCCGCTGTCCAGATCTGAAGTGTTTAGATTTAGAGGTGTTTGGGTGATTTGGTGAGTGGTAGTTATCTCTCACGCGGATCCAAAGGAGTATATGGAGTTGGTGATATGTTTGTGTGTTAAAGTTAGCGTTTTCTCGCATTTTCCATAAGTCTGCATGTAGATCCATCATATTTGAAGATGTTTATCTATGAAAGTTGATTTAACAAGTATTAGAGATAAAACCCATGTTTTAGATTTGATAGACCTATGCTAAAAACTATGATTTCACATATGTTGGACTTTTGCTCACTTATTTACGAAATTGCCATTATAGTTGATATTGCTTAATATATCTTGTTTGAATGCTTGAATGTTTGAATGTATGTTAGATTGGATTGCTCCAAGTTAGCTTGTAGTTGATTTGGAACAAGATGGTGAAGATGATTCAAAAGCTAAGTGGAAAGGCTCTTGAATGGTGAAAGCTGCTTAAGGCATATGTAGCGGATGTTGAAGCTCATATGTATAGATTGGATGATGTTGAGATGGGACTTTGCCATGATTTGATGAGGCAAGCCATGTTGTTGAGTTGAGACTTTGCTTTGATGCGATGAAGCGAAGTATGATGTGAGTCTTGGCTTAATCCAAGCAGGGATCATTCCAAGCATGTTGATAACTTGAAGAGTAGTTCAAGTTGGTTGATAATGGATTGTTCAAGAGGTAGCTTGAGCTTGTATGAGGATAGTCGTCAAGAAGGATGGCTAGGAGGCTTGGATATCGTCGTTGTTGAAGGTTCTAGCATGCTCAAAAGCAAGAGTACATGGGGCGCCCATAACGACTACAGGTAGGTAGTCGGGACACCCAAAAGACTACAGGTAGGTAGTTGAGTACTCTGGGCAAAGTAGATAAGTCCTAGGCACAAGGCAGTGTGCGGAGTTATGGTTAGAACCGGGGTTACCATTAGCCCTTGACAGATGGTCATTCAACTAACGGTGAAATCGAGGCAAGGATAACAGTGATAGCCAGAGTCATGGATGTTTGGATGTATTATCATTCGGCTTCAAGAGCGGTGTTTTCTGGGTGCTTATCTGATCTTGGTTTAGGCCTTGGGGGTTTGTATTTGGAAAACATCGTCCTTGACTCGAGTGGTATTCACTTTACCTTAATTGTCTATGTTGTTATGCTTGCTTCTCCTTAGTGTATGTCTGGGGCTATCACTGTAGAAAGAGGTGGAGTGGGATGGTTTGGTTCCTATTCCTTTTATCCTTTATGCTCTTTTGGTATGTTTGATAGTTAATTTACTGCTCACTAAGACTTTGTCTGACTCAAGGTTTTATGTCTCCTCTTATTACCTTGGGCTGTTCATCCATGTTGGGATGGGCAGACTAGGTAAGCAGGTGACAGGTGCTGTGCTAGGAGTTCTACGCTGAAGATGACGAAGACGAGCAGGAGGCTTTGCATATTTGTTTTCTTACTATATGTACTGGGTTCCGCTGTTGTATCTGATTGAGTGTTGTAGTGAGGCTCTGATGTATGGATGATTCATTTGATTGTATAAACTGCTATGTTGCTTATATGATGATGTTGTGTTCTATTGAGCTTCACTATATTTTAATTCTCTATTGTATTTTATCCATGCGCTGTGAGTTACGATAGAGATTCTGCGAATTTTATTTTACCCTGACTATCGTCCATGGCTGCCTGGCACACCTTTCTGCGCACTATTCCCTTGTTTTGGTGCGGGAGTCATGGGCGGTCGTCACAAAAAGGCTAGTAGGGCAGAACTACGGAAGATGGAGGCCGCCTGTAAGGAGCGGATCGACATGGCCATTGCGACAGTGGATGAGGTTCAGAATGAGGATCTCGAGCAGGTAGAGGAGTTGTCTGAGAGGCTTGAGGCCGCGGAGATGGCTCAAGTCAAGTTAAAGGAGGAGATGGAGGAGATGAGGAGGTCTCTCCAGGCAGACTGCTTGAGATACCGATCAGAGAGGGATGTCGCTGTCGCCAAGTTGCAGGTTTTCGAGGCCCGGGTGAGGGAGTTTGAGGAGAATGAGGGGATGATGGACAAAATGCTACAGGACATGTACTTCCACACTTGGAAGGAGGACAGCTTGTCTTGGATGGATGACTATCCCCGGTTCATGGCCAAGATATATCTTCGGGCTTTAGAGGAGGCCAAGGTCAATGCGGGTAAGGAAGGCGGAGTGGCTTTTAGTCTGGATGTGGTCACTGCTCAGTTCTCGAAAGAGGAGCAAGCGACGGTGAAGGAGGGGATGCAGATGCTTGCTGCGGAGGAAGCGGGTGTGCAACTGGAGGATGAGGATCAAGCGGCGGACGCTGGTGAGTTATTCTTCTCTTTTCCTTTTCTTTCTGGGTTTCCATAACTTGATCGTTTATCGTTTGTTTAATGAATTCCTCTTCTTAATTGGACAGGTGGAACTTCCGATCAACACGCTGGGAGCTCCGACCCTGCGGGCAAGTAGGCTTGGGGGATTTGGTAGGATGAGAGCGAAGTTTAGACGCAGCTGGTTACTTGCCCGGATTTGGCTACCTTTTTATTTCCTTTTATCACTGTTTATGTTAGTCCAAAACATTGATGTGACTGTAATAATATTATTTGCAAAGAATAACTTTATGTGATTTTATGACATAAGCTGATTTTGTTATGTTTAAATGTTGTTGTCATTTTGATGTGGTGCGTGAGAAGTATGCATATGCCTGTGATTTTAGTTGTGTTTGATGTTAAGCAGTTGCTTGAAATACAATTTCATGTTTTGCAATGTTAGCGTGACGTATGAATAAACTGTAGTTACATATTCATGTACAAGAGAAGAGAGTACCGCCCTTCATGTTTTAGTTGCGGGTGGTAGCTTTGAGCGTCTTGTGTAACTGATCATGGACATAGCTGAGTACCTTGCCACCCAGTATGTAGGCTTAGATTCCCATGAGTTAATGCTCCCTATTTGGTTTCCTGTACTTTGAAGTTTGTTATACAGGATAAGAGAAAAGTATTTAAATGGAATGGAAATATGGGTAAACTAAAACTTCCAGTCACGAAAGGCCGTCGATGTGCTTAAGTTCGTGGCAAACGGGTTTTGTAGTCACTTTCCCTAGCTGTGGGTCTTGGAGACATTAGTCACCCATCTTACGCCTCCGCGGGGAGTTTCTTTTTTACCACAGCCGCACTTAAGACACATCGAAGCCGAGATCGCGCACGGTAACTACCCGAACCATTATGGTCCGTAATCGTGGGTATTATTCGATTTACCGTGGCTGGCTAGCGTGGGTGCCGTTGGCCGTGAACTACCCCTGGCTGGCCACACCTTATGTTGGGGCTTAAAGTAGGTTCACAGTTGCCGGCGAGCCGAACGCCGTAATGAGCTGCCATCGGCTATAGTCGGCCTTTATGATGACTTATAATCGGCTCATTACAGTTGGCTTTGAGGGCAGTCGCGAGCAATGAGTTAACCCGCAGCAGAGGGATGCTGGAGCAAAAGAGTCTCATTGGCGAGTGCATAGAATCGTAGCGTACCTGTTAGGCCTTGTCCAGATGAGGCCGTGGTGCGTCTTGAGTAGAGATGCCATAGGATTTTGTTCAACAGAAAAGGATAAAGCTTAACAAGCAGCCAAGATATAAAGGAACAAGTTAAAAAGAGACAAGATTTTTTAAAGTGGTTCGGCATGAAAATGCCTACGTCCACTGATTCTCTTTGTTAATTCACTTCATATGGGCAGTACAAGTTAAGAAAAGTATCGACGGAGGTGTCGGATGTTCCATGCCCTCTTGAACACCTCTCCCTCCACCGTTGACAAAATATAAGCTCCGTTGTGGAGATCTTTATGAATTACATATGGTCCGTCCTAGATGGGGTCCAGTGCCCCGGGGCGCGGAAAGATTCGCCTGAGGACAAGATCTCCTTCTTGTAAGATGCGATGCTTGACTTTGGAGTTGTATAGTGCTGCCACTTTTTGTTTGTGAGCTGCTGCTTTGAGCGCTGCATCGTTTCTCTTTTCCTCAATCAGATCCAAAGACATGAGGAGGAGTTCTTCGTTTTCTTCTGGATTGTAGTGGATCCTACGGTGGGAAGGAACAATAGTCTCAACAGGGAGCATTGCCTCCGATCCGTATACCAAAGAGAAAGGAGTATGTCCCGTTGATGTTCTGAAAGATGTGCGGTAGGCCCAAAGTGCCGTAGGAAGTTCGTCCACCCAAGCGCCTTTTGACTTTTCAAGTTTCTTCTTGATTAGGATTTTGAGAATTTTGTTGACAGCTTCGACTTGTCCGTTTGCCTGAGGATAAGCTACTGATGAGAAGCTTTTATGAATTCCATGCTCTTGGCACTAGTCGGCGAATTCTTCGCTGCCAAATTGGAGTCCGTTGTCCGATATGATCTTGAGTGGTACTCCGTACCTGCACAGAATATTTTTGATCAAGAAGTTGATAACTTTTGCTGAAGATATGTTATTTAGGGGTTCCGCTTCCACCCATTTGGTGAAATAATCGACTGTCACTATAGCATATTTGGCTCCGCCTCTGCCCGTTGGCAGTTCGCCAAATAAATCAATTCCCCATACAGCAAAGTGCCGAGGGCTGGTCATTTGAGTAATCTCATTTGTGGGTAGTCGAGGAATCTTGGCAAATTTCTGACATCTGTCGCATCTCTTGACGAAGTCTAAGGCGTCTTTGTTTAGTGTGGGCCAGTAATATCCATATCGGAGTATCTTTTTCGCCAGAGTCTGCCCTCCAGTGTGATCTCCGCAACTTCCTTGATGGATGTTGAATAAGATTTCCTTAGCTTCCCTTCCAGCGACGCATCTGAATAAGGGGCTAGAGAAGCCACGCCGATAGAGGATGCCTTCTTGTATTGTGTAGTGGGGAGCTTTCCTCAAAATTCTTCTGACTTCATCACGTTTGTCTGGTAGTGTGCCGTCCTGCAAATATTTTCGGATAGGAGTCATCCAAGTTCCTTCTTCGATTGCAGTTATCAGATTCACTTGTTCGAAACTTGGGGCTGGCTGCCTTGAGATGGCTAGTGCTCCGGAAATGGTGATATTATTCATACTAGCTTGCTTTGCTAGTTCATCGGCCTCTCGGTTATCTTCTCGAGGAATGTGTTTGATTAGATAATGGTCCAATTGATCGAGCAGCAGTTTGGTTTTCTTTAGACATGCTGTGAGTCGTTCTCCTCGTGTCTGGAATTCTCCTAGTACTTGGTTTACGATAAGTTGAGAATCACTATGAAGACATAAAGAATTGACTCCAATTTCTAAGGCAAGCTCCAATCCCGCTATTACTGCCTCATACTCCGCATCGTTGTTAGTGGCCGCGAATTCCAACCTTAATGCATAGTACAGCTTTCTTCCCCTGGGGGTGATTATCACAATACCTGCCCCCGAGCCTTGTTCGTTCGATGCTCCATCTACAAAGAGGTTCCACTCGATGTTTTTTGCTATTTCAAACTAATCCTTGCCTTCGTTGGTAGTGAATTCGGCAATGAAATCGGCCATGGCTTGCCCCTTGATAGCGGTGCGAGGATGGTAGGTGACGTCATACTGACTTAGTTCAATGCACCATTTGAGGAGTCATCCAGAAGTGTCGGGACGATGGAGCACCTGTCTTAGTGGTTGATCGGTTAGAACTCTGATGGAGTGAGATTGGAAGTAGTGTCGCAGTTTTCGTGACGCGATCAATAAACAATATGCCAATTTCTCAAGTTTAGGATATCTGGCCTCTGCCCCTGTAAATCTCTTACTTATGAAGTATACCGGGCGTTGTGTGCGGTCCTCTTCTCTTACCAGGGCAGCGCTTAGAGCATGAGATGATACAGCGAGGTATAGGTATAGCTCTTCGCCTTCGTTTGGAGTTGAGAGCACTGGTGGTCTCTGAAGGTGTTCGATCAGGTTAAGGAAGGCTTTTAAGCATTCATCGGTCCACTCGAACTTTCCTTTGTCTGTCTTGAGAGCTTCGAAGAAAGGGACGCACTTGTCAGTTGCTTTGGAAATGAATCTGCTTAGGGCGGCCACCTTTCCGTTTAGGCTCTGCATTTCTTTTCGAGTGGAAGGTATCCTTATTTCTTTTAGAGCACGGATTTGTTCAGGGTTTGCTTCAATTCCTCTGGCATGGACGATGAATCCTAAGAATTTTCTCGATGACACTCCGAAGGAGCACTTTAGAGGATTCAGCTTCATTCCATATCGGCGAAGTACCTGAGACATCTCGCTCAGGTGGCTTACATGATCGTCGGCTCTCCTGGACTTTACCAACATGTCATCCACATATACTTTCATAGTTCGTCCTATTAATTCCGCGAACATCTTGTTGACGAGGCGCTGATAGGTAGCTCCAGCATTTTTGAGTCCAAAAGGCATTACTTTGTAACAATATAACCCCCGTTCAGTGATGAAACTAGTGTGGTCTTGATCGGGAGCGTGCATGGGAATCTGGTTGTATCCGGAGTATGCATCCATAAAAGATAAAAGTTCGTGCCCGGCAGTGCTGTCCACAAGTTGATCGATTCGGGGGAACGGGAAGCAGTCTTTCGGGCAAGCGTCATTTAAGTCGGCAATCAATGCATGTTCGCCACTTTCCATTAGCTTTCTTTAATAGTACCGGGTTAGCGATCCATTCTGGGTAGATGGCTTCTCGTATGAAGTCATTAGCAAGTAGGTTCTTTACTTCCTCATCGAGGGCTGCTGATCGTTCTGCTCCCATGCTTCTCTTTTTCTGCTTTATCGGTACCTTGGTGGGATCGATGTTCAGCATGTGGCATGCTATGTCTGGGGAGATTCCTGTCATATCGGCATGTGTCCACGCAAATACATCTAAGTTGTGGCGGAGAAAGTCAATGAGTTGATCCTTCAATGCTGTTTTTAGCTGAGACCCTATTTTTAATAGTCTACTTGAATCATGTTTGTCTACATATACGAATTCCATGGCCTCTACAGGCTCAGCGGTAGCCTCCTCCTCCTTATCCCTGGGGTCTAGTTCATTGAAAGGATCGCTGGTGTATCGAAGAGGAGGGGCTTTCTTTAGTTGCTATGCTTCCAAGCTTTTCATGCAGAGAGTAGTCTCTGCATCTTTCCCTTTATTCTTTCTACGGTTATTGCGAAGTTCAGTCACATAGCAATCTCGAGCGGCGTCTTGATCTCCTTCAACTTCTCCTATTCCGTTATCTGTTGGGAATTTCATCTTTAGGCACCACGGGGCTAGGACAATTTGGAAGTCAGATAAGGCTGGTCTTCCCAAGAAGGCGTTGTAGGCCGAGTGGTTTTCTATTAGTACGAACGTTTGTTTTCGCACAACGGAGCGGGGATGACTTCCTATTTCGACGAAGAGGTCAAGTTGCCCGAGGGGCATTTTCGCATCTCCAGTGAAACCGTGCAGGGGTTTGTTGCAGGGAGACACATCCTTCATTGACAGCTTCATTTTGTCCAAAGCATGCTTGAATAGGATATTTACGGAACTTCCTGTGTCTATTAGAATTCGGAAAACTTTAGCTGGACCGAACAAGGCAGAGATGACCATGGGATCCATATGCGGATACTGTCTTCCTTCTAAATCACGCCTACTGAATATGATGTCGTCACTCTCTTTCCGTTTCGGGTGGCGTTCTTCCATAATGGAGTTAACATAGCCTTCAGCATTTCTAAGTGACTTGCCGTATTTTTCCATCTCTGCCCAGCTTCTGTCGGCGATGTGTGGTCCTCCCGAGATGGTATGGACCACTATCTTCTCTTGATTAGAGCCACTGGTGTTGCGGTTCCCTCCGCCTACTTCTGGGAGGGGTCGCTTTGAGTTCTCATTGGCAGGAGTTGGAGTCCTGTTCTGACCTTTCACATAGCGTTCCAGCCTTCTTCTTCTGATGTGTTCTTCGATCAAGTCCCGGAGATGGTGGCATTCATTGGTGTCATGTCCGTGGGATTCGTGGAAGCGGCAGAACTTTCCAGACTTGAGTGCGCTATCAGATTCTTTCTTGTGCGGGGGGCGCTTGTATCTGAGTTCGCCCTGAGTGGCTAGAAAGATGTTTTCGATTGTTTCATTCAAAGGAGTGTAGGAGTCAAATCTTGGTCCAGGTCGATATTGGCGTTTTTCAACCTTCCTGCCCACAACATTGTCTGTAGATTCATTTCTCCGAGTGTCCTTAGCTGCAGCGGGAACCTTGTCCGAAGTTGTCTTACCTTGTTGCCCTGACTGCCTCTCGGTGGCGGCATCTTCAAGTCTCATATACTTTCCAGCTTCATGGAAGAAATCAGGTAAAGTAGCTGGTTTTTCCTTAGTTAGTCTTCTAGCGAACTTGGTATCTGGGTGTACACCACTACAGAGGGCCATTAGGGTGAGCTTCTCATCGGCATCTTCGACTGCGGCCGCTGCGGCGTTGAACCGGGTTAGATATTGTTGCAGTGTCTCTCCGGATTTCTGTTTGACATTGGACAGAGAATAAGCATCCTTGGGTTGTTCTACATGGATGCAGAACTGGCTAATGAACCTTTCTTTCAACATCTCCCACGAGCTGATAGATCCTTGGGGTAGATGGCAGAACCAGGAGGTAGCTAGATCTGCTAGGAATAGCGGAAAGCATTTACACAACACCCCTTCTGTTGCTCCGCTCATGAGCATATGTTGGGTGTATCTCTGTAAGTGTACGATGGGGTCGGAAGTTTCCCTTCTAAGGTTCCATGGTTGGCATTTTCCATTCCCGGGGGGTGACGGCGGTTTCGATATTGCGGGTGAAGGGGCTGGTGACCCTAACGCCTATTCCTCGGTCCCTTTGCTCCCGTTGGACGCATTCTCTGAATAATCGTGCCATTCTTTGATCAGAATTTGGAGCGGATAGAAATGAACTTGGTTCTTCCCTGCGGGATCGATCTCGTCCAGATGACCTGTAGGGATGGTATAGTCTATCACTTCTGACGTTATCCAATGGTTGCCTCTGGCTGCTCGGATGCATGCTAGGACCTGCTACAGTTGCCCCCTGCCTTGATCTTCCCCTGTGGGGTTCTGTTTCGAGCATTTCCATGGGGTCAACTTCGGGTTGGGTTCTAGCTCGGCTCCGTTCAGCGGGGTTTCTACGATTAGGTGGCATGACTGGCTCAGCTACATCCGACCCTCGCCTGGCACCTCCCCCACTGGGTTCGGTTCCAAGCGCTTCCTCGAGTCGGAGTTCGGGCTGAGTCCGGGCGCGGCCCCTATCATTGTTGTTCCTGTTGATGGCTTCCTCGAAGAGGGAAGACCTTTGCTGTCTCCGAGATCCTCCAGATTGAGATTCACCCCATGATTCGGTGTTGCGGTTAGATTCTTCGACATCCCTCAAGCGTGACATGAGTTGGTTCACCAAAGCTTCTTGTTCGGATGCGAAGCGGTTAGTCACTTCCACCACAACTCTGTCTAGGTCTGCTCTAGTGAATACTGCCGGCTGTTCCGCAGCAGGGGCGGTTGGAATTGCCTGATCTACATGCGGCACTGCTGCTGTAATGGGATGGTTCTCTTGATCTGGATCCACTGGATTTGGAGCGCTGCTAGTTGCGACGTTCTTTCCCTTGTTGGTGTCTTTTCTTGGCCTGGAAGTCATGTTTCCTAGGCAATGAAGGGTGCTATTGGGGAAGAAGGTTGAATGAGGGAAGCTGAGGCTTCGAGTTCGAAGTTCTCGGTGAAAGCACCAAAAATGTTTGCGCAAAAAATGGCAAACACCTCCAAGTCGTGTGATTTAGTTGATTTTATGTGATTCTTAATGATTTAGATGAGTTGTGTAAATATGAAAAAAGCAGGGGCTGAAATGTAAAAGACACACAGATTTATAGTGGTTCGGCCAGAACGTGCCTACGTCCACTTTATATGTTATTATCTTCTTTCTTTCAGATTACAAGTACAATGCTTTGTGTACAAGTCTATGAAAGTAGTTTGAAAGTTCCTTCCGCGCTTGAGCTTTCAAACTTGTCTGCCATTGTTGTACCCCTGCCCCTCTATTTATAGAGTGAGGTAGGGGGCAGAGGTCTTGGATGTATATAGCTGCTGGTGGGCCTGGGCTGGAGCAATCTGGCCTGGCAGCGTTCTGGTTCGGCGAAGCCTTGGATCGGCCGTGCTTGGAGAGGTTGGAGCTCGGTCCGGTTGTGGATGGTTCGGTCCGGTGATGGTGGTTACTGTGAGGGTTGGTCCGGTCTTGGTGGTGAAGTATGGTGGACCGGTAGTGGATGCTTGGTTCGGCATGCATGGGAGAGTCCTTGTTGAGTTCTTGGAGAAGGTTGGCCCGGTGGCCGAATGGAGCTTGGCTCGGCAGTGGAGGCTTGTGACCGGATGGGGCGAATGCGTTTGGACCGGATGGGGTACGCCGAATGAGATTGAACCGGATGAGATCTTGCCCTCATTGCCGAATGGACTTAGGAACCGGATGGAATGGAGGTTGCGAATCCGGGTGAAACTGACGCTTCTCGATCTTAAGATCTTCTGGGTGAAAATTCGCCCAACATAACTCTAAACGAGCCAGAAGTTATGGCCGTCCGAATAACCGATATCTACAGGGTGCAACATCCGCGGTGCAAGGTGCAACATCCGTCCGAAATGGCGAAACAGTGTCGTACGACTTTTAGAAATGCATGCGTGGATTTGAAACGGAACAGTACCATGGTGAACCACTCTCCATCGATGGTAAATCGAAGACGAGGCACGGTAATCCCGTTTTACCGTAAAAATCCGGTGTCGAAAAAACGAAGGGTAAAAAACTTACGAGAGCCGATTGAGATTCGGGTTGTCCTTTTTGGTTATTAATCTATCCGTTGACGGCTAAAAGCTGTCAAAACTGTAGAACTCATCGTGGCCTTCGTTTGGACAGGTTATGGTTCCCGTAACTCTAAACGAGACAGAAGTTATGGCCGTCCGAATAATCAAAATCTACAGGGTGCAACATCCGCGGTGCAAGTTGCAACATCCGTCCGAAATGGCGAAACAGTAACATACGACTTTTAGAAATGCGTGCATGGATTTGAAACGGAACAGTGCCATGGTTCACCACTCTCCAGCGATGGTAAATCGAAGGCGAGGCACGGTAATCCCGTTTTACCGTAAAAATCCGGTGTCGAAAAAACGAAGGGTAAAAAACTTACGAGACTCGATTGAGATTCGGGTTGTCCTTTTCGGGAATTAATCTATCCGTTGACGGCTGAAAGATGTCAAAGCCGTAGAACTCATCGTTTCCTTCGTTTTGACTGCATATGGCTCCCGTAACTCTAAACGAGCCAGAAGTTATGGCCGTTCGAATAATCGATATCTACAGGGCGCAACATCCGCGGTGCAAGGTGCAACATCCGTCCGAAATGGCGAAACAGTACCTTATGACTTTTAGAAATGCGTGCATGGATTTGAAATGGAACAGTACCATGGTGCACCACTCTCCAGCGTTGGTAAATCGAAGACGAGGCACGGTAATCCCGTTTTACGGTAAAAATCCGGTGTCTAAAAAACGAAGGGTAAAAAACTTACGAGACCCGATTAAGATTTGGGTTGTCCTTTTTGGGCATTAATCTATCCGTTGACAGCTGAAAGCGGTCAAAGCCGTAGAACTCACTGTGGCCTTCGTTTAGACAGGTTATGGCTCCCGTACCTCTAAACGAGCCAGAAGTTATGGCCGTCCGAATAATCCATATCTACAGGGTGCAACATCCGCGGTGCAAGGTGCAACATCCGTCCGAATTGGCGAAACAGTGCCATACGACTTTTAGAAATGCGTGCATGGATTTGAAACGGAACATTACCATGGTGCACCACTCTCCAGCAATGGTAAATCGAAGACGAGCCACGGTAATCCCATTTTTCCGTAAAAATCCGGTGTCGAAAAAACGAAGGGTAAAAACTTACGAACCCAGATTGAGATTCGGGTTGTCCTTTTCTGGCATTAATCTATCCGTTGACGGCTGAAAGCTGTCAAAGCTGTAGAACTCACCGTGGCCTTTGTTTGGACAGGTTATGGATCCTGTAAATCTAAACGAGCCAAAAGTTATGGCTGTCCGAATAATCGATATATACAAGGTGCAACATCCGCGGTGCAAGGTGCAACATCCGTCCGAAATGGAGAAACAGTGCCGTACGACTTTTAGAAATTCGTGCATGGATTTGAAACGGAACAGTACCATGGTGCACCACCCTCCAGCGATGGTAAATCGAGGACGAGCCACGGCAATCCCGTTTTACCGTAAAAATCCGGCGTCGAAAAAACGAAGGGTAAAAAACTTACGAACCCCAATTGAGATTCGGGTTGTCCTTTTCGGGCTTAAATCTATCCATTGACGGTTGGAAGATGTCAAAGCTGTAGAACTCATCGTGGCCTTCGTTTTGATAGGTTATGGCTCCCGTAACTCTAAACGAGCCAGAAGTTACGACCGTCCGAATAATCGATATCTACAGGGTGCAACATCTGCGGTGCAAGGTGCAACATCCGTCCGAAATGGCGAAACAGTGCCGTACGAATTTTAGAAATGCGTGCATGGATTTGAAACGGAACAGTGCCATGGCGCACCACTCTCCAGCGATGGCAAATCGAAGGCGAGGCATGGTAATCCCGTTTTACCATAAAAATCCGGCGTCGAAAAAACGAAGGGTAAAAAACTTACGAGACTCGACTGAGATTCGGGTTGTCCTTTTCGGGCATTAATCTATCCGTTGACGGCTGAAAGCTGTCGAAGCCGCAGAACTCATCGTGGCCTTTGTTTTGACAGGTTATGGCTCCCGTATTCAAAACGAGCCAGAAGTTATGCCCGTCCGAATAATCGATATCTACAGGGTGCGACATCCGCGGTGCAAGGTGCAACATCCTTCCGAAATGGCGAAACAGTGTCGTACGACTTTTAGAAATGCGTGCATGGATTTGAACGGAACAATACCATGGAGCACCACTCTCCAGCGATGGTAAATCGAAGACGAGGCACGGTAATCCCGTTTTACCGTAAAAATCCGGTGTCGAAAAAACGAAGGGTAAAAAACTTACGAGACCTGATTGAGATTCGGGTTGTCCTTTTTGGGCATTAATCTATCCATTGACGGCTGAAAGCGGTCAAAGCCGTAGAACTCACCGTGGCCTTCGTTTAGACAGGTTATGGCTCCCGTAACTCTAAAAGAGCCAAAAGTTATGGCCGTCCGAATAATCGATATCTATAGGGTGCAACATCCGCGGTGCAAGTTGCAACATCCGTCTGAAATGGCGAAACAGTGCCGTACGACTTTTAGAAAAGCATTCATGGATTTGAAATGGAACAGTACCATGGTGCGTCACTCTCCAGCGATGGTAAATCGAAGGCGAGGTACGGTAATCCGTTTTACCGTAAAAATCCGGTGTCGAAAAAACGAAGGGTAAAAAACATACGAGGCCCGATTGAGATTTGGGTTGTCCTTTTTGGGCATTAATCTATCCGTTGACGGCTGAAAGATGTCAAAGCCGTAGAACTCATCGTGGCCTTCGTTTTGACAGGTTATGGCTCCCGTAAATCTAAACGAGCTAGAAGTTATGGCCGTCCGAATAATCGATATCTACAGGGTGCAACATCCGCGGTGCAATGTGCAACATCCGTCCGAAATGGCGAAATAGTGCCGTACGACTTTTAGAAATGCATGCATGGATTTGGAACGGAACAGTCCCATGGGGTACCACTCTCCAGCGATGGTGAATCGAAGACGAGCTACGGTAATCCCGTTTTACCGTAAAAATCCGTTGTCAAAAAAACGATGGGTAAAAAACTTACGAACCCCGATTGAGATTCGGGTTGTCCTTTTCGGGCATTAATCTATCCATTGACGGCTGAAAGCTGCCAAAGCTTTAGAACTCACCATGGCCTTCGTTTTGACAGGTTATGGCTCCCGTAAATCTAAACGAGCCAGAAGTTATGCCTGTCCGAATAATCGATATATACAGGGTGCAACATCCGCGGTGCAAGGTGCAACATCCGTCCGAAATGGCGAAACAGTGCCGTACGACTTTTAGAAATGCGTGCATGGATTTGAAACGGAACAGTACCATGGTGCACCACTTTCCAGCGATGGTAAATCGAAGACGAGCCACGGTAAGACCGTTTTACCGTAAAAATCCGGTATCGAAAAAACGAAGGGTAAAAAACTTACGAACCCCGATTGAGATTCGGGTTGTCCTTTTCGGGCATTAATCTATCCGTTGAAGGCTGAAAGCTGTCAAAGCTGTAGAACTCACCATGGCCTTCGTTTTGACAGGTTATGGCTCCCGTAACTCTAAATGAGCCAGAAGTTATGACCGTCCGAATAATCGATATCTACAGGGTGCAACATCCTCGGTGCAAGGTGCAACATCCGTCCGAAATGGCGAAACAGTGTCGTACGACTTTTAGAAATGCGTGCATGGATTTGAAATGGAACAGTACCATGGAGCACCACTCTCCAGTGATGGTAAATCGAAGACGAGGCACGGTAATCCCGTTTTACCGTAAAAATCCAGTGTCGAAAAAACGAAGGGTAAAAAACTTATGAGACCCTATTGAGATTCGAGTTGTCCTTTTTGGGCATTAATCTATCCGTTGACGGCTGAAAGCAGTCAAAGCCGTAGAACTCACCGTGGACTTCGTTTAGACAGGTTATGGCTCCCGTAACTCTAAAAGAGCCAAAAGTTATGGCCGACCGAATAATCGATGTCTACTGGGTGCAACATCCGCGGTGCAAGGTGCAACATCCGTCCGAAATGGCGAAACTGTGTCGTACGACTTTTAGAAATGCAAGCATGGATTTGAAACGGAACAGTACAATGGTGCACTGCTCTCCAGCGATGGTAAATCGAAGACGAGCCACGGTAATCCCGTTTTACCGTAAAAATCCGGTGTCGAAAAAACGAAGGGTAAAAAACTTACGAGACCCGATTGAGATTCGGGTTGTCCTTTTTGGGCATTAATCTATCCATTGATGGCTGAAAGCTGTCAAAGCCGTAGAACTCAACGTGGCCTTCGTTTTGACAGGTAATGGCTCCCGTAACTCTAAACGAGCCAGAAGTTATGGCCGTCCGAATAATCGATATCTACAGGGTGCAACATCCGCGGTGCAAGGTGCAACATCCGTCTGAAATGGCAAAACAGTGCCGTACGACTTTTAGAAATGCATGCATGGATTTGAAACGGAACAGTACCATAGTGCACCACTCTCCAGCGATGGTAAATCGAAGGCGAGGCACGGTAATCCCGTTTTACCGTAAAAATCCGGTGTCGAAAAAACGAAGGGTAAAAAACTTACGAGACCCGATTGAGATTCGGGCTGTCCTTTTGGGCATTAATCTATCCGTTGACGGCTTAAAGCTGTCAAAGCCGTAGAACTCATCGTGGCCTTCGTTTTGATAGGTTATGGCTCCTGTAAATCTAAACGAGCTAGAAGTTATGGCCGTCCGAATAATTGATATCTACAGGGTGCAACATCCGCGGTGCAAGGTGCAACATCTGTCCGAAATGGCGAAACAGTGCCGTACGACTTTTAGAAATGCGTGCATTGATTCGAAACGGAACAATACCATGGTGCATCACTCTCTAGTGATGGTAAATCGAAGGCGAGGCACGGTAATCCCGTTTTACCGTAAAAATGCGGTGTCGAAAAAATGAAGGGTAAAAAACTTACGAGACTTGATTGAGATTCGGGTTGTCCTTTTTGGGCATTAATCTATCCGTTGATGGCTAAAAGCTGTCAGAGCCGTAGAACTCATCGTGGCCTTCGTTTTGACATGTTATGGCTCCCGTTACTCTAAACGAGCCAGAAGTTATGCCCGTCCGAATAATCAATATCTACAGGGTGCAACATCCGCGGTGCAAGGTGCAACATCCGTCCGAAATTGCGAAACAGTGTCGTACGACTTTTAGAAATGCTGGTGCAACATCCGTCCGAAATGGCGAAACAGTTCCGTACAACTTTTAGAAATGCATGCATGGATTTGAAACGGAACAGTACCATGGTGCACCACTCTCCAGCGATGGTAAATCGAAGACGAGGCATGGTAATCCCGTTTTACCGTAAGAATCCGTTGTCGAAAAAACGAAGGGTAAAAAACTTACGAGACCCGATTGAGATTCGAGTTGTCCTTTTTGGGCATTAATCTATCCGTTGACGGTTGAAAGTGGTCAAAGCCGTAGAACTCACCGTGGCCTTCGTTCAGACAGGTTATGTCTCCCGTAACTCTAAACGAGCCAAAAGTTATGGCCGTTCGAATAATCGATATCTACAGGGTGCAACATCTGCGGTGCAAGGTGCAACATCCGCTGTGCAAAGTGCAACATCCGTCCGAAATGGCGAAACAGTGCCGTACGACTTTTAGAAATGCGTGTATGGATTTGAAACGGAACAGTACCATGGTGCACCACTCTCCAGCGATGGGAAGTCGAAGACGGGCCACGGTAATCCCGTTTTACCGTAAAAATCCGGTGTCGAAAAAACGAAGGGTAAAAAACTTACGAGACCCGATCGAGATTCGGGTTGTCCTTTTTGGGCATTAATCTATCTGTTGACGGCTGAAAGCTGTCAAAGCCGTAGAACTCAATGTGGCCTTCGTTTTGACAGGTTATGGCCCCCGTAACTCTAAACGAGCCAGAAGTTATGGCCGTTCGAATAATCGATATCTACAGGGTGCAACATCCGCGGTGCAAGGTGCAACATCCGTCTGAAATGGCGAAACAGTGTCGTACGACTTGTAGAAATGCGTGCATGGATTTGAAACGGAACAGTACCATGGTGCACAACTCTCCAGCGATGGTAAATCGAAGGCGAGGCACGGTAATCCCGTTTTACCGTAAAAATCCAGTGTCGAAAAAACGAAGGGTAAAAAACTTACGAGACCCGATTGAGATTCGGGTTGTCATTTTGGGCATTAATCTATCCGTTGACGGCTGAAAGCTGTCAAAGCCGTAGAACTCATCGTGGCCTTCGTTTTGACAGGTTATGGCTACCGTAACTCTAAACGAGCCAGAAGTTATGGCCGTCCGAATAATCGATATCTACAGGGTGCTACATCCGCGGTGCAAGGTGCAACATCCGTCCGAAATGGCCAAACAGTGCCGTACGACTTTTAGAAATGCGTGCATGGATTCGAAACGGAACATTACCATGGCACACCACTCTCCAGCGATGGTAAATCGAAGGCGAGGCACGGTAATCCCGTTTTACCGTAAAAATCCGGTGTCGAAAAAACGAAGGGTAAAAAACTTACGAGACTCGATTGAGATTCGGGTTGTCCTTTTTGGGCATTAATCAATCCGTCGATGGCTGAAAGCTGTCAAAGCCGTAGAACTCATCGTGGCCTTCGTTTTGATAGGATATGGCTCCCGTTACTCTAAACGAGCCAGAAGTTATGCCCGTCCGAATAATAGATATCTACAGGGTGCAACATACGCGGTGCAAGGTGCAACATCCGTCCGAAATGGCGAAACAGTGTCGTACGACTTTTAGAAATGCGTGCATGGATTTGAAACGGAATAGTACCATGGTGCACCACTCTCCAGCGATGGTAAATCGAAGACGAGGCACGGTAATCTCGTTTTACCGTAAAAATCCGTTGTCGAAAAAACGAAGGGTAAAAAACTTAAGAGACCCGATTGAGATTCGGGTTGTCCTTTTTGGGCATTAATCTATCCGTCGACAGCTGAAAGCAGTCAAAGCCGTAGAACTCACCGTGGCCTTCGTTTAGACAGGTTATGGCTCCCGTAACTCTAAACGAGCCAGAAGTTATGGCCGTCCGAATAATCGATATCTACATGGTGCAATATCCGCGGTGCAAGGTGCAACATCCATCCGAATTGGCGGAACATTGCCGTACGACTTTTAGAAATGCATGCATGGATTTGAAATGGAACATTACCATGGTGCACCACTCTCCAGCGATGGTAAATCGAAGTCGAGCCATGGTAATCCCGTTTTACCGTAAAAATCTGGTGTCGAAAAAACGAAGGGTAAAAACTTAAGAACCCAGATTGTGATTCGGGTTGTCCTTTTCTGGCATTAATCTATCCGTTGACGGCTGAAAGCTGTCAAAGCTGTAGAACTCACCGTGGTCTTTGTTTTGACAGGTTATGGCTCCCGTAAATCAAAACGAGCCAGAAGTTATGGCTGTCCGAATAATCGATATATACAGGGTGCAACATCCGCGGTGCAAGGTGCAACATCCGTCCGAAATGGCGAAACAGTGCCGTACGACTTTTAGAAATGCGTGCATGGATTTGAAACGGAATAGTACCATGGTGCACCACTCTCCAGCGATGGTAAATCGAAGACGAGGCACGGTAATCCCGTTTTACCGTAAATATCCGGTGTCGAAAAAACGAAGGGTAAAAAACTTACGAGACCCGATTGAGATTCGGGTTGTCCTTTTTGGGCATTAATCTATCCGTTGACGGCTGAAAGCGGTCAAAGCCGTAGAACTCACCGTGGCCTTCGTTTAGACAGGTTATGGCTCCCGTAACTCTAAACGAGCCAGAAGTTATGGCCGTCCGAATAATTGATATCTACAGGGTGCAATATCCGCGGTGCAAGGTGCAACATCCGTCCGAATTGGCGGAACATTGCCGTACGACTTTTAGAAATGCGTGCATGGATTTGAAACGGAATAGTACCATGGTGCACCACTCTCCAGCGGTGGTAAATCGAAGACGAGGCACGGTAATCCCTTTTTACCGTAAAAATCCGGTGTCGAAAAAACGAAGGGTAGAAAACTTACGTGACCCGATTGAGATTCGGGTTGTCCTTTTTGGGCATTAATCTATCCGTTGACGGCTGAAAGCGGTCAAAACCGTAGAACTCACCGTGGCCTTCGTTTAGACAGTTTATGGCTCCCGTAACTCTAAACGAGCCAGAAGTTATGGTCGTCCGAATAATCGATATCTACAGGGTGCAACATCCGCGGTGCAAGGTGCAACATCCGTCCGAATTGGCGAAACAGTGCCGTACGACTTTTAGAAATGCGTGCATGGATTTGAAACGGAACATTACCAAGGTGCACCACTCTCCAGCGTTGGTAAATCGAAGATGAGCCACAGTAATCCCGTTTTACCATAAAAATCCGGTGTCGAAAAAACGAAGGGTAAAAACTTATGAACCCAGATTGAGATTCGGGTTGTCCTTTTCTGGCATTAATCTATCCTTTGACGGCTGAAAGCTCTCAAAGCTGTAGAACTCACTGTGGCCTTCGTTTTGACAGGTTATGGCTCCCGTAAATCTAAACGAGCCAGAAGTTATCGCTATCCGAATAATCGATATATACAGGGTGCAACATCCGCGGTGCAAGGTGCAACATCCGTCCGAAATGACGAAACAGTGTCGTACGACTATTAGAAATGCGTGCATGGATTTGAAATGGAACAGTACCATGGTGCACCACTCTCTAGCGATGGTAAATCGAAGACGAGCCAAGATAATCCCGTTTTACCGTAAAAATCCGGTGTCGAAAAAACGAAGGGTAAAAAACTTACGAACCCCGATTGAGATTCGGGTTGTCCTTTTCGGGCATAAATCTATCCGTTGACGGTTGGAAGATGTCAAAGCTATAGAACTCACCGTGGCCTTCGTTTTGAAAGGTTATGGCTCCCGTAACTCTAAGTGAGCCAAAAGTTATGACCGTCCGAATAATCGATATCTACAGGGTGCAACATCTGCGGTGCAAGGTGCAACATCCGTCCGAAATGGCGAAACAGTGCCGTACGACTTTTAGGAATGCGTGCGTGGATTTGAAACGGAACAGTGCCATGGTGCACCACTCTCCATCGATGGTAAATCGAAGGCGAGGCACAGTAATCCCGTTTTACCATAAAAATCCGTTGTTGAAAAAACGAAGGGTAAAAAACTTACGAGATTCGATTGAGATTCGGGTTGTCTTTTTTGGGCATTAATCTATCCGTTGACGACTGAAAGTTGTCAAAGCCGTAGAACTCATCGTGGCCTTCGTTTTGACAGGCTCTGGCTCCCGTTACTCTAAACGAGCCAGAAGTTATGCTCGTCCGAATAATCGATATCTACAGGGTGCGACATCCGCGGTGCAGGTGCAACATCCGTCCGAAATGGCGAAACAGTGTCGTACGACTTTTAGAAATGCGTGCATGGATTTGAAACGGAATAGTACCATGGTGCACCACTCTCCAGCGATGGTAAATCGAAGACGAGGCATGGTAATCCCGTTTTACCGTAAAAATCCGGTGTCGAAAAAATGAGGGGTAAAAAACTTACGAGACCCGATTGAGATTCGGGTTGTCCTTTTTGGGATTCAATCTACCGTTGACGTCTGAAAGCTGTCAAAGCCGTAGAACTCATTGTGGCCATCGTTTTGACAGGTTATGACTCCCGTAACTCTAAATGAGCCAGAAGTTATGGCCGTCCGAATAACTGATATCTATAGGGTGCAACATCCGCGGTGCAAGGTGCAACATCCGTCTGAAATGGCGAAACAGTGTCGTACGACTTTTAGAAAAGCATGCACGGATTTGAAACGGAACAGTACCATGGTGCATCACTCTCCAGCGATGGTAAATCAAAGGCGAGGCACGGTAATCCGTTTTACCGTAAAAATCCGGTGTCGAAAAAACGAAGGGTAAAAAACTTACGAGACCCGATTGAGATTCGGGTTGTCCTTTTTAGGCATTAATCTATCCGTTGACGCCTGAAAGATGTCAAAGCCGTAGAACTCGTCGTGGCCTTCGTTTTGACAGGTTATGGCTCCCGTAACTCTAAACGAGCCAGAACTTATGACCGTCCGAATAATCGATATCTACACGGTGCAACATCCGCTGTGCAAGGTGCAACATCCATCCGAAATGGCGAAACAATGTCGTACAACTTTTAGGAATGCGTGCATGGTTTTGAAACAGAACAGTACCATGGTGCACCACTCTCCAGCGATGGTAAATCGAAGACGAGGCACGGTAATCCCGTTTCACCGTAAAAATCCGATGTCGATAAAACGAAGGGTAAAAAACTTACGAGACCCGATTGAGATTCGGGTTGTCCTTTTTGGGCATCAATCTATCCGTTGACGGCTGAAAGCGGTCAAAGCCATAGAAAGGCCTTCGTTTAGACAGGTTATTTCTCCCGTAACTCTAAACGAGCCAAAAGTTATGGCCGTCCGAATAATCGATATCTACAGGGTGCAACATCCGCGGTGCAAGGTGCAACATCCGACAGAAATGGCGAAACAGTGTCCTACGACTTTTAGAAATGCATGCATGGATTTTAAAAAGAACAGTACCATGGTGCACCACTCTCCAGCGATGGTAAATCGAAGACGAGCAACAGTAATCCCGTTTTACCGTAAAAATCCGGTGTCGAAAATACGAAGGGTAAAAAACTTACGAGACCCGATTGAGATTCGGGCTTTCCTTTTTGGGCATTAATCTATACACTGACGGCTGAAAGTTGTCAAAGCCGTAGAACACAATGTGGCCTTCGTTTCGACAGGTTATGGATCCCGTAACTCTAAACGAGCTAGAAGTTATGGCCGTCCGAATAATCGATATCTACAGGGTGCAACATCCGCGGTGCAAGGTGCAATATCCGTCTGAAATGGCGAAACAGTGCCGTACGACTTTTAGAAATGCGTGCATGGATTTGAAAAGGAACAGTACCATGGTGCACCACTCTCCAGCGATGGTAAATCGAAGGCGAGGCACGGTAATCCCGTTTTACCGTAAAAATCCGGTGTCGAAAAAACGAAGGGTAAAAAACTTACGAGACCCGATTGAGATTCGGGTTTTCCTTTTGTGCATTAATCTATCCGTTGACGGCTGAAAGCTGTCAAAGCCGTATAACTCATCGTGGCCTTCATTTTGACAGGTTATGGCTCCCGTAAATCTAAACGAGCCAGAAGTTTTGCCCGTCCGAATAATCGATATCTACAGGGTGCAACATCCGCGGTGCAAGGTGCAACATCCGTCCGAAATGGCGAAACAGTGTCGTACGACTTTTAGAAATGCGTGCATGGATTTGAAACGGAACAGTACCATGGTGCACCACTCTCCAGCGATGGTAAATCGAAGGCGAGGCACGGTAATCCCGTTTTACCGTAAAAATCCGGTGTCAAAAAACGATGGGTAAAAAACTTACGAAACTCGATTGAGAATCGGGTTGTCCTTTTCGGGCATTAATCTACCCGTTGATGGCCGAATGCTTTCGAAGCCGTAGAACTCATCGTTTCCTTCGTTTTGACAGGTTATAGCTCCCGTAACTCTAAACGAGCCAGAAGTTATGGTCGTCCGAATAATCGATATCTACAGGGTGCAACATCCGCTGTGCAAGGTGCAACATCCGTCCGAAATGGCGAAACAGTGCCTTACGACTTTTAGAAACGCGTGCATGGATTTGAAACGGAACAGTACCATGGTGCACCACTCTCCAGCGATGGTAAATCGAAGACGAGGCACGTTAATCCCGTTTTACCGTAAAAATCCGGTGTCGAAAAAACGAAGGGTAAAAAACTTACGAGACCCGATTGAGATTCGGGTTGTCCTTTTGGGGTATTAATCTATCCGTTGACGGCTGAAAGCGGTCAAAACCGTAGAACTCACCGTGGCCTTCGTTTAGACAGTTTATGGCTCCCGTAACTCTAAACGACCCAGAAGTTATGGTCGTCCGAATAATCGATATCTACAGGGTGCAACATCCGCGGTGCAAGGTGCAACATCCGTCCGAAATGGCGAAACAGTGTTGTACGACTTTTAGAAATGCGTGCATGGATTTGAAACGGAACAGTACAATGGTTAACCACTCTCCAGCGATGGTAAATCGAAGGCGAGGTACGGTAATCCCGTTTTACCGTAAAAATCCGGTGTCAAAAAACGATGGGTAAAAAACTTACGAGACTCGATTGATAATCGGGTTGTCCTTTTCGGGAATTAATCTATCTGTTGATGGCCGAATGCTTTCAAAGCCGTAGAACTCATCGTTTCCTTCGTTTTGACAGGTTATGGCTCCCGTAACTCTTAACGAGCCAGAAGTTATGGTCGTCCGAATAATCGATATCTACGGGGTGCAACATCCGCTGTGCAAGGTGCAACATCCGTCCGAAATGGCGAAACAGTGCCTTACGACTTTTAGAAACGCGTGCATGGATTTGAAACGGAACAGTACTATGGTGCACCACTCTCCAGCGATGGTAAATAGAAGACGAGGCACGGTAATCCCGTTTTACCGTAAAAATCCGGTGTCGAAAAAACGAAGGGTAAAAAACTTACGAGACCCGATTGAGAATCGGGTTGTCCTTTTTGGGCATTAATCTATCCGTTGACGGCTGAATGCTGTCAAAGCCGTAGAACTCACCGTGGCCTTCGTTTTGACAGGTTATGGCTCCCGTTAGTCTAAACGAGCTAGAAGTTATGCCCGTCCGAATAATCGATATCTACAAGGTGCAGCATCCGCGGTGCAAGGTTCAACATCCGTCCGAAATGGCGAAACTGTGTCGTACGACTTTTAGAAATGCGTGCATGGATTTGAAACGAAACAGTACCATGGTGCACCACTCTCCAGCGATGGTAAATCGAAGACGAGCCACGGTAATCCCGTTTTACCGTAAAAATCCGGTGTCGAAAAAACGAAGGGTAAAAAACTTACGAACCCCGATTGAGATTCGGATTGTCCTTTTTGGGCAATAATCTATCCGTTGACCGCTGAAAGCTGTCAAAGCGGTAGAACTCACCGTGGCCTTCGCTTTGACAGGTTATGGCTCCCGTAACTCTAAACGAGCCAGAAGTTATGACCGTCCGAATAATCGATATCTACAGGGTGCAACATCCGCGGTGCAAGGTGCAACATCCGTCCGAAATGGCGAAACCGTGCCGTACGACTTTTAGAAACGCGTGCATGGATTTGAAACGGAACAATACCATGGTGCACCACTCTCCAGCGATGGTAAATCGAAGACGAGGCACGGTAAACCCGTTTTACCGTAAAAATCCGGTGCCGAAAAAACGAAGGGTAAAAAACTTACGAGACCCGATTGAGATTCGGGTTGTCCTTTTTGGGCATTAATCTATACGTTGACGGCTGAAAACCATCAAAGCCGTAGAACTCACCGTGGCCTTCGTTTAGACAGGTTATGGCTCCCGTAAGTCTAAATGAGTCAGAAGTTATGGCCGTCCGAATAATCGATATATACATGGTGCAACATCCACGGTGCAAGGTGCAACATCCGTCCGAAATGGCGAAACAGTGTCGTACGACTTTTAGAAATGCGTGCATGGATTTGAAACGGAACATTACCATGGTGCACCACTCTCCAGCGATGGTAAATCGAAGACGAGCCACGGTAATCCCGTTTTACCGTAAAAATCCGGTGTCGAAAAAACGAAGGGTAAAAAACTTACGAACCCAGATTGAGATTCGGGTTGTCCTTTTCGGGCATTAATCTATCCGTTGACGGTTGAAAGCTGTCAAAGCTGTAGAACTCACCGTGGCCTTCGTTTGGACAGGTTATGGTTCCCGTAACTCTAAATGAGCCAGAAGTTATGGCCGTCCGAATAATCGATATCTACAGGGTGCAACATCCGCGTGCAAGGTGCAACATCCGTCCGAAATGGCGAAACAGTGTTGTATGACTTCTAGAAATGAATGCATGGATTTGAAACGGAACAGTACCATGGTGCACCACTCTCCAGCGATGGTAAATCGAAGGCGAGGCACGTAATCCCGTTTTACTGTAAAAATCCGGTGTCGAAAAAACGAAGGGTTAAAAGCTTACGAGACTCGATTGAGATTCGGGTTGTGCTTTTCGGGCATTAATCTATCCGTTGACGGCTGAAAGCTGTCAAAGCTGTAGAACTCATCGTTTCCTTCGTTTTGACAGGTTATGCCTCCCGTAACTCTAAACGAGCCAGAAGTTATGGCCGTCCGAATAATCGATATCTATAGGGTGCAACATCCGCGGTGCAAGGTGCAACATCCGTCCAAAATGGTGAAACAGTGCCTTACGACTTTTAGAAATGCATGCATGGATTTGAAACGGAACAGTACCATGGTGCACCGCTCTCCAGCGATGGTAAATCGAAGACGAGGCACGGTAATCCCGTTTTACCGTACAAATCCGGTGTCAAAAAAACGAAGGGTTAAAAACTAACGAGAACCGATTGAGATTCGGGTTGTCCTTTTGGGCATTAATCTATCCGTTGACGGCTGAAAGCGGTCAAAGCCGTAGAACTCACCGTGGCCTTCGTTTAGACAGGTTATGGCTCCCGTAACTCTAAACGAGTAAGAAGTTATGGTTGTCCGAATAATCGATATATACAGGGTGCAACATCCGTGGTGCAAGGTGCAACATCCGTCCGAAATGGCGAAACAGTGCCGTACGACTTCTAGAAAAGCGTGCATGGATTTGAAACGGAACAGTACCATGGTGCACCACTCTCCAGCGATGGTAAATCTAAGACGAGCCACGGTAATCCCGTTTTACCGTAAAAATCCGGTGTCGAAAAAACGAAGGGTAGAAAACTTACGAACCCCAATTGAGATTCGGGTTGTCCTTTTCGGGCATATATCTATCCGTTGACGGCTGAAAGCTGTCAAAGCTGTAAAACTCACCGTAGCCTTCGTTTTGATAGGTTATGGCTCCCGTAACTCTAAACGAGCCAAAAGTTATGACCGTCCGAATAATCCATATCTACAGGGTGCAACATCTGCGGTGCAAGGTGCAACATCCGTCCAAAATGGCGAAACAGTGCCGTACGACTTTTAGAAATGCGTGCATGGATTTGAAACGGAATAGTGCCATGGTGCACCACTCTCCAGCGATGGTAAATCGAAGGCGAGGCACGGTAATCCCGTTTTACCGTAAAAATCCGGTGTCGAAAAAACGAAGGGTAAAAAACTTACGAGACTCGATTGAGATTCGGGTTGTCCCATTTGGGCATTAATCTATCCGTCGACGGCTGAAAGCTGTCAAAGCTGTAGAACTCATCGTGGCCTTCGTTTTGACAGGTTATGGCTTCCGTTACTCTAAACGAGCCACAAGTTATACCCGTCCGAATAATCGATATCTACAGGGTGCGACATCCGCGGTGCAAGGTGCAACATCCGTCCGAAATGGCAAAACAGTGTCGTACGACTTTTAGAAATGCGTGCATGGATATGAAACGGAACAGTACCATGGTGCACCGCTCTCCAGCGATGGTAAATCGAAGACGAGGCACGGTAATCCCGTTTTACCGCAAAAATCCGGTGTCGAAAAAACGAAGGGTAAAAAACTTACGAGACCCGATTGAGATTCGGGTTGTCCTTTTTGGGCATTAATCTATCCGTTGATGGATGAAAGTGGTCATAGCCGTAGAACTCACCGTGGCCTTCGTTTTAACAGGTTATGGCTCCCGTAACTCTAAACGAGCCAGAAGTTACGGCCGTCCGAATAATCCATATCTACAGGGTGCAACATCCGCGGTGCAAGGTGCAACATCATTCTGAAATGGCGAAACAGTGTCGTACGACTTTTAGAAATGCGTGCATGGATTTGAAACGGAATAGTACCATGGTGCACCACTTTCCAGCGATGGTAAATCGAAGACGAGGCATGGTAATCCCGTTTTACCGTAAAAATCCGGTGTCGAAAAAATGAAGGGTAAAAAACTTACGAGACCCGATTGAGATTCGGGTTGTCCTTTTTGGGATTCAATCTCCCGTTGATGGCTGAAAGCTGTCAAAGCCGTAGAACTCATTGTGGCCTTCGTTTTGACAGGTTATGACTCCCGTAACTCTAAATGAGCCAGAAGTTATGGCCGTCCGAATAACTGATATCTATAGGGTGCAACATCCGCGGTGCAAGGTGCAACATCCGTCTGAAATGGCGAAACAGTGTCGTACGACTTTTAGAAAAGCATGCACGGATTTGAAACGGAACAGTGCCATGGTGCATCACTCTCCAGCGATGGTAAATCAAAGGCGAGGCACGGTAATCCAGTTTTACCGTAAAAATCCGGTGTCGAAAAAACGAAGGGTAAAAAACTTACGAGACCCGATTGAGATTCGGGTTGTCCTTTTTAGGCATTAATCTATCCACTGACGCCTGAAAGATGTCAAAGCCGTAGAAATCGTCGTGGCCTTCGTTTTGACAGGTTATGGCTCCCGTAACTCTAAACGAGCCAGAACTTATGACCGTCCGAATAATCGATATCTACACGGTGCAACATCCGCTGTGCAAGGTGCAACATCCGTCCGAAATGGCGAAACAATGTCGTAAAACTTTTAGGAATGCGTGCATGGATTTGAAACAGAATAGTACCATGGTGCACCACTCTCCAGCGATGGTAAATCGAAGACGAGGCACGGTAATCCCGTTTCACCGTAAAAATCCGGTGTCGATAAAACGAAGGGTAAAAAACTTACGAGACCCGATTGAGATTCGGGTTGTCCTTTTTGGGCATTAATCTATCCGTTGACGGCTGAAAGCGGTCAAAGCCGTAGAAAGGCCTTCGTTTAGACAGGTTATTTCTCCCGTAACTCTAAACGAGCCAAAAGTTATGGCCGTCCGAATAATCGATATCTACAGGGTGCAACATCCGCGGTGCAAGGTGCAACATCCGACAGAAATGGCGAAACAGTGTCCTACGACTTTTAGAAATGCATGCGTGGATTTTAAACAGAATAGTACCATGGTGCACCACTCTCCAGCGATGGTAAATCGAAGACGAGCAACAGTAATCCCGTTTTACCGTAAAAATCCGGTGTCGAAAATACGAAGGGTAAAAAACTTACGAGACCCGATTGAGATTCGGGATGTCCTTTTTAGGCATTAATCTATCCATTGACGGCTGAAAGTTGTCAAAGCCGTAGAACACAATGTGGCCTTCGTTTTGACAGGTTATGGCTCCCGTAACTCTAAACGAGCTAGAAGTTATGGCCGTCCGAATAATCGATATCTACAGGGTGCAACATCCGCGGTGCAAGGTGCAATATCCGTCTGAAATGGCGAAACAGTGCCGTACGACTTTTAGAAATGCGTGCATGGATTTGAAAAGGAACAGTACCATGGTGCACCACTCTCCAGCGATGGTAAATCGAAGGCGAGGCACGGTAATCCTGTTTTACCATAAAAATCCGGTGTCGAAAAAACGAAGGGTAAAAAACTTACGAGACCCGATTGAGATTCAGGTTGTCCTTTTGGGCATTAATCTATCCGTTGACGGCTGAAAGCTGTTAAAGCCATATAACTCATCGTCGCCTTCATTTTGACAGGTTATGGCTCCCGTAAATCTAAACGAGCCAGAAGTTATGCCCGTCCGAATAATCGATATCTACAGGGTGCAACATCTGCGGTGCAAGGTGCAACATCCGTCCGAAATGGCGAAACTGTGTCGTACGACTTTTAGAAATGCGTGCATGGATTTGAAACGGAACAGTACCATGGTGCACCACTCTCCAGCGATGGTAAATCGAAGGCGAGGCACGGTAATCCCGTTTTACCGTAAAAATCCGGTGTCAAAAAACGATGGGTAAAAAACTTACGAGACTCGATTGAGAATCAGGTTGTCCTTTTCGGGCATTAATCTATCCGTTGATGGCCGAATGCTTTCAAAGCCGTAGAACTCATCGTTTCCTTCGTTTTGACAGGTTATGGCTCCCGTAACTCTAAACGAGCCAGAAGTTATGGTCGTCCGAATAATCGATATCTACAGGGTGCAACATCCGCTGTGCAAGGTGCAACATCCGTCCGAAATGGCGAAACAGTGCCTTACGACTTTTAGAAACGCGTGCATGGATTTGAAATGGAATAGTACCATGGTGCGCCACTCTCCAGTGATGGTAAATCGAAGACGAGGCACGGTAATCCCGTTTTACCGTAAAAATCCGGTGTCGAAAAAACGAAGGGTAAAAAACTTACGAGACCCGATTGAGATTCGGGTTGTCCTTTTGGGGTATTAATCTATCCGTTGACGGCTGAAAGCGGTCAAAACCGTAGAAATCACCGTGGCCTTCGTTTAGACAGTTTATGGCTTCCGTAACTCTAAACGTCCCAGAAGTTATGGTCGTCCGAATAATCGATATCTACAGGGTGCAACAGCCGCGGTGCAAGGTGCAACATCCGTCCGAAATGGCGAAACAGTGTCGTACGACCTTTAGATATGCGTGCATGGATTTGAAACGGAACAGTACCATGGTGCACCACTCTCCAGCGATGGTAAATCGAAGGCGAGGCACGGTAATCCCATTTTACCGTAAAAATCCGGTGTCAAAAAACGATGGGTAAAAAACTTATGACACTCGATTGAGAATCGGGTTGTCCTTTTCGGGAATTAATCTATCTGTTGATGGCCGAATGCTTTCAAAGCCGTAGAACTCATCGTTTCCTTCGTTTTGACAGGTTATGGCTCCCGTAACTCTAAACGAGCCAGAAGTTATGGTCGTCCGAATAATCGATATCTACGGGGTGCAACATCCGCTGTGCAAGGTGCAACATCCGTCCGAAATGGCGAAACAGTGCCTTACGACTTCTAGAAACGCGTGCATGGATTTGAAACGGAACAGAGCTATGGTGCACCACTCTCCAACGATGGTAAATCGAAGACGAGGCACGGTAATCCCGTTTTACCGTAAAAATCCGGTGTCGAAAAAACGAAGGGTAAAAAACTTACGAGACCCGATTGAGATTCGGGTTGTCTTTTTTGGGCATTAATCTATCCGTTGACGGCTGAAAGCTGTCAAAGCCGTAGAACTCACCGTGGCCTTCGTTTTGACAGGTTATGGCTCCCGTTAGTCTAAACGAGCTAGAAGTTATGCCCGTCCGAATAATCGATATCTACAAGGTGCAGCATCCGCGGTGCAAGGTGCAACATCCGTCCGAAATGGCGAAACAGTGTCGTATGACTTTTAGAAATGCGTGCATGGATTTGAAACGAAACAGTACCATGGTGCACCACTCTCCAGCGATGGTAAATCGAAGACGAGCCACGGTAATCCCGTTTTACCGTAAAAATCCGATGTCGAAAAAACAAAGGGTAAAAAACTTACGAACCCCGATTGAGATTCGGGTTGTCCTTTTCGGGCAATAATCTATCCGTTGACCGCTGAAAGCTATCAAAGCTGTAGAACTCACCGTGCTCTTCGCTTTGACAGGTTATGGCTCCCGTAACTCTAAACGAGCCAGAAGTTATGACCGTCCGAATAATCGATATCTACAGGGTGCAACATCCGCGGTGCAAGGTGCAACATCCGTCCGAAATGGCGAAACAGTGCCGTACGACTTTTAGAAATGCATGCATGGATTTGAAACGGAACAATGCCATGGTGCACCACTCTCCAGCGATGGTAAATCGAAGACGAGGCACGGTAAACCCGTTTTACCGTAAAAATCCGGTGCCGAAAAAACGAAGGGTAAAAAACTTACGAGACCCGATTGAGATTCGGGTTGTCCTTTTTGGGCATTAATCTATACGTTGACAGCTGAAAACCGTCAAAGCCGTAGAACTCACCGTGGCCTTCGCTTTGACAGGTTATGGCTCCCGTAACTCTAAACGAGCCAGAAGTTATGACCGTCCGAATAATCGATATCTACAGGGTGCAACATCCGCGGTGCAAGGTGCAACATCCGTCCGAAATGGCGAAACAGTGTCGTACGACTTTTAGAAATGCGTGCATGGATTTGAAACGGAACATTACCATGGTGCACCACTCTCCAGCGATGGTAAATCGAAGACGAGCCACGGTAATCCCGTTTTACTGTAAAAATCCGGTGTCGAAAAAACGAAGGGTAAAAAACTTACGAACCCAGATTGAGATTCGGATTGTCCTTTTCGGGCATTAATCTATCCGTTGACGGTTGAAAGCTGTCAAAGCTGTAGAACTCACCGTGGCCTTCGTTTGGACAGGTTATGGTTCCCGTAACTCTAAATGAGCCAGAAGTTATGGCCGTCCGAATAATCGATATCTACAGGGTGCAACATCCGCGTGCAAGGTGCAACATCCGTCCGAAATGGCGAAACAGTGCTGTATGACTTTTAGAAATGCATGCATGGATTTGAAACGGAACAGTACCATGGTGCACCACTCTCCAGCGATGGTAAATCGAAGGCGAGGCACGTAATCCCGTTTTACTGTAAAAATCCGGTGTCGAAAAAACGAAGGGTAAAAAACTTACGAGACTCGATTGAGATTCGGGTTGTCCTTTTCGGGCATTAATCTATCCGTTGACGGCTGAAAGCTGTCAAAGCTGTAGAACTCATTGTTTCCTTCGTTTTGACAGGTTATGGCTCCCGTAACTCTAAACGAGCCAGAAGTTATGGCCGTCCGAATAATCGATATCTATAGGGTGCAACATCCGCGGTGCAAGGTGCAACATCCGTCCAAAATGGTGAAACAGTGCCTTACGACTTTTAGAAATGCATGCATGGATTTGAAACGGAACAGTACCATGGTGCACCGCTCTCCAGCGATGGTAAATCGAAGACGAGGCACGGTAATCCCGTTTTACCGTACAAATCCGGTGTCGAAAAAACAAAGGTTAAAAAACTAACGAGAACCGATTGAGATTCGGGTTGTCCTTTTGGGCATTAATCTATCCGTTGACGGCTGAAAGCAGTCAAAGCCGTAGAACTCACCGTGGCCTTCGTTTAGACAGGTTATGGCTCCCGTAACTCTAAACGAGCAAGAAGTTATGGTTGTCCGAATAATCGATATATACAGGGTGCAACATCCGCGGTGCAAGGTGCAACATCCGTCCGAAATGGCGAAACAGTGCCGTACGACTTTTAGAAATGCGTGCGTGGATTTGAAACGGAACAGTACCATGGTGCACCATTCTCCAGCGATGGTAAATCTAAGACGAGCCACGGTAATCCCGTTTTACCGTAAAAATCCACTGTCGAAAAAACGAAGGGTAGAAAACTTACGAACCCCAATTGAGATTCGGGTTGTCCTTTTCGGGCATAAATCTATCCGTTGACGGCTGAAAGCTGTCAAAGCTGTAAAACTCACCGTAGCCTTCGTTTTGATAGGTTATGGCTCCCGTAACTCTAAACGAGCCAGAAGTTATGACCGTCCGAATAATCCATATCTACAGGGTGCAACATCTGCGGTGCAAGGTGCAACATCCGTCCAAAATGGCGAAACAGTGCCGTACGACTTTTAGAAATGCGTGCATGGATTTGAAACGGAATAATGCCATGGTGCACCACTCTCCAGCAATGGTAAATCGAAGGCGAGGCACGGTAATCCCGTTTTACCGTAAAAATCCGGTGTCGAAAAAACGAAGGGTAAAAAACTTACGAGACTCGATTGAGATTCGGGTTGTCCCATTTGGGCATTAATCTATCCGTTGACGGCTGAAAGCTGTCAAAGCTGTAGAACTCATCGTGGCCTTCGTTTTGACAGGTTATGGCTTCCGTTACTCTAAACGAGCCACAAGTTATGCCCGTCCGAATAATCGATATCTACAGGGTGCGACATCCGCGGTGCAAGGTGCAACATCCGTCCGTAATGGCAAAACAGTGTCATACGACTTTTAGAAATATGTGCATGGATTTTAAACAGAACAGTACCATGGTGCACCGCTCTCCAGCGATGGTAAATCGAAGACGAGGCGCGGTAATCCCGTTTTACCGCAAAAATCCGGTGTCGAAAAAACGAAGGGTAAAAAACTTACGAGACCCGATTGAGATTCGGGTTGTCCTTTTTGGGCATTAATCTATCCGTTGATGGATGAAAGCGGTCATAGCCATAGAACTCACCGTGGCCTTCGTTTTAACAGGTTATGGCTCCCGTAACTCTAAACGAGCAAGGAGTTATGGTTGTCCGAATAATCGATATATACAGGGTGCAACATCCGCGGTGCAAGGTGCAACATCCGTCCGAAATGGCGAAACAGTGCCGTACGACTTTTAGAAATGCGTGCGTGGATTTGAAACGGAACAGTACCATGGTGCACCACTCTCCAGCGATGGTAAATCGAAGGCGAGGCACGGTAATCCCGTTTTACCGTAAAAATCCCGTGTCGAAAAAACGAAAGGTAAAAAACTTACGAGGCCCGATTGAGATTCGGGTTGTCCTTTTTGGGCATTAGTCTATCCGTTGACGGCTGAAAGCTGTCAAAGCCGTAGAACTCATTGTGGCCCTCGTTCTGACAGGTTATGAATCCCGTAACTCTAAATGAGCCAGAAGTTATGGTCGTCCGAATAATCGATATCTACAGGGTGCAACATCCGTGGTGCAAGGTGCAACATCCGTCTGAAATGGCGAAACAGTTCCGTACGACTTTTAGAAATGCGTGCATGGATTTGAAACGGAACATTACCATGGTGCACCACTCTCTAGCGATGGTAAATCGAAGACGAGCCACGGTAATCCCGTTTTACCGTAAAAATCCGGTGTCGAAAAAACGAAGGGTAAAAAACTTACGAACCCAGATTGAAATTCGGGTTGTCCTTTTCGGGCATTAATCTATCCGTTAACGGTTGAAAGCTGTCAAAGCTGTAGAACTCACCGTGGCCTTCGTTTGGACAGGTTATGGTTCCCGTAACTCTAAACGAGCCAGAAGTTATGGCCGTCCGAATAATCGATATTTACAGGGTGCAACATCCGCGGTGCAAGGTGCAACATCCGTCCGAAATGGCGAAACAGTGCTGTATGACTTTTAGAAATGCATGCATGGATTTGAACCGGAACAGTACCATGGTAGACCACTCTCCAGCGATGGTAAATCGAAGGCGAGGCACGGTAATCCCGTTTTACTGTAAAAATCCGGTGTCGAAAAAACGAAGGGTAAAAAACTTACGAGACTCGATTGAGATTCGGGTTGTCCTTTTCGGGCATTAATCTATCCGTTGACGGCTGAAAGCTGTCAAAGCTGTAGAACTCATCGTTTCCTTCGTTTTGACAGGTTATGGCTCCCGTAACTCTAAACGAGCCAGTAGTTATGGCCGTCCGAATAATCGATATCTACAGGGTGCAACATCCGCGGTGCAAGGTGCAACATCCGTCCGAAATGGTGAAACAGTGCCTTACGACTTCTAGAAATGCATGCATGGATTTGAAACGGAACAGTACCATGGTGCACCGCTCTCCAGCGATGGTAAATCGAAGACGAGGCACGGTAATCCCGTTTTACCGTACAAATCCGGTGTCGAAAAAATGAAGGGTAAAAAACTTACGAGAACCGATTGAGATTCTGGTTGTCCTTTTGGGCATTAATCTATCCGTTGACGGCTGAAAGCGGTCAAAGCCGTAGAACTCACCGTGGCCTTCGTTTAGACAGGTTATGGCTCCCGTAACTCTAAACGAGCAAGAAGTTATGGTTGTCCGAATAATCGATATATACAGGGTGCAACATCCGCGGTGCAAGGTGCAACATCCGTCCGAAATGGCGAAACAGTGCCGTACAACTTTTAGAAATGCGTGCATGGATTTGAAATGGAACAGTAACATGGTGCACCACTCTCCAGTGATGGTAAATCTAAGACGAGCCACGGTAATCCCGTTTTACCGTAAAAATCCGGTGTCGAAAAAACGAAGGGTAGAAAACTTACGAACCCAAATTGAGATTCGGGTTGTCCTTTTCGGGCATAAATCTATCTGTTGACGGCTGAAAGCTGTCAAAGCTGTAAAACTCACCGTAGCCTTCGTTTTGATAGGTTATGGCTCCCGTAACTCTAAACGAGCCAGAAGTTATGACCGTCCGAATAATCCATATCTACAGGGTGCAACATCTGCGGCGCAAGTGCAACATCCATCCAAAATGGCGAAACAGTGCCGTACGACTTTTAGAAATGCGTGCATGGATTTGAAATGGAATAGTGCCATGGTCCACCACTCTCCAGCGAAGGTAAATCGAAGGCGAGGCACGGTAATCCCGTTTTACCGTAAAAATCCGGTGTCGAAAAAACGAAGGGTAAAAAACTTACGAGACTCGATTGAGATTCGGGTTGTCCCATTTGGGCATTAATCTATCCGTTGACGGCTGAAAGCTGTCAAAGCTGTAGAACTCATCGTGGCCTTCGTTTTGGCAGGTTATGGCTTCCGTTACTCTAAACGAGCCACAAGTTATGCCCATCCGAATAATCGATATCTACAGGGTGCGACATCCGCGGTGCAAGGTGCAACATCCGTCCGAAATGGCAAAACAGTGTCGTACGACTTTTAGAAATGTTTGCACGGATTTGAAACGGAACAGTACCATGGTGCACCGCTCTCCAGCGATGGTATATCGAAGGCGAGGCACGGTAATCCCGTTTTACCGCAAAAATACGGTGTCGAAAAAACGAAGGGTAAAAAACTTACGACACCCGATTGAGATTCGGGTTGTCCTTTTTGGGCATTAATCTATCCGTTGATGGATGAAAGCGATCATAGCCGTAGAACTCACCGTGACCTTCGTTTTAACAGGTTATGGCTCCCGTAACTCTAAACGAGCCAGAAGTTACGGCCGTCCGAATAATCCATATCTACAGGGTGCAACATCCACGGTGCAAGGTGCAACATCATTCTGAAATGGCGAAACAGTGCCGTACGACTCTTAGAAATGCGTGCATGCATTTGAAACGGAACAGTACCATGGTGCACCACTCTCCAGCGATGGTAAATCGAAGGCGAGGCACGGTAATCCCGTTTTACCGTAAAAATCCCGTGTCGAAAAAACGAAAGGTAAAAAACTTACGAGGCCCGATTGAGATTCGGGTTGTCCTTTTTGGGCACTAGTCTATCCGATGACGGCTGAAAGCTGTCAAAGCCGTAGAACTCATTGTGGCCTTCGTTTTGACAGGTTATGAATCCCGTAGCTCTAAACGAGCCAGAAGTTATGGTCGTCCGAATAATCGATATCTACAGGGTGCAACATCCGCGGTGCAAGGTGCAACATCCGTCTGAAATGGCGAAACAGTTCCGTACGACTTTTAGAAATGCGTGCATGGATTTGAAACGGAACATTACCATGGTGCACCACTCTCCAGCGATGGTAAATCGAAGACAAGCCACGGTAATCCCGTTTTACCGTAAAAATCCGGTGTCGAAAAAACGAAGGGTAAAAAACTTACGAACCCAGATTGAGATTCGGGTTGTCCTTTTCGGGCATTAATCTATCCGTTGACGGTTGAAAGCTGTAGAACTCACCGTGGCCTTCGTTTGGACAGGTTATGGTTCCCGTAACTCTAAACGAGCCAGAAGTTATGGCCGTCCGAATAATCGATATCTATAGGGTGCAACATCCGCGGTGCAAGGTGCAACATCCGTCCGAAATGGCGAAACAGTGCTGTATGACTTTTAGAAATGCATGCATGGATTTGAACCGGAACAGTACCATGGTAGACCACTCTCCAGCGATGGTAAATCGAATGCGAGCCACGGTAATCCCGTTTTACTGTAAAAATCCGGTGTCGAAAAAACGAAGGGTAAAAAACTTACGAGACTCGATTGAGATTCGGGTTGTCCTTTTCGGACATTAATCTATCCGTTGACGGCTGAAAGCTGTCAAAGCTGTAGAACTCATCGTTTCCTTCGTTTTGACAGGTTATGGCTCCCGTAACTCTAAACGAGCCAGTAGTTATGGCCGTCCGAATAATCGATATCTACAGGGTGCAACATCCGCGGTGCAAGGTGCAACATCCGTCCGAAATGGTGAAACAGTGCCTTACGACTTTTAGAAATGCATGCATGGATTTGAAACGGAACAGTACCATGGTGCACCACTCTCCAACGATGGTAAATCGAAGACGAGGCACGGTAATCCCATTTTACCGTACAAATCCGGTGTCGAAAAAGTGAAGGGTAAAAAACTTACGAGAACCGATTGAGATTCGGGTTGTCCTTTTGGGCATTAATCTATCCGTTGACGGCTGAAAGCGGTCAAAGCCGTAGAACTCACCGTGGCCTTCGTTTAGACAGATTATGGCTCCCGTAACTCTAAACGAGCCAGAAGTTATGGCCGTCCGAATAATCGATATCTACAGGATGCAACATCCACGGTGCAAGGTGCAACATCCGTCCAAATTGGCGAAACAGTGCCGTACGACTTTTAGAAATGCGTGCATGGATTTGAAACGGAACATTACCATGGTGCTCCACTCTCCAGCGATGGTAAATAGAAGACGAGCCACGGTAATCCCGTTTTACCGTAAAAATCCGGTGTCGAAAAAACGAAGGGTAAAAAACTTACGAACCTTGATTGAGATTCGAGGTGTCCTTTTCTGGCATTAATCTATCCGTTGACGGCTGAAAGCTGTCAAAGCTATAGAACTCACCGTGGTCTTCGTTTTGACGGGTTATGGCTCCCGTAAATCTAAACGAGCAAGAAGTTATGGTTGTCCGAATAATCGATTTATATAGGGTGCAACATCCGCGGTGCAAGGTGCAACATCCGTCCGAAATGGCGAAACAGTGTCGTACGGCTTTTAGAAATGAGTGCATGGTTTTGAAACGGAACAGTACCATGGTGCACCACTCTCCAGCGATGGTAAATCTAAGACGAGCCACGGTAATCCCGTTTTACCGTAAAAATCCGGTGTCGAAAAAACGAAGGGTAGAAAACTTACGAACCCCAATTGAGATTCGGGTTGTCCTTTTCGGGCATAAATCTATCCGTTGACGGCTGAAAGCTGTCAGAGCTGTAAAACTCACCGTAGCCTTCGTTTTGATAGGTTATGGCTCCCGTAACTCTAAACGAGCCAGAAGTTATGACCGTCCGAATAATCCATATCTACAGGGTGCAACATCTGCGGTGCAAGGTGCAACATCCGTCCAAAATGGCGAAACAGTGCCGTACGACATTTAGAAATGCGTGCATGGATTTGAAACGGAACAGTGCCATGGTGCACCACTCTCCAGCGATGGTAAATCGAAGGCGAGGCACGGTAATCCCGTTTTACCGTAAAAATCCGGTGTCGAAAAAACGAAGGGTAAAAAACTTACGAGACTCGATTGAGATTCGGGTTGTCCCATTTGGGCATTAATCTATCCGTTGACGGTTGAAAGCCGTCAAAGCTGTAGAACTCATCGTGGCCTTCGTTTTGACAGGTTATGGCTTCCGTTACGCTAAACGAGCCGCAAGTTATGCCCGTCCGAATAATCGATATCTACAGGGTGCGACATCCGCGGTGCAAGGTGCAACATCCGTCCGAAATGGCAAAACAGTGTCGTACGACTTTTAGAAATGTGTGCATGGATTTGAAACGGAACAGTACCATGGTGCACCGCTCTCCAGCGATGGTAAATCGAAGACAAGGCACGGTTATCCCGTTTTACCGCAGAAATCCGGTGTCGAAAAAGCGAAGGGTAAAAAACTTACGAGACCCGATTGAGATTCGGGTTGTCCTTTTTGGGCATTAATCTATCCGTTGATGGATGAAAGCGGTCAAAGCCGTAGAACTCACCGTGGCCTTCGTTTTGACAGGTTATGGCTCCCGTAACTCTAAACGAGCCAGAAGTTACGGCCGTCCGAATAATCCATATCTACAGGGTGCAACATCCGCGGTGCAAGGTGCAACATCATTCTGAAATGGTGAAACAGTGTCGTACGACTCTTAGAAATGCGTGCATGGATTTGAAAAGGAACAGTACCATGGTGCACCACTCTCCAGCGATGGTAAATCGAAGGCGAGGCACGGTAATCCCGTTTTACCATAAAAATCCTGTGTCGAAAAAACGAAAGGTAAAAAATTTACGAGGCCCGATTGAGATTCGGGTTGTCCTTTTTGGGCATTAGTCTACCCGTTGATGGCAGAAAGCTGTCAAAGCCGTAGAACTCATTGTGGCCTTCGTTTTGACAGGTTATGAATCCCGTAACTCTAAACGAGCCAGAAGTTATGGTCGTCCGAATAATCGATATCTACAGGGTGCAACATCCGCGGTGCAAGGTGCAACATCCGTCTGAAATGGCGAAACAGTGTCGTACGACTTTTAGAAAAGCGTGCTTGGATTTGAAACGGAACATTACCATGGTGCATCACTCTCCAGCGATGGTAAATCGAAGGCGAGGCACGGTAATCCTGTTTTACCGTAAAAATCTGGTGTCGAAAAAACGAAGGGTAAAAAACTTACGAGACCCGATTGAGATTCGGGTTGTCCTTTTTGGGCATTAATCTATCCGTTGACGGCTGAAAGCTGTCAAAGCCGTAGAACTCATCGTGGCCTTCGTTTGGACAGGTTATGGCTCCCGTAACTCTAAACGAGCCAGAAGTTATGACCGTCTGAATAATCAATATCTATAGGTGCAACATCCGCGATGCAAGGTGCAACATCCGTCCGAAATGGTGAAATAGTGCCGTACGACTTTTAGAAATGCGTGCAAGGATTTGAAACGGAACAATACCATATTGCACCACTCTCCAGTGATGGTAAATCGAAGACGAGCCACGGTAATCCCGTTTTACCGTAAAAATCAGGTGTCAAAAAAACGAAGGGTAAAAAACTTACGAACCCCGATTGAGATTCGGGTTGTCCTTTTCGGTCATTAATCAATCCGTTGACGGCTGAAAGCTGTCGAAGCTGTAGAACTCACCGTGGCCTTCGTTTTGACAGGTTATGGCTCCCGTAAATCTGAACGAGCCAGAAGTTATGGCTGTCCGAATAATCGATATATATACAGGGTGCAACATACGCGGTGCAAGGTGCAACATCCGCACGAAATGTCGAAACAGTGTCGTACGACTTATAGAAATGCGTGCATGGATTTGAAATGGAACAGTACCATGGTGCACCACTCTCCAGCGATGGTAAATCGAAGACGAGCCACGGTAATCCCGTTTTACCGTAGAAATCCGGTGTCGAAAAAACGAAGGGTAAAAAACTTACGAGACCCGATTGAGATTCGGGTTGTCCTTTTCGAGCATTAATCTATCCGTTGACGGCTGAAAGCTATCAAAGCTGTAGAACTCACCGTGGCCTTCGTTTTGAAAGGTTATGGCTCCCGTAACTCTAAACGAGCCAGAAGCTATGCCCGTCCGAATAATCGATATCTATAGGGTGCGACATCCGCGGTGCAAGGTGCAACATCCGTCCAAAATGGCGAAACAGTGCCGTACGACTTTTAGAAATGCGTGCATGGATTTGAAACGGAACAGTTCCATGGTGCACCAATCTCCAGCGATGGTAAATCGAAGACGAGGCACGGTAATCCCGTTTTACCGTAAAAATCCGGTGTCAAAAAAACGAAGGGTAAAAAACATACGAGACCCGATTGAGATTCGGGTTGTCCTTTTTGGGCATTAATCTATCCGTTGATGGCTGAAAGTGGTCAAAGCCGTAGAACTCATCGTGGCCTTCTTTTTGACAGGTTATGGCTCCTATAACACTAAACGAGCCAGAAGTTATGGCCGTCCGAATAATCGATATCTACAGGGTGCAACATCCGCGGTGCAAGGTGCAACATCCGTGCGAAATGGCAAAACAGTGCCGTACGACTTTTAGAAATGCGTGCATGGATTTGAAACGGAACAGTACCATGGTGCACCACTCTCCAGCGATGGTAAATCGAAGATGAGGCACGGTAATCCCGTTTTACCGTAAAAATCTGGTGTCGAAAAAACGAAGGGTAAAAAACTTACGAGACCCGATTGAGATTCGGGTTGTCCTTTTTGGGCATTAATCTATCCGTTGACGGCTGAAAGCTGTCAAAGCCGTAGAACTCAACGTGGCCTTCATTTTGACAGGTTATGGCTCCCGTAACTCTAAACGAGCCAGAAGTTATTGTCGTCCGAATAATCGATATCTACAGGGTGCAACATCCGCGGTGCAAGGTGCAACATCCGTTCGAAATGGCGAAACGGTGTCGTACGACTTTTAGAAATGCGTGCATGGATTTGAAACGGAACAGTACCATGGTGCACACCCTCCAGCGATGGAAAATCGAAGACGAGGCACGCTAATACCGTTTTACCGTAAAAATCCGGTGTCAAAAAACGAAGGGTAAAAAACTTACGGGACCCGATTGAGATTCGGGTTGTCCTTTTTAGGCATTAATCTATCCGTTGACAGCTGAAAGCTGACAAAGCCGTAGAACTCATCGTGGCCTTCGTTTTGACAGGTTATGGCTCCCGTAACTCTAAATGAGCCAAAAGTTATGGTCGTCCGAATAATCGATATCTACAGGGTGCAACATCCGCGGTGCAAGGTGCAACATCCGTCCGAAATGGCGAAACAGTGTCGTATGACTTTTAGAAATGCGTGCATGGATTTGAAATGGAACACTACCTTGTTGCACCACTCTCCAGCGATGGTAAATCGAAGACGGGGCACGGTAATCCCGTTTTACCGTAAAAATTCGGTGTCGAAAAAACAAAGTGTAAAAAACTTACGAGACCCGATTGAGATTCGGGTTGACCTTTTTGGGCATTAATCTATCTGTTGACGGCTGAAAGCGGTAAAAGCCGTAGAACTCATTGTGGCCTTAGTTTTGACAGGTTATGGCTCCCGTAACTCTAAACGAGCCAGAAGTTATGGCCGTCCGAATAATCGATATCTACAGGTGCAACATCCGCGGTGCAAGGTGCAACATCCGTCCGAAATGGCGAAACAGTGCCGTACGACTTTTATAAATGCGTGCATGGATTTGAAACGGAACAGTACCATGGTGCACCACTCTCCAGCGATGGTAAATCGAAGGCGAGGCACCGTAATCCCGTTTACCGTAAAAATCCGGTGTCGAAAAAACGAAGGGTAAAAAACTTACGAGAACCGATTGAGATTCGGGTTGTCCTTTTGGGCATTAATCTATCCGTTGACGGCTGAAAGCGGTCAAAGCCGTCGAACTCACCGTGGCCTTCGTTTAGACAGGTTATGGCTCCCGTAACTCTAAACGAGCCAGAAGTTATGGCCGTCCGAATAATCGATATCTACAGGATGCAACATCCACGGTGCAAGGTGCAACATCCGTCCGAATTGGCGAAACAATGCCGTACGACTTTTAGAAATGCGTGCATGGATTTGAAACGGAACATTACCATGGTGCTCCACTCTCCAGCGATGGTAAATCGAAGACGAGCCACGGTAATCCCGTTTTACCGTAAAAATCCGGTGTCGAAAAAACGAAGGGTAAAAAACTTACGAACCTAGATTGAGATTCGGGGTGTCCTTTTCTAGCATTAATCTATCCGTTGACGGCTGAAAGCTGTCAAAGCCGTAGAACTCATTGTGGCCTTCGTTTTGACAGGTTATGAATCCCGTAACTCTAAACGAGCCAGAAGTTATGGTCGTTCGAATAATCGATATCTACAGGGTGCAACATCCGCGGTGCAAGGTGCAACATCCGTCCGAAATGGCGAAACGGTGCCGTACGACTTTTAGAAATGCGTGCATGGATTTGAAACGGAACAGTACCATGGTGCACCACTCTCCAGCGATGGTAAATCGAAGGCGAGGCATGGTAATCCTGTTTTACCGTAAAAATCCGGTGTCGAAAAAACGAAGGGTGAAAAACTTACGAGACCCGATTGAGATTCGGGTTGCCCTTTTTGGGTATTAATCTATCCGTTGACGGCTGAAAGCTGTCAAAGCCGTAGGACTCATCGTGGCCTTCGTTTAGACAGGTTATGGCTCCCGTAACTCTAAACGAGCCAGAAGTTATGACCGTCCAAATAATCAATATCTACAGGGTGCAACATCCGCGGTGCAAGGTGCAACATCCGTCCGAAATGGCGAAATAGTGTCGTACGACTTTTAGAAATGCGTGCAAGGATTTGAAACAGAACAGTACCATATTGCACCACTCTCCAGTGATGGTAAATCGAAGACGAGCCACGGTAATCCCGTTTTACCGTAAAAATCAGGTGTCAAAAAAACGAAGGGTAAAAAACTTACGAACCCCGATTGAGATTCGGGTTGTCCTTTTCGGATTAATCATTCCGTTGACGGCTGAAAGCTGTCGAAGCTGTAGAACTCACCGTGGCCTTCGTTTTGACAGGTTATGGCTCACGTAAATCTGAACGAGCCAGAAGTTATGGCTGTCCGAATAATCGATATATATACAGGGTGCAACATCCGCGGTGCAAGGTGCAACATCCGTACGAAATGTCGAAACAGTGTCGTACGACTTTTTGAAATGCGTGCATGGATTTGAAATGGAACAGTACCATGGTGCACCACTCTCCAGCGATGGTAAATCGAAGACGAGCCACGGTAATCCCGTTTTACCGTAGAAATCCGGTGTCGAAAAAATGAAGGGTAAAAAACTTACGAGACCCGATTGAGATTCGGGTTGTCCTTTTCGAGCATTAATCTATCCGTTGACGGCTGAAAGCTATCAAAGCTGTAGAACTCACCGTGGCCTTCGTTTTGAAAGGTTATGGCTCCCGTAACTCTAAACGAGCCAGAAGTTATGCCCGTCCGAATAATCGAAATCTATAGGGTGCGACATCCGCGGTGCAAGGTGCAACATCCGTCCGAAATGGCGAAACAGTGCCGTACGACTTTTAGAAATGCGTGCATGGATTTGAAACGGAACAGTTCCATGGTGCACCAATCTCCAGCGATGGCAAATCGAAGACGAGGCACAGTAATCCCGTTTTACCGTAAAAATCCGGTGTCAAAAAAACGAAGGGTAAAAAACTTACGAGACCCGATTGAGATTCGGGTTGTCCTTTTTGGGCATTAATTTATCCGTTGACGGCTGAAAGTGGTCAAAGCTGTAGAACTCATCGTGGCCTTCATTTTGACAGGTTACGGCTCCTATAACACTAAACGAGCCAGAAGTTATGGCCGTCCGAATAATCGATATCTACAGGGTGCAACATCCGCGGTGCAAGGTGCAACATCTGTGCGAAATGGCAAAACAGTGCCGTACGACTTTTAGAAATGCGTGCATGGATTTGAAACGGAACAGTACCATGGTGCACCACTCTCCAGCGATGGTAAATCGAAGACGAGGCACGGTAATCCCGTTTTACCGTAAAAATCTGGTGTCGAAAAAACGAAGGGTAAAAAACTTACGAGACCCGATTGAGATTCGGGTTGTCCTTTTTGAGCATTAATCTATCCGTTGACGGATGAAAGCTATCAAAGCCGTAGAACTCAACGTGGCCTTCATTTTGACAGGTTATGGCTCCCGTAACTCTAAACGAGCCAGAAGTTATTGCCGTCCGAATAATCGATATCTACAGGGTGCAACATCCGCAGTGCAAGTTGCAACATCCGTTCGAAATGGCGAAACAGTGTCGTACGACTTTTAGAAATGCGTGCATGGATTTGAAACGGAACAGTACCATGGTGCACAGTCTCCAGCGATGGAAAATCGAAGACGAGGCACGCTAATACCGTTTTACCGTAAAAATCCGGTGTCAAAAAACGAAGGGTAAAAAACTTACGGGACCCGATTGAGATTCGGGTTGTCCTTTTTAGGCATTAATCTATCCGCTGACAGCTGAAAGCTGACAAAGCCGTAGAACTCATCGTGGCCTTCGTTTTGACAGGTTATGGCTCCCGTAACTCTAAATGAGCCAGAAGTTATGGCCGTCCGAATAATCGATATCTACAGGGTGCAACATACGCGGTGCAAGGTGCAACATCCGTCCGAAATGGCGAAACAGTGTCGTATGACTTTTAGAAATGCGTGCATGGATTTGAAATGGAACACTACCTTGTTGCACCACTCTCCAGCGATGGTAAATCGAAGACGAGGCACGGTAATCCCGTATTACCGTAAAAATCCGGTGTCGAAAAAACGAAGCGTAAAAAACTTACGAGACCCGATTGACATTCGGGTTGACCTTTTTGGGCATTAATCTATTCGTTGACGGCTGAAAGCGGTAAAAGCCGTAGAACTCATTGTGGCCTTAGTTTTGACAGGTTATGGCCCCCGTAACTCTGAACGAGCCAGAAGTTATGGCCGTCCGAATAATCGATATCTACAGGTGCAACATCCGCGGTGCAAGGTGCAACATCCGTCCGAAATGGCGAAACAGTGCCGTACGACTTTTATAAATGCGTGCATGGATTTGAAACGGAACATTACCATGGTGCACCACTCTCCAGCGATAGGAAGTCGAAGACGGGCCACGGTAATCCCGTTTACCGTAAAAATCCACGTGTCGAAAAAACGAAGGGTAAAAAACTCACGAGACCCGATTGAGATTCGGGTTGTCCTTTTCGGGCATTAATCTATCCGTTGACAGCTGAAAGATGTTAAAGCCGTAGAAATCCGTGGCCTTCGTTTTGACAGGTTATGGCACCCGTAACTCTTAACGAACTAGAAGTTATGGCTGTCCGAGTAATCGATATATACAGGGTGCAACATCCACGGTGCAAGGTGCAACATCCGTCCGAAATGGCGAAACAGTGCCGTACGACTTTTAGAAATGCGTGCATGGATTTGAAACGGAAAAGTACCATGGTGCACCACTCTCCAGCGATGGTAAATCGAAGAAGAGGCACGGTAATCCCGTTTTACCGTAAAAATCCAGTGTCGAAAAAACGAAGGGTAAAAAACTTACGAACCCCGATTGAGATTCGAGTTGTCCTTTTCGGGAATTAATCTATCCGTTGACGGCTGAAAGCTGTCAAAGATGTAGAACTCACCGTGGCCTTCGTTTTGACAGGTTATGTCTCCCTTAAATCTAAACGAGCCAGAGGTTATGGCGGTCCGAATAATCGATATATACAAGGTGCAACATCCGCGGTGCAAGGTGTAACATCCGTCCGAAATGGCAAAACAGTGCCGTACGACTTTTAGAAATGCATGCATGGATTTGAAACGAAACAGTACCATGGTGCACCCCTCTCCAGCGATGGTAAATCGAAGACGAGCCACGGTAATCCCGTTTTACCGTAAAAATCCGGTGTCGAAAAAACGAAGGGTAAAAAATTTACGAACCCCGATTGAGATTCGGGTTGTTCTTTTCGGGCAATAATCTATCCGTTGACGGCTGAAAGCTGTCAAAGATGTAGAACTCACCGTGGCCTTCGTTTTGACAGGTTATGGCTCCCGTAACTCTAAACGAGCCAGAAGTTATGACCGTCCGAATAATCGATATCTACAGGGTGCAACATCCGCGGTGCAAGGTGCAACATCCGTCCGAAATGGCGAAACCGTGCCGTACGACTTTTAGAAACGCGTGCATGGATTTGAAACGGAACAATACCATGGTGCACCACTCTCCAGCGATGGTAAATCGAAGACGAGGCACGGTAAACCCGTTTTACCGTAAAAATCCGGTGCCGAAAAAACGAAGGGTAAAAAACTTACGAGAGCCGATTGAGATTCGGGTTGTCCTTTTTGGGCATTAATCTATACGTTGACGGCTGAAAACCGTCAAAGCCGTAGAACTCACCGTGGCCTTCGTTTAGACAGGTTATGGCTCCCGTAACTCTAAATGAGCCAGAAGTTATGGCCGTCCGAATAATCGATATCTACAGGGTGCAACATCCACGGTGCAAGGTGCAACATCCGTCCGAAATGGCGAAACAGTGTCGTACGACTTTTAGAAATGCATGCATGGATTTGAAACGGAACATTACCATGGTGCACCACTCTCCAGCGATGGTAAATCGAAGACGAGCCACGGTAATCCCGTTTTATCGTAAAAATCTGGTGTCGAAAAAACGAAGGGTAAAAAACTTACGAACCCAGATTGAGATTCGGGTTGTCCTTTTCGGGCATTAATCTATCCGTTGACGGATGAAAGCTGTCAAAGCTGTAGAACTCATCGTGGCCTTCGTTTTGACTGGTTATGGCTCCCGTAACTCTAAACGGGCCAGAAGTTATGACCGTCCGAATAATCGATATCTACAGGGTGCAACATCCGCGGTGCAAGGTGCCACATCCGTCCGAAATGGCGAAACAGTGTCTTATGACTTTTAGAAATGCGTGCATGGATTTGAAACGGAACAGTACCATGGTGCACCACTCTCCAGCGATGGTAAATCGAAGACGAGGCACGGTAATCCCGTTTTACCGTAAAAGTCCGGTGTCGAAAAAAGAAGGGTAAAAAACTTACGAGACCCAATTGAGATTCGGGTTGTCCTTTTTGGGCATTAATCTATCCGTTGACGGCTGAAAGCGGTCAAAGCCGTAGAACTCATCGTATCCTTCCTTTTGACAGTTTATGGCTCCCGTAACTCTAAATAAGCCAGAAGTTATGGCCGTCCGATTAATCGATATCTACAGGGTGCAACATCCGCGGTGCAAGGTGCAACATCCGTCCGAAATGGCGAAACAGTGCCGCACGACTTTTAGAAATGCATGCATGGATTTGAAACGGAATAGTACCATGGTGCACCACTCTCCAGCGATGATAAATCGAAGACGAGGCACGGTAATCCCGTTTTACCGTAAAAATCCGGTGTCGAAAAAACGAAGGGTAAAAAACTTACGAGACCCGATTCAGATTCAGGTTGTCCTTTTTGGGCATTAATCTATCCGTTGACGGCTGAAAGTGGTCAAAGCCGTAGAACTCATCGTGGCCTTCGTTGTCATAGGTTATGGCTCCAATAACTCTAAACGAGCCAGAAGTTATGGCCGTCCGAATAATCGATATGTACATGGTGCAACATCCGCGGTGCAAGGTGCAACGTCCGTCCGAAATGGCGAAACAGTGTCGTACGATTTTTAGAAATGCGTGCATGGATTTGAAACGGAACAGTACCATGGTGCACCACTCTCCAGCGATGGTAAATCGATGACGACGCACGGTAATCCCGTTTTATCTTAAAAATCCGGTGTCGAAAAAACGAAGGTAAAAAACTTACGATACCCGATTGAGATTCGGGTTGTCCTTTTTGGGCATTAATCTATCCGTTGACGGCTGAAAGCTGTCAAAGCCGTAGAACTCATCGTCGCCTTCGTTTTGACAGGTTATGGCTCCCGTAACTCTAAACGAACCAGAAGTTATGGCCGTCTGAATAATCGATATCTACAGGGTGCAACATCCGCGGAGCAAGGTGCAACATCCGTCCGAAATGGCGAAACTGTACCGTACGACTTTTAGAAAAGCGTGCATGGATTTGAAACGGAACAGTACCATGGTGCACCACTCTCCAGCGATGGTAAATCGAAGGCGAGGCACGGTAATCCCGTTTTGCCGTAAAAATCCGGTGTCGAAAAAACGAAGGGTAAAAAACTTACGAACCCCGATTGAGATTCGAGTTGTCCTTTTTGGGCATTAATCTATACGTTGATGGCTGAAAACCGTCAAAGCCGTAGAACTCACCGTGGCCTTCGTTTAGACAGGTTATGGCTCCCGTAAGTCTAAATGAGCCAGAAGTTATGGCCGTCCGAATAATCGATATCTACAGGGTGCAACATCCACGGTGCAAGGTGCAACATCCGTCCGAAATGACGAAACAGTGTCGTACGTCTTTTAGAAATGCGTGCATGGATTTGAAACGGAACATTACCATGGTGCACCACTCTCCCGCGATGGTAAATCGAAGACGAGCCACGGTAATCCCGTTTTACCGTAAAAATCCGGTGTCGAAAAAACGAAGGGTAAAAAACTTACGAACCCAGATTGAGATTCGGGTTGTCCTTTTCGGGCATTAATCTATCCGTTGACGGTTGAAAGCTGTCAAAGCTGTAGAACTCACCGTGGCCTTCGTTTTGGCAGGTTATGGCTCCCGTAACTCTAAACGAGCCAGAAGTTATGACCGTCCGAATAATCGATATCTACAGGGTGCAACATCCGCGGTGCAAGGTGCCACATCCGTCCGAAATGGCGAAACAGTGTCGTACAACTTTTAGAAATGCGTGCATGGATTTCAAATGGTACAGTGCCATGGTGCACCACTCTCCAGCGATGGTAAATCGAAGGTGAGGCACAGTAACCCGTTTTACCGTAAAAATCCGGTGTCGAAAAAACGAAGGGTAAAAAACTTACGAGACTCGATTGAGATTCGGGTTATCCTTTTCGGGCATTAATCTATCCGTTGACGGCTGAAAGCAGTCAAAGCCGTAGAACTCATCGTGGCCTTCGTTTTGACAAGTTATGGCTCCCGTAACTCTAAACGAGCCAGAAGTTATGGCCGTCCGAATAATCGATATCTACAGGGTGCAACATCTGCGGTGCAAGGTGCAACATCCGTCCGAAATGGCGAAACAGTGCCGCACGACTTTTAGAAATGCATGCATGGATTTGAAACGGAACAGTACCATGGTGCACCACTCTCCAGCGATGGTAAATCGAAGACGAGGCACAGTAATCCCGTTTTACCGTAAAAATCCGGTGTCGAAAAAACGAAGGGTAAAAAACTTACGAGACCCGATTCAGATTCAGGTTGTCCTTTTTGGGCATTATTCTATCCGTTGACGGCTGAAAGTGGTCAAAGCAGTAGAACTCATCGTGGCCTTCGTTGTGACAGGTTATGGCTCGCATAACTCTAAACGAGCCAGAAGTTATGGCCGTCCGAATAATCGATATGTACATGGTGCAACATCCGCGGTGCAAGGTGCAACATCCGTCCGTAATGGTGAAACAGTGTCGTACGATTTTTAGAAATGCGTGCATGGATTTGAAACGGAATAGTACCATGGTGTACCACTCTCCAGCGATGGTAAATCGATGACGGCGCACGGTAACCCCGTTTTACCGTAAAAATCCGGTGTCGAAAAAACGAAGGTAAAAAACTTACGAGACCTGATTGAGATTCGGGTTGTCCTTTTTGGGCATTAATGTATCCGTTGACGGCTGAAAGCTGTCAAAGCCATAGAACTCATCGTGGCCTTCGTTTTGACAGGTTATGCCTCCCGCAACTCTAAACGAGCTAGAAGTTGTGGCCGTGCGAATAATCGGTATCTACATGGTGCAACATCCGCGGTGCAAGGTGCAACATCCGTCCGAAATGGCGAAACTGTGCCGTACGACTTTTAGAAAAGCGTGCATGGATTTGAAACGGAACAGTACCATGGTGCACCACTCTCCAGCGATGGTAAATCGAAGGCGAGGCACGGTAATCCCGTTTTGCCGTAAAAATCCGGTGTCGAAAAAACGAAGGGTAAAAAACTTACGAACCCCGATTGAGATTCGAGTTGTCCTTTTCGGGCATTAATCTTTCCGTTGACGGCTGAAAACTGTCAAAGCTGTAGAACTCAATGTGGCCTTCATTTTGACAGGCTATGGTTCCCGTAAATCTAAATGAGCCAGAGGTTATGGCTGTCCGAATAATCGATATATACAGGGTGCAACATCCGCGGTGCAAGGTGCAACATCTGTCCGAAATGGCGAAACAGTGCCGTACGACTTTTAGAAATGCGTGCATGGATTTGAAACGGAACAGTACCGTGGTGCACCTCTCTCCAGCGATGGTAAATCGAAGATGAGCCACGGTAATCCCGTTTAACCGTAAAAATCCGGTGTCGAAAAAACGAAGGGTAAAAAACTTACGAACCCCGATTGAGATTCGGGTTGTCCTTTTCGGGCATTAATCTATCCGTCGACGGTTGAAAGCTGTCAAAGCTGTAGAACTCACCGTAGCCTTTGTTTTGACAGGTTATGGCTCCCGTAACTCTAAACGAGCCAGAAGTTATGACCTTCCTAATAATCGGTATTTACAGGGTGCAACATCCGTCCGAAATGGCGAAATAGTGACGTACGACTTTTAGAAATGTGTGCATGGATTTCAAATGGAACAGTACCATGGTGCACCACTCTCCAGCCATGATAAATCGAAGACGAGGCACGGCAATCCCGTTTTACCGAAAAATCTGGTGTCGAAAAAACGAAGGGTAAAAAACTTACGAGACCCGATTGAGATTCGGGTTGTCCTTTTTGGGCATTAATCTATCCGTTGATGGGTAAAAGCGGTCAAAGCAGTAGAACTCACCGTGGCCTATGTTTAGACAAGTTATGGCTCCCGTAACTCTAAACGAGCCAGAAGTTATGACCGTCCGAATAATCGATATCTACAGGGTGCAACATCCGCGGTGCAAGGTGCAACATCCGTCCAAAATGGCAAAACAATGCCGTACGACTTTTAGAAATGCATGCATGGATTTGAAACGGAACAGTACCATGGTGCACCACTCTCCAGCGATGGTAAATCGAAGACGAGGCACGGTAATCCCGTTTTACCGTAAAAATACGGTGTCGAAAAAACGAAGGGTAAAAAACTTACGAGACCCGATTGCGATTCGGGTTGTCCTTTTTGGGCATTAATCTATCCGTTGACGGCTGGAAGCTGTCAAAGTCGTAGAACTCATCATGGCCTTCGTTTTGACAGGTTATGGCTCCTGTAACTCTTAATGAGCCAGAAGTTATGGCCGTCCGAATAATCGATATCTACAGGGTGCAACATCCGCGGTGCAAGGTGCATCATTCATCTGAAATGGCGAAACAGTGCCGTATGACTTTTAGAAATACGTGCATGGATTTGAAACGGAACAGTACCATGGTGCACCACTCTCCAGCGATGGTAAATCGAAGGTGAGGCACGGTAATCCCGTTTCACCGTAAAAAAACCGGTGTCGAAAAAACGAAGGGTAAAAAACTTACGAGACCCGATTGAGATTCGGGTTGTCCTTTTTAGCATTAATATATCCATTGACGGCTGAAAGCTGTCAAAGTCGTAGAACTCACCGTGGCCATCGTTTTGACAGGTTATGGCTCCCGTAACTCTAAACGAGCCAGAAGTTATGGCCGTCCGAATAATCGATATCTACAGGGTGCAACATCCGCGGTGCAAGGTGCAACATCCGTCCGAAATGGTGAAACAGTGTCATACGACTTTTAGAAATGCGTGCATGGATTTGAAACAGAACAGTACCATGGTGCACCACTCTCCAGCGATGGTAAATCGAAGATGAGGCACGGTAATCCCGTTTTACCGTAAAAATCCGGTGTCGAAAAAAGAAGGGTAAAAAACTTACGAGACCCAATTGAGATTCAGGTTGTCCTTTTTGGGCATTAATCTATCCGTTGACGGCTGAAAGCGGTCAAAGCCGTAGAACTCATCGTTTCCTTCATTTTGACATGTTATGGATCCCGTAACTCTAAACGAGCCAGAAGTTATGGCCGTCCGAATAATCGATATCTGCAGGGTGCAACATCCATGGTGCAAGGTGCAACATCCGTCCGAAATGGCGAAACAGTGCCGCACGACTTTTAGAAATGCATGCATGGATTTGAAACAGAACAGTACCATGGTGCACCACTCTCCAGCGATGGTAAATCGAAGACGAGGCACGGTAATCCCGTTTTACCTTAAAAATCCGGTGTCGAAAAAACGAAGGGTAAAAAACTTACGAGACCAGATTCAGATTCAGGTTGTCCTTTTTGGGCATTAATCTATCCGTTGACGGCTGAAAGTGGTCAAAGCCATAGAACTCATCGTGGCCTTCGTTGTCACAGGTTATGGCTCCCATAACTCTAAACGATCCAGAAGTTATGGCCGTCCGAATAATCGATATGTACATGGTGCAACATCCACGGTGCAAGGTGCAACATCCGTCCGAAATGGCGAAACAGTGTCGTATGATTTTTAGAAATGCGTGCATGGATTTGAAATGGAACAGTACCATGGTGCACCACTCTCCAGCGATGGTAAATCGAAGACGACGCACGGTAATCCAGTTTTACCGTAAAAATCCGGTGTCGAAAAAACGAAGGTAAAATACTTACGAGACCCGATTGAGATTCGAGTTGTCCTTTTTGGGCATTAATCTATCCGCTGACGGCTGAAAGCTGTCAAAGCCGTAGAACTCATCGTGGCCTTCGTTTTGACAGGTTATGGCTCCGGTAACTCTGAACGAGCCAGAAGTTATGGCCGTCCGAATTATCGATATCTACAGGTGCAACATCCGCGGTGCAAGGTGCAACATCCGCCCGAAATGGCGAAACTGTGCCGTACGACTTTTAGAAAAGCGTGCATGGATTTGAAACGGAACAGTGCCATGGTGCACCACTCTCCAGCGATGGAAAATCGAAGGCGAGGCACGGTAATCCCGTTTTACCGTAAAAATCCGGTGTCGAAAAAACGAAGGGTAAAAACTTACGAACCCCGATTGAGATTCGAGTTGTCCTTTTCGGGCATTAATCTATCCGTTGACGGCTGAAAACTGTCAAAGCTGTAGAACTCACTGTGGCCTTCGTTTTGACAGGTTATGGTTCCCGTAAATCTAAACGAGCCAGAGGTTATGGCTATCCGAATAATCGATATATACAGGGTGCAACATCCGCGGTGCAAGGTGTAACATCTGTCCGAAATGGCGAAATAGTGTCGTACGACTTTTAAAAATGCGTGCATGGATTTGAAACGGAACGGTACCATGGTGCACCACTCTCCAGCGATGGTAAATCGAAGATGAGCCACGGTAATCCCGTTTTACCGTAAAAATCCGGTGTCGAAAAAACGAAGGGTAAAAAACTTACGAACCCCGATTGAGATTCGGGTTGTCCTTTTCGGGCATTAATCTATCCGTTGATGGCTGAAAGCTGTCAAAGCTGTAGAACTCACCGTAGCCTTTGTTTTGACAGGTTATGGCTCCCGTAACTCTAAACGAGCCAGAAGTTATGACCGTCTGAATAATCGATATCTACAGGGTGCAACATCTGCGGTGCAAGGTGCAACATCTGTCTGTAATGGCGAAACAGTAACGTACAACTTTTAGAAATGCGTGCATGGATTTCAAATGGAACAGTACCATGGTTCACCACTCTCCAGCCATGGCAAATCGAAGACGAGGCATGGTAATCCCGTTTTACCGTAAAAATCCGGTGTCGAAAAAACGAAGGGTAAAAAACTTACAAGACCCGATTGAGATTCGGGTAGTCCTTTTTGGGCATTAATCTATCCGTTGAAGGCTGAAAGCGGTCAAAGCCGTAGAACTCACCGTGGCCTTCGGTTAGACAGGTTATGGCTCCCGTAACTCTAAACGAGTCAGAAGTTATGGCCGTCCGAATAATCTATATCTAAAGGGTGCAACATCCGCGGTGCAAGGTGCAACATCCGTCTGAAATGGCGAAACAGCGACGTACAACTTTTAGAAATGCGTGCATGGATTCCAAATGGAACAGTACCATGGTGCACCACTCTCCAGCCATGGTAAATCGAAGACGAGGTATGGTAGTCCCGTTTTACCGTAAAAATCCGGTGTCGAAAAAACGAAGGGTAAAAAACTTACGAGTCCCGATTGAGATTCGGGTTGTCCTTTTTGGGCATTAATCTATCCGTTGACGGCTGAAAGCGGTCAAAGCCGTAGATCTCATCAAGGCCTTCGTTTTTACAGGTTATTGCTCCCAAAACTCTAAACGAGCCAGAAGTTATGGCCGTTTGAATAATCGATATCTACAGGGTGCAACATCCACGGTGCAAGGTGCAACATCCGTCCGAAATGGTGAAACAGTGTCGTACGACTTTTAGAAATGTGTGCATGGATTTGAAACGGAACAGTACCATGGTGCACCACTCTCCAGCAATGGGAAGTCGAAGACGGGCCACGGTAATCCCGTTTTACCGTAAAAATCCACGTGTCGAAAAAATGAAAGGTAAAAAACTTACGAGACCCGATTGAGATTCGGGTTGTCCTTTTTGCCATTAATCTATCCGTTGATGGCTGAAAGCTGTCAAAGCCATAGAACTCATCGAGGCCTTCGTTTTGACAGGTTACGGCTTCCGTAACTCTAAACGAGTCAGATGTTATGACCGTCCGAATAATCGATATCTACAGGGTGCAACTCCACGGTGCAAGGTGCAACATCCGTCCGCAATGGCGAAACAGTGTCGTACGACTTTTAGAAATGCGTGCATGGATTTGAAACGGAACAGTACCATAGTGCACCACTCTCCAGCGATGGGAAGTCGAAGACGGACCACGGTAATCCTGTTTTACCGTAAAAATCCACGTGTCGAAAAAACGAAGGGTAAAAAACTTACAAGACCCGATTGAGATTCGAGTTGTCCTTTTTGGGCATTAATCTATCCGTTGACGCCTTAAAGCTGTCAAAGCCGTAGATCTCATCAAGGCCTTCGTTTTGACAGGTTATGGCTCCCGTAACTCTAATCGAGCCAGAAGTTATGGCCATTTGAATAATCGATATCTACAGGGTGCAACATCCACGGTGCAAGGTGCAACATCCGTCCGAAATGGTGAAACAGTGCCGTACGACTTTTAGAAATGCGTGCATGGATTTGAAACGGAACAGTACCATGGTGCACCACTCTCCAGTGATGCAAAGTCAAAGACGGGCCACCGTAATCCTGTTTTACCGTAAAAATCCACGTGTCGATTCGGGTTGTCCTTTTTGGGCATTAATCTATCCATTAACAGCTGAAAGCTGTCAAAGCCGTAGAACTCATCGAGGCCTTCGTTTTGACAGGTTATGGCTCCCGTAACTCTAAACGAGCCAGAAGTTATGGCCGTTTGAATAATCAACATCTACATGGTGCAACATCCACGGTGCAAGGTGCAACATCCGTCCGAAATGGTGAAAAAGTGCCGTACGGCTTTTAGAAATGCGTGCATGGATTTGAAACGGAACAGTACCCTGGTGCACCACTCTCCAGTGATGCAAAGTCAAAGACGGGCCACCGTAAACCTGTTTTACCGTAAAAATCCACGTGTCGAAAAAACGAAGGGTAAAAAACTTACGAGACCCAATTGAGATTCGGGTTGTCTTTTTTGGGCATTAATCTATCCGTTAACAGCTGAAAGCCGTCAAAGCCGTAGATCTCATCGAGGCCTTCGTTTTGATTGGTTATTTCTCTCGTAACTCTAAACGAGCCATAAGTTATGGCCGTTTGAATAATCGACATCTATAGGGTGCAACATCCACGGTGCAAGGTGCAACATCCGTCCGTAATGGCGAAACAGTGCCGTACGACTTTTTGAAATGCGTGCATCGATTTGAAACGGAACACTACCATGGTGTACCACTCTCCAGCGATGGGAAGTCGAAGACGGGCCACGGTAATCCCGTTTTACCAAAAAAATCCACGTGTCGAAAAAACGAAGGGTAAAAAACTTACAAGACCCGATTGAGATTCAAGTTGTCCTTTTTGGACATTAATCTATCCGTTGATGGCTGAAAGCTGTCAAAGCCGTAGAACTAATCGAGGCCTTTGTTTTGACAGGTTATGGCTCCTGTAACTCTAAACGATCCAGAAGTTATGGCCGTCCGAATAATCGATATCTACAGGGTGCAACATCCACGGTGCAAGGTGCAACATCCGTCCGAAATGGCGAAACAGTGTCGTACGACTTTTAGAAATGCGTGCATGGATTTGAAACGGAAAAGTACCATGGTGCACCACTCTCCAGCGATGGAAAGTCGAAGACGGGCCACGGTAATCCCGTAATACCGTAAAAATCCACGTGTCGAAAAAACGAAGGGTAAAAAACTAACGAGAGCCGATTGAGATTCGTGTTGTCCTTTTTGGGCATTAATCTATCCGTTGATGGCTGAAAGCTGTCAAAGCCGTAGAACTCATCGGGGCCTTCGTTTTGACAAGTTATCTCTCCCGTAACTCTAAACGAGCCAGAAGTTATGGTCGTCCGTATAATCGATATCTACAGGGTGCAACATCCACGGTGCAAGGTGCAACATCCGTCCGAAATGGAAAAACAGTGTCGTACGACTTTTAGAAATGCGTGCATGGATTTGAAACGGAACAGTACCATGGTGCACAACTCTCCAACGACGGTAAATCGAAGACCAGCCACCGTAATCCTGTTTTACCATAAAAATCCACGTGTCGAAAAAACAAAGGGTAAAAAACTTACGAGACCAGATTGAGATTCGGGTTGTCCTTTTTGGGCATTAATCTATCCGTTGACGGCTGAAAGCTGTCAAAGCCGTAGAACTCATCGAGGCCTTCGTTTTGCAGGTTATGGCTCCCGTAACTCTAAACGAGCCAGAAGTTATGGCCGTCCGAATAATCGATATCTACAAGGTGCAACATCCACGGTGCAAGGTGCAACATCCGTCCGAAATGGCGAAACAGTGCCGTACGACTTTTAGAAATTCGTGCATGGATTTGAAACGGAACAGTACCATGGTGCACCACTCTCCAGCGATGGTAAATCGAAGGCCAGCCACGGTAATCCCGTTTTACCGTAAAAATCCACGTGTCGAAAAAACGAAGGGTAAAAAACATACGAGACCCGATTGAGATTCGGGTTGTCCTTTTTGGGCATTAATCTATCCATTGACGACTGAAAGCTGTCAAAGCCGTAGAACTCATCGAGGCCTTCGTTTTGACAGGTTATGGCTCCCGTAACTCTAAACGAGCCAGAAGTTATGGCCGTTCGAATAATCGACGTCTACATGGTGCAACATCCACGGTGCAAGGTGCAACATCCGTCCGAAATGGCGAAAAAGTGCCGTACGGCTTTTAGAAATGCGTGCTTGGATTTGAAACGGAACAGTACCATGGTGCACCACTCTCCAGTGATGCAAAGTCAAAGACGGGCCACGGTAATCCCGTTTTACCGTAAAAATCCACGTGTCGAAAAAGAAGGGTAAAAAACTTACGAGACCCGATTGAGATTCGGGTTGTCCTTTTTGGGCATTAATCTATCCGTTAACAGCTGAAAGCCGTCAAAGCCGTAGAACTCATCGAGGACTTCGTTTTGATAGGTTATTTCTCTCGTAACTCTAAACGAGCCAGAAGTTATGGCCGTTTGAATAATCGACATCTACAGGGTGCAACATCCACGGTGCAAGGTGCAACATCCGTCCGTAATGGCGAAACAGTGCCGTACGACTTTCTCAAATGCGTGCATGGATTTGAAACGGAACACTACCATGGTGCACCACTCTCCAGCGATGGGAAGTCGAAGACGGGCCATGGTAATCCTGTTTTACCATAAAAATCCACGTGTCGAAAAAACGAAGGGTAAAAAACTTACAAGACCCGATTGAGATTCAGGTTGTCCTTTTTGGACATTAATCTATCCGTTGATGGCTGAAAGCTGTCAAAGCCGTAGAACTAATCGAGGCCTTCGTTTTGACAGGTTATGGCTCTTGTAACTCTAAACGAGCCAGGAGTTATGGCCGTCCGAATAATCGATATCCACAGGGTGCAACATCCACGGTGCAAGGTGCAACATCCGTCCGAAATGGCGAAACAGTGCCGTACGACTTTTAGAAATGCGTGCATGGATTTGAAACGGAACAATACCATGGTGCACCACTCTCCAGCGATGGAAAGTCGAAGAAGGGCCACGGTAATCCCGTTATACCGTAAAAATCCACGTGTCGAAAAAACGAAGGGTAAAAACTAACGAGACCCGATTGAGATTCGTGTTGTCCTTTTTGGGCATTAATCAATCCGTTGACGGCTGAAAGCTGTCAAAGCCGTAGAACTCATCGAGGCCTTCGTTTTGACAAGTTATAGCTCCCGTAACTCTAAACGAGCCAGAAGTTATGGTCGTCCGTATAATCGATATCTACAGGGTGCAACATCCACGGTGCAAGGTGCAACATCCGTCCGAAATGGAAAAACAGTGCCGTACGTCTTTTAGAAATGCGTGCATGGATTTGAAACGGAACAGTACCATGGTGCACCACTCTCCAGCGATGGTAAATCGAAGACCAGCCACCGTAATCCTGTTTTACCGTAAAAATCCACGTGTCGAAAAAACAAAGGGTAAAAAACTTACGAGACCAGATTGAGATTCGGGTTGTCCTTTTTGGGCATTAATCTATCCGTTGACGGCTGAAAGCTGTCAAAGCCGTAAAACTCATCGAGGCCTTCGTTTTGACAGGTTATGGCTCCCGTAACTCTAAACGAGCCAGAAGTTGTGGCCGTCCGAATAATCGATATCTACAGGGTGCAACATCCACGGTGCAAGGTGCAACACCCGTCTGAAATGGAGAAACAGTGTCGTACGACTTTTAGAAATTCGTGCATGGATTTGAAACGGAACAGTACCATGGTGCACCACTCTCCAGCGATGGTAAATCGAAGGCCAGCCACGGTAATCTCGTTTTACCGTAAAAATCCACGTGTCGAAAAAACGAAGGGTAAAAAACATACGAGACCCGATTGAGATTCGGGTTGTCCTTTTTGGGCATTAATCGATCCATTGACGGCTGAAAGCTATCAAAGCCGTAAAACTCATCGAGGCCTTCGTTTTGACAGCTTATGGCTCCCGTAACTCTAAACGAGCCAGAAGTTATGGCCGTCCGAATAATCTACATCTACAGGGTGCAACATCCACGGTGCAAGGTGCAACATCCGTCCGAAATGGCGAAACAGTGCCGTACGACTTTTAGAAATGCGTGCATGGATTTGAAACGGAACAGTACCATGGTGCACCACAGTCCAGCGATGGTAAATCGAAGACCAGCCACCGTAATCCTGTTTTACCGTAAAAATCCACGTGTCGAAAAAAGCAAAGGGTAAAAAACTTACGAGACCCGATTCGGGTTGTCCTTTTTGGGCATTAATCTATCCGTTAACAGCTGAAAGCTGTAAAAGCCGTAGAACGCATCGAGGCCTTCGTTTTGACAGGTTATGGCTCCCGTAACTCTAAATGAGCCAGAAGTTATGGCCGTTTGAATAATCGACATCTACATGGTGCAACATCCACGGTGCAAGGTGCAACATCCGTCCGAAATGGTGAAACAGTGCCGTACAGCTCTTAGAAATGCGTGCATTGATTTGAAACGGAACAGCACCATGGTGCACCACTCTCTAGTGATGCAAAGTCAAAGGCGGGCCACGGTAATCCCGTTTTACTGTAAAAATCCACGTGTCGAAAAAACGAAGGGTAAAAAACTTACGAGACCCGATTGAGATTCGGTTGTCCTTTTTGGGCATTAATCTATACGTTAACAGCTGAAAGCCGTCAAAGCCGTAGAATTCATCGAGGCTTTCGTATTGATAGGTTATTTCCCTCGTAACTCTAAACGAGCCATAAGTTATGGCCGTTTGAATAATCGACATCTACAGGGTGCAACATCCACGGTGCAAGGTGCAACATCCGTCCATAATGGCGAAACAGTGTCGTACGACTTTTTGAAATGCGTGCATGGATTTGAAACGGAACACTACCATGGTGCACCACTCTCCAGCGATGGGAAGTCGAAGACGGGCCACGGTAATCCCGGTTTACCAAAAAAATCCACGTGTCGAAAAAACGAAGGGTAAAAAACTTACAAGACCCGATTGAGATTCAGGTTGTCCTTTTTGGACATTAATCTATCCGTTGATAGCTGAAAGCTGTCAAAGCCGTAGAACTAATCGAGGCCTTCGTTTTGACAGGTTATGGCTCCTGTTACTCTAAACGAGCCAGAAGTTATAGCCGTCCGAATAATCGATATATACAGGGGGCAACATCCACGGTGCAAGGTGCAACATCCGTCCGAAATGGCGAAACAGTGCCGTACGACTTTTAGAAATGCGTGCATGGATTTGAAACGAAACAGTACCATGGTGCACCACTCTCCAGCGATGGAAAGTCGAAGATGGGCCACGGTAATCCCGTTATACCGTAAAAATCCACGTGTCGAAAATACGAAGGGTAAAAAACTAACGAGACCCGATTGAGATTCGTGTTGTCCTTTTTGGGCATTAATCTATCCGTTGACGGCTGAAAGCTGTCAAAGCCGTAGAACTCATCGAGGCCTTCGTTTTGACAAGTTATAGCTCCCGTAACTCTAAACGAGCCAGAAGTTATGGTCGTCCGTATAATCGATATCTACAGGGTGCAACATCCACGGTGCAAGGTGCAACATCCGTCCGAAATGACAAAACAGTGCCGTACGACTTTTAGGAATGCGTGCATGGATTTGAAACGGAACAGTACCATGGTGCACAACTCTCTAGCGATGGTAAATCGAAGACCAGCCACCGTAATCCTGTTTTACCGTAAAAATCCATGTGTCGAAAAAACAAAGGGTAAAAAACTTACGAGACCAGATTGAGATTCGGGTTGTCCTTTTTGGGAATTAATCCATCCGTTGACGGCTGAAAGCTGTCAAAGCCGTAGAACTCATCGAGGCCTTCGTTTTGCAGGTTATGCCTCCCGTAACTCTAAACGAGCCAGAAGTTATGGCCGTCCGAATAATCGATATCTACAGGGTGCAACATCCACGGTGCAAGGTGCAACACCCATCCGAAATGGCGAAACAGTGCCGTACGAATTTTAGAAATTCATGCATGGATTTGAAACGGAACAGTACCATGGTGCACCACTCTCCAGCGATTGTAAATCGAAGGCCAGCCACGGTAATCCCGTTTTACCGTAAAAATCCACGTGTCGAAAAAACGAAGGGTAAAAAACATACGAGACCTGATTGAGATTCGGGTAGTCCTTTTTGGGCATTAATCTATCCATTGACGGCTGAAAGCTATCAAAGCCATAGAACTCATCGAGGCTTTCGTTTGGACAGCTTATGGCTCCCGTAACTCTAAACGAGCCAGAAGTTATGGCCGTCCGAATAATCGATATCTACAGGGTGCAACATCCACGGTGCAAGGTGCAACATCCGTCCGAAATGGAGAAACAGTGCCGTACGACTTTTAGAAATGCGTGCATGGATTTGAAACGGAACAGTACCATGGTGCACCACAGTCCAGCGAAGGTAAATCGAAGACCAGCCACCGTAATCCTGTTTTACCGTAAAAATCCACGCGTCGAAAAAAGCGAAGGGTAAAAAACTTACGAGACCCGATTGATATTCGGGTTGTCCTTTTTGGGCATTAATCTATCTGTTAACAGCAGAAAGCTGTCAAAGCCGTAGAACTCATCGAGGCCTTCGTTTTGACAGGTTATGGCTCCCGTAACTCTAAACGAGCCAGAAGTTATGGCCGTTCGAATAATCGACGTCTACATGGTGCAACATCCACCGTGCAAGGTGCAACATCCGTCCGAAATGGTGAAAAAGTGCCGTACGGCTTTTAGAAATGCGTGCATAGATTTGAAACGGAACATTACCATGGTGCACCACTCTCCAGTGATGCAAAGTCAAAGACGGGCCACGGTAATCCCGTTTTACCGTAAAAATCCACGTGTCGAAAAAGAAGGGTAAAAAACTTACGAGACCCGATTGAGATTCGGGTTGTCCTTTTTGGGCATTAATCTATCCGTTAACAGCTGAAAGCCGTCAAAGCCGTAGAACTCATCGAGGCCTTCATTTTGATAGGTTATTTCTCTCGTAACTCTAAACGAGCCAGAAGTTATGGCCATTTGAATAATCGACATCTACAGGGTGCAACATCCACGGTGCAAGGTGCAACATCCGTCTGTAATGGCGAAACAGTGTCGTACGACTTTTTGAAATGCGTGCATGGATTTGAAACGGAACACTACCATGGTGCACCACTCTCCAGTGATGGGAAGTCGAAGACGGGCCATGGTAATCCCGTTTTACCATAAAAATCCACGTGTCGAAAAAACAAAGGGTAAAAAACTTACAAGACCCGATTGAGATTCAGGTTGTCCTTTTTGGACATTAATCTATCCGTTGATGGCTGAAAGCTGTCAAAGCCATAGAACTAATCGAGGCCTTCGTTTTGACAGGTTAGGGCTCCTGTAACTCTAAACGAGCCAGAAGTTATGGCCGTCCGAATAATCGATATATACAGGGTGCAACATCCACGGTGCAAGGTGCAACATCCGTCCGAAATGGCGAAACAGTGTCGTACGACTTTTAGAAATGCGTGCATGGATTTGAAACGGAACAATACCATGGTGCACCACTCTCCAGCGATGGAAAGTCGAAGACGTGCCACGGTAATCCCGTTATACCGTAAAAATCCACGTGTCGAAAAAACGAAGGGTAAAAAACTAACGAGACCCGATTGAGATTCGTGTTGTCCTTTTCGGGCATTAATCTATCCGTTGACGGCTGGAAGCTGTCACAGCCGTACAACTCATCGAGGCCTTCGTTTTGACAAGTTATAGCTCCCGTAACTCTAAACGAGCCAGAAGTTATGGTCGTCCGTATAATCGATATCTACAGGGTGCAACATCCGTCCGAAATGACAAAACAGTGTCGTACGACTTTTAGAAATGCGTGCATGGATTTGAAACGGAACAGTACCATGGTGCACAACTCTCCAGCGATGGTAAATCGAAGACCAGCCACTGTAATCCTGTTTTACCGTAAAAATCCACGTGTCGAAAAAACAAAGGGTAAAAAACTTACGAGACCAGATTGAGATTCGGGTTGTCCTTTTTGGGCATTAATCTACCCGTTGACGGCTGAAAGCTGTCAAAGCCGTAGAACTCATCGGGGCCTTCGTTTTGCAGGTTATGGCTCCCGTAACTCTAAACAAGCCAGAAGTTATGGCCGTCCGAATAATCGATATCTACAGGGTGCAACATCCACGGTGCAAGGTGCAACACCCATCCGAAATGGCGAAACAGTGCCGTACGAATGTTAGAAATTCGTGCATGGATTTGAAACGGAACTGTACCATGGTGCACCACTCTCCAGCGATTGTAAATCGTAGGCCAGCCACGGTAATCCCGTTTTACCGTAAAAATCCACGTGTCGAAAAAACGAAGGGTAAAAAACATACGAGACCTGATTGAGATTCGGGTTGTCCTTTTTGGGCATTAATCTATCCATTGACGGCTGAAAGCTATCAAAGCCATAGAACTCATCGAGGCCTTCGTTTTGACAGCTTATGGCTCCCGTAACTCTAAACGAGCCAGAAGTTATGGCCGTCCGAATAATCGATATCTACAGGGTGCAACATCCACGGTGCAAGGTGCAACATCCGTCCGAAATGGAGAAACAGTGCCGTACGACTTTTAGAAATGCGTGAATGGATTTGAAACGGAACAGTACCATGGTGCACCACAGTCCAACGAAGGTAAATCGAAGACCAGCCACCGTAATCCTGTTTTACCGTAAAAATCCACGCGTCGAAAAAAGCGAAGGGTAAAAAACTTACGAGACCCGATTGATATTCGGGTTGTCCTTTTTGGGCATTAATCTATCTGTTAACAGCTGAAAGCTGTCAAACCCGTAGAACTCATCGAGGCCTTCCTTTTGACAGGTTATGGCTCCCGTAACTCTAAACGAGCCAGAAGTTATGGCCGCTCGAATAATCGACGTCTACATGGTGCAACATCCACCGTGCAAGGTGCAACATCCGTCCGAAATGGTGAAAAAGTGTCGTACGGCTTTTAGACATGCGTGCATGGATTTGAAACGGAACATTACCTTGGTGCACCACTCTCCAGTGATGCAAAGTCAAAGACGGGTCACGGTAATCCCGTTTTACCGTAAAAATACACGTGTCGAAAAAGAAGGGTAAAAAACTTACGAGACCCGATTGAGATTCGGGTTGTCCTTTTTGGGCATTAATCTATCCGTTAACAGCTGAAAGCCGTCAATGCCGTAGAACTCATCGAGGCCTTCGTTTTGATAGGTTATTTCTCTCGTAACTCTAAACGAGCCAGAAGTTATGGCCATTTGAATAATCGACATCTACATGGTGCAACATCCACGGTGCAAGGTGCAACATCCGTCCGTAATGGCGAAACAGTGCCGTACGACATTTTGAAATGCGTGCATGGATTTGAAACGGAACACTACCATGGTGCACCACTCTCCAGTGATGGGAAGTCGAAGACGGGCCATGGTAATCCCGTTTTACCATAAAAATCCACGTGTCGAAAAAACGAAGGGTAAAAAACTTACAAGACCCGATTGAGATTCAGGTTGTCCTTTTTGGACATTAATCTATCCGTTGACGGCTGAAAGCGGTCAAAGCCATAGAACTAATCGAGGCCTTCGTTTTGACAGGTTATGGCTTCTGTAACTCTAAACGAGCCAGAAGTTATGGCCGTCCGAATAATCGATATATACAGGGTGCAACATCCACGGTGCAAGGTGCAACATCCGTCCGAAATGGCGAAACAGTGCCGTACGACTTTTAGAAATGCGTGCATGGATTTGAAACGGAACAATACCATGGTGCACCACTCTCCAACGATGGAAAGTCGAAGATGGGCCACGGTAATCCCGTTATACCGTAAAAATCCACGTGTCAAAAAAGCGAAGGGTATAAAACTAAAGAGACCCGATTGAGATTCGTGTTGTCCTTTTTGGGCATTAATCTATCCGTAGACGACTGAAAGCTGTCAAAGCCGTAGAACTCATCGAGGCCTTCGTTTTGACAAGTTATAGCTCCCGTAACTCTAAACGAGCCAGAAGTTATGGTCGTCCGTATAATCGATATCTACAGGGTTCAACATCCACGGTGCAAGGTGCAACATCCGTCCGAAATGGCAAAACAGTGCCGTACGACTTTTAGGAATACGTGCATGGATTTGAAACGGAACAGTACCATGGTGAACCACTCTCCAATGATGGTAAATCGAAGACGAGGCACGGTAATCCCGTTTTACCGTAAAAATCCACGTGTCGAAAAAACGAAGGGTAAAAAACATACGAGACCCGATTGAGATTTGGTTTGTCCTTTTTGGGCATTAATCTATCCATTGACGGCTGAAAGCTATCAAAGCCGTAGAACTCATCGAGGCCTTCGTTTTGACAGCTTATGGTTCCCGTAACTCTAAACGAGCCAGAAGTTATGGTCGTCCGAATAATCGATATCTATAGGGCGCAACATCCACGGTGCAAGGTGCAACATCCGTCCGAAATGGCGAAACAGTGCCGTACGACTTTTAGAAATGCATGCATGGATTTGAAACGGAACAGTACCATGGTGCACCACAGTCCAGCGAAGGTAAATCGAAGACCAGCCACCGTAATCCTGTTTTACCGTAAAAATCCACGTGTCGAAAAAACAAAGGGTAAAAAACTTACGAGACCAGATTGAGATTCGGGTTGTCCTTTTTGGGCATTAATCTATCAGTTGACGGCTGAAAGCTGTCAAAGCCGTACTCATCGAGGCCATCGTTTTGACAGGTTATGGCTCCCGTAACTCTAAACGAGCCAGAAGTTATGGCCGTCCGAATAATCGATATCTACAGGGTGCAACATCCACGGTGCAAGGTGCAACACCCGTCCGAAATGGCGAAACAGTGCCGTACGACTTTTATAAATTCGTGCATGGATTTGAATCGGAACAGTACCATGGTGCACCACTCTCCAGCGATGGTAAATCGATGGCCAGCCACGGTAATCCCGTTTTACCGTAAAAATCCACGTGTCGAAAAAACGAAGGGTAAAAAACATAGGAGACCCGATTGAGATTCGGGTTGTCCTTTTTGGGCATTAATCTATCCATTGACGGCTGAAAGCTATCAAAGCCGTAGAACTCATCGAGGCCTTCGTTTTGATAGCTTATGGCTCCCGTAACTCTAAACGAGCCAGAAGGTATGGCCGTCCGAATAATCGATATCTACAGGGCGCAACATCCACGGTGCAAGGTGCAACATCCGTCTGAAATGGCGAAACAGTGCCGTACGACTTTTAGAAATGCGTGCTGGATTTGAAACGGAACAGTACCATGGTGCACCACAGTCCAGCGAAGGTAAAACGAAGACCAGCCACCGTAATCCTGTTTTACCGTAAAAATCCACGTGTCGAATAAAGCGAAGGGTAAAAAACTTACGAGACCAGATTGAGATTCGGGTTGTCCTTTTTGGGCATTAATCTACCCGTTGACGGCTGAAAGCGGTCAAAGCCGTAGAACTCATCGGGGCCTTCGTTTTGCAGGTTATGGCTCCCGTAACTCTAAACGAGCCAGAAGTTATGGCCGTCCGAATAATCGATATCTACAGGGTGCAACATCCACGGTGCAAGGTGCAACACCCATCCGAAATGGCGAAACAGTGCCGTACGAATGTTAGAAATTCGTGCATGGATTTGAAACGGAACTGTACCATGGTGCACCACTCTCCAGTGATTGTAAATCGAAGGCCAGCCACGGTAATCCCGTTTTACCGTAAAAATCCACGTGTCGAAAAAACGAAGGGTAAAAAACATACGAGACCTGATTGAGATTCGGGTTGTCCTTTTTGGGCATTAATCTATCCATTGATGGCTGAAACTGTCAAAGCCGTAGAAATAATCGAGGCCTTCGTTTTGACAGCTTATGGCTCCCGTAACTCTAAACGAGCCAGAAGTTATGGCCGTCCGAATAATCGATATCTACAGGGTGCAACATCCACGGTGCAAGGTGCAACATCCGTCCGAAATGGAGAAACAGTGCCGTACGACTTTTAGAAATGCGTGAATGGATTTGAAACGGAACAGTACCATGGTGCACCACTGTCCAACGAAGGTAAATCGAAGACCAGCCACCGTAATCCTGTTTTACCGTAAAAATCCACGCGTCGAAAAAAGCGAAGGGTAAAAAACTTACGAGACCCGATTGATATTCGGGTTGTCCTTTTTGGGCATTAATCTATCTGTTAACAGCTGAAAGCTGTCAAACCCGTAGAACTCATCGAGGCCTTCCTTTTGACAGGTTATGGCTCCTGTAACTCTAAACGAGCCAGAAGTTATGGCCGTTCGAATAATCGACGTCTACATGGTGCAACATCCACCGTGCAAGGTGCAACATCCGTCCGAAATGGTGAAAAAGTGTCGTACGGCTTTTAGAAATGCGTGCATGGATTTGAAACGGAACATTACCTTGGTGCACCACTCTCCAGTGATGCAAAGTCAAAGACGGGTCACGGTAATCCCGTTTTACCGTAAAAATACACGTGTCGAAAAAGAAGGGTAAAAAACTTACGAGACCCGATTGACATTCGGGTTGTCCTTTTTGGGCATTAATCTATCCGTTAACAGCTGAAAGCCGTCAATGCCGTAGAACTCATCGAGGCCTTCGTTTTGATAGGTTATTTCTCTCGTAACTCTAAACGAGCCAGATTTTATGGCCATTTGAATAATCGACATCTACATGGTGCAACATCCACGGTGCAAGGTGCAACATCCGTCCGTAATGGCGAAACAGTGCCGTACGACTTTTTGAAATGCGTGCATGGATTTGAAACGGAACACTACCATGGTGCACCACTCTCCAGTGATGGGAAGTCGAAGACGGGCCATGGTAATCCCGTTTTACCATAAAAATCCACGTGTCGAAAAAACGAAGGGTAAAAAACTTACAAGACCCGATTGAGATTCAGGTTGTCCTTTTTGGACATTAATCTATCCGTTGACGGCTGAAAGCTGTCAAAGCCATAGAACTAATCGAGGCCTTCGTTTTGACAAGTTATGGCTCCTGTAACTCTAAACGAGCCAGAAGTTATGGCCGTCCGAATAATCGATATATACAGGGTGCAACATCCACGGTGCAAGGTGCAACATCCGTCCGAAATGGCGAAACAGTGCCGTACGACTTTTAGAAATGCGTGCATGGATTTGAAACGGAACAATACCATGGTGCACCACTCTCCAACGATGGAAAGTCGAAGATGGGCCACGGTAATCCCGTTATACCGTAAAAATCCACGTGTCAAAAAAGCGAAGGGTATAAAACTAAAGAGACCCGATTGAGATTCGTGTTGTCCTTTTTGGGCATTAATCTATCCGTAGACGACTGAAAGCTGTCAAAGCCGTAGAACTCATCGAGGCCTTCGTTTTGACAAGTTATAGCTCCCGTAACTCTAAACGAGCCAGAAGTTATGGTCGTCCGTATAATCGATATCTACAGGGTTCAACATCCACGGTGCAAGGTGCAACATCCGTCCGAAATGGCAAAACAGTGCCGTACGACTTTTAGGAATACGTGCATGGATTTGAAACGGAACAGTACCATGGTGCACCACTCTCCAATGATGGTAAATCGAAGACGAGGCACGGTAATCCCGTTTTACCGTAAAAATCCACGTGTCGAAAAAACGAAGGGTAAAAAACATACGAGACCCGATTGAGATTTGGTTTGTCCTTTTTGGGCATTAATCTATCCATTGACGGCTGAAAGCTATCAAAGCCGTAGAACTCATCGAGGCCTTCGTTTTGACAGCTTATGGTTCCCGTAACTCTAAACGAGCCAGAAGTTATGGTCGTCCGAATAATCGATATCTATAGGGCGCAACATCCACGGTGCAAGGTGCAACATCCGTCCGAAATGGCGAAACAGTGCCGTACGACTTTTAGAAATGCATGCATGGATTTGAAATGGAACAGTACCATGGTGCACCACTCTCCAGTGATGGTAAATCGAAGGCCGACCACGGTAATCCTGTTTTACCATAAAAATCCACGTGTCGAAAAAACGAAGGGTAAAAAACTTACAAGACCCGATTGAGATTTGGTTTGTCCTTTTTGGGCATTAATCTATCCATTGACGGCTGAAAGCTGTCAAAGCCGTAGAACTCATCGAGGCCTTCGTTTTGACAGCTTATGGTTCCCGTAACTCTAAACGAGCCAGAAGTTATGGTCGTCCGTATAATCGATATCTACAGGGTGCAACATCCACGGTGCAAGGTGCAACACCCGTCCGAAATGGCGAAACAGTGCCGTACGACTTTTATAAATTCGTGCATGGATTTGAATCGGAACAGTACCATGGTGCACCACTCTCTAGCGATGGTAAATCGATGGCCAGCCACGGTAATCCCGTTTTACCGTAAAAATCCACGTGTCGAAAAAACGAAGGGTAAAAAACATAGGAGACCCGATTGAGATTCGGGTTGTCCTTTTTGGGCATTAATCTATCCATTGACGGCTGAAAGCTATCAAAGCCGTAGAACTCATCGAGGCCTTCGATTTGATAGCTTATGGCTCCCGTAACTCTAAACGAGCCAGAAGGTATGGCCGTCCGAATAATCGATATCTACAGGGCGCAACATCCACGGTGCAAGGTGCAACATCCGTCTGAAATGGCGAAACAGTGCCGTACGACTTTTAGAAATGCGTGCTGGATTTGAAACGGAACAGTACCATGGTGCACCACAGTCCAGCGAAGGTAAAACGAAGACCAGCCACCGTAATCCTGTTTTACCGTAAAAATCCACGTGTCGAAAAAAGCGAAGGGTAAAAAACTTACGAGACCCGATTGATATTCGGGTTGTCCTTTTTGGGCATTAATCTATCCATTAACAACTGAAAGCTGTCAAAGCCGTAGAACTCATCGAGGCCTTCATTTTGACAGGTTGTGGCTCCCGTAACTCTAAACGAGCCAGAAGTTATGGCCGTTTGAATAATCGACATCTACATGGTGCAACATCCACGGTGCAAGGCGCAACATCCGTCCGAAATGGTGAAAAAGTGCCGTACGGCTTTTAGAAATGCGTGCATGGATTTGAAACGGAACTGTAACATGGTGCACCACTCTCTAGTGATGCAAAGTCAAAGACGGGCCACGGTAATCCCGTTTTACCGTAAAAATCCACGTGTCGAAAAAACAAAGGGTAAAAAACATACGAGACCTGATTGAGATTTGGTTTGTCCTTTTTGGGCATTAATCTATCCATTGACGGCTGAAAGCTATCAAAGCCGTAGAACTCATCGAGGCCTTCGTTTTGACAGCTTATGGTTCCCGTAACTCTAAACGAGCCAGAAGTTATGGTCGTCCGAATAATCGATATCTATAGGGCGCAACATCCACGGTGCAAGGTGCAACATCCGTCCGAAATGGCGAAACAGTGCCGTACGACTTTTAGAAATGCATGCATGGATTTGAAACGGAACAGTACCATGGTGCACCACAGTCCAGCGAAGGTAAATTGAAGACCAGCCACCGTAATCCTGTTTTACCGTAAAAATCCACGTGTCGAAAAAACAAAGGGTAAAAAACTTACGAGACCAGATTGAGATTCGGGTTGTCCTTTTTGGGCATTAATCTATCCGTTGACGGCCGAAAGCTGTCAAAGCCGTACTCATCGAGGCCATCGTTTTGACAGGTTATAGCTCCCGTAACTCTAAACGAGCCAGAAGTTATGGCCGTCCGAATAATCGATATCTACAGGGTGCAACATCCACGGTGCAAGGTGCAACATCCGTCCAAAATGGCGAAACAATGCCGTACGACTTTTAGAAATGCGTGCATGGATTTGAAATGGAACAGTACCATGGTGCACCACTCTCCAGCATTGGGAAGTCGAAGACGGGCCACGGTAATCCCGTTTTACCGTAAAAATCCACGTGTCGAAAAAACGAAGGGTAAAAAACATAGGAGACCCGATTGAGATTCGGGTTGTCCTTTTTGGGCATTAATCTATCCGTTGACGGTTGAAAGGTGTCAAAGCCATAGAACTCAACGAGGCCTTCGTTTTTACAAGTTATAGCTCCCGTAATTCTAAACGAGCCAGAAGTTATGGTCGTCCGTATAATCGATATCTACAGGGTGCAACATCCACGGTGCAAGGTGCAACATCCGTCCGAAATGGCAAAACAGTGCCGTACAACTTTTAGAAATGCGTGCATGGATTTAAAACGGAACAGTACCATGGTGCACCACTCTCCAGCGATGGTAAATCGAAGACCAGCCACCGTAATCCTGTTTTACCGTAAAAATCCACGTGTCGAAAAAACAAAGGGTAAAAAACTTATGAGACCAGATTGAGATTCGGGTTGTCCTTTTTGGGCATTAATCTACCCGTTGACGGCTGAAAGCTGTCAAAGCCGTAGAACTCATCGAGGCCTTCGTTTTGACAGGTTATGGCTCCCGTAATTCTAAACGAGCCCGAAGTTATGGCCGTCCGAATAATCGAAATCTACAGGGTGCAACATCCACGGTGCTAGGTGCAACACCCGTCCGAAATGGCGAAATAGTGCCATACGACTTTTAGAAATTCGTGCATGAATTTGAAATGAAATAGTACCTCGGTGCACCACTCTCCAGCGACGGTAAATCGAAGGCCAGCCACGGTAATCCCGTTTTACCGTAAAAATCCACGTGTCGAAAAAACGAAGGGTAAAAAACATACGAGACCCGTTTGAGATTCGGGTTGTCCTTTTTGGGCATTAATCTATCCATTGACGGCTGAAAGCTCTCAAAGCCGTAGAACTCATCGAGGCCTTCGTTTTGACAGCTTATGGCTCTCGTAACTCTAAACGAGCCAGAAGTTATGGCCGTCCGAATAATCGATATCTACAGGGTGCAACATCCACGGTGCAAGGTGCAACATCCGTCCGAAATGGCGAAACAGTGCCGTACGACTTTTAGAAATGCGTGCATGGATTTGAAACGAAACAGAACCATGGTGCATCACTCTCCAGCGATGGTAAATCGAAGTCCAGCCACAATAATCCTGTTTTACCGTAAAAATCCACGTGTCGAAAAAACGAAGGGTAAAAAACTTACGAGACCCGATTGAGATTAGGGTTGTCTTTTTTGGGCATTAATCTATCCGTTAACAGCTGAAAGCCGTCAAAGCCGTAGAACTCATCGAGGCCTTCGTTTTGATAGGTTATTTCTCTCGTAACTATAAACGAGCCAGAAGTTATGGCCGTTTGAATAATCGACATCTACAGGGTGCAACATCCACGGTGCAAGGTGCAACATCCGTCCGTAATGGCGAAAAGTGTCGTACTACTTTTTGAAATGCGTGCATGGATTTGAAACGGAACACTACCATGGTGCACCACTCTCCAGCGATGGGAAGTCGAAGACGGGCCACGGTAATCCCTTTTTACCGTAAAAGTCCACGTGTCGAAAAAACGAAGGGTAAAAAACTTACAAGACCCGATAGAGATTCAGGTTGTCCTTTTTGGACATTAATCTATCCGTTGATGGCTGAAAGCGGTCAAAGCCGTAGAACTAATCGAGGCCTTCGTTTTGACAGGTTATGGCTCCTGTAACTCTAAACGAGCCAGAAGTTATGGCCGTCCGAATAATCGATATCTATAGGGTGCAACATCCACGGCGCAAGGTGCAACATCCGTCTGAAATGGCGAAACAGTGTCGTACGACTTTTAGAAATGCGTGCATGGATTTGAAACGGAACAGTACCATGGTGCACCACTCTCCAGCGATAAAAAGTCGAAGACGGGCCACGGTAATCCCGTTATACCGTAAAAATCCACGAGTCGAAAAAACGAAGGGTAAAAAACTAACGAGACCCGATTGAGATTCGTGTTGTCCTTTTTGGGCATTAATCTATCCATTGAGGGCTGAAAGCTGTCAACGCCGTAGAACTCACCGAGGCCTTTGTTTTGACAAGTTATAGCTCCCATAACTCTAAACGAGCCAGAAGTTATGGTCGTCCGTATAATCGATATCTACAGGGTGCAACATCCACGGTGCAAGGTGCAACATCCGTCCGAAATGACAAAACAGTGCCGTACGACTTTTAGAAATGCGTGCATGGATTTGAAACGGAACAGTACCATGGTGCACCACTCTCCAGCGATGGCAAATCGAAGACCAGCCACCGTAATCCTATTTTACCGCAAAATTCCACGTGTCGAAAAAACAAAGGGTAAAAAACTTACGAGACCAGATTGAGATTCGGGTTGTCCTTTTTGGGCATTAATCTATCCGTTGACGGCTGAAAGCTGTCAAAGCCGTAGAGCTCAACGAGGCCTTCGTTTTGACAGGTTATGGCTCCCATAATTCTAAACGAGCCAGAAGTTATGGCCGTCCAAATAATCGATATCTACAGGGTGCAACATCCACGGTGCAAGGTGCATCACCCGTCCGAAATGGCGAAACATTGCCGTACGACTTTTAGAAATTCATGCATGGATTTGAAACGGAACAGTACCATGGTGCACCACTCTCCAGCGATGGTAAATCGAAGGCCAGCAACGGTAATCCCGTTTTACCGTAAAAATCCACGTGTCGAAAAAACGAAGGGTAAAAAACATACTAGACCCGATTGAGATTCGGGTTGTCCTTTTTGGGCATTAATCTATCTGTTTTCGGCTGAAAGCTATCAAAGCCGTAGAACTCATCAAGGCCTTCATTTTGACAGGTTATGGCTCCTGTAACTCTAAACGAGCCAGAAGTTATGGCCGTCCGAATAACCGATATCTACATAGTGCAACATCCACGGTGCAAGGTGCAACATCCGTCCGAAATGGCGAAACAGTGTCGTACGACTTTTAGAAATGCGTGCATGGATTTGAAACGGAACAGAACCATGGTACACCACTCTCCAGCGATGGTAAATCGAAGTTCAGCCACGGTAATCCTGTTTTACCGTAAAAATCCACGTGTCGAAAAAACGAAGGGTAAAAAACTTACGAGACCCGATTGAGATTCGGGTTGTCCTTTTTGGGCATTAATCTATCCGCTAACAGCTGAAAGCCGTCATAGCCGTAGAACTCATCGAGGCCTTCATTTTGATAGGTTATTTCTCTCGTAACTCTAAACGAGCCAGAAGTTATGGCCGTTTGAATAATCGATATCTACAGGGTGCAACATCCACGGTGCAAGGTGCAACATCCGTCCGTAATGGCGAAACAGTGCCGTAAGACATTTTGAAATGCGTGCATGGATTTGAAACGGAACACTACCATGGTGCTGCCACTCTCCAGCGATGGGAAGTCGAAGACGGGCCACGGTAATCCCGTTTTACCGTAAAAATCCACGTGTCGAAAAAACGAAGGGTAAAAAACTTACGAGACCCGATTGAGATTCAGGTTGTCCTTTTTGGACATTAATCTATCCGTTGGCGGCTGAAAGCGGTCAAAGCCGTAGAACTAATCGAGGCCTTCATTTTGACAGGTTATGGCTCCTGTAACTCTAAACGAGGAAGAAGTTATGGCCGTCCGAATAATCGATATCTACAGGGTGCAACATCCACGGTGCAAGGTGCAACATCCATCCGAAATGGCAAAACAGTGCCGTACGACTTTTAGAAATGCGTGCATGGATTTGAAACGGAATAGTACCATGGTGCACCACTCTCCAGCGATGGTAAATCGAAGACAAGCCACCGTAATCCTGTTTTACCGTAAAAATCCACGTGTCGAAAAAACAAAGGGTAAAAAACTTACGAGACCAGATTGAGATTCGGGTTGTCCTTTTTGGGCATTAATCTATCCATTGATGGCTGAAACTGTCAAAGCCGTAGAAATAATCGAGGCCTTCGTTTTGACAGGTTATGGCTCCCGTAACTCTAAACGAGCCAGAAGTTATGGCCGTCCGAATAATCGATATCTACCGGGTGCAACATCCACGGTGCAAGGTGCAACATCCGTCCGAAATGGCTAAATAGTGTCGTTCAACATTTAGAAATGCGTGCAAGGATTTGAAACGGAACAGTACCCTGGTGCACCACTCTCCAGCGATGGGAAGTCGAAGACGGGCCACGGTAATCCCGTTTTACCGTAAAAATCCACGTGTCGAAAAAACGAAGGCTAAAAATCTTATCGGACCCGATTGAGATTCGGGTTGTCCTTTTAGGGCATTAATCTATCCATTGGCGGCTGAAAGCGGTCAAAGCCGTATAACTCATCGAGGCCTTCGTTTTGACAGGTTATGGCTCTCGTAACTCTAAACGAGCCAGATATTATGGCCGTTTGAATAATCGATATCTACAGGGTGCAACATCCACGGTGCAAGGTGCAACATCCGTCCGAAATGGCGAAACAGTGCCGTACGACTTTTTGAAATGTGCGCATGGATTTGAAATGGAACACTACCATGGTGCACCACTCTCCAGCGATGGGAAGTCGAAGACGGGCCACGGTAATCCCGTTTTACTGTAAAAATCCACGTGTCGAAATAATGAAGGGTAAAAAACTTACGAGACACGATTGAGATTCAGGTTGTCCTTTTTGGACATTAATCTTTCCGTTGACGGCTAAAAGCGGTCAAAGCCGTAGAACTCATCGAGGCCTTCGTTTTGACAAGTTATGGCTCCTGTAACTCTAAACGACCCAGAAGTTATGGTCGTCCGAATAATCGATATCTACAGGGTGCAACATCCACGGTGCATGGTGCAACATCCGTCCGAAATGGCGAAACAGTGCCGTACGACTTTTAGAAATGCGTGCATGGATTTGAAACGGAACATTACCATGGTGTACCACTCTCCAGCGATGGGAAGTCGAAGGCGGGCCACGGTAATCCCGTTTTACCGTAAAAATCCACGTGTCGAAAAAACGAAGGGTAAAAAACTTACGAGACTCGATTGAGATTCGGGTTGTCCTTTTTGGGTATTAATCTATCCGTTGACGGCTGAAAGCTGTCAAAGCCGTAGAACTCATCGAGGCCTTCGTTTGACAGCTTATGGCTCCCGCAACTCTAAACGAGCCAGAAGTTATGGCCGTCCGAATAATCGATACCTACAGGGTGCAACATCCACGGTGCAAGGAGCAACATCCGTCTGAAATGGCGAAACAGTGCCGTACGACTTTTAGAAATGCGTGCATGGATTTGAAACGGAACAGTACCATGGTGCACCACTCTCCAGCGATGGGAAGTCGAAGACGGGCCACGGTAATCCCGTTTTACCGTAAAAATCCACGTGTCGAAAAAACGAAGGGTAAATATCTTACCGGACCCGATTGAGATTCGGGTTGTCCTTTTTGGGCATTAATCTATCCATTGACGGCTGAAAGCTGTCAAAGCCGTAGAACTCATCGAGGCCTTCGTTTTGACAGGTTATGGCTCCTGTAACTCTAAACGAGCCAGAAGTTATGGCCGTCCGAATAATCGATATCTACAGGGTGCAACATCCACGGTGTATGGTGCAACATCCATCCGAAATGGCGAAACAGTGCCGTACGACTTTTAGAAATGCGTGCATGGATTTGAAATGGAACAGTACCATGGTGCACCACTGTCCAGCGATGGGAAGTCGAAGACGGGCCACGGTAATCCCGTTCTACCCTAAAAATCCCCCTGTCGAAAAAACGAAGGGTAAAAATTTACGAGACCCGATTGAAATTCGGGTTGTCCTTTTTGGGCATTAATCTATCCGTTGACGACAGAAAGCTATCAAAGCCGTAGTACTCATCGAGGCCTTCGTTTTGACAGGTTATGGCTCCCATAACTCTAAACGAGCCAGAAGTTATGGCCGTACGAATAATCGATATCTACAGGGTGCAACATCCACGGTGCAAGGTGCAACATCCGTCCGAAATTGCGAAACAGTGCCATACGACTTTTAGAAATGCTTGCATGGATTTGAAACGGAACAGTACCATGGTGCACCACTCTGCAGCGATGGGAAGTCGAAGACGGGCCACGGTAATCCCGTTTTACCCTAAAAATCCACGTGTCGAAGAAACGAAGGGTAAAAAAGTTACGAGACCCGATTGAGATTCAGGTTGTCCTTTTTGGACATTAATCTATCCGTTGACGGCTGAAAGCGGTCAAAGCCGTAGAACACATCGAGGCCTTCGTTTTGACAGGTTATGGCTCCTGTAACTCTAAACGAGCCAGAAGTTATGGCCGTCCGAATAATCGATATCTATAGGGTGCAACATCCACGGTGCAAGGTGCAACATCCGTCCGAAATGGCGAAACCGTGCCGTACGACTTTTAGAAATGCGTGCATGGATTTGAAATGGAACAGTACCATAGTGCACCACTCTCCAGTGATGGGAAGTCGAAGACGGGCCACGGTAATCCCATTTTACTGTAAAAATCCACGTGTCGAGAAAACGAAGGGTAAAAAACTTAGGAGACCCGATTGTGATTCGGGTTGTCCTTTTTGGGCATTAATCTATCCGTTGATGGCTGAAAGCTGTCAAAGCCGTAGAACTCATCGAGGCCTTCATTTTGACAGGTTATGGCTCCCATAACTCTAAGCGAGCCAGAAGTTATGGCCGCACGAATAATCGATATCTATAGGGTGCAACATCCACGGTGCAAGGTGCAACATCCGTCCGAAATGGCGAAACAGTGCCGTACGACTTTTAGAAATGCGTGCATGGATTTGAAACGGAACAGTACCACGGTGCACCAGTCTCCAGCGATGGTAAATCGAAGGCCAGCCACGGTAATCCCGTTTTACCGTAAAAATCCACGTGTCGAAAAAACGAAGGGTAAAAAACTTACGAGACCCAATTGAGATTCGGGTTGTCCTTTTTGGGCATTAATCTATCCGTTGATGGCTGAAAGTTGTCAAAGCCGTAGAACCGATCGAGGCCTTCGTTTTGACAGCTTATGGCTCCCGTAACTCTAAACGAGCCAGAAGTTATGGCCGTCCGAATAATCGATATCTACAGGGTGCAACATCCACGGCGCAAGGTGCAACATCCGTCCGAAAGGGCGAAACAGTGTCGTACGACTTTTAGAAATGCGTGCATGGATTTGAAACGGAACAGTACCATGGTGCACCACTCTCCAGCGTCGGGAAGTCGAAGACGGGCCACGGTAATCCCGTTTTACCGTAAAAATACACGTGTCGAAAAAACGAACGGTAAAAATCTTACGAGACCCGATTGAGATTCGGGTTGTCCTTTTTGGGCATTAATCTATCCGTTGACGGCTGAAAGATGTCAAACCCGTAGAACTCATCGAGGCCTTCGTTTTGACAGTTTATGGCTCCCGTAACTCTAAACGAGCCAGAAGTTATGGCCGTCCAAATAATCGATATCTACAGGGTGCAACATCCACTGTGCAAGGTGCAACATCCGTCCGAAATGGCGAAACAGTGCCGTACGAATGTTAGAAATTCGTGCATGGATTTGAAACGGAACTGTACCATGGTGCACCACTCTCCAGCGATTGTAAATCGTAGGCCAGCCACGGTAATCCCGTTTTACCGTAAAAATCCACGTGTCGAAAAAACGAAGGGTAAAAAACTTACGAGACCCGATTGAGATTCGGGTTGTCCTTTTTGGGCATTAATCTATATGTTGACGGCTGAAAGCTATCAAAGCCATAGAACTCATCGAGGCCTTCGTTTTGACAGGTTATGGCTCCAGTAACTCTAAACGAGCCAGAAGTCATGGTCGTCCGTATAATCGATATCTACAGGGTGCAACATCCACGGTGCAAGGTGCAACATCCGTCCGAAATGGCGAAACAGTGCCGTACGACTTTTAGAAATGCGTGCATGGATTTGAAACGGAACAGTACCATGGTGCACCACTCTCCAGCGATGGTAGATCGAAGACCAGCCACCGTAATCCATCCACGTGTCGAAAAAACGAAGGGTAAAAATCGAGGTCTTCATTTTGACAGCTTATGGCTCCCGTAACTCTAAACGAGCCAGAAGTTATGGCAGTCCGAATAATCGATATCTACAGGGTGCAACATCCACGGTGCAAGGTGCAACATCCGTCCGAAATGGCGAAACTGTGTCGTACGACTTTTAGAAATGCGCGCATGGATTTGAAACGGAACAGTACCATGGTGCACCACTCTCCAGCGATGGGAAGTCGAAGACGGGCCAAGGTAATCCCGTTTTACCGTAAAAATCCACGTGTCGAAAAAACGAAGGGTAAAAATCTTACGAGACCCGATTGAGATTCGGGTTGTCCTTTTTGGGCATTAATCTATCCGTTGACGGCTGAAAGCTGTCAAACCCGTAGAACTCATCGAGGTCTTCATTTTGACAGGTTATGGCCCCTGTAACTCTAAACGAGCCAGAAGTTATGGCCGTCCGAATAATCGATATCTATAGGGTGCAACATCCACGGTGCAAGGTGCAACATCCGTCTGAAATGGCGAAACAGTGTCGTACGACTTTTAGAAATGCGCGCATGGATTTGAAACGGAACAGTACCATGGTGCACCACTCTCCAGCGATGGGAAGTCGAAGACGGGCCACGGTAATCCCGTTTTACCGTAAAAATCCACGTGTCGAAAAAGCAAAGGGTAAAAAACTTACGAGACCCGATTGAGATTCTGGTTGTCCTTTTTGGGCATTAATCTATCCGTTGACGGCTGGAAGCTGTCAAAGCCGTAGAACTCATCGAGGCCTTCATTTTGACAGGTTATGGCTCCCGTAACTCTAAACGAGCCAAAAGTTATGGCCGTCCGAATAATCGATATCTACAGGGTGCAACATCCACGGTGCAAGGTGCAACATCGGTCCGAAATGGCGAAATAGTGCCGTACGACATTTAGAAATGCGTGCATGGATTTGAAACGGAACAGTACCATGGTGCACCGCTCTCCAGCGATGGTAAATCGAAGGCCAGCCACGGTAATCCTGTTTTACCATAAAAATCCACGTGTCGAAAAAACGAAGGGTAAAAAACTTACAAGACCCGATTGAGATTCAGGTTGTCCTTTTTGGACATTAATCTATCCGTTGATGGCTGAAAGCTGTCAAAGCCGTAGAACTAATCGAGGCCTTCGTTTTGACAGGTTATGGCCCCTGTAACTCTAAACGAGCCAGAAGTTATGGCCGTCCGAATAATCGATATCTACAGGGTGCAACATCCACGGTGCAAGGTGCAACATCCGTCAGAAATGGCAAAACAGTGCCGTACGACTTTTAGAAATGCGTACATGGATTTGAAACGGAATAATACCATGGTGCACCACTCTCCAGCGTTGGAAAGTCGAAGACGGGCCAAGGTAATCCCGTTTTACCGTAAAAATCCACGTGTCGAAAAAACGAAGGGTAAAAATCTTACGAGACCCGATTGAGATTCGGGTTGTCCTTTTTGGGCATTAATCTATCCGTTGACGGCTGAAAGCTGTCAAACCCGTAGAACTCATCGAGGTCTTCATTTTGACAGGTTATGGCTCCCGTAACTCTAAACGAGCCAGAAGTTATGGCCGTCCGAATAATCGATATCTACAGGGTGCAACATCCATGGTGCAAGTTGCAACATCCGTCCGAAATGGCGAAACTGTGTCGTACGACTTTTAGAAATGCGCGCATGGATTTGAAACGGAACAGTACCATGGTGCACCACTCTCCAGCGATGGGAAGTCGAAGACGGGCCAAGGTAATCCCGTTTTACCGTAAAAATCCACGTGTCGAAAAAACGAAGGGTAAAAATCTTACGAGACCCGATTGAGATTCGGGTTGTCCTTTTGGGCATTAATCTATCCGTTGATGGCTGAAAGCTGTCAAAGCCGTAGAACTAATCGAGGCCTTCGTTTTGACAGGTTATGGCCCCTGTAACTCTAAACGAGCCAGAAGTTATGGCCGTCCGAATAATCGATATCTACAGGGTGCAACATCCACGGTGCAAGGTGCAACATCCGTCTGAAATGGCGAAACAGTGCCGTACGACTTTTAGAAATGCGTACATGGATTTGAAACGGAACAGTACCATGGTGCACCACTCTCCAGCGTTGGGAAGTCGAAGACGGGCCAAGGTAATCCCGTTTTACCGTAAAAATCCACGTGTCGAAAAAACGAAGGGTAAAAATCTTACGAGACCCGATTGAGATTCGGGTTGTCCTTTTTGGGCATTAATCTATCCATTGACGGCTGAAAGCTGTCAAACCCGTAGAACTCATCGAGGTCTTCATTTTGACAGGTTATGGCCCCTGTAACTCTAAACGAGCCAGAAGTTATGGCCGTCCGAATAATCGATATCTACAGGGTGCAACATCCACGGTGCAAGGTGCAACATCCGTCTGAAATGGCGAAACAGTGCCGTACGACTTTTAGAAATGCGTACATGGATTTGAAACGGAACAGTACCATGGTGCACCACTCTCCAGCGATGGGAAGTCGAAGACGGGCCACGGTAATCCCGTTTTACCGTAAAAATCCACGTGTCGAAAAAACGAAGGGTAAAAAACTTACGAGACCCGATTGAGATTCAGGTTGTCCTTTTTGGACATTAATCTATCCGTTGGCGGCTGAAAGCGGTCAAAGCCGTAGAACTAATCGAGGCCTTCATTTTGACAGGTTATGGCTCCTGTAACTCTAAACGAGGCAGAAGTTATGGCCGTCCGAATAATCGATATCTACAGGGTGCAACATCCACGGTGCAAGGTGCAACATCCGTCCGAAATGGAGAAACTGTGTCGTACGACTTTTAGAAATGCGCGCATGGATTTGAAACGGAACAGTACCATGGTGCACCACTCTCCAGCGATGGGAAGTCGAAGACGGGCCACGGTAATCCCGTTTTACCGTAAAAATCCACGTGTCGAAAAAGCAAAGGGTAAAAAACTTACGAGACCCGATTGAGATTCTGGTTGTCCTTTTTGGGCATTAATCTATTCGTTGACGGCTGGAAGCTGTCTAAGCCGTAGAACTCATCGAGGCCTTCATTTTGACAGGTTATGGCTCCCGTAACTCTAAACGAGCCAAAAGTTATGGCCGTCCGAATAATCGATATCTACAGGGTGCAACATCCACGGTGCAAGGTGCAACATCGGTCCGAAATGGCGAAATAGTGCCGTACGACATTTAGAAATGCGTGCATGGATTTGAAACGGAACAGTACCATGGTGCACCACTCTCCAGTGATGGTAAATCGAAGGCCGACCACGGTAATCCTGTTTTACCATAAAAATCCACGTGTCGAAAAAACGAAGGGTAAAAAACTTACAAGACCCGATTGAGATTCAGGTTGTCCTTTTTGGACATTAATCTATCCGTTGATGGCTGAAAGCTGTCAAAGCCGTAGAACTAATCGAGGCCTTCGTTTTGACAGGTTATGGCCCCTGTAACTCTAAACGAGCCAGAAGTTATGGCCGTCCAAATAATCGATATCTACAGGGTGCAACATCCACGGTGCAAGGTGCAACATCCGTCTGAAATGGCGAAACAGTGCCGTACGACTTTTAGAAATGCGTACATGGATTTGAAACGGAATAGTACCATGGTGCACCACTCTCCAGCGTTGGGAAGTCGAAGACGGGCCAAGGTAATCCCGTTTTACCGTAAAAATCCACGTGTCGAAAAAACGAAGGGTAAAAATCTTACGAGACCCGATTGAGATTCGGGTTGTCCTTTTTGAGCATTAATCTATCCGCTGACGGCTGAAAGCTGTCAAACCGGTAGAACTCATCGAGGTCTTCATTTTGACAGGTTATGGCTCCCGTAACTCTAAACGAGCCAGAAGTTATGGCCGTCCGAATAATCGATATCTACAGGGTGCAACATCCACGGTGCAAGGTGCAACATCCGTCCGAAATGGCAAAATAGTGCCGTACGACATTTAGAAATGCGTGCATGGATTTGAAACGGAACAGTACCATGGTGCACCACTCTCCAGTGATGGTAAACGAAGGCCAGCCACGGTAATCCTGTTTTACCATAAAAATCCACGTGTCGAAAAAACGAAGGGTAAAAAACATACGAGACCCGATTGAGATTCGGGTTGTCCTTTTTGGGCATTAATATATCCGTTGACGGCTGAAAGCTATCAAAGCTGTAGAACCCATCGAGGCCTTCGTTTTGATAGCTTATGGCTCCCGTAACTCTAAACGAGCCAGAAGTTATGGTCGTCCGAATAATCGATATCTAAAGGGTGCAACATCCACGGTGCAAGGTGCAACATCCGTCCGAAATGGCGAAACAGTGCCGTACGACTTTTAGAAATGCGTGCATGGATTTGAAACGGAACAGTACCATGGTGCACCACTCTCCAGCGTTGGGAAGTCGAAGACGGGCCACGGTAATCCCGTTTTACCGTAAAAATCCACGTGTCGAAAAAACGAAGGGTGAAAAACTTACGAGACCCGATTGAGATTCGGGTTGTCCTTTTTGGGCATTAATCTATCCGTTGACGGCTGAAAGTGGTCAATGCCTTAGAACTCATCGAGGCCTTCGTTTTGACAGGTTATGGCTCCCGTAACTCTAAACGAGCTAGAAGTTATGGCCGTTTGAATAATCGATATCTACAGGGTGCAACATCCATGGTGCAAGGTGCAACATCCGTCCGAAATGGCGAAACAGTGCTGTACGACTTTTAGAAATGCGTGCATGGATTTGAAACGGAACAATACCATGGTGCACCACTCTCCAAAGATGGGAAGTCGAAGACGGGCCACCGTAATCCTGTTTTACCATAAAAATCCACGTGTCGAAAAAACAAAGGGTAAAAAACTTACGAGACCCGATTGAGATTCTGGTTGTCCTTTTTGGGCATTAATCTATCCGTTGACGGCTGGAAGCTGTCAAAGCCGTAGAACTCATCGAGGCCTTCATTTTGACAGGTTATGGCTCCCGTAACTCTAAACGAGCCAAAAGTTATGGCCGTCCGAATAATCGATATCTACAGGGTGCAACATCCACGGTGCAAGGTGCAACATCGGTCCGAAATGGCGAAATAGTGCCGTACGACATTTAGAAATGCGTGCATGGATTTGAAACGGAACAGTACCATGGTGCACCACTCTCCAGTGATGGTAAATCGAAGGCTGACCACGGTAATCCTGTTTTACCATAAAAATCCACGTGTCGAAAAAACGAAGGGTAAAAAACTTACAAGACCCGATTGAGATTCAGGTTGTCCTTTTTGGACATTAATCTATCCGTTGATGGCTGAAAGCTGTCAAAGCCGTAGAACTAATCGAGGCCTTCGTTTTGACAAGTTATGGCCCCTGTAACTCTAAACGAGCCAGAAGTTATGGCCGTCCGAATAATCGATATCTACAGGGTGCAACATCCACGGTGCAAGGTGCAACATCCGTCGGAAATGGCGAAACAGTGCCGTACGACTTTTAGAAATGCGTACATGGATTTGAAACGGAACAGTACCATGGTGCACCACTCTCCAGCGTTGGGAAGTCGAAGACGGGCCAAGGTAATCCCGTTTTACCGTAAAAATCCACGTGTCGAAAAAACGAAGGGTAAAAATCTTACGAGACCCGATTGAGATTCGGGTTGTCCTTTTTGGGCATTAATCTATCCATTGACGGCTGAAAGCTGTCAAACCCGTAGAACTCATCGAGGTCTTCATTTTGACAGGTTATGGCCCCTGTAACTCTAAACGAGCCAGAAGTTATGGCCGTCCGAATAATCGATATCTACAGGGTGCAACATCCACGGTGCAAGGTGCAACATCCGTCTGAAATGGCGAAACAGTGCCGTACGACTTTTAGAAATGCGTACATGGATTTGAAACGGAACAGTACCATGGTGCACCACTCTCCAGCGATGGGAAGTCGAAGACGGGCCACGGTAATCCCGTTTTACCGTAAAAATCCACGTGTCGAAAAAACGAAGGGTAAAAAACTTACGAGACCCGATTGAGATTCAGGTTGTCCTTTTTGGACATTAATCTATCCGTTGGCGGCTGAAAGCGGTCAAAGCCGTAGAACTAATCGAGGCCTTCATTTTGACAGGTTATGGCTCCTGTAACTCTAAACGAGGCAGAAGTTATGGCCGTCCGAATAATCGATATCTACAGGGTGCAACATCCACGGTGCAAGGTGCAACATCCGTCCGAAATGGAGAAACTGTGTCGTACGACTTTTAGAAATGCGCGCATGGATTTGAAACGGAACAGTACCATGGTGCACCACTCTCCAGCGATGGGAAGTCGAAGACGGGCCACGGTAATCCCGTTTTACCGTAAAAATCCACGTGTCGAAAAAGCAAAGGGTAAAAAACTTACGAGACCCGATTGAGATTCTGGTTGTCCTTTTTGGGCATTAATCTATCCGTTGACGGCTGAAAGCTGTCAAAGCCGTAGAACTCATCGAGGCCTTCGTTTTGACAGCTTATGGCTCCCGTAACCCTAAACGAGCCAGAAGTTATAGCCGTCCGAATAATCGATATCTAAGGGTGCAACATCCACGGTGCAAGGTGCAACACCCGTCCGAAATGGCGAAACAGTGCCGTACGACTTTTAGAAATGCGTGCATGGATTTGAAACGGAACAGTACCATGGTGCACCACTCTCCAGCGTTGGGACGTCGAAGACGGGCCACGGTAATCCCGTTTTACCGTGAAAATCGACGTGTCGAAAAAACGAAGGGTAAAAAACTTACGAGACCCGATTGAGATTCGGGTTGTCCTTTTTGGGCATTAATCTATCCGTTGACGGCTGAAAGTGGTCAAAGCCTTAGAACTCATCGAGGCCTTCGTTTTGACTGGTTATGGCTCCCGTAACTCTAAACGAGCTAGAAGTTATGGCCGTTTGAATAATCGATATCTACAGGGTGCAACATCCACGGTGCAAGGTGCAACATCCGTCCGAAATGGAGAAACAGTGCTGTACGACTTTTAGAAATGCGTACATGGATTTGAAACGGAACAGTACCATGGTGCACCACTCTCCAGCGATGGGAAGTCGAAGACGGGCCACGGTAATCCCGTTTTACCGTAAAAATCCACGTGTCGAAAAAACGAAGGGTAAAAAACTTACGAGACCCGATTGAGATTCAGGTTGTCCTTTTTGGACATTAATCTATCCGTTGGCGGCTGAAAGCGGTCAAAGCCGTAGAACTAATCGAGGCCTTCATTTTGACAGGTTATGGCTCCTGTAACTCTAAACGAGGCAGAAGTTATGGCCGTCCGAATAATCGATATCTACAGGGTGCAACATCCACGGTGCAAGGTGCAACATCCGTCCGAAATGGAGAAACTGTGTCGTACGACTTTTAGAAATGCGCGCATGGATTTGAAACGGAACAGTACCATGGTGCACCACTCTCCAGCGATGGGAAGTCGAAGACGGGCCACGGTAATCCCGTTTTACCGTAAAAATCCACGTGTCGAAAAAGCAAAGGGTAAAAAACTTACGAGACCCGATTGAGATTCTGGTTGTCCTTTTTGGGCATTAATCTATTCGTTGACGGCTGGAAGCTGTCTAAGCCGTAGAACTCATCGAGGCCTTCATTTTGACAGGTTATGGCTCCCGTAACTCTAAACGAGCCAAAAGTTATGGCCGTCCGAATAATCGATATCTACAGGGTGCAACATCCACGGTGCAAGGTGCAACATCGGTCCGAAATGGCGAAATAGTGCCGTACGACATTTAGAAATGCGTGCATGGATTTGAAACGGAACAGTACCATGGTGCACCACTCTCCAGTGATGGTAAATCGAAGGCCGACCACGGTAATCCTGTTTTACCATAAAAATCCACGTGTCGAAAAAACGAAGGGTAAAAAACTTACAAGACCCGATTGAGATTCAGGTTGTCCTTTTTGGACATTAATCTATCCGTTGATGGCTGAAAGCTGTCAAAGCCGTAGAACTAATCGAGGCCTTCGTTTTGACAGGTTATGGCCCCTGTAACTCTAAACGAGCCAGAAGTTATGGCCGTCCAAATAATCGATATCTACAGGGTGCAACATCCATGGTGCAAGGTGCAACATCCGTCTGAAATGGCGAAACAGTGCCGTACGACTTTTAGAAATGCGTACATGGATTTGAAACGGAATAGTACCATGGTGCACCACTCTCCAGCGTTGGGAAGTCGAAGACGGGCCAAGGTAATCCCGTTTTACCGTAAAAATCCACGTGTCGAAAAAACGAAGGGTAAAAATCTTACGAGACCCGATTGAGATTCGGGTTGTCCTTTTTGAGCATTAATCTATCCGCTGACGGCTGAAAGCTGTCAAACCGGTAGAACTCATCGAGGTCTTCATTTTGACAGGTTATGGCTCCCGTAACTCTAAACGAGCCAGAAGTTATGGCCGTCCGAATAATCGATATCTACAGGGTGCAACATCCACGGTGCAAGGTGCAACATCCGTCCGAAATGGCAAAATAGTGCCGTACGACATTTAGAAATGCGTGCATGGATTTGAAACGGAACAGTACCATGGTGCACCACTCTCCAGTGATGGTAAACGAAGGCCAGCCACGGTAATCCTGTTTTACCATAAAAATCCACGTGTCGAAAAAACGAAGGGTAAAAAACATACGAGACCCGATTGAGATTCGGGTTGTCCTTTTTGGGCATTAATATATCCGTTGACGGCTGAAAGCTATCAAAGCTGTAGAACCCATCGAGGCCTTCGTTTTGATAGCTTATGGCTCCCGTAACTCTAAACGAGCCAGAAGTTATGGTCGTCCGAATAATCGATATCTAAAGGGTGCAACATCCACGGTGCAAGGTGCAACATCCGTCCGAAATGGCGAAACAGTGCCGTACGACTTTTAGAAATGCGTGCATGGATTTGAAACGGAACAGTACCATGGTGCACCACTCTCCAGCGTTGGGAAGTCGAAGACGGGCCACGGTAATCCCGTTTTACCGTAAAAATCCACGTGTCGAAAAAACGAAGGGTGAAAAACTTACGAGACCCGATTGAGATTCGGGTTGTCCTTTTTGGGCATTAATCTATCCGTTGACGGCTGAAAGTGGTCAATGCCTTAGAACTCATCGAGGCCTTCGTTTTGACAGGTTATGGCTCCCGTAACTCTAAACGAGCTAGAAGTTATGGCCGTTTGAATAATCGATATCTACAGGGTGCAACATCCATGGTGCAAGGTGCAACATCCGTCCGAAATGGCGAAACAGTGCTGTACGACTTTTAGAAATGCGTGCATGGATTTGAAACGGAACAATACCATGGTGCACCACTCTCCAAAGATGGGAAGTCGAAGACGGGCCACCGTAATCCTGTTTTACCATAAAAATCCACGTGTCGAAAAAACAAAGGGTAAAAAACTTACGAGACCCGATTGAGATTCTGGTTGTCCTTTTTGGGCATTAATCTATCCGTTGACGGCTGGAAGCTGTCAAAGCCGTAGAACTCATCGAGGCCTTCATTTTGACAGGTTATGGCTCCCGTAACTCTAAACGAGCCAAAAGTTATGGCCGTCCGAATAATCGATATCTACAGGGTGCAACATCCACGGTGCAAGGTGCAACATCGGTCCGAAATGGCGAAATAGTGCCGTACGACATTTAGAAATGCGTGCATGGATTTGAAACGGAACAGTACCATGGTGCACCACTCTCCAGTGATGGTAAATCGAAGGCTGACCACGGTAATCCTGTTTTACCATAAAAATCCACGTGTCGAAAAAACGAAGGGTAAAAAACTTACAAGACCCGATTGAGATTCAGGTTGTCCTTTTTGGACATTAATCTATCCGTTGATGGCTGAAAGCTGTCAAAGCCGTAGAACTAATCGAGGCCTTCGTTTTGACAAGTTATGGCCCCTGTAACTCTAAACGAGCCAGAAGTTATGGCCGTCCGAATAATCGATATCTACAGGGTGCAACATCCACGGTGCAAGGTGCAACATCCGTCGGAAATGGCGAAACAGTGCCGTACGACTTTTAGAAATGCGTACATGGATTTGAAACGGAACAGTACCATGGTGCACCACTCTCCAGCGTTGGGAAGTCGAAGACGGGCCAAGGTAATCCCGTTTTACCGTAAAAATCCACGTGTCGAAAAAACGAAGGGTAAAAATCTTACGAGACCCGATTGAGATTCGGGTTGTCCTTTTTGGGCATTAATCTATCCATTGACGGCTGAAAGCTGTCAAACCCGTAGAACTCATCGAGGTCTTCATTTTGACAGGTTATGGCCCCTGTAACTCTAAACGAGCCAGAAGTTATGGCCGTCCGAATAATCGATATCTACAGGGTGCAACATCCACGGTGCAAGGTGCAACATCCGTCTGAAATGGCGAAACAGTGCCGTACGACTTTTAGAAATGCGTACATGGATTTGAAACGGAACAGTACCATGGTGCACCACTCTCCAGCGATGGGAAGTCGAAGACGGGCCACGGTAATCCCGTTTTACCGTAAAAATCCACGTGTCGAAAAAACGAAGGGTAAAAAACTTACGAGACCCGATTGAGATTCAGGTTGTCCTTTTTGGACATTAATCTATCCGTTGGCGGCTGAAAGCGGTCAAAGCCGTAGAACTAATCGAGGCCTTCATTTTGACAGGTTATGGCTCCTGTAACTCTAAACGAGGCAGAAGTTATGGCCGTCCGAATAATCGATATCTACAGGGTGCAACATCCACGGTGCAAGGTGCAACATCCGTCCGAAATGGAGAAACTGTGTCGTACGACTTTTAGAAATGCGCGCATGGATTTGAAACGGAACAGTACCATGGTGCACCACTCTCCAGCGATGGGAAGTCGAAGACGGGCCACGGTAATCCCGTTTTACCGTAAAAATCCACGTGTCGAAAAAGCAAAGGGTAAAAAACTTACGAGACCCGATTGAGATTCTGGTTGTCCTTTTTGGGCATTAATCTATCCGTTGACGGCTGAAAGCTGTCAAAGCCGTAGAACTCATCGAGGCCTTCGTTTTGACAGCTTATGGCTCCCGTAACCCTAAACGAGCCAGAAGTTATAGCCGTCCGAATAATCGATATCTAAGGGTGCAACATCCACGGTGCAAGGTGCAACACCCGTCCGAAATGGCGAAACAGTGCCGTACGACTTTTAGAAATGCGTGCATGGATTTGAAACGGAACAGTACCATGGTGCACCACTCTCCAGCGTTGGGACGTCGAAGACGGGCCACGGTAATCCCGTTTTACCGTGAAAATCGACGTGTCGAAAAAACGAAGGGTAAAAAACTTACGAGACCCGATTGAGATTCGGGTTGTCCTTTTTGGGCATTAATCTATCCGTTGACGGCTGAAAGTGGTCAAAGCCTTAGAACTCATCGAGGCCTTCGTTTTGACTGGTTATGGCTCCCGTAACTCTAAACGAGCTAGAAGTTATGGCCGTTTGAATAATCGATATCTACAGGGTGCAACATCCACGGTGCAAGGTGCAACATCCGTCCGAAATGGAGAAACAGTGCTGTACGACTTTTAGAAATGCGTGCATGGATTTGAAACGGAACAGTACCATGGTGCACCACTCTCCAGCGATGGGAAGTCGAAGACGGGCCACCGTAATCCTGTTTTACCATAAAAATCCACGTGTCGAAAAAACAAAGGGTAAAAAACTTACGAGACCCGATTGAGATTCTGGTTGTCCTTTTTGGGCATTAATCTATCCGTTGACGGCTGAAAGCTGTCAAAGCCGTAGAACTCATCGAGGCCTTCATTTTGACAGGTTGTGGCTCCCGTAACTCTAAACGAGCCAAAAGTTATGGCCGTCCGAATAATCGATATCTACAGGGTGCAACATCCACGGTGCAAGGTGCAACATCGGTCCGAAATGGCGAAATAGTGCCGTACGACATTTAGAAATGCGTGCATGGATTTGAAACGGAACAGTACCATGGTGCACCACTCTCCAGCGATGGTAAATCGAAGGCCAGCCACGGTAATCCTGTTTTACCATAAAAATCCACGTGTCGAAAAAACGAAGGGTAAAAAACTTACAAGACCCGATTGAGATTCAGGTTGTCCTTTTTGGACATTAATCTATCCGTTGATGGCTGAAAGCTGTCAAAGCCGTAGAACTAATCGAGGCCTTCGTTTTGACAGGTTATGGCCCCTGTAACTCTAAACGAGCCAGAAGTTATGACCGTCCGAATAATAGATATCTACAGGGTGCAACATCCACGGTGCAAGGTGCAACATCCGTCTGAAATGGCGAAACAGTGCCGTACGACTTTTAGAAATGCGTACATGGATTTGAAACGGAACAGTACCATGGTGCACCACTCTCCAGCGTTGGGAAGTCGAAGACGGGCCAAGGTAATCCCGTTTTACCGTAAAAATCCACGTGTCGAAAAAACGAAGGGTAAAAATCTTACGAGACCCGATTGAGATTCGGGTTGTCCTTTTTGGGCATTAATCTATCCGTTGACGGCTGAAAGTGGTCAAAGCCTTAGAACTCATCGAGGCCTTCGTTTCGACTGGTTATGGCTCCCGTAACTCTAGACGAGCTAGAAGTTATGGCCGTTTGAATAATCGATATCTACAGGGTGCAACATCCACGGTGCAAGTGCAACATCCGTCTGAAATGGCGAAACAGTGCCGTACGACGTTTAGAAATGCGTGCATGGATTTGAAACGGAACGGTACCATGGTGCACCACTTTCCAGCGATGGTAAATCGAAAGCCAGCCACGGTAATCCTGTTTTACCATAAAAATCCACGTGTCGAAAAAACGAAGGGTAAAAATCTTACGAGACCCGATTGAGATTCGGGTTGTCCTTTTTGGGTATTAATCTATCCGTTGACGGCTGAAAGCTGTCAAAGCCGTAGAACCCATTGAGGCCTTCGTTTTGACAGCTTATGTCTCCCGTAACTCTAGACGAGCCAGATGTTATGGCCGTCCGAATAATCGATATCTACAGGGTGCAACATCCACGGTGCAAGGTGCAACATCCGTCCGAAATGGCGAAACAGTGCCGTACGACTTTTAGAAATGCCTGCATGGATTTGAAACGAAACAGTATTATGGTGCACCACTCTCCAGCGTTGGGAAGTCGAAGACGGGCCACGGTAATCCCGTTTTACCGCAAAAATCCACGTGTCGAAAAAACGAAGGGTAAAAAACTTACGAGACCCGATTGAGATTCGGTTGTTCTTTTTGGGCATTAATCTATCCGTTGACGGCTGAAAGCTGTCAAAGCCGTAGAACTCATCGAGGCCTTCGTTTTGACAGCTTATGGCTCCCGTAACCCTAAACGAGCCAGATGTTATGGCCGTCCGAATAATCGATATCTAAGGGTGCAACATCCACGGTGCAAGGTGCAACATCCGTCCGAAATGGCGAAACCGTGCCGTACGACTTTTAGAAATGCGTGCATGGATTTGAAACGGAACAGTACCATGGTGCACCTCTCTCCAGCGATGGTAAATCGAAGGCCAGCCACGGTAATCCTGTTTTACCATAAAAATCCACGTGTCGAAAAACCGAAGGGTAAAAAACTTACGAGACCCGATTGAGATTCGGGTTGTCCTTTTTGGGCATTAATCTATCCGTTGACGGCTGAAAGCTATCAAAGCCGTAGAACTCATCGAGGCCTTCGTTTTGACAGGTTATGGCTCCCGTAACTCTAAACGAGCCAGAAGTTATGGTCGTCCGTATAATCGATATCTACAGGGTGCAACATCCACGGTGCAAGGTGCAACATCCGTCCGAAATGGCGAAACAGTGCCGTACGACTTTTAGAAATGCGTGCATGGATTTGAAATGGAACAGTACCATGGTGCACCACTCTCCAGCGATGGTAAATCGAAGACCAGCCACCGTAATCCTGTTTTACCGTAAAAATCCGCGTGTCGAAAAAACAAAGGGTAAAAAGCTTACGAGACCTGATTGAGATTCTGGTTGTCCTTTTTGGGCATTAATCTATCCGTTGACGGCTGAAAGCTGTCAAAGCCGTAGAACTCATCGAGGCCTTCGTTTTGAAAGGTTATGGCTCCCGTAACTCTAAACGAGGCAGAAGTTGTGGCCGTCCGAATAATCGATATCTACAGGGTGCAACATCCACGGTGCAAGGTGCAACATCCGTCCGAAATGGCGAAATAGTGTCGTACGACATTTAGAAATGCGTGTATGGATTTGAAACGGAACAGTACCATGGTGCACCACTCTCCAGCGATGGTAAATCGAAGGCCAGCCACGATAATCCTGTTTTACCATAAAATTCCACGTGTCGAAAAAACGAAGGGTAAAAAACTTACGAGACCCGATTGAGATTCGGGTTGTCCTTTTTGGGCATTAATCTATCCGTTGACGGCTGAAAGCTGTCAAAGCCGTAGAACCCATCGAGGCCTTCGTTTTGAAAGCTTATGGCTCCAGTAACTCTAAACGAGCCAGATGTTATGGCCGTTCGAATAATCGATATCTACAGGGTGCAACATCCACGGAGCAAGGTGCAACATCCGTCCGAAATGGCGAAACAGTGCCGTAAGACTTTTAGAAATGCGTGCATGGATTTGAAATGGAACAGTACCATGGTGCACCACTCTCCAGCATTGGGAAGTCGAAGACGGGCCACGGTAATCCCGTTTTACCGTAAAAATCCACGTGTCGAAAAAACGAAGAGTAAAAATCTTACGAGACCCGATTGAGATTCGGGTTGTCCTTTTTGGGCATTAATCTATCCTTTGACGGCTGAAAGCTGTCAAATCCGTAGAAATCATTGAGGCCTTCGTTTTGACAGGTTATTGCTCCTGTAACTCTAAACGAGCCAGAAGTTATGGCCGTCCGAATAATCGATATCTACAGGGTGCAACATTCACGGTGCAAGGTGCAACATCCGTCCAAAATGGCGAAACAGTGTCGTACGACTTTTAGAAATGCGTGCATGGATTTGAAACGGAACAGTACCATGGTGCACCACTCTCCAGCGATGGGAAGTCGAAGACGGGCCACGGTAATCCCGTTTTACCGTAAAAATCCACGTGTCGAAAAAACGAAGGGTGAAAAATTTACGAGACCCGATTGTGATTCGGGTTGTCCTTTTTGGGCATTAGTCTATCCGTTGATGGCTGAAAGCTGTCAAAGCCGTAGATCTCATCGAGGCCTTCGTTTTGACAGGTTATGGCTCCGATAACTCTAAACGAGCCAGAATTATGGCCGTACGAATAATCGATATCTACAGGGTGCAACATCCATGGTGCAAAGTGCAACATCCGTCCAAAATGGCGAAACAGTGTCGTACGACTTTTAGAAATGCGTGCATGGATTTGAAACGGAACAGTACCATGGTGCACCACTCTCCAGCGATGTAAGTCGAAGATGGGCCATGGTAATCCCGTTTTACCGTAAAAATCCACGTGTCGGAAAACGAAGGGTAAAAAAGTTACGAGACCCGATTGAGATTCAGGTTGTCCTTTTTGGACATTAATCTATTCGTTGATGGCTGAAAGCGGTCAAAGCCGTAGAACTCATCGAGGTCTTCGTTTTGACAGGTTATGGCTGCTGTAATTCTAAACGAGCCAGAAGTTATGGCAGTCCGAATGATCGATATCTACATGGTGCAACATCCACGGTGCAAGGTGCAACATCCGTCCGAAATGGCGAAACAGTGCCGTACGACTTTTAGAAATGCGTGCATGGATTTGAAACAGAATAGTACCATGGTGCACCACTCTCCAGCGATGGAAAGTCGAAGACGGGCCACGGTAATCCCGTTATACCGTAAAAATCCACGAGTCGAAAAAACGAAGGGTAAAAAACTAACGAGACCCGATTGAGATTCGTGTTGTCCTTTTTGGGCATTAATCTATCCGTTGACGGCTGAAAGCTGTCAAAGCCGTAGAGCTCATCGAGGCCTTCGTTTTGACAAGTTATAGCTCCCGTAACTCTAAACGAGCCAGAAGTTATGGTCGTCCGTATAATCGATATCTACAGGGTGCAACATCCACGGTGCAAGGTGCAACATCCGTCCGAAATGGCAAAACAGTGTCGTACGACTTTTTGAAATGCGTGCATGGATTTGAAACGGAACAGTACCATGGTGCGCCACTCTCCAGCGATGGTAAATCGAAGACCAGCCACGGTAATCATGTTTTACCGCAAAAATCCACGTGTCGAAAAAGCAAAGGGTAAAAAACTTACGAGACCAGATTGAGATTCGGGTTGTCCTTTTTGGGCATTAATCTATCCGTTGACGGCTGAAGGCTGTCAAAGCCGTAGAGCTCATCGAGGCCTTCGTTTTGACAGGTTATGGCTCCCGTAACTCTAAACGAGCCAGAAGTTATGGCCGTCCAAATAATCGATATCTACAGGGTGCAACATCCACGGTGCAAGGTGCAACACCCGTCCGAAATGGCGAAACATTGCCGTACGACTTTTAGAAATTCGTGCATGGACTTGAAACGGAACAGTACCATGGTGCACTACTCTCCAGCGATGGTAAATCGAAGGCCAGCCACGGTAATCCTGTTTTACCGTAAAAATCCAAGTGTCGAAAAAACGAAGGGTAAAAAAAATACTAGACCCGATTGAGATTCGGGTTGACCTTTTTGGGCATTAATCAATCCGTTTTCGGCTGAAAGCTATCAAAGCCGTAGAACTCATCGAGGCCTTCGTTTTGACAAGTTATGGCTTTCGTAACTATAAACGAGCCAGAAGTTATGGCCGTCCGAATAGTCGATATCTACATGGTGCAACATCCACGGTGCAAGGTGCAACATCCGTCCGAAATGGCAAAACAGTGCCGTACGACTTTTAGAAATGCGTGCATGGATTTGAACCGGAACAGAATCATGGCACACCACTCTCTAGCGATGGTAAATCGAAGTCCAGCCACGGTAATCCTGTTTTACCGTAAAAATCCACGTGTCGAAAAAACGAGGGGTAAAAAACTTACGAGACCCGATTGAGATACGGGTTGTCCTTTTTGGGCATTAATCTATCCACTGATGGCTGAAAGCGGTCAAAACCATAGAACTCATCGAGGCCTTCATTTTGACAGGTTATGGCTCCTGTAACTCTAAACGAGCCAGAAGTTATGGCCGTCCGAATAATCGTTATCTACAGGGTGCAACATCCACGGTGCAAGGTGCAACATCCGTCTGAAATGGCGAAACAGTGCCGTACGACTTTTAGAAATGCGTACATGGATTTGAAACGGAACAGTACCATGGTGCACCACTCTCCAGCGTTGGGAAGTCGAAGACGGGCCAAGGTAATCCCGTTTTACCGTAAAAATCCACGTGTCGAAAAAACGAAGGGTAAAAATCTTACGAGACCCGATTGAGATTCGGGTTGTCCTTTTTGGGCATTAATCTATCCGTTGACGGCTGAAAGCTGTCAAGCCCGTAGAACTCATCGAGGCCTTCATTTTGACAAGTTATGGCTCCTGTAACCCTAAACTAGCCAGAAGTTATGGCCGTCCGAATAATCGATATCTACAGGGTGCAACATCCACGGTGCAAGGTGCAACATCCGTCCATAATGGCGAAACAATGCCGTACGACTTTAAGAAATGCGTGCATGGATTTGAAACGGAACGGTACCATGGTGCACCACTCTCCTGCGATGGTAAATCGAAAGCCAGCCACGGTAATCCTGTTTTACCATAAAAATCCACGTGTCGAAAAACCGAAGGGTAAAAAACTTACGAGACCCGATTGAGATTCGGGTTGTCCTTTTTGGGCACTAATCTATCCGTTGACGGCTGAAAGCTGTCAAAGCCGTAGAACCCATTGAGGCCTTCGTTTTGACAGCTTATGTCTCCCGTAACTCTAAACGTCTCCCGTAACTCTAAACGAGCCAGACGTTATGGCCGTCCGAATAATCGATATCTACAGGGTGCAACATCCACGGTGCAAGGTGCAACATCCGTCCGAAATGGCAAAACAGTGCCGTACGACTTTTAGAAATGCGTGCATGGATTTGAAACGAAACAGTACTATGGTTCACCACTCTCCAGCGTTGGGAAGTCGAAGACGGGCCACGATAATCCCGTTTTACCGCAAAAATCCACGTGTCGAAAAAACGAAGGGTAAAAAACTTACGAGACCCGATTGAGATTCGGGTTGTCCTTTTTGGCCATTAATCTATCCGTTGACGGCTGAAAGCTGTCAAAGCCGTAGAACTCATCGAGGCCTTCGTTTTGACAGCTTATGGCTCTCGTAACCCTAAACGAGCCAGAAGTTATGGCCGTCCGAATAATCGATATCTAAGGGTGCAACATCCACGGTGCAAGGTGCAACATCCGTCCGAAATGGCGAAACCGTGCCGTACGACTTCTAGAAATGCGTGCATGGATTTGAAACGGAATAGTACCATGGTGCACCTCTCTCCAGAGATGGTAAATCGAAGGCCAGCCACTGTAATCCTGTTTTACAATAAAAATCCACGTGTCGAAAAAACGAAGGGTAAAAAACTTACGAGACCCGATTGAGATTCGGGTTGTCCTTTTTGGGCATTAATCTATCCGTTGACGGCTGAAAGCTATCAAAGCCGTAGAACTCATCGAGGCCTTCGTTTTGACAGGTTATGGCTCCCGTAACTCTAAACGAGCCAGAAATTATGGTCGTCCGTATAATCGATATCTACAGGGTGCAACATCCACGGTGCAAGGTGCAACATCCGTCCGAAATGGCGAAACAGTGCCGTACGACTTTTAGAAATGCGTGCATGGATTCGAAATGGAACAGTACCATGGTGCACCACTCTCCAGCGATGGTAAATCGAAGACCAGCCACCGTAATCCTGTTTTACCGTAAAAATCCACGTGTCGAAAAAACAAAGGGTAAAAAACTTACGAGACGTGATTGAGATTCTGGTTGTCCTTTTTGGGCATTAATCTATCCGTTAACGGCTGAAAGCTGTCAAAGCCGTAGAACTCATTGAGGCCTTCGTTTTGAAAGGTTATGGCTCCCGTGACTCTAAACGAGGCAGAAGTTGTGGCCGTCCGAATAATCGATATCTACAGGGTGCAACATCCACGGTGCAAGGTGCAACATCCGTCCGAAATGGCGAAATAGTGTCGTACGACATTTAGAAATGCGTGTATCGATTTGAAACGGAACAGTACCATGGTGCACCACTCTCCAGCGATGGTAAATCGAAGGCCAGCCACGGTAATCCTGTTTTACCATAAAAATCCACGTGTCGAAAAAACGAAGGGTAAAAAACTTACGAGACCCGATTGAGATTCGGGTTGTCCTTTTTGGGCATTAATCTATCCGTTGACGGCTGAAAGCTGTCAAAGCCGTAGAACCCATCGAGGCCTTCGTTTTGACAGCTTATGGCTCCAGTAACTCTAAACGAGCCGGATGTTATGGGCCGTTCGAATAATCGATATCCACTGGGTGCAACATCCACGGAGCAAGGTGCAACATCCGTCCGAAATGGCGAAACAGTGCCGTACGACTTTTAGAAATGCGTGCATGGATTTGAAATGGAACAGTACCATGGTGCACCACTCCCCAGCATTGGGAAGTCGAAGACGGGCCACGGTAATCCCGTTTTACCGTAAAAATCCACGTGTCGAAAAAACGAAGGGTAAAAATCTTACGATACCCGATTGAGATTCGGGTTGTCCTTTTTGGGCATTAATCTATCATTTGACGGCTGAAAGCTGTCAAATCCGTAGAAATCATCGAGGCCTTCGTTTTGACAGGTTATTGCTCCTGTAACTCTAAACGAGCCAGAAGTTATGGCCGTCCGAATAATCGATATCTACAGGGTGCAACATTCACGGTGCAAGGTACAACATCCATCCAAAATGGCGAAACAGTGTCGTACGACTTTTAGAAATGCGTGCATGGATTTGAAACGGAACAGTACCATGGTGCACCACTCTCCAGCGATGGGAAGTCGAAGACGGGCCACGGTAATCCCGTTTTACCGTAAAAATCCACGTGTCGAAAAAACGAAGGGTAAAAAATTTACGAGACCCGATTGTGATTCGGGTTGTCCTTTTTGGGCATTAATCTATCCGTTGATGGCTGAAAGCTGTCAAAGCCGTAGAACTCATCGAGGCCTTCGTTTTGACAGGTTATGGCTCCGATAACTCTAAACGAGCCAGAAGTTATGGCCGTACGAATAATCGATATCTACAGGGTGCAACATCCACGGTGCAAAGTGCAACATCCGTCCAAAATGGCGAAACAGTGTCGTACGACTTTTAGAAATGCGTGCATGGATTTGAAACGGAACAGTACCATGGTGCACCAGTCTCCAGTGATGTAAGTCGAAGATGGGCCAAGGTAATCCCGTTTTACCGTAAAAATCCACGTGTCGGAAAACGAAGGGTAAAAAAGTTACGAGACCCGATTGAGATTCAGGTTGTCCTTTTTGGACATTAATCTATTCGTTGATGGCTGAAAGCGGTCAAAGCCGTAGAACTCATCGAGGTCTTCGTTTTGACAGGTTATGGCTCCTGTAATTCTAAACGAGCCAGAAGTTATGGCCGTCCGAATGATCGATATCTACATGGTGCAACATCCACGGTGCAAGGTGCAACATCCGTCCGAAATGGCGAAACAGTGCCGTACGACTTTTAGAAATTCGTGCATGGACTTGAAACGGAACAGTACCATGGTGCACCACTCTCCAGCGATGGTAAATCGAAGGCCAGCCACGGTAATCCTGTTTTTCCGTAAAAATCCAAGTGTCGAAAAAACGAAGGGTAAAAAAAATACTAGACCCGATTGAGATTCGGGTTGTCCTTTTTGGGCAATAATCTATCCGTTTTCGGCTGAAAGCTATCAAAGCCGTTAGAACTCATCGAGGCCTTCGTTTTGACAGGTTATGGCTCCCGTAACTCTAAACGAGCCAGAAGTTATGGCCGTCCGAATAGTCGATATCTACATGGTGCAACATCCACGGTGCAAGGTGCAACATCCGTCCGAAATGGCAAAACAGTGCCGTACGACTTTTAGAAATGCGTGCATGGATATGAAACGGAACAGAACCATGGTACACCATTCTCTAGCGATGGTAAATCGAAGTCCAGCCACGGTAATCCTGTTTTACCGTAAAAATCCACGTGTCGAAAAAACGAAGGGTAAAAAACTTACGAGACCCGATTGAGATTCGGGTTGTCCTTTTTGGGCATTAATCTATCATTTAACAGCTGAAGGCCATCAAAGCCGTAGAACTCATCAAGGCCTTCGTTTTGATAGGTTATTTCTCTCGTAACTCTAAACGAGACAGAAGTTATGGCCGTTTGAATAATCGATATCTACAGGGTGCAACATCCACGGTGCAAGGTGCAACATCCGTCCGTACGACTTTTTGAAATGCGTGCATGGATTTGAAACGGAACACTACCATGGTGTGCCACTCTCCAGCGATGGGAAGTCGAAGACGGGCCACGGTAATCCCATTTTACCGTAAAAATCCACGTGTCGAAAAAACGAAGGGTAAAAAACTTACGAGACCCGATTGAGATTCAGGTTGTCCTTTTTGGACATTAATCTATCCGTTGGCGGCTGAAAGCGGTCAAAGCCGTAGAACTAATCGAGGCCTTCATTTTGACAGGTTATGGCTCCTGTAACTCTAAACGAGCCAGAAGTTATGGCCGTCCGAATAATCGATATCTACAGGGTGCAACATCCAAGGTGCAAGGTGCAACATTCGTCCGAAATGGCGAAACAGTGCCGTACGACTTTTAGAAATGCGTGCATGGATTTGAAACGGAACAGTACCATGGTGCACCACTCTCCAGCGATGGTAAATCGAAGACAAGCCACCGTAATCCTGTTTTACCATAAAAATCCACGTGTCGAAAAAACAAAGGGTAAAAAACTTACGAGACCAGATTGAGATTCGGGTTGTCCTTTTTGGGCATTAATCTATCAGTTGACGGCTGAAAGCTGTCAAAGCCGTAGAACTAATCGAGGCCTTCGTTTTGACAGGTTATGGCTCCCGTAACTCTAAACGAGCCAGAAGTTATGGCCGTCCGAATAATCGATATCTACATGGTGCAACATCCACGGTGCAAGGTGCGACATCCGTCTAAAATGGCGAAATAGTGTCGTTCGACATTTAGAAATGCGTGCAAGGATTTGAAACGGAACAGTACCATGGTGCACCACTCTCCAGCGGTGGGAAGTCGTAGACGGGCCACGGTAATCCCGTTTTACCGTAAAAATCCACGTGTCGAAAAAACGAAGGCTAAAAATCTTACCGGATCCGATTGAGATTCGGGTTGTCCTTTTAGGGCATTAATCTATCCGTTGACGGCTGAAAGCGGTCAAAGCCGTAGAACTCATCGAGGCCTTCGTTTTCATAGGTTATGGCTCTCGTAACTCTAAACGAGCCAGATGTTATGGCTGTTTGAATAATCGATATCGACAGGGTGCAACATCCACGGTGCAAGGTGCAACATCCGTCCGAAATGGCGAAACAGTGCCGTACGACTTTTTGAAATGCGTGCATGGATTTGAAATGGAACACTACCATGGTGCACCACTCTCCAGCGATGGGAAGTCGAAGACGGGCCACGGTAATCCCGTTTTACCGTAAAAATCCACGTGTCGAAAAAATGAAGGGTAAAAAACTTACGAGACACGATTGAGATTCATATTGTCCTTTTTGGACATTAATCTATCCGTTGACGGCTGAAAGCGGTCAAAGCCGTAGAACTCATCGAGGCCTTCGTTTTGACAGGTTATGGCTCCTGTAGCTCTAAACGACCCAGAAGTTTTGGTCGTCCGAATAATCGATATCTACAGGGTGCAACATCCACGGTGCAAGGTGCAACATCCGTCCGAAATGGCGAAATAGTGCCGTACGACTTTTAGAAATGCGTGCACGGATTTGAAACGGAACAGTACCATGGTGTACCACTCTCCAGCGATGGGAAGTCGAAGGCGGGCCACGGTAATCCCGTTTTACCGTAAAAATCCACGTGTCGAAAAAACGAAGGGTAAAAAACTTACGAGACCCGATTGAGATTCGGGTTGTCCTTTTTGGGTATTAATCTATCCGTTGACGGCTGAAAGCTATCAAAGCCGTAGAACTCATCGAGGCCTTCGTTTGACAGCTTATGGCTCCCGCAACTCTAAACGAGCCAGAAGTTATGGCCGTCCGAATAATCGATATCTACAGGGTGCAACATCCACGGTGCAAGGTGCAACATCCGTCTGAAATGGCGAAACAGTGCCGTATGACTTTTAGAAATGTGTGCGTGGATTTAAAACGGAACAGTACCATGGTGCACCACTCTCCAGCGATGGGAAGTCGAAGACGGGCCACGGTAATCCCGTTTTACAGTAAAAATCCACGTGTCGAAAAAACGAAGGGTAAAAAACTTACGAGACCCGATTGAGATTCGGGTTGTCCTTTTTGGGTATTAATCTATCCGTTGACGGCTGAAAGCTGTCAAAGCCGTAGAACTCATCGAGGCCTTCGTTGGACAGCTTATGGCTCCCGCAACTCTAAACGAGCCAGAAGTTATGGCCGTCCGAATAATCGATATCTACAGGGTGCAACATCCACGGTGCAAGGTGCAGCATCCGTCTGAAATGGCGAAACAGTGTCGTACGACTTTTAGAAATGTGTGCATGGATTTGAAACGGAACAGTACCATGGTGCACCACTCTCCAGCGATGGGAAGTCGAAGACGGGCCACGGTAATCCCGTTTTACCGTAAAAATCCACGTGTCGAAAAAACGAAGGGTAAAAATCTTACCGGACCCGATTGAGATTCGGGTTGTCCTTTTTGGGCATTAATCTATCCGTTGACGGCTGAAAGCTGTCAAAGCCGTAGAACTCATCGAGGCCTTCGTTTTGACAGGTTATGGCTCCTGTAACTCTAAACGAGCCAGAAGTTATGGCCGTCCGAATAATCGATATCTACAAGGTGCAACATTCACGGTGTAAGGTGCAACATCCGTCCGAAATGGCGAAACAGTGCCGTATGACTTTTAGAAATGCGTGCGTGGATTTGAAATGGAACAGTACCACGGTGCACCACTGTCCAGTGATGGGAAGTCGAAGACGGGCCACGGTAATCCCGTTTTACCCTAAAAATCCCCCTGTCGAAAAAACGAAGGGTAAAAATTTACGAGACCCGATTGAGATTCGGGTTGTCCTTTTTGGGCATTAATCTATCCATTGACGATTGAAAGCTGTCAAAGCCGTAGTACTCATCGACGCCTTCGTTTTGACAGGTTATGGCTCCCATAACACTAAAGGAGCCAGAAGTTATGGCCGTACGAATAATCGATATCTACAGGGTGCAACATCCACGGTGCAAGGTGCAACATCCGTCCGAAATGGCGAAACAGTGCCGTATGACTTTTAGGAATGCTTGCATGGATTTGAAACGGAACAGTACCATGGTGCACCACTCTGCAGCGATGGGAAGTCGAAGACGGGCCACGGTAATCCCGTTTTACCGTAAAAATCCACGTGTCGAAGAAACGAAGGGTAAAAAAGTTACGAGACCCGATTGAGATTCAGGTTGTCCTTTTTGGACATTAATCTATCCATTGACGGCTGAAAGCGGTCATAGCCGTAGAACTCATCGAGGCCTTCGTTTTGATAGGTTATGGCTCGTGTAAATCTAAACGAGCCAGAAGTTATGGCCGTCCGAATAATCGATATCTACAGGGTGCAACATCCACGGTGCAAGGTGCAACATCCGTCCGAAATGGCGAAACCGTGCCGTACGACTTTTAGAAATGCGTGCATGGATTTTAAATGGAACAGTACCATAGTGCACCACTCTCCAGTGATGGGAAGTCGAAGACGGGCCACGGTAATCCCGTTTTACCGTAAAAATCCACGTGTCGAGAAAACGAAGGGTAAAAAACTTACGAGACCCGATTGAGATTCGGGTTGTCCTTTATGGGCATTAATCTATCCGTTGATGGCTGAAAGTTGTCAAAGCCGTAGAACTCATCGAGGCCTTCGTTTTGATAGGATATGGCTCCCATAACTCTAAGCGAGCCAGAAGTTTTGGCCGTACGAATAATCGATATCTACAGGGTGCAACATCCACGGTGCAAGGTGCAACATCCGTCCGAAATGGCGGAACAGTGCCGTACGACTTTTAGAAATGCATGAATGGATTTGAAACGGAACTGGTGCACCACTCTCCAGCGATGGTAAATCGAAGGCCAGCCACGGTAATCCCGTTTTACCGTAAAAATCCACGTGTCGAAAAAACGAAGGGTAAAAAACTTACGAGAGCCGATTGAGATTCGGGTTGTCCTTTTTGGGCATTAATCTATCCGTTGACGGCTGAAAGTTGTCAAAGCCGTAGAACTAATCGAGGCCTTCGTTTTGACAGGTTATGGCTCCTGTAACTCTAAACGAGCCAGAAGTTATGGCCGTCCGAATAATCGATATCTACAGGGTGCAACATCCAAGGTGCAAGGTGCAACATTCGTCCGAAATGGCGAAACAGTGCCGTACGACTTTTAGAAATGCGTGCATGGATTTGAAACGGAACAGTACCATGGTGCACCACTCTCCAGCGATGGTAAATCGAAGACAAGCCACCGTAATCCTGTTTTACCATAAAAATCCACGTGTCGAAAAAACAAAGGGTAAAAAACTTACGAGACCAGATTGAGATTCGGGTTGTCCTTTTTGGGCATTAATCTATCAGTTGACGGCTGAAAGCTGTCAAAGCCGTAGAACTAATCGAGGCCTTCGTTTTGACAGGTTATGGCTCCCGTAACTCTAAACGAGCCAGAAGTTATGGCCGTCCGAATAATCGATATCTACAGGGTGCAACATCCACGGTGCAAGGTGCGACATCCGTCTGAAATGGCGAAATAGTGTCGTTCGACATTTAGAAATGCGTGCGAGGATTTGAAACGGAACAGTACCATGGTGCACCACTCTCCAGCGGTGGGAAGTCGTAGACGGGCCACGGTAATCCCGTTTTACCGTAAAAATCCACGTGTCGAAAAAACGAAGGCTAAAAATCTTACCGGATCCGATTGAGATTCGGGTTGTCCTTTTAGGGCATTAATCTATCCGTTGACGGCTGAAAGCGGTCAAAGCCGTAGAACTCATCGAGGCCTTCGTTTTCATAGGTTATGGCTCTCGTAACTCTAAACGAGCCAGATGTTATGGCTGTTTGAATAATCGATTTCTACAGGGTGCAACATCCACGGTGCAAGGTGCAACATCCGTCCGAAATGGCCAAACAGTGCCGTACGACTTTTTGAAATGCGTGCATGGATTTGAAATGGAACACTACCATGGTGCACCACTCTCCAGCGATGGGAAGTCGAAGACGGGCCACGGTAATCCCGTTTTACCGTAAAAATCCACGTGTCGAAAAAATGAAGGGTAAAAAACTTACGAGACACGATTGAGATTCATATTGTCCTTTTTGGACATTAATCTATCCGTTGACGGCTGAAAGCGGTCAAAGCCGTAGAACTCTCGAGGCCTTCGTTTTGACAGGTTATGGCTCCTGTAGCTCTAAACGACCCAGAAGTTATGGTCGTCCGAATAATCGATATCTACAGGGTGCAACATCCACGGTGCAAGGTGCAACATCCGTCCGAAATGGCGAAATAGTGCCGTACGACTTTTAGAAATGCGTGCACGGATTTGAAACAGAACAGTACCATGGTGTACCACTCTCCAGCGATGGGAAGTCGAAGGCGGGCCACGGTAATCCCGTTTTACCTAAAAATCCACGTGTCGAAAAAACGAAGGGTAAAAAACTTACGAGACCCGATTGAGATTCGGGTTGTCCTTTTTGGGTATTAATCTATCCGTTGACGGCTGAAAGCTGTCAAAGCCGTAGAACTCATCGAGGCCTTCATTTGACAGCTTATGGCTCCCGCAACTCTAAACGAGCCAGAAGTTATGGCCGTCCGAATAATCGATATCTACAGGGTGCAACATCCACGGTGCAAGGTGCAACATCCGTCTGAAATGGCGAAACAGTGCCGTACGACTTTTAGAAATGTGTGCGTGGATTTAAAACGGAACAGTACCATGGTGCACCACTCTCCAGCGATGGGAAGTCGAAGACGGGCCACGGTAATCCCGTTTTACCGTAAAAATCCACGTGTCGAAAAAACGAAGGGTAAAAAACTTACGAGACCCGATTGAGATTCGGGTTGTCCTTTTTGGGTATTAATCTATCCGTTGACGGCTGAAAGCTGTCAAAGCCGTAGAACTCATCGAGGCCTTCGTTGGACAGCTTATGGCTCCCGCAACTCTAAACGAGCCAGAAGTTATGGCCGTCCGAATAATCGATATCTACAGGGTGCAACATCCACGGTGCAAGGTGCAGCATCCGTCTGAAATGGCGAAACAGTGTCGTACGACTTTTAGAAATGTGTGCATGGATTTGAAACGGAACAGTACCATGGTGCACCACTCTCCAGCGATGGGAAGTCGAAGACGGGCCACGGTAATCCCGTTTTACCGTAAAAATCCACGTGTCGAAAAAACGAAGGGTAAAAATCTTACCGGACCCGATTGAGATTCGGGTTGTCCTTTTTGGGAATTAATCTATCCGTTGACGGCTGAAAGCTGTCAAAGCCGTAGAACTCATCGAGGCCTTCGTTTTGACGGGTTATGGCTCCTGTAACTCTAAACGAGCCAGAAGTTATGGCCGTCCGAATAATCGATATCTACAAGGTGCAACATTCACGGTGTAAGGTGCAACATCCGTCTGAAATGGCGAAACAGTGCCGTATGACTTTTAGAAATGCGTGCGTGGATTTGAAATGGAACAGTACCACGGTGCACCACTGTCCAGTGATGGGAAGTCGAAGACGGGCCACGGTAATCCCGTTTTACCCTAAAAATCCCCCTGTCGAAAAAACGAAGGGTAAAAATTTACGAGACCCGATTGAGATTCGGGTTGTCCTTTTTGGGCATTAATCTATCCATTGACGATTGAAAGCTGTCAAAGCCGTAGTACTCATCGACGCCTTCGTTTTGACAGGTTATGGCTCCCATAACACTAAAGGAGCCAGAAGTTATGGCCGTACGAATAATCGATATCTACAGGGTGCGACATCCACGGTGCAAGGTGCAACATCCGTCCGAAATGGCGAAACAGTGCCGTACGACTTTTAGGAATGCTTGCATGGATTTGAAACGGAACAGTACCATGGTGCACCACTCTGCAGCGATGGGAAGTCGAAGACGGGCCACGGTAATCCCGTTTTACCGTAAAAATCCACGTGTCGAAGAAACGAAGGGTAAAAAAGTTACGAGACCCGATTGAGATTCAGGTTGTCCTTTTTGGACATTAATCTATCCATTGACGGCTGAAAGCGGTCAAAGCCGTAGAACTCATCGAGGCCTTCGTTTTGACAGGTTATGGCTCGTGTAAATCTAAACGAGCCAGAAATTATGGCCGTCCGAATAATCGATATCTACAGGGTGCAACATCCACGGTGCAAGGTGCAACATCCGTCCGAAATGGCGAAACCGTGCCGTACGACTTTTAGAAATGCGTGCATGGATTTTAAATGGAACAGTACCATAGTGCACCACTCTCCAGTGATGGGAAGTCGAAGACGGGCCACGGTAATCCCGTTTTACCGTAAAAATCCACGTGTCGAGAAAACGAAGGGTAAAAAACTTACGAGACCCGATTGAGATTCGGGTTGTCCTTTATGGGCATTAATCTATCCGTTGATGGATGAAAGCTGTCAAAGCCGTAGAACTCATCGAGGCCTTCGTTTTGACAGGATATGGCTCCCATAACTCTAAGCGAGCCAGAAGTTTTGGCCGTACGAATAATCGATATCTACAGGGTGCAACATCCACGGTGCAAGGTGCAACATCCGTCCAAAATGGCGGAACAGTGCCGTACGACTTTTAGAAATGCATGCATGGATTTGAAACGGAACTGGTGCACCACTCTCCAGCGATGGTAAATCGAAGGCCAGCCACGGTAATCCCGTTTTACCGTAAAAATCCACGTGTCGAAAAAACGAAGGGTAAAAAACTTACGAGAGCCGATTGAGATTCGGGTTGTCCTTTTTGGGCATTAATCTATCCGTTGACGGCTGAAAGTTGTCAAAGCCGTAGAACCCATCGAGGCCTTCGTTTTGACAGCTTATGGCTCCCGTAACTCTAAACGAGCCAGAAGTTATGGCCGTCCGAATAATCGATATCTACAGGGTGCAACATCCACGGTGCAAGGTGCAACATCCGTCCGAAATTGCGAAACAGTGTTGTAGGACTTTTAGAAATGCGTGCATGGATTTGAAACGGAACAGTACCATGGTGCACCACTCTCCAGCGTTGGGAAGTCGAAGACGGGCCACGGTAATCCCGTTTTACCGTAAAAATCCACGTGTCGAAAAAACGAAGGGTAAAAATCTTACGAGACCCGATTGAGATTCGGGTTGTCCTTTTGGGCATTAATCTATCCGTTGACGGCTGAAAGCCGTCATACCCGTAGAACTCATCGAGGCCTTCGTTTTGACAGCTTATGGCTCCCGTAACTCTAAACGAGCCAGAAGTTATGGCCGTCCGAATAATCGATATCTACAGGGTGCAACATCCACGGTGCAAGGTGCAACATCCGTCCGAAATGGCGAAACTGTGTCGTACGACTTTTAGAAATGCGCGCATGGATTTGAAACGGAACAGTACCATGGTGCACCACTCTCCAGCGATGGGAAGTCGAAGACGGGCCACGGTAATCCCGTTTTACCGTAAAAATCCACGTGTCGAAAAAGCATAGGGTAAAAAACTTACGAGACCCGATTGAGATTCAGGTTGTCCTTTTTGGGCATTAATCTATCTGTTGACGGCTGAAAGCTATCAAAGCCGTAGAACTCATCGAGGCCTTCTTTTTGACAGGTTATGGCTCCCGTAACTCTAAACGAGCCAGAAGTTATGGTCGTCCGTATAATCGATATCTACAGGGTGCAACATCCACGGTGCAAGGTGCAACATCCGTCCGAAATGGCGAAACAGTGCCGTACGACTTTTAGAAATGCGTGCATGGATTTGAAATGGAACAGTACCATGGTGCACCACTCTCCAGCAATGGTAGATCGAAGACCAGCCACCGTAATCCTGTTTTGCCGTAAAAATCCACGTGTCGAAAAAACAAAGGGTAAAAAACTTACGAGACCCGATTGAGATTCTGGTTGTCCTTTTTGGGCATTAATCTATTCGTTGACGGCTGAAAGCTATCAAAGGCGTAGAACTCATCGAGGCCTTCATTTTGACAGGTTATGGATCCCGTAACTCTAAACGAGCCAGAAGTTATGGCCGTCCGAATAATCGATATCTACAGGGAGCAACATCCACGGTGCAAGGTGCAACATCCGTCCGAAATGGCGAAATAGTGCCGTACGACATTTACAAATGCGTGCATGGATTTGAAACGGAACAGTGCCATGGTGCACCACTCTCCAGCGATGGTAAATCGAAGGCCAGCCACGGTAATCCTGTTTTACCATAAAAATCCACGTGTCGAAAAAACGAAGGGTAAAAAACATACGAGACCCGATTGAGATTCGGGTTGTCCTTTTTGGGCATTTATCTATCCGTTGACCGCTGAAAGCTATCAAAGCCGTAGAACCCATCGAGGCCTTCGTTTTGACAGCTTATGGCTCCCGTAACTCTAAACAAGCCAGAAGTTATGGCCGTCTGAATAATCGATATCTATAGGGTGCAACATCCACGGTGCAAGGTGCAACATCCGTCCGAAATGGCGAAACAGTGCCGTACGACTTTTAGAAATGCGTGCATGGATTTAAAATGGAACAGTACCATGGTGCGCCACTCTCAAGCGTTGGGAAGTCGAAGACGGGCCTCGGTAATCCCGTTTTACCGTAAAAATCCACGTGTCGAAAAAACGAAGGGTAAAAAACTTACGAGACCCGATTGAGATTCGGGTTGTCCTTTTTGGGCATTAATCTATCCGTTGATGGCTGAAAGTGGTCAAAGCCTTAGAACTCATCGAGGCCTTCGTTTTGACTAGTTATGGCTCCCGTAACTCTAAACGAGCCAGAAGTTATGGCCGTTTGAATAATCGATATCTACAGGGTGCAACATCCACGGTGCAAGGTGCAACATCCGTCCGAAATGGCGAAACAGTGCCGTACGACTTTTAGAAATGCGTGCATGGATTTGAAACGGAACAGTACCATGGTGCACCACTCTCCAGCGATGGGAAGTCGAAGACGGGCCACCGTAATCCTGTTTTACCATAAAAATCCATGTGTCGAAAAAACAAAGGGTAAAAAACTTACGAGACCCGATTGAGATTCTGGTTGTCCTTTTTGGGCATTAATCTATCCGTTGACGGCTGAAAGCTGTCAAAGCCGTAGAACTCATCGAGGCCTTCATTTTGACAGGTTATGGCTCCCGTAACTCTAAACGAGCCAAAAGTTATGGCCGTCCGAATAATCGATATCTACAGGGTGCAACATCCACGGTGCAAGGTGCAACATCGGTCCGAAATGGCAAAATAGTGTCGTACGACATTTAGAAATGCGTGCATGGATTTGAAATGGAACAGTACCATGGTGCACCACTCTCCAGCGATGGTAAATCGAAGGCCAGCCACGGTAATCCTGTTTTACCATAAAAATCCACGTGTCGAAAAAACGAAGGGTAAAAAACTTACGAGACCCGATTAAGATTCGGGTTGTCCTTTTTGGGCATTAATCTATCTGTTGACGGCTGAAAGCTGTCAAAGCTGTAGAACCCATCGAGGCCTTCGTTTTGACAGCTTATGGCTCCCGTAACTCTAAACGAGCCAGAAGTTATGGCCGTCCAAATAATCGATATCTACAGGGTGCAACATCCACGGTGCATGGTGCAACATCCGTCCGAAATGGCGAAACAGTGCCGTACGACATTTAGAAATGCGTGCATGTATTTGAAACGGAACAGTACCACGGTGCACCACTCTCCAGCGTTGGGAAGTCGAAGACGGGCCAGGGTAATCCCGTTTTACCGTAAAAATCCACGTGTCGAAAAAACGAAGGGTAAAAATCTTACGAGACCCGATTGAGATTCGGGTTGTCCTTTTTGGGCATTAATCTATCCGTTGATGGCTGAAAGCTGTCAAACCCGTAGAACTCATTGAGGCCTTCATTTTGACAGGTTATGGCCCCTGTAACTCTAAACTAGCAAGAAGTTATCACCGTCCGAATAATCGATATCTACAGGGTGCAACATCCACGATGCAAGGTGCAACATCCGTCCAAAATGGCGAAACAATGTCGTACGACTTTTAGAAATGCGTGCATGGATTTGAAACGGAACAGTACCATGGTGCACCACTCTCCAGCGATGGTAAATCGAAGGCCAGCCACGGTAATCCTGTTTTTACCATAAAAATCCACGTGTCGAAAAAACGAAGGGTAAAAAACTTACGAGACCCGATTGAGATTCGGGTTGTCCTTTTTGGGCATTAATCTATCCGTTGACGGCTGAAAGCTGTCGAAGCCGTAGAACCCATTGAGGCCTTCGTTTTGACAGCTTATGGCTCCCGTAACTCTAAACGAGCCAGATGTTATGGCCGTCCGAATAATCGATATCTACAGGGTGCAACATCCACGGTGCAAGGTGCAACATCCGTCCAAAATGGCGAAACAGTGCCGTACGACTTTTAGAAATGCGTGCATGGATTTGAAACGAAACAGTACTACGGTGCACCACTCTCCAGCGTTGGGAAGTCGAAGACGGGCCACGGTAATCCCGTTTTACCGCAAAAATCCACGTGTCGAAAAAACGAAGGGTAAAAAACTTACGAGACCCGATTGAGATTCGGGTTGTCCTTTTTGGGCATTAATCTATCCGTTGATGGCTGAAAGCAGTCAAAGCCGTAGAACTCATCGAGGCCTTCGTTTTGACAGCTTATGGCTCCCGTATCCCTAAACGAGCCAGAAGTTATGGCCGTCCGAATAATCGATATCTAAGGGTGCAACATCCACGGTGCAAGATGCAACATCCGTCCGAAATGGCGAAACCGTGCCGTACGACTTTTAGAAATGCATGCATGGATTTGAAACGGAATAGTACCATGGTGCACCACTCTCCAGCGATGGTAAATCGAAGGCCAGCCACGGTAATCCTGCTTTACCATAAAAATCCACGTGTCGAAAAAACGAAGGGTAAAAAACTTACGAGACCCGATTGAGATTCGGGTTGTCCTTTTTGGGAATTAATCTATCCGTTGACGGCTGAAAGCTATCAAAGCCGTAGAACTCATCGAGGCCTTCGTTTTGACAGGTTATGGCTCCCGTAACTCTAAACGAGCCAGAAGTTATGGTCGTCCGTATAATCGATATCTACAGGGTGCAACATCCACGGTGCAAGGTGCAACATTCGTCCGAAATGGCGAAACAGTGCCGTACGACTTTTAGAAATGCGTGCATGGATTTGAAATGGAACAGTACCATGGTGCACCACTCTCCAGCGATGGTAAATCGAAGACCAGCCACCGTAATCCTGTTTTACCGTAAAAATCCACGTGTCGAAAAAACAAAGGGTAAAAAACTTACGAGACCTGATTGAGATTCTGGTTGTCCTTTTTGGGCATTAATCTATCCGTTGACGGCTGAAAGCTGTCAAAACCGTAGAACTCATCGAGGCCTTCGTTTTGACAGGTTATGGCTCCCGTAACTCTAAACGAGGCAGACGATATGGCCGTCCGAATAATCGATATCTACAGGGTGCAACATCCACGGTGCAAGGTGCAACATCCGTCCGAAATGGCGAAATAGTGTCGTACGACATTTAGAAATGCGTGCATGGATTCGAAACGGAACAGTACAATGGTGCACCACTCTCCAGCGATGGTAAATCGAAGGCCAGCCACGGTAATCCTGTTTTACCATAAAAATCCACGTGTCGAAAAAACGAAGGGTAAAAAACTTACGAGACCCGATTGAGATTCGGGTTGTCCTTTTTGGGCATTAATCTATTCGTTGACGGCTGAAAGCTATCAAAGCCGTAGAACCCATCGAGGCCTTCGTTTTGACAGCTTATGGCTCAAGTAACTCTAAACGAGCCAGATGTTATGGCCGTCCGAATAATCGATATCTACAGGGTGCAACATCCACGGTGCAAGGTGCAACATCCGTCCGAAATGGCGAAACAGTGCCGTACGACTTTTAAAAATGCGTGCATGGATTTGAAATGGAACAGTACCATGGTGCACCACTCTCCAGCGATGGGAAGTCGAAGACGGGCCACGGTAATCCCGTTTTACCGTAAAAATCCACGTGTCGAAAAAACGATATCTACAGGTTATTGCTCCTGTAACTCTAAACGAGCCAGAAGTTATGGCCGTCCGAATAATCGATATCTACAGGGTGCAACATTCACGGTGCAAGGTACAACATCCGTCCAAAATGGCGAAACAGTGTCGTACGACTTTTAGAAATGCGTGCATGGATTTGAAACGGAACAGTACCATGGTGCACCACTCTCCAGCGATGGGAAGTCGAAGAGGGGCCACGGTAATCCCGTTTTACCGTAAAAATCCACGTGTCGAAAAAACGAAGGGTAAAAAATTTACGAGACCCGATTGTGATTCGGGTTGTCCTTTTTGGGCATTAATCTTTCCGTTGATGGCTGAAAGCTGTCAAAGCCGTAGAACTCATCGAGGCCTTCGTTTTGACAGGTTATGGCTCCGATAACTCTAAACGAGCCAGAAGTTAGGGCCGTACGAATAATCGATATCTACAGGGTGCAACATCCACGGTGCAAAGTGCAACATCCGTCCAAAATGGCGAAACAGTGTCGTACGACTTTTAGAAATGCGTGCATGGATTTGAAACGGAACAGTACCATGGTGCACCACTCTCCAGTGATGTAAGTCGAAGATGGGCCACGGTAATCCCGTTTTACCGTAAAAATCCACATGTCGGAAAACGAAGGGTAAAAAAGTTACGAGACCCGATTGAGATTCAGGTTGTCCTTTTTGGACATTAATCTATCCGTTTTCGGCTGAAAGCTATCAAAGCCGTTAGAACTCATCGAGGCCTTCGTTTTGACAGGTTATGGCTCCCGTAACTCTAAACGAGCCAGAAGTTATGGCCGTCCGAATGATCGATATCTACATGGTGCAACATCCACGGTGCAAGGTGCAACATCCGTCCGAAATGGCAAAACAGTGCCGTCCGACTTTTAGAAATGCGTGCATGGATTTGAAACGGAACAGAACCATGGTACACCACTCTCTAGCGATGGTAAATCGAAGTCCAGCCACGGTAATCCTATTTTACCGTAAAAATCCACGTGTCGAAAAAACGAAGGGTAAAAAACTTACGAGACCCGATTGAGATTCGGGTTGTCCTTTTTGGGCATTAATCTATCATTTAACAGCTGAAGGCCGTCAAAGCCGTAGAACTCATCGAGGCCTTCGTTTTGATAGGTTATTTCTCTCGTAACTATAAACGAGTCAGAAGTTATGGCCGTTTGAATAATCGATATCTACAGGGTGCAACATCCACGGTGCAAGGTGCAACATCCGTCCGTAATGGCGAAACAGTGCCGTACGACTTTTTGAAATGCGTGCATGGATTTGAAACGGAACACTACCATGCTGTGCCACTCTCCAGCGATGGGAAGTCGAAGACGGGCCACGGTAATCCCGTTTTACCGTAAAAATCCACGTGTCGAAAAAACGAAGGGTAAAAAACTTACGAGACCCGATTGAGATTCAGGTTGTCCTTTTTGGACATTAATCTATCCGTTGGCGGCTGAAAGCGGTCAAAGCCGTAGAACTAATGGAGGCCTTCATTTTGACAGGTTATGGCTCCTGTAACTCTAAACGAGCCAGAAGTTATGGCCGTCCGAATAATCGATATCTACAGGGTGCAACATCCAAGGTGCAAGGTGCAACATTCGTCCGAAATGGCGAAACAGTGCCGTACGACTTTTAGAAATGCGTGCATGGATTTGAAACGGAACAGTACCATGGTGCACCACTCTCCAGCGATGGTAAATCGAAGACAAGCCACCGTAATCCTGTTTTACCATAAAAATCCACGTGTCGAAAAAACAAAGGGTAAAAAACTTACGAGACCAGATTGAGATTCGGGTTGTCCTTTTTGGGCATTAATCTATCAGTTGACGGCTGAAAGCTGTCAAAGCCGTAGAACTAATTGAGGCCTTCGTTTTGACAGGTTATGGCTCCCGTAACTCTAAACGAGCCAGAAGTTATGGCCGTCCGAATAATCGATATCTACAGGGTGCAACATCCACGGTGCAAGGTGCGACATCCGTCTGAAATGGCGAAATAGTGTCGTTCGACATTTAGAAATGCGTGCAAGGATTTGAAACGGAACAGTACCATGGTGCACCACTCTCCAGCGGTGGGAAGTCGTAGACGGGCCACGGTAATCCCGTTTTACCGTAAAAATCCACGTGTCGAAAAAACGAAGGCTAAAAATCTTACCGGATCCGATTGAGATTCGTGTTGTCCTTTTAAGGCATTAATCTATCCGATGACGGCTGAAAGCGGTCAAAGCCGTAGAACTCATCGAGGCCTTCGTTTTCATAGGTTATGGCTCTCGTAACTCTAAACGAGCCAGATGTTATGGCTGTTTGAATAATCGATATCTACAGGGTGCAACATCCACGGTGCAAGGTGCAACATCCGTCCGAAATGGCGAAACAGTGCCGTACGACTTTTTGAAATGCGTGCATGGATTTGAAATGGAACACTACCATGGTGCACCACTCTCCAGCGATGGGAAGTCGAAGACGGGCCACGGTAATCCCGTTTTACCGTAAAAATCCACGTGTCGAAAAAATGAAGGGTAAAAAACTTACGAGACACGATTGAGATTCAGATTGTCCTTTTTGGACATTAATCTATCCGTTGACGGCTGAAAGCGGTCAAAGCCGTAGAACTCATCGAGGCCTTCGTTTTGACAGGTTATGGCTCCTGTAGCTCTAAACGACCCAGAAGTTATGGTCGTCCGAATAATCGATATCTACAGGGTGCAACATCCACGGTGCAAGGTGCAACATCCGTCCGAAATGGCGAAATAGTGTCGTACGACTTTTAGAAATGCGTGCACGGATTTGAAACGGAACAGTACCATGGTGTACCACTCTCCAGCGATGGGAAGTCGAAGGCGGGCCACGGTAATCCCGTTTTACCGTAAAAATCCACGTGTCGAAAAAACGAAGGGTAAAAAACTTACGAGACCCGATTGAGATTCGTGTTGTCCTTTTTGGGTATTAATCTATCCATTGACGGCTGAAAGCTGTCAAAGCCGTAGAACTCATCGAGGCCTTCGTTTGACAGCTTATGGCTCCCGCAACTCTAAACGAGCCAGAAGTTATGGCCGTCCGAATAATCGATATCTACAGGGTGCAACATCCACGGTGCAAGGTGCAACATCCGTCTGAAATGGCGAAACAGTGCCGTACGACTTTTAGAAATGTGTGTGTGTATTTAAAACGGAACAGTACCATGGTGCACCATTCTCCAGCGATGGGAAGTCGAAGACGGGCCACGGTAATCCTGTTTTACCGTAAAAATCCACGTGTCGAAAAAACGAAGGGTAAAAAACTTACGAGACCCGATTGAGATTCGGGTTGTCCTTTTTGGGTATTAATCTATCCGTTGACGGCTGAAAGCTGTCAAAGCCGTAGAACTCATCGAGGCCTTCGTTGGACAGCTTATGGCTCCCGCAACTCTAAACGAGCCAGAAGTTATGGCCGTCCGAATAATCGATATCTACAGGGTGCAACATCCACGGTGCAAGGTGCAACATCCGTCTGAAATGGCGAAACAGTGCTGTACGACTTTTAGAAATGTGTGCATGGATTTGAAATGGAACAGTACCATGGTGCACCACTCTCCAGCGATGGGAAGTCGAAGACGGGCCACGGTAATCCCGTTTTACCGTAAAAATCCACGTGTCGAAAAAACGAAGGGTAAAAATCTTACCGGACCCGATTGAGATTCGGGTTGTCCTTTTTGGGCATTAATCTATCCGTTGACGGCTGCAAGCTGTCAAAGCCGTAGAACTCATCGAGGCCTTCGTTTTGACAGGTTATGGCTCCTGTAACTCTAAACGAGTCAGAAGTTATGGCCGTCCGAATAATCGATATCTACAAGGTGCCACATTCACGGTGTAAGGTGCAACATCCGTCCGAAATGGCGAAACAGTGCCGTATGACTTTTAGAAATGCGTGCGTGGATTTGAAATGGAACAGTACCACGGTGCACCACTGTCCAGTGATGGGAAGTCGAAGACGGGCCACGGTAATCCCGTTTTACCCTAAAAATCCCCCTGTCGAAAAAACGAAGGGTAAAAATTTACGAGACCCGATTGAGATTCGGGTTGTCCTTTTTGGGCATTAATCTATCCATTGACGATTGAAAGCTGTCAAAGCCGTAGTACTCATCGACGCCTTCGTTTTGACAGGTTATGGCTCCCATAACACTAAAGGAGCCAGAAGTTATGGCCGTACGAATAATCGATATCTACAGGGTGCAACATCCACGGTGCAAGGTGCAACATCCGTCCGAAATGGCGAAACAGTGTCGTACGACTTTTAGGAATGCTTGCATGGATTTGAAACGGAACAGTACCATGGTGCACCACTCTGCAGCGATGGGAAGTCGAAGACGGGCCACGGTAATCCCGTTTTACCGTAAAAATCCACGTGTCGAAGAAACGAAGGGTAAAAAAGTTACGAGACCCGATTGAGATTCAGGTTGTCCTTTTTGGACATTAATCTATCCATTGACGGCTGAAAGCGGTCAAAGTCGTAGAACTCATCGAGGCCTTCGTTTTGACAGGTTATGGCTCGTGTAAATCTAAACGAGCCAGAAGTTATGGCCGTCCGAATAATCGATATCTACAGGGTGCAACATCCACGGTGCAAGGTGCAACATCCGTCCGAAATGGCGAAACCGTGCCATACGACTTTTAGAAATGCGTGCATGGATTTTAAATGGAACAGTACCATAGTGCACCACTCTCTAGTGATGGGAAGTCGAAGACGGGCCACGGTAATCCCGTTTTACCGTAAAAATCCACGTGTCGAGAAAACGAAGGGTAAAAAACTTACGAGACCCGATTGAGATTCGGGTTGTCCTTTATGGGCATTAATCTATCCGTTGATGGCTGAAAGCTGTCAAAGCCGTAGAACTCATCGAGGCCTTCGTTTTGACAGGATATGGCTCCCATAACTCTAAGCGAGCCAGAAGTTTTGGCCGTACGAATAATCGATATCTACAGGGTGCAACATCCACGGTGCAAGGTGCAACATCCGTCCGAAATGGCGGAACAGTGCCGTACGACTTTTAGAAATGCATGCATGGATTTGAAACGGAACTGGTGCACCACTCTCCAGCGATGGTAAATCGAAGGCCAGCCACGGTAATCCCGTTTTACCGTAAAAATCCACGTGTCGAAAAAACGAAGGGTAAAAAACTTACGAGACCCGATTGAGATTCGGGTTGTCCTTTTTGGGCATTAATCTATCCGTTGACGGCTGAAAGATGTCAAAGCCGTAGAACCCATCGAGGCCTTCGTTTTGAAAGCTTATGGCTCCCGTAACTCTAAACGAGCCAGAAGTTATGGCCGTCCGAATAATCGATATCTACAGGGTGCAACATCCACGGTGCAAGGTGCAACATCCGTCCGAAATTGCGAAACAGTGTTGTACGACTTTTAGAAATGCGTGCATGGATTTGAAACGGAACAGTACCATGGTGCACCACTCTCCAGCGTTGGGAAGTCGAAGACGGGCCACGATAATCCCGTTTTACCGAAAAAATCCACGTGTCGAAAAAACGAAGGGTAAAAATCTTACGAGACCCGATTGAGATTCGGGTTGTCCTTTTGGGCATTAATCTATCCGTTGACGGCTGAAAGCCGTCATACCCGTAGAACTCATCGAGGCCTTCGTTTTGACAGCTTATGGCTCCCGTAACTCTAAACGAGCCAGAAGTTATGGCCGTCCGAATAATCGATATCTACAGGGTGCAACATCCACGGTGCAAGGTGCAACATCCGTCCGAAATGGCGAAACTGTGTCGTACGACTTTTAGAAATGCGCGCATGGATTTGAAACGGAACAGTACCATGGTGCACCACTCTCCAGCGATGGGAAGTCGAAGACGGGCCACGGTAATCCCGTTTTACCATAAAAATCCACGTGTCGAAAAAGCAAAGGGTAAAAAACTTACGAGACCCGATTGAGATTCGGGTTGTCCTTTTTGGGCATTAATCTATCCGTTGACGGCTGAAAGCTATCAAAGCCGTAGAACTCATCGAGGCCTTCGTTTTGACAGGTTATGGCTCCCGTAACTCTAAACGAGCCAGAAGTTATGGTCGTCCGTATAATCGATATCTACTGGGTGCAACATCCACGGTGCAAGGTGCAACATCCGTCCGAAATGGCGAAACAGTGCCGTACGACTTTTAGAAATGCGTGCATGGATTTGAAATGGAACAGTACCATGTTGCACCACCCTCCAGCAATGGTAGATCGAAGACCAGCCACCGTAATCCTGTTTTGCCGTAAAAATCCACGTGTCGAAAAAACAAAGGGTAAAAAACTTACGAGACCCGATTGAGATTCTGGTTGTCCTTTTTGGGCATTAATCTATTCGTTGACGGCTGAAAGCTGTCAAAGGCGTAGAACTCATCGAGGCCTTCATTTTGACAGGTTATGGATCCCGTAACTCTAAACGAGCCAGAAGTTATGGCCGTCCGAATAATCGATATCTACAGGGAGCAACATCCACGGTGCAAGGTGCAACATCCGTCCGAAATGGCGAAATAGTGCCGTACGACATTTACAAATGCGTGCATGGATTTGAAACGGAACAGTGCCATGGTTCACCACTCTCCAGCGATGGTAAATCGAAGGCCAGCCACGGTAATCCTGTTTTACCATAAAAATCCACGTGTCGAAAAAACGAAGGGTAAAAAACATACGAGACCCGATTGAGATTCGGGTTGTCCTTTTTGGGCATTAATCTATCCGTTGACCGCTGAAAGCTATCAAAGCCGTAGAACCCATCGAGGCCTTCGTTTTGACAGCTTATGGCTCCCGTAACTCTAAACGAGCCAGAAGTTATGGCCGTCCGAATAATCGATATCTATAGGATGCAACATCCACGGTGCAAGGTGCAACATCCGTCCGAAATGGCGAAACAGTGCCGTACGACTTTTAGAAATGCGTGCATGGATTTAAAATGGAACAGTACCATGGTGCGCCACTCTCAAGCATTGGGAAGTCGAAGACGGGCCACGGTAATCCCGTTTTACCGTAAAAATCCACGTGTCGAAAAAACGAAGGGTAAAAAACTTACGAGACCCGATTGAGATTCAGGTTGTCCTTTTTGGGCATTAATCTATCCGTTGATGGCTGAAAGTGGTCAAAGCCTTAGAACTCATCGAGGCCTTCGTTTTGACTAGTTATGGCTCCCGTAACTCTAAACGAGCCAGAAGTTATGGCCGTTTGAATAATCGATATCTACAGGGTGCAACATCCACGGTGCAAGGTGCAACATCCGTCCGAAATGGCGAAACAGTGCCGTACGACTTTTAGAAATGCGTGCATGGATTTGAAACGGAACAGTACCATGGTGCACCACTCTCCAGCGATGGGAAGTCGAAGACGGGCCACCGTAATCCTGTTTTACCATAAAAATCCACGTGTCGAAAAAACAAAGGGTAAAAAACTTACGAGACCCGATTGAGATTCTGGTTGTCCTTTTTGGGCATTAATCTATCCGTTGACGGATGAAAGCTGTCAAAGCCGTAGAACTCATCGAGGCCTTCATTTTGACAGGTTATGGCTCCCGTAACTCTAAACGAGCCAAAAGTTATGGCCGTCCGAATAATCGATATCTACAGGGTGCAACATCCACGGTGCAAGGTGCAACATCGGTCCGAAATGGCGAAATAGTGTCGTACGACATTTAGAAATGCGTGCATGGATTTGAAATGGAACAGTACCATGGTGCACCACTCTCCAGCGATGGTAAATCGAAGGCCAGCCACGGTAATCCTATTTTACCATAAAAATCCACGTGTCGAAAAAACGAAGGGTAAAAAACTTACGAGACCCGATTAAGATTCGGGTTGTCCTTTTTGGGCATTAATCTATCTGTTGACGGCTGAAAGCTGTCAAAGCTGTAGAACCCATCGAGGCCTTCGTTTTGACAGCTTATGGCTCCCGTAACTCTAAACGAGCCAGAAGTTATGGCCGTCCAAATAATCGATATCTACAGGGTGCAACATCCACGGTGCATGGTGCAACATCCGTCCGAAATGGCGAAACAGTGCCGTACGACATTTAGAAATGCGTGCATGGATTTGAAACGGAACAGTACCACGGTGCACCACTCTCCAGCGTTAGGAAGTCGAAGACGGGCCACGGTAATCCCGTTTTACCGTAAAAATCCACGTGTCGAAAAAACGAAGGGTAAAAATCTTACGAGACCCGATTGAGATTCGGGTTGTCCTTTTTGGGCATTAACCTATCCGTTGATGGCTGAAAGCTGTCAAACCCGTAGAACTCATTGAGGCCTTCATTTTGACAGGTTATGGCCCCTGTAACTCTAAACTAGCAAGAAGTTATCACCGTCCGAATTATCGATATCTACAGGGTGCAACATCCACGATGCAAGGTGCAACATCCGTCCAAAATGGCGAAACAATGCCGTACGACTTTTAGAAATGCGTGCATGGATTTGAAACGGAACAGCACCATGGTGCACCACTCTCCAGCGATGGTAAATCGAAGGCCAGCCACGGTAATCCTGTTTTTACCATAAAAATCCACGTGTCGAAAAAACGAAGGGTAAAAAACTTACGAGACCCGATTGAGATTCGGGTTGTCCTTTTTGGGCATTAATCTATCCGTTGACGGCTGAAAGCTGTCAAAGCCGAAGAACCCATTGAGGCCTTCGTTTTGACAGCTTATGGCTCCCGTAACTCTAAACGAGCCAGATGTTATGGCCGTCCGAATAATCGATATCTACAGGGTGCAACATCCACGGTGCAAGGTGCAACATCCGTCCAAAATGGCGAAACAGTGCCGTACGACTTTTAGAAATGCGTGCATGGATTTGAAACGAAACAGTACTACGGTTCACCACTCTCCAGCGTTGGGAAGTCGAAGACGGGCCACGGTAATCCCGTTTTACCGCAAAAATCCACGTGTCGAAAAAACGAAGGGTAAAAAACTTACGAGACCCGATTGAGATTCGGGTTGTCCTTTTTGGGCATTAATCTATCCGTTGACGGCTAAAAGCTGTCAAAGCCGTAGAACTCATCGAGGCCTTCGTTTTGACAGCTTATGGCTCCCGTAACCCTAAACGAGCCAGAAGTTATGGCCGTCCGAATAATCGATATCTAAGGGTGCAACATCCACGGTGCAAGGTGCAACATCCGTCCGAAATGGCGAAACCGTGCCGTACGACTTTTAGAAATGCGTGCATGGATTTGAAACGGAACAGTACCATGGTGCACCACTCTCCAGCGATGGTAAATCGAAGGCCAGCCATGGTAATCCTGCTTTACCATAAAAATCCACGTGTCGAAAAAACGAAGGGTAAAAAACATACGAGACCCGATTGAGATTCGGGTTGTCCTTTTTCGGAATTAATCTATCCGTTGACGGCTGAAAGCTATCAAAGCCGTAGAACTCATCGAGGCCTTCGTTTTGACAGGTTATGGCTCCCGTAACTCTAAACGAGCCAGAAGTTATGGTCGTCCGTATAATCGATATCTACAGGGTGCAACATCCACGGTGCAAGGTGCAACATTCGTCCGAAATGGCGAAACAGTGCCGTACGACTTTTAGAAATGCGTGCATGGATTTGAAATGGAACAGTACCATGGTGCACCACTCTCCAGCGATGGTAAATCGAAGACCAGCCACCGTAATCCTGTTTTACCGTAAAAATCCACGTGTCGAAAAAACAAAGGGTAAAAAACTTACGAGACCTGATTGAGATTCTGGTTGTCCTTTTTGGGCATTAATCTATCCGTTGACGGCTGAAAGCTGTCAAAACCGTAGAACTCATCGAAGCCTTCGTTTTGACAGGTTATGGCTCCCGTAACTCAAAACGAGGCAGACGATATGGCCGTCCGAATAATCGATATCTACAGGGTGCAACATCCACGGTGCAAGGTGCAACATCCGTCCGAAATGACGAAATAGTGCCGTACGACATTTAGAAATGCGTGTATGGATTCGAAACGGAACAGTACAATGGTGCACCACTCTCCAGCGATGGTAAATCGAAGGCCAGCCACGGTAATCCTGTTTTACCATAAAAATCCACGTGTCGAAAAAACGAAGGGTAAAAAACTTACGAGACCCGATTGAGATTCGGGTTGTCCTTTTTGGGCATTAATCTATTCGTTGACGGCTGAAAGCTATCAAAGCCTTAGAACCCATCGAGGCCTTCGTTTTGACAGCTTATGGCTCCAGTAACTCTAAACGAGCCAGATGTTATGGCCGTCCGAATAATCGATATCTACAGGGTGCAACATCCACGGTGCAAGGTGCAACATCCGTCCGAAATGGCGAAACAGTGCCGTACGACTTTTAAAAATGCGTGCATGGATTTGAAATGGAACAGTACCATGGTGCACCACTCTCCAGCGTTGGGAAGTCGAAGACGGGCCACGGTAATCCCGTTTTACCGTAAAAATCCACGTGTCGAAAAAACAAAGAGTAAAAATCTTACGAGACCCGATTGAGATTCGGGTTGTCCTTTTTGGGCATTAATCTATCCGTTGACGGCTGAAAGCTACCAAAGCCGTAGAACCCATCGAGGCCTTCGTTTTGACAGCTTATGGCTCCAGTAACTCTAAACGAGCCAGATGTTATGGCCGTCCGAATAATCGATATCTACAGGGTGCAACATCCACGGTGCAAGGTGCAACATCCGTCCGAAATGGCGAAACAGTGCCGTACGACTTTTAAAAATGCGTGCATGGATTTGAAATGGAACAGTACCATGGTGCACCACTCTCCAGCGATGGGAAGTCGAAGACGGGCCACGGTAATCCCGTTTTACCGTAAAAATCCACGTGTCGAAAAAACGAAGGGTAAAAAATTTACGAGACCCGATTGTGATTCGGGTTGTCCTTTTTGGGCATTAATCTATCCGTTGATGGCTGAAAGCTGTCAAAGCCGTAGAACTCATCGAGGCCTTCGTTTTGACAGGTTATGGCTCCCATAACTCTAAACGAGCCAGAAGTTATGGCCGTACGAATAATCGATATCTACAGGGTGCAACATCCACGGTGCAAAGTGCAACATCTGTCCAAAATGGCGAAACAGTGTCGTACGACTTTTAGAAAAGCGTGCTTGGATTTGAAACGGAACAGTACCATGGTGCACCACCCTCCAGCGATGGAAGTCGAAGATGGGCCACGGTAATCCCGTTTTACCGTAAAAATCCACGTGTCGGAAAACGAAGGGTAAAAAAGTTACGAGACCCGATTGAGATTCAGGTTGTCCTTTTTGGGCATTAATCTATCCGTAGACGACTGAAAGCTGTCAAAGCCGTAGAACTCATCGAGGTCTTCGTTTTGACAGGTTATGGCTCCTGTAACTCTAAACGAGCCAGAAGTTATGGCCGTCCGAATGATCGATATCTACAGGGTGCAACATCCACGGTGCAAGGTGCAACATCCGTCCGAAATTGCGAAACAGTGTCGTACGACTTTTAGAAATGCGTGCATGGATTTGAAATGGAACAGTACCATGGTGCACCACTGTCCAGCGATGGGAAGTCGGAGACGGGCCTCGGTAATCCCATTTTACCGTAAAAATCCACGTGTCGAAAAAACGAAGGGTAAAAAACTTACGAGACCCGATTGAGATTCGGGTTGTCCTTTTTGGGCATTAATCTATCCGTTGACGGCTGAAAGCTGTCAAAGCCGTAGAACTCATCGAGGCCTTCGTTTTGACAGCTTATGGCTCCCGTAACCCTAAACGAGCCAGAAGTTATGGCCGTCCGAATAATCGATATCTACAGGGTGCAACATCCACGGTGCAAGGTGCAACATCCGTCCGAAATGGCGAAATCCTGCCGTACGACTTTTAGAAATGCGTGCATGGATTTGAAACGGAACAGTACCATGGTGCACCACTCTCCAGCGATGGTAAATAGAAGGCCAGCCACGGTAATCCTGTTTTACCATAAAAATCCACGTGTCGAAAAAACGAAGGGTAAAAAACTTACGAGACCCGATTGAGATTCGGGTTGTCCTTTTTGGGCATTAGTCTATCCATTGACGGCTGAAAGCTATCAAAGCCGTAGAACTCATTGAGGCCTTCGTTTTGACAGGTTATGGCTCCCGTAACTCTAAACGATCCAGAAGTTATGGTCGTCCCAACATCCACGGTGCAAGTGCAACTCCGTCCGAAATGGCGAAACAGTGACGTACGACTTTTAGAAATGCGTGCATTGATTTGAAATGGAACAATACCATTGTGCACCACTCTCCAGCGATGGTAAATCGAAGACCAGCCACCGTAATCCAGTTTTACCGTAAAAATCCACGTGTCGAAAAAACAAAGGGTAAAAAACTTACGAGACCCGATTGAGATTCTGGTTGTCCTTTTTGGGCATTAATCTATCCGTTGTAGGATGAAAGCTGTCAAAGCCGTAGAACTCATCGAGGCCTTCATTTTGACAGGTTATGGCTCCCGTAACTCTAAACGAGCCAGTAGTTATGGTCGTCCTAATAATCGATATCTACATGGTGCAACATCCACGGTGCAAGGTGCAACATCCGTCCGAAAGGGCAAAATAGTGCCGTACGATATTTAGAAATGCGTGCATGGATTTGAAACGGAACAGTACCACGGTGCACCATTCTCCAGCGATGGTAAGTCGAAGACGGGCCACGATAGTCCCGTTTTACCGTAAAAATCCACGTGTCGAAAAAACGAAGGGTAAAAAACTTACGAGACCCGATTGAGATTCGGGTTGTCCTTTTTGGGAATTAATCTATCCGTTGATGGCTGAAAGCTATCAAGCCGTAGAACTCATCGAGGCCTTCGTTTTGACAGGTTATGGCTCCCGTAACTCTAAACGAGCCAGAAGTTATGGTCGTCCGTATAATCGATATCTACAGGGTGCAACATCCACGGTGCAAGGTGCAACATCCGTCCGAAATGGCGAAACAGTGTCGTACGACTTTTAGAAATGGGTGCATGGATTTGAAATGGAACAGTTCCATGGTGCACCACTCTCCAGCAATGGTAGATCGAAGACCAGCCACCGTAATCCTGTTTTGCCGTAAAAATCCACGTGTCGAAAAAACAAAGGGTAAAAAACTTACGAGACCCGATTGAGATTCTGGTTGTCGTTTTTGGGCATTAATCTATTCGTTGACGGCTGAAAGCTGGCAAAGGCGTAGAACTCATCGAGGCCTTCATTTTGACAGGTTATGGCTCCCGTAACTCTAAACGAGCCAGAAGTTATGGCCGTCCGAATAGTCGATATCTACAGGGAGCAACATCCACGGTGCAAGGTGCAACATCCGTCCGAAATGGCGAAATAGTGCCGTACGACATTTACAAATGCGTGCATGGATTTGAAACGGAACAGTTCCATGGTGCACCACTCTCCAGCAATGGTAAATCGAAGGCCAGCCACGGTAATCCTGTTTTACCATAAAAATCCACGTGTCGAAAAAACGAAGGGTAAAAAACATACGAGACCCGATTGAGATTCGGGTTGTCCTTTTTGGGCATTAATCTTTCCGTTGACCGCTGAAAGCTATGAAAGCCGTAGAACCCATCGAGGCCTTCGATTTGACAGTTTATGGCTCCCGTAACTCTAAACGAGCCAGAAGTTATGGCCGTCCAAATAATCGATATCTATAGGGTGCAACATCCACGGTGCAAGGTGCAACATCCGTCCGAAATTGCGAAACAGTGCCGTACGACTTTTAGAAATGCGTGCATGGATTTAAAACGGAACAGTACCATGGTGCGCCACTCTCAAGCGTTGGGAAGTCAAAGACGGGCCACGGTAATCCCGTTTTACCGTAAAAATCCACGTGTCGAAAAAACGAAGGGTAAAAAACTTATGAGACCCGATTGAGATTCGGGTTGTCCTTTTTGGGCATTAATCTATCCGTTGACGGCTGAAAGTGGTCAAAGCCTTAGAACTCATCGAGGCCTTCGTTTTGACTGGTTATGGCTCCCGTAACTCTAAACGAGCCAGAAGTTATGGCCGTTTGAATAATCGATATCTACAGGGTGCAACATCCACGGTGCAAGGTGCAACATCCGTCCGAAATGGCGAAACAGTGCCGTACGACTTTTAGAAATGCGTGCATGGATTTGAAACGGAACAGTACCATGGTGCACCACTCTCCAGCGATGGGAAGTCGAAGACGGGCCACCGTAATCCTGTTTTACCATAAAAATCCACGTGTCGAAAAAACAAAGGGTAAAAAACTTACGAGACCCGATTGAGATTCTGGTTGTCCTTTTTGGGCATTAATCTATCCGTTGACGGCTGAAAGCTGTCAAAGCCGTAGAACTCATCGAGGCCTTCATTTTGACAGGTTATGGCTCCCGTAACTCTAATCGAGCCAAAAGTTATGGCCGTCCGAATAATCGATATCTATAGGGTGCAACATCCACGGTGCAAGGTGCAACATCGGTCCGAAATGGCGAAATAGTGTCGTACGACATTTAGAAATGCGTGCATGGATTTGAAATGGAACAGTACCATGGTGCACCACTCTCCAGCGATGGTAAATCGAAGGCCAGCCACGGTAATCCTGTTTTACCATAAAAATCCACGTGTCGAAAAAACGAAGGGTAAAAAACTTACGAGACCCGATTAAGATTCGGGTTGTCCTTTTTGGGCATTAATCTATCCGATGACGGCTAAAAGCTGTCAAAGCTGTAGAACCCATCGAGGCATTCGTTTTGACAGCTTATGGCTCCCGTAACTCTAAACGAGCCAGAAGTTATGGCCGTCCGAATAATCGATATCTACAGGGTGCAACATCCACGGTGCATGGTGCAACATCCGTCCGAAATGGTGAAACAGTGCCGTACGACTTTTAGAAATGCGTGCATGGATTTGAAACGGAACAGTACCACAGTGCACCACTCTCCAGCGTTGGGAAGTCGAAGACGGGCCACGGTAATCCCATTTTACCGTAAAAATCCACGTGTCGAAAAAACGAAGGGTAAAAATCTTACGAGACCCGATTGAGATTCAGGTTTTCCTTTTTGGGCGTTAATCTATCCGTTGACGGCTGAAAGCTGTCAAACCCATAGAACTCATTGAGGCCTTCATTTTGATAGGTTATGGCTCCTGTAACTCTGAACTAGCAAGAAGTTATGATCGTCCGAATAATCGATATCTACAGGGTGCAACATCCACGATGCAAGGTGCAACATCCGTCCAAAATGGCGAAACAATGCCGTACGACTTTTAGAAATGCGTGCATGGATTTGAAACGGAACAGTACCATGGTGCACCACTCTCCAGCGATGGTAAATCGAAGGCCAGCCATGGTAATCCTATTTTTACCATAAAAATCCACGTGTCGAAAAAACGAAGGGTAAAAAACTTACGAGACCCGATTGAGATTCGGGTTGTCCTTTTTGGGTATTAATCTATCCGTTGACGGCTGAAAGCTGTCAAAGCCGTAGTACCCATTAAGGCCTTCGTTTTGACAGCTTATGGCTCCCGTAACTCTAAACGAGCCAGATGTTATGGCCGTCCGAATAATCGATATCTACAGGGTGCAACATCCACGGTGCAAGGTGCAACATCCGTCCAAAATGGCGAAACAGTGCCGTACGACTTTTAGAAATGCGTGCATGGATTTGAAACGAAACAGTACTATGGTGCACCACTCTCCAGCGTTGGGAAGTCGAAGAAGGGCCACGGTAATCCCGTTTTACCGCAAAAATCCACGTGTCGAAAAAACGAATGGTAAAAAACTTACGAGACCCGATTGAGATTCGGGTTGTCCTTTTTGGGCATTAATCTATCCGTTGACGGCTGAAAGCTGTCAAAGCCGTAGAACTCATCGAGGCCTTCGTTTTGACAGCTTATGGCTCCCGTAACCCTAAACGAGACAGAAGTTATGGCCGTCCGAATAATCGATATCTAAGGATGCAACATCCACGGTGCAAGGTGCAACATCCGTCCGAAATGGCGAAACCGTGCCGTACGACTTTTAGAAATGCGTGCATGGATTTGAAATGGAACAGTACCATGGTGCACCACTCTCCAGCGATGGTAAATCGAAGACCAGCCACCGTAATCCTATTTTACCGTAAAAATCCATGTGTCGAAAAAACAAAGGGTAAAAAACTTACGAGACCTGATTGAGATTCTGGTTGTCCTTTTTGGGCATTAATCTATCCGTTGACGGCTGAAAGCTGTCAAAGCCGTAGAACTCATCGAGGCCTTCGTTTTGACAGGTTACGGCTCCCGTAACTCCAAACGAGGCAGAAGATATGGCCGTCCGAATAATCGATATCTACAGGGTGCATCCACGGTGCAAGGTGCAACATCCGTCCGAAATGACGAAATAGTCCCGTACGACATTTAGAAATGCGTGCACGGATTCGAAACGGAACAGTACCAAGGTGCACCACTCTCCAGCGATGGTAAGTCGAAGGCCAGCCACGGTAATCCTGTTTTACCATAAAAATCCACGTGTCGAAAAAACGAAGGGTAAAAAACTTACGAGACCCGATTGAGATTCGGGTTGTCCTTTATGGGCATTAATCTATTCGTTGACGGCTGAAAGCTATCAAAGCCGTAGAACCCATCGAGGCCTTCGTTTTGACAGCTTATGGCTCCAGCAACTCTAAACGAGCCAGATGTTATGGCCGTCCGAATAATCGATATCTACAGGGTGCAACATCCACGGTGCAAGGTGCAACATCCGTCCGAAATGGCGAAACAGTGCTGTACGACTTTTAAAAATGCGTGCATGGATTTGAAATGGTACAGTACCATGGTGCACCACTCTCCAGCATTGGGAAGTCGAAGATGGGCCACGGTAATCCCGTTTTACCGTAAAAATCCACGTGTCGAAAAAACGAAGAGTAAAAATCTTACGAGACCCGATTGAGATTCGGGTTGTCCTTTTTGGGCATTAATCTATCCGTTGATGGCTGAAAGCTATCAAAGCCGTAGAACCCATCGAGGCCTTCGTTTTGACAGCTTATGGCTCCAGTAACTCTAAACGAGCCAGATGTTATGGCCGTTCGAATAATCGATATCTACAAGGTGCAACATCCACGGTGCAAGGTGCAACATCCGTCCGAAATGGCGAAACAGTGCCGTACGACTTTTAAAAATGCGTGCATGGATTTGAAATGGAACAGTACCATGGTGCACCACTCTCCAGTGATGGGAAGTCGAAGACGGGCCACGGTAATCCCGTTTTACCGTAAAAATCCACGTGTCGAAAAAACGAAGGGTAAAAAATTTACGAGACCCGATTGTGATTCGGGTTGTCCTTTTTGGGCATTAATCTATCCGTTGATGGCTGAAAGCTGTCAAAGCCGTAAAACTCATCGAGGCCTTCGTTTTGACAGGTTATGGCTCACATAACTCTAAACGAGCCAGGAGTTATGGCCGTACGAATAATCGATATCTACAGGGTGCAACATCCACGGTGCAAAGTGCAACATCCGTCCAAAATGGCGAAACAGTGTCGTACGACTTTTAGAAAAGCGTGCATGGATTTGAAATGGAACAGTACCATGGTGCACCACCCTCCAGCGATGGAAGTCGAAGATGGGCCACGGTAATCCCGTTTTACCATAAAAATCCACGTGTCGGAAAACGAAGGGTAAAAAAGTTACGAGACCCGATTGAGATTCAGGTTGTCCTTTTTGGACATTAATCTATTCGTTGATGGCTGAAAACGGTCAAAGCCGTAGAACTCATCGAGGTCTTCGTTTTGACAGGTTATGGCTCCTGTAACTCTAAACGAGCCAGAAGTTATGGCCGTCCGAATGATCGATATCTACAGGGTGCAACATCCACGGTGCAAGGTGCAACATCCGTCCGAAATGGCGAAACAGTGCCGTACGACTTTTAGAAATGCGTGCATGGATTTGAAACGGAACAGTACAATGGTGCACCACTCTCCAGCGATGGTAAATCGAAGGCCAGCCACGGTAATCCTGTTTTACCATAAAAATCCACGTGTCGAAAAAACGAAGGGTAAAAAACTTACGAGACCCGATTGAGATTCGGGTTGTCCTTTTTGGGCATTAATCTATTCGTTGACGGCTGAAAGCTATCAAAGCCTTAGAACCCATCGAGGCCTTCGTTTTGACAGCTTATGGCTCCAGTAACTCTAAACGAGCCAGATGTTATGGCCGTCCGAATAATCGATATCTACAGGGTGCAACATCCACGGTGCAAGGTGCAACATCCGTCCGAAATGGCGAAACAGTGCCGTACGACTTTTAAAAATGCGTGCATGGATTTGAAATGGAACAGTACCATGGTGCACCACTCTCCAGCGTTGGGAAGTCGAAGACGGGCCACGATAATCCCGTTTTACCGTAAAAATCCACGTGTCGAAAAAACGAAGAGTAAAAATCTTACGAGACCCGATTGAGATTCGGGTTGTCCTTTTTGGGCATTAATCTATCCGTTGACGGCTGAAAGCTATCAAAGCCGTAGAACCCATCGAGGCCTTCGTTTTGACAGCTTATGGCTCCAGTAACTCTAAACGAGCCAGATGTTATGGCCGTCCGAATAATCGATATCTACAGGGTGCAACATCCACGGTGCAAGGTGCAACATCCGTCCGAAATGGCGAAACAGTGCCGTACGACTTTTAAAAATGCGTGCATGGATTTGAAATGGAACAGTACCATGGTGCACCACTCTCCAGCGATGGGAAGTCGAAGACGGGCCACGGTAATCCCGTTTTACCGTAAAAATCCACGTGTCGAAAAAACGAAGGGTAAAAAATTTACGAGACCCGATTGTGATTCGGGTTGTCCTTTTTGGGCATTAATCTATCCGTTGATGGCTGAAAGCTGTCAAAGCCGTAGAACTCATCGAGGCCTTCGTTTTGACAGGTTATGGCTCCCATAACTCTAAACGAGCCAGAAGTTATGGCCGTACGAATAATCGATATCTACAGGGTGCAACATCCACGGTGCAAAGTGCAACATCTGTCCAAAATGGCGAAACAGTGTCGTACGACTTTTAGAAAAGCGTGCTTGGATTTGAAACGGAACAGTACCATGGTGCACCACCCTCCAGCGATGGAAGTCGAAGATGGGCCACGGTAATCCCGTTTTACCGTAAAAATCCACGTGTCGGAAAACGAAGGGTAAAAAAGTTACGAGACCCGATTGAGATTCAGGTTGTCCTTTTTGGACATTAATATATTCGTTGATGGCTGAAAATGGTCAAAGCCGTAGAACTCATCGAGGTCTTCGTTTTGACAGGTTATGGCTCCTGTAACTCTAAACGAGCCAGAAGTTATGGCCGTCCGAATGATCGATATCTACAGGGTGCAACATCCACGGTGCAAGGTGCAACATCCGTCCGAAATTGCGAAACAGTGTCGTACGACTTTTAGAAATGCGTGCATGGATTTGAAACGGAACAGTACCATGGTGCACCACTGTCCAGCGATGGGAAGTCGGAGACGGGCCTCGGTAATCCCATTTTACCGTAAAAATCCACGTGTCGAAAAAACGAAGGGTAAAAAACTTACGAGACCCGATTGAGATTCGGGTTGTCCGTTTTGGGCATTAATCTATCCGTTGACGGCTGAAAGCTGTCAAAGCCGTAGAACTCATCGAGGCCTTCGTTTTGACAGCTTATGGCTCCCGTAACCCTAAACGAGCCAGAAGTTATGGCCGTCCGAATAATCGATATCTACAGGGTGCAACATCCACGGTGCAAGGTGCAACATCCGTCCGAAATGGCGAAATCCTGCCGTACGACTTTTAGAAATGCGTGCATGGATTTGAAACGGAACAGTACCATGGTGCACCACTCTCCAGCGATGGTAAATAGAAGGCCAGCCACGGTAATCCTGTTTTACCATAAAAATCCACGTGTCGAAAAAACGAAGGGTAAAAAACTTACGAGACCCGATTGAGATTCGGGTTGTCCTTTTTGGGCATTAGTCTATCCATTGACGGCTGAAAGCTATCAAAGCCGTAGAACTCATTGAGGCCTTCGTTTTGACAGGTTATGGCTCCCGTAACTCTAAACGATCCAGAAGTTATGGTCGTCCCAACATCCACGGTGCAAGTGCAACTCCGTCCGAAATGGCGAAACAGTGACGTACGACTTTTAGAAATGCGTGCATTGATTTGAAATGGAACAATACCATTGTGCACCACTCTCCAGCGATGGTAAATCGAAGACCAGCCACCGTAATCCAGTTTTACCGTAAAAATCCACGTGTCGAAAAAACAAAGGGTAAAAAACTTACGAGACCCGATTGAGATTCTGGTTGTCCTTTTTGGGCATTAATCTATCCGTTGTAGGATGAAAGCTGTCAAAGCCGTAGAACTCATCGAGGCCTTCATTTTGACAGGTTATGGCTCCCGTAACTCTAAACGAGCCAGTAGTTATGGTCGTCCTAATAATCGATATCTACATGGTGCAACATCCACGGTGCAAGGTGCAACATCCGTCCGAAAGGGCAAAATAGTGCCGTACGATATTTAGAAATGCGTGCATGGATTTGAAACGGAACAGTACCACGGTGCACCACTCTCCAGCGATGGTAAGTCGAAGACGGGCCACGATAGTCCCGTTTTACCGTAAAAATCCACGTGTCGAAAAAACGAAGGGTAAAAAACTTACGAGACCCGATTGAGATTCGGGTTGTCCTTTTTGGGAATTAATCTATCCGTTGATGGCTGAAAGCTATCAAGCCGTAGAACTCATCGAGGCCTTCGTTTTGACAGGTTATGGCTCCCGTAACTCTAAACGAGCCAGAAGTTATGGTCGTCCGTATAATCGATATCTACAGGGTGCAACATCCACGGTGCAAGGTGCAACATCCGTCCGAAATGGCGAAACAGTGTCGTACGACTTTTAGAAATGCGTGCATGGATTTGAAATGGAACAGTACCATGGTGCACCACTCTCCAGCAATGGTAGATCGAAGACCAGCCACCGTAATCCTGTTTTGCCGTAAAAATCCACGTGTCGAAAAAACAAAGGGTAAAAAACTTACGAGACCCGATTGAGATTCTGGTTGTCGTTTTTGGGCATTAATCTATTCGTTGACGGCTGAAAGCTGGCAAAGGCGTAGAACTCATCGAGGCCTTCATTTTGACAGGTTATGGCTCCCGTAACTCTAAACGAGCCAGAAGTTATGGCCGTCCGAATAGTCGATATCTACAGGGAGCAACATCCACGGTGCAAGGTGCAACATCCGTCCGAAATGGCGAAATAGTGCCGTACGACATTTACAAATGCGTGCATGGATTTGAAACGGAACAGTTCCATGGTGCACCACTCTCCAGCAATGGTAAATCGAAGGCCAGCCACGGTAATCCTGTTTTACCATAAAAATCCACGTGTCGAAAAAACGAAGGGTAAAAAACATACGAGACCCGATTGAGATTCGGGTTGTCCTTTTTGGGCATTAATCTATCCGTTGACCGCTGAAAGCTATGAAAGCCGTAGAACCCATCGAGGCCTTCGATTTGACAGTTTATGGCTCCCGTAACTCTAAACGAGCCAGAAGCTATGGCCGTCCAAATAATCGATATCTATAGGGTGCAACATCCACGGTGCAAGGTGCAACATCCGTCCGAAATTGCGAAACAGTGCCGTACGACTTTTAGAAATGCGTGCATGGATTTAAAACGGAACAGTACCATGGTGCGCCACTCTCAAGCGTTGGGAAGTCGAAGACGGGCCACGGTAATCCCGTTTTACCGTAAAAATCCACGTGTCGAAAAAACGAAGGGTAAAAAACTTATGAGACCCGATTGAGATTCGGGTTGTCCTTTTTGGGCATTAATCTATCCGTTGACGGCTGAAAGTGGTCAAAGCCTTAGAACTCATCGAGGCCTTCGTTTTGACTGGTTATGGCTCCCGTAACTCTAAACGAGCCAGAAGTTATGGCCGTTTGAATAATCGATATCTACAGGGTGCAACATCCACGGTGCAAGGTGCAACATCCGTCCGAAATGGCGAAACAGTGCCGTACGACTTTTAGAAATGCGTGCATGGATTTGAAACGGAACAGTACCATGGTGCACCACTCTCCAGCGATGGGAAGTCGAAGACGGGCCACCGTAATCCTGTTTTACCATAAAAATCCACGTGTCGAAAAAACAAAGGGTAAAAAACTTACGAGACCCGATTGAGATTCTGGTTGTCCTTTTTGGGCATTAATCTATCCGTTGACGGCTAAAAGCTGTCAAAGCCGTAGAACTCATCGAGGCCTTCATTTTGACAGGTTATGGCTCCCGTAACTCTAAACGAGCCAAAAGTTATGGCCGTCCGAATAATCGATATCTATAGGGTGCAACATCCACGGTGCAAGGTGCAACATCGGTCCGAAATGGCGAAATAGTGTCGTACGACATTTAGAAATGCGTGCATGGATTTGAAATGGAACAGTACCATGGTGCACCACTCTCCAGCGATGGTAAATCGAAGGCCAGCCACGGTAATCCTGTTTTACCATAAAAATCCACGTGTCGAAAAAACGAAGGGTAAAAAACTTACGAGACCCGATTAAGATTCGGGTTGTCCTTTTTGGGCATTAATCTATCCGATGATGGCTAAAAGCTGTCAAAGCTGTAGAACCCATCGAGGCATTCGTTTTGACAGCTTATGGCTCCCGTAACTCTAAACGAGCCAGAAGTTATGGCCGTCCGAATAATCGATATCTACAGGGTGCAACATCCACGGTGCATGGTGCAACATCCGTCCGAAATGGTGAAACAGTGCCGTACGACTTTTAGAAATGCGTGCATGGATTTGAAACGGAACAGTACCACAGTGCACCACTCTCCAGCGTTGGGAAGTCGAAGACGGGCCACGGTAATCCCATTTTACCGTAAAAATCCACGTGTCGAAAAAACGAAGGGTAAAAATCTTACGAGACCCGATTGAGATTCAGGTTTTCCTTTTTGGGCGTTAATCTATCCGTTGACGGCTGAAAGCTGTCAAACCCATAGAACTCATTGAGGCCTTCATTTTGACAGGTTATGGCTCCTGTAACTCTGAACTAGCAAGAAGTTATGATCGTCCGAATAATCGATATCTACAGGGTGCAACATCCACGATGCAAGGTGCAACATCCGTCCAAAATGGCGAAACAATGCCGTACGACTTTTAGAAATGCGTGCATGGATTTGAAACGGAACAGTACCATGGTGCACCACTCTCCAGCGATGGTAAATCGAAGGCCAGCCACGGTAATCCTATTTTTACCATAAAAATCCACGTGTCGAAAAAACGAAGGGTAAAAAACTTACGAGACCCGATTGAGATTCGGGTTGTCCTTTTTGGGTATTAATCTATCCGTTGACGGCTGAAAGCTGTCAAAGCCGTAGTACCCATTAAGGCCTTCGTTTTGACAGCTTATGGCTCCCGTAACTCTAAACGAGCCAGATGTTATGGCCGTCCGAATAATCGATATCTACAGGGTGCAACATCCACGGTGCAAGGTGCAACATCCGTCCAAAATGGCGAAACAGTGCCGTACGACTTTTAGATATGCGTGCATGGATTTGAAACGAAACAGTACTATGGTGCACCACTCTCCAGCGTTGGGAAGTCGAAGAAGGGCCACGGTAATCCCGTTTTACCGCAAAAATCCACGTGTCGAAAAAACGAATGGTAAAAAACTTACGAGACCCGATTGAGATTCGGGTTGTCCTTTTTGGGCATTAATCTATCCGTTGACGGCTGAAAGCTGTCAAAGCCGTAGAACTCATCGAGGCCTTCGTTTTGACAGCTTATGGCTCCCGTAAACCTAAACGAGCCAGAAGTTATGGCCGTCCGAATAATCGATATCTAAGGATGCAACATCCACGGTGCAAGGTGCAACATCCGTCCGAAATGGAGAAACCGTGCCGTACGACTTTTAGAAATGCGTGCATGGATTTGAAATGGAACAGTACCATGGTGCACCACTCTCCAGCGATGGTAAATCGAAGACCAGCCACCGTAATCCTATTTTACCGTAAAAATCCATGTGTCGAAAAAACAAAGGGTAAAAAACTTACGAGACCTGATTGAGATTCTGGTCGTCCTTTTTGGGCATTAATCTATCCGTTGACGGCTGAAAGCTGTCAAAGCCGTAGAACTCATCGAGGCCTTCGTTTTGACAGGTTACGGCTCCCGTAACTCCAAACGAGGCAGAAGATATGGCCGTCCGAATAATCGATATCTACAGGGTGCATCCACGGTGCAAGGTGCAACATCCGTCCGAAATGACGAAATAGTGCCGTACGACATTTAGAAATGCGTGCACGGATTCGAAACGGAACAGTACCATGGTGCACCACTCTCCAGCGATGGTAAGTCGAAGGCCAGCCACGGTAATCCTGTTTTACCATAAAAATCCACGTGTCGAAAAAACGAAGGGTAAAAAACTTACGAGACCCGATTGAGATTCGGGTTGTCCTTTATGGGCATTAATCTATTCGTTGACGGCTGAAAGCTATCAAAGCCGTAGAACCCATCGAGGCCTTCGTTTTGACAGCTTATGGCTCCAGCAACTCTAAACGAGCCAGATGTTATGGCCGTCCGAATAATCGATATCTACAGGGTGCAACATCCACGGTGCAAGGTGCAACATCCGTCCGAAATGGCGAAACAGTGCTGTACGACTTTTAAAAATGCGTGCATGGATTTGAAATGGAACAGTACCATGGTGCACCACTCTCCAGCGTTGGGAAGTCGAAGACGGGCCACGGTAATCCCGTTTTACCGTAAAAATCCACGTGTCGAAAAAACGAAGAGTAAAAATCTTACGAGACCCGATTGAGATTCGGGTTGTCCTTTTTGGGCATTAATCTATCCGTTGATGGCTGAAAGCTATCAAAGCCGTAGAACCCATCGAGGCCTTCGTTTTGACAGCTTATGGCTCCAGTAACTCTAAACGAGCCAGATGTTATGGCCGTTCGAATAATCGATATCTACAGGGTGCAACATCCACGGTGCAAGGTGCAACATCCGTCCGAAATGGCGAAACAGTGCCGTACGACTTTTAAAAATGCGTGCATGGATTTGAAATGGAACAGTACCATGGTGCACCACTCTCCAGTGATGGGAAGTCGAAGACGGGCCACGGTAATCCCGTTTTACCGTAAAAATCCACGTGTCGAAAAAACGAAGGGTAAAAAATTTACGAGACCCGATTGTGATTCGGGTTGTCCTTTTTGGGCATTAATCTATCCGTTGATGGCTGAAAGCTGTCAAAGCCGTAAAACTCATCGAGGCCTTCGTTTTGACAGGTTATGGCTCACATAACTCTAAACGAGCCAGGAGTTATGGCCGTACGAATAATCGATATCTACAGGGTGCAACATCCACGGTGCAAAGTGCAACATCCGTCCAAAATGGCGAAACAGTGTCGTACGACTTTTAGAAAAGCGTGCATGGATTTGAAATGGAACAGTACCATGGTGCACCACCCTCCAGCGATGGAAGTCGAAGATGGGCCACGGTAATCCCGTTTTACCATAAAAATCCACGTGTCGGAAAACGAAGGGTAAAAAAGTTACGAGACCCGATTGAGATTCAGGTTGTCCTTTTTGGACATTAATCTATTCGTTGATGGCTGAAAACGGTCAAAGCCGTAGAACTCATCGAGGTCTTCGTTTTGACAGGTTACGGCTCCTGTAACTCTAAACGAGCCAGAAGTTATGGCCGTCCGAATGATCGATATCTACAGGGTGCAACATCCACGGTGCAAGGTGCAACATCCGTCCGAAATGGCGAAACAGTGCCGTACGACTTTTAGAAATGCGTGCATGGATTTGAAACGGAACAGTACCATGGTGCACCACTCTCCAGCGATGGGAAGTCGGAGACGGGCCTCGGTAATCCCGTTTTACCGTAAAAATCCACGTGTCGAAAAAACGAAGGGTAAAAAACTTACGAGACCCGATTGAGATTCGGGTTGTCCTTTTTGGGCATTAATCTATCCGTTGACGGCTGAAAGCTGTCAAAGCCGTAGAACTCATCGAGGCCTTCGTTTTGACAGCTTATGGCTCCCGTAACCCTAAACGAGCCAGAAGTTATGGCCGTCCGAATAATCGATATCTACAGGGTGCAACATCCACGGTGCAAGGTGCAACATCCGTCCGAAATGGCGAAATCCTGCCGTACGACTTTTAGAAATGCGTGCATGGATTTGAAACGGAACAGTACCATGGTGCACCACTCTCCAGCGATGGTAAATCGAAGGCCAGCCACGGTAATCCTGTTTTACCATAAAAATCCACGTGTCGAAAAAACGAAGGGTAAAAAACTTACGAGACCCGATTGAGATTCGGGTTGTCCTTTTTGGGCATTAGTCTATCCGTTGACGGCTGAAAGCTATCAAAGCCGAAGAACTCATTGAGGCCTTCGTTTTGACAGGTTATGGCTCCCGTAACTCTAAACGATCCAGAAGTTATGGTCGTCCCAACATCCACGGTGCAAGTGCAACTCCGTCCGAAATGGCGAAACAGTGACGTGCGACTTTTAGAAATGCGTGCATGGATTTGAAATGGAACAGTACCATTGTGCACCACTCTCCAGCGATGGTAAATCGAAGACCAGCCACCGTAATACTGTTTTACCGTAAAAATCCACGTGTCGAAAAAACATAGGGTAAAAAACTTACGAGACCCGATTGAGATTCTGGTTGTCCTTTTTGGGCATTAATCTATCCGTTGTAGGATGAAAGCTGTCAAAGCCGTAGAACTCATCGAGGCCTTCATTTTGACAGGTTATGGCTCCCGTAACTCTAAACGAGACAGAAGTTATGGCCGTCCTGATAATCGATATCTACATGGTGCAACATCCACGGTGCAAGGTGCAACATCCGTCCGAAAGGGCAAAATAGTGCCGTACGATATTTAGAAATGCGTGCATGGATTTGAAACGGAACAGTACCATGGTGCACCACTCTCCAGCGATGGTAAGTCGAAGACGGGCCACGATAGTCCCGTTTTACCGTAAAAATCCACGTGTCGAAAAAACGAAGGGTAAAAAACTTATGAGACCCGATTGAGATTCGGGTTGTCCTTTTTGGGAATTAATCTATCCATTGACGGCTGAAAGCTATCAAGCCGTAGAACTCATCGAGGCCTTCGTTTTGACAGGTTGTGGCTCCCGTAACTCTAAACGAGTCAGAAGTTATGGTCGTCCGTATAATCGATATCTACAGTGTGCAACATTCACGGTGCAAGGTGCAACATCCGTCCGAAATGGCGTAACAGTGCCGTACGACTTTTAGAAATGCGTGCATGGATTTCAAACGGAACAGTACCATGGTGCACCACTCTCCAGCGATGGTAAATCGAAGACCAGCCACCGTAATCCTGTTTTACCGTAAAAATCCACGTGTCGAAAAACCGAAGGGTAAAAAACTTACGAGACCAGGTTGAGATTCGGGTTGTCCTTTTTGGGCATTAATCTATCCGATGACGGCTGAAAGCTGTCAAAGCCGTAGAACCCATCGAGGCCTTCGTTTTGACAGGTTATGGCTCCCGTAACTCTAAACGAGCCAGAAGTTATGGTCGTCCGAATAATCGATATCTACAGGGTGCAACATCCACGGCGCAAGGTGCAATATCCGTCCGAAATGGCGAAACAGTGCTGTACGACTTTTAGAAATGCGTGCATGGATTTGAAACGGAACAGTACCATGGTGCACCACTCTTCAGCGATGGTAAATCGAAGACCGGCCACCGTAATCCTGTTTTACCGTAAAAATCCACGTGTCGAAAAAACGAAGGGTAAAAAACTTATGAGACCCGATTGAGATTCGGGTTGTCCTTTTTGGGCATTAATCTATTCGTTAATAGCTGGAAGCTGTCAAAGTCGTAGAACTCATCGAGGACTTCGTTTTGATAGGTTATGTCTCTCGTAACTCTAAACGAGCCAGAAGTTATGGCTGTTTGAATAATCGATATCTACATGGTGCAACATCCACGATGCAAGGTGCAACATCCGTCCGAAATGGCGAAACAGTGCCGTACGACTTTTTAAAATGCGTGCATGGATTTGAAATGGAACACTACCATGGTGCACCACTCTTCAGCGATGGGAAGTCGAAGACGGACCACGGTAATCCCGTTTTACCGTAAAAATCCACGTGTCGAAAAAACGAAGGGTAAAAAATTTCGAGACCCGATTGAGATTCAGGTTGTCCTTATTGGACATTAATCTATCCGTTGACGGCTGAAAGCGGTCAATGCCATAGAACTCATCGAGGCCTTCGTTTTGACAGGTTATGGCTCCTGTAACTCTAAACGAGCCAGAAGTTATGGCCGTCCGAATAATCGATATCTACAGGGTGCAACATCCACGGTGCATGGTGCAACATCCGTCCGAAATGGCGAAACAGTGTCGTACGACTTTTAGAAATGCGTGCATGGATTTGAAACGGAACAGTACCATGGTGCACCACTCTCCAGCGTTGGAAAGTCGAAGACGGGCCACGGTAATCCCGTTTTACCGTAAAAATCCACGTGTCGAAAAATCGAAGGGTAAAAATCTTACGAGACCCGATTGAGATTCGAGTTGTCCTTTTTGGGCATTAATATATCCGTTGACGGCTGAAAGCTGTCAAACCCGTAGAACTCATCGAGGCCTTCATTTTGATAGGTTATGGCTCCTGTAACTCTAAACTAGCCAGAAGTTATGGCCGTCCGAATAATCAATATCTACAGGGTGCAACATCCACGGTGCAAGGTGCAACATCCGTCCAAAATGGCGAAACAGTGTCGTACGACATTTAGAAATGCGTGCATGGATTTGAAACGGAACAGTACCATGGTGCACCACTCTCCAGCGATGGTAAATCGAAGGCTAGCCACGGTATTCCTGTTTTACCATAAAAATCCACGTGTCGAAAAAACGAAGGGTAAAAAACTTACGAGACCCGATTGAGATTCGGGTTGTCCTTTTTGGGCATTAATCTATCCGTTGACGGCTGAAAGCTGTCAAAGCCGTAGAACCCATTGAGGCTTTCGTTTTGACAGCTTATGGCTCCCGTAACTCTAAACGAGCCAGATGTTATGGCCGTCCGAATAATCGATATCTACAGGGTGCAACATCCACGGTGCAAGGTGCAACATCCGTCCGAAATGGCGAAACAGTGTCGTACGACTTTTAGAAATATGTGCATGGATTTGAAACGAAACAGTACCATGGTGCACCGCTCTCAACCATTGGGAAGTCGAAGACGGGCCACGGTAATCCCGTTTTACCGTAAAAAGCCACGTGTCGAAAAAACGAAGGGTAAAAAACTTACGAGACCCGATTGAGATTCGGGTTGTCCTTTTTGGGCATTAATCTATCCGTTGACGGCTGAAAGCTGTCAAAGCCGTAGAACTCATCGAGGCCTTCGTTTTGACAGCTTTTGGCTCCCGTAACCCTACACGAGCCAGAAGTTATGGTCGTCCGAATAATCGATATCTAAGGGTGGAACATCCACGGTGCAAGGTGCAACATCCGTCCGAAATGGCGAAACCGTGCCGTACGACTTTTAGAAAATCATGCATGGATTTGAAACGGAACAGTGCCATGGTGCACCACTCTCCAGCGATGGTAAATCGAAGGCCAGCCACGGTAATCCTGTTTTACCATAAAAATCCACGTGTCGAAAAAACGAAGGGTAAAAAACTTACGAGACCCGATTGAGATTCGGGTTGTCCTTTTTGGGCATTAATTTATCCATTGACGGCTGAAAGCTATCAAAGCCGTAGAACTCATCGAGGCCTTCGTTTTGATATGTTATGGCTCCCGTAACTCTAAACGAGCCAGAAGTTATGGTCGTCCGTATAATCGATATCTACAGGGTGCAACATCCACGGTGCAAGGCGCAACATCCGTCCGAAATGGCGAAACAGTGCCGTACGACTTTTAGAAATGCGTGCATGGATTTGAAATGGAACGATACCATGGTGCACCACTCTCCAGCGATGGTAAATCGAAGACCAGCCACCGTAATCCTGTTTTACCATAAAAATCCACGTGTCGAAAAAACAAAGGGTAAAAAACTTACGAGACCCGATTGAGATTCTGGTTGTCCTTTTTGGGCATTAATCTATCCGTTGACAGCTGAAAGCTGTCAAAGCTGTAGAACTCATCGAGGCCATCGTTTTGACAGGTTATGGCTCCCGTAAATCTAAACGAGGCAGAAGTTATGGCCGTCCGAATAATCGATATCTACAGGGTGCAACATCCACGGTGCAAGGTGCAACATCCGTCCGAAATGGCGAATTGCCGTACGACATTTAGAAATGCGTGCATGGATTTGAAACGGAACAGTACCATGGTGCACCACTCTCCAGCGATGGTAAATCGAAGGCTAGCCACGGTAATGCTGTTTTACCATAAAAATCCACGTGTCGAAAAAACAAAGGGTAAAAAACTTACGAGACCCGATTGAGATTCGGGTTGTCCTTTTTGGGCATTAATCTATCCGTTGACGGCTGAAAGCTGTCAAAACCGTAGAACCCATCGAGGCCTTCGTTTTGACAGCTTATGGCTCCAGTAACTCTAAACGAGCCAGATGTTATGGCCGTCCGAATAATCGATATCTACAGGGTGCAACATCCACGGTGCAAGGTGCAACATCCGTCCGAAATGGCGAAACAGTGCCGTACGACTTTTAGAAATGCGTGCATGGATTTGAAACGGCACAGTACCATGGTGCACCACTCTCCAGCGTTGGGAAGTCGAAGACGGGCCACAGTAATCCCGTTTTACCGTAAAAATCCACGTGTCGAAAAAACGAAGGGTAAAAATCTTACGAGCCCGATTGAGATTCGGGTTGTCCTTTTTGGGCATTAGTCTATCCGTTGACGGCTGAAAGCTGTCAAACCCGTAGAACTCATCGAGGCCTTCGTTTTGACTGGTTATTGCTCTTGTAACTCTAAACGAGCCAGAAGCTATGGCCGTCCGAATAATCGATATCTACAGGGTGCAACATTCACGGTGCAAGGTGCAACATCCGTCCAAAACGGCGAAACAGTGCCGTACGACTTTTGGAAATGCGTGCATGGATTTGAAACGGAACAGTACCATGGTGCACCACTCTCCAGCGATGGGAAGTCGAAGACGGGCCACGCTAATCCCGTTTTACCGTAAAAATCCACGTGTCGAAAAAACGAAGGGTAAAAAACTTACGAGACCCGATTGAGATTCGGGTTGTCCTTTTTGGGCATTAATCTATCCGTTGACGGCTGAAAGCGGTCAAAGCCATAGAACTTATCGTGGCCTTCGTTTTGACAGGTTATGGCTCCCGTAACTCTAAACGAGCCAGAAGTTATGGTCGTCCGTATAATCGATATCTACAGGGTGCAACATCCATGTTGCAAGGTGCAACATCCGTCCGAAATTGAGAAATAGTGCCGTACGAAATTTAGAAATGCGTGCATGGATTTGAAACGGAACGGTACCATGGTGCACCACTCTCCAGCGATGGTAAATCGAAGACGGGCCACGGTAATCCCGTTTTACCGTAAAAATCCACGCGTCGGAAAACGAAGGGTAAAAAAGTTACGAGACCCGATTGAGATTCATATTGTCCTTTTTGGACATTAATCTGTCCGTTGACGGCTGAAAGCGGTCAAAGCCGTAGAACTCATCGAGGCCTTCGTTTTGACAGGTTATGGCTCCCGTAACTCTAAACGAGCCAGAAGTTATGGCCGTCCGAATGATCGATATCTACAGGGTGCAACATCCACGGTGCAAGGTGCAACATCCGTCCGAAATGGCGAAACAGTGCCGTACGACATTTAGAAATGCGTGCATGGATTTGAAATGGAACAGTACCATGGTGCACCACTCTGCAGCGATGGTAAATCGAAGACCGGCCACCGTAATCCTGTTTTACCGTAAAAATCCACGTGTCGAAAAAACGAAGGATAAAAAACTTATGAGACCCGATTGAGATTCGGGTTGTCCTTTTTGGGCATTAATCTATCCGTTAACAGCTGGAAGCTATCAAAGTCGTAGAACTCATCGAGGACTTCGTTTTGATAGGTTATGGCTCTCGTAGCTCTAAACGAGCCAGAAGTTATGGCCGTTTGAATAATCGATATCTGCAGGGTGCAACATCCACGGTGCAAGGTGCAACATCCACGGTGCAAGGTGCAACATCCGTCCGAAATGGCGAAACAGTGCCGTACGACTTTTTAAAATGCGTGCATAGATTTGAAATGGAACACTACCATGGTGCACCACTCTTCAGCGATGGGAAGTCGAAGACGGGCCACGGTAATCCCGTTTTACCGTAAAAATCCACGTGTCGAAAAAACGAAGGGTAAAAAACTTACGAGACCCGATTGAGATTCAGGTTGTTCTTATTGGACATTAATCTATCCGTTGATGGCTGAAAGTGGTCAAAACCATAGAACTCATCGAGGCCTTCGTTTTGACAGGTTATGGCTCCTGTAACTCCAAACGAGCCAGAAGTTATGGCCATCCGAATAATCGATATCTACAGGGTGCAACATCCACGGTGCAAGGTTCAACATCCGTCCGAAATGGCGAAACAGTGTCGTACGACTTTTAGAAATGCGTGCATGGATTTGAAATGGAACAGTACCATGGTGCACCACTCTCCAGCGATGGGAAGTCGAAGACGGGCCACGGTAATCCCGTTTTACCGTGAAAATCCACGTGTCGAAAAAACGAAGGGTAACAAACTTACGAGACCCGATTGAGATTCGGGTTGTCCTTTTTGGGCATTAATCTATCCGTTGACGGCTGAAAGATGTCAAAGCCGTAGAACTTATCGTGGCCTTCGTTTTGACAGGTTATGGCTCCCGTAACTCTAAACGAGCCAGAAGTTATGGTCGTCCGTATAATCGATATCTACAGGGTGCAACATCCATGTTGCAAGGTGCAACATCCGTCCGAAATGGCGAAATAGTGCCGTACGAATTTTAGAAATGCGTGCATGGATTTGAAACGGAACAGTACCATGGTGCACCACTCTCCAGCGATGGTAAATCGAAGACCAGCCACCGTAATCCTGTTTTACCATAAAAATCCACGTGTCGAAAAAACGAAGGGTAAAAAACTTACGAGACCCGATTGAGATTCGGGTTGTCCTTTTTGGGCATTAATCTATCCGTTGACGGCTGAAAGCCGTCAAAGCCGTAGAACTCATCGAGGCCTTCGTTTTGACATGTTATGGCTCCCGTATCTGTAAACAAGCCAGAAGTTATGGCCGTTTGAATAATCGATATCTACAGGGTGCAACATCCACTGTGCAAGGTGCAACATCCGACTGAAATGGTGAAACAGTGTCGTACGACTTTTAGAAATGCGTGCATGGATTTGAAACAGAACAGTACCATGGTGCACCACTCTCCAGCGATGCGAAGTCGAAGACGGGCCACGATAATCCCGTTTTACCGTAAAAATCCACGTGTCGAAAAAACGAAGGGTAAAAAACTGACGAGACCCGATTGAGATTCGGGTTGTCCTTTTTGGGCATTAATCTATCTGTTGACGGCTGAAAGCTGTCAAAGCCGTAGAACTCATCGAGGCCTTCGTTTTGATAGGTTAGGGCTCCCATAACTTTAAACGAGCCAGAAGTTATGGCCATCCGAATAATCGATATCTACAGGGTGCAACATCCACGGTGCAAGGTGCAACATCCGTCCGAAATGGAGAAACAGTGTCGTACGGCTTTTAGAAATAAATGCATGGATTTGAAACGGAACAGTACCATGGTGCACCACTGTCCAGCAATGGTAAATCGAAGGCCTGCCACCGTAATCCGGTTTTGCCATAAAAATCCACGTGTCGAAAAAACGAAGGGTAAAAAACTTAAGAGACTCGATTGAGATTCGGGTTGTCCTTTTTGGGCATTAATCTTTCCGTTGATGGCTGAAAGCTGTCAAAGCCGTAGAACTCATCGAGGCCTTCGTTTTGACAGGTTATGTCTGCCGTAACTCTAAATGAGCCAGAAGTTATGGCCGTCCGAATAATCGATATCTACTGGGTGCAACATCCACGGTGCAAGGTGCAACATCCATCCGAAATGGCGAAACAGTGCCTTACGACTTTTAGAAATGCGTGCATGAGTGTGAAACGGAACAGTACCATGGTGCACCACTCTCCAGCGATGGTAAATCGAAGACAAGCCACGGTAATCCTGTTTTACCGTAAAAATCCACGTGTCGAAAAAACGAAGGGTAAAAAACTTACGAGACCCGATTGAGATTCGGGTTGTCCTTTTTGGGCATTAATCTATCCGTTGACGGCAGAAAGCTGTCAAAGCCGTAGAACTCATCGAGGCCTTTGTTTTGACAGTTTATGGCTCCCGTAAGTCTAAACGAGCCAGAAGTTATGGTCGTCCGTATAATCGATATCTACAGGGTGCAACATCCACGGTGCAAGGTGCAACATCCGTCCGAAATGGCAAAACAGTGTCGTACGACTTTTAGAAATGCGTGCGTGGATTTGAAATGGAACAGTACCATGGTGCACCACTCTCCAGCGATGGTAAATCGAAGACCAGCCACCGTAATCCTGTTTTACTGTAAAAATCCACGTGTCAAAAAAACGAAGGATAAAAAACTTACGAGACCCGATTGAGATTCGGGTTGTCCTTTTTGGGCATTAACCTATCCGTTGACGGCTGAAAGTTGTCAAAGCTGTAGAACTCATCGAGGCCTTCGTTTTGACAGGTTATGGCTCCCGTAACTCTAAACGAGCCAGAAGTTATGGCCGTCTGAATAATCTATATCTATAGGGTGCAACATCCACGGTGCAAGGTGCAACATCGGTCCGAAATGGCGAAACAGTGCCGTACGACATTTAGAAATGCGTGCATGGGTTTGAAACGGAACTGTACCATGGTGCACCACTCTCCAGCGATGGTAAACCGAAGCCAGCCACTGTAATCCTGTTTTACCGTAAAAATCCACGTGTTGAAAAAACGAAGGGTAAAAGCTTACGAGACCCGATTGAGATTCGGGTTGTCCTTTTTGGGCATTAATCTATCCGTTGACGGCTGAAAGCTATGAAAGCCGTAGAACTTATCGTGGCCTTCGTTTTGACAGGTTATGGCTCCCGTAAATCTAAACGAGCCAGAAGTTATGGTCGTCCGTATAATCGATATCTACAGGGTGCAACATCCATGTTGCAAGGTGCAAAATCCGTCCGAAATGGAGAAATAGTGCCGTACGAATTTTAGAAATGCGCGCATGGATTTGAAACGGAACAGTACCATGGTGCAACACTCTCCAGCGATGGTAAATCGAAGACCAGCCACCGTAATCCTGTTTTACCGTAAAAATCCACGTGTCGAAAAAACGAAGGGTAAAAAACTTACGAGACCCGATTGAGATTCAGGTTGTTCTTATTGGACATTAATCTATCCGTTGACGGCTGAAAGCGGTCAAAACCATAGAACTCATCGAGGCCTTCGTTTTGACAGGTTATGGCTCCTGTAACTCCAAACGAGCCAGAAGTTATGGCCATCCGAATAATCGATATCTACAGGGTGCAACATCCACGGTGCAAGGTTCAACATCCGTCCGAAATGGCGAAACAGTGTCGTACGACTTTTAGAAATGCGTGCATGGATTTGAAATGGAACAGTACCATGGTGCACCACTCTCCAGCGATGGGAAGTCGAAGACGGGCCACGGTAATCCCGTTTTACCGTGAAAATCCACGTGTCGAAAAAACGAAGGGTAACAAACTTACGAGACCCGATTGAGATTCGGGTTGTCCTTTTTGGGCATTAATCTATCCGTTGACGGCTGAAAGATGTCAAAGCCGTAGAACTTATCGTGGCCTTCGTTTTGACAGGTTATGGCTCCCGTAACTCTAAACGAGCCAGAAGTTATGGTCGTCCGTATAATCGATATCTACAGGGTGCAACATCCATGTTGCAAGGTGCAACATCCGTCCGAAATGGCGAAATAGTGCCGTACGAATTTTAGAAATGCGTGCATGGATTTGAAACGGAACAGTACCATGGTGCACCACTCTCCAGCGATGGTAAATCGAAGACCAGCCACCGTAATCCTGTTTTACCATAAAAATCCACGTGTCGAAAAAACGAAGGGTAAAAAACTTACGAGACCCGATTGAGATTCGGGCTGTCCTTTTTGGGCATTAATCTATCCGTTGACAGCTGAAAGCCGTCAAAGCCGTAGAACTCATCGAGGCCTTCGTTTTGACATGTTATGGCTCCCGTATCTCTAAACAAGCCAGAAGTTATGGCCGTTTGAATAATCGATATCTACAGGGTGCAACATCCACTGTGCAAGGTGCAACATCCGACCGAAATGGTGAAACAGTGTCGTACGACTTTTAGAAATGCGTGCATGGATTTGAAACAGAACAGTACAATGGTGCACCACTCTCCAGCGATGCGAAGTCGAAGACGGGCCACGGTAATCCCGTTTTACCGTAAAAATCCACGTGTCGAAAAAACGAAGGGTAAAAAACTGACGAGACCCGATTGAGATTCGGGTTGTCCTTTTTGGGCATTAATCTATCTGTTGACGGCTGAAAGCTGTCAAAGCCGTAGAACTCATCGAGGCCTTCGTTTTGATAGGTTAGGGCTCCCATAACTTTAAACGAGCCAGAAGTTATGGCCATCCGAATAATCGATATCTACAGGGTGCAACATCCACGGTGCAAGGTGCAACATCCGTCCGAAATGGCGAAACAGTGTCGTACGACTTTTAGAAATAAATGCATGGATTTGAAACGGAACAGTACCATGGTGCACCACTGTCTAGCAATGGTAAATCGAAGGCCTGCCACCGTAATCCTGTTTTGCCATAAAAATCCACGTGTCGAAAAAACGAAGGGTAAAAAACTTAAGAGACTCGATTGAGATTCGGGTTGTCCTTTTTGGGCATTAATCTTTCCGTTGATGGCTGAAAGCTGTCAAAGCCGTAGAACTCATCGAGGCCTTCGTTTTGACAGGTTATGTCTGCCGTAACTCTAAATGAGCCAGAAGTTATGGCCGTCCGAATAATCGATATCTACTGGGTGCAACATCCACGGTGCAAGGTGCAACATCCGTCCGAAATGGCGAAACAGTGCCTTACGACTTTTAGAAATGCGTGCATGAGTGTGAAACAGAACAGTACCATGGTGCACCACTCTCCAGCGATGGTAAATCGAAGACCAGCCACGGTAATCCTGTTTTACCGTAAAAATCCACGTGTCGAAAAAACGAAGGGTAAAAAACTTACGAGACCCGATTGAGATTCGGGTTGTCCTTTTTGGGCATTAATCTATCCGTTGACGGCTGAAAGCTGTCAAAGCCGTAGAACTCATCGAGGCCTTTGTTTTGACAGGTTATGGCTCCCGTAAATCTAAACGAGCCAGAAGTTATGGTCGTCCGTATAATCGATATCTACAGGGTGCAACATCCACGGTGCAAGGTGCAACATCCGTCCGAAATGGCAAAACAGTGTCGTACGACTTTTAGAAATGCGTGCGTGGATTTGAAATGGAACAGTACCATGGTGCACCACTCTCCAGCGATGGTAAATCGAAGACCAGCCACCGTAATCCTGTTTTACTGTAAAAATCCACGTGTCGAAAAAACGAAGGATAAAAAACTTACGAGACCCGATTGAGATTCGGGTTGTCCTTTTTGGGCATTAACCTATCCGTTGACGGCTGAAAGCTGTCAAAGCTGTAGAACTCATCGAGGCCTTCGTTTTGACAGGTTATGGCTCCCGTAACTCTAAACGAGCCAGAAGTTATGGCCGTCTGAATAATCTATATCTATAGGGTGCAACATCCACGGTGCAAGGTGCAACATCCATCTGAAATGGCGAAACAGTGCCGTACGACATTTAGAAATGCATGCATGGGTTTGAAACGGAACTGTACCATGGTGCACCACTCTCCAGCGATGGTAAACCGAAGCCAGCCACTGTAATCCTGTTTTGCCGTAAAAATCCACGTGTTGAAAAAACGAAGGGTAAAAGCTTACGAGACCCGATTGAGATTCGGGTTATCCTTTTTGGGCATTAATATATCCGTTGACGGCTGAAAGCTATGAAAGCCGTAGAACTTATCGTGGCCTTCGTTTTGACAGGTTATGGCTCCCGTAAATCTAAACGAGCCAGAAGTTATGGTCGTCCGTATAATCGATATCTACAGGGTGCAACATCCATGTTGCAAGGTGCAACATCCGTCCGAAATGGAGAAATAGTGCCGTACGAATTTTAGAAATGCGCGCATGGATTTGAAACGGAACAGTACCATGGTGCACCACTCTCCAGCGATGGTAAATCGAAGACCAGCCACCGTAATCCTGTTTTACCGTAAAAATCCACGTGTCGAAAAAACAAAGGGTACAAAACTTACGAGACCCGATTGAGATTGGGGTTGTCCTTTTTGGGCATTAATCTATCCGTTGACGGCTGAAAGCTGTCAACGCCGTAGAACTCATCGAGGCCTTCGTTTTGACAGATTACTGCTCCCGTAACTCTAAACGAGCCAGAAGTTATGGCCGTCCGAATAATCGATATCTACAGGGTGCAACATCCACAGCGCAAGGTGCAACATCCGTCCGAAATGGCGAAACAGTGCCGTACGACTTTTAGAAATGCGTGCATGGATTTGAAACGGAACAGTACCATGGTGCACCACTCTTCAGCGGTGGTAAATCGAAGACCGGCCACCGTAATCCTGTTTTACCGTAAAAATCCACGTGCCGAAAAAACGAAGGATAAAAAACTTATGAGACCCGATTGAGATTCGGGTTGTCCTTTTTGGGCATTAATCTATCCGTTAACAGCTGGAAGCTGTCAAAGTCGTAGAATTCATCGAGGACTTCGTTTTGATAGGTTATGGCTCTCGTAGCTCTAAACGAGCCAGAAGTTATGTCTGTTTGAATAATCAATATCTACAGGGTGCAACATCCACGGTGCAAGGTGCAACATCCACGTTGCAAGGTGCAACATCCGTCCGAAATGGCGAAACAGTGCCGTACGACTTTTTAAAATGCGTGCATGGATTTGAAATGGAACACTAGCATGGTGCACCACTCTTCAGCGATGGGAAGTCGAAGACGGGCCACAGTAATCCCGTTTTACCGTAAAAATCCACTTGTCGAAAAAACGAAGGGTAAAAAACTTACGAGACCCGATTGAGATTCAGGTCGTCCTTATTGGACATTAATCTATCCGTTGACGGCTGAAAGCGGTCAAAACCGTAGAACTCATCGAGGCCTTCGTTTTGACAGGTTATGGCTCCTATAACTCCAAACGAGCCAGAAGTTATGGCCGTCCGAATAATCGATATCTACAGGGTGCAACATCCACGGTGCAAGGTGCAACATCCGTCCGAAATGGCGAAACAGTGTCGTACGACTTTTAGAAATGCGTGCATGGATTTGAAATGGAACAGTACCCTGGTGCACCACTCTCCAGCGATAGGAAGTCGAAGACGGGTCACGGTAATACCGTTTTACCGTAAAAATCCACGTGTCGAAAAAACGAAGGGTAACAAACTTACGACACCCGATTGAGATTCGGGTTGTCCTTTTTGGGCATTAATCTATCCGTTGACGGCTGAAAGCTGTCAAAGCCGTAGAACTTATCGTGGCCTTCGTTTTGACAGGTTATGGCTTCCGTAACTCTAAACGAGCCAGAAGTTATGGTCGTCCGTATAATCGATATCTACAGGGTGCAACATCCATGTTGCAAGGTGCAACATCCGTCCGAAATGGCGAAATAGTGCCGTACGAATTTTAGAAATGCGTGCATGGATTTGAAACGGAACAATACCATGGTGCACCACTCTCCAGCGATGGTAAATCGAAGACCAGCCACCGTAATCCTGTTTTACCGTAAAAATCCCCGTGTCGAAAAAACAAAGGGTAAAAAACTTACGAGACCCGATTGAGATTCGAGTTGTTCTTTTTGGGCATTAATCTATCCGTTGACGGCTGAAAGCCGTCAAAGCCGTAGAACTCATCGAGGCCTTCGTTTTGACAGGTTATGACTCCCGTAACTCTAAACGAGCCAGAAGTTATGGCCGTCCGAATAATCGATATCTACAGGGTGCAACATCCACGGTGCAAGGTGCAACATCCGTCCGAAATGGCGAAACAGTGCCGTACGAATTTTAGGAATGCGTGCATGGATTTGAAACGGAACAGTACCATGGTGCACCACTCTCCAGCGATGGTAAATCGAAGGCCAGGCACGGTAATCCTGTTTTACCATAAAAATCCACGTGTCGAAAAAACGAAGGGTAAAAAACTTACGAGACCCGATTGATATTCGGGTTGTCCTCTTTGGGCATTAATCTATCCGTTGAGCGCTGAAAGCTATCAAAGCCGTAGAAATCATCGAGGCCTTCGTTTTGACAGCTTATGGCTCCCGTAACTCTAAACGAGCCAGAAGTTATAGCCGTCCAAATAATCGATATCTACAGGGTGCAACATCCACGGTGCAAGGTGCAATATCCGTCCGAAATGGCGAAACAGTGCCGTACGACTTTTAGAAATGCGTGCATGGATTTGAAATGGAACGGTACCATGGTGCACCACTCTCCAACGATGGGAAGTCGAAGATAGGCCACGGTAATCCTGTTTTACCGTAAAAATCCACGTGTCGAAAAAACGAAGGGTAAAAAACTTACGAGACCCGATTGAGATTCGGGTTGTCCTTTTTGGGCATTAATCTATCCGTTGACGGCTGAAAGCTGTCAAAGCCGTAGAACTCATCGAGGCCTTCGTTTTGACATGTTATGGCTCCCGTATCTCTAAACGAGCCAGAAGTTATGGCCGTTTGAATAATCGATATCTACAGGGTGCAACATCCACGTTGCAAGGTGCAACATCCGTCCGAAATGGTGAAACAGTGCCGTACGACTTTTAGAAATGCGTGCATGGATTTGAAATAGAACAGTACCATGGTGCACCACTCTCCAGCGATGCGAAGTCGAAGACGGGCCACGGTAATCCCGTTTTACCGTAAAAATCCACGTGTCGAAAAAACGAAGGGTAAAAAACTGACGAGACCCGATTGAGATTCGGGTTGTCCTTTTTGGGCATTAATCTATCCGTTGATGGCTGAAAGCTGTCAAAGACGTAGAACTCATCGAGGCCTTATTTTTGATAGGTTAGGGCTCCCATAACTCTAAACGAGCTAGAAGTTATGGCCATCCGAATAATCGATATCTAAAGGGGCAACATCCACGGTGCAAGGTGCAACATCCGTCCGAAATGGCGAAACAGTGTCGTACGACTTTTAGAAATGCGTGCATGGATTTGAAACGGAATAGTACCATGGTGCACCACTGTCCAGCGATGCTAAATCGAAGGCCTGCCACCGTAATCCTGTTTTGCCATAAAAATCCACGTGTCGAAAAAACAATGGGTGAAAATCTTAAGAGACTCGATTGAGATTCGGGTTGTCCTTTTTGGGCATTAATCTATCCGTTGACGGCTGAAAGCTGTCAAAGCCGTAGAACTCATCGAGGCCTTTGTTTTGACAGGTTACGTCTCCCGTAACTCTAAATGAGCCAGAAGTTATGGCCGTCCGAATAATCGATATCTACTGGGTGCAACATCCACGGTGCAAGGTGCAACATCCGTCCGAAATGGCGAAACAGTGCCGTACGACTTTTTAAAATGCGTGCATGGATTTGAAATGGAACACTACCATGGTGCACCACTCTTCAGAGATGGGAAGTCGAAGACGGGCCACGGTAATCCCGTTTTACCGTAAAAATCCACTTGTCGAAAAAACGAAGGGTAAAAAACTTACGAGACCCGATTGAGATTCAGGTTGTCCTTATTGGACATTAATCTATCCGTTGACGGCTGAAAGCGGTCAAAACCGTAGAACTCAACGAGACCTTCGTTTTGACAGGTTATGGCTCCCGTAACTCTAAACGAGCCAGAAGTTATGGCCGTCCGAATAATCGATATCTACAGGGTGCAACGTCCACGGTGCAAGGTGCAGCATCCGTCCGAAATGGCGAACAGTGTCGTACGACTTTTTGAAATACGTGCATGGATTTGAAATGGAACACTACCATGGTGCACCACTCTCCAGCGATGGGAAGTCGAAGACGGGCCACGGTAATCCCGTTTTACCGTAAAAATCCACGTGTCGAAAAAACGAAGGGTAAAAAACTTACGAGACCCGATTGAGATTCGGGTTGTCCTTTTTGGGCATTAATCTATCCGTTGACGGCTGAAAGCTGTCAAAGCCGTAGAACTCATCGAGGCCTTTGTTTTGACAGGTTATGGCTTCCGTAAATCTAAACGAGCCAGAAGTTATGGTCGTCCGTATAATCGATATCTACAGGGTGCAACATCCACGGTGCAAGGTGCAACATCCGTCCGAAATGGCGAAACAGTGTCGTACGACTTTTAGAAATGCGTGCGTGGATTTGAAATGGAACAGTACCATGGTGCACCACTCTCCAGCGATGGTAAATCGAAGACCAGCCACCGTAATCCTGTTTTACCGTAAAAATCCACGTGTCGAAAAAACGAAGGATAAAAAACATACGAGACCCGATTGAGATTCGGGTTGTCCTTTTTGGGCATTAACCTATCCGTTGATGGCTGAAAGCTGTCAAAGCTGTAGAACTCATCGAGGCCTTCGTTTTGACAGGTTATGGCTCCCGTAACTCTAAACGAGCCAGAAGTTATGGCCGTTTGAATAATCTATATCTATAGGGTGCAACATCCACGGTGCAAGGTGCAACATCCGTCCGAAATGGCGAAACAGTGTCGTACGACATTTAGAAATGCGTGAATGGGTTTGAAACGGAACTGTACCATGGTGCACCACTCTCCAGCGATGGTAAACCGAAGCCCAGCCACTGTAATCCTATTTTACCGTAAAAATCCACGTGTTGAAAAAACGAAGGGTAAAAGCTTACGAGACCCGATTGAGATTCGGGTTGTCCTTTTTGGGCATTAATCTATCCGTTGACGGCTGAAACCTGTCAAAGCCGTAGAACTCATCGAGGCCTTCCTTTTGAAAGGTTATGGCTCCCGTAACTCTAAACGAGCCAGAAGTTATGGCCGTTCGAATAATCGATATCTACAGGGTGCAACATCCACGGTGCAAGGTGCAACATCCGTCCGAAATGGCGAAACAATGCCGTACGACTTTTAGAAATGCATGCATGGATTTGAAACGGAACAGTTCCATGGTGCACCACTCTCCAGCAATGGTGAATCGAGGACCAGCCACCGTAATCATGTTTTACCGTAAAAATCCACGTGTCGAAAAAACGAAGGGTAAAAAACTTACGAGACCCGATTGAGATTCGGGTTGCCCTTTTTGGGCATTAATCTTTCCGTTCACGGCTGAAAGCTGTCAAAACCGTAGAACTCATCGAGGCCTTCGTTTTGACAGGTTACGGCTCCCGTAACTCTAAACGAGCCAGAAGTTATGGCCGTCCGAATAATCGATATCTATAGGGTGCAACATCCACGGTGCAAGGTGCAACATCCGTCCGAAATGGCGAAACAGTGCCGTACGACTTTTAGAAATACGTGCATGGGTTTGAAAAGGAACAGTACCGTGGTGCACCACTCTTCAGCGATGGTAAATCGAAGGCCAGCCACGGTAATCCTGTTTTACCGTAAAAATCCACGTGTCGAAAAAACGAAGGGTAAAAAATTTACGAGACCCGATTGAGATTCGGTTGTCCTTTTTGGGCATTAATCTATCCGTTGACGGTTGAAAGCTGTCAAAGCCGTAGAACTCATCGAGGCCTTCGTTTTGACAGGTTATGGCTCCCATAACTCTAAACGAGCCAGAAGTTATGGCCGTCCGAATAATTGATGTCTACATGGTGCAACATCCACGGTGCAAGGTGCAACATCCGTCCGAAATGGCGAAACAGTGCCGTACGACTTTTAGAAATGCGTGCATGGATTTGAAAAGGAACAGTACCATGGTGCACCACTCTCCAACGATGGTAAAGCGAAGGCCAGCCACGGTAATCCTGTTTTACCGTAAAAATCCACGTGTCGAAAAAACGAAGGGTAAAAAACTTACGAGACCCGATTGAGATTCGGGTTGTCCTTTTTGGGCCTTAATCTATCCGTTGACGGCTGAAAGCTGTCAAAGCCGTAGAACTCATCGAGGCTTTCGTTTTGACAGGTTATGGCTCCCGTAACTCTAAACGAGCCAGAAGTAATGGTCGTCCGTATAATAGATATCTACAGGGTGCAACAACCACGGTGCAAGGTGCAACATCCGTCCGAAAAGGCGAAACAGTGTCGTACGACTTTTAGAAATGCGTGCATGGATTTGAAATGAAACAGTACCATGGTGCACCACTCTCCAGCGATGGTAAATCGAAGACCAGCCACCGTAATCGTGTATTACCGTAAAAATCCACGTGTCGAAAAAACGAAGGGTAAAAAACTTACGAGACCCAATTGAGATTCGGGTTGTCCTTTTTGGGCATTAATCTATCCATTGACGGCTGAAAGATGTCATAGCCGTAGAACTCATCGAGGCCTTCGTTTTGACAGGTTATGGCTCCCGTAACTCTAAACGAGCCAGAAGTTATGGCCGTCCGAATAATCGATATCTACAGGGTGCAACATCCACGGTGCAAGGTGCAACATCCGTCCGAAATGGCGAAACAGTGCCGTACGACTTTTACAAATGCGTGCATGGATTTGAAATGGAACAGTACCATGGTGCATCACTCTCCAACGATGGTAAATTGAAGGCCAGCCACGGTAATCCTGTTTAACATAAAAATCCACGTGTCGAAAAAACGAAGGGTAAAAAACTTAAGAGTCCTGATTGAGATTCGGTTGTCCTTTTTGGGCATTAATCTATCCGTTGATGGCTGAAAGCTATCAAAGTCGTAGAACTCATCAAGGCCTTCGTTTTGACAGGTTATGGCTCCCGTAACTCTAAACGAGCCAGAAGTTATGGCCGTCAGAATAATTGATATCTACAGGGTGCAACATCCACGGTGCAAGGTGCAACATCCGTCCGAAATGGCGAAACAGTGCCGTACGACTTTTAGAAATGCGTGCATGGGTTTGAAACGGAACAATACCATGGTTCATCACTGTCCAGCGATGGTAAATCGAAGGCCTGCCACCGTAATCCTGTTTTGCCGTAAAAATCCACGTGTCGAAAAAATGAAGGGTAAAAAACTTAAGAGACCCGATTGAGATTCGGGTTGTCCTTTTTGGGCATTAATCTATCCGTTGACGGTTGAAAGATGTCAAAGCCGTAGAACTGATCGAGGCTTTCGTTTTGACAGGTTATGACTCCCGTAACTCTAAACGAGCCAGAAGTTATGGTCGTCCGAATAATCGATATCTATAGGGTGCAACATCCACGGTGCAAGGTGCAGCATCCGTCCGAAATGGCAAAACAGTGCCGTACGACTTTTAGAAATGCGTGCATGGGTTTGAAACGGAACAGTACCATGGTGCACCACTCTCCAGCGATGGTAAATCGAAGGCTAGCCACGGTAATCCTGTTTTACCGTACAAATCCACGTGTCGAAAAAACGAAGGGTAAAAAACTTACGAGACCCGATTGAGATTGGGGTTGTCCTTTTTGGGGATTAATCTATCCGATGACGGCTGAAAGCTGTCAATGCCGTAGAACTCATCGAGCCCTTCGTTTTGACAGGTTATGGCTCCCGTAACTCTAAACGAGCCAGAAGTTATGGCCGTCCGAATAATCGATATCTACAAGGTGCAACATCCACGGTGCATGGTGCAACATCCGTCCGAAATGGCGAAACAGTGCCGTACGACTTTTTGAAATGCGTGCATGGATTTGAAACGGAACACTACCATGATGCACCACTCTCCAGCGATGGGAAGTCGAAGACGGGCCACGGTAATACCGTTTTACCGTAAAAATCCACGTGTCGAAAAAACGAAGGGTAATAAACTTACGAGACCCGATTGAGATTCGGGTTGTCCTTTTTGGGCATTAATCTATCCGTTGACGGCTGAAAGCATTGAAAGCCGTAGAACTCATCGAGGCCTTCGTTTTGACAGGTTATGGCTCTCGTAACTCTAAACGAGCCAGAAGTTACGGCCGTCCGAATAATCGATATCTACAGGGTGCAACATCCACGGTGCAAGGTGCAACATCCGTCCGAAATGGCGAAACAGTGCCGTACGTCTTTTAGAAATGCGTGCATGGGTTTCAAACAGAACAGTACCATGGTGCACCACTCTCCAGCGATGGTAAATCGAAGGCCAGCCACGGTAATCCTGTTTTACCGTAAAAATCCACGTGTCGAAAAAACGAAGGGTAAAAAACTTAGGAGACCCGATCGAGATTCGGGTTGTCCTTTTTGGGCATTAATCTATCCGTTGATGGCTGAATGCTATCAAAGCCGTAGAACTCATCGAGGCCTTCGTTTTGACAGCTTATGGCTCCCGTAACTCTAAACGAGCCAGAAGTTATGGCCATCCGAATAATCGATATCTACAGGGTGCAACATCCACGGTGCAAGGTGCAACATCCGTCCGAAATGGCGAAACAGTGTCGTACGACTTTAAGAAATGCGTGTATGGATTTGAAACGGAACAGTACCATGGTGCACCACTCTCCAGCGATGGGAAGTCGAAGATGGGCCACAGTAATCCTAGTTTACCGTAAAAATCCACGTGTCGAAAAAACGAAGGGTAAAAAACATACAATACCCGATTGAGATTCGGGTTGTGCTTTTTGGGCATTAATCTATCCGTTGACGGCCGAATGCTGTCAAAGCCGTAGAACTCATCGAGGCCTTCGTTTTGACAGGTTATGGCTCCCGTAACTCTAAACGAGCCAGAAGTGATGGCCGTTTGAATAATCGATATCTACAGGGTGCAACATCCACGGTGCAAGGTGTAACATCCATCCGAAATGGTGAAACAGTGTCGTACGACTTTTAGAAAGGCGTGCATGGATTTGAAATGGAACAGTACCATGGTGCACCACTCTCCAGCGATGCGAAGTCAAAGACGGGCCACGGTAATCCCGTTTTACCGTAAAAATCCACGTGTCGAAAAAACGAAGGGTAAAAAACTTACGAGACCCGATTGAGATACGGGTTGTCTTTTTTGGGCATTAATCTATCCACTGACGGCTGAAAGCTGTCAAAGCCGTAGAACTCATCGAGGCCTTCGTTTTGACAGGTTATGGCTCCCGTAACTCTAAACGAGCCAGAAGTTATGGCCGTCCGAACAATCGATATCTACAGGGTGCAACATCCACGGTGCTAGGTGCAACATCCGTCCGAAATGGCGAAACAGTGCCGTACTACTTTTAGAAATGCATGCATGGATTTGAAACGGAACAGTACCATGGTGCACCACTGTCCAGCGATGGAAAACCGAAGGCCAGCCACCGTAATACTGTTTTGCCGTAAAAATCCACGTGTCGAAAAAACGAAGGGTAAAAAACATAAGAGACCCGATTGAGATTCGGGTTGTCCTTTTTGGGCATTAATCTATCCGTTGACGGCTGAAAGCTGTCAAAGCTATAGAACTCATCGAGGCCTTCATTTTGACAGGTTATGCCTCCCGTAACTCTAAACGAGCCAGAAGTTATGGCCGTCTGAATAATCGATATCTACAGGGTGCAACATCCACGGTGCAAGGTGCAACATCCGTCCAAAATGGCGAAACAGTGCCGTACGACTTTTAGCAATGCGTGCATGGGTTTGAAACGGAACAGTACCATGGTGCACCACTCTCCAGCGATGGTAAATCGAAGGCCAGCCACGGTAATCCTGTTTTACCGTAAAAATCCACGTGTCGAAAAAACGAAGGGTAAAAAACTTAGGAGACCCGATTGAGATTCGGGTTGTCCTTTTTGGGCATTAATCTATCCGTTGATGGCTGAATGCTATCAAAGCCGTAGAACTCATCGAGGCCTTCGTTTTGACAGCTTATGGCTCCCGTAACTCTAAACGAGCCAGAAGTTATGGCCATCCGAATAATCGATATCTACAGGGTGCAACATCCACGGTGCAAGGTGCAACATCCGTCCGAAATGGCGAAATAGTGTCGTACGACTTTAAGAAATGCGTGTATGGATTTGAAACGGAACAGTACCATGGTGCACCACTCTCCAGCGATGGGAAGTCGAAGATGGGCCACGGTAATCCTAGTTTACCGTAAAAATCCACGTGTCGAAAAAACGAAGGGTAAAAAACATACGATACCCGATTGAGATTCGGGTTGTGCTTTTTGGGCATTAATCTATCCGTTGACGGCCGAATGCTGTCAAAGCCGTAGAACTCATCGAGGCCTTCGTTTTGACAGGTTATGGCTCCCGTAACTCTAAACGAGCCAGAAGTGATGGCCGTTTGAATAATCGATATCTACAGGGTGCAACATCCACGGTGCAAGGTGTAACATCCATCCGAAATGGTGAAACAGTGTCGTACGACTTTTAGAAAGGCGTGCATGGATTTGAAATGGAACAGTACCATGGTGCACCACTCTCCAACGATGCGAAGTCAAAGACGGGCCACGGTAATCCCGTTTTACCGTAAAAATCCACGTGTCGAAAAAACGAAGGGTAAAAAACTTACGAGACCCGATTGAGATACGGGTTGTCTTTTTTGGGCATTAATCTATCCACTGACGGCTGAAAGCTGTCAAAGCCGTAGAACTCATCGAGGCCTTCGTTTTGATAGGTTATGGCTCCTGTAACTCTAAACGAGCCAGAAGTTATGGCCGTCCGAACAATCGATATCTACAGGGTGCAACATCCACGGTGCAAGGTGCAACATCCGTGCGAAATGGCGAAACAGTGCCGTACTACTTTTAGAAATGCATGCATGGATTTGAAACGGAACAGTACCATGGTGCACCACTGTCCAGCGATGGAAAACCGAAGGCCAGCCACCGTAATACTGTTTTGCCGTAAAAATCCACGTGTCGAAAAAACGAAGGGTAAAAAACATAAGAGACCCGATTGAGATTCGGGTTGTCCTTTTTGGGCATTAATCTATCCGTTGACGGCTGAAAGCTGTCAAAGCTATAGAACTCATCGAGGCCTTCATTTTGACAGGTTATGCCTCCCGTAACTCTAAACGAGCCAGAAGTTATGGCCGTCTGAATAATCGATATCTACAGGGTGCAACATCCACGGTGCAAGGTGCAACATCCGTCCAAAATGGCGAAACAGTGCCGTACGACTTTTAGCAATGCGTGCGTGGGTTTGAAACGGAACAGTACCATGGTGCACCACTCTCCAGCGTTGGTAAATCGAAGGCCAGCCACGGTAATCCTGTTTTACCGTAAAAATCCACGTGTCGAAAAAACGAAGGGTAAAAAACTTACGAGACCCGATTGAGATTCGGGTTGTCCTTTTCGGGCATTAATCTATCCGTTGACGGTTGAAAGCTGTCATAGCCGTAGAACTCATCGAGGCCTTCGTTTTGACAGGTTACGGCTCCCGTAACTCTAAACGAGCCAGAAGTTATGGCCGTCCGAATAACCGATATCTATGGGGTGCAACATCCACGGTGCAAGGTGCAACATCCGTCCGAAATGGCGAAACAGTGCCGTACGACCTTTAGAAATGCGTGCATGGGTTTGAAACGGAACAGTACCGTGGTGCACCACTCTTCAGCGATGGTAAACGAAGGCCAGCCACGGTAATCCTGTTTTACCGTAAAAATCCACGTGTCGAAAAAACGAAGGGTAAAAATCTTACGAGACCCGATTGAGATTCGGGTTGTCCTTTTTGGGCATTAATCTATCCGTTGACAGATGAAAGCTGTCAATGCCGTAGAACTCATCGAGCCCTTCGTTTTGACAGGTTATGGCTCCCGTAACTCTAAACGAGCCAGAAGTTATGGCCGTCCGAATAATCGATATCTACTGGGTGCAACATCCACGGTGCAAGGTGCAACATCCGTCCGAAATGGCGAAACAGTGCCGTACGACTTTTAGAAATGCATGCATGGGTGTGAAACAGAACAGTACCATGGTGCACCACTCTCCAGCGATGGTAAATCGAAGACCAGCCACGGTAATCCCGTTTTACCGTAAAAATCCACGTGTCGAAAAAACGAAGGGTAATAAACTTACGAGACCCGATTGAGATTCGGGTTGTCCTTTTTGGGCCTTAATCTATCCGTTGACGGCTGAAAGCATTCAAAGCCGTAGAACTCATCGAGGCCTTCGTTTTGACAGGTTATGGCTCCCGTAACTCTAAACGAGCCAGAACTTATGGTCGTCCGTATAATCGATATGTACAGGGTGCAACATCCACGGTGCAAGGTGCAACATCCGTCCGAAATGGCGAAACAGTGCCGTACGACTTTTCGAAATGCGTGCATGGATTTGAAACGGAGCAGTACCATGGTGCACCACTCTCCAGCGATGGTAAATCGAAGGCCAGCCACGGTAATCCTGTTTTACCGTAAAAATCGACGTGTCGAAAAAACGAAGGGTAAAAAACTTACGAGACCCGATTGAGATTCGGGTTGTCCTTTTTGGGCATTAATCTATCCGTTGACTGCTAAAAGCTGCAAAGACGTAGAACTCATCGAAGCCTTCGTTTTGACCGATTATGGCTCCCGTAACTCTAAACGAGCCAGAAGTTATGGCCGTCCGAATAATCGATATCTACAGGGTGCAACATCCACGGTGCAAGGTGCAACATCCGTCCGAAATGGCGAAACAGTGCCGTACGACTTTTTGAAATGCGTGCATGGATTTGAAACGGAACACTACCATGATGCACCACTCTCCAGCGATGGGAAGTCAAAGACGGGCCACGGTAATCCCGTTTTACCGTAAAAATCCACGTGTCGAAAAAACGAAGGGTAAAAAACTTACGAGACCCGATTGAGATTCGGGTAGTCCTTTTTGGGCATTAATCTATCCGTTGACGGCTGAAAGCTGTGAAAGCCGTAGAACTCATCGAGGCCTTCGTTTTGACAGGTTATGGCTCCCGTAACTCTAAACGAGCCAGAAGTTGTGGCCGTCCGAATAATCGATATCTACAAGGTGCAACATCCACGGTGCAAGGTGCAACATCCGTCCGAAATGGCGAAACAGTGCCGTACGACTTTTAGAAATGCGTGCATGGGTTTGAAATGGAACAGTACCATGGTGCACCACTCTCCAGCGATGGTAAATCGAAGGCCAGCCACGGTAATCCTGTTTTACCGTAAAAATCCACGTGTCGAAAAAACGAAGGGTAAAAAACTTACGAGACACGATTGAGATTCGGGTTGTCCTTTTTGGGCATTAATCTATCCGTTGACGGCTGAATGCTGTCAAAGCCGTAGAACTCATCGAGGCCTTCGTTTTGACAGCTTATGGCTCCCGTAACTCTAAACGAGCCAGAAGTTATGGCCATCCGAATAATCGATATCTATAGGGTGCAACATCCACGGTGCAAGGTGCAACATCCATCCGAAATGGCGAAACAGTGCCGTACGACTTTAAGAAATGCGTGCATGGATTTGAAACGGAACAGTACCATGGTGCACCACTCTCCAGCGATGGTAAATCGAAGGCCAGCCACGGTAATCCCGTTTTACCGTAAAAATCCACGTGTCGAAAAAACGAAGGGTAAAAAACTTACGAGACCCGATTGAGATTCGGGTTGTCCTTTTTGGGCATTAATCTATCCGTTGACGGCTGAAAGCTGTCAAAGCCGTAGAACTCATCGAGGCCTTCGTTTTGACAGGTTATTGCTCCCGTAACTCTAAACGAGCCAGAACTTATGGTCGTCCGTATAATCGATATGTACAGGGTGCAACATCCACGGTGCAAGGTGCTACATCCGTCCGAAATGGCGAAACAGTGCCGTACGACTTTTCGAAATGCGTGCATGGATTTGAAACGGAGCAGTACCATGGTGCACCACTCTCCAGCGATGGTAAATCGAAGGCCAGCCACCGTAATCCTTTTTTACCGTAAAAATCCACGTGTCGAAAAAACGAAGGGTAAAAAACTTACGAGACCCGATTGAGATTCGGGTTGTCCTTTTTGGGCATTAATCTATCCGTTGATGGCTGAAAGCTGTCAAAGCCGTAGAACTCATCGAGGCCTTCGTTTTGACAGGTTATGGCTTCTGTAACTCTAAACGAGCCAGAAGTTATGGCCGTCCGAATAATCGATATCTACAGGGTGCAACATCCACGGTGCAAGGTGCAACATCCGTCCGAAATGGCGAAACCGTGCCGTACAACTTTTTGAAATGCGTGCATGGATTTGAAACGAAACACTACCATGGTGCACCACTCTCCAGTGATGGGAAGTCGAGGACGGGCCACGGTAATCCCGTTTTACCGTAAAAATCAACGTGTCGAAAAAACGAAGGGTAAAAAACTTACGAGACCCGATTGAGATTCGGGTTGTCCTTTTTGGGCATTAATCTATCCGTTGACGGTAGAAAGCTGTCAAAGCCGTAGAACTCATCAAGGCCTTTGTTTTGACAGGTTATGGCTCCCGTAACTCTAAACGAGCCAGAAGTTATGGTCGTCCGTATAATCGATATGTACAGGGTGCAACATCCACGGTGCAAGGTGCAACATCCGTCCGAAATGGCGAAACAGTGTCGTACGACTTTTCGAAATGCGTGCATGGATTTGAAACGGAGCAGTACCATGGTGCACCACTCTCCAGCGATGGTAAATCGAAGACCAGCCACCGTAATCCTGTTTTACCATAAAAATCCACGTGTCGAAAAAACGAGGGGTAAAATACTTAGGAGACCCGATTGAGATTCGTGTTGTCCTTTTTGGGCATTAATCTATCCGTTGACGGCTGAAAGATGTCAAAGCCGTAGAACTCATCGAGGCCTTCGTTTTGACAGGTTATGGCTCCCGTAAATCTAAACGAGCCAGAAGTTATGGCCGTCTGAATAATCGATATCTATAGGGTGCAACATCCATGGTGCAAGGTGCAACATCCGTCCGAAATGGCGAAACAGTGTCGTACGACTTTTAGAAATGCGTGCATGGGTTTGAAACGGAACAGTACCACGGTGCCCCACTCTCCAGCGATGGTAAATCGAAGGCCAGCCACGGTAATCCTGTTTTACCATAAAAATCCACGTGTCGAAAAAACGAAGGGTAAAAAACTTACGAGACCCGATAGAGATTCGGGTTGTCCTTTTTGGGCATTAATCTAACCGTTGATGGTTGAAAGCTGTCAAAGCCGTAGAACTCATCGAGGCCTTCGTTTTGACATGTTATGGCTCCCGTAACTCTAAACGAGCCAGAAGTTATGGCCGTCCGAATAATCGATATCTACAGCGTGCAACATCCACGGTGCAAGGTGCAACATCCGTCCAAAATGGCGAAACAGTGCCGTACGACATTTGGAAATGCATGCATGGATTTGAAACGGAACAGTACCATGGTGCACCACTCTCCAGCGATGGTAAATCGAAGGCCATCCACGGTAATCCTGTTTTACCGTAAATATCCACGTGTCGAGAAAACTAAGGGTAAAAAACTTACGAGACACGATTGAGATTCGGGTTGTCCTTTTTGAGCATTAATCTATCCGTTGACGGCTGAAAGCAGTCAAAGACGTAGAACTCATCGAGGCCTTCGTTCTGACAGGTTATGGCTCCCGTAACTCTAATCGAGCCAAAAGTTATGGCCGTCCGAATAATCGATATCTACAGGGTGCAACATCCACGGTGTAAGGTGCAACATCCGTCGAAAATGGCGAAACAGTGCCGTACGACTTTTACAAATGCGTGCATGGGTTTGAAATGGAACAGTACCATGGTGCACCACTATCCAGCGATGGTAAATCGAAGACCAGCCACCGTAATCCTTTTTTACCGTAAAAATCCACGTGTCGAAAAAACGAAGGGTAAAAAACTTACGAGACCCGATTGAGATTCGGGTTGTCCTTTTTGGGCATTAATCTATCCATTGACGGCTGAAAGCTGTCAAAGCCGTAGAACTCATCGAGGCCTTCCTATTGACTGGTTATGGATCCCGTAGCTCTAAACGAGCCAGAAGTTATGGTCCTCCGTATAATCGATATCTACAGGGTGCAACATCCGTCCGAAATGGCGAAACAGTGTCGTACGACTTTTAGAAATGCGTTCATGGATTTGAAACGGAACAGTACCATGGTGCACCACTCTCCAGCGATGGGAAGTCGAAGATGGGCCACGGTAATCCAGTTTTACCGTAAAAATCCACGTGTCGAAAAAACGAAGGGTAAAAAACTTACGAGACCTGATTGATATTCGGGTTGTCCTTTTTGGGCATTAATCAACCCGTTGACGGCTGAAAGCTGTTAAAGCCGTAGAACTCATCGAGGCCTTCGTTTTGACAAGTTATGGCTCCTGTAACTCTAAACGAGCCAGAAGTTATGGCCGTTTGAATAATCAATATCTACAGGGTGCAACATCCACGGTGCAAGGTGCAACATCCGTCCGAAATGGTGAAACAGTGCCGTACGACTTTTAGAAATGCGTGCATGGATTTGAAACGGAACAGTACCATGGTGCACCACTCTCCAGCGATGCGAAGTCGAAGACGGGCCAGGGTAATCCAGTTTTACAGTAAAAATCCACGTGTCGAAAAAACGAAGGGTAAAAAACTTACTAGACCCGATTGAGATTCGGGTTGTCCTTTTTGGGCATTAATCTATCCATTGACGGCTGAAAGCTGTCAAAGCCGTAGAACTCATCGAGGCCTTCGTTTTGATAGGTTATGGCTCCCGTAACTCTAAACGAGCCAAAGTTATGACCGTCCGAATAATCGATATCTACAGGGTGCAACATCCACGGTGCAAGGTGCAACATCCGTTCAAAATGGCGAAACAGTGCCGTACGACTTTTAGAAATGCGTGCATGGATTTGAAACGGAACAGTACCATGGTGCACCACTGTCCAACGATGGTAAATCGAAGGCCTGCCGCCGTAATCCTGTTTTGCCGTAAAAATCCACGTGTCGAAAAAACGAAGGATAAAAAACTTACGAGACACGATTGAGATTCGGGTCGTCCTTTTTGAGCATTAATCTATCCGTTGACGGCTGAAAGCCGTCAAAGACGTAGATCTCATCGAGGCCTTCGTTCTGATAGGTTATGGCTCCCGTAACTCAAAACGAGCCAGAAGTTATGGCCGTTCGAATAATCGATATCTACAGGGTGCAACATCCACGGTGTAAGGTGCAATATCCATCGAAAATGGCGAAACAGTGTCGTACGACTTTTAGAAATGCGTGCATGGGTTTGAAACGGAACAGTACCATGGTGCACCACTCTCCAGCGATGGTAAATCGAAGACCAGCCACCGTAATCCTATAATACCGTAAAAATCCACGTGTCGAAAAAACGAAGGGTAAAAAACTTACGAGGCCAGATTGAGATTCGGGTTGTCCTTTTTGGGCATTAATCTATCCGTTGACGGCTGAAAGCTGTCAAAGCCGTAGAACTCATCGAGGCCTTCGTATTGACAGGTTATGGATCCCGTAGCTCTAAACGAGCCAGAAGTTATGGTCGTCCGTATAATCGATATCTACAGGGTGCAACATGCACGGTGCAAGGTGCAACATCCGTCCGAAATGGCGAAACAGTGCCGTACGACTTTTAGAAATGCGTGCATGGATTTGAAACGGAACAGTACCATGGTGCACCACTCTCTAGCGATGGGAAGTCGAAGATGGGCCACGGTAATCCTGTTTTACCGTAAAAATCCATGTGTCGAAAAAACGAAGGGTAAAAAACTTACGGGACCCGATTGATATTCGGGTTGTCCTTTTTGGGCATTAGTCTATCCGTTGACGGCTGAAAGCTGTTAAAGCCGTAGAACTCATCGAGGCCTTCGTGTTGACAGGTTATGGCTCCCGTAACTCTAAACGAGCCAGAAGTTATGGCCGTTTGAATAATCGATATCTACAGGGTGCAACATCCACGGTGCAAGGTGCAACATCCGTCCGAAATCGTGAAACAGTGCCGTACGACGTTTAGAAATGCGTGCATGGATTTGAAATGGAACAGTACCATAGTGCACCACTCTCCAGCGATGGTAAATCGAAGGTCTGCCACGGTAAACCTGTTTTACCATAAAAATCCACGTGTCGAAAAAACGAAGGGTAAAAAACATACGAGATCCGATTGAGATTCGGGTTGTCCTTTTTGGGCATTAATCTATTCGTTGACGGCTGAAAGCTGTCAAAGTCGTAGAACTCATCGAGGCCTTCGTTTTGATAGGTTATGGCTCCCGTAACTCTAAACGAGCCAAAGTTATGACTGTCCGAATAATCGATATCTACAGGGTGCAACATCCACGGTGCAAGGTGCAACATCCGTCCGAAATGGTGAAACAGTGTCGTACGACTTTTAGAAATGCGTGCATGGATTTGAAACGGAACAGTACCATGGTGCACCACTGTCCAGCGATGGTAAATCGAAGGCCTGCCACCGTAATCCTGTTTTGCCGTAAAAATCCACGTGTCGAAAAAACGAAGGGTAAAAAACTTAAGAGACCCGATTGAGATTCGGGTTGTCCTTTTTGGGCATTAATCTATCCGTTGACGGCTGAAAGATGTCAAAGCCGTAGAACTCATCGAGGCCTTCATTTTGACAGGTTATGGCTTCCGTAACTCTAAACGAGCCAGAAGTTACGGCCTTCCGAATAATCGATATCTATAGGGTGCAACATCCATGGTGCAAGGTGCAACATCCGTCCGAAATGGCGAAACAGTGCCGTAAGACTTTAGAAATGCGCGCATGGGTTTGAAACGGAATATTACCATGGTGCACCACTCTATAGCGATGGTAAATCGAAGGCCAGCCACGGTAATCCTGTTTTACCCTAAAAATCCAGGTGTCGAAAAAACGAAGGATAAAAAACTTACGAGACCCGATTGAGATTCGGGTTGTCCTTTTTGGGCATTAATCAATCCGTTGACGGTTGAAAGCTGTTAAAGCCGTAGAACTCATCAAGGCCTTCGTTTTGACATGTTATGGCTCCCGTAACTCTAAACGAGCCAGAAGTTATGGCCGTCCGAATAATCGGTATCTACAGGGTGCAACATCCACGGTGCAAGGTGCAGCATCCGTCCGAAATGGCGAAATAGTGTCGTACGACTTTTAGATATGCGTGCATGGATTTGAAACAGAACAGTACCATGGTGCACCACTCTCCAGCTATGGTAAATCGAAGTCCAGCCACGGTAATCCTGTTTTACCGTAAAAATCCACGTGTCGAAAAAACGAAGGGTAAAAAACTTACGAGACACGATTGAGATTCGGGTTGTCCTTTTTGAGCATTAATCTATCCATTGACGGCTGAATGCTGTCAAATCCGTAGAACTCATCGAGGCCTTCGTTCTGACAGGTTATGGCTCCCGTAACTCTAAACGAGCCAGAAGTTATGGCCGTCCGAATAATCGATATCTACAGGGTGCAGCATTCACGGTGTAAGGTGCAGCATCCGTTTGAAATGGCAAAATAGTGTCGTACGACTTTTAGAAATGCATGCATGGGTTTGAAACGGAACAGTACCATGGTGCACCACTCTCCAGCGATGGTAAATCGAAGACCGGCCACCGTAATCCTGTTTTACCGTAAAAATCCACGTGTTGAAAAAACGAAGGGTAAAAAACTTACGAGACCTGATTGAGATTCGGGTTGTGCTTTTTGGGCATTAATCTATCCGTTGACGGCTGAAAGTTGTCAAAGCCGTAGAACTCATCGAGGCCTTCGTTTTGACAGGTTATGGCTCTCGTAACTCAAAACGAGCCCGAAGTTATGGTCGTCCGTATAATCGATATCTACAGGGTGCAACATCCACGGTGCAAGGTGCACCATCCGTCCGAAATGGCGAAACAGTGCCGTACGACTTTTAGAAATGCGTGCATGGATTTGAAACGGAACAGTACCATGGTGCACCACTCTCCAGCGATGGTAAATCGAAGACCAGCCAACATAATCCTGTTTTACCGTAAAAATCCACGTGTCGAAAAAACAAAGCGTAAAAAACTTACGAGACCCGATTGAGATTCGGGTTGTCCTTTTTGGGCATTAATCTATCCGTTGAGGGCTGAAAGCTGTCAAAGCTGTAGAACTCATCGAGGCCTTCGTTTTGACAGGTTATGGCTCCCGTAACTCTAAACGAGCCAGAAGTTATGGCCGTCCGAATGATCGATATCTACAGGGTGCAACATCCACGGTGCAAGGTGCAACATCCGTCCGAAATGGCGAAACAGTGCCGTACGACATTTAGAAATGCGTGCATGGATTTGAAACGGAATAGTACCATGGTGCACCACTCTACAGCGATGGTAAATCGAAGACCGGCCACCGTAATCCTGTTTTACCGTAAAAATCCACGTGTCGAAAAAACGAAGGATAAAAAACTTATGAGACCCGATTGAGATTCGGGTTGTCCTTTTTGGGCATTAATCTATCCGTTAACAGCTGGAAGCTATCAAAGTCGTAGAACTCATCGAGGACTTCGTTTTGATAGGTTATGGCTCTCGTAGCTCTAAACGAGCCAGAAGTTATGGCCGTTTGAATAATCGATATCTACAGGGTGCAACATCCACGGTGCAAGGTGCAACATCCACGGTGCAAGGTGCAACATCCGTCCGAAATGGCGAAACAGTGCCGTACGACTTTTTAAAATGCGTGCATAGATTTGAAATGGAACACTACCATGGTGCACCACTCTTCAGCGATGGGAAGTCGAAGACGGGCCACGGTAATCCCGTTTTACCGTAAAAATCCACGTGTCGAAAAAACGAAGGGTAAAAAACTTACGAGTCCCAATTGAGATTCAGGTTGTTCTTATTGGACATTAATCTATCCGTTGACGGCTGAAAGCGGTCAAAACCATAGAACTCATCGAGGCCTTCGTTTTGACAGGTTATGGCTCCTGTAACTCCAAACGAGCCAGAAGTTATGGCCGTCCGAATAATCGATATCTACAGGGTGCAACATCCACGGTGCAAGGTTTAACATCCGTCCGAAATGGCGAAACAGTGTCGTACGACTTTTAGAAATGCGTGCATGGATTTGAAATGGAACAGTACCATGGTGCACCACTCTCCAGCGATGGGAAGTCGAAGACGGGCCACGGTAATCCCGTTTTACCGTGAAAATCCACGTGTCGAAAAAACGAAGGGTAACAAACTTACGAGACCAGATTGAGATTCGGGTTGTCCTTTTTGGGCATTAATCTATCCGTTGACGGCTGAAAGCTGTCAAAGCCGTAGAACTTATCGTGGCCTTCGTTTTGACAGGTTATGGCTCCCGTAACTCTAAACGAGCCAGAAGTTATGGTCGTCCGTATAATCGATATCTACAGGGTGCAACATCCATGTTGCAAGGTGCAACATCCGTCCGAAATGGCGAAATAGTGCCGTACGAATTTTAGAAATGCGTGCATGGATTTGAAACGGAACAGTACCATGGTGCACCACTCTCCAGCGATGGTAAATCGAAGACCAGCCACCGTAATCCTGTTTTACCATAAAAATCCACGTGTCGAAAAAACGAAGGGTAAAAAACTTACGAGACCCGATTGAGATTCGGGTTGTCCTTTTTGGGCATTAATCTATCCGTTGACGGCTGAAAGCCGTCAAAGCCGTAGAACTCATCGAGGCCTTCGTTTTGACATGTTATGGCTCCCGTATCGCTAAACAAGCCAGAAGTTATGGCCGTTTGAATAATCGATATCTACAGGGTGCAACATCCACTGTGCAAGGTGCAACATCCGACCGAAATGGTGAAACAGTGTCGTACGACTTTTAGAAATGCGTGCATGGATTTGAAACAGAACAGTACCATGGTGCACCACTCTCCAGCAATGCGAAGTCGAAGACGGGCCACGGTAATCCCGTTTTACCGTAAAAATCCACGTGTCGAAAAAACGAAGGGTAAAAAACTGACGAGACCCGATTGATATTCGGGTTGTCCTTTTGGGGCATTAATCTATCTGTTGACGGCTGAAAGCTGTCAAAGCCGTAGAACTCATCGAGGCCTTCGTTTTGATAGATTAGGGCTCCCATAACTTTAAACGAGCCAGAAGTTATGGCCATCCGAATAATCGATATCTACAGGGTGCAACATCCACGGTGCAAGGTGCAACATCCGTCCGAAATGGCGAAACAGTGTCGTACGACTTTTAGAAATAAATGCATGGATTTGAAACGGAACAGTACCATGGTGCACCACTGTCCAGCATTGGTAAATCGAAGGCCTGCCACCGTAATCCTGTTTTGCCATAAAAATCCACGTGTCGAAAAAACGAAGGGTAAAAAACTTAAGAGACTCGATTGAGATTCGGGTTGTCCTTTTTGGGTATTAATCTTTCCGTTGATGGCTGAAAGCTGTCAAAGCCGTAGAACTCATCGAGGCCTTCGTTTTGACAGGTTATGTCTGCCGTAACTCTAAATGAGCCAGAAGTTATGGCCGTCCGAATAATCGATATCTACTGGGTGCAACATCCACGGTGCAAGGTGCAACATCCGTCCGAAATGGCGAAACAGTGCCTTACGACTTTTAGAAATGCGTGCATGAGTGTGAAACGGAACAGTACCATGGTGCACCACTCTCCAGCGATGGTAAATCGAAGACCAGCCACGGTAATCCTGTTTTACCGTAAAAATCCACGTGTCGAAAAAACGAAGGGTAAAAAACTTACGAGACCCGATTGAGATTCGGGTTGTCCTTTTTGGGCATTAATCTATCCGTTGACGGCTGAAAGCTGTCAAAGCCGTAGAACTCATCGAGGCCTTTGTTTTGACAGGTTATGGCTCCCGTAAATCTAAACGAGCCAGAAGTTATGGTCGTCCGTATAATCGATATCTACAGGGTGCAACATCCACGGTGCAAGGTGCAACATCCGTCCGAAATGGCAAAACAGTGTCGTACGACTTTTAGAAATGCGTGCGTGGATTTGAAATGGAACAGTACCATGGTGCACCACTCTCCAGCGATGGTAAATCGAAGACCAGCCACCGTAATCCTGTTTTACTGTAAAAATCCACGTGTCGAAAAAACGAAGGATAAAAAACTTACGAGACCCGATTGAGATTCGGGTTGTCCTTTTTGGGCATTAACCTATCCGTTGACGGCTGAAAGCTGTCAAAGTTGTATAACTCATCGAGGCCTTCGTTTTGACAGGTTATGGCTCCCGTAACTCTAAACGAGCCAGAAGTTATGGCCGTCTGAATAATCTATATCTATAGGGTGCAACATCCACGGTGCAAGGTGCAACATCCGTCCGAAATGGCGAAACAGTGCCGTACGACATTTAGAAATGCGTGCATGGGTTTGAAACGGAACTGTACCATGGTGCACCACTCTCCAGCGTTGGTAAACCGAAGCCAGCCACTGTAATCCTGTTTTACCGTAAAAATCCACGTGTTGAAAAAACGAAGGGTAAAAGCTTACGAGACCCGATTGAGATTCGGGTTGTCCTTTTTGGGCATTAATCTATCCGTTGACGGCTGAAAGCTGTGAAAGCCGTAGAACTTATCGTGGTCTTCGTTTTGACAGGTTATGGCTCCCGTAAATCTAAACGAGCCAGAAGTTATGGTCGTCCGTATAATCGATATCTACAGGGTGCAACATCCATGTTGCAAGGTGCAACATCCTTCCGAAATGGCGAAATAGTGTCGTACGAATTTTAGAAATGCGCGCATGGATTTGAAACGGAACAGTACCATGGTGCACCACTCTCCAGCGATGGTAAATCGAAGACCGGCCACCGTAATCCTGTTTTACCGTAAAAATCCACGTGTCGAAAAAACAAAGGGTAAAAAACTTACGAGACCCGATTGAGATTGGGGTTGTCCTTTTTGGGCATTAATCTATCCGTTGACGGCTTAAAGCTGTCAACGCCGTAGAACTCATCGAGGCCTTCGTTTTGACAGATTACTGCTCCCGTAACTCTAAACGAGCCAGAAGTTATGGCCGTCCGAATAATCGATATCTACAGGGTGCAACATCCACAGCGCAAGGTGCAACATCCGTCCGAAATGGCGAAACCGTGCCGTACGACTTTTAGAAATGTGTGCATGGATTTGAAACGGAACAGTACCATGGTGTACCACTCTTCAGCGATGGTAAATCGAAGACCGGCCACCGTAATCCTGTTTTACCGTAAAAATCCACGTGCCGAAAAAACGAAGGATAAAAAACTTATGAGACCCGATTGAGATTCGGGTTGTCCTTTTTGGGCATTAATCTATCCGTTAACAGCTGGAAGCTGTCAAAGTCGTAGAATTCATCGAGGACTTCGTTTTGATAGGTTATGGCTCTCGTAGCTCTAAACGAGCCAGAAGTTATGTCTGTTTGAATAATCAATATCTACAGGTGCAACATCCACGGTGCAAGGTGCAACATCCACGTTGCAAGGTGCAACATCCGTCCGAAATGGCGAAACAGTGCCGTACGACTTTTTAAAATGCGTGCATGGATTTGAAATGGAACACTACCATGGTGCACCACTCTTCAGCGATGGGAAGTCGAAGACGGGCCACGGTAATCCCGTTTTACCGTAAAAATCCACTTGTCGAAAAAACGAAGGGTAAAAAACTTACGAGACCCGATTGGGATTCAGGTCGTCCTTATTGGACATTAATCTATCCGTTGACGGCTGAAAGCAGTCAAGACCGTAGAACTCATCGAGGCCTTCGTTTTGACAGGTTATGGCTCCTGTAACTCCAAACGAGCCAGAAGTTATGGCCGTCCGAATAATCGATATCTACAGGGTGCAACATCCACGGTGCAAGGTGCAACATCCGTCCGAAATGGCGAAACAGTGTCGTACGACTTTTAGAAATGCGTGCATGGATTTGAAATGGAACAGTACCCTGGTGCACCACTCTCCAGCGATAGGAAGTCGAAGACGAGTTACGGTAATACCGTTTTACCGTAAAAATCCACGTGTCGAAAAAACGAAGGGTAACAAACTTACGACACCCGATTGAGATTCGGGTTGTCCTTTTTGGGCATTAATCTATCCGTTGACGGCTGAAAGCTGTCAAAGCCGTAGAACTTATCGTGGCCTTCGTTTTGACAGGTTATGGCTTCCGTAACTCTAAACGAGCCAGAAGTTATGGTCGTCCGTATAATCGATATCTACAGGGTGCAACATCCATGTTGCAAGGTGCAACATCCGTCCGAAATGGCGAAATAGTGCCGTACGAATTTTAGAAATGCATGCATGGATTTGAAACGGAACAATACCATGGTGCACCACTCTCCAGCGATGGTAAATCGAAGACCAGCCACCGTAATCCTGTTTTACCGTAAAAATCCACGTGTCGAAAAAACAAAGGGTAAAAAACTTACGAGACCCGATTGAGATTCGGGTTGTTCTTTTTGGGCATTAATCTATCCGTTGACGGCTGAAAGCCGTCAAAGCCGTAGAACTCATCGAGGCCTTCGTTTTGACAGGTTATGACTCCCGTAACTCTAAACGAGCCAGAAGTTATGGCCGTCCGAATAATCGATATCTACAGGGTGCAACATCCACGGTGCAAGGTGCAACATCCGTCCGAAATGGCGAAACAGTGCCGTACGAATTTTAGAAATGCGTGCATGGATTTGAAACGGAACAGTACCATGGTGCACCACTCTCCAGCGATGGTAAATCGAAGGCCAGGCACGGTAATCCTGTTTTACCATAAAAATCCACGTGTCGAAAAAACGAAGGGTAAAAAACTTACGAGACCCGATTGATATTCGGGTTGTCCTCTTTGGGCATTAATCTATCCGTTGAGCGCTGAAAGCTGTCAAAGCCGTAGAAATCATCGAGGCCTTCGTTTTGACAGCTTATGGCTCCCGTAACTCAAAACGAGCCAGAAGTTATAGCCGTCCAAATAATCGATATCTACAGGGTGCAACATCCACGGTGCAAGGTGCAACATCCGTCCGAAATGGCGAAACAGTGCCGTACGACTTTTAGAAATGCGTGCATGGATTTGAAATGGAACAGTACCATGGTGCACCACTCTCCAACGATGGGAAGTCGAAGATAGGCCACGGTAATCCTGTTTTACCGTAAAAATCCACGTGTCGAAAAAACGAAGGGTAAAAAACTTACGAGACCCGATTGAGATTCGGGTTGTCCTTTTTGGGCATTAATCTATCCGTTGACGGCTGAAAGCTGTCATAGCCGTAGAACTCATCGAGGCCTTCGTTTTGACATGTTATGGCTCCCGTATCTCCAAACGAGCCAGAAGTTATGGCCGTTTGAATAATCGATATCTACAGGGTGCAACATCCACGTTGCAAGGTGCAACATCCGTCCGAAATGGTGAAACAGTGCCGTACGACTTTTAGAAATGCGTGCATGGATTTGAAACAGAACAGTACCATGGTGCACCACTCTCCAGCGATGCGAAGTCGAAGACGGGCCACGGTAATCCCGTTTTACCGTAAAAATCCACGTGTCGAAAAAACGAAGGGTAAAAAACTGACGAGACCCGATTGAGATTCGGGTTGTCCTTTTTGGGCATTAATCTATCCGTTGATGGCTGAAAGCTGTCAAAGCCGTAGAACTCATCGAGGCCTTCGTTTTGATAGGTTAGGGCTCCCATAACTCTAAACGAGCCAGAAGTTATGGCCATCCGAATAATCGATATCTACAGGGGCAACATCCACGGTGCAAGGTGCAACATCCGTCCGAAATGGCGAAACGGTGTCGTACGACTTTTAGAAATGCGTGCATGGATTTGAAACGGAACAGTACCATGGTGCACCACTGTCCAGCGATGCAAAATCGAAGGCCTGCCACCGTAATCCTGTTTTGCCATAAAAATCCACGTGTCGAAAAAACAAAGGGTAAAAAACTTAAGAGACTCGATTGAGATTCGGGTTGTCCTTTTTGGGCATTAATCTATCCGTTGACGGCTGAAAGCTGTCAAAGCCGTAGAACTCATCGAGGCCTTCGTTTTGACAGGTTACGTCTCCCGTAACTCTAAATGAGCCAGAAGTTATGGCCGTCCGAATAATCGATATCTACTGGGTGCAACATCCACGGTGCAAGGTGCAACATCCGTCCGAAATGGCGAAACAGTGCCGTACGACTTTTTAAAATGCGTGCATGGATTTGAAATGGAACACTACCATGGTGCACCACTCTTCAGCGATGGGAAGTCGAAGACGGGCCACGGTAATCCCGTTTTACCGTAAAAATCCACTTGTCGAAAAAACGAAGGGTAAAAAACTTACGAGACCCGATTGAGATTCAGGTCGTCCTTATTGGACATTAATCTATCCGTTGACGGCTGAAAGCAGTCAAAACTGTAGAACTCATCGAGGCCTTCGTTTTGACAGGTTATGGCTCCCGTAACTCTAAACGAGCCAGAAGTTATGGCCGTCCGAATAATCGATATCTACAGGGTGCAACATCCACGGTGCAAGGTGCAGCATCCGTCCGAAATGGCGAACAGTGTCGTACGACTTTTTGAAATACGTGCATGGATTTAAAATGGAACACTACCATGGTGCACCACTCTCCAGCGATGGGAAGTCGAAGACGGGCCACGGTAATCCCGTTTTACCGTAAAAATCCACGTGTCGAAAAAACGAAGGGTAAAAAACTTACGAGACCTGATTGAGATTCGGGTTGTCCTTTTTGGGCATTAATCTATCCGTTGACGGCTGAAAGCTGTCAAAGCCGTAGAACTCATCGAGGCCTTTGTTTTGACAGGTTATGGCTTCCGTAAATCTAAACGAGCCAGAAGTTATGGTCGTCCGTATAATCGATATCTACAGGGTGCAACATCCACGGTGCAAGGTGCAACATCCGTCCGAAATGGCGATACAGTGTCGTACGACTTTTAGAAATGCGTGCGTGGATTTGAAATGGAACAGTACCATGGTGCACCACTCTCCAGCGATGGTAAATCGGAGACCAGCCACCGTAATCCTGTTTTACCGTAAAAATCCACGTGTCGAAAAAACGAAGGATAAAAAACATACGAGACCCGATTGAGATTCGGGTTGTCCTTTTTGGGCATTAACCTATCCGTTGATGGCTGAAAGCTATCAAAGCTGTAGAACTCATCGAGGCCTTCGTTTTGACAGGTTATGGCTCCCGTAACTCTAAACGAGCCAGAAGTTATGGCCGTTTGAATAATCTATATCTATAGGGTGCAACATCCACGGTGCAAGGTGCAACATCCGTCCGAAATGGCGAAACAGTGTCGTACGACATTTAGAAATGCGTGCATGGGTTTGAAACGGAACTGTACCATGGTGCACCACTCTCCAGCGATGGTAAACCGAAGCCCAGCCACTGTAATCCTGTTTTACCGTAAAAATCCACGTGTTGAAAAATCGAAGGGTAAAAGCTTACGAGACCCGATTGAGATTCGGGTTGTCCTTTTTGGGCATTAATCTATCCGTTGACGGCTGAAACCTGTCAAAGCCGTAGAACTCATCGAGGCCTTCCTTTTGAAAGGTTATGGCTCCCGTAACTCTAAACGAGCCAGAAGTTATGGCCGTTCGAATAATCGATATCTGCAGGGTGCAACATCCACGGTGCAAGGTGCAACATCCGTCCGAAATGGCGAAACAATGCCGTACGACTTTTAGAAATGCATGCATGGATTTGAAACGGAACAGTACCATGGTGCACCACTCTCCAGCAATGGTAAATCGAGGACCAGCCACCGTAATCATGTTTTACCGTAAAAATCCACGTGTCGAAAAAACGAAGGGTAAAAAACTTACGAGACCCGATTGAGATTCGGGTTGCCCTTTTTGGGCATTAATCTTTCCGTTCACGGCTGAAAGCTGTCAAAACCGTAGAACTCATCGAGGCCTTCGTTTTGACAGGTTACGGCTCCCGTAACTCTAAACGAGCCAGAAGTTATGGCCGTCCGAATAATCGATATCTATAGGGTGCAACATCCACGGTGCAAGGTGCAACATCCGTCCGAAATGGCGAAACAGTGCCGTACGACTTTTAGAAATACATGCATAGGTTTGAAACGGAACAGTACCGTGGTGCACCACTCTTCAGCGATGGTAAATCGAAGGCCAGCCACGGTAATCCTGTTTTACCGTAAAAATCCACGTGTCGAAAAAACGAAGGGTAAAAAATTTACGAGACCCGATTGAGATTCGGTTGTCCTTTTTGGGCATTAATCTATCCGTTGACGGTTGAAAGCTGTCAAAGCCGTAGAACTCATCGAGGCCTTCATTTTGACAGGTTATGGCTCCCATAACTCTAAACGAGCCAGAAGTTATGGCCGTCCGAATAATCGATGTCTACAGGGTGCAACATCCACGGTGCAAGGGGCAACATCCGTCCGAAATGGCGAAACAGTGTCGTACGACTTTTAGAAATGCGTGCATGGATTTGAAAAGGAACAGTACCATGGTGCACCACTCTCCAACGATGGTAAAGCGAAGGCCAGCCACGGTAATCCTGTTTTACATAAAAATCCACGTGTCGAAAAAACGAAGGGTAAAAAACTTAAGAGTCCCGATTGAGATTCGGGTTGTCCTTTTTGGGCATTAATCTATCCGTTGATGGCTGAAAGCTATCAAAGTCGTAGAACTCATCAAGGCCTTCGTTTTGATAGGTTATGGCTCCCGTAACTCTAAACGAGCCAGAAGTTATGGCCGTCAGAATACTCGATATCTACAGGGTGCAACATCCACGGTGCAAGGTGCAACATCCGTCCGAAATGGCGAAACAGTGTCGTACGACTTTTAGAAATGCGTGCATGGGTTTGAAACGGAACAATACCATGGTTCATCACTGTCCAGCGATGGTAAATCGAAGGCCTGCCACCGTAATCCTGTTTTGCCGTAAAAATCCACGTGTCGAAAAAATGAAGGGTAAAAAACTTAAGAGACCCGATTGAGATTCGGGTTGTCCTTTTTGGGCATTAATCTATCCGTTGACGGTTGAAAGCTGTCAAAGCCGTAGAACTGATCGAGGCTTTCGTTTTGACAGGTTATGGCTCCCGTAACTCTAAACGAGCCAGAAGTTATGGCCGTCCGAATAATCGATATCTATAGGGTGCAACATCCACGGTGCAAGGTGCAGCATCCGTCCGAAATGGCAAAACAGTGCCGTACGACTTTTAGACATGCGTGCATGAGTTTGAAACGGAACAGTACCATGGTGCACCACTCTCCAGCGATGGTAAATCGAAGGCTAGCCACAGTAATCCTGTTTTACCGTAAAAATCCACGTGTCGAAAAAACGAAGGGTAAAAAACTTACGAGACCCGATTGAGATTGGGGTTGTCCTTTTTGGGGATTAATCTATCCGTTGACGGCTGAAAGCTGTCAATGCCGTAGAACTCATCGAGCCCTTCGTTTTGACAGGTTGTGGCTCCCGTAACTCTAAACGAGCCAGAAGTTATGGCCGTCCGAATAATCGATATCTACAAGGTGCAACATCCACGGTGCAAGGTGCAACATCCGTCCGAAATGGCGAAACAGTGCCGTACGACTTTTTGAAATGCGTGCATGGATTTGAAACGGAACACTACCATGATGCACCACTCTCCAGCGATGGGAAGACGAAGACGGGCCACGGTAATACCGTTTTACCGTAAAAATCCACGTGTCGAAAAAACGAAGGGTAATAAACTTACGAGACCCGATTGAGATTCGGGTTGTCCTTTTTGGGCATTAATCTATCCGTTGACGGCTGAAAGCATTGAAAGCCGTAGAACTCATCGAGGCCTTCGTTTTGACAGGTTATGGCTCTCGTAACTCTAAACGAGCCAGAAGTTATGGCCGTCCGAATAATCGATATCTACAGGGTGCAACATCCACGGTGCAAGGTGCAACATCCGTCCGAAATGGCGAAACAGTGCCGTACGTCTTTTAGAAATGCGTGCATGGGTTTGAAACGGAACAGTACCATGGTGCACCACTCTCCAGCGATGGTAAATCGAAGGCCAGCCACGGTAATCCTGTTTTACCGTAAAAATCCACGTGTCGAAAAAACGAAGGGTAAAAAACTTAGGAGACCCGATTGAGATTCGGATTGTCCTTTTTGGGCATTAATCTATCTGTTGATGGCTGAATGCTATCAAAGCCGTAGAACTCATCGAGGCCTTCGTTTTGACAGCTTATGGCTCCCGTAACTCTAAACGAGCCAGAAGTTATGGCCATCCGAATAATCGATATCTACAGGGTGCAACATCCACGGTGCAAGGTGCAACATCCGTCCGAAATGGCGAAACAGTGTCGTACGACTTTAAGAAATGCGTGTATGGATTTGAAACGGAACAGTGCCATGGTGCACCACTCTCCAGCGATGGGAAGTCGAAGATGGGCCACGGTAATCCTAGTTTACCGTAAAAATCCACGTGTCGAAAAAACGAAGGGTAAAAAACATACGATACCCGATTGAGATTCGGGTTGTGCTTTTTGGGCATTAATCTATCCGTTGACGGCCGAATGCTGTCAAAGCCGTAGAACTCATCGAGGCCTTCGTTTTGACAGGTTATGGCTCCCGTAACTCTAAACGAGCCAGAAGTGATGGCCGTTTGAATAATCGATATCTACAGGGTGCAACATCCACGGTGCAAGGTGTAACATCCGTCCGAAATGGTGAAACAGTGTCGTACGACTTTTAGAAAGGCGTGCATGGATTTGAAATGGAACAGTACCATGGTGCACCACTCTCCAGCGATGCGAAGTCAAAGACGGGCCACGGTAATCCCGTTTTACCGTAAAAATCCACGTGTCGAAAAAACGAAGGGTCAAAAACTTACGAGACCCGATTGAGATACGGGTTGTCTTTTTTGGGCATTAATCTATCCACTGACGGCTGAAAGCTGTCAAAGCCGTAGAACTCATCGAGGCCTTCGTTTTGACAGGTTATGGCTCCCGTAACTCTAAACGAGCCAGAAGTTATGGCCGTCCGAACAATCGATATCTACAGGGTGCAACATCCACGGTGCAAGGTGCAACATCCGTCCGAAATGGCGAAACAGTGCCGTACTACTTTTAGAAATGCATGCATGGATTTGAAACGGAACAGTACCATGGTGCACCACTGTCCAGCGATGGAAAACCGAAGGCCAGCCACCGTAATACTGTTTTGCCGTAAAAATCCACGTGTCGAAAAAACGAAGGGTAAAAAACATAAGAGACCCGATTGAGATTCGGGTTGTCCTTTTTGGGCATTAATCTATCCGCTGACGGCTGAAAGCTGTCAAAGCTATAGAACTCATCGAGGCCTTCATTTTGACAGGTTATGCCTCCCGTAACTCTAAACGAGCCAGAAGTTATGGCCGTCTGAATAATCGATATCTACATGGTGCAACATCCACGGTGCAAGGTGCAACATCCGTCCAAAATGGCGAAACAGTGCCGTACGACTTTTAGCAATGCGTGCATGGGTTTGAAACGGAACAGTACCATGGTGCACCACTCTCCAGCGTTGGTAAATCGAAGGCCAGCCACGGTAATCCTGTTTTACCGTAAAAATCCACGTGTCAAAAAACGAAGGGTAAAAAACTTACGAGACCCGATTGAGATTCGGGTTGTCCTTTTCGGGCATTAATCTATCCGTTGACGGTTGAAAGCTGTCAAAGCCGTAGAACTCATCGAGGCCTTCGTTTTGACAGGTTACGGCTCCCGTAACTCTAAACGAGCCAGAAGTTATGGCCGTCCGAATAACCGATATCTATGGGGTGCAACATCCACGGTGCAAGGTGCAACATCCGTCCGAAATGGCGAAACAGTGCCGTACGACTTTTAGAAATGCGTGCATGGGTTTGAAACGGAACAGTACCGTGGTGCACCACTCTTCAGCGATGGTAAACGAAGGCCAGCCACGGTAATCCTGTTTTACCGTAAAAATCCACGTGTCGAAAAAACGAAGGGTAAAAATCTTACGAGACCCGATTGAGATTCGGGTTGTCCTTTTTGGGCATTAATCTATCCGTTGACAGATGAAAGCTGTCAATGCCGTAGAACTCATCGAGCCCTTCGTTTTGACAGGTTATGGCTCCCGTAACTCTAAACGAGCCAGAAGTTATGGTCGTCCGAATAATCGATATCTACTGGGTGCAACATCCACGGTGCAAGGTGCAACATCCGTCCGAAATGGCGAAACAGTGCCGTACGACTTTTAGAAATGCATGCATGGGTGTGAAACAGAACAGTACCATGGTGCACCACTCTCCAGCGATGGTAAATCGAAGACCAGCCATGGTAATCCCGTTTTACCGTAAAAATCCACGTGTCGAAAAAACGAAGGGTAATAAACTTACGAGACCCGATTGAGATTCGGGTTGTCCTTTTTGGGCCTTAATCTATCCGATGACGGCTGAAAGCATTCAAAGCCATAGAACTCATCGAGGCCTTCGTTTTGACAGGTTATGGCTCCCGTAACTCTAAACGAGCCAGAACTTATGGTCGTCCGTATAATCGATATGTACAGGGTGCAACACCCACGGTGCAAGGTGCAACATCCGTCCGAAATGGCGAAACAGTGCCGTACGACTTTTCGAAATGCTTGCATGGATTTGAAACGGAACAGTACCATGGTGCACCACTCTCCAGCGATGGTAAATCGAAGACCAGCCACCGTAATCCTGTTTTACCGTAAAAATCCACGTGTCGAAAAAACGAAGGGTAAAAAACTTACGAGACCCGATTGAGATTCGGGTTGTCCTTTTTGGGCATTAATCTATCCGTTGACTGCTAAAAGCTACAAAGACGTAGAACTCATCGAAGCCTTCGTTTTGACAGATTATGGCTCCCGTAACTCTAAACGAGCCAGAAGTTATGGCCGTCCGAATAATCGATATCTACAGGGTGCAACATCCACGGTGCAAGGTGCAACATCCGTCCGAAATGGCGAAACAGTGCCGTACGACTTTTTGAAATGCGTGCATGGATTTGAAACGGAACACTACCATGATGCACCACTCTCCAGCGATGGGAAGTCAAAGACGGGCCACGGTAATCCCGTTTTACCGTAAAAATCCACGTGTCGAAAAAACGAAGGGTAAAAAACTTACGAGACCCGATTGAGATTCGGGTAGTCCTTTTTGGGCATTAATCTATCCGTTGACGGCTGAAAGCTGTGAAAGCCGTAGAACTCATCGAGGCCTTCGTTTTGACAGGTTATGGCTCCCGTAACTCTAAACGAGCCAGAAGTTATGGCCGTCCGAATAATCGATATCTACAAGGTGCAACATCCACGGTGCAAGGTGCAACATCCGTCCGAAATGGCGAAACAGTGTCGTACGACTTTTAGAAATGCGTGCATGGGTTTGAAATGGAACAGTACCATGGTGCACCACTCTCCAGCGATGGTAAATCGAAGGCCAGCCACGGTAATCCTGTTTTACCGTAAAAATCCACGTGTCGAAAAAACGAAGGGTAAAAAACTTACGAGACACGATTGAGATTCGGGTTGTCCTTTTTGGGCATTAATCTATCCGTTGACGGCTGAATGCTGTCAAAGCCGTAGAACACATCGAGGCCTTCGTTTTGACAGCTTATGGCTCCCGTAACTCTAAACGAGCCAGAAGTTATGGCCATCCGAATAATCGATATCTACAGGGTGCAACATCCACGGTGCAAGGTGCAACATCCATCCGAAATGGCGAAACAGTGCCGTACGACTTTAAGAAATGCGTGCATGGATTTGAAACGGAACAGTACCATGGTGCACCACTCTCCAGCGATGGTAAATCGAAGGCCAGCCACGGTAATCCCGTTTTACCGTAAAAATCCACGTGTCGAAAAAACGAAGGGTAAAAAACTTACGAGACCCGATTGAGATTCGGGTTGTCCTTTTTGGGCATTAATCTATCCGTTGACGGCTGAAAGCGGTCAAAGCCGTAGAACTCATCGAGGCCTTCGTTTTGACAGGTTATTGCTCCCGTAACTCTAAACGAGCCAGAACTTATGGTCGTCCGTATAATCGATATGTACAGGGTGCAACATCCACGGTGCAAGGTGCTACATCCGTCCGAAATGGCGAAACAGTGCCGTACGACTTTTCGAAATGCGTGCATGGATTTGAAACGGAGCAGTACCATGGTGCACCACTCTCCAGCGATGGTAAATCGAAGGCCAGCCACCGTAATCCTTTTTTACCGTAAAAATCCACGTGTCGAAAAAACGAAGGGTAAAAAACTTACGAGACCCGATTGAGATTCGGGTTGTCCTTTTTGGGCATTAATCTATCCGTTGACGGCTGAAAGCTGTCAAAGCCGTAGAACTCATCGAGGCCTTCGTTTTGACAGGTTATGGCTTCTGTAACTCTAAACGAGCCAGAAGTTATGGTCGTTCGTATAATCGATATCTACAGGGTGCAACATCCATGTTGCAAGGTGCAACATCCGTCCGAAATGGCGAAATAGTGCCGTACGAATTTTAGAAATGCATGCATGGATTTGAAACGGAACACTACCATGGTGCACCACTCTCCAGTGATGGGAAGTCGAGGACGGGCCACGGTAATCCCGTTTTACCGTAAAAATCAACGTGTCGAAAAAACGAAGGGTAAAAAACTTACGAGACCCGATTGAGATTCGGGTTGTCCTTTTTGGGCATTAATCTATCCGTTGACGGTAGAAATGTCAAAGCCGTAGAACTCATCGAGGCCTTCGTTTTGACAGGTTATGGCTCCCGTAACTCTAAACGAACCAGAAGTTTTGGTCGTCCGTATAATCGATATGTACAGGGTGCAACATCCACGGTGCAAGGTGCAACATCCGTCCGAAATGGCGAAACAGTGTCGTACGACTTTTCGAAATGCGTGCATGGATTTGAAACGGAGCAGTACCATGGTGCACCACTCTCCAGCGATGGTAAATCGAAGACCAGACACCGTAATCCTGTTTTACCATAAAAATCCACGTGTCGAAAAAACGAGGGGTAAAATACTTAGGAGACCCGATTGAGATTCGTGTTGTCCTTTTTGGGCATTAATCTATCCGTTGACGGCTGAAAGATGTCAAAGCCGCAGAACTCATCGAGGCCTTCGTTTTGACAGGTTATGGCTCCCGTAAATCTAAATGAGCCAGAAGTTATGGCCGTCCGAATAATCGATATCTATAGGGTGCAACATCCATGGTGCAAGGTGCAACATCCGTCCGAAATGGCGAAACAGCGTCGTACGACTTTTAGAAATGCGTGCATGGGTTTGAAACGGAACAGTACCACGGTGCCCCACTCTCCAGCGATGGTAAATCGAAGGCCAGCCACGGTAATCCTGTTTTACCATAAAAATCCACGTGTCGAAAAAACGAAGGGTAAAAAACTTACGAGACCCGATAGAGATTCGGGTTGTCCTTTTTGGGCATTAATCTAACCGTTGATGGTTGAAAGCTGTCAAAGCCGTAGAACTCATCGAGGCCTTCGTTTTGACATGTTATGGCTCCCATAACTCTAAACGGGCCAGAAGTTACGGCCGTCCGAATAATCGATATCTACAGCGTGCAACATCCACGGTGCAAGGTGCAACATCCGTCCAAAATGGCGAAACAGTGCCGTACGACATTTGGAAATGCATGCATGGATTTGAAACGGAACAGTACCATGGTGCACCACTCTCCAGTGATGGTAAATCGAATGCCATCCACGGTAATCCTGTTTTACCGTAAATATCCACGTGTCGAGAAAACTAAGGGTAAAAAACTTACGAGACACGATTGAGATTCGGGTTGTCCTTTTTGAGCATTAATCTATCCGTTGACGGCTGAAAGCCGTCAAAGACGTAGAACTCATCGAGGCCTTCGTTCTGACAGGTTATGGCTCCCGTAACTCTAATCGAGCCAAAAGTTATGGCCGTCCGAATAATCGATATCTACAGGGTGCAACATCCACGGTGTAAGGTGCAACATCCGTCGAAAATGGCGAAACAGTGCCGTACGACTTTTACAAATGCGTGCATGGGTTTGAAATGGAACAGTACCATGGTGCACCACTATCCAGCGATGGTAAATCGAAGACCAGCCACCGTAATCCTGTTTTACCGTAAAAATCCACGTGTCGAAAAAACGAAGGGTAAAAAACTTACGAGACCCGATTGAGATTCGGGTTGTCCTTTTTGGGCATTAATCTATCCATTGACGGCTGAAAGCTGTCAAAGCCGTAGAACTCATCGAGGCCTTCCTATTGACTGGTTATGGATCCCGTAGCTCTAAACGAGCCAGAAGTTATGGTCCTCCGTATAATCGATATCTACAGGGTGCAACATCCGTCCGAAATGGCGAAACAGTGCCGTACGACTTTTAGAAATGCGTGCATGGATTTGAAACGGAACAGTACCATGGTGCACCACTCTCCAGCGATGGGAAGTCGAAGATGGGCCACGGTAATCCAGTTTTACCGTAAAAATCCACGTGTCGAAAAAACGAAGGGTAAAAAACTTACGAGACCTGATTGATATTCGGGTTGTCCTTTTTGGGCATTAATCAACCCGTTGACGGCTGAAAGCTGTTAAAGCCGTAGAACTCATCGAGGCCTTCGTTTTGACAGGTTATGGCTCCTGTAACTCTAAACGAGCCAAAAGTTATGGCCGTTTGAATAATCAATATCTACAGGGTGCAACATCCACGGTGCAAGGTGCAACATCCGTCCGAAATGGTGAAACAGTGCCGTACGACTTTTAGAAATGCGTGCATGGATTTGAAACGGAACAGTACCATGGTGCACCACTCTCCAGCGATGCGAAGTCGAAGACGGGCCAGGGTAATCCAGTTTTACAGTAAAAATCCACGTGTCGAAAAAACGAAGGGTAAAAAACTTACTAGACCCGATTGAGATTCGGGTTGTCCTTTTTGGGCATTAATCTATCCATTGACGGCTGAAAGCTGTCAAAGCCGTAGAACTCATCGAGGCCTTCGTTTTGATAGGTTATGGCTCCCGTAACTCTAAACGAGCCAAAGTTATGACCGTCCGAATAATCGATATCTACAGGTTGCAACATCCACGGTGCAAGGTGCAACATCCGTTTAAAATGGCGAAACAGTGCCGTACGACTTTTAGAAATGCGTGCATGGATTTGAAACGGAACAGTACCATGGTGCACCACTGTCCAGCGATGGTAAATCGAAGGCCTGCCGCCGTAATCCTGTTTTGCCGTAAAAATCCACGTGTCGAAAAAACGAAGGATAAAAAACTTACGAGACACGATTGAGATTCGGGTCGTCCTTTTTGAGCATTAATCTATCCGTTGACGGCTGAAAGCCGTCAAAGACGTAGATCTCATCGAGGCCTTCGTTCTGATAGGTTATGGCTCCCGTAACTCAAAACGAGCCAGAAGTTATGGCCGTCTGAATAATCGATATCTACAGGGTGCAACATCCACGGTGTAAGGTGCAATATCCATCGAAAATGGCGAAACAGTGTCGTACGACTTTTAGAAATGCGTGCATGGGTTTGAAACGGAACAGTGCCATGGTGCACCACTCTCCAGCGATGGTAAATCGAAGACCAGCCACCGTAATCCTATAATACCGTAAAAATCCACGTGTCGAAAAAACGAAGGGTAAAAAACTTACGAGGCCAGATTGAGATTCGGGTTGTCCTTTTTGGGCATTAATCTATCCGTTGACGGCTGAAAGCTGTCAAATCCGTAGAACTCATCGAGGCCTTCGTATTGACAGGTTATGGATCCCGTAGCTCTAAACGAGCCAGAAGTTATGGTCGTCCGTATAATCGATATCTACAGGGTGCAACATGCACGGTGCAAGGTGCAACATCCGTCCGAAATGGCGAAACAGTGCCGTACGACTTTTAGAAATGCATGCATGGATTTGAAACGGAACAGTACCATGGTGCACCACTCTCCAGCGATGGGAAGTCGAAGATGGGCCACGGTAATCCTGTTTTACCGTAAAAATCCATGTGTCGAAAAAACGAAGGGTAAAAAACTTACGGGACCCGATTGATATTCGGGTTGTCCTTTTTGGGCATTAGTCTATCCGTTGACGGCTGAAAGCTGTTAAAGCCGTAGAACTCATCGAGGCCTTCGTTTTGACAGGTTATGGCTCCCGTAACTCTAAACGAGCCAGAAGTTATGGCCGTTTGAATAATCGATATCTACAGGGTGCAACATCCACGGTGCAAGGTGCAACATCCGTCCGAAATGGTGAAACAGTGCCGTACGACTTTTAGAAATGCGTGCATGGATTTGAAATGGAACAGTACCATAGTGCACCACTCTCCAGCGATGGTAAATCGAAGGTCTGCCACGGTAAACCTGTTTTACCATAAAAATCCACGTGTCGAAAAAACGAAGGGTAAAAAACATACGAGATCCGATTGAGATTCGGGTCGTCCTTTTTGGGCATTAATCTATTCGTTGACGGCTGAAAGCTGTCAAAGCCGTAGAACTCATCGAGGCCTTCGTTTTGATAGGTTATGGCTCCCGTAACTCTAAACGAGCCAAAGTTATGACCGTCCGAATAATCGATATCTACAGGGTGCAACATCCACGGTGCAAGGTGCAACATCCGTCCGAAATGGTGAAACAGTGTCGTACGACTTTTAGAAATGCGTGCATAGATTTGAAACGGAACAGTACCATGGTGCACCACTGTCCAGCGATGGTAAATCGAAGGCCTGCCACCGTAATCCTGTTTTGCCGTAAAAATCCACGTGTCGAAAAAACGAAGGGTAAAAAACTTAAGAGACCCGATTGAGATTCGGGTTGTCCTTTTTGGGCATTAATCTATCCGTTGACGGCTGAAAGATGTCAAAGCCGTAGAACTCATCGAGGCCTTCATTTTGACAGGTTATGGCTTCCGTAACTCTAAACGAGCCAGAAGTTACGGCCTTCCGAATAATCGATATCCATAGGGTGCAACATCCACGGTGCAAGGTGCAACATCCGTCCGAAATGGCGAAACAGTGCCGTAAGACTTTTAGAAATGCGTGCATGGGTTTGAAACGGAACATTACCATGGTGCACCACTCTATAGCGATGGTAAATCGAAGGCCAGCCACGGTAATCCTGTTTTACCATAAAAATCCAGGTGTCGAAAAAACGAAGGATAAAAAACTTACGAGACCCGATTGAGATTCGGGTTGTCCTTTTTGGGCATTAATCAATCCGTTGACGGTTGAAAGCTGTTAAAGCCGTAGAACTCATCAAGGCCTTCGTTTTGACATGTTATGGCTCCCGTAACTCTAAACGAGCCAGAAGCTATGGCCGTCCGAATAATCGGTATCTACAGGGTGCAACATCCACAGTGCAAGGTGCAGCATCCGTCCGAAATGGCGAAATAGTGTCGTACGACTTTTAGATATGCGTGCATGGATTTGAAACAGAACAGTACCATGGTGCACCACTCTCCAGCTATGGTAAATCGAAGTCCAGCCACGGTAATCCTGTTTTACCGTAAAAATCCACGTGTCGAAAAAACGAAGGGTAAAAAACTTACGAGACACGATTGAGATTCGGGTTGTCCTTTTTGAGCATTAATCTATCCATTGACGGCTGAATGCTGTCAAATCCGTAGAACTCATCGAGGCCTTCGTTCTGACAGGTTATGGCTCCCGTAACTCTAAACGAGCCAGAAGTTATGGCCGTCCGAATAATCGATATCTACAGGGTGCAGCATTCACGGTGTAAGGTGCAGCATCCGTCCGAAATGGCAAAACAGTGTCGTACGACTTTTAGAAATGCATGCATGGGTTTGAAACGGAACAGTACCATGGTGCACCACTCTCCAGCGATGGTAAATCGAAGACCGGCCACCGTAATCCTGTTTTACCGTAAAAATCCACGTGTTGAAAAAACGAAGGGTAAAAAACTTACGAGACCTGATTGAGATTCGGGTTGTGCTTTTTGGGCATTAATCTATCCGTTGACGGCTGAAAGTTGTCAAAGCCGTAGAACTCACCGAGGCCTTCGTTTTGACAGGTTATGGCTCTCGTAACTCAAAACGAGCCCGAAGTTATGGTCGTCCGTATAATCGATATCTACAGGGTGCAACATCCACGGTGCAAGGTGCACCATCCGTCCGAAATGGCGAAACAGTGCCGTACGACTTTTAGAAATGCGTGCATGGATTTAAAACGGAACAGTACCATGGTGCACCACTCTCCAGCGATGGTAAATCGAAGACCAGCCAACATAATCCTGTTTTACCGTAAAAATCCACGTGTCGAAAAAACAAAGCGTAAAAAACTTACGAGACCCGATTGAGATTCGGGTTGTCCTTTTTGGGCATTAATCTATCCGTTGAGGGCTGAAAGCTGTCAAAGCTGTAGAACTCATCGAGGCCTTCGTTTTGACAGGTTATGGCTCCCGTAACTCTAAACGAGCCAGAAGTTATGGCCGTCCGAATAATCGATATCTACAGGGTGCAACATCCACGGTGCAAGGTGCAACATCCGTCCAAAATGGCGAATCAGTGCCGTACGACTTTTAGAAATGCGTGCATGGATTTGAAACGGAACAGTACCATGGTGCACCACTCTCCAGCGATGGTAAATCGAAGGCCAGCCACGGTAATCCTATTTTACCATAAAAATCCACGTGTCGAAAAAACGAAGGGTAAAAAACTTACGAGACCCGATTGAGATTCGGGTTGTCCTCTTTGGGTATTAGTCTATCCGCTGAGAGCTGAAAGAAGTCAAAGCCGTAGAACTCATCGAGGCCTTCATTTTGACAGCTTATGGCTCCCGTAACTCTAAACGAGCCAGAAGTTATGGCCGTCCGAATAATCGATATCTACAGGGTGCAACATCCACGGTGCAAGGTGCAACATCCGTCCGAAATGGCGAAACAGTGCCGTACGACTTTTAGAAATACGTGCATGGCTTTGAAATGGAACAGTACCATGGTGCACCACTCTTCAGCGATGGGAAGTCGAAGACGGGCCACGGTAATCCCGTTTTACCGTAAAAATCCACGTGTCGAAAAAACGAAGGGTAAAAAACTTACGAGACCCGATTGAGATTCGGGTTGTCCTTTTTGCGCATTAATCTATCCATTGTCGGCTGAAAGCTGTCAAAGCCGTAGAACTCATCGAGGCCTTCGTTTTGACAGGTTATGGCTCCCGCATCTCTAAACGAGCCAGAAGTTATGGCCGTTTGAATAATCGATATATACAGGGTGCAACATCCACGGTGCAAGGTGCAACATCCGTCCGAAATGGTGAAACAGTGCCGTACGACTTTTAGAAATGCGTGCATGGATTTGAAACGGAACAGTACCATGGTGCACCACTCTCCAGCGATGCGAAGTCGAAGACGGGCCACGGTAATCCCGTTTTACCGTAAAAATCCACGTGTCGAAAAAACGAAGGGTAAAAAACTGACGAGACCCGATTGAGATTCGGGTTGTCCGTTTTGGGCATTAATCTATCCGTTGACGGCTGAAAGCTGTCAAAGCCGTAGAAATCATCGAGGCCTTCGTTTTGATAGGTTAGGGCTCCCGTAACTCTAAACGAGCCAAAAGTTATGGCTGTCCGAATAATCGATATCTACAGGGTGCAACATCCACGGTGCAAGGTGCAACATCCGTCCGAAATGGCGAAACAGTGCCGTACGACTTTTAGAAATGCGTGCATGGATTTGAATCGGAACAGTACCATGGTGCACCACTGTCCAGCGATGGTAAATCGAAGGCCTGCCACCGTAATCCTGTTTTGCCGTAAAAATCCACGTGTCGAGAAAACGAAGGGTAAAAAACTTAAGAGACTCGATTGAGATTCGGGTTGTCCTTTTTGGGCATTAATCTATCCGTTGACAGCTGAAAGCTACGTAGAACTCGTCGAGGCCTTCGTTTTGACAGGTTATGGCTCCCGTAACTCTAAATGAGCCAGAAGTTATGGCCGTCCGAATAATCGATATCTACCGGGTGCAACATCCACGGTGCAAGGTGCAACATCCGTCCGAAATGGCGAAACGGTGCCGTACAACTTTTAGAAATGCGTGCATCGGTTTGAAACGGAACAGTACCATGGTGCACCACTCTCCAGCGATGGTAAATCGAAGGCCTGCCACGGTAATCCTGTTTTACCGTAAAAATCCACGTGTCGAAAAAACGAAGGGTAAAAAACTTACGAGACCCGATTGAGATTCGGGTTGTCCTTTTTGGGCATTAATCTATCCGTTGATGGTTGAAAGCTGTCAAAGCCGTAGAACTCATCGAGGCCTTCGTTTTGACAGGTTATGGCTCCCGTAACTCTAAACGAGGCAGAAGTTATGGCCGTCCGAATAATCGATATCTACAGGGTGCAACATCCACGGTGCAAGGTGCAACATCCGTCCGAAATGGCAAACAGTGCCGTACGACTTTTTGAAATGCGTGCATGGATTTGCAACGGAACACTACCATGGTGCACCACTCTCCAGCGATGGGAAGTCGAAGACGGGCCTTACCGTAAAAATCCACGTGTCGAAGAAACGAAGGGTAAAAAACTTACGAGACCCAATTGAGATTCGGGTTGTCCTTTTTGGGCATTAATCTATCCGTTGACGGCTGAAAGCTGTCAAAGCCGTAGAACTCATCGAGGCCTTTGTTTTGACAGGTTACGGCTCCCGTAACTCTAAACGAGCCAGAAGTTATGGTCGTCCGTATAATCGATATCTACAGGGTGCAACATCCACGGTGCAAGGTGCAACATCCGTCCGAAATGGCGAAACAGTGTCGTACGACTTTTAGAAATGCGTGCATGGATTTGAAATGGAACAGTACCATGGTGCACCACTCTCCAGCGATGGTAAATCGAAGACCAGCCACCGTAATCCTGTTTTACCGTAAAATCCACGTGTCGAAAAAGCGAAGGGTAAAAAACTTACGAGACCCGATTGAGATTCGGGTTGTCCTTTTTGGGCATTAACCTATCCGTTGACGGCTGAAAGCTGTCAAAGCCGTAGAACTCATCGAGGCCTTCGTTTTGACAGGTTATGGCTCCCGTAACTCTAAACGAGCCAGAAGTTATGGCCGTCCGAATAATCGATATCTACAGGGTGCAACATCCACGGTGCAAGGTGCAACATCCACGGTGCAAGGTGCAACATCCGTTCGAAATGGCGAAACAGTGCCGTACGACTTTTAGAAATGCGTGCATGGGTTTGAAACGGAACAGTACCATGGTGCGCCATTCTCCAGCGATGGTAAACCGAAGGCCAGCCACCGTAATCCTGTTTTACCGTAAAATTCCACGTGTTGAAAAAATGAAGGGTAAAAGCTTACGAGACCCGATTGAGATTCGGGTTGTCCTTTTTGGGCATTAATCTATCCGTTGATGGTTGAAAGCTGTCAGAGCCGTAGAACTCATCGAGGCCTTCTTTTTGACAGGTTGTGGCTCTCGTAACTCTAAACGAGGCAGAAGTTATGGACGTCCGTATAATCGATATCTACAGGGTGCAACATCCACGGTGCAAGGTGCAACATCCGTCCAAAATGGCGAAACAGTGCCTTACGACTTTTAGAAATGCGTGCATGGATTTGAAACGGAACAGTACCATGGTGCACCACTGTCCAGCGATGGTAAATCGAAGACCAGCCACCGTAATCATGTTTTACCGTAAAAATCCACGTGTCGAAAAAACGAAGGGTAAAAAACTTACGAGACCCGATTGAGATTCGGGTATTCCTTTTTGGGCATTAATCTTTCCGTTGACGGCTGAAAGCTGTCAAAGCCGTAGAACTCATCGAGGCCTTCGTTTTGACAGGTTATGGCTCCCGTAACTCTAAACGAGCCAGAAGTTATGGCGGTCCGAAAAATCGATATCTATAGGGTGCAACATCCACGGTGCAAGGTGCAACATTCGTCCGAAATGGCGAAACAGTGTCGTACGACTTTTAGAAATGCGTGCATGGATTTGAAACGGAATAGTACCATGGTGCACCACTCTTCAGCGATGGTAAATCGAAGGCCAGCGACGGTAATCCTGTTTTACCGTAAAAATCCACGTGTCGAAAAAACGAAGGGTAAAAAACTTACGAGACCCGATTGTGATTCGGGTTGTCCTTTTTGGGCATTAATCTATCCGTTGACGGTTGAAAGCTATCAAAGCCGTAGAACTCATCGAGGCCTTCGTTTTGACAGGTTATGGCTCCCATATCTCTAAACGAGCCAGAAGTTATGGCCGTCCGAATAATCGATATCTGCAGGGTGCAACATCCACGGTGCAAGGTGCAACATCCGTCCGAAATGGCGAAACAGTGCCGTACGACTTTTAGAAATGCGTGCATGGATTTGAAAAGGAACAGTACCATGGTGCACCACTCTCCAGCGATGGTAAATCGAAGGCCAGCCACGGTAATCCTGTTTTACCGTAAAAATCCACGTGTCGAAAAAACGAAGGGTAAAAAACTTACGAGACCCGATTGAGATTCGGGTTTTCCTTTTTGGGCATTAATCTATCCGTTGACGGCTGAAAGCTATCAAAGCCGTAGAACTCATCGAGGCCTTCGTTTTGACAGGTTATGGCTCCCGTAACTCTAAACGAGCCAGAAGTTATGGTCGTCCGTATAATCGATATCTACAGGGTGCAACAACCACGGTGCAAGGTGCAACAACCACGATGCAAGGTGCAACATCCGTCCGAAAAGGCGAAACAGTGCCGTACGACTTTTAGAAATGCGTGCATGGATTTGAAATGAAACAGTACCATGGTGCACCACTCTCCAGCGATGGTAAATCGAAGACCAGCCACCGTAATCGTGTATTACCGTAAAAATTCATGTGTCGAAAAAACGAAGGGTAAAAAACTTACGAGACCCAATTGAGATTCGGGTTGTCCTTTTTGGGCATTAATCTATCCGTTGACGGCTGAAAGCTGTCAAAGCCGTAGAACTCATCGAGGCCTTCGTTTTGACAGGTTATGGCTCCCGTAACTCTAAACGAGCCAGAAGTTATGGCCGTCCGAATAATCGATATCTACAGGGTGCACCATCCACGGTGCAAGGTGCAACATCCGTCCGAAATGGCGAAACAGTGCCGTACGACTTTTAGAAATGCGTGCATGGATTTGAAATGGAACAGTACCATGGTGCATCACTCTCCAGCGATGGTAAATCGAAGGCCAGCCACGGTAATCCTGTTTTACCATAAAAATCCACGTGTCGAAAAAACGAAGGGTAAAAAACTTAAGAGACCCGATTGAGATTCGGGTTGTCCTTTTTGGGCATTAATCTATCCGTTGACGGCTGAAAGCTATCAAAACCGTAGAAGTCATCAAGGCCTTCGTTTTGACAGGTTATGGCTCCCGTAACTCTAAACGAGCCAGAAGTTATGGCCGTCCGAATAATCGATATCTACAGGGTGCAACATCCACGGTGCATGGTGCAACATCCGTCCGAATGGCGAAACAGTGTCGTACGACTTTTAGAAATGCGTGCATGGGTTTGAAACGGAACAGTACCATGGTGCATCACTGTCCAGCGATGGTAAATCGAAGGCCTGCCACCGTAATCCTGTTTTGCCGTAAAAATCCACTTGTCGAAAAAAGAAGGGTAAAAAACTTAAGAGACCCGATTGAGATTCGGGTTGTCCTTTTTGGGCATTAATCTATTCGTTGATGGTTGAAAGCTGTCAAAGCCGTAGAACTCATCGAGGCTTTCGTTTTGACAGGTTAAGGCTCCCGTAACTCTAAACGAGCCAGAAGTTATGGCCGTCCGAATAATCTATATCTACAGGGTGCAACATCCACTGTGCAAGGTGCAACATCCGTCCGAAATGGCGAAACAGTGCCGTACGACTTTTGGAAATGCGTGCATGGATTTGAAACGGAACAGCACCATGGTGCACCGCTCTCCAGCGATGGTAAATCGAAGGCCATCTACTGTAATCCTGTTTTACCGTAAAAATCCACGTGTCGAAAAAACGTAGGGTAAAAAGCTTACGAGACCCGATTGAGATTCGGGTTGTCCTTTTTAGGCATTAATCTATCCGTTGACTGCTGAAAGCTATCAAAGCCGTAGAACTCATCGAGGTCTTCGTTTTGATAGGTTATGGCTTTCGTAACTCTAAACGAGCCAGAAGTTATGGCCGTTTGAATAATCGATATCTACAGGGTGCAACATCCACGGTGCAAGGTGCAACATCCGTCCGAAATGGTGAAACAGTGCCGTACGACTATTAGAAATGCATGCATGGATTTGAAATGGAACAGTACCATGGTGCACCACTCTCCAGCGATGGGAAGTCGAAGATGGGCCACGGTAATCCCGTTTTACCGTAAAAATCCACGTGTCAAAAAAACGAAGGGTAAAAAACTTACGAGACCCGATTGAGATTCGGGTTGTCCTTTTTGGACATTAATCTATGCGTTGACGGCTGAAAGCTGTCAAAGCCGTAGAACTCATCGAGGCCTTCGTTTTGACAGGTTATGGCTCCCGTAGCTCTAAACGATCCAGAAGTTATGGCCGTCCGAGTAATCGATATCTACAGGGTGCAACATCCACGGTGCAAGGTGCAACATCCATCCGAAATGGCAAAACAATGTCGTACAACTTTTAGAAATGCGTGCATGGATTTGAAATGGAACAGTACCATGGTGCAGCACTCTCCAGCGATGGTAAATCGAAGGCCAGCCACTGTAATCCTGTTTTACCGTAAAAATCCACGTGTCGAAAAAACGAAGGGTAAAAAACTTACGAGTCCCGATTGAGATTCGGGTAGTCCTTTTTGGGCATTAATTTATCCGTTGACGGCTGAAAGCTGTCAAAGCCGTTGAACTCATCGAGGCCTTCGTTTTGACAGGTAATGGCTCCCGTAACTCTAAACGAGCCAGAAGTTATGGCCGTTTGAATAATCGATATCTACAGGGTGCAACATCCGTCCGAAATGGTGAAACAGTGTCGTACGACTTTTAGAAATGCGTGCATCGATTTGAAATGGAACAGTACCATGGTGCACCACTCTCCAGCGATGGGAAGTCGAAGACGGGCCACGGTATTCCCATTTTACCGTAAAAATCCACGTGTCGAAAAAACGAAGGGTAAAAAACTTACGAGACCCGATTGAGATTCGGGTTATCCTTTTTGGGCATTAATCTTTCCGTTGACGGCTGAAAGCTGACAAAGCCGTAGAACTCATCGAGGCCTTCGTTTTGACAGGTTATGGCTCCCATAACCCTATACGAGCCAGAAGTTATGACCGTCCGAATAATCGATATCTACAGGGTGCAACATCCATTGTGCAAGGTGCAACATCCGTCCGAAATTGCGAAACAGTGCCGTACGACTTTTAGAAATGCGTGCATGGATTTGAAACGGAACAGTACCATGGTGCACCACTCTCCAGCGATGGTAAATCGAAGGCCAGCCACTGTAATCCTGTTTTACCGTAAAAATCCACATGTCGAAAAAATGAAGGGTAAAAAACATACGAGACCCGATTGATATTCGTGTTGTCCTTTTTGGGCATTAATCTATCCATTTTCGGATGAAAGCTATCAAAGACGTAGAACTCATCGAGGCCTTCGTTTTGACAGGTTATGGCTCTCGTAACTCTAAACGAGCCAGAAGTTATGGCCGTTTGAATAATCGATATCTACAGGGTGCAACACCCACGATGCAAGGTGCAACATCCGTCCGAAATGGTGAAACAGTGCCGTACGACTTCTAGAAATGCATGCATGTATTTGAAACGGAACAGTACCATGGTGCACCACTTTTCAGCGATGGGAAGTCGAAGACGGGCCACGGTAATCCCGTTTTACCGTAAAAATTCACGTGTCGAAAAAACGAAGGGTAAAAAACTTACGAGACCCGATTGAGATTCGGGTTGTCCTTTTTGGGCATTAATCTTTCCGTTGACGGATGAAAGCTGTCAAAGCCGTAGAACTCATCGAGGCCTTCGTTTTGACAGGTTGTGGTTCCTGCAACTCTAAACGATCCAGAAGTTATGGTCGTCCGAATAATCGATATCTACAGGGTGCAACATCCACGGTGCAAGGTGCAACATCCGTCCGAAATGGCGAAACAGTGCCGTACGACTTTTAGAAATGAGTGCATGGATTTGAAACAAAACAGTACCGTGGTGCACCACTCTCCAGTGATGGTAAATTGAAGGCCAGCCACGGTAATCCTGTTTTACCGTAAAAATCCATGTGTCGAAAAAACGAAAGGTAAAAAACTTACGAGACCCGATTGAGATTCGGGTTGTCCTTTTTGGGCATTAATCTATCCGTTGACGGCTAAAAGCCGTCGAAGCCGTAGAACTCATCGAGGCCTTCGTTTTGACAGGTTATGGCTCCCATAACTCTATACGAGCCAGAATTTTTGGCCGTCTGAATAATCGATATCTACAGGGTGCAACATCCACTGTGCAAGGTGCAACATCCGTCCGAAATGGCGAAACAGTGCCCTTTTAGAAATGCGTGCATGGATTTGAAACGGAATAGTACCATGGTGCACCACTCTACAGCGATGGTAAATCGAAGGCCAGCCACTGTAATCCTGTTTTACCGTAAAAATCCACGTGTCGAAAAAACAAAGGGTAAAAAACGTACGAGACCCGATTGAGATTCGGATTGTCCTTTTTGAGCATTAATCTATCCGTTGACGGCTGATAGCTATCAAAGCCGTAGAACTCATCGAGGCCTTCGTTTTGACAGGTTTTGGCTCTCGTAACTCTAAACGAGCCAGAAGTTATGGCCGTTTGAATAATCGATATCTACATGGTGCAACACCCACGGTGCAAGGTGCAACATCCGTCCGAAATGGTGAAACAGTGCCGTACGACTTCTAGAAATGCATGCATGGATTTGAAATGGAACAGTACCATGGTGCACCACTCTCCAGCGATGGGAAGTCAAAGACGTGCCACGGTAATCCTGTTTTACCGTAAAAATCCACGTGTCGAAAAAACGAAGGGTAAAAAACTTACGAGACCCGATTGAGATTCGCGTTGTCCTTTTTGGGCATTAATCTATCCGTTGACGGCTGATAGCTATCAAAGCCGTAGAACTCATCGAGGCTTTCGTTTTGACAGGTTATGGCTCCCGCAACTCTAAACGAGCCAGAAGTTATGGTCGTCCGAATAATCGATATCTACAGGGTGCAACATCCACGGTGCAAGGGGCAACATCCGTCCGAAATGGCGAAACAGTGCCGTACGACTTTTAGAGATGCGTGCATGGATTTGAAACAAAACAGTACCATGGTGCACCACTCTCCAGCAATGGTAAATCGAAGGCCAGCCACGGTAATCCTGTTTTACCGTAAAAATCCACGTGTCGAAAAAACGAAGGGTAAAAAACTTACGAGACCCTATTGAGATTCGGGTTGTCCTTTTTGGGCATTAATCTATCCGTTGACGGCTGAAAGCCATCAAAGCCGTAGAACTCATCGAGGCCTTCGTTTTGACAGGTTATGGCTCCCGTAACTCTAAACGAGCCAGAACATCCGAATAATCGATATCTACAGGGTGCAACATCCACGGTGCAAGGTGCAACATCCGTCCGAAATGGCGAAACAGTGTCGTACGTCTTTTAGAAATGCGTGCGTGGATTTGAAACGAAACACTACCATGGTGCACCACTCTCCAATGATGGGAAGTCGAAGATGGGCCACGGTAATCCTGTTTTACCGAAAAATCCACGTGTCGAAAAAATAAAGGGTAAAAAACTTACGAGACCCGATTGAGATTCGGGCTGTTTTTTTTGGGCAATTAATCTATCCGTTGACGGCTGAAGCTGTCAAAGCCGTAGAACTCATCGAGGCCTTCGTTTTGACACGTTATGGCTCCCATAACTCTATACGAGCCAGAAGTTATGGCCGTCGGAATAATCGATATCTACAGGGTGCAACATCCGTCCGAAATGGCGAAACAGTGTCGTACGACTTTTAGAAAAGCGTGCATGGATTTGAAACGGAACAGTACCATGGTGCACCACTCTCCAACGATGGTAAATCGAAGGCCAGCCACTGTAATCCTGTTTTACCGTAAAAATCCACGTGTCGAAAAAACGAAGTGTAAAAAACTTACGAGACCTGATTGAGATTTGGGTTGTCCTTTTTGGGCATTAATCAATCCGTTGACGACTGAAAGCTATCAAAGCCGTAGAACTCATCGAGGCCTTCGTTTTGATAGGTTATGGCTCTCGTAACTCTAAACGAGCCAGAAGTTATGGCCGTTTGAATAATCGATATCTACAGGGTGCAACACCCACAGTGCGAGGTGCAACATCCGTCCGAAATGGTGAAACAGTGCCGTACGACTTCTAGAAATGCATGCATGGATTTGAAACGGAACAGTACCATGGTGCACCACTCTCCAGCGATGGGAAGTCGAAGACGGGCCACGGTAATCCCGTTTTAGCGTAAAAATCCACGTGTCGAAAAAACGAAGGCTAAAAAACTTACGAGACCCGATTGAGATTCGGGTTGTCCTTTTTGGGTATTAATCTATCCGTTGACGGATGAAAGTTGTCAAAGCCGTAGAACTCATCGAGGCCTTCGTTTTGACAGGTTATGGCTCCCGCAACTCTAAACGAGCCAGAAGTTATGGTCGTCCGAATAATCGATATCTATAGGGTGCAACATCCACGGTGCAAGGTGCAACATCCGTCCGAAATGGCGAAACAGTGCCGTACAACTTTTAGAGACGCGTGCATGGATTGAAACAAAACAGTACCATGGTGCACCACTCTCCAGCGATGGTAAATCGAATGCCAGCCACGGTAATCCTGTTTTACCGTAAAAATCCACGTGTCGAATAAACGAAGGGTAAAAAACTTACGAGACCCGATTGAGATTCAGGTTGTCCTTTTTGGGCATTAATCTATCCGTTGACGGCTGAAAGCCGTCAAAGCCGTAGAACTCATCGAGGCCTTCGTTTTGACAGGTTATGGCTTCCGTAACTCTAAACGAGCCAGAACATCCGAATAATCGATATCTACAGGGTGCAACATCCACGGTGCAAGGTGCAACATCCGTCCGAAATGGCGAAACAGTGTCGTACGACTTTTAGAAATGCGTGCATGGATTTGAAACGGAACACTACCATGGTGCACCACCATCCAGTGATGGGAAGTCGAAGACGGGCCACGGTAATCCCGTTTTACCGAAAAATCCACGTGTCGAAAAAATGAAGGGTAAAAAACTTACGAGACCCGATTGAGATTCGGGTTGTCCTTTTTAGGCAATTAATCTATCCGTTGACGGCTGAAGCTGTCAAAGCCGTAGAACTCATCGAGGCCTTCGTTTTGACAGGTTATGGCTCCCGTAACTCTAAACGTGTCGGAAAGCCGTCAAAGCCGTAGAACTCTTCGAGGCCTTCGTTTTGACAGGTTATGGCTTCCGTAACTCTAAACGAGCCAGAAGTAATGGTCGTCTGAATAATCGATATCTACAGGGTGCAACATCCACGGTGCAAGGTGCAACATCCGTCCGAAATGGCGAAACAGAGCCGTACTACTTTTGGAGACGCATGCATGGATTTGAAACAAAACAGTACCATGGTGCACCACTCTCCAGCGATGGTAAATCGAATGCCAGCCACGGTAATCCTGTTTTACCGTAAAAATCCACGTGTCGAAAAAACGAAGGGTAAAAAATTTACGAGACCCGATTGAGATTCGGGTTGTCCTTTTTGGACATTAATCTATCCGTTGACGGCTGAAAGCCGTCAAAGCCGTAGAACTCATCGAGGCATTCGTTTTGACAGGTTATGGCTTCCGTAACTCTAAACGAGCCAGAACATACGAATAATCGATATCTACTGGGTGCAACATCCACGGTGCAAGGTGCAACATCCGTCCGAAATGGCGAAACAGTGCCGTACGACTTTTAGAAATGCGTGCATGGATATGAAACGGAGCACTACCATGGTGCACCACTCCCCAATGATGGGAAGTCGAAGACGGGCCACGGTAATCCCATTTTACCGAAAAATCCACGTGTCGAAAAAATGAAGGGTAAAAAACTTAAGAGACCCGATTGAGATTCGGGTTGTCCTTTTTGGGCAATTAATCTATTCGTTGACGACTGAAGCGGTCAAAGCCGTAGAACTCATCGAGGCCTTTGTTTTGACAGGTTATGGCTCCCGTAACTCTAAACGAGCCGGAAGTTATGGCCATCCGAATAATTGATATCTACAGGGTGCAACATCCACGGTGCAAGGTGCAACATCCGTCCGAAATGGCGAAACAGTGCCGTACGACTTTTAGAAATGCGTGCATGGATTTGAAACGGAACAGTACCATGGTGCACCACTCTCCAGCAATGGTAAATCGAAGGCCAGCCACGGTAATCCTGTTTTACCGTAAAAATCCACGTGTCGAAAAAACGAAGAGTAAAAACTTACGAGACCCGATTGAGATTCGGGCAGTCCTTTTTGGGCACTAATCTATCCGTTGATGGCTGAAAGCTGTCAAAGCCGTAGAACTCATCGAGGCCTTCGTTTTGACAGGTTATGGCTCCCGTAACTCTAAACGAGCTAGAAGTTATGGCCGTCCGAATAATCGATATCTACAGGGTGCAACATCCACGGTGCAAGGTGCAACATCCGTCCGAAATGGCGAAACAGTGCCGTACGACTTTTAGAAATGAGTGCATGGATTTGAAACGGAACATTACCATGGTGCACCACTCTCCAGCGATGGGAAGTCGAAGACGGGCAACGGTAATCCCGTTTTACCGTAAAAATCCACGTGTCGAAAAAATGAAGGGAAAAAACTTAGGAGACCCGATTGAGATTCGGGTTGTCCGTTTTGGGCATTAATCTATCCTTTGACGGCTGAAAGCTGTCAAAGCTGTATAACTCATCGAGGCCTTCGTTTTGACATGTTATGGCTCCCGTAACTCTAAACGAGCCAGAAGTTATGGCCGTCCGAATAATCGATATCTACAGGGTGCAACATCCACGGTGCAAGGTGCAACATCCGTACGAAATGGCGAAACAGTGCCGTACGACTTTGAGAAATGCGTGCATGGATTTGAAACGGAACTGTACCATGGTGCACCACTCTCCAGCAATGGTAAATCGAAGACCAGCCACCGTAATCCAGTTTTACCGTAAAAATCCACGTGTCGAAAAAACGAAGGGTTAATAACTTACGAGACCCGATTGAGATTCGGGTTGTCCTTTTTGGGCATTAATCTATCCATTGATGGCTGAAAGCTGTCAATGCCGTAGAACTCATCGAGGCCTTCGTTTTGAGAGGTTATGGCTCCCGTAACTCTAAACGAGCCAGGAGTTATGGCCGTTTGAATAATCGATATCTACAGGGTGCAACATCCATGGTGCAAGGTGCAACATCCGTCCGAAATGGCGAAACAATGCCGTACGACTTTTAGAAATGCGTGCATTGGTTTGAAACGGAACACTACCGTGGTGCACCACTCTCCAGCGATGAGAAGTCGAAGACGGGCCACGGTAATCCCGTTTTACCGTAAAAATCTACGTGTCGAAAAAATGAAGGTTAAAAAACTTACGAGACCCGATTGAGATTCGGATTGTCCTTTTTGGGCATTAATGTATCCGTTGACGGCTCAAAGCCGTAGAACTCATCGAGACCTTCGTTTTGACAGGTTATAGCTCACGTAACTCTAAACGAGCCAGAAGTTATGGCCGTCCGAATAATCGATATCTATAGGGTGCAACATCCACGGCGCAAGGTGCAACATCCGTCCGAAATGGTGAAACAGTGCCGTACGACCTTTAGAAATGCGTGCATGGATTTGAACCGAACAGTACCATAGTGCACCACTCTCCAGCGATGGTAAATCGAAGACCATCCGCCGTAATCCTGTTTTACCGTAAAAATCCACGTGTCGAAAAAACGAAGGGTAAAAAACTTACGAGACCCGATTGAGATTCGGGTTGTCGTTTTTGGGCATTAATCTATCATTTGACGGCTGAAAGCCGTCAAAGCCGTAGAACTCTTCGAGGCCTTCGTTTTGACAAGTTATGGCTCCCGTAACTCTAAACGAGCCAGAAGTTATGGTCGTCCGAATAATCGATATCTACAGGGTGCAACATCCACGGTGCAAGGTGCAACATCCGTCCGAAATGGCGAAACAGTGTCGTACGACTTTTAGAAATGCGTGCATTCATTTTAAACGGAACACTACCATGGTGCACCACTCTCCAGCGATGGGAAGTCGAAGACGGGCCACGGTAATCCCGTTTTACCGTAAAAATCCACGTGTCGAAAAAATGAAGGGTAAAAAACTTACGAGACCCGATTGAGATTCGGGTTGTCCTTTTTGGGGATTAATCTATCCGTTGACGACTGAAAGTTGTCAAAGCCGTAGAACTCATCGACGCCTTCGTTTTAACAGGTTATGGCTCCCGTAACTCTAAACGATCCATAAGTTATGGCCGTTTGAATAATCGATATCTACAGGGTGCAACATCCACGGTGCAAGGTGCAACATCCGTCCGAAATGGCGAAACAGTGCCGTACGACTTTTAGAAATGCGTGCGTGGATTTGAAACGGAACAGTACCATGGTGCACCACTCTACAGCATTGGTAAATCGAAGACCAGCCACCGTAATCCCGCTTTACCGTAAAAATCCACGTGTCGAAAAAACGAAGGGTTATAAACTTACGAGACTCGATTGAGATTCAGGCTGTCCTTTTTGGGCATTAATCTATCCGTTGACGGCTGAAAGCGGTCAAAGCCGTAGAACTCATCGAGGCCTTCGTTTTGACAGTTTATGGCTCCCGTAACTCTAAACGAGCCAAAAGTTATGGCCGTTTGAATAATCAATATCTACAGGGTGCAACATCCACGGTGCAAGGTGCAACATCCGCCCGAAATGGCGAAATAGTGCCTTACGACTTTTAGAAATGCGTGCATGGATTTGAAACGGAACAGTACTATGGTGCACCACTCTCCAGCAATGGTAAATCGAAAACCATCCGCCGTAATCCGGTTTTACCGTAAAAATCCACGTGTCGAAAAAATGAAGGGTAAAAAACTTACGAGACCCCATTGAGATTCGGGTTGTCCTTTTTGGGCATTAATCTATCCATTGACGGCGGAAAGCTGTCAAAGCCGTAGAACTCATCGAGGCCTTCATTTTGAAAGGTTATGGCTCCTGTAACTCTAAACGAGCCAGAAGTTATGGTCGTCCGAATAATCGATATCTACAGGGTGCAACATCCACGGTGCAAGGTGCAACATCCGTCCGAAATAGCGAATCAGTGCCGTACGGCTTTTAGAAATGCGTGCATGGATTTGAAACGGAACAGTACCATGGCGCACCACTCTCAATCGATGGTAAATCGAAGACCAGCCACCGTAATCCCGTTTTACCGTAGAAATCCACGTGTCGAAAAAACGAAGGGCTAAAAACTTACGAGACCCGATTGAGATTCGGGTTGTCCTTTTTGGGCATTAATCTATCCGTTGACGGTTGAAAGCTGTCAAAGCCGTAGAACTCAACGAGGCCTTCATTTTGACAGGTTATGGCTCCCGTAACTCTAAACGAGCCAGAAGTTATGGCCGTTTGAATAATCGATATCTCCAGCGATGGTAAATCGAAGACCAGCCATCGTAATCCCGTTTTACCGTAAAAATCCACGTGTCGAAAAAACGAAGGGTTAAAAACTTACGAGACCCGATTGAGATTCGGGTTGTCCTTTTTGGCCATTAATCTATCCGTTGACGGCAGAAAGCCGTCAAAGCCGTAGAACTCATCGAGGCCTTCGTTTTGACAGGTTATGGCTCCCGTAACTCTAAACGAGCCAGCAGTTATGGTCGTCCGAATAATCGATATCTACAGGGTGCAACATCCACGGTGCAAGGTGCAACATCAGTCCGAAATGGCGAAACAGTGTCGTACGACTTTTAGAAATGCGTGCATGGATTTGAAACGGAACACTACCATGGTGCACCACTCTCCAGCAACGGGAAGTCGAAGACGGGCCACGGTAATCCCGTTTTACCGTAAAAATCCACGTGTCGAAAAAATGAAGGGTGAAAAACTTACAAGACCCGATTGAGATTCGGGTTGTCCTTTTTGGGCATTAATCTATCATTGACGGCTGAAAGCTGTCAAAGCCGTAGAACTCATTGAGGCCTTCGTTTTGACGGGTTATGGCTCCCGTAACTCTAAACGAGCCAGAAGTTATGGCCGTCCGAATAATCGATATCTACAGGGTGCAACATCCACGGTGCAAGGTGCAACATCCGTCCGAAATGGCGAAACAGTGTAGTACGACTTTTAGAATTGCGTGCATGGATTTGAAACGGAACAGGACCATGGTGCACCACTCTCCAGCAATGGTAAATCGAAGACCAGCCACCGTAATCCCGTTTTACCGTAAAAATCCACGTGTCGAAAAAACGAAGGGTTAAAAACTTACGAGACCCGATTGAGATACGGGCTGTCCTTTTTGGGCATTAATCTATTCGTTGACGGCTGAAAGCTGTCAAAGCCGTAGAACTCATCGAGGCCTTCGTTTTGACAGGTTATGGCTCCCGTAACTCTAAACGAGCAAGAAGTTATGGCCGTTTGAATAATCGATATCTACAGGGTGCAACATTCACGGTGCAAGGTGCAACATCCGTCCGAAATGGCGAAACAAGACCGTACGACTTTTAGAAATGCGTGCATGGATTTGAAACGGAACACTACCATGGTGCACCACTCTCCAGCGATGGGAAGTCGAAGACGGGCCACTTTAATCCCGTTTTACCGTAAAAATCCACGTGTCGAAAAAACGAAGGGTAAAAAACTTACGAGACCCGATTGAGATTCGGGTTGTCCTTTTTGGGCATTAATCTATCCGTTGACGGCTGAAAGCTGTCAAAGCCGTAGAACTCATCGAGGCCTTCGTTTTGACAGGTTATGGCTCCCGTAACTCTAAAAGAGCCAGAAGTTATGGGCGTCCGAATAATCGATATCTACTGGGTGCAACATCCGCGGTGCAAGGTGCAACATCCGTCCGAAATGGCAAAACAGTGCCGTACGACTTTTAGAAATGCGTGCATGGATTTGAAATGGAACAGTACAATGGTGCACCACTCTCCAGCGATGGGAAGTCGAAGACGGGCCACGGTATTCCTATTTTAACGTAAAAATCCACGTGTCGAAAAAACGATGGGTAAAAAACTTACGAGACCCGATTGAGATTCGGGTTGTCCTTTTTTGGCATTAATCTATTCGTTGACGGCTGAAAACTGTCAAAGCCATAGAACTCATCGAGGCCTTCGTTTTGACAGGTTATGGCTCCCGTAACTCTAAACGAGCCAGAAGTTATGGCCGTCCGAATAATCGATATCTACAGGGTGCAACATCCACGGTGCAAGGTACAACATCCGTCCGAAATGGCGAAACAGTGTCGTACGACTTTTAGAAATGCGTGCATGGATTTGAAACGGAACAGTACCATGGTACACCACTCTCCAGCGATGGTAAATCGAAGGCCAGCCACAGTAATCCAGTTTTACCGTAAATGTCCACGTGTCGAAAAAACGAAGGGTAAAAAGTTACGAGACCCGATTGAGATTCGGGCTGTCCTTTTTGGGCATTAATCTATCCGTTGATGGCTGAAAGCTGTAAAAGCCATAGAACTCATCGTGGCCTTCGTTTTGACAGGTTATGGCTCCCGTAACTCTAAACGAGCCAGAAGTTATGGCCATTTGAAAAATCGATATCTACAGGGTGCAATATCCACGGCGCAAGGTGCAACATCCGTCCGAAATGGCGAAAAAGTGCCGTACGACTTTTAGAAAAGCGTGCATGGATTTGAAATGGAACACTACCATGGTGCACCACTCTCCAGCGATGGGAAGTCGAAGACGGGCCACGGTAATCCCGTTTTACCGTAAAATTCCATGTGTCGAAAAAATGAAGGCTAAAAAACTTACGAGACCCGATTGAGATTCGGGTTGTCCATTTTGGGCACTAATCTATCCGTTGACGACTGAAACCTGTCAAAGCCGTAGAACTCATCGAGGCCTTCCTTTTGAAAGGTTATGGCTCCCGTAACTCTAAACGAGCCTTAAGTTATGGCCGTTCGAATAATCGATATCTACAGGGTGTAACATCCACGGTGCAAGGTGCAACATCCGTCCGAAATGGCGAAACAGTGTCGTACGACTTTTAGAAATACGTGCATGGATTTGAAATGGAACAGTACCATGGTGCACCACTCTCCAGCGATGGTAAATCGAAGGCCAGCCACGGTAATCCTGTTTTACCGTAGAAATCCACGTGTCGAAAAAACGAAGGGTAAAAAACTTACGAGACCCAATTGAGATTCGGGTTGTCCTTTTTGGGCATTAATCTATCCGTTGACGGCTGAAAGCTGTCAAAGCCGTAGAACTCATCGAGGCCTTCGTTTTGACAGTTTATGGCTCCCGTAACTCTAAACGTGCCAGAAGTTATGGCCGTCCGAATAATCGATATCTACAAGGTGCAACATCCGTCCGAAATGGCGAAACAGTGCCGTACGACTTTTAGAAATGCGTGCGTGGATTTTAAATAGAACAGTACCATTGTGCATCACTCTCCAGCGATGGGAAGCCGAAGACGGGCTGCCGTAATCCCGGTTTACCGTAAAAATCCACGTGTCGAAAAAACTAAGGGTTAAAAACTTACGGGACCCGATTGAGATTCGGGTTGTCCTTTTTGGGTATTAATCTATCCGTTGACGGCTGAAAGCTATTAAAGCCGTAGAACTCATCGAGGCCTTCGTTTTGACAGGTTATGGCTCCCGTAACTCTAAACGAGCCAGAAGTTATGGCCGTATGAATAATCGATATCTACAGGGTGCAACATTCACGGTGCAAGGTGCAACATCCGTCCAAATGGCGAAACAGGGCCGTACGACTTTTAGAAATGCGTGCATGGATTTGAAACGAAACACTACCATGGTGCACCACTCTCCAGCGATGGGAAGTCGAAGACGGGCCACTTTAATCCCGTTTTACCGTAAAAATCCACGTGTCGAAAAAACGAACGGTAAAAAACTTACGAGACCCGATTGAGATTCGGGTTGTCCTTTTTGGGCATTAATCTATCCGTTGACGGCTGAAAGCTGTCAAAGCCGTAGAACTCATCGAGGTCTTCGTTTTGACAGGTTATGGCTCCTGTAACTCTAAAAGAGCCAGAAATTATGGGCGTCCGAATAATCGATATCTACAGGGTGCAACATCCACGGTGCAGGGTGCAACATCCGTCCGAAATGGCAAAGCATTGTCGTACGACTTTTAGAAATGCGTGCATGGATTTGAAATGGAACAGTACCATGGTGCACCACTCTCCAGCGTTGGGAAGTCGAAGACGGGCCGCGGTATTCCCGTTTTACCGTAAAAATCCACGTGTCGAAAAAACGAAGGGTAAAAAACTTACGAGACCCGATTGAGATTCGGGTTGTCCTTTTTGGGCAATAATCTATCCGTTGACGGCTAAAAGATGTCAAAGCCGTAGAACTCGTCGAGGCCTTCGTTTTGACAGGTTATGGCTCCCGTAACTCTAAACGAGCCAGAAGTTATGGCCGTCCGAATAATCGATATCTATAGGGTGCAACATCCACGGTGCAAGATGCAACATCCGTCCGAAATGGCGAAACAGTGTCGTACGACTTTTAGAAATGCATGCATGGATTTGAAATGGAACAGTACCATGGTACACCACTCTCCAGCGATGGTAAATCGAAGGCCAGCCACGGTAATCCTGTTTTACCGTGAAAGTCCAAGTGTCGAAAAAAATCGAAGGGTTAAAAACTTACGAGACCCGATTGAGATTCGGGCTGTCCTTTTTGGGCATTAATCTATCCGTTGATGGCTGAAAGCTGTAAAAGCCGTAGAAATCATCGAGGCCTTCGTTTTGACAGGTTATGGCTCCCGTAACTCTAAACGAGCCAGAAGTTATGGCCGTTTGAAAAATCGATATCTACAGGGTGCAACATCCACGGTGCAAGGTGCAACATCCGTCCGAAATGGCGAAACAGTGCCGTACGACTTTTAGAAATGCGTGCATGGATTTGAAATGGAACACTGACATGGTGCACCACTCTCCAGCGAAGGGAAGTTGAAGACGGGCCTCGGTAATCCCATTTTACCGTAAAAATCCACCTGTCGAAAAAATGAAGGCTAAAAAACTTACGAGACACGATTGAGATTCGGGTTGTCCATTTTGGGCATTAATCTATCCGTTGACGGCTGAAACCTATCAAAGACGTAGAACTCATCGAGGCCTTCCTTTTGAAAGGTTATGGCTCCCGTAACTCTAAACGAGCCAGAAGTTATGGCCGTTCGAATAATCGATGTCTACAGGGTGCAACATCCACGGTGCAAGGTGCAACATCCGTCCGAAATGGAGAAACAATGCCGTACGACTTTTAGAAATGCATGCACGGATTTGAAACGGAACAGTACCATGGTGCACCACTCTCCAGCAATGGTAAATCGAAGACCAGCCACCGTAATCCCGTGTTACCGTAAAATTCCACGTGCCGAAAAAACGAAGGGTTAAAAACTTACGAGACTCGATTGAGATTCGGGCTATCCTTTTTGGGCATTAATCTATCCGTTGACGGTTGAAAGCTGTCAAAGCCATAGAACTCATCGAGGCCTTCGTTTTGACAGTTAATGGCTCCCGTAACTCTAAACGAGCCAGAAGTTATGGCCGTTTGAATAATTGATATCTACAGGGTGCGACATCCACTGTGCAAGGTGCAACATTCGTCCGAAATGGCGAAACAGTGCGTTACGACTTTTAGAAATGCGTGCATGGATTTGAAACGGAACACTACCATGGTGCAGCACTCTCCAGCGATGGGAAGTCGAAGACGGGCCACGGTAATCCCGTTTTACCGTAAAAATCCACGTGTCGAAAAAATGAAGGGTAAAAAACTTACGAGACCCCATTGAGATTCGGGTTGTCCTTTTTGGGCATTAATCTATCCATTGACGGCTGAAAGCTGTCAAAGCTGTAGAACTCATCGAGGCCTTCTATTTGAAACGTTATGGCTCCCGTGACTCTAAAAGAGCCAGAAGTTATGGCCGCCCGAATAATCGATATCTACAGGGTGCAACATCCATGGTGCAAGGTGCAACATCCGTCCGAAATAGCGAAACAGTGCCGTACGACTTTTAGAAATGCGTGCATGAATTTGAAACGGAACACTACCATGGTGCACCACTCTCCAGCAATGGTAAATCGAAGACCAGCCACCGTAATCCCGTTTTACCGTAAAAATCGACGTGTCAAAAAAACGAAGTGCTAAAAACTTACGAGACCCAATTGAGATTCGGGTTGTCCATTTTGGGCATTAATCTAACCGTTGACGGCAGAAAGCTGTCAAAGCCGTAGAACTCATCGAGGCCTTTGTTTTGACAGGTTACGGCTCCCGTAACTCTAAACGAGCCAGAAGTTATGGCCGTTTGAATAATCGATATCTCCAGCGATGGTAAACCGAAGACCAGCCAACGTAATCCCGTTTTACCGTAAAAATCCACATGTCGAAAAAACGAAGTGTTAAAAACTTACGAGACCCGATTGAGATTCGGGGTGTCCAGCGATGGGAAGTCGAAGACGGGCCACGGTAATCCCGTTTTACCGTAAAAATCCACGTGTCGAAAAAACGAAGGGTAAAAAACTTACGAGACCCGACTGAGATTCGGGTTGTCCTTTTTGGGCATTAATTTATTCGTTTAGCGGATAAAAGATGTCAAAGCCATAGAACTCAATCAGGCCTTCGTTTTGACAGGTTATGGCTCCCGTAACTCTAAACGAGCCAGAAGTTATGGTCTTCTGAATAATCGATATCTACAGGGTGCAACATCCACGGTGCAAGGTGCAACATCCGTCCGAAATGGTGAAACAGTGTCGTACGACTTTTAGAAATGCGTGCATGGATTTGAAATGGAACAGTACCATGGTGCACCACTCACCAGCGATGGGAAGTCGAAGACGGGAAACGGTAATCCCGTTTTACCGTAAAAATCCACGTGTCGAAAAAATGAAGGGTAAAAAACTTACAAGACTCGATTGAGATTCGGGTTGTCCTTTTTGGGCATTAATCTATCGTTGACGGCTGAAAGCTGTCAAAGCCGTAGAACTCATCGAGGGCTTAATTTTGACAGGTTATGGCTCCCGTAACTCTAAACGAGCCAGAAGTTATGGCCGTCCGAATAATCGATATCTACAGGGTGCAACATCCACGGTGCATGGTGCAACATCCGTCCGAAATGGCGAAACTGTGCCGTACGACTTTTAGAAATGCGTGCATGGATTTGAAACGGAACAGTACCATTTTGCACCACTCTCCAGCAATGGTAAATCGAAGACCAGCCACCGTAATCCCGTTTTACCGTAAAAATCCACGTGTCGAAAAAACGAAGGGTTAAAAACTTACGAGTCCCGATTGAGATTCAGGCAGGCCATTTTGGGCATTAATCTATCCATTGACGGCTGAAAGCTGTCAAAGACATAGAACTCATCAAGGCCTTCGTTTTGACAGGTTATGGCTCCCGTAACTCTAAACGAGCCAGAAGTTATGGCCGTCTGAAAAATCGATATCTACAGGGTGCAACATCCACGGTGCAAGGTGCAACATCCGTCCGAAATGGCAAAACAGTGCCGTACGACCTTTAGAAATGCATGCATGGACTTGAAACGGAACATTACCATGGTGCACCACTCTCCAGCGATGGTAAATCGAAGATCAGCCACCGCAATCCCGTTTTACCGTAAAAATCCACGTGTCGAAAAAACGAAGGGATAAAAACTTACGAGACCCGACTGAGATTCGTGTTGTCCTTTTTGGGCATTAATCTATCCATTGACGGCTGAAAGCTGTCAAAGCCATAAAACTCATCGAGGCCTTCTTTTTGATAGGTTGGGGCTCCCGTAACTCTAAACGAGCCAGAAGTTATGGCCGTTTGAATAATCGATATCTACAGGGTGCAACATCCACGGTGCAAGGTGCAGCATCCGTCCGAAATGGTGAAACAGTGCCGTACGGCTTTTAGAAATGCGTGCATGGATTTGAAATGGAACACTACCATGGTGCCTCCAGCAATGGGAAGTCGAAGACGGGCCACGGTAATCCCGTTTTACCATAAAAATCCACGTGTCGAAAAAACGAAGGGCAAAAAACTTACGAGACCCGATTGAGATTCGGGTTGTCCTTTTTGGGCATTAATCTATCCGATGACGGCTGAAAGCTGTCAAAGCCGTAGAAATCATCGAGGCCTTCATTTTGACAAGTTATGGCTCCCGTAACTCTAAACGAGCCAGAAGTTATGGCCGTCTGAATAATCGATATCTACAGGGTGCAACATCCACGGTGCAAGGTGCAACATCCGTCCGAAATGGCGAAACAGTGCCGTACGACTTTTAGAAATGCGTGCATGGATTTGAAATGGAACACTACCAAGGTGCACCACTCTCCAGCGATGGTAAATCGAAGGCCAGCCACGGTAATCCTGATTTACCGTAAAAATCCATGTGTCGAAAAACCGAAGGGTAAAAAACTTACAAGACCCGATTGAGATTCGGGTTGTCCTTTTTGGGCATTAATCAATCCGTTGACGACTGAAAGCCATCAAAGCCGTAGAACTCATCGAGGCCTTCGTTTTGATAGGTTATGGCTCTCGTAACTCTAAACGAGCCAGAAGTTATGGCCGTTTGAATAATCGATATCTACAGGGTGCAACACCCACGGTGCGAGGTGCAACATCCGTCCGAAATGGTGAAACAGTGCCGTACGAATTCTAGAAATGCATGCATGGATTTGAAACGGAACAGTACCATGGTGCACCACTCTCCAGCGATGGGAAGTCGAAGACGGGCCACGGTAATCCCGTTTTACCGTAAAAATCCACGTGTCGAAAAAACGAAGGGTAAAAAACTTACGAGACCCGATTGAGATTCGGGTTGTCCTTTTTGGGCATTACTCTATCCGTTGACGGCTCAAAGCCGTAGAACTCATCGAGACCTTCGTTTTGACAGGTTATAGCTCCCGTAACTCCAAACGAGCCAGAAGTTATGGCCGTCCGAATAATCGATATCTATAGGGTGCAACATCCACGGTGCAAGGTGCAACATCCGTCCGAAGTGGTGAAACAGTGCCGTACGACCTTTAGAAATGCGTGAATGGACTTGAACCGAACAGTACCATGGTGCACCACTCTCCAGCGATGGTAAATCAAAGACCATCCGCCGTAATCCTGTTTTACCGTAAAAATCCACGTGTCGAAAAAACGAAGTGTAAAAAACTTACGAGACCCGATTGAGATTCGGGTTGTCGTTTTTGGGCATTAATCTATCATTTGACGGCTGAAAGCCGTCAAAGCCGTAGAACTCTTCGAGGCCTTCGTTTTGACAGGTTATGGCTCCCGCAACTCTAAACGAGCCAGAAGTTATGGTCGTCCGAATAATAGATATCTACAGGGTGCAACATCCACGGTGCAAGGTGCAACATCCGTCCGAAATGGCGAAACACTGCCGTACGACTTTTAGAGATGCGTGCGTGGATTTGAAACAAAACAGTACCATGGTGCACCACTCTCCAACGATGGTAAATCGAATGCCAGCCACGGTAATCCTGTTTTACCGTAAAAATCCACGTGTCAAAAAAACGAAGGGTAAAAAACTTACGAGACCCGATTGAGATTCGGGTTGTCCTTTTTGGGCATTAATCTATCCGTTGACGGCTGAAAGCCGTCAAAGCCGTAGAACTCATCGAGGCCTTCGTTTTGACAGGTTATGGCTTCCGTAACTCTAAACGAGCCAGAACATCCGAATAATCGATATCTACAGGTTGCAACATCCATGGTGCAAGGTGCAACATCCGTCCGAAATGGCGAAAGAGTGTCGTACGACTTTTAGAAATGCGTGCATGGATTTTAAACGGAACACTACCATGGTGCACCACTCTCCAGAGATGGGAAGTCGAAGACGGGCCACGGTAATCCCGTTTTACCGAAAAATCCACGTGTCGAAAAAACGAAGGGTTAAAAACGTACGAGACCCGATTGAGATTCGGGTTGTCCTTTTTGGGCAATTAATCTATCCGTTGATGGCTGAAGCTGTCAAAGCCGTAGAACTCATCGAGGCCTTCGTTTTGTCAGGTTATGGCTCCCGTAACTCTAAACGAACCAGAAGTTATGGCCGTCCGAATAATCGATATCTACAGGGTGCAACATCCACGGTGCAAGGTGCAACATCCGTCCGAAATGGCGAAACAGTGCCGTACGACTTTTAGAAATGCGTGCATGGATTTGAAACGGAACAGTACCATGGTGCACCACTCTCCAGCAATGGTGAATCGAAGGCCAGCCACGGTAATCCTGTTTTACCGTAAAAATGCACGTGTCGAAAAAACGAAGGGTAAAAACTTACGAGACCCGATTGAGATTCGGCCAGTCCTTTTTGGGCATTAATCTATCCGTTAACGGCTGAAATCTGTCAAAGCCGTAGAACTCATCGAGGCCTTCGTTTTGACAGGTTATGGCTCCCGTAACTCTAAACGAGCTAGAAATTATGGTCGTCCGAATAATCGATATCTACAGGGTGCAACATGCACGGTGCAAGGTGCAACATCCGTCCGAAATGGCGAAACAGTGCCGTACGACTTTTAGAAATGCGTGCATGGATTTGAAACGGAACACTACCATGGTGCACCACTCTCCAGCGAGGGGAAGTCGAAGACGGGCCACGGTAATCCCGTTTTACCGTAAAAATCCACATGTCGAAAAAATGAAGGGAAAAAAACTTGCGAGACCCGATTGAGATTCGGGTTGTCCGTTTTGGGCATTAATCTATCCTTCGACGGCTGAAAGCTGTCAAAGCCGTATAACTCATCGAGGCCTTCGTTTTGACAGGTTATGGCTCCCGTAACTCTAAACGATCCATAAGTCATAGCCGTCCGAATAATCGATATCTACAGGTTTCAACATCCACGGTGCACGGTGCAACATCCGTACGAAATGGTGAAACAGTGCCGTACGACTTTTAGAAATGCGTGCATGGATTTGAAACGGAACAGTACCATGGTGCACCACTCTCCAGCAATGGTAAATCAAAGACCAGCCACCGTAATCCCGTTTTACCGTAAAAATCCACGTGTCGAAAAAACGAAGGGTTAAAAACTTACGAGACCCGATTGAGATTCGGGCTGTCCTTTTTGGGCACTAATCTATCCGTTGATGGCTGAAAGCTATCAATGTCGTAGAACTCATCGAGGCCTTCGTTTTGAGAGGTTATGTCTCCCGTAACTCCAAAGGAGCCAGGAGTTATGGCCGTTTGAATAATCAATATCTACAGAGTGCAACATCCACGGTGCAAGGTGCAACATCCGTCTGAAATGGCGAAACAATGCCGTACGACTTTTAGAAATGCGTGCATTGATTTGAAACGGAACACTACCATGGTGCACCACTCTCCAGCGATGGGAAGTCGAAGACGGGCCACGGTAATCCCGTTTTACCGTAAAAATCCACGTGTCGAAAAAATGAAGGGTAAAAAACTTACGAGACCCGATTGAGATTCGGGTTGTACTTTTTGGGCATTAATCTATCCGTTGACGGCTCAAAGCCGTAGAACTCATCGAGACCTTCGTTTTGACAGGTTATAGCTCCCGTAACTCCAAACGAGCCAGAAGTTATGGCCGTCCGAATAATCGATATCTATAGGGTGCAACATCCACGGTGCAAGGTGCAACATCCGTCCGAAGTGGTGAAACAGTGCCGTACGACCTTTAGAAATGCGTGAATGGACTTGAACCGAACAGTACCATGGTGCACCACTCTCCAGCGATGGTAAATCAAAGACCATCCGCCGTAATCCTGTTTTACCGTAAAAATCCACGTGTCGAAAAAACGAAGTGTAAAAAACTTACGAGACCCGATTGAGATTCGGGTTGTCGTTTTTGGGCATTAATCTATCATTTGACGGCTGAAAGCCGTCAAAGCCGTAGAACTCTTCGAGGCCTTCGTTTTGACAGGTTATGGCTCCCGTAACTCTAAATGAGCCAGAAGTTATGGTCGTCCGAATAATCGATATCTACAGGGTGCAACATCCACGGTGCAAGGTGCAACATACGTCCGAAATGGCGAAACAGTGTCGTACGACTTTTAGAAATGCATGCATTGATTTGAAACGGAACACTACCATGGTGCACCACTCTCCAGCGATGGGGTGTCGAAGACGGGCCACGGTAATCCCGTTTTACCGTAAAAATCCACGTTTCGAAAAAATGAAGGGTAAAAAACTTACGAGACCCGATTGAGATTCGGGTTGTCCTTTTTGGGGATTAATCTATCCGTTGACGGCTGAAAGTTGTCAAAGCCGTAGAACTCATCGAGGCCTTCGTTTTGATAGTTTATGGCTCCCGTAACTCTAAACGATCCATAAGTTATGGCCGTTTGAATAATCGATATCTATAGGGTGCAACATCCACGGTGCAAGGTGCAACATCCGTCCGAAATGGCGAAACTGTGCCGTACGACTTTTAGAAATGCGTGCGTGGATTTGAAACGGAACAGTACCATGGTGCACCACTCTCCAGCAATGGTAAATAGAAGACCAGCCACCGTAATCCCATTTTACCGTAAAAATCCACGTGTCGAAAAAACGAAGGTGTAAAAACTTACGAGACTCGATTGAGATTCGGGCTGTCCTTTTTGGGCATTAATCTATCCGTTGACGGCTGAAAGCTGTCAAAGCCGTAGAAATCATCGAGGCCTTAGTTTTGACAGTTTATGGCTCCCGTAACTCTAAACGAGCCAGAAGTTATGGCCGTTTGAATAATCGATATCTGCAGGGTGCAACATCCACGGTGCAAGGTGCAACATCCGTCCGAAATGGCGAAACAGTGCCTTACGACTTTTAGAAATGCGTGCATGGATTTGAAACGGAACAGTACCATAGTGCACCACTCTCCAGCGATGGGAAGCAGAAGACGGGCCGCCGTAATCCCGGTTTACCGTAAAAATCCACGTGTCGAAAAAACGAAGGGTTAAAAACTTACGAGACCCGATTGAGATTCGGGTTGTCCTTTTTGGGCAATAATCTATCCGTTGACGGCTGAAAGCTTTTAGAGCCGTAGAACACATCGAGGCCTTCGTTTTGACAAGTTATGGCTCCCGTAACTCTAAACGAGCCAGAAGTTATGGCCGTCCGAATAATCGATATCTACAGGGTGCAACATCCACGGTGCAAGGTGCAACATCCGTCCGAAATAGCGAAACAGTGCCGTACAGCTTTTAGAAATGCATGTATGGATTTGAAACGGAACAGTACCATGGTGCACCACTATCCAGCGATGGTAAATCGAAGACCAGCCACCGTAATCCCGTTTTACCGTAAAAATCCACGTGTCGAAAAAACGAAGGGCTAAAAACTTACGAGACCCGATTGAGATTCGGGTTGTCCTTTTTGGGCATTAATCTATCCGTTGGCGGCTGAAAGCTATCAAAGCCGTAGAACTCATCGAGGCCTTCGTTTTGACAGGCTATGGCTCCCGTAACTCTAAACGAGCCAGAATTTATGGCCGTTTGAAAAATCGATATCTACCGGGTGCAACATCCACGGTGCAAGGTGCAACATCCTTCCGAAATGGCGAAACAGTGCCGTACGACTTTTATAAATGCGTGCATGGATATGAAATGGAACACTACCATGGTGCACCACTCTCCAGCGATGGGAAGTCGAAGACGGGCCACGGTAATCCCGTTTTACCGTAAAAATCCATGTGTCGAAAAAATGAAGGCTAAAAAACTTACGAGACCCGATTGAGATTCGGGTTGTCCATTTTGGGCATTAATCTATCCGTTGATAGTTGAAACCAGTCAAAGCCGTAGAAATCATCGAGGCCTTCCTTTTGAAAGGTTATGGCTCCCGTAACTCTAAACGAGCCAGAAGTTATGGCCATTCGAATAATCGATATCTACAGGGTGCAACATCCACGGTGCAAGGTGCAACATCCGTCCGAAATGGCGAAATAGTGCCGTACGACTTTTAGAAATACGTGCATGGATTTGAAATGGAACAGTTCCACGGTGCACCACTCTCCAGCGATGGTAAATCGAAGGTCAGCCGCTGTAATCCTGTTTTACCGTAAAAATCCACGTGTCAAAAAAACGAAGGGTAAAAAACTTACGAGACCCGATTGAGATTCGGGTTGTCCTTTTTGGGAATTAATCTATCCGTTGACAGTTGTCAAAGCCGTAGAACTCATCGAGGCCTTCGTTTTGACAGGTTATGGCTCCCGTAACTCCGAATGAGCCAGAAGTTATGGCCGTCCGAAAATCGATATCTACAGGGTGCAACATCCACGGTGCAAGGTGCAACATCCGTCCGAAATGGCGAAACAGTGCCGTACGACTTTTAGAAATGCGTGCATGGAGTTGAAACGGAACAGTACCATGGTGCACCACTCTCCAGCGATGGTAAATCGAAGGCCAGCCACGGTAATCCTGTTTTACCGTAAAAATCCACGTGTCGAAAAAACGAAGGGTAAAAAACTTACGAGACCCGATTGAGATTCGGGTTGTCCTTTTTGGGCATTAATCTATGCGTTGACGGCTGAAAGCGGTCAAAGCCGTAGAACTCATCGATGCCTTCGTTTTGACAGGTTATGGGTCCCGTAACTCTAAACGAGCCAGAAGTTATGGCCGTCCGAATAATCGATATCTACAAGGTGCAACATCCGTCCGAAATGGCGAAACAGTGCCGTACGACTTTTAGAAATGCGTGCGTGGATTTGAAATGGAACAGTACCATAGTGCACCACTCTCCAGCGATGGGAAGCCGAAGACGGGCCGCCGTAATGCCGGTTTACCGTAAAAATCCACGTGTCGAAAAAACGAAGGGTTAAAAACTTACGAGACCCGATTGAGATTCGGGTTGTCCTTTTTGGGCATTAATCTATCCGTTGACGGCTGAAAGCTATTATAGTCGTAGAACTCATCGAGGCCTTCGTTTTGACAGGTTATGGCTCCCGTAACTCTAAACGAGCCAGAAGTTATGGCCGTTTGAATAATCGATATCTACAGGGTGCAACATCCACGGTGCAAGGTGCAACATCCGTCCGAAATGGTGAAACAGTGCCGTACGACTTTTAGAAATGCGTGCATGGATTTGAAACGGAACACTACCATGGTGCACCACTCTCCAGCGATGGGAAGTCGAAGACGGGCCACGGTAATCCCGTTTTACCGTAAAAATCCACGTGTCGAAAAAACGAAGGGTAAAAAACTTACGAGACCCGATTGAGATTCGGGTTGTCCTTTTTGGGCATTAATCTATCCGTTGACGGCTGAAAGCTGTCAAAGCCGTAGAACTCATCGAGGCCTTCGTTTTGACAGGATATGGCTCCCGTAACTCTAAAAGAGCCAGAAGTTATGGGCGTCCGAATAATCGATATCTACAGGATGAAACATCCACGGTGCAGGGTGCAACATCCGTACGAAATGGCAAAACAGTGTCGTACGACTTTTAGAAATGCGTGCATGGATTTGAAATGGAACAGTATCATGGTGCACCACTCTCCAGCGATGGGAAGTCGAAGACGGGCCACGGTATTCCTGTTTTACCGTAAAAATCCACGTGTCGAAAAAACGAAGGGTAAATAACTTACGACACCCGATTGAGATTCGGGTTGTCCTTTTTGGGCATTAATCTATCCATTGACGGCTGAAAGATGTCAAAGCCGTAGAACTCATCGAGGCCTTCGTTTTGACAGGTTATGGCTCCCGTAACTCTAAACGAGCCAGAAGTTATGGCCGTCCGAATAATCGATATCTACAGGGTGCAACATCCACGGTGCAAGATGCAACATCCGTCCGAAATGGCGAAACAGTGTCGTACGACTTTTAGAAATGCATGCATGGATTTGAAACGGAACAGTACCATGGTACACCACTCTCCAGCGCTGGTAAATCGAAGGCAGCCACGGTAATCCTGTTTTACCGTGAAAGTCCACGTGTCGAAAAAACGAAGTGTTAAATACATACGAGACCCGATTGAGATTCGGGCTGTCCTTTTTGGGCATTATTCTATCCGTTGATGGCTGAAAGTAGTAAAATCCATAGAAATCATCGAGGACTTCGTTTTGACAGGTTATGGCTCCCGTAACTCTAAACGAGCCAGAAGTTATGGCCGTCTGAAAAATCGATATCTACAGGGTGCAACATCCACGGTGCAAGGTGCAACATCCGTCCGAAATGGCGAAACAGTGCCGTACGACTTTTAGAAATGCATGCATGGATTTGAAATGGAACACTAACATGGTGCACCACTCTCCAGCGATGGGAAGTCGAAGACGGGCCACGGTAATCCCGTTTTACCGTAAAAATCCACGTGTCGAAAAAATGAAGGCTAAAAAACTTACGAGACACGATTGAGATTCGGGTTGTCCATTTTGGGCATTAATCTATCCGTTGACGGCTGAAACCTGCCAAAGCCGTAGAACTCATCGAGGCCTTCCTTTTGAAAGGTTATGGCTCCCGTAACTCTAAACGAGCCAGAAGTTATGGCCGTTCGAATAATCGATATCTACAGCGTGCAACATCCACGGTGCAAGGTGCAACATCCGTCCGAAATGGCGAAACAATGCCGTACGACTTTTAGAAATGCATGCATGGATTTGAAACGGAACAGTACCATGGTGCACCACTCTCCAGCAATGGTAAATCGAAGACCAGCCACCGTAATCCCGTTTTACCGTAAAAATCCACGTGTCGAAAAAACGAATGGTAAAAAACTTACGAGACTCGATTGAGATTCGGGCTGTCCTTTTTGGGCATTAATCTATCCGTTGACGGCTGAAAGCTGTCAAAGCCGTAGAACTCATCGAGGCCTTCGTTTTGACAGTTAATGGCTCCCGTAACTCTAAACAAGCCAGAAGTTATGGCCGTTTGAATAATTGATATCTACAGGGTGCAACATCCACGGTGCAAGGTGCAACATTCGTCCGAAATGGCGAAACAGTGCCTTACGACTTTTAGAAATGCGTGCATGGATTTGAAACGGAACACTACCATGGTGCACCACTCTCCAACGATGGGAAGTCGAAGACGGGCCACGGTAATCCCGTTTTACCGTAAAAATCCACGTGTCGAAAAAACGAAGGGTAAAAAACTTACGAGACCCGATTGAGATTCGGGTTGTCCTTTTTGGGCATTAATCTATCCATTGACGGCTGAAAGCTGTCAAAGCTGTAGAACTCATCGAGGCCTTCATTTTGAAAGGTTATGGCTCCCGTGACTCTAAACGAGCCAGAAGTTATGGCCGCTCGAATAATCGATATCTACAGGGTGCAACATCCATGGTGCAAGGTGCAACATCCGTCCGAAATAGCGAAACAGTGTTGTACGACTTTTAGAAATGCGTGCATGGATTTGAAACGGAACACTACCATGGTGCACCACTCTCCAGCGATGGTAAATCGAAGACCAGCCACCGTAATCCTGTTTTACCGTAAAAATCGACGTGTCGAAAAAACGAAGGGCTAAAAACTTACGAGACCCAATTGAGATTCGGGTTGTCCTTTTTGGGCATTAATCTATCCGTTGACGGCTGAAAGCTGTCAAGCCGTAGAACTCATCGAGGCCTTCGTTTTGACAGGTTATGGCTCCCATAACTCTAAACGAGCCAGGAGTTATGGCCGTTTGAATAATCGATATCTCCAGCGATGGTAAACCGAAGACCAGCCACCGTAATCCCGTTTTACTGTAAAAATCCACGTGTCGAAAAAACGAAGGGTTAAAAACTTACGAGACCCGATTGAGATTCGGGGTGTCCTTTTTGGGCATTAATCTATCCGTTGACGGCTGAAAGCCGTCAAAGCCGTAGAACTCATCGAGGCCTTCGTTTTGACAGGTTATTGCTCCAGTAACTCTAAACGAGCCAGAAGTTATGGTCTTCCGAATAATCGATATCTACAGGGTGCAACATCCACGGTGCAAGGTGCAACATCCGTCCGAAATGGCGAAACAGTGTCGTACGACTTTTAGAAATGCGTGCATGGATTTGAAATGGAATAGTACCATGGTGCACCACTCTCCAGCGATGGGAAGTCGAAGACGGGCCACGGTAATCCCGTTTTACCGTAAAAATCCACGTGTCGAAAAAATGAAGGGTAAAAAACTTACAAGACCCGATTGAGATTCGGGTTGTCCTTTTTGGGCATTAATCTATCGTTGACGGCTGAAAGTTGTCAAAGCCGTAGAACTCATCGAGGCCTTCGTTTTGACAGGTTATGGCTACCGTAACTCTAAACGAGCCAGAAGTTATGGCCGTCCGAATAATCGATATCTACAGGGTGCAACATCCACGGTGCATGGTGCAACATCCGTCCGAAATGGCGAAATAGTGCCTTACGACTTTTAGAAATGCGTGCATGGATTTGAAACAGAACAGTACCATTGTGCACCACTCTACAGCAATGGTAAATCGAAGACCAGCCACCGTAATCCCGTTTTACCGTAAAAATCCACGTTTCGAAAAAACGAAGGGTTAAAAACTTACGAGTCCCGATTGAGATTCAGGCTGTCCTTTTTGGGCATTAATCTATCCGTTGACGGCTGAAAGCAGTCAAAGACGTAGAACGCATCGAGGCCTTCGTTTTGACAGGTTATGGCTCCCGTAACTCTAAACGATCCATAAGTTATGCCCGTTTGAATAATCGATATCTATAGGGTGCAACATCCACGGTGCAAGGTGCAACATCCGTCCGAAATGGCGAAACTGTGCCGTACGACTTTTAGAAATGCGTGCGTGGATTTGAAACGGAACAGTACCATGGTGCACCACTCTCCAGCAATGGTAAATAGAAGACCAGCCACCGTAATCCCATTTTACCGTAAAAATCCACGTGTCGAAAAAACGAAGGTGTAAAAACTTACGAGACTCGATTGAGATTCGGGCTGTCCTTTTTGGGCATTAATCTATCCGTTGACGGCTGAAAGCTGTCAAAGCCGTAGAAATCATTGAGGCCTTAGTTTTGACAGTTTATGGCTCCCGTAACTCTAAACGAGCCAGAAGTTATGGCCGTTTGAATAATCGATATCTGCAGGGTGCAACATCCACGGTGCAAGGTGCAACATCCGTCCGAAATGGCGAAACAGTGCCTTACGACTTTTAGAAATGCGTGCATGGATTTGAAACGGAACAGTACCATAGTGCACCACTCTCCAGCGATGGGAAGCAGAAGACGGGCCGCCGTAATCCCGGTTTACCGTAAAAATCCACGTGTCGAAAAAACGAAGGGTTAAAAACTTACGAGACCCGATTGAGATTCGGGTTGTCCTTTTTGGGCAATAATCTATCCGTTGACGGCTGAAAGCTTTTAGAGCCGTAGAACACATCGAGGCCTTCGTTTTGACAAGTTATGGCTCCCGTAACTCTAAACGAGCCAGAAGTTATGGCCGTCCGAATAATCGATATCTACAGGGTGCAACATCCACGGTGCAAGGTGCAACATCCGTCCGAAATAGCGAAACAGTGCCGTACAGCTTTTAGAAATGCATGTATGGATTTGAAACGGAACAGTACCATGGTGCACCACTATCCAGCGATGGTAAATCGAAGACCAGCCACCGTAATCCCGTTTTACCGTAAAAATCCACGTGTCGAAAAAACGAAGGGCTAAAAACTTACGAGACCCGATTGAGATTCGGGTTGTCCTTTTTGGGCATTAATCTATCCGTTGGCGGCTGAAAGCTATCAAAGCCGTAGAACTCATCGAGGCCTTCGTTTTGACAGGCTATGGCTCCCGTAACTCTAAACGAGCCAAAAGTTATGGCCGTTTGAATAATCGATATCTCCAGCGATGGTATATCGAAGACCAGCCATCGTAATCCCGTTTTACCGTAAAAATCCACGTGTCGAAAAAACGAAGGCTTAAAAACTTACGGGACCCGATTGAGATTCGGGTTGTCCTTTTTGGGCATTAATCTATCCGTTGACGGCAGAAAGCCGTCAAAAACGTAGAACTCATCGAGGCCTTCGTTTTGACAGGTTATGGCTCCCGTAACTCTAAACGAGCCAGAAGTTATGGTCGTCCGAACAATCGATATCTACAGGGTGCAACATCCATGGTGCAAGGTGCAACATCCGTCCGAAATGGCGAAACAGTGTCGTACGACTTTTAGAAATGCGTGAATGGATTTGAAACGGAACACTACCATGGTGCACCACTCTCCAGCAATGGGAAGTCGAAGACGGGCCACGGTAATCCCGTTTTACCGTAAAAATCCACGTGTCGAAAAAATGAAGGGCAAAAAACTTACAAGACCCGATTGAGATTCGGGTTGTCCTTTTTGGGCATTAATCTATCATTGACGGCTGAAAGCTGTCAAAGCCGTAGAACTCATCGAGGCCTTCGTTTTGACAGGTTATGGCTCCCGTAACTCTAAACGAGCCAGAAGTTATGGCCGCCCGAATAATCGATATCTACAGGGTGCAACATCCACGGTGCAAGGTGCAACATCCATCCGAAATGGCGAAACAGTGTCGTACGACTTTTGGAAATGCGAGCATGGATTTGAAACGGAATAGTACCATGGTGCACCACTCTCCAGCAATGGTAAATCGAAGACCAGCCACCGCAATCCCGTTTTACCGTAAAAATCCACGTGTCGAAAAAACGAAGGGTTAAAAACTTACGAGACCCGATTGAGATTCGGGCTGTCCTTTTTGGGCATTAATCAATTCGTTGACGGCTGAAAGCTGTCAAAGCCGTAGAACTCATCGAGGCCTTCGTTTTGACAAGTTATGGCTCCCGTAACTCTAAACGAGCCAGAAGTTATGGCCGTTTGAACAATCGATATCTACAGGGTGCAACATCCACGGTGCAAGGTGCAACATCCGTCCGAAATGGCGAAACAGGGCCGTACGACTTTTAGAAATGCGTGCATGGATTTGAAACGGAACACTACCATGATGCACCACTCTCCAGCGATGGGAAGTCGAAGACGGGCCACGGTAATCCCGTTTTACCGTAAAAATCCACGTGTCGAAAAAACGAAGGGTAAAAAACTTACGAGACCCGATTGAGATTCGGGTTGTCCTTTTTGGGCATTAATCTATCCGTTGACGGTTGAAAGCTGTCAAAGCCGTAGAACTCATCGAGGCCTTCATTTTGACAGGTTATGGCTCCCGTAACTCTAAAAGAGCCAGAAGTTATGGGCGTCCGAATAATCGTTATCTACTGGGTGCAACATCCACGGTGCAAGGTGCAACATCCGTCCGAAATGGCAAAACAGTGCCGTACGACTTTTAGAAATGCGTGCATGGATTTGAAATGGAACAGTACCATGGTGCACCACTCTCCAACGATGGGAAGTCGAAGACGGGCCACGGTATTCCCATTTTACTGTAAAAATCCACGTGTCGAAAAAACGAAGGATAAAAAACTTACGAGACCCGATTGAGATTCGGGTTGTCCTTTTTGGGCATTAATCTATTCGTTGACGGCTGAAAGCTGTCAAAGCCGTAGAACTCATCGAGGCCTTCGTTTCGACAGGTTATGGCTCCCGTAAATCTAAACGAGCCAGAAGTTATGGCCGTCCGAATAATCGATATCTACAGGGTGCAACATCCACGGTGCAAGGTGCAACATCCGTTCGAAATGGCGAAACAGTGTCGTACGACTTTTAGAAATGCGTGCATGGATTTGAAATGGAACAGTACCATGGTACACCACTCTCCAGCGATGGTAAATCGAAGGCCAGCCACAGTAATCCTGTTTTACCGTAAATGTCCACGTGTCGAAAAAACAAAGGGTTAAAAAGTTACGAGACCCGATTGAGATTCGGGCTGTCCTTTTTGGGCATTAATCTATCCGTTGACGGCTAAAAGCTGTAAAAGCCGTAGAACTCATCGAGGCCTTCGTTTTGACAGGTTATGGCTCCCGTAACTCTAAACGAGCCAGAATTTATGGCCGTTTGAAAAATCGATATCTACCGGGTGCAACATCCACGGTGCAAGGTGCAACATCCTTCCGAAATGGCGAAACAGTGCCGTACGACTTTTAGAAATGCGTGCATGGATATGAAATGGAACACTACCATGGTGCACCACTCTCCAGCGATGGGAAGTCGAAGACGGGCCACGGTAATCCCGTTTTACCGTAAAAATCCATGTGTCGAAAAAATGAAGGCTAAAAAACTTACGAGACCCGATTGAGATTCGGGTTGTCCATTTTGGGCATTAATCTATCCGTTGACAGTTGAAACCAGTCAAAGCCGTAGAAATCATCGAGGCCTTCCTTTTGAAAGGTTATGGCTCCCGTAACTCTAAACGAGCCAGAAGTTATGGCCATTCGAATAATCGATATCTACAGGGTGCAACATCCACGGTGCAAGGTGCAACATCCGTCCGAAATGGCGAAATAGTGCCGTACGACTTTTAGAAATACGTGCATGGATTTGAAATGGAACAGTTCCACGGTGCACCACTCTCCAGCGATGGTAAATCGAAGGTCAGCCGCTGTAATCCTGTTTTACCGTAAAAATCCACGTGTCAAAAAAACGAAGGGTAAAAAACTTACGAGACCCGATTGAGATTCGGGTTGTCCTTTTTGGGAATTAATCTATCCGTTGACAGTTGTCAAAGCCGTAGAACTCATCGAGGCCTTCGTTTTGACAGGTTATGGCTCCCGTAACTCCGAATGAGCCAGAAGTTATGGCCGTCCGAAAATCGATATCTACAGGGTGCAACATCCACGGTGCAAGGTGCAACATCCGTCCGAAATGGCGAAACAGTGCCGTACGACTTTTAGAAATGCGTGCATGGAGTTGAAACGGAACAGTACCATGGTGCACCACTCTCCAGCGATGGTAAATCGAAGGCCAGCCACGGTAATCCTGTTTTACCGTAAAAATCCACGTGTCGAAAAAACGAAGGGTAAAAAACTTACGAGACCCGATTGAGATTCGGGTTGTCCTTTTTGGGCATTAATCTATGCGTTGACGGCTGAAAGCGGTCAAAGCCGTAGAACTCATCGATGCCTTCGTTTTGACAGGTTATGGGTCCCGTAACTCTAAACGAGCCAGAAGTTATGGCCGTCCGAATAATCGATATCTACAAGGTGCAACATCCGTCCGAAATGGCGAAACAGTGCCGTACGACTTTTAGAAATGCGTGCGTGGATTTGAAATGGAACAGTACCATAGTGCACCACTCTCCAGCGATGGGAAGCCGAAGACGGGCCGCCGTAATGCCGGTTTACCGTAAAAATCCACGTGTCGAAAAAACGAAGGGTTAAAAACTTACGAGACCCGATTGAGATTCGGGTTGTCCTTTTTGGGCATTAATCTATCCGTTGACGGCTGAAAGCTATTATAGTCGTAGAACTCATCGAGGCCTTCGTTTTGACAGGTTATGGCTCCCGTAACTCTAAACGAGCCAGAAGTTATGGCCGTTTGAATAATCGATATCTACAGGGTGCAACATCCACGGTGCAAGGTGCAACATCCGTCCGAAATGGTGAAACAGTGCCGTACGACTTTTAGAAATGCGTGCATGGATTTGAAACGGAACACTACCATGGTGCACCACTCTCCAGCGATGGGAAGTCGAAGACGGGCCACGGTAATCCCGTTTTACCGTAAAAATCCACGTGTCGAAAAAACGAAGGGTAAAAAACTTACGAGACCCGATTGAGATTCGGGTTGTCCTTTTTGGGCATTAATCTATCCGTTGACGGCTGAAAGCTGTCAAAGCCGTAGAACTCATCGAGGCCTTCGTTTTGACAGGATATGGCTCCCGTAACTCTAAAAGAGCCAGAAGTTATGGGCGTCCGAATAATCGATATCTACAGGATGAAACATCCACGGTGCAGGGTGCAACATCCGTCCGAAATGGCAAAACAGTGTCGTACGACTTTTAGAAATGCGTGCATGGATTTGAAATGGAACAGTATCATGGTGCACCACTCTCCAGCGATGGGAAGTCGAAGACGGGCCACGGTATTCCTGTTTTACCGTAAAAATCCACGTGTCGAAAAAACGAAGGGTAAATAACTTACGACACCCGATTGAGATTCGGGTTGTCCTTTTTGGGCATTAATCTATCCATTGACGGCTGAAAGATGTCAAAGCCGTAGAACTCATCGAGGCCTTCGTTTTGACAGGTTATGGCTCCCGTAACTCTAAACGAGCCAGAAGTTATGGCCGTCCGAATAATCGATATCTACAGGGTGCAACATCCACGGTGCAAGATGCAACATCCGTCCGAAATGGCGAAACAGTGTCGTACGACTTTTAGAAATGCATGCATGGATTTGAAACGGAACAGTACCATGGTACACCACTCTCCAGCGCTGGTAAATCGAAGGCAGCCACGGTAATCCTGTTTTACCGTGAAAGTCCACGTGTCGAAAAAACGAAGTGTTAAATACATACGAGACCCGATTGAGATTCGGGCTGTCCTTTTTGGGCATTATTCTATCCGTTGATGGCTGAAAGTAGTAAAATCCATAGAAATCATCGAGGACTTCGTTTTGACAGGTTATGGCTCCCGTAACTCTAAACGAGCCAGAAGTTATGGCCGTCTGAAAAATCGATATCTACAGGGTGCAACATCCACGGTGCAAGGTGCAACATCCGTCCGAAATGGCGAAACAGTGCCGTACGACTTTTAGAAATGCATGCATGGATTTGAAATGGAACACTAACATGGTGCACCACTCTCCAGCGATGGGAAGTCGAAGACGGGCCACGGTAATCCCGTTTTACCGTAAAAATCCACGTGTCGAAAAAATGAAGGCTAAAAAACTTACGAGACACGATTGAGATTCGGGTTGTCCATTTTGGGCATTAATCTATCCGTTGACGGCTGAAACCTGCCAAAGCCGTAGAACTCATCGAGGCCTTCCTTTTGAAAGGTTATGGCTCCCGTAACTCTAAACGAGCCAGAAGTTATGGCCGTTCGAATAATCGATATCTACAGCGTGCAACATCCACGGTGCAAGGTGCAACATCCGTCCGAAATGGCGAAACAATGCCGTACGACTTTTAGAAATGCATGCATGGATTTGAAACGGAACAGTACCATGGTGCACCACTCTCCAGCAATGGTAAATCGAAGACCAGCCACCGTAATCCCGTTTTACCGTAAAAATCCACGTGTCGAAAAAACGAATGGTAAAAAACTTACGAGACTCGATTGAGATTCGGGCTGTCCTTTTTGGGCATTAATCTATCCGTTGACGGCTGAAAGCTGTCAAAGCCGTAGAACTCATCGAGGCCTTCGTTTTGACAGTTAATGGCTCCCGTAACTCTGAACAAGCCAGAAGTTATGGCCGTTTGAATAATTGATATCTACAGGGTGCAACATCCACGGTGCAAGGTGCAACATTCGTCCGAAATGGCGAAACAGTGCCTTACGACTTTTAGAAATGCGTGCATGGATTTGAAACGGAACACTACCATGGTGCACCACTCTCCAGCGATGGGAAGTCGAAGACGGGCCACGGTAATCCCGTTTTACCGTAAAAATCCACGTGTCGAAAAAACGAAGGGTAAAAAACTTACGAGACCCGATTGAGATTCGGGTTGTCCTTTTTGGGCATTAATCTATCCATTGACGGCTGAAAGCTGTCAAAGCTGTAGAACTCATCGAGGCCTTCATTTTGAAAGGTTATGGCTCCCGTGACTCTAAACGAGCCAGAAGTTATGGCCGCTCGAATAATCGATATCTACAGGGTGCAACATCCATGGTGCAAGGTGCAACATCCGTCCGAAATAGCGAAACAGTGTTGTACGACTTTTAGAAATGCGTGCATGGATTTGAAACGGAACACTACCATGGTGCACCACTCTCCAGCGATGGTAAATCGAAGACCAGCCACCGTAATCCTGTTTTACCGTAAAAATCGACGTGTCGAAAAAACGAAGGGCTAAAAACTTACGAGACCCAATTGAGATTCGGGTTGTCCTTTTTGGGCATTAATCTATCCGTTGACGGCTGAAAGCTGTCAAGCCGTAGAACTCATCGAGGCCTTCGTTTTGACAGGTTATGGCTCCCATAACTCTAAACGAGCCAGGAGTTATGGCCGTTTGAATAATCGATATCTCCAGCGATGGTAAACCGAAGACCAGCCACCGTAATCCCGTTTTACTGTAAAAATCCACGTGTCGAAAAAACGAAGGGTTCAAAACTTACGAGACCCGATTGAGATTCGGGGTGTCCTTTTTGGGCATTAATCTATCCGTTGACGGCTGAAAGCCGTCAAAGCCGTAGAACTCATCGAGGCCTTCGTTTTGACAGGTTATTGCTCCAGTAACTCTAAACGAGCCAGAAGTTATGGTCTTCCGAATAATCGATATCTACAGGGTGCAACATCCACGGTGCAAGGTGCAACATCCGTCCGAAATGGCGAAACAGTGTCGTACGACTTTTAGAAATGCGTGCATGGATTTGAAATGGAACACTACCATGGTGCACCACTCTCCAGCGATGGGAAGTCGAAGACGGGCCACGGTAATCCCGCTTTACCGTAAAAATCCACGTGTCGAAAAAATGAAGGGTAAAAAACTTACATGACCCGATTGAGATTCGGGTTGTCCTTTTTGGGCATTAATCTTTCGTTGACGGCTGAAAGCTGTCAAAGCCGTAGAACTCATCGAGGCCTTCGATTTGACAGGTTATGGCTCCCGTAACTCTAAACGAGCCAGAAGTAATGGCCGTCCGAATAATCGATATCTACAGGGTGCAACATCCACGGTGCATGGTGCAACATCCGTCCGAAATGGCGAAATAGTGCCTTACGACTTTTAGAAATGCGTGCATGGATTTGAAACAGAACAGTACCATTGTGCACCACTCTACAGCAATGGTAAATCGAAGACCAGCCACCGTAATCCCGTTTTACCGTAAAAATCCACGTTTCGAAAAAACGAAGGGTTAAAAACTTACGAGTCCCGATTGAGATTCAGGCTGTCCTTTTTGGGCATTAATCTATCCGTTGACGGCTGAAAGCAGTCAAAGACGTAGAACGCATCGAGGCCTTCGTTTTGACAGGTTATGGCTCCCGTAACTGTAAACGATCCATAAGTTATGGCCGTTTGAATAATCGATATCTATAGGGTGCAACATCCACGGTGCAAGGTGCAACATCCGTCCGAAATGGCGAAACTGTGCCGTACGACTTTTAGAAATGCGTGCGTGGATTTGAAACGGAACAGTACCATGGTGCACCACTCTCCAGCGATGGGAAGTCGAAGACGGGCCACGGTAATCCCGTTTTACCGTAAAAATCCACGTGTCGAAAAAATGAAGGGTAAAAAACTTACGAGACCCGATTGATATTCGGGTTGTCCTTTTTGGGCATTAATCTATCCGTTGACGGCTGAAAGTTGTCAAAGCCGTAGAACTCATCGAGGCCTTCCTTTTGAAAGGTTATGGCTCCCGTAACTCTAAGCGAGACAGAAGTTATGGCCGTCCGAATAATCAATATCTACAGGGTGCAACATCCTCGGTGCAAGGTGCAACATCCGTCCGAAACGGCGAAACAGTGTCGTACGACTTTTAGAAATGCATGCATGGATTTGAAACGGAACAGTACCATGGGGCACCACTCTCCAGCGATGGTAAGTCGAAGATCAGCCACCGCAATCCCGTTTTACCGTAAAAATCCACGTGTCGAAAAAACGAAGGGTAAAAAACTTACGAGACCCGATTGAGATTGGGGTTGTCCTTTTTGGGCATTAATCTATCCGATGACGGCTGAAAGCTGTCAAAGCTGTAGAACTCATCGAGGCCTTCGTTTTCACAGGTTATGGCTCCCGTAACTCTAAACGAGCCAGAAGTTATGGCCGTCTGAAAAATCGATATCTACAGGGTGCAACATCCACGGTGCAAGGTGCAACATCCGTCCGAAATGGCAAAACAGTGCCGTACGACTTTTAGAAATGCGTGCATGGATTTGAAATGGAACACTACCATGATGCACCACTCTCCAGCGATGGTAAATCGAAGATGGGCCACGGTAATCCTGATTTACCGTAAAAATCCACGTGTCGAAAAACCGAAGGGTAAAAAACTTACGAGACTCGATTGAGATTCGGGTAGTCCTTTTTGGGCATTAATCTATGCGTTGACGGCTGAAAGCTGTCATAGCCGTAGAACTCATCGAGGCCTTCGTTTTGACGGGTTATGGCTCCCGTAACTCTAAACGAGCCAGAAGTTATGGCCGTCCAAATAATCGATATCTACAGGGTGCAACATCCACGGTGCAAGGTGCAACATCCGTCCGAAATGGCGAAACAATGCCGTACGACTTTTAGAAATACGTGCATGGATTTAAAATGGAATAGTACCTTGGTGCACCACTCTCCAGCGATGGTAAATCGAAGGCCATCCACTGTAATCCTGTTTTACCGTAAAAATCCACATGTCGAAAAAACGAAGGGTAAAAAACTAACGAGACCCGATTGAGATTCGGGTTGTCCTTTTTGGGGATTAATCTATCCCTTGACAGCTGTCAAAGCCGTAGAACTCATCGAGGCCTTCGTTTTGACAGGTTATGGCTCCCGTAACTCTAAATGAGCCAGAAGTTATGGCCGTTTGAATAATTGATATCTCCAGCGATGGTAAATCGAAGACCAGCCACCGTAATCCCGTTTTACTGTAAAAATCCACGTGTCGAAAAAACAAAGGGTTAAAAACTTACGAGACCCGATTGAGATTCGGGGTGTCCTTTTTGGGCATTAATCTATCTGTTGACGGCTGAAAGCCGTCAAACCGTAGAACTCATCGAGGCCTTCGTTTTGACAGGTTACGGCTCCAGTAACTCTAAACGAGCCAGAAGTTATGGCCTTCCGAATAATCGATATCTACAGGGTGCAACATCCACGGTGCAAGGTGCAACATCCGTCCGAAATGGCGAAACAGTGTCGTACGACTTTTAGAAATGCGTGCATGGATTTGAAATGGAACACTACCATGGTGCACCACTCTCCAGCGATGGGAAGTCGAAAACGGGCCACGGTAATCCCGCTTTACCGTAAAAATCCACGTGTCGAAAAAATGAAGGGTAAAAAACTTACATGACCCGATTGAGATTCGGGTTGTCCTTTTTGGGCATTAATCTTTCGTTGACGGCTGAAAGCTGTCAAAGCCGTAGAACTCATCGAGGCCTTCGATTTGACAGGTTATGGCTCCCGTAACTCTAAACGAGCCAGAAGTTATGGCCGTCCGAATAATCGATATCTACAGGATGCAACATCCACGGTGCATGGTGCAACATCCGTCCGAAATGGCGAAATAGTGCCGTACGACTTTTAGAAATGCGTGCATGGATTTGAAATGGAACAGTACCATTGTGCACCACTCTCCAGCAATGGTAAATCGAAGACCTGCCACCGTAATCCCCTTTTACCGTAAAAATCCACGTGTCGAAAAAACGAAGGGTTAAAAACTTACGAGTCCCGATTGAGATTCAGGCCGTCCTTTTTGGGCATTAATCTATCCGTTGACGGCTGAAAGCTGTCAAAGCCGTAGAACTCATCGAGGCCTTCGTTTTGACAGGTTATGGCTCCCGTAACTCTAAACGAGCCAGAAGTTATGGCCGCTTGAAAAATCGATATCTACAGGGTGCAACATCCACGGTGCAAGGTGCAACATCCGTCCGAAATGGCGAAACAGTGCCGTACGACTTTTATAAATGCGTGCATGGATTTGAAACGGAACACTACCATGGTGCAACACACTTTAGCGATGGGAAGTCGAAGACGGGCCACGGTAATCCCGTTTTACCGTAAAAATCCACGTGTCGAAAAAACGAAGGGTAAAAAACTTACGAGACCCGACTGAGATTCGGGTTGTCCTTTTTGGGCATTAATCTATCCGGTGACGGATGAAAGCTATCAAAGCCGTAGAACTCATCGAGGCCTTCGTTTTGACAGGTTATGGCTTCCGTAACTCTAAACGAGCCAGAAGTTATGGCCGTCCGAATAATCGATATCTACAGGGTGCAACATCCACGGTGCAAGGTGCAACATCCGTCCGAAATGGCGAAACAGTGCCGTACGACTTTTAGAAATGCATGCATGGATTTGAAACGGAACAGTACCATGGTGCACTACTCTCCAGCGATGGTAAATCGAAGATCAGCCACCGCAATACCGTTTTACCGTAAAAATCCACGTATCGAAAAAACGAAGGGATAAAAACTTACGAGACCCGATTGAGATTCGTGTTGTCCTTTTTGGGCATTAATCTATCCGTTGACGGCTGAAAGCTGTCAAAGCCGTAAAAATCATCGAGGCTTTTGTTTTGACAGGTTAGGGCTCCCGTAACTCTAAACGAGCCAGAAGTTATGGCCGTTTGAATAATCGATATCTACAGGGTGCAACATCCACGGTGCAAGGTGCTACATCTGTCCGAAATGGTGAAATAGTGCCGTACTACTTTTAGAAATGCGTGCTTGGATTTGAAACGGAACACTACCATGGTTCACCACTCTCCAGCGATGGGAAGTCGAAGACGTGCCACGGTAATCCCGTTTTATCGTAAAAATCCACGTGTCGAAAAAAGGAAGGGTAACAAACTTACGAGACCCTATTGAGATTCGGGTAGTCCTTTTTGGGCATTAATCTATGCATTGACGGCTGAAAGCTGTCATAGCCGTAGAACTCATCGAGGCCTTCATTTTGACAGGTTATGGCTCCCGTAACTCTAAACGAGCCAAAAGTTATGGCCGTCCGAATAATCGATATCTACAGGGTGCAACATCCACGGTGCAAGGTGCAACATCCGTCCGAAATGGCGAAACAGTGCCGTACGACTTTTAGAAATACGTGCATGGATTTAAAATGGAATAGTACCTTGGTGCACCACTCTCCAGCGATGGTAAATCGAAGGCCAGCCACTGTAATACTGTTTTACCGTAAAAATCTACATGTCGAAAAAACGAAGGGTAAAAAACTTACGAGACCCGATTGAGATTCGGGTTGTCCTTTTTGGGAATTAATCTATCCCTTGACAGCTGTCAAAGCCGTAGAACTCATCGAGGCCTTCGTTTTGACAGTTTATGGCTCCCGTAACTCTAAATGAGCCAGAATTTATGGTCGTTTGAATAATTGATATCTCCAGCGATGGTAAATCGAAGACCAGCCACCGTAATCCCGTTTTACTGTAAAAATCCACGTGTCGAAAAAACAAAGGGTTAAAAACTTACGAGACCCGATTGAGATTCGGGGTGTCCTTTTTGGGCATTAATCTATCCGTTGACGGCAGAAAGCCGTCAAAGCCGTAGAACTCATCGAGGCCTTCGTTTTGACAGGTTACGGCTCCAGAAACTCTAAACGAGCCAGAAGTTATGGCCTTCCGAATAATCGATATCTACAGGGTGCAACATCCACGGTGCAAGGTGCAACATCCGTCCGAAATGGCGAAACAGTGTCGTACGACTTTTAGAAAGGCGTGCATGGATTTGAAATGGAACACTACCATGGTGCACCACTCTCCAGCGATGGGAAGTCGAAAACGGGCCACGGTAATCCCGTTTTACCGTAAAAATCCACGTGTCGAAAAAATGAAGGGTAAAAAACTTACAAGACCCGATTGAGATTCGGGTTGTCCTTTTTGGGCATTATTCTATCGTTGACGGCTGAAAGCTGTCAAAGCCGTAGAACTCATCGAGGCCTTCGATTTGACAGGTTATGGCTCCCGTAACTCTAAACGAGCCAGAAGTAATGGCCGTCCGAATAATCGATATCTACAGGGTGCAACATCCACGGTGCATGGTGCAACATCCGTCCGAAATGGCGAAATAGTGTCGTACGACTTTTAGAAATGCGTTCATGGATTTGAAACGGAACAGTACCATTGTGCACCACTCTCCAGCAATGGTAAATCGAAGACCAGCCACAGTAATCCCCTTTTACCGTAAAAATCCACGTGTCGAAAAAACGAAGGGTTAAAAACTTACGAGTCCCGATTGAGATTCAGGCCGTCCTTTTTTGGCATTAATCTATCCGTTGACGGCTGAAAGCTGTCAAAGCCGTAGAACTCATCGAGGCCTTCGTTTTGACAGGTTATGGCTCCCGTAACTCTAAACGAGCCAGAAGTTATGGCCGTTTGAAAAATCGATATCTACAGGGTGCAACATCCACGGTGCAAGGTGCAACATCCGTCCGAAATGGCGAAACAGTGCCGTACGATTTTTATAAATGCGTGCATGGATTTGAAACGGAACACTACCATGGTGCAACACACTCCAGCGATGGGAAGTCGAAGACGGGCCACGGTAATCCCGCTTTACCGTAAAAATCCACGTGTCGAAAAAACGAAGGGTAAAAAACTTACGAGACCCGACTGAGATTCGGGTTGTCCTTTTTGGGCATTAATCTATCTGATGACGGATGAAAGCTATCAAAGCCGTAGAACTCATCGAAGCCTTCGTTTTGACAGGTTATGGTTCCCGTAACTCTAAACGAGCCAGAAGTTATGGCCGTCCGAATAATCGATATCTACAGGGTGCAACATCCACGGTGCAAGGTGCAACATTCGTCCGAAATGGCGAAACAGTGCCGTACGACTTTTAGAAATGCATGCATGGATTTGAAACGGAACGGTACCATGGTGCACCACTCTCCAGCGATGGTAAATCGAAGATCAGCCACCGCAATACCGTTTTACCGTAAAAATCCACGTGTCGAAAAAACGAAGGGATAAAAACTTACGAGAACCGATTGAGATTCGTGTTGTCCTTTTTGGGCATTAATCTATCCGTTGACGGCTGAAAGCTGTCAAAGCCGTAAAATCATCGAGGCCTTTGTTTTGACAGGTTAGGGCTCCCGTAACTCTAAACGAGCCAGAAGTTATGGCCGTTTGAATAATCGATATCTGCAGGGTGCAACATCCACGGTGCAAGGTGCTACATCCGTCCGAAATGGTGAAATAGTGCCGTACGACTTTTAGAAATGCATGCTTGGATTTGAAACGGAACACTACCATGGTGCACCACTCTCCAGCGATGGGAAGTCGAAGACGGGCCACGGTAATCCCGTTTTACCGTAAAAATCCACGTGTCGATAAAAGGAAGGGTAACAAACTTACGAGACCCGATTGAGATTCGGGTAGTTCTTTTTGGGCATTAATCTATGCATTGACGGCTGAAAGCTGTCATAGCCGTAGAACTTATCGAGGCCTTCGTTTTGACAGGTTATGGCTCCCGTAACTCTAAACGAGCCAGAAGTTATGGCCGTTTGAATAATCGATATCTACAGGGTGCAACATCCACGGTGCAAGGTGCAACATCCGTCCGAAATGGCGAAACAGTGCCGTACGACTTTTATAAATACGTGCATGGATTTAAAATGGAATAGTACCTTGGTGCACCACTCTCCAGCGATTGTAAATCGAAGGCCAGCCACTGTAATCCTGTTTTACCGTAAAAATCCACATGTCGAAAAAACGAAGGGTAAAAAACTTACGAGACCCGATTGAGATTCGGGTTGTCCTTTTTGGGAATTAATCTATCCCTTGACAGCTGTCAAAGCCGTAGAACTCATCGAGGCCATCGTTTTGACAGGTTATGGCTCCCGTAACTCTAAATGAGCCAGAAGTTATGGCCGTTTGAATAATTGATATCTCCAGCGATGGTAAATCGAAGACCAGCCACTGTAATCCCGTTTTACTGTAAAAATCCACGTGTCGAAAAAACGAAGGGTTAAAAACTTACGAGACCCGATTGAGATTCGGGGTGTCCTTTTTGGGCATTAATCTATCCGTTGACGGCTGAAAGCCGTCAAAGCCGTAGAACTCATCGAGGCCTTCGTTTTGACAGGTTACGGCTCCAGTAACTCTAAACGAGCCAGAAGTTATGGCCTTCCGAATAATCGATATCTACAGGGTGCAACATCCACGGTGCAAGGTGCAACATCCGTCCGAAATGGCGAAACAGTGTCGTACGACTTTTAGAAATGCGTGCATGGATTTGAAATGGAACACTACCATGGTGCACCACTCTCCAGCGATGGGAAGTCGAAAACGGGCCACGGTAATCCCGTTTTACCGTAAAAATCCACGTGTCGAAAAAATGAAGGGTAAAAAACTTACAAGACCCGATTGAGATTCGGGTTGTCCTTTTTGGGCATTATTCTATCGTTGACGGTTGAAAGCTGTCAAAGCCGTAGAACTCATCGAGGCCTTCGATTTGACAGGTTATGGCTCCCGTAACTCTAAACGAGCCAGAAGTTATGGCCGTCCAAATAATCGATATCTACAGGGTGCAACATCCACGGTGCATGGTGCAACATCCGTCCGAAATGGCGAAATAGTGCCGTACGACTTTTAGAAATGCGTGCATGGATTTGAAACGGAACATTACCATTGTGCACCACTCTCCATCAATGGTAAATCGAAGACCAGCCACCGTAATCCCCTTTTACCGTAAAAATCCACGTGTCGAAAAAACGAAGGGTTAAAAACTTACGAGTCCCGATTGAGATTCAGGCCGTCCTTTTTGGGCATTAATCTATCCGTTGACGGCTGAAAGCTGTCAAAGCCGTAGAACTCATCGAGGCCTTCGTTTTGACAGGTTATGGCTCCCGTAACTCTAAACGAGCCAGAAGTTATGGCCGTTTGAAAAATCGATATCTACAGGGTGCAAGGTGCAACATCCGTCCGAAATGGCGAAACAGTGCCGTACGACTTTTATAAATGAGCGCATGGATTTGAAACGGAACACTACCATGGTGCAACACACTCCAGCGATGGGAAGTCGAAGACGGGCCACGGTAATCCCGTTTTACCGTAAAAATCCACGTGTCGAAAAAACGAAGGGTAAAAAACTTACGAGACCCGACTGAGATTCGGGTTGTCCTTTTTGGGCATTAATCTATCCGATGACGGATGAAAGCTATCAAAGTCGTAGAACTCATCGAGGCCTTCGTTTTGACAGGTTATGGCTCCCGTAACTCTAAACGAGCCAGAAGTTATGGCCGTCCGAATAATCGATATCTACAGGGTGCAACATCCACGGTGCAAGGTGCAACATCCGTCCGAAATGGCGAAACAGTGCCGTACGACTTTTAGAAATGCATGCATGGATTTGAAACGGAACAGTACCATGGTGCACCACTCTCCAGCGATGGTAAATCGAAGATCGGCCACCGCAATACCGTTTTACCGTAAAAATCCACGTGTCGAAAAAACGAAGGGATAAAAACTTACGAGACCCGATTGAGATTCGTGTTGTCCTTTTTGGGCATTAATCTATCCGTTGACGGCTGAAAGCTGTCAAAGCCGTAAAACTCATCGAGGCCTTTGTTTTGACAGGTTAGGGCTCCCGTAACTCTAAACGAGCCAGAAGTTATGGCCGTTTGAATAATCGATATCTGCAGGGTGCAACATCCACGGTGCAAGGTGCTACATACGTCCGAAATGGTGAAATAGTGCCGTACGACTTTTAGAAATGCGTGCTTGGATTTGAAACGGAACACTACCATGGTGCACCACTCTCCAGCGATGGGAAGTCGAAGACGGGCCACGGTAATCCCGTTTTACCGTAAAAATCCACGTGTCGAAAAAACGAAGGGTAACAAACTTACGAGACCCGATTGAGATTCGGGTTGTCCTTTTTGGGGATTAATCTATCCAGTGACGGATGAAAGCTGTCAAAGCCGTAGAACTCATCGAGGCCTTCGTTTTGACAGGTTATGGCTCCCGTAATTCTAAACGAGCCAGAAGTTATGGCCGTCCGAATAATCGATATCTACAGGGTGCAACATCCACGGTGCAAGGTGCAACATCCGTCCGAAATGGCGAAACAGTGCCGTACGACTTTTATAAATACGTGCATGGATTTAAAATGGAATAGTACCTTGGTGCACCACTCTCCAGCGATGGTAAATCGAAGGCCAGCCACTGTAATCCTGTTTTACCGTAAAAATCCACATGTCGAAAAACGAAGGGTAAAAAACTTACGAGACCCGATTGAGATTCAGGTTGTCCTTTTTGGGAATTAATCTATCCCTTGACAGCTGTCAAAGCCGTAGAACTCATCGAGGCCATCGTTTTGACAGGTTATGGCTCCCATAACTCTAAATGAGCCAGAAGTTATGGCCGTTTGAATAATTGATATCTCCAGCGATGGTAAATCGAAGACCAGCCACCGTAATCCCGTTTTACTGTAAAAATCCACGTGTCGAAAAAACGAAGGGTTAAAAACTTACGAGACCCGATTGAGATTCGGGGTTTCCTTTTTGGGCATTAATCTATCCGTTGACGGCTGAAAGCCGTCAAAGCCGTAGAACTCATCGAGGCCTTCGTTTTGACAGGTTACGGCTCCAGTAACTCTAAACGAGCCAGAAGTTATGGCCTTCCGAATAATCGATATCTACAGGGTGCAACATCCACGGTGCAAGGTGCAACATCCGTCCGAAATGGCGAAACAGTGTCGTACGACTTTTAGAAATGCGTGCATGGATTTGAAATGGAACACTACCATGGTGCACCACTCTCCAGCGATGGGAAGTCGAAAACGGGCCACGGTAATCCCGTTTTACCGTAAAAATCCACGTGTCGAAAAAATGAAGGGTAAAAAACTTACAAGACCCGATTGAGATTCGGGTTGTCCTTTTTGGGCATTATTCTATCGTTGACGGCTGAAAGCTGTCAAAGCCGTAGAACTCATCGAGGCCTTCGATTTGACAGGTTATGGCTCCCGTAACTCTAAACGAGCCAGAAGTAATGGCCGTCCGAATAATCGATATCTACAGGGTGCAACATCCACGGTGCATGGTGCAACATCCGTCCGAAATGGCGAAATAGTGCCGTACGACTTTTAGAAATGCGTGCATGGATTTGAAACGGAACAGTACCATTGTGCACCACTCTCCAGCAATGATAAATCGAAGACCAGCCACCGTAATCCCCTTTTACCGTAAAAATCCACGTGTTGAAAAAACGAAGGGTTAAAAACTTACGAGTCCCGATTGAGATTCAGGCCGTCCTTTTTGGGCATTAATCTATCCGTTGACGGCTGAAAGCTGTCAAAGCCGTAGAACTCATCGAGGCCTTCGTTTTGACAGGTTATGGCTCCCGTAACTCTAAACGAGCCAGAAGTTATGGCCGTTTGAATAATCGATATCTACAGGGTGCAACATCCACGGTGCAAGGTGCTACATCCGTCCGAAATGGTGAAATAGTGCCGTACGACTTTTAGAAATGCGTGCTTGGATTTGAAACGGAACACTACCATGGTGCACCACTCTCCAGCGATGGGAAGTCGAAGACGGGCCACGGTAATCCCGTTTTACCGTAAAAATCCACGTGTCGAAAAAACGAAGGGTAACAAACTTACGAGGCCCGATTGAGATTCGGGTTGTCCTTTTTGGGGATTAATCTATCCAGTGACGGATGAAAGCTGTCAAAGCCGTAGAAGTCATCGAGGCCTTCGTTTTGACAGGTTATGGCTCCCGTAACTCTAAACGAGCCAGAAGTTATGGCCGTCCGAATAATCGATATCTACAGGGTGCAACATCCACGGTGCAAGGTGCAACATCCGTCCGAAATGGCGAAACAGTGCCGTACGACTTTTAGAAATGCGTGCATGGATTTGAAACGGAACACTACCATGGTGCACCACTCTCCAGCGATGGTAAATCGAAGGCCAGCCACGGTAATCCTGATTTACCGTAAAAATCCACGTGTCGAAAAACCGAAGGGTAAAAAACTTACGAAACCCGATTGAGATTCGGGTAGTCCTTTTTGGGCATTAATCTATGCGTTGACAGCTCAAAGCTGTCATAGCCATAGAACTCATCGAGCCCTTCGTTTTGACAGGTTATGGCTCCCATAACTCTAAACGAGCCACAAGTTATGGCCGTCCGAATAATCGATATCTACAGGGTGCAACATCCACGGTGCAAGGTGCAACATCCGTCCAAAATGGCGGAACGGTGCCGTACGACTTTTAGAAATACGTGCATGGATTTAAAATGGAACAGTACCATGGTACACCACTCTCCAGCGATGGCAAATCGAAGGCCAGCCACTTTAATCCTGTTTTACCGTAAAATTCCACGTGTCGAAAAAACGAAGGGTAAAAAACTTACGAGACCCGATTGAGATTCGGGTTGTCCTTTTTGGGAATTAATCTATCCGTTGATGGCTGAAAGCTGTCAAAGCCGTAGAACTCATCGAGGCCTTCGTTTTGACAGGTTATGGCTCCCGTAACTCTAAACGAGCCAAAAGTTATGGTCGTCCGAATAATTGATATCTACAGGGTGCAACATCCACGGTGCAAGGTGCAACATCCGTCCGAAATGGCGAAACAGTGCCGTACGACTTTTAGAAATGCGTGCATGGATTTGAAACGGAACACTACCATGGTGCACCACTCTCCAGCAATGGGAAGTCGAAGACGGGCCACGGTAATCCCGTTTTACCGTAAAAATCCACGTGTCGAAAAAAGGAAGGGTAAAAACTTACGAGACCCGATTGAGATTCGGGTTGTCCTTTTTGGGCATTAATCTATGCGTTGACGGCTGAAAGCGGTCAAAGCCGTAGAACTCATCGAGGCCTTCGTTCTGACAGGTTATGGCTCCCGTAACTCTAAACGAGCCAGAAGTTATGGCCGTTCGAATAATCCATATCTACAAGGTGCAACATCCGTCCGAAATGGCGAAACAGTGCCGTATGACTTTTAGAAATGCGTGCATGGATTTGAAACGGAACAGTACCATGGTGCACCACTCTCCAGCGATGGGAAGTCGAAGACGGGCCGCCGTAATCCCGGTTTACCGTAAAAATCCACGTGTTGAAAAAACGAAGGGTTAAAAACTTACGAGACCCGATTGAGATTTGGGTTGTCCTTTTTGGGCATTAGTCTACCTGTTGACGGCTGAAAGTTGTCAAACCGTAGAACTCATCGAGGCCTTCGTTTTGACAGGTTATGGCTCCCGTAACTCTAAACGAGCCAGAAGTTATGGCCGTTTGAATAATCGATATCTACAGGGTGCAACATCCACGGTGCAAGGTGCAACATCTGTCCGAAATGGTGAAACAGTGCCGTACGACTTTTAGAAATGCGTGCATGGATTTGAAACGGAACACTACCATGGTGCACCACTCTCCAGCGATGGGAAGTCGAAGACGGTCCACGGTAATCCCGTTTTACCGTAAAAATCCACGTGTCGAAAAAACGAAGGGTAAAAAACTTACGAGACCCGATTGAAATTCGGGTTGTCCTTTTTGGGCATTAATCTATCCGTTGATGGCTGAAAGCTGTCAAAGTCGTAGAACTCATCGAGGCCTTCGTTTTGACAGGTTATGGCTCCCGTAACTCTAAACGAGCCAGAAGTTATGGCCTTCCGAATAATCGATATCTACAGGGTGCAACATCCACGGTGCAAGGTGCAACATCCGTCCGAAATGGCGAAACAGTGTCGTACGACTTTTAGAAATGCGTGCACGGATTTGAAACGGAACTGTACCATGATACACCACTCTCCAGCGATGGTAAATCGAAGGCCAGCCACGGTAATCCTGTTTTACCGTAAAAGTCCACGTGTCGAAAAAACGAAGGGTAAAAAACTTACGAGACCCGATTGAGATTCGGGTTGTCCTTTTTGGGCATTAATCTATCCGTTGATGGCTAAAAGCCATCAAAACCGTAGAACTAATCGAGGCCTTCGTTTTGACAGGTTATGGCTCCCGTAACTCTAAACGAGCCAGAAGTTATGGCCGTTTGAAAAATCGATATCTACAGGGTGCAACATCCACGGTGCAAGGTGCAACATCCGTCCGAAATGGCGAAACAGTGTCGTACGACTTTTATAAATGCGTGCATGGATTTGAAACGGAACACTACCATGGTGAAACACACTCCAGCGATGGGAAGTCGAAGACGGGCCACGGTAATCCCGTTTTACCGTAAAAATCCACGTGTCGAAAAAACGAAGGGTAAAAAACTTACGAGACCCGACTGAGATTCGGGTTGTCCTTTTTAGGCATTAATCTATCCGATGACGGATGAAAGCTATCAAAGCCGTAGAACTCATCGAGGCCTTCGTTTTGACAGGTTATGGCTCCCGTAACTCTAAACGAGCCAGAAGTTATGGCCGTCCGAATAATCGATATCTACAGGGTGCAACATCCACGGTGCAAGGTGCAACATTCGTCCGAAATGGCGATACAGTGTCGTACGACTTTTAGAAATGCATGCATGGATTTGAAACGGAACAGTACCATGGTGCACCAGTTTCCAGCGATGGTAAATCGAAGATCAGCCACCGCAATACCGTTTTACCGTAAAAATCCACGTGTCGAAAAAACGAAGGGATAAAAACTTAAGAGACCCGATTGAGATTCGTGTTGTCCTTTTTGGGCATTAGTCTATCCGTTGACGGCTGAAAGCTGTCAAAGCCGTAAAAATCATCGAGGCCTTTGTTTTGACAGGTTAGGGCTCCCGTAACTCTAAACGAGCCAGAAGTTATGGCCGTTTGAATAATCGATATCTGCAGGGTGGAACATCCACGGTGCAAGGTGCTACATCCGTCCGAAATGGTGAAATAGTGCCGTATGACTTTTAGAAATGCGTGCTTGGATTTGAAACGGAACACTACCATGGTGCACCACTCTCCAGCGATGGGAAGTTGAAGACGGGCCACGGTAATCCCATTTTACCGTAAAAATCCACGTGTCGAAAAAAGGAAGGGTAACAAACTTACGAGACCCGATTGAGATTCGGGTAGTCCTTTTTGGGCATTAATCTATGCATTGACAGCTAAAAGCTGTTATAGCCGTAGAACTCATCGAGGCCTTCGTTTTGACAGGTTATGGCTCCCGTAACTCTAAACGAGCCAGAAGTTATGGCCGTTTGAATAATCGATATCTACAGGGTGCAACATCCACGGTGCAAGGTGCAACATCCGTCCGAAATGGCGAAACAGTGCCGTACGACTTTTAGAAATACGTGCATGGATTTAAAATGGAATAGTACCTTGGTGCACCACTCTCCAGCGATGGTAAATCGAAGGCCAGCCACTGTAATCCTGTTTTACCGTAAAAATCCACATGTCGAAAAAACGAAGGGTAAAAAACTTACGAGACCCGATTGAGATTCAGGTTGTCCTTTTTGGGAATTAATCTATCCCTTGACAGCTGTCAAAGCCGTAGAACTCATCGAGGCCATCGTTTTGACAGGTTATGGCTCCCGTAACTCTAAATGAGCCAGAATTTATGGCCGTTTGAATAATTGATATCTCCAGCGATGGTAAATCGAAGACCAGCCACCGTAATCCCGTTTTACTGTAAAAATCCACGTGTCGAAAAAACAAAGGGTTAAAAACTTACGAGACCCGATTGAGATTCGGGGTGTCCTTTTTGGGCATTAATCTATCCGTTGACGGCAGAAAGCCGTCAAAGCCGTAGAACTCATCGAGGCCTTCGTTTTGACAGGTTACGGCTCCAGAAACTCTAAACGAGCCAGAAGTTATGGCCTTCCGAATAATCGATATCTACAGGGTGCAACATCCACGGTGCAAGGTGCAACATCCGTCCGAAATGGCGAAACAGTGTCGTACGACTTTTAGAAAGGCGTGCATGGATTTGAAATGGAACACTACCATGGTGCACCACTCTCCAGCGATGGGAAGTCGAAAACGGGCCACGGTAATCCCGTTTTACCGTAAAAATCCACGTGTCGAAAAAATGAAGGGTAAAAAACTTACAAGACCCGATTGAGATTCGGGTTGTCCTTTTTGGGCATTATTCTATCGTTGACGGCTGAAAGCTGTCAAAGCCGTAGAACTCATCGAGGCCTTCGATTTGACAGGTTATGGCTCCCGTAACTCTAAACGAGCCAGAAGTAATGGCCGTCCGAATAATCGATATCTACAGGGTGCAACATCCACGGTGCATGGTGCAACATCCGTCCGAAATGGCGAAATAGTGTCGTACGACTTTTAGAAATGCGTGCATGGATTTGAAACGGAACAGTACCATTGTGCACCACTCTCCAGCAATGGTAAATCGAAGACCAGCCACCGTAATCCCCTTTTACCGTAAAAATCCACGTGTCGAAAAAACGAAGGGTTAAAAACTTACGAGTCCCGATTGAGATTCAGGCCGTCCTTTTTGGGCATTAATCTATCCGTTGACGGCTGAAAGCTGTCAAAGCCGTAGAACTCATCGAGGCCTTCGTTTTGACAGGTTATGGCTCCCGTAACTCTAAACGAGCCAGAAGTTATGGCCGTTTGAAAAATCGATATCTACAGGGTGCAACATCCACGGTGCAAGGTGCAACATCCGTCCGAAATGGCGAAACAGTGCCGTACGATTTTTATAAATGCGTGCATGGATTTGAAACGGAACACTACCATGGTGCAACACACTCCAGCGATGGGAAGTCGAAGACGGGCCACGGTAATCCCGCTTTACCGTAAAAATCCACGTGTCGAAAAAACGAAGGGTAAAAAACTTACGAGACCCGACTGAGATTCGGGTTGTCCTTTTTGGGCATTAATCTATCTGATGACGGATGAAAGCTATCAAAGCCGTAGAACTCATCGAAGCCTTCGTTTTGACAGGTTATGGTTCCCGTAACTCTAAACGAGCCAGAAGTTATGGCCGTCCGAATAATCGATATCTACAGGGTGCAACATCCACGGTGCAAGGTGCAACATTCGTCCGAAATGGCGAAACAGTGCCGTACGACTTTTAGAAATGCATGCATGGATTTGAAACGGAACGGTACCATGGTGCACCACTCTCCAGCGATGGTAAATCGAAGATCAGCCACCGCAATACCGTTTTACCGTAAAAATCCACGTGTCGAAAAAACGAAGGGATAAAAACTTACGAGAACCGATTGAGATTCGTGTTGTCCTTTTTGGGCATTAATCTATCCGTTGACGGCTGAAAGCTGTCAAAGCCGTAAAATCATCGAGGCCTTTGTTTTGACAGGTTAGGGCTCCCGTAACTCTAAACGAGCCAGAAGTTATGGCCGTTTGAATAATCGATATCTGCAGGGTGCAACATCCACGGTGCAAGGTGCTACATCCGTCCGAAATGGTGAAATAGTGCCGTACGACTTTTAGAAATGCATGCTTGGATTTGAAACGGAACACTACCATGGTGCACCACTCTCCAGCGATGGGAAGTCGAAGACGGGCCACGGTAATCCCGTTTTACCGTAAAAATCCACGTGTCGATAAAAGGAAGGGTAACAAACTTACGAGACCCGATTGAGATTCGGGTAGTTCTTTTTGGGCATTAATCTATGCATTGACGGCTGAAAGCTGTCATAGCCGTAGAACTTATCGAGGCCTTCGTTTTGACAGGTTATGGCTCCCGTAACTCTAAACGAGCCAGAAGTTATGGCCGTTTGAATAATCGATATCTACAGGGTGCAACATCCACGGTGCAAGGTGCAACATCCGTCCGAAATGGCGAAACAGTGCCGTACGACTTTTATAAATACGTGCATGGATTTAAAATGGAATAGTACCTTGGTGCACCACTCTCCAGCGATTGTAAATCGAAGGCCAGCCACTGTAATCCTGTTTTACCGTAAAAATCCACATGTCGAAAAAACGAAGGGTAAAAAACTTACGAGACCCGATTGAGATTCGGGTTGTCCTTTTTGGGAATTAATCTATCCCTTGACAGCTGTCAAAGCCGTAGAACTCATCGAGGCCATCGTTTTGACAGGTTATGGCTCCCGTAACTCTAAATGAGCCAGAAGTTATGGCCGTTTGAATAATTGATATCTCCAGCGATGGTAAATCGAAGACCAGCCACTGTAATCCCGTTTTACTGTAAAAATCCACGTGTCGAAAAAACGAAGGGTTAAAAACTTACGAGACCCGATTGAGATTCGGGGTGTCCTTTTTGGGCATTAATCTATCCGTTGACGGCTGAAAGCCGTCAAAGCCGTAGAACTCATCGAGGCCTTCGTTTTGACAGGTTACGGCTCCAGTAACTCTAAACGAGCCAGAAGTTATGGCCTTCCGAATAATCGATATCTACAGGGTGCAACATCCACGGTGCAAGGTGCAACATCCGTCCGAAATGGCGAAACAGTGTCGTACGACTTTTAGAAATGCGTGCATGGATTTGAAATGGAACACTACCATGGTGCACCACTCTCCAGCGATGGGAAGTCGAAAACGGGCCACGGTAATCCCGTTTTACCGTAAAAATCCACGTGTCGAAAAAATGAAGGGTAAAAAACTTACAAGACCCGATTGAGATTCGGGTTGTCCTTTTTGGGCATTATTCTATCGTTGACGGTTGAAAGCTGTCAAAGCCGTAGAACTCATCGAGGCCTTCGATTTGACAGGTTATGGCTCCCGTAACTCTAAACGAGCCAGAAGTTATGGCCGTCCAAATAATCGATATCTACAGGGTGCAACATCCACGGTGCATGGTGCAACATCCGTCCGAAATGGCGAAATAGTGCCGTACGACTTTTAGAAATGCGTGCATGGATTTGAAACGGAACATTACCATTGTGCACCACTCTCCATCAATGGTAAATCGAAGACCAGCCACCGTAATCCCCTTTTACCGTAAAAATCCACGTGTCGAAAAAACGAAGGGTTAAAAACTTACGAGTCCCGATTGAGATTCAGGCCGTCCTTTTTGGGCATTAATCTATCCGTTGACGGCTGAAAGCTGTCAAAGCCGTAGAACTCATCGAGGCCTTCGTTTTGACAGGTTATGGCTCCCGTAACTCTAAACGAGCCAGAAGTTATGGCCGTTTGAAAAATCGATATCTACAGGGTGCAAGGTGCAACATCCGTCCGAAATGGCGAAACAGTGCCGTACGACTTTTATAAATGAGCGCATGGATTTGAAACGGAACACTACCATGGTGCAACACACTCCAGCGATGGGAAGTCGAAGACGGGCCACGGTAATCCCGTTTTACCGTAAAAATCCACGTGTCGAAAAAACGAAGGGTAAAAAACTTACGAGACCCGACTGAGATTCGGGTTGTCCTTTTTGGGCATTAATCTATCCGATGACGGATGAAAGCTATCAAAGTCGTAGAACTCATCGAGGCCTTCGTTTTGACAGGTTATGGCTCCCGTAACTCTAAACGAGCCAGAAGTTATGGCCGTCCGAATAATCGATATCTACAGGGTGCAACATCCACGGTGCAAGGTGCAACATCCGTCCGAAATGGCGAAACAGTGCCGTACGACTTTTAGAAATGCATGCATGGATTTGAAACGGAACAGTACCATGGTGCACCACTCTCCAGCGATGGTAAATCGAAGATCGGCCACCGCAATACCGTTTTACCGTAAAAATCCACGTGTCGAAAAAACGAAGGGATAAAAACTTACGAGACCCGATTGAGATTCGTGTTGTCCTTTTTGGGCATTAATCTATCCGTTGACGGCTGAAAGCTGTCAAAGCCGTAAAACTCATCGAGGCCTTTGTTTTGACAGGTTAGGGCTCCCGTAACTCTAAACGAGCCAGAAGTTATGGCCGTTTGAATAATCGATATCTGCAGGGTGCAACATCCACGGTGCAAGGTGCTACATACGTCCGAAATGGTGAAATAGTGCCGTACGACTTTTAGAAATGCGTGCTTGGATTTGAAACGGAACACTACCATGGTGCACCACTCTCCAGCGATGGGAAGTCGAAGACGGGCCACGGTAATCCCGTTTTACCGTAAAAATCCACGTGTCGAAAAAACGAAGGGTAACAAACTTACGAGACCCGATTGAGATTCGGGTTGTCCTTTTTGGGGATTAATCTATCCAGTGACGGATGAAAGCTGTCAAAGCCGTAGAACTCATCGAGGCCTTCGTTTTGACAGGTTATGGCTCCCGTAATTCTAAACGAGCCAGAAGTTATGGCCGTCCGAATAATCGATATCTACAGGGTGCAACATCCACGGTGCAAGGTGCAACATCCGTCCGAAATGGCGAAACAGTGCCGTACGACTTTTATAAATACGTGCATGGATTTAAAATGGAATAGTACCTTGGTGCACCACTCTCCAGCGATGGTAAATCGAAGGCCAGCCACTGTAATCCTGTTTTACCGTAAAAATCCACATGTCGAAAAACGAAGGGTAAAAAACTTACGAGACCCGATTGAGATTCAGGTTGTCCTTTTTGGGAATTAATCTATCCCTTGACAGCTGTCAAAGCCGTAGAACTCATCGAGGCCATCGTTTTGACAGGTTATGGCTCCCGTAACTCTAAATGAGCCAGAAGTTATGGCCGTTTGAATAATTGATATCTCCAGCGATGGTAAATCGAAGACCAGCCACCGTAATCCCGTTTTACTGTAAAAATCCACGTGTCGAAAAAACGAAGGGTTAAAAACTTACGAGACCCGATTGAGATTCGGGGTTTCCTTTTTGGGCATTAATCTATCCGTTGACGGCTGAAAGCCGTCAAAGCCGTAGAACTCATCGAGGCCTTCGTTTTGACAGGTTACGGCTCCAGTAACTCTAAACGAGCCAGAAGTTATGGCCTTCCGAATAATCGATATCTACAGGGTGCAACATCCACGGTGCAAGGTGCAACATCCGTCCGAAATGGCGAAACAGTGTCGTACGACTTTTAGAAATGCATGCATGGATTTGAAATGGAACACTACCATGGTGCACCACTCTCCAGCGATGGGAAGTCGAAAACGGGCCACGGTAATCCCGTTTTACCGTAAAAATCCACGTGTCGAAAAAATGAAGGGTAAAAAACTTACAAGACCCGATTGAGATTCGGGTTGTCCTTTTTGGGCATTATTCTATCGTTGACGGCTGAAAGCTGTCAAAGCCGTAGAACTCATCGAGGCCTTCGATTTGACAGGTTATGGCTCCCGTAACTCTAAACGAGCCAGAAGTAATGGCCGTCCGAATAATCGATATCTACAGGGTGCAACATCCACGGTGCATGGTGCAACATCCGTCCGAAATGGCGAAATAGTGCCGTACGACTTTTAGAAATGCGTGCATGGATTTGAAACGGAACAGTACCATTGTGCACCACTCTCCAGCAATGATAAATCGAAGACCAGCCACCGTAATCCCCTTTTACCGTAAAAATCCACGTGTTGAAAAAACGAAGGGTTAAAAACTTACGAGTCCCGATTGAGATTCAGGCCGTCCTTTTTGGGCATTAATCTATCCGTTGACGGCTGAAAGCTGTCAAAGCCGTAGAACTCATCGAGGCCTTCGTTTTGACAGGTTATGGCTCCCGTAACTCTAAACGAGCCAGAAGTTATGGCCGTTTGAATAATCGATATCTACAGGGTGCAACATCCACGGTGCAAGGTGCTACATCCGTCCGAAATGGTGAAATAGTGCCGTACGACTTTTAGAAATGCGTGCTTGGATTTGAAACGGAACACTACCATGGTGCACCACTCTCCAGCGATGGGAAGTCGAAGACGGGCCACGGTAATCCCGTTTTACCGTAAAAATCCACGTGTCGAAAAAACGAAGGGTAACAAACTTACGAGGCCCGATTGAGATTCGGGTTGTCCTTTTTGGGGATTAATCTATCCAGTGACGGATGAAAGCTGTCAAAGCCGTAGAAGTCATCGAGGCCTTCGTTTTGACAGGTTATGGCTCCCGTAACTCTAAACGAGCCAGAAGTTATGGCCGTCCGAATAATCGATATCTACAGGGTGCAACATCCACGGTGCAAGGTGCAACATCCGTCCGAAATGGCGAAACAGTGCCGTACGACTTTTAGAAATGCGTGCATGGATTTGAAACGGAACACTACCATGGTGCACCACTCTCCAGCGATGGTAAATCGAAGGCCAGCCACGGTAATCCTGATTTACCGTAAAAATCCACGTGTCGAAAAACCGAAGGGTAAAAAACTTACGAAACCCGATTGAGATTCGGGTAGTCCTTTTTGGGCATTAATCTATGCGTTGACAGCTCAAAGCTGTCATAGCCATAGAACTCATCGAGGCCTTCGTTTTGACAGGTTATGGCTCCCATAACTCTAAACGAGCCACAAGTTATGGCCGTCCGAATAATCGATATCTACAGGGTGCAACATCCACGGTGCAAGGTGCAACATCCGTCCAAAATGGCGGAACGGTGCCGTACGACTTTTAGAAATACGTGCATGGATTTAAAATGGAACAGTACCATGGTACACCACTCTCCAGCGATGGCAAATCGAAGGCCAGCCACTTTAATCCTGTTTTACCGTAAAATTCCACGTGTCGAAAAAACGAAGGGTAAAAAACTTACGAGACCCGATTGAGATTCGGGTTGTCCTTTTTGGGAATTAATCTATCCGTTGATGGCTGAAAGCTGTCAAAGCCGTAGAACTCATCGAGGCCTTCGTTTTGACAGGTTATGGCTCCCGTAACTCTAAACGAGCCAAAAGTTATGGTCGTCCGAATAATTGATATCTACAGGGTGCAACATCCACGGTGCAAGGTGCAACATCCGTCCGAAATGGCGAAACAGTGCCGTACGACTTTTAGAAATGCGTGCATGGATTTGAAACGGAACACTATCATGGTGCACCACTCTCCAGCAATGGGAAGTCGAAGACGGGCCACGGTAATCCCGTTTTACCGTAAAAATCCACGTGTCGAAAAAAGGAAGGGTAAAAAACTTACGAGACCCGATTGAGATTCGGGTTGTCCTTTTTGGGCATTAATCTATGCGTTGACGGCTGAAAGCGGTCAAAGCCGTAGAACTCATCGAGGCCTTCGTTCTGACAGGTTATGGCTCCCGTAACTCTAAACGAGCCAGAAGTTATGGCCGTTCGAATAATCCATATCTACAAGGTGCAACATCCGTCCGAAATGGCGAAACAGTGCCGTATGACTTTTAGAAATGCGTGCATGGATTTGAAACGGAACAGTACCATGGTGCACCACTCTCCAGCGATGGGAAGTCGAAGACGGGCCGCCGTAATCCCGGTTTACCGTAAAAATCCACGTGTTGAAAAAACGAAGGGTTAAAAACTTACGAGACCCGATTGAGATTTGGGTTGTCCTTTTTGGGCATTAGTCTACCTGTTGACGGCTGAAAGTTGTCAAACCGTAGAACTCATCGAGGCCTTCGTTTTGACAGGTTATGGCTCCCGTAACTCTAAACGAGCCAGAAGTTATGGCCGTTTGAATAATCGATATCTACAGGGTGCAACATCCACGGTGCAAGGTGCAACATCTGTCCGAAATGGTGAAACAGTGCCGTACGACTTTTAGAAATGCGTGCATGGATTTGAAACGGAACACTACCATGGTGCACCACTCTCCAGCGATGGGAAGTCGAAGACGGTCCACGGTAATCCCGTTTTACCGTAAAAATCCACGTGTCGAAAAAACGAAGGGTAAAAAACTTACGAGACCCGATTTAAATTCGGGTTGTCCTTTTTGGGCATTAATCTATCCGTTGATGGCTGAAAGCTGTCAAAGTCGTAGAACTCATCGAGGCCTTCGTTTTGACAGGTTATGGCTCCCGTAACTCTAAACGAGCCAGAAGTTATGGCCTTCCGAATAATCGATATCTACAGGGTGCAACATCCACGGTGCAAGGTGCAACATCCGTCCGAAATGGCGAAACAGTGTCGTACGACTTTTAGAAATGCGTGCACGGATTTGAAACGGAACTGTACCATGATACACCACTCTCCAGCGATGGTAAATCGAAGGCCAGCCACGGTAATCCTGTTTTACCGTAAAAGTCCACGTGTCGAAAAAACGAAGGGTAAAAAACTTACGAGACCCGATTGAGATTCGGGTTGTCCTTTTTGGGCATTAATCTATCCGTTGATGGCTAAAAGCCATCAAAACCGTAGAACTAATCGAGGCCTTCGTTTTGACAGGTTATGGCTCCCGTAACTCTAAACGAGCCAGAAGTTATGGCCGTTTGAAAAATCGATATCTACAGGGTGCAACATCCACGGTGCAAGGTGCAACATCCGTCCGAAATGGCGAAACAGTGTCGTACGACTTTTATAAATGCGTGCATGGATTTGAAACGGAACACTACCATGGTGAAACACACTCCAGCGATGGGAAGTCGAAGACGGGCCACGGTAATCCCGTTTTACCGTAAAAATCCACGTGTCGAAAAAACGAAGGGTAAAAAACTTACGAGACCCGACTGAGATTCGGGTTGTCCTTTTTAGGCATTAATCTATCCGATGACGGATGAAAGCTATCAAAGCCGTAGAACTCATCGAGGCCTTCGTTTTGACAGGTTATGGCTCCCGTAACTCTAAACGAGCCAGAAGTTATGGCCGTCCGAATAATCGATATCTACAGGGTGCAACATCCACGGTGCAAGGTGCAACATTCGTCCGAAATGGCGATACAGTGTCGTACGACTTTTAGAAATGCATGCATGGATTTGAAACGGAACAGTACCATGGTGCACCAGTTTCCAGCGATGGTAAATCGAAGATCAGCCACCGCAATACCGTTTTACCGTAAAAATCCACGTGTCGAAAAAACGAAGGGATAAAAACTTAAGAGACCCGATTGAGATTCGTGTTGTCCTTTTTGGGCATTAGTCTATCCGTTGACGGCTGAAAGCTGTCAAAGCCGTAAAAATCATCGAGGCCTTTGTTTTGACAGGTTAGGGCTCCCGTAACTCTAAACGAGCCAGAAGTTATGGCCGTTTGAATAATCGATATCTGCAGGGTGCAACATCCACGGTGCAAGGTGCTACATCCGTCCGAAATGGTGAAATAGTGCCGTACGACTTTTAGAAATGCGTGCTTGGATTTGAAACGGAACACTACCATGGTGCACCACTCTCCAGCGATGGGAAGTTGAAGACGGGCCACGGTAATCCCATTTTACCGTAAAAATCCACGTGTCGAAAAAAGGAAGGGTAACAAACTTACGAGACCCGATTGAGATTCGGGTAGTCCTTTTTGGGCATTAATCTATGCATTGACAGCTAAAAGCTGTTATAGCCGTAGAACTCATCGAGGCCTTCGTTTTGACAGGTTATGGCTCCCGTAACTCTAAACGAGCCAGAAGTTATGGCCGTTTGAATAATCGATATCTACAGGGTGCAACATCCACGGTGCAAGGTGCAACATCCGTCCGAAATGGCGAAACAGTGCCGTACGACTTTTAGAAATACGTGCATGGATTTAAAATGGAATAGTACCTTGGTGCACCACTCTCCAGCGATGGTAAATCGAAGGCCAGCCACTGTAATCCTGTTTTACCGTAAAAATCCACATGTCGAAAAAACGAAGGGTAAAAAACTTACGAGACCCGATTGAGATTCAGGTTGTCCTTTTTGGGAATTAATCTATCCCTTGACAGCTGTCAAAGCCGTAGAACTCATCGAGGCCATCGTTTTGACAGGTTATGGCTCCCGTAACTCTAAATGAGCCAGAAGTTATGGCCGTTTGAATAATTGATATCTCCAGCGATGGTAAATCGAAGACCAGCCACCGTAATCCCGTTTTACTATAAAAATCCACGTGTCGAAAAAACGAAGGGTTAAAAACTTACGAGACCCGATTGAGATTCGAGGTGTCCTTTTTGGGCATTAATCTATCCGTTGACGGCTGAAAGCCGTAGAACTCATCGAGGCCTTCGTTTTGACAGGTTACGGCTCCAGTAACTCTAAACGAGCCAGAAGTTATGGCCTTCCGAATAATCGATATCTACAGGGTGCAACATCCACGGTGCAAGGTGCAACATCCGTCCGAAATGGCGAAACAGTGTCGTACGACTTTTAGAAATGCGTGCATGGATTTGAAATGGAACACTACCATGGTGCACCACTCTCCAGCGATGGGAAGTCGAAAACGGGCCACGGTAATCCCGTTTTACCGTAAAAATCCACGTGTCGAAAAAATGAAAGGTAAAAAACTTACAAGACCCGATTGAGATTCGGGTTGTCCTTTTTGGGCATTATTCTATCGTTGACGGCTGAAAGCTGTCAAAGCCGTAGAACTCATCGAGGCCTTCGATTTGACAGGTTATGGCTCCCGTAACTCTAAACGAGCCAGAAGTAATGGCCGTCCGAATAATCGATATCTACAGGGTGCAACATCCACGGTGCATGGTGCAACATCCGTCCGAAATGGCGAAATAGTGCCGTATGACTTTTAGAAATGCGTGCATGGATTTGAAACGGAACAGTACCATGGTGCACCACTCTCCAGCGATGGGAAGTCGAAGACGGGCCGCCGTAATCCCGGTTTACCGTAAAAATCCACGTGTTGAAAAAACGAAGGGTTAAAAACTTACGAGACCCGATTGAGATTTGGGTTGTCCTTTTTGGGCATTAGTCTACCTGTTGACGGCTGAAAGTTGTCAAACCGTAGAACTCATCGAGGCCTTCGTTTTGACAGGTTATGGCTCCCGTAACTCTAAACGAGCCAGAAGTTATGGCCGTTTGAATAATCGATATCTACAGGGTGCAACATCCACGGTGCAAGGTGCAACATCTGTCCGAAATGGTGAAACAGTGCCGTACGACTTTTAGAAATGCGTGCATGGATTTGAAACGGAACACTACCATGGTGCACCACTCTCCAGCGATGGGAAGTCGAAGACGGTCCACGGTAATCCCGTTTTACCGTAAAAATCCACGTGTCGAAAAAACGAAGGGTAAAAAACTTACGAGACCCGATTTAAATTCGGGTTGTCCTTTTTGGGCATTAATCTATCCGTTGATGGCTGAAAGCTGTCAAAGTCGTAGAACTCATCGAGGCCTTCGTTTTGACAGGTTATGGCTCCCGTAACTCTAAACGAGCCAGAAGTTATGGCCTTCCGAATAATCGATATCTACAGGGTGCAACATCCACGGTGCAAGGTGCAACATCCGTCCGAAATGGCGAAACAGTGTCGTACGACTTTTAGAAATGCGTGCACGGATTTGAAACGGAACTGTACCATGATACACCACTCTCCAGCGATGGTAAATCGAAGGCCAGCCACGGTAATCCTGTTTTACCGTAAAAGTCCACGTGTCGAAAAAACGAAGGGTAAAAAACTTACGAGACCCGATTGAGATTCGGGTTGTCCTTTTTGGGCATTAATCTATCCGTTGATGGCTAAAAGCCATCAAAACCGTAGAACTAATCGAGGCCTTCGTTTTGACAGGTTATGGCTCCCGTAACTCTAAACGAGCCAGAAGTTATGGCCGTTTGAAAAATCGATATCTACAGGGTGCAACATCCACGGTGCAAGGTGCAACATCCGTCCGAAATGGCGAAACAGTGTCGTACGACTTTTATAAATGCGTGCATGGATTTGAAACGGAACACTACCATGGTGAAACACACTCCAGCGATGGGAAGTCGAAGACGGGCCACGGTAATCCCGTTTTACCGTAAAAATCCACGTGTCGAAAAAACGAAGGGTAAAAAACTTACGAGACCCGACTGAGATTCGGGTTGTCCTTTTTAGGCATTAATCTATCCGATGACGGATGAAAGCTATCAAAGCCGTAGAACTCATCGAGGCCTTCGTTTTGACAGGTTATGGCTCCCGTAACTCTAAACGAGCCAGAAGTTATGGCCGTCCGAATAATCGATATCTACAGGGTGCAACATCCACGGTGCAAGGTGCAACATTCGTCCGAAATGGCGATACAGTGTCGTACGACTTTTAGAAATGCATGCATGGATTTGAAACGGAACAGTACCATGGTGCACCAGTTTCCAGCGATGGTAAATCGAAGATCAGCCACCGCAATACCGTTTTACCGTAAAAATCCACGTGTCGAAAAAACGAAGGGATAAAAACTTAAGAGACCCGATTGAGATTCGTGTTGTCCTTTTTGGGCATTAGTCTATCCGTTGACGGCTGAAAGCTGTCAAAGCCGTAAAAATCATCGAGGCCTTTGTTTTGACAGGTTAGGGCTCCCGTAACTCTAAACGAGCCAGAAGTTATGGCCGTTTGAATAATCGATATCTGCAGGGTGCAACATCCACGGTGCAAGGTGCTACATCCGTCCGAAATGGTGAAATAGTGCCGTACGACTTTTAGAAATGCGTGCTTGGATTTGAAACGGAACACTACCATGGTGCACCACTCTCCAGCGATGGGAAGTTGAAGACGGGCCACGGTAATCCCATTTTACCGTAAAAATCCACGTGTCGAAAAAAGGAAGGGTAACAAACTTACGAGACCCGATTGAGATTCGGGTAGTCCTTTTTGGGCATTAATCTATGCATTGACAGCTAAAAGCTGTTATAGCCGTAGAACTCATCGAGGCCTTCGTTTTGACAGGTTATGGCTCCCGTAACTCTAAACGAGCCAGAAGTTATGGCCGTTTGAATAATCGATATCTACAGGGTGCAACATCCACGGTGCAAGGTGCAACATCCGTCCGAAATGGCGAAACAGTGCCGTACGACTTTTAGAAATACGTGCATGGATTTAAAATGGAATAGTACCTTGGTGCACCACTCTCCAGCGATGGTAAATCGAAGGCCAGCCACTGTAATCCTGTTTTACCGTAAAAATCCACATGTCGAAAAAACGAAGGGTAAAAAACTTACGAGACCCGATTGAGATTCAGGTTGTCCTTTTTGGGAATTAATCTATCCCTTGACAGCTGTCAAAGCCGTAGAACTCATCGAGGCCATCGTTTTGACAGGTTATGGCTCCCGTAACTCTAAATGAGCCAGAAGTTATGGCCGTTTGAATAATTGATATCTCCAGCGATGGTAAATCGAAGACCAGCCACCGTAATCCCGTTTTACTATAAAAATCCACGTGTCGAAAAAACGAAGGGTTAAAAACTTACGAGACCCGATTGAGATTCGAGGTGTCCTTTTTGGGCATTAATCTATCCGTTGACGGCTGAAAGCCGTAGAACTCATCGAGGCCTTCGTTTTGACAGGTTACGGCTCCAGTAACTCTAAACGAGCCAGAAGTTATGGCCTTCCGAATAATCGATATCTACAGGGTGCAACATCCACGGTGCAAGGTGCAACATCCGTCCGAAATGGCGAAACAGTGTCGTACGACTTTTAGAAATGCGTGCATGGATTTGAAATGGAACACTACCATGGTGCACCACTCTCCAGCGATGGGAAGTCGAAAACGGGCCACGGTAATCCCGTTTTACCGTAAAAATCCACGTGTCGAAAAAATGAAAGGTAAAAAACTTACAAGACCCGATTGAGATTCGGGTTGTCCTTTTTGGGCATTATTCTATCGTTGACGGCTGAAAGCTGTCAAAGCCGTAGAACTCATCGAGGCCTTCGATTTGACAGGTTATGGCTCCCGTAACTCTAAACGAGCCAGAAGTAATGGCCGTCCGAATAATCGATATCTACAGGGTGCAACATCCACGGTGCATGGTGCAACATCCGTCCGAAATGGCGAAATAGTGCCGTACGACTTTTAGAAATGCGTGCATGGATTTGAAACGGAACAGTACCATTGTGCACCACTCTCCAGCAATGGTAAATCGAAGACCAGCCACCGTAATCCCCTTTTACCGTAAAAATCCACGTGTTGAAAAAACGAAGGGTTAAAAACTTACGAGTCCCGATTGAGATTCAGGCCGTCCTTTTTGGGCATTAATCTATCCGTTGACGGCTGAAAGCTGTCAAAGCCGTAGAACTCATCGAGGCCTTCGTTTTGACAGGTTATGACTCCCGTAACTCTAAACGAGCCAGAAGTTATGGCCGTTCGAAAAATCGATATCTACAGGGTGCAACATCCACGGTGCAAGGTGCAACATCCGTCCGAAATGGCGAAACAGTGCCGTACGACTTTTATAAATGCGTGCATGGATTTGAAACGGAACACTACCATGGTGCAACACACTCCAGCGATGGGAAGTCGAAGACGGGCCACGATAATCCCGTTTTACCGTAAAAATCCACGTGTCGAAAAAACGAAGGGTAAAAAACTTACGAGACCCGACTGAGATTCGGGTTGTCCTTTTTGGGCATTAATCTATCCGATGACGGATAAAAGCTATCAAAGCCGTAGAACTCATCGAGGCCTTCGTTTTGACAGGTTATGGCTCCCGTAACTCTAAACGAGCCAGAAGTTATGGCCGTCCGAATAATCGATATCTACAGGGTGCAACATCCACGGTGCATGGTGCAACATCCGTCCGAAATGGCGAAATAGTGCCGTACGACTTTTAGAAATGCGTGCATGGATTTGAAATGGAACAGTACCATTGTGCACCACTCTCCAGCAATGGTAAATCGAAGACCAGCCACCGTAATCCCCTTTTACCGTAAAAATCCACGTGTCGAAAAAACGAAGGGTTAAAAACTTACGAGTCCCGATTGAGATTCAGGCCGTCCTTTTTGGGCATTAATCTATCCGTTGACGGCTGAAAGCTGTCAAAGCCGTAGAACTCATCGAGGCCTTCGTTTTGACAGGTTATGGCTCCCGTAACTCTAAACGAGCCAGAAGTTATGGCCGTTTGAATAATCGATATCTACAGGGTGCAACATCCACGGTGCAAGGTGCTACATCCGTCCGAAATGGTCAAATAGTGCCGTACGACTTTTAGAAATGCGTGCTTGGATTTGAAACGGAACACTACCATGGTGCACCACTCTCCAGCGATGGGAAGTCGAAGACGGGCCACGGTAATCCCGTTTTACCGTAAAAATCCACGTGTCGAAAAAACGAAGGGTAACAAACTTACGAGACCCGATTGAGATTCGGGTTGTCCTTTTTGGGGATTAATCTATCCAGTGACGGGTGAAAGCTGTCAAAGCCGTAGAAGTCATCGAGGCCTTCGTTTTGACAGGTTATGGCTCCCGTAACTCTAAACGAGCCAGAAGTTATGGCCGTCCGAATAATCGATATCTACAGGGTGCAACATCCACGGTGCAAGGTGCAACATCCTTCCGAAATGGCGAAACAGTGCCGTACGACTTTTAGAAATGCGTGCATGGATTTGAAACGGAACACTACCATGGTGCACCACTCTCCAGCGATGGTAAATCGAAGGCCAGCCACGGTAATCCTGATTTACCGTAAAAATCCACGTGTCGAAAAACCGAAGGGTAAAAAACTTACGAAACCCGATTGAGATTCGGGTAGTCCTTTTTGGGCATTAATCTATGCGTTGACAGCTAAAAGCTGTCATAGCCATAGAACTCATCGAGGCCTTCGTTTTGACAGGTTATGGCTCCCGTAACTCTAAACGAGCCACAAGTTATGGCCGTCAGAATAATCGATATCTACAGGGTGCAACATCCACGGTGCAAGGTGCAACATCCGTCCGAAATGGCGGAACGGTGCCGTACGACTTTTAGAAATACGTGCATGGATTTAAAATGGAACAGTACCATGGTACACCACTCTCCAGCGATGGTAAATCGAAGGCCAGCCACTTTAATCCTGTTTTACCGTAAAAATCCACGTGTCGAAAAAACGAAGGGTAAAAAACTTACGAGACCCGATTGAGATTCGGGTTGTCCTTTTTGGGAATTAATCTATCCGTTGACAGCTGTCAAAGCCATAGAACTCATCGAGGCCTTCGTTTTGACAGGTTATGGCTCCCGTAACTCTAAACGAGCCAAAAGTTATGGTCGTCCGAATAATTGAAATCTACAGGGTGCAACATCCACGGTGCAAGGTGCAACATCCGTCCGAAATGGCGAAACATTGCCGTACGACTTTTAGAAATGCGTGCTTGGATTTGAAACGGAACAGTACCATGGTGCACCACTCTCCAGCGATGCTAAATCGAAGGCCAGCCACGGTAATCCTGTTTTACCGTAAAAATCCACGTGTCGAAAAAACGAAGGGTAAAAAACTTACGAGACCCGATTGAGATTCGGGTTGTCCTTTTTGGACATTAATCTATGCGTTGACGGCTGAAAGCGGTCAAAGCCGTAGAACTCATCGAGGCCTTCGTTTTGACAGGTTATGGCTCCCGTCACTCTAAACGAGCCAGAAGTTATGGCCGTTCGAATAATCCATATCTACAAGGTGCAACATCCGTCCGAAATGGCGAAACAGTGCCGTACGACTTTTAGAAATGCGTGCATGGATTTGAAACGGAACAGTACCATGGTGCACCACTCTCCAGCGAGGGGAAGTCGAAGACGGGCCGCCGTAATCCCGGTTTACCGTAAAAATCCACGTGTTGAAAAAACGAAGGGTTAAAAACTTACGAGACCCGATTGAGATTTGGGTTGTCCTTTTTGGGCATTAGTCTACCTGTTGACGGCTGAAAGTTGTCAAACCGTAGAACTCATCGAGGCCTTCGTTTTGACAGGTTATGGCTCCCGTAACTCTAAACGAGCCAGAAGTTATGGCCGTTTGAATAATCGATATCTACAGGGTGCAACATCCACGGTGCAAGGTGCAACATCTGTCCGAAATGGTGAAACAGTGCCGTACGACTTTTAGAAATGCGTGCATGGATTTGAAACAGAACACTACCATGGTGCACCACTCTCCAGCGATGGGAAGTCGAAGACGGTCCACGGTAATCCCGTTTTACCGTAAAAATCCACGTGTCGAAAAAACGAAGGGTAAAAAACTTACGAGACCCGATTGAAATTCGGGTTGTCCTTTTTGGGAATTAATCTATCCGTTGATGGCTGAAAGCTGTCAAAGTCGTAGAACTCATCGAGGCCTTCGTTTTGACAGGTTATGGCTCCCGTAACTCTAAACGAGCCAGAAGTTATGGCCGTCCGAATAATCGATATCTACAGGGTGCAACATCCACGGTGCAAGGTGCAACATCCGTCCGAAATGGCGAAACAGTGTCGTACGACTTTTAGAAATGCGTGCACGGATTTGAAACGGAACAGTACCATGATACACCACTCTCCAGCGATGGTAAATCAAAGGCCAGCCACGGTAATCCTGTTTTACCGTAAAAGTCCACGTGTCGAAAAAACGAAGGGTAAAAAACTTACGAGACCCGATTGAGATTCGGGTTGTCCTTTTTGGGCATTAATCTATCCGTTGACGGCTAAAAGCCATCAAAACCGTAGAACTAATCGAGGCCTTCGTTTTGACAGGTTATGGCTCCCATAACTCTAAACGAGCCAGAAGTTATGGTCGTCCGAATAATCGATATCTACAGGGTGCAACATCCACGGTGCAAGGTGCAACATCCGTCCGAAATGGCAAAACCATGCCGTACGACTTTTAGAAATGCGTGCATGGATTTGAAACGAAACAGTACCATGGTGCACCACTCTCCAGCGATGGAAAATCGAAGACCAACCACCGTAATCCTGTTTTACCGTAAAAATCCTCGTGTCGAAAAAACAAAGGATAAAAAACTTACGAGACCCGATTGAGATTCGGGTTGTACTTTTTGGGCATTAATCTATCCGTTGACGGCTGAAAGCTATCAAAGCCATAGAACTCATCGATGCCTTCGTTTTGACAGGTTATGGCTCCCGTAACACTAAACGAGCCAGAAGTTATGGCCGTCCGAATAATCGATATCTACAGGGTGCGACATCCGTCCGAAATGGCGAAACAGTGTCGTACGACTTTTAGAAATGCGTGCATGGATTTGAAACGGAACAGTACCATGGTGCACCACTCTCCAGCAATGGTAAATCGAAGACCAGCCACCGTAATCCCGTTTTACCGTAAAAATCCACGTGTCGTAAAAACGAAGGGTTAAAAACTTACGAGACCCGATTGAGATTCGGGTTATCCTTTTGGGGCATTAATCTATCCGTTGACGGCTGAAAGCCGTCAAAGCCATAGAACTCATCGAGGCCTTCGTTTGACAGGTTTTGGCTCCCGTAACTCTAAACGAGCCAGAAGTTATGGTCGTCCGAATAATCGATATCTACAGGGTGCAACATCCACGGTGCGAGGTGCAACATCCACGGTGCGAGGTGCAACATCCGTACGAAATGGCGAAACAGTGTCGTACGACTTTTAGAAATGCGTGCATGGATTTGAAACGGAACACTACCACGGTGCACCACTCTCCGGCGATGGGAAGTCGAAGACGAGCCACGGTAATCCCGTTTTACCGTAAAAATCCACGTGTCGAAAAAATGAAGGGTAAAGAACTTACGAGACCCGATTGAGATTCGGGTTGTCCTTTTTGGGCATTAATCTATCCGTTGACGGCTGAAAGCTATCAAAGCCGTAGAACTCATCGAGGCCTTCGTTTTGACAGGTTATGGCTCCCGTAACTCTAAACGAGCCAGAAGTTATGGCCGTCCGAATAATCGACATCTACAGGGTGCAACATCCACGGTGCATGGTGCAACATCCGTCCGAAATGGCGAAATAGTGTCGTACGACTTTTAGAAATGCGTGCATGGATTTGAAACGGAACAGTACCATGGTGCACCATTCTCCAGCAATGGTAAATCGAAGACCAGCCACCGTAATCCCGTTCTACCATAAAAATCCACGTGTCGAAAAAACGAAGGGTTAAAAACTTACGAGACCCAATTGAGATTCGGGCTGTCTCTTTTGGGCATTAATCTATCCGTTGATGGCTGAAAGCTTGCAAAGCCGTAGAACTCGTCGAGGCCTTCGTTTTGACACGTTATGGCTCTCGTAACTCTAAACGAGCCTGAAATTATGGCCGTTATATCTACAGGGTGCAACATCCACGGTGCAAGGTGCAACATCCGTCCGAAATGGCGAAACAGTGCCGTACGACTTTTGGAAATGCGTGTATGGATTTGAAACGGAACAGTACCATGGTGCACCATTCTCCAGCGATGGGAAGTCGAAGACGGGACACGGTAATCCCATTTTACCGTAAAAATCCACGTGTCGATAAAATGAAGGGTAAAAAACTTACGAGACCCGATTGAGATTCGGGTTGTCCTTTTTGCGCATTAATCTATCCGTTGTCGGCTGAAAGCTGTCAAAGCCGAAAAACTCATCGAGGCCTTCATTTGAAAGGTTATGGCTCCCGTAACTCTAAACGAGCCAGAAGTTATGGCCGTCCGAATAATCGATATCTACAGGGTGCTACATCCACGTTGCAAGGTGCAACATCCGTCCGAAATGGCGAAACAGTGTCGTACGACTTTTAGAAATGCGTGCATGGATTTGAAACGGAACAGTACCATGGTGCACCACTCTCCAGCGATGGTAAATCGAAGACCAGCCACCGTAATCCCGTATTACCGTAAAAATCCACGTGTCGAAAAAACAAAAGGGCTAAAAACTTACGAGACCCGATTGAGATTCGGGTTGTCCTTTTTGGGCATCAATCTATCCGTTGACGGCTGAAAGCCGTCAAAGCCGTAGAACTCATCGAGGCCTTCGTTTTGACAGGTTATGGCTTCCGCAACTCTAAACGAGCCAGAAGTTATGGCCGTTTGAATAATCGATATCTACAGGGTGCAACATCCACGGTGCAAGGTGCAACATCTGTCCGAAATGGTGAAACAGTGCCGTACGACTTTTAGAAATGCGTGCATGGATTTGAAACGGAACACTACCATGGTGCACCACTCTCCAGCGATGGGAAGTCGAAGACGGTCCACGGTAATCCCGTTTTACCGTAAAAATCCACGTGTCGAAAAAACGAAGGGTAAAAAACTTACGAGACCCGATTGAAATTCGGGTTGTCCTTTTTGGGAATTAATCTATCCGTTGATGGCTGAAAGCTGTCAAAGTCGTAGAACTCATCGAGGCCTTCGTTTTGACAGGTTATGGCTCCCGTAACTCTAAACGAGCCAGAAGTTATGGCCGTCCGAATAATCGATATCTACAGGGTGCAACATCCACGGTGCAAGGTGCAACATCCGTCCGAAATGGCGAAACAGTGTCGTACGACTTTTAGAAATGCGTGCACGGATTTGAAACGGAACAGTACCATGATACACCACTCTCCAGCGATGGTAAATCAAAGGCCAGCCACGGTAATCCTGTTTTACCGTAAAAGTCCACGTGTCGAAAAAACAAAGGGTAAAAAACTTACTAGACCAGATTGAGATTCGGGTTGTCCTTTTTGGGCATTAATCTATCCGTTGACGGCTAAAAGCCATCAAAACCGTAGAACTAATCGAGGCCTTCGTTTTGACAGGTTATGGCTCCCGTAACTCTAAACGAGCCAGAAGTTATGGTCGTCCGAATAATCGATATCTACAGGGTGCAACATCCACGGTGCAAGGTGCAACATCCGTCCGAAATGGCAAAACAATGTCGTACGACTTTTAGAAATGCGTGCATGGATTTGAAACGAAACAGTACCATGGTGCACCACTCTCCAGCGATGGAAAATCGAAGACCAACCACCGTAATCCTATTTTACCGTAAAAATCCTCGTGTCGAAAAAACAAAGGATAAAAAACTTACGAGACCCGATTGAGATTCGGGTTGTACTTTTTGGGCATTAATCTATCCGTTGACGGCTGAAAGCTATCAAAGCCATAGAACTCATCGATGCCTTCGTTTTGACAGGTTATGGCTCCCGTAACACTAAACGAGCCAGAAGTTATGGCCGTCCGAATAATCGATATCTACAGGGTGCGACATCCGTCCGAAATGGCAAAACAGTGTCGTACGACTTTTAGAAATGCGTGCATGGATTTGAAACGGAACAGTACCATGGTCCACCACTCTCCAGCAATGGTAAATCGAAGACCAGCCACCGTAATCCCGTTTTACCGTAAAAATCCACGTGTCGTAAAAACGAAGGGTTAAAAACTTACGAGACCCGATTGAGATTCGGGTTATCCTTTTTGGGCATTAATCTATCCGTTGACGGCTGAAAGCCGTCAAAGCCATAGAACTCATCGAGGCCTTCGTTTGACAGGTTTTGGCTCCCGTAACTCTAAACGAGCCAGAAGTTATGGTCGTCCGAATAATCGATATCTACAGGGTGCAACATCCACGGTGCGAGGTGCAACATCCACGGTGCGAGGTGCAACATCCGTACGAAATGGCGAAACAGTGTCGTACGACTTTTAGAAATGCGAGCATGGATTTGAAACGGAACACTACCACGGTGCACCACTCTCCGGCGATGGGAAGTCGAAGACGAGCCACGGTAATCCCGTTTTACCGTAAAAATCCACGTGTCGAAAAAATGAAGGGTAAAGAACTTACGAGACCCGATTGAGATTCGGGTTGTCCTTTTTGGGCATTAATCTATCCGTTGACGGCTGAAAGCTATCAAAGCCGTAGAACTCATCGAGGCCTTCGTTTTGACAGGTTATGGCTCCCGTAACTCTAAACGAGCCAGAAGTTATGGCCGTCCGAATAATCGACATCTACAGGGTGCAACATCCACGGTGCATGGTGCAACATCCGTCCGAAATGGCGAAATAGTGTCGTACGACTTTTAGAAATGCGTGCATGGATTTGAAACGGAACAGTACCATGGTGCACCACTCTCCAGCAATGGTAAATCGAAGACCAGCCACCGTAATCCCGTTCTACCATAAAAATCCACGTGTCGAAAAAACGAAGGGTTAAAAACTTACGAGACCCAATTGAGATTCGGGCTGTCTCTTTTGGGCATTAATCTATCCGTTGATGGCTGAAAGCTTGCAAAGCCGTAGAACTCGTCGAGGCCTTCGTTTTGACACGTTATGGCTCCCGTAACTCTAAACGAGCCTGAAATTATGGCCGTTATATCTACAGGGTGCAACATCCACGGTGCAAGGTGCAACATCCGTCCGAAATGGCGAAACAGTGCCGTACGACTTTTGGAAATGCGTGTATGGATTTGAAACGGAACAGTGCCATGGTGCACCATTCTCCAGCGATGGGAAGTCGAAGACGGGCCACGGTAATCCCATTTTACCGTAAAAATCCACGTGTCGATAAAATGAAGGGTAAAAAACTTACGAGACCCGATTGAGATTCGGGTTGTCCTTTTTGCGCATTAATCTATCCGTTGTCGGCTGAAAGCTGTCAAAGCCGAAAAACTCATCGAGGCCTTCATTTGAAAGGTTATGGCTCCCGTAACTCTAAACGAGCCAGAAGCTATGGCCGTCCGAATAATCGATATCTACAGGGTGCTACATCCACGTTGCAAGGTGCAACATCCGTCCGAAATGGCGAAACAGTGTCGTACGACTTTTAGAAATGCGTGCATGGATTTGAAACGGAACCGTACCATGGTGCACCACTCTCCAGCGATGGTAAATCGAAGACCAGCCACCGTAATCCCGTATTACCGTAAAAATCCACGTGTCGAAAAAACAAAGGGCTAAAAACTTACGAGACCCGATTGAGATTCGGGTTGTCCTTTTTGGGCATTAATCTATCCGTTGACGGCTGAAAGCTGTCAAAGCCGTAGAACTCATCGAGGCCTTCCTTTTGACAGGTTATGGCTTCCGCAACTCTAAACGAGCCAGAAGTTATGGCCGTTTGAATAATCGATATCTCCAGCGATGGTAAATCGAAGACCAGCCACCGTAAACCCATTTTACCGTAAAAATCCACGTGTCGAAAAAACGAAGGGTTAAAAACTTACGATACCCGATTGAGATTCGGGTTGTCCTTTTTGGGCATTAATCTATCGGTTGACGGCTGAAAGCCGTCAAAGCCGTAGAACTCATCGAGGCCTTCGTTTTGGCAGGTTATGGCTCCCGTAACTCTAAACGAGCCAGAAGTTATGGTCGTCCGAATAATCGATATCTACAGGGTGCAACATCCACGGTGCAAGGCGCAACATCCATCCGAAATGGCGAAACAGTGTCGTACGACTTTTAAAAATGCATGCATGTATTTGAAATGGAACACTACCATGGTGCACCACTCTCCAGCGATGGGAAGTCAAAGACGGGCCACGGTAATCCCGTTTTACCGTAAAAATCCACGTGTCGAAAAAATGAAGGGTAAAAACTTACAAGACCCGATTGAGATTCAGGTTGTCCTTTTTGGGTATTAATCTATCGTTGACGGCTGAAAGCTGTCAAAGCCGTAGAACTCATCGAGGCCTTCGTTTTGACAGGTTATGGCTCCCGTAACTCTAAACGAGCCAGAAGTTATGGCCGTCCGAATAATCGATATCTACAGGGTGCAACATCCACGGTGCATGGTGCAACATCCATCCGAAATGGCGAAAACAGTGCCGTACGACTTTTAGAAATGCGTGCATGGATTTGAAACGGAACAGTACCATTGTGCACCACTCTCCATCAATGGTAAATCCAAGACCAGCCACCGTAATCCCGTTTTACCGTAAAAATCCACGTGTTGAAAAAACGAAGGGTTAAAAACTTACGAGCCCCGATTGAGATTCAGGCTGTCCTTTTTGGGCATTAATCTATCCGTTGACGGCTGAAAGCTGTCAAAGCCGTAGAACTCATCGAGGCCTTCGTTTTGACAGGTTATGGCTCCATAACTCTAAACGAGCCAGAAGTTATGGCCGTTTTAAAAATCGATATCTACAGGGTGCAACATCCATGGTGGAAGGTGCAACATCCGTCCGAAATGGCGAAACAGTGCCGTACGACTTTTAGATATGCGTGCATGGATTTGAAACGGAACACTACCATGGTGCACCACTCTCCAGCGATGGGAAGTCGAAGACGGGCCACGGTAATCCCGTTTTACCGTAAAAATCCACGTGTTGAAAAAATGAAGGGTAAAAAACTTACGAGACCCGATTGATATTCGGGTTGTCCATTTTGGGCATTAATCTATCCGTTGATGGCTGAAAGCTGTCAAAGCCGTAGAACTCATCGAGGCCTCCCTTTTGAAAGGTTATGGCTCTCGTAACTCTAAACGAGCCAGAAGTTATGGCCGTCCGAATAATCGATATCTAGAGGGTGCAACATCCACGGTGCATGGTGCAACATCCGTCCGAAATGGCGAAACAGTGTCATACGACTTTTAGAAATGCATGCATGGATTTGAAACGGAACAGTACCATGGTGCGCCACTCTCCAGCAATGGTAAATCAAAGATCAGCCACCGCAATCCAGTTTTACCGTAAAAATCCACGTGTCGAAAAAACGAAGGGATAAAAACTTACGAGACCCGATTGAGATTCGTGTTGTCCTTTTTGGGCATTAATCTATCCGTTGACGGCTGAAAGCTTTCAAAGCCGTAAAAATCATCGAGGCCTTCGTTTTGACAGGTTAGGGCTCCCGTAACTCTAAACAAGCCAGAAGTTATGGCCGTTTGAATAATCGATATCTACAGGGTGCAACATCCACGGTGCAAGATGCAACATCCGTCCGAAATGGTGAAACAGTGTCGTACGACTTTTAGAAATGCGTGCATGGATTTGAAACGGAACACTACCATGGTGCACCACTCTCCAGCGATGGGAAGTCGAAGACGGGCCACGGTAATCCCGTTTACCGTAAAAATACATGTGTCGAAAAAACGAAGGGTAAAAAACTTACGAGACCCGATTGAGATTCGGGTTGTCCTTTTTGGGCATTAATCTATCCGACGACGGCTAAAAACTGTCAAAGCCGTAGAACTCATCGAGGCCTTCGTTTTGACAGGTTATGGCTCCCGTAACTCTAAACGAGCCAGAAGTAATGGCCGTCCGAATAATCGATATCTACAGGGTGCAACATCCACGGTGCAAGGTGCAACATCCGTCCGAAATGGCGAAACAGTGCCGTACGACATTTAGAAATGCATGCATGGATTTGAAACGGAACACTACCTTGGTGCACCACTCTCCAGCGATGGTAAATCGAAGGCCAGCCACGGTAATCTTGATTTACCGTAAAAATCCACTTGTCGAAAAACCGAAGGGTAAAAAACTTACGAGACCCGATTGAGATTCGGGTAGTCCTTTTTGGGCATTAATCTATGTGTTGACGGCTGAAAGCTGTCATAGCCGTAGAACTCATCGAGGCCTTCGTTTTGACAGGTTATGGCTCCCTTAACTCTAAACGAGCCAGAAGTTATGGCCGATTGAATAATCGATATCTACAGGGTGCAACATCCACGGTGCAAGGTGCAACATCCGTCCGAAATGGCGAAACAGTGCCGTACGACTTTTAGAAATACGTGCATGGATTTAAAATGGAACAGTACCATGGTGCACCACTCTCCAGCGATGGTAAATCGAAGGCCAGCCACTGTAATCCTGTTTTACCGTAAAAATCCACGTGTCGAAAAAACGAAGGGTAAAAAACTTACGAGACGCGATTGAGATTCGGGTTGTCCTTTTTGGGATTAATCTATCCGTTGACAGCTGTCAAAGCCGTAGAACTCATCGAGGCCTTCGTTTTGACAGGTTATGGCTCCCGTAACTATAAACGAGCCAGAAGTTATGGCCGTCCGAATAATCGATATCTACAGGGTGCAACATCCACGGTGCAAGGTGCAACATCCGTCCGAAATGGCGAAACAGTGCCGTACGACTTTTAGAAATGCGTGCATGGATTTGAAACGGAACCGTACCATGGTGCACCACCCTCCAGCGATGGTAAATAGAAGGCCAGCCACGGTAATCCTGTTTTACCGTAAAAATCCACGTGTCGAAAAAACGAATGGTAAAAAACTTACGAGACCCGATTGAGATTCGGGTTGTCCTTTTTGGGCATTATTCTATGCATTGAAGGCTGAAAGCGGTCAAAGCCGTAGAACTCATCGAGGCCTTCGTTTTGACAGGTTATGGCTCCCGTAACTCTAAACGAGCCAGAAGTTATGGTCGTCCGAATAATCGATATCTACAAGGTGCAACATCCGTCCGAAATGGCGAAACAGTGCCGTACGACTTTTAGAAATGCGTGCATGGATTTGAAACGAAACAGTACCATGGTGCACCACTCTCTAGCGATAGGAAGTCGAAGACGGGCCGCCGTAATCCCGGTTTACCGTAAAAATCCACGTGTCAAAAAAACAAAGGGTTAAAAACTTACGAGACCCGATTGAGATTCGGGTTGTCCTTTTTGGGCATTAATCTGTCCGTTGACGGCTGAAAGTTGTCAATGCCGTAGAACTCATCGAGGCCTTCGTTTTTACAGGTTATGGCTCCCGTAACTCTAAACGAGCCAGAAGTTATGGCCGTTTGAATAATCGATATCTACAGGGTGCAACATCCACGGTGCAAGGTGCATCATCCGTCTGAAATGGTGAAACAGTGCCGTACGACTTTTAGAAATGCGTGCATGGATTTGAAATGGAACACTACCATGGTGTACCACTCTCCAGCGATGGGAAGTCGAAGACGGGCCACGGTAATCTCGTTTTACCGTAAAAATCCACGTGTCGAAAAAACGAAGAGTAAAAAACTTACGAGACCCGATTGAAATTCGGGTTGTCCTTTTTGGGCATTATTCTATCCGTTGACGGCTGAAAGCTATCAAAGCCGTAGAACTCATCGAGGCCTTCGTTTTGACAGGTTATGGCTCCCGTAACTCTAAAAGAGCCAGAAGTTATGGTCGTCCGAATAATCGATATCTACAGGGTGCAACATCCATGGTGCAAGGTGCAACATCAGTCCGAAATGGCAAAACAGTGCCGTACGACTTTTAGAAATGCGTGCATGGATTTGAAATGGAACAGTACTATGGTGCACCACTCTCCAGCGATGGTAAATCGAAGGCGGGCCACGGTAATCCCGTTTTACCGTAAAAATCCACGTGTCGAAAAAACGAAGGGTAAAAAACTAACGAGACACGATTGAGATTCGGGTTGTCCTTTTTGGTCATTAATCTATCCGTTGACGGCAGAAAGCTGTCAAAGCCGTAGAACTCATCGAGGCCTTCGTTTTGACAGGTTATGGCTCCCATAACTCTAAACGAGCCAGAAGTTATGGCCGTCCGAATAATCGATATCTACAGGGTGCAACATCCACGGTGCAAGGTGCAACATCCGTCCGAAATGGCGAAATAGTGTCGTACGACTTTTAGAAATGCGTGCATGGATTTGAAACGGAACAGTACCATGGTACACCACTCTCCAGTGATGGTAAATCGAAGGCCAGCCACGGCAATCCTGTTTTACCGTAAAAGTCCACGTGTCGAAAAAACGAAGGGTAAAAAACTTACGAGACCCGATTGAGATTCGGGTTGTCCTTTTTGGGCATTAATCTACCCGTTGAGGGCTAAAAGCCGTCAAAACCGTAGAACTCATCGAGGCCTTCGTTTTGACAGGTTATGGCTCCCGTAACTCTAAACGAGCCAGAAGTTATGGTCGTCCGAATAATCGATATCTACAGGGTGCAACATCCACGGTGAAGGGTGCAACATCCGTCCGAAATGGCGAAACAGTGCTGTACGACTTTTAGAAATGCGTGCATGGATTTGAAACGAAACAGTACCATGGTGCACCACTCTCCAGCGATGGTAAATCGAAGACCAACCACCGTAATCCTGTTTTATCATAAAAATCCTCGTGTCGAAAAAACGAAGGATAAAAAACTTACGAGACCCGATTGAGATTCGGGTTGTACTTTTTGGGCATTAATCTATCCGTTGATGGCGGAAAGCTATCAAAGCCATAGAACTCATCGAGGCCTTCTTTTTGACAGGTTATGGCTCCCGTAACTCTAAACGAGCCAGAAGTTATGGCCGTCCGAATAATCGATATCTACAGGGTGCAACATCCACGGTGCAAGGTGCAACATCCGTCCGAAATGGCGAAACAGTGCCGTACGACTTTTAGAAATGCGTGCATGGATTTGAAACGGAACAGTACCATGGTGCACCACTCTCCAGCAATGGTAAATCGAAGACCAGCCACTGTAATCCCGTTTTACCATAAAAATCCACGTGTCGAAAAAACGAAGGGTTAAAAACTTACGAGACCCAATTGAGATTCGGGCTGTCCTTTTTGGGCATTAATCTATCCGTTGATGGCTGAAAGCTGTCAAAGCCGTAGAACTCATCGAGGCCTTCGTTTGACAGGTTATGGCTCCCGTAACTCTAAACGAGCCAGAAGTTATGGTCGTTCGAATAATCGATATCTACAGGGTGCAACATCCACGGTGCGAGGTGCAACATCCACGGTGGAGGTGCAACATCCGTACGAAATGGCGAAACAGTGTCGTACGACATTTAGAAATGCGTGCATGGATTTGAAACGAAACACTACCATGGTGCACCACTCTCCGGCGATGGGAAGTCGAAGACGAGCCACGGTAATCCCGTTTTACCGTAAAAATCCACGTGTCGAAAAAATGAAGGGTAAAAAACTTACGAGACCCGATTGAGATTCGGGTTGTCCTTTTTGGGCATTAATCTATCCGTTGACGGCTGAAAGCTGTCAAAGCCGTAGAACTCATCGGGGCCTTCGTTTTGACAGGTTATGGCTCCCGTAACTCTAAACGAGCCAGAAGTTATGGCCGTCCGAATAATCGATATCTACAGGATGCAACATCCACGGTGCATGGTGCAACATCCATCCGAAATGGCGAAACAGTGCCGTACGACTTTTATAAATGCGTGCATGGATTTGAAACGGAACAGTACCATGGTGCACCACTCTCCAGCAATGGTAAATCGAAGACCAGCCACCGTAATCCCGTTTTACCATAAAAATCCACGTGTCGAAAAAACGAAGGGTTAAAAATTTACGAGACCCAATTGAGATTCGGGCTGTCTCTTTTGGGCATTAATCTATCCGTTGATGGCTGAAAGCTTTCAAAGCCGTAGAACTCATCGAGGCCTTCGTTTTGACACGTTATGGCTCCCGTAACTCTAAACGAGCCTGAAGTTATGGCCGTTATATCTACAGGGTGCAACATCCACGGTGCAAGGTGCAACATCCGTCCGAAATGGCGAAACAGTGCCGTACGACTTTTAGAAATGCATGTATGGATTTGAAATGGAACAGTACCATGGTGCACCATTCTCCAGCGATGGGAAGTCGAAGACGGGCCACGGTAATCCCGTTTTGCCGTAAAAATCCACGTGTCGATAAAATGAAGGGTAAAAAACTTACGAGACCCGACTGAGATTCGGGTTGTCCTTTTTGCGCATTAATCTATCCGTTGTCAGCTGAAAGCTGTCAAAGCCGAAAAACTCATCGAGGCCTTCATTTTGTAAGGTTATGGCTCCCGTAACTCTAAACGAGCCAGAAGTTATGGCCATCCGAATAATCGATATCTACAGGGTGCAACATCCACGGTGCAAGGTGCAACATCCGTCCGAAATGGCGAAACAGTGTCGTACGACTTTTAGAAATGCGTGCATGGATTTGAAACGGAACAGTACCATGGTGCACCACTCTCCAGCGATGGTAAATCGAAGACCAGCCACCGTAATCCCGCATTACCGTAAAAATCCACGTGTCGAAAAAACAAAGGGCTAAAAACTTACGAGACCCGATTGAGATTCGGGTTGTCCTTTTTGGGCATTAATCTATCCGTTGACGGCTGAAAGCTGTCAAAGCCGTAGAACTCATCGAGGCCTTCCTTTTGACAGGTTATGCCTTCCGCAACTCTAAACGAGCCAGAAGTTATGGCCGTTTGAATAATCGACATCTCCAGCGATGGTAAATCGAAGACCAGCCACCGTAATCCCATTTTACCGTAAAAATCCACGTGTCGAAAAAACGAAGGGTTAAAAACTTACGATACCCAATTGAGATTCGGGTTGTCCTTTTTGGGCATTAATCTATCGGTTGACGGCTGAAAGCCGTCAAAGCCGTAGAACTCATCGAGGCCTTCGTTTTGGCAGGTTATGGCTCCCGTAACTCTAAACGAGCCAGAAGTTACGGTCGTCCGAATAATCGATATCTACAGGGTGCAACATCCACGGTGCAAGGCGCAACATCCATCCGAAATGGCGAAACAGTGTCGTACGACTTTTAGAAATGCATGCATGTATTTGAAACGGAACACTACCATGGTGCACCACTCTCCAGCGATGGGAAGTCAAAGACGGGCCACGGTAATCCCGTTTTACCGTAAAAATCCACGTGTCGAAAAAATGAAGGGTAAAAACTTACAAGACCCGATTGAGATTCAGGCTGTCCTTTTTGGGCATTAATCTATCCGTTGACGGCTGAAAGCTGTCAAAGCCGTAGAACTCATCGAGGCCTTCGTTTTGACAGGTTATGGCTCCGTAACTCTAAACGAGCCAGAAGTTATGGCCGTTTGAAAAATCGATATCTACAGGGTGCAACATCCACGGTGCAAGGTGCAACATCCGTCCGAAATGGCGAAACAGTGCCGTACGACTTTTAGATATGCGTGCATGGTTTTGAAACGGAACACTACCATGGTGCACCACTCTCCAGCGATGGGAAGTCGAAGACGGGCCACGGTAATCCCGTTTTACCGTAAAAATCCACGTGTTGAAAAAATGAAGGGTAAAAAACTTACGAGACCCGATTGATATTCGGGTTGTCCTTTTTGGGCATTAATCTATCCGTTGACGGCTGAAAGCTGTCAAAGACGTAGAACTCATCGAGGTCTCCCTTTTGAAAGGTTATGGCTCTCGTAACTCTAAACGAGCCAGAAGTTATGGCCGTCCGAATAATCGATATCTAGAGGGTGCAACATCCACGGTGCATGGTGCAACATCCGTCCGAAATGGCGAAACAGTGTCATACGACTTTTAGAAATGCATGCATGGATTTGTAACGGAACAGTACCATGGTGCACCACTCTCCAGCAATGGTAAATCGAAGATCAGCCACCGCAATCCAGTTTTACCGTAAAAATTCACGTGTCGAAAAAACGAAGGGATAAAAACTTACGAGACCCGAGTGAGATTCGTGTTGTCCTTTCTGGGCATTAATCTATCCGTTGACGGCTGAAAGCTTTCAAAGCCGCAAAACTCATCGAGGCCTTCGTTTTGACAGGTTAGGGCTCCCGTAACTCTAAACAAGCCAGAAGTTATGGCCGTTTGAATAATCGATATCTACAGGGTGCAACATCCACGGTGCAAGGTGCAACATCCGTCCGAAATGGTGAAACAGTGCCGTACGACTTTTAGAAATGCGTGCATGGATTTGAAATGGAACACTACCATGGTGCACCACTCTCCAGCGATGGGAAGTCGAAGACGGGCCACGGTAATCCCGTTTTACCGTAAAAATACATGTGTCGAAAAAACGAAGGGTAAAAAACTTACGAGACCCGATTGAGATTCGGGTTGTCCTTTTTGGGCATTAATCTATCCGATGACGGTTAAAGCTGTCAAAGCCGTAGAACTCATCGAGGCCTTCGTTTTGACAGGTTATGGCTCCCGTAACTCTAAACGAGGCAGAAGTAATGGCCTTCCGAATAATCGATATATACAGGGTGCAACATCCACGGTGCAAGGTGCAACATCCGTCCGAAATGGCGAAACAGTGCCGTACGACATTTAGAAATGCGTGCATGGATTTGAAACAGAACACTACCATGGTGCACCACTCTCCAGCGATGGTATATCGAAGGCCAGCCACGGTAATCTTGATTTACCGTAAAAATCCACTTGTCGAAAAACCGAAGGGTAAAAAACTTACGAGACCCGATTGAGATTCGGGTAGTCCTTTTTGGGTATTAATCTATGTGTTGACGGCTGAAAGCTGTCATAGCCGTAGAACTCATCGAGGCCTTCGTTTTGACAGGTTATGGCTCACTTAAATCTAAACGAGCCAGAAGTTATGGCCGATTGAATAATCGATATCTACAGGGTGCAACATCCACGGTGCAAGGTGCAACATCCGTCCGAAATGGCGAAACAGTGTCGTACGACTTTTAGAAATACGTGCATGGATTTAAAATGGAACAGTACCATGGTGCACCACTCTCCAGCGATGGTAAATCGAAGGCCAGCCACTGTAATCCTGTTTTACCATAAAAATCCACGTGTCGAAAAAACGAAGGGTAAAAAACTTACGAGACGCGATTGAGATTCGGGTTGTCCTTTTTGGGAATTAATCTATCCATTGACAGCTGTCAAAGCCGTAGAACTCATCGAGGCCTTCGTTTTGACAGGTTATGGCTCCCGTAACTATAAACGAGCCAGAAGTTATGGCCGTCCGAATAATCGATATCTACAGGGTGCAACATCCACGGTGCAAGGTGCAACATCCGTCCGAAATGGCGAAACAGTGCCGTACGACTTTTAGAAATGCGTGCATGGATTTGAAACGGAACAGTACCATGGTGCACCACCCTCCAGCGATGGTAAATAGAAGGCCAGCCACGGTAATCCTGTTTTACCGTAAAAATCCACGTGTCGAAAAAACGAATGGTAAAAAACTTACGAGACCCGATTGAGATTCGGGTTGTCCTTTTTGGGCATTAATCTATGCGTTGAAGGCTGAAAGCGGTCAAAGCCGTAGAACTCATCGAGACCTTCGTTTTGACAGGTTATGGCTCCCGTAACTCTAAACGAGCCAGAAGTTATGGTCGTCCGAATAATCGATATCTACAAGGTGCAACATCCGTTCGAAATGGCGAAACAGTGCCGTACGACTTTTAGAAATGCGTGCATGGATTTGAAACGAAACAGTACCATGGTGCACCACTCTCTAGCGATGGGAAGTCGAAGACGGGCGGCCGTAATCCCGGTTTACCGTAAAAATCCACGTGTCAAAAAAACGAAGGGTTAAAAACTTACGAGACCCGATTTAGATTCGGGTTGTCCTTTTTGGGCATTAATCTGTCCGTTGACGGCTGAAAGCTGACAAAGCCGTAGAACTCATCGAGGCCTTCGTTTTGACAGGTTATGGCTCCCGTAACTCTAAAAGAGCCAGAAGTTATGGTCGTCCGAATAATCGATATCTACAGGGTGCAACATCCATGGTCCAAGGTGCAACATCCGTCCGAAATGGCAAAACAGTGCCGTACGACTTTTAGAAATGCGTGCATGGATTTGAAATGGAACAGTACTATGGTGCACCACTCTCCAGCGATGGGAAGTCGAAGACGGGCCACGGTAATTCCGTTTTACCGTAAAAATCCACGTGTCGAAAAAACGAAGGGTAAAAAACTTACGAGACACGATTGAGATTCGGGTTGTCCTTTTTGGGCATTAATCTATCCGTTGACGGCTGAAAGCTGTCAAAGCCGTAGAACTCATCGAGGGCTTCGTTTTGACAGGTTATGGCTCTCATAACTCTAAACGAGCCAGAAGTTATGTCCGTCCGAATAATCGATATCTACAGGGTGCAACATCCACGGTGCAAGGTGAAATCCTGTTTTACCGTAAAAGTCCTCGTGTCGAAAAAACGAAGGATAAAAAACTTACGAGTCCCGATTGATATTCGGGTTGTACTTTTTGGGCATTAAACTATCCGTTGACGGCGGAAAGCTATCAAAGCCATAGAACTCATCGAGGCCTTCGTTTTGACAGGTTATGGCTCCCGTAACTCTAAACGAGCCAGAAGTTATGGCCGTCCGAATAATCGATATATACAGGGTGCAACATCCACGGTGCAAGGTGCAACATCCGTCCGAAATGGCGAAACAGTGTCGTACGACTTTTAGAAATGCGTGCATGGATTTGAAACGGAACAGTACCATGGTGCACCACTCTCCAGCAATGGTAAATCGAAGACCAGCCACTGTAATCCCGTTTTACAATAAAAATCCACGTGTCGAAAAAACGAAGGGTTAAAAACTTACGAGACCCAATTGAGATTCGGGCTGTCCTTTTTGGGCATTAATCTATCCGTTGATGGCTGAAAGTTGTCAAAGCCGTAGAACTCATCGAGGCCTTCGTTTTGACAGGTTATGGCTCCCGTAACTCTAAACGAGCCAGAAGTTACGGTCGTTCGAATAATCGATATCTACAGGGTGCAACATCCACGGTGCGAGGTGCAACATCCGTACGAAATGGCGAAACAGTGTCGTACGACATTTAGAAATGCGTGCATGGATTTGAAACGGAACACTACCATGGTGCACCACTCTCCGGCGATGGGAAGTCGAAGACGGGCCACGGTAATCCCGTTTTACCGTAAAAATCCACGTGTCGAAAAAATGAAGGGTAAAAACTTACAAGACCCGATTGAGATTCAGGCTGTCCTTTTTGGGCATTAATCTATCCGTTGACGGCTGAAAGCTGTCAAAGCCGTAGAACTCATCGAGGCCTTCGTTTTGACAGGTTATGGCTCCGTAACTCTAAACGAGCCAGAAGTTATGGCCGTTTGAAAAATCGATATCTACAGGGTGCAACATCCACGGTGCAAGGTGCAACATCCGTCCGAAATGGCGAAACAGTGCCGTACGACTTTTAGATATGCGTGCATGGTTTTGAAACGGAACACTACCATGGTGCACCACTCTCCAGCGATGGGAAGTCGAAGACGGGCCACGGTAATCCCGTTTTACCGTAAAAATCCACGTGTTGAAAAAATGAAGGGTAAAAAACTTACGAGACCCGATTGATATTCGGGTTGTCCTTTTTGGGCATTAATCTATCCGTTGACGGCTGAAAGCTGTCAAAGACGTAGAACTCATCGAGGTCTCCCTTTTGAAAGGTTATGGCTCTCGTAACTCTAAACGAGCCAGAAGTTATGGCCGTCCGAATAATCGATATCTAGAGGGTGCAACATCCACGGTGCATGGTGCAACATCCGTCCGAAATGGCGAAACAGTGTCATACGACTTTTAGAAATGCATGCATGGATTTGTAACGGAACAGTACCATGGTGCACCACTCTCCAGCAATGGTAAATCGAAGATCAGCCACCGCAATCCAGTTTTACCGTAAAAATTCACGTGTCGAAAAAACGAAGGGATAAAAACTTACGAGACCCGAGTGAGATTCGTGTTGTCCTTTCTGGGCATTAATCTATCCGTTGACGGCTGAAAGCTTTCAAAGCCGCAAAACTCATCGAGGCCTTCGTTTTGACAGGTTAGGGCTCCCGTAACTCTAAACAAGCCAGAAGTTATGGCCGTTTGAATAATCGATATCTACAGGGTGCAACATCCACGGTGCAAGGTGCAACATCCGTCCGAAATGGTGAAACAGTGCCGTACGACTTTTAGAAATGCGTGCATGGATTTGAAATGGAACACTACCATGGTGCACCACTCTCCAGCGATGGGAAGTCGAAGACGGGCCACGGTAATCCCGTTTTACCGTAAAAATACATGTGTCGAAAAAACGAAGGGTAAAAAACTTACGAGACCCGATTGAGATTCGGGTTGTCCTTTTTGGGCATTAATCTATCCGATGACGGTTAAAGCTGTCAAAGCCGTAGAACTCATCGAGGCCTTCGTTTTGACAGGTTATGGCTCCCGTAACTCTAAACGAGGCAGAAGTAATGGCCTTCCGAATAATCGATATATACAGGGTGCAACATCCACGGTGCAAGGTGCAACATCCGTCCGAAATGGCGAAACAGTGCCGTACGACATTTAGAAATGCGTGCATGGATTTGAAACAGAACACTACCATGGTGCACCACTCTCCAGCGATGGTATATCGAAGGCCAGCCACGGTAATCTTGATTTACCGTAAAAATCCACTTGTCGAAAAACCGAAGGGTAAAAAACTTACGAGACCCGATTGAGATTCGGGTAGTCCTTTTTGGGTATTAATCTATGTGTTGACGGCTGAAAGCTGTCATAGCCGTAGAACTCATCGAGGCCTTCGTTTTGACAGGTTATGGCTCACTTAAATCTAAACGAGCCAGAAGTTATGGCCGATTGAATAATCGATATCTACAGGGTGCAACATCCACGGTGCAAGGTGCAACATCCGTCCGAAATGGCGAAACAGTGTCGTACGACTTTTAGAAATACGTGCATGGATTTAAAATGGAACAGTACCATGGTGCACCACTCTCCAGCGATGGTAAATCGAAGGCCAGCCACTGTAATCCTGTTTTACCATAAAAATCCACGTGTCGAAAAAACGAAGGGTAAAAAACTTACGAGACGCGATTGAGATTCGGGTTGTCCTTTTTGGGAATTAATCTATCCATTGACAGCTGTCAAAGCCGTAGAACTCATCGAGGCCTTCGTTTTGACAGGTTATGGCTCCCGTAACTATAAACGAGCCAGAAGTTATGGCCGTCCGAATAATCGATATCTACAGGGTGCAACATCCACGGTGCAAGGTGCAACATCCGTCCGAAATGGCGAAACAGTGCCGTACGACTTTTAGAAATGCGTGCATGGATTTGAAACGGAACAGTACCATGGTGCACCACCCTCCAGCGATGGTAAATAGAAGGCCAGCCACGGTAATCCTGTTTTACCGTAAAAATCCACGTGTCGAAAAAACGAATGGTAAAAAACTTACGAGACCCGATTGAGATTCGGGTTGTCCTTTTTGGGCATTAATCTATGCGTTGAAGGCTGAAAGCGGTCAAAGCCGTAGAACTCATCGAGACCTTCGTTTTGACAGGTTATGGCTCCCGTAACTCTAAACGAGCCAGAAGTTATGGTCGTCCGAATAATCGATATCTACAAGGTGCAACATCCGTTCGAAATGGCGAAACAGTGCCGTACGACTTTTAGAAATGCGTGCATGGATTTGAAACGAAACAGTACCATGGTGCACCACTCTCTAGCGATGGGAAGTCGAAGACGGGCGGCCGTAATCCCGGTTTACCGTAAAAATCCACGTGTCAAAAAAACGAAGGGTTAAAAACTTACGAGACCCGATTTAGATTCGGGTTGTCCTTTTTGGGCATTAATCTGTCCGTTGACGGCTGAAAGCTGACAAAGCCGTAGAACTCATCGAGGCCTTCGTTTTGACAGGTTATGGCTCCCGTAACTCTAAAAGAGCCAGAAGTTATGGTCGTCCGAATAATCGATATCTACAGGGTGCAACATCCATGGTCCAAGGTGCAACATCCGTCCGAAATGGCAAAACAGTGCCGTACGACTTTTAGAAATGCGTGCATGGATTTGAAATGGAACAGTACTATGGTGCACCACTCTCCAGCGATGGGAAGTCGAAGACGGGCCACGGTAATTCCGTTTTACCGTAAAAATCCACGTGTCGAAAAAACGAAGGGTAAAAAACTTACGAGACACGATTGAGATTCGGGTTGTCCTTTTTGGGCATTAATCTATCCGTTGACGGCTGAAAGCTGTCAAAGCCGTAGAACTCATCGAGGGCTTCGTTTTGACAGGTTATGGCTCTCATAACTCTAAACGAGCCAGAAGTTATGTCCGTCCGAATAATCGATATCTACAGGGTGCAACATCCACGGTGCAAGGTGAAATCCTGTTTTACCGTAAAAGTCCTCGTGTCGAAAAAACGAAGGATAAAAAACTTACGAGTCCCGATTGATATTCGGGTTGTACTTTTTGGGCATTAAACTATCCGTTGACGGCGGAAAGCTATCAAAGCCATAGAACTCATCGAGGCCTTCGTTTTGACAGGTTATGGCTCCCGTAACTCTAAACGAGCCAGAAGTTATGGCCGTCCGAATAATCGATATATACAGGGTGCAACATCCACGGTGCAAGGTGCAACATCCGTCCGAAATGGCGAAACAGTGTCGTACGACTTTTAGAAATGCGTGCATGGATTTGAAACGGAACAGTACCATGGTGCACCACTCTCCAGCAATGGTAAATCGAAGACCAGCCACTGTAATCCCGTTTTACAATAAAAATCCACGTGTCGAAAAAACGAAGGGTTAAAAACTTACGAGACCCAATTGAGATTCGGGCTGTCCTTTTTGGGCATTAATCTATCCGTTGATGGCTGAAAGTTGTCAAAGCCGTAGAACTCATCGAGGCCTTCGTTTTGACAGGTTATGGCTCCCGTAACTCTAAACGAGCCAGAAGTTATGGTCGTTCGAATAATCGATATCTACAGGGTGCAACATCCACGGTGCGAGGTGCAACATCCGTACGAAATGGCGAAACAGTGTCGTACGACATTTAGAAATGCGTGCATGGATTTGAAACGGAACACTACCATGGTGCACCACTCTCCGGCGATGGGAAGTCGAAGACGAGCCACGGTAATCCCGTTTTACCGTAAAAATCCACGTGTCGAAAAAATGAAGGGTAAAAAACTAACGAGACCCGATTGAGATTCGGGTTGTCCTTTTTGGGCATTAATCTATCCGTTGACGGCTGAAAGCTGTCAAAGCCGTAGAACTCATCGAGGTCTCCCTTTTGAAAGGTTATGGCTCTCGTAACTCTAAACGAGCCAGAAGTTATGGCCGTCCGAATAATCGATATCTAGAGGGTGCAACATCCACGGTGCATGGTGCAACATCCGTCCGAAATGGCGAAACAGTGTCATACGACTTTTAGAAATGCATGCATGGATTTGTAACGGAACAGTACCATGGTGCACCACTCTCCAGCGATGGTAAATCGAAGATCAGCCACCGCAATCCAGTTTTACCGTAAAAATTCACGTGTCGAAAAAACGAAGGGATAAAAACTTACGAGACCCGAGTGAGATTCGTGTTGTCCTTTTTGGGCATTAATCTATCCGTTGACGGCTGAAAGCTTTCAAAGCCGTAAAACTCATCGAGGCCTTCGTTTTGACAGGTTAGGGCTCCCGTAACTCTAAACAAGCCAGAAGTTATGGCCGTTTGAATAATCGATATCTACAGGGTGCAACTTCCACGGTGCAAGGTGCAACATCCGTCCGAAAAGGTGAAACAGTGCCGTACGACTTTTAGAAATGCGTGCATGGATTTGAAATGGAACACTACCATGGTGCACCACTCTCCAGCGATGGGAAGTCGAAGACGGGCCACGGTAATCCCGTTTTACCGTAAAAATACATGTGTCGAAAAAACGAAGGGTAAAAAACTTACGAGACCCGATTGAGATTCGGGTTGTCCTTTTTGGGCATTAATCTATCCGATGACGGTTAAAGCTGTCAAAGCCGTAGAACTCATCGAGGCCTTCGTTTTGACAGGTTATGGCTCCCGTAACTCTAAACGAGGCAGAAGTAATGGCCTTTCGAATAATCGATATCTACAGGGTGCAACATCCACGGTGCAAGGTGCAACATCCGTCCGAAATGGCGAAACGGTGCCGTACGACATTTAGAAATGCGTGCATGGATTTGAAACAGAACACTACCATGGTGCACCACTCTCCAGCGATGGTATATCGAAGGCCAGCCACGGTAATCTTGATTTACCGTAAAAATCCACTTGTCGAAAAACCGAAGGGTAAAAAACTTACGAGACCCGATTGAGATTCGGGTAGTCCTTTTTGGGCATTAATCTTTGTGTTGACGGCTGAAAGCTGTCATAGCCGTAGAACTCATCGAGGCCTTCGTTTTGACAGGTTATGGCTCACTTAACTCTAAACGAGCCAGAAGTTATGGCCGATTGAATAATCGATATCTACAGGGTGCAACATCCACGGTGCAAGGTGCAACATCCGTCCGAAATGGCGAAACAGTGCCGTACGACTTTTAGAAATACGTGCATGGATTTAAAATGGAACAGTACCATGGTGCACCACTCTCCAGCGATGGTAAATCGAAGGCCAGCCACTGTAATCCTGTTTTACCGTAAAAATCCACGTGTCGAAAAAACGAAGGGTAAAAAACTTACGAGACGCGATTGAGATTCGGGTTGTCCTTTTTGGGAATTAATCTATCCATTGACAGCTGTCAAAGCCGTAGAACTCATCGAGGCCTTCGTTTTGACAGGTTATGGCTCCCGTAACTATAAACGAGCCAGAAGTTATGGCCGTCCGAATAATCGATATCTACAGGGTGCAACATCCACGGTGCAAGGTGCAACATCCGTCCGAAATGGCGAAACAGTGCCGTACGACTTTTAGAAATGCGTGCATGGATTTGAAACGGAACAGTACCACGGTGCACCACCCTCCAGCGATGGTAAATAGAAGGCCAGCCACGGTAATCCTGTTTTACCGTAAAAATCCACGTGTCGAAAAAACGAATGGTAAAAAACTTACGAGACCCGATTGAGATTCGGGTTGTCCTTTTTGGGCATTAATCTATGCGTTGAAGGCTGAAAGCGGTAAAAGCCGTAGAACTCATCGAGGCCTTCGTTTTGACAGGTTATGGCTCCCGTAACTCTAAACGAGCCAGAAGTTATGGTCGTCCGAATAATCGATATCTACAAGGTGCAACATCCGTCCGAAATGGCGAAACAGTGCCGTACGACTTTTAGAAATGCGTGCATGGATTTGAAACGAAACAGTACCATGGTGCACCACTCTCTAGCGATGGGAAGTCGAAGACGGGCGGCCGTAATCCCGGTTTACCGTAAAAATCCACGTGTCAAAAAAACGAAGGGTTAAAAACTTACGAGACCCGATTTAGATTCGGGTTGTCCTTTTTGGGCATTAATCTGTCCGTTGACGGCTGAAAGCTGACAAAGCCGTAGAACTCATCGAGGCCTTCGTTTTGACAGGTTATGGCTCCCGTAACTCTAAAAGAGCCAGAAGTTATGGTCGTCCGAATAATCGATATCTACAGGGTGCAACATCCATGGTGCAAGGTGCAACATCCGTCCGAAATGGCAAAACAGTGCCGTACGACTTTTAGAAATGGGTGCATGGATTTGAAATGGAACAGTACTATGGTGCACCACTCTCCAGCGATGGGAAGTCGAAGACGGGCCACGGTAATTCCGTTTTACCGTAAAAATCCACGTGTCGAAAAAACGAAGGGTAAAAAACTTACGAGACACGATTGAGATTCGGGTTGTCCTTTTTGGGCATTAATCTATCCGTTGACGGCTGAAAGCTGTCAAAACCGTAGAACTCATCGAGGGCTTCGTTTTGACAGGTTATGGCTCTCATAACTCTAAACGAGCCAGAAGTTATGGCCGTCCGAATAATCGATATCTACAGGGTGCAACATCCACGGTGCAAGGTGAAATCCTGTTTTACCGTAAAAGTCCTCGTGTCGAAAAAACGAAGGATAAAAAACTTACGAGACCCGATTGAGATTCGGGTTGTACTTTTTGGGCATTAAACTATCCGTTGACGGCGGAAAGCTATCAAAGCCATAGAACTCATCGAGGCCTTCGTTTTGACAGGTTATGGCTCCCGTAACTCTAAACGAGCCAGAAGTTATGGCCGTCCGAATAATCGATATCTACAGGGTGCAACATCCACGGTGCAAGGTGCAACATCCGTCCGAAATGGCGAAACAGTGCCGTACGACTTTTAGAAATGCGTGCATGGATTTGAAACGGAACAGTACCATGGTGCACCACTCTCCAGCAATGGTAAATCGAAGACCAGCCACTGTAATCCCGTTTTACAATAAAAATCCACGTGTCGAAAAAACGAAGGGTTAAAAACTTATGAGACCCAATTGAGATTCGGGCTGTCCTTTTTGGGCATTAATCTATCCGTTGATGGCTGAAAGCTGTCAAAGCCGTAGAACTCATCGAGGCCTTCGTTTGACAGGTTATGGCTCCCGTAACTCTAAACGAGCCAGAAGTTATGGTCGTTCGAATAATCGATATCTACAGGGTGCAACATCCACGGTGCGAGGTGCAACATCCGTACGAAATGGCGAAACAGTGTCGTACGACTTTTAGAAATGCGTGCATGGATTTGAAACGGAACACTACCATGGTGCACCACTCTCCGGCGATGGGAAGTCGAAGACGAGCCACGGTAATCCCGTTTTACCGTAAAAATCCACGTGTCGAAAAAATGAAGGGTAAAAAACTAACGAGACCCGATTGAGATTCGGGTTGTCCTTTTTGGGCATTAATCTATCCGTTGATGGCTGAAAGCTGTCAAAGCCGTAGAACTCATCGAGGCCTTCGTTTTGACAGGTTATGGCTCCCGTAACTCTAAACGAGCCAGAAGTTATGGCCGTCCGAATAATCGATATCTACAGGGTGCAACATCCACGGTGCATGGTGCAACATCCATCCGAAATGGCGAAACAGTGCCGTACGACTTTTAGAAATGCGTGCATGGATTTAAAACGGAACAGTACCATGGTGCACCACTCTCCAGCAATGGTAAATCGAAGACCAGCCACCGTAATCCCGTTTTACCATAAAAATCCACGTGTCGAAGAAACGAAGGGTTAAAAACTTACGAGACCCAATTGAGATTCGGGCTGTCTCTTTTGGGCATTAATCTATCCTTTGATGGCTGAAAGCTTTCAAAGCCGTAGAACTCATCGAGGCCTTCGTTTTGACACGTTATGGCTCCCGTAACTCTAAACGAGCCTGAAGTTATGGCCGTTATATCTACAGGGTGCAACATCCACGGTGCAAGGTGCAACATCCGTCTGAAATGGTGAATCAGTGCCGTACGACTTTTAGAAATGCGTGTATGGATTTGAAACGGAACAGTACCATGGTGCACCATTCTCCAGCGATGGGAAGTCGAAGACGGGCAACGGTAATCCCGTTTTACCGTAAAAATCCACGTGTCGATAAAATGAAGGGTAAAAAACTTACGAGACCCGATTGAGATTCGGGTTGTCCTTTTTGCGCATTAATCTATCCGTTGTCGGCTGAAAGCTGTCAAAGCCGAAAAACTCATCGAGGCCTTCATTTTGAAAGGTTATGGCTCCCGTAACTCTAAACGAGCCAGAAGTTATGGCCGTCCGAATAATCGATATCTACAGGGTGCAACATCCACGGTGCAAGGTGCAACATCCGTCCGAAATGGCGAAACAGTGTCGTACGACTTTTAGAAATGCGTGCATGGATTTGAAACGGAACAGTACCATGGTGCACCACTCTCCAGCGATGGTAAATCGAAGACCAGCCACCGTAATCCCGTATTACCGTAAAATCCACGTGTCGAAAAAACAAAGGGCTAAAAACTTACGAGACCCGATTGAGATTCGGGTTGTCCTTTTTGTGCATTAATCTATCCGTTGACGGCTGAAAGCTGTCAAAGCCGTAGAACTCATCGAGGCCTTCCTTTTGACAGGTTATGGCTTCCGCAACTCTAAACGAGCCAGAAGTTATGGCCATTTGAATAATCGATATCTCCAGCGATGGTAAATCGAAGACCAGCCACCGTAATCCCACTTTACCGTAAAAATCCACGTGTCGAAAAAACGAAGGGTTAAAAACTTACGATACCCGATTGAGATTCGGGTTGACCTTTTTGGGCATTAATCTATCGGTTGACGGCTGAAAGCCGTCAAAGCCGTAGACTCATCGAGGCCTTCGTTTTGGCAGGTTATGGCTCCCGTAACTCTAAACGAGCCAGAAGTTATGGTCGTCCGAATAATCGATATCTACAGGGTGCAACATCCACGGTGCAAGGCGCAACATCCATCCGAAATGGCGAAACAGTGTCGTACGACTTTTAGAAATGCATGCATGTATTTGAAACGGAACACTACCATGGTGCACCACTCTCCAGCGATGGGAAGTCAAAGACGGGCCACGGTAATCCCGTTTTACCGTAAAAATCCACGTGTCGAAAAAATGAAGGGTAAAAACTTACAAGACCCGATTGAGATTCAGGTTGTCCTTTTTGGGTATTAATCTATCGTTGACGGCTGAAAGCTGTCAAAGCCGTAGAACTCATCGAGGCCTTCGTTTTGACAGGTTATGGCTCCCGTAACTCGAAACGAGCCAGAAGTTATGGCCGTCCGAATAATCGATATCTACAGGGTGCAACATCCACGGTGCATGGTGCAACATCCATCCGAAATGGGGAAACAGTGCCGTACGACTTTTAGAAATGCGTGCATGGATTTGAAACGGAACAGTACCATTGTGCACCACTCTCCAGCAATGGTAAATCCAAGACCAGCCACCGTAATCCCGTTTTACCGTAAAAATCCACGTGTCGAAAAAACGAAGGGTTAAAAACTTACGAGCCCCGATTGAGATTCAGGCTGTCCTTTTTGGGCATTAACCTATCCGTTGACGGCTGAAAGCTGTCAAAGCCGTAGAACTCATCGAGGCCTTCGTTTTGACAGGTTATGGCTCCGTAACTCTAAACGAGCCAGAAGTTATGGCCGTTTGAAAAATCGATATCTACAGGGTGCAACATCCACGGTGCAAGGTGCAACATCCGTCCGAAATGGCGAAACAATTGCCGTACGGCTTTTAGATATGCGTGCATGGATTTGAAACGGAACACTACCATGGTGCACCACTCTCCAGCGATGGGAAGTCGAAGACGGGCCACGGTAATCTTGTTTTACCGTAAAAATCCACGTGTTGAAAAAATGAAGGGTAAAAAACTTACGAGACCCGATTGATATTCGGGTTGTCCTTTTTGGGCATTAATCTATCCGTTGACGGCTGAAAGCTGTCAAAGCCGTAGAACTCATCGAGGTCTCCCTTTTGAAAGGTCATGGCTCTCGTAACTCTAAACGAGCCAGAATTTATGGTCGTCCGAATAATCGATATCTACAGGGTGCAACATCCATGGTGCAAGGTGCAACATCCGTCCGAAATGGCAAAAAAGTGCCGTACGACTTTTAGAAATGCGTGCATGGATTTGAAATGGAACAGTACCATGGTGCACCACTCTCCAGCGATGGGAAGTCGAAGACGGGCCACGGTAATCCCGTTTTACCGTAAAAATCCACGTGTCGAAAAAACGAAGGGTAAAAAACTTACGAGACACGATTGAGATTCGGGTTGTCCTTTTTGTGCATTAATCTATCCATTGACGGTTGAAAGCTGTCAAAGCCGTAGAACTCATCGAGGCCTTCGTTTTGACAGGTTATGGCTCTCATAACTCTAAACGAGCCAGAAGTTATGGCCGTCCGAATAATCGATATCTACAGGGTGCAACATCCACGGTGCAAGGTGCAACATCCGTCCGAAATGGCGAAATAGTGTCGTACGACTTTTAGAAATCCGTGCATGGATTTGAAACGGAACAGTACCATGGTACACCACTCTCCAGTGATGGTAAATCGAAGGCCAGCCACGGCAATCCTGTTTTACCGTAAAAGTCCACGTGTCGAAAAAACGAAGGGTAAAAAGCTTACGAGACCCGATTGAGATTCGGGTTGTCCTTTTTGGGCATTAATCTACCCGTTGACGGCTAAAAGCCATCAAAACCATAGAACTCATCGAGGCCTTTGTTTTGACAGGTTATGGCTCCCATAACTCTAAACGAGCCAGAAGTTATGGTCGTCCGAATAATCGATATCTACAGGGTGCAACATCCACGGTGAAGGGTGCAACATCCGTCCGAAATGGCGAAACAGTGCTGTACGACTTTTAGAAATGCGTACATGGATTTGAAACGAAACAGTACCATGGTGCACCACTCTCCAGCGATGGTAAATCGAAGACCAACCACCGTAATCCTGTTTTATCGTAAAAATCCTCGTGTCGAAAAAACGAAGGATAAAAAACTTACGAGACCCGATTGAGATTCGGGTTGTACTTTTTGGGCATTAATCTATCCGTTGACGGCGGAAAGCTATGAAAGCCATAGAACTCATCGAGGCCTTCGTTTTGACAGGTTATGGCTCCCGTAACTCTAAACGAGCCAGAAGTTATGGCCGTCCGAATAATCGATATCTACAGGGTGCAACATCCACGGTGCAAGTTGCAACATCCGTCCGAAATGGCGAAACAGTGCCGTACGACTTTTAGAAATGCGTGCATGGATTTGAAACGGAACAGTACTATGGTGCACCACTCTCCAGCAATGGTAAATCGAAGACCAGCCACCGTAATCCCGTTTTACCATAAAAATCCACGTGTCGAAAAAACGAAGGGTTAAAAACTTACGAGACCCAATTGAGATTCGGGCTGTCCTTTTTGGGCATTAATCTATCCGTTGATGGCTGAAAGCTGTCAAAGCCATAGAACTCATCGAGGCCTTCGTTTTGACACGTTATGGCTCCCGTAACTCTAAACGAGCCAGAAGTTATGGCCGTTTGAAAAATCGATTTCTATAGGGTGCAACATCCATGGTGCAAGGTGCAACATCCGTCCAGAATGGCGAAACAGTGCCGTACGACTTTTAGAAATGCGTGTATGGGTTTGAAATGGAACACTACCATGGTGCACCACTCTCCAGCGATGGGAAGTCGAAGACGGGCCACGGTAATCCCGTTTTACCGTAAAAATCCACGTGTCGAAAAAATGAAGGGTAAAAAACTTACGAGACCCGATTGAGATTCGGGTTGTCCTTTTTGCGCATTAATCTATCCGTTGTCGGCTGAAAGCTGTCAAAGCCGTAGAACTAATCGAGGCCTTCATTTTGAAAGGTCATGGCTCCCGTAACTCTAAACGAGCCAGAAGTTATGGCCGTCCGAATAATCGATATCTACAGGGTGCAACATCCACGGTGCAAGGTGCAACATCCGTCCGAAATGGCGAAACAGTGTCGTACGACTTTTAGAAATTCATGCATTGATTTGAAACGGAACAGTATTATGGTGCACCACTCTCCAGCGATGGTAAATCGAAGACCAGCCACCGTAATCCCGTTTTACCGTAAAAATCCACGTGTCGAAAAAACGAAGGGTTAAAAACTTACGAGACCCGATTGAGATTCGGGTTGTCCTTTTTGGGGAATTAATCTATCCGTTGACAGCTGTTAAGGCCGTAGAACTCATCGAGGCCTTCGTTTTGACAGGTTATGGCTCCCGTAACTCTAAACGAGCCAGAAGTTATGGCCGTCCGAATAATCGATATCTACAGGGTGCAACATCCACGGTGCAAGGTGCAACATCGGTCCGAAATGGCGAAACAGTGCCGTACGACTTTTAGAAATGCGTGCATGGATTTGAAACAAAACAGTACCATGGTGCACCACCCTCCAGCGATGGTAAATAGAAGGCCAGCCACGGTAATCCCGGTTTACCGTAAAAATCCACGTGCCGAAAAAACGAAGGGTTAAAAACTTACGAGACCGATTGAGATGCGGGTTGTCCTTTTTAGGCATTAATCTGTCCGTTGACGGCTGAAAGCTGTCAAAGCCGTAGAACTCATCGAGGCCTTTGTTTTGACAGGTTATGGCTCTCGTAACTCTAAACGAGCCAGAAGTTATGGCCGTCCGAATAATCGATATCTACAGGGTGCAACATCCACGGTGCAAGGTGCAACATCCGTCCGAAATGGCGAAACAGTGTCGTACGACTTTTATAAATGCGTGCATGGATTTGAAACGGAACAGTACCATGGTACACCACTCTCCAGCGATGGTAAATCGAAGGCCAGCCACGGTAATCCTGTTTTACCGTAAAAGTCCACGTGTCGAAAAAACGAAGGGTAAAAGACTTACGAGACCCGATTGAGATTAGGGTTGTCCTTTTTGGGCACTAGTCTACCTGTTGACGGCTAAAAGCCGTCAAAACCGTAGAACTTATCGAGGCCTTCGTTTTGACAGGTTATGGCTCCCGTAACTCTAAACGAACCAGAAGTTATGGTCGTCCGAATAATCGATATCTACAGGGTGCAACATCCACGGTGCAAGGTGCAACATCCGTCCGAAATGGCGAAACAGTGCTGTACGACTTTTAGAAGTGCGTGCATGGATTTGAAACGAAACAGTACCATGGTGCACCACTCTCCAGCAATGGTAAATCGAAGACCGACCACCGTAATCCTGTTTTATCGTAAAAATCCTCGTGTCGAAAAAACGAAGGATAAAAAACTTACGAGACCCGATTGAGATTCGGGTTGTACTTTTTGGGCATTAATCTATCCGTTGACGGCTGAAAGCTATCAAAGCCATAGAACTCATCGAGGCCTTCGTTTTGACAGGTTATGGCTCCCGCAACTCTAAACGAGCCAGAAGTTATGGCCGTCCGAATAATCGATATCTACAGGGTGCAACATCCACGGTGCAAGGTGCAACATCCGTCCGAAATGGCGATACAGTGTCGTACGACTTTTAGAAATGCATGCATGGATTTGAAACGGAGCAGTACCATGGTGCACCACTCTCCAGCAATGGTAAATCGAAGACCAGCCACCGTAATCCCGTTTTTCCATAAAAATCCACGTGTCGAAAAAACGAAGGGTTAAAAACTTACAAGACCCAATTGAGATTCGGGCTGTCCTTTTTGGGCATTAATCTATCCGTTGATGGCTGAAAGCTGTCAAAGCCGTAGAACTCATCGAGGCCTTCGTTTTGACACGTTATGGCTCCTGTACCTCTAAACGAGCCAGAAGTTATGGCCGTTTGAAAAATCGATTTCTATAGGGTGCAACATCCACGGTGCACCACTCTCCAGCGAAACAGTGCCGTATGACTTTTTGAAATGCGTGTATGGATTTGAAATGGAACACTACCATGGTGCACCACTCTCCAGCGATGGGAAGTCGAAGACAGGCCACGGTAATCCCGTTTACCGTAAAAATCCATGTGCCGAAAAAATGAAGGGTAAAAAACTTACGAGACCCGATTGAGATTCGGGTTGTCCTTTTTGCGCATTAATCTATCCGTTGTCAGCTGAAAGCTGTCAAAGCCGTAGAACTCATCGAGGCCTTCATTTTGAATGGTTATGGCTCTCGTAACTCTAAACGAGCCAGAAGTTATGGCCGTCCGAATAATCGATATCTACAGGGTGCAACATCCACGGTGCAAGGTGCAACATCCGTCCGAAATGGCGAAACAGTGTCGTACGACTTTTAGAAATGCGTGCATGGATTTGAAACGGAACAGTATTATGGTGCACCACTCTCCAGCGATGGTAAATCGAAGACCAGCCACCGTAATCCCGTTTTACCGTAAAAATCCACGTGTCGAAAAAACGAAGGGTTAAAAACTTACGAGACCCGATTGAGATTCGGGTTGTCCTTTCTGGGCATTAATCTATCCGTTGACGGCTGAAAGCTGTCAAAGCCGTAGAGCTCATCGAGGCCTATGTTTCGACAGGTTATGGCTCCCGTAACTCTAAACGAGCCATAAGTTATAGCCGTTTGAATAATCGATATCTATAGGGTGCAAAATCCACGGTGCAAGGTGCAACATCCGTCCGAAATGGCGAAACAGTGCCGTGTGACTTTTAGAAATGCATGCATGGATTTGAAACAGAATAGTACCATGGTGCACCACTCTCCAGCGATGGTAAATCGAAGGCCAGGCACGGTAATCCTGATTTACCGTAAAAATCCACGTGCCGAAAAACCGAAGGGAAAAAACTTACGAGACCCGATTGAGATTCGGGTGGTCCTTTTTGGGCATTAATCTATGCGTTGATGGCTGAAAGCTGTCAAACCGTAGAACTCATCGAGGCCTTTTTTTTGACAGGTTATGGCTCCCGTAACTCTAAACAAGCCAGAAGTTATGGACGTCCGAATAATCGATATCTACCGGGTGCAACATCCACGGTGCAAGGTGCAACATCCGTCCGAAATGGCGAAACAGTGCCGTACGTCTTTTAGAAATGCGTGCATGGATTTGAAACGGAACGGTACCGTGGTGCACCACTCTCCAACGATGGTAAATTGAAGGCCAGCCACTATAATCCTATTTTACCGCAAAAATCCACGTGTCGAAAAAACGAAGGGTAAAAAATTTACGAGACCCGATTGAGATTCGGGTTGTCCTTTTTGGGAATTAATCTATCCGTTGACAGCTGTCAAAGCCGTAGAACTCATCGAGACCTTCGTTTTGACAGGTTATGGCTCCCGTAACTCTAAACGAGCCAGAACTTATGGCCGTCCGAATAATCGATATCTACAGGGTGCAACATCCACGGTGCAAGGTGCAGCATCCGTCCGAAAAGGCGAAACAGTGCCGTACGACTTTTAGAAATGCGTGCATTGATTTGAAACGGAACAGTACCATGGTTCACCACTCTCCAGCGATGGTAAATCGAAGGCCAGCCACGGTAATCCTGTTTTACCGTAAAAATCCACGTGTCGAAAAAACGAAGGGTAAAAAACTTACGAGACCCAATTGAGAATCGGATTGTCCTTTTTGGGCATTAATTTATGTGTTGACGGCTGAAAGCGGTCAAAGCCGTAGAACTCATCGAGGCCTTCGTTTTGACATGTTATGGCTCCCGTAACTCTAAACGAGCCAGAAGTTATGGCAGTCCGAATAATCGATATCTACAAGGTGCAACATCCGTCCGAAATGGCGAAACAGTGCCGTATGACTTTTAGAAATGCGTGCATGGATTTGAAACGGAACAGTACCATGGTGCACCACTCTCCAGCGATGGGAAGTCGAAGACGGGCCACCGTAATCCCGTTTTACCGTAAAAATCCACGTGTCGAAAAAACGAAGGGTTAAAAACTTACGAGACCCGATAGAGATTCGGGTTGTCCTTTTTGGGCATTAATCTATCCGTTGATGGCTGAAAGATGTCAAAGCCATAGAACTCATCAAAACCTTCGTTTTGACAGGTTATGGCTCCCGTAACTCTAAACGAGCCAGAAGTTATTGCCGTCCGAATAATCGATATCTACAGGGTGCAACATCCACGGTGCAAGGTGCAACATCCGTCCGAAAAGGCGAAACAGTGCCGTACGACTTTTAGAAATGCGTGCATGGATTTGAAACGGAACAGTACCATGGTTCACCACTCTCCAGCGATGGTAAATCGAAGGCCAGCCACGGTAATCCTGTTTTACCGTAAAAATCCACGTGTCAAAAAAACGAAGGGTAAAAAACTGACGAGACCCTATTGAGATTCGGGTTGTCCTTTTTGGGAATTAATCTATGTGTTGACGGCTGAAAGCGGTCAAAGCCGTAGAACTCATAGAGTCCTTCGTTTTGACATGTTATGGCTCCCGTAACTCTAAACGAGCCAGAAGTTATGGCCGTCCGAATAATCGATATCTACAAGGTGCAACATCCGTCCGAAATGGCGAAACAGTGCCGTATGACTTTTAGAAATGCGTGCAAGGATTTGAAACGGAACAGCACCATGGTGCACCACTCTCCAGCGATGGGAAGTCGAAGACGGGCCACCGTAATCCCGTTTTACCGTAAAAATCCACGTGTCGAAAAAACGAAGGGTTAAAAACTTACGAGACCCGATTGAGATTCGGGTTGTCCTCTTTGGCCATTAATCTATCCATTGACGGCTAAAAGCTATCAAAGCCGTAGAACTCATCGAGGCCTTCTTTTTGACAGGTTATGGCTCCCGTAACTCTAAACGAGCCAGAAGTTATGGTTGTCCGAATAATCGATATCTACAGGGTGCAACATCCACGGTGCAAGGTGCATCATCCGTCCGAAATGGTGAAACAGTGCCGTACGACTTTTAGTAATGCGTGTATGGATTTGAAACGGAACACTACCATGGTGCACCACTCTCCAGCGATGGGAAGTCGAAGACGGGCCACGGTAATCCCGTTTTACCGTAAAAATCCACGTGTCGAAAAAACGATGGGTAAAAAACTTACGAGACCCGATTGAGATTCGGGTTGCCCTTTTTGGGCATTAATCTATCTGTTGACGGCTGAAAGCTATCAAAGCCATAGAACTCATCGAGGCCTTCATTTTGACAGGTTATGTCTCCCGTAACTCTAAAAGAGCCAGAAGTTATGGTCGTCCGAATAATCGATATCTACAGGGTGCAACATCCATGGTGCAAGGTGCAACATCCGTACGAAATGGAAAAACAGTGCCGTACGACTTTTAGAAATGCGTGCATGGATTTGAAACGGAACAGTACCATGGTGCACCACTCTCCAGCGATGGGAAGTCGAAGACGGGCCATGGTAATCCCGTTCTACCGTAAAAATACATGTGTCGAAAAAACGAAGGGTAAAAAACTTACGAGACCCGATTGAGATTCGGATTGTCCTTTTTGGGCATTAATCAATCCATTGAAGGCTGAAAGCTATCAAAGCCGTAGAACTCATCGAGGCCTTCGTTTTGACAGGTTATGGCTCGCGTAACTCTAAACGAGCCAGAAGTTATTGCCGTCCGAATAATCGATATCTACAGGGTGCAACATCCACGGTGCAAGGTGCAACATCCGTACGAAATGGCGAAACAGTGCCGCACGACTTTTAGAAATGCGTGCATGGATTTGAAATGGAACAGTACCATGGAGCACCACTCTCCAGCGATGGTAAATCAAAGGCCAGCCACGGTAATCCTGTTTTACCGTAAAAATCCACGTGTCGAAAAAACGAAGGGTAAAAAACGTAAGTGACCCGATTGAGATTCGGGTTGTCCTTTTTGGGCATTAATCTATGCAATGATGGCTGAAAGCGGTCAAAGCCGTAGAACTCATCGAGGCCTTGGTTTTGACAGGTTATGGCTCCCGTAACTCTAAACGAGCTAGAAGTTATGGCTGTCCGAATAATCGATATCTACAAGGTGCAACATCCGTCCGAAATGGCGAAACAGTGTCGTACGACTTTTAGAAATCGGTGCATGGATTTGAAATGGAACATTACCATGGTGCACCACTCTCTAGCGATGGGAAGTCGAAGACGGGCCACGGTAATCCCGTTTTACCGTAAAAATCCACGTGTCGAAAAAACGAAGGGTAAAAAACTTACGAGACCCGATTGAGATTCGGGTTGTCCTTTTTGGGCATTAATCTATCCGTTGACGGTTGAAAGCCGTCAAATCCGTAGAACTCATCGAGGCCTTCGTTTTGACAGGTTATGGCTCTCGTAACTCTAAACGAGCCAGAAGTTATGGCCGTCCGAATAATCGACATCTACAGGGTGCAACATCCACGGTGCAAGGTGCAACATCCGTCCGAAATGGCGAAACAGTGTCCTACGACTTCTAGAAATGCGTACACGGATTTGAAACGGAACAGTACCATGGTACACCACTCTCCAGCGACGGTAAATCGAAGGCCAGCCACGGTAATCCTGTTTTACCGTAAAAGTCCACGTGTCGAAAAAACGAAGGGTACAAAACTTACGAGACCCGATTGAGATTCGGGTTGTCCTTTTTGGGCATTAATCTATCCGTTGACTGCTGAAAGCCGTCAAAACCGTAGAACTCAACGAGGCCTTCGTTTTGATAGGTTATGGCTCCCGTAACTCTAAACGAGCCAGATGTTATGGTCGTCCGAATAATCGATATCTACAGGGTGCAACATCCACGGTGCAAGGTGCAACATCCGTCCGAAATGGCGAAACAGTGTCGTACGACTTTTAGAAATGCGTGCATGGATTTGAAACGGAACAGTATTATGGTGCACCACTCTCCAGCGATGGTAAATCGAAGACCAGCCACCGTAATCCCGTTTTACCGTAAAAATCCACGTGTCGAAAAAACGAAGGGTTAAAAACTTACGAGACCCGATTGAGATTCGGGTTGTCCTTTCTGGGCATTAATCTATCCGTTGACGGCTGAAAGCTGTCAAAGCCGTAGAGCTCATCGAGGCCTATGTTTCGACAGGTTATGGCTCCCGTAACTCTAAACGAGCCATAAGTTATAGCCGTTTGAATAATCGATATCTATAGGGTGCAACATCCACGGTGCAAGGTGCAACATCCGTCCGAAATGGCGAAACAGTGCCGTGTGACTTTTAGAAATGCATGCATGGATTTGAAACAGAATAGTACCATGGTGCACCACTCTCCAGCGATGGTAAATCGAAGGCCAGCCACGGTAATCCTGATTTACCGTAAAAATCCACGTGCCGAAAAACCGAAGGGAAAAAACTTACGAGACCCGATTGAGATTCGGGTGGTCCTTTTTGGGCATTAATCTATGCGTTGATGGCTGAAAGCTGTCAAACCGTAGAACTCATCGAGGCCTTTTTTTTGACAGGTTATGGCTCCCGTAACTCTAAACAAGCCAGAAGTTATGGACGTCCGAATAATCGATATCTACCGGGTGCAACATCCACGGTGCAAGGTGCAACATCCGTCCGAAATGGCGAAACAGTGCCGTACGTCTTTTAGAAATGCGTGCATGGATTTGAAACGGAACGGTACCGTGGTGCACCACTCTCCAACGATGGTAAATTGAAGGCCAGCCACTATAATCCTATTTTACCGCAAAAATCCACGTGTCGAAAAAACGAAGGGTAAAAAATTTACGAGACCCGATTGAGATTCGGGTTGTACTTTTTGGGCATTAATCTATCCGTTGACGGCTGAAAGCTATCAAAGCCATAGAACTCACCGAGGCCTTCGTTTTGACAGGTTATGGCTCCCGTAACTCTAAACGAGCCAGAAGTTATGGCCGTCCGAATAATCGATATCTACAGGGTGCAACATCCACGGTGCAAGGTGCAACATCTGTCCGAAATGGCGAAACAGTGCCATACGACATTTAGAAATGCGTGCATGGATTTGAAACAGAACAGTACCATGGTGCACCACTCTCCAGCAATGGTAAATCGAAGACCAGCCACCGTAATCCCGTTTACCATAAAAATCCACGTGTCGAAAAAACGAAGGGTTAAAAACTTACGAGACCCAATTGAAATTCGGGCTGTCCTTTTTGGGCATTAATCTATCCGTTGATGGCTGAAAGCTGTCAAAGTCGTAGATCTCATCGAGGCCTCCGTTTTGACACGTTATGGCTCCCGTAACTCTAAACGGGCCAGAAGTTATGGCCGTTTGAAAAATCGATATCTACAGGGTGCAACATCCACGGTGCAAGGTGCAACATCCTTCCGAAATGGCGAAACAGTGTCGTACGACTTTTAGAAATGCGTGTATGGATTTGAAACGGAACACTACCATGGTGCACCACTCTCCAGCGATGGGAAGTCGAAGACGGGCCACGGTAATCCCGTTTTACCGTAAAAATCCACGTGTCGAAAAAATGAAGGGTAAAAAACTTACGAGACCCGATTGAGATTCGGGTTGTCCTTTTTGCGCATTAATCTATCCGTTGTCGGCTGAAAGCTGTCAAAGCCGTAGAACTCATCGAGGCCTTCATTTTGAAAGGTTATGGCTTTCGTAACTCTAAACGAGCCAGAAGTTATGGCCGTCCGAATAATCGATATCTACAGGGTGCAACATCCGTCCGAAATGGCGAAACAGTGTCGTACGACTTTTAGAAATGCGTGCATGGATTTGAAACGGAACAGTACTATGGTGCACCACTCTCTAGCGACGGTAAATCGAAGACCAGCCACCGTAATCCCGTTTTACCGTAAAAATCCACGTGTCGAAAAAACGAAGGGTTAAAAAGTTACGAGACCCGATTGAGATTCGGGTTGTCGTTTTTGGGCATTAATCTATCCGTTGACGGCTGAAAGCGGTCAAAGCCGTAGAACTCATCGAGGCCTTCGTTTTGACAGGTTATGGCTCCCGTAACTCTAAACGAGCTAGAAGTTATGGCCGTTTGAATAATCGATATCTACAGGGTGCAACATCCACGGTGCAAGGTGCAACATCCGTCCGAAATGGTGAAACAGTGCCGTACGACTTTTAGAAATGCGTGCATGGATTTGAAACGGAACACTACCATGGTGCACCACTCTCCAGCGATGGGAAGTCGAAGACGGGCCACGGTAATCCCGTTTTACCGTAAAAATCCACGTGTCGAAAAAACGAAGGGTAAAAAACTTACGAGACCCGATTGAGATTCGGGTTGTCCTTTTTGGGCATTAATCTATCCGATGACGGCTAAAAGCTGTCAAAGCCGTAGAACTCATCGAGTCCTTCGTTTTGACAGGTTATGGCTCTCGTAAATCTAAACGAGCCAGAAGTTATGGTCGTCCGAATAATCGATATCTACAGGGTGCAACATCCACGGTGCATGGTGCAACATCCGTCCGAAATGGCGAAACAGTGCCGTACGACTTTTAGAAATGCGTGCATGGATTTGAAACGGAACAGTACCACGGTGCACCACTCTCCAGCGATGATAAATCGAAGGCCAGCCACGTTAATCCTGATTTACCGTAAAAATCCACGTGTCGAAAAACCGAAGGGAAAAAAACTTACGAGACCCGATAGAGATTCGGGTTGTCCTTTTTGGGCATTAATCTATGCGTTGACGGCTGAAAGCTGTCAAAGCCGTAGAACTTCATCGAGGCCTTTGTTTTGACAGGTTATGGCTCCCATAACTCTAAACGAGCCAGAAGTTATGGACGTCCGAATAATCGATATCTACCGGGTGCAACATCCACGGAGCAAGGTGCAACATCCGTCCGAAATGGCGAAACAGTGCCGTACGACTTTTAGAAATGCGTGCATGGATTTGAAATGGAACGGTACCGTGGTGCACCACTCTCCAATGATGGTAAATCGAAGGCCAGCCACTGTAATCCTATTTTACCGTAAAAATCCACGTGTCGAAAAAACGAAGGGTAAAAAATTTACGAGAACCGATTGAGATTCGGGTTGTCCTTTTTGGGAATTAATCTATCCGTTGACAGCTGTCAAAGCCGTAGAACTCATCGAGGCCTTCGTTTTGATAGGTTATGGCTCCCGTAACTCTAAACGAGCCAGAACTTATGGCCGTGCGAATAATCGATATCTACAGGGTGCAACATCCACGGTGCAAGGTGCAACATCCGTCCGAAATGGCGAAACAGTGCCGTACGCCTTTTAGAAATGCGTGCATGGATTTGAAACGGAACAGTACCAAGGTTCACCACTCTCCAGCGATGGTAAATAGAAGGCCAACCACGGTAATCTTGTTTTACCGAAAAAATCCACGTGTCGAAAAAACGAAGGGTAAAAAACTTACGAGACCCTGTTGAGATTCGGGTTGTCCTTTTTGGGCATTAATCTATGTGTTGACGGCTGAAAGCGATCAAAGCCGTAGAACTCATCGAGGCCTTCGTTTTGACAGGTTATGGCTCCCGTAACTCTAAACGAGCCAGAAGTTATGGCCGTTTGAATAATCGATATCTACAGGGTGCAATATCCACGGTGCAAGGTGCATCATCCGTCCGAAATGGTGAAACAGTGCCGTACGACTTTTAGAAATGCGTGCATGGATTTGAAATGGAACAGTACCATGGTGCACCACTCTCCAGCGATGGGAAGTCGAAGACGGGCCACGGTAATCCCGTTCTACCGTAAAAATCCATGTGTCGAAAAAACGAAGGGTAAAAAACTTACGAGACCCGATTGAGATTCGGGTTGTCTTTTTTGGGCAGTAATCAATCCGTTGACGGCTGAAAGCATTCAAAGCCGTAGAACTCATCGAGGTCTTCGTTTTGACAGGTTATGGCTCCCGTAACTCTAAACGAGCCAGAAGTTATGGCCGTCCGACTAATCGATATCTACAGGGTGCAACATCCACGTTGCAAGGTGCAACATCCGTACGAAATGGTGAAACAATGTCGTACAACTTTTAGAAATGCGTGCATGGATTCGAAACGGAACACTACCATAGTGCACCACTCTCCAGCGATGGGAAGTCGAAGACGGGCCACGGTAATCCCGTTTTACCGTAAAAATCCACATGTCGAAAAAACGAAGGGTAAAAAACTTACGAGACCCGATTGAGATTCGGGTTGTCCTTTTGGGGTATCAATCTTTCAGTTGACGGCTGAAAGCTATCAAAGCCATAGAACTCATCGAGGCCTTCGTTTTGACAGGTTATGGCTCCCGTAACTCTAAAAGAGCCAGAAGTTATGGTCGTCCGAATAATCGATATCTACAGGGTGCAGCATCCATGGTGCAAGGTGCAACATCCGTGAAATGGATAAAAAGTGTCGTACGACTTTTAGAAATGCGTGCATGGATTTGAAACGGAACAGTACCATGGTGCACCACTCTCCAGCGTTGGGAAGTCGAAGACGGGCCACGGTAATCCCGTTCTACCGTAAAAATCCATGTGTCGAAAAAACGAAGGGTAAAAAATTTACGAGACCCGATTGAGATTCGGGTTGTCCTTTTTGGGCATTAATCTATCCGTTGACGGCTGAAAGCTATCAAAGCCGTAGAACTCATCGAGGCCTTCGTTTTGACAGGTTATGGCTCCGTAACTCTTAACGAGCCAGAAGTTATTGCCGTCCGAATAATCGATATCTACAGGGTGCAACATCCACGGTGCAAGGTGCAACATCCGTCCGAAATGGCGAAACAGTGCCGTATGACTTTTAGAAATGCGTGCATGGATTTGAAACGGAACAGTACCATGGAGCACCACTCTCCAACGATGGTAAATCAACGGCCAGCTACGGTAATCCTGTTTTACAGTAAAAATCCACATGTCGAAAAAACGAAGGGTAAAAAACTTACGGGACCCGATTAACATTCCGGTTGTCCTTTTTGGGCATTAATCTATCCGTTGACGGCTGAAAGCCGTCAAACCCGTAGAACTCATCGAGTCCTTCGTTTTGACAGGTTATGGCTCCCGTAACTCTAAATGAGCCAGAAGTTATGGTCGTCCGAATAATCGATATCTACAGGGTGCAACATCCACGGTGCAAGGTGCTACATCCCTCCGAAATGGCGAAACAGTGCCGTACGACTTTTAGAAATGCGTGCATGGATTTGAAACGGAATAGTACCATGGTGCACCACTCTCCAGCGATGGTAGATCGAAGATCAGCCACCGTAATCCCGTTTTACCATAAAAATCGACGTGTCGAAAAAACGAAGGGTTAAAAACTTACGAGACCCGATTGAGATTCGGGTTGTCTTTTTTGGGAATTAATCTATCCGTTGACAGCTGTCAAAACCGTAGAACTCATCGAGGCCTTCGTTTTGACAGGTTATGGCTCCCGTAACTCTAAACGAGCCAGAACTTATGGCCGTACGAATAATTGATATCTACAGGGTGCAACATGCACCGTGCAAGGTGCAACATCCGTCCGGAATGGCGAAACAGTGCCGTACGACTTTTAGAAATGCGTGCATGGATTTGAAATGGAATAGTACCATGTTGCACCACTCTCAAGCGATGGAAAGTCGAAGACGGGCCACCGTAATCCCGTTTTACCGTAAAAATCAACGTGTCGAAAAAACGAAGGGTTAAAAACTTACGAGCCCCGATTGAGATTCGGGTTGTCCTTTTTGGGCATTAATCTATCCGTTGACGGCTGAAAGCTTTCAAAGCCGTAGAACTAATCGAGGCCTTCGTTTTGACAGGTTATGGCCCCCGTAACTCTAAACGAGCCAGAAGGTATGGCCGTTTGAATAATCGATATCTACAGTGTGCAACATCCACGGTGCAAGGTGCAACATTCGTCCGAAATGGTGAAACAGTGCCGTACGACTTTTAGAAATGCGTGCATGGATTTGAAACGGAACACTACCATGGTGCACCACTCACCAGCGATGGGAAGTCGAAGACGGGCCACGGTAATCCCGTTTTACCGTAAAAATCCACGTGTCGAAAAAAGGAAGGGTAAAAAACTTACGAGACCCGATTGACATTCGGGTTGTCCTTTTTGGGCATTAATCTATCCGTTGATGGCTGAAAGCTATCAAAGCCGTAGAACTCATCGAGGCCTTCGTTTTGACAGGTAATGGCTCCCGTAACTCTAAAAGAGCAAGAAGTTATGGCCGTCCGAATAATCGATATCTACAGGGTGCAACATCCACGGTGCGAGGTGCAACATCCGTCCGGAATGGCGAAACAGTGTATTACGACTTTTAGAAATGCATGCATGGATTTGAAACGGAACAGTACCATGGTGCACCACTCTCCAGCGGTGGTAAATCGAAGGCCAGCCACGGTAATCCTGTTTTACCGTAAAAATCCACGTGTCGAAAAAACGGAGGGTAAAAAACTTACGAGACCCGATTGAGATTCGGGTTGTCCTTTTTGGGCATTAATCCATCTGTTGACGGCTAAAAGCGGTCAAAGCCGTAGAACTCATCGAGGCCTTCGTTTTGACAGGTTATGGCTCCCGTAACTCTAAAGGAGCCAGAAGTTATGGCCGTCCGAATAATCGATATCTACAAGGTGCAACATCCGTCCGAAATGGCGAAACAGTGCCGTACGACTTTTAGAAATGCGTGCATGGATTCGAAACGGAACAGTACCGTGGTGCACCACTCTCAAGCGATGGGAAGTCGAAGACGGGCCACCGTAATCCCGTTTTACCGTAAAAATCCACGTGTCGAAAAAACGAAGGGTTAAAAACTTACGAGACCCGATTGAGATTCGGGTTGTCCTTTTTGGGCATTAATCTATCCGTTGATGGCTGAAAGCTGTCAAAGCCGTATAACTCATCGAGGCCTTCGTTTTGACAGGTTATGGCTCCCTTAACTCTAAACGAGCCAGAAGTTATGGCCGTCCGAATAATCGATATCTACAGGGTGCAACATCCACGGCGCAAGGTGCAACATCCGTCCGAAATGGCTAAAAAGTGCCGTACGACTTTTAGAAATGCGTGCATGGATTTGAAACGGAACAGTACCATGGTGCACCACTCTCCAGCGATGGGAAGTCGAAGTCGGGCCACGGTAATCCCGTTCTACCGTAAAAATCCATGTGTTGAAAAAACGAAGGGTAAAAAATTTACGAGACCCGATTGAGATTCGGGTTGTCCTTTTTGGGCATTAATCTATCCGTTCACGGCTGAAAGCTATCAAAGCCGTAGAACTCATCGAGGCCTTCGTTTTGACAGGTTATGGCTCCCGTAACTCTAAACGAGCCAGAAGTTATTGCCGTTCGAATAATCGATATCTACAGGGTGCAACATCCACGGTGCAAGGTGCAACATCCGTCCGAAATGGCGAAACAGAGCCGTACGACTTTTAGAAATGCGTGCATGGATTTGAAACGGAACAGTACCATGGAGCACCACTCTCCAGCGATGGTAAATCAAAGGCCAGCTACGGTAATCCTGTTTTACCGTAAAAATCCACATGTCGAAAAAACGAAGGGTAAAAAACTTACGAGACCCGATTGAGATTCGGGTTGTCCTTTTTGGGCATTAATCTATCCGTTGACGGTTGAAAGACGTCAAAGCCGTAGAACTCATCGAGTCCTTCGTTTTGACAGGTTATGGCTCCCGTAACTCTAAACGAGCCAGAAGTTATGGTCGTCCGAATAATCGATATCTACAGGGTGCAACATCCACGGTGCAAGGTGCTACATCCATCCGAAATGGCGAAACAGTGCCGTACGATTTTTAGAAATGCGTGCATGGATTTGAAACGGAATAGTACCATGGTGCACCACTCTCCAGCGATGGTAGATCGAGGATCAGCCACCGTAATCCCGTTTTACCATAAAAATCCACGTGTCGAAAAAACGAAGGGTTAAAAACTTACGAGGCCCGATTGAGATTCGGGTTGTCTTTTTTGGGAATTAATCTATCCGTTGACAGCTGTCAAAACCGTAGAACTCATCGAGGCCTTCGTTTTGATAGGTTATGGCTCCCGTAACTCTAAACGAGCCAGAACTTATGGCCGTACGAATAATTGATATCTACAGGGTGCAACATCCACGGTGCAAGGTGCAACATCCGTCCGGAATGGCGAAACAGTGTCGTACGACTTTTAGAAATGCGTGCATGGATTTGAAACGGAACAGTACCATGGTGCACCACTCTCCAGCAGTGGTAAATCGAAGGCCAGCCACGGTAATCCTGTTTTACCGTAAAAATCCACGTGTCGAAAAAAACGAATGGTAAAAAACTTACGAGACCCGATTGAGATTCGGGTTGTCCTTTTTGGGCATTAATCTATGTGTTGACGGCTGAAAGCGGTCAAAGCCGTAGAACTCATCGAGGCCTTCGTTTTGACAGGTTATGGCTCCCGTAACTCTAAACGAGCCAGAAGTTATGGCCGTCCGAATAATCGATATCTACAAGGTGCAACATCCGTCCGAAATGGCGAAACAGTGCCGTACGAATTTTTGAAATGCGTGCATGGATTTGAAACGGAACAGTACCATGGTGCACCACTCTCCAGCGATGGGAAGTCGAAGACGGGCCACCGTAATCCCGTTTTACGTAAAAATCCACGTGTCGAAAAAACGAAGGGTTAAAAACTTACGACACCCGATTGAGATTCGGGTTGTCCTTTTTGGGCATTAATCTATCCGTTGACGGCTAAAAGCTATCAAAGCTGTAGAACTCATCGAGGCCTTCGTTTTAACAGGTTATGGCTCCTGTAACTCTAAACGAGCCAGAAGTTATGGCCGTTTGAATAATCGATATATACAGAGTGCAACATCCACGGTGCAAGGTGCAACATCCGTCCGAAATGGTGAAACAGTGTCGTACGACTTTTAGAAATGCGTGCATGGATTAGAAACGGAACAGTACCATGGTACACCACTCATCAACGATGGGAAGTCGAAGACGGGCCACCGTAATCCCGTTTTACCGTAAAAATCCACGTGTCGAAAAAACGAAGGGTTAAAAACTTACGAGACCCGATTGAGATTCGGGTTGTCCTTTTTGGGCATTAATCTATCCGTTGAAGGCTAAAAGCCGTCAAAGCCGTAGAACTCATCGAGGCCTTCGTTTTGACAGGTTATGTCTCCCGTAACTCAGAACGAGCCAGAAGTTATGGCCGTTTGAATAATCGATATCTACAGGGTGCAACATCCACGGTGCAAGGTGCAACATCCGTCCGAAATGGAAAAACAGTGCCGTACGACTTTTAAAATGCGTGCATGGATTTGAAATGGAACAGTACCATGGTGCACCACTCTCCAGCGATGGGAAGTCGAAGACGGGCCACGGTAATCCAGCGATTGAGATTCGAGTTGTCCTTTTTGGGCATTAAACTATCCGTTGACGGCTGAAAGTTGTCAAAGCCGTATAACTCATCGAGGCCTTCGTTTTGACAGGTTATGGCTCCCCTAACTCTAAACGAGCCAGAAGTTATGGCCGTCCGAATAATCGATATCTACAGGGTGCAACATCCACGGTGCAAGGTGCAACATCCGTCCGAAATGGCGAAACAGCGCCGTACGACTTTTAGAAATGCGTGCATGGGTTTGAAACGGAACAGTACCATGGTGCACTACTCTCAAGCGATGGGAAGTCGAAGACGGGCCACCGTAATCCTTATTTACCGTAAAAATCCACGTGTCGAAAAAACGGAGGGTAAAAAACTTACGAGACCCGATTGAGATTCGGGTTGTCCTTTTTGGGCATTAATCTATGCGTTGACGGCTGAAAGCTGTCCAAGACGTAGAACTCATCGTGACCTTCGTTTTGACAGGTTATGGCTCCCGTAACTCTAACCGAGCCAGAAGTTATGGCCGTCCGATTAATCGATATCTACAGGGTGCATCATCCACGGTGCAAGGTGCAACATCCGTCCGAAATGGCGAAACACTGCCGAACGAATTTTAGAAATGCGTGCATGGATTTGAAACCGAACAGTAACATGGTGCACCACTCTCCAGCGTTGGTAAATCGAAGGCCAGCCACTGTAATCCTGTTTTACCGTAAAAATCCACGTGTCGAAAAAACGAAGGGTAAAAAACTTACGAGACCCGATTGAAATCCGGGTTGTCCTTTTTGGGCATTAATCTATCCGTTGATGGCTGAAAGCTGTCAAAGCGGTAGAACTCATCGAGGCCTTCGTTTTGACAGGTTATGGCTCCCGTAACTCTAAACGAGCCAGAAGTTATGGACGTCCGAATAATCGATATCTACAGGGTGCAACATCCACGGTGCAAGGTGCAACATCCGTCCGAAATGGCGAAACAATGCCGTACGACTTTTAGAAATGCGCGCATGGATTTGAAACGGAACAGCACCATGGTGCACCACTCTCCGGCGATGGGAAGTCGAAGACGGGCCACGGTAATCCCGTTTTACCGTAAAAATCCACGTGTCGAAAAAACGAAGGGTAAAAAACTTACGAGACCCGATTGAGATTCGGGTTGTCCTTTTTGGGCATTAATCTATCCGTTGACGGCTAAAAGCTGTCAAAACCATAGAACTCATCGAGGCCTTCGTTATGACAGGTTATGGCTCCTGTAATTCTAAACGAGCCAGAAGTTATGGCCATTTGAATAATCGATATCTACAGGGTGCAACATCCACGGTGCATGGTGCAACATCCGTCCGAAATGGTGAAACAGTGTCGTACGTCTTTTAGAAATGCGTGCATGGATTTGAAACGGAACAGTACCATGGTGCACCACTCTCCAGCGATAGGAAGTCGAAGACGGGCCACGGTAATCCCGTTTTACCGTAAAAATCCACGTGTCGAAAAAACGAAGGGTAAAAAACTTACGAGACCCGATTGAGATTCGGGTTGTCCTTTTTGGGCATTAATCTATGCGTTGATGGTTGAAGGCTGTCAAAGCCGTAGAACTCATCGAGACCTTCGTTTTGACAGGTTATGGCTCCCGTAACTCTAAACGAGCCAGAAGTTATGGTCATCCGAATAATCGATATCTACAGGATGCAACATCCACGGTGCAAGGTGAAACATCCGTCCGAAATGGCGAAACAGTGCCGTACGACTTTTAGAAATGCGTGCATGGATTTGAAACGGAACAGTACCATGGTGCACCACTCTCCAGCGATGGGAAGTCGAAGACGGGCCACCGTAATCCCGTTTTACCGTAAAAATCCACGTGTCCAAAAAACGAAGGGTTAAAAACTTACGAGACCCAATTGAGATTCGGGTTGTCCTTTTTGGGCATTAATCTATCCGTTGACATCTGAAATCTATCAAAGCCGTAGAACTAATCGAGGCCTTCGTTTTGACAAGTTATGGCTCTCGTAACTCTAAACGAGCCAGAAGGTATGGCCGTTTGAATAATCGATATCTACAGGGTGCAACATCCACGGTGCAAGGTGCAACATCCGTCCGAAACGGCGAAACAGTGCCGTACGACTTTTAGAAATGCGTGCATGGATTTGAAATGGAACAGTACCATGGTGCACCACTCTCAAGCGATGGGAAGTCGAAGACGGGCCACGGTAATCCCGTTTTACCGTAAAAATCCACGTGTCGAAAAAATAAGTGGTAAAAAACTTAGGAGACCCGATTGAGATTCAGGTTGTCCTTTTTGGGCATTAATCTATGCGTTGACGGCTGAAAGCTGTCCAAGACGTAGAACTCATCGTGGCCTTCGTTTTGATAGGTTATGGCTCCCGTAACTCTAACCGAGCCAGAAGTTATGGCCGTCCGAATAATCGATATCTACAGGGTGCAACATCCACGGTGCAAGGTGCAACATCCGTCCGAAATGGCGAAACATTGCCGTACGACTTTTAGAAATGGGTGCATGGATTTGAAACGGAACAGTACCATGGTGCACCACTCTCCAGCGATGGGAAGTCGAAGACGGGCGACGGTAATCCCGTTTTACCGTAAAAATCCACGTGTCGAAAAAACGAAGGGTAAAAAACTTACGAGACCCGATTGAGATTCGGGTTGTCCTTTTTGGGCATTAATCTATCTGTTGACGGCTGAAAGCCGTCAAAGCTGTAGAACTCATAGAGGCCTTCGTTTTGATAGGTAATGGCTCCCGTAACTCTAAACGAGCCAGAAGTTATGGACGTCCGAATAATCGATATCTACAGGGTGCAACATCCACGGTGCAAGGTGCAACATCCGTCCGAAATGGCGAAACAGTGCCGTACGACTTTTAGAAATGAGTGCATGGATTTGAAATGGAACAGTACCATGGTACACCACTCTCCAGCGATGGTCAATCGAAGGCCAGCCACGGTAATCCTTATTTACCGTAAAAATCCACGTGTCGAAAAAACGAAGGGTAAAAAACTTACGAGACCCGATTGAGATTCGGATTGTCCTTTTTGGGCATTAATCTATGCGTTGATGGTTGAAAGCTGTCAGAGCCGTAGAACTCATCGAGACCTTCGTTTTGACAGGTTATGGCTCTCGTAACTCTAAACGAGCCAGAAGTTATGGCCGTTTGAATAATCGATATCTACAGGGTGCAACATCCACGGTGCAAGGTGCAACATCCGTCCGAAATGGTGAAACAGTGTCGTACGACCTTTAGAAATGCGTGCATGGATTTGAAACGGAACACTACCCTGGTGCACCACTCTCCAGCGATGGGAAGTCGAAGACGGGCGACGGTAATCCCGTTTTACCGTAAAAATCCACGTGTCGAAAAAACGAAGGGTAAAAAACTTACGAGACCCGATTGAGATTCGGGTTGTCGTTTTTGGGCATTAATCTATCCATTGACGGCTGAAAGCTGTCAAAGCTGTAGAACTCACCGAGGCCTTCGTTTTGACAGGTTATGGCTCCCATAAGTCTAAACGAGTCAGAAGTTATGGCCGTCCGAATAATCGATATCTACAGGGTGCAACATCCACGGTGCAATGTGCAACATCCGTCCGAAATAGCGAAACAGTGCCGTACGACTTTTAGAAATGCATGCATGGATTTGAAACGGAACAGTACCATGGTGCACCACTCTCCAGCGATGGTAAATTGAAGACCAGCAACCGTAATCCCGTTTTACCGTAAAAATCCACGTGTCGAAAAAACGAAGGGTAAAAAACTTACGAGACCCGATTGAGATTCGGGTTGTCCTTTTTGGGCATTAATCTATCCGTTGACGGCTGAAAGCCGTCAAAGCCATAGAACTTATCGAGGCCTTCGTTTTGACAGGTTATGGATCCCGTAACTCTAAACGAGCCAGAAGTTATGGCCGTCCAAATAATCGATATCTACAGGGTGCAACATCCACGGTGCGAGGTGCAACATCCGTCCGAAATGGAGAAACAGTGCCGTACGACTTTTAGAAATGCGCGGATGGATTTGAAACGGAATAGTACATGGTGCACCACTCTCCAGCGATGGTAAATCGAAGACCAGCCATCGTAATCCCGTTTTACCGTAAAAATCAACGTGTCGAAAAAACGAAGGGTTAAAAACTTACGAGACCCGATTGAGATTTGGGTTGTCCTTTTTTGGCATTAATCTATCCGTTGACGGCTGAAAGCTGTCAAAGCCGTAGAACTCATCGAGGACTTATTTGACAGGTTATGGCTCTCGTAACTCTAAACGAGCCAGAAGTTATGGCCGTTTGAATAATCGATATCTACAGGGTGCAACATCCACGGTGCAAGGTGCAACATCCGTCCGAAATGGTGAAACAGTGTCGTACGACTTTTAGAAATGCGTGCATGGATTTGAAACGGAACACTACCCTGGTGCACCACTCTCCAGCGATGGGAAGTCGAAGACGGGCGACGGTAATCCCGTTTTACCGTAAAAATCCACGTGTCAAAAAAACGAAGGGGAAAAAACTTACGAGACCCGATTGAGATTCGGGTTGTCGTTTATGGGCATTAATTTATCCATTGACGGCTGAAAGCTGTCAAAGCTGTAGAACTCACCGAGGCCTTCGTTTTGACAGGTTATGGCTCCCATAAGTCTAAACGAGTCAGAAGTTATGGCCGTCCGAATAATCGATATCTACAGGGTGCAACATCCACGGTGCAATGTGCAACATCCGTCCGAAATAGCGAAACAGTGCCGTACGACTTTTAGAAATGCGTGCATGGATTTGAAACGGAACAATACCATGGTGCACCACTCTCCAGCGATGGTAAATTGAAGACCAGCAACCGTAATCCCGTTTTACCGTAAAAATCCACGTGTCGAAAAAACGAAGGGTAAAAAACTTACGAGACCCGATTGAGTTTCGGGTTATCCTTTTTGGGCATTAATCTATCAGTTGACGGCAGAAAGCCGTCAAAGCCATAGAAATCATCGAGGCCTTCGTTTTGACAGGTTATGGATCCCGTAACTCTAAACGAGCCAGAAGTTATGGCCGTCCGAATAATCGATATCTATAGGGTGCAACATCCACGGTGCGAGGTGCAACATGCGTCCGAAATGGCGAAACAGTGCCGTACGACTTTTAGAAATGCACGGATGGATTTGAAACGGAACAGTACATGGTGCACCACTCTCCAGCGATGATAAATCGAAGACCAGCCATCGTAATCCCGTTTTACCGTAAAAATCAACGTGTCGAAAAAACGAAGGGTTAAAAACTTACGAGACCCGATTGAGATTTGGGTTGTCCTTTTTGGGCATTAATCTATCCGTTGACGGCTGAAAGCTGTCAAAGCCGTAGAACTCATCGAGGACTTATTTGACAGGTTATGGCTCTCGTAACTCTAAACGAGCCAGAAGTTATGGCCGTTTGAATAATCGATATCTACAGGGTGCAACATCCACGGTGCAAGGTGCAACATCCGTCCGAAATGGTGAAACAGTGTCGTACGACTTTTAGAAATGCGTGCATGGATTTGAAACGGAACACTACCCTGGTGCACCACTCTCCAGCGATGGGAAGTCGAAGACGGGCGACGGTAATCCCGTTTTACCGTAAAAATCCACGTGTCGAAAAAACGAAGGGTAAAAAACTTACGAGACCCGATTGAGATTCGGGTTGTCGTTTTTGGGCATTAATCTATCCATTGACGGCTGAAAGCTGTCAAAGCTGTAGAACTCACCGAGGCCTTCGTTTTGACAGGTTATGGCTCCCATAAGTCTAAACGAGCCAGAAGTTATGGCCGTCCGAATAATCGATATCTACAGGGTGCAACATCCACGGTGCAATGTGCAACATCCGTCCGAAATGGAGAAACAGTGCCGTACGACTTTTAGAAATGCGCGGATGGATTTGAAACGGAATAGTACATGGTGCACCACTCTCCAGCGATGGTAAATCGAAGACCAGCCATCGTAATCCCGTTTTACCGTAAAAATCAAAGTGTCGAAAAAACGAAGGGTTAAAAACTTACGAGACCCGATTGAGATTTGGGTTGTCCTTTTTTGGCATTAATCTATCCGTTGACGGCTGAAAGCTGTCAAAGCCGTAGAACTCATCGAGGACTTATTTGACAGGTTATGGCTCTCGTAACTCTAAACGAGCCAGAAGTTATGGCCGTTTGAATAATCGATATCTACAGGGTGCAACATCCACGGTGCAAGGTGCAACATCCGTCCGAAATGGTGAAACAGTGTCGTACGACTTTTAGAAATGCATGCATGGATTTGAAACAGAACACTACCCTGGTGCACCACTCTCCAGCGATGGGAAGTCGAAGACGGGCGACGGTAATCCCGTTTTACCGTAAAAATCCACGTGTCGAAAAAACGAAGGGTAAAAAACTTACGAGACCCGATTGAGATTCGGGTTGTCGTTTTTGGGCATTAATCTATCCATTGACGGCTGAAAGCTGTCAAAGCTGTAGAACTCACCGAGGCCTTCGTTTTGACAGGTTATGGCTCCCATAAGTCTAAACGAGTCAGAAGTTATGGCCGTCCGAATAATCGATATCTACAGGGTGCAACATCCACGGTGCAATGTGCAACATCCGTCCGAAATAGCGAAACAGTGCCGTACGACTTTTAGAAATGCATGCATGGATTTGAAACGGAACAGTACCATGGTGCACCACTCTCCAGCGATGGTAAATTGAAGACCAGCAACCGTAATCCCGTTTTACCGTAAAAATCCACGTGTCGAAAAAACGAAGGGTAAAAAACTTACGAGACCCGATTGAGATTCGGGTTGTCCTTTTTGGGCATTAATCTATCCGTTGACGGCTGAAAGCCGTCAAAGCCATAGAACTTATCGAGGCCTTCGTTTTGACAGGTTATGGATCCCGTAACTCTAAACGAGCCAGAAGTTATGGCCGTCCAAATAATCGATATCTACAGGGTGCAACATCCACGGTGCGAGGTGCAACATCCGTCCGAAATGGAGAAACAGTGCCGTACGACTTTTAGAAATGCGCGGATGGATTTGAAACGGAATAGTACATGGTGCACCACTCTCCAGCGATGGTAAATCGAAGACCAGCCATCGTAATCCCGTTTTACCGTAAAAATCCACGTGTCGAAAAAACGAAGGGTAAAAAACTTACGAGACCCGATTGAGATTCGGATTGTCCTTTTTGGGCATTAATCTATGCGTTGATGGTTGAAAGCTGTCAGAGCCGTAGAACTCATCGAGACCTTCGTTTTGACAGGTTATGGCTCTCGTAACTCTAAACGAGCCAGAAGTTATGGCCGTTTGAATAATCGATATCTACAGGGTGCAACATCCACGGTGCAAGGTGCAACATCCGTCCGAAATGGTGAAACAGTGTCGTACGACTTTTAGAAATGCGTGCATGGATTTGAAACGGAACACTACCCTGGTGCACCACTCTCCAGCGATGGGAAGTCGAAGACGGGCGACGGTAGTCCCGTTTTACCGTAAAAATCCACGTGTCAAAAAAACGAAGGGGAAAAAACTTACGAGACCCGATTGAGATTCGGGTTGTCGTTTATGGGCATTAATTTATCCATTGACGGCTGAAAGCTGTCAAAGCTGTAGAACTCACCGAGGCCTTCGTTTTGACAGGTTATGGCTCCCATAAGTCTAAACGAGTCAGAAGTTATGGCCGTCCGAATAATCGATATCTACAGGGTGCAACATCCACGGTGCAATGTGCAACATCCGTCCGAAATAGTGAAACAGTGCCGTACGACTTTTAGAAATGCGTGCATGGATTTGAAACGGAACAATACCATGGTGCACCACTCTCCAGCGATGGTAAATTGAAGACCAGCAACCGTAATCCCGTTTTACCGTAAAAATCCACGTGTCGAAAAAACGAAGGGTAAAAAACTTACGAGACCCGATTGAGTTTCGGGTTATCCTTTTTGGGCATTAATCTATCAGTTGACGGCTGAAAGCCGTCAAAGCCATAGAAATCATCGAGGCCTTCGTTTTGACAGGTTATGGATCCCGTAACTCTAAACGAGCCAGAAGTTATGGCCGTCCGAATAATCGATATCTATAGGGTGCAACATCCACGGTGCGAGGTGCAACATGCGTCCGAAATGGCGAAACAGTGCCGTACGACTTTTAGAAATGCGCGGATGGATTTGAAACGGAACAGTACATGGTGCACCACTCTCCAGCGATGATAAATCGAAGACCAGCCATCGTAATCCCGTTTTACCGTAAAAATCAACGTGTCGAAAAAACGAAGGGTTAAAAACTTACGAGACCCGATTGAGATTTGGGTTGTCCTTTTTGGGCATTAATCTATCCGTTGACGGCTGAAAGCTGTCAAAGCCGTAGAACTCATCGAGGACTTATTTGACAGGTTATGGCTCTCGTAACTCTAAACGAGCCAGAAGTTATGGCCGTTTGAATAATCGATATCTACAGGGTGCAACATCCACGGTGCAAGGTGCAACATCCGTCCGAAATGGTGAAACAGTGTCGTACGACTTTTAGAAATGCGTGCATGGATTTGAAACGGAACACTACCCTGGTGCACCACTCTCCAGCGATGGGAAGTCGAAGATGGGCGACGGTAATCCCGTTTTACCGTAAAAATCCACGTGTCGAAAAAATGAAGGGTAAAAAACTTACGAGACCCGATTGAGATTCGGGTTGTCCTTTTTGGGCATTAATCAATCCGTTGACGGCTGAAAGCCGTCAAAGCCGTAGAACTCATAGAGGCCTTCGTTTTGACAGGTAATGGCTCCCGTAACTCTAAACGAGCCAGAAGTTATGGCCGTCCGAATAATCGATATCTACAGGGTGCAACATCCACGGTGCAAGGTGCAACATCCGTCCGAAATGGCGAAACAGTGCCGTACGACTTTTAGAAATGCGTGCATGGATTTGAAATGGAACAGTACCATGGTGCACCACTCTCCAGCGATGGTAAATCGAAGGCCAGCCACGGTAATCCTTATTTACCGTAAAAATCCGCGTGTCGAAAAAACGAAGGGTAAAAAACTTACGAGACCCGATTGAGATTCGGGTTGTCCTTTTTGGGCATTAATCTATGCGTTGACGGCTAAAAGCTGTCAATGCCGTAGAACTCATTGAGGCCTTCGTTTTGACAGGTTATGGCTCCCGTAACTCTAAACGATCCAGAAGTTATGGCCGTCCAATTAATCGATATCTACAGGGTGCAACATCCACGGTGCAAGGTGCAACATCCGTCCGAAATGGCGAAGCAGTGCCGTACGAATTTTAGAAATGCGTGCATGGATTTGAAACGGAACAGTTCCATGGTGCACCACTCTCCAACGATGGTAAATCGAAGGCCTGCCACTGTAATCCTATTTTACCGTAAAAATCAACGTGTCGAAAAAACGAAGGGTAAAAAACTTACGAGACCCGATTGAGATTCGGGTTGTCCTTTTTGGGCATTAATCTATCCGTTGACAGCTGTCAAAGCCGTAGAACTCATCGAGGCCTTCGTTTTTACATGTTATGGCTCCCATAACTCTAAACGAGCCAGAAGTTATGGCCGTCCGTATAATCGATATTTACAGGGTGCAACATCCACGGTGCAAGGTGCAACATCCGTCCGAAATGACGAAACAGTGCCGTACGACTTTTAGAAATGCGTGCATGGATTTGAAACGGAACAGTACCATGGTGCACCACTTTCCAGCGTTGGAAAATCGAAGGCCAGCCTCGGTAATCCTGTTTTACCGTAAAAATCCACGTGTCGAAAAAACGAAGGGTAAAAAACCTACGAGACCCGATTGAGATTCGGGTTATCCTTTTTGGGCATTAATCTATGCGTTGACGACTGAAAGCTGGCAAAACCGTAGAACTCATCGAGGCCTTTGTTTTGAAAGGTTATTGCTCCCGTAACTCTAAACGAGCCAGAAGTTATGGTCGTCCGAATAATCGATATCTACAGGATGCAACATCCACGGTGCAAGGTGAAACAGCCGTCCGAAATGGCGAAACAGTGTCGTACGACTTTTAGAAATGCTTGCATGGATTTGAAACGGAACAGTACCATGGTGCACCACTCTCCAGCGATGGGAAGTCGAAGATGGGCCACCGTAATCCCGTTTTACCGTAAAATTCCACGTGTCGAAAAAACGAAGGGTTAAAAACTTACGAGACCCGATTGAGATTCGGGTTGTCCTTTTTGGGCATTAATCTATCCAATGACGTCTGAAAGCTATCAAAGCCGTAGAACTAATTGAGGCCTTCGTTTTGACAGGTTATGGCTCCCGTAACTCTAAACGACCCAAAAGGTATGGCCGCTTGAATAATCGACATCCACGGTGCAAGGTGCAACATCCACGGTGCAAGGTGCAACATCCACGGTGCAAGGTGCAACATCCGTCCGAAATGGCGAAACAGTGCCGTACGACTTTTAGAAATGCGTGCATGGATTTGAAACGGAACAGTACCATGGTGCACCACTCTCCAGCGATGGGAAGTCGAAGACTGGCCGCCGTAATCCCTTTTTACCGTAAAAATCCACGTGTCGAAAAAACGAAGGGTTAAAAACTTACGAGACCCGATTGAGATTCGGGTTGTCCTTTTTGGGCATTAATCTATCCGTTGACCGTTGAAAGCTATCAAAGCCGTAGAACTCATCGAGGCCTTTGTTTTGACAGGTTATTGCTCCCGTAACTCTAAACGAGCCAGAAGTTGTGGTCGTCCGAATAATCGATATCTACAGGATGCAACATCCACGGTGCAAGGTGCAACATCCGTCCGAAATGGCGAAACAGTGCCGTACGACTTTTAGAAATGCTTGCATGGATTTGAAACGGAACAGTACCATGGTGCACCACTCTCCAGCGATGGGAAGTCGAAGACGGGCCACCGTAATGCCGTTTTACCGTAAAATTCCACGTGTCGAAAAAACGAAGGGTTAAAAACTTACGAGACCCGATTGAGATTCGGGTTGTCCTTTTTGGGCATTAATCTATCCGTTGACGTCTGAAAGCGATCAAAGCCGTAGAACTAATTGAGGCCTTCGTTTTGACAGGTTATGGCTCCCGTAACTCTAAACGACCCAAAAGGTATGGCCGCTTGAATAATCGATATCTACAGGGTGCAACATCCACGGTGCAAGGTACAACATCCACGGTGCAAGGTGCAACATCCGTCCGAAATGGCAAAACAGTGCCGTACGACTTTTAGAAATGCGTGCATGGATTTGAAACGGAACAGTACCATGGTGCACCACTCTCCAGCGATGGGAAGTCGAAGAAGGGCCGCTGTAATCCCGTTTTACCGTAAAAATCCACGTGTCGAAAAAACGAAGGGTTAAAAACTTACGAGACCCGATTGAGATTCGGGTTGTCCTTTTTGGGCATTAATCTATCCGTTGACCGCTGAAAGCTATCAAAGCCGTAGAACTAATCGAGGCCTTCGTTTTGACAGGTTATGGCTCCCGTAACTCTAAACGAGCCAGAAGGTATGGCCGTTTGAATAATCGATATCTACAGGGTGCAACATCCACGGTGCAAGGTGCAACATCCGTCCGAAATGGTGAAACAGTGCCGTACGACTTTTAGAAATGCGTGCATGGATTTGAAACGAAACAGTACCATGGCGCACCACTCTCCAGCGATGGGAAGTCGAAGACGGGCCACGGTAATCCCGTTTTACCGTAAAAATCCACGTGCCGAAAAAACGAAGGGTAAGAAACTTACGAGACCCGATTGAGATTCGTGTTGTCCTTTTTGAGCATTAATCTATGCGTTGACGGCTGAAAGCTGTCAAAGCCGTAGAACTCATCGAGGCCTTCGTTTTCACTGGTTATGGCTCTCGTAACTCTAAACAAGCCAGAAGTTATGGCCGTCCGAATAATCGATATCTACAGGGTGCAACATCCACGCTGCAAGGTGCAACATCCGTCCGAAATGGCGAAACAGTGCCATACGACTTTTAGAAATGCGTGCATGGATTTGAAACGGAACAGTACGATGGTGCACCATTCTCCAGCGATGGTAAATCGAAGGCCAGCCACTGTAATCCTGTTTTACCGTAAAAATCCACGTGTCGAAAAAAGAAGGGTAAAAAACTTACGAGACCCGATTGAGATTCGGGTTGTCCTTTTTGGGCATTAATTTATCCGTTGACGGCTGAAAGCTGTCAAAGCGGTAGAACTCATGACAGGTTATGGCTCCCGTAACTCTAAACGAGCCAGAAGTTATGGCCGATTGAATAATCGATATCTATAGGGTGCAACATCCACGGTGCAAGGTGTAACATCCGTCCGAAATGGCGAAACAGTGCCGTACGACTTTTACAAATGCGTGCATGGATTTGAAACGGAACAGTACCATGGTGCACCACTCTCCAGCGAAGGGAAGTCGAAGACGGGCCACGGTAATCCCGTTTTACCATAAAAATTCACGTGTCGAAAAAACGAAGTGTAAAAAACTTACGAGACCCGATTGAGATTCGGGTTGTCCTTTTTGGGCATTAATCAATCCGTTGACGGCTGAAAGCTTTCAAAGCCGTAGAACTCATCGATGCCTTCGTTTTGACAGTTTATGTCTTCCTTAACTCTAAACGAGCCAGAAGTTATGGCCGTCCGAATAATCGATATCTACAGGGTGCAACATCCACGGTGCAAGGTGCAACATCCGTCCAAAATGGCGAAACAGTGCCGTACGACTTTTAGAAATGCGTGCATGGATTTGAAACGGAACAGTACCATGGTGCACCACTCTCCAGTGATGGTAAATCGAAGGCCGCCACTGTAATTGTGACGACCGCCCATGACTCCCGCACTAAAACAAGGGAATGGTGCACTGAAAGGCGTGCCAGGCAGCCATGGACGATGGTCAGGGTAAGATAAAACAGCAGACTCTATCGTATTACTCACAACGCATGGATAAAATACAATAGAAAATATACATAGCGAAGCTTTATAGAACAAAAGTCTTATCATATAGACTCATAATATTTTTATACAATCATCTGGATAGTCAATACATCAAGCCTCACTACATAACACTCAGAGTATCAAACAAACAGCGGAATATCCAGTACATAGAGTAAGAAAACAATATGCAAAAAGCCTCCAGCTCGTCTTCGTCACCAACCACGTTGGTAGCCAAGAACAGCACCTGTCACCTGCTACCTAGTCTGCCCATCCGAACATGGATGAACGACCCAAGGTAATAAGAGTTGAACATAAAACCTTGAGCCAGACAACAGTCTTAGTGAGCAGTAAATTAACTATCAAACATACCAAAAGAGCATAAAGGATAAAAGGAATAGGAACTCAACCATCCCACTCCACCTCATTCTACAGTGATAGCCCCCAGACCCACTAAGTAGAAACAAGCATAACAAAGCGGACATTTAAAGTAAAGTAATTATCACTCGAGTCAAGGTTGATGTTTTCCAAATACAAACCTTGAAGGCCTAAACCAAGATCAGTTAAGCACCCAGAAAACACCGCTCTTGAGACCGAATGATGGTACAATCAAACATCCATGACTCTGGCTATCACTGTTAACATTGCCTCGATATCATCGTTAATTGAATGTCCGGCACCTTCTTTCAGCCGTCCGTCAAGGGCTAATGGCAACCCCGGTTCTAGACATAACTCCACACGTCATCATGACCCGTGCCTAGGACTATCGCATCTGCCCAGAGTACTAACACGTCATCACGACCCGTGTCTGGAACGTCATCGTGACCCGTTCCAACGTACTCTTGCTTTGAGCATGCTAGAACCTTCAATAACGATAAGATCCAAGCCTCCTAGTCATCCTCCTCGACGACTATTCTCACACTGTCCCAAACGCCTCTCGAGCCCACCATTATCAACCAACCCATACCGCATCACCGAGTTATCAACATACTTGGGATGATCACGTCTGGATTAAACCAAGGCTTTCACACATCATGCTTTGCTTCAACACATCATAGAAAAGTCCCATCTCACATCATGGTTTGCCTCATCGCATCATGGCAAAGTCCATCATCATCGAATCTATCCATATGAGCTTCCACATCCGCTTCATATGCCACAAGCAGCTTTCACCATTCAAGAGCCTTTCCACTTAGCTTTTGAATCATCTTCGACCAACTTGTTCAAATCAACTACTAGCTAATTTGAAACAATCAAATCAATCATAAATCAACTATTAATCCAAGCAATCAAACATTCAACAAGATCTAATAAGCAATTAAAACAATAATGGCAATTTGTTAATTGAAGTGTCCAAATCTAACAAGTATGAATCGTAGGCAAATGTCTCTATAACTTGATGAATGAACTTGCATAAGTGAACAAGTAGTAAAATAGATATCAAAACTTCAAAGGTGATAGATCCACATGCAGACTTAAGGAAAATGCAAGAAATCACTACCTTTAACACATAAACAAGCCACCAATCCAATATACTCCCTTGGGTCCGTGTGAGAGATAACTACCACTCACCGAATCACCTAAACCCTCAAAAACACCCAACTCCAGATCTGGACAGCAAAGATCTAAGCTTGATCCGGCAAAATCTCACTTCAATCGATGAAATCTCTCTTTGTTGGATGAAGATCTTCAACTTCGGCTCTTGAATCTTTGATCTTGATCTTCGATCTTGGATGGATCTTAGCACTAGATTAGAGTGGAGAAAAGAAGTGAAGAAATGTTGTAGTCGAGCTCTCAAAATGGCAGCACTTCGTCGATTCAAAATCCGGTGCCAAAAAGTGAGCCAAACCCCTCTATTTCTAGGCTGAAATCTCCCTGAGTCGCGCATCCATATGTCGCCGCCGACCTATACCATGAGTCGTCCACGACTCAAGCCCCTAACGACTCAACGACTCAACTACCTACGACTTAGCCAAGACACCGACCCAACAACACAACACACACACACTTAAGCACGCGCACGACTCAACTATACGCATCGTAACGACATAGCCCCCCCCCCCCCCCCCCCCCCCGCGACCTAACACTAAGTCGCTCACACGACTCAAAAAATCTCCGACCTAAAACAGATACGACTTAACGACCTAACACAGAGGTACACGACTTAACTAAGAACACAGCCTAACTATAACACGGCATAGCCACTAGGTCGCTACCTTCTCTAACTTGCTAACCCGTAAGTCGTAACTCTCTTAGGTCGGCAACTAACTTAGGTAGGCTAACTTCCTTAAGTCGTTCAACCTATGAGTCGGCCATGCCTTAAGCCGTTAACTACTACCACTAGCTTCCTTAACTCGGCCACCTTCCTTAAACCGTAAACCCTACAACTTAGGTTCAAAACGACTCAAGCAATACTAACGACTTGAATGGCAACTATTTTACGATATGTCGACACGTAAAATACGGGTCGTTACATTCTCTCCCCCTTAGGAATTTCGCCCCCGAAATTCCAAACAAACAAGAGCAGTCAAAGTTATTCTGCATGCATGCAGAATTCTAAGACTTAGAACAAGCTACAAATTCATGGGATGTCACGACACCTTAGGGTCATACCTTGAAGAGTTCAGGATGAGCTGCCTTCATCCTCTCTTCCTCTTCCCACGTACAGTCGTCAACATCATCACTCCATTATACCTTGAGCAACGTAATTGTCTTCCTCCTAAGCTGTTTCATGTCGGTTTCAACAACACGAAGCGGCTTACGAGGTCTCGTAACAACTGGATCAACCTCTAAAATCTTCATAGCTATCAGCAGAAATCACCGTATTCGAGTCGTGCACATACTTCCGTAGATAAGATACATGAAAAACATTGTGCACACCCGCCATCTTTTCCGGTAACTCCAATCTATAAGCGAGCTTTCCAATTCGCTCGATGATCGAGAATGGTCCAACAAATCTCGGAGTTAACTTTCCTTTCTTCCCGAATCGAGTAACGTTCTTCAGTGGAGAAATCTTCACAAAAACCATATCGCCTATGTCGAATTCCAAATCCTTACGATGATTATCGGCATAACTTTCTGACGGTCTTGGGCTGCCTTCATTCGTCGTCGAATGATCTCTATACAATCCATCGTCTGTCTAATCATCTCTAGCCCAAGTATCAACTTTTCTCCCGTTTCCAACCAACATGTCGGAGAATTACAAGGTCTTTCATACAATGCTTCATACGGTGCCATACCAATACTTGACTGGTAACTTTTATTATATGCAAATTCCACCAAATGAAGATGATCTTCCCATGATCCTCCGAAATCCAAAACACATGCCCTCAGGAGATCTTCCAAAACTCGGTTGACTCTCTCAGTCTGACCATCTGTTTGGGGGTGATAGGCTGTACTCAAACACAACTCGGTTCCTAAAACTTCTTGGAAGCTCTTCCAAAATCCACTAGTGAACAATGGGTCTCGATCGCTCACTATACTCTTCGGAACACCATGGAATCGAACTATCCACTTAACATACAACTCGGCCAACTTCGATGCAGTCCTAGTTGATCGAACAGGAATGAATCTTGCACTCTTAGTCAAACGATCTACAATGACCCAAATCCCTTCATTTCCTGCCCTGGTTCTAGGTAAACCATCGATAAAATCCATCGATACTTGCTCTCACTTCCATGTAGGAACTTCCAATGGCTGAAGCAATCCACTAGGCTTCTTCTGCTCGGCTTTTACCAACTGGCAGTTCATACATTTGGAAATAAAATTTCCAACATCCTTCTTCATACCCTCCCAGTAGTAGGTTCTCTTCATATCCTGATGCATCTTATTTCCACCTGGATGAATCGTCAACTTCGAGTGATGACTCTACCTTAGAACTTCATCTCTCAATTCATCTATATCGGGAACAACTAGTTGCCCTTGCTTCCGAAGCCAACCTTCTCGATCGACTTCAAATCCTTTATCCTTTTCTGGGTCCAATCCAGATTCCAAATCGCCGATAATCTTGACAAGCTTATCATCTCGCTTTTGGCCCTCTCCAATTCTTTCCACAAGAGTAGGTCTTATTGATAAGTTTGCCAACATCTCAGGTTCCAATTCTCATCTAGGCCTGAAGTCAAATCCAGCCAAATACTCAAGATTCTTCCATTCCGAAAACATGGCTCCCAATCCTGCATGTTTTCGACTTAACGCATCTGCCACTGCGTTACCTTTTCCCGGAGTATAGGCTATACCAAAATCATATGATGCCAAAAACTCTAGCCACCTTTGTTGCCGAAGATTCAAATCCTTTTGGGAGAACAGATACTTCAACGACTTATGATCCGTAAACAACTCGAATCGAACTCCCAATAGATAATGTCTCCACATCTTCAGAGCAAAAACAATCGCCGCTAACTCCAAATCATGAGTCGGGTAATTCCTTTCATGCGCCTTCAGTTGTCGACTTGCATATGTAACAACTTTATCCTTTTGCATCAGTACTGACCCAAGTCCAGTACCACATGCATCGGTGTAAACCACCATCTCATCATTCCCACTTGAAATAGTCAAAACAGGAGCACTTGTCAGTCGCTCTTTCAGGATTACGAAAGCTTACTCACACTTATCATCCCATCTGAACACTTGGTTCTTTTTCGTCAATCCTGTTAATGGTGCAGCTATCTTGGAAAAGTCTTTGATAAACCGATGATAATATCCTGCTAATCCAAGAAAATTTCTCACATCAGATGCATTCTTAGGTCTAACCCAATCCTGGATCGCTGCCACCTTAGCAGGATCAACCGCTATTCCATTTCCAGAAATAACATGGCCTAAGAACCTCACTTCACTCTTCCAGAAGTGACACTTTGAAAACTTAGCCTTCAGCTGATGTTTCCGCAAGATTTCCAAAACAATATGCAAGTGTGTCTTGTGCTCTTCATCAGTTCTGGAATAAATCAGAATATCATCCACGAACACAAGTACAAACTTGTTCAACTGATCTCTGAACACTCTATTCATAAGATCTACAAAATATGCTGGTGCATTGGTCAATCCAAACGGCATTACCAGCCACTCATAAAAACTGGATTGTGTCCTAAAAGCAGTCTTCGGCACACTATCCTTAGCCACTCTCAACTGGTGAAATCTCGTTGCCAAATCCATCTGAGAAAACACCCTAGCTTCGTGAAGCTGATCAAACAAGTCATCTATTCTCGGCAATGGATACTTGTTCTTCTTAGTCACCTTATTCAGCTCACGATAATCCACACACAACCTCAACGATCCATCCGCTTTGGTTGCGAACACAACTGGTGCACCCCATTCGGACACGCTACGCCGAATGAATCCTTTTCGTAAAAGGTCATCAACTTGCACCTTCAGCTCTTGTTGTTCTCTAGGCGCCATCCGTCTAAGAGGCATCACAACAGGTTTGGCTCCCTCAACTAGATCGATACGAAACTCGATCTCCCTATGCGGCGGTAACCCTTTGACCTCGTCAAAGACGTCCACAAATCCATTCACAACCGGCATCGATGACAGTCCACCCCGTGGAACAACCAGCGAATACATGAAGCCCATGAAGACGCCTTCTTCATGCTTACATCGTATCACCAACTTTCGCCCTTCCACATTCCCGACTGTCACCTCCAGTTTCTCACAATCAACCTTTGCCGCATACTTCCTAAGCCAGTCCATACCCAAAATAATTCCGAACCCCGCAAAGTTCAGAACAAAGCAATCACAAACAAAAGAGCAACCATGACTCGATACAACTAGACCACGGCATACCATACACAAACAAGACGAACCCCCAACTGGATTAGTCACAACCAATGGTCTATGAACAATTTCCGGTTCCAAACCCAACCGGCCTACCAAAACATCACAAACAAACGAATGCGACGCCCCAGTATCAAACAACACTCTAACTGGAACACCACAAATGGAAAGAGTACCTTGAACCACCACACTCTTCCCCTTTTCTTCTGCAGTAGGAGCTTTCGAAGATGATGGAACAGCCCCCAAAGCATAAGCTTGCACAATCTGCTTATCTTTCCTTGGTTCTGGACAGTCCTTCTTGATATGTCCCAGCTTATCACAGTTGTGGCACTTCAACTGCACCTTTGGATTCTTGCAATCCCTAGAAAAATGGCCCTTCTGTCGACAATTGTAGCAGGTCACTTCACCCTTTGGCTTCTTCTGGCCATCCTTACCCTTCTGTTGCTGCTGCTTCCTCTTCTTGTTTCCACCCTGTTGTGGTTTGGGCTCTTCCTTAGTCACAACAACAACAGACTCTTCCTTAGGAAACAAACTCTAATGTCTGAGAGCTTTCTCCACAAGCTTCTCAAATGGATCGTCCAGATGATCCACCAAATGTCTCCCAAGATAACTGTCCAAGCCTGTCACAAACTTCTCATTCTTCTGATAGGGAGATTCAATATACGACCGAGCATACTTGGACAAAGCTTCAAACTCAGAAACATACTCAAGAACTGGTCTCCCACCTTGATTGAGCTCCACAAACTTCTTAAACAGAACAGATTTCTGAGCCGTAGAAATGAACTTAGCTTCAAATCTAACTTGGAATTGCTCCCAAGTAATCTCTTCCTCTAGAGTATCAGTGGTGATAGAATTCCACTAATCAGAAGCTCTCCCTTGAAGCTGTCTTGATGCAAGCTTCCTCTTAGTTGCATCCTCAATCCCCAAATCACCAAAGATCCTTCTACAAGCATCAATCCATCTCTGCACTTCAATGGTTGATTCTGTCCCCAAGAAAACCTTCCCTCCAAGAGCAATATAATCCTTACACAACTTAGCAAAATCCACGGGTTTTGGAGCTTGAACTTGAACTCCAACGTCTACTGACGGTCCTGAAATTGGTATCCTTCTCATGATCGAAGTCATCATAGCTTCAAACATTGCAGCATAGTAAGTAGCTCCCCCAGCAGCATGGCTTTCTCTAGCATCTTGTCTCTCACTTCGACTCATCCTTAATATCTACAAAAAGGAATGATTTAGAACACCTTGAGAAACAACTACATAAGGAGTTCAAATCCTTCTAAACTACTATATTATATATAGTAATCATCCATCAAAATACAATTACGTCTCTCATACGTAGTTACGTCAGCGAGCGTTGGCTAAAATCGATTAACCAAGGCTCTGATACCAAATGTGACGACCGCCCCTGACTCCCGCACTAAAACAAGGGAATGGTGCGCTGAAAGGCGTGCCAGGCAGCCATGGACGATAGTCAGGGTAAGATAAAACAGCAGACTCTATCGTATTATTCACAGCGCATGGATAAAATACAATAGAAAATATACATAGCGAAGCTTTATAGAACAAAAGTCTTATCATATAAACTCATAATAGTTTTATACAATCATCTGGATAGTCAATACATCAAGCCTCACTACATAACACTCAGAGTATCAAACAAACAGCGGAATATCCAGTTCATATAGTAAGAAAACAATATGCAAAAAGCCTCCAGCTCGTCTTCGTCACCAACCACGTTGGTAGCCAAGAACAGCACCTGTCACCTGCTACCTAGTCTGCCCATCCCAACATGGATGAACAGCCCAAGGTAATAAGAGTTGAACATAAAACCTTGAGTCAAACAACAGTCTTAGTGAGCAGTAAATTAACTATCAAACATACCAAAAGAGCATAAAGGATAAAAGGAATAGGAACTCAACCATCCCACTCCACCTCATTCTACAGTGATAGCCCCCAGACCTACTAAGCAGAAACAAGCATAACAAAGCGGACATTTAAAGTAAAGTAATTATCACTCGAGTCAACGTCGATGTTTTCCAAATACAAACCCCCAAGGCCTAAACCAAGATCAGATAAGCACCCATAAAACACCGCTCTTGAGACCGAATGATGGTACAATCAAACATCCATGACTCTGGCTATCACTGTTAACATTGCCTCGATATCATCGTTAATTGAATGACCGGCACCTTCTTTCAGCCGTCCGTCAAGGGGTAATGGCAACCCCGGTTCTAGACATAACTCCGCACGTCACCATGACCCGTGCCTAGGACTATCGCATCTGCCCAGAGTACTAACACGTCATCATGACCCGTGTCTGAACGTCATCGTGACCCGTTCCAACGTACTCTTGCTTTGAGCATGCTAGAACCTTCAATAACGATAAGATCCAAGCCTTCTAGTCATCCTCCTCGACGACTATTCTCACACTGGCCCAAGCGCCTCTCGAGCCCACCATTATCAACCAACCCGGACCGCATCACCGAGTTATCAACATACTTGGGATGATCCCGTCCGGATTAAACCAAGGCTTTCACACATCATGCTTTGCTTCAACACATCATAGCAAAGTCCCATCTCACATCATGGTTTGCCTCATCGCATCATGGCAAAGTCCATCATCATCGAATCTATCCATATGAGCTTCCACATCCGCTTCATATGCCACAAGCAGCTTTCACCATTCAAGAGCCTTTCCACTTAGCTTTTGAATCATCTTCGACCAACTTGTTCAAATCAACTACTAGCTAATTTGAAACAATCAAATCAATCATAAATCATCCATTAATCCAAGCAATCAAACATTCAACAAGATCTAATAAGCAATTACAACAATAATGGCAATTTGGTAATTGAAGTGTCTAAATCTAACAAGTATGAATCATAGGCAAATGTATCTATAACTTGATGAATGAACTTGCATAAGTGAAAATGTAGTAAAATAGATATCAAAACTTCATAGGTGATAGATCTACATGCAGACTTAAGGAAAATGCAAGAAATCACTATCTTTAACACATAAACAAGCCACCAATCCAATATACTCCCTTGGGTCCGTGTGAGAGATAACTACCACTCACCGAATCACCTAAACACCTCAAAAACACCCAACTCCAGATCTGGACAGCAAAGATCTAAGCTTGATCCGGTAAAATCTCACTTCAATCGATGAAATCTCCCTTTGTTGGATGAAGATCTTCGACTTCGGCTCGTGAATCTTTGATCTTGATCTTCGATCTTGGCTGGATGTTAGAACTAGATTAGAGTGGAGAAAAGAAGTGAAGAAATGTTGTAGTCGAGCTCTCAAAATGGCAGCACTTCGTCGCTTCAAATTCCGGTGCCAAAAAGTGAGCCAAACCCCTCTATTTATAGGCTGAAATCTCCCTGAGTCGCGCATCCATATGTCGCCGCCGACCTATACCATGAGTCGTCCACAACTCAAGCCCCTAACGACTCAACGACTCAACTACCTACGACTTAGCCAAGACACCGATCCAACAACACAACACACACACAGTTAAGAACGCGCACGACTCAATTATACGCAGCGTAACGACATAGCCCCCCTCCCCGCGACCTAACACTAAGTCGCTCACACGACTCAAAAAACCTCCGACCTAAAACAGATACGACTTAACGACCTAACCCAAAGGTACACGACTTAACTAAGCACACAGCCTAACTATAACATGGCATAGCCACTAGGTCGCTACCTTCTCTAACTTGCTAACCCGTAAGTCATAACTCTCTTAGGTCGGCAACTAACTTAGGTAGGCTAACTTCCTTAAGTCGTTCAACCTATGAGTCGGCCATGCCTTAAGCCGTTAACTACTACCACAAGCTTCCTTAACTCGGCCACCTTCCTTAGACCGTAAACCCTACCACTTAGGTTCAAAACGACTCGAGCAATACTAACGACTTGATGGCAACTATTTTACGATATGTCGACACGTAAAATACGGGTCGTTACATTCTCACCCCCTTAGGAATTTCGCCCCTGAAATTCCAACCAAACAAGAGCAATCAAAGTTATTCTGCATGCCTACCATCCACAGCAATCAACAAACCATGCATCCAATTTCTAGCCTAGCATGCAAAATTCTAAGACTTAGAAAAAGCTACAAATTCGTGGGATGTCACGACACCTTAGGGTCATACCTTGAAGAGTTCAGGATGAGCTGCCTTCATCCTCTCTTCCTCTTCCCACGTACAGTCGTCAACATCATCACTCCATTGTACCTTGAGCAACGTAATTGTCTTCCTCCTAAGCTGTTTCATGTCGATATCCACAGGGTGCAACATCCACGGTGCAAGGTGCAACATCCGTCCAAAATGGTGAAATAGTGTCGTACGACTTTTAGACATGCATGCATGGATTTGAAACGGAACAGTACCATGGTGCACCACTCTCCAGCGATGGGAAGTCGAAGACGGGCCACGGTAATCCCGTTTTACCGTAAAAATACACGTGTCGAAAAAACAAAGGGTAAAAAACTTACGAGACCCGATTGAGATTCGGTTTGTCCTTTTTGGGCATAATCTATCCGTTGACGGCTGAAAGCTGTCAAAGCCGTAGAACTCATCGAGGCCTTTGTTTTGACAGGTTATGGCTCCCGTAACTCTAAACGAGCCAGAAGTTATGGCCGTCCGAATAATCGATATCTACAGGGTGCAACATCTGTCCGAAATGGCGAAACAGTGCCATACGACTTTTAGAAATGCGTGCATGGATTTGAAACAGAACACTACCATGGTTCACCACTCTCCAGCGATTGGAAGTCGAAGACGGGCCACGGTAATCCCGTTTTACCGTAAAAATCCACGTGTCGAAAAAACGAAGGGTAAAAAACTTACGAGACCCGATTGAGATTCGGGTTATCATTTTTGGGCATTAGTCTATCCGTTGACGGCTGAAAGCTATCAAAGCCGTAGAACTCATCGAGGCCTTGTTTTGACATGGTATGGCTCCCGTAACTCTAAACGAGCCAGAAGTTATGGCCGTCCGAATAATCGATATCTACAGGGTGCAACATCCATGGTGCAAGGTGCAACATCCGTCCGAAATGGTGAAACAGTGCCGTATGACTTTTAGAAATGCGTGCATGGATTTGAAAAGAAACAGCACCATGGTGCACCACTCTCCAGCGATGGTAAATCGAAGGCCAGCCACGGTAATCCTGTTTTACCGTAAAAATCCACGTGTCGAAAAAACGAAGGGTAAAAAACTTACGAGACCCGATTGAGATTCGGGTTGTCCTTTTTGGGCATTAATCTATCCGTTGACGGCTAAAAGCCTTCAAAGCCGTAGAACTCATCGAGGCCTTCGTTTTGACAGGTTATGGCTCTCGTAACTCTAAACGATCCAGAAGTTATGGCCGTCCGAATAATCGATATCTACAGGGTGCAACATCCACGGTGCAAGGTGCAACATCCGTCCGAAATGGCGAAACAGTGCCGTACGACTTTTAGAAATGCGTGCATGGATTTGAAACGGAACACTACCATGGTGCACCACTCTCCAGTGATGGGAAGTCGATGACGGGCCACGGTAATCCCGTTTTACCGTAAAAATCCACGTGTCGAAAAAATGAAGGGTAAAAAACTTACGAGACCCGATTGAGATTCGGGTTGTCCTTTTTGGGCATTAATCTATCCGTTGACGGCTAAAAGCTGTCAAAGCCGTAGAACTCATCGAGGCCTTCATTTTGAAAGGTTATGGCTCCCGTAAATCTAAACGAGCCAGAAGTTATGGCCGTCCGAATAATCGATATCTACAGGGTGCAACATCCACGGTGCAAGGTGCAACATCCGTCCGAAATGGCGAAACAGTGTCGTACGACTTTTAGAAATGCGTGCAAGGATTTGAAACGGAACAGTACCATGGTGCACCACTCTCTAGCGATGGCAAATCGAAGACCAGCCACCGTAATCCCGTTTTACCGTAAAAATCCACGTGTCGAAAAAACGAAGGGTTAAAAACTTACGAGACCCGATTAAGATCCGGGTTGTCCTTTTTGGGCATTAATCTATCCGTTGACGGCTGAAAGCTGTCAAAGCCGTATGTTGGGCGAAATCTCACCCAGAAGATCTCGAGACCGAGAAGTGTCAGTTTCACCCAGGTTTGCAACCTCCATTCCATCAGCTTCTATGTCCATTCGGCGATTCGAAGGAACAAGTTCCATTCGGTAGTGAAGGTCCATCCGGAGTACATGTTCATTCGGCTATGCAAGCCTATAAGCTCATTCGGCACTCCAAGCATGAAGGTCCATTCGGCATGAGTTCATTCGGTATTCCCCCTCACCATCCATCCTACTACCGAACGAGGTTGGTGCCGGACCAAACACCACCGGTCCAACGCCACACAACCAAGGCCGAACCATTCTCCACATCGATGATGCCGAACCAACCACTTTGTCCATCACCGGACCACCATCACCGGTCCAAGCCTCAACAAAACCAATGTCTCTCCCCACTATCACCGGACCACTCCATCACCGGTCCAAGCTCCACGCCGAATGGAGCCTTGCCGAACCAGAACGCTGCCAGTCCAGATTGCTTCAGCCCGGGCCCACCAGCAGCTATATACGTCCAAGACCCCGGCCCCCTATCTCACTCTATAAATAGAGGGGCAGGGGTACAACAATGGCAGACAAGTTTGAGAGCTCAAGCAAGGAAGGAACTTTCAAACTACTTTCATACACTTGTATACAAAGCATTGTACTTGTAATCTGGAAGAAGAAAGATAATAACATATAAAGTGGACGTAGGCACATTCTGGCCGAACCACTATAAATCTGCGTGTCTTTTACATTTCAGCCCTTACTTTTCTCATATTTACATACTCATCTAAAATCATTGAAAATCACACATACTCAACTAAAATAATACGACTTGGAGGTGTTTGTCCATTTTTTGTGCAAACATTTTTGGTGCTTTCACTGAGAGCTGAACTCAAACTTCATCTTCTCCCACTCAACCTTTTTCCTAACGACATCACTCGTTGCTTAGAAATCATGCCTTCCAAACAGAGAAGGGATGTTAACAAAGGAAAGAACATCGCAACTAGCGGCCTTCCAGATCCAGCAATCACAGATCAGCCCACTTCAACAGCAGTACCCGATGAAAATCAGGAAAATCCAACTGGTCCCGCAACGGAACAACCAATCACTAGGGCAGATCTGGACAGGGTTGTGGCTGAAGTAACTAACCGCTTCACATCCCAACAAGAAACTTTGGTGGACCAACTCATGACACGCTTAAGGGACGCTGAAGAGTCCAACCGCAACACTGAATCATGGGGTGAATCCCAATCCGGAGGATCCCGGAGGCAACAAAGGTCTTCACTCTTCGAACAAGCTATCAACAGGAAAAACAATGATAGGGGCCGCGCCCGGACTCAGCCCGAATTCCGACTCGAGGAAGCCCTTGGAACCGAACCTAGCGGGGGAGGCACCAGGCGAGGGTCGGATGTAGCTGAGCCAGTCATGCCACCTAATCATAGAAACCCCGCTGAACGGAGCCGAGCTAGAACTCAGCCCGAAGTTGACCCCATGGATGTGCTCGAAACAGAACCCCACAGGGGAAGATCAAGGCAGGGGGCAACTGTAGCTGGTCCTAGCGTGCATCCAAGCAGCCAAAGACAACCACTGGATAATGCTAGAGGTGATAGACTGTACCATCCCTACAGGTCATCTGGACGAGATAGATCCCGCAGGGAAGAACCGAGCTCATTTTTGTCCGCTCCAAGTTCTGACGAGCGGATGGCACGATTATTCAGAGAATGTGTCCAACGGGAGCAAAGGGACCGGGGAATAGGCGCTAGGGTCACCAGTCCCTTTACCCGAAATATCGAAACTGCCATCACTCCCCGGGAATGGAAAATGCCAACCATGGAACCTTACAAAGGAACTTCCGACCCCATCGTACACCTGCAGAGATACACCCAGCATATGCTCATGAGTGGAGCAACAGAAGGAGTATTATGTAAATGCTTTCCGCTATTCCTATCAGATCTAGCTACCTCCTGGTTCTGCCATCTACCCCAAGGATCCATCAACTCATGGGAGATGTTAAAAGAAAGGTTTATTAGCCAGTTCCGCATCCATGTGGAACAACCCAGGGATGCTTATTCTCTATCCAATGTCAAACAGAAAACCGGAGAGACGCTACAACAATATCTAACACGGTTCAACGCCGCAGCGGCAGCAGTTCAAGATGCCGATGAAAAACTCACTCTAATGGCCCTCTGTAGTGGTGTGCATCCAGACACCAAGTTTGCCAGAAGATTAACTAAGGAAAAACCAGTTACCTTGCCTGATTTCTTCCATGAAGCTGGAAAGTATATGAGACTTGAAGACGCTGCTACGGAGAGGCAGCCAGGGCAACAAGGCAAGATAATTCAGGACAAGGTTCCCACTGCAGCTAAGGACGCTCGAAGAAATGAATCTAGAGACAATGCTGGGGGCAGAAAGGGTGAGAAACGCCAATATCGACCAGGGCCAAGATTTGACTCCTACACTCCTTTGAATGAAACAATCGAAAACATCTACCTAGCCACTCAGGGCGAACTCGGATACAAGCGCCCCCCGCACAAGAAAGAATCAGATAACGCACTCAAGTCCGGAAAGTTCTGTCGCTTCCACGAATCCCACGGACATGACACCAATGAATGCCACCATCTTCGGGACTTGATCGAAGAACACATTAGAAGAAGAAGACTGGAACGTTATGTGAAAAGTCAGAACAGGACTCCAACTCCTGCCAATGAGAACTCAAAGCAACCCCTCCCAGAAGTAGGCGGAGGGAGTCGCAACAATCACAACACCAGTGGCTCTAGTCAAGAGAAGATAGTAGTCCTTACCATCTCAGGAGGACCACACATTGCCGACAGAAGTTGGGCAGAGATGGAAAGGTACGGCAAGTCGCTTAGAAATACCGAAGGATACGTTAACTCCGTCACAGAAGAACGCCAACCGAAACGAAAAGAGAGCGACGACATCATATTCAGTAGACGCGATTTGGAAGGAAGACAGTACCCACATATGGATCCTATGGTCATCTCTGCCTGGTTCGGCCCTGCTAAAGTTTTTCGGATTCTAATAGACACGGGAAGCTCCGTAAACATCTTGTTCAAACATGCTTTCGACAAAATGAAGTTATCAATGAAGGATGTGTCTCCCTGCGACAAACCACTGCACGGTTTCACTGGAGATGCAAAAATGCCCCTCGGGCAACTTGACCTCTTCGTCGAAATAGGAAGTCATCCCCGCTCCGTGGTGCGAAAACAAACGTTCGTGCTAATAGAGAACCACTCGGCTTACAACGCCTTCTTGGGGAGACCAGCCTTGTCTGACTTCCAAATTGTCCTAGCCCCCTGGTGCCTGAAGATGAAATTCCCGACAGACAACGGAATAGGAGAAGTAGAAGGAGATCAAGACGCTGCCCGAGACTGCTATGTAACTGAGCTTCGCAACAACCGCAGAAAGAATAAAGGAAAAGATGCAGAGACTACTCTCTGCATGAAAAGCTGGGAGGCATAGCAACTAAAGAAAGCCCCTCCTCTTCGATACACAAGCGATCCCTTCAATGAACTAGACCCCCGGGATAAAGAGGAGGAGGCTACCGCCGAGCCTGCAGAGGCTATGGAATTCGTATCTGTAGATAAGCATGATTCAAGTAGACTCTTAAAAATCGGATCTCAGCTGAAAACGGAATTGAAGGATCGACTCATTGACTTTCTCCGCCACAACTTAGATGTATTTGCGTGGACCCATGCCGATATGACGGGAATCTCCCCAGACGTAGCATGCCACATGTTGAACATCGATCCCACCAAGGTACCAGTAAAGCAGAAAAAGAGGAGCATGGGGGCAGAGCGATCAGCAGCCCTTGATGAGGAAGTAAAAAATCTACTTGCTAATGACTTCATACGGGAAGCCATCTACCCAGAATGGATCGCTAACCCAGTGCTAGTAAAAAAGGCCAATGGAAAGTGGCGAACATGTATTGACTTCTCCAATCTGAATGACGCTTGCCCGAAAGACTGCTTCCCACTTCCCCGAATTGACCAACTCGTGGACAGCACAGCTGGGCACGAACTCCTATCTTTTATGGATGCATACTCCGGATATAACCAGATCCCCATGCACGCTCCCGATCAGGACCACACTAGCTTCATCACCGACCGCGGATTATATTGTTACAAAGTCATGCCTTTTGGACTCAAAAATGCTGGAGCTACCTATCAACGCCTCGTCAACAAAATGTTCGCAGAACTGATAGGACGTACTATGGAAGTATATGTGGATGACATGTTGGTGAAGTCCAGGAAAGCCAACGACCATGTAAGCCATCTGGACGATATGTTTCGGGTACTTCGCCGATATGGAATGAAGCTGAATCCTCTAAAGTGCTCCTTCGGAGTATCATCGGGAAAATTCTTAGGATTCATCGTCCACGCCAGAGGAATCGAAGCAAACCCTGAACAAATCCGAGCTTTAAAAGAAATAAGGATACCTTCCACTCGAAAAGAAATGCAGAGCCTAAACGGAAAGGTGGCCGCCCTAAGCAGATTCATTTCCAAGGCAACTGACAAGTGTGTCCCTTTCTTCGAAGCACTCAAGAAAGACAAAGGGAGGTTCGAGTGGACCGACGAATGCTTAAAAGCCTTCCTCAACCTAATCGAACACCTTCAGAGACCACCAGTACTCTCAACTCCAAATGAAGGTGAAGTGTTATACCTATACCTCGCTGTATCATCTCATGCTCTAAGCGCCGCCTTGGTAAGAGAAGAAGACCGCACACAACGTCCGGTTTACTTTGTAAGCAAGAGATTTACGGGGGCAGAAGCCAGATATCCTAAACTTGAGAAGTTAGCATATTGTTTATTGATCGCGTCACGGAAACTGCGACACTACTTCCAGTCTCACTCCATCAGGGTTCTAACCGATCAACCACTAAGACAAGTGCTCCATCGTCCTGACACTTCTGGGCGACTCCTCAAATGGTGCATCGAACTAAGTCAGTATGATATCACCTACCATCCCCGCACCGCTATCAAAGGACAAGCCATGGCTGATTTCATTGCCGAATTCACTACCAACGAAGGCAAGGAACAATCCGAAGTAGCAAAAAACATCAAGTGGAACCTCTTTGTAGACGGAGCATCGAACGAACAAGGCTCGGGGGCAGGTATTGTGATCGTCACCCCCATGGGAAGAAAGTTGTACTATGCATTAAGATTGGAGTTCACGGCCACTAACAACGATGCTGAATATGAAGCAGTAATAGCGGGATTGGAACTGGCCCTAGAAATTGGGATCAATTCCTTATGTATTCATAGTGATTCTCAGCTTATCGTAAACCAGGTACTAGGAGAATTCCAGACTCGAGGAGAACGGCTCGCAGCATACCTAAAGAAAACCAGACTGCTGCTCGATCGATTGGACCATTATCTAATCAAACACATTCCTCGAGAAGAAAACCAAGAGGCAGATGAACTTGCAAAGCAAGCTAGTATGAAGGACGGCACCATTCCCGGAGCACTAGTAATCTCAAGGCAGCTAGCCCCGAGTTTCGAACAAGCGAATCTGATAACTGCAATCGAAGAAGGAACCTGGATGACTCCTATCCGGAAATATTTGCAAGATGGCATACTACCCGACAGGCGTGACGAAGCCAAGAAGATCTTGAGGAAAGTTCCCCACTACACAATACAAGAAGGCATCCTCTACCGGCGTGGCTTCTCTAGCCCCTTATTAAGATGCGTCGCCGGAAGGGAAGCCAAGGAGATATTAACAAACATCCATCAGGGAGGATGCGGAGATCACACTGGAGGACAGACTTTGGCAAGAAAGATACTCCGATATGGATATTACTGGCCCACACTAAACAAAGATACCCTAGACTTCGTTAAGAAATGCGACAGATGTCAGAAGTTCGCCAAGATCCCTCGACTGCCCACAAACGAAATTACTCAAATGACCAGCCCTTGGCCCTTTGCTGTATGGGGAATTGACTTAATTGGCGAACTGCCAACGGGCCGAGGCGGAGCCAAATATGCTATAGTGGCAGTCGATTATTTCACCAAATGGGTGGAAGTGGAACCTTTAAATAAAATATCTTCAGCAAAAATTATTAACTTCTTGATCAAAAACATTCTGTGCAGGTATGGAGTCCCCCTCAAGATCGTATCAGACAACGGACTCCAATTTGACAGCGAAGAATTTGCCGACTGGTGCCAAGAGCATGGAATTCATAAAAGCTTCTCATCAGTAGCTTACCCTCAGGCAAACGGACAAGTTGAAGCTGTCAACAAAATTCTCAAAACCCTAATCAAGAAGAAACTTGAAAAGTCAAAAGGCGCTTGGGTGGACGAACTTCCTACGGCACTATGGGCATACCGCACATCTTTCAGAACATCAACGGGACATACTCCTTTCTCTTTGGCATATGGATCGGAGGCAATGCTCCCAGTTGAGACTATTGTGCCTTCCCACCGTAGAATCCACTACAACCCAGAAGAAAACGAAGAACTCCTCCTCATGTCTTTGGAACTGATTGAGGAAAGGAGAAACGATGCAGCACTCAAAGCAGCAGCTCACAAACAAAAAGTGGCAGCACTATACAATTCCAAAGTCAAGCATCGCAGCTTACAAGAAGGAGATCTTGTCCTCAGGCGAATCTTTCCGCGCCCCGGGGCACTGGACCCCATCTGGGACGGACCATATGTAATTCACAAAGATCTCCACAACGGAGCTTACATTTTGTCAACAGTGGACGGAGAGGTGTTCCAGAGGGCATGGAACATCCGACACCTCCGTCGATACTTTTCTTAACTTGTACTGCCCATATGAAGTGAATTAACAAAGAGAACCAGTGGACGTAGGCATTTTCGTGCCGAACCACTTTAAAAAATCTTGTCTCTTTTTAACTTGTTCCTTTATGTCTTGGCTACTTGTTAAGTTTTATCCCTTTCTGTTGAACAAAATCCTATGGCATCTCCACTCAAGACGCACCGCGGCCTCATCTAGACTAGGCCTAACAGGTACGCCACGATTCTATGCACTCGCCAATGAGACTCTTTTGCTCCAGCATCCCTCTGCTGCGGGTTAACTCATTGCGCGCCTGCCCTCAAAGCCAACTGTAATGAGCCGATTATAAGTCATCATAAAGGCCGACTATAGCCGATGGCAGCTCATTACGGCGTTCGGCTCGTCGGTAACCGTGAACCTACTTTAAGCCCCAACATAAGGTGTGGCCAGCCAGGGGTAGTTCACGGCCAACGGCACCCACGCTAGCCGGCCACGGTAAATCGAATAATACCCACGATTACGGACCATAACGGTTCGGGTAGTTACCGTGCGCGATCTCGGCTCCGATGTGTCTTAAGTGCGGCTGTGGTAAAAAAGAAAACTCCCCGCGGAGGCGTAAGATGGGTGACAAATGTCTCCAAGACCCACAGCTAGGGAAAGTGACTACAAAACCCGTTTGCCACGAACTTAAGCACACCGACGGCCTTCCGTGACTGGAAGTTTTACTTTTACTATATTTCCATTTCATTTAAATATTTTTCTCCTATCCTGTATAACAAACTCTAAAGTACAGGAAACCAAATAGGAAACATTCACTCATGAGGCTCTAAGCCTGCGTGCTGGGTAGCAGGGCGCTCTGCTATACCCGTGAACAGTTACACAAGACACTCAAAGCTACCGCCTGCGAATAAAACATAAAGGGCGGTACTCTCTTCTCTTGTACATAAATGCGTAACTATAACTTATTCATACACTGACATTGCAAAACGTGAAATTATATTTCAAGCAAAAACTTAACATCAAACACAAGTGGAATCACAGGCATATACATAATTATACTTCTCACACAGCACATAAAGATAGCAACAACATTTAAACATGACAAAATCAGCTTATATTATAAGATCACACGAAGCTATTCTTTGCAAATAATTTTATTACAGTTGCATATCAAAGACTAACATGAACAGTGATAAACAAGAAACAAAAAGATGGCAGATGCATCCACACTCCATCACCAACTCCCCCAGCCTACTTAGCCGCAGGATCGGAGCCCCCAGCATGTGGATCTGAAGTCCCACCTGTCCAGATCGGAAGAGGAATTCATTAAACGAACGATCAAGTTATGAAAACACGGAAAGAAAAGGAAGGGAAAAGAATAACTCACCAGCATCCGCCGCTTGATCCTCATCATCCAACTGCACGCCCGCTTCCTCCGCAGCAAGCAGCCGCATCCCCTCCTTCACCGCCGCTTGCTCCTCCTTTGAGAACTGAGCAGTAACCGCACTCAAGTTGAAAGCCTCTCCGCCTTCCTTACCCGCGTTCACCCTGGCCTCCTCTAAAGCCTGGAGATACACCTTGGCCATGACCCGAGGGTAATCGTCCATCCAAGACAAGCCGCCCTCTTTCCAAGTATGGAAGTACATATCCTGAAGCATCTCATCCATCATCCCCTCATTTTCCTCAAACTCCCTCACCCGAGCCTCGGAAGCTTGCAACTTAGCGACGGCGACGTCCCTCTCTGATTGGTATCTCAAGCAGTCAGCCTGGAGTGACCTCCTCGTTTCCTCCTCCTTCAACCTATGGGACCTCCTCATCTCCTCCATCTCCTCCTTCAACTCAGCCTGAGCCATCTCCGCAGCCTCGAGTCTCCTCGACAACTCCTCTACCCGCTCGAGATCCGCATTTCGAACCTCATCCACCGTTGTAATGGCCATGTTAATCCGCTCCCTGCAGGTAACCTCCATCTTCCGTAACTCCGCCCTACTGGCCTTCTCCATGGTCTCTTTCAGACGCTGGGAGGCTTCCTCATGCTGGGAGATCTGGATGGCTTGGTCGGCAAGCTGCTTGGCCTGATCGGCAACCTTTAGCCTTAACCGAATATTAGCACTCCCAATCTCCTCCCCGGCCTTGACCAATCGAGCATGATGCTCCATTAACTTCTTAGTCTCTTCGGCCACCCGATCAATATTAGCCTTGGCCTCGTCCCCCATAGTAACTACCCGAGTAGTAAGCAGATCAAGATCTAGGGACTTGGCCTCATCCAGCACACGTACCATGGGGTTGCGGGGAAGTAGGTGCTCGCCCGTGGTCTCATCAAATGAAATGTCCCGAAAACTTGGGTCTAAATCAGGATGACCGGCAAAAGGGTCACGAGGCACGGGGCGAGGCACATCGGGACGCCTTATATGAATGACAGTAGATCTCTTGGAAGGAGGAGGAGGGGGGCAGGGCTCCGTGCTCTCCTCCGTAGTATCACGAGGAGGCTGAGTAGGGGGAGACAGAGTAGGAAGCTGCGAAGCAGAAGAAGACTCAAATAAGGAACGGCTCCGCTTCCTTTTCTGAATGCCCTCTTCGATGACCCCAAGAAGAGGGCGGTACTTGACTACGTCCCCAGTGCGATCAGTAGAAGGTTTCGCGGAAGCTCTCCTCGACTTAAATTGTTCAAGGCGGTGTCGAACATCCGACGTTTTACCCGCCTGGCCTGCCCCTGGAATAAAGAACAAGTGTTACGAACATACAATAATCCGCAATTCAAAAAATGTGCTAAGTTAAAAAGAAAGAAAAGTGAGGAGACACATCTGTTATACAAACCCGGTGGAGGAGTGGGATACTGCAATAAGTCCTGGATCTCATTCCAGGACGGAAGTGAACCGTAAAAAATTTCTAAGTCCCTATCGAAAATGGAATCGGCAGAAGACAAAAGTTCACCTTGCATCGCCGGGGTCACCCTAGCTGAGGAACCCTTAGAGGATGGGTCAGTGCTAACCACAGCTTTGCCGGTTTCCTCTGCCCTCTCCGTTTCCTTCTCTGTTTCCGACTCCCCCTCTGACTCCCCGAAGGCCCGACGGAGAGCCTCATCCAGTTCGAGGTCCTGCTCAGAGGTTAGAGCAGCAACACCGCTACCACCCTGACCATCGTCATCTCCTCCACCCTCCGACCCTTCTCCAACTTCACCTCCTTCCTCCTCTTCTACACCTTCCTCCTCCGGGACATCCGGGCAAGTACTTGGAGAAGGGCCATCGGACTCCTTGAGCTTCTTGCCTCCTACGACTGGACGTTGTGCAAAGGGCTTCCTCTTGCCACCCTTCGCTGTCACCCCACCTTTAGGCTGGGCAGCCTTCTCTTCTGCCGTGTCCCTCTGTTTGACTACGGACTGATGTGGGAGGATCAAATTATACGACAAGAGCCTGGCATTCCTAATCAGATAAGCAGCCGATCTGTCTCTCCCGGAAATAGCTTCAATTTCTGCTGCCATCCGAACCAAGCGATCATCTTCCACAATCGCAAAACCACCTGTCGCTAGCAAGAAATAAAAGCGCATAAGAGAGTGAATTACAGCCAAGACAGGAATTATGAGTAGAGTTTTTACTTACATCCGGAGGTAAATCGGCGAATAGAGACGGAGTCATCCCTGACAAAGAACCACTCCTTCTTGAACATACTATACTTCGAGTATAAATCCAAAACAGGCTTGAAGGAAACAGCTGACTCCAAGCTAATATATGGGGACCCCTTCCTGTACCCCCTCAGATTGTACAGATATCGTATTTCCCGGTGGGAGGGGGCACGCCCGTATCTCTTCTGGAAGATAGCATACAAGCAAACCAGAATGGCATAAGAGTTGGGCTGGAGCTGGAATGGAGCCACCTTCAGATAAGTGACGAAGCTTAATATCCAGGCGTTGACTGGAGGAATAGCCCCGCACATACAATGGTAACGGCTGTAAGCAAAGTACCCCTCAGGGGGATCATATGGCATGACCCCCTCCCCCGGTAACAGCATAAGAGCCCTGTCTATCCCAAAGGAACGGGATATAACGTCAAGTTGCTCCTCCTTTAGGGAGCTAGGAAAGCAGTCGGGAGGGGAGACCAGAAGTTCCTGTGGACCATGTCCGTCCACCAACGACCTCGGAACAGGTCGATGTTGCCCGGATCCTGGTTGGGCTGGGGGCACAGAAGAAGACTCTCCTCCATCCTTGGATTTCCGTCTGTCTGATCGTGTTTCCGCCTTGCGAGACATTTATCTGCATACACAAAAGTGAAAAACATGATGTTAGAACAAGAATACAAGCAAGCATACATAAGTCCAGAGTTCCACCCAAAGACCGAATACAAAGTTCATTCGGCACTAGGGTCTTATGCTCATTCGGCACTAGGGACTTAAGTTCATTCGGCAATGGGGTCATAAGTCCATTCGGCACTAAAAAACACATCCGGTATACATATCATTCGGTAAAACAAAACCCTTCGTGTGCATTCGGCAATCATATTCATTCGGTGATAAAAAACCATTCGGCAAAAGAATATATACCTAATTCGGTATAAGCTTGGTTCGGCAGAAGTTTGGTTCGGCTAAAAATTGATTCGGCTCTCTTTGGTTCGGTAAGGGAAAACTAAGGGGGGTAGCCTCTATATATAGGCAAACTCAGGATTGCCGAACCAGCTGGTTCGGCCTACCGGACCAACATACCGGACCAGCGTACCGGTCCAACCAACAACCGAATAAAACTGTCTCTACCAGCAGAAACCAGAAACAGGGGGCACGCAAGGCGCTTCACTCAGATAAGTACCGAACTCCAGAACTAACTAATAAAATAAGATTATGACAACGATGAATAAGTCGTAAAACTCCCACTAGCATGAATTAAATCGTTCACACGTGTACGCGACCACGAGTGGTCCATAGGCACGCTCTGAATGGTCATTAACCCTATCATCGTGGGAATTTACACTTTGACACGCATTTTTAAGCCCATCGGTCAAATGGATATTTGATAATTGTGAAATGGCTAAGCTACTTACACATGTACGGGGTCGCGAACGATCCCTAGGCATGCTCTGAGCTGGCGATAAGCCACCTTGGCAAACGACCCAGGGACCCACTCTAACGTGAACCTGGCATCGACGATGCTAAGCCCCTTCGGGGCACACTTGCTCGCCTCGAACGACACGATTAGCTTCATTTCGAATATTTCGATCACGAACGGTCGTTATTTGAAATCACACTAAAACTGTAAATTCCTTTGCAGGACATCAACAGGATACGAGCATCCAGCCCATGGCGTTACAAAACAAACCTTCCTACCACGAGGAAACAAAGCGCGACACATGCAAGCACGTGCCCCACTTTGGGGGGCAAATGTTGGGCGAAATCTCACCCAGAAGATCTCGAGACCGAGAAGTGTCAGTTTCACCCAGGTTTGCAACCTCCATTCCATCAGCTTCTATGTCCATTCGGCGATTCGAAGGAACAAGTTCCATTCGGTAGTGAAGGTCCATCCGGAGTACATGTTCATTCGGCTATGCAAGCCTATAAGCTCATTCGGCACTCCAAGCATGAAGGTCCATTCGGCATGAGTTCATTCGGTATTCCCCCTCACCATCCATCCTACTACCGAACGAGGTTGGTGCCGGACCAAACACCACCGGTCCAACGCCACACAACCAAGGCCGAACCATTCTCCACATCGATGATGCCGAACCAACCACTTTGTCCATCACCGGACCACCATCACCGGTCCAAGCCTCAACAAAACCAATGTCTCTCCCCACTATCACCGGACCACTCCATCACCGGTCCAAGCTCCACGCCGAATGGAGCCTTGCCGAACCAGAACGCTGCCAGTCCAGATTGCTTCAGCCCGGGCCCACCAGCAGCTATATACGTCCAAGACCCCGGCCCCCTATCTCACTCTATAAATAGAGGGGCAGGGGTACAACAATGGCAGACAAGTTTGAGAGCTCAAGCAAGGAAGGAACTTTCAAACTACTTTCATACACTTGTATACAAAGCATTGTACTTGTAATCTGGAAGAAGAAAGATAATAACATATAAAGTGGACGTAGGCACATTCTGGCCGAACCACTATAAATCTGCGTGTCTTTTACATTTCAGCCCTTACTTTTCTCATATTTACATACTCATCTAAAATCATTGAAAATCACACATACTCAACTAAAATAATACGACTTGGAGGTGTTTGTCCATTTTTTGTGCAAACACCGTAGAACTCATCGAGGCCATCGTTTTAACAGGTTATGGCTCCCGTTACTCTGAACGAGCTAGAAGTTATGGCCGTTTGAATAATCGATATCTACAGGGTGCAACATCCACGGTGCAAGGTGCAACATCCGTCCGAAATGGTGAAACAATGCCGTACGACTTTTAGAAATGTGTGCATGGATTAGAAACGGAAAACTACCATGGTGCACCACTGTCCAATGATGGGAAGTCGAAGACGGGCCACGGTAATCCCGTTTTACCATAAAAATCCACGTGTCGAAAAAATGAGGGGTAAAAAACTTACGAGACCCGATTGAGATTCGGGTTGTCCTTTTTGGGCATTAATCTATCCGTTGATGACTAAAAGCTATCGAGGCCTTCATTTTGAAAGGTTATGGCTCCCGTAACTCTAAACGAGCCAGAAGTTATGGCCGTCCGAATAATCGATATCTACAGGGTGCAACATCCACGGTGCAAGGTGCAACATCCGTCCGAAATGGCGAAACCGCGCCGTACGAATTTTAGAAATGCGTGCATGGATTTGAAACGGAACAGTACCATGGTGCACCACTCTCCAGGGATGATAAATCGAAGACCAGCCACCGTAATCCCGTTTTACCGTAAAAATCCACGTGTCGAAAAAACGAAGGGTTAAAAACTTACGAGACCCGATTGAGATTCGGGTTGTCCTTTTTGGACATTAATCTATCCGTTGACAGCTGAAAGCTGTCAAAGCCGTAGAAATCATCGAGGCCTTCTTTTTGACAGGTTATGGCTCCCGTAACTCTAAACGAGCCAAAATTTATGGCCGTTTCAATAATCGATATCTACAGGGTGCAACATCCACGGTGCAAGGTGCAACATCCGTCCGAAATGATGAAACAGTGCCGTACGACTTTTAGAAATGCGTGCATGGATTTGAAACGGAACACTACCATGGTGCACCACTCTCCAGCGATGGGAAGTCGAAGACGGGCCAAGGTAATCCCGTTTGACCGTAAAAATCCACGTGTCGAAAAAACGAAGGGTAAAAAACTTACGAGACCCGATTGAGATTCGGGTTGTCCTTTTTGAGCTTCAATCTATCCGTTGAAGGCTGAAAGCGGTCAAAGCCATAGAACTCATCGAGGCCTTCGTTTTGACAGGTTATGGCTCCCGTAACTCTAAACGAGCCAGAAGTTATGGCCGTCCGAATAATCGATATCTACAGGGGGCAACATCCACGGTGCAAGATGCAACATCCGTCCGAAATGGCGAAACAGTGTCGTACGACTTTTAGAAATGCGTGCATTGATTTGAAATGGAACAATACATGGTGCACCACTCTCCAGCGATGGTAAATCGATAACCAGCCACCGTAATCCCGTTTTACCGTAAAAATCCACGTGTCGAAAAAACGAAGGGTAAAAAACTTACGAGACTCGATTGAGATTCGGGTTGTCCTTTTTGGGCATTAATCTATCCATTGACGCTGAAAGCTGTCAAAGCCGTAGAATACATCGAGGCCTTCGTTTTGACAGGTTATGGCTCCCGTAACTCTAAACGAGCCAGAAGTTATGGCCGTCCGAATAATCGATATCTACAGGGTGCAACATCCACGGTGCAAGGTGCAACATCCGTCCGAAATGGCGCAACAGTGCCGTACGACTTTTAGAAATGCATGCATGGATTTGAAACGGAACAGTACTATGGTGCACCACTCTCCAGCGATGGTAAATCGAAGGCCAGCCACGGTAATCCTGTTTTACCGTAAAAATCCACGTGTCGAAAAAACGAAGGGTAAAAAACTTACGAGACCCGATTGAGATTCGGGTTGTCCTTTTTGGGCATTAATCTATCTGTTGACAGCTAAAAGCTGTCAAAGCCGTAGAACTCATCGAGGCCTTCGTTTTGGCAGGTTATGGCTCTCGTAACTCTAAACGAGCCAGAAGTTATGGCCGTCCGAATAAACGATATCTACAGGGTGCAACATCCACGGTGCGAGGTGCAACATCCGTCCAAAATGGAGAAACAGTGCCGTACGACTTTTAGAAATGCGTGGATGGATTTGAAACAGAACAGTACATGGTGCACCACTCTCCAGCGATGGTAAATCGAAGACCAGCATCGTAATCCCGTTTTACCGTAAAAATCAACGTGTCGAAAAAACGAAGGGTTAAAAACTTACGAGACCCGATTGAGATTCGGGTTGTCCTTTTTGGGCATTAATCTATCCGCTGACGGCTGAAAGCTGTCAAAGCCGTAGAACTCATCGATGACTTAGTTTTGACAGGTTATGGTTCTCGTAACTGTATACGAGCCAGAAGTTATGGTCGTTTGAATAATCGATATCTACAGGGTGCAACATCCAAGGTGCAAGGTGCAACATCCGTCCGAAGTGGTGAAACAGTGCCGTACGACTTTTAGAAATGCGTGCATGGATTTGAAACAGAACACTGCCATGGTGCACCACTCTCCAGCGATGGGAAGTCGAAGACGGGCGACGGTAATCCCGTTTTACCGTAAAATTCCACGTGTCGAAAAAACGAAGGGTAAAAAACTTACGAGACCCGATTGAGATTCGGGTTGTCCTTTTTAGGCATTAATCAATCCGTTGACGGCTGAAAGCCATCAAAGCCGTTGAACTCATAGAGGCCTTCGTATTGACAGGTAATGGCTCCCGTAACTCTAAACGAGCCAAAAGTTATGGCCGTTCGAATAATCGATATCTACAGGGTGCAACATCCACGGTTCAAGGTGCAACATCCGTCCGAAATGGCGAAACAGTGCCGTACGAATTTTTGAAATGCGTGCATGGATTTGAAACGGAACAGTACCTTGGTGCACCACTCTCCAGCGATGGTAAATCGAAGGCCAGCCACGGTAATCCTTATTTACCGTAAAAATCCACGTGTCGAAAAAACGAAGGGTAAAAAACTTACGAGACCCGATTGAGATTCGGGTTGTCCTTTTTGGGCATTAATCAATGCGTTGACAGATGAAAGCTGTCAAAGCCGTAGATCTCATCGAGGCCTTCGTTTTGACAGGCTATGACTCCCGTAACTCTAAACGGGCCAGAAGTTATGGTCGTTCGATTAATCGATATCTACAGGGTGCAACATCCACGGTGCAAGGTGCAACATCCGTCCGAAATGGAGAAACAGTGTCGTACGAATTTTAGAAATGCGTGCATGGATTTGAAACGGAACAGTACCATGGTGCACCACTCTCCAGCGAAGGCCAGCCACTGTAATCCTATTTTACCGTAAAAATCCTCCTGTCAAAAAAACGAAGGGTAAAAAACTTACGAGACCCGATTGAGATTCGGGTTGTCCTTTTTGGGCATTAATCTATCCGATGACGGCTAAAAGCTGTCAAAGCCGTAGAACTCATCGTGGCCTTCGTTTTGACAGGTTATGGCTCCCGTAACTCTAAACGAGCGAGAAGTTATGGTCGTCCGAATAATCGATATCTACGGGGTGCAACATCCACGGTGCAAGGTGCAACATCCGTCCGAAATGGCGAAACAGTGCCGTACGACTTTTAGAAAAGCATGCATGGATTTGAAACGGAACAGTACCATGGTGCACCACTCTCCAGCGATGGGAAGTCGAAGACGGGCCACCGTAATCCCGTTTTACCGTAAAAATCCACGTGTCGAAAAAACGAAGTGTTAAAAACTTACGAGACCCGATTGAGATTCGGGTTGTCCTTTTTGGGCACTTATCTATCCGTTGACGGCTGAAATCTACCAAAACCGTAGAATTCATCGAGGCCTTCGTTTTGACAGTATATGGCTCCCGTAACACTAAACGAGCCAGAAGGTATGGCCGTCCGAATAATCGATATCTACAGGGTGCAACATCCACGGTGCAAGGTGCAACATCCGTCCGAAATGGTGAAACAGTGCCGTACGACTTTTAGAAATGCGTGCATGGATTTGAAACGGAACAGTACCATGGTGCACCACTCTCCAGCGATGGGAAGTCGAAGACGGGCCACGGTAATCCCGTTTTACCGTAAAAATCCACGTGTCGAAAAAACGAAGGGTAAAAAACTTACGAGACCCGATTGAGATTCGGGTTGTCCTTTTTGGGCATTAATCTATGCGTTGACGGCTGAAAGCAGTCAAACCCGTAGAACTCATCGAGGCCTTCGTTTTGACAAGTTATGGCTCCCTTAACTCTAAACGAGCCAGAAGTTATGGCCGTCCGAATAATCGATATCTACAGGGTGCAACATCCACGCTGCAAGGTGCAACATTCGTCCGAAATCGCGAAACAGTGCCATACGACTTTTAGAAATGCGTGCATGGATTTGAAACGGAACAGTACCATGGTGCACCACTCTCCAGCGATGGTAAATCGAAGGCCAGCCACTGTAATCCTGTTTTACCGTAAAAATCCACGTGTCGAAAAAACGAAGGGTAAAAAACTTATGAGACCCGATAGAGATTCGGGTTGTCCTTTTTGGGCATTAATTTATCCGTTGATAACTGAAAGCTGTCAAAGCGGTAGAACTCATGACAGGTTATGGCTCCCTTAACTCTAAACGAGCCAGAAGTTATGGCCGATTGAATAATCGATATCTACAGGGTGCAACATCCACGGTGCAAGGTGCAACATCTGTCCGAAATGGTGAAACAGTGCCGTGAGACTTTTAGAAATGCATGCATGGATTTGAAATGGAACAGTACCATGGTGCACCACTCTCCAGAGAAGGGAAGTCGGAGACGGGCCACGGTAATCCCGTTTTACCGTACAAATCCACGTGTCGAAAAAACGAAGGGCAAAAAACTTACGAGACCCGATTGAGATTCGGGTTGTCCTTTTTGGGCATTAATCTATCCGTTGACAGCTGAAAGCTATCAAAGCCGTAGAACTCATCGAGCCCTTCATTTTGACAGGTTATGGCTCCCATAACTCTAAACGAGCCAGAAGTTAAGGTCGTTCGAATAATCGATATCTATAGGGTGCAACATCCACGGTGCAAGGTGCAACATCCGTCCGAAATGGCGAAACAGTGTCGTACGACTTTTAGAAATGCGTGCATGGATTTGAAACGGAACACCACCATGGTGCACCACTCTCCAGTGATGGAAAGTCGAAGACGGACCACGGTAACCCCGATTTACCGTAAAAATCCACGTGTCGAAAAAACGAAGGGTAAAAACTTACGAGACCCGATAGAGATTCGGGTTGTCCTTTTTGGGCATTAATCTATCCATTGACGGCTGAAAGCTATCAAAGCCGTAGAACTCATCGATGCCTTCGTTTTGACAGGTTATGGCTCCCGTAACTCTAAACGAGCCAAAAGTTATGGTCGTCCGAATAATCGATATCTACAGGGTGCAACATCCACGGTGCAAGGTGCAACATCCGTCCGAAATGGCGAAACAGTGCCGTATGACTTTTAGAAATGCGTGCACGGATTTGAAACGGAACAGTACCATGGTGCACCACTCTCAAGCGATGGTAAATCGAAGGCCAGCCACTGTAATCCTGTTTTACCGTAAAAATCCACGTGTCGAAAAAACGAAGGGTAAAAAACTTACGAGACCCGATTGAGATTCGGGTTGTCCTTTTTGGGCATTAATCTATCCGTTGACGGCTGAAAGCTGTCAATGCCGTAGAACTCATCGTGGCCTTCGTTTTGACAGGTTATGGCTCCCGTAACTCTAAACGAGCCAGAAGTTATGGTCGTTCGAATAATCGATATCTACAGGGTGCAACATCCACGGTGCAAGGTGCAACATCCGTCCGAAATGGCGAAACAGTGCCGCACGACTTTTAGAAATGCGTGCATGGATTTGAAACGCAACACTACCATGGTGCACCACTCTCCAGCGATGGAAAGTCGAAGACGGGCCACGGTAATCCCGTTTTACCGTAAAAATCCACGTGTCGAAAAAACGAAGGGTAAAAAACTTACAAGACCCGATTGAGATTCGGGTTGTCCTTTTTGGGCATTAGTCTATCCGTTGACGGCTGAACGCTGTCAAAGCCGTAGAACTCATCGTGGCCTTCGTTTTGACAGGTTATGGCTCCCGTAACTCTAAACGAGCCAGAAGTTATGGTCGTCCGAATAATCGATATCTACGGGGTGCAACATCCACGGTGCAAGGTGCAACACCGTCTGAAATGGCGAAACAGTGCCCTACGACTTTTAGAAATGCGTGCATGGATTTGAAACGGAACAGTACCATGGTGCACCACTCTCCAGCGATGGTAAATCGAAGGCCAGCCACGGTAACCCCGATTTACCGTAAAAATCCACGTGTCGAAAAAACGAAGGGTAAAAACTTACGAGACCCAATTGAGATTCGGGTTGTCCTTTTTGGGCATTAATCTATCTGTTGATGGCTGAAAGCTATCAAAGCCGTAGAACTCATCGATGCCTTCGTTTTGACAGGTTATGGCTCCCGTAATTCTAAACGAGCCAAAAGTTATGGCCGTCCGAATAATCGATATCTACAGGGTGCAACATCCACGGTGCAAGGTGCAACATCCGTCCGAAATGGCAAAACAATGCCGTACGACTTTTAGAAATGCGTGCACGGATTTGAAACGGAACAGTACCATGGTGCACCACTCTCAAGCGATGGTAAATCGAAGGCCAGCCACTGTAATCCTGTTTTACCGTAAAAATCCACGTGTCGAAAAAACGAAGGGTAAAAAACTTACGAGACCCGATTGAGATTCGGGTTGTCCTTTTTGGGCATTAATCTATCCGTTGACGGCTGAAAGCTGTCAAAGCCGTAGAACTCATCGTGGCCTTCGTTTTGACAGGTTATGGCTCCCGTAACTCTAAACGAACCAGAAGTTATGGTCGTTCGAATAATCGATATCTACAGGGTGCAACATCCACGGTGCAAGGTGCAACATCCGTCCGAAATGGCGAAACAGTGCCGTACGACTTTTAGAAATGCGTGCATGGATTTGAAACGGAACACTACCATGGTGCACCACTCTCCAGCGATGGAAAGTCGAAGACGGGCCACGGTAATCCCGTTTTACCGTAAAAATCCACGTGTCGAAAAAACGAAGGGTAAAAAACTTACAAGACCCGATTGAGATTCGGGCTGTCCTTTTTGGGCATTAGTCTATCCGTTGATGGCTGAAAGCTGTCAAAGCGGTAGAACTCATCGTGGCCTTTGTTTTGATAGGTTATGGCTCTCGTAACTCTAAACGAGCCAGAAGTGATGATCGTCCGAATAATCGATATCTACAGGGTGCAACATCCACGGCGCAAGGTGCAACATCCGTCCGAAATGGCGAAACAGTGTCATACGACTTTTAGAAATGCGTGCATGGATTTGAAACGGAACAGTACCATGGTGCACCACTCTCCAGCGATGTAAATCGAAGGCCAGCCACGGTAATCCTGTTTTACCGTAAAAATCCACGTGTCGAAAAAACGAAGGGTAAAAAACTTACGAGACCCGATTGAGATTCGGGTTGTCCTTTTTGGGCATCAATCTATCCGTTGACGGCTGAAAGCGATCAAACCCGTAGAACTCATCGAGTCCTTCGTTTTGACAGGTTATGGGTCCCGTAACTCTAAACGAGCCAGATGTTATGGCCGTCCGAATAATCGATATCTACAGGGTGCAACATCCACGGTGCAAGGTGCAACATCCGTCCGAAATGGCGAAACAGTGCCGTACGACTTTTAGAAACGCGTGTATAGATTTGAAACGGAACACTATCATGGTGCGCCACTCTCCAGCGATGGGAAGTCGAAGACGGGCCACGGTAATCCCGTTTTACCGTAAAAATCCACGTGTCGAAAAAACGAAGGGTAAAAAACTTACGAGACCCGATTGAGATTCGGGTTGTCCTTTTTGGGCATTAATCTATCCGTTGACGGCTAAAAGCTGTCAAAGCCATAGAACTCATCGAGGCCTTCATTTTGAAAGTTTATGGCTCCCGTAAATCTAAACGAGCCAGAAGTTATGGCCGTCCGAATAATCGATATCTACAGGGTGCAACATCCACGGTGCAAGGTGCAATATCCGTCCGAAATGGTGAAACAGTGTCGTACGACTTTTAGAAATGAGTGCATGGATTTGAAACGGAACAGTACCATGGTGCACCACTCTCTAGCGATGGCAAATCGAAGACCAGCCACCGTAATCCCGTTTTACCGTAAAAATCCACGTGTCGAAAAAACGAAGGGTTAAAAACTTACGAGACCCGATTGAGATCCGGGTTGTCCTTTTTGGGCATTAATCTATCCGTTGACGGCTGAAAGCTGTCAAAGCCGTAGAACTCATCGAGGCCATCGTTTTAACAGGTTATGGCTCCCGTTACTCTGAACGAGCTAGAAGTTATGGCCGTTTGAATAATCGATATCTACAGGGTGCAACATCCACGGTGCAATGTGCAACATCCGTCCGAAATGGTGAAACAATGCCGTACGACTTTTAGAAATGTGTGCATGGATTAGAAACGGAAAACTACCATGGTGCACCACTGTCCAATGATGGGAAGTCGAAGACGGGCCACGGTAATCCCGTTTTACCATAAAAATCCACGTGTCGAAAAAATGAGGGGTAAAAAACTTACGAGACCCGATTGAGATTCGGGTTGTCCTTTTTGGGCATTAATCTATCCGCTGATGACTGAAAGCTGTCAAAGCCGTAGAACTCATCGAGGCCTTCATTTTGAAAGGTTATGGCTCCCGTAACTCTAAACGAGCCAGAAGTTATGGCCGTCCGAATAATCGATATCTACAGGGTGCAACATCCACGGTGCAAGGTGCAACATCCGTCCGAAATGGCGAAACAGCGTCGTACGAATTTTAGAAATGCGTGCATGGATTTGAAACGGAACAGTACCATGGTGCACCACTCTCCAGGGATGGTAAATCGAAGACCAGCCACCGTAATCCCGTTTTACCGTAAAAATCCACGTGTCGAAAAAACGAAGGGTTAAAAACTTACGAGACCCGATTGAGATTTGGGTTGTCCTTTTTGGACATTAATCTATCCGTTGACAGCTGAAAGCTGTCAAAGCCGTAGAACTCATCGAGGCCTTCGTTTTGACAGGTTATGGCTCCCGTAACTATAAACGAGCCAGAATTTATGGCCGTTTCAATAATCGATATCTACAGGGTGCAACATCCACGGTGCAAGGTGCATCATCCGTCCGAAATGGCGAAACAGTGTCGTACGACTTTTAGAAATGCGTGCATGGATTTGAAACGGAACAGTACTATGGTACCCCACTCTCCAGCGATGGTAAATCGAAGACCAGCCACCGTAATCCCGTTTTACCGTAAAAATCCACGTGTCGAAAAACTTACGAGACCCGATTGAGATTCGGGTTGTCCTTTTTGGGCATTAATCTATCTGTTGACGGCTGAAAGATTTCAAAGCCGTAGAACTCATCGAGGCCTTCGTTTTGACAGGTTATGGCTCCCGTTACTCTAAACGAGCCAGAAGTTATGGCCGTTTGAATAATCGATATCTACAGGGTGCAACATCCACGGTGCAAGGTGCAACATCCGTCCGAAATGGCGAAACAGTGCCGTACGACTTTTAGAAATGCCTGCATGGATTTGAAACGGAACACTACCATGGTGCACCACTATCCAGCGATCGGGAGTCGAAGACGGGCCACGGTAATCCCGTTTTACCGTAAAAATCCACGTGCCGAAAGAACGAAGGGTAAAAAACTTACGAGACCGGATTGAGATTCGGGTTGTCCTTTTTGGGCATTAATCTATCCGTTGAGGGCTAAAAGCTGTCAAAGCCGTAGAACTCATCGAGGCCTTCATTTTGAAAGGTTATGGCTCCCGTAACTCTAAACGAGCCAGAAGTTATGGCCGTCCGAATAATCGATATCTACAGGGTGCAACATCCAGGGTGCAAGGTGCAACATCCGTCCGAAATGGCGAAACAGTGTCGTACGACTTTTAGAAATGCGTGCATGGATTTAAAATGGAACAGTACCATGGTGCACCACTCTCCAGGGATGGTAAATCGAAGACCAGCCACCGTAATCCTGTTTTACCGTAAAAATCTACGTGTCGAAAAAACGAAGGGTTAAAAACTTAGGAGACCCGATTGAGATTCGGGTTGTCCTCTTTTGGGCATTAATCTATCCGTTGACGGCTGAAAGATGTCAATGCCGAAGAACTCATCGAGGCCTTCGTTTTGACAGGTAATGGCTCCCGTAACTCTAAACGAGCCAGAAGTTATGGCCGTCCGAATAATCGATATCTACAGGGTGCAACATCCACGGTGCAAGGTGCAACATCCGTCCGAAATGGCGATACAGTGCCGTACGACTTTTAGAAATGCGTGCATGGATTTAAAACGGAACAGTACCATGGTGCAGCACTCTCTAGCGATGGTAAATCGAAGGCCAGCCACGGTAATCTTGTTTTACCGTAAAAATTCACGTGTCGAAAAAACGAAGGGTAAAAAACTTACGAGACCCGATTGAGATTCGGGTTGTCCTTTTTGGGAATTAATCTATCTGTTGACGACTGAAAGCCGTCAAAGCCGTAGAACTCATCGCGGCCTTCGTTTTGACAGGTTATGGCTCCCGTAACTCTAAACGAGCCAGAAGTTATGGCCGTCCGAATAATCGATATCTACACGGTGCAACATCCACGGTGCGAGGTGCAACATCTGTCCGAAATGGCGAAACAGGGTCGTACGACTTTTAGAAATGCGTGCATGGATTTGAAATGGAACAGTACATGGTGCACCACTCTCCAGCGATGGTAAATCGAAGACCAGCCACCGTAATCCCGTTTTACCATAAAAATCCTCGTGTTGAAAAAAGAAGGGTAAAAAACTTACGAAACCCGATTGAGATTCGGGTTGTCCTTTTTGGCATTAATCTATCCATTGACGGCTGAAAGCTGTCAAAGCCGTAGAACTCATCGAGCCCTTCGTTTTTACAGGTTATGGCTCCCGTAACTCTAAACGAGGCAGAAGTTATGGCCGTCCGAATAATCGATATCTACAGGGTGCAACATCCACGGTGCAAGGTGCAACATCCGTCCGAAATGGCGAAACAGTTCCGTACGACTTTTAAAAATGCGTGCATGGATTTGAAATGGAACAGTACCATGGTGCACCACTCTCCAGCGATGGTAAATCGAAGGCTAGCCAAGGTAATCCTGATTTACCGTAAAAATCCACGTGTCGAAAAAATGAAGGGTAAAAAACTTACGAGATCCGATTAAGATTCGGGTTGTCCTATTTGGGCATAAATCTATGCGTTGACGGCTGAAAGCTATCAAAGCCGTAGAACTCATTTAGGCCTTCGTTTTGACAGTTTATGGCTCCCGTAACTCTAAACGAGTCAGAAGTTATGGCCGTCCGAATAATCGATATCTACAGGGTGCAACATCACGGTGCAAGGTGCAACATCCGTCCGAAATGGCGAAACAGTGCCGTACGACTTTTATAAATGTGTGCATGGATTTGAAACGGAACAGTACCATGGTGCACCACTCTCCAGCGATGGTAAATCGAAGGCCAGCCACGGTAATCCTGTTTTACCGTAAAAATCCACGTGTCGAAAAAACGAAGGGTAAAAAACTTACGAGACCCGATTGAAATTCGGGTTGTCCTTTTTGGGAATTAATCTATCCGTTGACGGCTGAAAGCCGTCAAAGCCGTAGAACTCATCGAGGCCTTCGTTTTGACAGGTTATGGCTCCCGTAACTCCAAACGAGCCAGAAGTTATGGTCGTCCGAATAATCGATATCTACAGGGTGCAACATCCACGGTGCGAGGTGCAACATCCGTCCAAAATGGAGAAAATGTGCCGTAAGACTTTTAGAAATGCGCGCATGGATTTGAAACGGAACAGTACCATGGTGCGCCACTCTCTAGCGATGGTAAATCGAAGGCCAGCCACGGTAATCCCGTTTTACCGTAAAAATCCACGTGTCGAAAAAACGAAGGGTAAAAAACTTACGAGACCCGATTGAGATTCGGGTGTTCCTTTTTGGGAATTAATCTATCCGTTGACGGCTGAAAGCCGTCAAAGCCGTAGAACTCATCGAGGCCTTCGTTTTGACAGGTTATGGCTCCCGTAAATCTAAACGAGCCAGAAGTTATGGTCGTCCGAATAATCGATATGTACAGGGTGCAACATCCACGGTGCGAGGTGCAACATCCATCCGAAATGGCGAAACAGTGCCGTACGACTTTTAAAAATGCGTGCATGGATTTGAAACGGAATACTACCATGGTGCACCACTCTCCAGCGATGGAAAGTCGAAGACAGGCCACGGTAATCCCGTTTTACCGTAAAAATCCACGTGTCGGAAAAATGAAGGGTAAAAAATTTACGAGACCCGATTGAGATTCGGGTTGTCCTTTTTGGGCATTAATCTATCCGTTGATGGCTGAAAGCTGTCAAAGACGTAGAACTCATCGAGGCCTTCGTTTTGACAGGTTATGGCTCCCGTTACTCTAAACGAGCCATAAGTTATGGTCGTTTGAATAATCGATATCTACAGGGTGCAACATACACGGTGCAAGGTGCAACATCCGTCCGAAATGGCGAAACAGTGCCGTACGACTTTTAGAAATGCGTGCAAGGATTTGAAATGGAACACTTCCATGGTGCACCACTATCCAGCGATCGGAAGTCGAAGACGGGCCATGGTAATCCCGTTTTACCGTAAAAATCCACGTGTCGAAAAAATGAGGGGTAAAAAAGTAACGAGACCCGATTGAGATTCGGGTTGTCCTTTTTGGACATTAATCTATCCGTTGATGGCTGAAAGCTGTCAAAGCCGTAGAACTCATCGAGGCCTTCATTTTGAAAGGTTATGGCTCCCGTATCTCTAAACGAGCCAGAAGTTATGGCCGTCCGAATAATCGATATTTACAGGGTGCAACGTCCACGGTGCAAGGTGCAACATCCGTCCATAATGGCGAAACAGTGCCGTACGACCTTTAGAAATGCGTGCATGGATTTAAAACGGAACAGTACCATGGTGCACCACTCTCCAGGGATGGTAAATCGAAGACCAGCCACCGTAATCCCGTTTTACCGTAAAAATCCACGTGTCGAAAAAACGAAGGGTTAAAAACTTACGAGACCCGATTGAGATTCGGGTTGTCCTTTTTGGGCATTAATCTATCCGTTGACGGCTGAAAGATGTCAATGCCGAAGAACTCATCGAGGCCTTCGTTTTGACGGGTTATGGCTCCCGTAAATCTAAACGAGCCAGAAGTTATGGCCGTCCGAATAATCGATATCTACAGGGTGCAACATCCACGGTGCAAGGTGCAACATACGTCCGAAATGGCAAAACAGCGCCATACGACTTTTAGAAATGCGTGCATGGATTTAAAACGGAACAGTACCATGGTGCACCACTCTCCAGCGATGGTAAATCGAAAGCCAGCCATGGTAATCTTGTTTTAACGTAAAAATTCACGTGTCGAAAAAACGAACGGTAAAAAACTTACGAGACCCGATTGAGATTCGGGTTGTCCTTTTTGGGAATTAATCTATCTGTTGATGGCTGAAAGCCGTCAAAACCGTAGAACTCATCGAGGCCTTCGTTTTGACAGGTTATGGCTCCCGTAACTCTAAACGAGCCAGAAGTTATGGTCGTCCGAATAATCGATATCTACAGGGTGCAACATCCACGGTGCGAGGTGCAACATCCGTCCGAAATGGCGAAACAGTGTCGTACGACTTTTAGAAATGCGTGCTTGGATTTGAAATGGAACAGTGCATGGTGCACCACTCTCCAGCGATGGTAAATCGAAGACCAGCCACCGTAATCCCGTTTTACCGTAAAAATCCACGTGTCGAAAAAAGAAGGGTAAAAAACTTACGAGACCCGATTGAGATTCGGGTTGTCCTTTTTGGGCATTAATCTATCCATTGACGGTTGAAAGCTGTCAAAGCCGTAGAACTCATCGAGGCCTTCGTTTTTATAGGTTATGTCTCCCGTAACTCTAAACGAGCCAGAAGTTATGGCCGTCCGAATAATCGATATCTACAGGGTGCAACATCCACGGTGCAAGGTGCAACATCCGTCCGAAATGGCGAAACAGTGCCGTACGACTTTTAGAAATGTGTGCATGGATTTGAAACGGAACAGTACCATGGTGCACCACTCTCCAGCGATGGTAAATCGAAGGCCAGCCACGGTGATCCCGATTTACCGTAAAAATCCACGTGTCGAAAAAACGAAGGGTAAAAAACTTACGAGACCCGATTAAGATTCGGGTTGTCCTATTTGGGAATTAATCTATGCGTTGACGGCTGAAAGCTGTCAAAGCCGTAGAACTCATCAAGGCCTTCGTTTTGACAGGTTATGGCTCCCGTAACTCTAAACGAGCCAGAAGTTATGGCCGTCCGAATAATCGATATCTACAGGGTGCAACATCCACGGTGCAAGGTGCAACATCCGTCCGAAATGGCGAAACAGTGCCGTACGACTTTTAGAAATGCGTGCATGGATTTGAAACGGAACAGTACCATGGTGCACCACTCTCCAAAGATGGTAAATCGAAGGCCAGCCACGGTAATCCTGTTTTACCGTAAAAATCGACGTGTCGAAAAAACGAAGGGTAAAAAACTTACGAGACCCGATTGAGATTCGGGTTGTCCTTTTTCGGAATTAATCTATCCGTTGACGGCGAAAAGCCATCAAAGCCGTAGAACTCATCGAGGCCTTCGTTTTGACAGGTTATGGCTCCCGTAACTCTAAATGAGCCAGAAGTTATGGCCGTCCGAATAATCGATATCTACAGGGTGCAACATCCACGGTGCGAGGTGCAACATCCGTCCGAAATTGCGAAACAGTGTCGTACGACTTTTAGAAATGCGTGCATGGATTTGAAACGGAACAGTACCATGGTGCACCACTCTCCAGTGATGGTAAATCGAAGGCCAGCCACGGTAATCCTGTTTTACCGTAAAAATCGACGTGTCGAAAAAACGAAGGGTAAAAAACTTACAAGACCCGATTGAGATTCGGGTTGTCCTTTTTGGAAATTAATCTATTCGTTGACGGCGAAAAACCGTCAAAGCCGTAGAACTCCTCGAGGCCTTCATTTTGACAGGTTATGGCTCTCGTAACTCTAAACGAGCCAGAAGTTATGGTCGTCCGAATAATCGATATCTACGGGGTGCAACATCCACGGTGCGAGGTGCAACATCCTTCCGAAATGGCGAAACAGTGCCGTACGACCTTTAGAAATGCGTGCATGGATTTGAAACGGAACAGTACCATGGTGCACCACTCTCCAGCGATGGAAAATCGAAGGCCAGCCACGGTAATCCTGTTTTACCGTAAAAATCCACGTGTCGAAAAAACGAAGGGTAAAAAACTTACGAGACCGGATTGAGATTCGGGTTGTCCTTTTTGGGAATTAATCTATCCGTTGACGGCTGAAAGCCGTCAAAGCCGTAGAACTCGTCGAGGCCTTCGTTTTGACAAGTTATGGCTCCCGTAACTCTAAACGAGCCAGAAGTTATGGCCGTCCGAATAATCGATATCTACAGGGTGCAACATCCACGGTGCGAGGTGCAACATCCGTCCGAAATGGCGAAACAGTTCCGTACGACTTTTAGAAATGCGTGCATGGATTTGAAACGGAACAGTGCATGGTGCACCACTCTCCAGCAATGGAAAGTCGAAGACAGGGCACGGTAATCCCGTTTTACCGTAAAAATCCACGTGTCGAAAAAACGAAGGGTAAAAAACTTACGAGACCCGATTGAGATTCGGGTTGTCCTTTTTGGGAATTAATCTATCTGTTGACGGCTGAAAGCCGTCAAAACCGTAGAACTCATCGAGGCCTTCTTTTTGACAGGTTATGGCTCCCGTAACTCTAAACGAGCCAGAAGTTATGGCCGTCCGAATAATCGATATCTACAGGGTGCAACATCCACGGTGCGAGGTGCAACATCCGTCCGAAATGGCGAAATAGTGCCGTACGACTTTTAGAAATGCGTGCATGGATTTGAAATGGAACAGTGCATGGTGCACCACTCTCCAGCGATGGTAAATCGAAGACCAGCCACCGTAATCCCGTTTTACCGCAAAAATCCACGTGTCAAAAAAAGAAGGGTAAAAAACTTACGAGACCCGATTGAGATTCGGGTTGTCCTTTTGGGGCATTAATCTATCCATTGACGGTTGAAAGCTGTCAAAGCCGTAGAACTCATCGAGGCCTTCGTTTTTATAGGTTATGTCTCCCGTAACTCTAAACGAGCCAGAAGTTATGGCCGTCCGAATAATCGATATCTACAGGGTGCAACATCCACGGTGCAAGGTGCAACATCCGTCCGAAATGGTGAAACAGTGCCGTACGACTTTTAGAAATGCGTGCATGGATTTGAAACAGAACAGTACCATGGTGCACCACTCTCCAGCGATGGTAAATCGAAGGCCAGCCACGGTGATCCCGATTTACCGTAAAAATCCACGTGTCGAAAAAACGAAGGGTAAAAAACTTACGAGACCCGATTAAGATTCGGGTTGTCCTATTTGGGAATTAATCTATGCGTTGACGGCTGAAAGCTATCAAAGCCGTAGAACTCATCAAGGCCTTCGTTTTGATAGGTTATGGCTCCCGTAACCCTAAACGAGCCAGAAGTTATGGCCGTCCGAATAATCGATATCTACAGGGTGCAACATCCACTGTGCAAGGTGCAACATCCGTCCGAAATGGCGAAACAGTGCCGTACGACTTTTAGAAATGCGTGCATGGATTTGAAACGAAATAGTACCATGGTGCACCACTCTCCAGCGATGGTAAATCGAAGGCCAGCCATGGGAATCCTGTTTTACCGTAAAAATCGACGTGTCGAAAAAATGAAGGGTAAAAAACTTACGAGACCCGATTGAGATTCGTGTTGTTCTTTTTGGGAATTAATCTATCCGTTGACGGCGAAAAGCCATCAAACCCGTAGAACTCATCGAGGCCTTCGTTTTGACAGGTTATGGCTCCCGTAACTCTAAACGAGCCAGAAGTTATGGCCGTCCGAATAATCGATATCTATAGGGTGCAACATCCACGGTGCGAGGTGCAACATCCGTCCGAAATGGCAAAACAGTGCCGTACGACTTTTAGAAATGCGTGCATGGATTTGAAACGGAACAGTACCATGGTGCACCACTCTCCAGTGATGGTAAATCGAAGGCCAGCCACGGTAATCCTGTTTTACCGTAAAAATCGACGTGTCGAAAAAATGAAGGGTAAAAAACTTACGAGACCCGATTGAGATTCGGGTTGTCCTTTTTGGGAATTAATCTATCCGTTGACGGCGAAAAACTGTCAAAGCCGTAGAACTCCTCGAGGCCTTCGTTTTGACAGGTTATGGCTCTCGTAACTCTAAACGAGCCAGAAGTTATGGTCGTCCGAATAATCGATATCTACGGGGTGCAACATCCACGGTGCGAGGTGCAACATCCGTCCGAAATGGCGAAACAGTGCCGTACGACTTTTAGAAATGCGTGCATGGATTTGAAACGGAACAGTACCATGGTGCACCACTCTCTAGCGATGGTAAATCGAAGGCCAGCCACGGTAATCCTGTTTTACCGTAAAAATCCACGTGTCGAAAAAACGAAGGGTAAAAAACTTACGAGACCCGATTGAGATTCGGGTTGTCCTTTTTGGGAATTAATCTATCCGTTGACGGCTGAAAGCCGTCAAAGCCGTAGAACTCGTCGAGGCCTTCATTTTGACAGGTTATGGCTCCCGTAACTCTAAACGAGCCAGAAGTTATGGTCGTCCGAATAATCGATATCTACAGGGTGCAACATCCACGGTGCGAGGTGCAACATCCGACCGAAATGGCGAAACAGTGTCGTATGACTTTTAGAAATGCGTGCATGGATTTGAAATGGAACACTACCATGGTGCACCACTCTCCAGCGATGGAAAGTCGAAGACAGGGCACGGTAATCCCGTTTTACCGTAAAAATCCACGTGTCGAATAAATAAAGGGTAAAAAACTTACGAGACCCGATTGAGATTCGGGTTGTCCTTTTTGGGCATTAATCTATCCGTTGACGGTTGAAAGCTGTCAAATATGTAGAACTCATCGAGGCCTTCGTTTTGACAGGTTATGGCTCCCGTAAATCTAAACGAGCCAGAAGTTATGGCCGTTTGAATAATCGATATCTACAGGGTGCAACATCCACGGTGCAAGGTGCAACTCCGTCCGAAATGGTGAAACTGTGCCGTACAACTTTTAGAAATGCGTGCATGGATCTGAAACGGAATGGTACCATAGTGCAACACTCTCCAGCGATGGGAAGTCGAAGACGGGCCAAGGTAATCCCGTTTTACCGTAAAATCAACGTGTCGAAAAAACGAAGGGTAAAAAACTTACGAGACCCGATTGAGATTCGGGTTGTCCTTTTTGGGCATTAATCTATCCGTTGACGGCTGAAAGCGGTCAAAGCCGTAGAACTCATCGAGACCTTCGTTTTGACAGGTTATGGCTCCCGTAACTCTAAACGAGCCAGAAGTTATGGCCGTCCGAATAATCGATATCTACAGGGTGCAAAATCCACGGTGCAAGGTGCAACATCCGTCCGAAATGGAGAAACAGTGCCGCACGACTTTTAGAAATGCGTGCATGGATTTGAAATAGAACAGTACCATGGTGCACCACTCTCCAGCGATGGTAAATCGAAGGCCAGCCACGGTAATCCCGTTTTACCGTAAAAATCCACGTGTCGAAAAAATGAAGGGTAAAAAACTTACGAGACCCGATTGAGATTCGGGTTGTCCTTTTTGGGCATTAATCTATCCGTTGACGGCTGAAATCTGTCAAAGATGTAGAACTCATCGAGGCCTTCGTTTTGACAGGTTATGGCTCCCGTAACTCTAAACGAGCCAGAAGTTATGGCCGTCCGAATAATCGATATCTACAAGGTGCAACATCCACGATGCGAGGTGCAACATCCGTCCGAAATAGCGAAACAGTGTCGTACGACTTTTAGAAATGCATGCATGGATTTAAAACGGAACAGTACCATGGTGCACCACTCTCCAGCGATGGTAAATCGAAGGCCATCCACTATAATCCTGTTTTACCGTAAAAATCCACATGTCGAAAAAACGAAGGGTAAAAAACTTACGAGACCCGATTGAGATCCGGGTTGTCCTTTTTGGGCATTAATCTAACTGTTGATGGCTGAAAGCTATCAAAGCCGTAGAATTCATCGAGGCCTTCGTTTTGACAGGTTATGGCTCCCGTAACTCTAAACGAGCCAGAAGTTATGGCCGTCCGAATAATCGATATCTACAGGGTGCAACATCCACGGTGCAAGGTGCAACATCCGTCCGAAATGGCGAAACAGTGCCGTACGACTTTTAGAAATGCGTGCATGGATTTGAAATGGAACAGTACCATGGTGCACCACTCTCCAGCGATGGTAAATCGAAGGCCAGCCGCGGTAATCCTGATTTACCGTAAAAATCCACGTGTCGAAAAAACGAAGGGTAAAAAACTAACGAGACCCGATTAAGATTCGGGTTGTCCTATTTGGGCATTAATCTATGCGTTGACGGCTGAAAGCTGTCAATGCCGTAGAACTCATCGATGCCTTTGTTCTGACAGGTTATGGCTCCCGTAACTCTAAACGAGCCAGAAGTTATGGCCGTCCGAATAATCGATATCTACAGGGTGCAACATCCACGGTGCAAGATGCAACATCCGTCCGAAATGGCGAAACAGTGCCGTACGACTTTTAGAAATGCGTGCATGGATTTGAAATGGAACAGTACCATGGGGCACCACTCTCCAGCGATGGTAAATCGAAGGCCGGCCACGGTAATCCTGTTTTACCGTAAAAATCCACGTGTCGAAAAAACGAAGGGTAAAAAACTTACGAGACCCGATTGAGATTCGAGTTGTCCTTTTTGGGAATTAATCTATCCGTTGACGGCTAAAAGCCGTCAAAGCCGTAGAACTCATCGAGGCCTTCGTTTTGACAGGTTTTGGCTCCCGTAACTCTAAACGAGCCAGAAGTTATGGTCGTCCGAATAATCGATATCTACAGGGTGCAACATCCACGGTGCGAGGTGCAACATCCGTCCGAAATGGCGAAACAGTGCCGTACGACTTTTAGAAATGCGTGCATTGATTTGAAACGGAACAATACCATGGTGCAATACTCTCCAGCGATGGTAAATCGAAGGCCAGCCACGGTAATCCTGTTTACCGTAAAAATCCACGTGTCGAAAAAACGAAGGGTAAAAAACTTACGAGACCCGATTGTGATTCGGGTTGTCCATTTTGGGAATTAATCTATCCGTTGACGGCTAAAAGCCATCAAAGCCGTAGAACTCATCGAGGCCTTTGTTTTAACAGGTTATGGCTCCCGTAACTCTAAACGAGCCAGAAGTTATGGTCGTCCGAATAATCGATATCTATAGGGTGCAACATCCACGGTGCGAGGTGCAACATCCGTCCGAAATGGCGAAACAGTGCCGTATGACTTTTAGAAATGCGTGCATGGATTTGAAACGGAACACTACCATGGTGCACCACTCTCCAGCGATGGAAAGTCGAAGACAGGGCAAGGTAATCCCGTTTTACCGTAAAAATCCACGTGTCGAAAAAATGAAGGGTAAAAAACTTACGAGACCCGATTGAGATTCGGGTTGTCCTTTTTGGGCATTAATCTATCCGTTGACGGCTGAAATCTGTCAAAGATGTAGAACTCATCGAGGCCTTCGTTTTGACAGGTTATGGCTCCCGTAACTCTAAACGAGCCAGAAGTTAAGGCCGTTTGAATAATCGATATCTACATGGTGCAACATCCACGGTGCAAGGTGCAACATCCGTCCGAAATGGTGAAACTGTGCCGTACGACTTTTAGAAATGCGTGCATGGATTTGAAATGGAACACTACCATGGTGCACCACTCTACAGCGATGGGAAGTCGAAGCCGGGCCACGGTAATCCTGTTTTACCGTAAAATCCACGTGTCGAAAAAACGAAGGGTAAAAAACTTACGAGACCCGATTGAGATCCGGGTTGTCCTTTTTGGGCATTAATCTATCCGTTGACGGCTGAAAGCGGTCAAAGCCGTAAAACTCATCGAGGCCTTCGTTTTGACAGGTTATGGCTCCCGTAACTCTAAACGAGCCAGAAGTCATGGCCGTCCGAATAATCGATATCTACAGGGTGCAACATCCACGGTGCAAGGTGCAATATCCGTCCGAAATGGCGAAACAGTGCCGTACGACTTTTAGAAATGCGTGCATGGATTTGAAACGGAACAATACCATGGTGCACCACTCTCCAGCGATGGTAAATCGAAGGCCAGCCACGGTAATCCTGATTTACCGTAAAAATCCACGTGTCGAAAAAACGAAGGGTAAAAAACTTACGAGACCCGATTAAGATTCGGGTTGTCCTATTTGAGCATTAATCTATGCGTTGACGGCTGAAAGCTGTCAAAGCCGTAGAACTCATCGAGTCCTTCGTTTTGACAGGTTATGGCTCCCGTAATTCTAAACGAGCCAGAAGTTATGGCCGTCCGAATAATCGATATCTACATGGTGCAACATCCACGATGCAAGGTGCAACATCCGTCCGAAATGGCGAAACAGTGTCGTACGACTTTTAGAAATGCATGCATGGATTTGAAACGGAACAGTACCATGGTGCACCACTCTCCAGCGATGGTAAATCGAAGGCCAGCCACTGTAATCCTGTTTTACCGTAAAAATCCACGTGTCGAAAAAACGAAGGGTAAAAAACTTACGAGACCCGATTGAGATCCGGGTTGTACATTTTGGGCATTAATCTATCCGTTGATGGCTGAAAGCTATCAAAGCCGTAGAATTCATCGAGGCCTTCGTTTTGACAGGTTATGGATCCCGTAACTCTAAACGAGCCAGAAGTTATGGTCGTCCGAATAATCGATATCTACAGGGTGCAACATCCACGGTGCAACGTGCAACATCCGTCCGAAATGGCAAAACAGTGCCGTACGACTTTTACAAATGCGTGCATGGATTTGAAACGGAACAGTACCATGGTGCACCACTCTCCAGCGATGGTAAATCGAAGGCCAGCCACGGTAATCTTGATTTACCGTAAAAATCCACGTGTCGAAAAAACGAAGGGTAAAAAACTTACGAGACCCGATTGAAATTCGGGTTGTCCTTTTTGGACATTAATCTATGCGTTGATGGCTGAAAGCTGTCAAAGCCGTAGAACTCATCGAGGCCTTCGTTTTGACAGGTTATGGCTCCCGTAACTCTAAACGAACCAGAAGTTATGGCCGTCCGAATAATCGATATCTACAGGGTGCAACATCCACGGTGCAAGGTGCAACATCCGTCCGAAATGGCGAAACAGTGCCGTACGACTTTTAGAAATGCGTGCATGGATTTGAAATAGAACACTACCATGGTGCACCACTCTCCAGCGATGGGAAGTCGAAGACGGGCCACGGTAATCCCGTTTTACCGTAAAAATCCACATGTCGAAAAAACGAAGGGTAAAAAAACTTACGAGACCCGATTGAGATTCGGGTTGTCCTTTTTGGGCATTAATCTACCCGTTGACGGCTGAGAGCTGTCAAAGCGGTAGAACTCATCGCGGCCTTCGTTTTGATAGGTTATGGCTCCCGTAACTCTAAACGAGCCAGAAGTTATGGCCGTCCGAATAATCGATATCTACAGGGTGCAACATCCACGGTGCAACATCCGTCCGAAATGGTGAAACAGTGTCGTACGACTTTTATAAATCCGTGCATGGATTTGAAACGGAACACTACCATGGTGCACCACTCTCCAGCGATGGGAAGTCAAAGATGGGCCACGGTAATCCCGTTGTACCGTAAAAATCCACGTGTCGAAAAAACGAAGGGTAAAAAACTTACGAGACCCGATTGAGATTCAGGTTGTCCTTTTTGGGCATTAATCTATGCGTTGACGGCTGAAAGCGGTCAAAGCCGTAGAACTCATCGAGGCCTTCGTTTTGACAGGTTATGGCTCCCGTAACTCTAAACAAGCCAGAAGTTATGGCCGTCCGAATAGTCGATATCCACAGGGTGCAACATCCACGGTGCAAGGTGCAGCATCCATCCGAAATGGCGAAACAGTGTCGTACGACTTTTAGAAATGCGTGCATGGATTTGAAACGGAACAGTACATGGTGCACCACTCTCCAGCGATGGTAAATTGAAGGCCAGCCACGGTAATCCTGTCTTACCGTAAAAATCCACGTGTTGAAAAAACGAAGGGTTTAAAACTTACGAGACCCGATTGAGATTCGAGTTTTCCTTTTTGGACATTAATCTATGCGTTGACGGCTGAAAGTTGTCAAAGCCGTAGAACTCATCGAGGCCTTCGTTTTGACAGGTTATGGCTCCCGTAACTCTAAACGAGCCAGAAGTTATGGCCGTCCGAATACTCGATATCTACAGGGTGCAACATCCATCCGAAATGGCGAAACAGTGCCGTACGACTTTTAGAAATGCGTGCATGGATTTGAAACGGAACAGCACATGGTGCACCACTCTCCAGCGATGGTAAATCGAATGCCAGACACGGTAATCCTGTTTTACCGTAAAAATCCACGTGTCGAAAAAACGAAGGGTAAAAAACTTACGAGACCCTATTGAGATTCGGATTGTCGTTTTTGGACATTAAACTATGCGTTGACGGCTGAAAGCTGTCAAAGCCATAGAACTCATGGAGGCCTTCGTTTTGACAGGTTATGGCTCCCGTAACTCTAAACGAGCCAGAAGTTATGGCCGTCCGAATAAACGATATCTACAGGGTGCAACATCCACGGTGCAAGGTGCAACATCCGTCCGAAATGGCGAAACGGTGCCGTACGACTTTTAGAAATGCGTGCATGGATTTGAAACGGAACAGTACATGGTGCACCACTCTCCAGCGATGGTAAATCGAATGCCAGACACGGTAATCCTGTTTTACCGTAAAAATCCACGTGTCGAAAAAACGAAGGGTAAAAAACTTACGAGACCCTATTGAGATTCGGGTTGTCCTTTTTGGACATTAATCTATGCATTGACGGCTGAAAGCTGTCAAAGCCATAGAACTCATGGAGGCCTTCGTTTTGACAGGTTATGGCTCCCGTAACTCTAAACGAGCCAGAAGTTATGGCCGTCCGAATAAACGATATCTACAGGGTGCAACATCCACGGTGCAAGGTGCAACATCCGTCCGAAATGGCGAAACGGTGCCGTACACTTTTAGAAATGCGTGCATGGATTTGAAACGGAACAGTACATGGTGCACCACTCTCCAGCGATGGTAAATCGAATGCCAGACACGGTAATCCTGTTTTACCGTAAAAATCCACGTGTCGAAAAAACGAAGGGTAAAAAACTTACGAGACCCTATTGAGATTCGGGTTGTCCTTTTTGGACATTAATCTATGCATTAACGTCTGAAAGCTGTCAAAGCCGTAGAACTCATCGAGGCCTTCGTTTTGACAGGTTATGGCTCCCGTAACTCTAAACGAGCCAAAAGTTATGGCCGTTTGAATAATCGATATCTACAGGGTGCAACATCCACGGTGCAAGGTGCAACTCCGTCCGAAATGGTGAAACTGTGCCGTACGACTTTTTGAAATGCGTGCATGGATCTGAAACGGAACGGTACCATAGTGCACCACTCTCCAGCGATGGGAAGTCGAAGACGGGCCACGGTAATCCTGATTTACCGTAAAAATCCACGTGTCGAAAAAACGAAGGGTAAAAAACTTACGAGACCCGATTAAGATTCGGGTTTTCCTATTTGGGCATTAATCTATGCGTTGACGGCTTAAAGCCGTCGAAGCCGTAGAACTCATCGAGGCCTTCGTTCTGACAGGTTATGGCTCCCGTAACTCTAAACGAGCCAGAAGTTATGGCCGTCCGAATAATCGATATCTACATGGTGCAACATCCACGATGCAAGGTGCAACATCCGTCCGAAATGGCGAAACAGTGTCGTACGACTTTTAGAAATGCATGCATGGATTTAAAACGGAACAGTACCATGGTGCACCACTCTCCAGCGATGGTAAATCGAAGGCGAGCCACTGTAATCCTGTTTTACCGTAAAAATCCACGTGTCGAAAAAACAAAGGGTAAAAAACTTATGAGACCCGATTGAGATCCGGGTTGTCCTTTTTGGGCATTAATCTAACCGTTGACGGCAGAAAGCTATCAAAGCCGTAGAATTCATCGAGGCCTTCGTTTTGATAGGTTATGGCTCCCGTAACTCTAAACGAGCCAGAAGTTATGGCCGTCCGAATAATCGATATCTACAGGGTGCAACATCCACGGTGCAAGGTGCAACATCCGTCCGAAATGGCGAAACAGTGCCGTACGACTTTTAGAAATGCATGCATGGATTTGAAACGGAACAGTACCATGGTGCACCACTCTCCAGCGATGGTAAATCGAAGGCCAGCCACGGTAATCCCGATTTACCGTAAAAATCCACGTGTCGAAAAAACGAAGGGTAAAAAACTAACGAGACCCGATTAAGATTCGGGTTGTCCTATTTGGGCATTAATCTATGTGTTGACGGATGAAAGCCGTCGAAGCCGTAGAACTCATCGAGGCCTTCGTTCTGACAGGTTATGGCTCCCGTAACTCTAAACGAGCCAGAAGTTATGGCCGTCCGAATAATCGATATCTACAGGGTGCAACATCCACGGTGCAAGGTGAAACATCCGTCCGAAATGGCGAAACAGTGCCGTACGACTTTTAGAAATGCGTGCATGGATTTGAAATGGAACAGTACCATGGTGCACCACTCTCCAGCGATGGTAAATCGAAGGCCGGCCACGGTAATCCTGTTTTACCGTAAAAATCCACGTGTCGAAAAAACGAAGGGTAAAAAACTTACGAGACCCGATTGAGATTCGAGTTGTCCTTTTTGGGAATTAATCTATCCGTTGATGACTAAAAGCCGTCAAAGCCGTAGAACTCATCGAGGCCTTCGTTTTGACAGGTTATGGCTCCCGTAACTCTAAACGAGCCAGAAGTTATGGTCGTCCGAATAATCGATATCTACAGGGTGCAACATCCACGGTGCGAGGCGCAACATCTGTCCAAAATGGCGAAACAGTGCCGTACGACTTTTAGAAATGCGTGCATGGATTTGAAACGGAACAGTACCATGGTGCACCACTCTCCAGCGATGGTAAATCGAAGGCCAGCCACGGTAATCCTGTTTTACCGTAAAAATCCACGTGTCGAAAAAACGAAGGGTAAAAAACTTACGAGAACCGATTGTGATTCGGGTTGTCCTTTTTGGGAATTAATCTATCCGTTGACGGCTAAAAGCCATCAAAGTCGTAGAACTCATCGAGGCCTTCGTTTTAACAGGTTATGGTTCCCATAACTCTAAACGAGCCAGAAGTTATGGTCGTCCGAATAATCGATATCTACAGGGTGCAACATCCACGGTGCGAGGTGCAACATCCGTACGAAATGGCGAAACAGTGCCGTACAACTTTTAGAAATGCATGCATGGATTTGAAACGGAACACTACCATGGTGCACCACTCTCCAGCGATGGAAAGTCGAAGACAGGCCATGGTAATCCCGTTTTACCGTAAAAATCCACGTGTCGAAAAAATGAAGGGTAAAAAACTTACGAGACACGATTGAGATTCGGGTTGTCCTTTTTGGGCATTAATCTATCCGTTGACGGCTGAAAGCTGTCAAAGATGTAGAACTCATCGAGGCCTTCGTTTTGACAGGTTATGGCTCCCGTAACTCTAAACGAGCCAGAAGTTATGGCCGTTTGAATAATCGATATCTACAGGGTGCAACATCCACGGTGCAAGGTGCAACATCCGTCCGAAATGGTGAAACTGTGCCGTACGACTTTTAGAAATGCGTGCATGGATTTGAAATGGAACACTACCATGGTGCACCACTCTCCAGCGATGGGAAGTCGAAGCCGGGCCACGGTAATCCCGTTTTACCGCAAAATCAACGTGTCGAAAAAACGAAGGGTAAAAAACTTACGAGACCCGATTGAGATCCGGGTTGTCCTTTTTGGGCATTAATCTATCCGTTGACGGATGAAAGCGGTCAAAGCCGTAGAACTCATCGAGGCCTTCGTTTTGACAGGTTATGGCTCCCGTTACTCTAAACGAGCCAGAAGTCATGGCCGTCCGAATAATCGATATCTACAGGGTGCAACATCCACGGTGCAAGGTGCAACATCCGTCCGAAATGGCGAAACAGTGCCGTACGACTTTTAGAAATGCGTGCATGGATTTGAAACGAAACAGTACCATGGTGCACCACTCTCCAGCGATCGTAAATCGAAGGCCAGCCACGGTAATCCTGATTTACCGTAAAAATCCACGTGTCGAAAAAACGAAGGGTAAAAAACTTACGAGACCCGATTAAGATTCGGGTTGTCCTATTTGAGCATTAATCTATGCGTTGACGGCTGAAAGCTGTCAAAGCCGTAGAACTCATCGAGTCCTTCGTTTTGACAGGTTATGGCTCCCGTAATTCTAAACGAGCCAGAAGTTATGGCCGTCCGAATAATCGATATGTACATGGTGCAACATCCACGATGCAAGGTGCAACATCCGTCCGAAATGGCGAAACAGTGTCGTACGACTTTTAGAAATGCATGCATGGATTTGAAACGGAACAGTACCATGGTGCACCACTCTCCAGCGATGGTAAATCGAAGGCCAGCCACTGTAATCCTGTTTTACCGTAAAAATCCACGTGTCGAAAAAACGAAGGGTAAAAAACTTACGAGACCCGATTGAGATCCGGGTTGTCCTTTTTGGGCATTAATCTATCCGTTGAGGGCTGAAAGCTATCAAAGCCGTAGAATTCATCGAGGCCTTCGTTTTGACAGGTTATGGATCCCGTAACTCTAAACGAGCCAGAAGTTATGGTCGTCCGAATAATCGATATCTACAGGGTGCAACATCCACGGTGCAACGTGCAACATCCGTCCGAAATAGCGAAACAGTGCCGTACGACTTTTACAAATGCGTGCATGGATTTGAAACGGAACAGTACCATGGTGCACCACTCTCCAGCGATGGTAAATCGAAGGCCAGGCACGGTAATCCTGATTTACCGTAAAAATCCACGTGTCGAAAAAACGAAGGGTAAAAAACTTACGAGACCCGATTGAAATTCGGGTTGTCCTTTTTGGACATTAATCTATGCGTTGACGGCTGAAAGCTGTCAAAGCCGTAGAACTCATCGAGGCCTTCGTTTTAACAGGTTATGGCTCCCGTAACTCTAAACGAACCAGAAGTTATGGCCGTCCGAATAATCGATATCTACAGGGTGCAACATCCACGGTGCAAGGTGCAACATTCGTCCGAAATGGCGAAACAGTGCCGTACGACTTTTAGAAATGCGTGCATGGATTTTGTGACGACCACCCATGACTCCCGCACCAAAACAAGGGAATAGTGCGCTGAAAGGTGTGCAAGGCAACCATGGATGATAGTCAGGGTAAAATAAAATCGCAGAATCTCTATCGTAACTCACAGCGCATGGATAAAATACAATAGAGAAATATATAGTGAAGTCTCATAACAGAAAAATCATCATATAAGCATCACAGAAGTTTTATACAATCATCTCAACAAATCCATACATCAAGACCTCACTACAAACACTCATCAAATACAGCAGCGGATACCCAGTACATATAAGAAAACAATATGCATAGCCTCCTGCTCGTCTTCGTCATCATCAGCGGAAAACTCTAAGCACAACACCTGCCACCTGCTACCTAGTCTGCCCATCCCAAACATGGATGAACAGCCCAAGGTAATAAGAGGAGACATAAAACCTTGAGTCAGACAAAGTCTTAGTGAGCAGTAAATTAACAATCAAACATACCAAAGAGCATAAGGGATAAAAGGAATAGGAACCAAACCATCCCACTCCACCTCTTTCTACAGTGATAGCCCCCAGACACACACTAAGGAGAAGTAAGCATAACATAGCAGATAAGTAAGGTAAAGCAATAATCACTCGAGTCAAGGACGATGTTTTCCAAATACAAACCCCCAAGGCCTAAACCAAGATCAGATAAGCACCCAGAAAACACCGCTCTTGAAGCCGAATGATGATACAACCAAACATCCAAACATCCATGACTCTGGCTATCACTGTTATCATTGCCTTGATTTCACCGTTAGTTGAATGACCGCCTGTCAAGGGCTAATGGTAACCCCGGTTTAGCCATAACTCCGCACGTCATCGTGACCCGTGCCTAAGCCGAACGCATCAGCCCAGAGTACTAGCACGTCATCATGACCCGTGCCTGGAACGTCATCGTGACCCGTTCCAACGTACCCTTGCTTTGAGTATGCTAGAACCTTCAACAACGATGAGATCTTAGCCTCCTAGTCATCCTCCTCGACGACTACTTCCATACTAGCTCAAGCGCCTCTCAAGCTAACCATTATCCACCCCAACCCGGACCGCATCACCGAGTTATAACTTTGCACGTCGTCATGACCCGTGCTTGGAACGTCTTCGTGACCCGTCCCATCACAACATATGTCTTGCCTCATCACATCATAGCAAAGTCTCTCAACTTGGAACGTCATCATGACCCGTCCCATCTCAACACAAGCCTTGCCTCATCATATCATCGCAAAGTCCCAACTCAACCATGCTTTGCCTTCTCGCATCATGGCAAGATCCCACATCCTCGAATCCATCCATATGAGCTTCCACATCCGCTTCATATGCCATTGGCAGCTTTCACCATTCAAGAGCCTTTCCACTTAGCTTTTGAATCATCTTCAACCATCTTGTTCCAAATCAACTACAAGCTAACTTGGAGCAATCAAATCTAACATACATTCAAACATTCAACCATTCAAACAAGATCTATTAAGCAATATCAATTATAATGGCAATTTCGTAATTAAGTGAGCAAAAGTCCAACATACGTGAAATCATGGTTTTTAGCATAGATCTATCAAATCTAAAACATGGGTTTTGTCTCTAATACTTGATAAATAACTTTCATAGATAAACATCTTCAAATATGATGGATCTACATGCAGACTTAAGGAAAATGCGAGAAAACGCTAACTTTAACACATAAACATATCACCAATCCACTACACTCCTTTGGGTCCGTGTGAGAGATAACTACCACTCACCAAATCACCAAAACAACCTAAAATGAATCAACTACAGATCTGGACAGCAAGGACTTGGACTTGATCCGGAGAAATTTCACTTGAAACGGTGAAATCTAGCCTCTTCGGATGAAAATCTTCAACTTTGGCTCTTGATCTTTGATCTTGATCTTCAATCTTCAATGGATGTTAGCACTTGATGGAAGTAGAGAAAGAAGTGAAGAAAATACCGTAGTCGAGTTTCCAAAATGGCAGCACTTCGTCGCTTCGAAATCCGGTGCCAAAAAGTGAGCCGAACGCCTCTATTTATAGGCTGAAACCTCCATGTCTCGGCCGTCCTAAGTCGCCGCCGACCCAACTCCTGAGTCGCCCCCGACTCATCCCTCGCCGACTCACGACCTAGCACCTACCGACTCAACTACACAACATATACTCCCAGATGTCGACTTACGACTCAACCAAGTGCCGACCTACTTCCTACCGACTCAACCAATGCCGACTTAAATTCTACCGACTCATCACAGCAAGAAGGTCACACGACTTATCCCTGCCGACCTAAGCCTAATCCTTATCCCTCGAGACACGACTCAAAAGCCTAAGTCCCCAACGACTTATCCACTAAGTCGGCCCACCGACCTAACGACACATGGAATAACGCCATGCCGACCCAAACCCCTACCGACTCAGGACCCCACGACCTAAGCCCTAATACTATGAGTCGGCAATTCTATGACTCGGTCACGAGTTAACTCCTATGAGTCGGCCAACCCTTAAACCACCAACCTCCTTAAGTCGGCAACGTTTTAACTCGAGAAACTCTTAAGTCGGTCGCTTCCTTATCTCGGCCAACATTCTAAACCGCAACCCCTCCTTGAGCCGGTCCCCTATGAGTCGTTAACGACTTAAGACCCTATTAACTCGAGCGCGACTCAACACTTGAGTCGGTTCCCTATAAGTCGGCCACTAACTTAGGTCGTTCCAACACTCCAACTCTTAACTCGGCAAACCCCATGAGTCGGCCAACCTTAACTCGGTCACAACCTATAAACCGTTGCTTCTATAAGTCGGTCACTCATACACAACCCATTCTATGAGTCGGTTACGACTCAAGCCTTAACCCATTACCTTGTCTCACCTCCTAAGTCGGCTACGACTTACTATCGGTCGGTCACCATCCTAACTCGGCCACTCGACTCAAGCTATCATGCGACCTAAGCACTAAGTCGGTCACGACTCATGCCCCTATACGACTCAATTCTGAATGACTTAGGCTAGAGACAACACAACAACACTAACGACCTACAAATTCTACGATCCATCGACACGTAAAATACGGGTCGTTACATTCTCTCCCCCTTAGGAATTTCGCCCCCGAAATTCCAAGCAAACAATCAGAAATCAAAGATATTCCGCATGCCTACCATCCAAAGCAATCAACAAACCATGCAACCAATTCTAGCCTAGCATGCAGAATTCTAAGACTCAGAACAAGCTACAAATTCATGAGATGTCACGACACTTTAGGGCCATACCTCGAAGAGTCCGGGATGAGCTGCCTTCATCCTCTCTTCCTCCTCCCATGTACAGTCGTTAACATCATCACTCCATTGTACCTTGAGCAACGTAATCGTCTTCCTCCTAAGCTGTTTCGTATCGGTTTCAACAATACGAAGCGGCTTACGAGGTCTCGAAACAACTGGATAAACCTCCAAGTCTTCACAGCTATCAGCAGAAACCACAGTAGTTGGGTCGTGCACATACTTCCGTAGATAAGATACATGAAAAACATTGTGCACACCCGCCATCTTTTCCGGTAACTCCAATCTATAAGCGAGCTTTCCAATTCGCTCGATAATCGGGAATGGTCCAACAAATCTCGGAGTTAACTTTCCTTTCTTTCCGAATCTAATGACACTCTTCAGAGGAGAAATCTTCACAAAAACCATATCACCTACGTCGAATTCCAAATCCTTTCGACGATTATCTGCATAACTTTTCTGACGATCTTGGGCTGCCTTCATTCGTTGCCGAATGATCTCTATACAATCCGAAGTCTGTCGAATCATCTCTGGCCCAAGTATCAGCTTTTCTCCAGTTTCCAACCAACATGTCGGAGAGTTACACGGTCTTCCATATAATGCCTCATATGGTGCCATACCAATGCTCGACTGATAACTGTTATTATAAGCAAACTCCACCAAATGAAGGTGATCTTCCCATGATCCTCCGAAGTCCAAAACACAAGCTCTAAGAAGATCTTCCAAAACCCGGTTGACTCTCTCAGTCTGACCATCTGTTTGAGGGTGATAAGCTGTACTCAAACACAACTCAGTTCCCAAAACTTCCTGGAAGCTCTTCCAAAATCCACTAGTGAACAATGGGTCTCGATCGCTCACTATATTCTTCGGAACACCATGGAATCGAACAATCCACTTCACATACAACTCAGCCAGTTTCGATGCAGTCCTAGTCGATCGAACGGGAATGAACCTTGCACTCTTGGTCAAACGATCTACAATGACCCAAATCCCTTCATTCCCTGCCCTGGTTCTAGGTAGACCATCAATAAAATCCATCGACACTTGCTCCCATTTCCACGTAGGAACCTCTAATGGCTGAAGTAATCCACTGGGCTTCTTCTGCTCAGCTTTCACCAACTGACAATTCATACACTTGGAAATAAAACTTCCAACATCATTCTTCATACCTTCCCAGTAGTAGGTTCTCTTCATATCCCGATACATCTTATTTCCACCTGGATGAATTGTCAACTTCGAGTGATGACTCTCCCTCAGAACCTCATCTCTCAATCCATCTACATCGGGAACAACTAATCGTCCTTGCTTTCGAAGCCAACCCTCTCGATCGACCTCGAATTCCTTATCCTTCTCTGGTTCCAATCCAGATTCCAAATCACGGATAATCTTGACAAGCTTATCGTCTTTCTTTTGGCTCTTGCCAATTCTTTCCACAAGAGTAGGCCTTATTGATAAGTTTGCCAACATTTCAGGTTCCAATTCACATCTAGGCCTGAAATCAAATCCAGCCAAATACTCAAGACTCTTCCATTCCGAAAACATGGCTCCCAATCCTGCATGTCTTCGACTTAACGCATCAGCCACTGCGTTTCCTTTTCCCGGAGTATAGGCTATACCAAAATCATAAGATGCTAGAAACTCTAACCACCGTTGCTGTCGAAGATTCAAATCCTTTTGGGAGAACAGATACTTTAACGACTTATGATCTGTAAACAACTCGAATCTAACTCCCAATAGGTAATGTCTCCATATCTTCAAAGCAAACACAATCGCCGCTAACTCCAAATCATGAGTCGGATAATTCCTTTCATGCGGCTTCAGTTGTCGACTAGCATATGCAACAACTTTATCCTTCTGCATTAGCACCGCTCCAAGTCCAGTACCACATGCATCGGTGTAAACCACCATCTCATCATTCCCACTTGGAATAGTCAAAACAGGAGCACTCGTCAGTCGCTCTTTCAGGATCACGAAAGCTTGCTCACACTTATCATCCCATTTGAACAACTGGTTCTTCTTCGTCAATCCTGTCAACGGTGCAGCTATCTTGGAAAAGTCTTTGATAAACCGACGATAATATCCTGCTAATCCAAGAAAACTTCTTACATCAGATGCATTCTTAGGTCTAACCCAATCCTGGATTGCTGCCACCTTAGCGGGATCAACCGCTATTCCATTTCCAGAAATAACATGACCTAAGAACCTCACTTCATTCTTCCAGAAGTGACACTTCGAAAACTTAGCCTTCAGCTGATGTTTCCGCAATATATCCAAAACAATCCTCAAGTGCGTCTTGTGCTCTTCCTCAGTTCTGGAATAAACCAAAATATCATCCACGAACACAAGTACGAACTTATTCAACTGATCTCTGAACACTCTATTCATAAGATCCACAAAATATGCTGGCGCGTTAGTCAACCCAAACGGCATTACCAGCCACTCATAAAACCCGGATGGTGTCCTGAAAGCAGTCTTCGGCACACTATCCTTCGCCACTCTCAACTGGTGAAATCCCGTTGCCAAATCCATCTGAGAAAACACCTTAGCCTCGTGAAGCTGATCAAACAAGTCATCTATTCTCGGCAATGGATACTTGTTCTTCTTAGTCACCTTATTCAGCTCACGATAATCCACACACAACCTCAACGATCCATCCGCTTTGGTTGCGAACACAACGGGCGCACCCCATTCGGACACACTCCTCCGAATGAATCCTTTCCGTAAAAGGTCATCAACTTGCACCTTCAGCTCTTGCTGCTCCCTCGGTGCCATCCGCCTAAGAGGCATCACAACAGGTCTGGCTCCCTCAACTAGATCGATACGAAACTCGATCTCCCTATGCGGCGGCAACCCTTTGACTTCGTCAAAGACATCCTCAAATCCATTCACAATAGGCACCGATGACAGTCCATCCCGTGGAACAACTAGCGAATACATGAAGCTCATGAAGACGCCTTCTTCATGCTTACATCGTATCACAACCTTTCGCCCTTCCACATTCCCGACTGTCACCTCAAGCCTCTCACAATCAATCCTAGCCGCATACTTCCTAAGCCAGTCCATACCCAAAATAATTCCGAACCCCGCAAAGTTCAGAACAAAGCAATCACAAACAAACGAGCAATCATGACTCGACACAACTAGACCACGGCATATCATACACAAACATGACGAACCCCCCACTGGATTAGTCACAACCAATGGCCTATCAACAATATCCGGTTTCATACCTAACCGGCTTACCAAATCATCACAAACAAAAGAATGCGACGCTCCAGTATCAAACAACACTCTAACTGGAACACCACAAATAGAAAGAGTACCTTGAACCACCACACTCTTCCCCTTTTCTTCAGCAGTCGGAGCTTTTGAAGACGATGGAACAGCCCCCAAAGCATAGGCTTGCACAACCTGCCTATCTTTCCTCGGTTCTGGACAGTCCTTCTTAATGTGTCCCAGCTTATCACAGTTGTAACACTTCAACTGCACCTTCGGATTCTTGCAATCCCGAGAAAGATGACCCTTCTGACGGCAGTTATAACAAGTCACCTCGCCCTTTGGCTTCTTCTGACCATCCTTTCCCTTCTGTTGCTGCTGCTTCCTCTTCTTATTCCCACTCTGCTGTGGTTTAGATCCTTCCCTGGTTACAGCAACAACAGAACTTTCCCTAGGAAACAAACTCTCATGCCTCAGAGCTTTCTCCACCAGCTTCTCAAATGGATCGTCCAGATGATCCACTAACTGCCTTCCTAGATAAGCATCCAGACCAGTCACAAACTTTTCATTCTTCTGGTAGGGAGAATCAATATATGATCTGGCATACTTAGACAAAGCTTCGAACTCAGAAATATACTCCAGAACAGGCCTTCCGCCTTGTTTGAGCTCCACAAATCTCTTGAACAAAACAGACCTCTGAGCAGTAGAGATGAACTTGGCTTCAAATCTAACTTGGAACTGCTCCCAAGTAATATCCTCTTCTGGTGTATCTATGGTGATAGAATTCCACCAATCCACAGCTCTCCCTTGAAGCTGCCTCGATGCAAGCTTTCTCTTGGTTGCATCCTCAATCCCTAGATCACCAAAAATCCTTCGGCAAGCATCAATCCATCTCTGCACCTCAATAGTCGACTCCGTCCCTAAGAAAGCTTTTCCTCCAAGAGAAGTATAATCCTTGCAAAGCTTGGCAAAATCCACTGGTCTTGGAGCCTGGACTTGAACTCCAACATCTACAGATGATCCAGAAGCTGGTACCCTCCTCATGATCGAAGTCATCATTGCTTCGAACATCGCAGCATAGTCAACAGCTTCCCTAGCAGCCCGACTTTCCCTCGCAGCTTGTCTCTCGCTTCGGCTCATTCTTAATATCTGTAAAAAGAATGATTAGAACACCTTAAGAAACAACTGCATAAGGAGTTCAAATCCATCTAAGCTACTATATTATATATAGTAATCATCCATCAAAATACAATTACGTCTCTCTTACGTAATTACGTCAGCGAGCGTTGACTAATATCGATTAACCAAAGCTCCGATACCAAATGTGACGACCACCCATGACTCCCGCACCAAAACAAGGGAATAGTGCGCTGAAAGGTGTGCAAGGCAACCATGGATGATAGTCAGGGTAAAATAAAATCGCAGAATCTCTATCGTAACTCACAGCGCATGGATAAAATACAATAGAGAAATATATAGTGAAGTCTCATAACAGAAAAATCATCATATAAGCATCACAGAAGTTTTATACAATCATCTCAACAAATCCATACATCAAGACCTCACTACAAACACTCATCAAATACAGCAGCGGATACCCAGTACATATAAGAAAACAATATGCATAGCCTCCTGCTCGTCTTCGTCATCATCAGCGGAAAACTCTAAGCACAACACCTGCCACCTGCTACCTAGTCTGCCCATCCCAAACATGGATGAACAGCCCAAGGTAATAAGAGGAGACATAAAACCTTGAGTCAGACAAAGTCTTAGTGAGCAGTAAATTAACAATCAAACATACCAAAGAGCATAAGGGATAAAAGGAATAGGAACCAAACCATCCCACTCCACCTCTTTCTACAGTGATAGCCCCCAGACACACACTAAGGAGAAGTAAGCATAACATAGCAGATAAGTAAGGTAAAGCAATAATCACTCGAGTCAAGGACGATGTTTTCCAAATACAAACCCCCAAGGCCTAAACCAAGATCAGATAAGCACCCAGAAAACACCGCTCTTGAAGCCGAATGATGATACAACCAAACATCCAAACATCCATGACTCTGGCTATCACTGTTATCATTGCCTTGATTTCACCGTTAGTTGAATGACCGCCTGTCAAGGGCTAATGGTAACCCCGGTTTAGCCATAACTCCGCACGTCATCGTGACCCGTGCCTAAGCCGAACGCATCAGCCCAGAGTACTAGCACGTCATCATGACCCGTGCCTGGAACGTCATCGTGACCCGTTCCAACGTACCCTTGCTTTGAGTATGCTAGAACCTTCAACAACGATGAGATCTTAGCCTCCTAGTCATCCTCCTCGACGACTACTTCCATACTAGCTCAAGCGCCTCTCAAGCTAACCATTATCCACCCCAACCCGGACCGCATCACCGAGTTATAACTTTGCACGTCGTCATGACCCGTGCTTGGAACGTCTTCGTGACCCGTCCCATCACAACATATGTCTTGCCTCATCACATCATAGCAAAGTCTCTCAACTTGGAACGTCATCATGACCCGTCCCATCTCAACACAAGCCTTGCCTCATCATATCATCGCAAAGTCCCAACTCAACCATGCTTTGCCTTCTCGCATCATGGCAAGATCCCACATCCTCGAATCCATCCATATGAGCTTCCACATCCGCTTCATATGCCATTGGCAGCTTTCACCATTCAAGAGCCTTTCCACTTAGCTTTTGAATCATCTTCAACCATCTTGTTCCAAATCAACTACAAGCTAACTTGGAGCAATCAAATCTAACATACATTCAAACATTCAACCATTCAAACAAGATCTATTAAGCAATATCAATTATAATGGCAATTTCGTAATTAAGTGAGCAAAAGTCCAACATACGTGAAATCATGGTTTTTAGCATAGATCTATCAAATCTAAAACATGGGTTTTGTCTCTAATACTTGATAAATAACTTTCATAGATAAACATCTTCAAATATGATGGATCTACATGCAGACTTAAGGAAAATGCGAGAAAACGCTAACTTTAACACATAAACATATCACCAATCCACTACACTCCTTTGGGTCCGTGTGAGAGATAACTACCACTCACCAAATCACCAAAACAACCTAAAATGAATCAACTACAGATCTGGACAGCAAGGACTTGGACTTGATCCGGAGAAATTTCACTTGAAACGGTGAAATCTAGCCTCTTCGGATGAAAATCTTCAACTTTGGCTCTTGATCTTTGATCTTGATCTTCAATCTTCAATGGATGTTAGCACTTGATGGAAGTAGAGAAAGAAGTGAAGAAAATACCGTAGTCGAGTTTCCAAAATGGCAGCACTTCGTCGCTTCGAAATCCGGTGCCAAAAAGTGAGCCGAACGCCTCTATTTATAGGCTGAAACCTCCATGTCTCGGCCGTCCTAAGTCGCCGCCGACCCAACTCCTGAGTCGCCCCCGACTCATCCCTCGCCGACTCACGACCTAGCACCTACCGACTCAACTACACAACATATACTCCCAGATGTCGACTTACGACTCAACCAAGTGCCGACCTACTTCCTACCGACTCAACCAATGCCGACTTAAATTCTACCGACTCATCACAGCAAGAAGGTCACACGACTTATCCCTGCCGACCTAAGCCTAATCCTTATCCCTCGAGACACGACTCAAAAGCCTAAGTCCCCAACGACTTATCCACTAAGTCGGCCCACCGACCTAACGACACATGGAATAACGCCATGCCGACCCAAACCCCTACCGACTCAGGACCCCACGACCTAAGCCCTAATACTATGAGTCGGCAATTCTATGACTCGGTCACGAGTTAACTCCTATGAGTCGGCCAACCCTTAAACCACCAACCTCCTTAAGTCGGCAACGTTTTAACTCGAGAAACTCTTAAGTCGGTCGCTTCCTTATCTCGGCCAACATTCTAAACCGCAACCCCTCCTTGAGCCGGTCCCCTATGAGTCGTTAACGACTTAAGACCCTATTAACTCGAGCGCGACTCAACACTTGAGTCGGTTCCCTATAAGTCGGCCACTAACTTAGGTCGTTCCAACACTCCAACTCTTAACTCGGCAAACCCCATGAGTCGGCCAACCTTAACTCGGTCACAACCTATAAACCGTTGCTTCTATAAGTCGGTCACTCATACACAACCCATTCTATGAGTCGGTTACGACTCAAGCCTTAACCCATTACCTTGTCTCACCTCCTAAGTCGGCTACGACTTACTATCGGTCGGTCACCATCCTAACTCGGCCACTCGACTCAAGCTATCATGCGACCTAAGCACTAAGTCGGTCACGACTCATGCCCCTATACGACTCAATTCTGAATGACTTAGGCTAGAGACAACACAACAACACTAACGACCTACAAATTCTACGATCCATCGACACGTAAAATACGGGTCGTTACAGATTTGAAATGGAACACTACCATGGTGCACCACTCTCCAGCGATGGGAAGTCGAAGACGGGCCACGGTAATCCCGTTTTACCGTAAAAATCCACATGTCGAAAAAACGAAGGGTAAAAAAACTTACGAGACCCGATTGAGATTCGGGTTGTCCTTTTTGGGCATTAATCTACCCGTTGACGGCTGAGAGCTGTCAAAGCCGTAGAACTTATCGCGGCCTTCGTTTTGAAAGGTTATGGCTCCCGTAACTCTAAACGAGCCAGAAGTTATGGCCGTCCGAATAATCGATATCTACAGGGTGCAACATCCACGGTGCAACATCCGTCCGAAATGGTGAAACAGTGCCGTACGACTTTTATAAATCCGTGCATGGATGTGAAACGGAACACTACCATGGTGCACCACTCTCCAGCGATGGGATGTCAAAGATGGGCCACGGTAATCCCGTTGTACCGTAAAAATCCACGTGTCGAAAAAACGAAGGGTAAAAAACTTACGAGACCCGATTGAGATTCAGTTTGTCCTTTTTGGGCATTAATCTATGCGTTGACGGCTGAAAGAGGTCAAAGCCATAGAACTCATCGAGGCCTTCGTTTTGACAGGTTATGGCTCCCATAACTCTAAACAAGCCAGAAGTTATGGCCGTCCGAATGGTCGATATCCACAGGGTGCAACATCCACGGTGCAAGGTGCAGCATCCATCCGAAATGGCGAAACAGTGTCGTACGACTTTTAGAAATGCGTGCATGGATTTGAAACGGAACAGTACATGGTGCACCACTCTCCAGCGATGGTAAATTGAAGGTCAGCCACGGTAATCCTGTCTTACCGTAAAAATCCACGTGTTGAAAAAACGAAGGGTAAAAAACTTACGAGACCCGATTGAGATTCGAGTTTTCCTTTTTGGACATTAATCTATGCGTTGACGGCTGAAAGTTGTCAAAGCCGTAGAACTCATCGAGGCCTTCGTTTTGACAGGTTATGGCTCCCGTAACTCTAAACGAGCCAGAAGTTATGGCCGTCCGAATACTCGATATCTACAGGGTGCAACATCCATGGTGCAAGGTGCAACATCCATCCGAAATGGCGAAACAGTGCCGTAGGACTTTTAGAAATGCGTGCATGGATTTGAAACGGAACAGTACATGGTGCACCACTCTCCAGCGATGGTAAATCGAATGCCAGACACGTTAATCCTGTTTTACCGTAAAAATCCACGTGTCGAAAAAACGAAGGGTAAAAAACTTACGAGACCCTATTGAGATTCGGGTTGTCCTTTTTGGACATTAATCTATGCGTTGACGGCTGAAAGCTGTCAAAGCCGTAGAACTCATCGAGGCCTTCGTTTTGACAGGTTATGGCTCCCGTAACTCTAAACGAGCCAGAAGTTATGGCCGTCCGAATAAACGATATCTACAGGGTGCAACATCCACGGTGCAAGGTGCAACATCCGTCCGAAATAGCGAAACGGTGTCGTACGACTTTTAGAAATGCGTGCATGGATTTGAAACGGAACAGTACATGGTGCACCACTCTCCAGCGATGGTAAATCGAATGCCAGATACGGTAATCCTGTTTTACCGTAAAAATCCACGTGTCGAAAAAACGAAGGGTAAAAAACTTACGAGACCCTATTGGGATTCGGGTTGTCCTTTTTGGACATTAATCTATGCGTTGACGGCTGAAAGCTATCAAAGCCATAGAACTCATGGAGGCCTTCATTTTGACAGGTTATGGCTCCCGTAACTCTAAACGAGCCAGAAGTTATGGCCGTTTGAATAATCGATATCTACAGGGTGCAACATCCACGGTGCAAGGTGCAACTCCGTCCGAAATGGTGAAACTGTGCCGTACGACTTTTTGAAATGCGTGCATGGATCTGAAACGGAACGGTACCACAGTGCACCACTCTCCAGCGATGGGAAGTCGAAGACGGGCCACGGTAATCCTGATTTACCGTAAAAATCCACGTGTCGAAAAAACGAAGGGTAAAAAACTTACGAGACCCAATTAAGATTCGGGTTTTCCTATTTGGGCATTAATCTATGCGTTGACGGCTGAAAGCTGTCAAAATCGTAGAACTCATCGAGGCCTTCGTTTTGACAGGTTATGGCTCCCGTAACTCTAAGCCAGAAGTTATGGCCGTCCGAATAATCGATATCTACATTGTGCAACATCCACGATGCAAGGTGCAACATCCGTCCGAAATGGCGAAACAGTGTCGTACGACTTTTAGAAATGCATGCATGGATTTAAAACGGAACAGTACCATGGTGCACCACTCTCCAGCGATGGTAAATCGAAGGCGAGCCACTGTAATCCTGTTTTACCGTAAAAATCCACGTGTCGAAAAAACGAAGGGTAAAAAACTTATGAGACCCGATTGAGATCCGGGTTGTCCTTTTTGGGCATTAATCTAACCGTTGACGGCTGAAAGCTATCAAAGCCGTAGAATTCATCGAGGCCTTCGTTTTGACAGGTTATGGCTCCCGTAACTCTAAACGAGCCAGAAGTTATGGCCGTCCGAATAATCGATATCTACAGGGTGCAACATCCACGGTGCAAGGTGCAACATCCGTCCGAAATGGCGAAACAGTGCCGTACGACTTTTAGAAATGCATGCATGGATTAGAAACGGAACAGTACCATGGTGCACCACTCTCCAGCGATGGTAAATCGAAGGCCAGCCACGGTAATCCTGATTTACCGTAAAAATCCACGTGTCGAAAAAACGAAGGGTAAAAAACTAACGAGACCCGATTAAGATTCGGGTTGTCCTATTTGGGCATTAATCTATGTGTTGACGGCTGAAAGCCGTTGAAGCCGTAGAACTCATCGAGGCCTTCGTTCTGACAGGTTATGGCTCCCGTAACTCTAAACGAGCCAGAAGTTATGGCCGTCCATATAATCGATATCTACAGGGTGCAACATCCACGGTGCAAGGTGAAACATCCGTCCGAAATGGCGAAACAGTGCCGTACGACTTTTGAAAATGCGTGCATGGATTTGAAATGGAACAGTACCATGGTGCACCACTCTCCAGCGATGGTAAATCGAAGGCCGGCCACGGTAATCCTGTTTTACCGTAAAAATCCACGTGTCGAAAAAACGAAGGGTAAAAAACTTACGAGACCCGATTGAGATTCGAGTTGTCCTTTTTGGGAATTAATCTATCCGTTGACGACTAAAAGCCGTCAAAGCCGTAGAACTCATCGAGGCCTTCGTTTTGACAGGTTATGGCTCCCGTAACTCTAAACGAGCCAGAAGTTATGGTCGTCCGAATAATCGATATCTACAGGGTGCAACATCCACGGTGCGAGGCGCAACATCTGTCCAAAATGGCGAAACAGTGCCGTACGACTTTTAGAAATGCGTGCATGGATTTGAAATGGAACAGTACCATGGTGCACCACTCTCCAGCGATGGTAAATCGAAGGCCAGCCACGGTAATCCTGTTTTACCGTAAAAATCCACGTGTCGAAAAAACGAAGGGTAAAAAACTTACGAGACCCGATTGTGATTCGGGTTGTCCTTTTTGGGAATTAATCTATCCGTTGACGGATAAAAGCCATCAAAGCCGTAGAACTCATCGAGGCCTTCGTTTTAACAGGTTATGGCTCCCGTAACTCTAAACGAGGCAGAAGTTATGGTCGTCCGAATAATCGATATCTACAGGGTGCAACATCCACGGTGCGAGGTGCAACATCCGTCCGAAATGGCGAAACAGTGCCGTACGACTTTTAGAAATGCATGCATGGATTTGAAACGGAACACTACCATGGTGCACCACTCTCCAGCGATGGAAAGTCGAAGACAGGCCATGGTAATCCCGTTTTACCGTAAAAATCCACGTGTCGAAAAAATGAAGGGTAAAAAACTTACGAGACACGATTGAGATTCGGGTTGTCCTTTTTGGGCATTAATCTATCCGTTGACGGCTGAAAGCTGTCAAAGATGTAGAACTCATCGAGGCCTTCGTTTTGACAGGTTATGGCTCCCGTAACTCTAAACGAGCCAGAAGTTATGGCCGTTTGAATAATCGATATCTACAGGGTGCAACATCCACGGTGCAAGGTGCAACATCCGTCCGAAATGGTGAAACTGTGCCGTACGACTTTTAGAAATGCGTGCATGGATTTGAAATGGAACACTACCATGGTGCACCACTCTCCAGCGATGGGAAGTCGAAGCCGGGCCACGGTAATCCCGTTTTACCGTAAAATCCACGTGTCGAAAAAACGAAGGGTAAAAAACTTACGAGACCCGATTGAGATCCGGGTTGTCCTTTTTGGGCATTAATCTATCCGTTGACGGCTGAAAGCGGTCAAAGCCGTAGAACTCATCGAGGCCTTCGTTTTGACAGGTTATGGCTCCCGCTACTCTAAACGAGCCAGAAGTCATGGCCGTCCGAATAATCGATATCTACAGGGTGCAACATCCACGGTGCAAGGTGCAACATCCGTCCGAAATGGCGAAACAGTGCCTTACGACTTTTAGAAATGCATGCATGGATTTTGAAATGGAACAGTACCATGGTGCACCACTCTCCAGCGATGGTAAATCGAAGGCTAGCCACGGTAATCCTGATTTACCGTAAAAATCCACGTGTCGAAAAAACGAAGGGTAAAAAACTTACGAGACCCGATTAAGATTCGGGTTTTCCTATTTGAGCATTAATCTATGCGTTGACGGCTGAAAGCTGTCAAAGCCGTAGAACTCATCGAGTCCTTCGTTTTGACAGGTTATGGCTCCCGTAATTCTAAACGAGCCAGAAGTTATGGCCGTCCGAGTAATCGATATGTACATGGTGCAACATCCACGATGCAAGGTGCAACATCCGTCCGAAATGGCGAAACAGTGTCGTACGACTTTTAGAAATGCATGCATGGATTTGAAACGGAACAGTACCATGGTGCACCACTCTCCAGCGATGGTAAATCGAAGGCCAGCCACTGTAATCCTGTTTTACCGTAAAAATCCACGTGTCGAAAAAACGAAGGGTAAATAACTTACGAGACCCGATTGAGATCCGGGTTGTCCTTTTTGGGCATTAATCTATCCGTTGACGGCTGAAAGCTATCAAAGCTGTAGAATTCATCGAGGCCTTCGTTTTGACAGGTTATGGATCCCGTAACTCTAAACGAGCCAGAAGTTATGGCCGTCCGAATAATCGATATCTACAGGGTGCAACTTCCACGGTGCAAGGTGCAACATCCGTCCGAAATGGCGAAACAGTGCCGTACGACTTTTAGAAATGCGTGCATGGATTTGAAACGGAACAGTACCATGGTGCACCACTCTCCAGCGATGGTAAATCGAAGGCCAGCCACGGTAATCCTGATTTACCGTAAAAATCCACGTGTCGAAAAAACGAAGGGTAAAAAACTTACGAGACCCGATTGAAATTCGGGTTGTCCTTTTTGGACATTAATCTATGCGTTGACGGCTGAAAGCTATCAAAGCCGTAGAACTCATCGAGGCCTTCGTTTTGACAGGTTATGGCTCCCGTAACTCTAAACGAGCCAGAAGTTATGGCCGTCCGAATAATCGATATCTACAGGGTGCAACATCCACGGTGCAAGGTGCAACATCCGTCCGAAATGGCGAAACAGTGCCGTACGACTTTTAGAAATGCGTGCATGGATTTGAAATGGAACACTACCATGGTGCACCACTCTCCAGCGATGGGAAGTCGAAGACGGGCCACGGTAATCCCGTTTTGCCGTAAAAATCCACGTGTCGAAAAAACGAAGGGTAAAAAACTTACGAGACCCGATTGAGATTCGGGTTGTCCTTTTTGGGCATTAATCTATCCGTTGACGGCTGAAAGCTGTCAAAGCCGTAGAACTCATCGCGACCTTCGTTTTGACAGGTTATGGCTCCCGTAACTCTAAACGAGCCAGAAGTTATGGCCGTCCGAATAATCGATATCTACAGGGTGCAACATCCACGGTGCAACATCCGTCCGAAATGGTGAAACGGTGCCGTACGACTTTTATAAATCCGTGCATGGATTTGAAACGGAACACTACCATGGTGCACCACTCTCCAGCGATGGGAAGTCGAAGACGGGCCACGGTAATCCCGTTGTACCGTAAAAATCCACATGTCGAAAAAACGAAGGGTAAAAAACTTACGAGACCCGATTGAGATTCAGGTTGTCCTTTTTGGGCATTAATCTATGCGTTGACGGCTGAAAGCGGTCAAAGCCGTAGAACTCATCGAGGCCTTCGTTTTGACAGGTTATGGCTCCCGTAACTCTAAACAAGCCAGAAGTTATGGCCGTCCGAATGGTCGATATCCACAGGGTGCAACATCCACGGTGCAAGGTGCAGCATCCATCCGAAATGGCGAAACAATGTCGTACGACTTTTAGAAATGCGTGCATAGATTTGAAACGGAACAGTACATGGTGCACCACTCTCCAGCGATGGTAAATCGAATGCCAGACACGGTAATCCTGTTTTACCGTAAAAATCCACGTGTCGAAAAAACGAAGGGTAAAAAACTTACGAGACCCTATTGAGATTCGGGTTGTCCTTTTTGGACATTAATCTATGCGTTGATGGCTGAAAGCTGTCAAAGCCATTGAACTCATCGAGGTCTTCGTTTTGACAGGTTATGGCTCCCGTAACTCTAAACGAGCCAGAAGTTATGGCCGTCCGAATAATCGATATCTACAGGGTGCAACATCCACGGTGCAAGGTGCAACATCCGTCCGAAATGGCGAAACAGTGCCGTACGACTTTTAGAAATGCGTGCATGGATTTGAAACGGAACACTACCATGGTGCACCACTCTCCTTCGATGGGAAGTCGAAGACGGGCCATGGTAATTCCGTTTTACCGTAAAAATCCACGTGTCGAAAAAACGAAGGGTAAAAAACTTACGAGACCTGATTTTGATTCGTGTTGTCCTTTTTGGACATTAATCTATCCATTGATGGCTGAAAGCAGTCAAAGCCGTAGAACTCATCAAGGCCTTCGTTTTGACAGGTTATGGCTCCCGTAACTCTAAACGAGCCAGAAGTTATGGCCGTCCGAATAATCGATATCTACAGGGTGCAACACCCACGGTGCAAGGTGCAACATCCGTCCGAAATGGTGAAACAGTGCCGTACGACTTTTAGAAATCCATGCATGGATTTGAAATGGAACACTACCATGGTGAACCACTCTCCAGCGATAGGAAGTCGAAGACGGGCCACGGTAATCCCGTTTTACCATAAAAATCCACGTGTCGAAAAAACGAAGGGTAAAAAACTTATGAGACCCGATTGAGATTCGGGTTGTCCTTTTTGGGCATTAATCTATGCGTTGATGGCTGAAAGTTGTCAAATCCGTAGAACTCATCGAGGCCTTCGTTTTGACAGGTTATGGCTCCCGTAACTCTAAACGAGCCAGAAGTTATGGCCGTCCGAATAATCGATATCTACAGGGTGCAACATCCACGGTGCAAGGTGCAACATCCATCCGAAATGGCGAAACAGTGCCGTACGACTTTTAGAAATGCGTGCATGGATTTGAAACGGAACAGTACCATGGTGCACCACTCTCCAGCGATGTTAAATCGAAGGCCAGCCACTGTAATCCTGTTTTACCGTAAAAATCCACGTGTCGAAAAAACGAAGGATAAAAAACTTACGAGACCCGATTGAGATTCGAGTTTTCCTTTTTGGACATTAATCTATGCGTTAACGGGTGAAAGCTGTCAAAGCCGTAGAACTCATCGAGGCCTACGTTTTGACAGGTTATGGCTCCCGTAACTCTAAACGAGCCAGAAGTTATGGCCGTCCGAATAATCGATATCTACAGGGTGCAACATCCACGGTGCAAGGTGCAACATCCGTCCGAAATGGTGAAACAGTGCCGTACGACTTTTAGAAATCCGTGCATGGATTTGAAACGGAACACTACCATGGTGCACCACTCTCCAGCGATGGGAAGTCGGAGACGGGCCACGGTACCGTAAAAATCCACGTGTCGAAAAAACGAAGGGTAAAAAACTTACGAGACCCGATTGAGATTCAGGCTATCCTTTTTGGGCATTAATCTATGCGTTGACGGCTGAAAGCGGTCAAAACCGTAGAACTCATCGAGGCCTTCGTTTTGACAGGTTATGGCTCCCGTAACTTTAAACGAGCCAGAAGTTATGGCCGTCCGAATAGTCGATATCTACAGGGTGCAACATCCACGGTGCAAGGTGCAACATCCATCCGAAATGGCGAAACAGTGCCGTACGACTTTTAGAAATGCGTGCATGGATTTGAAACGGAACAGTACATGGTGCACCACTCTCCATCGATGGTAAATCGAAGGCCAGCCACGGTAATCTTGTCTTACCGTAAAAATCCACGTGTTGAAAAAACGAAGGGTAAAAAACTTACGAGACCCGATTGAGATTCGAGTTTTCCTTTTTGGACATTAATCTATGCGTTGACGGCTGAAAGTTGTCAAAGCCGTAGAACTCATCGAGGCCTTCGTTTTGACAGGTTATGGCTCCCGTAACTCTAAACGAGCCAGAAGTTATGGCCGTCCGAATAATCGATATCTACAGGGTGCAACATCCACGGTGCAAGGTGCAACATCCGTCCGAAATGGCGAAACAGTGCCGTACGACTTTTAGAAATGCGTGCATGGATTTGAAATGGAACAGTACATGGTGCACCACTCTCCAGCGATGGTAAATCGAAGGCCAGACACGGTAATCCTGTTTTACCGTAAAAATCCATGTGTCGAAAAAACGAAGGGTAAAAAACTTATGAGACGGGATTGAGATTCGGGTTGTCCTTTTTGGACATTAATCTATGCGTTGACGGCTGAAAGCTATCAAAGCCGTAGAACTCATCGAGGCCTTCGTTTTGACAGGTTATGGCTCCCGTAACTCTAAACAAGCCAGAAGTTATGGCCGTCCGAATAATCGATATCTACAGGGTGCAACATCCACGGTGCAAGGTGCAACATCCGTCCGAAATGGCGAAACAGTACCGTACGACTTTTAGAAATGCGTGCATGGATTTGAAACGGAACACTACCATGGTGCATCACTCTCCAGCGATGGGAAGTGGAAGACGGGCCAAGGTAATCCCGTTTTACCGTAAAAATCCACGTGTCGAAAAAACGAAGGGTAAAAAACTTACGAGACCCGATTGAGATTCGGGTTGTCCTTTTTGGGCATTAATCTATCCATTGATGGCTGAAAGCTGTCAAAGCCGTAGAACTCATCGTGGCCTTCGTTTTGACAGGTTATGGCTCCCGTAACTCTAAACGAGCCAGAAGTTATGGCCGTCCGAATAATCGATATCTACAGGGTGCAACATCCACGGTGCAAGGTGCAACATCCGTCCGAAATGGTGAAACAGTGCCGTACGACTTTTAGAAATTCGTGCATGGATTTGAAATGGAACACTACCATGGTGCACCACTCTCCAGCAATGGGAAGTCGAAGACGGGCCACGGTAATCCCGTTTTACCATAAAAATCCACGTGTCGAAAAAACGAAGGGTAAAAAACTTATGAGACCCGATTGAGATTCGGTTTGTCCTTTTTGGGCATTAATCTATGCGTTGATGGCTGAAAGTTGTCAAATCCGTAGAACTCATCGAGTCCTTCGTTTTGACAGGTTATGGCTCCCGTAACTCTAAACGAGCCAGAAGTTATGGCCGTCCGAATAATCGATATCTACAGGGTGCAACATCCACGGTGCAAGGTGCAACATCCATCCGAAATGGCGAAACAGTGTCGTACAACTTTTAGAAATGCGTGCATGGATTTGAAACGGAATAGTACCATGGTGCACCACTCTCCAGCGATGGTAAATCGAAGGCCAGCCACTGTAATCCTGTTTTACCGTAAAAATCCACGTGTCGAAAAAACGAAGGGTAAAAAACTTACGAGACCCGATTGAGATTCGAGTTGTCCTTTTTGGGCATTAATCTATCGGCTGAAAGCTGTCAAAGCCGTAGATGTTACGACCCGCCTTTTTGGACAGTTTAAACCGACGATCAAATACACATGTCGATTCCAAACCATTAAAAGGGAAGATAGTTATTGGGTAAATAAGAAAAGAAAAGGAAGGGAAATAAAGGAAATGAAAAACATAGAATCTCACAGCGGAAGGCTAAAGTATAATAATAAAATAACAGTTCATGAAGCTGTTAATTAAATGAATACATTTGAAATGAATACATTTGATTATTATTATACAACATTTATCAGAGTTACATACACAACAAATATCATACAACAATGCAGCGGAATGGAATGAATATAATAATAGTAGATAATATACCAAATCTTCGTCTCCGTCCTCCAAGGAAATGATCTTCAACCTAAACTGAAAACTCAGGACTGACCCGAGCGTAATGAAAAGACAAAACACTCGAGTCAGGACTAAAATATCCTTATGAAAGTTAAATCAATCGTAAATAAATATGAGTGTAACGGCGTCAGAGATGTTTACGGGGTTTGACATCTCATATCCAGTGTCAACGTGCGTGCAATAACTCAAGAGATGTTACGGGATTTTCCATCTCTCAAGGATCCGTGAAACTATCTACTACATAGTAATATACGCTAAGTAGATAATGTCTATCAGTAATATAAAGTATCAAAATAGCGTTAAGGCGTTACCATAATCCCCCTTAACACATTTTATATTCCCAAAAGCATATACAAGACCGTAGTTTCCCCAAAACCGGAAGTCACCAGAGGGCAATCCATATACTCAAGGTACAAATCAAAAACGTAGTGGTCGCGAATAGAATAATCAGTATGACAAGGTACATGAGGCGATACCAACTAGGATACTAGTAGTTGCGTGATCCGGACTGATGTTGGGCATAGCCAGCAGCTACCCCAACACCGCGAAACAACACTCCCAAATCAAGGGGTGCACCCAAATCGCATCACAAATGTAATAGATATGGTATCGAAGAAGTGTGTCCGCTAGAGGTGGCGAACCTCAATTGCCCGGCGCGGCTCCTGTTTTAGTCATGTCAGGGGTCATCCAATAATCGTTCTCTTTCTTCAGTCAACGCGTTCACCAAACCATCCACTTCATTCTGGATCATCACTCCACGTATAATAGTTATTAAAGTGGTTTTCGGTATCGACAGAGAGTATGTCCATATCCGATCCCGGTCTCTTTAATAACTACGTATTATTACACCTTTGGCTCTTTATATTTCAAATCGATTCATAATTGATATCAAAATATCATATTCGCTTCAAAAATCAAATCCATTCAAATATCATCGTATCTTTCAAAATATCAAATTTCATATTTAAATTCAAGATTTAAATATAAACATTTCACCTTATTGACCAGCTTAGGATTTTAGAAAAATAGTTTTAATTAGTTTAAAAGTAGTTTTAAATAATTAAAATAGTTAAAACACTTAAAATCTTTAAAATGGATTTAAAATAGATAAATTAGTTTAAAATAATTTAAATTGGGTTAAGTAGATTTAAAATAGATTAAAATAGTTTAAGTATTCAAAATGGTTTATATAACAGAGTAATTTGGAAAACAAATTAAAACAGCTTCAAAATCAATCCATTTCAATTATAACTTCCCAATTCAAATCAATTTTAATTTCCATTCTACCGATTCAATTTCGATTTCAATTCAAAACAATGTCAACTTTTACTTCAAATCAATTCAATTCTACATTCACCTTTAATTAATTCAATTTCAATTTATATCGATTTGGAGCTTGATTTCTCAAAATATCAATTTATAACACTTAACAAAATTTCCAACAATATTCAAGTTTAAATCCAAATTCCAAATATGATTCAATTCCAAACTCGATTTCAAAATATCATTTTCATATCACTTTTACTTAGTAATATTCAAAGCTCGAAATAATGTTCAATCTTTAAAATAAATAGATTTTCGAAGTTCAATCATATCCAAATTTTAAATTTTAAAGTCATAACTTAAATTATTTACCAATTTCTTTTAACCAAAATTTATTTCAACATTCCAACTCAATTTTTCGACAAATTCGATTTCTATAAATTGATTTCTATTTATAACTTTTAAATCAAAACATTTAAATAAATTTTAAATCGACGATTTCAAAAATTATTTATTTAGCCAATTCGGTGTCCGTATATAATTTTCTATCCTATGGCCAAGTAGTTATTTATTTCAATTAAATGTCAAGAATGAGTATATATTACTTAAATTAAATCACGGTATCATATGTATGCATAACAGGATATATATAAGCAATAAACATCCAAACATTTAAATATCAAACAATAACATCCATCGAAATAAATCATCCAATAGACAATACAATCCATGGCAATTTCATAGTTATCAAGGTCAGGTAATTTAATCGCCATTCAAATTTTAATTTCAATTTAACTGTCAATTTAATTTTTCAACGGTTAATTCAAATAACAAGCTATACGACAATTAAATTCATATCAAACAACGACAAATAAAATCATAACACTTCATAATATCAAATTTAACTAGCATAAAATATTTAGTACGGTGTGAGCGTTATAAAACACTCACCTTGATTTTCGATTTTAAATCAAATCGAACGACGTTCGATTTAACTCAAAATTTTCTCTAGCTCCAAATGATTCCAATCCAGTTGCAATGCGAAGAGCTCGCCGATACGATTCCAACGCAAAAGGTTTCGTCGAATTCCGACCTCGTATGACAAAGTTATGATGGTTTAAAGTTAACACGAATTTTTATATAAATTAATTACAGCTTAATTAAATTTTTTTAAAACCCACCCAATCATCACCGTTGATTTCCTGCATAGCAGATCTGGGCCGCACCCCTCTTCTTCCTCACGTTCACGTTACTTGCTCCAGGAACACACGCGACTAAGAACCCATCCAAGCCAAACTAGGGCTCCAAATCGCGGCCACCACGAGCGTCCAGAAGTCGATCAGGAAGCGCCATCCCGAAGCCTATCACCAGAGCCACCAACGCCTGGAGCAGCTCGAAGCTCGGCCCCTCATCTCGCCTCGAAAAACGTGAAAAACGCAGCAGCTTTGAACGTGATTTCCCGTTGATCCGTGGCTCCGTTTTTGATCATCTCCGTATGGATTTGAAGCTTTCATCGTGCTCTACAACTTTGTAGTTGAGAGTTTTTGCAAACTGTTGATGGATTGAGAGGAAAATGAGGAAGAAGTTTCGAATTTTCGTGGCCATTGATTCAGTAAAATGGCGGCTAGGGCTGAAGTAAATTAGGGTTTGCAAAGTGAAAGGGTGAAGGTCCTTTTATAGAAAAAAATTTCCCAATTTACTATTCATCGAAATTTTCCGAACTCCAAACGAAGCGTGCCGACTGGCGTTTCTAGGGTTTACCCCGCGTTCCGGACACAATGGAATCGGTTTCGGAGGCTAATTCGATCATATGCGCGAGTTACGGCAATAAACGATCAAATTTAAATTAAACCGATTCAACTAATTTCTATGCGTTTTGGCTTGCCCCGGACAAACGGTAAATCCGATTGACACGAAATTTGAAACCTTACAATAATATCATATTACGGATCCGATGAAACTAGTTTCGTAGAAATCCGAGACCGTTTGAAAAATGACTATTTTAACTCGCCAAATTAATATTAAAACAATTTCAACGCGTTTCGAGCTGCCACGGTCAAACGACAACTCCGATTGCTACGAAAATTGAAATCCGATAATAACTAACTATTACGGATCCAATGGAATTAGTTTCGTCCAATTCTGAGACTGTTCAAAAATTGGCTATTTTCCAGTCGAAAATTAAATATTAAAATATTCAATTTTCACAAATAAATTTTAAATTCAGTTTTAAAAGTTCTATAACATCACTATAACTTCAATATGATAAAATAAAATTTTACAAATCATTTTTAATCATATTAAACCCGTTATTTAATTTATCCAATAAATTCCAAATATTTAATTTAGACAATTTCGTTTATCCAATAATTCATTATCTTTTGAAATATTGAAATTGAACTTATAAGATTCAACTTTTAAAACCATTTCAAAATTTAGAACACTATTTTCATTTTACAGTTATTCAATTATTCAATAAGTTTTAAATATTTAATTTAAACAATTTTACGTGTTCAATATTCAATATTTGATTTCAAATAGATTTTACTCATCAATCAACTACTCTCTTATACCAAATGAATTCAACATTTATCACCCTATTCGACTATCGATTGCAAAAGAATTTACTAAGTCGCATTTATTTTTCATTACTTGGATAATTATTATTGCAATTCCTTTCAGTTATTATTATACCAAACGAATCACAAATTTTTTTCTAACACTAAATCACGAAATCTTATTAAATTAGCTATTTTAATTATCGAAAATTTACGGGTCGTTACACTCTCCCCCACTCAAAACTTTTCGTCCCCGAAAAGGAAAAAGAAGGGAAAAGAAACTAAGTATTGAATTCATCATCAGATATATTTCATCAAAGTTACCAACTTATAAAACAATGAAATTCCATTTATAAAGTCATAACTACGCTTCCACGATGTTACTCCGAACGGCTTTCTAAATTTAAAAGTTAGTTATCAAAACAAGTTATAAAATTTTAAAACTTGAAATTTTTTCTAACATTTGGATTTACGGAAAATTTCGGCAGAGTCTCCTTTGCGCGGCTCGATCGGAAAAAATATAATAGCATATATATCACAAATATACATCTCATCTCAATGATGAGGCATCCCATATGTGGGGAAACAACATATAAATATCACCAATATCATATAAAACCGTAAGCGTACCTTTTATTTAGCATTTATTAGCATTTTACTTACATTATGCGCTTAGCGTAGAAGCAAGCTCCACAACGAAGCGCAACCCCATTGCTACCTACTAAAATGCTAAATAACTAAGTTAGAACCATGCATATAAAGATAGATCGCTACACTTAGCTTACACAACATATATATAACATATTTAACTTCAAAACTGAGATTTCAATTTCTAGACAGCAAACAAATCTTAGCTTTAGGTCACCTAAACGGTAAAATTTGACAATAGAATTTAAACAAAAGTTGTTGAATTCATTTCAGGATTTCCGGAATGTCCAAAATCATCGAATTCGGATTATCCGTTCAAAAGTTATGGCCGTTTTACTTAGGGGATACGCTTCAGCCTGGGCAGTGTTTGCGCAGGTCCGCGACGTTCACCCACATTTCCGACCTTCTAAACGACATCAAAACACAAAACACTTAAAACAAAAGTTTTAGCTTAAGTTCTTAGCTTTCCATAAAGGGCAAGATCATCAAAATCCGATAAACCAGTCAAAAGATATGGTGAAAATACTAAGCGTATGCTTCAGATTTTACTTATTTTTTTTCACAGGACAGCGAGTAACATTCAAGTTTTTATCCTAGTAGACGAAGGAATTTCTCAAGACACTCTAAATAAAAGTTGTGCTATAGTTTATAAGCTTTTCGAAAAGTCCAAAATAGTCGAATTCCGTTCAGCCATTTAAAAGTTATGGTTGTTTTCGTTTCAGCATGTATTGGACTATTTTGGATTTTTTTTTTCCAAAATTTTGCTTTTATTGTTTCAAAGTACAAACCATCAAAACATCAAATTTTCTAAAGAAAAATCATAAACACAAAGCCATTTATTTTCTTATTCATCCACACAATAGGTTTACATTCAATTTGTTTCTGATTTATTCAAGTTTGTTTCATTCACATTTTTAATTCAAGTCAATTTGCTTCGCTTTAAATTGAATTCAATTATATTTAATTTCACTTTGCTTCAAATTTGAAGTTAATTATTTTTAAAATTTTATTCCGTTTATTCAATTCCATTAACACTAATGAATTCTACTTAATCAATTATCATCCATCTAACAACCAACGCATATCAAACATTGACATCCATCCAAAATCTACACTAAATCAATTATACATTTCCATGTCAATTTTAATTTCATACACTTCCAAGCTTATAGACATTTAGTTATATTCAAATTTAATTAGTTTCCATTTACCAATTCTATATTTCATTAAGTTTAAATTTTATTCATTCACTTATATATATCATTCATTTTACCGCTTAAATTTTTTTTATATTTACAACTATCAATTAGATCTTCACATTTTTATTTTTCACTCTCTCACTGGTATATTATTTCTCTACTTATCCTTATTAGCATTTTAAACCTTTTAAGTATTTGGTAAGTTATAGTTATGCAAATAGAATGTAGTTAAACAACATACAACTTCTTTCCATTTAAAGTTGAATTTTCAATTTATTAATTCTTAAGTCATTACTTAAATTTCACTATAATTTTTTTCACATTTACATTCACATATACTATTTCCATTTTATATTAACATAATTGTGAATCACCTTTAAATGTTAATTTAAATTCCAATTATTTACTAACAATTTTATTTATATTTGCAAACCATTGATTAAATGCATATTCCATTATTCAAACCTATACTTGTATATTATCCAATTAACAATTCATATAACATTTTGAACTTCTTAAATATTTTGGTAATTTATATCTATGCTATAGAATGAATTTTAATACTATGCGAGTTTTACAGTTTCACTTTTATTTTAAGTTCATAATTTCCTAATTCTAAGGATTTCTACTTCAATTGATATTTTCACTTAGCTCTTAGGTTCATTTCTCATTTCATAATTCAGGAGTTCCTTAATGATTCAAGTCTAAATTCATTTCAATCATTAAAAAAAAATCATTAATTATTAAAGGACTTAAGAATTCCAATCCCGGTTTCATTTCAAATCAGGTTTTGAAATAATATATACTTATATAATTTATATATCAAATCATACTATAGAGAATACAAAAATAAAATAAAAGTTGAATTAAAACAAGGTTTAGACAAGCTATTAAGTGGTCTCCCCCACTCAGACTCTCGAAAATAAACGCCGATGATGCGTGCACTCATCACCGAAATCATTTTCTAGCGTCAAGAGAAGGGAATATAACACTTATCATAAAAAAAATCATTCGAAAACAATTTCAACTCAATTGTACTATCATATAATACTCATATTATATTTTTCAAATTCTTGTAAGTCAATTTCAAACACCGGAATTTAAATTCCCAAATCCAAGTTAAAATTCATTTATATTCATTATCAATTGATTTTATTTTCCTAAATCCATTATTATTTAATCAATTTTTTTGTAAATATTGACTGATCAAACAATAACGATAATAATCTAATATTATCATCTCCTAACAATCAATTCAATCAAAATGAATAAATATTCAATTAATTCTTTTATATAAAATATATTCCAAAACGATATTGTGTTGGTTTGTCCTATTCGAGTGTTTAGAAATTCCTATCGACGCCTTGGCGTCCCAAGTATCGACCAGAATTCATAAATACTCAACGGAACAAAGTTAACACAATATAAAACCATTTTATATCAAATAACAAGTACGCTCTCTCATATACACTCAACTCATTCATATAGTTTACCTCTATTTCAATGAGTTATTCCCCACTAGAGCCAAGGTTTATCGCTAAACCAAAGCTCTGATACCAACTGTAACGACCCGCCTTTTTGGACAGTTTAAACCGACGATCAAATACACATGTCGATTCCAAACCATTAAAAGGGAAGATAGTTATTGGGTAAATAAAAAAGAAAAGGAAGGGAAATAAAGGAAATGAAAAACACAGAATCTCACAGCGGAAGGCTAAAGTATAATAATAAAATAACAGTTCATGAAGCTGTTAATTAAATGAATACATTTGAAATGAATACATTTGATTATTATTATACAACATTTATCAGAGTTACATACACAACAAATATCATACAACAATGCAGCGGAATGGAATGAATATAATAATAGTAGATAATATACCAAATCTTCGTCTCCGTCCTCCAAGGAAATGATCTTCAACCTAAACTGAAAACTCAGGACTGACCCGAGCGTAATGAAAAGACAAAACACTCAAGTCAGGACTAAAATATCCTTATGAAAGTTAAATCAATCGTAAATAAATATGAGTGTAACGGCGTCAGAGATGTTTACGGGGTTTGACATCTCATATCCAGTGTCAACGTGCGTGCAATAACTCAAGAGATGTTACGGGATTTTCCATCTCTCAAGGATCCGTGAAACTATCTACTACATAGTAATATACGCTAAGTAGATAATGTCTATCAGTAATATAAAGTATCAAAATAGCGTTAAGGCGTTACCATAATCCCCCTTAACACATTTTATATTCCCAAAAGCATATACAAGACCGTAGTTTCCCCAAAACCGGAAGTCACCATAGGGCAATCCATATACTCAAGGTACAAATCAAAAACGTAGTGGTCGCGAATAGAATAATCAGTATGACAAGGTACATGAGGCGATACCAACTAGGATACTAGTAGTTGCGTGATCCGGACTGATGTTGGGCATAGCCAACAGCTACCCCAACACCGCGAAACAACACTCCTAAATCAAGGGGTGCACCCAAATCGCATCACAAATGTAATAGATATGGTATCGAAGAAGTGTGTCCGCTAGAGGTGGCGAACCTCAATGGCCCGGCGCGGCTCCTGTTTTAGTCATGTCAGGGGTCATCCAATAATCGTTCTCTTTCTTCAGTCAACGCGTTCACCAAACCATCCACTTCATTCTGGATCATCACTCCGCGTATAATAGTTATTAAAGTGGTTTTCGGTATCGACAGAGAGTATGTCCATATCCGATCCCGGTCTCTTTAATAACTACGTATTATTACACCTTTGGCTCTTTATATTTCAAATCGATTCATAATTGATATCAAAATATCATATTCGCTTCAAAAATCAAATCCATTCAAATATCATCGTATCTTTCAAAATATCAAATTTCATATTTAAATTCAAGATTTAAATATAAACATTTCACCTTATTGACCAGCTTAGGATTTTAGAAAAATAGTTTTAAGTAGTTTAAAAGTAGTTTTAAATAATTAAAATAGTTAAAACACTTAAAATCTTTAAAATGGATTTAAAATAGATAAATTAGTTTAAAATAATTTAAATTGGGTTAAGTAGATTTAAAATAGATTAAAATAGTTTAAGTATTCAAAATGGTTTATATAACAGAGTAATTTGGAAAACAAATTAAAACAGCTTCAAAATCAATCCATTTCAATTATAACTTCCCAATTCAAATCAATTTCAATTTCCATTCTACCGATTCAATTTCGATTTCAATTCAAAACAATGTCAACTTTTACTTCAAATCAATTCAATTCTACATTCACCTTTAATTAATTCAATTTCAATTTATATCGATTTGGAGCTTGGTTTCTCAAAATATCAATTTATAACACTTAACAAAATTTCCAACAATATTCAAGTTTAAATCCAAATTCCAAATATGATTCAATTCCAAACTCGATTTCAAAATATCATTTTCATATCACTTTTACTTAGTAATATTCAAAGCTCGAAATAATGTTCAATCTTTAAAATAAATTGATTTTCGAAATTCAATCATATCCAAATTTTAAATTTTAAAGTCATAACTTAAATTATTTACCAATTTCTTTTAACCAAAATTTATTTCAACATTCCAACTCAATTTTTCGACAAATTCGATTTCTATAAATTGATTTCTATTTATAACTTTTAAATCAAAACATTTAAATAAATTTTAAATCGACGATTTCAAAAATTATTTATTTAGCCAATTCGGTGTCCGTATATAATTTTCTATCCTATGGCCAAGTAGTTATTTATTTCAATTAAATGTCAAGAATGAGTATATATTACTTAAATTAAATCACGGTATCATATGTATGCATAACAGGATATATATAAGCAATAAACATCCAAACATTTAAATATCAAACAATAACATCCATCGAAATAAATCATCCAATAGACAATACAATCCATGGCAATTTCATAGTTATCAAGGTCAGGTAATTTAATCGCCATTCAAATTTTAATTTCAATTTAACTGTCAATTTAATTTTTCAACGGTTAATTCAAATAACAAGCTATACGACAATTAAATTCATATCAAACAACGACAAATAAAATCATAACACTTCATAATATCAAATTTAACTAGCATAAAATATTTAGTACGGTGTGAGCGTTATAAAACACTCACCTTGATTTTCGATTTTAAATCAAATCGAACGACGTTCGATTTAACTCAAAATTTTCTCTAGCTCCAAATGATTCCAATCCAGTTGCAATGCGAAGAGCTCGCCGATACGATTCCAACGCAAAAAGTTTCGTCGAATTCCGACCTCGTATGACAAAGTTATGATGGTTTAAAGTTAACACGAATTTTTATATAAATTAATTACAGCTTAATTAAATTTTTTTAAAACCCACCCAATCATCACCGTTGATTTCCTGCATAGCAGATCTGGGCCGCACCCCTCTTCTTCCTCACGTTCACGTTACTTGCTCCAGGAACACACGCGACTAAGAACCCATCCAAGCCAAACTAGGGCTCCAAATCGCGGCCACCACGAGCGTCCAGAAGTCGATCAGGAAGCGCCATCCCGAAGCCTATCACCAGAGCCACCAACGCCTGGAGCAGCTCGAAGCTCGGCCCCTCATCTCGCCTCGAAAAACGTGAAAAACGCAGCAGCTTTGAACGTGATTTCCCGTTGATCCGTGGCTCCGTTTTCGATCATCTCCGTATGGATTTGAAGCTTTCATCGTGCTCTACAACTTTGTAGTTGAGAGTTTTTGCTAATTGTTGATGGATTGAGAGGAAAATGAGGAAAAAGTTTCGAATTTTCGTGGCCATTGATTCAGTAAAATGGCGGCTAGGGCTGAAGTAAATTAGGGTTTGCAAAGTGAAAGGGTGAAGGTCCTTTTATAGAAAAAAATTTCCCAATTTACTATTCATCGAAATTTTCCGAACTCCAAACGAAGCGTGCCGACTGGCGTTTCTAGGGTTTACCCCACGTTCCGGACACAATGGAATCAGTTTCGGAGGCTAATTCGATCATATGCGCGAGTTACGGCAATAAACGATCAAATTTAAATTAAACCGATTCAACTAATTTCTATGCGTTTTGGCTTGCCCCGGACAAACGGTAAATCCGATTGACACGAAATTTGAAACCTTACAATAATATCATATTACGGATCCGATGAAACTAGTTTCGTCGAAATCCGAGACCGTTTGAAAAATGACTATTTTAACCCGCCAAATTAATATTAAAACAATTTCAACGCGTTTCGAGCTGCCACGGTCAAACGACAACTCCGATTGCTACGAAAATTGAAATCCGATAATAACTAACTATTACGGATCCAATGGAATTAGTTTCGTCCAATTCTGAGACTGTTCAAAAATTGGCTATTTTCCAGTCGAAAATTAAATATTAAAATATTCAATTTTCACAAATAAATTTTAAATTCAGTTTTAAAAGTTCTATAACATCACTATAACTTCAATATGATAAAATAAAATTTTACAAATCATTTTTAATCATATTAAACCCGTTATTTAATTTATCCAATAAATTCCAAATATTTAATTTAGACAATTTCGTTTATCCAATAATTCATTATCTTTTGAAATATTGAAATTGAACTTATAAGATTCAACTTTTAAAACCATTTCAAAATTTAGAACACTATTTTCATTTTACAGTTATTCAATTATTCAATAAGTTTTAAATATTTAATTTAAACAATTTTACGTGTTCAATATTCAATATTTGATTTCAAATAGATTTTACTCATCAATCAACTACTCTCTTATACCAAATGAATTCAACATTTATCACCCTATTCGACTATCGATTGCAAAAGAATTTACTAAGTCGCATTTATTTTTCATTACTTGGATAATTATTATTGCAATTCCTTTTAGTTATTATTATACCAAACGAATCACAAATTTTTTTCTCACACTAAATCACGAAATCTTATTAAATTAGCTATTTTAATTATCGAAAATTTACGGGTCGTTATAGTAGAACTCATCGAGGCCTTCGTTTTGACAGGTATGGCTCCCGTAACTCTAAACGAGCCAGAAGTTATGGCCGTCCGAATAGTCGATATCTACAGGGTGCAAAATCCACGGTGCAAGGTGCAACATCCATTCGAAATGGCGAAACAGTGCCGTACCACTTTTAGAAATGCGTGCATGGATTTGAAACGGAACAGTACATGGTGCACCACTCTCCAGCGATGGTAAATCGTAGGCCAGCCACGGTAATCCTGTTTTACCGTAAAAATCCACGTGTCGAAAAAACGAAGGGTAAAAAACTTACGAGACCCGATTGAGATTCGAGTTTTCCTTTTTGGACATTAATCTATGCGTTAACGTCTGAAAGCTGTCAAAGCCGTAGAACTCATCGAGGCCTTCGTTTTGACAGGTTATGGCTCCCGTAACTCTAAACGAGCCAGAAGTTATGGCCGTCCGAATAATCGATATCTACAGGGTGCAACATCCACGGTGCAAGGTGCAACATCCGTCCGAAATGGCGAAACAGTGCCGTACGACTTTTAGAAATGCGTGCATGGATTTGAAACGGAACACTACCATGGTGCACCACTCTCCAGCGATGGGAAGTCGAAGACGGGCCACGGTAATCCCGTTTTACCGTAAAAATCCACGTGTCGAAAAAACGAAGGGTAAAAAACTTACGAGACCCGATTGAGACTCGGATTGTCCTTTTTGGGCATTAATCTATCCATTGAGGGCTGAACGCTGTCAAAGCCGTAAAACTCATCGAGGCCTTCGTTTTGACAGGTTATGGCTCCCGTAACTCTAAACGAGCCAGAAGTTATGGCCGTCCGAATAATCGATATCTACAGGGTGCAACATCCACGGTGCAAGGTGCAACATTCGTCCGAAATGGTGAAACAGTGCCGTACGACTTTTAGAAATCCGTGCATGGATTTGAAACGGAACACTACCATGGTGCACCACTCTCCAGCGATGGGAAGTCGAAGACGGGCCACGGTAATCCCGTTATACCATAAAAATCCACGTGTCGAAAAAACGAAGGGTAAAAAACTTACGAGACCCGATTGAGATTCGGGTTGTCCTTTTTGGGCATTAATCTAATGGTTGAAAGCTATCAAAGCCGTAGAACTCATCGAGGCCTTCGTTTCGACAAGTGATGGCTCCCGCAACTCTAAACGAGCCAGAAGTTATGGCCGTCCGAATAATCGATATCTACAGGGTGCAACATCCACAGTGCAAGGTGCAACATCCGTACGAAATGACGAAACAGTGCCGTACGACTTTTAGAAATGCGTGCATGGATTTGAAATGGAACACTACCATGGTGCACCACTTTCCAGCGATGGAAAGTCGAAGACGGGCCAAGGTAATCCCGTTTTACCGTAAAAATCCACGTGTCGAAAAAACGAAGGGTAAAAAACTTACGAGACCCGATTGAGATTCGGATTGTCCTTTTTGGGCATTAATCTATCCGTTGACGGCTGAAAGCCTTCAAAACCGTAGAACTCATCGAGGCCTTCGTTTTGACAGGTTATGGCTCCCGTAACTCTAAACGAGCCAGAAGTTATGGCTGTCCGAATAATCGATATCTACAGGGTGCAACATCCACGGTGCAAGGTGCAACATCCGTCCGAAATGGTGAAACAGTGCCGTACGACTTTAGAAATCCGTGCAAGGATTTGAAACGGAACACTACCATGGTGCACCACTCTCCAGCAATGGGAATTCGAAGACGGGCCACGGTAATCCCGTTTTACCGTAAAAATCCACGTGTCGAAAAAACGAAGGGTAAAAAACTTACGAGACCCGATTGAGATTCGGGTTGTCCTTTTTGGGCATTAGTCTATGCGTTGACGGCTGAAAGCTGTCAAACCCGTAGAACTCATCGAGGCCTTCGTTTTGACAGGTTATGGATCCCGTAACTCTAAACGAGCCAGAAGTTATGGCCGTCCGAATAATCGATATCTACAGGGTGCAACATCCACGGTGCAAGGTGCAGCATTTGTCCGAAATGGCGAAACAGTGCCGTACGACTTTTAGAAATGCGTGCATGGATTGGAAACGGAACAGTACCATGGTGCACCACTCTCCAGCGTTGGTAAATCGAAGGCCAGCCACTGTAATCCTGTTTTACCGTAAAAATCCACGTGTCGAAAAAACGAAGGGTAAAAAACTTACGAGACCCGATTGAGATTCGGGTTGTCCTTTTTGGGCATCAATCTATCCATTGACGGCTGAAAGTCAAAGTCGTAGAACTCATCGAGGCCTTCGTTATGACAGGTTATGGCTCCCGTAACTCTAAACGAGCCAGAAGTTATGACCGTCTGAATAATCGATATCTACAAGGTGCAACATCCACGGTGCAAGGTGCAACATCCGTCCGAAATGGCGAAACAGTGCCGTACGACTTTTAGAAATGCGTGCATGGATTTGAAATGGAACACTACCATGGTGCACCACTCTCCAGCGATGGGAAGTCGAAGACGGGCCACGGTAATCCCGTTTTACCTTAAAAATCCACGTGTCGAAAAAACGAAGGGTTAAAAACTTATGAGACCCGATTGAGATTCGGGTTGTCCTTTTTGGGAATTAATCTATCCGTTGACAGCTGAAAGCTGTCAAAACCGTAGAAATCATCGAGGCCTTTGTTTTGACAGGTTATGACTCCCGTAACTCTAAACGAGCCAGAAGTTATGGCCGTTTGAATAATCGATATCTAAAGGGTGCAACATCCACGGTGCAAGGTGCAACATCCGTCCGAAATGGTGAAACAGTGCCGTACGACTTTTAGAAATGCGTGCATGGATTTGAAACGGAATACTACCATGGTGCACCTCTCTCCAGCGATGGAAAGTCGAAGACGGGCCATGGTAATCCCGTTTTACCGTAAAAATCCACGTGCCGAAAAAACGAAGGGTAAAAAACTTACGAGACCCGATTGAGATTCGGGTTGTTCTTTTTGGGCATTAATCTATCCGTTGACGGCTGAAATCGGTCAAAGCCCTAGAACTCATCGAGGCCTTCGTTTTGACAGGTTATGGCTTCCGTAACTCCAAACGAGCCAGAAGCTATGGCCGTCCGAATAATCGATATCTGCAGGGTGCAACATCCGTCCGAAATGGCGAAACAGTGTCGTACGACTTTTAGAAATGCGTGCATGGATTTGAAACGGAACAGTACCATGGTGCACCACTCTGCAGCGATGGTAAATCGAAGGCCAACCACATGTAATCCTGATTTACCGTAAAAATCCACGTGTCGAAAAAACGAGGGGTAAAAAACTTACGAGACCCGATTGAGATTCGGATTGTCCTTTTTTGGGCATTAATCTATGCGTTGACGGCTGAAAGCCGTAGAACTCATCGAGGCCTTCGTTTTGACAGGTTATGGCTCCCGTAACTCTAAATTAGCCAGAAGTTATGGCCGTCCGAATAATCGATATCTACAGGGTGCAACATCCACGGTGCGAGGTGCAACATCCGTCCGAAATGGCGAAACAGTGCCGTACGACTTTTAGAAATGCGTGCATGGATTTGAAACGGAACACTACCATGGTGCACCACTCTCCAGCGATGGTAAATCGAAGGCCCGCCACTGTAATCCTGATTTACCGTAAAAATCCACGTGTCGAAAAAATGAAGGGTAAAAAACTTACGAGACCCGATTGAGATTCGGGTTGTCCTTTTTGGGTATTAATCTATCCATTGACAGCTGTCAAAGCCGTAGAACTCATCGAGGCCTTCGTTTTGACAGGTTACGGCTCCCGTAACTCTAAACGAGCCAGAAGTTAAGGCCGTCTGAATAATCGATATCCACAGGGTGCAACATCCACGGTGCAAGGTGCAACATCCGTCCGAAATGGCGAAACAGTGCCGTACGACTTTTAGAAATGCGTGCATGGATTTGTAACGGAACACTACCATGGTGCACCACTCTCCAGCGACGGGAAGTCGAAGACGGGCCACGGTAATCCCGTTTTACCGTAAAAATCCACGTGTCGAAAAAACGAAGGGTAAAAAACTTACGAGACCCGATTGAGATTCGGGTTGTCCGTTTGGGCATTAATCTATCCATTGACGGCTGAAAGTCAAAGCCGTAGAACACATCGAGGCCTTCGTTTTGACAGTTTATGGCTCCCGTAACTCTAAACGAGCCAGAAGTTATGGCCGTCTGAATAATCGATATCTACAGGATGCAACATCCACGGTGGTGCAACATCGGTCCGAAATGGCGAAACAGTGCCGTACGACTTTTAGAAATGCGTGCATGGATTTGAATTGGAACACTACCATGATGCACCACTCTCCAGCGATGGGAAGTTGAAGACGGGCCACGGTAATCCCGTTTTACCGTAAAAATCCACGCGTCGAAAAAAAAAGGGTAAAAAACTTAAGAGACGCGATTGAGATTCAGGTTGTCCTTTTTAGGCATTAATCTGTCCATTGATGGCTGAAAGCTTTCAAAGCCATAGAACTCATCGAGGCCTTCATTTTGACAGGTTATGGCTCCCGTAACTCTAAACGAGCCAGAAGTTATGGCCGTCCGAATAATCGATATCTACAGGGTGCAACATCCACGGTGCAAAGTGCAACATCCGTCCCAAATGGAGAAACAGTGCCGTACGACTTTTAGAAATGCGTGCATGGATTTGAAACGGAACACTACCATGGTGCACTACTCTCCAGCGATGGGAAGTCGAAGACGGGCCACGGCAATCCATTTTTACCGTAAAAATCCACGTGTCGAAAAAATGAAGGGTAAAAAACTTACGAGACCCGATTGAGATTCGGGATGTCCTTTTTGGGCATTAATCTATCCGTTGACGGCTGAAAGCTGTCAAAGCCGTAGAACTCATCGAGGCCTTCGTTTTGACAGGTTATGGCTCCCGTAACTCTAAACGAGCCAGTAGTTATGGCTATACGAATAATCGATATCTACAGGGTGCAACATCCATGGTGCAAGGTGCAACGTCCGTCGAAATGGCGAAACAGTGCCGTACGACTTTTAGAAATGCGTGCATGGATTTGAAACGGAACAGTACCATGGTGCACCACTCTCCAGCGATGGTAAATCGAAGACCAGCCACCGTAATCCCGTTTTACCGTAAAAATCCACGTGTCGAAAAAATGAAGGGTAAAAAACTTACGAGACCCGATTGAGATTTGGGTTGTCCTTTTTGGGCATTAATCTATCCTTTGACGGCTGAAAGCTCTCATAGCCGTAGAACTCATCGAGGACTTCGTTTTGACAGGTTATGGCTCCCGTAACTCTAAACGAGCCAGAAGTTATGGCCGTCCGAATAATCGATATCTACAGGGTGCAACATCCACGGTGCAAGGTGCAACATCCGTCGAAAAGGCGAAACAGTGCCGTACGACTTTTAGAAATGCGTGCATGGATTTGAAACGGAACAGTACCATGGTGCACCACTCTCCAGCGATGGTAAATCGAAGACCAGCCACCGTAATCCCGTTTTACCGTAAAAATCCACGTGTCGAAAAAACGAAGGGTAAAAAACTTACGAGACCCGATTGAGATTCGGGTTGTCCTTTTTGGGCATTAATCTATCCTTTGACGGCTAAAAGCTGTCAAAGCCGTAGAACTCATCGAGGCCTTCGTTTTGACAGGTTATGGCTCCCGTAACTCTAAACGAGCCAGAAGTTATGGCCGTCCGAATAATCGATATCTACAGGGTGCAACATCCACGGTGCAAGGTGCAACATCCGTCCGAAATGGTGAAACTGTGCCGTATGACTTTTAGAAATACGTGCAAGGATTTGAAACGGAACAGTACCATTGTGCATCACTCTCCAGTGATGGGAAGTCGAAGGCCGGCCACGGTAATCCCGTTTTACCGTAAAAATCCACGTGTCGAAAAAACGAAGGGTAAAAAACTTACGAGACCCGATTGAGATCCCGGTTGTCCTTTTTGGGCATTAATCTATCCGTTGACGGCTGAAAGCTATCAACGCAGTAGAACTCATCGAGGCCTTCGTTTTGACAGGTTATGGCTCCCGTAACTCTAAACGAGCCAGAAGTTAGGGCCGTCCGAATAATCGATATCTATAGGGTGCAACATCCACGGTGCAAGGAGCAACATACGTCCGAAATGGCGAAACAGTGTCGTACGACTTTTAGAAATGCGTGCATGGATTTGAAACGGAACAGTACCATGGTGCACCACTCTCCAACGATGGGAAGTCGAAGACGGGCCACGGTAATACCGTTTTACCGTCAAAATCCACGTGTCGAAAAAACGAAGGGTAAAAAACTTGCGAGACCCGATTGAGATCCGGGTTGTCCTTTTTGGGCATTAATCTATCCGTTGACGGCTGAAAGCTGTCAAAGCCGTAGAACTCATCGAGGCCTTCATTTTGACAGGTTATGGCTCCCGTAACTCTAAACGAGCCAGAAGTTATGGCCGTCCAAATAATCGATATCTATAGGGTGCAACATCCACGGTGCAAGGTGCAACATCCGTCCGAAATGGCGAAACAGTGCCGTACGACTTTTAGAAATGCGTGCATGGATTTGAAATGGAACAGTACCATGGTGCACCACTCTCCAGCGATGGTAAATCGAAGGCCAGCCACTGTAATCCTGTTTTACCATAAAAATCCACGTGTCGAAGAAACGAAGGGTAAAAAACTTACGAGACCCGATTGAGGTTCGGGTTGTCCTTTTTGGTCATTAATTTATTCGTTGACGGCTGAAAGCTGTTGTTATCCCGCTTTTTTGCAAAGCCACGATACCAAAAGATCGATCAGAAACGGAGAACAGTTCGTCTCAGAGACCGGTCGTACTTCGTCTCGCTATGGATATCATTGAATTTTGTCTAAGTCCAGATTGAGCTACAATCGATAGGACATGGCAAGAAAGACCATAGGAGTCAACATCTCGAATTTCAAGTCAATCCGAGTTCGTACGCTCGAGTTATGATCGGTTCAATTTGAAGGGGAAAGCTTAGGTTTCGAAGCCATCGTTGACCAACGTTTCGAAACCATCACGTTCGAATCCATAAGCTTCGAATCCACCGAACCACCTCGGGTTCGTCTACGTCACCTTCGAATCCATCGTGTTCGAACCCATCGTGTTCGAACCGATGGGCCTCGGGTCCATGGAGGAGTGACATAGTTCGTATCCATCACAAAAGCCATGCTTCGAACCCACCACAAAGCCTAGTTCGACTGCAAACAAGAATCATTGCTCGAACCCGAACATGGAACCTCGTTCGAACCCATCCACGAAGCCATGTTCGAACCCATCCATGATGCCAAGTTCGAATCCATCCTGTGTAGCCTCATTCGAATCCACTGGGTCAACCAACCATGATGACGTGTCTTCCTTCGGTTCGAATTCGCCGAGATCCATGGAGTCGAAGCGGTCAACTCGGAGTGAAGACCGAGTTGGTTCGAAGTTTGCGCTCCACGTCTCCACGAAGTCACGTGCCATGATGGATTCGAAACCATCGGTTCGAAAGCATGGTTTCGAACCAAACAGCCATGCAATGAACCCCATTTCGAATCCATCATATCTCCCAATCTACTGATCCAAATGCCATGAAATTTTCACAGAAGCTTGCATACATGTTGAAGAATGTCCACGCCAAATTTCACCTCGATTGGATGAATTCTTGATCGGTTCGAATGGAGTTCGCACCGATGTCAAAGTGGGCCCAAACTTCCTGAGACCGTGCGTGTGGGCCCCCTCGCGTGCCAGAAGTGGTCTCCCGAGTTTTCAGCGAAATATCAGCAGCCCACGCCTATAAATAGAGCCCCAGGGCCAACGAAAAAGGGATCTTCCGACTCTGAAGCGTCCAGACTCTGCCGGATCGAGATCTCCATCATTCTACACCATAATCTTACTGTTGAATTCGAATTTCCAGTTGTAATTTGCTATTGATTGTTGCAACAACTTTTAGTCATTGAAAGAGAATAAATAAAACATCAAAACACTTCACAGTGGATGTAGGCAACACGCCGAACCACTATAAATCGCTTGTCTGCGCATTTAATTCATTGTTGATTGGAGTTTTTGTTAGATAATATCTGTTTTGAAGTTACATTCTTGACTATTATCTCTTCAACGACTTTCGAAGAGTGTTGTGCCCAATTTTGACGCAAACACTTTGGTGCTTTCATTGAGAAAACCCAGCTTTTCTCCTGCTCGTTGGATCTTTCTGTTATCCCGCTTTTTGGCAAAGCCGTGATACCAAAAGATTGGTCGAAAACGGGAAACAGTTCATCTCAGAGATTGGATATACTTCACTTAGCTATGGATATCGATGAATTTTGCCCGAGTCCGGATCAGGCCACAATTGATAGGACACGACAAGAAAGGTTGTAGGAGCCATCATTTCAAGTTTCAAGTCAATCCGAGTTCGTATGCTCAAGATATGATGGATTCAGTGTGAAGAGAAATAGTCATTGTCTGGTTCGAAACCATGAAGTTCGAACCCATCCTTTTCGAACCCATTATGTTCGAAACCATCCACGCCCTCTCCTTCGAACCCACCTAGTTCGAACCCATCCACGTCCTTGCCTTCGAAGCCATGGAGTTCGAACCCAAGCCACGTTCGAACCCATCGGCTAGTACCTGCCTCGACTCCATCGCCTTCGAATCCACCACAGTGGCCTACCTTCGAATCCATGACTTCACTCGGCCTCGCATCCTCACTTCGAACCCATCGAGTGACCCAGTTCGAACCGATCAAGTTCGAACCCATAAGGATTCCTGGATTCGAATCAGTCACGTTCGAAACCAGGAATACTTCCTATTTCGAATCCACCGAGTCAATCGGTTTGGATGACGTGTTCGCCGTAGTTCACGGAGTCGAAGCGGTCCATTCAGAGATAAGTTAGGATCGATTCGAGGAATGCGCGCCACGTCACTGCAAGCCCACGTGCACTGATGGATTCGAAATCATGGGTTCGAAATCATGGGTTCGAACGACCCAGCCAACCGAAAATGCTAATTTCGAACCGAGCATATCTCCTTAACCACAAATCCAAATGCAACCAAATTTTCACAGTAGTTTCCATATGAGGTAAAGATTGTTCCTACCAAGTTTCAGCTCGATTGGACCATTTCTTGATGGGTTCGAAATCACTTCGAACCGATGTCAGATCGAGACGAAACTTGGTGGGGTCGGTCGCGTGGGCCCACTCACGTGCCAAAAGGAGTCTCACGAAGTTTCAGCAAGATCTGGGCCTCCAACGCCTATAAATAGCACCCTGAAGCCTTCAGAAAGGGAGGATCTTCTTCGAAGAACTTCTGCCATTGAATGCCAAGACTCTGCCGGATTCAAGTCTATTCATCATAATCACTGTTGTATTCAGATTTCAAAGAAATCGTCAGCTGTAATCTGTTGTAACCATTCTAATCAAGCAAAGCAATAAAGAGAAAACCTTCAAAGTGGACGTAGGCGCGAACGCCGAACCACTATAAATCCTGTGTTTGTGATTGTTGTTCGTGAATTACTGTGATTTGTTACTTAGAACTGATTTCTATATTGATTGTTGCTGAGTTCTGTGTTGATTATTAGCAAGTTGAGTACGTAAACGGGTGCTTTCGTGATATTGGGTGTTTGTGACCAATTTTGGTGCAAACATTTTGGTGCTTTCACTGAGAAACTAATTCAGGAAGAAGTTGAATTTGAAAATTCAGGAGTTCAGATCTAGGAATTATGGCAAGACAATCGAGTAGGAGGCCAAGGCCTGAGAGAAGTGAACCACAAGGAAGCCAAGAGGCTTCCTTAGGAGCAAATCAACCATCGATATACATTACTAGGGACGAGATGGAAACTATGATGAAGAGGCAAGAGGAAATGATCCAGAGTTTATTCCAACAGATAGGACAGCTTGGAGCACAAAATAGGGAAGCCAATGGAGTCCAGAACGGAGCGGGACCGTCCGGCGTAGCACCAGAGCTAGGGGGCACACATATGGAGAATGTTGACCCAATCTTGGAAAGAGAAAGAGAAGGATCTGCGCAACCTAGGAGTAGTAGAGGAGTGAACGCTCAGTCAAGGGGGCAGATCCCGGAGTTACCTCATGAACTCGGGGGGCAGGTTGGAAGTAGTGAACAAGGATTACATCTAGGAGACAATGACCGATTAGCAGAGATAGTTAGAAGAGCTTTGAGAGGCGGTATGGTGAACAAAGATTTGGAAGATGTCAATAGAAGTCCTTTTACTTCAGCAATCAGGCAAGCTAGGAACCCGCCTGATTTCAAACTACCATCGTTGGATATGTATGACGGGAGAACGGACCCCACGGTCCATCTGACAAAATATATGAGGCATATGGAAGTACTGGGGGCATCAGAGGAGGTTATGGCCCGGTGTTTTCCATTGTACTTGACAGATATCGCTGCACTATGGTTTAGACAGTTGGAGAATGGATCCATCGGAACATGGAATGGTTTAGTTGAGAGATTTATGAGGCAATTCAGGGTTCATATTACCAGACCCAAAAACGTGATGACTTTGGCAACCCTAAAGCAAAAAGCCGGAGAGACCTTGAGAAGTTATCTAGCACGATTCAATGCTGCAGCAGCTTCAATGGACAGAGCGGATCCGTCCATGGTGGTAATGGCAGCTGTGTCCGGAATAGCCGACGGCACAGAGTTCAAGAATTCATTAACTAAAGATCCACCCATAGATCTAGAGGAATTCTATCATGAAGCAGAAAAGTTTTTACGATTAGAAGATGCAAATGCCGAGAGAGAAGAAGGAGATGGGATAGAAGTTTTTGCATTTAGAGACGAAAAGCCTCTTAAAAGGGATTCGGATAAAGGTAAAAGAAAGATTGAGAATGACAGAGACAGATCAAAGCGGCAACGGAGGGAGCCACGATTCACCAACTACGCTGAGTTGAACGAGAGCCTAGAACGAATTTATCAGGATACCAAAGAACAGATTCCGTATCGTAGGCCGATGCGAAGGGATCCTACCTCTGACGAAAGGAAATCAGATAAGTTCTGTGTATTCCATGAATTAAATGGTCATAACACTAACGATTGTAGGCACCTGAAGGATGAGGTGGAAGGGCATATCAGGAACGGTATGCTCCTTCAATATGTAAGGAGGCGAGCTCCTGCGGCGGAACCAGAGCGACCACCGTCCACATCATCTAGAGGCGACCCCGAATCAAGGCACCGTATGGTTATCAATTGAATGAAATAACGATGAACAAGTTGTAAGCTTCCACTACCGCAATTAAATCATTTACACATGTGCGAGATCGCGAACGATCTTCAGGCATGCTCTGAGTGATCATTGACCGTTTCGTAGTGGAAACTTACACTTTGACATCCATGCTTTACTTTCATTTCGTTTTGATTTGAACATTTGGACTCTGTTTGTTTGGACAATTGTTTTTGAAACTCATCCGTGTAATAGATATTTGATTCTGATAACTATGGAATGGCTAAGCTACTTACACATGTATGGGGTCGCGAACGGTCCTTAGGCATGCTCTGAGATGGCGATGAACCGCCCTGACAAACGATCCAGGATCTCACCCGAACGTGACCCTGACATCGATAAGATCAAGCCCTCCCGGGCACACAACTCGCCTCGAACGGCACCCAATCGCGAACGATCACCACTCGACTTCGAACAGTCATAACTCGCCTTACCTCAATGGCTTGATCGCGAACGGTCGTCACTTGAGGTCCGACATCCGACCACGAACGGTCACGAATTCGCCTCGAACGGCACACGATCGCGAACGATCACTTTCTGCCTTGAACGGCACAGACCGCGAACGGTCACACATTCGCCTCGAACGGCACACGATCGCGAACGATCACTTCCTGCCTCGAACGCCATCGATCGCGAACGGTCATGGCTCACTGATTATGAAATCCGACCTCGAACGGTCACCATTCGCCTTGAACGGCACTTGGTCGCGAACGATCATCATTTGCCACGAACGGCAGTCGACCGCGAACGGTCCCATCTCATCATTCGCCGTGAACGGCATCGACCGCGAACGGTCCTATTCCATCTTATGCCACGAACGGCACGGACCGCGAACGGTCCCGATTCACTTCAAGCAGCATACGATCCCGAACGATCGAAGCATGAATTTATACGCTCGACCGCGCACGGTCGCACTTCACCTCGAATGACTCGATCACGAACGATCGTCATTTGAAGTTGAGCACTTGACCACGAACGGCCGCACTTCATCCCAAATGGCTCGATCCCGAACGATCGTCATTTGAGGACATATGAAACTATTGAGTTCTTTGCAGGTTGATAATCGGATACGAACATCCAACTCAAGGCATTACAAAACACACCTTCCTACAGCAAGGCATGTTTTGGGGGGCAAAGTGTTATCCCGCTTTTTGGCAAAGCCGTGATACCAAAAGATTGGTCGAAAACGGGAAACAGTTCATCTCAGAGATTGGATATACTTCACTTAGCTATGGATATCGATGAATTTTGCCCGAGTCCGGATCAGGCCACAATTGATAGGACACGACAAGAAAGGTTGTAGGAGCCATCATTTCAAGTTTCAAGTCAATCCGAGTTCGTATGCTCAAGATATGATGGATTCAGTGTGAAGAGAAATAGTCATTGTCTGGTTCGAAACCATGAAGTTCGAACCCATCCTTTTCGAACCCATCCTGTTCGAAACCATCCACGCCCTCTCTTTCGAACCCACCTAGTTCGAACCCATCCACGTCCTTGCCTTCGAAGCCATGGAGTTCGAACCCAAGCCACGTTCGAACCCATCGGCTAGTACCTGCCTCGACTCCATCGCTTTCGACTCCATCGCCTTCGAATCCACCACAGTGGCCTACCTCCGAATCCATGACTTCACTCGGCCTCGCATCCTCACTTCGAACCCATCGAGTGACCCAGTTCGAACCGATCAAGTTCGAACCCATAAGGATTCCTGGATTCGAATCAGTCACGTTCGAAACCAGGAATACTTCCTATTTCGAATCCACCGAGTCAATCGGTTTGGATGACGTGTTCGCCGTAGTTCACGGAGTCGAAGCGGTCCATTCGGAGATAAGTTAGGATCGATTCGAGGAATGCGCGCCACGTCACTGCAAGCCCACGTGCACTGATGGATTCGAAATCATGGGTTCGAACGACCCAGCCAACCGAAAATGCTAATTTCGAACCGAGCATATCTCCTTAACCACAAATCCAAATGCAACCAAATTTTCACAGTAGTGTCCATATGAGGTAAAGATTGTTCCTGCCAAGTTTCAGCTCGATTGGACCATTTCTTGATGGGTTCGAAATCACTTCAAACCGATGTTAGATCGAGACGAAACTTGGTGGGGTCGGTCGCGTGGGCCCACTCACGTGCCAGAAGGAGTCTCACGAAGTTTCAGCAAGATCTGGGCCTCCAACGCCTATAAATAGCACCCTGAAGCCTTCAGAAAGGGAGGATCTTCTTCGAAGAACTTCTGCCATTGAACGCCAAGACTCTGCCGGATTCAAGTCTATTCATCATAATCACTGTTGTATTCAGATTTCAAAGCAATCGTCAGCTGTAATCTGTTGTAACCATTCTAATCAAGCAAAGCAATAAAGAGAAAACCTTCAAAGTGGACGTAGGCGCGAACGCCGAACCACTATAAATCCTGTGTTTGTGATTGTTGTTCGTGAATTACTGTGATTTGTTACTTAGAACTGATTTCTATATTGATTGTTGCTGAGTTCTGTGTTGATTATTAGCAAGTTGAGTACGTAAACGGGTGCTTTCGTGATATTGGGTGTTTGTGACCAATTTTGGTGCAAACACTTTCATCGATACTGGATTGAACAAATCTAAAAGAGAAATCCAGATCATTGAATCCGACTTCCTTCCCTTCTATTCAGATTTGCATAAAGTCTAGGAAAGGAATTCAACTATCAAGATGGTTAGCACAAGAACCACCTCGAACGCTGTCAATCAAGCAGAACAGTATAGACAGAATCCTGACCCTCTACCTCCTTCATCTAATCAAGATGCCGCTGGGCAATCAGAACCGTCGGGACCGGTCACCCGACAAGAGTTGCAGTTGCTACTCCAAGAGATGACCCAGAGTCAGCAACAACTGGAAGAACAGCTATGCGCTAACGCTGAGCTAATCAACAAGCTGGATCGCCAGAAACGAAAGAGATCCACGAGATATCGTGCTTCTCGCTCCTCCAGCGAAAGTTCTTCATCTTCTGATTATCATAACCGGCCTCCACGACCCAGGTTAGATGGGAGTCGTATGCCACCCGCTGGAAACCAACCGACATTGACCGTTGGACAAATAAGAGTTGGTCCGTCAGCCAGCTTCCAGACCAGACCCTCCTCCCGAGGAGGTGCCGTTCTTCCCCACGCCGTAGAATACCGCACCACTAGCGGTGCGGCTGAACCAGGGGTCGATGCTCAAGATCAGTCGGACCTGGACCGCCGTCATAGCGGGCGTACTCCTGAACCGTCCGTCCTCGAGGACTATGAGCCAAGAAGGCAAGACTTGGAACGCCGACGATATCCGGTTCAAGCCCGAAGTATGGAACGTGATCACACTCCGGCGCAAATGCCGGATCTTTCAACTATGATACGTCAGACGATCCGTGAGAGTCAGGGATTCACAAACGACGATTGGGGAGTTTCCCGAAGTCACACTCCCTTTACGGACGATATTCTTAATGCTGAACCCCCGTGGCGATTCTGAATGCCCTCTCTGCCCATGTACGAGGGAAACTCCGACCCCAACCAACATATTCTGAAATATGAATGGACAATGACTGCTGCCAGAGCTGACGATGCAGTGAAGTGTCGTAGTTTCCCCATATCCTTGGGGGGCGTCGCTACCATGTGGTTCACCCGACTACCACCTCGATCCATCTCTTCCTTCGATCAGTTAGCTACAAAATTCGTTGAGCAATTCCGCATGCACGTCGCAAGGCCGAAGGATGTCAACACTCTATCTAGTGTCACACAAGCTCCCGGAGAGACACTCAGACACTACTTAGAATGATTCCATACTACATGCGCGGAGATTAGTAATCCAAACGATAACTCCATCCTTATGGCGCTGACTAAGGGGATCGACCCCGATTCCGAATTCGGCAGTTGGCTAGCTGGGAAACCACCTGGTTCATTGGACCGTTTCCATGCCAAAGCAGCTCAATTCCTGAGACGGGAAGACGCGAAACAGTCTAGGAAGCAAACTGACGTAGAGCCAAATGCAGAAGGGGTCCAAAGCAATGTTGCAATAAAGCAGTCTGGTGAGAGCTCCGGAAAAGTTCAGTTGAACATTAAAAATAAACAAGCTCGGCGAAGAGAGAACGTGAATCAACTTAAAAAACAAGATCAAAATCGTGGCCCGTAACGCAAAAATCCGATGTTCGACAGTTATACTCCTTTGAATACTTCACTGGAGGACTTGTATTTGCGGACCCGTAATACAATTCAATATGAAAAACCTGCTCCAAGACCGTCGTTAGAAAGACAAATCCAGACGGGAAAATTTTGCAGGTTCCATGAAGGCTACGGGCACAATATGAACGAGTGTCGTCACTTACAGGATCTTGTTGAAAAACTGGTCAGAGAAAGGAAGCTGGAACAGTTTGTGCGGACACCGCAGCCCAGAGAAGCGGGCCCATCAAATCTAAACAATGAACCCAATCGACCGAGACAGGAGGACTCGTCTTGTCCTCGTGGGAGATTGGTGATAAACGCCATTAGTGGCGAACCTACTTACTCAGGGTCTTGAAACGACGAAGATACTCGTCACTGTCACACATGACAGGCTCATTCAATCTATGAATAATTTGCAGTGTCCTCTATATTCTGAAATATTGAATTTGTAATAAGGCACTGACTTTGCCGTATTTTCTTATTTCAGCAAATAAAATGCTATCTCTTCAAGCTAAAGCTGTGATTCACCGAATACAATGTTCAACAATCACGACACAGGAAGAGCTAAGTTCCATCAAACAATGGAATTTATTCAAATAGCGAGTGACTGCGTTACAACCGGCCACTCACTAAGTGAAACCCCTGCTCGGGGGCAAGCCAACACATTGAAGGCTGAACTGGACCAACACACGACAGTCCATTCAACAATTCATTCCCAGAGTGCGAACGGACTCCAACTTCCCACAGCGCGAATTGGAGTATAAACATTCAACAATTCGTTCCCAGAGTGCGAACGGACTCCAACTTCCCAGAGCGTGAATTGGAGTATAAACGTTCAACAGTTCGTTCCCAGAGTGCGAACGGACTCCAACTTCCCACAGCGCGAATTGGAGTATAAACATTCAACAATTCGTTCCCAGAGTGCAAACGGACTCCAACTTCCCAGAGCGTGAATTGGAGTATAAACATTCAAAAATTCGTTCCCAGAGTGCGAACGGACTCCAACTTCCCAGAGCGTGAATTGGAGTATAAACATTCAAAAATTCGTTCCCGGAGCGCGAACGGACTCCTACTTCCCAGAGCGTGAATTGGAGTATAAACATTCAAAAATTATTTCCCGGAGCGCGAACGGACTCCAACTTCCCAGAGCATGAGTTGGAGTATAAACATTCAATAATTCGTTCCCAGAGTGCAAACGGACTCCAACTTCCCAGAGCGTGAATTGGAGTATAAACATTCAAAAATTCGTTCCCAGAGTGCGAACGAACTCCAACTACACAGAGCGCGAATTGGATTATAAACGTTCAACAATTCGTTCCCAAAGTTCGAACGGACTCCAACTTCCCACAGCGCGAATTGGAGTATAAACATTCAACAATTCGTTCCCAGAGTGCGAACGGACTCCAACTTCCCAGAGCGTGAATTGGAGTATAAACATTCAAAAATTCATTCCCGAAGCGCGAACGGACTCCAACTTCCCAGAGCGTGAATTGGAGTATAAACATTCAAAAATTCGTTCCCGGAGCGCGAACGGACTCCAACTTCCCAGAGCGTGAATTGGAGTATAAACATTCGAAAATTCGTTTCCGTAGCGCGAACGGACTCCAACTTCCCAGAGCATGAGTTGGAGTATAAACATTCAATAATTCGTTCCCAGAGTGCGAACGGACTCCAACTTCCCAGAGCGTGAATTGGAGTATAAACATTCAAAAATTCATTCCCGGAGCGCGAACGGACTCCAACTTCCCAGAGCGTGAATTGGAGTATAAATATTCCAAAATTCGTTCCCGGAGCGCGAACGGACTCCAACTTCCCAGAGCATGAGTTGGGGTATAAACATTCAATAATTCGCTCCCAGAGCGCGAATGGACTCCAAGTTCCCAAAGCATGAATTGGAGTATAAACATAAGTTACAGGTTCCCGTAGCGTGAACCGAAGCATCCGTGCTAACTCCAGATTCCCGAAGCGCGAGTTGGAGTATAAACATCAATTCCAAGTTCCTGAAGTGCGAACCCGAACATACATGTTTTATCCAAGTTCCCGGCATGTGAATTGGAGCACAAACACCAAGCTAAAGTTCCCGTAGTGCGAACTGAAATGGTAGTACTAACTCCGAGTTCGTAGGGTGCGAGTTGGAATGTGAACATCATTTCCAAATTCCCGGAGTGCGAACCGTGTTACAAGCATCGATAACTCTCGAGTTCCCGGAGTGCGAACCGGATTATCGATCTCAAGTTATCTTAAGTCCCTAGAATGTGGACATGTGTTCAAAGTTTGCAATAAACGCACTCAACCACCAAAACGCAAATGTTACTCCCCAAGACTAGGGGGCAAAAAATCTAAGTGTTAATCGCTAACCAAAGTGATACAATGTCCGAAGTTAGGTTATTCATCGATCACAACTTGCGACCAAGATTCTCAGACTTGGCGAATAAAAACGAACTCCACTTGACGGTAAAAACACCACAAGTGCACCAAACTGAAAACAAGGCACTACAAACACTTAAGCGCGAAAGAAATGAGAGTTGAAACAAAGAAACTAAATTTTATTTCAACTAACTTAAAACAAGGACTTACATGCAAATAAGTTCTTCCAAAAAAGAATCCCTACTAGCAGGGGCCGGACCTGCATCTATACACGGCTTACTAACAAAAAACAAAAACAAGTACCTATCTACCAAAACACCTACTTGAGAAGCCGATTTATTTCTTCTTTTTCGTCTTTCTTACTAGTGGTACATCATCAGAATCACTAGGGACAGAAATTCTTCGTTTTGAATGTCTCCTCTCCGACGGTGGCTCTTCGGCTGAAGGCATGATGTCAATATCCTCCTTGGAGCTTGAATCTACATGGAGGCTTCCCGCCGGAGGAGTAGGGGGGACTGGATCCGCGACGGAAGACGGGATAGTGCCACCCGATGACACTACCTTAGCAGGTGCTGGACTCTGCGCCGCCGTACTACCACTAACATTACCACTATGCCCCGCAGCCTCTATTTCGGCGCTGATTTCATCCAAAATTTCCTCATCACGAGTCGCATGGGCTTGGCTGTGGGCATCCACGGTCTGCATCGAAGAACTTGAGGTCGGCGGGAGGCTACTAACGATGATAAATGGAAAGTCAGAGAAAGAACCACCCTGCTCACAGAGCAGCTCGCTCACCATTTGTTCGTCAACAGATAAGGATCTCCCCTGCGCCGCCTCAGTTGATACCGCAGTTACAACAGTAGTCTCGGTGGCGATGGCCTTATCTCCTTTGCTTGATTCTTGAACCGCGACAGTCGGCGCAACTCCAGTCACTAGGCAAAAAAAATAATAATAATAAGAAGTTATTAGTAACTGCTACAAAACAAACACTCTATTTATAAAACGCTTGAGACAACTTCGGAATACCTTCCCCAGTTTGGCTCGCAGACGGCTGAACGACCTCAGAAGTATGCTCATGAATAGGAGATAAGCGCGGCTGTTCCGGGTCGTAAGCAGGAACAGGTTTCAAACCGATCGCAGATACGGGCACTGACGAAGGTGGTGTGGTGACTTCAGTGACAGCAAAATGGTGCTCAACACCTGATCCCTCTTCGACTTCCAGGGAACGACCACCGATCATCTCCTTCTCATGCGCAATGATAGCGTCGTGAAGGACCTTCTTCTCATCGTCTGTAAGCAGCCGGTTTTCAAGTTCGAATCGATCGACCGCTTCACCTGGATGCGCTTCCTCTTCCTCCTCAACCAATCGGTCCCAAGCGCTGCGAAGGTGAACCGGATAATCTTGAAGCCAGGCCAAGTTTCTGTGTTTTAACACATTGGTGTTGTAAGTTATGAGCAAATCTTCGATATTGGCCTCTAGCCTGGCCTCTGCCTGTTGAACTTTCTCCTCCACCTCTGCTTCGACCGCCTGAACTTTGGCCACGGCCACATCTCTTTCAGTGCGAAGCACTACGGCTTGCTCGCAGGCTTCTTGCGCCGTGTTATGCACGTCATCTCTATCTTTAATAATTTCGGCAAATTTAGCCTTGAGCTCATTAAGTTCTTTTAACGCCGCATCCCGCTCAGCAGTGACAATAGTGTTCCGGTGGCCCATGTCTTCCACCGTAACATAGTGCTCCTTTTTCATTCTATCCATGGCTGCTTGAGCTTCATCGGCCTTTGTAAGAGCCTCCATCTCTGATTTTCGAGACGATTCAGCTTCGGTATTCAGTACTTGTATGATGCGTTCTTTTTGAGCCAGCTCGGTTTGAATCTTTTCAATGGTAGCCGCTCGTTCGAAGGCCAACGCCGATGCCTTGTCGGCCGCCCTATACCACGCCTTGTATTGGGCGTAAAAGTCATGCACATAGTCGAGCGCCAACCGCTCGGCCTCCGGCGGGATTCTTTTCAGGTTCGGGCGAAAGACGTAGTTATCCAAGCAAATATTCGGGAACTCCCTCTTTAATTGTGCAAGTCTAATTGCCCCTTCCCCCGAGATTTCAGTAGGAGGCTGCTTCGCGACTATTGGGGTCATCGCCTCAGATCGGGAAGATTGAGAAACCGACGTATATCGAGAAGACTCGGAAGGATGAGGGACATGAGCAGGAGGCTGTACGGGATCTCTGGAAGGAGGAGGGGTACGCGATCGCGACCGACGCTTATAGCCTCTGTCCGTGTCGTATCTCTCGTGACTAGAATACCCAGAGCGTCCCTGGTCATAATACCCAGAGCGCCCCTAGTCATAACCTCTATCCCCTTCTCGTCTGCACGAATCGTAATATGAAGGCTTGCGGGCATGTCGAAGACTCCCAAGCATTGAACCTCGCTTAGACATAATATCTGCGAAGCAAAATAAAATAGAATTAATCACCTTTCAAAATAGGTAGTTTACAGTCAAAGGTTATGCAGTGTCATGAAATGTGTATGAATATGCATTCCCCCCGACCAACCAGAAGTGTCGACCTCGCTAGTAATAAGAGGCTCGTTCAATTCTAGAGTACGATGAAACTCCTCCAACCCGGCGTCATGCTGAAAAGACACATCATCCGGGATTGGAAGGTCGGTAACCCCTTCGTAAAGACTTTCGGTTCGCGGAGGAGACATCTCGGAAATTCTAACTCCGGGGGAGGATCGGGCCGTGACAACCGACTTCCATCTCCCCTTCTTAGTTGACGTGACGACGGCTGCCTTGCCTTTTCTTTGCTCTTCAACATCTTGAGCCACGTCTGTAGGCTCCAACAACGGCTGGTCGTCAGTATGAGTTCTTTCAGAATCAGCCTCCTCGGCTATAATAATTTTGGGCTTCTTTTGCTTGACTCGTTTATTCAAAACGGCCTTTGATGCCCCCTCGAACAGTATGCTCTGCCCTTGTTCAATCAATCCGCAAGTTCGGAGATTCCTATCCGTCAAGAGCAGCTCAATATCCCTATCTCCACTCGGGACTTCCCGAAGCACTAGCACCATCTCCCTAAAGTGCTCGCCCTCAGGACGCTGAATCATCGCTGTAAAAAAGAGAAGAAACATAAGTTTCACTTTGACAGCAATTTCCTTAGTGATTACTTGATAACTCAGCTACACTCACGTCTGACTGACCATCGCCGGGCAAACCCCGGAGGACACCTGACGTAGAACCATTCCGTCCTATAGTAGCTCAGCCTGGTCCAGGACCCGGTAACTACTTGGCAGTTCCTCATCGCTTCCAGGAATGTGAAGGAAGGATAATCACCCCGAGTTTTGAAATTGAACAAGTATCTGATCTTAATCGGGAGTGGTGGTCGATAGAGATATTCCATAAATGCAATGAACAAGCTATTGATCGACGCATACCCGTTCGGGTGCAGCTGAGATGGAGCGATCCTCAAAAACGACAATACTTCCCTTATATACTCGTTGAACGAAGGAAGTGTCCCGGCTGCACACGCGTGGCGGTTAAATGCAGTATACCCTTCCGGTGGGTTGTGCGGTCTATCAGTTGGCCCCGGCAGTAACACATCGTCCAGTGACAGGCCGTGCCTCAAGCATATCCTTCCCAACATGTCTTCAGAGATATTGGATGGAACAGAATCCAATGGATTTGCAATGAACGACACATTAGGCAATTCGTCCGGGGCTGGACCGACAATCTCAGGATTAATGTACGGAATCTCTAGTCTCGGAAAGGCTGTACCTCGAATATCCTGCTGCTGTGAACTTGACGATTCCATGACTAGCTAACTCATGAGAAACCATCGTTAGACGACAAAGGACCCGTGCGTTCCCCAGTGTAAAGTGTATGAATATATGTTGTGTAGTGCCATGCATTACTTGAATGAATATCGCAGAGTTATAGAAAATATGCAAACGACAAAGCTACAGAGTCCACTTACAATGACCGTCATCGCTGACCGTCATCGTTGAACCGCTTGTATGACGGAAATTTGATTTGAATAGAAGTCGTTATTGTTCCATCGACGAGCTTCGAAAGGTGGTCAAGTATGCAATTTAGCATGTCCAAATATGCAAGGATGAAGCTCGCCGGAGTTATGCTCAGAAAATATCAAATTTTGGAATCCATCATAGGGGGTTCGAACCGATCACAGGCACTTCGTTCGAAACCACCCTAATATCACTTCGAAACAATGGCTGGAAAGCTCGCTTCGAAACGATGAACAGGTGTCGATTTCGAATCGATCGGAAATGGTTGATTTCGAATCGATCCTTGTTTGGCGAGTTCGAACCGATCAGGAACTCCCAACTTGACATCGACGTCATTCGAATCGATCCTATTCGAATCGACATAAAACTGCGAATTTCGAACCGGTAGCCGATGGATTCGAATCCATCGATTCGAATGGATACATCGAACCCATCAGTCGGTGCGAACTGCATCGCCCCGTAGAACCATTCCATGGATCGACGCGACATCCAACGGCCAATGGCTCTCCCATCATCGATTCGAACTCGAATCCACGCATCGATTCAAAATTCCTCCAAAACCCAGATCTGGATTTATCAAATCCCAAGAAAGGCCGATCGATGAAGGAGTGATGGGTTCGAGGTAGCTTTGCCGTGTGAATTCAAGGTTAGTTACCTAGATTGGATGATTGATTTGAGGAATTGAAGATTTGGATCTCAAATGATTCGAATACAAAAGCACGACACCTTCTTCTTTGGAGTTTCGAGCGCGCAGTAAAACGAGGCAGAAGTAGAAAAGTAAAAAGTGAAAAATGCCGAGGTCCTTGCTATTTATATGGGGGGTTGGAGATGACCGCATCGATTCGCGTTCCGGTAAACTCGACCGATTACAACAGGTCAGAATGCAGAACCGGTTCAAAATCTACTTTCGAACCCATACGTTTGAGGCTCCATCGGTGTGAAGCACACGGCCCACAGCCGCGAACGAAAGTTTCGTAGCCATCCAAGTCATCGATTCGAAGATCAGTTTCGAACCCACCATTGCATAGGCGTACTCCACCCATATGGATGTCAACTTCGAACCCATCACAACACGAGTATACGCCACCCATACGAGTGTAGATTTCGAACCCATCGGAGCTCGCACCCATCGGTTCGTAATGTCGCAGTCACGCAACACAGAGTCGTTTCCTTCGACCTTCTGCATCGGTTCAGGAGAGGATCGATACGAAGGAACCTTCCAAAACAACCATCAAGCGTTGTCTCGATTCAAATTACAAAATCAGTTCAGGAGAGGGTCGATACGACGTTCAATAGCAAACAGGACTAACCCGACTCATGGACGCATGACGTTTACAAGGGTCAAACTAACATATATGCATATATGTCGAACAAACGATCGATTTTAAACATTTACAGGGATCAAACACCCATCCCGCTACAAATGCAACAGCCAACGGCTAAGCACTATTATACAGCAATCAATCATATCAACACAAGGTTACAACAATACAACATATGAGTTTCAACAAAAAAGAGAGCAATGATTATTTAGAGAAATTGCAGCAGTTCAAAGCACGTCATGTCTCCACAAAACGTACTTTGGGGGGCAAAATGTTATCCCCCTTTTTGGCAAAGCCGCGATACCAAAAGATCGATGAGAAACGGAGAACAGTTCGTCTCAGAGACCGGTCGTACATCGTCTCGCTATGGATATCACTGAATTTTGTCCAAGTCCAGATTGAGCTACAATCGATAGGACAAGGCAAGAAAGACCATAGGAGTCAACATCTCGAGTTTCAAGTCAATCCGAGTTCATACGCTCGAGTTATGATCGGTTAAATTTGAAGGGGAAAGCTTAGGTTTCGAAGCCATCGTTGACCAACGTTTCGAAACATCACGTTCGAATCCATAAGCTTCGAATCCACCGAACCACCTCGGGTTCGTCTACGTCACCTTCGAATCCATCGTGTTCGAACCCATCGTGTTCGAACCGATGGGCCTCGTGTCCATGGAGGAGTGACATAGTTCGTATCCATCACAAAAGCCATGCTTCGAACCCACCACAAAGCCTAGTTCGACTCCAAACAAGAATCATCGCTCGAACCCGAACATGGAACCTCGTTCGAACCCATCCACGAAGCCATGTTCGAACCCATCCATGATGCCAAGTTCGAATCCATCCTGTGTAGCCTCATTTGAATCCACTGGTTCAACCAACCATGATGACGTGTCTTCCTTCGGTTCGAATTCGCCGAGATCCATGCAGTCGAAGCGGTCAACTCGGAGTGAAGACCGGGTTGGTTCGAAGTTTGCGCTCCACGTCGCCACGAAGTCACGTGCCATGATAGATTCGAAACCATCGGTTCGAAAGCATGGTTTCGAACCAAACAGCCATGCAATGAACCCCATTTCGAATCCATCATATCTCCCAAGCTACTGATCCAAATGCCATGAAATTTTCACAGAAGCTTGCATACATGTTGACGAATGTCCACGCCAAATTTCATCTCGATTGGATGAATTCTTGATCAGTTCGAATGGAGTTCGGACCGATGCCAAAGTGGGCCCAAACTTCCTGAGACCGTGCGTGTGGGCCCCCTCGCGTGCCAGAAGTGGTCTCCCGAGTTTTCAGCGAAATATCAGCAGCCCGCGCCTATAAATAGAGCCCCAGGGCCAACGAAAAAGGGATCTTCCGACTCTGAAGCGCACAGACTCTGCCGGATCGAGATCTCCATCATTCTACACCATAATCTTACGGTTGAATTCGAATTTCCAGTTGTAATTTGCTGTTGATTGCTGCAACAACTTGTAATCATTGAAAGAGAATCAATAAAACATCAAAACACTTCACAGTGGAAGTAGGCAACACGCCGAACCACTATAAATCGCTTGTCTGCGCATTTAATTCATTGTTGATTGGAGTTTTTGTTAGATAATATCTGTTTTGAAGTTACATTCTTGACTATTATCTCTTCAACGACTCCCGAAGAGTGTTGTGCCCAATTTTGACGCAAACAGCTGTCAAAGCCGTAGAACCCATCGAGGCCTTCGTTTTGACAGGTTATGGCTCCCGTAACTCTAAACGAGCCAGAAGTTATGGCCGTTTGAATAATCGATATCTACAGGGTGCAACATCCACGGTGCAAGGTGCAACATCAGTCCGAAATGGTGAAACAGCGTCGTATGACTTTTAGAAATGCGTGCATGGATTTGAAACGAAACAGTACCATGGTGCACCACTCTCCAGCGATGGGAAGTCGAAAACGGGCCACGGTAATCACGTTTTACCGTAAAAATCCACGTGTCGAAAAAACGAAGGGTAAAAAACTTACAAGACCCGATTGAGATTCTGGTTGTCCTTTTTGGGCATTAATCTATCCCTTGACGGCTGAAAGATGTCAAAGTGGTAGAACTCATCGAGGCCTTCGTTTTGACAGGTTATGCCTCCCTTAACTCTAAACGAGCCAGAAGTTATGGCCGTCCGAATAATCGATATCTACAGGGTGCAACATCCACGGTGCAAGGTGCAACATCCCTCCGAAATGGCGAAACAGTGCCGTACGACTTTTAGAAATGCGTGCATGGATTTGAAATGGAACAGTACCATGGTGCACCACTCTCCAGCGGTGGGAAGTCGAAGACGGGCCACGGTAATCCCGTTTTACCGTAAAAATCCACGTGTCGAAAAAACGAAGGGTAAAAAACTTACGAGGTCCGATTGAGATTCGGGTTGTCCTTTTTGGGTATTAATCTATTCGTTGACAGATGAAAGCAATCAAAGCCGTAGAACTCATCGAGGCCTTCGTTTTGACAGGTTATGGCTCCCGTAACTCTAAAAGAGCCTGAAGTTATGGCCGTCCGAATAATCGATGTCTACAGGGTGCATCATCCACGGTGCAAGGTGCAACATCCGTTCGAAATGGCGAAATAGTGCCGTACGACTTTTAGAAATGCATGAATGGATTTGTAACGGAACACTACCATGGTGCACCACTCTCCAGCAATGGGTAGTCGAAGACGGGCCACGGTAATCCCGTTTTACCGTAAAAATCCACGTGTCGAAAAAACGAAGGGTAAAAAACTTACGAGACCCGAATGAGATCGGGTTGTTCTTTTTGGGCGCTAATCTATCCGTTGACGGCTGAAAGCTGTCAAAGCCGTAGAACTCATCGAGGCCTTCGTTTTCACAGGTTATGGCTCCCGTAACTCTAAATGAGCCAGAAGTTATGGCCGTCCGAATAATCGATATCTACAGGGTGCAACATCCACGGTGCAAGGTGCAACATCCGTTCGAAATGGCGAAACAGTGCCGTACTACTTTTAGAAATGCGTGAATGGATTTGACATGGAACACTACCATGGTGCACCACTCTCCAGCGATGGGAAGTCGAAGACGGGCCACGGTAATCCCGTTTTACCATAAAAATCCACGTGTCGAAAAAACGAAGGGTAAAAAACTTACGAGACCCGATTGAGATTCGGGTTGTCCTTTTTGGGCATTTATCTATCCGTTGACGGCAGAAAGCAGTCAAAGCCGTAGAACTCATCGAGGCCTTCGTTTTGACAGGTTATGGCTCCCGTAAATCTAAACGAGCCAGAAGTTATGGCCGTCCGAATAATCGATATCTACAGGGTGCAACATCCACGGTGCAAGGTACAACATCCGTCCAAAATGGCGAAACAGTGTCGTACGACTTTTAGAAATGCGTGCATGGATTTGAAACGGAATAGTACAGTGGTGCACCACTCTCCAGCGATGGGAAGTCGAAGACGGGCCACGGTAATCCCGTTTTACCGTAAAAATCCACGTGTCGAAAAAACGAAGGGTAAAAAACCTACGACACCCGATTGAGATTCGGGTTGTCCTTTTTGGGCATTAATCAATCCGTCGATGGCTGAAAGCTGTCAAAGCGTAGAACTCATCGAGGCCTTCGTTTTGACAGGATATGGCTCCCGTAACTCTAAAGGAGCCAGAAGTTATGGCCGTCCGAATAATCGATATCTACAGGGTGCAACGTCCACGGTGCAAGGTGCAACATCCGTCCGAAATGGCGAAACAGTGCCGTACGAATTTTAGAAATGCGTGCATGGATTTGAAACGCAACAGTACCATGGTGCACCACTCTCCAGTGATGGTAAATCGAAGACCAGCCACCGTAATCCCGTTTTACCGTAAAAATCCACGTGTCAAAAAAATGAAGGGTTAAAAACTTACGAGACCCGATTGAGATTCGTGTCGTCTTTTTTGGTCATTAATCTATCCATTGACGTCTAAAAGCTATCAAATCCGTATAACTCATCGAGCCCTTCGTTTTGACAGGTTATGGCTCCCGTCACTCTAAACGAGCCAGAAGTTATGGCCGTTTGAATAATCGATATCTACAGGGTGCAACATCCACGGTGCAAGGTGCAACATCCGTCCGAAATGGTGAAACTGTGCCGTACGACTTTTAGAAATGCGTGCATGGATTTGAAACGGAACAGTACCATGGTGCACCACTCTCCAGCGATGGGAAGTCGAAGACGGGCCACGGTAATCCCGTTTTACCGTAAAAATCCACGTGTCGAAAAAACGATGGGTAAAAAACTTACGAGACCCGATTGAGATTCGGCTTGTCCTTTTTGGGCATTAATCTATCCATTGATGGCTGAAAGCTGTCAAAGCCGTAGAACTCATCGAGGCCTTCGTTTTGACAGGTTATGACTGCCGTAACTCTAAACGAGCCAGAAGTTATGGCCGTCCGAATAATCGATGTCTACAGGGTGCAACATCCACAGTGCAAGGTGCAACATCCGTCCGAAATGGCGAAACAGTGTCGTACGACTTTTAGAAATACGTGAATGGATTTGAAACGGAACACTACCATGGTGCAACACTCTCCAGCAATGTGAAGTTGAAGACGGGCCACGGTAATCCCGTTTTACCGTAAAAATCCACGTGTCGAAAAAACGAACGGTAAAAAACCTATGAGAGCCGAATGAGATTCGGGTTGTCCGTTTTGGGCATTAATCTATCCATTGACAGCTGAAAGCTGTCAAAGCCGTAGAACCCATCGAGGCCTTCGTTTTGACAGGTCATGGCTCCCGTAACTCTAAATGAGCCAGAAGTTATGGCCGTCCGAATAATCGATGTCTACAGGGTGCAACATCCACGGTGCAAGGCGCAACATCCGTCCGAAATGGCGAAACAGTGTCGTACGACTTTTAGAAATGCATGCATGGATTTGAAACGGAACGGTACCATGGTGCACCACTCTCCAGCGATGGTAAATCGAAGACCAGCCACGGTAATCCCGTTTTACTGTAAAAATCCACGTGTCGAAAAAATGAAGGGAAAAAAACTTACGAGACCCGATTGAGTTTCGGGTTGTCCTTTTCGGGCATTTATCTATCTGTTGATGGCTGAAAGCGGTCAAAGCCATAGAACTCACCGTGGCCTTCGTTATGACTGGTTATTGCTCCCGTAAATCTAAACGAGCCAGAAGTTATGGCCGTCCAAATAATCGTTATCTACAGGGTGCAACATCCACGTTGCAAGGTGCAACATCCGTCCGAAATGGCGAAACAATGCCGTATGACTTTTAGAAATGCGTGCATGGATTTGAAACGGAACAGTACCATGGTGCACCACTCTCCAGCAATGGTAAATCGAAGACCAGCTACGGTAATCCCGATTTACGGTAAAAATCCATGTGTCGAAAAAACGAAGGGTGAAAAACTTACGATAGCCGATTGAGATTCGAGTTGTCCTTTTTGGGCATTAATCTATCCGTTGACGGCTGAAAGCTATCAAAGCCGTAGAACTCACTGTGGCCTTCGTTGGACAGGTTATTGCTCCCGTAACTCTAAACGAGCCATAAGTTATGCCCGTCCGAATAATCGATATCTACAGGGTGCAACATCCACGGTGCAAGGTGCAACATCCGTCCGAAATGGTGAAACAGTGTCGTCCGACTTTTACAAATACATGCATGGATTTGAAACGGAATAGTACCATGGTGCACCACTCTCCAGCAATGGTAAATCGAAGACCAGCCACGGTAATCCCGTTTTACCGTAAAAATCCACGTGTCGAAAAAACGAAAGGTAAAAAACTTACGAGAGCCGATTGAGATTCGAGTTGTCCTTTTTGGGCATTAATCTATCTGTTGACGGCTGAAAGCTGTCAAAGCCGTGGAACTCACCGTGGCCTTCGTTTTGACTGGTTATCGCTGCCGTAAGTCTAAACGAGCCAGAAGTTATGGCCGTCCGAATAATCGTTATCTACAGGGTGCAACATCCACGGTGCAAGGTGCAACATCCGTTCGAAATGGCAAAACAGTGCCGTACGACTTTTAGAAATGCGTGCATGGATTCAAAATGGAACAGTACCATGGTGCACCACTCTCCAGCAATGGTAAATCGAAGACCAGCCACGGTAATCCCGTTTTACCGTAAAAATCCATGTGTCGAAAAAAAGAAGGGTGAAAAACTTACGATACCCGATTGAGATTCGGGCTGTCTTTTTGGGCATTAATCTATCCGTTGACGGCTGAAAGCTGTCAAAGCCGTAGAACTCACTGTGGCCTTCGTTTTGACAGGTTATTGCTCCCGTAACTCTAAACGAGCCAGAAATTATGGCCGTCCGAATAATCGATATCTACAGGGTGCAACATCCACGGTGCAAGGTGCAACATCAGTCCGAAATGGAGAAACAGTGTCGTACGACTTTTAGAAATGCGTCCATGGAATTGAAACGGAACAGTACCATGGTGCACCACACTCCAACGATGGTAAATCGAAGACGAGCCACGATAATCCCGTTTTACCGTAAAAATCCACATGTCCAAAAAACGAAGGGTAAATACTTACGAGACCCGATTGAGATTCGGGTTGTACTTTTTGGGCATTAATCTGTCCGTTGACGGCTGAAAACTGTAAAAGTCGTAGAACTCACCGTGGCCTTCGTTTAGACAGGTTATCGCTCCGGTAACTCTAAACGAGCCATAAGTTATGGCCGTCCGAATAATCGATATCTATAGGGTGCAACATCCACGGTGCAAGGTGCAACATCCGTCCGAAATGGCGAAACAGTGCCGTCCGACTTTTAGAAATACATGCATGGATTTGAAATGGAACAGTACCATGGTGCACCACTCTCCAGCGATGGTAAATCGATGACCAGCCACGGTAATCCCGTTTTACCGTAAAAATCCACGTGTCGAAAAAACGAAGGGTAAAAAACTTACGAGACCCGATTGAGATTCGTGTTGTCCTTTTTGGGCGTTAATCTATCCGTTGACGGCTGAAAGCTGTCAAAGCCATAGAACTCACCGTAGCCTTCGTTTTGACAGGTTATTGCTCCCGTAACTCTAAACGAGCCAGAAGATATGGCTGTCCGAACAATCGATATCTACAAGGTGCAACATCCACGGTGCAAGGTGCAACATCCACGGTGCAAGGTGCAACATCCGTCCGAAATGGCGAAACAGTGCCGTACGACTTTTAGAAATGCATGCATGGATTTGAAACGGAGCTGGTACCATGGTGCAACACTCTCCAGCGATGGTAAATCGAAGACCAGCCACGGTAATCCCGTTTTACCGTAAAAATCCACGTGTCGAAAAAACGAAGGGTAAAAAACTTACGAAACCCGATTGAGTTTCGGGTTGTCCTTTTTGGGCATTTATCTATCCGTTGACGGCTTAAAGCGGTCAAAGCCATAGAACTCACCGTAGCCTTCGTTTTGACAGGTTATGGCTCCCGTAACTCTAAACGAGCTAGAAGTTATGGCCGTCCGAATAATCTATATCTACAGGGTGCAACATCCACGGTGCAAGGTGCAACATCCGTCCGAAATGTCGGAACAGCGCCGTACGACTTTTAGAAATGCGTGCATGGATTTGAAACGGAACAGTACCATGGTGCACCACTCTCCAGCGATGGTAAATCGAAGACGAGCCACGGTAATCCCGTTTTACCGTAAAAATCCGGTGTCGAAAAAACGAAGGGTAAAAAACTTACGAGACCCGATTGAGATTAGGGTTGTCCTTTTTGGGGATTAATCTATCCATTGACGGCTGAAAGATGTCGAAGCCGTAGAACTCACCGTAGCCTTCGTTTTGACAGGTTATCGCTCCCATAACTCTAAACGAGCCAGAAGTTATGGCCGTCCGAATAATCGATATCTACACGGTGCAACATCCGCGGTGCAAGGTGCAACATCCGTCCGAAATGGCGAAACAGTGCCGTATGACTTTTAGAAATGCGTGCATGGATTTGAAATGGAACAGTACCATGGTGCACCACTCTCCAGCAATGGTAAATTGAAGACGAGCCACGGTAATCCCGTTTTACAGTAAAAATACACGTGTCGAAAAAACGAAGGGTAAAAAACTTACGAGACCCGATTGAGAATGGGGTTGTCCTTTTTGGGCATTAATCTATCCGTTGACGGCTGAAAGCTGTCAAAGCCGTAGAACTCACTGTGGCCTTCGTTTTGACAGGTTATCTCTCCCGTAACTATAAACAAGCCAGAAATTATGGCCGTCCGAATAATCCATATCTACAGGGTGCAACATCCACGGTGCAAGTTGCAACATCCGTCAGAAATGGCGAAACAGTGTCGTACGACTTTTAGAAATGCGTGCGTGGATTTGAAACGGAACATGACCATGGTGCACCACTCTCCAGCGATGGTAAATCGAAGACGAGCCACGGTAATCCCGTTTTACCGTAAAAATCCACGTGTCGAAAAAACGAAGGGTAAAAAACTTACGAGACCCGATTGATATTCGAGCTGTCCTTTTTGGGCATTAATCTATCCATTGACGGCTGAAAGTTGTCAAAGCCGTAGAACTCACCGTGGCCTTCCTTTAGATAGGTTATCGCTCCTGTAACTCTAAACGAGCCATAAGCTATGGGCGTCCAAATAATCGATATCTATAGGGTGCAACATCCACGGTGCAAGGTGCAACATCCGTCCGAAATGGCGAAACAGTGACGTCCGACTTTTAGAAATACATGCATGGATTTGAAACGGAACAGTACCATGGTACACCACTCTCTGGCGATGGTAAATCGAAGACCAGCCACGGTAATCCCGTTTTACCGTAAAAATCCACGTGTCGAAAAAACGAAGGGTAAAATACTTACGAGACCTGATTGAGATTCGGGTTGTCCTTTTTGGGCATTAATCTATCCGTTGACGGCTGAAAGCTGTCAAAGCCGTAGAACTCACCGTGGCCTTCGTTTTGACAGGTTATTGCTCCTGTAACTCTAAACAAGCCAGAAGTTATGGCTATCCGAATAATCGATATCTACAGTGTGCAACATCCACGGTGCAAGGCGCAACATCCGTCCGAAATGGCGAAACAGTGTCGTACGACTTTTATAAATGCATGCATGGATTTGAAACGGAATAGTACAATGGTGCACCACTCTCCAGCGATGGTAAATCGAAGACTAGCCACGGTAATCCCGTTTTACCGTAAAAATCCACGTGTCGGAAAAACGAAGGGTAAAAAACTTACAAGACCCGATTGAGGTTCGGGTTGTCCTTTTTGGGCATTAATCTATCCGTTGACGGCTGAAAGCGATCAAAGCCACAGAACTCACCGTGGCCTTCGTTTTGACTAGTTATCGCTCCCGTAACTCTAAACGAGCCAGAAGTTATGGCCGTCCGAATAATCGTTATCTACTGGGTGCAACATCCACGGTGCAAGGTGCAACATCAGTCCGAAATGGCGAAACAGTGCCGTACGACTTTTAGAAATGCGTGCATGGATTTGAAACGGAACAGTACCATGGTGCACCACTCTCCAGCAATGGTAAATCGAAGACCAGCCACGGTAATCCCGTTTTACCGTAAAAATCCATGTGTCTAAAAAACGAAGGTTGAAAAACTTACGAGACCCGATTGAGATTCGGGTTGTCCTTTTTGGGCATTAATCTATCCGTTGACGGCTAAAAGCTGTCAAAACCGTAGAACTCACCGTGGCCTTCGTTTAGACGTGTTATCGCTCCGGTAACTCTAAACGAGCGATAAGTTATGGCCGTCCGAATAATCGATATCTAGAGGGTACAACATCCACGGTGCAAGGCGCAACATCCGTCCGAAATGACGAAACAGTGCCGTCCGACTTTTAGAAATACATGCATGGATTTGAAACAGAACAGTACTATAGTGCACCACTCTCCAGCGATGGTAAATCGAAGACCAGCCACGGTAATCCCGTTTTACCGTAAAAATCCACGTGTCGAAAAAACGAAGGATAAAAAACTTACGAGACCCGATTGAGATTGGGGTTGTCCTTTTTCGGCATTAATCTATCTGTTGACGGCTGAAAGCTGTCAAAGCCATAGAACTCACCGTGGCCTTCGTTTTGACAGGTTATGGGTCCCGTAACTCTAAATGAGCCATAAGTTATGGACGTCCGAATAATCGATATCTACACGGTGCAACATCCACGGTGCAAGGTGCAACATCCGTCCGAAATGGCGAAACAGTGCCGTACGACTTTTAGAAATGCGTGCATGGATTTGAAACGGAATAGTACCTTGGTGCACCACTCTTCAGCAATGGTAAATCGAAGACCAGCCACGGTAATCCCGTTTTACTGTAAAAATACACGTGTCGAAAAAACGAAGGGTAAAAAACTTACGTGACCCAATTGAGATTCGGGCTGTCCTTTTTGGGCATTAATCTATCCGTTGAAGGCTAAAAGCTGTCAAAGCCGTAGAACTCACTGTGGCCTTCGTTGTGACAGGTTATGGCTCCCGTAACTCTAAACGAGCTTGAAGTTACGGCCGTCCGAATAATCGATATCTACAGGGTGCAACATCCACGATGCAAGGTGCAACATCCGTCTGAAATGGCGAAACAGTGCCATCCGACTTTTGGAAATACATGCATGGATTATAAATGCATGCATGGATTTGAAACGGAACAGTACCATGGTGAACCACTCTCCAGCTATGGTAAATCGAAGACCAGCCACGGTAATCCCGTTTTACCGTAAAAATACACGTATCGAAAAAACGAAGGGAAAAAACTTACGTGACCCGATTGAGATTCGGGCTGTCCTTTTTGGGCATTAATCTATCCGTTGACGGCTAAAAGCAGTCAAAGCCGTAGAACTCACTTTGGCCTTCGTTTTGACAGGTTATGTCTCCCGTAACTCCAAACGAGCCAGAAGTTATGGCCATCCGAATAATCGATATCTACAGGGTGCAACATCCACGGTGCAAGGTGCAACATCCGCCCAAAATGGCGAAATAGTGCCGTACGACTTTTAGAAATGCGTGCATGGATTTGAAACGGAACATTACCATGGTACACCACTCTCCAGCGATGGTAAATCGAAGACGAGCCACGGTAATCCCGTTTTACCGTAAAAATCCACGTGTCGAAAAAACGAAGGGTAAAAAACTTACGAGACCCGATTGAGATTCGGGTTGTCATTTTTGGGCATTAATCTATCCGTTGATGGCTGAAGCTGTCAAAGCTGTTGAACTCACCGTTGCCTTCGTTTAGATAGGTTATCGCTCCCGTAACTCTAAACGAGCCATAAGTTATGGCCGTTCAAATAATCGATATCTATAGGGTGCAACATCCACGGTGCAAGGTGCAACATCCGTCCGAAATGGCAAAACAGTGCCGTCCGACTTTTAGAAATACATGCATGGATTTGAAATGGAACAGTACCGTGGTGCACCACTCTCCAGCGATGGTAAATCGAAGATCAGTCACGGTAATCCCGTTTTACCGTAAAAATCCACGTGTGGAAAAAACGAAGGGTAAAAAACTTACGAGACCCGATTGAGATTCGGGTTGTCCTTTTTGGTCATTAATCTATCCATTGACGACTGAAAGCTGTCAAAGCCATGGAACTCACCGTGGCCTTCATTTTGATAGGTTATGGCTCCCGTAACTCTAAACGAGCGTGAAGTTATGGCCGTCCGAATAATCTATATCTACAGGAAGCAACATCCACGGTGCAAGGTGCAACATCCGTCCGAAATGGCGGAACAGCGCCGTACGACTTTTATAAATGCGTGCATGGATTTGAAACGGAATAGTACCATAGTGCACCACTCTCCAGCGATGGAAAATCGAAGACGAGCCACGGTAATCCCGTTTTACTGTAAAATCCGGTGTCGAAAAAACGAAGGGTAAAAAACTTACGAGACCCGATTGAGATTGGGGTTGTCCTTTTTGGGCATTAATCTATGCGTTGACGGCTGAAAGATGTCAAAGCCAAAGAACTCACCGTAGCCTTCGTTTTGACAGGTTATCGCTCCCATAACTCTAAACGAGCCAGAAGTTATGGCCGTCCGAATAATCGATATCTACACGGTGCAACATCCGCGGTGCAAGGTGCAACATCCGTCCGAAATGGCGAAACAGTGCCGTATGACTTTTAGAAATGCGTGCATAGGAACAGTACCATGGTGCACCACTCTCCAGCAATGGTAAATCGAAGACCAGCCACGGTAATCCCGTTTTATAGTAAAAATACACGTGTCGAAAAAACGAAGGGTAAAAAACTTACGTAACCCGATTGAGATTCGGGCTGTCCTTTTTGGGCATTAATCTATCCGTAGAATTCACTGTGACCTTCGTTTTGACAGGTTATGGCTCCCGTAACTCTAAACGAGCCAGAAGTTATGGCCGTCCGAATAATCGATATCTATAGGGTGCAACATCCACGGTGCAAGGTGCAACATCCGTCTGAAATGGCGAAACAGTGCCGTCCGACTTTTAGAAATACATGCATGGATTTGAAACGGGACAGTACCATGGTACACCACTCTCCAGCAATGGTAAATCGAAGACCAGCCACGGTAATCCTGCTTTACCGTAAAAATCCACGTGTCGAAAAAACGAAGGGTAAAATACTTACGAGACCCGATTGAGATTCGGGTTGTCCTTTTTGGGCATTAATCTATCCGTTGACGGCTGAAAGCTGTCAAATCCATAGAACTCACCGTGGCCTTCGTTTTGACAGGTTATGGCTCCCGTAACTCTAAACAAGCCAGAAGTTATGGCCGTTTGAATAATCGATATCTACAGGGTGCAACATCCACGGCGCAAGGCGCAACATCCGTCCGACATGGCGAAACAGTGCCGTATGACTTTTATAAATGCATGCATGGATTTGAAACGGAACAGTACCATGGTGCACCACTCTCCAGCGATGGTAAATCGAAGACCAGCCACGGTAATCCCGTTTTACCGTAAAAATCCACGTGCCGAAAAAACGAAGGGTAAAAAACTTACGAGACCCGATTGAGTTTCGGGTTGTCCTTTTTGGGCATTAATCTATCCATTGACGGCTGAAAGCGGTTAAAACCATAGAACTCACCGTGGCCTTCGTTTTGACTGGTTATCGCTCCCGTAACTCTAAACGAGCCAGAAGTTATGGCCGTCCGAATAATCGTTATCTATTGGGTGCAACATCCACGGCGCAAGGTGCAACATCAGTCCGAAATGGCGAAACAGTGTCGTACGACTTTTAGAAATGCGTGCATGGATTTGAATCGGAACTGTACCATGGTGCACTACTCTCCAACAATGGTAAATCGAAGACTAGCCACGGTAATCCCGTTTTACCGTAAAAATCCATGTGTCGAAAAAACGAAGGTTGAAAAACTTACGAGACACGATTGAGATTCGGGTTGTCCTTTTTGGGCATTAATCTATCCGTTGATGGCTGAAACCTGTCAAAGCCGTAGAACTCACCGTGGCCTTCGTTTAGATGAGTAATTGCTCCGGTAACTCTAAACGAGCCATAAGTTATAGCCGTCCGAATAATAGATATCTAGAGGGTGCAACATCCACGGTGCAAGGTGCAACATCCGTCCGAAATGGCGAAACAGTGTCGTCCGACTTTTAGAAATACATGCATGGATTTGAAACGGAACAGTACTTTGGTGCACCACTGTCCAGTGATGGTAAATCGAAGACCAGCCACGGTAATCCCGTTTTACCGTAAAAATCCACGTGTCGAAAAAACGAAGGATAAAAAACTTACGAGACCCGATTGAGATTAGGGTTGTTCTTTTTGGGCATTAATCTATCCGTTGACGGCTGAATGCTGTCAAAGTCGTAGAACTCACCGTGGCCTTCGTTTTGAAAGGTTATGGGTCCCGTAACTCTAAACGAGCCAGAAGTTATGGCCGTCCGAATAATCGATATCTACACGGTGCAACATCCACGGTGCAAGGTGCAACATCCGTCCAAAATGGCAAAACAGTGTCGTACGACATTTAGAAATGCGTGCATGGATTTGAAACGGAACAGTACCAAGGTGCACCACTCTTCAGCAATGGTAAATCGAACACCAGCCACGGTAATCCCGTTTTACTGTAAAAATACACGTGTCGAAAAAACGAAGGGTAAAAAACTTACGTGACCCGATTGAGATTCGGGCTGTCCTTTTTGGGCATTAATCTATCCGTTGACGGATAAAAGCTGACAAAGCCGTAGAACTCACTGTGGCCTTCATTTTGACAGGTTATGGCTCCCGTAACTCTAAACGATCCAGAAGTTATGGCCGTCCGAATAATCGATATCTACAGGGTGCAACATCCACGGTGCAAGGTGCAACATCCGTCCGAAATGGCGAAACAGTGCCGTACGACTTTTAGAAATGCGTGCATGGATTTGAAACGGAACATTACCCTGGTACACCACTCTCCAGCGATGGTAAATCGAAGTCGAGCCACGGTAATCCCGTTTTACCGTAAAAATCCACGTGTCGAAAAAATGAAGGGTAAAAAACTTACGAGACCCGATTGAGATTCGGGTTGTCCTTTTTGGGCATTAATCTATCCGTTGACGGCTGAAAGCTGTCAAAGCCGTAGAACTCAACGTGGCCTTCGTTTAGACAGGTTATCGCTCCCGTAACTCTAAACGAGCCATAAGTTATGGCCGTCCGAATAATCGTTATCTACAGGGTGCAACATCCACGGTGCAAGGCGCAACATCCGTCCGAAATGGCGAAATAGTGCCGTACGACTTTTAGAAATGCATGCATGGATTTGAAACGGAACAGTACCATGGTGCACCATTCTCTAGCGATGGTAAATCGAAGACCAGCCACGGTAATTCCGTTTTACCGTAAAAATCCACGTGTCGAAAAAACGAAGGGTAAAAAACTTACGAGACCCGATTGAGTTTCGGGTTGTCCTTTTTGGGCATCAATCTATCCGTTGACGGCTGAAAGCGGTCAAAGCCATAGAACTCACCGTGGCCTTCGTTTTGACTGGTTATCGCTCCCGTAACCCTAAACGAGCCAGAAGTTATGGCCGTCTGAATAATCGTTATCAACAGGGTGCAACATCCACTGTGCAAGGTGCAACATCCGTCCGAAATGGCGAAACAGTGCCGTCTGACTTTTAGAAATGCGTGCATGGATTTGAAATGGAACAGTACCATGGTACACCACTCTCCAGCGTTGGTAAATCGAAGACCAGCCACGGTAATCCCGTTTTACCGTAAAAATCCACGTGTCGAAAAAACGAAGGGTAAAAAACTTACGAGACCCGATTGAGATTCGGGTTGTCCTTTTTGGGCATTAATCTATCCGTTGACGGCTGAAAGCGGTCAAAGCCATAGAACTCACCGTGGCCTTCGTTTTGACTGGTTATCGCTCCCGTAATTCTAAACAACCCAGAAGTTATGGCCGTCCGAATAATCGTTATCTACAGGGTGTAACATCCACGGTGCAAGGTGCAACATCCGTCCGAAATGGCGGAACAGTGCTGTACGACTTTTAGAAATGCGTGCATGGATTTGAAACGGAACAGTACCATGGTGCACCACTCTCCGGCGATGGTAAATCGAAGATGAGCCACGGTAATCCGTTTTACCGTAAAAATCCGGTGTCGAAAAAACGAAGGGTAAAAAACTTACGAGACCCGATTGAGATTGGGGTTGTCCTTTTTGGGCATTAATCTATCCGTTGACGGCTGAAAGCTATCAAAGCCGTAGAACTCACCGTGGCCTTTGTTTTGACAGGTTATTGCTCCCGTAACTCTAAACGAGCCAGAAGTTATGGCCTTCCGAATAATCGATATCTACACGGTGCAACATCCACGGTGCAAGGTGCAACATCCGTCCGAAATGGAGAAACAGTGCCGTACGACTTTTAGAAATGCGTGCATGGATTTGAAACGGAACAGTACCACGGTGCACCACTTTCCAGCAATGGTAAATCGAATACCAGCCACGGTAATCCCGTTTTACCGTAAAAATACACGTGTCGAAAAAATGAAGGGTAAAAAACTTACGTGACCCGATTAAGATTCGGGTACTCCTTTTTGGACATTAATCTATTCATTGACGGCTGAAAGATGTCAAAGCCGTAGAACTTACTGTGGCCTTCGTTTTGAGAGGTTATGGCTACTGTAACTCTAAACGAGCCAGAAGTTATGGCCGTCCGAATAATCGATATCTACGGGGTGCAACATCCACGGTGCAAGGTACAACATCCGTCCGAAATGGCGAAACAGTGCCGTATGACTTTTAGAAATGCGTGCGCATGGATTTGAAACGGAACATTACCATGGTACATCACTTTCCAGCGTTGGTAGAATGAACACGGGCCACGGTAATCCCGTTTTATCGTAAAAATCCGCGTGTCGGAAAAACGAAAGGTAAAAAACTTACGAGACCCGATTGAGGTTCGGGTTGTCCTTTTTGCGGATTAATCAACCCGTTGACGGCTGAAAGCAGTAAAAGCCGTAGAACTCACCGTGGCCTTCATTTGGACAGGTTATCGCTCCTGTAACTCTGAACGATCCATAAGTTATGGCCGTCCGAATAATCGATATCTATAGGGTGCAACATCCACGGTGCAAGGCGCAACATCCGTCCGAAATGGCGAAACAGTGCCGCCCGACTTTTAGAAATACATGCATGGATTTGAAATGGAACAGTACCATGGTACACCACTCTCCAGCGATGGTATATCGAAGACCAGCCACGGTAATCCCGTTTTACCGTAAAAATCCACGTGTCGGAAAAACGAAGGGTAAAAAACTTACGAGACCCGATTGAGATTCGGGTTGTCCTTTTTGGGCATTAATCAATCATTGACGGCTAAAAGCCGTCAAAGCCGTAGAACTCACCGTGGCCTTCGTTTTGACAGGTTATTGCTCCCGTAACTCTAAACGAGCCCGAAGTTATGGCCGTCCGAATAATCGATATCTACAGGTTGCAACATCCACGGTGCAAGGCGCAACATCCGTCCGAAATGGCGAAACAGTGCCGTACGACTTTTAGAAATGCGTGCATGGATTTGAAACGGAACAGTACCATGGTGCACCACTCTCCAGCGATGGTAAATCGAAGACCAGCCACGGTAATCCCGTTTTACCGTAAAAATCCACGTGTCGAAAAAACGAAGGGTAAAAAACTTACGAGACCCGATTGAGATTCGGCTCGTCCTTTTTGGGCATTAATCTATCCGTTGACGGCTGAAAGCTGTCAAAGCCGTAGAACTCACCGTGGCCTTCGTTTAGATAGGTTATCGCTCCCGTAACTCTAAATGAGCCATAAGTTATGGCCGTCCAAATAATCGATATTTATAGTGTGCAACATCCACGGTGCAAGGTGCAACGTCCGTCCGAAATGGCGAAACAGTGTCGTCCGAATTTTAGAAATACATGCATGGATTTGAAACGGAACAGTACCATGGTACACCACTATCCAGCGATGGTAAATTGAAGACCAGCCACGGTAATCCCGTTTTACCGTAAAAATCCACGTGTCGAAAAAACGAAGGGTAAAAAAATTGCGAGACCCGATTGATATTCGGGTTGTCCTTTTTGGGCATTAATCTATCCGTTGATGGCTGAAAGCGGCAACGCCATAGAACTCACCGTGGCCTTTCGTTTCGAATGGTTGTCGCTCCCGTAACTCTAAACGAGCCAGAAGTTATGGCCGTCCGAATAATCGTTATCTAGAGGGTGCAACATCCACGGTGCAAGGTGCAACATCCGTCCGAAATGGCGAAACAGTGTCGTACGACTTTTAGAATGCGTGCATGGATTTGAAACGGAACAGTACCACGGTGCACCACTCTCCAGCGATGGTAAATTGAAGACCAGCCACGGTAATCCCGTTTTACCGTAAAAATCCACGTGTCGAAAAAACGAAGGGTAAAAAACTTACGAGACCCGATTGATATTGGGGTTGTCCTTTTTGGGAATTAATCTATCCGTTGACGGCTGAAAGCTGTCAAAACCGTAGAACTCAACGTGGCCTTCGTTTTGACAGGTTATGGGTCCCGTAACTCTAAACAAGCTAGAAGTTATGGCCGTCCGAATAATCGATATCTACACGTTGCAACATCCACGGTGCAAGGTGCAACATCCGTCCGAAATGGCGAAACAGTGCCGTACGACTTTTAGAAATGCGTGCATGGATTTGAAACGGAACAGTACCATGGTGCACCACTCTCTAGCAATGGTAAATCAAAGACCAGCCACGGTAATCCCGTTTTACCGTAAAAATACACATGTCGAAAAAACGAAGGGTAAAAAACTTACGTGACCCGATTGAGATTCGAGCTGTCCTTTTTGGGCATTAATCTATCCGTTGATGGCTAAAAGCTGTCAAAGCTGTAGAAATTATCGAGGCCTTCGTTTTGACAGTTTATGGCTCCCGTAACTCTAAACGAGCCAGAAGTTATGGCCGTCCAAATAATCGATATCTACAGGGTGCAACATCCACGGTGCAAGGTGCAACATCCGTCCGAAATAGCAAAACATTGCCGTACGACTTTTAGAAATGTGTGCATGGATTTGAAACGGAACATTACCATGGTACACCACTCTCCAGCGATGGTAAATCGAAGACGAGCCAAGGTAATCCCGTTTTACCGTAAAAATCCACGTGTCGAAAAAACGAAGGGTAAAAAACTTACGAGACCCGATTGAGTTTCGGGTTGTCCTTTTTGGGCATTAATCTATCCGTTGACGGCTGAAAGCGGTCAAAGCCATAGAACTCATCGCGGCCTTCGTTTTGACTGGTTATCGCTCCCGTAACTCTAAACGAGCCAGAAGTTATGGCCGTCCGAATAATCGTTATCTACAGGGTGCAACATCCACGGTGCAAGGTGCAACATCCGTCCGAAATGGCGAAACAGTGCCGTACGACTTTTAGAAATGCGTGCATGGATTTGAAACGGAACAGTACCATGGCGCACCACTCTCCAGCAATGGTAAATCGAAGACCATCCACGGTAATCCCGTTTTACCGTAAAAATCCATGTGTCGAAAAAACGAAGGGTGAAAAACTTACGAGACCCGATTGAGATTCGGGTTGTCCTTTCTGGGCATTAATCTATCCATTGACGGCTGAAAGCTGTCAAAGCCGTAGAACTCACCGTGGCCTTCGTTTAGATGGGTTATCGCTCCGATAACTGTAAATGAGCCATAAGTTACGGCCGTCCGAATAATCGATATCTACAGGGTGCAACATCCACGATGCAAGGTGCAACATCCGTCCGAAATGGCGAAACAGTGCCGTCCGACTTTTAGAAATACATGCATGGATTTGAAACAGAACAGTACCATGGTGCACCACTCTCCAGCGATGGTAAATCGAAGACCAGCCACGGTAATCCCGTTTTACCGTAAAAATTAACTTGTCGAAAAAACGAAGGGTAAAAAACTTACGAGACCCGATTGAGATTCGGGTTGTCCTTTTTGGACATTAATCTATCCGTTGACGGCTGAAAGCTGTCAAAGCCGTGGAACTCACCATGGCCTTCATTTTGACAGGTTATGGCTCCCGTAACTCTAAACGAGCCAGAAGTTATGGCCGTCCGAATAATCGATATCTACAGGGTGCAACATCCACGGTGCAAGGTGCAACATCCGTCCGAAATGGCGGAACAGTGTCGTACAACTTTTAGAAATGCGTGCATGGATTTGAAACGGAATAGTACCATGGTGCACCACTCTCCAACGATGGTAAATCGAAGACGAGCCACGGTAATCCCGTTTTACCGTAAAAATCCGGTGTCGAAAAAACGAAGGGTAAAAAACTTACGAGACCCGATTGAGATTCGGGTTGTCCTTTTTGGGCATTAATTTATACGTTGACGGCTAAAAGCTATCAATGGAGTAAAACTCATCGAGGCCTTCGTTTTGACAGGTTATGGCTCTCGTAACTCTAAACAAGCCAGAAGTTATAGCCATCCAAATAATCGATATCTATAGGGTGCAACATCCACGGTGCAAGGTGCAACATCCGTCCGAAATGGTGAAACAGTGCCGTACTAATTTTAGAAATGCGTGCGTGGATTTGAAACGGAGCGGTACCATGGTGCACCACTCTCCAGCGATGGTAAATCGAAGACCAGCCACCGTAATCCCGTTTTACCATAAAAATCCACGTGTCGAAAAAACGAAGGGTAAAAAACTTACGTGACCCGATTGAGATTCGGGTTGTCCTTTTTTGGCATTAATCTATCCGTTGATGGCTGAAAGCTGTCTAAGCGGTAGAACTCTTCGAAGCCTTCGTTTTGACAGGTTATGGCTCTCGTAACTCTAAACGAGCCAGAAGTTATGGCCGTCCGAATAATCGATATCTACAGGGTGCAACATCCACGGTGCAAGGTGCAACATCCGTCCGAAATTGCGAAACAGTGCCGTATGACTTTTAGAAATGCGTGCATGGATTTGAAACGGAACGGTACCATGGTGCACCACTCTCCAGCGATGGGAAGTAGAAGATGGGCCATGGTAATCCGTTTTACCGTAAAAATCCACGTGTCGAAAAAACGAAGGGTAAAAAACTTACGAGACCCGATTGAGATTCGGGTTGTCCTTTTTGGGCATTAATCTATCCGTTGACGGCTGAAATCTGTCAAAGCCGTAGGACTCATCGAGGCCTTCGTTATGACAGGTTATGGCTTTTGTAATTCTAAACGAGCCAGAAGTTATGGCCGTCCGAATAATTGATATCTACAGTGTGCAACATCCACGGTGCAAGGTGCAACATCCGTCCGAAATGGCGAAACATTGCCGTACGACTTTTAGAAATGCGTGCATGGATTTGAAATGGAACAGTATCATGGTGCACCACTCTCCAGCGATGGTAAATCGAAGACCAGCCACCGTAATCTCGTTTTACCGTAAAAATCCACGTGTCGAAAAAACGAAGGGTAAAAAACTTACGAGACCCGACTGTGATTCGGGTTGTCCTTAGTGGCCATTAATCTGTCCGTTGACGGCTGAAAGCTGTCAAATCCGTAAAACTCATCGAGGCCTTCGTTTTGATAGGTTATGGCTCCCGTAACTCTAAACGAGCCGGAAGTTATGGCCGTCCGAATAATCGATATCTACAGGGTGCAACATCCACGGTGCAAGGTGCAACATCCGTCCGAAATGGCGAAACAGTGTCGTATGACTTTTAGAAATGCGTGCATGGACTTAAAACGGAACAGTACCATGGTGCACCACTCTCCAGGGATGGTAAATCGAAGACCAGCCACCGTAATCCCGTTTTACCGTAAAAATCCACTTGTCGAAAAAACGAAGGGTTAAAAACTTACGAGACCCGATTGAGATTCGGGTTGTCCTTTTTGGGCATTAATCTATCCGTTAACGGCTGAAAGCTGTCTAAGCCGTAGAACTCATCGAGACCTTCGTTTTGACAGGTTATGGCTCCCGTTACTCTAAACGAGCCAGAAGTTATGGCCGTCCGAATAATCGATATCTACATGGGTGCAACATCCACGGTGCAAGGTGCAACATCCGTCCGAAATGACGAAACAGTGCCATTATCGAAACAGTGCCGTACGACTTTTCGAAATGCGTGCATGGATTTGAAACGGAACAGTACCATCGTGCACCACTCTCCAGCGATGGGAAGTCGAAGACGGGCCATGGTAATCCCATTTTACCGTAAAATTCCACGTGTCGAAAAAACGAAGGGTAAAAAACTAACGAGACCCGATTGAGATTCGGGTAGTCCTTTTTGGGCATTAATCTATCCGTTAACGGCTGAAAGCCGTCAAAGCCGTCGAACTCATCGAGGCCTTTGTTTTGACAGGTTATGGCTTTTGTAATTCTAAACGAGCCATAAGTTATGGCCGTCTGAATAATCCATATCTACAGGGTGCAACATCCACGGTGCAAGGTGCAACATCCGTCCGAAATGGCGAAACAGTGTCGTACGACTTTTAGAAATGCGTGCATGGATTTGAAACGGAACAGTATCTTGGTGCACCACTCTCCAGCGATGGTAAATCGAAGACTAGCCACCGTAATCCCGATTTACCGTAAAAATCCACGTGTCGAAAAAACGAAGGGTAAAAAACTTACCAAACCCGACTGTGATTCGGGTTGTCCTTTTTGGGCATTAATCTTTCCGTTGACGGCTGAAAGCTGTCAAAGCCGTAAAACTCATCGAGACCTTCGTTTTGACAGGTTATGGCTCCCGTAACTCTTAACGAGCCAGAAGTTACGGCCGTCCGAATAATCGATATCTACAGGGTGCAACATCCACGGTGCAAGGTGCAACATCCGTCCGAAATGGCGAAACAGTGTCGTACGACTTTTAGAAATGCATGCATGGATTTGATACGGTACAGTACCATGGTGCACCACTCTCCAACGATGGGAAGTCGAAGACGGGCCACGGTAATCCCGTTTTACCGTAAAAATCCACGTGTCGAAAAAACGAAGGGTAAAAATCTTACGAGACCCGATTGAGGTTCAGGTTGTCCTTTTTGGGCAATAATCTATACATTGACGGCTGAAAGCCGTCAAAGCCGTAGAACTCATCGAGGCCTTCGTTTTGACAGGTTATGGCTCCCGTAACTCTTAACAAGCCAGAAGTTATGGTCGTCCGAATAATCGATATCCACAGGGTGCAACATCCACGGTGCAAGGTGCAACATCCGTCCGAAATGGCGAAACAGTGCCATACTACTTTTAGAAATGCGTGCATGGATTTGAAACGGAATAGTAACACGGTGCACCACTCTCCAGCGATGGTAAATCGAAGACCAGCCACCGTAATCCTGTTTTACCGTAAAAATCCACGTGTCGAAAAAACGAAGGGAAAAAAACTTACGTGACCCGATTGAGATTCGGGTTGTCCTTTTTGGGCATTAATCTATCCGTTGATGGCTGAAAGCTGTCTAAGCCATAGAACTCATTGAGGCCTTCGTTTTGATAGGTTATGGCTCCCGTAACTCTTAACGGGCCAGAAGTTATGGCCGTCCGAATAATTGATATCTATAGGGTGCTACATCCACTGTGCAAGGTGCAACATCCGTCCGAAATGGCGAAATGGCGAAACAGTGTCGTACGACTTTTAGAAATGCGTGCATGGATTTGAAACGGAACGGTACCATAGTGTACCACTCTCCAGCGATGGGACGTCGAAGACGGGCCATGGTAATCCCATTTTACCGTAAAATTCCACGTGTCGAAAAAACGAAGGGTAAAAAACTAACGAAACCCGATTGAGATTCGGGTTGTCCTTTTTGGGCATTAATCTATCCGTTGACGGATAAAAGCCGTCAGAGCCGTAGAACTCATCGAGGCCTTCATTTTGACAGGTTATGGCTTTTGTAATTCTAAACGAGCCATAAGTTATGGCCGTCCGAATAATCGATATCTACAGGGTGCAACATCCACGGTGCAAGGTGCAACATCCGTCCGAAATGGCGATACAGTGCCGTACGACTTTAGAAATGCGTGCATGGATTTGAAACGGAACAGTATCATGGTGCACCACTCTCCAGCGATGGTAAATCGAAGACCAGCCACCGTAATCCCGTTTTACCGTAAAAATCCACGTGTCGAAAAAACGAAGGGTAAAAAACTTACCAGGCCCGACTAAGATTCGGGTTGTCCTTTTTGGGCATTAATCTGTCCGTTGACGGCTGAAAGCTATCAAAGCTGTAAAACTCATTGAGGCCTTCGTTTTGACAGGTTATGGCTCCCGTAACTCTTAACGAGCCAGAAGCTAAGGCCGTCCGAATAATCAATATCTACAGGGTGCAACATCCACGGTGCAAGGTGCAACATCCGTCCGAAATGGCGAAACAGTGCCGTATGACTTTTAGAAATGCGTGCATGGATTTGAAATGGTACAATACCATGGTGCACCACTCTCCAGCGATGGGAAGTCGAAGACGGGCCACGGTAATCCCGTTTTACCGTAAGCATCCACGTGTCGAAAAAATGAAGGGTAAAAAACTTATGAGAACCCATTGAGATTCGGGTTGTCCTTTTTGGGCATTAATTTACCCGTTGACGGGTGAAAGCTGTCAAAACCGTACAACTCATCGAGGCCTTCGTTTTGACAGGTTATGGCTCTTGTAAGTCTAAACGAGCCAGAAGTTATGGCCGTCCGAATAATCGATATCTACAGGGTGGAATATCTACGGCGCAAGGTGCAACATCCATCCGAAATAGCGAAACAGTGCCGTACGACTTTTAGAAATGTGTACATGGATTTGAAATGGAACAGTAGCATGGTGCACCACTCTCCAGCGATGGTAAATCGAAGAACAGCCACCGTAATCCCGTTTTACCGTAAAAATCCACGTGTCGAAAAAACGAAGGGTAAAAAACTTACGAGACCCGATTGAGATTCGGGTTGTCCTTTTTGGGCATTAATCTATCCGTTGATGGCTGAAAGCTGTCAAAGCCGTAAAACACATCAAGGCCTTCGTTTTGACAGGTTATGGCTCCCGTAACTCTTAACGAGCCAGAAGTTATGGCCGTCCGAATGATCGATATCTACAGGGTGCAACATCCACGGTGCAAGTGCAACATCCGTACGAAATGGCAAAACAGTGCCGTACAACTTTTAGAAATGCGTGCATGGATTTGAAACGGAACAGTACCATGGTGCACCACGCTCCAGCGATGGGAAGTCGAAGACGGGCCACAGTAATTCCGTTTTACCGTAAAAATCCACGTGTCGAAAAAACGAAGGGTAAAAAACTTACGAGACCCGATTGAGATTCGGGTTGTCCTTTTTGACATTAATCTATTCGTTGACGGCTGAAAGCTGCAAAGCCGTAGAACTCATCGAGGCCTTCGTTTTGAAAGGTTATGGCCCCCGTAACTCTAAATGAGGCAGAAGTTATAGCCGTCCGAATAATCGATATCTACAGGGTGCAACATCCACGGTGCAAGGTGCAACATCCGTCCGAAATAGCGAAACAGTGCCGTACGACTTTTAGAAATGCGTGCATGGATTTGAAACGGAATAGTACCATGGTGCGCCACTCTCCAGCGATGGTAAATCGAAGACCAGCCACCATAATCCCGTTTTACCGTAAAAATCCACGTGTCGAAAAAACGAAGGGTAAAAAACTTAAGTGACCCGATTGAGATTCGGTTTGTCCTTTTTGGGAATTGATCTATCCGTTGACGGCTGAAAGCTGTCAAAGCTGTAGAACTCAACGTGGCCTTCGTTTTGACAGGTTATGGCTCTCGTAACTGTAAACGAGCCATAAGTTATGGACGTCCGAATAATCGATATGTACAGGGTGCAACATCCACGGTGCAAGGTGCAACATCCGTCCGAAATGGCGAAAAGTGCCTTACGACTTTTAGAAATGCGTGCATGGATTTGAAACGGAACATTACCATGGTGCACCACTCTCCAGCGATGGTAAATCGAAGACCAGTCACGGTAATCCCGTTTCACCGTAAAAATCCACGTGTCGAAAAAACGAAGGGTAAAAAACTTACGTGACCCGATTGAGATTCGGGTTGTCCTTTTTGGCCATTAATCTATCCGTTGACGGCTGAAAGCCGTCTTAGCCGTAGAACTCATCGAGGCCTTCGTTTTGACAGGTTATGGCTCCCGTAACTCTAAACGACCCAGAAGTTATGGTCGTCCGAACAATCGATATCTACAGAGTGCAACATCCACGGTGCAAGGTGCAACATCAGTCCGAAATGGAGAAACAGTACCGTACGACTTTTAGAAATGCGTGCATGGTTTTGAAACGGAACAGTACCATGGTGTACCACTCTCCAGCGATGGGAAGTCGAAGACGGGCCACGGTAATTCCGTTTTACCGTAAGAATCCACGTGTCGAAAAAACGAGGGGTAAAAAACTTACGAGACCCGATTGAGATTCGGGTTGTCCTTTTTGGACATTAATCTATCCGTTGACGGCTGAAAGATGTCAAAGCCGTAGAACTCATCGAGGCCTTCTTTTTGACAGGTTATGGCTCCCGTAACTCTAAACGAGCCAGAAGTTATGGCCGTCCGAATAATCGATATCTATAGGGTGCAACATCCACGGTGCAAGGTGCAACCTCCGTCCGAAATAGCGAAACAGTGTCGTACGACATTTAGAAATGCGTGCATTGATTTGAAACGGAATAGTACCATGGTGCACTACTCTCCAGCGATGGTAAATCGAAGACCAGCCAACGTAATCTCGTTTTACCGTAAAAATCCACGTGTCGAAAAAACGAAGGGTAAAAAACTAACGAGACCCGATTGAAATTCGGGTGTCCTTTTTGGGCATTAATCTATCCATTGACGGCTGAAAGCTGTCAAAGGCATAAAACTCATCGAGGCCTTCGTTTTGACAGGTTATGGCTCTCGTAACTCTAAACGAGCCAGAAGTTATGGCCGTCCGAATAATCGATATCTACAGGGTGCAACATCCACGGTGCAAGGTGCAACATCCGCCCGAAATGGCGAAACAGTGCCGTACGACTTTTAGAAATGCGTGCATGGATCTGAAACGGAACAGTACCATGATGCACCACTCTCCAGTGATGGTAAATCGAAGACCAGCCAAGGTAATCCCGTTTTACCGTAAAAATCCACGTGTCGAAGAAACGAAGGGTAAAAAACTTACGTGACCCGATTGAGATTCGGGTTGTCCTTTTTGGGCATTAATCTATCCATTGACGGTTGAAAGCCATCAAAGCCGTAGAACTCATCGAGGCCTTCGTTTTGACAGGTTATGGCTTTTGTAATTCTAAACGAGCCACAAGTTATGGCCTTCCGAATAATCGATATCTACAGGGTGCCACATCCACGGTGCAAGGTGCAACATCTGTCCGAAATGGCGAAACAGCGCCGTACTACATTTAGAAATGCGTGCATGGATTTGAAACGGAACAGTACCATGGTTCACCACTCTCCAGCGATGGTAAATCGAAGACCAGCCACCGTAATCCTGTTTTACCGTAAAAATCCATGTGTCGAAAAAACGAAGGGTAAAAAACTTACTTGACCCGATTGAGAGTCGGGTTGTCCTTTTTGGGCATTAATCTATCCGTTGTCGGCTGAAAGCTGTCTAAGCCGTTGAACTCATCGAGGCCTTCGTTTTGACAGGTTATGGCTCCCGTAACTCTTAACGAGCCAAAAGTTATGGTCGTCCGAATAATCGATATCTACAGGGTGCAACATCCACGGTGCAAGGTGCAACATCCATCCGAAATGGCGAAACAGTGTCGTACGACTTTTAGAAATGTGTGCATGGATTTGAAACGGAACGGTACTATAGTGCACCACACTCTAGTAATGGGAAGTCAAAGACGGGCCATGGTAATCCCGTTTTACCGTAAAAATCCACGTGTCGAAAAAACGAAGGGTAAAAAACTTACGAGACCCGATTGAGATTCGGGTTGTCCTTTTTGGCATTAATCTATCCGTTGACGGCTGAAAGCTGTCAAAGCCGTAAAACTCATCGAGGCCTTCGTTTGACAGGTTATGGCTCCCGTAACTTGTTATCTCAACTTTTGGCAATGTTAAGATATCACTAATTTTTGCTAAGAATCAATGATTATTATTCTTGAATATCGACCATGCATTGCAGGATAACCATGGATATCGATGAATTTTGGCCGAGTCCAGATTGAGCTATAATTTATAGGACATGACAAGAAACATCTTAGAAGACCGCATTTCTAATTTCGAGTCAATCCGAGTTCGTATGCTCAAGTTATGAAGGATTCAAGTTGAGAGAGATGGACCTTGCTCATTTCGAATCCATCACCCCTTCATTGGTTCGAACCCATCTAGTCCGAACCCATCAAGGCAGGCATCACGTTCGAATCCATGAGCAGAGACGACGTTCGAATCCATCAGCTAGTGCCTGCCTCGCATCCATCAGACATCCACTACTTCAAATCCATGTGAAATGCCCTTGCTTCGACTCCATCTAAGTGGCCGTACTTCGACTCTATCAACTATGCATCGATTTGGATTCGTCCATAAGGCCATAAGACCGAATCCATCGAAGTGTTCTATGTCTTCGAATCCCAGTGGAGAGAAAGCATCGAACCGCTCCAGATCGATTCGATGGAAGTACTAGTTTCTATCGATTCGAAGGAAGCGACTCTTCGAATCGATAACCTCACAACCATCAAGTAGGCACGGCTACGAACTCGGAGTCGACCCATTCAACTCGGCGAAAAGTAGGGATCGACTCAAAGAACGCGCGCAACGTCACAGGAGCATGGATTCTACCCTATGGGTTCGAACCATATCGATTCGAACGAACACATAGTATCGATTCGAAGCAACCAGCATGATGAAAATCCCCATCTTGAATCCATCATATCTCTCAATCCCTTGATCCAAATGCCATGAAATTTTACAGGAGTTTGCCTACATGTTGAAGAATGTTCACGCCAAGTTTCATCACGAATGGACACTTTTATGATCGATTCGAACCAAGGGTCGAATCGATCCCAATATGGTCCCGGATCTCCAGGTTTCGGCCATGTGGGCCCCCTCACGTGCCTGAAGCGGTCTACCATACTTTTGGGAGAAATATCAGCCTCCTACGCCTATAAATAGAGCCCCAAGTCATTCAGAAAAGGGGGATCTTGATTTGGAAGCATCCAGGCTCTACCAGACTCTACCGCGCACTTCACTACTACCATCATACTCAAATTTCAGAGCTATAATCCATTGTAATCCGCTGTAATCAACTGTAATCACCAAAGAATATCAATAAAAGTAAAAACCTTTGAAGTGGACGTGGGCCGGAGATAGCCGAACCACTATAAATCGTGTGTTCTTGTTCATAATTTCAGTTTTGCTGCGTATTGCTTGCTTAGATTTGTGATTTGTGTTTGAATATTGCTGATTTATATTCCAACACTTGTGCTTTCACAACGCTTGGGGTTTGTGACCAATTTTGGCGCAAACACTTTGGTGCTTTCACTGAGAAGAACAAGCACCCTCTACACCAGATTCAGAGTTCGGATTTAAAAGTTTACAGAATTCCGATTCAGAGACAATGACTTGACAAACGAGACAAAGAGTTGATCGGAGCCAACAAGGAGGAAGCCAAGAAGCGTCCTCCGGAGCAGGAGAAGGACAAGCTTCCGTCTACATCACTAGAGATGAAATGGAGGCTATGGCTAATTCATTGCGCGAAAGCATGATGAAGACCCAACAAGAGATGCTGCAGAATTTCCTCGAACAAATGAGGGCGGCGAATATGCAGAACCTTGGACCAACCACAACAGCTGCTAGTGCGGGACAAGGAATCAGGATTACAGAAGCCAACGAAGGTCAGGTTCATGACCAGAATGTAGGAGTTGAAGGTGACCAACAAGGACTTGGGGGCAGACCCTCAGGATCCGATACTGGAAGGCCAATAGACGGAGCCCAACAAGCTGGAGTCAATGCTTATGCTAATCAGCCACCAGAAGAATACGTACCTGAATTCCCTTCAAGGCTCGGGGGGCAGGATAGGAACTTGACAAGGGGGCAATCCCTAGATGGAGATGAGAGAATGATTGGCCTAATGCGACGAATCATGAGAGGAGGACTGGAAGAAGTTAGTCGGAGTCCATTCACTCCGAACATCCGAAACGCATGGAACCCTCCAAAATTCAAGCTACCAACGCTACAACCTTATGACGGGAGGTCAGACCCGACCATGCATATTACCAGGTATATTAGGCACATGAAAGTGCTGGGGCATCCGAGGAAGTGATGGCACGGTGTTTCCCTCTATATTTGTCAGATTTGGCTGCGCTTTGGTTCAGGCAACTGGAGACTAGATCAATCAGAACATGGAGCGAGCCTGTAGACTGCTTCATGAGACAGTTTAGGGTCCATGTGACGCGACCTAAGAGCGTGATGACTTTAGCTTCGATCAAGCAAAGGGCCGGAGAGTCCATAAAAGATTTCCTACTGAGATTCAATGTGACGGTGACTTCTGTAGATCGCCCGGATCCATCGATGATTTTGATGGCAGCGGTGGCAGGGGTCGCGGAAGGCACCAAATTTAAAGATTCTCTGACTCAAGACCCACCACAGGATCTTGGAGAATTCTTTCATAAAGCTGAAAAGTTCATCCAATTAGAGGAATCACGAGCCGAGAGACTAGAAAAAAATGTCACGCAAAGCGTGGGAACTTCCAGAGAACAGTCCGTAGCGGACAAGGGAAAGAGGAAACAGGATGACAAACATGATGGACCTGATAAACGGAAGAACTTCCGAGAACCGAGATTTAGGCAGTACACAGATCTGACTGCAGGCCTAGAAAGAATTTACACTCAAACTCGGGGGCAGCTCCCCTATCGAAAGCCACTATAAGGGATCCCATTGAGCGGGAGCGCAGGACTGGAAAATACTGCCTATTCCATGAGCTGGATGGGCACACTACAGATGAATGCCGCCACCTGAAGGATGAGGTGGAAGAACATGCTAGGGGTGGTAGATTTCCACAATTTGTCAGAGAATGAACAACGGCAACAAGACCTGAACAACTACCGCCTCCAAATAACAGGAACGATCCTGGATCGGGATCACGGCTCATCATCCACTGATTAAAGATGGCAAGGGACAAGTCCAGGGTTTGGACCTTGGTCGAATAATTTTATTTTTGTTTTCAGAATAAACGGTTACTCCACTTACACATGTACGGGAACCAGAGAGACCCCTAGGCATGCTCTGAGATGGAGATAAACCGATATGCCCGGAGAGGCAATGTTTAGCTTTTTCTGATGTTTGAGATTGAACATCTAGAACTCAAATTTTAATAAATAAATTAGAATCTCTTGCAATAAACCTTTTGACCAGAGAGTCAGAAGATGAACATTAAATACCAATATAAAAATGATCGCTTTATGACCCTACCCGGAGAGGCGGGGTCTAGAGTGCAAGAAGTGAGTTGCTTCGCCGAAGAGCGACAGGATCAACTCACTTAAGCGCTGTTTCCCCTTCACCGGAGAATGACAGGATGAGATCCAGCAAGAGCCCGGAGAGGCTATGATCGGTCTCGAACGACCAAGACATCGCTTAATGTTCAGATACACTGAACCGGAGTGCAAGAAGTGAGTTGCTTCGCCGGAGAGCGACAGGATCAACTCACTTAAGCGCTGTTTCCCCTTCACCGGAGAGTGACAGGATGGCATCCAGCAAGAGCACGGAGAGGCTATATTCGGTCCAGAACGACCATGACATCGTTATACGTCCTAACCAGGACCAAAGTGCAAAGGATGAAAGGCAATACCAGAGTGCAATAGGATCTTTCTATTCAATCACTATGTCTAGAATGGACTTAGTAAGGGTTCAGAGTAGCCATTAATAGTCCTGAGAGACTATGGAACTTCATGAATGCTGATTCGGCTTCGAACAGCCATAAACTTGATTGATAATACTGCAGCTATGAATGAAACATGAATTTACTACACTCAACTTAAGACAATTCAAAACATACCTTTTACCAAAAGGCATGTTTTAGGGGGCAAAGTGTTAACCCAATTTTTGGCAAAGTTAAGATATCACTAATTTTTGCTAAGAATCAATGATTATTATTCTTGAATATCAACCATGCATTACAGGATAATCATGGATATCGATGAATTTTGGCCGAGTCCAGATTGAGCTACAATTGATAGGACATGACAAGAAAGATCATAGAAGTCCGCATCTCAAATTTGGAGTCAATCTGAGTTCGTATGCTCAAGTTATGATGGATTCAAGTTGAGAGAGATGGACCTTGCTCGTTTCGAATCCATCACCCCTTCATTGGTTCGAACCCATCTAGTTCGAACCCATCGGGGCAGGCATCACGTTCGAATCCATGAGCAGAGACGACGTTCGAATCCATCAGCTAGTGCCTGCCCCGCATCCATCAGACATCCACTACTTCGAATCCATGAGAAATGCCCTTGCTTCGACTCCATCCAAGTGGCCGTACTTCGACTCTATCAACTATGCATCGATTCGGATTAGTCCACAAGGCCATAAGACCGAATCCATCGAAGTGTTCTATGTCTTCGAATCCCAGTGGAGAGAAAGCATCGAACCGCTCCTGATCGATTCGATGGAAGTACTAGTTTCTATCGATTCGAAGGAAGCGACTCTTCGAATCGATAACCTCGAAACCATCAAGTAGGCACGGCTACGAACTCGGAGTCGACCCATTCAACTCGGCGAAAAGTAGGGATCGACTCGAAGAACGCGCGCCACGTCACAGGAGCATGGATTCGACCCTATGGGTTCGAACCATATCGATTCGAACGAACCCATAGGATCGATTTGAAGCAACCAGCATGACGAAAATCCCCATCTCGAATCCATCATATCTCTCAATCCCTTGATCCAAATGCCATGAAATTTTTACAGGAGTTTGCCAACATGTTGAAGAATGTTCACGCCAAGTTTCATCACGATTGGACACTTTTTTGATCGATTCGAAACAAGGGTCGTATCGAACCCAATGTGGGCCCGGATCTCTAGGTTTCGGCCATGTGGGCCCGCTCACGTGCCTGAAGCGGTCTACCATACTTTTATGAGAAATATCAGCCTCCTACACCCATAAATAGAGCCCCAGGTCATTCAGAAAAGGGGGATCTTGATTTGGAAGCATCCAGGCTCTACCAGACTCTACCGCGCACTTCACTACTACCATCGTACTCGAATTTCAGAGCTATAATCCATTGTAATCCGCTGTAATCAACTGTAATCACCAAAGAATATCAATAAAAGTGAAAATCTTTGAAGTGGCTGTAGGCCGGAGATAGCCAAACCACTATATATCGTGTGTTCTTGTTCATAATTTCAGCTTTGCTGCGTATTGCTTGCTTAGATTTGTGATTTGTGTTTGAATATTGCTGATTTATATTCCAACACTGGTGCTTTCACAACGCTTGGGATTTGTGACCAATTTTGGCACAACCATAACTCTAAACGAGCCAGAAGTTATGGCCGTTCGAATAATCGATATCTACAGGGTGCAACATCCATGGTGCAAGGTGCAACATCCGTCCGAAATAGCGAAACAGTGCCGTACGACTTTTAGAAATGCGTGCATGGATTTGAAACGGAACAGTACCACGGTGCACCACTCTCCAGCGATGGTAAATCGAAGGCCATCCACCGTAATCCCATTTTACCGTAAAAATCCACGTGTCGAAAAAACGAAGGGCAAAAAACTTACGAGACCCGATTGAGATTCGGGTTGTCCTTTTCGGGCATTAATCTAACCGTTGAAGGCTGAAAGCTGTCAAAGCCGTAGAACTCATCGAGGCCTTCGTTTTGACACGTTATGGCTCCCGTAACTCTAAACGATCCAGAAGTTATGGCCATCTGAATAATCAATATCTACAGGGTGCAACATCCACGGTGCAAGGTGCAACATCCGTCCGAAAAGGCGAAACAGTGCCGTACGACTTTTAGAAATGCGTGCATGGATTTGAAACGGAACAGTACCATGGTGCACCACTCTCCAGCGATGGTAAATCGAAGACCAGCCACGGTAATCCCGTTTTACCGTAAAAATCCACGTGCCGAAAAAACGAAGGGTAAAAAACTTACGTGACCCGATTGAGATTCGGGTTGTCCTTTTTCGGCATTAATCTATCCTTTGACAGCTGAAAGCTGTCAAAGCCGTAGAACTAATCGAGGCCTTCGTTTTGACAGGTTATGGCTCCCGTAACTCTAAACGAGCCAGAAGTTATGGCCGTCCGAATTATCGATATCTACAGGGTGCAACATCCACGGTGCAAGATGCAACATCCGTCCGAAATGGCGAAACAGTGCCGTACGACTTTTAGAAATGCGTGCAAGGATTTGAAATGGAACAGTACCATGGTTCACCACTCTCCAGCGATGGGAAGTCGAAGACCGGCCACGGTAATCCCATTTTACCGTAAAAATCCACGTGTCGGCAAAACGAATGGTAAAAAACTTACGAGACCCGATTGAGATTCGGGTTGTCCTTTTTGGGCATTAATCAATCTGTTGATGGCTTAAAGCTATCAAAGCCGTAGAACTCATCGAGGCCTTCGTTTTGACAGGTTATGGCTTTAGTAACTCTAAACGAGCCAGAAGTTATGGCCGCCCGAATAATCGATATCTATAGGGTGCAACATCCATGGTGCAAGGTGCAACATCCGTCCGAAATGGCGAAACAGTGACGTACGACTTTTAGAAATGCGTGCATGGATTTGAAACGGAATAATATCATGGTGCACCACTCTCCAGCGATGGTAAATCGAAGACCAGCCACCGTAATCCCATTTTACCGTAAAAATCCACATGTCGAAAAAACGAAGGGTAAAAAACTTACGAGACCCGACTGAGATTCGGGTTGTCCTTTTTGGGCATTAATCTATCCGTTGACGGCTGAAAGCTATCAAAGCCATAGAACTCATCGAGGCCTTCGTTTTGACAGGTTATGGCTGCCGTAACTCTAAACGAGCCAGAAGTTATGGCCTTCTGAATAATCGATATCTACAGGGTGCAGCATCCACGGTGCAAGGTGCAACATCCGTCCGAAATGGCGAAACAGTGCTTATGACTTTTAGAAATGCGTGCATGGATTTGAAACGGAACAGTACCATGGTGCACCACTCTCCAGCGATGGGAAGTCGAAGACGGGCCACCGTAGTCCCGTTTTACCGTAAAAATCCACGTGTCGAAAAAACGAAGGGTGAAAAACTTACGAGACCCGATAGAGATTCGGGTTGTCCTTTTTGGGCATTCATCTATCCGTTGACGGCTGAAAGCTGTCAAAGACGTAGAACTCATCGAGGCCTTCGTTTTGACAGGTAATGGCTTCCGTAACTCTAAATGAGTCAGAAGTTATGGCCGTCCGAATAATCGATATCTACAGGGTGCAACATCCACGGTGCAAGGTGCAACATCCGTCCAAAATGGCGAAACAGTGTCGTAAGACTTTTAAAAATACATGCATGGATTTGAAATTGAACAGTACCATGGTGCACCAATCTCCAGCGATTGGAAGTCAAGGACGGGCCACGGTAATCCCGTTTTACCGTAAAAATCCACATGTCGAAAAAACGAAGGGTAAAAAACTTATGAGACCCGATTGAGATTGGGGTTGTCCTTTTTGGGCATTAATCTATCTGTTGACGGCTGAAAGTTGTCAAAGCCGTAGAACTCATCGAGGCCTTCGTTTTGATAGGTTATGGCACCCGTAACTCTAAACGAGCCAGAAGTTATGGCCGTCCGAATAATTGATATCTACAGGGTGCAACATCCACGGTGCAAGGTGCAACATCCGTCCGTAATGGCGAAACAGTGCCGTACGAATTATAGAAATGCGTGCATGGATTTGAAATGGAACAGTACCATTGTGCACCACTCTCCAGCGAAGGGAAGTCGAAGACGGGCCACCGTAAGTCCGTTTTCCGTAAGGCATTAACCTATCCGTTGACGGCTGAAAGCTGTCGAACCCGAAGAACTCATCGAGGCCTTCATTTTGACAGGTTATGGCTTTTGTAACTCTAAATGAGCCAAAAGTTATGGCCGTCCGAATAATCGATATCTACAGGGTGCAACATCCACGGTGCAAGGTGCAACATCCATCCGAAATGGCGAAACAGTGCCGTACGACTTTTAGAAATGCGTGCATGGATTTGAAATGGAACAGTACCATGGTTCACCACTCTCCAGCGATGGGTATTCGAAGACCGGCCACGGTAATCCCGTTTTACCGTAAAAATCCACGTGTCGAAAAAATGAAGGGTAAAAAACTTACGAGACCCGATTGAGATTCGGGTTGTCCTTTTTGGGCATTAATCTATCCGTTGACGGCTGAAAGCGGTCAAAGCCGTAGAACTCGTCGAGGCCTTCGTTTTGATAGGTTATGGTTTTTGTAACTCTAAACGAGCCAGAAGTTATGGCCGTCCGAATAGTCGATATCTACAGGGTGCAACATCCACGGTGCAAGGTGCAACATCCGTCCGAAATGGAAAAACAGTGCTGTACGACTTTTAGAAATGCGTGCATGGATTTGAAACGGAACAGTACCATGGTGCACCACTCTCCAGCAATGGTAAATCGAAGACCAGCCACTGTAATCCCGTTTTACCGTAAAAATCCACGTGTCGAATAAACGAAGGGTAAAAAACTTACGAGACCCGACTGATATTCGGGTTGTCCTTTTTGGGCATTAATCTATCCGTTGACGGCTGAAAGCTGACAAAACCGTAGAACTCATCGAGGTCTTCGTTTTGAAAGGTTATGGCTCCCGTAACTCTAAACGAGCCAGAAGTTTTGGCCGTCCGAATAATTGATATCTACAGGGTGCAACATCCACGGTGCAAGGTGCAACATCCGTCCGAAATAGCGAAACAGTGCCGTACGACTTTTGGAAATGCGTGCATGGATTTGAAACGGAACAATACCATGGTGCACCACTCTCCAACGATGGTAAATCGAAGAACAGCCACCGTAATCCCGTTTTACCATAAAAATCCACGTGACGAAAAAACGAAGGGTAAAAAACTTACGAGACCCGATTAAGATCTGGGTTGTCCTTTTTGGGCATTAATCTTTCCGTTGACGACTGAAAGCTGTCAAAGGCGTAAAACTCATCAAGTCCTTCGTTTTGACCGGTTATGGCTCTCGTAACTCTAATCGAGCCAGAAGTTATGGCCGTCTGAATAATCGATATCTACAGGGTGCAACATCCACGGTGCAAGGTGCATCATCCGTCCGAAATGGCGAAATAGTGCCGTATGACTTTTAGAAATGCATGCATGGATTTGAAACGGAATAGTACCATGGTGCACCACTCTCCAGCGATGGTAAATCGAAGGCCAGCCACGGTAATCCCGTTTTACCGTAAAAATCCACGTGTCGAAAAAACGAAGGGCAAAAAACTTACGTGACCCGATTGAGATTCGGGTTGTCCTTTTTGGGCATTAATCTATCCTTTGATGGATGAAAGCTATCTAAGCCGTAGAATTCGTCGACGCCTTCGTTTTGAAAGGTTATGGCTCTCGTAACTCTAAACGAGCCAGAAGTTATGGCCGTCCGAATAATCGATATCTACAGGGTGCAACATCCACGGTGCAAGGTGCAACATCCGTCCGAAATGGCGAAACAGTGCCGTACTACTTTTAGAAATGCGTGCATGGATTTGAAACGGAACAGTACCATGGTGCACCACTCTCCAGCAATGGTAAATCGAAGACCAGCTACCGTAATCCCGTTTTACCGTAAAAATCCACGTGTCGAAAAAAAGAAGGGTAAAAAACTTACGTGACCCGATTGAGATTCGGGTTGTCCTTTTTGGGCATTAATCTGTACGTTGATGGCTGAAAGCTGTCAAAGCCGTAGAACTCATCGAGGCCTTCGTTTTGTCAGGTTATGGCTTTTGTGACTCTTAACGAGCCAGAAGCTATGGCCGTCCGAATAATCGATATCTACAGGGTGCAACATCCACGGTGCAAGGTGCAACATCTGTCCGAAATGGCGAAACAGTGCCGTACGACTTTTAGAAATGCGTGCGTGGATTTTAAATGGAACAGTACCATGGTGCACCACTCTCCAGCGATGGTAAATCGAAGACCAGCCACGGTAATCCCGTTTTACCGTAAAAATCCACGTGTCGAAAAAACAAAGGGCAAAAAACCTACGTGACCCGATTGAGATTCGGGTTGTCCTTTTTGGGCATTAATCTATCCGTTGATGGATGAAAGCTGTCTAAGCCGTAAAACTCATCGACGCCTTCGTTTTGACAGGTTATGGCTCTCGTAACTCCAAACGAGCCAGAAGTTATGGCCGTCCGAATAATCGATATCTACAGGGTGCAACATCCACGGTGCAAGGTGCAACATCCGTCCGAAATGGCGAAACAGTGCCGTACTACTTTTAGAAATGCGTGCATGGATTTGAAACGGAACAGTACCATGGTGCACCACTCTCCAGCGATGGTAAATCGTAGACCAGCCACCATAATCCCGTTTTAACGTAAAAATCCACGTGTCGAAAAAACGAAGGGTAAAAAACTTACGTGACCCGATTGAGATTCAGGTTGTCCTTTTTGGGCATCAATCTATCCGTTGACGGCTGAAAGCTGTCTAAGCCGTAGAACTCATCGAGGCATTCGTTTTGATAGGTTATTGCTCCCGTAACTCTTAACGAGCCAGAAGCTATGGCCGTCCGAATAATCGATATCTACAGGGTGCAACATCCACGGAGCAAGGTGGTACATCTTTCCGAAATGGCGAAACAGTGCCGTACGTCTTTTAGAAATGCGTGCATGAATTGGAAATGGAACGGTACCATGGTGCACCACTCTCCAGCGATGGAAAGTCGAAGACGGGCCATGGTAATCCCGTTTTACCGTAAAAATCCACGTGTCGAAAAAACGAAGGGTAAAAAACTTACGAGACCCGATTGAGATTCGGGTTGTCCTTTTTAGGCATTAATCTATCCGTTGAAGGCTGAAAGCTGTCAAAGCCGTAGAACTCATCGAGGCCTTGGTTTTGACAGGTTATGGCTCCCGTAACTCTAAACGAGCCAGAAGTTATGGTCGTCCGAATAATCGATATCTATAGGGTGCAACATCCACGGTGCAAGGTGCAACATCCGTCCGAAATAGCGAAACAGTATCGTACGACTTTTAGAAAGGCGTGCATGGATTTGAAGCAGAACAGTACCATGGTGCACCACTCTCCAGCGACGGTAAATCGAAGACCAGCCACCGTAATCCCGTTTTACCGTAAAAATCCACGTGTCGAAAAAACGAAGGGTGAAAAACTTACGAGACCCGATTGAGATTCGGGTTGTCCATTTCGGGCATTAATCTATCCGTTGACGGCTGAAAGCTATCAAAGCCGTAGAACTCACTATGTCCTTCGTTTTGACAGGTTATGGCTCTCGAAACTCTAAACGAGCCAGAAGTTATGGCCGTCCGAATAATCGATATCTACAGGGAGCAACATCCACGGTGCAAGGTGCAACATCCGTCCGAAATGGCGAAACAGCGCCGTACGACTTTTAGAAATGCGTGCATGGATTTGAAACGGAACAGTACCTTGGTGCACCACTCTACAGCGATGTTAAATCAAAGACCAGCCACGGTAATCCCGTTTTACCGTAAAAATCCACGTGTCGAAAAAACGAAGGGTAAAAAACTTACGTGACCCGATTGAGATTCGGGTTGTCCTTTTTGGGCATTCATCTATCCTTTGGCGGCTGAAAGCTGTCAAAGCCGTAGAACTCATCGAGGCCTTCGTTTTGACAGGTTATAGCTCCCGTAACTCTAAACGAGCCAGAAGTTATGGCCGTCCGAATTATCGATGTCTACAGGGTGAAACATCCATGGTGCAAGGTGCAACATCCGTCCGAAATGGCGAAACAGTGCCGTACGACTTTTAAAAATGCGTGCATGGATTTAAAATGGAACAGTACCATGGTGCACCACTCTCCAGCGATGGGAAGTCGAAGACGGGCCACGGTAATCCCGTTTTACCGTAAAAATCCACGTGTCGAAAAAACGAATGGTAAAAAACTTACGAGACCCGATTGAGATTCGGGTAGTCCTTTTTGGGCATTAATCTATCCGTTGACGGCTTAAAGCTGTCAAAGCCGTTAAGCTCATCGAGGCCTTCATTTTGACAGGTTTTGGCTTTTGTAACTCTAAACGAGCCAGTAGTTATGGCCGTCCGAATAATCGATATCTACAGGGTGCAACATCCACGGTGCAAGGTGCAACATCCGTCCGAAATGGCGAAACATCGCCGTACGACTTTTAGAAATGCATGCATGGATTTGAAACGGAACAGCATCATGGTGCACCACTCTCCAGCGATGGTAAATCGAAGACCAGCCACCGTAATCCCGTTTTACCGTAAAAATCCACGTGTCGAAAAAACGAAGGGTAAAAAACTTACGAGACCCGACTGAGATTCGGGTTGTCCTTTTTGGGCATTAATCTATCCGTTGACGGCTGAAAGCTGTCAAAGCCGCAGAACTCATCGAGGCCTACATTTTGACAGGTTATGGCTCCCGTAACTCTAAACGAGCCAGAAGTTATGGACGTGCGAATAATCGATACCTACAGGGTGCAACATCCACGGTGCAAGGTGCAACATCCGTCCGAAATGGCGAAACAGTGCCGTATGACTTTTAGAAATGCGTGCATGGATTTGAAACGGAACCGTACCATGGTGCACCACTCTCTAGCGATGGGAAGTCGAAGACGGGCCACGGTAATCCGGTTTTACCATAAAAATCCACGTGTCGAAAAAACGAAGGGTAAAAAACTTACGTGACCCGATTAAGATTCGGGTTGTCCTTTTTGGGCATTAATCTATCCGTTGACGGCTGAAAGCCGTCTAAGCCGTAGAACTCATCGAGGCATTCGTTTTGACAGGTTATGGCTCCCGTAAATCTAAATGAGCCAGAAGTTATGGCCGTCCGAATAATTGATATCTACAGGGTGCAATATCCACGGTGCAAGGTGCAACATCCGTCCGAAATGGCAAAACAGTGTCGTACGACTTTTAGAAATGCATGCATGGATTTGAAATGGAATAGTACCATGGTGCACCAATCTCCAGCGATGGGAAGTTGAAGACGGGCCGCGGTAATCCCGTTTTACCGTAAAAATCCACGTGTCGAAAAAACGAAGGGTAAAAAACATCCAATACCCGATTGAGATTCGGGTTGTCCTTTTTGGGCATTAATCTATCCGTTGACGGCTGAAAGCTGTCAAAGCCGTAGAACTCGTTGAGGCCTTCGTTTTGACAGGTTATGGCTTCCGTAACTCTAAACGAGCCAGAAGTTATGGCCGTCCGAATAATTGATATCTACAGGGTGCAACATCCACGGTGCAAGGTGCAACATCCGTCCGAAATGGCGAAACAGTGCCGTACGACTTTTAAAAATGCGTGCATGGATTTGAAATGGAACAGTACCATGGTGCACCACTCTCCAGCGATGGGAAGTCGAAGACGGGCCAAGGTAATCCCGTTTTACCGTAAAAATCCACGTGTTGAAAAAACGAATGGTAAAAAACTTACGAGACCCGATTGAGATTCGGGTTGTCCTTTTTGGTCATTAATCTATTCGTTGATGGCTGAAAGCTGTCAAAGCCTTAGAACTCATTGAGGCCTTCGTTTTGACAGGTTATGCCTCCTGTAACTCTAAACGAGGCATAAGTTATGGCCGTCCGAATAATCGATATCTACAGGGTGCAACATCCACGGTGCAAGGTGTAACATCCGTCCGAAATGGCGAAACAGTGCCATATGACTTTAACAAATGCGTGCATGGATTTGAAACGGAACAGTATCATGGTGCACCACCCTCCAGCAATGGTAAATCGAAGACCAGCCACCGTAATCCCGTTTTACCGTAAAAATCCACGTGTCGAAAAAACGAAGGGTAAAAAACTTTCGACACCCGACTGAGATTCGGGTTGTCCTTTTTGGGCATTAATCTATCCGTTGACGGCTGAAAGCTGTCAAAGCCGTAGAACTCATCGAGGCCTTCGTTTTGATAGGTTATGGCTCTCGTAACTCTAGACGAGCCAGAAGTTATGGCCGTCCGAATAATCGATATCTACAGGGTGCAACGTCCACGGTGCAAGGTGCAACATCCGTCCGATTGGCGAAACAGTGTCTTATGACTTTTAGAAATGCGTGCATGGATTTGAAATGGAATAGTACCATGGTGCACCACTCTCCAGCGATGGGAAGTCGAAGACGGGCCACCGTAATCCCGTTTTACCGTAAAAATTCACGTGTCGAAAAAACGAAGGGTAAAAAACTTACGATACCCGATAGAGATTCGGGTTGTCCTATTTGGGCATTAATCTATCCGTTGACGGCTGAAAGCTGTCAAAGCCGTAGAACTCATCGAGTCCTTCGTTTTGACAGGTAATGGCTCCCGTAACTCTAAACGAGTCAGAAGTTATGGCTGTCCGAATGATTGATATCTACAGGGTGCAACATACATGGTGCAAGGTGCAACATCCGTCCAAAATGGCGAAACAGTGCCATACGACTTTTAGAAATGCATGGATGGATTTGAAACGGAACAGTGCCATGGTGCACCAATCTCCAGCGATGGGAAGTCGAAGACGGGCCACGGTTATCCCGTTTTACCGTAAAAATCCACGTGTCGAAAAAACGAAGGGTAAGAAACTTGCGAGACGCGATTGAGATTCGGGTTGTCCTTTTTGGGCATTAATCTATCCGTTGACGGATGAAAGCTGTCAAAGCCGTAGAACTCATCGAGGCCTTCGTTTTGACAGGTTATGGCCCCCGTAACTCTAAACGAGCCAGAAGTTATGGCCGTCCGAATAATCGATATCTATAGGGTGCAACATCCACGGTGCAAGGTTCAACGTCCACGGTGCAAGGTGCAACATCCGTCCGAAATGGCGAAACAGTGTCGTACGACTTTTAGAAATGCGTGCATGGATTTGAAATGGAACAATACCATGGTGCACCACTCTCCAGCATTGGGAAGTCGAAGACGGGCCAAGGTAATCCCGTTTTACCGTAAAAATCCACGTGTTGAAAAATAAAATGGTAAAAAACTTACGAGACCCGATTGAGATTCGGGTTGTCCTTTTTGGTCATTAATCTATCCGTTGATGGCTGAAAGCTGTCAAAGCCTTAGAACTCATCGAGGCCTTCGTTTTGACAGGTTATGGCTCCTCTAACTCTAAACGAGCCATAAGTTATGGCCGTCCGAATAATCGATATCTACAGGGTGCAACATCCACGGTGCAAGGTGTAACATCCGTCCGAAATGGCGAAACAGTGTCTTATGACTTTAAGAAATGCGTGCATGGATTTGAAACGGAACAGTATCATGGTGCACCACTCTCCAGCGATGGTAAATCGAAGACCAGCCACCGTAATCCCGTTTTACCGTAAAAATCCACGTATCGAAAAAACGAAGGGTAAAAAACTTTCGACACCCGACTGAGATTCAGGTTGTACTTTTTGGGCATTAATCTATCCGTTGACGGCTGAAAGCTGTCAAAGCCATAGAACTCATCGAGGCCTTCGTTTTGAAAGGTTATGTCTCCCATAACTCTAAACGAGCCAGAAGTTATGGTCGTCCGAATAATCGATAACTACAGGGTGCAACATCCCCGGTGCAAGGTGCAACATCCGTCCGAAATGGCGCAACAGTGTCGTACGACTTTTAGAAATGCGTGCACGGATTTGAAACGGAACAGTATCATGGTGTACCACTCTCCAGCGATGGTAAATCGAAGACCAGCCACCGTAATCCCGTTTTACCGTAAAAATCCACGTGTCGAAAAAAATGAAGGGTAAAAAACTTACGAGACCCGACTGAGATTCGGATTGTCCTTATTGGGCATTAATCTATCCGTTGACGGCTGAAAGCTTTCAAAGCCATAGAACTCATCGAGGCCTTCGTTTTGACAGGTTATGGCTCTCGTAACTCTAGACGAGCCAGAAGTTATGGCCGTCCGAATAATCGATATTTACAGGGTGCAACGTCCACGGTGCAAGGTGCAACATCCGTCCGAAATGGCGAAACAGTGTCGTATGACTTTTAGAAATGCGTGCATGGATTTGAAACGGAACAGTACCATGGTGCACCATCTCCAATGATGGGAAGTCGAAGACGGGCCACCGTAATCCCGTTTTACCGTAAAATTTCACGTGTCGAAAAAACGAAGGGTAAAAAACTTACGAGACCCGATAGAGATTCGGGTTGTCCTTTTTGGGCATTAATCTATCCGTTGACAGTTGAAATCCGTCAAAGCCGTAGAACTCATCGAGGCCTTCGTTTTGACAGGTAATGGCTCCCGTAACTCTAAACGAGTCAGAAGTTATGGCTGTCCGAATGATTGATATCTACAGGGTGCAACATCCATGGTGCAAGGTGCAACATCCGTCCAAAATGGCGAAACAGTGCCGTACGACTTTTAGAAATGCGTGGATGGATTTGAAACGGAACAGTGCCATGGTGCAGCAATCTCCAGCGATGGGAAGTCGAAGACGGGCCACGGTAATCTCGTTTTACCGTAAAATTCCACGTGTCGAAAAAACGAAGGGTAAGAAACTTACGAGACCCGATTGAGATTCGGGTTGTCCTTTTTAGGCATTAATCTATCCGTTGACGGCTGAAAGCAGTCAAAGCCGTAGAACTCATCGAGGCCTTCGTTTTGACAGGTTATGGCCCCCGTAACTCTAAACGAGCCAGAAGTTATGGCCGTCCGAATAATCGATATCTACAGGGTGCAACATCCACGGTGCAAGGTGCAACGTCCACGGTGCAAGGTGCAACGTCCGTTCGAAATGGCGAAACAGTGTCGTACGACTTTTAGAAATGCATGCATGGATTTGAAATGGAACAATACCATGGTGCACCACTCTCCAGCGATGGGAAGTCGAAGACGGGCCACGGTAATCCCGTTTTACCGTAAAAATCCACGTGTCAAAAAAACGAATGGTAAAAAACTAACGAGACCCGATTGAGATTCGGGTTGTCCTTTTTGGGCATTAATCTATCCGTTGACGGCTGAAAGCGGTCAAAGCCGTAGAACTCATCGAGGCCTTCGTTTTGACAGGTTATGGCTTTTGTAACTCTAAACGAGTCAGAAGTTATGGCCGTCCGAATAATCGATATCTACAGGGTGCAACATCCACGGTGCAAGGTGCAACATCCGTCCGAAATGGCGAAACTTTGCCTTACGACTTTTAGAAATGCGTGCATGGATTTGAAACGGAACAATATCATGATGCACCACTCTCCAGCGATGGTAAATCGAAGACTAGCCACCGTAATTCGGTTTTACCGTAAAAATCCACGTGTCGAAAAAACGAAGGTTAAAGAACTTACGAGACCCGACTGAGATTCGGGTTGTCCTTTTTGGGCATTAATCTATCCGTTGACGGTTGAAAGCTGTCAAAGCCGTAGAACTCATCGAGGCCTTCGTTTTGACATGTTATGGCTCCCGTAACTCTAAACGAGACAGAAGTTATTGCCGTCCGAATAATCGATATCTACAGGGTGCAACATCCACGGTGCAAGGTGCAACATCCGTCCGAGATGGCGAAACAGTGCCGTACGACTTTTAAAAATGCATGCATGGATTTGAAACGAAACAGTACCATGGTGCACCGCTCTCCAGCGAAGGGAAGTCGAAGACGGGCCACCGTAATCCCGTTTTACCGTAAAAATCCACGTGTCGAAAAAACGAAGGGTAAAAAACTTACGAGACCCGATTGAGATTCGGGTTGTCCTTTTTGGGCATTAATCTATCCGTTGATGGCTGAAAGATGTCAAAGCCGTAGAACTCACCGTTGCCTTCGTTTTGGCAGGTAATGACTCCCGCAACTCTAAATGAGGCAGAAGTTATGGCGGTACGAATAATCGATATCTACAGGGTGCAACATCCACGGTGCACGGTGCAACATCCGTCCGAAATGGCGAAACAGTGCCGTACGACTTTTAGAAATGCGTGCATGGATTTGAAATGGAACAGTACAATGGTGCACCATTCTCCAGCAATGGGAAGTCGAAGACGGGCCACGGTAATCCCATTTTACCATAAAAATCCACGTGTCGAAAAAACGAAGGGTAAAAAACTTACCGGACCCGATTGGGATTCGGGTTGTCCTTTTTGGACATTAATCTATCCGTTGACGGCTGAAAGATATCAAAGCCATAGAACTCATCGAGGCCTTCGTTTTGATAGGTTATGGCTCCCGTAACTCTAAACGAGCCAGAAGTTATGGCCATCCGAATAATCGATATCTACACGGTGCAACATCCACGGTGCAAAGTGCAACATCCGTCCGAAATGGGGAAACAGTGCCGTATGAGTTATAGAAATGCGTGCATGGATTTGAAACGGAACAGTAAGATGGTGCACCACTCTTCAGCGATGGGAAGTCGAAGACGGGCCACCGTAATCCCGTTTTACCGTAAAAATCCACGTGTCGAAAAAACGAAGGGTAAAAAACTTACGAGAACCGATTGAGATTCGGGTTGTCCTATTTGGGCATTAATCTATCCGTTGATGGCTGAAAGCTGTCAAAGCCGTAGAACTCATCGAGGCCTTTGTTTTGACCGGTTATGGCTCCCGTAACTCTAAATGAGCCAAAAGTTATGGCGGTCCAAATAATCGATAACTACAGGGTGCAACATCCACGGTGCAAGGTGCAACATCCGTCCGAAATGGCGAAACAGTGCCATACGACTTTTAGAAATGCGTGTATTGATTTGAAACGGAACAGTACCATGGTGCACCACTCTCCAGCGATGGGAAGTCGAAGACGGGCCACGGTAATCCCGTTTTGCCGTAAAAATCCTCGTCTCGAAAAAACGAAGGGTAAAAAACTTACGAGACCCGATTGAGATTCGGGTTGTCCTTTTTGGGCATTAATCTATCCGTTGACGGCTGAAAGCTGTCAAAGCCATAGAACCAATCAAGGCCTTCGTTTTGACAGGTTATGGCTCCCGTAACTCTAAACGAGCCAGAAGTTATGGTCGTCCGAATAATCGATATTTACAGGGTGCAACATCGACGGTGCAAGGAGCAACATCCGTCCGAAATGGCGAAACAGTGCCGTACGACCTTTAGAAATGCGTGCATGGATTTGAAACGGAACAATACCATGGTGCAACACTCTTCAGCTATGGGAAGTCGAAGATGGGCCACCGTAATCCCTTTTTACCGTAAAAATCCACGTGTCGAAAAAACGAAGGGTAAAAAACTTACGAGACCCGATAGACATTCGGGTTGCCCTTTTTGGGCATTAATCTATCCGTTGACGGCTGAATGCTGTCAGAGCCGTAGAACTCATCGAGGCCTTCATTTTGACAAGTAATGGCTCCGGTAACTCTAAACGAGTCAGAAGTTATGACCGTCCGAATAATCGATATCTACAGGGTGCAACATCCACGGTGCAAGGTGCAACATCCGTCCAAAATGACGAAACAGTGCCGTACGACTTTTAGAAATGCGTGCATGGATTTGAAACGGAACAGTACCATGGTGCACCAATCTCCAGCGATGGGAAGTCGAAGACGGGCCACGGTAATCCCGTTTTACCGTAAAAATCCACGTGTCGAAAATACGAAGGGTAAAAAACTTACGAGACCCGATTGAGATTCGGGTTGTCCTTTTTGGGCATTAATCTATCCGTTGACGGCTGAAAGCTGTCAAAGCCGTAGAACTCAATGAGGCCTTTGTTTTAACAGGTTATGTCTCCCGTAGCTCTAAACGAGCCAGAAGTTATGGCCGTCCGAATAATCGATATCTACAGGGCGCAACATCCACGGTGGAAGGTGCAACATCCGTCCGAAATGGCGAAACAGTGCCGTACGACTTTTAGAAATGCGTGCATGGATTTGAAATGGAATAGTACCATGGTGCACCACTCTCCAGCGTTGGAAAGTCGAAGACGGGCCATGGTAATCCCGTTTTACCGTAAAAATCCACGCGTCGAAAATACGAAGGGTAAAAAACTTACGAGACCCGATTGAGATTCGGGTTGTCCTTTTTGGGCATTAATCTATCCGTTGACGGCTGAAAGCTGTCAAAGCCGTAGAACTCATCAAGGCCTTCGTTTTGACATGTTATGCCTTTTGTCACTCTAAACGAGCCAGAAGTTATGGCCGTCCGAATAATCGATATCTACAGGGTGCAACATCCACGGTGCAGGGTGCAACATACGTCCGAAATGGGTGCCGTACGACTTTTAGAAATGCATGCATGGATTTGAAACGGAACAGTATCATGGTGCACCACTATCCAGCGATGGAAATCGAAGACCAGCCACCGTAATCCCGTTTTACCGTAAAAATCCACGTGTCGAAAAAACGAAGGGTAAAAAACTTACGAGACCCGATTGAGATTCGGGTTGTCCTTTTTGGGCATTAATCTATCCATTGACGGCTGAAAGCTATCAAAGCCATAGAACTCATCGAGGCCTTCGTTTTGACAGGTTATGGCTCCTGTAACTCTAAACAAGCCAGAAGTTATGGCCGTCCGAATAATCGATATCTAAAGGGTGCAACATCCACGGTGCAAGGCGCAACATCCGTCCGAAATGGCGGAACAGTGCCATATGAGTTTTAGAAATGCATGCATGGATTTGAAACGGAACAGTGGTGCACCACTCTCCAGCGATGGAAAGTCGAAGACGGGCCACCGTAATCCCGTTTTATCGTAAAAATCCACGTGTCGAAAAAACGAAGGGTAAAAAACTACGAGACCCGATAGAGATTCGGGTTGCCCTTTTGGGGCATTAATCTATCCGTTGCCGGTTGAATGCTGTCATAGCTGTAGAACTCGTCGAGGCCTTCGTTTTGACAGGTAATGGCTCCCGTAACTCTAAACGAGTCAGAAGTTATGGCCGTCCGAATAATAGATATCTACAGGGTGCAACATCCACGGTGCAAGGTGCAACATCCGTCCAAAATGGCGAAACAGTGCCGTACGACTTTTGGAAATGCGTGCATGGATTTGAAACGGAACAGTACCATGGTGCACCAATCTCCAGCGATGGAAAGTCGAAGACGGGCCACGGTAATCCCGTTTTACCATAAAAATCCACGTGTCGAAAATACGAAGGGTAAAAAACTTATGAGACCCGATTGAGATTCGGGTTGTCCTTTTTGGGCATTAATCTATCCATTGATGGCTGAAAGCTGTCAAAGCCGTAGAACTCAACGAGGCTTTCGTTTTGACAGGTTATGGCTCCCGTAACTCTAAACGAGCCAGAAGTTATGGCCGTCCGAATAATCGATATCTACAGGGCGCAACATCCACGGTGCATGGTGCAACATCCGTCCGAAATGGCGAAACAGTGCCGTATGACTTTTAGAAATGCGTGCATGGATTTGAAATGGAATAGTACCATGGTGCACCACTCTCCAGCGATGGGAAGTCAAAGACGGGCCACGGTAATCCCGTTTTATCGTAAAAATCCACGTGTCGAAAATATGAAGGGTAAAAAACTTACGAGACCCGATTGAGATTCGGTTTGTCCTTTTTGGGCACTAATCTATCCGTTGACGGCTGAAAGCTGTCAAATCTGTAGAACTCATCGAGGCCTTCGTTTTGACAGGTTATGGCTTTTGTAACTCTAAATGAGCCAGAAGTTATGGCCGTCCGAATAATCGATATCTACAGGGTGCAACATCCACGGTGCAAGGCGCAACATCCGTCCGAAATGGCGAAATAGTGTCGTACGACTTTTAGAAATGCGTGCATGGATTTGAAATGGAACAGTATCATGGTGCACCGCTCTCCAGCTATGGTAAATCGAAGACCAGCCACCGTAATCCCGTTTTACCGTAAAAATCCACGTGTCGAAAAAACGAAGGGTAAAAAACTTACGAGACCCGACTGAGATTCGGGTTGTCCTTTTTGGGCATTAATCTATCCGTTGACGGCTGAAAGCTGTCAAAGCCGTAGAACTCATCGAGGCCTTCGTTTTGACAGGTTATGGCTCCCATAAGTCTAAACAAGCCAAAAGCTATGGCCGTCCGAATAATCGATATCTATTGGGTGCAACATCCACGATGCAAGGTGCAACATCTGTCCGAAATGGCGAAACAGTGCCGTACGACTTTTAGAAATGCGTGCATGGATGTGAAATGGAACAGTACCATGGTGCACCACTCTCTAGCGAAGGGAAGTCGAAGACGGGCCACCGTAATCCCGTTTTACCGTAAAAATCCACATGTCGAAAAAACGAAGGGTAAAAAACTTACGAGACCCGATTGAGATTCTGGTTGTCTTTTTTGGGCATTAATCTATCCGTTGACGGCTGAAAGCTATCAAAGCCGTAAAACTCACCGTGACCTTCGTTTTGACAGGTTATGGCTCCCGTAACTCTAAACGAGCTAGAAGTCATGGCCGTACGAATAATCGATATCTACAGGGTGCAACATCCACGGTGCAAGGTGCAACATCCGTCCGTAATGGCGAAACAGTGTCGTACGACTTTTAGAAATGCGTGCATGGATTTGAAACGGAACAGTACCATGGTGCACCACTCTCCAGCGATGGGAAGTCGAAGACGGGCCACGGTAATCCCGTTTTACTGTAAAAATCCACGTGTCGAAAAAACGAAGGGTAAAAAACTTACGAGACCCGATTGAGATTCGGGTTGTCCTTTTTGGTCATTAATCTATCCGTTGACGGCTGAAATGTGATGACCGCCCATGACTCCTACACCCAACTGGATTATAATGCGCTGAAAAAGGTGCCAGGCCGCCATGGAAGATCATCAGGGTAAGGTAAACACAGAATAGTCTATCGTATTACTCACAACGCATGGATAAAATACAATAGAAAAGTATACGTAGTGAAGCTCATAGGATAGAATCTTATCATATAAACTCATAGTGGTTTTATACAAACATCTGATTAGTCAATACATCACGCCTCACTACATAACTCTCAGAGTATCAAACAAACAGCGGAACATTCAGTACATATAGTAAGAAAACAGTATGCAAAAGCCTCCAGCTCGTCGTCGTCATCAACATCGTTGGTCACTAAGAACAGCACCTGTCACCTGCTACCTAGTCTTCCCATCCCAACATGGATGAACAGCACAAGGTAAAAAGAGTTGAACATAAAACCTTGAGTCAGACAGAAGTCTTAGTGAGCAGTAAATCAACTATCAAACATATCAAAAGAGCATAAAGGGTAAAAGGAATAGGAACTCAACCATCCCACTCCACCTCTTTCTACAGTGATAGACCCCAGACCCATAAGCAGGAATAAACATAGCAAAGCAGACAATTAAAGTAAAGCAATTATCACTCAAGTCAAGCTCGATGTTTTCCAAGTACAAACCCCCAAGGCCTAAACCAAGATCAGGTAAGCACTCCGAAGACATCTCTCTTGTCCCATGCGACGATACAACAAAAACATCCAAACATCCATGACTCTGGCTATCACTATTATCATTGCCTCGATATCACCGTTAATTGAATGACCGGCACCATTCTTTTAGTCGTCCGTCAAGAGCTAATGGTAACCCTGGTTCTAGACACAACTCCGCACGTCGTCGTGACCCGTGCCTAGGACTATCGAATCTGCCCAGAGTACTAACACGTCATCGTGACCCGTGTCTGGGACGTCGTCGTGACCCGTCCCAACGTACTCTTGCTTTGAGCATGCTAGAATCTTCAATAATGATGAGATCTCAGCCTTCTAGTCATCCTCCTCGACGACTATTCATATACTAGCTCAAGCGCCTCTCGAGCCAACCATTATCAACAAACTCGGACCACATCACCGAGTTATCAACATGCTTAGAATGATCCCGTCTGGATTAAACCAAGGCTTACTCATATCATACTTTGCTTCATCGCATCATAGCAAAGTCCCATCTCAACATCATGCTTTGCCTCTTCACATCATAGCTAAGTCCCATCTCATCATCATGATCAAATCTATCCATATGAGCTTTATCATCTGCTTCATATGCCACGGCAGCTTTCCTTATTCAAGAGCCTTTCCACTTAGCTTTTGAATCATCTTCGACCAACTTGTCCACACCAAATCATCAATCAACTAACTTCTAATAATCAATCAAATCAAACATTAGTCCAAGTAATCAATCATTCAAACAAGATCTAAATAAACAGTTATAACAATAATGGCAATTTGGTAAGTAAAGAGTCCAAATCTAGCGAACATGAATTCTAAGTAATATCTTGATGAATGAACTATCATAGGTTACATGTAGTAGAATGGATATCAAAACTTTATGAGTGATGGATCTACATGCAGACATAAGGAAAATGCATGAAATCGCTATCTTTAACACACAAACAAACCACCGATCCAATATACTCCTTTGGGACCGTTTGAGAGATAACCACCACTCACCGAATCACTTAAGCACCTCAAAAACAACTAACTCCAGATCTGGACAGCAAAGTATCTAGCTTAATTCGACAAGGTTCCGCTTCAAATGATGAAATCTCTCTTTGTTGGATGAAGATCTTCAACTTTAGCTCTTGGATTTCGATCTTGATCTTCGATCTTGGATGGATGTAAGCATTAGATTAGAGTGGAGAAAAGAAGTGAAGAAGTGTTGTAGTCGAGCTCTCAAAATGGCAGCACTTCGTCGCTTCAAAATCCGGATCCCAAAAAGTGAACCAAAGAAGTGTATTTATAGGCTGAAACCTTAGGTCGTCCGCCCCCTTAGGTCGTCCACGACCTAACTATCCCGACCTAAGACTTAACATGCCTAGCCGACCCAACGACCTAACACTCTCCCCGACCTAACGACTCAACACTTATACGACCTAGCGGCAGAAGCCTTAACACCAATGTGCGACCTATCAACATGACCCTCAACGCGACCTACGACTTAGCTAGTTGCCGACTTAACAGCCCAACACACCCTGCCGACCTAAAGGCTTACGACCTAACACATAAGCCTCTACACGACCTAACTGGGACGCGGCATAGCGATCTAACTAAACATACGACCTAATGAGTATGCGACCTAACGCATACGCACAACCTCACGACCTAACTGCCTTAAGTCGCCTACCATTAGGTCGCCAAACCCCTTAGGTCGCTACAACTACTAGGTCGCTCACTCTCTTAGGTCGCTAGCTTCTTAGGTCGGTCAAACCTATAGGTCGCTCAAACTCCTAAGCCGCTATCTTTCTTAGGTCGCTTCCTACAATTAGGTCGTTTGTTCCTATAAGTCGTTACAAAACTCCACCTACCTAACTATTACACGGCCTAACTTCTATAGGTCGCTCCATATCACTAACTCGTTCACGACCTAAGCACCACACGACCTAAGCTATCACACGAGTTAACTTTCACACGACTTAAGCTTTGGTCGACTCAAACTCTAAACAACTTAACAACATCAACGACTTAATGTCGACAGTTCTACGATCTTTCGATCCGTAAAAATACGGGTCGTTACATTCTCTCCCCCTTAGGAATTTCGCCCCCGAAATTCCAAACTAACAAGAGCATCCAAAACTATTTTGCATGCCTACCATTCATAGCAATCAGCAAACCATGCATCCAATTTCTAGCCTAGCATGCAGAATTCTAAGACTAGAACAAGTTACAAGTTCATGAGATGCCACGACACCTTAGGGTCATACCTCGAAGAGTTCAGGATGAGCTGCCTTCATCCTCTCTTCCTCCTCCCATGTACAGTCGTTAACATCATCACTCCATTGTACCTTGAGCAACCTGACTATCTTCCTCCTAAGCTGTTTCGTGTCAGTCTCCACAACACGAAGCGGCTTACGAGGTCTCTTAACTACTGGATCAACCTCCAAATCTTCATAGCTATCAACAGAAACCACCGTTCTTGGGTCGTGTACATACGTCCGTAGATATGATACATGAAAAACATTGTGCACACCCGATATCTTTTCTGGTAATTCCAACTTATAAGCGAGCTTTCCAATTCGCTCGATGATCGGGAATGGTCCAACAAATCTCGGAGTCAACTTTCCTTTCTTCCCAAATCGAATAACATTCTTTAGTGGAGAAACCTTCACGAAAACCATATCTCCTACGTCGAATTCCAAATCCTTACGACGCTTATCGGCATAACTTTTCTGACAGTCTTGGGCTGCCTTCATTCCTCGCCGAATGATCTCGATGCAATCTGAAGTCTGTCGAATCATTTCGGGCCCAAGTATCAGCTTTTCTCCAGTTTCCAACCAACATGTCGGAGAGTTACATGGTCTTCCATACAGTGCTTCATACGGTGCCATACCAATACTTGACTGGTAACTGTTATTATATGCAAATTCCACCAAATGAAGATGATCTTCCCATGATCCTCCGAAATCTAAAACACATGCTCTAAGGAGACCTTCCAAAACTCGGTTAACTCTCTCAGTTTGACCATCTGTTTGAGGGTGATAAGATGTACTCAAACACAACTTGGTTCTCAAAACTTCCTGGAAGCTCTTCCAAAATCCACTAGTGAACAATGGGTCTCGATCGCTCACTATACTCTTCGGAATACCATGGAATCGAAATATCCACTTAACATACAACTCAGCCAATTTCGATGCAGTCCTAGTTGATCGAACAGGAATGAATCTTGCACTCTTAGTCAAACGATCTATGATTATCCAAATCCCTTCATTTCCTGCTCTGGTCCTAGGTAACCCATCAATAAAATCCATCGATATTTGCTCCCACTTCCATGTAGGAACTTCTAATGGCTGAAGCAATCCACTTGGCTTCTTCTGTTCGGCTTTTACCAATTGGCAATTCATACATTTGGAAATGAAATTTCCAACATCCTTCTTCATACCTTCCCAGTAATAGGTTCTCTTCATATTCCGATACATCTTATTTCCACCTGGATGAATTGTCAACTTTGAGTGATGACTTTCCATAAGAACTTCATCTCTCAATCCATCTATATTAGGAACAACCAATCGTTCTTGTTTTCGAAGCCAACCCTCTCGATCGACTTCGAATCCTTTATCCTTCTTTGGGTCTAATCCAGATTCCAAATCTCGGATAATCTTGACAAGCTTATCATCTCGCTTTTGGCTCTTGCCAATTCTTTCCACAAGAGAAGGTCTTATCGATAAGTTTGCCAATATCTCAGGTTCCAATTCACATCTAGGCCTGAATTCAAATCCAGCTAAATACTCGAGACTCTTCCATTCTGAAAACATGGCTCCCAATCCTGCATGTCTTCTACTTAACGCATCTGCCACTGCGTTACCTTTTCCCGGAGTATAGGCTATACCAAAATCATATGATGCAAAAAACTCTAGCCATCGTTGCTGCCGGAGATTCAAATCCTTCTGGGAGAAAAGATACTTCAACGACTTATGATCTATAAACAACTCGAATCGAACTCCCAATAGATAATGTCTCCACATCTTCAGAGCAAAAACAATCGCCGCTAACTCCAAATCATGAGCCGGATAATTCCTTTCATGCGGCTTCAGTTGTCGACTTGCATACGCAACAACTTTATCCTTCTGCATTAGCACTGCCCCAAGTCCAGTACCACATGCATCGGTGTAAACCACCATCTCATCATTTCCACTTGGAATAGTCAAAACAGGAGCACTTGTTAGTCTCTTTTTCAGGATTCCAAAAGATTGCTCACACTTAGCTTCCCATCTAAATACTTGATTCTTTTTCGTCAATCCAGTTAACGGTGCAGCTATCTTGGAAAAGTCTTTGATAAACCAACGATAGTATCCTGCTAATCCAAGAAAACTTCTCACATCAGATGCATTCTTAGGTCTAACCCAATCCTGGATTGCTGCCACCTTGGCGGCATCAACCGCTATTCCACTTTCAGAGATAACATGGCCTAAGAACCTCACTTCGCTCTTTCAGAAGTGACACTTCGAAAACTTAGCTTTCAACTGATGTTTCCGCAAGATTTCCAAAACAATCTGCAAATGTGTCTTGTGCTCTTCTTCAGTTCCAGAATAAATCAGAATAAAATCCACGAACACAAGTACAAACTTGTTCAACTGATCCCTGAATACTCTATTCATAAGATCCACAAAATATGCTGGTGCATTAGTCAATCCAAACGGCAATACCAGCCACTCATAGAAAGCAGATGGTGTCCTAAAAGCAGTCTTTGGAACACTATCCTTTGCCACTCTCAACTGGTGATATCCCATTGCCAAATCCATCTGAGAAAACACCTTAGCTTTGTGAAGCTGATCGAATAAGTCATCTATTCTCGGCAATGGATACTTGTTCTTCTTAGTCACTTTATTCAGCTCACGATAATCCACACACAACCTCAACGATCCATCCGCTTTGGTTGCAAACACAACTGGTGCATCCCATTCGGACACACTACGCCGAATGAATCCTTTCTGTAAAAGGTCATCAACTTGCACCTTCAACTCTTGCTGATCCCTAGGCGCCATCCGCCTAAGAGGCATCACAACAGGTCTGGCTCCCTCAACTAGATCGGTACGAAACTCGATCTCCCTATGCGGCGGTAACCCTTTGACCTCGTCAAAGACATCCTCAAATCCATTCACAATAGGCACCGATGACCGTCAATCCCGTGGAACAACCAGCGAATACATGAAGCTCATGAAGACGTCTTCTTCATGCTTACATCGTATCACAACCTTTCGCCCCTCCACATTCTCGACTGTCACCTCCAGCCTCTTACAATCAACCCTTGCCGCATACTTCCTAAGCCAGTCCATACCCAAAATAATTTCGAACCCCGCAAAGTTCAGGACAAAATAATCACAAACAAAAGAGCAATCATGACTCGATACAACTAGACCACGGCATACCATTTACAAACAAGACGAACCCCCAACTGGATTAGTCACAACCAATGGTCTATTAACAATATCCGGTTCCAAACCCAACCGGCCTACAAGTTCACTACAAACAAAGGAATGCGACGCCCCAGTATCAAACAACACTCTAATTGGAACACCACAAATGGAGAGAGTACCTTGAACCACCACACTCTTTCCCTCCTCTTCGGCAGTAGGTGCTTTCAAAGATGATGGCACAGCCCCCAAAGCATAAGCTTGCATAATCTGCTTGTCCTTCCTGGGTTCTGGACAATTGTTCTTGATATGGCCCGGTTTGTCACAGTTGTGGCACTTCACCGGCACTCTCGGATTCTTGCAATCTCTGGAGAGATGACCCTTCTGCCGACAGTTGTAGCAGGTCACTTCACCCTTAGGCTTCTTCTGGCCATCCTTACCCTTCTGTTGTTGCTGCTTCCTCTTCTTGTTTCCACTTTGCTCCTTGGTAGCAGCAACAACAGATCCTTCTTTAGGAAACAAATTCTGATGCCTGAGAGCTTTCTCCACAAGCTTCTCAAATGGGTCATACAAATGATCCACCAACTGCCTCCCAAGATAACTGTCCAAGCCTGTCACAAACTTCTCATTCTTCTGATAGGGAGATTCAATATATGACCGAGCATACTTAGACAAAGCTTCAAACTCAGAAACATACTCAAGAACTGGTCTTCCACCTTGCTTGAGTTCCACAAACTTTTTAAACAGAACAGATTTCTGAGCTGTAGAAATGAACTTAGCTTCAAATCTATCTTGGAATTGCTCCCAAGTGATCTCTTCCTCTGGAGTATCAATGGTGATAGAGTTCCACCAATCAGAAGCTCTTCCCTGAAGCTGTCTTGATGCAAGCTTCCTCTTAGTTGCATCCTCAATTCCCAAATCACCAAAGATCCTTCTACAAGCATCTATCCATCTCTGGACTTCTATGGTTGATTCTGTTCCCAATAAAACCTTTCCTCCAAGAGCAGTATAGTCTTTACACAACTTAGCAAAATCCACTGGTTTTGGAGCTTGAACTTGAACCCCAACATCTACTGATGGCCCTGGAGTTGGTATCCTTCTCATGATCTAAGTCACCATGGCCTCAAACATAGCAACATAATCAGCAACTCCTTCTGAAGCACGGCCTTCCCTAGCAGCTTGTCTCTCTCTTTGACCCATTCTTAATATCTATAAAAAGAAGAATGATTAGAACACCTTGAGAAACAACTACATAAGGAGTTCAAGTCCTTCTAGGCTACTATATTATATATGGTAATTATCCATCAAAATACAATTACGTCTCTCATACGTAGTTATGTCAGCGAGCGTTGGCTAAAATCGATTTACCAAAGCTCTGATACCAAATGTGACGACCGCCCATGACTCCTGCACCCAACTGGATTATAATGCGCTGAAAAAGGTGCCAGGCCGCCATGGATGATCATTAGGGTAAGGTAAACACAGAATAGTCTATCGTATTACGCACAGCGCATGGATAAAATACAATACAAAAGTATACATAGTGAAGCTCATAGAACAGAATCTTATCATATAAACTCGTAGTGGTTTTATACAAACATCTGATTAGTCAATACATCAAGCCTCACTACATAACACTCAGAGTATCAAACAAACAGCGGAACATCTAGTACATATAGTAAGAAAACAGTATGCAAAAACTTCCAGCTCGTCTTCGTCATCAACAACTTTGGTCACTAACAACAGCACCTGTCACCTGCTACCTAGTCTGCCCATCCCAACATGGATGAACAGCCTAAGGTTATAAGAGTTAAACATAAAACCTTGAGTCAGACAGAAGTCTTAGTGAGCAGTAAATCAACTATCAAACATATCAAAAGAGCATAAAGGGTAAAAGGAAAAGGAACTCAACCATCTCACTCCACCTCTTTCTACAGTGATAGACCCCAGACCCACTAAGCAGAAATAAACATAACAAAGCAGACAATTAAAGTAAAGAAATTATCACTCGAGTCAAGGTCGATGTTTTCCAAGTACAAACCCCCAAGGCCTAAACCAAGATCAGGTAAGCACTCCGAAGACATCGCTCTTGGCCCATGCGACGATACAACCAAAACATCCAAACATCCATGACTCTGGCTGTCACTGTTATCATTGCCTCGATATCACCGTTAATTGAATGACCGACACCATTCTTTCAGCCGTCCGTCAAGAGCTAATGGTAACCCCAGTTCTAGACATAACTCCGCACGTCGTCGTGACCCGTGCCTAGGACTATCGAATCTGCCCAGAGTACTAACATGTCATCGTGACCCGTGTCTGGGACGTCGTCGTGACCCGTCCCAACGTACTCTTGCTTTGAGCATGCTAGAACCTTCAATAACGATGAGATCTCAGCCTTCTAGTCATCCTCCTCGACGACTATTCACATACTAGCTCAAGCGCCTCTCGGGCCAACCATTATCAACAAACTCGGACCACATCGAGTTATCAACATGCTTAGAATGATCCCGTCTGGATTAAACCAAGGCTTCCTCATATCATACTTTGCTTCATCGCATCATAGCAAAGTCCCATCTCAACATCATGCTTTGCCTCTTCACATCATAGCAAAGTCCCATCTCATCATCATGATCAAATCTATCCATATGAGCTTTATCATCCGCTTCATATGCCACGACAGCTTTCCTTATTCAAGAGCCTTTCCACTTAGCTTTTGAATCATCTTCGACCAACTTGTCCACACCAAATCATCAATCAAATAACTTCTAATAATCAATCAAATCAAACATTAATCCAAGTAATCAATCATTCAAACAAGATCTAAATAAACAGTTATAACAATAATGGCAATTTAGTAAATAAAGAGTCCAAATCTAACAAGCATGAATTCTGAGTAATATCTTGATGAATGAACTATCATAGGTTACATGTAGTAGAATGGATACCAAAACTTTATGATTGATGGATCTACATGTAGACTTAAGGAAAATGCATGAAATCGCTATCATTAACACACAAACAAACCACCGATCCAATTTACTCCTTTGGGTCCGTGTGAGAGATAACCACCACTCACCGAATCACTTAAACACCTCAAAAACAACTAAATCCAGATCTGGACAGCAAAGGATCTAGCTTGATTCGACAAGGTTCCGCTTCAAATGATGAAATCTCTCTTTGTTGGATGAAGATCTTCAACTTTAGCTCTTGGATTTTCGATCTTGATCTTCGATCTTGGATGGATGTAAGCACTAGATTAGAGTGGAGAAAAGAAGTGAAGAAGTGTTGTAGTCGAGCTCTCAATATGGCAGCACTTTGTCGCTTCAAAATCCGGATCCCAAAAAGTGAACCAAAGACATGCATTTATAGGCTGAAACCTTAGGTCGTCCACGACCTAACTATCCCGACCTATGACTTAACATGCCTAGCCGACCCAACGACCTAACACTCTCCGCGACCTAACGACTCAACAGTTATACGACCTAGCGGCATAAGCCTTAACACCAATGTGCGACCTATCAACATGACCCTCAACGCGACCTACGACTTAGCTAGTTGCCGACTTAACAGCCCAACACACCGTGCCGACCTAAAGGCTTACGACCTAACACATAAGCCTCTACACGACCTAACTGGGACGTGGCATAGCGATCTAACTAAACACACGACCTAACGAGTATGCGACCTAACGCATACGCACAACCTCACGACCTAACTGCCTTAAGTCGCCTACCAATAGGTCGCCAAACCCCTTAGGTCGCTAAAACTACTAGGTCGCTCACTCTCTTAGGTCGTTAGCTTCTTAGGTCCGTCAAACCTATAGGTCGCTCAAAATCCTAAGCCGCTATCTTTCTTAGGTCGCTTCCTACAATTAGGTCGTTTGTTCCTATAAGTCGTTACAAAACTCCACCGACATAACTATTACACGGCCTAACTTCTATAGGTCGCTCCATATTACTAACTCGTTCACGACCTAAGCACCACACGACCTAAGCTATCACACGAGTTAACTTTCACACGACTTAAGCTTTGGTCGACTCAAACTCTAAACAACTTAACAACATCAACGACTTAATGTCGACAGTTCTATGATCTTTCGATCCGTAAAAATACGGGTCGCTAAATGAAAGCTGTCAAAGCCGTAGAACTCATCTAGGCCTTCGCTTTGACAGGTTATGGCTTTTGTAACTCTAAACGAGCCAGAAGTTATGGCCGTCCGAATAATCGATATCTACAGGGTGCAACATCCACGGTGCAAGGTGCAACATCCGTCCGAAATGGCGAAATAGTGCCGTACGACTTTTAGAAATGCGTGCATGGATTTGAAACGGAACATTATCATGGTGCACCACTTTCCAGCGATGGTAAATCGAAGACCAGCCACCGTAATCCCGTTTTACCGTAAAAATCCACGTTTCGAAAAAACGAAGGGTAAAATACTTACGAGACCCGATTGAGATTCGGTTTGTCCTTTTTGGGCATTAATCTGTCCGTTGATGGCTGAAAGATGTCAAAGCTGTAAAACTCATCGAGGCCTTCGTTTTGACAGGTTATGGCTCCCGTAACTCTTAACGAGCCAGAACTTATGGCCGTCCGAATAATCGATATCTACAGGGTGCAACATCCACGGTGCAAGGTGCAACATCCGTTCGAAATGGAAAAACCGTGTCGTACGACTTTTAGAAATGCGTGCATGGATTTGAAACGGAACAATACCATGGTGCACCACTCTCCAGCGATGGGAAGTCGAAGACGGGGCACGGTAATCCCGTTTTACCGTAAATATCCACGTGTCGAAAAAACGAAGGGTAAAAAACTTACGAGACCCGATTGGGATTCAGGTTGTCCTTTTTAGGCACTAATCTATCCGTTGACGGCTGAAAGCTATCAAAGTCGTAGAACTCATCGAGTCCTTCGTTTTGATAGGTTATGGCTCCCGTAACTCTAAACGAGCCAGAAGTTATGGCCGTCTGAATAATCGATATCTACAGGGTGCGACATCCACGGTGCAAGGTGCAACATCCGTCCGTAATGGCGAAACAGTCCCGTACGACTTTTAGAAATGGTACATGGATTTGAAACGGAAAAGTAACATGGTGCACCACTCTCCAGCGATGGGAATTCAAAGACGGGCCACTGTAATCCCGTTTTACCGTAAAAATCCACGTGTCGAAAAAACGAAGGGTAAAAAACTTACGAGACCCGATTGGGATTCAGGTTGTCCTTTTTAGGCACTAATCTATCCGTTGACGGCTGAAAGCTATCAAAGTCGTAGAACTCATCGAGTCCTTCGTTTTGACAGGTTATGGCTCCCGTAACTCTAAACGAGCCAGAAGTTATGGCCGTCTGAATAATCGATATCTACAGGGTGCGACATCCACGGTGCAAGGTGCAACATCCGTCCGAAATGGCGAAACAGTCCCGTACGACTTTTAGAAATGGTACATGGATTTGAAACGGAAAAGTAACATGGTGCACCACTCTCCAGCGATGGGAATTCAAAGACGGGCTACTGTAATCCCGTTTTACCGTAAAAATCCACGTGTCGAAAAAACGAAGGGTAAAAAACTTACGAGACCCGATTGAGATTCGGGTTGTCCTTTTTGGGCATTAATCTATCCGTTGACGGCTAAAAGGTGTCAAAGCCGTAGAACTCATCGAGGCCTTCATTTTGACAGGTTATGGCTCCCCTAATTCTAAATGAGCCAGAAGTTATGGCCGTCCGAATAATCGATATCTACAGGGTGCAACATCCACGGTGCAAGGTGCAACATCCGTCCGAAATGGCAAAACAGTGCCGTACGACTTTTAGAAATGGTGCATGGATTTGAAACGAAAAAGTACCATGGTGCACCACTCTCCAGTGATGGGAAATCGAAGACGGGCCACGGTAATCCCGTTTTACAATAAAAATCCATGTGTCGAAAAAACGAAGGGTAAAAAACTTACGAGACCCGATTGAGATTCGGGTTGTCCTTTTTGGGCATTAATCTATCCATTGACAACTGAAAGCTTTCAAAGCCGTAGAAATCATCGAGGCCTTTGTTTTGACAGGTTATGGCTTTTGTAACTCTAAACGAGCCAGAAGTTATCGCCGTCCGAATAATCGATATCTACTGGGTGCAACATCCACGGTGCAAGGTGCAACATCCGTCCGAAATGGCGAAACAGTGCCATACGACTTTTAGAAATGCGTGCATGGATTTGAAACGGAACAGTACTATGGTGCTCCACTCTCCAGCGATGGTAAATCGAAGACTTGCCACCGTAATCCCGTTTTACCGTAAAATTCCACGTGTCCAAAAAACGAAGGGTAAAAAACTTACAAGACCCGACTGAGATTCGGGTTGTCCTTTTTGGGCATTAATCTATCAGTTGACGGCTGAAAGCTTTCATAGCCATAGAACTCATCGCGGCCTTCGTTTTGACAGGTTATGGCTCCCGTAACTCTAAACGAGCAAGAAGTTATGGCCGTCCAAATAATCGATATCTACAGGGTGCAACATCCACGGTGCAAGGTGCAACATCCGTCCGAAATGGCGAAACAGTGCCGTATGACTTTTAGAAATGCGTGCATGAATTTGAAACGGAACAGTACCATGGTGCACCACTCTCCAGCGATGGGAAGTCGAAGACGGGCCACGGTAATCCCGTTTTACCGTAAAAATCCAAGTGTCGAAAAAACGAAGGGTCAAAAACTTACGAGACCCGATTAAGATTCGGGTTGTCCTTTTTGGGCATTAATCTATCCGTTGACGGCTGAAAGATGTCAAAGCCGTAGAACTGATCGAGGCCTTCGTTTTGACAGGTTATGGCTCCCATAACTCTAAACGAGCCAGAAGTTATGGCCGTCTGAATAATCGATATCTACAGGGTGCAACATCCACGGTGCAAGGTGCAACATCCGTCCGAAATGGCGAAACAGTGTCGTACGACTTTTAGAAATACGTGCATGGATTTGAAACGGAACAATACCATGGTGCACCACTCTCCAGCGATGGGAAGTCGAAGACGGGCCACGGTAATCCTGTTTGACCGTAAAAATCCATGTGTCGAAAAAACGAAGGGTAAAAAACTTACGAGACCCGATTGAGATTCGGGTTCTCCTTTTTGGGCATTAATCTATCCGTTGACGGCTGAACGCTGTCAAAGCCGTAGAACTCGTCGAGGCCTTCGTTTTGACAGGTTATGGCTTTTGTAACTCTAAACGAGCCAGAAGTTATGGCCGTCCGAATAATCGATATCTACAGGGTCCAACATCCACGGTGCAAGGTGCAACATCCGTCCGAAATGGCGAAACAGTGCCGTACGAATTTAGAAATGCGTACATGGATTTGAAACGGAACAGTACCATGGTGCACCACTCTCCAGCGATGGTAAATCGAAGGCCAACCACCACAATCCCGTTTTACTGTAAAAATCCACGTGTCGAAAAAACGAAGGATAAAAAACTTACGAGACCCGACTGCGATTCGGGTTGTCCTTTTTGGGCATTAATCTATCCGTTGACGGCTGAAAGCTGTCAAAGCCGTAGAACTCATCGAGGTCTTCGTTTTGACAGGTTATGGCTTTTGTAACTCTAAACGAGCCAGATGTTATGACCGTCCGAATAATCGATATCTACAAGGTGCAACATCCACGGTGCAAGGTGCAAGATCCGTCCGAAATGGCGAAACAGTGCCGTACGACTTTTAGAAATGCGTGCATGGATTTGAAACGGAACAGTATCATGGTGCACCACTCTCCAGTGAAGGTAAATCGAAGACCAGCCACCGTAATCCCGTTTTACCGTAAAAATCCACGTGTCGAAAAAACGAAGGGTAAAAAACTTACGAGACCCGACTGAGATTCGGGTTGTCGTTTTTGGGCATTAATCAATCCATTGACGGCTGAAAGCTATCAAAGCCGTAGAACTCATCGAGGCCTTCGTTTTGACAGGTTATGGCTTTTGTAACTCTAAACGAGCCAGAAGTTATGGCCGTCCGAATAATCGATATCTACAGGGTGCAACATCCACGGTGCAAGGTGCAACATCCGTCCGAAACGGCGAAATAGTGCCGTACGACTTTTAGAAATGCGTGCATGGATTTGAAACGGAACAGTATCATGGTGCACCACTCTCCAGCGATGGTAAATCGAAGACCAGCCACCGTAATCCCGTTTTACCGTAAAAATCCAGGTGTCGAAAAAAAGAAGGGTAAAAAACTTACGAGACCCGATTGAGATTTGGGTTGTCCTTTTTGGGCATTAATCTATCCGTTGACGGCTGAAAGCTGTCAAAGCCGTAGAACTCATCGAGGCCTTCGTTTTTTCAGGTTATGGCTTTTGTAACTCTAAACGAGCCAGAAGTTATGGCCGTCCGAATAATCGATATCTATAGGGTGCAACATCCACGGTGCAAGGTGCAAATTCCGTCCGAAATGGCGAAACAGTGCCGTACGACTTTTAGAAATGCGTGCATGGATTTGAAATCGAACAGTACCCTGGTGCACCACTCTCCAGTGATGGTAAATCGAAGACGGGCCACCGTAATCCCGTTTTACCGTATAAATCCACGTGTCCAAAAATCGAAGGGTAAAAAACTTACGAGACCCGACTGAGATTCGGGTTGCCCTTTTTGGGCATTAATCTATCCGTTGACGGCTGAAAGCTGTCAAAGCCGTAGAACTCATCTGGGCCTTCGTTTTGACAGGTTATGGCTCGCATAACTCTAAACGAGCCAGAAGTTATGGCCGTCCAAATAATCGATATCTACAGGGTGCAACATCCACGGTGCAAGGTGCAACATCCGTCCGAAATGGCGAAACAGTGTCGTACGACTTTTAGAATGCGTGCATGGATTTGAAACGGAACAGTACCATGGTGCACCACTCTCCAGCGATGGTAAATCGAAGACCAACCACCGTAATCCAGTTTTACTATAAAAATCCACGTGTCGAAAAAACGAAGGATAAAAAACTTACGAGACCCGACTGCGATTCGGGTTGTCCTTTTTGGGCATTAATCTATCCGTTGACGGATGAAAGCTGTCAAAGCCGTAGATCTCATCGAGGCCTTCGTTTTGACAGGTTATGTCTTTTGTAACTCTAAACGAGCCAGAAGTTATGACCGTCCGAATAATCGATATCTACAGGGTGCAACATCCACGGTGCAAGGAGCAACATCCGTCCGAAATGGCGAAACAGTGCCGTACGACTTTTAGAAATGCGTGCATGGATTTGAAACGGAACAGTACCATGGTGCACCACTCTCCAGCGATGGTAAATCGAGGACCAGCCACCGTAATCCTGTTTACCGTAAAAATCCACGTGTCGAAAAAACGAAGGGTAAAAAACTTACGAGACCCGATTGAGATTCGGGTTGTCGTTTTTGGGCATTAACCTATCCATTGACGGCTGAAAGCTATCAAAGCCATAGAACTCATCGAGGCCTTCGTTTTGACAGGTTATGGTTTTGTAACTCTAAACGAGCCAGAAGTTATGGCCGTCCGAATAATCGATATCTATTGGGTGCAACATCCACGGTGCAAGGTGCAACATCCGGCCGAAATGGCGAAACAGTGCCGTACGACTTTTAGAAATGCGTGCATGGATTTGAAACGGAACAGTATCATGGTGCACCACTCTCCAGCATGGTAAATCGAAGACCAGCCACCATAATCCCGTTTTACCGTAAAAATCCAGGTGTCGAAAAAAAGAAGGGTAAAAAACTTACGAGACCCGATTAAGATTCGGGTTGTCCTTTTTGGGCATTAATCTATCCGTTGACGGCTGAAAGCTGTCAAAGCCGTAGAACTCATCGAGGCCTTCGTTTTGACAGGTTATGGCTTTTGTAACTCTAAACGAGCCAGAAGTTATGACCGTCCGAATAATCGATATCTATAGGGTGCAACATCCACGGTGCAAGGTGCAAATTCCGTCCGAAATGGCGAAACAGTGCCGTACGACTTTTAGAAATGCGTGCATGGATTTGAAACGGAACAGTACCATGGTGCACCACTCTCCAGCGATGCTAAATCGAAGTCGGGCCACCGTAATCCCGTTTTACCGCAAAAATCCACGTGTCCAAAAATTGAAGGGTAAAAAACTTACGAGACCCGACTGAGATTAGGATTGTCCTTTTTGGGCATTAATCTATCCGTTGACGGCTGAAAGCTTTCAAAGCCGTAGAACTCATCGGGCCCTTCGTTTTGACAGGTTATGGCTCCCATAACTCTAAACGAGCCAGAAGTTATGGCCGTTCGAATAATCGATATCTACAGGGTGCAAAATCCACGGTGCAAGGTGCAACATCCGTCCGAAATGGCGAAACAGTGTCGTACGACTTTTAGAAATGCGTGCATGGATTTGTAACGGAACAGTACCATGGTGCACCACTCTCCAGCGATAGTAAATCGAAGACCAACCACCGTAATCCCGTTTTACTGTAAAAATCCACGTGTCGAAAAAACGAAGGATAAAAACTTACGAGACCCGACTGCGATTCGGGTTGTCCTTTTTGGGCATTAATCTATCCGTTGACGGCTAAAAGCAGTCAAAGCCGTAGAACTCATCGAGGCCTTCGTTTTGACAGGTTATGGCTTTTGTAACTCTAAACGAGCCAGAAGTTATGACCGTCCGAATAATCGATATCTACAGGGTGCAACATCCACGGTGCAAGGTGCAACATCCGTCCGAAATGGCGAAACAGTGCCGTACGACTTTTAGAAATGCGTGCATGGATTTGAAACGGAACAGTACCATGGTGCACCACTCTCCGGCGATGGTAAATCGAAGACCAGCCACCGTAATCCCGTTTACCGTAAAAATCCACGTGTCGAAAAAACGAAGGGTAAAAAACTTACGAGACCCGACTGAGATTCGGGTTGTCGTTTTTGGGCATTAATCTATCCATTGATGGCTGAAAGCTATCAAAGCCGTCGAACTCATCGAGGCCTTCGTTTTGACAGGTTATGGCTTTTGTAACTCTAAATGAGCTAGAAGTTATGGCCGTCCGAATAATCGATATCTACAGGGTGCAACATCCACGGTGCAAGGTGCAACATCCGTCCGAAATGGCGAAACAGTGCCGTACTTTTTTTAGAAATGCGTGCATGGATTTGAAACGGAACAGTATGATGGTGCACCACTCTCCAGCGATGGTAAATCGAAGACCAGCCACCGTAATTCCGTTTTACCGTAAAAATCCAGGTGTCGAAAAAACGAAGGGTAAAAAACTTACGAGACCCGATTGAGATTCAGGTTGTCCTTTTTGGGCATTAATCTATCCGTTGACGGCTGAAAGCTGTCAAAGCCGTAGAACTCATCGGGGCCTTCATTTTGACAGGTTATGGCTTTTGTAACTCTAAACGAGGCAGAAGTTATGGCCGTCCGAATAATCGATATCTATAGGGTGCAACATCCACGGTGCAAGGTGCAGCATCCGTCCGAAATGGCGAAACAGTGCCGTACGACTTTTAGAAATGCATGCATGGATTTGAGACTGAACAGTACCATGGTGCACCACTCTCCAGCGATGGGAAGTCGAAGACGGGCCACGATAATCCCGTTTTGCCGTAAAAATCCACGTGTCGAATAAACGAAAGGTAAAAAACTTACGACATCCGATTGAGATTCGGGTTGTCCTTTTTGGGCATTAATCTATCCGTTGACGGCTGAAAGATGTCAAAGCCGTAGAACTGATCGAGGCCTTCGTTTTGATAGGTTATGGATCCCATAACTCTAAACGAACCAGAAGTTATGGCCGTCCGAATAATCAATATCTACATGGTGCAACATCCACGGTGCAAGGTACAACATCCATCCGAAATAGCGAAACAGTGCCATACGACCTTTAGAAATGCGTGCATGGATTTGAAACGGAACAGTACCATGGTGCACCACTCTCCAGCGATGGGAAGTCGAAGACGGGCCAAGGTAATCCCGTTTGACCGTAAATATCCACGTATCGAAAAAACGAAAGGTAAAAAACTTACGAGACCCGATTGAGATTCGAGTTGTCCTTTTTGGGCATTAATCTATCCGTTGATGGATGAAAGCTGTCAAAGCCGTAGAACTCATCGAGGTATTCGTTTTGACAGGTTATGGCTTTTGTAACACTAAACGAGCCAGAAGTTATGGCCGTCGGAATAATCGATATCTACAGGGTGCAACATCCACGGTGCAAGGTGCAACATCCGTCCGAAATGGTGAAACAGTGCCGTACGACTTTTAGAAATGCGTGCATGGATTTGAAATGGAACAGTACCATGGTGCACCACTCTCCAGCGATGGTAAATCGAAGACCAGCCACCGTAATCCCGTTTTACCGTAAAAATCCACGTGTCGAAAAAACGAAGGGTAAAAAACTTACGAGACCCGACTGAGATTCGGGTTGTCCTTTATGGGCATTAATCTATCCGTTGACGGCTGAAAGCTGTCAAAGCCGTAGAACTCATCGAGGCCTTCGTTTTGACAGGTTATGGTTTTGTAGCTCTAAACGAGCCAGAAGTTATGGCTGTCCGAATAATCGATATCTACAGGGTGCAACTTCCACGTTGCAAGGTGCAACATCGGTCCGAAATGGCGAAACAGTGCCGTACGACTTTTATAAATGCGTGCATGGATTTGAAACGGAACAGTACCATGGTGCACCACTCTCCAGCGATGGTAGATCGAAGACCAACCACCGTAATCCCGTTTTACCGTAAAAATCCACGTGTCGAAAAAATGAAGGATAAAAAACTTACGAGACCCGACTGCGATTCGGGTTGTCCTTTTTGGGCATTAATCTATCCGTTGACGGCTGAAAGCTGTCAAAGCCATAGAACTCATCGAGGCCTTGGTTTTGACAGGTTATGGCTTTTGTAACTCTAAACGAGCCAGAAGTTATGACTGTCCGAATAATCGATATCTACATGGTGCAACATCCACGGTGCAAGGTGCAACATCCGTCCGAAATGGCGAAACAGTGCCTTACGACTTTTAGAAATGCGTGCATGGATTTGAAACGGAACGGTATCATGGTGCACCACTCTCCAGCGATGGTAAATCGAAGACCAGCCACCGTAATCCCGTTTTACCGTAAAAATCCACGTGTCGAAAAAACGAAGGGTAAAAAACTTACGAGACCCGACAGAGATTCGGGTTGTCGTTTTTGGGCATTAATCTATCCATTGACGGCTGAAAGCTATCAAAGCCGTAGAACTCATAGTGGCCTTCGTTTTGACAGGTTATGGCTTTTGTAACTCTAAACGACCCAGAAGTTATGGCCGTCCGAATAATCGATATCTACAGGGTGCAACATCCACGGTGCGAGGTGCAACATCCGTCCGAAATGGCGAAACAGTGCCGTACGACTTTTAGAAATGCGTGCATGGATTTGAAACGGAAAAGTATCATGGTGCACCACTCTCCAGCGATGGTAAATCGAAGGCCCGCCACCGTAATCCCGTTTTACAGTAAAAATCCAGGTGTCGAAAAAACGAAGGGTAAAAAACTTACGAGACCCGATTGAGATTCGGGTTGTCCTTTTTGGGCATTAATCTATCCGTTGACGGCTGAAAGCTGTCAAAGCCGTAGAACTCATCGAGGCCTTCGTTTTGACAGGTTATGGCTTTTGTAACTCTAAACGAGCCAGAAGTTATGGTCGTCCGAATAATCGATATCTACAGGGTGCAACATCCACGGTGCAAGGTGCAAAATCCGTCCGAAATGGCGAAACTGTGCCGTACGACTTTTAGAAATGCGTGCATGGATTTGAGACGGAACAGTACCATGGTGCACCACTCTCCAGCGATGGTAAATCGAAGACGGGCCACCGTAATCCCGTTTTACCGCAAAAATCCACGTGTCCAAAAATCGAAGGGTAAAAAACTTACGAGAGCCGACTGAGATTCGGGTTGTCCTTTTTGGGCATTAATCTATCCGTTGACGGCTGAAAGCTGTCGAAGCCGTAGAACTCATCGGGGCCTTCGTTTTGACAGGTTATTGCTCCCATAACTCTAAACGAGACAGAAGTTATGGCCGTCCGAATAATCGATATCTACAGGGTGCAACATCCACGGTGCAAGGTGCAACATCCGTCCGAAGTGGCGAAACAGTAACGTACGATTTTTAGAAATGCGTGCATGGATTTGAAACGGAACAGTACCATGGTGCACCACTCTCCAGCGATGGTAAATCGAAGACCAACCACCGTAATCCCGTTTTACGGTAAAAATCCACGTGTCGAAAAAACGAAGGATAAAAAACTTACGAGACCCAACTGCGATTCGGGTTGTCCTTTTTGGGCATTAATCTATCCGTTGACGGCTGAAAGCTTTCAAAGCCGTAGAACTCATCGAGGCCTTCTTTTTGACAGGTTATGGCTTTTGTAACTCTAATCGAGCCAGAAGTTATGACCGTCCGAATAATCGATATCTACAGGGTGCAACATCCACGGTGCAAGGTGCAACATCCGTCCGAAATGGCGAAACAGTGCCGTACGACTTTTAGAAATGCGTGCATGGGTTTGAAACGGAACAGTACCATGGTGCACCACTCTTCGGCGATGGTAAATTGAAGACCAGCCACTGTAATCCCGTTTACCGTAAAAATCCACGTGTCGAAAAAACGAAGGGTAAAAAACTTACGAGACCCGACTGAGATTCGGGTTGTCGTTTATGGGCATTAATCTACCCATTGACGGCTGAAAGCTGTCAAAGCCGTAGAACTCATCGAGGCCTTCGTTTTGACATGTTATGGCTTTTGTAACTCTAAATGAGCCAGAAGTTATGGCCGTCCGAATAATCGATATCTACAGGGTGCAACATCCACGGTGCAAGGTGCAACATCCGTCCGAAATGGCGAAACAGTGTCGTACGACTTTTAGAAATACGTGCATTGATTTGAAACGGAACGGTATGATGGTGCACCACTCTCCAGCGATGGTAAATCGAAGACCAGCCACCGTAATTCCGTTTTACCGTAAAAATCCAGGTGTCGAAAAAATGAAGGGTAAAAAACTTACGAGACCCGATTGAGATTCAGGTTGTCCTTTTTGGGCATTAATCTATCCGTTGACGGCTGAAAGCTGTCAAAGCCGTAGAACTCATCGAGGCCTTCGTTTTGACAGGTTATGGCTTTTGTAACTCTAAACGAGCCAGAAGTTATGGCCGTCCGAATAATCGATATCTACAGGGTGCGACATCCACGGTGCAAGGTGCAAAATCCGTCCGAAATGGCGAAACAGTGCCGTACGACTTTTAGAAATGCATGCATGGGTTTGAAATGGAACAATACCATGGTGCACCTCTCTCCAGCGATGGTAAATCGAAGATGGGCCACCGTAATCCCGTTTTACCGCAAAAATTCACGTGTCCAAAAATCGAAGGGTAAAAAACTTACGAGACCCGACTGAGATTCGGGTTGTCCTTTTTGGGCATTAATCTATCCGTTGATGGCTGAAAGCTGTCAAAGCCATAGAACTCATCGGGGCCTTCGTTTTGACAGGTTATGGCTCCCATAGCTCTTAACGAGGCAGAAGTTATGGCCGTCCGAATAATCGATATCTATAGGGTGCAACATCCACGGTGCAAGGTGCAACATCCGTCCGAAATGGCGAAACAGTGCCGTACGACTTTTAGAAATGCATGCATGGATTTGAAACGGAACAGTACCATGGTGCACCACTCTCCAGCGATGGGAAGTCGAAGACGGGACACGATAATCCCGTTTTACCGTAAAAATCCACGTGTCGAATAAACGAAAGGTAAAAAACTTACGACACCCGATTGAGATTCGGGTTGTCCTTTTTGGGCATTAATCTATCCGTTGACGGCTGAAAGATGTCAAAGCCGTTGAACTGATCGAGGCCTTCGTTTTGATAGGTTATGGCTCCCATAACTCTAAACGAGCCAGAAGTTATGGCCGTCCGAATAATCAATATCTACATGGTGCAACATCCACGGTGCAAGGTACAACATCCATCCGAAATAGCGAAACAGTGCCGTACGACCTTTAGAAATGCGTGCATGGATTTGAAACGGAACAGTACCATGGTGCACCACTCTCCAGCGATGGGAAGTCGAAGACGGGCCAAGGTAATCCCGTTTGACCGTAAATATCCACGTATCGAAAAAACGAAGGGTAAAAAACTTACGAGACCCGATTGAGATTCGAGTTGTCCTTTTTGGGCATTAATCTATCCGTTGACAGATGAAAGCTGTCAAAGCCGTAGAACTCATCGAGGTCTTCATTTTGACAGGTTATGGCTTTTGTAACTCTAAACGAGCCAGAAGTTAAGGCCGTCCGAATAATCGATATCTATAGGGTGCAACATCCACGGTGCAAGGTGCAACATCCGTCCGAAATGGTGAAACAGTGCCGTACGACTTTTAGAAATGCGTGCATGGATTTGAAACGGAACAGTACCATGGTGCACCACTCTCCAGCGATGGTAAATTGAAGACCAGCCACCGTAATCCCGTTTTACCGTAAAAATCCACGTGTCGAAAAAACGAAGGGTAAAAAACTTACGAGACCCGACTGAGATTCGGGTTGTCCTTTATGGCCATTAATCTATCCGTTGACGGCTGAAAGCTGTCAAAGCCGTAGAACTCATCGAGGCATTCGTTTTGACAGGTTATGGTTTTGTAGCTCTAAACGAGCCCGAAGTTATGGCTGTCCGAATAATCGATATCTACAGGGTGCAACAACCACGGTGCAAGGTGCAACATCGGTCCGAAATGGCGAAACAGTGTCGTACGACTTTTATAAATGCGTGCATGGATTTGAAACGGAACAGTACCATGGTGCACCACTCTCCAGCGATGGTAAATCGAAGACCAACCACCGTAATCCCGTTTTACCGTAAAAATCCACGTGTCGAAAAAATGAAGGATATAAAACTTACGAGACCCGACCGCGATTCGGGTTGTCCTTTTTGGGCATTAATCTATCCGTTGACGGCTGAAAGCTGTCAAAGCCGTAGAACTCATCGAGGCCTTCGTTTTGACAGTTTATGGCTTTTGTAACTCTAAACGAGCCAGAAGTTATGACTGTCCGAATAATCGATATCTACAGGGTGCAACATCCACGGTGCAAGGTGCAACATCCGTCCGAAATGGCGAAACAGTGCCGTACGACTTTTAGAAATGCGTGCATGGATTTGAAACGGAACGGTATCATGGTGCACCACTCTCCAGCGATGGTAAATCGAAGACCAGCCACCGTAATCCCGTTTTACCGTAAAAATCCACGTGTCGAAAAACGAAGGGTAAAAAACTTACGAGACCCGACAGAGATTCGGGTTGTCGTTTTTGGGCATTAATCTATCCATTGACGGCTGAAAGCTATCAAAGCCGTAGAACTCATCGAGGCCTTCGTTTTGACAGGTTATGGCTTTTTTAACTCTAAACGACCCAGAAGTTATGGCCGTCCGAATAATCGATATCTACAGGGTGCAACATCCACGGTGCAAGGTGCAACATCCGTCCGAAATGGCGAAACAGTGCCGTACGACTTTTAGAAATGCATGCATGGATTTGAAACGGAAAAGTATCATGGTGCACCACTCTCCAGCGATGGTAAATCGAAGGCCCGCCACCGTAATCCCGTTTTACAGTAAAAATCCAGGTGTCGAAAAAACGAAGGGTAAAAAACTTACGAGACCCGATTGAGATTCGGGTTGTCCTTTTTGGGCATTAATCTATCCGTTGACGGATGAAAGCTGTCAAAGCCGTATAACTCATCGAGGCCTTCATTTTGACAGGTTATGGCTTTTGTAACTCTAAACGAGCCAGAAGTTATGGCCGTCCGAATAATCGATATCTACAGGGTGCAACATCCACGGTGCAAGGTGCAAAATCCGCCCGAAATGGCGAAACAGTGCCATACGACTTTTAGAAATGCGTGCATGGATTTGAAACGGAACAGTACCATGGTGCACCACTCTCCAGCGATGGTAAATCGAAGACGGGCCACCGTAATCCCGTTTTACCGCAAAAATCCACGTGTCCAAAAATCGAAGGGTAAAAAATTTACGAGACCCGACTGAGATTCGGGTTGTCCTTTTTGGGCATTAATCTATCCGTTGACGGCTGAAAGCTGTCAAAGCCGTAGAACTCATCGAGGCCTTCGTTTTGACAGGTTATGTCTTTTGTAACTCTAAACGAGCCAGAAGTTATGACCGTCCGAATAATCGATATCTACAGGGTGCAACATCCACGGTGCAAGGTGCAACATCCGTCCGAAATGGCGAAACAGTGCCGTACGATTTTTAGAAATGCGTGCATGGATTTGAAACGGAACAGTACCATGGTGCACCACTCTCCAGCGATGGTAAATCGAAGACCAACCACCGTAATCCCGTTTTACGGTAAAAATCCACGTGTCGAAAAAACGAAGGATAAAAAACTTACGAGACCCAACTGCGATTCGGGTTGTCCTTCTTGGGCATTAATCTATCCGTTGACGGCTGAAAGCTGTCAAAGCCGTAGAACTCATCGAGGCCTTCGTTTTGACAGGTTATGTCTTTTGTAACTCTAAACGAGCCAGAAGTTATGACCGTCCGAATAATCGATATCTACAGGGTGCAACATCCACGGTGCAAGGTGCAACATCCGTCCGAAATGGCGAAACAGTGCCGTACGACTTTTAGAAATGCGTGCACGGATTTGAAACGGAACTGTACCATGGTGCACCACTCTCCAGCGATGGTAAATCGAAGACCAGCCACCGTAATCCCGTTTTACCGTAAAAATCCACGCGTCGAAAAAACGAAGGGTAAAAAACTTACGAGACCTGACTGAGATTCGGGTTGTCGTTTTTGGGCATTAATCTATCCATTGACGGCTGAAAGCTATCAAAGCCGTAGAACTCATCGAGGCCTTCGTTTTGACAGGTTATGGCTTTTGTAACTCTAAACGAGCCAGAAGTTATGGCCGTCCGAATAATCGATATCTACAGGGTGCAACATCCACGGTGCGAGGTGCAACATCCGTCCGAAATGGCGAAACTGTGCCGTACGACTTTTAGAAATGCGTGCAAGGATTTGAAACGGAACAGTATCATGGTGCACCACTCTCCAGCGATGGTAAATCGAAGACCAGCCACCGTAATCCCGTTTTGCCGTAAAAATCCAGGTGTCGAAAAAACAAAGGGTAAAAAACTTACGAGACCCGATTGAGATTCGGGTTGTCCTTTTTGGGAATTAATCTATCCGTTGATGGCTGAAAGCTGTCAAAGCCGTAGAAATCATCGAGGCCTTTGTTTTGACAGGTTATGGCTTTTGTAACTCTAAACGAGCCAGAAGTTATGGTCGTCCGAATAATCGATATCTACAGGGTGCAACATCCACGGTGCAAGGTGCAAAATCCGTCCGAAATGGCGAAACAGTGCCATACGACTTTTAGAAATGCGTGCATGGATTTGAAACGGAACAGTACCATGGTGCACCGCTCTCCAGCGATGGTAAATTGATGACGGGCCACCGTAATCCCGTTTTACCGCAAAAATCAACTTGTCCAAAAATCGAAGGGTAAAAAACTTACGAGACCCGACTGAGATTCGGGTTGTCCTTTTGGGCATTAATCCGTTGATGGCTGAAAGCTGTCAAAGCCGTAGAACTCATCGGGGCCTTCGTTTTGACAGGTTATGGCTCCCATAACTCTTAACGAGGCAGAAGTTATGGCCGTCCGAATAATCGATATCTACAGGGTGCAACATCCACGGTGCAAGGTGCAACATCCGTCCCAAATGGCGAAACAGTGCCGTACGACTTTTAGAAATGCATGCATTGATTTGAAACGGAACAGTACCATGGTGCACCACTCTCCAGCGATGGGAAGTCGAAGACGGGCCACGGTAATCCCGTTTTACCGTAAAAATCCACGTGTCGAATAAACGAAGGGTAAAAAACTTACGAGACCCGATTGAGATTCGCGTTGTCCTTTTTGGGCATTAATCTATCCGTTGATGGCTGAAAGATGTCAAAACCGTAGAACTGATCGAGGCCTTCATTTTGATAGGTTATGGCTCCCATAACTCTAAACGAGCCAGAAGTTATGGTTGTCCGAATAATCAATATCTACAGGGTGCAACATCCACGGTGCAAGGTTCAACATCCGTCCGAAATAGCGAAACAGTGTCGTACGACTTTTAGAAATGCGTGCATGGATTTGAAACGGAACAGTACCATGGTGCACCACTCTCCAGCGATGGTAAATCGAAGACCAGCCTCCGTAATCCCGTTTTACCGTCAAAATCCACCTGTCGAAAAAACGAAGGGTAAAAAACTTACGAGACCCGACTGAGATTCGGGTTGTCCTTTTTGGGCACTAATCTATCCGTTGACGGCTGAAAGCTGTCAAAGCCGTAGAAATCATCGAGGCCTTTGTTTTGACAGGTTATGGCTTTTGTAACTCTAAACGAGCCAGAAGTTATGGTCGTCCGAATAATCGATATCTACAGGGTGCAACATCCACGGTGCAAGGTGCAAAATCCGTCCGAAATGGCGAAACAGTGCCGTACGACTTTTAGAAATGCGTGCATGGATTTGAAACGGAACAGTACCATGGTGCACCGCTCTCCAGCGATAGTAAATTGATGACGGGCCACCGTAATCCCGTTTTACCGCAAAAATCCACGTGTCGAAAAAACGAAGGGTAAAAAACTTACGAGACCCGACTGAGATTCGGGTTGTCCTTTATGGGCATTAATCTATCCGTTGACGGCTGAAAGCTGTCAAATCCGTAGAACTCATCGACGCCTTCGTTTTGACAGGTTATGGCTTTTGTGGCTCTAAACGAGCCAGAAGTTATGGCCGTCCGAATAATCGATATCTACAGGGTGCAACATCCACGGTGCAAGGTGCAACATCCGTCCGAAATGGCGAAATAGTGCCGTACGACTTTTAGAAATGCGTGCATGGATTTGAAACAGAACAGTACCATGGTGCACCACTCTCCAGCGATGGTAAATCGAAGACCAGCCACCGTAATCCCGTTTTACCGTCAAAATCCACGTGTCGAAAAAACGAAGGGTAAAAAACTTACGAGACCCGACTGAGATTCGGGTTGTCCTTTTTGGGCATTAATCTATCCGTTGACGGCTAAAAGCTGTCAAAGTCGTAGAACTCATCGAGGCCTTCGTTTTGACAGGTTATGGCTTTTGTATCTCTAAACGAGCCAGAAGTTATGGTCGTCCGAATAATCGATATCTACAGGGTGCAACATCCACGGTGCAAGGTGCAACATCCGTCCGAAATGGCGAAACAGTGTCGTACGACTTTTAGAAATGCATGCATGGATTTGAAACGGAACAGTATCATGGTGCACCACTCTCCAGCGATGGTAAATCGAAGACCAGCCACAGTAATCCCGTTTTACCGTAAAAATCCACGTGTCGAAAAAACGAAGGGTAAAAAACTTACGAGACCCGACTGAGATTCGGGTTGTCCTTTTTGTGCATTAGTCTATCCGTTGACGGCTGAAAGCTGTCAAAGCCGTAGAACTCATCGAGGCCTTCGTTTTGACAGGTTATGGCTCCCGTACCTCTAAACGAGCCATAAGTTATGGCCGTCCGAATAATCGATATCTACAGGGTGCAACATCTACGGTGCAAGGTGCAACATCCATCCGAAATGGCGAAACAGTGTCGTATGACTTTTAGAAATGCGTGCATGGATTTGAAATGGAATAGTACCATGGCGCACTACTCTCCAGCGATGGGAAGTCGAAGATGGGCCACCGTAATCCCGTTTTACCGTAAAAATCCACATGTCGAAAAAACGAAGGGTAAAAAACTTACGAGACCCGATAGAGATTCGGGTTGTCCTTTTTGGGCATTAATCTATCAGTTGACGGCTAAAAGCTGTCAAGGCTGTGGGACTCATTGACACCTTCGTTTTGACAGGTAATGGCTTCCGTAACTCTAAACAAGTCAGAAGTTATGGCCGTCCGAATAATCGATATCTACAGGGTGCAACATTCACGGTGCAAGGTGCAACATCCGTCCGAAATGGCGAAACAGTGCCGTACGACTTTTAGAAATGCGTGCATGGATTTGAAACGGAACAGTACCACGGTGCACCAATCTCCAGCAATGGAAAGTCGAAGACGGGCCACGGTAATCCCGTTTTACCGTACAAATCCACGTGTCGAAAAAACGAAGGGTAAAAAACTTATGAGACCCGATTGAGATTCGGGTTGTTCTTTTTGGGCATTAATCTATCCATTGACGGCTGAAAGCTGTCAAAGCCATAGAACTCATCGAGGACTTCGTTTTGACAAGTTATTGCTCGTGTAATTCTAAACGAGCCAGAAGTTATGGCCGTCCGAATAATCGATATCTACAGGGTGCAACATCCACGGTGCAAGGTGCAACATCCGTCCGAAATGGCAAAACAGTGCCGTACGACTTTTAGAAATGCGAGCATGGATTTGAAACGGAACAGTACCATGGTGCACCACTCTCCAGCGATGTTAAGTCGAATACGGGCCACGGTAGTCCCGTTTTACCGTAAAAATCCACGTGTCGAAAAAACGAAGGGTAAAAAACTTTCGAGACCCGATTGAGATTCGGGTTGTCCTTTTTGTGCATTAATCTATCAGTTGACGGTTGAAAGCTGTCAAAGCCATAGAACTCATCGGGACCTTCGTTTTGACAGGTTATGGCTCCCGTAACTCTAAACGAGCCAGAAGTTATGGCCGTCCGAATAATCGATATCTACAGGGTGCAACATCCATGGTGCAAGGTGCAACATCCGTCCGAAATGGCGAAACAGTGCCGTACGAATTTTAGAAATGCGTGCATGGATTTGAAACGGAACAGTATCATGGTTCACCACTCTCCAGCTATGGTAAATCGAAGACCAGCCAACGTAATCCCGTTTTACCGTAAAAATCCACATGTCGAAAAAACGAAGGGTAAAAAACTTACGAGACCTGACTGAGATTCGGGTTGTCCTTTTTGTGCATTAGTCTATCCGTTGATGGCTGAAAGCTGTCAAAGCCGTAGAACTCATCGAGACCTTCGTTTTGACAGGTTATGGCTCCCGTAACTCTAAACGAGCCAGAAGTTATGGCCGTCCGAATAATCGATATCTACATGGTGCAACTTCCACGGTGCAAGGTGCAACATCCATCCGAAATGGCAAAACAGTGTCGTATGACTTTTAGAAATACGTGCATGGATTTGAGATGGAACAGTACCATGGTGCACCGCTCTCCAGCGATGGGAAGTCGAAGACGGGCCACCGTAATCCCGTTTTACCGTAAAAATCCACATGTCGAAAAAACGAAGGGTAAAAAACTTACGAGACCCGATAGAGATTCGGGTTGTCCTTTTTGGGCATTAATCTATCCTTTGACGGCTAAAAGCTGTCAAAGCCGTAGGACTCATCGAGGCCTTTGCTTTGACAGGTAATGGCTCCCGTAACTCTAAACGAGTAAGAAGTTATGGCCGTCCGAATAATCGATATCTGCAGTGTGCAACATCCACGGTGCAAGGTGCAACATCCGTCCGAAATGGCGAAACAGTGCTGTACGACTTTTAGAAATGCGTGCATGGATTTGAAACGGAACAGTACCATGGTGCACCAATCTCCAGCAATGGAAAGTCGAAGACGGGCCATGGTACTCCCCTTTTACCGTAAAAATCCACGTGTCCAAAAAACGAAGGGTAAAAAACTTATGAGACCCGATTGAGATTCGGGTTGTCCTTTTTGGGAATTAATCTATCCATTGACGGCTGAAAGCTGTCAAAGCCATAGAACTCATCGGGGCCTTCGTTTTGATAGGTTATGGCTCCCGTAACTCTAAACGAGCCAGAAGTTATGGACGTCCGAATAATCGATATCTACAGGGTGCAACATCCACGGTGCAAGGTGCAACATCCGTCCGAAATGGCGAAACAGTGCCGTACAACTTTTAGAAATGCGTGCATGGATTTGAAACGGAACAGTACCATGGTGCACCACTCTCCAGCGATGGTAAATCGAAGATGGGCCACGGTAATCCCGTTTTACTGTAAAAATCCACGTGTCGAAAAAACGAAGGGTAAAAAACTTTCGAGACCCGATTGAGATTCGGGTTGTTCTTTTTGGGGATTAATCTATCCGTTGATGGCTGAAAGCTGTCAAAGCCATAGAACTCATCGAGACCTTCATTTTGACAGGTTATGGCTCCCGTAACTCTAAACGAGCCAGAAGTTATGGCCGTTCGAATAATCGATATCTACTGGGTGCAACATCCACGGTGCAAGGTGTAACATCCGTCCGAAATGGCGAAACAGTGTCGTACGACTTTTCGAAATGCGAGCATGGATTTGAAACGGAACAGTACCATGGTGCACCACTCTCCAGCGATGGTAAGTCGAAGACGGGCCACGGTAATCCCGTTTTACCGTAAAAATCCACGTGTCAAAAAAACGAAGGGTAAAAAACTTACGAGACTCGATTGAGATTCGGTTTGTCCTTTTTGGGCATTAATCTATCCGTTGACGGCTGAAAGCTGTCAAAGCCGTAGAACTCATCGATGCCTTCGTTTTGACAGGTTATGGCTCCCTTAACTTTAAATGAGCCAGAAGTTATGGCCGTCCGAATAATCGATATCTACAGGGTGCAACATCCACGGTGCAAGGTGCAACATCTGTCCGAAATGGCGAAACAGTGCCGTACGACTTTTAGATATGCGTGCATGGATTTGAAACGGAACAGTACCATGGTTCACCACTCTTCAGCGATGGGAAGTCGAAGACGGGCCACGGTAATCCCGTTTTACCGTAAAAAACCACGTGTCGAAAAAACGAAGGGTAAAAAACTTACGAGACCCGATTGAGATTCGGGCTGTCTTTTTTGGGCATTAATCTATCCGTTGACGGCTGAAAGCTGTCAAAGCCGTAGAACATATCGAGGCCTTCGTTTTGACAGGTTCTGGCTCCCGTAACTCTAAATGAGCCAGAAGTTATGGCCGTCCGAATAATCGATATCTACATGATGCAACGTCCATGGTGCAAGGTGCAACATCCGTCCGAAATGGCGAAACAGTGCCGCACGACTTTTAAAAATGCGTACATGGATTTGAAACAGATCAATACCATGTTGCACCACTCTCCAGCGATGGTAAATCGAAGACCAGCCACCGTAATCCCGTTTTACCGTAAAACTCCACGTGTCCAAAAAACGAAGGGTAAAAAACTTACGATACCCGACTGAGATTCGGGTTGTCCTTTTTGGGTATTAATCTATCCGTTGACGGCTGAAAGCTGTCATAGCCGTAGAACTCATCGCGGCCTTCGTTTTGACAGGTTATGGCTCCCGTAACTCTAAACGAGCCAGAAGTTATGTCCGTCCGAATAATCGATATCTACAGGGTGCAACATCCACGGTGCAAGGTGCAACATCCGTCCAAAATGGCGAAACAGTGCCGTACGACTTTTAGAAACGCGTGCATGATTTGAAATGGAACAGTACCATGGTGCACCACTCTCCAGCGATGGGAAGTCGAAGACGGGCCATGGTAATCCCGTTTTACCGTAAAAATCCACGTGTCGAAAAAACGAAGGGTAAAAAACTTACGAGACCCGATTGAGATTCGGGTTATCCTTTTTGGGCATTAATCTATCCGTTGATAGATGAAAGATTTCAAAGACGTAGAACTAATCGAGGCCTTCGTTTTGACAGGTTATGGCTCCCATAAATCTAAACGAGCCAGAAGTTATGGCCGTCCGAATAATTGATATCTACAGGGTGCAACATCCACGGTGCAAGGTGCAACATCCGTCCGAAATGGCGAAACAGTGCCATACGACTTTTAGAAATGCGTGCATGGATTTGAAATGGAACAGTATCATGGCGCACCACTCTCCAGCGATGGGAAGTCGAAGACGGGCCACGGCAATCCCGTTTGACCGTAAAAATCCACGTGTCGAAAAAACGAAGGGTAAAAAACTAACGAGACCCGATTGAGATTCGGGTTGTCCTTTTTGGGCATTAATCTATCCGTTGATGGCTGAAAGCTGTCAAAGCCGTAGAACTCATCGAGGCCTTCGTTTTAACAGGTTATGGCCTTTTTATCTCTAAACGAGCCAGAAGTTATGGTCGTCCGAACAATCGATATCTACAGGGTGCAACATCCACGGTGCAAGGTGCAACATCCGTCCGAAATGGCGAAACAGTGCCGCACGACTTTTAGAAATGCGTGCATGGGTTTGAAGCGGAACAGTACCATGGTGTACCACTCTCCGGCGATGGTAAATTGAAGACCAGCCACCGTATTCCCGTTTTACCGTAAAATCCACGTGTCGAAAAAACGAAGGGTAAAAAACTTACGAGACCCGACTGAGATTCGGGTTGTCCTTTTTGGGCATTAATCTATCCGTTGACGGCTGAAAGCTATCAAAGCCGTAGAAATCATCGAGGTCTTTGTTTTGACAGGTTATGGCTCCCGTAACTCTAAACGAGCTAGAAGTTATGGCCGTCCGAATAATCGATATCTACAGGGTGCAACATCCACGGTGCAAGGTGCAACATCCGTCCGAAATGGCCAAACAGTGCCGTATGACTTTTAGAAATGCGTGCATGGATTTGAAACGGAAAAGTACCATGGTGCACCACTCTCCAGCGATGGAAAGTCGAAGACGGGCCACGGTAATCCCGTTTTACCGTAAAAATCCACGTGTCGAAAAAACGAAGGGTAAAAAACTTTCGAGTCCCGATTGAGATTCGGGCTGTCCTTTTTGGGGATTAATCTATCCGTTGACGGCTGAAAGCTGTCAAAGCAATAGAACTCATCGAGACCTTTGTTTTGACAGGTTATGGCTCCCGTAACTCTAAACGAGCCAGAAGTTATGGCCGTCCGAATAATCGATATCTACTGGGTGCAACATCCACGGTGCAAGGTGCAACATCCGTCCGAAATGGCGAAACAGTGCCGTACGACATTTAGAAATGCTTGCATGGATTTGAAATGGAACAGTGCCATGGTGCACCACTCTCCAGCGATGGGAAGTCGAAGACGGGCCACGGTAATCCCGTTTTACCGTAAAAATCCACGTGTCAAAAAAACGAAGGGTAAAAAACTTACGAGACCCGATTGAGATTCGGGTTGTCCTTTTTGGGCATTAATCTATCCGTTGACGGCTGAAAGCTGTCAAAGCCGTAGAACTCATCGAGGCCTTCTTTTTGACAGGTTATTGTTGAATATGCGCTTATATGATTTTTGTTTGATGATAATAAACATATATACATTCGTTTAAATGTATTTGATAATATACTATTTTTTTTTTTCACAGATTAAATAAATATTTGCAGAATAAAATAAATAACACGAAATTTGAATTCAAACGAATATTTTATTCAAACAAATATTTATTACATCTTTGAATAGTACAATTTCATGCTCTCACTATAACTATACAACTTTGATTACAATTACATCACATTTCACATTTACAATTCACCTCACTACATATCACTCACACTCGTATTTATCTTCAACTTCATTCCAGTTTGAATCCAGCATCTGAGAAATCTGCAAAAATATTCACTAACGCAGTAAAATTGAAAAAGAAATATTTTTGCAATATAAAATAAAAGATGAATTTTGAAAATAATATTTGCCTCAGTTATTTGGGTTGTTCGTCATAACTTAAATTTGAATTCATCCTACACGAACAACTTGTGACATACACAGTGTATTACTGTATATGCCACAAGGCCGTGCTCGCCGATATATACACTTGATTGTTTTACAGGGACAGGTGAGCACAGGTCAAACCCAAATGAAAAATCGGGTTCAACTCACGTGCAATAACATTGAAAATCACGACACAAGCACAAGGTCAAATCCGAGTTTTGAAACTGGATTCAACACAAGGCGACATGACATGAATGCAACGAAGACCAACATCAAAATGGACTGCAACATGGACATCACAATCAAACTAAGGCAACTAGGAATGAACAGAACATAACAGCACCAATGCAAGCAAGTCAGTGGCAAAACACAAACTGCAGTGGACAGACCAGAGTGCATCAGTGCCAAGAAACTCAAGTGCACGACTAAACTGACGATGAATACAACTTGAAGCATACAAGCTCAATGAAGATTGCAGCAACAATAGTGAGCACACTCGTATGAACAAATGCAAAGAACAATGAAGTATGCACAGTAAATAACATACACCAAAGCTAACAGCAGTGTCAAGAAATGAAACACTGCAACTCAGTGCATCGACCAAAGTTAAGGCGACATGAAGACAGCAAACTGCAACAAACACATATATGGTCTAAGTGAATCAAGCAAATGCACAGAAGCCACTTCAGCTACATTGAGGCTCAATGGTGAAGCAGACTCAAGTGAACAGGTAGCACAAGAACCAGAAAAACCAAAAACAGTGCACCAAAGCAAACTACAAGATGTAGAGCAACAATGCACAGTGACAATTTGGAGTATTATATGCAAAACAACTTGTAGTTCAAACATGATGGAGCTACAGGAATGTACCAAGTTACATGAAGACAGAAGACTACAACTTAAAATGCAATGCACAACAGGTATAACAAAGTCACAGGCCATAATGAAGACTGAATGAAATGCACAGCATGTATTGTTGAATATGTGTTACAGTGGTGATGCAAGTGCTAACCAGAATGAAGTCCAATACAACTTCAACAAAGACTCAAGCTACAGTGCATAACGGTCAACACAGTAAGCAATGAAGCAATAAGGTCAGAGAACCAAGCAACAATGTGCACAGGTGAATCAAGTGAATCATAATGAAGCAGTGCAACATCTTCCATCAACACACTCAAGTGACTCAACAATGCAACAAGGTGATATGCAAACAACATAACAGTATGCAAGCTCGAGCACAAGAACATGACAGCAAACAGAAGTGCACAGCAACAGTAAGGCAATGCACAAATACAGGTGAATCAAGTGACCAACAAACTACTGAAGTTCAAATATCGAATTCAAGACAGACCAACATACTACAGTGACATCAAAACATGGCAGTAGGGATGCAATTGCTGTGAACAACAAGAGGGATGCAAGCATCAAGCTGCAGTTTTCAAAACAAGTGACCAAAGTCAAAGCATCAGAGGGAATCATCAAATTTGTCAAAGCCGTGTGTTTTAACAAGTCAACAGAAAAAGGAACGAAAGCCGTCGTCATCACGAAATCGATTCAAAGCCGTGGGATGCAAGAAATAAAATTACGCGCGTATGAAAAAGTCAGAATCGATCTCATTCATTCAAGCATCATCAAGTGGCTGAAATAAAGAATTTGACAAATTCAAATCAACATATACGAACGTAATTCTAGGAAATCAAATCCTATATAATACCCAAAATCATCATCAGCAATGGTATCGAGTTCAAGAATCAACCAGCAAAACAAAAAGAGGAAAATACATACCAAAGCAATCGAACTCGATCAAGCGAGGAGGAGAAGCCTACTATCGAACGAGATCGAGCGGCGTTTCAATTCTGCACAACCCTAGCTTGAATTGCAAGGAGCAAACAAAAGCCCTAATTGAGTTGAGGAGCAGCCATTCTTTCACGAACGAGAAAAATAAAAAAATAAAAGGAACGGGTTGAAGAGAATAAGGGACCGGCCTTTAGTTTATTAATTTGGGTTTTGTATTTTTAAAATAGGGTCTTGTTATTTTAATTTGTTTTTAAATTATATTTTCTTTTAAACCGTTTTTAATTTTCTAGTCGTGTGACTAGGGGACAAACTACGGTGTGTAGTTTGGGATTTTGCAACTCGGTGGTTGAGTTGTGATCAGGGTTTTGAGCGTAGAGTTAGATTAGTCAATAGCGGGTATAGCGAGTTTACGTGTATAAGCGAGGGACTATCTAATTTCTAGTAGAAACCTTGGGGGCAGCACGTAGGCAGGGTTTTGCCGAAGCTGGGTAAATTCTGTGTTGTTCTGTTCTGTTATTTATATTCTGCTATATCTGTGCTGCTATTCTGTAATCTGTGTTAATATTAATTAGCTTCTGCAATTAAGTTTTTATAATTTACACTATCACCCTATTCACCCCCCCACTAGGGTGAAATCGATCCTACAAGTGGTATCAGAGCTAGGAATAGAAGTCAACTTTTTTTTTAAAAAAAATTTTATTTTTTAAAAAAAAAATCAGTTTTTTTTTAAAATTTGAATTTTTAAAATGGCTTCTTTTAATAATGCTTTTGCAGAAGGTCAATCCATAGTTAGACCACCAATGTTCAATGGTGAATATGCTTTTTGGAAAAATAGGATGAAATTTTTTTGGAAAACCATTGACGCTTGGGATATTGTTGAGACAGGTTATAGAATACCAACTATAACTATAGATGATCAGGAAATAGAGAAACCAAAGGAACAATGGACAGAACTAGAAAATAAATTACAGAATACTAATGCCAAAGCTATGAATTCTATTATCTGTTCATTAGATCAATTTGAATTTAATCGTGTCTCACATTGTCTAACTGCGCAGGAAATATGGCACATATTAGAAGTAACTCACGAAGGAACATCTCAAGTCAAAGAATCTCGCCTCGCCATGCTAAGCAGCGAATACAAGAACTTTACAATGGCGAAAGAAGAAAATGTCAAAGAGATGTACGGACGACTTTCCAACATCGTATACAAATCAAAAGCTCTCGGAAAAACATACACCGAATTGGAAATAGTACGTAAAATCCTCAAAGTCCTTCCACGAAGCTTTGAAGCAAAAGTAACTGCCATTCAAGAATCGAAAGATTTAAAACAACTCAAAGTCGAAGAACTCATCGGAAATCTCACCACTTATGAGCTAGAAATGAAATTCAAGGAAGAGCGTGAAGGTGGAGATACTCGAAAGAAATCAATAGCTCTCAAAGGAACAACTGAAAGTGATGATGAGAATGATGACGATGATGATGGAGAAGCAGAGCTAGCGCTACTAATAAAGAAATTCAAAAAGTGGAATCGCAAATACGGAAATCCAGCTTGAAATCATAAATTGAAAAACAGAATAGGCAAAGCACTAGACAACCCAGAAGATCAGAAAATCATCTGTTACAAATGCAACAAACCCGGCCATATCAAGCCACAATGTCCTCAAAAACGATCAAATCAAGGAAAGAAACTAAAGAAGAAAAGCTTTGCGGCTACTTGGGATGAAACTGATGAAGATGAAAGTGATAACACCGAGAGTGAGAGTGAAAAAGCAAATATGTGCCTTCATGGTGAAGTTACAGACAGTGATGACGACGAGCCAAGCGAGGTATCAAAACTCACTCATTCTGAATTACTAATTTATTTCCATGAAGTAAATGGCTGTTATGAACGACTTAGGGAAAAATATGCTAAACTTGAATCTCAAAAGGATACTTTGATAGAATGCAATAAACAACTTGATCAATTAGTTAAGAACTATCAATGTAGAATCCCTAAGTGTGATAAGTGTCCAACATTTGATGAAGAAATTAAAAAATCAGAAATTAAAATAAAATCGCTTGAAAATCAAATTCTGATTTTAAAGGAGAATGAAAATACTAGGAGAGAGAATTCTATTAAAAAGTGCACACAGTTGTTAAACGAAAATGAATCTCTCAAATCACAAGTCCAACAATGGTCAACGACTTTAGATAAATTTTCAAAAAGTGAAAAATCGTTGAATATGCTATTAGGAAAGCAAACTGTTAATACGGTTAGACAAGGACTTGGATATAATAATTCGAAAATTGTTGAAAACAAGATTAATCAAGTTAATTCTATGTGCACAATTTGTAGAAAATTTGAACACGGTCACAATAATTGTTGGTATAGACCCAAACATGTGAAAGCTATACCGATTTGGGTTCCAAAGGCACAAATATAAAATCTCTCAAAGTTAAACAAATTTGGGTGCCAAAGGGAACAATTATAAATAGTTTTGGGTCTACACAAAATTATTTTTCAAAATTTTCTGCCACTAACAACCATGGACCTATAAAAACAAATAGGTCACTAAACTCTTTTCTCGTGTAGGCATGCTGGCAGGCTAAGGAACAACAGCAATGGTACTTGGATTCTGGCTGTTCCAGGCACATGACAGGCGATAAATCGAAGTTCCTTAGCCTAGAAAAGTATAAAGGTGGCAGAGTCACAATGGGGAACAATGACAAGTGTAAAATTGTCGGTAAAGGTAAAGTAGGTAACAATACATTTACCTTGAATGACGTACTATATGTTGAAAATCTGCACCACAATTTGATATCAATCAGCCAGCTATGTGATAAAGGTATGAATGTTATCTTTGATTCTGACATGTGCAAAATTGTTGACAAATCATCAAAATAAATCTTATTTGCAGGAAAAATTTGAAATGAGCTTGGTTGGAGAGTTAAAATTCTTTTTAGGATTTCAAATCCAACAAAGCAATAAAGGCACATTCATTTCTCAAACAAAATATATTAGGGAACTTGTCAACAAATTTGGATTGAAAGATGCTAAACCAGCAAGAACTCCCATGAGTACAACACTTAAACTTGACAAAGATGAAAAGGGTAAGACAGTTGATCAAAAGCAGTACAGAGGTATGATTGGATCACTCCTTTATCTTACCGCCTCTAGACCTGACATCATGTTTTCTGTCTGCTTATGTGCGCGTTTTCAATCTAACCCAAAAGAATCTCATTTAATAGCTGTTAAAAGAATTATAAGATATTTATTGCACACCCCACGATTTGGTCTTTGGTATCCATCAAATGATAATTTTGAATTGAAAGGTTTTTCAAATGCTGATTATGCTGGAAATTTGGTTGATAGAAAAAGTACTAGTGGAGCATGTTTTATGTTAGGACATTCATTAGTTGCATGGTCGAGTAGAAAACAAAATTGTATTGCATTATCCACAACAGAGGCAGAGTATATTGCTTTGAGCGGTTGCTCTGCTCAAATCTTATGGATGATACAAACTTTGCATGACCATGGCCTAAATTTTAAACGTGTACCACTAATGTGTGATAGCAAAAGCGCAATTGATCTCACAAATAATCCTGTACATCATTCGCGAACAAAACATATAGATGTAAGACATCATTTTATTAGAGATCATATTTCCAAAGAAAATATCTGCATAAATTTTATTTCAACTGATTCTCAATTGGCAGACATCTTTACAAAACCCCTACCAGAAAATAGTTTTTGTAAACTATGACTCAGTCTAGGTGTTTTAGAAATTTGCTGAATATTTAACATTTTTTTTCTCCCTACAAATCATCGAAAAGAAAAATAGTGATTGAAAAAGTGATGAGTGTTGATATTGATTATATATTATAACTCGAGAAAGTATAATTAGAAAATTTCTTTAAGAAATGTAAACAAGAGTTATAAAACTTTTTGTTGGTAAAAAATTCCATGACCATCTCTATACCTATCATATTTCTATCAACCATCACTCATCAAAATTTTATATAGTTTGTCGATATGTGGTACTTTAAACAGGAATCGTTCGTTTTTCATTGTTTAAAAAAAAAAAATAACAATAAATAAATACCAAAGTATTCACTCTCATTTAAAAATCCTCACGGTTATGCATGGGTGAATTACTTGGAATTTGTTATGTGCTTCCATACTCATTTAAAAGTCCTCACGGTTATGCATGTATGGAACACATATCAAAAGTTGATTTTTTAAAAAATAAACAAGTTTATTCTAATCCCATTTAAAAGTCCTCACGGTTATGCGTGGTTAGAAGATACTTGAATTCGTTTTTTTTTAAAATAAATTTGGAATACTACTAATCTCATTTAAAAGTCCTAACGGTTATGCATGGTTAGTAGATATTCAAATTCCTGATATAAAAACACCACAAATAGACACAACTGTATGGTTTTATATGATGACATCATCTCCATCATTCTAAAAGTGGAATATGCGCCTAACAAAATGTTTATGATTTTTGTTTGATTTTTTATTGAAATTTGATATTTATATTCAATTGAGTTTTAATGTTGGATTGCTATCGATTATTTTTTCTCTATTATTCTTTTGCTGATAACAAAAGGGGGAGAGAAAAGTTAAGATTTTGTCAAATAAAATCAAGCAAAGGTCAAATAATTTTCTATTTGCATTTAGAATCATTTGCATATTTTTATTTGTATGCATATATGTAGGGGGAGCATCATGTAGAGAGGAAGCATTTAAATAGGGGGAGCAATTAGAGCATATCAATGATCAAATACATTTAACATATTCAAAATCTTAAATATATGTTTGTTATCATCAAAAGGGGGAGATTGTTGAATATGCGCTTATATGATTTTTGTTTGATGATAATAAACATATATACGTTCGTTTAAATGTATTTGATAATATACTATTTTTTTTTCACAGATTAAATAAATATTTGCAGAATAAAATAAATAACACGAAATTTGAATACAAACGAATATTTTATTCAAACAAATATTTATTACATCTTTGAATAGTACAATTTCAAGCTCTCACTATAACTATACAACTTTGATTACAATTACATCACATTTCACATTTACAATTCACCTCACTACATATCACTCACACTCGTATTTATCTTCAACTTCATTCCAGTTTGAATCCAGCATCTGAGAAATCTGCAAAAATATTCCCTAACGCAGTAAAATTGAAAAAGAAATATTTTTGCAATATAAAATAAAAGACGAATTTTGAAAATAATATTTGCCTCAGTTTGGGTTGTTCGTCATAACTTAAATTTGAATTCATCATACACGAACAACTTGTGACATAAACAGTGTATTACTGTATATGCCACAAGGCCGTGCTCGCCGATATATACACTTTATTGTTTTACAGGGACAGGTGAGCACAGGTCAAACCCAAATGAAAAATCGGGTTCAACTCACGTGCAATAACATTGAAAATCACGACACAAGCACAAGGTCAAATCCGAGTTTTGAAACTGGATTCAACACAAGGCGACATGACATGAATGCAACGAAGACCAACATCAAAATGGAATGCAACATGGATATCACAATCAAACTAAGGCAACTAGGAATGAACAGAACATAACAGCACCAATGCAAGCAAGTCAGTGGCAAAACACAAACTGCAGTGGACAGACCAGAGTGCATCAGTGCCAAGAAACTCAAGTGCACGACTAAACTGACGATGAATACAACTTGAAGCATACAAGCTCAATGAAGATTGCAGCAACAACAGTGAGCACACTCATATGAACAAATGCAAAGAACAATGAAGTATACACAGCAAATAACATACACCAAAGCTAACAGCAGTGTCAAGAAATGAAACACTGCAACTCAGTGCATCAACCAAAGTTAAGGCCACATGAAGACAGCAAACTGCAACAAACGCATATATGGTCTAAGTGAATCAAGCAAATGCACAGAAGCCACTTCAGCTACATTGAGGCTCAATGGTGAAGCAGACTCAAGTGAACAGGTAGCACAAGAACCAGAAAAACCAAAAACAGTGCACCAAAGCAAACTACAAGATGTAGAGCAACAATGCACAGTGACAATTTGGAGTATTATATGCAAAACAACTTGTAGTTCAAACATGATGGAGCTACAGGAATGTACCAAGTTACATGAAGACAGAAGACTACAACTTAAAATGCAATGCACAGCAGGTATAACAAAGTCACAGGCCATAATGAAGACTGAATGAAATGCACAACATGTATTGTTGAATATGTGTTACAGTGGTGATGCAAGTGCTAACCAGAATGAAGTCCAATACAACTTCAACAAAGACTCAAGCTACAGTGCATAATGGTCAACACAGTAAGCAATGAAGCAACAAGGTCAGAGAACCAAGCAACAATGTGCACAGGTGAATCAAGTGAATCATAATGAAGCAGTGCAACATCTTCCATCAACACGCTCAAGTGACTCAACGATGCAACAAGGTGATATGCAAACAACATAATAGTATGCAAGCTTGAGCACAAGAACATGACAGCAAACAGAAGTGCACAGCAACAGTAAGGCAATGCACAAATACAGGTGAATCAAGTGACCAACAAACTACTGAAGTTCAAATATCAAATTCAAGACAGACCAACATACTACAGTGACATCAAAACATGGCAGTAGGGATGTAATTGCTGTGAACAACAAGAGGGATGCAAGCATCAAGGTGCAGTTTTCAAAACAAGTGACCAAAGTCAAAGCATCAGAGGGAATCATCAAATTTGTCAAAGCTGTGTGTTTTAACAAGTCAATAGAAAAAGGAATGAAAGCCGTGGTCATCACGAAATCGATTCAAAGCCGTGGGACGCAAGAAATAAAATTATACGCGTATGAAAAAGTCAGAATCGATCTCATTCATTCAAGCATCATCAAGTGGCTGAAATAAAGAATTTGACAAATTCAAATCAACATATACGAATGTAATTCTAGGAAATCAAATCCTATATAATACCCAAAATCATCATCGGCAATGGTATCGAGTTCAAGAATCAACCAGCAAAACAAAAAGAGGAAAATACATACCGAAGCAATCGAACTCGATCAAGCAAGGAGGAGAAGCCTACTATCGAACGAGATCGAGCGGCGTTTCAATTCTGCACAACCCTAGCTTGAATTGCAAGGAGCAAACAAAAGCCCTAATTGAGTTGAGGAGCGGCCATTCTTTCACGAACGAGAAAAATAAAAAAATAAAAGGAACGGGTTGAAGAGAATAAGGGACCGGCCTTTAGTTTATTAATTTGGGTTTTGTATTTTTAAAATAGGGTCTTGTTATTTTAATTTGTTTTTAAATTATATTTTCTTTTAAACCGTTTTTAATTTTCTAGTCGTGTGACTAGGGGACAAACTACGGTGTGTAGTTTGGGATTTTGCAACTCGGTGGTTAAGTTGTGATCAGGGTTTTGAGCGTAGAGTTAGATTAGTCAATAGCGGGTGTTTGTGTCAAAATTGGGCACAACACTCTTCGGGAGTCGTTGAAGAGATAATAGTCAAGAATGCAAGTGCAAAACAGATATTATCTAATAAAAACTCCAATCAACAGTAAAATAAACGCGTAGACAAGCGATTTATAGTGGTTCGGCGTGTTGCCTACGTCCACTGTGAAGTTTTTTGATGTTTTATTGATTCTCTTTCAATGATTACAAGTTGTTACAGCAATCCACAGCAAGTTACAACTGGAAATTCGAAATCAACAATAGAATTATGATGTAGGATGATGGAGATCTTGATCCGGCAGAGTCTCGGCGTCTCACAGTCAGAAGCCCCCTTTTCTGTTGGCCCTGGGGCTCTATTTATAGGCGTAGGCTGCTGATATTTCGCTGAAAACTCGGGAGACCACTTCTGGCACGTGAGGGGGCCCACGCGTACGGTCTCGGGAAGTTTGGGCCCACTTTGGCATCGGTTCGAACTCCATTCGAACCGATCAAGAATTCATCCAATCGAGGTGAAATTTGGCGTGGACATTCTTCAACATGTATGCAAACATCTGTGAAAATTTCATGGCATTTGGATCAGTAGATTAGGAGATATGATGGGTTCGAAATAGGGTTCACGGCACGGCTGTCTGGTTTGAACCCCTGCATTCGAAACGATGGTTTCGAATCCATCATGGCACGCGAATTCGTGGTGACGTGGAGCGCAAACTTCGAATCGATCCGGACTTCACTCCGTGTTGACCGCTTCGACTCCGTGTATCTTGGTGATTTCGAACCGATGGAAGACACGTGGGTTGACCCAGTGGGTTCGAACAAGGCAACACAGGATGGGTTCGAAGAAGGCCTTTGTGATGGGTTCGAAGCATGGCTCTATGATGGGTTCGAACATGACTTCAGGGATGGGTTCGAACGAAGCTTATGGATGGGTTCGAAGCATGCATGTCCGATGGTTTCGAAATGAGGCAGCCGAGTATGGATTCGAATCAGCTACTCTCTGATGGGTTCGAGGTCGAGGCATCCCGAGGGTTTCGAAGGTGATGGTTTCGAACTTGATGGGTTCGAAGTGATGGTTTCGAACTGGGGCGTGACGATGGATTCGAAGACAACCATCATTATGGGTTCGAAATCAATGTGTTCCCTCCAAGTTGGCTCAATCATAACTTGAGCATACGAACTCGGATCGACTTGAAATTTGAAATGCTGACTCCTGTGGCCTTTCTTGCAGTGTCCCATCAATTGTAGCTCATTCTGGACTCGGATAAAATTCAGTGATATCCATGGCGAAAGAAAATACGATCAACCTCTGAGGCGAACTGTCCTTCCTTTTCAATCGCTCTTTTGGTATCGCGGCTTTGCCAAAAAGCGGGATAACATTTTGCCCCCCAAAGTACATCTTGTGGGAACAGACGTACTTTGAATAGCTGCCATTTCTATCTGAACAATCATTGCTCTCTTTTTTGTTGAAACTCGTATGCTGTATTGCCGTAACCTTGCGTTGATATGATTGATTGATGTATAATAGTGCTTAGCCGTTGGCTGTCGCGTTTGTAACGGGAATAGTGTTTGATCCCTGTGAATATTCAAAATCAAATGTTAGTCCGACATGTATGCACATATGTTAATTTGGACCTTGTTAACGTCGTGCGGCCATGAGTCGTTGTCAGTTTGGTTTGCTGTAGAATTTCGTATCGATTCTCTCCTGAACCGATTTTGAAATTTGAATTGAGGCAACGCTTGATGGTTGTGGTGGACATTTCCTCCGTATCGATCCTCTCCTGAACCGATATTGAAGGTTGAAGAAATAGAATTTGTATTGCGCAAGTGTAATGTTTCGAACCGATGCACTTGAGCGTTGATGGGTTCGAAATTCATGTTTGTATGGACGCGGTATGCCCGTGCAATGATGGGTTGTGTGAATATGAGATTTCGAATCGATGCATTGGAGCATTGATGGATTCGAAATTGACATTCGAAACGGTCTGAAAGTATGGAGTATACTTGTGTGGTGATGGGTTCGAAATTGTCATTCGAACCGATGTGAAAGGATGGTTTCGAATTAGTAGTTCGTTTCTGTGGTTTCGAAGATGATCTTCGAATCGATGATTTGGATGGGTACGAAACTATTGTTCACGGCAGTGGTCCGTGTGCTTCACACGATGGAGCCTCAAGCATATGGGTTCGAAGATTGGTTTCGAAACGACTCTGCTTTCTAACCTGTTGCAATCGGTCAACTTCACCGGAACTCGAATCGTCCCGGTCATCACCAGCCCTCCATATAAATAGCAGTGGACCTGCCACTTTTTCACTTTTTACTTTTTCACTGCACTCTTCATCGCTTCGAAGCTTCTAAGGAGAAAACACTACGTCGCGTTTTTGAATCCATCAAGATTTAAGACTTAAATCTCTCGAATCCATTGCTTAAACTAGGTAATTAGCCTCGGATTCAAGCGACGAAGTTATTTCGAACCCATTTCTCTTCGTCGATTGCATAGCTTCGAGATTGGCAAAACCAGATCTGGTTTGGGAGGGATTCGAATCGATGTGTGGGCTCGAGTTCGAAGCGATGATGGTGGTGTGTTTCCATTGGATTTCGAATCGATCCTTGGAATGTCCTTGTTGGGATGCGTAGTTTGCACCGATTGGGGGATTCGAGGGATCCTTTCGAATCGATGGATTCAAACCCATAGGCTATCGTTTCGAAGTCCACAACCTCGTATCGATTCGAAGTGGATCGTTTCGAACGCGACCGATGTCAAGTTAAGGGTTTCTGTATCGGTTCGAATTTGTCATTTGGCCATCGCTTCGTAGCGCGCCTGACTGCATGGTTTCGAAACGATGTCAGGATGGGTTCGAACGCATGGGTTCGAAGCGCTGTCATGATGGTTTCGAACGCATGGGTTCGAACGAAGTTTGGATGACTTCGAAGGAAGAGGTGTTCGGTTGGGTTCGAACGAAGCCTCTGTGATGGTTTCGAACCCTATATGATGGATTCCAAAATTCGAAATTTTTCAAGCATAACTCCGACGAGCTTCATTCCTGCATATTTGGACTTGAATATTGAACTGCATATTTGATTGCCTTTTGAAGCACGTCGATGGAACTATAACAACTTCTATTCGAACCGACTTCCATCATATAAGTGATTTAGTGATGACGGTCAGCGATGACGGTCATTATAGCTGGACTCCGTATCTTCGTCGTTTGCATATTTACTTTAACTCTGCAACATTTGTTCAAGTAATGCATGGCACGGTACCACACACATTCATACACTTTACACTGGGGAACACACGGGTACTTTGTCGTCTAACGATGGTTTCTCATGAGTTAGCTAGTTATGGAACCTTCAAGTTCACAGCAGCAGGAGATTCAAGGTGCAGCCTCTCCGAGGCTTGAAGTTCCGGATATAGATCCTGAGATCATCGGTCCGGCTCCGGACGAACTTCCTGAAGCATCGTTCATTGCCAATCCATCGGATTCCGTTCCATCGAATATCTCTGAAGACATGTTGGGGAAAATATGTTTGAGGCACAGCTTGTCATTGGATGATGTGTTACTGCCGGCGCCGAACGATAGACCACATAATCCGCCGGAAGGGTATACAGCGTTTAACCGCCACGCGTGTGCGGTCGGGACACTTCCCCCGTTCAACGAGTATATAAGAGAAGTATTGTCATTTTTGAGGATCGCCCCATCTCAGCTGCATCCGAACAGATATGCGTCGATCAATAGCTTGTTCATTGCATTTATGGAATGTCTCCATCGACCGCCACTCCCGATCGAAATCAGATACTTGTTCAACTTCAAAACTCGGGGTGATTATCCTTCTTTCACATTTCTGGAAGCGGTGAGAAATTGCCAAGTGGTTACCGGGTCTTGGACCAGGTTGAGTTATTATAGGACAGAATGGTTTTATGTCAGATGTCCTCCAGGGTTTGCCCGACGATGGTTATTCAGACGTGAGTATAACCGAGTTCTTAAATAGTTACTACGACAATTGCTGCCGAAGTGGAACTTATATTAATTTTTTCTTTTTACAGCAACGATCCCGTGACCCGAAGGTGAAGAGTTTAAGGAGATGGTGCGAGTACTTCGAGAAGTCCCGAGTGAAGATAGGGACATCGAGTTGCTTTTGACTGATAGGAATCTCCGGACCTTTGGGCTGATTGAACGAGGACAGAGTATAAGGTTTGAGATGGCACTAAGGATCGTTCCTAAGAAACGAGTCAAACATAAGAAGCCCGAAGTTGCCATAGCCGAGGAGGCTGATTCTGAAAGAACTCATACTGATGATGAGCCGCTGACCGAGCCTACGGATGTAGCTTCGGATGTCGCGGAGCAGAGAAAAGGCAAGGCTGCCATGGTTAAGTCAACTAAGCGGGGGAGACGGAAATCGGTTGTCATTGCCCGGCCCTCTTCCGGAGTTAGAATTTCTGAGATGTCTCCTCCGCATACTGAAAGTCTCTACGAAGGGCTTGCCGACCTTCCAATCCCGGAAGATGTGTCTTTTCAACATGATGCCGGGTTAGAGGAGTTCCATCGTAATCTAGAATTGAGCGAGCCTCTTATTACTAGCGAGGTCGACATTTCTGGTTGGTCGGGGGGAATGCATATTCATACACACTTCACGACACTGCATAACCTTTGACTGTAAATTACCTAATTCGAAGAGTGACTAATTCGATTTTACTTTGCTTTGCAGATACTATGTCTAAACGAGGTTCAATGCTTGGGAGTCTTCGACATGCCCGCAAGTCTTCTTATTATGATTCGCGCAGGCGAGAGGGGGATAGAGATTATGATCAGGGACGCCCTGGGCATTATGACCAGGGACGTTCCGGATATTCTAGTCATGAGAGATACGATTCGGACAGGGGCCATAGGCGTCGATCGCGATCGCGCACCCCTCCTCCTTCCAGAGATCCCGTACAACCTCCCGTTCGCGTCCCTCGTGATTCTTCTCGACACGTGTCGGTTTCTCAAGCTTCTAGATCTGAGGTGTCGGCGCCGACAGTTGCGGAGGAACCTCCTACTGAAATCACGGGAGAAGGAGCGATTAGGCTTGCGCAGCTGAAGAGAGAGTTCCCGAATATCTGCTTCGACAACTATGTCTTTCCCCCGAACTTGAAAAGAATCCCACCGGAGGCCGAGCGGTGGGCGCTTGATTATGTGCACGACTTCTACGCACAGTATAAGGTGTGGTATAAGGCAGCTGAAAAAGCGTCGGCGCTGGCCTTCGAACGAGCGGCCACCATTGAAAAATTGCAAGCCAAGTTAGCACAAAAAGAACGCATCATACAAGTGCTGTATACTGAGGTTGAATCATCCCGTAAATCTGAAATAGAGGCCACTAAAAAAGCCGATGAAGCCCAGGCAATCATGGATAGGATGAAACGCGAACACTACGCCACGGTTGAGGACATGGGTCATCGAAACACATTGGCTACTGCAGAGAGGGACGCAGCCCTGAAGGAGTTGAACGAGCTTAAGTCAAAATTTGCTGAAATCGCCAAGGAAAGGGATGATGCGAATAGCGCAGCTCAGGAGGCGTGTGAACAAGCTGTGATTCTTCGCACCGAAAGGGATGCTGCGGTGGCGAAAGTTCAAGCGGTCGAGACAGAGGTGGAGGAGAAAGTTCAACAAGCAGAGGCCAGGCTAGAGGCCGATATCGAAGATCTGCTTATAACTTATAACGCCAACGTGTTAAAACACCGAAATTTAGCCTGGCTTCAAGATTATCCCGTTCACCTTCGCAGCGCTTGGGAACGATTGGTCGAGGAAGAGGGGGAAGAGTACCCGGGCGAATCGGTTGACCGATTCGAGCTTCAGAACCGGCTATTAACTGAGGATGAAAAGAAGGTCCTTCACGATGCTATCATTGCTCATGAGAAGGAGATGGTGGGTGGTCGTTCCCTGGAAGTTGGAGAGGGATCGGGTGTTGAGCACCATGCGGATGTCACTGAAGTCACCACATCGCCTTTGTCAGTGCCTGTGTCTACGGTCAGCTTGCCACCTGTTCCTGCTTACGACGCGGAGCGGCCGCACTTATCTCCTATCCATGAGCACACTTCCGAGGTCGTTCAGCCGTCTGCGAGTCAAACTGGGGAAGGTATTTCAAAATTATCTCAAGTGTTTTCTAAACAAAGAGTTTGTTTTGAAAAAGTTACTGATAACTTATTGTTTTTTGCTTAGTGACGGAGGTTGTGCCGACAGTCGCGGCTCAAGAATCAAGCCAAAGGGATAAGGCCATCGCTACCGAGGCTATTGCTGTAACCGCGGTATCGATCGAGGCGGCACAGGGGAGTGGGTTGTCTCTCGAGGAACAGATGGTGGGCGAGCTGCTCGGTGAGCAGGGCGGTTTCTCTACCGACTTACAGTTTATCATCGTCAGTGATCCCCCGCCGACCTCAAGCTCTTCGATGCAAGCTGCGGATGCCCCCAGCCAAGCCCAAGCGACTCGAGAAGAGGAAATTTTGGCTGAAATCAATGCTGAAATAGAAGCTGCGGGGCACAGTGGTAGCGCCGGTGACAGCGCGACGGCGCATAGTTCAACACCTGCTAGGGTAGTACCATCGGGTGGCACTATCTCAATTTCCGTCACAAATCCAGTCCCCCTTACTCCTCCGGCGGGAAGCCTCCCTGTAGATTCGAGCTCTGAGGAGGACATCGATATCATGCCCCCAGCCGAAGAGTCACCGCCGAAGAGGAGGCACTCAAAAAGAATTTCGGTCGCTAGTGATTCTGATGAAGAACCACTAATAAGGAAGACGAAAAAGAAGAAGAAGTAGACCGGCTTTACAAGTAGATGTTTTGGTAGATAGGTACTTGTTGCTTGTTTTTTGTTAGTAAGCCGTGTATAGATGCAGGTTCGGCTCCTGCTAGTAGGGATTGTTTTTGGGAAAACTTTTTCATATGTAAGCCCTCATTTTTAGTTAGTTGAAATAAACTTTAGTTTCATTGTTTCAACTCTTGTTTTATTTGTGCTTAAGTACTTGCAATGCCTTGTTTTCGGTCCGGTGTACTTGTGGTGTTTTTATCGTTTAAGTAGAGTTCGTCTCATTTTCCAAGTCTGAAGATCTTGGTCACACGTCGTGATTGATGAATGAGTTGAACTTCGGACGTTGTATCACTTCGGTTAGTGAGTAATATTTAGCTTTCGTGCCCCCCAGTTCTGGGGAACAACACTTGTATTTACGATGGTTGATCGCACTTGTTGCAAGTTTTGAGCACACGTCCGCCTTTCGGGGACTTGGAATAATTTGAGATCGATGACCTGGTTTGCATTCCAGGAGTTCGAGTGTTATTGATGCTTGTAACATGGTTCGCGCTCCGGGAACTTGGGAATGGTGTTCACATTCCAACTTGCACTCTACTAACTCGGAGTTAGTATTAACGCTTTAGTTCGCACTACGGGAACTTTGACTTGGTGTTGGTGCTCCAATTCACACGCCGGGAGCTTGGATAAAACATGTATGTTTGGGTTCGTACTTCAGGAACCCGGAATTGACATTTATACTCCAACTCGCATTTCGGGAGTATGGAGTTTGCACGGATGCTTCGGTTCGCACTCCGGGAACTTTGAATTGATGTTTATACTCCAATCCACACTCTGGAAATTTGGAGTCCGTATTGATGGGTTGGTTCGTGCAGCGGGAACGAATTATTAAATGTTTATACTCCAATTCGCGCTGCGGGAATTTGGAGCCCGTTCGCGCTCTGGGAACGAATTGTTAAATGTTTATACTCCAATTCACGCTGCGGGAAGTTAGAGTCCGTTCGCACTCCGGGAACGAGTTATTGAATGTTTATACTCCAATTCACGCTGTGGGAAGTTGGAGTCCGTCCACACTCCGGGAACGAATTGTTAAATGTTTATACTCCAATTCACGCTGTGGGAAGTTGGAGTCCGTTCGCACTCCGGGAACGAATTGTTAAATGTTTATACTCCAATTCACGCAGTGGGAAGTTGGAGTCCGTTCGCACTCCGGGAACGAATTGTTAAATGTTTATACTCCAATTCAGGCTGTGGGAAGTTGGAGTCCGTTCGCACTCCGGGAACGAATTGTTAAATGTTTATACTCCAATTCATGCAGTGGGAAGTTGAAGTCCGTTCGCACTCCGGGAACGAATTGTTAAATGTTTATTCTCCAATTCACGCAGTGGGAAGTTGGAGTCCGTTCGCACTCCGGGAACGAATTGTTAAATGTTTATACTCCAATTCACGCTGTGGGAAGTTGGAGTCCGTTCGCACTCCGGGAACGAATTGTTAAATGTTTATACTCCAATTCACGCAGTGGGAAGTTGGAGTCCGTTCGCACTCCGGGAACGAATTGTTAAATGTTTATACTCCAATTCACGCTGTGGGAAGTTGGAGTCCGTTCGCACTCCGGGAACGAATTGTTAAATGTTTATACTCCAATTCACGCAGTGGGAAGTTGGAGTCCGTTCGCACTCCGGGAACGAATTGTTAAATGTTTATACTCCAATTCACGCAGTGGGAAGTTGGAGTCCGTTCGCACTCCAGGAACGAATTGTTAAATGTTTATACTCCAATTCACGCGGTGGGAAGTTGGAGTCCGTTCGCACTCCGGGAACGAATTGTTAAATGTTTATACTCCAATTCACGCAGTGGGAAGTTGGAGTCCGTTCGCACTCCGGGAACGAATTGTTCAATGTTTATACTCCAATTCACGCAGTGGGAAGTTGGAGTCCGTTCGCACTCCGGGAACGAATCGTTAAATGTTTATACTCCAATTCACTCTGTGGGAAGTTGGAGTCCGTTCGCACTCCGGGAACCAATTGTTGAATGTTTATACTCCAATTCACGCTGTGGGAAGTTGGAGTCTGTTCGCACTCCGGGAACGAATTATGGAATGGACTGTCGTGTGTTGGTCCAGTTCAGCCCTCGAAGTGTTGGCTTGCCCCCGAGCTGGGGTTTCACTTAGTGAGTGGCCGGTTGTAACGCAGTCACTCGCCATTTGAATAAATTCCATTGTTCGATGGAACTTAGCTCTTCGTGTGTCGTGATTGTTGAATGTTGTATTCGATGAATCACAGCTTTAGCTTGAAGAGATAATGTTTTTACTGCTGAAATGAGAAAATATGGCAAAGTTAGTGCCTTAATACAAAATCAAATTTCAGAATGTAAATGAAATTGCAAAATATTCACAGATTGAATGATCCTGTCATGTGTGACAGTGACGAAGATCCTCGTCGTTCCAGGCTCCTGAGAAAGTCGGTCCGCCACTGATGGCGTTTATCACCAATCTCCCGCGAGGACCATTGGAGTCCTCATGCCTCGGTCGATCGGGTTCATTGTTTTGATTTGATGGACCTGCTTCCCTGGGTTGCGGTGTCCGCACAAATCGATCAAGCTTCCTTTCCCTGATCAGTTTTTCAACGAGATCCTGTAAGTGACGACACTCGTTCGTATCGTGCCCGTAGCTTTCATGGAACCTGCAAAACTTTCCTGTTTGGATTTGTCTCTCTGACGACGGTCTCGGAGCAGGTTTTTCATATTGAATTGTACTACGGGTTTGTAAATACAAGTCCTCCAATGAAGTATTCAAAGGAGTATAACTGTCGAACTTCGGATTTTTGCGTTGCGGACCGCGATTTTGATCTTGTTTTTTAATTTGATTCACGCTCTCTCTTCGCCGAGCTTGTTTATTTTTAATGTTCAACCGAACTTTTCCGGAGCTCTCACCGGATTGTTTTATTGCAACATTGCTTTGGGTTCCTCCCGCGTTTGATCCTGCATCAGTTTGCTTCCTAGACTGTTTCGCGTCCTCCCGTCTCATGAATTGAGCTGCTTTCGCATGGAAACGGTCCAACGACGCAGGTGGTTTTCCAGCTAGCCAATTGCCGAATTCAGAATCGGGGTCGATCCCCTTAGTTAACGCCATAAGGATGGAGTTATCATTTGGATTACTAATCTCCGCACATGCAGTATGGAATCTTTCTAAGTAGTGTCTGAGCGTCTCTCCGGGAGCTTGTGTGACACTAGATAGAGTGTTGACATCTTTCGGCCTCGCGACGTGCATGCTCAACGAATTTTGTGGCCAGCTGGTCGAATGAGGAGACGGATCGAGGAGGCAATCGGGTGAACCACATGGTGGCGATGCCCCCCCAGGGATATGGGGAAACTACGACATTTCACAGCGTCGTCGGCTCTGGCAGCCGTCATCGACCATTCATATTTTAGAATATGTTGATTGGGATCGGAGTTTCCCTCATACATGGGCAGAGTGGGCATTCGGAATCGCCGTGGGGGTTCAACATTAAGAATGTCGTCCGTAAAGGGAGTGTGACTTCGGGAAACTCCCCAATCGTCGTTTGTGAATCCCTGACTCTCACGAATCATCTGTCGTATCATAGTTGATAGATCCGGCATTTGCGCCGGAGTATGGTCACGTTCCATACTTTGGGTTTGAACCGGATATCGTTGACGGTTCAAATCTCGCCTTCTCGGCTCATAGTCCTCTGGGACGTACGGTTCAGGAGTATGACCGCTTTGACGACGGTCCGGGTCCGACTGATCTCGAGCGTCGACCCCTGGTTCAGCTGCAACGCTAGCGGTGCGGTATTCAGCGACGTGGTGAGGAATGGCACCCCCTCGGGAGGTGGGTCCGGTTTGGAATCTGGCTGACGGACCAACTCTTATTCGTCCAACGGTCAATATCGGTTGGTTTCCAGCGGATGGCATACAACCCTAATCTAACCGGGGTCGTGGAGGTCGGTTATGATAATCAGAAGATGAAGAACTTTCGCTAGAAGAGCGATAAGCACGATCTCTCGTGGATCGTTTTCGTTTCTGGCGATCCAGCTGGTTGATTAGCTCAGCGTTGGCGCGTAGCTGTTCTTCTAGTGGTCGTCGACTCTGGGTCAGCTCTTGAAGTAACAACTACAATTCTTGTCGGGTAACCGGACCCGACGGTTCTGAGTGCCCAGCGGCATATTGATTAGGTGGAGGTAGAGGGGCAGGATTCTGTCTATCCTGTCCTTCTTGATTGACGGCGTTCGAGGTGGTTCTTGTGCTAACCATTTTTACAGTTGAGTTCCTTTCCTAGACTTTATGCAAATCTGAATAGAAGGGAAGGAAGTTGGATTTAACAATCTGGATCTCTCTCTTAGATTTATTCAATCCGATATCGATGACAGATCCAACGAGTAGGAGAAAATCTAGGTTTTCTCAGTGAAAGCACCAAAGTGTTTGTGTCAAAATTGGGCACAACACTCTTCGAGAGTCGTTGAAGAGATAATAGTCAAGAATGCAAGTGCAAAATAGATTTTATCTAACAAAAACTCCAATCAACAGTAAAATAAACGCGTAGACAAGCGATTTATAGTGGTTCGGCGTGTTGCCTACGTCCACTGTGAAGTTTTTTGATGTTTTATTGATTCTCTTTCAATGATTACAAGTTGTTACAGCGATCCACAGCAAGTTACAACTGGAAATTCGAAATCAACAATAGAATTATGATGTAGGATGATGGAGATCTTGATCCGGCAGAGTCTCGGCGTCTCAGAGTCAGAAGCCCCCTTTTCTGTTGGCCCTGGGGCTCTATTTATAGGCGTAGGCTGCTGATATTTCGCTGAAAACTCGGGAGACCACTTCTGGCACGTGAGGGGGCCCACGCGTACAGTCTCGGGAAGTTTGGGCCAACTTTGGCATCGGTTCGAACTCCATTCGAACCGATCAAGAATTCATCCAATCGAGGTGAAATTTGGCGTGGACATTCTTCAACATGTATGCAAACATCTGTGAAAATTTCGTGGCATTTGGATCAGTAGATTAGGAGATATGATGAGTTCGAAATAGGGTTCACGGCACGGCTGTCTGGTTCGAACCCCAGCATTCGAAACGATGGTTTCGAATCCATCATGGCACGCGACTTCGTGGTGACGTGGAGCGCAAACTTCGAATCGATCCGGACTTCACTCCGTGTTGACCGCTTCGACTCCGTGTATCTTGGTGATTTCGAACCGATGGAAGACACGTGGGTTGACCCAATGGGTTCGAACAAGGCAACACAGGATGGGTTCGAAGAAGGCCTTTGTGATGGGTTCGAAGCATGGCTCTATGATGGGTTCGAACATGACTTCAGGGATGGGTTCGAACGAAGCTTATGGATGGGTTCGAAGCATGCATGTCCGATGGTTTCGAAATGAGGCAGCCGAGTATGGATTCGAATCAGCTACTCTCTGATGGGTTCGAGGTCGAGGCATCCCGAGGGTTTCGAAGGTGATGGTTTCGAACTTGATGGGTTCAAAGTGATGGTTTCGAACTGGGGCGTGACGATGGATTCGAAGACAACCATCATTATGGGTTCGAAATCAGTGTGTTCCCTCCAAGTTGGCTCGATCATAACTTGAGCATACGAACTCGGATCGACTTGAAATTTGAAATGCTGACTCCTGTGGCCTTTCTTGCAGTGTCCCATCAATTGTAGCTCATTCTGGACTCGGATAAAATTCAGTGATATCCATGGCGAAAGAAAATACGATCAACCTCTGAGGCGAACTGTCCTTCCTTTTCAATCGCTCTTTTGGTATCGCGGCTTTGCCAAAAAGCGGGATAACAGCGGGTATAGTGAGTTTACGTGTATAAGCGAGGGACTATCTAATTTCTAGTAGAAACCTTGGGGGCAGCACGTAGGCAGGGTTTTGCCGAAGTTGGGTAAATTCTGTGTTGTTCTGTTCTGTTATTTATATTCTGCTATATCTGTGCTGCTATTCTGTAATCTGTGTTAATATTAATTAGCTTCTGCAATTAAGTTTTTATAATTTACACTATCACCCTATTCACCCCCCCTCTAGGGTGAAATCGATCCTACAGTCATGGCTCCCCTAAATCTAAATAAGCCAGAAGTTATGGCCGTCCGAATAATCAATATCTACAGGGTGCAACATCCACGGTGCAAGGTGCAACATCCGTCCGAAATGGCGAAACAGTGTCGTACGACTTTTAGAAATGCGTGCATGGATTTGAAACGGAACAGTACCATGGTGCACCACTCTCCAGCGACGGAAAGTCGAAGACGGGCCACGGTAATCCCGTTTTACCGTAAAAATCCACGTGTCGAAAAAACGAAGGGTAAAAAACTTACGAGACCCGATTGAGATTCGGGTTGCCCTTTTTGGGCATCAATCTATCTTTTGACGGCTGAAAGCTGTCAAAGCCGTAGAAATCATCGAGACCTTAGTTTTGACAGGTTATTGCTTTTGTAACTCTAAACGGGCCAGAAGTTATGGCCGTCCGAATAATCGATATCTACAGGGTGCAACATCCACGGTGCAAGGTGCAACATCCGTCCGAAATGGCGAAACATTGTCGTACGACGTTTAGAAATGCGTGCATGGATTTGGAACGGAACAGTACCATGTTGCACCACTCTCCAGTGATGGTAAATCGAGGACCAGCCACCGTAATCCCGTTTTACCGTAAAAATCCACGTGTCCAAAAAACGAAGGGTAAAAAACTTACGAGACCCGACTGAGATTCGGGTTGTCCTTTTTGGGTATTAATCTATCCATTGATGGCTGAAAGCTGTCATAGCCATAGAACTCATCGCGGCCTTCATTTTGACAGGTTATGGCTCCCGTAACTCTAAACGAGCCAGAAGTTATGGCCGCCCGAATAATCGATATCTACAGGGTGCAACATCCACGGTGCAAGGTGCAACATCCGTCCGAAATGGCGGAACAGTGCCGTACGACTTTTAGAAATGTGTGCATGGATTTGAAATGGAACAGTACCATGTTGCACCACTATCCAGTGATGGTAAATCGAAGACCAGCCACCGTAATCCCGTTTTACCGTAAAAATCCACGTGTCGAAAAAACGAAGGGTAAAAAACTTAGGAGACCCGATTGAGATTCGGGTTGTCCTTTTTGGGCATTAATTATCCGTTGACGGCTTAAAGATGTCAAAGCCGTAGAACTAATCGAGGCCTTCGTTTTGACAGGTTATGGCTCCCGTAACTCTAAACGAGCCAGAAGTTATGGCCGTCCGAAAAATCGATATCTACAGGGTGCAACATCCACGGTGCAAGGTGCAACATTCGTCCGAAATGGCGAAACAGTGTCGTACGACTTTTAGAAATGCGTGCGTGGATTTGAAGCGGAACAGTACCATGGTGCACCACTCTCCAGCGATGGTAAAATGAAGACCAGCCACCGTAATCCCGTTTTACCGTAAAAATCCACATGTCGAAAAAACGAAGGGTAAAAAACTTACGAGACCCGATTGAGATTTGGGTTGTCCTTTTTGGGCATTAATCTATCCGTTGACGGCTGAAAGCTGTCAAAGCCGTAGAAATCATCGAGGCCTTCGTTTAGACAGGTTATGGCTTTTGTAACTCTAAACGAGCCAGAAGTTATGGCCGTCCGAATAATCGATATCTACAGGGTGCAACATCCACGGTGCAAGGTGCAACATCCGTCCGAAATGGCGAAACAGTGTCGTACGACTTTTAGAAATGTGTGCATGGATTTGAAACGGAACAGTACCATGGTGTACCACTCTCCAGCGATGGTAAATCGAAGACCAGCCACCGTAATCCCGTTTTACCGTAAAAATCCACGTGTCCAAAAAACGAAGGGTAAAAATCTTACGAGACCCGACTGAGATTCGGGTTGTCCTTTTTGGGCATTAATCTATCCATTGATGGCCGAAAGCAGTCACAGCCGTAGAACTCATCGCGGCCTTCGTTTTGACAGGTTATGGCTCCCGTAACTCTAAACGAGCCAGAAGTTATGACCGTCCGAATAATCGATATCTACAGGGTGCAACATCTACGGTGCAAGGTGCAACATCCGTCCAAAATGGAAAAACAGTGTCGTACGACTTTTAGAAATGCGTGCATGGATTTGAAACGGAATAGTACCATGGTGCACCACTCTCCAGCGATGGGAAGTCGAAGACGGGCCACGGTAATCCCGTTTTACCGTAAAAATCCACGTGTCGAAAAAACGAAGGGTAAAAAACTTACGAGACCCGATTGAGATTCGAGTTGTCCTTTTTGGGCATTAATCTATCCGTTGACGGCTGAAAGATATCAAAGCCGTAGAACTGATCGAGGCCTTCATTTTGACAGGTTATGGCTCCCATAACTCTAAAAGAACCAGATGTTATGGCCGTCCGAATAATCGATATCTACAGGGTGCAACATCCACGGTGCAAGATGCAACATCCGCCAAAATGGAGAAACAGTGCCGTACGACTTTTAGAAATGCGTGCATGGATTTGAAACGGAACAGTACCATGGTGCACCACTCTCCAGCGATGGTAAGTCGAAGACGGGCCACGGTAATCCCGTTTGACCGTAAAAATCCACGTGTCGAAAAAAAGAAGGGTAAAAAACTTACGAGACCCGATTGAGATCCGGGTTGTCCTTTTTGGGCATTAATCTATCCGTTGACGGCTGAAAGCTATCAAAGCCGTAGAACTCAACGAGGCCTTCGTTTTGACAGGTTATAGCTCCCGTAACTCTAAACGAGCCAGAAGTTATGGCCGTCCGAATAATCGATATCTACAGGGTGCAACATCCACGGTGCAAGGTGCAACATCCGTCCAAAATGGCGAAACAGTGTCGTACGACTTTTAGAAATGCTTGCACGGATTTGAAACGGAACAGTACCATGGTGCACCACTCTCCAGCGATGGGAAGTCGAAGACAGGCCACGGTAATCCCGTTTTACCGTAAAAATCCACGTGTCGAAAAAACGAAGGGTAAAAAACTTACGAGACCCGATTGAGAGTCGGGTTGTCCTTTTTGGGAATTAATCTATCCGTTGACTGCTGAAAGCTGTCAAAGCCGTAGAACTCATCGGGGCCTTCGTTTTGACACGTTATGGCTCCCGTAACTCTAAACGAGGCAGAAGTTATGGCCGCCCGAATAATCGATATCTATAGGGTGCAACATCCACGGAGCAAGGTGCAACATCCGTCCGAAATGGGAAATAGTGCCGTACGACTTTTAGAAATGCGTGCATGGATTTGAAACGGAACAGTGCCATGGTGCACCACTCTCCAGCGACGGGAAGTCGAAGACGGGCCACGGTAATCCCGTTTTACCGCAAAAATCCACGTGTCGAAAAAACGAAGGGTAAAAAACTTACGAGACCCGATTGAGATTCGGGTTGCCCTTTTTGAGCATTAATCTATCCGTTGACGGCTGAAAGCTGTCAAAGCCGTAGAAATCATCGAGATCTTCGTTTTGACAGGTTATGGCTTTTGTAACTCTAAACGGGCCAAAAGTTATGGCCGTCCGAATAATCGATATCTACAGGGTGCAACATCCACGGTGCACGGTGCAACATCCGTCCGAAATGGCGAAACACTGCCGTACGACTTTTAGAAATGCATGCATGGATTTGAAACGGAACAGTGCCATGTTGCACCACTCTCCAGCGATGGTAAATCGAGGACCAGCCACCGTAATCCCGTTTTACCGTAAAAATCCACGTGTCCAAAAAACGAAGGGTAAATAACTTACGAGACCCGACTGAGATTCGGGTTGTCCTTTTTGGGTATTAATCTATCCATTGATGGCTGAAAGTTGTCATAGCCGTAGAACTCGTCGTGGCCTTCGTTTTGACAGGTTATGGCTCCCGTAACTCTAAACGAGCCATAAGTTATGGCCGTCCGAATAATCGATATCTACAGGGTGCAACATCCACGGTGCAGGGTGCAACATCCGTCCGAAATGGCGAAACAGTGCCGTACGACTTTTAGAAATGCGTGCATGGATTTGAAATGGAACAGTACCATGGTGCACCACTCTCCAGCGATGGTAAATCGAAGACCAGCCACCATAATCCTGTTTTACCGTAAAAATCCACGTGTCGAAAAAACGAAGGGTAAAAAACTTACGAGACCCGATTGAGATTCGAGTTGTCCTTTTTGGGCATTAATCTATCCGTTGACGGCTGAAAGCTACCAAAACCGTAGAACTCATCAAGGCCTTCGTTTTGACAGGTTATGGCTTTTGTAAATCTAAACGATCCAGAAGTTATGGCCGTCCGAAAAATCGATATCTACAGAGTGCAACATCCACGGTGCAAGGTGCAACATTCGTCCGAAATGGCAAAACAGTGTCGTACGACTTTTAGAAATGCGTGCATGGATTTGAAACAGAACGGTACCATGGTGCACCACTCTCCAGCGATGGTAAAACGAAGACCAGCCACCGTAATCCCGTTTTACCGTAAAAATCCACGTGTTGAAAAAACGAAGGGTAAAAAACTTACGAGACCCGATTGAGATTTGGGTTGCCCTTTTTGGGCATTAATCTATCCGTTGACGGCTGAAAGCGGTCAAACCCATAGAAATCACCGAGGCCTTCGTTTGGATAGGTTATGGCTTTTGTAACTCTAAACGAGCCAAAAGTTATGGCCGTCCGAATAATCGATATCTACAGGGTGCAACATCCACGGTGCAAGGTGCAACATCCGTCCGAAATGGCGAAACAGTGTCGTACGACTTTTAGAAATGTGTGCATGGATTTGAAACGGAATAGTACCATGGTGTACCACTCTCCAGCGATGGTAAATCGAAGACCAGCCACCGTAATCCCGTTTTACCGTAAAAATCCACGTGTCCAAAAAACGAAGGGTAAAAATCTTACGAGACCCGACTGAGATTCGGGTTGTCCTTTTTGAGCATTAATCTATCCATTGACGGCCGAAAGCAGTCATAGCCGTAGAACTCATCGCGGCCTTCGTTTTGACAGGTTATGGCTCCCGTAACTCTAAACGAGCCAGAAGTTATGGCCGTCCGAATAATCGATATCTACAGGGTGCAACATCCAGGGTGCAAGGTGCAACATCCGTCCAAAATGGCAAAACAGTGCCGTACGACTTTTAGAAATGCGTGCATGGATTTGAAACGGAATAGTACCATGGTGCACCACTCTCCAGCGATGGGAAGTCGATGACGGGCCACGGTAATCCCGTTTTACCGTAAAAATCCACGTGTCGAAAAAACGAAGGGTAAAAAACTTACGAGACCCGATTGAGAGTCGGGTTGTCCTTTTTGGGCATTAATCTATCCGTTGACTGCTGAAAGCTGTCAAAGCCGTAGAACTCATCGGGGCCTTCGTTTTGACACGTTATGGCTCCCGTAACTCTAAACGAGGCAGAAGTTATGGCCGTCCGAATAATCGATATCTACAGGGTGCAACATCCACGGAGCAAGGTGCAACATCCGTCCGAAATGGCGAAACAGTGCCGTACGACTTTTAGAAATGCGTGCATGGATTTGAAACGGAATAGTGCCATGGTGCACCACTCTCCAGCGACGGGAAGTCGAAGACGGGCCACGGTAATCCCGTTTTACCGTAAAAATCCACGTATCGAAAAAACGAAGGGTAAAAAACTTACGAGACCCGATTGAGATTCGGGTTGCCCTTTTTGGGCATTAATCTATCCGTTGACGGCTGAAAGATGTCAAAGCCGTAGAACTGATCGAGGCCTTCGTTTTGACAGGTTATGGCTCCCACAACTCTAAAAGAGCCAGAAGTTATGGCCGTCCGAATAATCGATATCTACAGGGTGCAACATCCACGGTGCAAGATGCAACATCCGCCGAAATGGAGAAACAGTGCCGTACGACTTTTAGAAATGCGTGCATAGATTTGAAACGGAACAGTACCATGGTGCACCACTCTCCAACGATGGGAAGTTGAAGACGGGCCACGGTAATCCCGTTTGACCGTAAAAATCCACGTGTCGAAAAAAAGAAGGGTAAAAAATTTACGAGACCCGATTGAGATCCGGGTTGTCCTTTTTGGTCATTAATCTATCCGTTAACGGCTGAAAGCTGTCAAAGCCGTAGAACTCATCGAGGCCTTCGTTTTGACAGGTTATGGCTCCCGTAACTCTAAACGACCCAGAAGTTATGGCCGTCCGAATAATCGATATCTACAGGGTGCAACATCCACGGTGCAAGGTGCAACATCCGTCCGAAATGGCGAAACAGTGTCGTACGACTTTTAGAAATGCGTGCATGGATTTGAAACGGAACAGTACCATGGTGCACCACTCTCCAGCGATGGGAAGTCGAAGACGGGCCATGGTAATCCCGTTTTACCGTAAAAATCCACGTGTCGAAAAAACGAAGGGTCAAAAACTTACGAGACCCAATTGAGAGTCGGGTTGTCCTTTTTGGGCATTAATCTATCCGTTGACTGCTGAAAGCTGTCAAAGCCGTAGAACTCATCGGGGCCTTCGTTTTGACACGTTATGGCTCCCATAACTCTAAACGAGGCAGAAGTTATGGCCGTCCGAATAATCGATATCTACAGGGTGCAACATCCACGGAGCAAGGTGCAACATCCGTCCGAAATGGCGAAACAGTGCCGTACGACTTTTAGAAATGCGTGCATGGATTTGAAACGGAACAGTGCCATGGTGCACCACTCTCCAGCAACGGGAAGTCGATGACGGGCCACGGTAATCCCGTTTTACCGTAAAAATCCACGTGTCGAAAAAACGAAGGGTAAAAAACTTACGAGACCCGATTGAGATTCGGGTTGCCATTTTTGGGCATTAATCTATCCGTTGACGGCTGAAAGCTGTCATAGCTGTAGAAATCATCGAGACCTTCGTTTTGACAGGTTATGGCTTTTGTAACTCTAAACGGGCCAGAAGTTATGGCCGTCCGAATAATCGATATCTACAGGGTGCAACATCCACGGTGCAAGGTGCAACATCCGTCCGAAATGGCGAAACACTGCCGTACGACTTTTAGAAATGGTGCATGGATTTGAAACGGAACAGTACCATGTTGCACCACTCTCCAGCGATGGTAAATCGAGGACCAGCCACAGTGATCCCGTTTTACCGTAAAAATCCACGTGTTCAAAAAACGAAGGGTAAAAAACTTACGAGACCCGACTGAGATTCGGGTTATCCGTTTTGGGTATTAATCTATCCATTGATGGCTGAAAGCTGTCATAGCCGTAGAACTCATCGCGGCCTTCGTTTTGATAGGTTTTGGCTCCCGTAACTCTAAACGAGCCAGAAGTTATGGCCGTCCGAATAATCGATATCTACAGGGTGCAACATCCACGGTGCAAGGTGCAACATCCGTCCGAAATGGCGAAACAGTGCCGTACGACTTTTAGAAATGCGTGCATGGATTTGAAACGGAAAAGTACCATGGTGCACCACTCTCCAGCGATGGTAAATCGAAGACCAGCCACCGTAATCCCGTTTTACCGTAAAAATCCACGTGTCGAAAAAACGAAGGGTAAAAAAATTACGAGACCCGATTGAGATTCGGGTTGTCCTTTTTGGGCATTAATCTATCCGTTGACGGCTGAAAGCTATCAAAACCGTAGAACTCATCGAGGCCTTCGTTTTGACAGGTTATGGCTTTTGTAACTCTAAACGATCCAGAAGTTATGGCCGTCCGAAAAATCGATATCTACAGGGTGCAACATCCACGGTGCAAGGTGCAACATTCTTCCGAAATGGCGAAACAGTGTCGTACGATTTTTAGAAATGCGTGCATGGATTTGAAACGGAACAGTACCATGGTGCACCACTCTCCAGCAATGGTAAAACGAAGACCAGCCACCGTAATCCCGTTTACCGTAAAAATCCACGTGTCGAAAAAACGAAGGGTAAAAAACTTACGAGACCCGATTGAGATTTGGGTTGTCCTTTTTGGGCATTAATCTATCCATTGACGGCTGAAAGCTGTCAAAGCCGTAGAAATCATCGAGGCCTTCGTTTGGACAGGTTATGGCTTTTGTAACTCTAAACGAGCCAAAAGTTATGGCCGTCCGAATAATCGATATCTACAGGGTGCAACATCCACGGTGCAAGGTGCAACATCCGTCCGAAATGGCGAAACAGTGTCGTACGACTTTTAGAAATGTGTGCATGGATTTGAAACGGAATAGTACCATGGTGTACCACTCTCCAGCGATGGTAAATCGAAGACCAGCCACCGTAATCCCGTTTTACCGTAAAAATCCACGTGTCCAAAAAACGAAGGGTAAAAATCTTACGAGACCCGACTGAGATTCGGGTTGTCCTTTTTGGGCATTAATCTATCCATTGACGGCTGAAAGCAGTCATAGCCGTAGAACTCATCGCGGCCTTCGTTTTGACAGGTTATGGCTCCCGTAACTCTAAACGAGCCAGAAGTTATGGCCGTCCGAATAATCGATATCTACAGGGTGCAACATCCAGGGTGCAAGGTGCAACATCCGTCCAAAATGGCAAAACAGTGCCGTACAACTTTTAGAAATGCGTGCATGGATTTGAAACGGAATAGTACCATGGTGCACCACTCTCCAGCGATGGGAAGTCGATGACGGGCCACGGTAATCCCGTTTTACCGTAAAAATCCACGTGTCGAAAAAACGAAGGGTAAAAAACTTACGAGACCCGATTGAGATTCGGGTTGTCCTTTTTGGGCATTAATCTATCCGTTGACGGCTGAAAGATGTCAAAGCCGTAGAACTGATCGAGGCCTTCGTTTTGACAGGTTGTGGCTCCCATAACTCTAAAAGAGCCAGAAGTTATGGCCGTTCGAATAATCGATATCAACAGGGTGTAACATCCACGGTGCAAGATGCAACATCCGTCGAAATGGAGAAACAGTGCCGTACGACTTTTAGAAATGCGTGCATGGATTTGAAACGGAACAGTACCATGGTGCACCACTCTCCAGCGATGGGAAGTCGAAGACGGGCCACGGTAATCCCGTTTTACCGTAAAAATCCACGTGTCGAAAAAACGAAGGGTAAAAATCTTACGAGACCCAATTGAGAGTCGGGTTGTCCTTTTTGGGCATTAATCTATCCGTTGACTGCTGAAAGCTGTCAAAGCCGTAGAACTCATCGGGGCCTTCGTTTTGACAGGTTATGGCTCCCGTAACTTTAAACGAGGCAGAAGTTATGGCCGTCCGAATAATCGATATCTACAGGGTGCAACATCCACGGAGCAAGGTGCAACATCCGTCCGAAATGGCGAAACAGTGCCGTACGACTTTTGGAAATGCGTGCATGGATTTGAAATGGAACAGTGCCATGGTGCACCACTCTCCAGCGATGGGAAGTCGAAGACGGGCCACGGTAATCCCGTTTTACCGTAAAAATCCACGTGTCGAAAAAACGAAGGGTAAAAAACTTACGAGACCCGATTGAGATTCGGGTTGTCCTTTTTGGGCATTAATCTATCCATTGACGGCTGAAAGCTGTCAAAGCCGCAGAAATCATCGAGGCCTTCGTTTTGACAGGTTGTGGATCCCGTAACTCTAAACGAGCGAGAAGTTATGGCCGTCCGAATAATCGATATCTACAGGGTGCAACATCCACGGTGCAAGGTGCAACATCCGTCCGAAATGGGGAAATCGTGTCGTACGACTTTTAGAAATGCGTGCATGGATTTGAAAGGAACAGTAGCATGGTGCACCACTCTCCAGCGATGGAAAGTCGAAGACGGGCCATGGTAATCCCGTTTTACCGTTAAAATCCACGTGTCGAAAAAACGAAGGGTAAAAAACTTACGAGACCCGATTGAGATTCGGGTTGTCCTTTTGGGGTATTAATCTGTCCGTTGACGGCTGAAAGCTGTCAAAACCGTAGAACTCATCGAGGCCTTTGTTTTGACAGGTTATGGCTTTTGTAACTCTAAACAAGCCAGAAGTTATGGCCGTCCGAATAATCGATATCAACAGGGTGCAACATCCACGGTGCAAGGTGCAACATCCGTCCGAAATGGCGAAACAGGGCCGTACGGCTTTTAGAAATGCGTGCATGGATTTGAAACAGAATAGTTCCATGGTGCACCACTCTCCAGCGATGGTAAATCGAAGACCAGCCACCGTAATCCCGTTTTACCGTAAAAATCCACATGTGGAAAAAACGAAGGGTAAAAAACTTACGAGACCCGATTGAGATTCGGGTTGGCCTTTTTGGGCATTAATCTATCCGTTGACGGCTGAAAGCTGTCAAAGCCATAGAATTCATCGGGGCCTTCGTTTTGACAGGTTATGGCTCCCGTAACTCTAAACGAGCCAGAAGTTATGGCCGTCCGAATAATCGATATCTACAGGGTGCAACATCCACGGTGCAAGGTGCAACATCCGTCCGAAATGGCGAAACAGTGCCGTACGACTTTTAGAAATGCGTGCATGGATTTGAAACGAAACAGTACCATGGTGCACCACTCTCCAGCGACGGGAAGTCGAAGACGGGCCACGGTAATCCCGTTTTACCGTAAAAATCCACGTGTCGAAAAAACGAAGGTTAAAAAACTTACGAGACCCGATTGAGATTCGGGTTGCCCTTTTTGGGCATTAATCTATCCGTTGACGGCTGAAAGCTGTCAAAACCGTAGAAATCATCGAGCCCTTCGTTTTGACAGGTTATGGCTTTTGTAACTCTAAACGGGCCAGAAGTTATGGCCGTCCGAATAATCGATATCTACAGGGTGCAACATCCACGGTGCAAGGTGCAACATCCGTCCGAAATGGCGAAACAGTGCCGTACGACTTTTAGAAATGCGTGCATGGATTTGAAACGGAACAGTACCATGGTGCACCACTCTCCAGCGATGGTAAATCGAGGACCAGCCACAGTAATCCCGTTTTACCGTAAAAATCCACGTGTCCAAAAAACGAAGGGTAAAAAACTTTCGAGACCCGATTGAGATTCGGGTTGTCCTTTTTGGTGATTAATCTATCCGTTGATGGCTGAAAGCTGTCAAAGCCATAGAACTCATCGAGACCTTCGTTTTGACAGGTTATGGCTCCCGTAACTCTAAACGAGTCAGAAGTTATGGCCGTCCGAATAATCAATATCTACAGGGTGCAACATCCACGGTGCAAGGTGTAACATCCGTCCGAAATGGCGAAACAGTGCATACGACTTTTAGAAATGCGTGCATGGATTTGAAACGGAACAGTACCATGGTGCACCACCCTCCAACGATGGTTAATCGAAGACCAGCCACCGTAATCCCGTTTTACCGTAAAAATCCACGTGTCGAAAAAACGAAGGGTAAAAAACTTACGAGACCCGATTGAGATTCGGGTTGTCCTTTTTGGGCATTAATCTATCCGTTGACGGCTGAAAGCTATCAAAACCGTAGAACTTATCGAGGCCTTCGTTTTGACAGGTTATGGATTTTATAACTCTAAACGATCCAGAAGTTATGGCCGTCCGAAAAATCGATATCTACAGGGTGCAACATCCACGGTGCAAGGTGCAACATTCGTCCGAAATGGCGAAACAGTGTCGTACGACTTTTAGAAATGCGTGCATGGATTTGAAACGGAACAGTACCATGGTGCACCACTCTCCAGCGATGGTAAAACGAAGACCAGCCACCGTAATCCCGTTTTACCGTAAAAATCCACTTGTCGAAAAAACGAAGGGTAAAAAACTTACGAGACCCGATTGAGAATTGGGTTGTCCTTTTTGGGCATTAATCTATCCGTTGACGGCTGAAAGCTGTCAAAGCCGTAGAAATCATCGAGGCCTTCGTTTGGACAGGTTATGGCTTTTGTAACTTGTTATCCCATTTTTTGGTCAAAACTGGAATATTTGCAAATTGGCAAGGAATTATGAATACCAGGATGGGAGATCGGTTGGAATCAAGGCTACGATCGATATCGTCAAAATTTGGCCGATCTCCGATCAGGACGAAATTGATTGGAGATGATGATAAGGACTAGGAAAGGCTATGTTTCAAATTTCAAGTTAATCGGAGTTCGTATGGAGGAAATATGATGGATTCAAGGTGGGAAATGCTTGTTGTTCGAATCCATCAAAAGGGACGAAATGGTGCTCGGTTCGAATCGATCAGATTCGAACCCACCAGGATGGATTCGAACCCAACAGGTTCGCATCGATCAAGAGGCGTTGCGCAAGGACAGTTCGAACCGATACACTTCGTATCGAATGGCATGGTTTCGGCTTGGTAAAGTTCGCATCGATGGTTCTTCGAATCGATGGACTTCGACTCGATGGAGAGGCATAAAGGTGTATACTGGTTAGTTCGCATCGATGGTGGTTTGAATCCATGGGAACTCCATGGATTCGAAGATAATGGATACGAAGCAGTGGGCATGGATTCGAAGATGATGGATACGAAGCAGTGGGCATGGATTCGAAGATGATGGATACGAAGCAGTGGGCATGGATTCGAAGATGATGGATACGAAGCAAGGGACACGGATTCGAAGGACGTGGCTTCAGAAAGCATGGATTCGAAGAGCATGGATTCGAAGGAGTCGGCCTTATGGATTCGAAGGAGATGGTTTCGGAGAGGATGGTTTCGAAGCATGGGTTCGAACCAGGCAGAATGCACGGATCCTTGAACTTGAAACGATCATATCTTCCAAACCGTTGATCCAAATGCAATGAAATTTTTACAGGAGCTTACGTACATGTTGAAGAATGTTCTCACCAAATTTCAGATCAATTGGATGAATTCTTGATCAATTCGAACCTTACTTCGAATCGATCCTGATGTGGGCCCGGACCTCCAGATTTCGGGCATGTGGGCCCCCTCACGTGCCTGAAGCGGTCTTCCCGGATTTTAGGAGAAATATCAGCCTCCTACGCTTATAAATAGAGCTCCTGGTCATTCAGAAAAGGGGTCAGAAAATTTAGAGAAAGCAAGCACGCCCGGGCGCCGCTAGGATCATTTCATACCACCACTACTGCTATTTAATTTTGAATTTGGATATTGAAATTGCTGTAGTCATCTGTAAGCATCTGTAATCTTCATGGATAATCAATAAAAAGGATAAAACTTTAGAGTGGACGTAGGCCGGAGATAGCCGAACCACTATAAAAACTTGTGTTTTTGTTCATTACTTCTGGATTACTGTTGAATATTTGCTGAGATCTGAGATTTGTGTTTGAATATCATTGATTTGTATTCATACACTGGTGCTTTCACGGTATTCGGGGTTTGTGACCAATTTTGGCACGAACACTTTGGTGCTTCCACTGAGAGCGACTAGCACCCGCTACATCGGATATAAGCTTGGATTTGGAAGATAATGGCTAGGCAAAGTAGTAGAAGGCTAAGGGCTGAGAGAAGCCAACAGGAAGGAAGTCAACAAGCATCCTCCGGAGCGGGGGAAGGACAGGCTTCAATCTACATAACTCGGGATGAAATGGAGGCTATGGCAAATTCTTTGCAAGAGAGATTGTTAAAGAACCAACAGGAAATGATGCAGACTTTCTTCGAGCAAATAAGAGCCGCAGGGATGCAGAACTTAGGAACAGCTACAGCCGCTGTGGATGCAGGACAGGGGACTAGGGTCGTGGAACCCAATGGAAGACGAGATATGGAGCCACAAAGCAATCAACAAGGGCTTGGGGGCAGACCCACAGGATCCAACACAGGAGGACCTCTGGAAGAAGTTCAACAGGCTAGAACCAACGTTGCCACTAACGAGCCACATGAAGAGTTTGTGCCGGAGTTCCCTCGGGGGCAACCCCCGACAGACAACGCCGGATTGGTAGAGATGATTAGGAAAACTGTGCGAGGTGGTTTGGCCAAAGGAAACTTGGAAGGAGTGAACAGGAGTCCGTTTTCTCGGGAAATAAGGATGGCTCAGAACCCACCTAAGTTTAAGTTGCCTAGCGTGGAGATATATGATGGCAAGACAGATCCAACAAATCACTTGATGAGGTACACCAGACATATGGAGGTGCTGGGGGCATCGGAGGAAGTGATGGCCCGATGCTTCCCTTTGTATTTGACGGACTTAGCTGCGATGTGGTTTAGGCAGCTGGAAGAAGGATCTATCAGGACTTGGAGGGAATTAGTGGAAAGGTTTTTGGGGCAGTTTCGGGTTCATGTCAAGAGGCCGAAGAACGTGATGACATTGACATCGGTAAAGCAAAGGGTGGATGAATCGCTCAGAGCTTTTCTAACTCGATTCAGTGCGGCAGTCGCTTCGGTGGATCGGCCTGATCCGTCGATGGTTTTAATGGCAACAGTGTCAGGAGTCAGGGAGAACTCGGATTTCAAGGTATCTCTGATACGAGATCCCCCACAAGATCTTGATGAATTCTTTCACGAGGCAGAAAGGTTCCTTCGGCAAGAAGATGCAAGTACAGATTTAAAGGTGAAAAAGGTTAATACAATCGAGGTTGGAGCAGTATCCAGCGGTGGTTCGGATAAAGACAAAGGAAAAAGGAAATTGGATAATGATTCTGGAAACGCTAGGAAGCGGTGGAAGGATCCAAAGTTTTCCACATACACAGGATTGAACGAGACGCTGGAGCGGATATACATGGATACTCGGAATCGCCTTCCATACCGGAGGCCAGCCAGGAGAGAGCCTTCTGAACGAGAGAGGGCATCAGGGTGGCATTGTCTCCTCCATGACTTGGACGGACATGACACCAACAGCTGCAGGCACTTGAAGGATATAATCGAGGAGCATGTAAGGAATGGACAGTTACAGCAGTATGTCGGAGCTCGGAATGCAACGATGGAGCAGGAGCAACAACCGACAACCTCTCGCCGTGATGATGGGAGATCGAGGGATGGTGGTCGATTGATCATCCACTAATCAGGATAATATGGAATAAGTAGCGAACTATTAGCAAGCAACCAAGTCATTTACACATGTACGGGGACGGAGATAGCCCCTAGGCATGCTCTGAATGATGATGAACTGCAACGCTATGGTTTGTGAAATCTATCTTTTGCTTTTGGATTGGACACTGCTTTTCTTTTGGATTTTGGGTTTGGAGTTTGGATCGAGCTCCTGGTTTCGCTTTCTTTTGATTTAGATTTTTCTTTGGATGATTGTTTTCGGTTTTGGATGCTGGTTTGGTTTTCTGGCTTTCTGGTTTTGGACTTGGATTTTTGGGATTGGATGTTGGATTGGATTTTGATTGGATTTTCATCCGGTTTTTGATAAATGGTCGTCGGGTATGGATTATGCCTGGCAAGGGGTGAGTTACTTTGCCCGAACATGGTAGGTTGACTCATTCAGGTCGTCGAGTATGGACTATGCTCGACAAGGGTCCGGAGTGACCAGGATTCGGCCTAGGACTTAGGCATTGTATTAACAATTATTATTTTCAGGTCGTTGAGTATGGACTATGCTCAACAAGGGTCCGGAGAGACCAGGACTCGGCTTAGGACTTAAGCCACGGCATTGTACAACGTCCAGGGACACTGGACCAAGGTTATCAAGTGTGGATTACGCTTGGCAAGAACCCGGAGAGGTTAGGTTAACGTCCAGGGACACCGGACCAAGGACACTAAGTATGGATTGCGCTCGGCAAGAACCCGGAGAGGTTATGGATTTGGATATCGACCCGGAGAGGTCCTTGATTCGGTTATTGGCTATTGGATAAGGATGGTTTGGGACTCGGTTGTCGAGCTCGGATGGACAGGGAATTGGCTCAAGCTTTGGTTATTGGGTTTGGAATTGGATATCGACTCGGAGCAGTCAAGGATGATATACTCTGGCAGTATGGCTATGGACTTTGGATATTGGATTCGGAACTATTCAAAACACGCCTTGTTATCACAAGGCATGTTTTGGGGGGCAAAGTGTTATCCCATTTTTTGGTCAAAACTGGAATATCGACAAATTGGCAAGGAATTATGAATACCAGGATTGGAGATCGGTTGGAATCAAGGCTATGATCGATATCGTCAAAATTTTGTTGAGCTCCGATCGGGACGAAATTGATTGGAGATTATGATAAGGACTGCGAAAGGCTATGTTTCAAATTTCAAGTTAATCGGAGTTCGTATGGAGGAAATATGATGGATTCAAGGTGGGAAATGCATGTTGTTCGAATCGATCAAAAGGGACAAAGTGGTGCTCGGTTCGAATCGATCAGATTCGAACCCACCAGGATGGATTCGAACCCAACAGGTTCGCATCGATCAAGAGGCGTTGCACAAGGACACGAATCGATACACTTCGTATCGAATGGCATGGCTTCGGCTTGGTAAAGTTCGCATCGATGGTTCTTCGAATCGATGGACTTCGACTCGATGGAGAGGCATAAAGGTGTATACTGGTTTGTTCGCATCGTGGTGGTTCGAATCCATGGGAACTCCATGGATTCGAAGATGATGGATACGAAGCAGTGGGCATGGATTCGAAGATGATGGATACGAAGCTGTGGGCATGGATTAGAAGATGATGGATACGAAGCAGTGGGCATGGATTCGAAGATGATGGATACGAAGCAAGGGACACAGATTCGAAGGACGTGGCTTCAGAAAGCATGGATTCGGAGAGCATGGATTCGAAGGAGTCGGCTGTTGGGCGGATTCTCGCCCAGAAGGCCACGAGACCGTGAAGCGTCATGTCCCATGCACATTTGAAACCAACAGGCACAGTAGGCGTCATCTCCTTGCACGCAAGTGCTCATGTCCATTCGGAACCTCCTTGTACCATGGTCCATTCGGCATCCATGAACTCAAGTTCATTCGGCGTCCATGCCCTCAACTTCATTCGGCTCTCTCCTCTCATGTCCATTCGGCACCAGCTCAACACCGGACCACACAATGCCGGTCCAATACTCCACATCTCCACCGGACCACACAATGCCGGTCCAAGCTACAACTCCCACTCCACTACCGGATCAACCCCCTACCGAGCCAACCTCATTCGGTCCCCCACTCCATTCGGCAAGGCACAACCACCATTCCATTTGGCATGAACCATGGCCGAACCAACTCCACTGCCACTCCAACACCACCACCGGACCAAGGGATGAAGTCACCATGAAGTCACCATCACCAGTCCAAGCTCCATGCCGAATGAAGCCTCGCCAAACCAGAATGCTACCAGGCCAGATTGGTCCAGCCCAGGCCCGCTAGCAGCCATATACTTCCAAGACCCCTGCCCCTACCTCACTCTATAAATAGAGGGGCAGGGGTACAACAATGGCGGACAAGTTTGAGAGTTCAAGCAAGGAAGGAACTTTCAAACTACTTTCATATACTGATATACGAAGCATTGTACCTGTAATCTGAAAGAAAGAAGATAATAACATATAAAGTGGACGTAGGCACATTCTGGCCGAACCACTATAAATCTGTGTGTCTTTTACATTTCAGCCCCTACTTCTTTCATATTTACATACTCATCTAAAATCACTGAAAATAACATATAATCGACTAAATAATACGACTTGGAGGTGTTTGTCCATTTTTTGTGCAAACATTTTTGGTGCTTTCACTGAGAATTGAACTCAGACTTCATCTTCTCCCACTCAACCTTCTTCCTAACAACATCACTCGTTGCTTAGAAATCATGCCTTCCAAACAGAGAAGGGATGTTAACAAAGGAAAGAACATCGCAACTAGCAGCCTTCCAGATCCAGCAATCACAGATCAGCCCATTTCAACAGCAGTACCAGATGAAAATCAGGAAAATCCAACTGGTCCCGCAACGGAACAACCAATCACTAGGGCAGATCTGGACAGGGTTGTGGCTGAAGTAACTAACCGCTTCACATCCCAACAAGAAACTTTGGTGGACCAACTCATGACACGCTTAAGGGATGCTGAAGAGTCCAACCGCAACACTGAATCATGGGGTGAATCCCAATCCGGAGGATCCCGGAGGCAACAAAGGTCTTCACTCTTCGAACAAGCTATCAACAGGAAAAACGATGATAGGGGCCGCGCCCGGACTCAGCCCGAATTCCAACTCGAGGAAGCCCTTGGAATCGAACCTAGCGGGGGAGGCACCAGGCGAGGGTCGGATGTAGCTGAGCCAGTCATGCCACCTAATCATAGAAACCCCGCTGAACGGAGCCGAGCTAGGACCCAGCCCGAAGTTGACCCCATGGATGTGCTCGAAACAGAACCCCACAGGGGAAGATCAAGGCAGGGGGCAACTGTAGCTGGTCCTAGCGTGCATCCAAGCAGCCAAAGACAACCACTGGATAATGCTAGAGGTGATAGACTGTACCATCCCTACAGGACATCTGGACGAGATAGATCCCGCAGGGAAGAACCGAGCTCATTTTTGTCCGCTCCAAGTTCTGACGAACGAATGGCACGATTATTCAGAGAATGTGTCCAACGGGAGCAAAGGGACCGGGGAATAGGCGCTAGGGTCACCAGTCCCTTTACCCGAAATATCGAAACTGCCATCACTCCCCGGGAATGGAAAATGCCAACCATGGAGCCTTACAAAGGAACTTCCGACCCCATCGTACACCTGCAGAGATACACCCAGCATATGCTCATGAGTGGAGCAACAGAAGGAGTATTATGTAAATGCTTTCCGCTATTGCTATCAGATCTAGCTACCTCCTGGTTCTGCCATCTACCCCAAGGATCCATCAGCTCATGGGAGATGTTAAAAGAAAGGTTTATTAGCCAGTTCCGCATCCATGTGGAACAACCCAAGGATGCTTATTCTCTATCCAATGTCAAACAGAAATCCGGAGAGACGCTGCAACAATATCTAACACGGTTCAACGCCGCAGCGGCAGCAGTTCAAGATGCCGATGAAAAACTCACTCTAATGGCCCTCTGTAGTGGTGTACATCCAGACACCAAGTTTGCCAGAAGATTAACTAAGGAAAAACCAGCTACCTTGCCTGATTTCTTCCATGAAGCTGGAAAGTATATGAGACTTGAAGACGCTGCTACGGAGAGGCAGTCAGGGCAACAAGGCAAGATAGTTCAGGACAAGGTTCCCACTGCAGCTAAGGACGCTCGAAGAAATGAATCTAGAGACAATGCTGGGGGCAGAAAGGTTGAGAAGCGCCAATATCGACCAGGGCCAAGATTTGACTCCTACACTCCTTTGAATGAAACAATCGAAAACATCTACCTAGCCACTCAGGGCGAACTCGGATACAAGCGCCCCCCGCACAAGAAAGTATCAGATAACGCACTCAAGTCCGGAAAGTTCTGTCGCTTCCACGAATCCCACGGACATGATACCAATGAATGCCACCATCTTCGGGACTTGATCGAAGAACACATTAGAAGAAGAAGACTGGAACGTTATGTGAAAGGTCAGAACAGGACTCCAACTCCTGCCAATGAGAACTCAAAGCAACCCCTCCCAGAAGTGGGCGGAGGGAATCGCAACAATCACAACACCAGTGGCTCTAGTCAAGAGAAGATAGTGGTCCTTACCATCTCAGGAGGACCACACATCGCCGACAGAAGTTGGGCAGAGATGGAAAGGTACGGCAAGTCGCTTAGAAATGCCGAAGGATATGTTAACTCCATTACGGAGGAACGCCACCCGAAACGAAAAGAAAACAATGACATTGTATTCAGTAGGCATGATTTGGAAGGAAGACAGTACCCACATATGGATCCCATGGTCATCTCTGCCTGGTTTGGTCCAGCTAAAGTTTTTCGGATTCTAATAGACACGGGAAGCTCCGTTAATATCCTGTTCAAACATGCTTTCGACAAAATGAAGTTATCAATGAAGGATGTATCCCCCTGTGACAAACCACTGCACGGTTTCACTGGAGATGCAAAGACGCCCCTCGGGCAACTTGACCTCTTCGTCGAAATAGGAAGTCATCCCCGCTCCGTTGTGCGAAAACAAACGTTCATACTAATAGAAAACCACTCGGCTTACAACGCTTTCTTGGGAAGACCAGCCTTGTCTGACTTTCAGATTGTATTAGCCCCCTGGTGCCTGAAAATGAAATTTCCAATAGACAACGGAGTAGGAGAAGTAGAAGGAGATCAAGATGCTGCCCGAGACTGCTACGTAACTGAACTTCGCAATAACCGCAGAAAGAATAAAGGAAAAGATGCAGAGACTACTCTCTGCATGAAAAGCTTGGAGGCATAGCAACTAAAGAAAGCCCCTCCTCTTCGATACACAAGCGATCCCTTCAATGAACTAGACCCCAGGGATAAAGAGGAGGAGGCTACCGCCGAGCCTGCAGAGGCTATGGAATTCGTATCGGTAGATAAGCATGATTCAAGTAGACTATTAAAAATCGGATCTCAGCTGGAAACGGAATTGAAGGATCAACTCATTGACTTTCTCCGCCACAACTTAGATGTATTTGCGTGGACTCATGCCGATATGACAGGAATCTCCCCAGACATAGCATGCCACATGTTGAACATCGATCCCACCAAGGTACCAGTAAAGCAGAAAAAGAGGAGCATGGGGGCAGAGCGATCAGCAGCCCTTGATGAGGAAGTAAAGAATCTACTTGCTAATGGCTTCATACGGGAAGCCATCTACCCAGAATGGATCGCTAACCCAGTGCTAGTAAAAAAGGCCAATGGAAAGTGGCGAACATGTATTGACTTCTCCAATCTGAATGACGCTTGCCCGAAAGACTGCTTCCCACTACCCCGAATTGACCAACTCGTAGACAGCACAGCTGGGCACGAACTCCTATCTTTTATGGATGCATACTCCGGATATAACCAGATCCCCATGCACGCCCCCGATCAGGACCACACTAGCTTCATCACCGACCGCGGATTATATTGTTACAAAGTAATGCCTTTTGGACTCAAAAATGTTGGAGCTACCTATCAACGCCTCGTCAACAAAATGTTCGCAGAGTTGATAGGACAAACTATGGAGGTATATGTGGATGACATGTTGGTAAAGTCCAAGAAAGCCAACGACCATGTAAGCCATCTGGACGGTACGTTTCAGGTACTTCGCCGATATGGAATGAAGCTGAATCCTCTAAAGTGCTCCTTCGGAGTATCATCGGGAAAATTCTTAGGATTCATCGTCCACGCCAGAGGAATCGAAGCAAACCCTAAACAAATCCGGGCTTTAAAAGAAATAAGGATACCTTCCACTCGAAAAGAAATGCAGAGCCTAAACGGAAAGGTGGCCGCCCTGAGCAGATTCATTTCCAAGGCAACTGACAAGTGTGTCCCTTTCTTCGAAGCACTCAAGAAAGACAAAGGGAGGTTCGAGTGGACCGACGAATGCTTAAAAGCCTTCCTCAACCTAATCAAACACCTTCAGAGACCACCAGTACTCTCAACTCCAAATGAAGGTGAAGTGTTATACCTATACCTCGCTGTATCATCTCATGCTCTAAGCGCCGCCTTGGTAAGAGAAGAAGACCGCACACAACGCCCGGTTTACTTTGTAAGCAAGAGATTTACGGGGGCAGAAGCCAGATATCCTAAACTTGAGAAGTTAGCATATTGTTTATTGATCGCGTCACGAAAACTGCGACACTACTTCCAGTCTCACTCCATCAGGGTTCTAACCGATCAACCACTAAGACAAGTGCTCCATCGTCCTGACACTTCTGGGTGACTCCTCAAATGGTGCATCGAACTAAGTCAGTATGATATCACCTACCATCCCCGCACCGCTATCAAAGGACAAGCCATGGCTGATTTCATTGCCGAATTCACTACCAACGAAGGCAAGGAACAATCCGAAGTAGCAAAAAACATCAAATGGAACCTCTTTGTAGACGGAGCATCAAACGAACAAGGCTCGGGGGCAGGTATTGTGATCATCACCCCCAGGGGAAGAAAGTTGTACTATGCATTAAGATTGGAGTTCACGGCCACTAACAACGATGCTGAATATGAAGCAGTAATAGCGGGATTGGAACTGGCCCTAGAAATTGGAATCAATTCCTTATGTATTCATAGTGATTCTCAGCTTATCGTAAACCAGGTACTAGGAGAATTCCAGACTCGAGGAGAACGACTCACAGCATACCTAAAGAAAACCAGACTGCTGCTCGATCGATTGGACCATTATCTAATCAAACACATTCCTCGAGAAGAAAACCAAGAGGCAGATGAACTTGCAAAGCAAGCTAGTATGAAGGACAGCACCATTTCCGGAGCACTAGCAATCTCAAGGCAGCTAGCCCCGAGTTTCGAACAAGCGAATCTGATAACTGCAATCGAAGAAGGAACCTGGATGACTCCTATCCGGAAATATTTGCAAGATGGCATACTACCCGACAGGCGTGACGAAGCCAAGAAGATCTTGAGGAAAGTTCCCCACTACACAATACAAGAAGGCATCCTCTACCGGCGTGGCTTCTCTAGCCCCCTATTAAGATGCGTCGCCGGAAGGGAAGCCAAGGAGATATTAACAAACATCCATCAGGGAGGATGCGGAGATCACACTGGAGGACAGACTTTGGCAAGAAAGATACTCCGATATGGATATTACTGGCCCACACTAAACAAAGATGCCCTAGACTTCGTTAAGAAATGCGACAGATGTCAGAAGTTCGCCAAGATCCCTCGACTACCCACAAACGAAATTACTCAAATGACCAGCCCTTGGCCCTTTGCTGTATGGGGAGTTGACTTAATTGGCGAACTGCCAACGGGCCGAGGCGGAGCCAAATATGCTATAGTGGCAGTCGATTATTTCACCAAATGGGTGGAAGCGGAACCTTTAAATAAAATATCTTCAGCAAAAGTTATCAACTTCTTGATCAAAAACATTCTGTGCAGGTATGGAGTCCCCCTCAAGATCGTATCAGACAACGGGCTCCAATTTGACAGCGAAGAATTTGCCGACTGGTGCCAAGAGCATGGAATTCATAAAAGCTTCTCATCAGTAGCTTACCCTCAGGCAAACGGACAAGTTGAAGCTGTCAACAAAATTCTCAAAACCCTAATCAAGAAGAAACTTGAAAAGTCAAAAGGCGCTTGGGTGGACGAACTTCCTACGGCACTATGGGCATACCGCACATCTTTTAGAACATCAACGGGACATACTCCTTTCTCTTTGGCATATGGATCGGAGGCAGTGCTCCCAGTTGAGACTATTGTGCCTTCCCACCGTAGGATCCACTACAACCCAGAAGAAAACGAAGAACTCCTCCTCATGTCTTTGGATCTGATTGAGGAAAGGAGAAACGATGCAGCACTCAAAGCAGCAGCTCACAAACAAAAAGTGGCAGCACTATACAATTCCAAAGTCAAGCATCGCAGCTTACAAGAAGGAGATCTTGTCCTCAGGCGAATCTTTCCGCGCCCCGGGGCACTGGACCCCATCTGGGACGGACCATATGTAATTCACAAAGATCTCCACAACGGAGCTTACATTTTGTCAACAGTGGACGGAGAGGTGTTCCAGAGGGCATGGAACATCCGACACCTCCGTCGATACTTTTCTTAACTTGTACTGCCCATATGAAGTGAATTAACAAAGAGAATCAGTGGACGTAGGCATTTTCGTGCCGAACCACTTTAAAAAATCTTGTCTCTTTTTAACTTGTTCCTTTATGTCTTGGCTACTTGTTAAGTTTTATCCCTTTCTGTTGAACAAAATCCTATGGCATCTCCACTCAAGACGCACCGCGGCCTCATCTGGACTAGGCCTAACAGGTACGCTACGATTCTATGCACTCGCCAATGAGACTCTTTTGCTCCAGCATCCCTCTGCTGCGGGTTAACTCATTGCGCGCCTGCCCTCAAAGCCAACTGTAATGAGCCGATTATAAGTCATCATAAAGGCCGACTATAGCCGATGGCAGCTCATTACGGCGTTCGGCTCGTCGGTAACTGTGAACCTACTTTAAGCCCCAACATAAGGTGTGGCCAGCCAGGGGTAGTTCACGGCCAACGGCACCCACGCTAGCCGGCCACGGTAAATCGAATAATACCCACGATTACGGACCATAATTGTTCGGGTAGTTACCGTGCGCGATCTCGGCTCCGATGTGTCTTAAGTGCGGCTGTGGTAAAAAAGAAAACTCCCCGCGGAGGCGTAAGATGGGTGACAAATGTCTCCAAGACCCACAGCTAGGGAAAGTGACTACAAAACCCGTTTGCCACGAACTTAAGCACATCGACGGCCTTCCGTGACTGGAAGTTTTACTTTTATTATATTTCCATTTCATTTAAATATTTTTCTCCTATCCTGTATAACAAACTCTAAAGTACAGGAAACCAAATAGGAAGCATTCACTCATGAGGCTCTAAGCCTGAGTACTGGGTAGCAGGGCACTCAGCTATACCCGTAAACAGTTACACAAGACACTCAAAGCTACCGCCTGCGAATAAAACATAAAGGGCGGTACTCTCTTCTCTTGTACATAAATTCGTAACTATAGCTTATTCATACACTGACATTGCAAAACGTGAAATTATATTTCAAGCAAAAACTTAACATCAAACACAACTAGAATCACAGGCATATACATAATTATACTTCTCACACGGCACATAAAGATAGCAACAACATTTAAACATGACAAAATCAGCTTATATTATGAGATCACACGAAGTTATTCTTTGCAAATAATTTTATTACAGTTGCATGTCAAAGACTAACATAAACAGTGATAAAAAAAAAGAAACAAAAAGATGGCAGATGCATCCACACTCCATCACCAACTCCCCCAGCCTACTTAGCCGCAGGATCAGAGCCCCCAGCATGTGGATCTGAAGTCCCACCTGTCCAGATCAGAAGAGGAATTCATTAAACGAACGATCAAGTTATGAAAACACGGAAAGAAAAGAAAGGGAAAAGAATAACTCACCAGCATCCGCCGCTTGATCCTCATCATCCAACTGCACGCCCGCTTCCTCTGCAGCGATCAGCCGCATCCCCTCTTTCACCGCCGCTTGCTCCTCCTTTGAGAACTGAGCAGTAACCGCACTCAAGTTGAAAGCCTCTCCGCCTTCCTTACCCGCGTTCACCCTGGCCTCCTCTAAAGCCTGGAGATACACCTTGGCCATGACCCGAGGGTAATCGTCCATCCAAGACAAGCCGCCCTCCTTCCAAGTGTGGAAGTACATATCCTGCAGCATCTCATCCATCATCCCCTCGTTCTCCTCAAACTCCCTCACCCGGGCCTCGGAAGCTTGCAACTTGGCGACGGCGACGTCCCTCTCTGACTGGTATCTCAAGCAGTCAGCCTGAAGTGACCTCCTCATTTCCTCTTCCTTCAACTTGAGGGACCTCCTCATCTCCTCCATCTCCTCCTTCAACTCGGCCTGAGCCATCTCCGCAGCCTCGAGTCTCCCTGACAACTCCTCTACCCGCTCGAGATCCGCATTTCGAACCTCATCCACCGTTGCGATAGCTATGTTAATCCGTTCCCTGCAAGCGACCTCCATCTTCCGTAATTCCGCCCTACTGGCCTTCTCCATGGTCTCTTTCAGACGCTTGGAGGCTTCCTCATGCTGAGAAATCTGGATGGCTTGGTCGGCGAGTTGCTTGGCCTGATCGGCAACCTTTAACCTCAACCGAATGTTAGCACTCCCGATCTCTTCCCCGGCCTTGACCAACTTAGCATGATGCTCCATTAACTTCTTGGTCTCTGCGGCCACCCGGTCGATATTAGCCTTGGCCTCATCCCCCATGGTGACTACCCGTGTAGTAAGTAAATCAAGATCTAAAGATTTGGCCTCGTCCAGCACTCTTACCATGGGGTTGCGGGGAAGGAGGTGCTCGCCCGTGGTCTCATCGAATGAAATGTCCCGAAAACTTGGGTCTAAATCAGGATGACCGGCAAAAGGGTCACGAGGCACGGGGCGAGGCACATCGGGACGCCTTATATGAATGACAGTAGAACTCTTGGAAGGAGGAGGAGGGGGGCAGGGCTCCGTGCTCTCCTCCGTAGTATCACGAGGAGGCTGAGTAGGGGGAGGCAGAGTAGGAAGCTGCGAAGCAGAAGAAGACTCAAATAAGGAACGGCTCCGCTTCCTTTTCTGAATACCCTCTTCGATGACCCCAAGAAGAGGGCGGTAACTGACTACATCCCCAGTGCGATCAGTAGAAGGTTTCGCGGAAGCTCTCCTCGACTTAAATTGTTCAAGGCGGTGTCGGACATCCGACGTTTTACCCGCCTGGCCTACCCCTGGAATAAAGAACAAGTGTTACGAACATACAATAATCCGCAATTCAAAGAATGTGCTAAGTTAAAAAGAAAGAAAAGTGAGGAAACACATCTATTATACAAACCCGGCGAAGGAGTGGGATACTGCAATAAGTCCTGGATCTCATTCCAGGACGGAAGTGAACCGTAAAAAATTTCTAAGTCCCTATCGAAAATGGAATCGGCAGAAGACAAAAGTTCACCTTGCATCGCCGGAGTCACCCTAGCTGAAGCCACAGCTTTGCCGGTTTCCTTTGCCTTCTCCGTTTCCTTCTCCTTTCCCTTCTCCGTTTCCGACTCTCCCTCCGACTCCCCGAAGGCCCGACGGAGAGCCTCATCCAGTTCGAGGTCTTGTTCAGAGGTTAGAGCAGCAACACCACTACCACCTTGACCATCGCCATCTCCTCCACCCTCCGACCCTTCTCCAACTTCGCCTCCTTCCTCCTCTTCCACACCTTCCTCCTCCGGGACAGTCGGGCAAGTACTTGGAGAAGGGCCATCGGACTTCTTCAGTTTCTTCCCCCCGACCGCAGGACGCGCTGCGAAAGGCTCCCTCTTACCGCTCTTTACCGTAGCCCCCTCCTTAGCTTTAGCAGCCCTCTCCTCAGCCGTATCCCTTTGCTTAACCACGGACTGGCGCGGTAAGATCAAATTATACTCCAAGAGGGTTGCGTTCCTGATCAAGAAAGAGGCCGACCGGTCCCGTGCCGGAATAGCCTTTAGTTCAGCAGCCATTCGCACTAAGGAATCGTCCTCCACGACTGCAATACCACCTGTCGCTAGCCAGAAATAGAAGCATGTCAAAAAAAAACACTACAGTCAAAACACATGAAAAATATAAATGAAATCAATCTTACAGCCGGAAGTGAAAAGGCGGAAAGAAACAGCATCGTCCTTGACGAAGAACCACTCTTTCTTGAACATGGTGAACTTGGAATACAAGTCCAGGACTGGTTTGAAGGGCACGGCCGCTTCCAAGCTAATATACGGAGACCCCTTCTTATAGCCTCTCAGGTTGTACAAATATCGAATTTCTCGGTTAGAAGGAGGACGCCCGTACCTCCTCTGGAAGATAACAAAGAGGCTCACCAGGATGGCGTAAGAGTTAGGCTGAAGCTGGAAGGGAGCCACCTTCAAGTATGTGGTGAAGCTTACTATCCAAGCGTTGATAGGAGGAATGGCCCCACACATGCAATGATATCGGCTATAGGCAAAATACCCCTCGGGAGGGTTGTACGGCATGACACAAGCCTCCGGCAGTAACATAAGCGCTCTGTCAATCCCGAAGGAACGGGATATGACATCAAGTTGCTCCTCTTTCAGAGAGCTAGGATAGCAATCAGGAGGAGAGACGAGTAGCTCCTGGGGACCATACCCATCGACTAGTGACCTCGGAGCGGGTCCGTGCTGTGCTGGATCTGGCTGAGCTGGGGGCACGGCAGAAGTTTCTCCGCTATCCCTGGATTTCTTCTTGCCCGATCGAGTTTCAACTTTGCGAGACATTTATCTGCATACACAAAAGTAAAAAGCATGATGTTAGAACGACAGTATAAACAAACAAGCATACATAAGTCCGGAGTTCCACTCAAAGTCCAGACACAAAGTTCGTTCGGCACTGGAGGTTCAAGACCATTCGGCACTGGGGTCTTACGTTCATTCGGCAGTACAAGTTCATTCGGCAATGGGATCTGACTTCCATTCGGCAATGGAATCTGAGGTTCATTCGGCAAAGCAAAGCTTCCGTGCCCATTCGGCATAAGCCCATCCGGTTATAGAGTTCATTCGGTAAAAGAGTATATACCTGGTTCGGCGAATATTTGATTCGGCAAATATTTGGTTCGGTGGGCTTTTGATTCGGCTTCCTCTTGTTCGGTAGAGAAAAACTAAGGGGGGTGTAGCCTCTATATATAGGCGAGCTCTGGAATACCGGACGAGAACCTACTGCCGGACCAACCCCATGCCGAATGAGAACCTATCACCGGGCCAACAACAACCGGACCAACAACAACCGGACCAACAACAACCGGACCAACAACAACCGGACCAACTATGTACCGAATGAAACCTTCCATACCAAACCAACCTCCAAACGAATAAGAATATATGCCTACTCGAAACCGAATGAAACTGTCTCTACCAGCAGAAACCAGAAACAGGGGGCATGTAGGGCGCCTCACTCAGATAAGTCCCGAACTCCAGATCTTACTAATAAAATAAAGAATATGATAACAATGGATAAGTCGTGAATCTCTCACTAACATGGGTTAATCGTTCACACGTTGCACGCGACCACGAACGGTCCATAAGCACGCTCTGAATGGCTATTAACCCTATCACCGTGAGAATTTACACTTTGACATCCCTTTTTAAGCTCACCGGTTAAAAGGATCCTTGATTCTGATAATTATGAAATGGCTAAGCTACTTACACATGTACGGGGTTGAGAACAATCCTTAGGCATGCTCTGAGCCGGCGATAAACCACCTTAACAAACGATCCAGGAACCCACTCGAACGTGAACCTGGCATCGATAATGCTAAGCCCCCTCGGGGCACACTTAATCACCCCGAACGGCACAGTTCACTTCATCTCGAATATTTCGATCATGAACGGCCGTTATTCGAAATCACACTAAAACTGTAAATTCCTTTGCAGGACATTAACAGAATACGAACGTCCAATCACTGGCGTTACAAAGCCAATCTTCCTGCCACAAGAAAAACAAAGCGCGGCACATGCAAGCACGCGCCCCACTTTGGGGGGCAAATGTTGGGTGGATTCTCGCCCAGAAGGCCACGAGACCGTGAAGCGTCATGTCCCATGCACATTTGAAACCAACAGGCACAGTAGGCGTCATCTCCTTGCACGCAAGTGCTCATGTCCATTCGGAACCTCCTTGTACCATGGTCCATTCGGCATCCATGAACTCAAGTTCATTCGGCGTCCATGCCCTCAACTTCATTCGGCTCTCTCCTCTCATGTCCATTCGGCACCAGCTCAACACCGGACCACACAATGCCGGTCCAATACTCCACATCTCCACCGGACCACACTATGCCGGTCCAAGCTACAACTCCCACTCCACTACCGGATCAACCCCCTACCGAGCCAACCTCATTCGGTCCCCCACTCCATTCGGCAAGGCACAACCACCATTCCATTTGGCATGAACCATGGCCGAACCAACTCCACTGCCACTCCAACACCACCACCGGACCAAGGGATGAAGTCACCATGAAGTCACCATCACCAGTCCAAGCTCCATGCCGAATGAAGCCTCGCCAAACCAGAATGCTACCAGGCCAGATTGGTCCAGCCCAGGCCCGCTAGCAGCCATATACTTCCAAGACCCCTGCCCCCTACCTCACTCTATAAATAGAGGGGCAGGGGTACAACAATGGCGGACAAGTTTGAGAGTTCAAGCAAGGAAGGAACTTTCAAACTACTTTCATATACTGATATACGAAGCATTGTACCTGTAATCTGAAAGAAAGAAGATAATAACATATAAAGTGGACGTAGGCACATTCTGGCCGAACCACTATAAATCTGTGTGTCTTTTACATTTCAGCCCCTACTTCTTTCATATTTACATACTCATCTAAAATCACTGAAAATAACATATAATCAACTAAATAATACGACTTGGAGGTGTTTGTCCATTTTTTGTGCAAACATCGGCCTTATGGATTCGAAGGAGATGGTTTCGGAGAGGATGGTTTCGAAGCGTGGGTTCGAACCAGGCAGAACGCACGGATCCTTGAACTTGAAACGATCATATCTTCCAAACCGTTGATCCAAATGCAATGAAATTTTTACAGGAGCTTACGTACATGTTGAAGAATGTTCTCACCAAATTTCAGATCAATTGGATGAATTCTTGATCGATTCGAACCTTACTTCGAATCGATTCTGATGTGGGCCCGGACCTCCAGATTTCGGGCATGTGGGCCCCCTCACGTGCCTGAAGCGGTCTTCCCGGATTTTAGGAGAAATATCAGCCTCCTACGCTTATAAATAGAGCCCCTGGTAATTCAGAAAAGGGGTCAGAAAATTTGGAGAAAGCAAGCACGCCCGGACGCCGCTAGGATCATTTCATACCACCACTACTGCTATTTAATTTTGAATTTGGATATTGAAATTGCTGTAATCATCTGTAAGCATCTGTAATCTTCAAGGATAATCAATAAAAAGGATAAAACTATGGAGTGGATGTAAGCCGGAAATAGCCGAACCACTATAAAAACTTGTGTTTTTGTTCATTACTTCTGGATTACTGTTGAATATTTGCTGAGATCTGAGATTTGTGTTTGAATATCATTGATTTGTATTCATACACTGATGCTTTCACGGTATTCGGGGTTTGTGACCAATTTTGGCGCGAGCATAACTCTAAACGAGCCAGAAGTTATGGCCGTCCGAATAATCGATATCTACAGGGTGCAACATCCACGGTGCAAGGTGCACCATCCGTCCGTAATGGCGAAACAATGCCGTATGACTTTTAGAAATGTGTGCATGGATTTGAAACGGAATAGTACCATGGTGCACCACTCTCCAACGATGGTAAATCGAAGACCAGCCATCGTAATCCCGTTTTACCGTAAAAATCCACGTGACCAAAAAACGAAGGGTAAAAGTCCTACGAGACCCGACTGAGATTCGGGTTGTCCTTTTTGGGCATTAATCTATCCATTGACGGCTGAAAGCTGTCATAGCCGTAGAACTCATCGCGGCCTTCGTTTTGACAGGTTATGGCTCCCTTAACTCTAAACGAGCCAGAAGTTATGGCCGTCCGAATAATCGATATCTACAGGGTGCAACATCCACGGTGCAAGGTGCAACATCCGTCCAAAATGGCGAAACAGTGCCGTACAACTTTTAGAAATGCGTGCATGGATTTGAAACGGAATAGTACCATGGTGCACCACTCTCCAGCGATGGGAAGTCGAAGACGGGCCACGGTAATCCCGTTTTACCGTAAAAACCACGTGTCGAAAAAACGAAGGGTAAAAAACTTACGAGACCTGATTGAGATTCGGGTTGTCCTTTTTGGGCATTAATCTATCCGTTGACGGCTGAAAGATGTCAAAGCCGTAGAACTGATCGAGGCCTTCGTTTTGACAGGTTATGGCTCCCATAACTCTAAAAGAGCCAGAAGTTATGGCCGTCCGAATAATCGATATCTACAGGGTACAACATCCACGGTGCAAGATGCAACATCCGCCGAAATGGAGAAACAGTGCCGTACGACTTTTAGAAATGCGTGCATGGATTTGAAATGGAACAGTACCACAGTGCACCACTCTCCAGCGATGGGAAGTCGAAGACGGGCCACGGTAATCCCGTTTGACCGTAAAAATCCACGTGTCGAAAAAAAGAAGGGTAAAAAGCTTACGAGACCTGATTGAGCTCCGGGTTGTCCTTTTTGGGCATTAATCTATCCGTTGACGGCTGAAAGCTGTCAAAGCCGTAGAACTCATCGAGGCCTTCGTTTTGATAGGTTATGGCTCCCGTAACTCTAAACGAGCCAGAAGTTATGGCCGTCCGAATAATCGATATCTACAGGGTGCAACATCCACGGTGCAAGGTGCAACATCCGTCCGAAATGGCGAAACAATGTCGTACGACTTTTAGAAATGCGTGCATGGATTTGAAACGGAACAGTACCATGGTGCACCACTCTCCAGCGATGGGAAGTCGAAGACGGGCCACGGTAATTCCGTTTTACCGTAAAAATCCACGTGTCGAAAAAACGAAGGGTAAAAAACTTACGAGACCCGACTGAGAGTCGGGTTGTCCTTTTTGGGCATTAATCTATCCGTTGACTGCTGAAAGCTGTCAAAGCCGTAGAACTCATCGGGGCCTTCGTTTTGACACGTTATGGCTCCCGTAACTCTAAACGAGGCAGAAGTTATGGCCGTCCGAATAATCGATATCTACAGGGTGCAACATCCACGGAGCAAGGTGCAACATCCGTCCGAAATGGCGAAACAGTGCCGTACGACTTTTAGAAATGCATGCATGTATTTGAAATGGAACAGTGCCATGGTGCACCACTCTCCAGCAATGGGAAGTCGAAGACGGACCACAGTAATCCCGTTTTACCGTAAAAATCCACGTGTCGAAAAAACGAAGGGTAAAAAACTTACGAGACCCGATTGAGATTCGGGTTGTCCTTTTTGGGCATTAATCTATCCATTGACGGCTGAAAGCTGTCAAAGCCGCAGAAATCATCGAGGCCTTCGTTTTGACAGGTTATGGCTCCCGTAACTCTAAACGAGCCAGAAGTTATGGCCGTCCGAATAATCGATATCTACAGGGTGCAACATCCACGGTGCAAGGGGCAACATCCGTCCGAAATGGGGAAATAGTGTCGTACGACTTTTAGAAATGCGTGCATGGATTTGAAATGGAACAGTAGCATGGTGCACCACTCTCCAGCGATGGAAAGTCAAAGACGGGCCATGGTAATCCCGTTTTACCGTTAAAATCCACGTGTCGAAAAAACGAAGGGTAAAAAACTTACGAGACCCGATTGAGATTTGGGTTGTCCTTTTGGGGAATTAATCTGTCCGTTGACAGCCGAAAGCTGTCAAAACCGTAGAACTCATCGAGGCCTTCGTTTTGACAGGTTATGGCTTTTGTAACTCTAAACGAGCCAGAAGTTATGGCCGTCCGAATAATCGATATCTACATGGTGCAACATCCACGGTGCAAGGTGCAACATCCGTCCGAAATGGCAAAACAGGGCCGTACGACTTTTAGAAATGCGTGCATGGATTTGAAACGGAACAGTACCATGGTGCACCACTCTCCAGCGATGGTAAATCGAAGACCAGCCACCGTAATCCCGTTTTACCGTAAAAATCCACATGTTGAAAAAACAAAGGGTAAAAAACTTACGAGACCCGATTGAGATTCGGGTTGTCCTTTTTGGACATTAATCTATCCGTTGACGGCTGAAAGCTGTCAAAGCCATAGAATTCATCGGGGCCTTCGTTTTGACAGGTTATGGCTCCCGTAACTCTAAACGAGCCAGAAGTTATGGCCGTCTGAATAATCGATACCTACAGGGTGCCACATCCACGGTGCAAGGTGCAACATCCGTCCGAAATGGCGAAACAGTGTCGTACGACTTTTAGAAATGCGTGCATGGATTTGAAACGGAACAGTACCATGGTGCACCACTCTCCAGCGATGGGAAGTCGAAGATGGGCCACGGTAATTCCGTTTTACCGTAAAAATCCACGTGTCGAAAAAACGAAGGGTAAAAAACTTACGAGACCCGATTGAGATTTGGGTTGTCCTTTTTGGGCATTAATCTATCCGTTGACGACTGAAAGCTATCAAAGCCGTAGAAATCATCGAGGCCTTCGTTTTGACAGGTTATGGCTTCCCTAACGCTAAACGAGCCAGAAGTTATGGCCGTCCGAATAATCGATATCTACTGCGTGCAACATCCACGGTGTAAGGTGCAACATCCGTCCGAAATGGCGAAACAGTGCCGTACGACTTTTAGAAATGCAAGCGTGGATTTGAAACGGAACTGTACCATAGTGCACCACTCTCCAACGATGGTAAATCGAAGACCAGCCACAGTAATCCCCTTTTACCGTAAAAATCCGCATGTCGAAAAAACGAATGGTAAAAAACTTACGAGACCCGATTGAGATTCGGGTTGTCCTTTTTGGGGATTAATCTATCCGTTGACAGCTGAAAGCTGTCAAAGCCGTAGAACTCGTCGGGGCCTTCATTTTGACAGGTTATGGCTCCCGTAAATCTAAACGAGCCAGAAGTTATGGCCGTCCGAATAATCGATATCTACAGGGTGCAACATCCACGGTGCAAGGTGCAACATCCGTCCGAAATGGTGAAACAGTGCCGTACGACTTTTAGAAATGCGTGCATGGATTTGAAATGGAACAGTACCATGGTGCACCACTCTCCAGCGATGGGAAGTCGAAGACGGGCCACGGTAATCCCGTTTTACCGTAAAAATCCACGTGTCGAAAAAACGAAGAGTAAAAAACTTACGAGACCCGATTAAGATTCGGGTTGTCCTTTTTGGGCATTAATCTATCCGTTGACGGCTGAAAGCTGTTAAAGCCGTAGAACTCATCGAGGCCTTCGTTTTGACAGGTTATGGCTTTTGTAACTCTAAACGAGCCAGAAGTTATGGTCGTCCGAATAATCGATATCTACAAGGTGCAACATCCGCGGTGCAAGGTGCAACATCCGTCCGAAATGGCGAAATAGTGTCGTACGACTTTTAGAAATGCGTGCATGGATTTGAAACAAAACAGTACCATGGTTCACCACTCTCTAGCGATGGGAAGTCGAAGACGGGCCATGGTAATCCCGTTTTACCGTAAAAATCCACGTGTCGAAAAAACGAAGGGTAAAAAACTTACGAGACCCGATTGAGATTCGGGTTGTCCTTTTTGGGCATTAATCTATCCGTTGATGGCTGAAAGCTATCAAAGCCGTAGAACTCATCGAGGCCTTCGTTTTGACAGGTTATGGCTTTTGTAACTGTAAACGAGCCAGAAGTTATGGCCGTCCGAATAATCGATATCTACAGGGTGCAACATCCACGGTGCAAGGTGCAACATACGTCTGAAATGGCGAAACAGTGCCGTACGACTTTTAGAAATGCGTGCATGGATTTGAAATGGAATAGTACCATGGTGAACCACTCTCCAGCGATGGTAAATCGAAGACCAGCCACCGTAATCCCGTTTTACCGTAAAAATCCACGTGTCGAAAAAACGAAGGGTAAAAAACTTACTAGACCCGATTGAGATTCGGGTTGACCTTTTTGGGCATTAATCTATCCGTTGACGGCTGAAAGCTGTCAAAACCGTAGAACTCATCGAGGCCTTCGTTTTGACAGTTTATGGCTCCTGTAACTCTAAACGAGCCAGAAGTTATCGCTGTCCGAATAATCAATATCTACAGGGTGCAACATCCACGGTGCAAGGTGCAACATCCGTCCGAAATGGCGAAACAGTGACGTACGACTTTTAGAAATGCGTGCAAGGATTTGAAACGGAACAGTACCATGGTGGACCACTCTCCAGCGATGGGAAGTCGAAGACGGGCCACGGTAATCCCGTTTTACCGTAAAAATCCACATGTCGAAAAAACGAAGGGTAAAAAACTTACGCGACCCCATTAAGATTCGGGTTGTCCTTTTTGGGCATTAATCTATCCGTTGACGGCTGAAAGCTGTCAAAGCCGTAGAACTCATCGAGGCCTTCGTTATGACAGGTTATGGCTCCCCTAACTCTAAATGAGCCAGAAGTTATGGCCGTCCGAATAATCGATATCCACAGGGTGCAACATCCACGGTGCAAGGTGCAACATCCGTTCGAAATGGCGAAACAGTGCCGTACGACTTTTAGAAATGCGTGCGTGGATTTGAAACGGAACAGTACCATGGTTCACCACTCTACAGCGATGGGAAGTCGAAGACGGACCACGGTAATCCCGTTTTACCGTAAAAATCAACGTGTCGAAAAAACGAAGGGTAAAAAACTTACGAGAACCGATTGAGATTCGGGTTGTCGTTTTTGGGCATTAATCTATCCGTTGAAGGCTTAAAGCTATCAAAGCCGTAGAACTCATCGAGGCCTTCGTTTTTATAGGTTATGGCTTTTGTAACTCTAAACGAGCTAGAAGTTATGTCCGTCCGAATGATCGATATCTACAAGTGCAACATCCACGGTGCAAGGTGCAACATACGTCCGAAATGGCGAAACAGTGCCGTGCGACTATTAGACATGCGTGCATGGATTCGAAACGGAACAGTACCATGGTTCACCACTCTCCAGCGATGGTAAATCGAAGACCAGCCACCGTAACCCGTTTTACCGTAAAAATCCACGTGTCGAAAAAACAAAGGGTAAAAAACTTACGAGGCCCGATTGAGATTCGGTTGTCCTTTTTGGGCATTAATCTATCCGTTGACGGCTGAAAGCTGTCAAAGCCGTAGAACTCATCGGGGCCTTCGTTTTGACAGGTTATGGCTCTCGTAACTCTAAACGAGGCAGAAGTTATGGCCGTCCGAATAATCGATATCTACAGGGTGCAAGGTGCAACATCCGTCCGAAATGGCCAAACAGTGTCGTACGACTTTTAGAAATGCGTGCATGTATTTGAAATAAAACAATACCATGGTGCACCACTCTCCAGCGATGGGAAGTCGAAGACGGGCCACGGTAATCCCATTTTACCGTAAAAATCCACGGGTCGAAAAAACGAAGGGTAAAAAACTTACGAAACCCGATTGAGATTCGGGTTGTCCTTTTTGGGCATTATTCTATCCGTTGACGGATGAAAGATGTCAAAGCAGTAGAAATGATCGAGGCCTTCGTTTTGACAGGTTATGGCTCCCATAACTCTAAACGAGCCAGAAGTTATGGCCGTCCGAATAATCGATATCTACAGGGTGCAACGTCCATGGTGCAAGGTGCAACATCCGTCCGAAATGGCGAAACAGTGTCGTACGACTTTTAAAAATGCGTGCATGGATTGGAAACGGAACAGTACCATGGTGCACCACTCTCCAGCGATGGGAAGTCGAAGACAGGCCACGGTAATCCCGTTTGACCGTAAAAATCCACATGTCGAAAAAACGAAGGGTAAAAAACTTACGAGACCCGATTGAGATTCGGGTTGTCCTTTTTGGGCATTAATCTATCCGTTGATGGCTGAAAGCTGTCAAAGCCGTAGAACTCATCGAGGCCTTCGTTTTGACAGGTTATGTCTTTTGTAACTCTAAACGAGCCAGAAGTTATGGCCGTCCGAATAATCGATATCTACAGGGTGCAACATCACGGTGCAAGGTGCAACATCCGTCCGAAATGGCGAAACAGTGCCGTACGACTTTTAGAAATGCGTGCATGGATTTGAAATGGAACAGTACCATGGTGCACCACTCTCCAGCGATGGTAAATCGAAGACCAGCCACCGTAATCCCGTTTTACCGTAAAAATCTACGGGTCGAAAAAACGAAGGGTAAAAAACTTACGAGACCCGACTGAGATTCGGGTTGTCCTTTTTGGGCATTAATCTATCCGTTGACGGCTGAAAGCTGGCAAAGCCGTAGAACTCATCGAGGCCTTCGTGTTGACAGGTTATGGCTTTTGTAATTCTAAACGAGCCAGAAGTTATGGCCGTCCGAATAATCGATATCTACAAGGTGCAACATCCACGTTGCAAGGTGCAACATCCGTCCGAAATGGCAAAACAGTGTCGTACGACTTTTAGAAATGCGTGCATGGATTTGAAACGGCACAGTACCATGGTGCACCACTCTCCAACGATGGGAAGTCGAAGACGGGCCACGGTAATCCCTTTTTACCGTAAAAATCCACGTTTCGAAAAAACGAAGGGTAAAAAACTTACGAGACCCGATTGAGATTCGGGTTGTCCTTTTTGGGCATTAATCTATCCATTGACGGCTGAAAGGTGTCAAAGCCGTAGAACTCATCGAGCCTTCGTTTTGACAGGTTATGGCTCCCCTAAATCTAAATGAGCCAGAAGTTATGGCCGTCCGAATAACCGATATCTACAGGGTGCAACATCCACGGTGCAAGGTGCAACATCCGTCCGAAATGGCGAAACAGTGCCGTACGACTTTTAGAAATGCGTGCATGGATTTGAAACGGAACAGTATCATGGTACACCACTCTCCAGGGATGGGAAGTCGAAGACTTGCCACGGTAATCCCGTTTTACCGTAAAAATCCACGTGTCGAAAAAACGAAGGGTAAAAAACTTACGAGACCCGATTGAGATTCGGGTTGCCCTTTTTGGGCATTAATCTGTCCGTTGACGGCTAAAAGCTGTCAAAGCCGTAGAAATCATCGAGACCTTCGTTTTGACAGGTTATGGCTTTTGTAACTCTAAACGGGCCAGAAGTTATGGCCGTCCGAATAATCGATATCTACAGGGTGCAACATCCACGGTGCAAGGTGTAACTTCCGTCCGAAATGGTGAAACAGTGCCGTACGACTTTTAGAAATGCGTGCATGGATTTGAAACGGAACAGTACCATGGTGCACCACTCTCCAGCGATGGTAAATCGAGGACCAGCCACCGTAATCCCGTTTTACCGTAAAAATCCACGTGTCCAAAAAACGAAGGGTAAAAAACTTACGAGACCCGACTGAGATTCGGGTTGTCCTTTTTGGGTAGTAATCTATCCATTGATGGATCAAAGCTGTCATAGCCGTAGAACTCATCGCGGCCTTCGTTTTGACAGGTTATGGATCCCGTAACTCTAAACGAGCCAGAAGTTATGGCCGTCCGAATAATCGATATCTACAGGGTGCAACATCCACGGTGCAAGGTGCAACATCCGTTCGAAATGGCGAAACAGTGCCGTACGACTTTTAGAAATGCGTGCGTGGATTTGAAACGGAACAGTACCATGGTTCACCACTCTACAGCGATGGGAAGTCGAAGACGGACCACGGTAATCCCGTTTTACCGTAAAAATCAACGTGTCGAAAAAACGAAGGGTAAAAAACTTACGAGAACCGATTGAGATTCGGGTTGTCGTTTTTGGGCATTAATCTATCCGTTGAAGGCTTAAAGCTATCAAAGCCGTAGAACTCATCGAGGCCTTCGTTTTTATAGGTTATGGCTTTTGTAACTCTAAACGAGCTAGAAGTTATGTCCGTTCGAATGATCGATATCTACAAGTGCAACATCCACGGTGCAAGGTGCAACATACGTCCGAAATGGCGAAACAGTGCCGTGCGACTATTAGACATGCGTGCATGGATTCGAAACGGAACAGTACCATGGTTCACCACTCTCCAGCGATGGTAAATCGAAGACCAGCCACCGTAACCCGTTTTACCGTAAAAATCCACGTGTCGAAAAAACAAAGGGTAAAAAACTTACGAGGCCCGATTGAGATTCGGTTGTCCTTTTTGGGCATTAATCTATCCGTTGACGGCTGAAAGCTGTCAAAGCCGTAGAACTCATCGGGGCCTTCGTTTTGACAGGTTATGGCTCTCGTAACTCTTAACGAGGCAGAAGTTATGGCCGTCCGAATAATCGATATCTACAGGGTGCAAGGTGCAACATCCGTCCGAAATGGCCAAACAGTGTCGTACGACTTTTAGAAATGCGTGCATGTATTTGAAATGAAACAATACCATGGTGCACCACTCTCCAGCGATGGGAAGTCGAAGACGGGCCACGGTAATCCCATTTTACCGTAAAAATCCACGGGTCGAAAAAACGAAGGGTAAAAAACTTACGAAACCCGATTGAGATTCGGGTTGTCCTTTTTGGGCATTATTCTATCCGTTGACGGATGAAAGATGTCAAAGCAGTAGAAATGATCGAGGCCTTCGTTTTGACAGGTTATGGCTCCCATAACTCTAAACGAGCCAGCAGTTATGGCCGTCCGAATAATCGATATCTACAGGGTGCAACGTCCATGGTGCAAGGTGCAACATCCGTCCGAAATGGCGAAACAGTGTCGTACGACTTTTAAAAATGCGTGCATGGATTGGAAACGGAACAGTACCATGGTGCACCACTCTCCAGCGATGGGAAGTCGAAGACGGGCCACGGTAATCCCGTTTGACCGTAAAAATCCACATGTCGAAAAAATGAAGGGTAAAAAACTTACGAGACCCGATTGAGATTCGGGTTGTCCTTTTTGGGCATTAATCTATCCGTTGATGGCTGAAAGCTGTCAAAGCCGTAGAACTCATCGAGGCCTTCGTTTTGACAGGTTATGTCTTTTGTAACTCTAAACGAGCCAGAAGTTATGGCCGTCCGAATAATCGATATCTACAGGGTGCAACATCACGGTGCAAGGTGCAACATCCGTCCGAAATGGCGAAACAGTGCCGTACGACTTTTAGAAATGCGTGCATGGATTTGAAACAGAACAGTACCATGGTGCACCACTCTCCAGCGATGGTAAATCGAAGACCAGCCACCGTAATCCCGTTTTACCGTAAAAATCTACGTGTCGAAAAAACGAAGGGTAAAAAACTTACGAGACCCGACTGAGATTCGGGTTGTCCTTTTTGGGCATTAATCTATCCGTTGACGGCTGAAAGCTGGCAAAGCCGTAGAACTCATCGAGGCCTTCGTGTTGACAGGTTATGGCTTTTGTAATTCTAAACGAGCCAGAAGTTATGGCCGTCCGAATAATCGATATCTACAAGGTGCAACATCCACGTTGCAAGGTGCAACATCCGTCCGAAATGGCAAAACAGTGTCGTACGACTTTTAGAAATGCGTGCATGGATTTGAAACGGCACAGTACCATGGTGCACCACTCTCCAACGATGGGAAGTCGAAGACGGGCCACGGTAATCCCTTTTTACCGTAAAAATCCACGTTTCGAAAAAACGAAGGGTAAAAAACTTACGAGACCCGATTGAGATTCGGGTTGTCCTTTTTGGGCATTAATCTATCCGTTGACGGCTGAAAGGTGTCAAAGCCGTAGAACTCATCGAGCCTTCGTTTTGACAGGTTATGGCTCCCCTAAATCTAAATGAGCCAGAAGTTATGGCCGTCCGAATAACCGATATCTACAGGGTGCAACATCCACGGTGCAAGGTGCAACATCCGTCCGAAATGGCGAAACAGTGCCGTACGACTTTTAGAAATGCGTGCATGGATTTGAAACGGAACAGTATCATGGTACACCACTCTCCAGGGATGGGAAGTCGAAGACTTGCCACGGTAATCCCGTTTTACCGTAAAAATCCACGTGTCGAAAAAACGAAGGGTAAAAAACTTACGAGACCCGATTGAGATTCGGGTTGCCCTTTTTGGGCATTAATCTGTCCGTTGACGGCTAAAAGCTGTCAAAGCCGTAGAAATCATCGAGACCTTCGTTTTGACAGGTTATGGCTTTTGTAACTCTAAACGGGCCAGAAGTTATGGCCGTCCGAATAATCGATATCTACAGGGTGCAACATCCACGGTGCAAGGTGTAACTTCCGTCCGAAATGGCGAAACAGTGCCGTACGACTTTTAGAAATGCGTGCATGGATTTGAAACGGAACAGTACCATGGTGCACCACTCTCCAGCGATGGTAAATCGAGGACCAGCCACCGTAATCCCGTTTTACCGTAAAAATCCACGTGTCCAAAAAACGAAGGGTAAAAAACTTACGAGACCCGACTGAGATTCGGGTTGTCCTTTTTGGGTAGTAATCTATCCATTGATGGATCAAAGCTGTCATAGCCGTAGAACTCATCGCGGCCTTCGTTTTGACAGGTTATGGCTCCCGTAACTCTAAACGAGCCAGAAGTTATGGCCGTCCGAATAATCGATATCTACAGGGTGCAACATCCACGGTGCAAGGTGCAACATCCGTACGAAATGGCGAAACATTGCCGTACGACTTTTAGAATTGCGTGCATGGATTTGAAACGGAACAGTAAGCACCACTCTCCAGCGATGGTAAATCGAAGACCAGCCACCGTAATCCCGTTTTACCGTAAAAATCCACGTGTCGAAAAAACGAAGGGTAAAAAACTTACGAGACCCGATTGAGATTCGGGTTGTCCTTTTTGGGCATTAATCTATCCGTTGACGGCTGAAAGCTATCAAAACCGTAGAACTCATCGAGGCCTTCATTTTGACAGGTTATGGCTTTTGTAACTCTAAACGATCCAGAAGTTATGGCCGTCCCAAAAATCGATATCTACAGGGTGCAACATCCACGGTGCAAGGTGCAACATTCGTCCGAAATGGCGAAACAGTGTCGTACGACTTTTAGAAATGCATGCATGGATTTGAAATGGAACAGTACCATGGTGCACCACTCTCTAGCGATAGTAAAACGAAGACCAGCCACCGTAATCCTGTTTTACCGCAAAAATCCACGTGTGGAAAAAACGAAGGGTAAAAAACTTACGAGACTCGATTGAGATTTGGGTTGTCCTTTTTGGGCATTAATCTATCCGTTGACGGTTGAAAGCTATCAAAGCCGTAGAAATCATCGAGGCCTTCGTTTGGACATGTTATGGCTTTTGTAACTCTAAACGAGCCAGAAGTTATGGCCGTCCGAATAATCGATATCTACAGGGTGCAACATCCACGGTGCAAGGTACAACATCCGTCCGAAATGGCGAAACAGTGCCATACGACTTTTAGAAATGCGTGCACGGATTTGAAACGGAACAGTACCATGGTGCACCACTCTTCAGCGAAGGTAAATCGTAGACCAGCCACCGTAATCCCGTTTTACCGTAAAAATCCACGTGTCCAAAAAACGAAGGGTAAAAAACTTACGAGACCCGACTGAGATTCGGGTTGTCCTTTTTGGGCATTAATCTATCCATTAACGGCTGAAAGCTATCATAGCTATAGAACTCATCGCGGCCTTCGTTTTGACAGGTTATGGCTCCCGTAAATCTAAACGAGCCAGAAGTTATGGCCGTCCGAATAATCGATATCTACAGGGTGCAACATCCACGGTGCAAGGTGCAACATCCGTCCAAAATGGCGAAACAGTGCCGTACGACTTTTAGAAATGCGTGCATGGATTTGAAACGGAATAGTACCATGGTGCACCACTCTCCAGTGATAGGAAGTCGAAGACGGGCCACCGTAATCCCGTTTTACCGTAAAAATCCATGTGTCGAAAAAACGAAGGGTAAAAAACTTACGAGACCCGATTGAGATTCGGGTTGTCCTTTTTGGGCATTAATCTATCCGTTGATGGCTGAAAGCTATCAAAGCCGTAGAACTCATCGAGGCCTTCGTTTTGACAGGTTATGGCTTCCCTAACTCCAAACGAGCCAGAAGTTATGGCCGTCCGAATAATCGATATCTACAGGGTGCAACATCCACGGTGTAAGGTGCAACATCCGTCCGAAATGGCGAAACAGTGCCGTACGACTTTTAGAAATGCGAGCGTGGATTTGAAACAGAACTGTACCATAGTGCACCACTCTCCAACGATGGTAAATCGAAGACCAGCCACCGTAATCCCGTTTTACCGTAAAAATCCGCGTGTCGAAAAAACGAATGGTAAAAAACTTACGAGATCCGATTGAGATTCGGGTTGTCCTTTTTAGGGATTAATCTATCCGTTGACGGCTGAAAGCTGTCAACGCCATAGAACTCGTCGGGGCCTTCATTTTGACAGGTTATGGCTCCCGTAAATCTAAACGAGGCAGAAGTTATGGCCGTCCGAATAATCGATATCTACAGGGTGCAACATCCACGGTGCAAGGTGCAACATCCGTCCGAAATGGTGAAACAGTGCCGTACGACTTTTAGAAATGCGTGCATGGATTTGAAATAGAACAGTACCATTGTGCACCACTCTCCAGCGATGGGAAATCGAAGACGGGCCACGGTAATCCCGTTTTACCGTAAAATTCCACGTGTCGAAAAAACGAAGAGTAAAAAACTTACGAGACCCGATTGAGATTCGGGTTGTCCTTTTTGGGCATTAATCTATCCGTTGATGGCTGAAAGCTGTTAAAACCGTAGAACTCATCGAGCCCTTCGTTTTGACAGGTTATGGCTTTTGTAATTCTAAACGAGCCAGAAGTTATGGTCGTCCGAATAATCGATATCTACAGGGTGCAACATCCGCGGTGCAAGGTGCAACATCCGTCCGAAATGGCGAAACAGTGTCGTACGACTTTTAGAGATGCGTGCATGGATTTGAAACAAAAAAGTACCATGGTTCACCACTCTCCAGCGATGGGAAGTCGAAGACGGGCCATGGTAATCCCGTTTTACCGTAAAAATCCACGTGTCGAAAGAACGAAGGGTAAAAAACTTACGAGACCCGATTGAGATTCAGGTTGTCCTTTTTGGGCATTAATCTATCCGTTGACGGCTGAAAGCTATCAAAGCCGTAGAACTCATCGAGGCCTTCGTTTTGACAGGTTATGGCTTTTGTAACTGTAAACGAGCCAGAAGTTATGGCCGTCCGAATAATCGATATCTACAGGGTGCAACATCCACGGTGCAAGGTGCAACATACGTCTGATATGGCGAAACAGTGCCGTACGACTTTTAGAAATGCGTGCATGGATTTGAAATGGAATAGTACCATGGTGAACCACTCTCCAACGATGGTAAATCGAAGACCAGCCACCGTAATCCCGTTTTACCGTAAAAATCCACGTGTCGAAATAACGAAGGGTAAAAAACTTACGAGACCCGATTGAGATTCGGGTTGTCCTTTTTGGGCATTAATCTATCCGTTGACGGCTGAAAGCTGTCAAAGCCGTAGAACTCATCGAGCCTTCGTTTTGACAGGTTATGGCTCCCCTAAATCTAAATGAGCCAGAAGTTATGGCCGTCCGAATAACCGATATCTACAGGGTGCAACATCCACGGTGCAAGGTGCAACATCCGTCCGAAATGGCGAAACAGTGACGTACGACTTTTAGAAATGCGTGCATGGATTTGAACGGAACAGTACCATGGTGCACCACTCTCCAGCGATGGGAAGTCGAAGACGGGCCACGGCAATCCCGTTTTACCGTAAAAATCCACATGTCGAAAAAACGAAGGGTAAAAAACTTGCGCGACCCCATTGAGATTCGGGTTGTCCTTTTTGGGCATTAATCTATCCGTTGACGGATGAAAGCTGTCAAAGCCGTAGAACTCATCGAGGCCTTCGTTATGACAGGTTATGGCTTTTGTAACTCTAAACGGGCCAGAAGTTATGGCCGTCCGAATAATCGATATCTACAGGGTGCAACATCCACGGTGCAAGGTGTAACTTCCGTCCGAAATGGCGAAACAGTGCCGTACGACTTTTAGAAATGCGTGCATGTATTTGAAACGGAACAGTACCATGGTGCACCACTCTCCAGCGAGGGTAAATCGAGGACCAGCCACCGTAATCCCGTTTTACCGTAAAAATCCACGTGTCCAAAAAACGAAGGGTAAAAAACTTACGAGACCCGACTGAGATTCGGGTCGTCCTTTTTGGATATTAATCTATCCATTGATGGATCAAAGCTGTCATAGCCGTAGAACTCATCGCGGCCTTCGTTTTGACAGGTTATGCCACCCGTAAATCTAAACGAGCCAGAAGTTATGGCCGTCCGAATAATCGATATCTACAGGGTGCAACATCCACGGTGCAAGGTGCAACATCCGTACGAAATGGCGAAACAGTGCCGTACGACTTTTAGAATTGCGTGCATGGATTTGAAACGGAACAGTACCGTGGTGCACCACTCTCCAGCGATGGTAAATCGAAAACCAGCCACCGTAATCCCGTTTTACCGTAAAAATCCACGTGTCGAAAAAACGAAGGGTAAAAAACTTACGAGACCCAATTGAGATTCGGGTTGTCCTTTTTGGGCATTAATCTATCCGTTGACGGCTGAAAGCTATCAAAACCGTAGAACTCATCGAGGCCTTCATTTTGACAGGTTATGGCTTTTGTAACTCTAAACGATCCAGAAGTTATGGCCGTCCGAAAAATCGATATCTGCAGGGTGCAACATCCACGGTGCGAGGTGCAACATTCGTCCGAAATGGCGAAATAGTGTCATACGACTTTTAGAAATGCATGCATGGATTTGAAACGGAACAGTACCATGGTGCACCACTCTCTAGCGATAGTAAAACGAAGACCAGCCACCGTAATCCTGTTTTACCGTAAAAATCCACGTGTGGAAAAAACGAAGGGTAAAAAACTTACGAGACCCGATTGAGATTTGGGTTGTCCTTTTTGGGCATTAATCTATCCGTTGACGGCTGAAAGCTGTCAAAGCCGTAGAAATCATCGAGGCCTTCGTTTGGACATGTTATGGCTTTTGTAACTCTAAACGAGCCAGAAGTTATGGCCGTCCGAATAATCGATATCTACAGGGTGCAACATCCACGGTGCAAGGTGCAACATCCGTCCGAAATGGCGAAACAGTGCCATACGACTTTTAGAAATGCGCGCATGGATTTGAAACGGAACAGTACCATGGTGCACCACTCTTCAGCGATGGTAAATCGAAGACCAGCCACCGTAATCCCGTTTTACCGTAAAAATCCACGTGTCCAGAAAACGAAGGGTAAAAAACTTACGAGACCCGACTGAGATTCGGGTTGTCCTTTTTGGGCATTAATCTACCATTAATGGCTGAAAGCTGTCATAGCTGTAGAACTCATCGCGGCCTTCGTTTTGACAGGTTATGGCTCCCGTAACTCTAAACGAGCCAGAAGTTATGGCCGTCTGAATAACCGATATCTACAGGGTGCAACATCCACGGTGCAAGGTGCAACATCCGTCCAAAATGGCGAAACAGTGCCGTACGACTTTTAGAAATGTGTGCATGGATTTGAAATGGAATAGTACCATGGTGCACCACTCTCCAGTGATAGGAAGTCGAAGACGGGCCACCGTAATCCCGTTTTACCGTAAAAATCCACGTGTCGAAAAAACGAAGGGTAAAAAACTTACGAGACCCGATTGAGATTCGGGTTGTCCTTTTTGGGCATTAATCTATCCGTTGACGGCTGAAAGATGTCAAAGCCGTAGAACTGATCGAGGCCTTCGTTTTGACAGGTTATGGCTCCCATAACTCTAAAAGAGCCAGAAGTTATGGCCGTCCGAATAATCGATATCTACAGGGTGCAACATCCACGGTGCAAGATGCAACATCCGTCCGAAAAGGAGAAACAGTGCCATACGAATTTTAGAAATGCGTGCATAGATTTGAAACGGAACAGTACCATGGTGCACCACTCTCCAGCGATGGGAAGTCGAAGACGGGCCACGGTAATCCCGTTTGAACGTAAAAATCCACGTGTCGAAAAAAAGAAGGGTAAAAAACTTACGAGACCCGATTGAGATCCGGGTTGTCCTTTTTGGGCATTAATCTATCCGTTGACGGCTGAAAGCGGTCAAAGCCGTTGAACTCATCGAGGCCTTCGTTTTGACAGGTCATGGCTCCCTTAACTCTAACCGAGCCAGAAGTTATGGCCGTCCGAATAATCGATATCTACAGGGTGCAACATCCACGGTGCAAGGTGCAACATCCGTCCGAAATGGCGAAACAGTGCCGTACGACTTTTAAAAATGCGTGCGTGGATTTGAAACGGAACAGTACCATGGTGTACCACTCTCCAGCGATGGGAACTCGAAGACGGGCCACGGTAATCCCGTTTTACCGTAAAAATCCACGTGTCGAAAAAACGAAGGGTAAAAAACTTACGAGACCCGATTGAGAGTCGGGTTGTCCTTTTTGGGCATTAATCTATCCGTTGACTACTGAAAGCTATCAAAGCCGTAGAACTCATCGGGGCCTTCGTTTTGACATGTTATGGCTCCCGTAACCCTAAACGAGCCAGAAGTTATGGCCGTCCGAATAATCGATATCTACAGGGTGCAACATACACGGTGCAAGGTGCAACATCCGTCCGAAATGGCAAAACAGTGCCGTACGACTTTTAGAAATGCGTGCATGGATTTGAAACGGAACAGTGCCATGGTGCACCATTCACCAGCGATGGGAAGTCGAAGACGGGCCACGGTAATCCCGTTTTACCGTAAAAATCCACGTGTCGAAAAAACGAAGGGTAAAAAACTTACGAGACCCGATTGAGATTCGGGTTGTCCTTTTTGGGCATTAATCTATCCATTGACGGCTGAAAGCTGTCAAAGCCGCAGAAATCATCGAGGCCTTCGTTTTGACAGGTTATGGCTCCCGTAACTCTAAACGAGCCAGAAGTTATGGCCGTCCGAATAATCGATATCTACAGGGTGCAACATCCACGGTGCAAGGTGCAACATCCGTCCTAAATGGCGAAATAGTGTCGTACGACTTTTAGAAATGTGTGCATGGATTTGAAATGGAACAGTAGCATGGTGCGCCACTCTCCAGCGATGGAAAGTCGAAGATGGGCCATGGTAATCCTTTTTTACCGTAAAAATCCACGTGTCGAAAAAACGAAGGGTAAAAACCTTACGAGACCTGATTGAGATTCGGGTTGTCCTTTTGGGGCATTAATCTGTCCGTTGACGGCTGAAAGCTGTCAAAACTGTAGAACTCATCGAGGCCTTCGTTTTGACAGGTTATGGCTTTTGTAACTCTAAACGAGCCAGAAGTTATGGCCGTCCGAATAATCGATATCTATAGGGTGCAACATCCACGGTGCAAGGTGCAACATCCGTCCGAAATGGCGAAACAGGGCCGTACGACATTTAGAAATGCGTGCATTGATTTGAAACGGAACAGTACCATGGTGCACCACTCTCCAACGATGGTTAATCGAAGACCAGCCACCGTAATCCTGTTCTACCGTAAAAATCCACATGTTGAAAAAACGAAGGGTAAAAAACTTACGAGACCCGATTGAGATTCGGGTTGTCCTTTTTGGGCATTAATCTATCCGTTGACGGCTGAGAGTTGTCAAAGCCATAGAACTCATCGGGGCCTTCGTTTTGACAGGTTATGGCTCCCGTAACTCTAATTAGCCAGAACTTATGGCCGTCCGAATAATCGATACCTACAGGGTGCAACATCCACGGTGCAAGGTGCAACATCTGTCCGAAATGGCGAAACAGTGTCGTACGACTTTTAGAAATGCGTGCATGGATTTGAAATGGAACAGTACCATGGTGCACCACTCTCCAGCAATGGGAAGTCGAAGACGGGCCACAGTAATCCCGTTTTACCGTAAAAATCCACGTGTCAAAAAAACGATGGGTAAAAACTTACGAGACCAGATTGAGATTCGGGTTGTCCTTTTTCGGCATTAATCTATCCGTTGACGGCTGAAAGCTATCAAAAACGTAGAACCCATCGAGGCCTTCGTTTTGACAGGTTATGGATTTTGTAACTCTAAACGATCCAGAAGTTATGGCCGTTCGAAAAATCGATATCTACAGGGTGCAACATCCACGGTGCAAGGTGCAACATTCGTCCGAAATGGCGAAACAGTGTCGTACGACATTTAGAAATTCGTGCATGGATTTGAAATGGAACATTGCCATGGTGCACCACTCTCCAGCGATGGGAAGTCGAAGACGGACCAAGGTAATCCCGTTTTATCGTAAAAATCCACGTGTCGAAAAAACGAAGGGTAAAAAACTTACGTGACCCGATTCAGATTCGGGTTGTCCTTTTTGGGCATTAATCTATCCATTGACGGCTGAAAGTTGTCAAAGCCGCAGAAATCATCGAGGCCTTCGTTTTGACAGGTTATGGCTCCCGTAACTCTAAACAAGCCAGAAATTATGGCCGTCCGAATAATCGATATCTACAGGGTGCAACATCCACGGTGCAAGGTGCAACATCCGTCCGAAATGGTGAAATAGTGTCGTACGACTTTTAGAAATGCATGCATGGATTTGAAACGGAACAGTACCATGGTGCACCACTCTCTAGCGATAGTAAAACGAAGACCAGCCACCGTAATCCCGTTTTACCGGAAAAATCCACGTGTCCAAAAAACGAAGGGTAAAAAACTTACGAGGCCCGATTGAGATTCGGGTTGTCCTTTTTGGGCATTAATCTATCCGTTGACGGCTGAAAGCTGTCAAAGTCGTAGAAATCATCGAGGCCTTCGTTTGGACATGTTATGGCTTTTGTAACTCTAAACGAGCCAGAAGTTATGGCCGTCCGAATAATCGATATCTACAGGGTGCAACATCCACGGTGCAAGGTGCAACATCCGTCCGAAATGGCGAAACAGTGCCATACGACTTTTAGAAATGCGTGCATGGATTTGAAACGGAATAGTACCATGGTGCACCACTCTCCAGTGATAGGAAGTCGAAGACGGGCCACCGTAATCCCGTTTTACCGTAAAAATCCACGTGTCGAAAAAACGAAGGGTAAAAAACTTACGAGACCCGATTGAGATTCGGGTTGTCCTTTTTGGGCATTAATCTATCCGTTGTTGGCTGAAAGATGTCAAAGCCGTAGAACTGATCGAGGCCTTTGTTTTGACAGGTTATGGCTCCCATAACTCTAAAAGAGCCAGAAGTTATGGCCGTCCGAATAATCGATATCTACAGGGTGCAACATCCACGGTGCAAGATGCAACATCCGTCCGAAATGGAGAAACAGTGCCGTACGACTTTTAGAAATGCGTGCATGGATTTGAAACGGAATAGTACCATGGTGCACCACTCTCCAGCGATGGGAAGTCGAAGACGGGCCACGGTAATCCCGTTTGTACGTAAAAATCCACGTGTCGAAAAAAAGAAGGGTGAAAAACTTACGAGACCCGATTGAGATCCGGGTTATCCTTTTTGGGCATTAATCTATCCGTTGACGGCTGAAAGCGGTCAAAGCCGTAGAACTCATCGAGGCCTTCCTTTTGACAGGTTATGGCTCCCTTAACTCTAACCGAGCCAGAAGTTATGGCCGTCCGAATAATCGATATCTACAGGGTGCAACATCCAAGGTGCAAGGTGCAACATCCGTCCGAAATGGCGAAACAGTGCCGTACGACTTTTAGAAATGCGTGCGTGGATTTGAAACGAAACAGTACCATGGTGTACCACTCTCCAGCGATGGGAACTCGAAGAAGGGCCACGGTAATCCCGTTTTACCGTAAAAATCCACGTGTCGAAAAAACGAAGGGTAAAAAACTTACGAGACCCGATTGAGAGTCGGGTTGTCCTTTTTGGGCATTAATCTATCCGTTGACTGCTGAAAGCTGTCAAAGCCGTAGAACTCATCGGGGCCTTCGTTTTGACACGTTATGGCTCCCGTAACTCTAAACGAGCCAGAAGTTATGGCCGTCCGAATAATCGATATCTACAGGGTGCAACGTACACGGTGCAAGGTGCAACATCCGTCCGAAATGGCAAAAAGTGCCGTACGACTTTTAGAAATGCGTGCATGGATTTGAAACGGAACAGTGCCATGGTGCACCACTCACCAGCGATGGGAAGTCGAAGACGGGCCACGGTAATCCCGTTTTACCGTAAAAATCCACGTGTCGAAAAAACGAAGGGTAAAAAACTTACGAGACCCGATTGAGATTCGGGTTGTCCTTTTTGGGCATTAATCTATCCATTGACGGCTGAAAGCTGTCAAAGCCGCAGAAATCATCGAGGCCTTCGTTTTGACAGGTTATGGCTCCCGTAACTCTAAACGAGCCAGAAGTTATGGCCGTCCGAATAATCGATATCTACAGGGTGCAACATCCACGGTGCAAGGTGCAACATCCGTCCGAAATGGCGAAATAGTGTCGTACGACTTTTAGAAATGCGTGCATGGATTTGAAATGGAACAGTAGCATGGTGCACCACTCTCCAGCGATGGAAAGTCGAAGACGGGCCACGGTAATCCCGTTTTACCGTAAAAATCCACGAGTCGAAAAAACGAAGGGTAAAAAACTTACGAGACCCGATTGAGATTCGGGTTGTCCTTTTGGGGCATTAATCTGTCCGTTGACTGCAGAAAGCTGTCAAAACCGTAGAACTCATCGAGGCCTTCGTTTTGACAGGTTATGGCTTTTGTAACTCTAAACGAGCCAGAAGTTATGGCCGTCCGAATAATCGATATCTATAGGGTGCAACATCCACGGTGCAAGGTGCAACATCCGTCCGAAATGGCGAAACAGTGCCGTACGACTTTTAAAAATGCGTGCATGGATTTGAAACGGAACAGTACCATGGTGTACCACTCTCCAGCGATGGGAACTCGAAGACGGGCCACGGTAATCCCGTTTTACCGTAAAAATCCACGTGTCGAAAAAACGAATGGTAAAAAACTTACGAGACTCGATTGAGAGTCGGGTTGTCCTTTTTGGGCATTAATCTATCCGTTGACTGCTGAAAGCTGTCAAAGCCGTAGAACTCATCGGGGCCTTCGTTTTGACACGTTATGGCTCCCGTAACTCTAAACGAGGCAGAAGTTATGGCCGTCCGAATAATCGATATCTACAGGGTGCAACATCCACGGAGCAAGGTGCAACATCCGTCCGAAATGGCGAAACAGTGCCGTACGACTTTTAGAAATGCGTGCATGGATTTGAAACGGAACAGTGCCATGGTGCACCACTCTCCAGCGATGGGAAGTCAAAGACGGGCCACGGTACTCCCGTTTTACCATAAAAATCCACGTGTCGAAAAAACGAAGGGTAAAAAACTTACGAGACCCGATTGAGATTCGGGTTGTCCTTTTTGGGCATTAATCTATCCATTGACGCTGAAAGCTGTCAAAGCCGCAGAAATCATCGAGGCCTTCGTTTTGACAGGTTATGGCTCCCGTAACTCTAAACGAGCCAGAAGTTATGGCCGTCCGAATAATCGATATCTACAGGGTGCAACATCCACGGTGCAAGGTGCAACATCCGTCCGAAATGGCGAAACAGGGCCGTACGACTTTTAGAAATGCGTGCATTGATTTGAAACGGAACAGTACCATGGTGCACCACTCTCCAACGATGGTTAATCGAAGACCAGCCACCGTAATCCCGTTCTACCGTAAAAATCCACATGTTGAAAAAACGAAGGGTAAAAAACTTACGAGACCCGATTGAGATTCGGGTTGTCCTTTTTGGGCATTAATCTATCCGTGGACGGCTGAAAGCTGTCAAAGCCATAGAACTCATCGGGGCCTTCGTTTTGACAGGTTATGGCTCCCGTAACTCTAAACGAGCCAGAACTTATGGCCGTCAGAATAATCGATACCTACGGGTGCAACATCAACGGTGCAAGGTGCAACATCCGTCCGAAATGGTGAAACAGTGTCGTACGACTTTTAGAAATGCATGCATGGATTTGAAATGGAACAATACCATGATGTACCACTCTCCAGCGATGGGAAGTCGAAGACGGGCCACAGTAATCCCGTTTTACCGTAAAAATCCACGTGTCGAAAAAACGATGGGTAAAAACTTACGAGACCCGATTGAGATTCGGGTTGTCCTTTTTGGGCATTAATCTATCCGTTGACGGCTGAAAGCTATGAAAACCGTAGAACTCATCGAGGCCTTCGTTTTGACAGGTTATGGTTTTGTAACTCTAAACGATCCAGAAGTTATGGCCGTCCGAAAAATCGATATCTACAGGGTGCAACATCCACGGTGCAAGGTGCAACATTCGTCCGAAATGGCGAAACAGTGTCGTACGACATTTAGAAATGCGTGCATGGAGTTGAAACGTAACATTGCCATGGTGCACCACTCTCTAGCGATGGGAAGTCGAAGACGGGCCACGGTAATCCCGTTCTGCCGTAAAAATCCACGTGTCGAAAAAACGAAGGGTAAAAAACTTACGAGACCCGATTCAGATTCGGGTTGTCCTTTTTGGGCATTAATCTATCCATTGACGGCTGAAAGATGTCAAAGCCGCAGAAATCATCGAGGCCTTCGTTTTGACAGGATATGGCTCCCGTAACTCTAAACAAGCCAGAAATTATAGCCGTCCGAATAATCGATATCTACAGGGTGCAACATCCACGGTGCAAGGTGCAACATCCATTCGAAATGGTGAAATAGTGTCGTACGACTTTTAGAAATGCGTGCATGGATTTGAAACGGAACAGTACCATGGTGCACATCTCTCCAGCGATGGTAAATCGAATACCAGCCACCGTAATCCCGTTTTACCGTAAAAATCCACGTGTCCAAAAAACGAAGGGTAAAAAACTTACGAGACCTGATTGAGATTCGGGTTGTCCTTTTTGGGCATTAATCTATCCGTTGACGGCTGAAAGCTGTCAAAACCGTAGAACTCATCGAGGCCTTCGTTTTGACAGGTTACGGCTTTTGTAACTCTAAACGAGCCAGAAGTTATGGTCGTCCGAATAATCGATATCTACAGGGTGCAACATCCACGGTGCAAGGTGCAACATCCGTCCGAAATGGCGAAACAGGGCCGTACGACTTTTAGAAATGCGTGCATGGATTTGAAATGGAACAGTAGCATGGTGCACCACTCTCCAGCGTTGGTTAATCGAAGACCAGCCACTGTAATCCCGTTCTACCATAAAAATCCACATGTTGAAAAAACGAAGGGTAAAAATCTTACGAGACCCGATTGAGATTCGGGTTGTCCTTTTTGGGCATTAATCTATCCGTTGACGGCTGAAAGCTGTCAAAGCCATAGAACTCATCGGGGCCTTCGTTTTGACAGGTTATGGCTCCCGTAACTCTAAACGAGCCAGAACTTATGGTCGTCCGAATAATCGATACCTACAGGGTGCAACATCCACGGTGCAAGGTGCAACATCCGTCCGAAATGGCGAAACAGTGTCGTACGACTTTTAGAAATGCGTGCATGGATTTGAAACGGAACAGTACCATGGTGCATATCTCTCCAGCGATGGTAAATAGAAGACCAGCCACCGTAATCCCGTTTTACCGTAAAAATCCACGTGTCGAAAAAAAGAAGGGTAAAAAACTTACGAGACCCGATTGAGATTCGGGTTGTCCTTTTTGGGCATTAATCTATCCGTTGATGGCTGAAAGCCATCAAAACCGTAGAACTCATCAAGGCCTTCGTTTTGACAGGTTACGGCTTTTGTAACTCTAAACGATCCGGAAGTTATGGACGTCCGAATAATCGATACCTACAGGGTGCAACATCCACGGTGCAAGGTGCAACATTCGTCCGAAATGGCGAAACAGTGTCGTACGACTTTTAGAAATGCGTGCATGGATTTGAAACGGAACAGTACCATGGTGCACCACTCTCCAGCGATGGTAAAACGAGGACCAGCCACCGTAATCCCGTTTTACCGTAAAAATCTACGTGTCGAAAAAACAAGGGTAAAAAACTTACGAGACCCGATTGAGATTTGGGTTGTCCTTTTTGGGCATTGATCTATCCGTTGACGGCTGAAAGCTGTCAAAGCCGTAGAAATCATCGAGGCCTTCGTTTGGACAGGTTATGGCTTTTGTAGCTCTAAACGAGCCAGAAGTTATGGCCGTCCGAATAGTCGATATCTACAGGGTGCAACATCCACGGTGCAAGGTGCAACATCCGTCCGAAATGGCGAAACAGTGTCATACCACTTTTAGAAATGCGTGCATGGATTTGAAACGGAACAGTACCATGGTGCACCACTCTCCAGCGATGGTAAATCGAAGACCAGCCACCGTAATCCCGTTTTACCGTAAAAATCCACGTGTCGAAAAAACGAAGGGTAAAAATCTTACGAGACCCGATTGAGATTTGGGTTGTCCTTTTTGGGCATTAATCTATCCGTTGACGGCTGAAAGCTGTCGAAGCCGTAGAAATCATCGAGGCCTTCGTTTGGACAGGTTATGGCTTTTGTAACTCTAAACGAGCCAGAAGTTATGGCCGTCCGAATAATCGATATCTACAGGGTGCAACATCCACGGTGCAAGGTGCAACAACCGTCCGAAATGGCGAAACAGTGCCATACGACTTTTAGAAATGCATGCATGGATTTGAAACGGAACAGTACCATGGTGCACCACTCTCCAGCGATGGTAAATCGAAGACCAGCCACCGTAATCCCGTTTTACCGTAAAAATCCACGTGTCCAAAAAACGAAGGGTAAAAAACTTACGAGACCCGACTGAGATTCGGGTTGTCCTTTTTGGGCATTAATCTATCCATTGACGGCTGAAAGCTGTCATAGCTGTAGAATTCATCGCGGCCTTCGTTTTGACAGGTTATGGCTCCCGTAACTCTAAACGACCCAGAAGTTATGGCCGTCCGAATAATCGATATCTACAGGGTGCAACATCCACGGTGCAAAGGTGCAACATCCGTCCAAAATGGCGAAACAGTGCCGTACGACTTTTAAAAATGCGTGCATGGATTTGAAACGGAATAGTACCATGGTGCACCACTCTCCAGCGATAGGAAGTCGAAGACGGGCCCCGGTAATCCCGTTTTACCGTAAAAATCCACGTGTCGAAAAAACGAAGGGTAAAAAATTTAGGAGACCCGATTGAGATTCGGGTTGTCCTTTTTGGGCATTAATCTATCCGTTGACGGCTGAAAGATGTCAAAGCCGTAGAACTGATCGAGGCCTTCGTTTTGACAGGTTATGGCTCCCATAACTCTAAAAGAGCCAGAAGTTATGGCCGTCCGAATAATCGATATCTACAGGGTGCAACATCCACGGTGCAAGATGCAACATCCGTCCGAAATGGAGAAACAGTGCCGTACGACTTTTATAAATGCGTGCATGGATTTGAAACGGAACAGTACCATGGTGCACCACTCTCCAGCGATGGGAAGTCGAAGACGGGCCACGGTAATCCCGTTTGACCGTAAAAATCCACGTGTCGAAAAAAAGAAGGGTAAAAAACTTACGAGACCCGATTGAGATTCGGGTTGTCCTTTTTGGGCATTAATCTATCCGTTGATGGCTGAAAGCTGTCAAAGCCGTAGAACTCATCGAGGCCTTCATTTTGACAGGTTATGGCTCCCTTAACTATAACCGAGCCAGAAGTTATGGCCGTCCGAATAATCGATATCTACAGGGTGCAACATCCACGGTGCAAGGTGCAACATCCGTCCGAAATGGCGAAACAGTGCCGTACGACTTTTAGAAATGCGTGCATGGATTTGAAACGGAATAGTACCATGGTGTACCACTCTCCAGCGATGGGAACTCGAAGACGGGCCACGGTAATCCCGTTTTACCGTAAAAATCCACGTGTCGAAAAAACGAATGGTAAAAAACTTACGAGACCCGATTGAGAGTCGGGTTGTCCTTTTTGGGCATTAATCTATCCATTGACTGCTGAAAGCTGTCAAAGCCGTAGAACTCATCGGGGCCTTCATTTTGACACGTTATGGCTCCCATAACTCTAAACGAGGCAGAAGTTATGGCCGTCCGAATAATCGATATCTACAGGGTGCAACATTCACGGAGCAAGGTGCAACATCCGTCCGAAATGGCGAAACAGTGCTGTACGACTTTTCAAAATGCGTGCATGGATTTGAAACGGAACAGTGCCATGGTGCACCACTCTCCAGCGATGGGAAGTCAAAGACGGGCCACGGTACTCTCGTTTTACCATAAAAATCCACGTGTCGAAAAAACGAAGGGTAAAAAACTTACGAGACCCGATTGAGATTCGGGTTGTCCTTTTTGGGCATTAATCTATCCATTGACGGCTGAAAGCTGTCAAAGCCGCAGAAATCATCGAGGCCTTCGTTTTGACAGGTTATGGCTCCCGTAACTCTAAACGAGCCAGAAGTTATGGCCGTCCGAATAATCGATATCTACAGGGTGAAACATCCACGGTGCAAGGTGCAACATCCGTCCGAAATGGCGAAATAGTGTCGTACGACTTTTAGAAATGCGTGCATGGATTTGAAATGGAACAGTAGCATGGTGCACCACTCTCCAGCGATGGAAAGTCGAAGACGGGCCACAGTAATCCCGTTTTACCGTAAAAATCCACGTGTCGAAAAAACGAAGGGTAAAAAACTTACGAGACCCGATTGAGATTCGAGTTGTCCTTTGGGGGCATTAATCTGTCCGTTGACGGCTGAAAGCTGTCAAAACCGTAGAACTCATCGAGCCCTTCGTTTTGACAGGTTATGGCTTTTGTAACTCTAAACGAGCCAAAAGTTATGGCCGTCCGAATAATCGATATCTACAGGGTGCAACATCCACGGTGCAAGGTGCAACATCCGTCCGAAATGGCGAAACAGGGCCGCACGACTTTTAGAAATGCGTGCATGGATTTGAAACGGAACAGTACCATGGTGCACCACTCTCCAGCGATGGTTAATCAAAGACCAGCCACCGTAATCCCGTTCTACCGTAAAAATCCACATGTTGAAAAAACGAACGGTAAAAAACTTACGAGACCCGATTGAGATTCGGGTTGTCCTTTTTGGGCATTAATCTATCCGTTGACGGCTGAAAGCTGTCAAAGCCGTAGAAATCATCGAGGCCTTCCTTTGGACAGGTTATGGCTTTTGTAACTCTAAACGAGCCAGAAGTTATGGCCGTCCGAATAATCGATATCTACAGGGTGCAACATCCACGGTGCAAGGTGCAACATCCGTCCGAAATGGCGAAACAGTGCCATACGACTTTTAGAAATGCATGCATGGATTTGAAATGGAACAGTACCATCGTGCACCACTCTCCAGCGATGGTAAATCGAAGACCAGCCACCGTAATCCCGTTTTACCGTAAAAATCCACGTGTCCAAAAAACGAAGGGTAAAAAACTTACGAGACCCGACTGAGATTCGGGTTGTCCTTTTTGGGCATTAATCTATCCATTGACGGCTGAAAGCTGTCATAGCTGTAGAATTCATCGCGGCCTTCGTTTTGACAGGTTATGGCTCCCGTAACTCTAAACGAGCCAGAAGTTATGGCCGTCCGAATAATCGATATCTACAGGGTGCAACATCCACGGTGCAAGATGCAACATCCGTCCGAAATGGAGAAACAGTGTCGTACGACTTTTAGAAATGCGTGCATGGATTTGAAACGGAACGGTACCATGGTGCACCACTCTCTAGCGATGGGAAGTCGAAGACGGGCCACGGTAATCCCGTTTGACCGTAAAAATCCACGTGTCGAAAAAAAGAAGGGTAAAAAACTTACGAGACCCGATTGAGATACGGGTTGTCCTTTTCGGGCATTAATCTATCCGTTGATGGCTGAAAGCTGTCAAAGCCGCAGAAATCATCGAGGCCTTCGTTTTGACAGGTTATGGCTGCCGTAACTCTAAACGAGCCAGAAGTTATGGCCGTCCGAATAATCGATATCTACAGGGTGCAACATCCACGGTGCAAGGTGCAACATCCGTCCGAAATGGCGAAATAGTGTCGTACGACTTTTAGAAATGCGTGCATGGATTTGAAATGGAATAGTAGCACGGTGCACCACTCTCCAACGATGGAAAGTCGAAGACGGGCCACGGTAATCCCGTTTTACCGTAAAAATCCACGTGTCGAAAAAACGAAGGGTAAAAAACTTACGAGACCCGATTGAGATTCGGGTTGTCCTTTTGGGGCATTAATCTGTCCGTTGACGGCTGAAAGCTGTCAAAGCCGCAGAAATCATCGAGGCCTTCGTTTTGACAGGTTATGGCTCCCGTAACTCTAAACGAGCCAGAAGTTATGGCCGTCCGAATAATCGATATCTACAGGGTGAAACATCCACGGTGCAAGGTACAACATCCGTCCAAAATGGCGAAACAGTGCCGTACGACTTTTAGAAATGCGTGCATGGATTTGAAACGGAACAGTGCCATGGTGCACCACTCTCCAGCGATGGGAAGTCGAAGACGGGCCACGGTAATCCCGTTTTACCGTAAAAATCCACGTGTCGAAAAAACGAAGGGTAAAAAACTTACGAGACCCGATTGAGATTCAGGTTGTCCTTTTTGGGCATTAATCTATCCATTGACGGCTGAAAGCTGTCAAAGCCGCAGAAATCATCGAGGCCTTCGTTTTGACAGGTTATGGCTCCCGTAACTCTAAACGAGCCAGAAGTTATGGCCGTCCGAATAATCGATATCTACAGGGTGCAACATCCACGGTGCAAGATGCAACATCCGTCCGAAATGGAGAAACAGTGTCGTACGACTTTTAGAAATGCGTGCATGGATTTGAAACGGAACAGTGCCATGGTGCACCACTCTCCAGCGATGGGAAGTCGAAGACGGGCCACGGTAATCCCGTTTGACCGTAAAAATCCACGTGTCGAAAAAAAGAAGGGTAAAAAACTTACGAGACCCGATTGAGATTCGGGTTTCCTTTTTGGGCATTAATCTATCCGTTGATGGCTGAAAGCTGTCAAAGCCGTAGAACTCATCGAGGCCTTCGTTTTGACAGGTTATGGCTCCCTTAACTCTAACCGAGCCAGAAGTTATGGCCGTCCGAATAATCGATATCTACAGGGTGCAACATCCACGGTGCAAGGTGCAACATCCGTCCGAAATGGCGAAACAGTGCCGTACGACTTTTAGAAATGCCTGCATGGATTTGAAACGGAACAGTACCATGGTGTACCACTCTCCAGCGATGGGAACTCGAAGACGGGCCATGGTAATCCCGTTTTACCGTAAAAATCCACGTGTCGAAAAAACGAATGGTAAAAAACTTACGAGACCCGATTGAGAGTCGGGTTGTCCTTTTTGGGCATTAATCTATCTGTTGAATGCTGAAAGCTGTCAAAGCCGTAGCACTCATCGGGGCCTTCGTTTTGACACGTTATGGCTCCCGTAACTCTAAATGAGGCAGAAGTTATGGCCGTCCGAATAATCGATATCTACAGGGTGCAACATCCACGGAGCAAGGTGCAACATCCGTCCGAAATGGCGAAACAGTGCCGTACGACTTTTAGAAATGCGTGCATGGATTTGAAACGGAACAGTGCCATGGTGCACCACTCTCCAGCGATGGGAAGTCGAAGACGGGCCACGGTAATCCCGTTTTACCGTAAAAATCCACGTGTCGAAAAAACGAAGGGTAAAAAACTTACGAGACCCGATTGAGATTCGGGTTGTCCTTTTTGGGCATTAATCTATCCATTGACGGCTGAAAGCTGTCAAAGCCGCAGAAATCATCGAGGCCTTCGTTTTGACAGGTTATGGCTGCCGTAACTCTAAACGAGCCAGAAGTTATGGCCGTCCGAATAATCGATATCTACAGGGTGCAACATCCACGGTGCAAGGTGCAACATCCGTCCGAAATGGCGAAATAGTGTCGTACGACTTTTAGAAATGCGTGCATGGATTTGAAATGGAATAGTAGCACGGTGCACCACTCTCCAGCGATGGAAAGTCGAAGACGGGCCACGGTAATCCCGTTTTACCGTAAAAATTCACGTGTCGAAAAAACGAAGGGTAAAAAACTTACGAGACCCGATTGAGATTCGGGTTGTCCTTTTGGGGCATTAATCTGTCCGTTGACGGCTGAAAGCTGCCAAAGCCGCAGAAATCATCGAGGCCTTCGTTTTGACAGGTTATGGCTCCCGTAACTCTAAACGAGCCAGAAGTTATGGCCGTCCGAATAATCGATATCTACAGGGTGAAACATCCACGGTGCAAGGTACAACATCCGTCCAAAATGGCGAAATAGTGTCGTACGACTTTTAGAAATGCATGCATGGATTTGAAATGGAACAGTAGCATGGTGCACCACTCTCCAGCGATGGAAAGTCGAAGACGGGCCACAGTAATCCCGTTTTACCGTAAAAATCCACGTGTCGAAAAAACGAAGGGTAAAAAACTTACGAGACCCGATTGAGATTCGGGTTGTCCTTTTGGGGCATTAATCTGTCCGTTGACGGCTGAAAGCTGTCAAAACCGTAGAACTCATCGAGCCCTTCGTTTTGACAGGTTATGGCTTTTGTAACTCTAAACGAGCCAAAAGTTATGGCCGTCCGAATAATCGATATCTACAGGGTGCAACATCCACGGTGCAAGGTGCAACATCCGTCCGAAATGGCGAAACAGGGCCGCACGACTTTTAGAAATGCGTGCATGGATTTGAAACGGAACAGTATCATGGTGCACCACTCTCTAGCGATGGTTAATCGAAGACCAGCCACCGTAATCCCGTTCTACCGTAAAAATCCACATGTTGAAAAAACGAACGGTAAAAAACTTACGAGACCCGATTGAGATTCGGGTTGTCCTTTTTGGGCATTAATCTATCCGTTGACGGCTGAAAGCTGTCAAAGCCGTAGAAATCATCGAGGCCTTCGTTTGGATAGGTTATGGCTTTTGTAACTCTAAACGAGCCAGAAGTTATGGCCGTCCGAATAATCGATATCTACAGGGTGCAACATCCACGGTGCAAGGTGCAACATCCGTCCGAAATGGCGAAACAGTGCCATACGACTTTTAGAAATGCATGCATGGATTTGAAACGGAACAGTACCATGGTGCACCACTCTCCAGCGATGGTAAATCGAAGACCAGCCACCGTAATCCTGTTTTACTGTAAAAATCCACGTGTCCAAAAAACGAAGGGTAAAAAACTTACGAGACCCGACTGAGATTCGGGTTGTCCTTTTTGGGCATTAATCTATCCATTGACGGCTGAAAGCTGTCATAGCTGTAGAATTCATCGCGGCCTTCGTTTTGACAGGTTATGGCTCCCGTAACTCTAAACGAGCCAGAAGTTATGGCCGTCCGAATAATCGATATCTACAGGGTGCAACATCCACGGTGCAAGGTGCAACATCCGTCCAAAATGGCGAAACAGTGCAGTACGGCTTTTAGAAATGCGTGCATGGATTTGAAACGGAACAGTACCATGGTGCACCACTCTCTAGCGATGGGAAGTCGAAGACGGGCCACGGTAATCCCGTTTGACCGTAAAAATCCACGTGTCGAAAAAAAGAAGGGTAAAAAACTTACGAGACCCGATTGAGATTCGGGTTTCCTTTTTGGGCATTAATCTATCCGTTGATGGCTGAAAGCTGTCAAAGCCGTAGAACTCATCGAGGCGTTCGTTTTGACAGGTTATGGCTCCCTTAACTCTAACCGAGCCAGAAGTTATGGCCGTCCGAATAATCGATATCTACAGGGTGCAACATCCACGGTGCAAGGTGCAACATCCGTCCGAAATGGCGAAACAGTGCCGTACGACTTTTAGAAATGCCTGCATGGATTTGAAACGGAACAGTACCATGGTGTACCACTCTCCAGCGATGGGAACTCGAAGACGGGCCACGGTAATCCCGTTTTACCGTAAAAATCCACGTGTCGAAAAAACGAATGGTAAAAAACTTACGAGACCCGATTGAGAGTCGGGTTGTCCTTTTGGTCATTAATCTATCCGTTGACTGCTGAAAGCTGTCAAAGCCGTAGCACTCGTCGGGGCCTTCGTTTTGACACGTTATGGCTCCCGTAACTCTAAATGAGGCAGAAGTTATGGCCGTCCGAATAATCGATATCTACAGGGTGCAACATCCACGGAGCAAGGTGCAACATCCGTCCGAAATGGCGAAACAGTGCCGTACGACTTTTAGAAATGCGTGCATGGATTTGAAACGGAACAGTGCCATGGTGCACCACTCTCCAGCGATGGGAAGTCGAAGACGGGCCACGGTAATCCCGTTTTACCGTAAAAATCCACGTGTCGAAAAAACGAAGGGTAAAAAACTTACGAGACCCGATTGAGATTCGGGTTGTCCTTTTTGGGCATTAGTCTATCCATTGACGGCTGAAAGCTGTCAAAGCCGCAGAACTCATCGAGGCCTTCGTTTTGACAGGTTATGGCTCCCGTAACTCTAAACGAGCCAGAAGTTATGGCCGTCCGAATAATCGATATCTACAGGGTGCAACATCCACGGTGCAAGGTGCAACATCCGTCCGAAATGGAGAAATAGTGTCGTACGACTTTTAGAAATGCGTGCATGGATTTGAAATGGAATAGTAGCACGGTGCGCCACTCTCTAGCGATGGAAAGTCGAAGACGGGCCACGGTAATCCCGTTTTACCGTAAAAATCCACGTGTCGAAAAAACGAAGGGTAAAAAACTTACGAGACCCGATTGAGATTCGGGTTGTCCTTTTGGGGCATTAATCTGTCCGTTGACGGCTGAAAGCTGTCAAAACCGTACAACTCATCGAGCCCTTCGTTTTGACAGGTTATGGCTTTTGTAACTCTAAACGAGCCAGAAGTTATGGCCGTCCGAATAATCGATATCTACAGGGTGCAACATCCACGGTGCAAGGTGCAACATCCGTCCGAAATGGCGAAACAGGGCCGTACAACTTTTAGAAATGCGTGCATGGATTTGAAACGGAACAGTACCATGGTGCACCACTCTCCAGCGATGGTTAATCGAAGACCAGCCACCGTAATCCCGTTCTACCGTAAAAATCCACGTGTCGAAAAAACGAAGGGTAAAAAACTTACGAGACCCGATTGAGATTCGGGTTGTCCTTTTGGGGCAATAATCTGTCCGTTGACGGCTGAAAGCTGTCAAAACCGTACAACTCATCGAGCCCTTCGTTTTGACACGTTATGGCTCCCGTAATTCTAAATGAGGCAGAAGTTATGGCCGTCCGAATAATCGATATCTACAGGGTGCAACATCCACGGAGCAAGGTGCAACATCCGTCCGAAATGGCGAAACAGTGTCGTACGACTTTTAGAAATGCGTGCATGGATTTGAAACGGAACAGTGCCATGGTGCACCACTCTCCAGCGATGGGAAGTCGAAGACGGGCCACGGTAATCCCGTTTTACCGTAAAAATCCACGTGTCGAAAAAACGAAGGGTAAAAAACTTACGAGACCCGATTGAGATTCGGGTTGTCCTTTTTGGGCATTAATCTATCCATTGACGGCTGAAAGCTGTCAAAGCCGCAGAAATCATCGAGGCCTTCGTTTTGACAGGTTATGGCTGCCGTAACTCTAAACGAGCCAGAAGTTATGGCCGTCCGAATAATCGATATCTACAGGGTGCAACATCCACGGTGCAAGGTGCAACATCCGTCCGAAATGGCGAAATAGTGTCGTACGACTTTTAGAAATGCGTGCATGGATTTGAAATGGAACAGTAGCATGGTGCACCACTCTCCAGCGATGGAAAGTCGAAGACGGGCCACGGTAATCCCGTTTTACCGTAAAAATCCACGTGTCGAAAAAACGAAGGGTAAAAAACTTACGAGACCCGATTGAGATTCGGGTTGTCCTTTTGGGGCATTAATCTGTCCGTTGACGGCTGAAAGCTGTCAAAACCGTACAACTCATCGAGCCCTTCGTTTTGACAGGTTATGGCTTTTGTAACTCTAAACGAGCCAGAAGTTATGGCCGTCCGAATAATCGATATCTACAGGGTGCAACATCCACGGTGCAAGATGCAACATCCGTCCGAAATGGAGAAACAGTGTCGTACGACTTTTAGAAATGCGTGCATGGATTTGAAACGGAACAGTACCATGGTGCACCACTCTCTAGCGATGGGAACTCGAAGACGGGCCACGGTAATCCCGTTTGACCGTAAAAATCCACGTGTCGAAAAAAAGAAGGGTAAAAAACTTACAAGACCCGATTGAGATTCGGGTTTCCTTTTTGGGCATTAATCTATCCGTTGATGGCTGAAAGCTGTCAAAGCCGTAGAACTCATCGAGGCGTTCGTTTTGACAGGTTATGGCTCCCTTAACTCTAACCGAGCCAGAAGTTATGGCCGTCCGAATAATCGATATCTACAGGGTGCAACATCCACGGTGCAAGGTGCAACATCCGTCCGAAATGGCGAAACAGTGCCGTACGACTTTTAGAAATGCCTGCATGGATTTGAAACGGAACAGTACCATGGTGTACCACTCTCCAGCGATGGGAACTCGAAGACGGGCCACGGTAATCCCGTTTTACCGTAAAAATCCACGTGTCGAAAAAACGAAGGGAAAAAAACTTACGAGACCCGATTGAGATTCGGGTTGTCCTTTTGGGGCATTAATCTGTCCGTTGACGGCTGAAAGCCGTCAAAACTGTACAACTCATCGAGCCCTTCGTTTTGACACGTTATGGCTCCCGTAACTCTAAATGAGGCAGAAGTTATGGCCGTCCGAATAATCGATATCTACAGGGTGCAACATCCACGGAGCAAGGTGCAACATCCGTCCGAAATGGCGAAACAGTGCCGTACGACTTTTAGAAATGCGTGCATGGATTTGAAACGGAACAGTGCCATGGTGCACCACTCTCCAGCGATGGGAAGTCGAAGACGGGCCACGGTAATCCCGTTTTACTGTAAAAATCCACGTGTCGAAAAAACGAAGGGTAAAAAACTTACGAGACCCGATTGAGATTCGGGTTGTCCTTTTTGGGCATTAATCTATCCATTGACGGCTGAAAGCGGTCAAAGCCGCAGAAATCATCGAGGCCTTCGTTTTGACAGGTTATGGCTCCCGTAACTCTAAACGAGCCAGAAGTTATGGCCGTCCGAATAATCGATATCTACAGGGTGCAACATCCACGGTGCAAGGTGCAACATCCGTCCGAAATGGCGAAATAGTGTCGTACGACTTTTAGAAATGCGTGCATGGATTTGAAATGGAATAGTAGCATGGTGCACCACTCTCCAGCGATGGAAAGTCGAAGACGGGCCACGGTAATCCCGTTTTACCGTAAAAATCCACGTGTCGAAAAAACGAAGGGTAAAAAACTTACGAGACCCGATTGAGATTCGGGTTGTCCTTTTGGGGCATTAATCTGTCCGTTGACGGCTGAAAGCTGTCAAAACCGTACAACTCATCGAGCCCTTCGTTTTGACAGGTTATGGCTTTTGTAACTCTAAACGAGCCAGAAGTTATGGCCGTCCGAATAATCTATATCTACAGGGTGCAACATCCACGGTGCAAGATGCAACATCCGTCCGAAATGGAGAAACAGTGTCGTACGACTTTTAGAAATGCGTGCATGGATTTGAAACGGAACAGTGCCATGGTGCACCACTCTCCAGCGATGGGAAGTCGAAGACGGGCCACGGTAATCCCGTTTTACCGTAAAAATCCACGTGTCAAAAAAACGAAGGGTAAAAAACTTACGAGACCCGATTGAGATTCGGGTTGTCCTTTTTGGGCATTAATCTATCCATTGACGGCTGAAAGCTGTCAAAGCCGCAGAAATCATCGAGGCCTTCGTTTTGACAGGTTATGGCTCCCGTAACTCTAAACGAGCCAGAAGTTATGGCCGTCCGAATAATCGATATCTACAGGGTGCAACATCCACGGTGCAAGGTGCAACATCCGTCCGAAATGGCGAAATAGTGTCTACGACTTTTAGAAATGCGTGCATGGATTTGAAATGGAAAAGTAGCATGGTGCACCACTCTCCAGCGATGGAAAGTCGAAGACGGGCCACGGTAATCCCGTTTTACCGTAAAAATCCACGTGTCGAAAAAACGAAGGGTAAAAAACTTACGAGACCCGATTGAGATTCGGGTTGTCCTTTTGGGGCATTAATCTGTCCGTTGACGGCTGAAAGCTGTCAAAACCGTACAACTCATCGAGCCCTTCGTTTTGACAGGTTATGGCTTTTGTAACTCTAAACGAGCCAAAAGTTATGGCCGTCCGAATAATCGATATCTACAGGGTGCAACATCCACGGTGCAAGGTGCAACATCCGTCCGAAATGGCGAAACAGGGCCGCACGACTTTTAGAAATGCGTGCATGGATTTGAAACGGAACAGTATCATGGTGCACCACTCTCTAGCGATGGTTAATCGAAGACCAGCCACCGTAATCCCGTTCTACCGTAAAAATCCACATGTTGAAAAAACGAACGGTAAAAACTTACGAGACCCGATTGAGATTCGGGTTGTCCTTTTTGGGCATTAATCTATCCGTTGACGGCTGAAAGCTGTCAAAGCCGTAGAAATCATCGAGGCCTTCGTTTGGACAGGTTATGGCTTTTGTAACTCTAAACGAGCCAGAAGTTATGGCCGTCCGAATAATCGATATCTACAGGGTGCAACATCCACGGTGCAAGGTGCAACATCCGTCCGAAATGGCGAAACAGTGCCATACGACTTTTAGAAATGCATGCATGGATTTGAAACGGAACAGTACCATGGTGCACCACTCTCCAGCGATGGTAAATCGAAGACCAGCCACCGTAATCCCGTTTTACCGTAAAAATCCACGTGTCCAAAAAACGAAGGGTAAAAAACTTACGAGACCCGACTGAGATTCGGGTTGTCCTTTTTGGGCATTAATCTATCCATTGACGGTTGAAAGCTATCATAGCTGTAGAATTCATCGCGGCCTTCGTTTTGACAGGTTATGGCTCCCGTAACTCTAAACGAGCCAGAAGTTATGGCCGTCCGAATAATCGATATCTACAGGGTGCAACATCCACGGTGCAAGGTGCAACATCCGTCCAAAATGGCGAAACAGTGCAGTACGGCTTTTAGAAATGCGTGCATGGATTTGAAACGTAATAGTACCATGGTGCACCACTCTCCAGCGATAGGAAGTCGAAGACGGGCCCCGGTAATCCCGTTTTACCGTAAAAATCCACGTGTCGAAAAAACGAATGGTAAAAAATTTAGGAGACCCGATTGAGATTCGGGTTGTCCTTTTTGGGCATTAATCTATCCGTTGACGGCTGAAAGATGTCAAAGCCGTAGAACTGATCGAGGCCTTCATTTTGACAGGTTATGGCTCCCATAACTCTAAAAGAGCCAGAAGTTATGGCCGTCCGAATAATCGATATCTACAGGGTGCAACATCCACGGTGCAAGATGCAACATCCGTCCGAAATGGAGAAACAGTGTCGTACGACTTTTAGAAATGCGTGCATGGATTTGAAACGGAACAGTACCATGGTGCACCACTCTCTAGCGATGGGAAGTCGAAGACGGGCCACGGTAATCCCGTTTGACCGTAAAAATCCACGTGTCGAAAAAAAGAAGGGTAAAAAACTTACGAGACCCGATTGAGATACGGGTTGTCCTTTTCGGGCATTAATCTATCCGTTGATGGCTGAAAGCTGTCAAAGCCGCAGAAATCATCGAGGCCTTCGTTTTGACAGGTTATGGCTCCCTTAACTCTAACCGAGCCAGAAGTTACGGCCGTCCGAATAATCGATATCTATAGGGTGCAACATCCACGGTGCAAGGTGCAACATCCGTCCGAAATGGCGAAACAGTGCCGTACGACTTTTAGAAATGCCTGCATGGATTTGAAACGGAACAGTAGCATGGTGCACCACTCTCCAGCGATGGGAAGTCGAAGACGGGCCACGGTAATCCCGTTTTACCATAAAAATCCACGTGTCGAAAAAACGAAGGGTAAAAAACTTACGAGACCCGATTGAGATTCGGGTTGTCCTTTTTGGGCATTAATCTGTCCATTGACGGCTGAAAGCTGTCAAAGCCGCAGAAATCATCGAGGCCTTCGTTTTGACAGGTTATGGCTCCCGTAACTCTAAACGAGCCAGAAGTTATGGCCGTCCGAATAATCGATATCTACAGGGTGCAACATCCACGGTGCAAGGTGCAACATCCGTCCGAAATGGCGAAATAGTGTCGTACGACTTTTAGAAATGCATGCAATGATTTGAAATGGAATAGTAGCATGGTGCACCACTCTCCAGCGATGGAAAGTCGAAGACGGGCCACGGTAATCCCGTTTTACCGTAAAAATCCACGTGTCGAAAAAACGAAGGGTAAAAAACTTACGAGACCCGATTGAGATTCGGGTTGTCCTTTTGGGGCATTAATCTGTCCGTTGACGGCTGAAAGCTGTCAAAACCGTACAACTCATCGAGCCCTTCGTTTTGAAAGGTTATGGCTTTTGTAACTCTAAACGAGCCAGAAGTTATGGCCGTCCGAATAATCGATATCTACTGGGTGCAACATCCACGGTGCAAGGTGCAACATCCGTCCGAAATGGCGAAACAGGGCCGTACAACTTTTAGAAATGCGTGCATGGATTTGAAACGGAACAGTACCATGGTGCACCACTCTCCAGCGATGGTTAATCGAAGACCAGCCACCGTAATCCCGTTCTACCGTAAAAATCCACATGTTGAAAAAACGAACGGTAAAAAACTTACGAGACCCGATTGAGATTAGGGTTGTCCTTTTTGGGCATTAATCTATCCGTTGACGGCTGAAAGCTGTCAAAGCCATAGAACTCATCGGGTCCTTCGTTTTGACAGGTTATGGCTCCCGTAACTCTAAACGAGCCAGAACTTATGGCCGTCCGAATAATCGATACCTACAGGGTGCAACATCCACGGTGCAAGGTGCAACATCCGTCCGAAATGGCGAAACAGTGTCGTACGACTTTTAGAAATGCGTGCATGGATTTGAAATGGAACAGTACCATGGTGCACCACTCTCCAGCGATGGGAAGTCGAAGACGGGCCACAGTAATCCCGTTTTACCGTAAAAATCCACGTGTCGAAAAAACGATGGGTAAAAACTTACGAGACCCGATTGAGATTCGGGTTGTCCTTTTTGGGCATTAATCTATTCGTTGACGGCTGAAAGCTGTCAAAGCCGTAGAACTCATCGAGGCCTTCGTTTTGACAGGTTATGGCTCCCCTAACTCTAAACGAGCCAGAAGTTATGGCCGTCCGAATAATCGATATCTACAGGGTGCAGCATCCACGGTGCAAGGTGCAACATCCGTCCGAAATGGCGAAACAGTGCCGTACGACTTTTAGAAATGCGTGCATGGATTTGAAACGGAACAGTACCATGGTGCACCACTCTCCAGCGATGGGAAGTCGAAGACGGGCCACGGTAATCTCGTTTTACCGTAAAAATCCACGTGTCGAAAAAACGAAGGGTAAAAAACTTACGAGACCCGATTGAGATTCGGGTTGCCCTTTTTGGGCATTAATCTATCCGTTGACGGCTGAAAGCTGTCAAAGCCATAGAAATCATCGAGCCCTTCGTTTTGACAGGTTATGGCTTTTGTAACTCAAAACTGGCCAAAAGTTATGGCCGCCCGAATAATCGATATCTACAGGGTGCAACATCCACGGTGCAAGGTGCAACATCCGTCCGAAATGGCGAGATAGTGCCGTACGACTTTTAGAAATGCGTGCATGGATTTGAAATGGAACAGTACCATGGTGCACCACTCTCCAGCGATGGTAAATCGAAGACCAGCCACCGTAATCCCGTTTTACCGTAAAAATAAACGTGTCGAAAAAACGAAGGGTAAAAAACATACGAGACCCAATTGAGATTCGGTTGTCCCTTTTGGGCATTAATCTATCCGTTGACGGCTGAAAGCTGCCAAACCCGTAGAACTCATCGGGGCCTTCGCTTTGACAGGTTATGGCTCCCATAGCTCTAAACGATCCAGAAGTTATGGCCGTCCGAATAATCGATATCTACAGGGTGCAACATCCACGATGCAAGGTGCAACATCCGTCCAAAATGGCAAAACAGTGTCGTACGACTTTTAGAAATGCGTGCATGGATTTGAAACGGAACAGTACCATGGTTCACCACTCTCCAGCAATGGGAAGTCGAAGACAGGCCACGGTAATACCGTTTTACCGTAAAAATCCACGTGTCGAAAAAACGAAGGGTAAAAAACTTACGAGACCCTATTGAGATTCGAGTTGTCCTTTTTGGGCATTATTCTATCCGTTGACGGCTGAAAGCTGTCAAAGCCGTAGAACTCATCAAGGCCTTCGTTTTGACAGGTTATGGCTCCCGTAACTGTAAACGAGCCAGAAGTTATGGTCGTCCGAATAATCGATATCTATAAGGTGCAACATCCATGGTGCAAGGTGCAACATCCGTCCGAAATGGCGAAACAGTGTCGTACGACTTTTAGAAATGCGTGCATGGATTTGAAACGGAACAGTACCGTGGTGAACCACTCTCCAGCGATGGTAAATCGAAGACCAGCCACTGTAATCCCGTTTTACCGTAAAAATCCAGGTGTCGAAAAAACGAAGGTTAAAAAACTTACGAGACCCGATTGAGATTCGGGTTGTCCTTCTTGGGCATTAATCTATCCGTTGACAGCTGAAAGCTGTCAAAACCGTAGAACTCATCGAGGCCTTCGTTTTGACAGGTTATGGCTCCCGTAACTCTAAACGAGCCAGAAGTTATGGCCGTCCGAATAATCGATATCTACAGGGTGCAACATCCACGGTGCAAGGTGCAACATCCGTCCGAAATGGCGAAACAGTGCCGTACGACTTTTAAAAATGCATGCATGGTTTCGAAACGGAACAGTGCCATGGTGCACCACTCTCCAGCGATGGGAAGTCGAAGACGGGACACGGTAATCCCGTTTTACCGTAAAAATCCACGTGTCGAAAAAACGAAGGGTAAAAAACTTACGAGACCCGATTGAGATTCGGGTTGTCCTTTTTGGGCATTAATCAATCCGTTGACGGCTGAAAGCCATCAAAACCATAGAACTCATCGAGGCCTTCGTTATGATAGGTTATGGCTCCCGTAACTCTAAACTAGCCAGAAGTTATGGCCGTCCGAATAATCGATATCTACAGGGTGCAACATCCACGGTGCAAGTTGCAACATCCGTCCGAAATGGCGAAACAGTGCCGTACGACTTTTAGAAATGCGTGCATGGATTTGAAACGGAACAGTACCATGGTGCACCACTTTCCAGCAATGGGAAGTCGAAGACGGGCCACGGTAATCCCGTTTTACCGTAAAAATCCACGTGTCGAAAAAACGAAGGGTAAAAAACTTACGAGACCCAACTGAGATTCGGGTTGTCCTTTTTGGGCACTAATCTATCCGTTGACGGCTGAAAGCTGTCAAAGCCGTAGAACTCATCGAGGCCTTCTTTTTGACAGTCTATGGCTTTTGTAACTCTAAACGAGCCAGAAGTTATGGCCGTCCGAATAATCGATATCAATAGGGTGCAACATCCACGGTGCAAGGTGCAACATCCGTCCGAAATGGCGAAACAGTGCCGTATGACTTTTAGAAATGCGTGCATGGATTTGAAACGGAACAGTAACATGGTGCACCACTCTCCAGCGATGGTAAATCGAAGACCGGCCACCGTAATCCCGTTTTACCGTAAAAATCCACGTGTCGAAAAAACGAAGGGTAAAAAACTTACGAGACCCGACTGAGATTCGGGTTGTCCTTTTTGGGCATTAATCTATCCGTTGACGGCTGAAAGCTTTAAAAGCCGTAGAACTCATCGGGGCCTTCATTTTGACAGGTTATGGCTCCCGTAACTCTAAACGAGGCAGAAGTTATGGCCGTCCGAATAATCGATATCTACAGGGTGCAACATCCACCGTGCAAGGTGCAACATCTGTCCGAAATGGCGAAACAGTGCCGTACGACTTTTAGAAATGCATACATGGATTTGAAATGGAAAAGTACCATGGTGCAACACTCTCCAGCGATGGGAAGTCGAAGACGGGCCACGGTAATCCCGTTTTACCGTAAAAATCCGCGTGTCGAAAAAACGAAGGGTAAAAAACTTACGAGACCCGATTGAGATTCGGGTTGTACTTTTTGGGCATTAATTATCCGTTGACGGCTAAAAGATGTCAAAGCCGTAGAACTGATCGAGGCCTTCGTTTTGACAGGTTATGGCTCCCGTAACTCTAAACGAGCCAGAAGTTATGGCCGTCCGAATAATCGATATCTACAGGGTGCAACGTCCATGGTGCAAGGTGCAACATCCATCCGAAATGGCGAAACAGTGTCGTATGACTTTTAGAAATGCGTGCATGGATTTGAAACGAAACAGTACCATGATGCACCACTCTCCAACGATGGGAAGTCGAAGACGGACCACGGTAATTCCGTTTGACCGTAAAAGTCCACGTGTCGAAAAAACGAAGGGTAAAAAACTTACGAGACCCGATTGAGATTCGGGTTGTTCTTTCTGGGCATTAATCTATCCGTTGATGGCTGAAAGCTGTCAAAGCCGTAAAACTCATCCAGGCCTTCGTTTTGACAGGTTATGTCTTTTGTAACTCTAAACGAGCCAGAAGTTATGGCTGTCCGAATAATCGATATCTACAGGGTGCAACACCCACAGTGCAAGGTGCAACATCCGTCCGAAATGGCGAAACAGTGCCGTACGACTTTTAGAAATGCGTGCATGGATTTGAAACAGAACAGTACCATGGTGCACCACTCTCCAGCGATGGTAAATCGAAGACCAGCCACCGTAATCCTGTTTTACCGTAAAAATCTACGTGTCGAAAAAACGAAGGGTGAAAAACTTACGAGACCCCACTGAGATTCGGGTTGTCCTTTTTGGGCATTAATCTATCCGTTGACGGCTGAAAGCTAGCAAAACCGTAGAACTCATCGAGACCTTCGTGTCGACAGGTTATGGCTTTTGTAATTCTAAACGAGCCAGAAGTTATGGCCGTCCGAATAATCGATATCTACGGGGTGCAACATCCACGGTGCAAGGTGCAACATCCGTCCGAAATGGCGAAACAGTGTCGTACGACTTTTAGAAATGCGTGCATGGATTTGAAACGGAACAGTACCATGGTGCACCACTCTCCATCGATGGTAAATCGAAGACCAGCCACCGTAATCCCGTTTTACCGTAAAAATCCACGTGTCGAAAAAACGAAGGGTAAAAAACTTACGAGACCCGATTGAGATTCGGGTTGTCCTTTTTGAGCATTAATCTATCCGTTGACGGCTGAAAGCTGTCAAAGCCGTAGAACTCACTGTGGCCTTCATTTAGACGGGTTATCGCACCCGTAACTCTAAACGAGGCAGAAGTTATGGCCGTCCGAATAATCGATATCTACAGGGTGCAACATCCACGGTGCAAGGTGCAACATCCGTCCGAAATGGCGAAACAGTGCCGTACGAATTTTAGAAATGCGTGCATGGATTTGAAATGGAACAGTACCATGGTGCACCACTCTCCAGCGATGGGAAGTCGAAGACGGGCCACGGTAATCCCGTTTTACCGTAAAAATCCACGTGTCGAAAAAACGAAGGGTAAAAAACTTACGAGACCCGATTGAGATTCAGGTTGTCCTTTTTGGGCATTAATCTGTCCGTTGACGGCTGAAAGCGGTCAAAGCCAGAGAAATCATCGAGGCCTTCGTTTTGACAGGTTATGGCTCCCGTAAATCTAAACGAGCCAGAAGTTATGGCCGTCCGAATAGTCGATATCTACAGGGTGCAACATCCACGATGCAAGGTGCAACATCCGTCCGAAATGGAGAAACAGTGCCGTACGACTTTTAGAAATGCGTGCATGGATTTGAAACGGAACAGTACCATGGTGCACCACTCTCGAGCGATGGTGAATCGAAGACCAGCCACCGTAATCCCGTTTTACCGTAAAAATCCACGTGTCCAAAAAACGAAGGGTAAAAAACTTACGAGACCCGACTGAGATTCGGGTTGTCCTTTTTGGGCATTAATCTATCTGTTGACGGCTGAAAGCTGTCAAAACCGTAGACTCATTGCAGCCTTCGTTTTGACAGGTTATGGCTCCCGTAACCCTAAACTAGCCGTAAGTTATGGCCGTCCGAATAATCGATATCTACAGGGTGCAACATCCACAGTGCAAGGTGCAACATCTGTCCGAAATGGCGAAACAGTGCCGTACGACTTTTAGAAATGCGTGCATGGATTTGAAACGGAACAGTACCATGATGCACCACTCTCCAACGATGGGAATTCGAAGACGGGCCACGGTAATCTCGTTTTACCATAAAAATCCACGTGTCGAAAAAACGAAGGGTAAAAAACTTACGAGACCCGATTGAGATTCGGGTTGTCCTTTTTGGGCATTAATCTATCTGTTGATGGCTAAAAGAGGTCAAATCCGTAGAACTAATCGAGGCCTTCGTTTTGACAGGTTATGGCTCCCGTAACTCTAAACGAGCCAGAAGTTATGGCCGTTCGAATAATCGATATCTATAGGGTGCAACATCCAAGGTGCAAGGTGCAACATCCGTCCGAAATGGCGAAACAATGCCGTACGACTTTTAGAAATGCGTGCATGGATTTGAAACGGAACAGTACCATGATGCACCACTCTCCAGCGATGGGAAGTCGTAGACGGGCCACGGTAATCCCGTTTGACCTTAAAAATCCTCGTGTCGAAAAAACGAAGGGTAAAAAAACTTACGAGACCCGATCTAGATTCGGGTAGTCCATTTTGGGCAGTAATCTATCCGTTAACGGCTGAAAGCTGTCAAAGCCATAGAACTCATCGAGGCCTTCGTTTTGACAGGTTATGGCTTTTGTAACTCTAAACGAGCCCGAAGTTATGGCCGTCCGAATAATCGATATCTACAGGGTGCAACATCCACGGTGCAAGGTGCAACATCCGTCCGAAATGGCGAAACAGTGCCGTACGACTTTTAGAAATGCGTGCATGGATTTGAAATGGAACAGTACCATGGTGCACCACTCTCCAGCGATGGTAAATCGAAGACCAGCCACCGTAATCCCGTTTTACCGTAAAAATCCACGTGTCGAAAAACTGAAGGGTAAATAACTTACGTGACCCGACTGAGATTCGGGTTGTCCTTTTTGGGCATTAACCTATCCGTTGATGGCTGAAAGCGGTCAAAGCCATAGAACTCATCGAGGCCTTTGTTTTGACAGGTTATGGCTTTTGTAACTCTAAACGAGCCAGAAGTTATGGCCGTACGAATAATCGATATCTACAGGGTTCAACATCCACGGTGCAAGGTGAAACATCCGTCCGAAATGGCGAAACAGTGTCATATGACTTTTAGAAATGCGTGCATGGATTTGAAATGGAACTGTACCATGGTGCACCACTCTCCAGCGATAGTAAATCGAAGACCAGCCACCGTAATCCCGTTTTACTGTAAAAATCCACGTGTCGAAAAAATGAAGGGTAAAAAACTTACGAGACCCGAATGAGATTCGGGTTGTCCTTTTTGGGCATTAATCTATCCATTGACGGTTGAAAGCCGTCAAAGCCGTAGAACTCATCGGGGCCTTTGTTTTGACAGGTTATAACTCCCGTAACTCTAAACGAGCCAGAAGTTATGGTCGTCCGAATAATCGATATCTATAGGGTGCAACATCCACTGTGCAAGGTGCAACATCCGTCCGAAATGGCGAAACAGTGCCGTACGACTTTTAGAATTGCATGCATGGATTTGAAATGGAACAGTACCATGGTGCACCAATCTGCAGCGATGGGAAGTCGAAGACGGGCCACGGTAATCCCGTTTTATCGTAAAAATCCACGTGTCGAAAAAACGAAGGGTAAAAAACTTACGAGACCCGATTGAGATTCGGGTTGTCCTTTTTGGGCATTAATCAATCTGTCCATGGCTGAAAGCTGTCAACGCCGTAGAACTCATCGAGGCCTTCGTTTTGACAGGTTGTGCTCCCGTAACTCTAAACGAGCTAGAAGTTATGGCCGTCCGAATAATCGATATCTACAGGGTGCAACATCCATGGTGCAAGGTGCAACATCCGTCCGAAATGGCGAAACATTGCCGTACGACTTTTAGAAATGCGTGCATGGATTTGAAACGGAACAGTACCATGGTGCACCAATCTGCAGCGATGGGAAGTTGAAGACGGGCCACGGTAATCCCGTTTTACCGTAAAAATCCACGTGTCGAAAAAACGAAGGGTAAAAAACTTACGAGACCCGATTGAGATTCGGGTTGTCCTTTTTGGGCATTAATCTATCCGTTGACGGCTGAAAGCTGTCAAAGCCATAGAACTCATTGAGGCCTTCGTTTTGACAGGTTATGGCTCCCGTAGCTCTAAACGAGATAGAAGTTATGGCCATCTGAATAATCGATATCTACTGGGTGCAACATCCACGGTGCAAGGTGCAACATCCGTCCGAAATGGAGAAACAATGTCGTACAACTTTTAGAAATGCGTGCATGGATTTGAAACGGAACAGTACCATGGTGCACCACTCTCCAGAGATGGGAAGTCGAAGACGGGCCACGGTAATCCCGTTTTCTCGTAAAAATCCACGTGTCGAAAAAACGAAGGGTAAAAAACTTACGAGACACGATTGAGATTCGGGTTGTCCTTTTTGGGCATTAATCTATCCATTGACGGATGAAAGCTATCAATACTGTAGAACTCATTGAGGCCTTCGTTTTGACAGGTTATGTGTTTTGTAACTCTAAACGAGCCAGAAGTTATGGCCGTCCGAATAATCGATATCTACAGGGTGCAACATCCACGGTGCAAGGTGCAACATCCGTCCGAAATGGCGAAACAGTGCCGTACGACTTTTAGAAATGCGTGCATGGATTTGAAACGGAACAGTACCAAGGTGCACCACTCTCCAGCGATGGTAAATCGAAGACCGGCCACCGTAATCCTGTTTTACCATAAAAATCCACGTGTCGAAAAACGAAGGATAAAAAACATACGAGACCCGATTGAGATTCGGTTTGTCCTTTTTAGCCATTATTCTATACATTGATGGCTAAAAGCTGTCAAAGCCGTACGACTTTTAGAAATGCGTGCATGGATTTGAAACGGAACAGTTCCATGGTGCTGCACTCTCCAGCAATGGTAAATCGAAGACCTTCCCCCGTAATTCCGTTTTACCGTAAAAATCCACGTGTCGAAAAAACGAAGGGTAAAAACTTACGAGACCCAATTGAGATTCGGGTTGTCCTTTTTGGGCATTAATCTATCCATTGACGGCTGAAAGCTGTCAAAGCCGTAGAACTCGTCGAGGCCTTCGTTATGACAGGTTATGGCTCCCGTAACTCTAAACGAACCAGAAGTTATGGCCGTCCGAATAATCGATATCTATAGGGTGCAACATACACGGTGCAAGGTGCAACATCCGTCCGAAATGGCGAAACAGTGCCGTACGACTTTTAGAAATGCGTGCATGGATAGAACTTATCGAGGCCTTCGTTTTGACAGGTTATGGCTCCTGTAACTCTAAACGAGCCAGAAGTTATGGCCGTTTGAATAATCGATATCTATAGGGTGCAACACCCACGGTGCATGGTGCGACATCCGTCCGAAATGGTGAAACAGTGTCGTACCACTTTTAGAAATGCGTGCATTGATTTGAAACGGAACAGTACCATGGTGCATGTTAGCGTCAAAATTGGGCACAACACTCTTCGGGTGTCGTTGAATAGATAATAGTCAAGAATGCAGGTTCAAAACAGATATTATCTAACAAAAACTCCAATCAACGGTAAAGAAAATGCGTAGACAATCTATTTATAGTGGTTCGGCGTGTTGCCTACGTCCACTGTGAAGTTTTTTGATATTTTATTGATCATTTTTCAATGTTTACAAGTTGTTACAGCGATCAACAGCAAGTTACAACTGGAAATTCGAAATCAACAATCAAATTATGATATAGGATGATGGAGATATTGATCCGGCAGAGTCTGGGCGCCTCAGATTCCGAAGATCCCTTTTTCGTTGGCCCTAGGGCTCTATTTATAGGCGTAGGCTGCTGGTATCTCATTGAAAACTCGGGAGACCACTCCTGGCACGTGAGGGGGCCCACACGCACGGTCTCAGGAAGTTTGGGCCCACTTTGGCAACGGTTCGAACTCCATTCGAACCGATCAAGAATTCATCCAATCGAGGTGAAATTTGGCGTAGACATTCTTCAACATGCATGCAAGCTTCTGTGAAAATTTCATGGCATTTGGATCAGTAGGTTAGGAGATATGATGGGTTCGAAATTGGGTTTATTGCTCGGCTGTTTGGTTCTAAACCAAGGTTTCGAACCGATCCTTTCGAATCAATGGAGGCACGTGGCTTCGCGTTGACGTGGAGCGCAAATTTAGAATCGATACGGTCTTCACTCCGTGTTGACCGCTTCAACTCCATATATCTCGGCGTATTCGAACCGATGGAAGACACGTCATCATGGTTGGTTGACCCAGTGGTTTCGAATGAAGCTGCACAGTTGGGTTCGAACAAGGACTCCGTGATGGGTTCGAACAAGGGCTCCGTGATGGGATCGAACAAGTAGATGGATTCGAAGTGGATGGGGCTGAAGGTGAGGCGCTTTGATGGTTTCGAAACCGATGGGTTCGATGTCCTTTGGTTCGAGGGTGATGGTTTCGAATGGGGCCTGATGATGGGTTCGAAGACACCCAACATGATGGGTTCGAAACCAGGGTGTTTCCCACAAGTTGAACAGATCATAACTTTAGCATATGAACTCGGATTGACTTGAAACTTGAGATGCTGAGTCCTATGGACTTTCTTGCCGTGTCCTATCAATTGTAGCTCAATATGGACTCGGATAAAATTCAGTGATATCCATGGCGAAACGAAGTATGACCAGTCTTTGAGACGAACTGTCCTCCGCTTCTGATCGATCTTTTGGTATCGTGGCTTTGCCAAAAAGCGGGATAACATTTCGCCCCCCAAAGTACGTCTTGTGGGAACATGACGTGCTTTGAATAGCTGCAATTTCTCTCTGAACAATTATTGCTCCCTTTTTTGTTTAAACTCGTACGCTGCATTGCTGTATAGTAGCGCTTAGCCATTGGTTGTTGCGTTTATAATAGGATGAGTGTTTGATCCCTGTAAATGTTTAAAATCGATTGTTAGTTCGACTTTTATGCATATATGTTAGTTTGACCCTTGCAAACGTTGTGCGTTCACGAGTCGTTGCCAGCTTGGTTGGCTATTGAATTTCGTATCGATTCTCTCCTGAACCGATTTGGAAATTTGAGTTGAGACAACGCTTGACGGTTGTTTAGAAAAATCCCTTCGTATCGATCCTCTCCTGAATTGATTTTGAAGGTTGAAGGAATTGAATTCTGTATTGCGTGAGTGTAATGTTTCGAACCGATGCATTCGAGCATCGATAGGTTCGAAATTCACGTTTGTATGGACGCGGTATGCTTCTGCTATGATGGGTTCGAAGTTAACATTCGAATCAGTTTGAGGGGATGGATACGAAATAATTGTTCGAGTCGATTCAAATAGGAAGAAGATGGGTATGAAGTTATCTGTCGTATCGATAGGCCATGGATGGATTCGAAGTGGTTGATGTGAACAAGGTCTTCGAATCGATATGCCTATAGTTCGTTTCGCATCGATGCAGCCTGTCACTTTGTAGTGCATTTCGTAACGTTGAAGCATGAGGTGAACTTCGAATCGATAGGGCTTTAGGCAGATGGGTTCGAAAGCTAACTTCGAACCGATCTGGTACTTGACCGGTTGTGGCCGGTTGGGTTGGCTGGGAGAGCAATCGTCTCGATTGCTTTCAACACCTCATATAAATAGCAGTGGGCTCGCCATTTTTTACTTTTTACTTTTTTACTTCCGCCTTGATTTTTCTGTGTTCTTCATCATTTCGGAGCTCCAAAAAGAAAACACTGTGTCGCATCATCGAATCGGCCAAGATTCATGTTTTCAATCTCTCGAATTCATTGTTCAAACTAGGTAATTAGCCTCGAATTCAAACGGCGAACGACAAAGTTACTTCGAACCGGCGCCTTTCTATCGATTGATAAAGTCAGATCTGGCCTGGCAGAGGGCTTCGAAGCCATATGGGGACTCGTGCTCGAATCAATTTCTTGGACGACCCTATGGGGGTGACGCAGTTTGTACCCATTGATGGGTTCGATGGGTTCATTCGAATCGATGGATTCGAACACATCAGCTGTGGTTTCGAAGTCCACAACTTCGCATCGATACGAAGTGTATTGATGAGAACGTGGATGACGTTAAGTTGGGGGTTCCCTTGTCATTTCGAACTTGTCAAGCAAAGATCGATTCGAAGTCGTCCCTTATCGATCGGTTCGAATTTGGCATCTGGTTATCGATTCGAAGCGTGTCTAACTGCATGGGTTCGAAGCGACGTCAGGATGGATTCGAACGAAGAGATGTCCGGTTGGGTTCGAACGAAGTCCTTGTGATGGTTTCAAACCCTCTATGATGGATACCAAAGTTTGATATTTTCTAGGCACAACTCCGACGAGCTTCACTCTTGCACATTTGGACTTGAATATTAAACTGCATACTAGACTGCCTTTCGAAGCTCGTCGATGGAACTATAACAACTTTTATCCGGATCAATTTCCAACATTGAAACGGATTAGTGATGACGGTCAACGATGACGGTCACTACAGCTGGACTCCGTAGCTTTGTCGTTTTCATATTTCTTTAACTCTGCAACATTTATTCAAGTAATGCATGTCACTGCACAACATACACCCATACACGCTACACTGGGGAACGCACGGATTTTTGTCGTCTAACGGTGGTTTCTCGTGAGTTAGCTAGTTATGGAACCGTCAAGTTCACAGCAGCAGGAGACTCAAGTTACAGTCTCTCCGAGGCTAGAGATTCCGGATATTGATCCTGAGATTATCGGTCCATCCTCGGATGAACTTCCCGATGCGTCGTTCATTGCCAATCCATCAGATTCCGTTCCATCCAATATCTCTAAAGACATGTTGGGGAGAATATGTTTGAGGCACGACCTATCACTGGATGATGTGCTACTGCCGGGGACGAATGATAGACCGCATAATCCGCCGGAGGGATATACAGCATTTAACCGCCACGCGTGCGCAGCCGGGACACTTCCTTCGTTCAATGAGTATATAAGGGAAGTATTGTCGTTTTTGAGGATCGCCCCATCTCAGCTGCACCCGAACGGATATGCGTCGATCAATAGCTTGTTCATTGCATTCATGGAATATCTCCATCGACCACCGCTCCTAATTGAGATAATATACTAGTTCAATTTCAAAACTCGGGGTGATTATCCCTCGTTCACATTCCTGGAAGCGGTGAGAAATTGCCAAGTGGTTACCGGGTCTTGGACCAGGTTGAGCTATTATATGACAGAATGGTTTTATGTAGATGTCCTCCTTGATTTGCCCGACGATGGCTATTCAGACGTAAGTATAGCTGAGTTCGTAAATAATTACTACGGCAATTGCAGCCGAAGTGGAACTTATATTTTATCCTTTTTTACAGCGGTGATTAAGCGACCTGAGGGCGAGCACTTTAGGGAGATGGTGCGAGTGCTTCGAGATGTCCCGAGTGGAGATAGGGATATCGACGTGTTATTGAAGGATAGGAATCTCCGGGCCTGCGGTTTGATCGAACAAGGGCAGAGCATAAGCTTTGAGGTGGCACTAAGGGTCGTCTCGAAAAAACGAGTCAAGCACAAGAAACCCGAAGTTACTACAGCTGAGGAAGCTGACTCTGAATGAACCCACACCGATGATGAGCCGCTGACCGGGCCTACGGACGCAGTTCCGGATGTCGCGGAGCAGAGAAAAGGCAAGGCTGCCATGGTTAAGTCAAGTAAGAAGGGGAGATGGAAATCAGTTGTCACGGCCCGTTCTGCTCCCGGAGTTAGAATCTCGGAGATGTCTCCACCGAGAACCGAAAATCTTTTTGAAGGGCTTGCCGATCTTCCAATCCCTGAAGATGTGTCTTTTCAACATGATGCCGGGTTGGAGGAATTCCATCGTACTCTAGAATTGAACGAGCCTCTTATTACCAGCGAGGTCGACACTTCTGGTTGGTCGGGGAGAATGCATATTCATACACATTTCACGACACTGCATAACCTTTGACTGTAAACTACCTGTTTTGGAAGGTGATTAATTCTATTCTATTTTGCTTCGCAGATATCATGTCTAAGCGAGGTTCAATGCTTGGGAGTCTTCGACATGCCCGCAAGCCTTCATCTTACGATTCGCGCAGACGAGAAGGGAATAGAGGTTATGATCAGGGGCGCTCTGGGTATTCTAGTCATAAGAGATATGACACGGACAGAGGCTATAAGCGTCGATCGCGATCGCGTACCCCTCCTCCTTGCAGAGATCCCGTACAACCTCCTGCTCATGTCCCTCATCCTTCCGAGTCTTCTCGATATACGTCGGTTTCTCAATCTTCCCGATCTGAGGCGATGACCCTGATAGTCGCAGAGCAGCCTCCTACTGAAATCTCGGGGAAAGGAGCAATTAGACTTGCGCAACTAAAGAGGGAGTTCCCGTATATTTGCTTCGATAACTACGTCTTTCCCCCGAATCTGAAAAGAGTCCCGCCGGAGGCCGAGCGGTTAGCGCTCGACTATGTGCATGACTTTTACACCCAATACAAGGCGTGGTATAGGGCGGCCGATAAGGCATCGGCGTTGGCCTTCGAATGAGCGGCTACCATTGAAAAGCTTCAAACCGAGCTGGCTCAAAAAGGCCGCATCATACAAGTGCTGAATACCGAGGCTGAATCGTCTCGAAAATCAGAGATGGAGGCTCTTACAAAGGTCGATGAAGCTCAAGCAGCCATGGATAGAATGAAAAAGGAGCACTATGTTACGGTGGAAGACATGGGCCACCGGAACACTGTCGTCACTGCTGAGCGGGATGCGGCGTTCAAAGAACTTAATGAGCTCAAGGCTAAATTTGCCGAAATTATTAAAGATAGAGATGACGCGCATAACACGGCGCAAGAAGCCTGCGAGCAAGCCGTAGTGCTTCGTACTGAAAGAGATGTGGCCGTGGCCAAAGTTCAGGCGGTCGAAGCAGAGGTGGAGGAGAAGGTTCAACAGGCAGAGGCCAGCCTAGAGGCCGATATTGAAGATTTGCTCATAACTTACAACGCCAATGTGTTAAAGCACAGAAACTTGGCCTGGCTTCAAGATTATCCAGTTCACCTTCGTAGCGCTTGGGACCGATTGGTTGAGGAGGAAGAGGAAGCGCATCCAGGTGAGTCGGTCGATCGATTCGAACTTGAGAACCGGCTGCTCACAGACGATGAGAAGAAGGTTCTTCATGACGCTATCATCGCTCATGAGAAGGAGATGATCGGTGGTCGTTCCCTGGAAGTCGGAGAGGGATCAGGTGTTGAGCACCATTCTGCTGTCACTGAAGTCACCACACCATCTTCGTCGGTGCCTGTATCTGCGGTCGGTTTGCAACCTGTTCCTGCCTACGACCCGGAACGGCCGCGCTTATCTCCTATTCATGAGCGTACTTCCGAGGCCGTTCAGCCGTCTACGAGCCAAACTGGGGAAGGTATTCCGAAGTTATCTCAAGCGTTTTCTAAATAGAGTGTTTGTTTTGTAGCAGTTACTAATAACTTCTTATTTTTTGCCTAGGGACTGGAACTGCGCCGACTGTCGCGGCTCAAGAACCAAGCAGAGGAGATAAGGCCATCGCCACCGAGACTACTGTTGTAACTGCGGTATCTGCTGAGGCAGCGCAGGAGGGATCCTTATCTGCTGACGAACAAATGGTGAGCGAACTGCTCGGTGAGCAGGGTGGTTCTTTCCTTGACTTGCCATTTAACATCGTTAGTAGCCTCCCGCCGTCCTCAAGTTCTTCGATGCAGGCCGTGGATGCCCCCAGCCAAGCCCATGCGACTCGTGATGAGGAAATTTTGGCTGAGATCAACGCCGAAATAGAGGCTGCGGGGCAGAACGGTACTGTCGGTGGCAGCACGGCGGCGCAGAGTCCAGCACCTGCTATGGTAGCACCATCGGGTGGCACTATCTCAACTTCCGTTACGGATCCAGTCCCCCCTACTCCTCCAGCGAGAACCACCCATGTAGATTCAAGCTCTGAGGAGGATATTGACATCATGCCTCCAGCCGAAGAGCCACCGCCGGAGAGGAGACACTCAAAACAAAGAATTTCTGTCCCTAGTGACACTGAAGATGTACCACTAGTAAGAAGGACGAAAAAGAAGAAATAAATCGGCTTCTCAAGTAGATGTTTTGGTAGATAGGTACTTGTCTTCGTTTTTTGTCAGTAGGTCATGTAAAGATGCAGGTTCGGCCCCTGCTAGCAGGCATTCTTTTTTGGAAGAACTTATTTGCGTGTAAGTTCTTGTTTCAAGTTAACTGACATAAAATTTAGTTCCTTTGTTTCAACTCTTGTTCTATTTGTACTTAAGTACTTGCAATGTCTTGTTTTCGGCCCGGTGTACTTGTGGTGTTTTTACCGTTCAAGTAGAGTTCGTTTCATTTTCCAAGCTTGAAAATCTTGGTCACAGGTTGTGATTGATGAATGAGTTGAACTTTGGACGTTGTATAACTTCGGTTAGTGATTAATATTGAGCTTTCGTGCCCCCCAGTTTTGGGGAACAGCACTCGTATTTTCGGTGATTGATCGCACTTGTTGCAAGTCTTGAGCACACGTCCGCATTCCGGGGACTTAGAATAATTTGAGTGTAACGATCCTGAATTTTAATTTATTTTAAAATGATAATTAAATGAATTTTTGAATTAAAATTTGTAAAATTGATTTTTAAATGATGCGAGTTTCCCCGAATCAAATAGAAAATATATTAAGTCGTACGAATTTGAAAATTTGTATATATGAGAATATATATGTATATATTGGATTTTAAATAAATTCTTATATAAATGATTTTTGAAAAATAAATAATCCACTTTGGACACAAGTATAAAGATAAATAAATAAATTGTGTTTGCACAAAAAATGGACAAACACCTCCAAGTCGTATTATTTTAGTTGAGTATGTGTGATTTTCAATGATTTTAGATGAGTATGTAAATATGAGAAAAGAAAGGGCTGAAATGTAAAAGACACGCAGATTTATAGTGGTTCGGCCAGAATGTGCCTACGTCCACTTTATATGTTATTATCTTTCTTCTTCCAGATTACAAGTACAATGCTTTGTATACAAGTGTATGAAAGTAGTTTGAAAGTTCCTTCCTTGCTTGAGCTCTCAAACTTGTCTGCCATTGTTGTACCCCTGCCCCTCTATTTATAGAATGAGGTAGGGGGCAGGGGTCATGGAAGTATATAGCTGCTAGTGGGCCCGGGCTGAAGCAATCTGGACTGGCAGTTGTCTGGTTCGGCGAGGTCTCATTCGGCATGGAGCTTGGACCGGTGGTAGGCTTGGACCGGTTGTGAGTGTGGAACGGTGGTCCGGTGCTTGTTTGGACCGGCTGTGGGGTTGGTCCGGTAGGTCATTTGGTCCGGTGGTTGCAATTGCTTTGGTTCGGTTATGGTTGGACCGGATGTGGGGATGACCGAATGGCCTTCGGTTCGGCATGAATTGGAGATGCCGAATGGACTCATGCCGAATGGACCTTCACACTTGGAGTGCCGAATGAGCTAATAGGCTTGTATAGCCGGATGAAAAGGTACTCCGGATGGACCATCACTGCCGAATGAGCTTGTTCCTTCGAATCGCCGAATGGACATAGGAGCTGATGGAATGGAGGTTGCAAACCCGGGTGAAACTGACACTTCTTGGTCTCGAGATCTTCTGGGTGAGAATTCGCCCAACATTTGCCCCCCAAAGTGGGGCGCGTGCTTGCACGTGTCGCGCTTTGTTTCCCGGTGATAGAAAGGCTTGTTTCGTAACGCCATGGGCTGGACGTTCGTATCCTGCTGATGTCCTGCAAAGGAATTTACAGTTTTAGTGTGGTTTCAAATAACGACCGTTCATGATCGAAATATTTGAGATGAAGTGAACTGTGTCGCTCGGGACGAGCAAGTGTGCCCCGAAGGGGCTTAGCATCGTCGATGCCAGGTTCACGTTAGAGTGGGTCCCTGGGTCGTTTGCCAAGGTGGCTTATCGCCAGCTCAGAGCATGCCTAGGGATCGTTCGCGACCCCGTACATGTGTAAGTAGCTTAGCCATTTCACAATTATCAAATATCCATTTGACCGATGGGCTTAAAAATGCGTGTCAAAGTGTAAATTCCCACGATGATAGGGTTAATGACCATTCAGAGCGTGCCTATGGACCATTCGTGGTCGCGTACACGTGTGAACGATTTAATTCATGCTAGTGGGAGTTTTACGACTTATTCATCGTTGTTATAATCTTATTTTATTAGTTAGTTCTGGAGTTCGGTACTTATCTGAGTGAAGCGCCTTGCGTGCCCCCTGTTTCTGGTTTCTGCTGGTAGAGACAGTTTTATTCGGTTGTTGGTTGGACCGGTACGCTGGTCCGGTATGTTGGTCCGGTAGGCCGAACCAGCTGGTTCGGCAATCCTGAGTTTGCCTATATATAGAGGCTACCCCCCTTAGTTTTCCCTTACCGAACCAAAGAGAGCCGAATCAATTTTTAGCCGAACCAAACTTCTGCCGAACCAAGCTTATACCGAATTAGGTATATATTCTTTTGCCGAATGGTTTTTTATCACCGAATGAATATGATTGCCGAATGCACACGAAGGGTTTTGTTTTACCGAATGATATGTATACCGGATGTGTTTTTTAGTGCCGAATGGACTTATGACCCCATTGCCGAATGAACTTAAGTCCCTAGTGCCGAATGAGCATAAGACCCTAGTGCCGAATGAACTTTGTATTCGGTCTTTGGGTGGAACTCTGGACTTATGTATGCTTGCTTGTATTCTTGTTCTAACATCATGTTTTTCACTTTTGTGTATGCAGATAAATGTCTCGCAAGGCGGAAACACGATCAGACAGACGGAAATCCAAGGATGGAGGAGAGTCTTCTTCTGTGCCCCCAGCCCAACCAGGATCCGGGCAACATCGACCTGTTCCGAGGTCGTTGGTGGACGGACATGGTCCACAGGAACTTCTGGTCTCCCCTCCCGACTGCTTTCCTAGCTCCCTAAAGGAGGAGCAACTTGACGTTATATCCCGTTCCTTTGGGATAGACAGGGCTCTTATGCTGTTACCGGGGGAGGGGGTCATGCCATATGATCCCCCTGAGGGGTACTTCGCTTACAGCCGTTACCATTGTATGTGCGGGGCTATTCCTCCAGTCAACGCCTGGATATTAAGCTTCGTCACTTATCTGAAGGTGGCTCCATTCCAGCTCCAGCCCAACTCTTATGCCATTCTGGTTTGCTTGTATGCTATCTTCCAGAAGAGATACGGGCGTGCCCCCTCCAACCGGGAAATACGATATCTGTACAATCTGAGGGGGTACAGGAAGGGGTCCCCATATATTAGCTTGGAGTCAGCCGTTTCCTTCAAGCCGGTTTTGGATTTATACTCGAAGTATAGCATGTTCAAGAAGGAGTGGTTCTTTGTCAGGGATGACTCCGTCTCTATTCGCCGATTTACCTCCGGATGTAAGTAAAAATTCTACTCATAATTCCTGTCTTGGCTGTAATTCACTCTCTTATGCGCTTTTATTTCTTGCTAGCGACAGGTGGTTTTGCGGTTGTGGAAGATGATCGCTTGGTTCGGATGGCAGCAGAAATTGAAGCTATTTCCGGGAGAGACAGATCGGCTGCTTATCTGATTAGGAATGCCAGGCTCTTGTCGTATAATTTGATCCTCCCACATCAGTCCGTAGTCAAACAGAGGGACACGGCAGAAGAGAAGGCTGCCCAGCCTAAAGGTGGGGTGACAGCGAAGGGTGGCAAGAGGAAGCCCTTTGCACAACGTCCAGTCGTAGGAGGCAAGAAGCTCAAGGAGTCCGATGGCCCTTCTCCAAGTACTTGCCCGGATGTCCCGGAGGAGGAAGGTGTAGAAGAGGAGGAAGGAGGTGAAGTTGGAGAAGGGTCGGAGGGTGGAGGAGATGGCGATGGTCAGGGTGGTAGCGGTGTTGCTGCTCTAACCTCTGAGCAGGACCTCGAACTGGATGAGGCTCTCCGTCGGGCCTTCGGGGAGTCAGAGGGGGAGTCGGAAACAGAGAAGGAAACGGAGAGGGCAGAGGAAACCGGCAAAGCTGTGGTTAGCACTGACCCATCCTCTAAGGGTTCCTCAGCTAGGGTGACCCCGGCGATGCAAGGTGAACTTTTGTCTTCTGCCGATTCCATTTTCGATAGGGACTTAGAAATTTTTTACGGTTCACTTCCGTCCTGGAATGAGATCCAGGACTTATTGCAGTATCCCACTCCTCCGCCGGGTTTGTATAACAGATGTGTCTCCTCACTTTTCTTTCTTTTTAACTTAGCACATTTTTTGAATTGCGGATTATTGTATGTTCGTAACACTTGTTCTTTATTCCAGGGGCAGGCCAGGCGGGTAAAACGTCGGATGTTCGACACCGCCTTGAACAATTTAAGTCGAGGAGAGCTTCCGCGAAACCTTCTACTGATCGCACTGGGGACGTAGTCAAGTACCGCCCTCTTCTTGGGGTCATCGAAGAGGGCATTCAGAAAAGGAAGCGGAGCCGTTCCTTATTTGAGTCTTCTTCTGCTTCGCAGCTTCCTACTCTGTCTCCCCCTACTCAGCCTCCTCGTGATACTACGGAGGAGAGCACGGAGCCCTGCCCCCCTCCTCCTCCTTCCAAGAGATCTACTGTCATTCATATAAGGCGTCCCGATGTGCCTCGCCCCGTGCCTCGTGACCCTTTTGCCGGTCATCCTGATTTAGACCCAAGTTTTCGGGACATTTCATTTGATGAGACCACGGGCGAGCACCTACTTCCCCGCAACCCCATGGTACGTGTGCTGGATGAGGCCAAGTCCCTAGATCTTGATCTGCTTACTACTCGGGTAGTTACTATGGGGGACGAGGCCAAGGCTAATATTGACCGGGTGGCCGAAGAGACTAAGAAGTTAATGGAGCATCATGCTCGATTGGTCAAGGCCGGGGAGGAGATTGGGAGTGCTAATATTCGGTTAAGGCTAAAGGTTGCCGATCAGGCCAAGCAGCTTGCCGACCAAGCCATCCAGATCTCCCAGCATGAGGAAGCTTCCCAGCGTCTGAAAGAGACCATGGAGAAGGCAAGTAGGGCGGAGTTACGGAAAATGGAGGTCACCTGCAGGGAGCGGATTAACATGGCTATTACAACGGTGGATGAGGTTCGAAATGCGGATCTCGAGCGGGTAGAGGAGTTGTCCGGGAGGCTCGAGGCTGCGGAGATGGCCCAGGCCGAGTTGAAGGAGGAGATGGAGGAGATGAGGAGGTCCCTCAAGTTGAAGGAAGAGGAAATGAGGAGGTCACTCCAGGCTGACTGCTTGAGATACCAATCAGAGAGGGACGTCGCCATCACCAAGTTGCAAGCTTCCGAGGTCCGGGTGAGGGAGTTTGAGGAAAACGAGGGGATGATGGATGAGATGTTGCAGGATATGTACTTCCACACTTGGAAGGAGGGCGGCTTGTCTTGGATGGACGATTACCCCCGGGTCATGGCCAAGGTGTATCTCCAGGCTTTAGAGGAGGCCAGGGTGAGTGCGGGTAAGGAAGGCGGAGAGGCTTTCAACTTGAGTGCGGTTACTGCTCAGTTCTCAAAGGAGGAGCAAGCGGCGGTGAAGGAGGGGATGCGGCTACTCGCTGCAGAGGAAGCGGGCGTGCAGTTGGATGATGAGGATCAAGCGGCGGATGCTGGTGAGTTATTCTTTTCCCTTTCTTTTTTTTTTTGTGTTTTCATAACTTGATCGTTCGTTCAATGAATTCCTCTTCTGATCTGGACAGGTGGGACTTCAGATCCACATGCTGGGGGCTCCGATCCTGCGGCTAAGTAGGCTGGGGGAGTTGGTGATGGAGTGTGGATGCATCTGCCATCTTTTTGTTTCTTTTTTATCACTGTTCATGTTAGTCTTTGATATGCAACTGTAATAAAATTATTTGCAAAGAATAACTTCGTGTGATCTTATAATATAAGCTGATTTTGTCATGTTTAAATGTTGTTGCTATCTTTATGTGCTGTGTGAGAAGTATAATTATGTATATGCCTGTGATTCCACTTGTGTTTGATGTTAAGTTTTTGCTTGAAATATAATTTCACGTTTTGCAATGTCAGTGTATGAATAAGTTATAGTTACGCATTTATGTACAAGAGAAGAGAGTACCGCCCTTTATGTTTTATTCGCAGGCGGTAGCTTTGAGTGTCTTGTGTAACTGTTCACGGGTATAGCAGAGCGCCCTGCTACCCAGCACGCAGGCTTAGAGCCTCATGAGTGAATGCTTCCTATTTGGTTTCCTGTACTTTAGAGTTTGTTATACAGGATAGGAGAAAAATATTTAAATGAAATGGAAATATAGTAAAAGTAAAACTTCCAGTCACGGAAGGCCGTCGATGTGCTTAAGTTCGTGGCAAACGGGTTTTGTAGTCACTTTCCCTAGCTGTGGGTCTTGGAGACATTTGTCACCCATCTTACGCCTCCGCGGGGAGTTTTCTTTTTTACCACAGCCGCACTTAAGACACATCGGAGCCGAGATCGCGCACGGTAACTACCCGAACCGTTATGGTCCGTAATCGTGGGTATTATTCGATTTACCGTGGCCGGCTAGCGTGGGTGCCGTTGGCCGTGAACTACCCCTGGCTGGCCACACCTTATGTTGGGGCTTAAAGTAGGTTCACGGTTACCGACGAGCCGAACGCCGTAATGAGCTGCCATCGGCTATAGTCGGCCTTTATAATGACTTATAATCGGCTCATTACAGTTGGCTTTGAGGGCAGGCGCGCAATGAGTTAACCCGCAGCAGAGGGATGCTGGAGCAAAAGAGTCTCATTGGCGAGTGCATAGAATCGTGGCGTACCTGTTAGGCCTAGTCTAGATGAGGCCGCGGTGCGTCTTGAGTGGAGATGCCATAGGATTTTGTTCAACAGAAAGGGATAAAACTTAACAAGTAGCCAAGACATAAAGGAACAAGTTAAAAAGAGACAAGATTTTTTAAAGTGGTTCGGCACGAAAATGCCTACGTCCACTGGTTCTCTTTGTTAATTCACTTCATATGGGCAGTACAAGTTAAGAAAAGTATCGACGGAGGTGTCGGATGTTCCATGCCCTCTGGAACACCTCTCCGTCCACTGTTGACAAAATGTAAGCTCCGTTGTGGAGATCTTTGTGAATTACATATGGTCCGTCCCAGATGGGGTCCAGTGCCCCGGGGCGCGGAAAGATTCGCCTGAGGACAAGATCTCCTTCTTGTAAGCTGCGATGCTTGACTTTGGAATTGTATAGTGCTGCCACTTTTTGTTTGTGAGCTGCTGCTTTGAGTGCTGCATCGTTTCTCCTTTCCTCAATCAGTTCCAAAGACATGAGGAGGAGTTCTTCGTTTTCTTCTGGGTTGTAGTGGATCCTACGGTGGGAAGGCACAATAGTCTCAACTGGGAGCATTGCCTCCGATCCATATGCCAAAGAGAAAGGAGTATGTCCCGTTGATGTTCTGAAAGATGTGCGGTATGCCCATAGTGCCGTAGGAAGTTCGTCCACCCAAGCGCCTTTTGACTTTTCAAGTTTCTTCTTGATTAGGGTTTTGAGAATTTTGTTGACAGCTTCAACTTGTCCGTTTGCCTGAGGGTAAGCTACTGATGAGAAGCTTTTATGAATTCCATGCTCTTGGCACCAGTCGGCAAATTCTTCGCTGTCAAATTGGAGTCCGTTGTCTGATACGATCTTGAGGGGGACTCCATACCTGCACAGAATGTTTTTGATCAAGAAGTTAATAATTTTTGCTGAAGATATTTTATTTAAAGGTTCCGCTTCCACCCATTTGGTGAAATAATCGACTGCCACTATAGCATATTTGGCTCCGCCTCGGCCCGTTGGCAGTTCGCCAATTAAGTCAATTCCCCATACAGCAAAGGGCCAAGGGCTGGTCATTTGAGTAATTTCGTTTGTGGGCAGTCGAGGGATCTTGGCGAACTTCTGACATCTGTCGCATTTCTTAACGAAGTCTAGGGTATCTTTGTTTAGTGTGGGCCAGTAATATCCATATCGGAGTATCTTTCTTGCCAAAGTCTGTCCTCCAGTGTGATCTCCGCATCCTCCCTGATGGATGTTTGTTAATATCTCCTTGGCTTCCCTTCCGGCGACGCATCTTAATAAGGGGCTAGAGAAGCCACGCCGGTAGAGGATGCCTTCTTGTATTGTGTAGTGGGGAACTTTTCTCAAGATCTTCTTGGCTTCGTCACGCCTGTCGGGTAGTATGCCATCTTGCAAATATTTCCGGATAGGAGTCATCCAGGTTCCTTCTTCGATTGCAGTTATCAGATTTACTTGTTCGAAACTTGGGGCTAGCTGCCTTGAGATTACTAGTGCTCCGGGAATGGTGCTGTCCTTCATACTAGCTTGCTTTGCAAGTTCATCTGCCTCTTGGTTTTCTTCTCGAGGAATGTGTTTGATTAGATAATGGTCCAATCGATCGAGCAGCAGTCTGGTTTTCTTTAGGTATGCTGTGAGCCGTTCTCCTCGAGTCTGGAATTCTCCTAGTACCTGGTTTACGATAAGCTGAGAATCACTATGAATACATAAGGAATTGATCCCAATTTCTAGGGCCAGTTCCAATCCCGCTATTACTGCTTCATATTCAGCATCGTTGTTAGTGGCTGTGAACTCCAATCTTAATGCATAGTACAACTTTCTTCCCCTGGGGGTGACGATCACAATACCTGCCCCCGAGCCTTGTTCGTTCGATGCTCCGTCTGCAAAGAGGTTCCACTTGATGTTTTTTGCTACTTCGGATTGTTCCTTGCCTTCGTTGGTAGTGAATTCGGCAATGAAATCAGCCATGGCTTGTCCTTTGATAGCGGTGCGGGGATGGTAGGTGATATCATACTGACTTAGTTCGATGCACCATTTGAGGAGTCGCCCAGAAGTGTCAGGACGATGGAGCACTTGTCTTAGTGGTTGATCGGTTAGAACCCTGATGGAGTGAGACTGGAAGTAGTGTCGCAGTTTCCGTGACGCGATCAATAAACAATATGCTAACTTCTCAAGTTTAGGATATCTGGCTTCTGCCCCCGTAAATCTCTTGCTTACAAAGTAAACCGGACGTTGTGTGCGGTCTTCTTCTCTTACCAAGGCGGCGCTTAGAGCATGAGATGATACAGCGAGGTATAGGTATAACACTTCACCTTCATTTGGAGTTGAGAGTACTGGTGGTCTCTGAAGGTGTTCGATTAGGTTGAGGAAGGATTTTAAGCATTCGTCGGTCCACTCGAACCTCCCTTTGTCTTTCTTGAGTGCTTCGAAGAAAGGGACACACTTGTCAGTTGCCTTGGAAATGAATCTGCTTAGGGCGGCCACCTTTCCGTTTAGGCTCTGCATTTCTTTTCGAGTGGAAGGTATCCTTATTTCTTTTAAAGCTCGGATTTGTTCAGGGTTTGCTTCGATTCCTCTGGCGTGGACGATGAATCCTAAGAATTTTCCCGATGATACTCCGAAGGAGCACTTTAGAGGATTCAGCTTCATTCCATATCGGCGAAGTACCCGAAACATATCGTCCAGATGGCTTACATGGTCGTTGGCTTTCCTGGACTTCACCAACATGTCATCCACATATACTTCCATAGTACGTCCTATCAGTTCTGCGAACATTTTGTTGACGAGGCGTTGATAGGTAGCTCCAGCATTTTTGAGTCCAAAAGGCATGACTTTGTAACAATATAATCCGCGGTCGGTGATGAAGCTAGTGTGGTCCTGATCGGGAGCGTGCATGGGGATCTGGTTATATCCGGAGTATGCATCCATAAAAGATAGGAGTTCGTGCCCAGCTGTGCTGTCCACGAGTTGGTCAATTCGGGGAAGTGGGAAGCAGTCTTTCGGGCAAGCGTCATTCAGATTGGAGAAGTCAATACATGTTCGCCACTTTCCATTGGCCTTTTTTACTAGCACTGGGTTAGCGATCCATTCTGGGTAGATGGCTTCCCGTATGAAGTCATTAGCAAGTAGATTTTTTACTTCCTCATCAAGGGCTGCTGATCGCTCTGCCCCCATGCTCCTCTTTTTCTGCTTTACTGGTACCTTGGTGGGATCGATGTTCAACATGTGGCATGCTACGTCTGGGGAGATTCCTGTCATATCGGCATGGGTCCACGCAAATACATCTAAGTTGTGGCGGAGAAAGTCAATGAGTCGATCCTTCAATTCCGTTTTCAGCTGAGATCCGATTTTTAATAGTCTACTTGAATCATGCTTATCTACAGATACGAATTCCATAGCCTCTGCAGGCTCGGCGGTAGCCTCCTCCTCTTTATCCTGGGGGTCTAGTTCATTGAAGGGATCGCTTGTGTATCGAAGAGGAGGGGCTTTCTTTAGTTGCTATGCCTCCAAGCTTTTCATGCAGAGAGTAGTCTCTGCATCTTTTCCTTTATTCTTTCTGCGGTTGTTGCGAAGCTCAGTTACATAGCAGTCTCGGGCAGCGTCTTGATCTCCTTCTACTTCTCCTATTCCGTTGTCTGTCGGGAATTTCATCTTCAGGCACCAGGGGGCTAGGACAATTTGGAAGTCAGACAAGGCTGGTCTCCCCAAGAAGGCGTTGTAAGCCGAGTGGTTCTCTATTAGCACGAACGTTTGTTTTCGCACCACGGAGCGGGGATGACTTCCTATTTCGACGAAGAGGTCAAGTTGCCCGAGGGGCATTTTTGCATCTCCAGTGAAACCGTGCAGTGGTTTGTCGCAGGGAGACACATCCTTCATTGATAACTTCATTTTGTCGAAAGCATGTTTGAACAAGATGTTTACGGAGCTTCCCGTGTCTATTAGAATCCGAAAAACTTTAGCAGGGCCGAACCAGGCAGAGATGACCATAGGATCCATATGTGGGTACTGTCTTCCTTCCAAATCGCGTCTACTGAATATGATGTCGTCGCTCTCTTTTCGTTTCGGTTGGCGTTCTTCTGTGACGGAGTTAACGTATCCTTCGGTATTTCTAAGCGACTTGCCGTACCTTTCCATCTCTGCCCAACTTCTGTCGGCAATGTGTGGTCCTCCTGAGATGGTAAGGACTACTATCTTCTCTTGACTAGAGCCACTGGTGTTGTGATTGTTGCGACTCCCTCCGCCTACTTCTGGGAGGGGTTGCTTTGAGTTCTCATTGGCAGGAGTTGGAGTCCTGTTCTGACTTTTCACATAACGTTCCAGTCTTCTTCTTCTAATGTGTTCTTCGATCAAGTCCCGAAGATGGTGGCATTCATTGGTGTCATGTCCGTGGGATTCGTGGAAGCGACAGAACTTTCCGGACTTGAGTGCGTTATCTGATTCTTTCTTGTGCGGGGGGCGCTTGTATCCGAGTTCGCCCTGAGTGGCTAGGTAGATGTTTTCGATTGTTTCATTCAAAGGAGTGTAGGAGTCAAATCTTGGCCCTGGTCGATATTGGCGCTTCTCACCCTTTCTGCCCCCAGCATTGTCTCTAGATTCATTTCTTCGAGCGTCCTTAGCTGCAGTGGGAACCTTGTCCTGAATTATCTTGCCTTGTTGCCCTGGCTGCCTCTCCGTAGCAGCGTCTTCAAGTCTCATATACTTTCCAGCTTCATGGAAGAAATCAGGCAAGGTAACTGGTTTTTCCTTAGTTAATCTTCTGGCAAACTTGGTGTCTGGATGCACACCACTACAGAGGGCCATTAGAGTGAGTTTTTCATCGGCATCTTGAACTGCTGCCGCTGCGGCGTTGAACCGTGTTAGATATTGTTGTAGCGTCTCTCCGGTTTTCTGTTTGACATTGGATAGAGAATAAGCATCCCTGGGTTGTTCCACATGGATGCGGAACTGGCTAATAAACCTTTCTTTTAACATCTCCCATGAGTTGATGGATCCTTGGGGTAGATGGCAGAACCAGGAGGTAGCTAGATCTGATAGGAATAGCGGAAAGCATTTACATAATACTCCTTCTGTTGCTCCACTCATGAGCATATGCTGGGTGTATCTCTGCAGGTGTACGATGGGGTCGGAAGTTCCTTTGTAAGGTTCCATGGTTGGCATTTTCCATTCCCGGGGAGTGATGGCAGTTTCGATATTTCGGGTAAAGGGACTGGTGACCCTAGCGCCTATTCCCCGGTCCCTTTGCTCCCGTTGGACACATTCTCTGAATAATCGTGCCATCCGCTCGTCAGAACTTGGAGCGGACAAAAATGAGCTCGGTTCTTCCCTGCGGGATCTATCTCGTCCAGATGACCTGTAGGGATGGTACAGTCTATCACCTCTAGCATTATCTAGTGGTTGTCTTTGGCTGCTTGGATGCACGCTAGGACCAGCTACAGTTGCCCCCTGCCTTGATCTTCCCCTGTGGGGTTCTGTTTCGAGCACATCCATGGGGTCAACTTCGGGCTGGGTTCTAGCTCGGCTCCGTTCATCGGGGTTTCTATGATTAGGTGGCATGACTGGCTCAGCTACATCCGACCCTCGCCTGGTGCCTCCCCCGCTAGGTTCGGTTCCAAGGGCTTCCTCGAGTCGGAATTCGGGCTGAGTCCGGGCGCGGCCCCTATCATTGTTTTTCCTGTTGATAGCTTGTTCGAAGAGTGAAGACCTTTGTTGCCTCCGGGATCCTCCGGATTGGGATTCACCCCATGATTCAGTGTTGCGGTTGGACTCTTCAGCGTCCCTTAAGCGTGTCATGAGTTGGTCCACCAAAGTTTCTTGTTGGGATGTGAAGCGGTTAGTTACTTCAGCCACAACCCTGTCCAGATCTGCCCTAGTGATTGGTTGTTCCGTTGCGGGACCAGTTGGATTTTCCTGATTTTCATCTGGTACTGCTGTTGAAGTGGGCTGATCTGTGATTGCTGGATCTGGAAGGCTGCTAGTTGCGATGTTCTTTCCTTTGTTAACATCCCTTCTCTGTTTGGAAGGCATGATTTCTAAGCAACGAGTGATGTCGTTAGGAAAAAGGTTGAGTGGGAGAAGATGAAGTTTGAGTTCAGTTCTCAGTGAAAGCACCAAAAATGTTTGCACAAAAAATGGACAAACACCTCCAAGTCGTATTATTTTAGTTGAGTATGTGTGATTTTCAATGATTTTAGATGAGTATGTAAATATGAGAAAAGAAAGGGCTGAAATGTAAAAGACACGCAGATTTATAGTGGTTCGGCCAGAATGTGCCTACGTCCACTTTATATGTTATTATCTTTCTTCTTCCAGATTACAAGTACAATGCTTTGTATACAAGTGTATGAAAGTAGTTTGAAAGTTCCTTCCTTGCTTGAGCTCTCAAACTTGTCTGCCATTGTTGTACCCCTGCCCCTCTATTTATAGAATGAGGTAGGGGGCAGGGGTCATGGAAGTATATAGCTGCTAGTGGGCCCGGGCTGAAGCAATCTGGACTGGCAGTTGTCTGGTTCGGCGAGGTCTCATTCGGCATGGAGCTTGGACCGGTGGTAGGCTTGGACCGGTTGTGAGTGTGGAACGGTGGTCCGGTGCTTGTTTGGACCGGCTGTGGGGTTGGTCCGGTAGGTCATTTGGTCCGGTGGTTGCAATTGCTTTGGTTCGGTTATGGTTGGACCGGATGTGGGGATGACCGAATGGCCTTCGGTTCGGCATGAATTGGAGATGCCGAATGGACTCATGCCGAATGGACCTTCACACTTGGAGTGCCGAATGAGCTAATAGGCTTGTATAGCCGGATGAAAAGGTACTCCGGATGGACCATCACTGCCGAATGAGCTTGTTCCTTCGAATCGCCGAATGGACATAGGAGCTGATGGAATGGAGGTTGCAAACCCGGGTGAAACTGACACTTCTTGGTCTCGAGATCTTCTGGGTGAGAATTCGCCCAACAAATTGATTTAAAAATTTATAAATGATGATAATTTGAGTTATATAAAATATATGTGTACAAAGAGAAATGTAAAACAATAATTAATTGAAGTAAAATTCATGGTAAATATTTAAACTAAAAATAGAAGCAAAATAAATATTTGAGTTATAAATAGAGATAAATAAAAGTTAAGTATGGAACCAAATAAACATAAACAAAACAAAGTAAATACAAACAAATATAAAAGTTTTAGTATGCAAAGGAAAATAAGATAAAATAAGAGCAAATAAAAGTATTCAAACAAAAGAAATAATTATAACCAATAACAAAACATTAGTATAAAGATAAAATAATATATGTATGTACTTTGGGAAACTATGATTGTATATATAAAATAAATCTTATAAAAATGTACATAAGTTTGAAATAATTTTAAGTAAATTAAGTATTTAATAATATAAGTTTAAAAATAAAGGAAAGGTAAGATTTTAAAACTTTGTTTAAGTATAAAAGTGTGTTTATGCTTGAGTAAATTTTATAAACAAAATAATAAAGTAACTAGATACAATGTAAAATATGAAACAAGTTAATAAAACAAAGCAAAATATCCACAAACTAACTACATACATAATTTTAAAAAAAAAACATTAAATATACATTTAACAAACTTGTTAAGATTCAAAACAAATATAATACATACATAACAATACATAGCATAAGAATGTATAAACAAGTACAAACAAAACATAACTAAAATAAGAGGTACATAAGCATGGGCTGTAAACATAAAAGAATAGGAAGCGTGGGAACAAAGCATCTTCAGCCATGACTTGCTTATACCTTCACCTGTACACTTCCTTCTTTCTTTTTATATTCGCCTTCCCCTCTCATTGTAAGTCTGTTCCACAAAACAAAAGCCTGTAACCAGTTTTTCAAATCTGTAAGAAGAAAGAAAAAAAAAATCTGAAGGCAGTATAAATCAAAACAGTTTGGCAAGTAGAAAAATACTGGAAAGCTTCAGTTACAACTAAAACCAGAATCAAGGCCTGGATGCAAGAATTCATGGGCATCAAAACAAAAGTAAGATCACAGAAGCAAAACATGATTTAAACAAGATCAATACTGCAGATTCAAAGCACAGAGTTGCCCTCTGTTCTTCAAGTTAAGGTGAGTAACACTTGCTTTAAATTTTAAAAATATTGATCTGTATTGTGATAAGTATGTTTAGTCATAGACATTAAATGCTCTGTGTATACTGATTTATGTCAATATGGTTTGGATTCCTTCTTTATTGCTGTGAATATAAATTTGTTTTGACAATACAGAGACAGGTTCTTCTCTGTTCATGGTTTAGGATGAGACCAATATTTAAAAAAAAAAAATTGATTCCTCTATTTCTACTCACTTTCAAGCCTTGATGTTTAAAGTAAAAAGTTGTATTTAGGTAAGGGCTTTAATCTAAAAATAATTCCATGAAGTAAAAACGTATACAGGAAGGAAGATTCAGTTTTTATAGAGGATACTTAAAACTTTGAAATTTTCGAATTTATTAAAACACTGATTCAAGTTTGTAGTTTGAATACTTACACGAAACGATGATTTTTAAGGCAAATTTGGTGATTTTTAATGGTGAGTTTCATGAGCAGTTTTGAGATGAGCGTGTGAGGCATTTTGATCGAATTTTGGTGATCGATGGAACTGGGGTGGTCGGGGTTGTGCGTGGTGGTGGAGGAGCTTACCGGGGCGGCAGGAAAAATATAGGGATGGTGAATAGATCACGGTGGTGGCGTCGGCAATTGGTTGAAGTCTGTAGCCCTAGTTTTGTTGGGGTCGAAGGATTCGATTCGTTCGTCACTATCGCTTGATCGAGTGACGCATGGTTGGGGGTGATGGAAGAGGGAGTGAAGACGAAGAGATGACCGGAGTTTCGTGATCACCGGTGGTGGAGGCGTCGAGTACGAGCCGTTGCCAGGTTTGGGGGATTTGGGTTCAAGCGGTTCCAGGTTTTGGAATAGGAAGCTCGTTTTCGATTTTCGGTGGTTGGACGCATTTCGATGATCGAGGTGAGATGTTGAGGCGAGTACTGATGGGTGGCGATCAGTGTTGATGATCAACGGTGGCTGGAACCACCGTGCATATGCACGGTGGGATACTTGTCTGATGATGTTGTGTGGGTAGAAGCAGCGTTCTAGTGGGTTTTGCCCGAAGTGGTACTCGAGTAAATCGAGTAAGTGACTCGAAGCAAAATGATAAAGTACCGGGTAAATTTTTAACACTTAAACAAAAAAATTTGAAATTTATAAAGCGCGGGTAAGTTTGGGGAAAAACTCGAAGTTGTCTTCGGGTAGAACGGGGTTTGACTCGAAGCAGGGCCCGGGTGGTATAAAAACAGTTTTCAAAATTTTTAAAAAATTCAAGTTTTAAACAACTTTAACTTATTCTTTTAAATAATTGTTTTATTTAAGTATGGGATTGGTTTAAGGTTTAAAAGTAAATTATTTCAATTAAATTAAGTTTTAATTAAAGATTTAATTAAAAGGGTTAATTTATTAAAGATTTAATTTATGTAATTGAATAAATTAATGTGATAAATTAAAAGATTAATTAATTAAAGGTTAATTAAGTACCGATAAAAAAAATTAACTAATTTGTTGAGAGCTAATTTATTAATGATGAATAATTAAAGGATAATTATTTAATTAAATATTAATAAATGATAAAGATTTATTTAATCAAGTGATTAATCAATATTTAATACAAAGCATAATGTAATTGACTCAAAAATGATAATTAATTTGAGATTAATTAATTAAAGGTTAAATTTAATTTAATGAAGTTGATTAAGGAATGATAATTAATCAAGGAAAAATTAATTAGAGTAATTAATTAAAGATAATTAATTAAATGGTGAATTAGATAATTAAAGATTAATTGTTTAATGATTAAAGGTTGATAATAAAAGATTAATTAATTTATTTTTAATGGAGAATTAGTAAAAGATTAAAGAATAATTAATCAAAATGATTTGTAAATTATCAATGTTAATTAACCAGGACTTATAATTCATAAGAATTTAATTTGATTTAAATTAATCAGATAATTAACTGATTTTACTTACGAATATTTGGATTCTATTGGATGACTTGATTGTTTGATATCCCTAATATATGATGCGTTGTGATACATCCTGATTTATGTGGTGATCTGTAATTTACTATCTGTAACATATATATCCGTGATCTGTATATAACTGATAAGCGTTATAGTTTATATCGCTTATCAACTATACTCCTGTATTCTGATCTGTGATGATTGTATGCTGTTGCACTATTGTGTTAAACCCTTGGACTACGCCATACACACACAATTATGGATTTCACGAGGAAATCGGTTAAGTCACAGATGTTTGAAATAGTTTTAAATTTGAATTTTTAAATTCAAATGTTTTGGGAATGGAATCGGAATAAATGTGAAAAGCTTTTAGAATGAAATTTCAAAATAAAATTTATTATTTTTAAATTACTTGATTAAGTTTTGGAATTTAAATAATTTGATTTAAATTTAAATTCAATACTTGAAATTGAATCCTTTGATTTGAAATTAGGGATTAAAGATGTTATATTGGTTATATAAGGATTAAACCATTTTAAAGGTATGGTTTTGGGAATTTGAATTTAACCCAAGGATTTCAACTCGTATAAATGAATCAGATTTCCAAAACGAAAACTGTTGTTTTCAAATGATAAACACTTTTAGATAAGAACTGAGATTCCAGTTAATTAGGGGAATTTCAATATTGAATAGAGAATTGATTTTCCTAAGTTATGAATGAATTCTTTTTGAAAGCTATGAATTAAATCTGTTTATTTTTAACAGATTTAAATTGATGATTTGTTTAAATCAAATTGAAATGAAATTGTTTTGAAGGCTATAAGTTAAATCTTTGATTTGAAGATTTAACGAGTTAATCAAATTGAAATGAAAATTGATTTGGAAAATCTGTGAATGAATCTTTTATTTAAAAGATTAAAATGTGAAAATTGTTTATACCGTTAAAGGTTGTGAAAATGAATCTTTTTGTTTAAAGATTGAAAATGGTAATTTATTTAAACCATTTGAAGAAAAGTTTTGGGAAATAAGTTGTGACTTAATTGAAATCCCATTATCCATTTATTTTTGAAATATCGTGCTTACTATTCGGTTTAGCCGGGAAAGGACCTTTGTGTCGTATAACCCATTCCGAATATGTGATACGTCGTTATGGATAGCATTTGAAGACCGGTGATGAAGACCGGTTATTTGCGAAAGCGATAGGATGACCTATCAATTGTTTCTGCACCGAGTCGCGCCGGTATAGAAACTCCCTAAGTGATGGGAAATCCGATCGGGATTGTGAATATCCGGATTGCAAGGACTTCTTTGTAAGTGCCTTCGGTTCTGTTCGATCCCGGAACAGAATTGTTTGGATAGTATGTCTGACATTACAAATTGAGATATAAAGCCGATTTCTTTCAAATATATTTCTGTTGGCGGCGGAGAATTTATTCTTTTAGCTTAACACCCTTCTCTGAGACGTACGAGCTCAGAGGTTATGTAGTTGAAGGTTATCAGCAATATATTCCCAATTTTGGTAATGTGACATGCTGAGTGCTGCTGTAAATGATCATTGTGTTGATTATTTGTGATAGGATCATTTATTTGATCGTCTATCCTGGTGATCATTTCTATGATCATTTGTTGACCCAAAGCATGGCTTTTGTATAAAGTATGTTTTTGTGGACGTGACTTCGTCGAGCCTCACATCTCGGGAATGGTCAAAACAGGAAAGAAGCAGCAAGGTTATGAGGGGTAGCGCCCTTTAGGGTATGTGCATTTCCTTCTGGAAAAGGGTGGTATCATGGTATGGAGCCCAGATACTTACTCATGTTGAAAACACTTTGTTATAAGCTCCGACGAATCGGATTTGAACGGTCGAATCTATGGCATTCGAATACGATTTGAAGTATGGATGTCGATTTTCGAGCGGGCAAAATCTGTCTCGTCACATTTGGTATCAGAGCTAAGGGTTGAACTTTAGCTCAGGAGTGTAACACATTAAGTAGCTCATTAGAGATAGGGTGAAGTATACCCTAGAATGAGTAATCCCTAAGATATCTCTTTGAATGCCTCAGTAAATTCTCTTACTATTCACTGATAGTGAGTATGAGTGCAAGAAGAGAACGAGATAGGGGACAGGAAAATACGGCTATAATTGGTCGATACTCTGTAACAACAGTGGAAATAACTTTCGCTATCAATTTTCTTTGATTCGTTTCCAAATTCTTTTTGATTGATTCATGACGGTTACAGGAAGAAGTTTCGATGCGGTGATGATCCTACAAATTGTTGTAGAAAATTATTACTTCGTATCTTCATCGATTTCTTATCATTTCTTTGATTAAAACTTTAATGAATAAATTTGAAATTTGAATTTGAAAATTGAAATTGGAAATAATGAATATGAATTAGAAATTTTAAATTGATTTAAATTGATTAATAGAATATAGAGCTTAATTTGAATTGAATCAATTAAATGATTTTGTTTAAAACAAAAAAATTGTAATTCTATCGTAATTTCTTGTATCTATTGTTGATATCCAATTTGATTTGAAAAGATATTTCTCTATCTTTCATCTATCTGTGTTGTTTCCGTGCCTGCGAATTTCTAGGACGAAATTCTTTTAAGGGGGGAAGTCTGTAACGATCCTGAATTTTAATTTATTTTAAATTGATAATTAAATGAATTTTTGAATTAAAATTTGTAAAATTGATTTTTAAATGATGCGAGTTTCCCCAAATCAAATAGAAAATATATTAAGTCGTATGAATTTGAAAATTTGTATATATGAGAATGTTAACTCCGCCTCGGTTTGGACTCAGCGACTTGAAACGATACCGACCTAAGACTCAAAGAGATGCCGACCTAAGGCCTAAGGGGTATGCCGACCTAACACTTCAACAAGTATGCCGACCTAATACTTTAAAAAGGCTACCGACTCAACATAGATACCGACCTAACAGTCTAGGGAGATTGCCGACTTAACTGGTTGCCGACCTAACTGCCTTAACAGGAATGCCGACCTAAGGCCGAAAAGGGATACCGACTTAAGAGAGGTGCCGACCCAATGCTCTAGCATGTATACCAACCTAAGACTTAAAGAACGCCGACCCAAGATAGCTACCGACCTAAGTCGCGGCCGACCTATGACCAATGTTAAGTTGGTCACGACCTAAGCAAAGGAAGGTAAGTTCAATGCAGCTACTTGGCACAGTGGCCTCTTAACTCGTACACGATCCAGGACTTATCATTTGGACCGTGACTTGCGACCTACCAAGTTAACTCGTCCACGACCTAATATAAACCCGAGGCCGTATTACTAAGGAGGGGTGGTGTTGACTCGGAGGCGACCTAGGACTTGTGCAAGTGAACCCCTGTGAAGCCATAAAGGGGCCAGATGGACCGGCCACGACTCATATTAAGTCGGCTGCGACTTAACTTAGATCGGCCACGACTTAGGACTTGGCAATAATTCCAGGCCGAAACTCTCTATAAATAGGCACCCACCTCCAACATTAAAAGGACTTTTGGTACATTCTCTTCATACACCGTTACCTTGCTGCATTGAGAACTTCATCAACACTTAGAGCTTTCAAGATTAGAGGAATACATCAAAGAAATTCACGAAGAAACCACACATCTTCAACATGAATCTAAGGACTTTAATCGACATTGAAGCTTAAGACTTGTTCCAAATCACTTGTAACTTGAAGTATATTGTACTTGAGAAGAATTGTATCAGCTTGGAACGGGATTATTAATAAAAGTACTTAGAGTGGACGTAGGCTATACTTTTAGCCGAACCACTATAAAATCGTTGTTGTTTACTGCTTTTTTGCTATTACTTGCTTGTAATTCTTTCCCGATCTATCGGGTGGTGCTTTCACAACTACACTTCACACACTGGGGTGTTAGCGTTCACATTTTAGCGTTAACATTTTTGGTGCTTTCACTGAGAATTGAACTCAGGACAACTGTCATCATTGCTTCGCAAGGATTTGTAGAAAGAGTTTCTTTAAAAACCAGAAGTCTATCTGAGATTATGGCTCCTGGAAGGAAAAGTAGATCTGTCAGATCTGGAAACATTCAAGAGGGAACCTCCGCTTCCCCTGTACCTAATCAACCCACTCCATCTGTTGGAGTTACGAAAGCGGAGTTGGATGCTGTGATTCTAGGGCTAAACCAGCAGATAAACGCCCAAAATGCACAATTAGAGGCTCAAAGTGCCCAGAATGCTCTGATTCCGAATAAGTTGAACGATTTACTTGGAGCAAACAATCAACCAGCTGGTAATGAAAGGAACTATGCTGGCAACATTCATGATGTTAGTGAGAGGAATGCTCCTGAAAGGGCTGCTAGTCCCTTTGAGAAGGCAGTTCCTGAGGCTGGTGGATCTAGAACTCGGCATGATGAGGAATATCTTCCTGGAATGGTCCGGCAGATCATGAAAGAAAGTATGCAAAGGGTTGAAGATGAGAAGGAATGGGGTTTCGCCCCAAGTAAAACTCCGTTTACTGAAAAAATCTTGAAGGCGGAATTTCCAAGGAAGTTTGTCCCTCCGACTATTCCAACTTACAAAGGGACAAGTGATCCGAATGAGTTCTTGTATAAATATGATTGGCACATGACAGGTGCCAGGGCCTCTGACGAAATAAAGTGTCGATATTTCCCCGTATACCTGGAAGGTGTGGCTCTACTATGGTTCACCAAGTTGCCAGTCCGATCTATCGATCAGTTTTCAGACTTGACCAGAAAATTCAAGGAGCAGTTTAGACTATATGCTTCGAAGGCCAAGGACATTATGTCACTATCGAGTTTAGAGCAGAATCCTGGTGAGTCTATCAGATCCTTCTTGAACCGCTTTAATATAGCGCTGGCTGAGGTGGACAATGCTGAACCACGAATGATATTGACTTATCTGATGAGGGCTATTGATAAGTCAAGCGAATTTGGGAAATGGTTAAATATGAAGGAGCCAACCTCTCTCGAAAAGTTCTAAAAAAAAGTAGATGAATTCATTCGCTTGGAAAGCCGTCCTTTACCAGTAAAGACAGTGTTGGAGAAAGCAGAAGACAACACTGTCGCTCCACGCAAGAATGAATCGGTGGGGCAAAAAAGGGAGAATAATAATGGGAAGAAACAGGGTAATCTGAAGAAGCCCCGATACTTCAAGCCATCAGAATATACTCCATTATCACATACACCGGAGCACATCTACCTGGCCACTAAAGATTCCGTCGATTTCCCTAAACCTATCCCTTTGAGAACCGGGAAAAAAGCCATACAGAGTGGGAAATTCTGCCGCTTCCACAATCAACCCGGTCATGAGACAGATGAATGCCGCCAGTTGAAAAATCTGATTGAAGAGTTGCTAAGAGAAAATAAACTGCAGCAATTCGTGAAAAAAAATAGCAACAATCCTGCATCGTCAAGTCAGGGGCAACAGGTTCCTGTTCATCAGCCTAGGACAGGTGAGAAAGCTACGGGACATGAATCTGGAAGGCCCGTTATCAATGTCATTACAGGAGGGCCTCACCCAGCTGGCAAGAGCTGGGGTGAGATGGAGAGATATTCCAGGGCTTTGAAATATGCTCCAGCCGAAGAAGACGTCTTTGTTTTAGAAGACACTACGCCCCTGAAACAACAGAAAACTTTCAGCGATGATATTGTTTTCAGAGCCAGAGATTCCACAGGTATAGAAGCTCCTACCCTAGATCCCTTGGTCATCTCGGCCGGTATTGGACCGGCCATTGTCAGAAGAGTCCTCATCGACTACGGAGCATCATGTAATATCCTCTTCAAGAAGACATTTGACCAGATGAAAATCCCTATGATCGATGTACAGGCCTCATCACAGAAGATCGCTGGCTTCACTGGGGAGCCAAAGCAACCAATTGGGACCATCGATCTGCTTGTAGAACTTGGGGAAGCAGAAAGGAAAGTGGTCCGCAAGCAAACATTTGTGATTGTCGATGAGTTTTCTGCTTATAATGCTTTTCTTGGCCGTCCAACACTCGCAGCATTCAAAGCTATCCTAGCCCCGTGGTGCCTCACTATTAAATTCCCTACTGACAATGGAGTAGGAGTTATAAAAGGGGAACAAAATGCTGCGCGAGAGTGCTATTTGACAGAGCTGCGAGAGTCATGAAAAAGAGAAATGGGAAAGGATGCGGCAACCCCAGTCCGCATCAAGGAACCAGCCTTGTAGCAATTACGGGGCGGACCCTGCACTGGAGAGCACAGCGGGGCACGGAGAGAAATGGATCCCAGAAAAGCCAGTGCAGGGGAGAATAGAGTGGTACCGGTGGAAACGACAGTTCCGGTACCTGTTGACCCGAAGGACCCAAATAAGGTGTTGAATGTGGGTTCACAGCTTAATGTGTCAATTCAGAATGTCTTGATATCTTTCCTGAAAGCAAATCTGGATGTCTTTGCTTGGACTCACGCCGATATGTGTGGAATATCTCCAGAAGTTGCAGTACACGCTCTGAATATTGACCAAAAGTTTACGCCAGTTAAACAGAAAAGAAGAACCCAAGGTCCAGAAAGGTCAGCAGCATTAAAAGAAGAAGTCGATCGACTCATGGAAAATAACTTCATCAAAGAATCTACATATCCGAATTGGGTTTCAAATCCTGTGCTGGTCAAGAAAGCTAATGGAAAATGGAGAGTGTGCATCGATTTTTCTGATCTAAACAAGGCTTGCCCCAAAGATTGCTTCCCGTTACCCAGGATCGATCAACTGGTAGACGGAACTGCGGGACATGAATTGTTATCTTTCATGGATGCCTACTCCGGTTATAACCAAATCATGATGCACGAGCCAGATCAGGAGGATACAAGCTTTATCACAGATGTTGGACTTTATTGCTACAGAGTTATGCCCTTCGGATTGAAAAATGCAGGGGCAACCTACCAAAGACTTGTTAATGCTATGTTCAAACCGCAATTGGGCAAAACTATGGAAGTCTACGTCGACGACATGTTAGTGAAGTCCAGGAAAGCAGCAGATCACATTGAACACTTAGCAGAAATGTTCGCAGTCCTTCGGAAATACAGAATGAAACTTAACCCTCTGAAATGTACATTTGGGGTCGAGTCCGGAAAGTTCTTAGGTTTCATCGTCAGTGCTAGGGGCATTGAGGCTAGTCCAGCTCAAATTACTGCCTTGAAAGAAGTTAAAGCTCCTAGAACGAAGAAGGAATTGCAGAGTCTCAACGGAAAGGTCGCCGCCCTGAGTCGGTTCATTTCCAAAGCCACTGATAAATGCATCCCATTCTTTGACGCCCTGAAGAAAGGAAAGAAGAATTTTGAATGGACTTCCGAATGCCAAAAAGCCTTCGATGAGTTGATCCGTCATATGGAAACGCCTCCAATACTTTCTAGGCCAGGCAATGGTGAGGATCTTCTTATATACTTGGCAGTATCATCTCATGCTCTAAGTGCCGCGCTGATACGGGAAGACAAAAGGATTCAACATCCGGTTTACTATATCAGCAAAAGACTCACTGGGGCAGAGCTGAATTACTCCAAGTTGGAAAAACTCGCCTATTGCCTACTAGTTGCATCAAGGAAACTGAGGCAATATTTCCAAGCTCATCCTATCAGGGTACTTACTGATCAACCTCTAAAGCAAGTCCTGTTTCGCCCTGAAACTTCGGGTCGCCTTCTAAAATGGAACATTGAACTCAGTCAATATGACATCACTTATCACCCCCGAAAAGCAATCAACGGACAAGCTTTAGCTGACTTCATTGCAGAATTCACAGAGAAGGATAATGGTGAGGATGAAGCGATCAGTGATTCCCCAATCCAGTGGAAGATGTATGTTGATGGCGCAAGAAATGACTACTGTTCTGGAGCTGGAGTGGTACTTGAAACTCCTGAAGGTCGATCATTATGTTATGCATTAAGATTGGAATTTCCTTCAACAAACAATGAAGCAGAATATGAAGCTCTTATTGCAGGTCTGAAAATCGCTAAAGAGCTAAACATTCGAGCATTACAAATCTTCAGTGATTCTCAGCTTATTGTATGCCAAGTCAAGAAGGAATTTCAAGCAAAAGGTGGAAACCTGCCTTCCTACTTGTCAAAGGCTTGGGAACTCCTATGTGAACTCGATCACTATTCAATAAGCCACATTCCTCGGGAAGAGAATATGAAGGCAGATTCCCTCGCAAAGTATTCAAGTTCTGGTGAAGCTAAACTATTGGGATTGGTCTCTGTAGAAGTCCTTTCAGCACCAAGTATAGACGAGATGGATATAGACTGGATTATGAATGTATCTCAAGAACAAGAGTCATGGATGACTCCAATACTGGACTACCTACTCAGAGGTTCTCTGCCAGAAAATTCGATAGAAAGACGAAAGCTACTAAGGAAAGCCTCTCGCTATGTAATTCAGGATGGCCGATTGTACAGACGGGGATTCTCAATGCCATTGCTTCGATGTGTATCCCAGGAAGAGTCCAAAACAATCCTAGCTGAGGTGCATGGAGGAGAATGTGGTGATCATTCAGGTGGTCAAACATTAGCAAAGAAAATTCTCCGATACGAATATTTTTGGCCAGAAATTAATCGAGATGCTGCAGATTACTCCCGAAAATGTGACAAATGCAAAAGATTTGCCAAAATTCCTAGAGCACCTTCTACCGAACTCACACAGATGGTCAGTCCATGGCTGTTTGCAATTTGGGGAATGGATCTCATTGGGCCGCTACCAACTGCTAAATCAGGGATTAAATATGCTATTGTTGCAGTTGATTACTTTACTAAATGGGCTGAAGCTGAACCATTGGCTACTATCACTTCTAAGAAAATGATAAGCTTTGTGACCAAGAATATCATTTGCAGATACGGTGTGCCTCAGAAAATAATCACAGACAATGGTACTCAGTTTGAAAGCGAGGAATTCCAGGATTTTTGCAAACGATTCAAAATCCAGAAAAGCTTTTCGGCAGTAGCTCATCCGCAGGCAAACGGGCAAGTGGAAACAGTGAACAAGATCATCAAATCAACCATCAAAAAGCAACTCGAAAGAGCAAAAGGTGGTTGGGTCGATAAACTACCACTTGCACTATGGGCATACAGAACTACTCACAAAACTGCGACTGGGCATACTCCTTTTTCGTTAGCATACGGATCGGAAGCAATGATTCCGGTTGAAGCAGAGGTCCCTTCACACAGAAGAATCCATTTCAATCAAGCAGAAAATGAAAAGCTACAACTTGAAGCGCTAGATCTCCTTAATGAAAAAAGAGACGAAGCTAATCTCAGAGTTGCAGCTCATCAGCAAAGGATAGCCAGGCATTTCAATTCCAAAGTTCGTCAACGCAGCTTTGAAATTGGAGATCTAGTCCTGAAAAGAATTATGACCGCGACAGGTGTGTTTGGGCCCAATTGGGAAGGACCATATGTGATAGGTCAGAAGCTTCTTGACGGCACATTCAAACTCACTACTGTTGAAGGAGTTCAAATTCCAAGGGCATGGAACAGCAATCACTTGCGTCCATATTTTACTTGAAAATTTTGTTGAAATAATGTAAAAGAGTTGCGGATATATGATTCTTGTAATTGAAAGCAATTGTAAAACTAATGCAAGTGAATAATGAATGAATATAAAGTGGATGTAGGCCCAAATTTCTGGCCGAACCACTATAAATCTTGTGTTCTTTATTATTATTACATGTTTGCTTTATTTTCGATATAAAAGTACATAAAATGTATTGCTGAAATGTCGATTTGAATTTTTGCAGACAATGGAAATAAAACTTGCTCATAATAAGACCGAGTGATTCTCACCATCATTCAACAAACAAATTTCAAGTCATAAAGGCCCCGAATTCAAATCCTAGATAGGAAATACTTCAATTGAACGGCTTATGATTTCGATAGAAACGAGCCCTTGCTAATAAATTGAGATTGTTTGAACGAACAAACATCCAATTAGGAAGCTAGTGCCCGTTCTCACGAACTTGCCTGTCAATGAAGTACACTTCCTTGGATTAAACAAGCTACTTGCAAGAAAAGGGGAATGAAAACTTGAAAAGGAAAAAGCGGATCGCTGAAAAGGCATAAGCAAGAAGACAAGAATACAACCAAAAACCATCATTGGCGGCACAAGTCCTCTTCGGAGGCGCAACTCTTCGGAGGATAAAGACCTCTAATGGGTCATATGCCACAAAAAGGAAAGTTCTCTACTCAACAAAAAAGATTGGAGAAGTCATGACCCTCCAACCATGAGAGAGTAACTTCCAGGCAATGAAAACCCTCTTTGAGGCACATTTCACCAGGAGTTGAAGTGTAACAGCCGCTCTTCGGAATTTCACTTCACCAGAGTTGAAATGCAAACAAAAGAAAGACCTCTTCGGAGGCACATTTCACCAGGAGTTGAAGTGTAACAGCCGCTCTTCGGAATTTCACTTCACCAGAGTTGAAATGCAAACAAAAGAAAGACCTCTTCGGAGGCACATTTCACCAGGAGTTGAAGTGTAACAGCCGCTCTTCGGAATTTCACTTCACCAGAGTTGAAATGCAAACAAAATAAAGACCTCTTCGGAGGCGATATTAAGAAGAAAGACCTCTTCGGAAACCTACGTTTCACCGAGATTGAAATAAAACTTCCAAGTGTTGAAACGTGAAAAGGATTTCTAAGGCATAACTCTTTGGAGGTACACGTTTCACCGAGATTGAAATAAAACTTCCAAGTGTTGAAACGTGAAAAATCCCTCCTCAGAGGTACAAATTTCTATATATATATAAAAAAAAAAAAGTAGAACCTCATCAAGAGCGTACTTTAACTTCCAAAGGAAGAGTAATTTACCTATTATGGAGAATGATCTTCCTCAAAAAAAAAAGGGGGGGTTAAAATACATTCAGAGGTCCGCTTTGCCACATAGAAGAATTCACTTGGCAAAATATATACATACGCAAAAAGAGAAAGTGATTTCTTCGAAGGACAAAGCGTAGAAACTTATATGAAGGAAGTTGCACTCTACGAAAATTCTCTTCGAGAATGAAGTAATTGTTCTTTAGAAAACGAGAGTGCAAGTTCCCTTAAAGTATACGATGTTGCGGTAAGCTCATGGTATAGGGGCAACATGGTATAGTTACATACAAAGCGGTATAACTATGTCGGTGAGGTACGCTCAAACAACATACCACAAGCTCACCACAACATCGTATAAGTAAAACTTGTGCAAAAATGAATAATAAATGCATTCTCAAATTCAAACAAAAGTCTGTACAAATAAAGAATCATTTTATTCAATTGCAGATATTGCAGATACAGGTTTCAAAATAAAAAAAGCAGGGGCCGGTGCCTGCACAACATCCGACCATTACACAAAAAAGGAATCAAAAAGCTCAACTCTTCATTTCTTCTTGCCGCCTTTAGACCCTTTACCCGGCCGAGTGGTTAGCTTTTCGGGTCTTCCAGGTTGGTCTGAAGGCATAAGGGGAGAAGGGGAGGGAGGTACAACTGGCGCAATTTCCGGCTCCTCTTCAGTGGTGATAATCTTCTTCCCCCTCCTCTTCGATGTCCCAAGCTTCTTTCTTCTCTGCGAAGAAGACTCACTCCCCGGAGTAACGAGAGCGGACAAAACTACGTCGTCAGAAGGAGTCCGCTCCGGAGAGATCTCGCCTCCTTCGAGTCCCTCATCTTTTTGCTCCTGCGAGGCAACAGGGTCATCCAAACCATGAAGAGCCTCAATTTTCTCCTCTTGTGACCCGGGTTGTGAAGCAGAAGGAGGAGTCACCTGAAGAGATGGAGGAGGAATAACCAGAGAAGGCGAAGTCTGCACGGCACTTGTCGTTTCAACTGCAGAAGAAGAAAAATTGAAAATGTTAGTATCTTCCCGAAAGAAGGGAGATATGGGTTCATCGAGATTCAGGAGGTAATCGAGAAGCTCATCAAATTTTTGAGGAATAAGCAGGCAATCCACCTGAATCGGACCAATGTCGAAATTACCTGAAGATATTGGCTTTGTCAGTTCAATCTCATAATTCTGAGCCCCAATGTCCTCCAAAGCCTCTTCATCAGTAGGGGTGATTACCCCAGTTCTTGTAGGAGGCGGCAAATGAGCACTAGGGCCTGTAATGTCCACTTCGGGAGAAACTAGAGGACATTCGAAGATGGTAGGCGGTACTTCTTTTTCAGAACGCTCCTCTTCCGCCATCCCGGCCCGCGCTCTGGCAAGCTGCTCCTTACCCTTGGCAAGAGCGGCACGGGCTTCGTCGTCAAGATAATGCTCTTCAAGGGCTGACTCAGCATATCCAGCACCTTTACCACCGAGCATATCAAGTGCTGTCTCCCAAACTTCAGCCAGTGTGATTTCATACTTGGGGCCTAGAAAGGCAAGGCTTCCACGCCCCAAGACGCTGTGCAAGTAGAAGTCGAATAATGTTGAGCTGATGCTGTTTTTGGTCGCCTCATGAGATTCTTCAGCTGCGATTCTGCCGGCGACAGCCTCATCACGCTCCCTTTCAGTTTTGGAAAGCTGAAGCTTAAGCATTTGTATCTCCGCCTCCTGGGAGTTGTTTTTCTTTCGGAGCTCAGCAATATCAGTAGCATAGCCTTCACTGATTCTTTTTTGTACTTCTAGCCTGTCTTCGGCATCCCTTTGGCTAGCGTGAGCGTCTCTCACTTGTTTCAGGAGCACTTCTTCTTTTTGAGAATAGGAAGTAGAGGAAGCAGCAAGCTCATGTTTCAATTCCTCGACTTTTGCTTCAAGCTCCTCATTGTAAGAAGCAATGTTCCTCATCTCGGTGTCGTGTTGCTCAACGACCTTTTGCCATTCGGCCTTATCGTTTTCCATAGTAAGCATGGCCTCTATGTTGGCACGGTTAACTCTTTGAAGCTCATCGACAAGCTTCTGCCAGTTTGACATCCTCTCGATATCAAGTTTGACGGCGTCAAGATTGCGCAACATGGCAGACTTGTCGATGGGGACCAAGTCTAGGTCGAACCTCACTCCCTTAAGGCACCATTGAGGAAACCGGCTCTGCAGAGTAGCAGGACCCGGTCCAACTTGAAATTTGGGCCTGCTAATTATCGTTTGAATATCTGATTTCCCAAGAGCAGGAGAGTCAGAAGGAATGTCGAGCGAGGCAGGAGTAGTAACTTTCTCAGGAGTAGTAGAGGCCTGCTTTTCACTGTGACGGGCTCGTTTGCTTAAGTCTTCACCCATGTGACCTTTTCCTCGATCGTCATGAGATTTTCTCTTGTGGGAGTCATCGCCTTTTTGCCAAGAATCATGGCGCTCTTCTCTCTCCCTTCTTTCACGATGTTCTTCTTCAGTCCTCCTTTCATGAGCCTTTCGGGCAACCCTCTCTTCATCCAACTCTTTGTAAGTAGGGAGGTAACGCCTGTAATCATACTGGCTACGCCTCCCGTAGCGCTGGAAATCGTCATAGTACGAGCCGCTGCACCCCATAGGAGAATCTGGAATTAAAATAATAAGCTTTAGAAATCTTTAAAGTACAAGAAGATAAGTGCATAGAAGTGATGAGAAATTCTAAGTGTGTGTGTTGTGCAAACTACGCGCATTAATCTACGAACCACTCTTTATTTGGGGAGTGGTTGTGGGTGTAATAGTTAACGTCAACTCTTGAGTCGACGACGACTGTTGCAAAATAGAAGTAGCTTCAACTACTGAAGAAGAAATCCCGGCAGTAGTAGGGTCATCTTTGAAGATCTCTTGTGAAGTAGCGAAGAGGTCGCTCAATCCTTCGAAGGTATCGTCTCTGCTTTGCTTGACAGGACTAGATTTCTTAGCCTTTTCACCAGATTCTTGTGAATGGTGAGAGGATCCCTGAGGCTCTTCTTCCTCGATAACCGGGGCAAGTTTACCAGATGGCCCCGCAACATCAACAGAAGTGGAGCACTTCACCAGCGAAGATTCAGGAGTCTTTATCGGAGAATCGGGGACTTCCGTTGGAACTTCATGAGCATGCATAGAGCGAGAAGTGTGTAGAAGCCCATGTTGATGTAAAAATTCATCCCTCAACAGAAATTTTATGCTCCTCTCTTCTGTGGCCACGGCACTCAACCTCTCAAAAACATGCTTGTGAATTGGGTCTCTAGAAGGGAGAGGAAGTGCTGAAAGGAACAAAGAATGAAATTAGCAACTGAAAGTTCGGATCTCGAAAAAGTTTCAAAACGGAAAAAATAGAAACACTAATCTTACTTCCTACTCTCCAAATGGCATAAAACTCTGAGGGACAGCGGGCAAAGAAAAACTGGTTCAAAAATCCATGAACGCTTTCAGTAAGATCGGAAATGAGCTTGCGGTTTCTGGCACTTCTCACAATAATGAGGGAAGGATGATCTTTACTCTTTGCAAACGAGCACAGATAACGAATTTCTTCAAAACTCGGTAGGCGATCAAGGGTTCTTCTAAACAAGACACATAACCCCGTCAAGATGGCATAGCCATTGGGATGAAGTTGAAATGGAGAGATTGTCAACCGAAGGAGAAGAGTTCGAAGGAAGTCGTTAAAAGGAGGAATCGCCCCACTTAAGCACATTTGGCGATTGACTGCAACAAAGCCATAGGGAGGATTGTCAGCAGTATCACTTGGCCCAGGGAGAAGAACATCACATTCAGCAAAGCCAAATTGAGTGCGCAGCTGGACAAACGCTCTCGAAGTTAGAATAGTCGAGGTCCTCTCCGGAGGATTCTCTATGGGAACAGCTATCGGAAAAGTTTCTTCCTCTTGAGTTACCGCTTCTTCTTCTCGGTGGGAAGTCATTCTACATAAACAACTGGGTATTCAAACATGAAGGTGCACGTTTCCTAAAGTGTGTGAAGTGTTGTGTAAAATCAATCAAGCAGTGAACAAATATAACTGGAATGAAAACTAGCAAGCATTCGTTAGTTATGAAATTCAGGGACTATTGTTTTAAGCCTAAATATGCAAGTAAGATGTTGATGCAGATAAATCAGTTCAGATTGTTGATACTTTGCATTAATGTTTAACTTTAATTGATTGATTCACAAACATTTCATGCAGTGTAATTAAGTTGCTTGTCTTGTCTTGACTAATCTGTCATCTGACATGGGCAGTCAATGGCAGTATTTTCGCCTTGGTTTTCTTTGTTTGTTATTTTCAGCAGGTTAGCAGCTTATAAGTTAATGCGATCTGTGAAATAATACACTGAGATTCAAGCAAATTTAAAGTTGGGGCAGTTCAAAATTTAGGCAACTTAGCTTGGCAGTTCAAGAAACTCAAAGTGGATCTATGCTCTCAAAAAGTCAGCATGCCCAAAGCTTAAGTGTTAACTCGGCAGCGGTTTAAGTGCCAACTCGGTCACGGTTTAAGGGCTTAGCTCGGTCACGACTTAAGGGTTAACTTGGCTGCGGTTCAAGGCATAGATCGGCAAAAGAATAGGTTGGCAGATTTCCCCCAAGTGCTAACACGGCCACGATTTAAGGATTGGGTCGGCCAAAAGCTAAGTCACTTCAAATCACCGGGTCGCATCTAAATCAATACCTCGCCCCACTCAACCCGTTAACCCGTTAGCCACTCCCTCAACCAAGAAACCCTCATTTCATTTATGCTATTTCATGCTATCGGATCATCCACTAAGTCAGTTCAAAATCACCCAAATTCAATGCTTAGCCATCCTAATGCAAATCAAAATCAACTAGCCAGAAGCAGTACACCATCTCCATCATCTCGTTGATCATTTAGAGCCAAAACCAAGCAAACTCGAGCTCACAAACTACTGGCGCAATGAGGCTCGCAGTAAAAAAGCGCGCAAGAGGTGGGTTCGATTTGAATAGAATTCGTGAATCGATGATAATAAGGGATCAAGAGAAGAGCAGGTTTTACTTACGTGATGAACAACAAAGATTATCGGTGATTGTTTGGAATGGAATCGCCTTTTGGAGCTCGAGAAAGTCTTTAATGGCAGAAGCAAGAGAGTAAGTAATGAGAAGAAAGGAGAGAATATGCGACTTATAGTAGAGAGACCTGAAGCGGCGCGTGTGACCAAACTGCTAGGTCGTAGAGGACCTACCGACCTAAAGAGTGGACGAGTTAGAGGATATCGAAGCACACGACCTAACCAGTAGGCGTATACTTCGAGGGGCAATTGTTAACTCCGCCTCGGTTTGGACTCAGCGACTTGAAACGATACCGACCTAAGACTCAAAGAGATGCCGACCTAAGGCCTAAGGGGTATGCCGACCTAACACTTCAACAAGTATGCCGACCTAATACTTTAAAAAGGCTACCGACTCAACATAGATACCGACCTAACAGTCTAGGGAGATTGCCGACTTAACTGGTTGCCGACCTAACTGCCTTAACAGGAATGCCGACCTAAGGCCGAAAAGGGATACCGACTTAAGAGAGGTGCCGACCCAATGCTCTAGCATGTATACCAACCTAAGACTTAAAGAACGCTGACCCAAGATAGCTACCGACCTAAGTCGCGGCCGACCTATGACCAATGTTAAGTCGGTCACGACCTAAGCAAAGGAAGGTAAGTTCAATGCAGCTACTTGGCAAAGTGGCCTCTTAACTCGTACACGATCCAGGACTTATCATTTGGACCGTGACTTGCGACCTACCAAGTTAACTCGTCCACGACCTAATATAAACCCGAGGCCGTATTACTAAGGAGGGGTGGTGTTGACTCGGAGGCGACCTAGGACTTGTGCAAGTGAACCCCTGTGAAGCCATAAAGGGGCCAGATGGACCGGCCACGACTCATATTAAGTCGGCTGCGACTTAACTTAGATCGGCCACGACTTAGGACTTGGCAATAATTCCAGGCCGAAACTCTCTATAAATAGGCACCCACCTCCAACATTAAAAGGACTTTTGGCACATTCTCTTCATACACCGTTACCTTGCTGCATTGAGAACTTCATCAACACTTAGAGCTTTCAAGATTAGAGGAATACATCAAAGAAATTCACGAAGAAACCACACATCTTCAACATGAATCTAAGGACTTTAATCGACATTGAAGCTTAAGACTTGTTCCAAATCACTTGTAACTTGAAGTATATTGTACTTGAGAAGAATTGTATCAGCTTGTAACGGGATTATTAATAAAAGTACTTAGAGTGGACGTAGGCTATACTTTTAGCCGAACCACTATAAAATCGTTGTTGTTTACTGCTTTTTTGCTATTACTTGCTTGTAATTCTTTCCCGATCTATCGGGTGGTGCTTTCACAACTACACTTCACACACCGGGGTGTTAGCGTTCACATTTTAGCGTTAACAGAGAATATATATGTATATATTGGATTTGAAATAAATTCTTATATAAATGATTTTTGAAAAATAAATAATCCACTTTGGACACAAGTATAAAGATAAATAAATAAATTGATTTAAAAATTTATAAATGATGATAATTTGAGTTATATAAAATATATGTGTACAAAGAGAAATGTAAAACAATAATTAATTGAAGTAAAATTCATGGTAAATATTTAAACTAAAAATAGAAGTAAAATAAATATTTGAGTTATAAATAGAGATAAATAAAAGTTAAGTATGGAACCAAATAAACATAAACAAAACAAAGTAAATACAAACAAATATAAAAGTTTTAGTATGCAAAGGAAAATAAGATAAAATAAGAGCAAATAAAAGTATTCAAACAAAAGAAATAATTATAACCAATAACAAAACATTAGTATAAAGACAAAATAATATATGTATGTACTTTGGGAAACTATGATTGTAAATATAAAATAAATCTTATAAAAATGTACATAAGTTTGAAATAATTTTAAGTAAATTAAGTATTTAATAATATAAGTTTAAAAATAAAGGAAAGGTAAGATTTTAAAACTTTGTTTAAGTATAAAAGTGTGTTTATACTTGAGTAAATTTTATAAACAAAATAATAAAGTAACTAGATACAATGTAAAATATGAAACAAGTTAATAAAACAAAGCAAAATATCCACAAACTAACTACATACATAATTTAAAAAAAAACATTAAATATACATTTAACAAACTTGTTAAGATTCAAAACAAATAAAATACATACATAACAATACATAGCATAAGAATGTATAAACAAGTACAAACAAAACATAACTAAAATAAGAGGTACATAAGCATGGGCTGTAAACATAAAAGAATAGGAAGCGTGGGAACAAAGCATCTTCAGCCATGACTTGCTTATACCTTCACCTGTACACTTCCTTCTTTCTTTTTATATTGGCCTTCCCCTCTCATTGTAAGTCTGTTCCACAAAACAAAAGCCTGTAACCAGTTTTTCAAATCTGTAAGAAGAAAGAAAAAAAAAATCTGAAGGCAGTATAAATCAAAACAGTTTGGCAAATAGAAAAATACTGGAAAGCTTCAGTTACAACTAAAACCAGAATCAAGGCCTGGATGCAAGAATTCATGGGCATCAAAACAAAAGTAAGATCACAGAAGCAAAACATGATTTAAACAAGATCAATACTGCAGATTCAAAGCACAGAGTTGCCCTCTGTTCTTCAAGTTAAGGTGAGTAACACTTGCTTTAAATTTTAAAAATATTGATCTGTATTGTGATAAGTATGTTTAGTCATAGACATTAAATGCTCTGTGTATACTGATTTATGTCAATATGGTTTGGATTCCTTCTTTATTGCTGTGAATATAAATTTGTTTTGACAATACAGAGACAGGTTCTTCTCTGTTCATGGTTTAGGATGAGACCAATATTTAAAAAAAAAAAAATTGATTCCTCTATTTCTACTCACTTTCAAGCCTTGATGTTTAAAGTAAAAAGGTGTATTTAGGTAGGGGCTTTAATCTAAAAATAATTCCATGAAGTAAAAACGTATACAGGAAGGAAGATTCAGTTTTTACGGAGGATACTTAAAACTTTGAAATTTTCGAATTTATTAAAACACTGATTCAAGTTTGTAGTTTGAATACTTACACGAAACGATGATTTTTAAGGCAAATTTGGTGATTTTTAATGGTGAGTTTCATGAGCAGTTTTGAGATGAGCGTGTGAGGCATTTTGATCGAATTTTGGTGATCGATGGAACTGGGGTGGTCAGGGTTGTGCGTGGTGGTGGAGGAGCTTACCGGGGTGGCAGGAAAAATATAGGGATGGTGAATAGATCACGGTGGTGGCGTCGGCAATTGGTTGAAGTCTGTAGCCCTAGTTTTGTTGGGGTCGAAGGATTCGATTCGTTCGTCACTATCGCTTGATCGAGTGACGCGTGGTTGGGGGTGATGGAAGAGGGAGTGAAGACGAAGAGATGACCGGAGTTTCGTGATCACCGGTGGTGGAGGCGTTGAGTACGAGCCGTTGCCAGGTTCGGGGGATTTGGGTTCAAGCGGTTCCAGGTTTTGGAATAGGAAGCTCGTTTTCGATTTTCGGTGGTTGGACGCATTTCGATGATCGAGGTGAGATGTTGAGGCGAGTACTGATGGGTGGCGATCTGTGTTGATGATCAACGGTGGCTGGAACCACCGTGCATATGCACGGTGGGATACTTGTCTGATGATGTTGTGTGGGTAGAAGCAGCGTTCTAGTGGGTTTTACCCGAAGTGGTACTCGAGTAAATCGAGTAAGTGACTCGAAGCAAAATGATAAAGTACCGGGTAAATTTTTAACGCTTAAACAAAAAAATTTGAAATTTATAAAGCTCGGGTAAGTTTGGGGAAAAACTCGAAGTTGTCTTCGGGTAGAACGGGGTTTGACTCGAAGCAGGGCCCGGGTGGTATAAAAACAGTTTTCAAAATTTTTAAAAAATTCAAGTTTTAAACAATTTTAACTTATTCTTTTAAATAATTGTTTTATTTAAGTATGGGATTGGTTTAAGGTTTAAAAGTAAATTATTTCAATTAAATTAAGTTTTAATTAAAGATTTAATTAAAAGGGTTAATTTATTAAAGATTTAATTTATGTAATTGAATAAATTAATGTGATAAATTAAAAGATTAATTAATTAAAGGTTAATTAAGTACTGATAAAAAAAAAATTAACTAATTTGTTGAGAACTAATTAAAGGTCATAGTTTATATCGCTTATCAACTATACTCCTGTATTCTGATCTGTGATGATTGTATGCTGTTGCACTATTGTGTTAAACCCTTGGACTACGCCATACACACACAATTATGGATTTCACGAGGAAATCGGTTAAGTCACAGATGTTTGAAATAGTTTTAAATTTGAATTTTTAAATTCAAATGTTTTGGGAATGGAATCAGAATAAATGTGAAAAGCTTTTAGAGTGAAATTTCAAAATAAAATTTATTATTTTTAAATTACTTGATTAAGTTTTGGAATTTAAATAATTTGATTTAAATTTAAATTCAATACTTGAAATTGAATCCTTTGATTTGAAATTAGGGATTAAAGATGTTATATTGGTTATATAAGGATTAAACCATTTTAAAGGTATGGTTTTGGGAATTTGAATTTAACCCAAGGATTTCAACTCGTATAAATGAATCAGATTTCCAAAATGAAAACTGTTGTTTTCAAATGATAAACACTTTTAGATAAGAACTGAGATTCCAGTTAATTAGGGGAATTTCAATATTGAATAGAGAATTGATTTTCCTAAGTTATGAATGAATTCTTTTTGAAAGCTATGAATTAAATCTGTTTATTTTTAACAGATTTAAATTGATGATTTGTTTAAATCAAATTGAAATGAAATTGTTTTGAAGGCTATAAGTTAAATCTTTGATTTGAAGATTTAACGAGTTAATCAAATTGAAATGAAAATTGATTTGGAAAATCTGTGAATGAATCTTTTATTTAAAAGATTAAAATGTGAAAATTGTTTATACCGTTAAAGGTTGTGAAAATGAATCTTTTTGTTTAAAGATTGAAAATGGTAATTTATTTAAACCATTTGAAGAAAAGTTTTGGGAAATAAGTTGTGACTTAATTGAAATCCCATTATCCATTTATTTTTGAAATATCGTGCTTACTATTCGGTTTGGCCGGGAAAGGACCTTTGTGTCGTATAACCCATTCCGAATATGTGATACGTCGTTATGGATAGCATTTGAAGACCGGTGATGAAGACCGGTTATTTGCGAAAGCGATAGGATGACCCATCGATTGTTTCTGCACCGAGTCGCGCCGGTATAGAAACTCCCTAAGTGATGGGAAATCCGATCGGGATTGTGAATATCCAGATTGCAAGGACTTCTTTGTAAGTGCCTTCGGTTCTGTTCGATCCCGGAACAGACTTGTTTGGATAGTATGTCTGACATTACAAATTGAGATATGAAGCCGATTTCTTTCAAATATATTTCTGTTGGCGGCGGAGAATTTATTCTTTTAGCTTAACACCCTTCTCTGAGACGTACGAGCTCAGAGGTTATGTAGTTGAAGGTTATCAGCAATATATTCCCAATTTTGGTAATGTGACATGCTGAGTGCTGCTGTAAATGATCATTGTGTTGATTATTTGTGATAGGATCATTTATTTGATCGTCTATCCCGGTGATCATTTCTATGATCATTTGTTGACCCAAAACATGGCTTTTGTATAAAGTATGTTTTTGTGGACGTGACTTCGTCGAGCCTCACATCTCGGGAATGGTCAAAACAGGAAAGAAGCAGCAAGGTTATGAGGGGTAGCGCCCTTTAGGGTATGTGCATTTCCTTCTGGAAAAGGGTGGTATCATGGTATGGAGCCCAGATACTTACTCATGTTGAAAACACTTTGTTATAAGCTCCGGCGAATCGGATTTGAACGGTCGAATCTATGGCATTCGAATACGATTTGAAGTATGGATGTCGATTTTCGAGCGGGCAAAATCCGTCTCGTCACATTTGGTATCAGAGCTAAGGGTTGAACTTTAGCTCAGGAGTGTAACACATTAAGTAGCTCATTAGAGATAGGGTGAAGTATACCCTAGAATGAGTAATCCCTAAGATATCTCTTTGAATGCCTCAGTAAATTCTCTTACTATTCACTGATAGTGAGTATGAGTGCAAGAAGAGAACGAGATAGGGGACAGGAAAATACGGCTATAATTGGTCGATACTCTGTAACAAAAGTGGAAATAACTTTCGCTATCAATTTTCTTTGATTCGTTTCCAAATTCTTTTTGATTGATTCATGACGGTTACAGGAAGAAGTTTCGATGCGGTGATGATCCTACAAATCGTTGTAGAAAATTATTACTTCGTGTCTTCATCGATTTCTTATCATTTCTTTGATTAAAACTTTAATGAATAAATTTGACATTTGAATTTGAAAATTGAAATTGGAAATAATGAATATGAATTAGAAATTTTAAATTGATTTAAATTGATTAATAGAATATAGAGCTTAATTTGAATTGAATCAATTAAACGATTTTGTTTAAAACAAAAAAATTGAAATTCTATCGTAATTTCTTGTATCTATTGTTGATATCCAATTTGATTTGAAAAGATATTTCTCTATCTTTCATCTATCTGTGTTGTTTTCGTGCCTGCGAATTTCTAGGACGAAATTCTTTTAAGGGGGGAAGTCTGTAACGATCCTGAATTTTAATTTATTTTAAATTGATAATTAAATGAATTTTTGAATTAAAATTTGTAAAATTGATTTTTAAATGATGCGAGTTTCCCCAAATCAAATAGAAAATATATTAAGTCGTATGAATTTGAAAATTTGTATATATGAGAATATATATGTATATATTGGATTTTAAATAAATTCTTATATAAATGATTTTTGAAAAATAAATAATCCACTTTGGACACAAGTATAAAGATAAATAAATAAATTGATTTAAAAATTTATAAATGATGATAATTTGAGTTATATAAAATATATGTGTACAAAGAGAAATGTAAAACAATAATTAATTAAAGTAAAATTCATGGTAAATATTTAAACTAAAAATAGAAGTAAAATAAATATTTGAGTTATAAATAGAGATAAATAAAAGTTAAGTATGGAACCAAATAAACATAAACAAAACAAAGTAAATACAAACAAATATAAAAGTTTTAGTATGCAAAGGAAAATAAGATAAAATAAGAGCAAATAAAAGTATTCAAACAAAAGAAATAATTATAACCAATAACAAAACATTAGTATAAAGACAAAATAATATATGTATGTACTTTGGGAAACTATGATTGTAAATATAAAATAAATCTTATAAAAATGTACATAAGTTTGAAATAATTTTAAGTAAATTAAGTATTTAATAATATAAGTTTAAAAATAAAGGAAAGGTAAGATTTTAAAACTTTGTTTAAGTATAAAAGTGTGTTTATACTTGAGTAAATTTTATAAACAAAATAATAAAGTAACTAGATACAATGTAAAATATGAAACAAGTTAATAAAATAAAGCAAAATATCCACAAACTAACTACATACATAATTTTAAAAAAAAACATTAAATATACATTTAACAAACTTGTTAAGATTCAAAACAAATAAAATACATACATAACAATACATAGCATAAGAATGTATAAACAAGTACAAACAAAACATAACTAAAATAAGAGGTACATAAGCATGGGCTGTAAACATAAAAGAATAGGAAGCGTGGGAACAAAGCATCTTCAGCCATGACTTGCTTATACCTTCACCTGTACACTTCCTTCTTTCTTTTTATATTAGCCTTCCCCTCTCATTGTAAGTCTGTTCCACAAAACAAAAGCCTGTAACCAGTTTTTCAAATCTATAAGAAGAAAGAAAAAAAAAATCTGAAGGCAGTATAAATCAAAACAGTTTGGCAAATAGAAAAATACTGGAAAGCTTCAGTTACAACTAAAACCAGAATCAAGGCCTGGATGCAAGAATTCATGGGCATCAAAACAAAAGTAAGATCACAGAAGCAAAACATGATTTAAACAAGATCAATATTGCAGATTCAAAGCACAGAGTTGCCCTCTGTTCTTCAAGTTAAGGTGAGTAACACTTGCTTTAAATTTTAAAAATATTGATCTGTATTGTGATAAGTATGTTTAGTCATAGACATTAAATGCTCTGTGTATACTGATTTATGTCAATATGGTTTGGATTCCTTCTTTATTGCTGTGAATATAAATTTGTTTTGACAATACAGAGACAGGTTCTTCTCTGTTCATGGTTTAGGATGAGACCAATATTTAAAAAAAAAAATTGATTCCTCTATTTCTACTCACTTTCAAGCCTTGATGTTTAAAGTAAAAAGGTGTATTTAGGTAAGGGCTTTAATCTAAAAATAATTCCATGAAGTAAAAACGTATACAGGAAGGAAGATTCAGTTTTTACAGAGGATACTTAAAACTTTGAAATTTTCGAATTTATTAAAACACTGATTCAAGTTTGTAGTTTGAATACTTACACGAAACGATGATTTTTAAGGCAAATTTGGTGATTTTTAATGGTGAGTTTCATGAGCAGTTTTGAGATGAGCGTGTGAGGCATTTTGATCGAATTTAGGTGATCGATGGAACTGGGGTGGTCGGGGTTGTGCGTGGTGGTGGAGGAGCTTACCGGGGTGGCAGGAAAAATATAGGGATGGTGAGTAGATCACGGTGGTGGCGTCGGCAATTGGTTCAAGTCTGTAGCCCTAGTTTTGTTGGAGTCGAAGGATTCGATTCGTTCATCACTATCGCTTGATCGAGTGACGCGTGGTTGGGGGTGATGGAAGAGGGAGTGAAGACGAAGAGATGACCGGAGTTTCGTGATCACCGGTGGTGGAGGCGTTGAGTACGAGCCGTTGCCAGGTTCGGGGGATTTGGGTTCAAGCGGTTCCAGGTTTTGGAATGGGAAGCTCGTTTTCGATTTCGGTGCTTGGACGCATTTCGATGATCGAGGTGAGATGTTGAGGCGAGTACTGATGGGTGGCGATCAGTGTTGATGATCAACGGTGGCTGGAACCACCGTGCATATGCACGGTGGGATACTTGTCTGATGATGTTGTGTGGGTAGAAGCAGCGTTCTAGTGGGTTTTACCCGAAGTGGTACTCGAGTAAATCGAGTAAGTGACTCGAAGCAAAATGATAAAGTACCGGGTAAATTTTTAACGCTTAAACAAAAAAATTTGAAATTTATAAAGCTCGGGTAAGTTTGGGGAGAAACTCGAAGTTGTCTTCGGATAGAACCGGGTTTGACTCGAAGCAGGGCCCGGGTGGTATAAAAACAGTTTTCAAAATTTTTAAAAAATTCAAGTTTTAAACAATTTTAACTTATTCTTTTAAATAATTGTTTTATTTAAGTATGGGATTGGTTTAAGGTTTAAAAGTAAATTATTTCAATTAAACTAAGTTTTAATTAAAGATTTAATTAAAAGGGTTAATTTATTAAAGATTTAATTTATGTAATTGAATAAATTAATGTGATAAATTAAAAGATTAATGAATTAAAGGTTAATTAAGTACTGATAAAAAAAATTAATTAATTTGTTGAGAGCTAATTTATTAATGATGAATAATTAAAGGATAATTATTTAATTAAATATTAATAAATGATAAAGATTGATTTAATCAAGTGATTAATCAATATTTAATGCAAAGCATAATGTAATTGACTCAAAAATGATAATTAATTTGAGATTAATTAATTAAAGGTTAAATTTAATTTAATGAAGTTGATTAAGGAATGATAATTAATCAAGGAAAAATTAATTAGAGTAATTAATTAAAGATAATTAATTAAATGGTGAATTAGATAATTAAAGATTAATTGTTTAATAATTAAAGGTTGATAATAAAAGATTAATTAATTTATTTTTAATGGAGAATTAGTAAAAGATTAAAGAATAATTAATCAAAATGATTTGTAAATTATCAATGTTAATTAACCAGGACTTATAATTCATAAGAATTTAATTTGATTTAAATTAATCAGATAATTAACTGATTTTACTTACGAATATTTGGATTCTATTGGATGACTTGATTGTTTGATATCCCTAATATATGATGCTTTGTGATACATCCTGATTTATGTGGTGATCTATAATTTACTATCTGTAACATATATATCTGTGATCTGTATATAACCGATAAGCGTTATAGTTTATATCGCTTATCAACTATACTCCTGTATTCTGATCTGTGATGATTGTATGTTGTTGCACTATTGTGTTAAACCCCTGGACTACACCATACACACACAAATATGGATTTCACGAGGAAATCGGTTAAGTCACGGATGTTTGAAATAGTTTTAAATTTGAATTTTTAAATTCAAATGTTTTGGGAATGGAATCGGAATAAATGTGAAAAGCTTTTAGAATGAAATTTCAAAATAAAATTTTTTATTTTTAAATTACTTGATTAAGTTTTGGAATTTAAATAATTTGATTTAAATTTAAATTCAATACTTGAAATTGAATCCTTTGATTTGAAATTAGGGATTAAAGATGTTATATTGGTTATATAAGGATTAAACCATTTTAAAGGTATGGTTTTGGGAATTTGAATTTAACCCAAGGATTTCAACTCGTATAAATGAATCAGATTTCCAAAATGAAAACTATTGTTTTCAAATGATAAACACTTTTAGATAAGAACTGAGATTCCAGTTAATTAGGGGAATTTCAAGATTGAATAGAGAATTGATTTTCCTAAGTTATGAATGAATTCTTTTTGAAAGCTATGAATTAAATCTGTTTATTTTTAACAGATTTAAATTGATGATTTGTTTAAATCAAATTGAAATGAAATTGTTTTGAAGGCTATAAGTTAAATCTTTGATTTGAAGATTTAACGAGTTAATCAAATTGAAAAGAAAATTGATTTGGAAAATCTGTGAATGAATCTTTTATTTAAAAGATTAAAATGTGAAAATTGTTTATACCGTTAAAGGTTGTGAAAATGAATCTTTTTGTTTAAAGATTGAAAATGGTAATTTATTTAAACCATTTGAAGAAAAGTTTTGGGAAATAAGTTGTGACTTAATTGAAATCCCATTATCCATTTATTTTTGAAATATCGTGCTTACTATTCGGTTTAGCCGGGAAAGGACCTTTGTGTCGTATAACCCATTCCGAATATGTGATACGTCGTTATGGATAACATTTGAAGACCGGTGATGAAGACCAGTTATTTGCGAAAGCGATAGGATGACCAATCGATTGTTTCTGCACCGAGTCGCGCCGGTATAGAAACTCCCTAAGTGATGGGAAATCCGATCGGGATTGTGAATATCCGGATTGCAAGGACTTCTTTGTAAGTGCCTTCGGTTCTGTTCGATCCCGGAACAGACTTGTATGGATAGTATGTCTGACATTACAAATTGAGATATAAAGCCGATTTCTTTCAAATATATTTCTGTTGGTGGCGGAGAATTTATTCTTTTAGCTTAACACCCTTCTCTGAGACGTACGAGCTCAGAGGTTATGTAGTTGAAGGTTATCAGCAATATATTCCCAATTTTGGTAATGTGACATGCTGAGTGCTGCTGTAAATGATCATTGTGTTGATTATTTGTGATAGGATCATTTATTTGATCGTCTATCCTGGTGATCATTTCTATGATCATTTGTTGACCCAAAGCATGGCTTTTGTATAAAGTATGTTTTTGTGGACGTGACTTCGTCGAGCCTCACATCTCGGGAATGGTCAAAACAGGAAAGAAGCAGCAAGGTTATGAGGGGTAGCGCCCTTTAGGGTATGTGCATTTCCTTCTGGAAAAGGGTGGTATCATGGTATGGAGCCCAGATACATACTCATGTTGAAAACACTTTGTTATAAGCTCCGGCGAATCGGATTTGAACGGTCGAATCTATGGCATTCGAATACGATTTGAAGTATGGATGTCGATTTTCGAGCGGGCAAAATCCGTCTCGTCACATTGAGATCGATAACCTGGTTTGCATTCCAGGAATTCGAGAGTTATTGATGCTTGTAACACGGTTCGCGCTCCGGGAACTTGGGAATGATGTTCACACTCCAACTTGCACTCTACGAACTCGGAGTTAGTATTAACACTTTAGTTCGCACTACGGGAACTTTAACTTGGTGTTTGTGCTCCAATTCACATGCCGGGAACTTGGATAAAACATGTATGTTTGGGTTCGTACTTCAGGAACCCGGAACTGACGTTTGTACTCCAACTCGCACTTCGGGAATCTGGAGTTTGCACGGATGCTTCGGTACGCACTCCGGGAACCTGGAATGGATGTTTATACTCCAATTCGCGCTGTGGGAAGTTGGAGTCCGTTCGCGCAGTGGGAACGAATTATTGAATGTTTATACTCCAATTCGCGCTCCGGGAATTTGGAGTCCGTTCGCGCTCTGGGAACGTATTATTGAATGTTTATACTCCAATTCGCGCTGTGGGAAGTTGGAGACTGTTCGCGCTCTGGGAACGAATTGTTAAATGTTTATGCTCCAATTCGCACTGTGGGAAGTTGGAGTCCGTTCGCACTCTGGGAACGAATTGATTAATGTTTATACTCCAATTCACGCTCTGGGAAGTTGGAGTCCGTTCGCACTCTGGGAACGAATTGTTTAATGTTTATATTCCAATTCACGCTGAGGGAAGTTGGAGTCCGTTCGCACTCTGGGGAGGAATTGTTTAATGTTTATACTCCAATTCACGCTGTGGGAAGTTGGAGTCCGTTCGCACTCTGGGAAGGAATTGTTTAATGTTTATACTCCAATTCACGCTGTGGGAAGTTGGAGTCCGTTCGCACTCTAGGAACGAATTGTTGAATGTTTATACTCCAATTCGCGCTGTTGGAAGTTGGAGTCCGTTCGCACTCTGGGAACGAATTGTTTAATGTTTATACTCCAATTCACGCTCTGGGATGTTGGAGTTCGTTCGCACTCTGGGAACGAATTGTTTAATGTTTATACTCCAATTCACGCTGAGTGAAGTTGGAGTCCGTTCGCACTCTGGGAACGAATTGTTTAATGTTTATACTCCCATTCACGCTGTGGGAAGTTGGAGTCCGCTCGCGCTCTGGGAGCGAATTGTTGAATATTTATACTCCAATTCACGCTGTGGGAAGTTGGAGTCCGTTCGCACTCTAGGAACGAATTTTTTAATGTTTATACTCCAATTCGCGCTCTGGGAAGTTTGAGTCCGTTCGCACTCTGGGAACGAATTGTTTAATGTTTATACTCCAATTCACGCTGAGGGAAGTTGGAGTCCGTTCGTGCGGTGGGAACGAATTATGGAATGGACTGTCGTGTGTTGGTCCAATTCAGCCTTCGATGTGTTGGCTTGCCCCCGAGCTGGGGTTTCACTTAGTGAGTGGCCGGTTGTAACGCAGTCACTCGCTATTTGAATAAATTCCATTGTTCGATGGAACTTAGCTCTTCGTGTGTCGTGATTGTTGAACGTTGTATTCGGTGAATCACAGCTTTAGCTTGAAGAGATAGCATTTTATTTGCTGAAATGAGAAATTGTGGCATAGTCATTGCCTTATTACAAATTCAAAATTCAGAATGTAAAGGAAGCTACAAAGCATTCATAGACTGAAGGAGCCTGTCATGTGTGACAGTGACGAGGTTCTTCGTCGTTCCAGGCTCCCGAATAAATAGGCCCGCCACTGATGGCGTTTACCACCAATCTCCCACGGGGACAAGTCGAGTCCTCCTGCCTCGGTCGATTGGGTTCATTGATTGGATTGGATGGGCCCGCTTCTCTGGGCTGCGGTGTCCGCACAAACTGTTCCAGCTTCCTTTCTCTGACTAGTTTTTCAACGAGATCCTGTAAGTGACGACACTCGTTCGTATCGTGCCCGTAGCCTTCATGGAACCTGCAAAATTTTCCCGTCTGGATTTGTCTCTCTGACGATGGTCTTGGAGCAGGTTTTTCGTATTGAATTGTATTACGGGTTGCAAATACAAGTCCTCCACTGAAGTATTCAAAGGAGTATAACTGTCGAACTTCGGATTTTTGCGTTGCGGGCCGCGATTTTGATCTTGTTTTTTAAGTTGATTCACGCTCTCTCTTCGCCGAGCTTATTTATTTTTAATGTTCAACTGAACTTTTCCGGAGCTCTCGCTGGACTGTTTTATTGCAACATTGCTTTGGGTTTCTCCCGCATTTGGTCCTGCGTCAGTTTGCTTCCTAGACTATTTCGCGTCTTCCCGTCTCAGGAATTGAGCTTCTTTGGCATGGAAACGGTCCAATGACGCAGGTGGTTCCCCAACTAGCCAATTGCCAAATTCAGAATCGGGGTCGATCCCTTTAGTTAACGCCATAAGGATGGAGTTATCGTTTGGATTACTAATCTCTGCACATGCAGTATGGAATCTTTCTAAGTAGTGTCTGAGTGTCTCTCCGGGAGCTTGTGTGACACTAGATAGAGTGTTGACATCTTTCGGCCTTGCGATGTGCATGTGGAATTGCTCAACGAATTTTGTGGCCAGCTGGTCGAATGAGGAGATGGATCGAGGAGGCAATCGGGTGAACCACATGGTGGCGATGCCCCCCAAGGATATGGGGAAACTACGACATTTCACAGCGTCGTCGGCTCTGGCAGCAGTCATCGACCATTCATATTTTAGAATATGTTGGTTGGGATCGGAGTTTCCCTCATACATGGGCAGAGTGGGCATTCAGAATCGCCGTGGGAGTTCAGCATTAAGAATATCGTCCGTAAAGGGAGTATGACTTCGGGAAACTCCCCAATCGTCGTTTGTGAACCCCTGACTCTCACGGATCATCTGACGTATCATAGTTGAAAGATCCGGCATTTGCGCCGGAGTATGGTCACGTTCCATACTTTGGGTTTGAACCGGATATCGTCGACGGTTCACAGCTTGCCTTCTCGGCTCATAGTTCTCTGGGACGTACGGTTCAGGAGTACGGCCGCTATGACGACGGTCTAGGTCCGACTGGTCTTGGGCGTCGACCCCTGGTTCAGCCGCAACGCTAGTGGTGCGGTATTCTGCGGCGTGACGAGGAACGGCGCCTCCTCGGGAGGAGGGTCCGGTTTGGAAGCTGGCTAACGGACCAACTCTTATTTGTCCAACGGTCAATGTCGGTTGGTTTCCAACGGGTGGCATACGACTACCATCTAACCGGGGTCGTGGAGGTCGGTTATGATAAACAAAAGATGAAGAACTTTCGCTGGAAGAGCGAGAAGCACAATCTCTCATGGATCTCTTTCGTTTCTGGCGATCCAGCTTGTTGATTAGCTCAGTGTTAGCGCGTAGCTGTTCTTCTAGTTGTCGCCGACTCTCGGTCAGCTCTTGGAGTAACAGCTGCAACTCTTGTCGGGTAACCGGACCTGACGGATCTGAGTGCCCAGCGGCATCTTGATCAGATGGAGGTAGAGGGGCAGGATTTTGTCTATCCTGTTCTTCTTGATTGACGGCGTTTGAGGTGGTTCTTGTGCTAACCATCTTTAGAGTTGAGCTCCTTTTCTATACTTATGCAAATCTGAATAGAAGGGAAGGAAGTTCGATTCAATGATCTGGATCTCTCTCTTAGATTTATTCAATCCGGTATCGATGACAGATCCAACGAGCAGGAGAAAATCTGGGTTTTCTCAGTGAAAGCACCAAAGTGTTAGCGTCAAAATTGGGCACAACACTCTTCAGGAGTCGTTGAAGAGATAATAGTCAAGAAAGCAGGTTCAAAACAGATATTATCTAACAAAAACTCCAATCAACAGTAAAGAAAATGCGTAGACAATCGATTTATAGTGGTTCGGCGTGTTGCCTACGTCCACTGTGAAGTTTTCTGATATTTTATTGATCCTCTTTCAATGTTTACAAGTTGTTACAGCGATCAACAGCAAGTTACAACTGGAAATTCGAAATCAACAATCAAATTATGATATAGGATGATGAAGATATTGATCCGGCAGAGTCTAGACGCCTCAGATTCCGAAGATCCCTTTTTCGTTGTCCCTGGGACTCTATTTATAGGTGTAGGCTGCTGGTATCTCGCTGAAAACTCGGGAGACCACTCCTGGCGCATGAGGGGGCCCACACGCACGGTCTCAGGAAGTTTGGGCCCACTTTGGCATCGGTTCAAACTCCATTCGAACCGATCAAGAATTCATCCAATTGAGGTGAAATTTGGCGTAGACATTCTTCAACATGCATGCAAGCTTCTGGGAAAATTTCATGGCATTTGGATCAGTAGGTTAGGAGATATGATGGGTTCGAAATTGGGTTTATTGCTCGGCTGTTTGGTTCGAAACCAAGGTTTCGAACCGATCCTTTCGAATCCATGGAGGCACGTGGCTTCGCGTTGACGTGGAGCGCAAATTTTGAATCGATCCGGTCTTCACTCCGTGTTGACCGCTTCGACTGTATATATCTCGGCGTATTCGAACCGATGGAAGACACGTCATCATGGTTGGTTGACCCAGTGGTTTCGAATGAAGCTGCACGGTTGGGTTCGAACAAGGACTCCGTGATGGGTTCGAACAAGGGCTCCGTGATGGGTTCGAACAAGCAGATGGATTCGAAGTGGATGGGGCTGAAGGTGAGGCGCTTTGATGGTTTCGAAACCGATGGGTTCGATGTCCTTCGGTTCGAGGGTGATGGTTTCGAATGGGGCCTGATGATGGGTTCGAAGACACCCAACATGATGGGTTCGAAACCAGGGTGTTTCCCACAAGTTGAACCGATCATAACTTTAGCATATGAACTCGGATTGACTTGAAACCTTAGATGCTGACTCCTATGGAATTTCTTGCCGTGTCCTATCAATTGTAGCTCAATCTGGACTCGGATAAAATTCAGTGATATCCATGGCGAAACGAAGTATGACCAGTCTCTGAGACGAACTGTCCTCCGCTTCTGATTGATCTTTTGGTATCGCGGCTTTGCCAAAAAGCGGGATAACAGCGCACCACTCTCCAGCGATGGAAAGTCGAAGACGGGCCACGGTAATCCCGTTTTACCGTAAAAATCCACGTGTCGAAAAAAAGAAGGGTAAAAAACCTACGAGTCCCGATTGAGATTCGGGTTGACCTTTTTGGGCATTAATCTATCCGTTGACGGCTGAAAGCTGTCAATGCCATTGAACTCATCGAGGCCTTCGTTTTGACAGGTTATGGCTCCCGTAACTCTAAACGAGCCAGAAGTTATGGCCGTCCGAATAATCGACAGGGTGCAACATCCACGGTGCAAGGTGCAACATCCGTCCGAAATGGCGAAACAGTGCCGTATGACTTTTAAAAATGCGTGCATGGATTTGAAACGGAATAGTACCATGGTGCACCACTCTCCAGCGATGGTAAATCGAAGACCAGCCACCGTAATCCCGTTTTACCGTAAAATTCCACGTGTCGAAAAAACGAAGGGTAAAAAACTTACGAGACCCGATTGAGATTCGGGTTGTCCTTTTTGGGCATTAATCTATCCGTTGACGTCTAAAAGCTGTCAAAGCCATAGACTCATCGAGGCCTTCGTTTTGACAGATTATGGCCCCCGTAACTCTAAACGAGCCAGAAGTTATGGCCGTCCGAATAATCGATATCTACAGGGTGCAACATCCACTGTGCAAGGTGCAACATCCGTCCGAAATGGCGAAACTGTGTCGTACGACTTTTAGAAATGCATGCATGGATTTGAAACGGAACAGTACCATGGTGCACCGCTCTCCAGCATTGGGAAGTCGAAGACGGGCCACGGTAATCCTGTTTTACCGTAAAAATCCACGTGTTGAAAAAACGAAGGGTAAAAAACTTACGAGACCCGATTGAGACTCGGGTTGTCCTTTTTGGGCATTAATCTATCCGTTGAGGGCTGAAAGTTGTCAAAGCCGTAGAACTCATCGAGGCCTTCGTTTTGACAGGTTATGGCCCCCGTAACTCTAAACGATCCAGAAGTTATGGCCGTCCGAATAATCGATATCTACAGGGTGCAACATCCACGGTGCAAGGTGCAACATCCGTCCGAAATGGCGAAACAGTGTCGTACGACTTTTAGAAATGCGTGCATGGATTTGAAACGGAACAATACCATGCTGCACCACTCTCCAGCGATGGTAAATCGAAGACCAGCCACCGTAATCCCGTTTTACCGTAAAATTCCACGTGTCAAAAAAATGAAGGGTAAAAAACTTACGAGACGCGATTGAGATTCGGGTTGTCCTTTTTGGGCATTAATCTATCCGTTGACGGCTGAAAGCTGTCAAAGCCATAGAACTCATCGAGGCCTTCATTTTGACAGATTATGGCTCCCGTAACTCTAAACGAGCCAGAAGTTATGGCCGTCCGAATAATCGATATCTACAGAGTGCAACATCCACGGTGCAAGGTGCAACATCCGTCCGAAATGGCGAAACTGTGCCGTACGACTTTTAGAAATGCGTGCATGGATTTGAAATGGAACGGTACCATGGTGCACCACTCTCCAGCGATGGTAAATCAAAGACCGGCCACCGTAATCCCGTTTTACCCTAAAAATCCACGTGTCGAAAAAACGAAGGGTAAAAAACATACGAGACCCGATTGAGATTCGGGTTGTCCTTTTTGGGCATTAATCTATCCGTTGATGGCTGAAAGCTGTCAACGCCGTAGAACTCATCGAGGCCTTCGATTTGATAGTTTTTGGCTTTTGTAACTCTAAACGAGCCAGAAGTTCTGGCCGTCCGAATAATCGATATCTACAGGGTGCAACATCCACGGTGCAAGGTGCAAAGTGCAACATCCGCCCGAAATGGCGAAACAGTGCCGTACGACTTTTAGAAATGCGTGCATAGATTTGAAACGGAACGGTACCATGGGGCACCACTCTCCAGCGATGGGAAGTCGAAGACGGGCCACGGTAATCCCGTTTTACCGCAAAAATCCACGTGTCGAAAAAACGAAGGGTAAAAAACTTACGAGTCCCGTTGAGATTCGGGTTGTCCTTTTTGGGCATTAATTTATCCGTTGACGGCCGAAAGATGTCAAAGCCGTTGAACTCATCGAGGCCTTCGTATTGACAGGTTATGGCTCCCGTAAATCTAAACGAGCCAGAAGTTATGGCCGTCCGAATAGTCGATATCTACAGGGTGCAACATCCACGGTGCAAGGTGCAACATCCATCCGAAATGGCGAAACAGTGTCGTACGACTTTTAGAAATGCATGCATGGATTTGAAACGGAATAGTACCATGGTGCACCACTCTCCAGCGATGGTAAATCGAAGGCCAGCCACGGTAATCCTGTTTTGCCGTAAAAATCCACGTGTCGAAAAAACGAAGGGTAAAAAACTTACGAGACCCGATTGAGATTCGGGTTGTCCTTTTTGGGTATTAATCTATCCGTTGACGGCTGAAAGCTGTCAAAGCCGTAGAACTCATCGAGGCCTTCGATTTGACAGGTTATGGCTTTTGTAACTCTAAACGAGCCAGAAGTTATGGCCGTCCGAATAATCGATATCTACAGGGTGCAACATCCACGGTGCAAGGTGCAAGGTGCAACATCCGTCCGAAATGGCGAAACAGTGCCGTACGACTTTTAAAAATGCGTGCATGGATTTGAAATGGAACAGTACCATGGTGCACCGCTCTCCAGCGATGGGAAGTCGAAGACGGGCCACGATAATCCCGTTTTACCGCAAAAATCCACGTGTCGAAAAAACGAAGGGTAAAAAACTTACGAGTCCCGATTGAGATTCGGGTTGTTCTTTTTGGGCATTAATTTATCCGTTGACGGTCGAAAGCTGTCAAAGTCGTTGAACTCATCGAGGCCTTCGTATTGACAGGTTATGGCTCCCGTAAGTCTAAACGAGCGAGAAGTTATGGCCGTCCGAATAATCGATATCTACAAGGTGCAAGGTGCAACATCCGTCCGAAATGGAGAAACAGTGTCGTACGACTTTTAGAAATGTATGCATGGACTTGAAACGGAACAGTACCATGGTGCACCACTCTCCAGCGATGGAAAATCGAAGACCAGCCACCGTAATCCCGTTTTACCGTAAAATTCCACGTGTCGAAAAAACGAAGGGTAAAAAACTTACGAGACCCGATTGAGATTCGGGTTGTCCTTTTTGGGCATTAATCTATCCATTGACGGCTGAAAGCTGTCAAAGCCATAGAACTCATCGAGGCCTTCGTTTTGACAGATTATGGCTCCCGTAACTCTAAACGAGCCAGAAGTTATGGCCGTCCGAATAATCGATATCTACAGGGTGCAACATCCACGGTGCAAGGTGCAACATCCGTCCGAAATGGCGAAACAGTGCCGTACGACTTTTAGAAATGCGTGCATGGATTTGAAACGAAACAAGACCATGGTGCACCACTCTCCAGCGATGGGAAGTCGAAGACGGGCCACGATCATCCTATTTTACCGTAAAAATCCTCGTGTCGAAAAAACGAAGGGTTAAAAACTTACGAGACCCGATTGAGATACGGGTTGTCCTTTGTGGGCATTATTATATCCGTTGACGGCTGAAAGCAGTCAAAGCCATAGAACTCATCGAGGCATTCATTTTGACAGGTTATGGCTCCCATAACTCTAGACGAGTCAGAAGTTATGGCCGTTTGAATAATCGATATCTACAAGGTGCAACATCCACGGTGCAAGGTGCAACATCCGTCCGAAATGGCGAAACAGTGCCGTACGACTTTTAGAAATGCGTGCAAGGATTTGAAACGGAACATTACCATGGTGCACCACTGTCCAGCGATGGGAAGTCGAAGACGGCCACAGTAATCCCGTTTTACCGTAAAAATCCATATGTCGAAAAAGCGAAGTGTAAAAAACTTACGAGACCCGATTGAGATTCGGATTGTCCTTTTTGGGCATTAATCTATCCGTTGACGGCTGAAAGCTGTCAAAGCCGTTGAACTCATCGAGGCCTTCGTTTTGACAGGTTATGGCTCCCGTAAATCTAAATGAGCCAGAAGTTATGGCCGTCCGAATATTCGATATCTACAGGGTGCAACATCCAGGGTGCAAGGTGCAAGATCCGTCCGAAATGGCGAAACAGTGCCGTACGACTTTTAGAAATGCGTGCATGGATTTGAAATGGAACAGTACGATGGTGCACCACTCTCCAGCGATGGTAAATCGAAGACCAACCACCGTAATCCCGTTTTACCGTAAAATTCCACGTGTCGAAAAAACAAAGGGTAAAAAACTAACGAGACCCGATTGAGATTCGGGTTGTCCTTTTTGGGCATTAATCTATCAGTTGACGGCTGAAAGCTGTCAAAGCCATAGAACTCAACGAGGCCTTCGTTTTGACAGATTATGGATCCTGTAACTCTAAACGAGCCAGAAGTTATGGTCGTCCGAATAATCGATATCTACAGGGTGCAACATCCACGGTGCAAGGTGCAACATCCGTCCGAAATGGCGAAACAGTGTCGTATGACTTTTAGAAATGCGTGCATGGATTTGAAACGGAACAGTACCATGGTGCAGCACTCTCCATGGATGGGAAGTCGAAGACGGGCTACGGTAATCCTGTTTTACCGTAAAAATCCACGTGTCGAAAAAACGAAGGGTAAAAAACTTACGAGACCCGATTGAGATTCGGGTTGTCCTTTTTGGGCATTAATCTATCCGTTGACGGCCGAAATCTGTCAAAGCCGTAGAACTCATCGTGGCCTTCGTTTTGACAGGTTATGGCTCCCGTAACTCTAGACGAGCAGAAGTTATGGTCGTTTGAATAATCGATATCTACAGGGTGCAACATCCACGGTGCAAGGTGCAACATGCGTCCGTAATGGTGAAACAGTGCCGTACGACTTTAAGAAATGCGTGCATGGATTTGAAACGGAACAGTACCATGATGCACCACTCTCCAGCGATGGGAAGTCGAAGATGGGCCACGGTAATCCCGTTTTACCGTAAAAATCCACGTGTCGAAAAAACGAAGGGTAAAAAACTTATGAGACCCGATTGAGATTCGGGTTGTCCTTTTTGGGCATTAATCGATCCGTTGACGGCTGAAAGCTGTCAAAGCCGTAAAACTCATCGAGGCCTTCGTTTTGACAGGTTATGGCTCCCGTAACTCTAAACGAGCCAGAAGTTATGGTCGTCCGAATAATCGATGTCTACAGGGTGCAGCATCCACGGCGCAAGGTGCAACATCCGTCCGAAATGGCGAAACAGTGCCGTACGACCTTTAGAAATGCGTGCATGGATTTGAAACGGAACAGTACCATGGTGCACCGCTCTCCAGCGAAGGGAAGTCGAAGACGGGCCACCGTAATCCAGTTTTACCGTAAAAATCCACGTGTCGAAAAAACGAAGGGTAAAAAACTTACGAGACCCGATTGAGATTCGGGTTGTCCTTTTTGGGCATTAATCTATCCGTTGACGGATGAAAGCTGTCAAAGCCGTAGATCCCATCGAGGCCTTCGTTTTGACAGGTTATGGCTCCCGTAACTCTAAACGAGCCAGAAGTTATGGCCGTCCGAATAATCGATATCTACAGGGTGCAACATTAACGGTGCAAGGTGCAACATCCGTTCCAAATGGCGAAACAGCGCCGTACGACTTTTAGAAATGCGTGCATGGATTTCAAACGGAACAGTAGCATGGTGCACCACTCTCCAGCGATGGTAAATGGAAGGCCGGCCACGGTAATCCTGTTTTACCATAAAAATCCACGTGTCGAAAAAACGAAGGGTAAAAAACTTACGAGACCCGATTGAGATTAGGGTTGTCCTTTTTGGGCATTAATCTATCCGTTGACGGATGAAAGCTGTCAAACCCGTAGAACACATCGAGGCCTTCATTTTGACAGGTTATGGCTCCCGTAACACTAGACGAGCCAGAAGTTATGGCCGTCTGAATAATCGATATCTACAAAGTGCAACGTCCACGGCGCAAGGTGCAACATCCGTCCGAAATGGCGAAACAGTGCCGTATGACTTTTAGAAATGCGTGCACGGATTTGAAACGGAACAGTACCATGGTGCACCACTCTCCAGCGATGGTAAAACGAAGACCAGCCACCGTAATTCCGTTTTACCGTAAAATTCCACGTGTCAAAAAAACGAAGGGTGAAAAACTTACGAGACCCGATTGAGATTCAGGTTGACCTTTTTGGGCATTAATCTATCCGTTGACGGCTGAAAGCTGTCAAAGCCATAGAACGGATCGAGGCCTTCGTTTTGACAGATTATGCCTCCCGTAACTCTAAACGAGCCAGAAGTTATGGCCGTTTGAATAATTGATATCTACAGGGTGCAACATCCATGGTGCAAGGTGCAACATTCGTCTGAAATGGCGAAACAGTGCCGTACGACTTTTAGAAATGCGTGCATGGATTTGAAATGGAACAGTACCATCGTCCACCACTCTCCAGCGATGGGAAGTCGAAGACGGGCCATGGTAATCCTGTTTTACCGTAAAAATCCACGTGTCGAAAAAACGAATGGCAAAAAACTTCGAGACCCGATTGAGATTCGGGTTGTCCTTTTTGGGCATTATTATATCCGTTGACAGCTTAAAGCAGTCAAAGCCGTAGAACTCATCGAGGCCTTCATTTTGACAAGTTATGGCTCCCGTAACTCTAAACGAGTGAGAAGTTATGGCCGTTTGAATAATCGATATCTACAGGGTGCAACATCCACGGTACAAGGTGCAACATCCGTCCGAAATGGTGAAACAGTGCCGTACGACTTTTAGAAATGCGTGCATGGATTTGAAATGGAACATTACCATGGTGCACCACTCTCCATCGATGGGAAGTCGAACACGGGCCACGGTAATCCCGTTTTACCGTAAAAATCCACGTGTCGAAAAAACGTAGGTTAAAAAACTTACAAGACCCGATTGAGATTCGGGTTTTCCTTTTTGGGCATTAATCGATCCGTTAACGGCTGAAAGACGTCAAAGCCGTAGAAATCATCGAGGCCTTCGTTTTGACAGGTTATGGCTCCCGTAACTTTAAACGAGCCAGAAGTTATGGCCGTCCGAATAATCGATATCTATAGGGTGCAACATCCACGGTGCAAGGTGCAACATCCGTCCGAAATGGAGAAACCGTGTCGTACGACTTTTAGAAATGCGTGCATGGATTTGAAACGGAACAGTACCATGGTGCACCGCTCTCCAGCGATGGTAAATCGAAGACCAGCCACCGTAATCCTGTTTTACCGCGAAAATCCACATGTCGAAAAGACGAAGGGTAAAAAACTTACGAGACCCGATTGAGATTCGGGTTGTCCTTTTTGGGCATTAATCTATCCGTTGACGGCTGAAAGTTGTCAAAGCCGTAGAACTCATCGAGGACTTCGTTTTGATAGGTTATGGCTTTTGTAACTCTAAACGAGCCAGAAGTTATGGCCGTCCGAATAATCGATATCTACAGGGTGCAACATCCACGGTGCAAGGTGCAACATCCGTCCGAAATGGCGAAACAGTGCCGTACGACTTTTAGAAATGCTTGCATGGATTTAAAATGGAACAGTACCATGGTGCACCACTCTCCAGCGATGGTAAATCGAAGGCCAGCCACGGTAATCCTGTTTTACCGTAAAAATCCACGTGTCGAAAAAACGAAGGGTAAAAAACTTATGGGACCCGATTGAGATTCGGGTTGTCCTTTTTGGGCATTGATCTATCCGTTGACGGCTGAAAGCTGTCAAAGCCGTAGAACTCATCGAGGCCTTCGTTTTGACAGGTTATGGATTTTGTAACTCTAAACGAGCCAGAAGTTATGGCCGTCCGAATAATCGATATCTACGCGGTGCAACATCCACGGTGCAAGGTGCAACATCCGTCCGAAATGGCGAAACAGTGCCGTACGACTTTTAGAAATGCGTGCATGGATTTGAAATGGAACATTACCATGGTGCACCACTCTCCAGCGATGGGAAGTCGAAGACGGCCACAGTAATCCCGTTTTACCGTAAAAATCCATGTGTCGAAAAAGCAAAGTGTAAAAAACTTACGAGACCCGATTGATATTCGGATTGTCCTTTTTAGGCATTAATCTATCCGTTGACGGCTGAAAGCTGTCAAAACCGTTGAACTCATCGAGGCCTTCGTTTTGACAGGTTATGGCTCCCGTAACTCTAAATGAGCCAGAAGTTATGGCCGTCCGAATATTCGATATCTACAGGGTGCAACATCCAGGGTGCAAGGTGCAACATCCGTCCGAAATGGCGAAACAGTGCCGTACAACTTTTAGAAATGCGTTCATGGATTTGAAACGGAACAGTACCATGGTGCACCACTCTCCAGCGATGGTAAATCGAAGACCAGCCACCGTAATCCTGTTTTACCGTAAAATTCCACGTGTCGAAAAAACAAAGGGTAAAAAACTTACGAGACCCGATTGAGATTCGGGTTGTCCTTTTTGGGAATTAATCTATCAGTTGATGGCTTAAAGCTGTCAAAGCCATAGAACTCAACGAGGCCTTCATTTTGACTGGTTATGGCTCCCGTAACTCTAAACGAGCAGAAGTTATGGTCGTTTGAATAATCGATATCTACAGGGTGCAACATCCACGGTGCAAGGTGCAACATCCGTCCGTAATGGTGAAACAGTGCCGTACGACATTTAGAAATGCATGCATGGATTTGAAACGGAGCAGTACCATGATGCACCACTCTCCAGCGATGGGAAGTCGAAGACGGGCCACGGTAATCCCGTTTTACCGTAAATATCCACGTGTCGAAAAAACGAAGGGTAAAATACTTACGAGACCCGATTGAGATTCGGGTTGTCCTTTTTGGGCATTAATCTATCCGTTGACGGCTGAAAGCTGTCAAAGCCGTAGAACTCATCGAGGCCTTCGTTTTTACAGGTTATGGCTCCCGTAACTCTAAACGAGCCAGACGTTATGGCCGTCCGAATAATCGATATCTACAGGGTGCAACATCCACGGTGCAAGGCGCAACATCCGTCCGAATAATCGATATCTACAGGGTGCAACATCCACGGTGCAAGGTGCAACATCCGTCCGAAATGGAGAAACAGTGCCGTACGATTTTTAGAAATGCGTGCATGGATTTGAAATGGAACTGTACCATGGTGCACCACTCTCCAGCGATGGTAAAGCGAAGACCAGCCACCGTAATCCTGTTTTACCGTAAAAATCCACGTGTCGAAAAAACGAAGGGTAAAAAACTTACGAGACCAGATTGAGATTCGGGTTGTCCTTTTTGGGCATTAATCTATCCGTTGATGGCTGAAAGCTATCAAAGCCGTAGAACTCACCGAGGCCTTCGTTTTGACAGGTTATGGCTCCCGTAACTCTAAACGAGCCAGAAGTTATGGCCGTCCGAATAATCGATATCTACAGGGTGCAACATGCACGGTGCAAGGTGCAACATCCGTCCGAAATGGTGAAACAGTGCCGTACGACTTTTATAAATGCGTGCATGGATTTGAAACGGAACAGTACCATGGTGCACCACTCTCCAGCGATGGTAAATCGAAGGCCAGCCATGGTAATCTCGTTTTACCGTAAAAATCCACTTGTCGAAAAAACGAAGGGTAAAAAACTTACTAGACCCGATTAAGATTCGGCTTGTCCTTTTTGGGCATTAATCTATCCGTTGACGGCTGAAAGCTATCAAAGCCGTAGAACTCATCGAGGCCTTCGTTTTGACAGGTTATGGCTCCCGTAACTCTAAACGAGCCAGAAGTTATGGCCGTTCGAATAATCGATATCTACAGGGTGCAACATCCACGGTGCAAGGTGCAACATCTGTCCGAAATGGCGAAACAGTGCCGTACGACTTTTAGAAATGCGTGCATGGATTTGAAACGGAACAGTACCATGGTGCACCACTCTCCAGCGATGGTAAATAGAAGACCAGCCACCGTAATCCCGTTTTACCGTAAAATTCCACGTGTCGAAAAAACGAAGGGTAAAAAACTTACGAGACCCGATAGAGATTCGGGTTGCCCTTTTTGCGCATTAATCTATCCGTTGACATCTGAAAGCTTTCAAAGCCGTAGAACTCATCTAGATTTTCGTTTAGGTTATGGCTCCCGTAACTCTAAACGAGCCAGAAGTTATGGCCGTCCGAATAATCGATATCTACAGGGTGCAACATCTACGGTGCAAGGTGCAACATCCGTCCGAAATGGCGAAACATTGCCGTACGACTTTTAGAAATGCGTGCATGGATTTGAAACAGAACAGTGCCTTGGTGCACCACTCTCCAGCGATGGTAAATCGAAGACCAACCACCGTAATCCCGTTTTACCTTAAAAATCCACGTGTCGAAAAAACGAAGGGTAAAAAACTTACGAGGCCCGATTGAGATTCGGGTTGTCCTTTTTGGGCATTAATCTATCCGTTGACGCCTGAAAGCTGTCAAAGCCGTAGAACTCATCGAGGCCTTCGTTTTGATAGGTTATGGCTTTCGTAACTCTAAACGAGCCAGAAGTTATGGCCGTCCGAATAATCGATATCTACAGGGTGCAACATCCACGGTGCAAGGTGCAACATCCGTCCGAAATGGCGAAACAGTGCCGTACGACTTTTAGAAATGCATGCATGGATTTGAAGCACAACAGTACCATGGTGCACCACTCTCCAATGATGGTAAATCGGAGACCAGCCACCGTAATCCCATTTTACCGTAAAAATCCACGTGTCGAAAAAACGAAGGGTAAAAAACTTACGAAACCCAATTGAGATTCGGGTTGTCCTTTTTAGGCATTAATATATCCGTTGATGGCTGAAAGCTTTCAAAGCCGTAGAACTCATCGAAGCCTTCGTTTTGACAGGTTATGGCTCTCGTAACTCTAAACGAGCCAGAAGTTATGGTCGTTCGAATAATCGATATCTACAGGGTGCAACATCCACGGTGCAAGGTGCAACATCCATCCGAAATGGAGAAACAGTGCCGTACGACTTTTAGAAATGCGTGTGTGGATTTGAAACGGAACAGTACCATGGTGCACCACTCTCCAACGATGGTAAATCGAAGACCAGCCACCGTAATCCCGTTTTTACCGTAAAAATCCACGTGTCGAAAAAACGAAGGGTAAAAAACTTACGAGACCCGATTGAGATTCGGGTTGTCCTTTTTGGGCATTAATCTATCCGTTGACGGCTGAAAGCTGTCAAAGCCGTAGAACTCATCGAGGCCTTCGTTTTGACAGGTTATGGCTCCCGTAACTCTAAACGAGCCAGAAGTTATGGCCGTCTGAATAATCGATATCTACCGGGTGCAACATCCACGGTGCAAGGTGCAACATCCGTCCGAAATGGCGAAACAGTGCCGTACGACTTTTAGAAATGCATGCATGGATTTGAAACGGAACAATAGCATGGTGCACCACTCTCTAGTGATGGCAAATCGAAGATCAGCCACCGTAATCCCATTTTACCGTAAAATTCCACGTGTCGAAAAAACGAAGGGTAAAAAACTTACGAGACCCGATAGAGATTCGGGTTGTCCGTTTTGGGCATTAATCTATCCATTGATGGCTGAAAGCTTTCAAAGCCGTAGAACTCATCAAGGCCTTCGTTTTGACAGGTTATGGCTCCCGTAAATCTAAACGAGCCAGAAGTTATGGCCGTCCGAATAATCGATACCTACAGGGTGCAACATCTACTATGCAAGGTGCAACATCCGTCCGAAATGGCGAAACAGTGCCATACGACTTTTAGAAATGCGTGCATGGATTTGATACAGAATAGTGCCATGGTGCACCACTCTCCAGCGATGGTAAATCGAAGACCAACCACCGTAATCCCGTTTTACCGTAAAAATCCACGTGTCGAAAAAACGAAGGGTAAAAAACTTACGAGACCCGATTGAGATTCGGGTTGTCCTTTTTGGGCATTAATCTACCCGTTGACGGCTGAAAGATGTCAAAGCCATGGAACTCATCGAGGCTTTCATTTTGACAGGTTATTTCTCCCGTAACTCTAAACGAGCCAGAATTTATGGCCGTCTGAATAATCGATATCTACAGGGTGCAACATCCACGGTGCAAGGTGCAACATCCGTCCGAAATGGCGAAACAGTACCGTACGACTTTTAGAAATGCGTGCTTGGATTTGAAACGGAACGGTACCACGGTGCACCACTCTCCAACGATGGTAAATCGAAGACCTGCCACCATAATCCCGTTTTACCGTAAAAATCCACATGTCGAAAAAACGTAGGGCAAAAAACTTACGAGACCCGATTGAGATTCGAGTTGTCCTTTTTTGGCATTAATCTATCCGTTGACGGCTGAAAGCTATCAAAGCCGTTGAACTCATCGAGGCCTTCGTTTTGACAGGTTATGGCTCCCGTAACTCTAAACGAGCCAGAAGTTATGGCCGTCCGAATAATCGATATCTACAGGGTGCAACATCCACGGTGCAAGGTGCAACATCCGTCCGAAACGGCGAAACAGCGCCGTGCGACTTTTAGAAATGCGTGCATGGATTTGAAATGGAACAGTAACATGGTGCACCACTCTCCAACGATGGTAAATCGAAGACCAGCCACCGTAAACCCGTTTTACCGTAAAAATCCACGTGTCGAGAAAACGTAGGGTAAAAAATTTACGAGACCCGATTGAGATTCGGGTTGTCCTTTTTGGGCAATAATCTATCCTTTGACGGCTGAAAGCTATCAAAGCCGTTGAACTCATCGAGGCCTTCGTTTTGATAGGTTATGGCTCCCGTAACTCTAAGCGAGCCAGAAGTTATGGCCGTCCGAATAATCGATATCTACGAGGTGCAACATCCACGGTGCAAGGTGCAACATCCGTCCGAAATGGCGAAACAGTGCCGTACGACTTTTAGAAATGCGTGCGTGGATTTGAAACGGAACAGTACCATGGTGCACCACTCTCCAGCGATGGTAAATCGAAGACCTGCTGCCGTAATCCCGTTTTACCGTAAGATTCCACGTGTCGAAAAAACGAAGGGTAAAAAACTTACGAGACCCGATTGAGATTCGGGTTGTCCTTTTTGGGCATTAATCTATCCATTGAGGGCTGAAAGATTTCAAAGCCGTAGAACTCATCGAGGCCTTCGTTTTGACAGGTTATGGCTCCCGTAACTCTAAACGAGCCAAAAGTTATGGCCGTCCGAATAATCGTTATCTATAGGGTGCAACATCCACGGTGCAAGTTGCAACATCCGACCGAAATGGCGAAACAGTGTTGTACGACTTTTAGAAATGCGTTCATGGATTTGAAACGGAACAGTGCCATGGTGCACCACTCTCCAGCGATGGAAAATCGAAGACCAGCCACCGTAATCCCGTTTTACCGTAAAAATCCACGTGTCGAAAAAACGAAGGGTAAAAAACTTACGAGACCCGATTGAGATTCGGGTTGTCCTTTTTGGGCATTAATCTATCCGTTGATGGCTGAAATTTGTCAAAGCCGTAAAACTCATCGAGGCCTTCGTTTTGACAGGTGGATCACTCTCTAGTGATGGTAAATCGAAGACGAGCCACGGCAATCCCGTTTTACCGTAAAAATCCACGTGTCGAAAAAACGAAGGGTAAAAAACTTACGAGACCCGATTGAGATTTGGGTTGTCATTTTTGGGCATTAATCTATCCGTTGATGGCTGAAAGCTGCCTAAGCCGTAGAAATCACCGTGGCCTTCGTTTTTACAGGTTATCGCTCCCGTAACTCTAAACGAGCCAGAAGTTATGGCCGTCCGAATAATCGATATCTACACGGTGCAACATCCACGGTGCAAGGTTCAACATCCTTCCGAAATGGCGAAACAGTGCCGAACGACTTTTAGAAATGCGTGCATGGATTTGAAACGAAACAGTACCATGGTGCACCACTCTCCAGCAATGGTAAATCAAAGATCAGCCACGGTAATCCCGTTTTACCGTAAAAATACACGTGTCGAAAAAACGAAGGGTAAAAAACTTACGAGACCCGATTGAGATTCGGGTTCTCCTTTTTGGGCATTAATCTATCCGTTGACGGCTGAAAGCTGTCAAAGCCGTAGAACTCATCGAGGCCTTCGTTTTGACAGGTTATGGCTCCCGTAACTCTAAACGAGCCAGAAGTTATGGCCGTTTGAATAATCGATATCTACAGGGTGCAACATCCACGGTGCAGGGTGCAACATCCGTCCGAAATGGCGAAACAGTGTGGTACGACTTTTAGAAATGCGTGCATGGATTTGAAATGGAACAGTTCTATGGTGCACCACTCTCCAGCGATGGGAAGTCGAAGACGGGCCACGGTAATCCCGTTTTACCGTAATAATCCACATGTCGAAAAAACGAAGGGTAAAAAACTTACGAGGCCCGATTGAGATTCGGGTTGTCCTTTTTGGGCATTAATCTATCCGTTGACGGCTGAAAGCTATCAAAGCCGTAAAACTCATCGAGGCCTTCGTTTTGACAGGTTATGGCTCCCGTAACTCTAAACGAGCCAGAAGTTATGGCCGTCCGAATAATCGATATCTACAGGGTGCAACATCCACGGTGCAAGGTGCGACATCCGTCCGAAATGGCGAAACAGTGTCGTACGACTTTTAGAAATGCGTACATGGATTTGAAACGGAACAGTACCATGGTGCACCACTCTCCAGCGATGGTAAATCGAAGGCCAGCCACGGTAATCTCGTTTTACCGTAAAAATCCACGTGTCGAAAAAACGAAGGCTAAAAAACTTACGAGACCCGATTGAGATTCGGGTTGTCCTTTTTGGGCATTAATCTATCCACTGACGGCTGAAAGCTGTCAAAGCCATAGAACTCATCGAGGCCTTCGTTTTGACAGGTTATGTCTCCCGTAACTCTAAACGAGCCAGAATTTATGGCCGTTTGAATAATCGATATCTACAGGGTGCAACAACCACGGTGCAAGGTGCAACATCCGTCTGAAATGGAGAAACAGTACCGTACGACTTTTAGAAATGCGTGCATGGATTTGAAATAGAACAGTACCATGGTGCACCACTCTCCAGCGATGGGAAGTCGAAGACGGGCCACGGTAATCCCGTTTTACCCTAAAATCCACGTGTCGAAAAACGAAAGGTAAAACACTTACGAGACCCGATTGAGATTCGGGTTGTCCTTTTTGGGCATTTAATCTATCCGTTGACGGCTAAAAACTATCAAAGCCGTAGAACTCATCGAGGTCTTCGTTTTGACAGGTTATGGCTCCCGTAACTCTAAACGAGCCAGAAGTTATGGCCGTCCGAATAATCGATATCTACAGGGTGCAACATCCACGGTGCAAGGTGCAACATCCGACCGAAATGGCGAAACAGTGTCGTACGACTTTTAGAAATGCGTGCGTGGATTTGAAACGGAACAGTACCATGGTGCACCACTCTCCAACGATGGTAAATCGAAGGCCAGCCACGGTAATCCCGTTTTACCGTAAAAATCCACGTGTCGAAAAAACGAAGGGTAAAAAACTTACGAGACCCGATTGAGATTCGAGTTGTCCTTTTTGGGCATTAATCTATCCGTTGACGGCTAAAAGCGGTCAAAGCCTTAGAACTCATCGAGTCCTTCGTTTTGACTGGTTATGGCTCCCGTAACTCTAAACAAGGCAGAAGTTATTGTCGTTTGAATAATCGATATCTACAGGGTGCAACATCCACGGTGCAAGGTGCAACATCCGTCCGAAATGGCGAAACAGTGCCGTACGACTTTTAGAAATGCATGCATGGATTTGAAACGGAACAGTACCATGGTGCACCACTCTCCAGCGATGGGAAGTCAAAGACGGGCCACGGTAATCCCGTTTTACCGTAAAAATTCACGTGTCGAAAAAACGAAGGGTAAAAAACTTACGAGACCCGATTGAGATTCGGGTTGTCCTTTTTGGGCATTAATCTATCCGTTGACGGCTGAAAGCTGTCAAAGCCGTTGAACTCATCGAGGCCTTCGTTTTGACAGGTTATGGCTCCCGTAACTCTAAACGAGCCAGAAGTTATGGCCGTCCGAATAATCGATATCTACAGCGCGCAACATCCAGGGTGCAAGGTGCAACATCCGTCCGAAATGGCGAAACAGTTCCGTATGACTTTTAGAAATGCGTGCTTGGATTTGAAACGGAACAGTACCATGGTGCACCACTCTCCAGCGATGGTAAATCGAAGACCATCCACTGTAATCCTGTTTTACCGTAAAATTCCACGTGTCGAAAAAACGAAAGGTAAAAAACTTACGAGACCCGATTGAGATTCGGGTTGTCCTTTTTGGGCATTAATCTATCCGTTGACGGCTGAAAGCTGTCAAAGCCATAGAACTCATTGAGGCCTTCGTTTTGACAGATTATGGATCCCGTAACTCTAAACGAGCCAGAAGTTATGGCCGTCCGAATAATCGATATCTACAGGGTGCAACATCCACGGTGCAAGGTGCAACATCCGTCCGAAATGGCGAAACAGTGCCGTACGACTTTTAGAAATGCGTGTGTTATCCCATTTTTTGGACAAAACTGGAATATCGACAAATTGGCAAGGAATTATGAATATCAGGATTGGAGATCGGTTGGAATCAAGGCTACGATCGATATCGTCAAAATTTTGTTGAACTCCGATCGGGACGAAATTGGTTGGAGACAATGATAAGGACTAGAAAAGGTTATGTTTCAAATTTCAGGTTAATCGGAGTTCGTATGAAGGAAATACGATGGATTCAAGGTGGGAGAGGTATGCTGTTCGAATCCTTCAAGATGGAGCGCTCGGTTCGAATCCATCAGATTCGAACCCATCAGGATGGATTCGAACCCACCAAGCTCGCATCGATGGTACTTCGAATCGATGGGGACTCGATGGATACAAAGAACATGGATTCGAAGGTCATGGAGTCGAAGGATTGGAGATGGATTCGAAGGTCATGGAGTCGAAGGATTGGAGATGGATTCGAAGGTCATGGAGTCGAAGGATTGGAGATGGGTTCGAAGGTTATGGAGTCGAAGGGTTTGGACTCGAAGATGATGGATTCGGACAATGGACATGGATTCGAAGATGATGGATTCGAAGAGGATGGACTCGGAGGATGTGGACTCGAAGGTCATGGACTCGAAGGAGGCGGCTTCAAAGAGCATGGATTCGAAGAGTATGGATTCGAAGGAGTCGGCCTTATGGATACGAAGGGGATGGTTTCTAAATGGATGGTTTCGAAGCATGGGTTCGAACCTAGCAGGACGCACGGAGCTTTGATCTTGAATCGATCATATCTTCCAAACCGTTGATCCAAATGCAATGAAATTTTTACAGGAGGTTACATACATGTTGAAGAATGTTCTCACCAAATTTCAGCTCAATAGGATGATTTCTTGATCGATTCGAAGCTTACTTCGAATCGATCCCAAGGTGGGCCCGGACCTCCAGATTTCGGGCATGTGGGCCCCCTCACGTGCCTGAAGTGGTTTTCCCGGATTTAAGGAGAAATATCAGCCTCCTACGCTTATAAATAGAGCCCCTGGTCATTCAGAAAAGGGGTCAGAGATTCTAGAGAGTGAAAGGACGCTTGGATGCTGCCAGAATCATTCCATATCAACATTGTTGCTACTTATTTCAAGTTTTGGACATTGTAACTGCTGTAATCATCTGTAATCATTAAGTATAATCAATAAAAGGATAAAAACTTTGGAGTGGATGTAGGCCGGAGATAGCCGAACCACTATAAAACTTGTGTCTCTGTTCTTTACTTTGGGATTATTGTTCAATATTTGCTGAGATCTGTTATTTGTGTTTGAATATTGTTGGTTTGCATTCATACACTGGTGCTTTCACGGTATTTGGGGTTTGTGACCAATTTTGGCACAAACACTTTGGTGCTTTCACTGAGAATTGAACTCAGGACCTCCCGCTTCATCGGATTTGAAGTTTGGATTTGGAGATTTTAAAGAGTTTGGATTCAAGGACAATGACTAGGCAAAATAGTAGAAGGCAGAGGGCTGAGCGAAGCCAACAGGAAGGAAGTCAACAAGCATCCTTCGGAGCCGGGGAAGGACAGGCCTCAATCTACATAACCCGGGATGAGATGGAGGCTATGGCAAACTCATTGCAGGAGAGATTGTTGAAGAACCAACAAGAAATGATGCAGACTTTCTTTGAGCAAATGAGAGCTGCAGGGATGTAGAACCTAGGGACAGCAACAACCGCTGTGGATGCAGGACAGGGGACTAGGGTTGTGGAACCCAATGGAGGTCGAGATATGGAGCCACAAAGCAATCAACAAGGGCTTGGGGGCAGACCCACAGGATCCAACACAGGAGGACCTCTGGAAGGAGTTCAACGGGCTAGAACCAACGTTGCTACTAACGAGCCACATGAAGAGTATGTGCCGGAGTTCCCTCGGGGGCAACCCCCGACAGACAACGCTGGATTGGTAGAGATGATTAGGAAAACTGTGCGAGGTGGTTTGGCCAAAGGAGACTTGGAAGGAGTGAACAGGAGTCCGTTTGCTCGGGAAATAAGGATGGCTCAGAACCCACCTAAGTTTAAGTTGCCTAGCGTGGAGATATATGATGGCAAGACAGATCCAACAGATCACTTGATGAGGTACACCAGACACATGGAGGTGCTGGGGGCATCGGAGGAAGTGATGGCCCGATGCTTCCCCTTGTATTTGACGGACATAGCTGCGATGTGGTTTAGGCAGCTGGAAGAAGGATCTATCAGGACTTGGAGGGAGTTAGTGGAAAGGTTTTTGGGGCAGTTTCGGGTTCACGTCAAGAGGCCGAAGAATGTGATGACACTAACATCGGTGAAGCAAAGAATGGATGAATCGCTTAGAGCTTTTCTAACTCGATTCAGTGCGGCAGTCGCTTCGGTGGATCGGCCCGATCCATCGATGGTTTTAATGGCGGCAGTATCAGGAGTCAGGGAGGACTCTGATTTCAAGGTATCTCTGATACGAGATCCCCCACAAGATCTCGACGAATTCTTTCACGAGGCAGAAAGGTTCCTTCAGCAAGAGGATGCGAGTTCGGACCTAAAGGTGAAAAAGGTTAGTACTATCGAGGTTGGAGCAGTATCCAGCGGTGGTTCGGATAAAGACAAAGGAAAAAGGAAATTGGATAATGATTCTGGAAACACTAGGAAGCGATGGAAGGATCCAAAGTTTTCCACATACACAGGATTGAACGAGTCGCTGGAGCGGATATACATGGATACTCGAAATCGCTTTCCCTACCGGAGGCCAGCCAGGAGAGAGCCTTCTGAACGAGAGAGGGCGTCAGGGAGGCATTGTCTCTTCCATGACCTGGACGGACATGACACCAACAGCTGTAGACATTTAAAGGACATAATCGAGGAGCACGTAAGGAATGGACAGTTACAGCAGTATGTCGAAGCTCGGAATGCAACGGTGGAACAGGAGCAACCACCGACCACCTCACGTCGTGATGGTGTGGGGCCCAGGGATGATGGTCGACTGATCGTCCATTGACTAGGATAATATGGAATAAGTAACAAGCTAATGGCAAACGGTAAAGTCGTTTACACATGTACGGGGACGGAGATAGCCCCTAGGCATGCTCTGAATGATGATAAACTGCGAAGCTATGGCTTGTGAAATCTGTTTTTCTGTTTTGGATTGGACACTTGGTTTTCTGGTTTGGTTTTGGAGTTCGGATTGGACTACTGGTTTTTGTTTGCTTTCTTGGTTGGATTTTTCCTTCGGATGATTGATTTTGTTTTGGTTGCTGGTTTGGTTTTTTGATTTTATGGTTTTGATTTGGATTTTCGGATTTGGATTTTGGATTGGATTTTGGTTGGATTTTTATCTGATTTTTGATAAACGGTCGTCGGGTATGGATTATGCCTGGCAAGGGGTGAGTCACTTTGCCCGAACGTGGTAAATTGGCTCATTCAGGTCGTCGAGTATGCACTATGCTCGGCAAGGGTCCGGAGTGACCAGGATTCGGCCTAGGACTTAGGCCCTCTATTATCAATTGTCATTTTTAGGTCGTTGAGTATGGACTATGCTCAACAAGGGTCCGGAGAGATCAGGATTCGGCTTAGGACTTAAGCCATGGCATTGTTTAGCACCCAGGGACACTGGGCCAAGGTCGTCAAGTGTGGATTACGCTTGGCAAGAACCCGGACAGGTTAGCTCAACGTCCAGGGACACTGGACCAAGGACATCAAATGTGGATTACGCTTGGCAAGGACCCGGAGAGGTTATGGATTTGGATATAGACCCGGAGAGGTCCCGGATTCGGTTATTGGCTATTGGATAAGGATGGATTGGAACTCAGTTGTCGAGTTCTAATGGATACGGGATTGGCTAAGGCTTTGGCTATTGGATCTGGAATTGGATGTCCACTCGGAGCAGTCAAGGATGATATACTCTGGCAATATGGCTATGGACTTTGGATACTGGACTCGGAACTATTCAAAACACGCCTTGCTATCACAAGGCATGTTTTGGGGGGCAAAGTGTTATCCCATTTTTTGGACAAAACTGGAATATCGACAAATTGGCAAGGAATTATGAATATCAGGATTGGAGATCGGTTGGAATCAAGGCTACGATCGATATCGTCAAAATTTTTTTGAACTCCGATCGGGACGAAATTGGTTGGAGACAATGATAAGGACTAGAAAAGGCTATGTTTCAAATTTCAGGTTAATCGGAGTTCGTATGAAGGAAATATGATGGATTCAAGGTGGGAGAGGTATGCTGTTCGAATCCTTCAAGATGGAGTGCTCGGTTCGAATCCATCAGATTCGAACCCATCAGGATGGATTCGAACCCACCAAGCTCGCATCGATGGTACTTCGAATCGATGGGGACTCGATGGATACAAAGAACATGGATTCGAAGGTCATGGAGTCGAAGGATTGGAGATGGATTCGAAGGTTATGGAGTCGAAGGATTGGAGATGGATTCGAAGGTCATGGAGTCGAAGGATTGGAGATGGGTTCGAAGGTTATGGAGTCGAAGGGTTTGGACTCGAAGATGATGGATTCGGACAATGGACATGGATTCGAAGATGATGGATTCGAAGAGGATGGACTCGGAGGATGTGGACTCGAAGGTCATGGACTCGAAGGAGGCGGCTTCAAAGAGCATGGATTCGAAGAGTATGGATTCGAAGGAGTCGGCCTTATGGATACGAAGGGGATGGTTTCGAAATGGATGGTTTCGAAGCATGGGTTCGAACCTAGCAGGACGCACGGAGCTTTGATCTTGAATCGATCATATCTTCCAAACCATTGATCCAAATGCAATGAAATTTTTACAGGAGCTTACATACATGTTGAAGAATGTTCTCACCAAATTTCAGCTCAATTGGATGATTTCTTGATCGATTCGAACCTTACTTCGAATCGATCCCAAGGTGGGCCCGGACCTCCAGATTTCGGGCATGTGGGCCACCTCACGTGCCTGAAGTGGTCTTCCCGGATTTAAGGAGAAATATCAGCCTCCTACGCTTATAAATAGAGCCCCTGGTCATTCAGAAAAGGAGTCAGAGATTCTAGATAGTGAAAGGACGCTTGGATGCTGCCAGAATCATTCCATATCAACATTGTTGCTACTTATTTCAAGTTTTGGACATTGTAACTGCTGTAATCATCTGTAATCATCAAGGATAATCAATAAAAGGATAAAAACTTTAGAGTGGACGTAGGCCGGAGATAGCCGAACCACTATAAAACTTGTGTCTCTGTTCTTTACTTTGGGATTATTGTTCAATATTTGCTGAGATCTGTTATTTATGTTTGAATATTGTTGGTTTGCATTCATACACTGGTGCTTTCACTGTATTTGGGGTTTGTGACCAATTTTGGCACAAACAGCGTGCATGGATTTGAAACGGAACAGTACCATGGTGCACAACTCTCCAGCGATGGGAAGTCGAAGACGGGCCACGGTAATCCCGTTTTACCGTAAAAATCCATGTGTCGAAAAAATGAAGGGTAAAAAACTTACGAGACCTTATTGAGATTTAGGTTGTCAATTTTAGGCATTAATCTATCCGTTGACGGATGAAAGCTATCAAAGCCGTAGAACTCATCGAGGCCTTCGTTTTGACAGGTTATGGCTCCCGTAAATCTGAACGAGCCAGAAGTTATGGCCGTCCGTATAATCGATATCTACAGGGTGCAACATCCACGGTGCAAGGTGCAACATCCGTCCGAAATGGCGAAACAGTGCCGTACGACTTTTAGAAATGCGTGCATGGAATTGAAACGGAACAGTACCATGGTGCACCACTCTCAGCGATGGTAAATCGAAGGCCAGCCACAGTAATCCCGTTTTATCGTAAAAATCCACGTGTCGAAAAAACGAAGGGTAAAAAATTTACGAGACCCGATTGAGATTCGGGTTGTCCTTTTTGGGCATTAATCTATCCGTTGACGGCTGAAAGCGGTCAAAGCCGTAGAACTCGCGGAGGCCTTCGTTTTGACAGGTTATGGCTCCCGTAACTCTAAACGAGCCAGAAGTTATGGCTGTCCGAATAATCGATATCTACATGGCGCAACATCCACGGTGCAAGGTGCAACATCCGTCAGAAATGGAGAAACAGTGCCGTACGAATTTTAGAAATGCGTGCATGGATTTGAAATGGAACAGTAGCATGGTGCACCACTCTCCAGCGATGGTAAATCGAAGGCCAGCCACGGTAATCCCGTTTTACCGTAAAAATCCACGTGTCGAAAAAACGAAGGGTAAAAAACTTACGAGACCCGATTGAGATTCGGGTTGTCCTTTTTGGGCATTAATCTATCCATTGACGGTTGAAAGCGGTCAAAGCCGTAGAACTCATCGAGGCCTTCGTTTTGACTGGTTATGGCTCCCGTAACTCTAAACGAGCCAGAAGTTATGGCTGTTTGAATAATCGATATCTACTGGGTGCAACATCCACGGTGCAAGGTGCAACATCCGTCCGAAATGGCGAAACAGTGCCGTACGACTTTTAGAAATGCATGCATGGATTTGAAACGGAACAGTACCATGGTGCACAACTCTCCAGCGATGGAAAGTCGAAGACGGGCCACGGTAATCCCGTTTTACCGTAAAAATCCATGTGTCGAAAAAATGAAGGGTAAAAAACTTACGAGACCTTATTGAGATTTAGGTTGTCAATTTTGGGCATTAATCTATCCGTTGACGGCTGAAAGCTGTTAAAGCCGTCGAACTCATCGAGGCCTTCGTTTTGACAAGTTATGGCTCCCGTAACTCTAAACGAGCCAGAAGTTATGACCGTCCGAATAATCGATATCTACAGGGTGCAACATCCAGGGTGCAAGGTGCAACATCCGTCCGAAATGGCGAAACAGTTCCGTATGACTTTTAGAAATCCGTGCATGGATTTGAAACGGAACAGCACCATGTTGCACCACTCTCCAGCGATGGTATATCGAAGGCCAGCCACCGTAATCCCGTTTTACCGTAAAATTCCACGTGTCGAAAAAACGAAAGGTAAAAAACTTACGAGACCCGATTGAGATTCGGGTTGTCCTTTTTGGGCATTAATCTATCCATTGACGGCTGAAAGCTGTCAAAGCCATAGAACTCATCGAGGCCTTCGTTTTGACAGGTTATGGCTCCCGTAAATCTGAACGAGCCAGAAGTTATGGCCGTCCGAATAATCGATATCTACAGGGTGCAACATCCACGGTGCAAGGTGCAACATCCGTCCGAAATGGCGAAACAGTGCCATACGACTTTTAGAAATGCGTGCATGGAATTGAAACGGAACAGTACCATGGTGCACCACTCTCAGCGATGGTAAATCGAAGGCCAGCCACGGTAATCCCGTTTTATCGTAAAAATCCACGTGTCGAAAAAACGAACGGTAAAAAATTTACGAGACCCGATTGAGATTCGGGTTGTCCTTTTTGGGCATTAATCTATCCGTTGACGGCTGAAAGCGGTCAAAGCCGTAGAACTCACGGAGGCCTTCGTTTTGACAGGTTATGGCTCCCGTAACTCTAAACGAGCCAGAAGTTATGGCTGTCCGAATAATCGATATCTACATGGCGCAACATCCACGGTGCAAGGTGCAACATCCGTCAGAAATGGAGAAACAGTGCCATACGACTTTTAGAAATGCGTGCATGGATTTGAAACGGAACAGTAGCATGGTGCACCACTCTCCAGCGATGGTAAATTGAAGGCCAGCCACGGTAATCCCGTTTTACCGTAAAAATCCACGTGTCGAAAAAACGAAGGGTAAAAAACTTACGAGACCCGATTGAGATTCGGGTTGTCCTTTTTGGGCATTAATCTATCCATTGACGGTTGAAAGCGGTCAAAGCCGTAGAACTCATCGAGGCCTTCGTTTTGACTGGTTATGGCTCCCGTAACTCTAAACGAGCCAGAAGTTATGGCTGTTTGAATAATCGATATCTACAGGGTGCAACATCCACGGTGCAAGGTGCAACATCCGTCCGAAATGGCGAAACAGTGCCGTACGACTTTTAGAAATGCATGCATGGATTTGAAACGGAACAGTACCATGGTGCACCACTCCCCAGCGATGGAAAGTCGAAGACGGGCCATGGTAATCCCGTTTTACCGTAAAAATCCACGTGTCGAAAAAACGAAGGGTAAAAAACTTACGAGACCCGATTGAGATTCGGGTTGTCCTTTTTGGGCATTAATCTATCCGATGACGGCTGAAAGCTGTTAAAGCCGTTGAACTCATCGAGGCCTTCGTTTTGACAAGTTATGGCTCCTGTAACTCTAAACGAGCCAGAAGTTATGACCGTCCGAATAATCGATATCTACAGGGTGCAACATCCAGGGTGCAAGGTGCAACATCCGTCCGAAATGGCGAAACAGTTCCGTATAACTTTTAGAAATCCGTGCATGGATTTGAAACGGAACAGCACCATGTTGCACCACTCTCCAGCGATGGTATATCGAAGACCAGCCACCGTAATCCCGTTTTACCGTAAAATTCCACGTGTCGAAAAAACGAAAGGTAAAAAACTTACGAGACCCGATTGAGATTCGGGTTGTCCTTTTTGGGCATTAATCTATCCATTGACGGCTGAAAGCTGTCAAAGCCATAGAACTCATCGAGGCCTTCGTTTTGACAGATTATGGATCCCGTAACTCTAAACGAGCCAGAAGTTATGGCCGTCCGAATAATCGATATCTACAGGGTGCAACATCCACGGTGCAAGGTGCAACATCCGTTCGAAATGGCGAAACAGTGTCGTACGCCTTTTAGAAATGCGTGCATGGATTTGAAACGGAACAGTACCATGGTGCACCACTATCCAGTGATGGGAAGTCGAAGACAAGCCACGGTAATCCCGTTTTACCGTAAAAATACACGTGTCGAAAAAAACAAAGGGCAAAAAACTTACGAGACCCGATTGAGATTCGGGTTGTCCTTTTTGGGCATTAATCTATCCATTGATGATTGAAAGCTGTCAAAGCCGTAGAACTTATCGAGGCCTTCTTTTTGACAGGTTATGGCTCCCGTAACTCTAAACGAGCCAGAAGTTATGGCCGTCAGAATAATCGATATCTACAGGGTGCAACATCCACGGTGCAAGGTGCGACATCCGTCCGAAATGGCGAAACCGTGCCGTACGACTTTTAGAAATGCGTGCATGGATTTGAAACGGAATAGTACCATGGTGCACCACTCTCCAGCGATGGGAAGTCGAGGACGGGCCATGGTAATCCCGTTTTACCGTAAAAATCCACGTGTCGAAAAAACGAAGGGTAAAAAACTTACGAGACCCGATTGAGATTCGAGTTGTCCTTTTTGGGCATTAATCTATCCGTTGATAGCTGAAAGCTGTCAAAGCCGTTGAACTCATCGAGGCCTTCGTTTTGACAGGTTATGGCTCCCGTAACTCTAAACGAGCCAGAAGTTATGGCCGTCCGAATAATCGATATCTACAGGGTGCAACATCCAGGGTGCAAGGTGCAACATCCGTCCGAAAATGCGAAACAGTTCCGTATGACTTTTAGAAATGCGTGCATGGATTTGAAACGGAACAGTACCATGGTGCACCACTCTCCAGCGATGGTAAATCTAAGACCAGCCACCGTAATCCCGTTTTACCGTAAAATTCCACGTGTCGAAAAAACGATGGGTAAAAAACTTACAAGACCCGATTGAGATTCGGGTTGTCCTTTTTGGGCATTAATCTTTCCGTTGACGGCTGAAAGCTGTCAAAGCCATAGAACTCATCGAGGCCATCATTTTGACAGATTATGGATCCCGTAACTCTAAACGAGCCAGAAGTTATGGCCGTCCGAATAATCGATATCTACAGGGTGCAACATCCACGGTGCAAGGTGCAACATCCATCCGAAATGGAGAAACAGTGTCGTGAGACTTTTAGAAATGCGTGCATGGATTTGAAACGGAACAGTACCATGGTGCACCACTCTCCAGCGATGGGAAGTCGAAGACGGGCCACGGTAATCCTGTTTTACCATAAAAATCCACGTGTCGAAAAAACGAAGCGTAAAAAACTTACGAGACCCGATTGAGATTCGGGTTGTCCTTTTTCGGCATTAATCTATCCGTTGACAGCTGAAAGCTGTCAAAACCGTAGAACTCATCGAGGCCTTCATTTTGACAGGTTATGGCTCCCGCAACTCTAAACGAGTCAGAAGTTATGGCCATTTGAGTAATCGATATCTACAGGGTGCAACATCCACGGTGCAAGGTGCAAAATCCGTCCGAAATGGTGAAACGGTGTCGTACGAATTTTAGAAATGCGTGCATGGATTTGAAATGGAACAGTACCTTGGTGCACCACTCTCCAGCGATGGGAAGTCGAAGACGGGTCACGGTAATCCCGTTTTACCGTAAAAATCCATGTGTCAAAAAAACGATGGGTAAAAAACTTACGAGACCCGATTGAGATTCGGGTTGTCCTTTTTGGGCATTAATCTATCCATTGAGGGCTGAAAGTTGTCAAAGCCGTAGAACTCATCGAGGCCTTCGTTTTTACAGGTTATGGCTCCCGTAACTCTAAACGAGCCAGAAGTTATGGCCGTCCGAATAATCGATATCTACAGGGTGCAACATCCACGGTGCAAGGTGCAGCATCCGTCCGAAATGGCAAAACCGTGCCGTACGACTTTTAGAAATGCGTGCATGGATTTGAAACGAAACTGTACAATGGTGCACCACTCTCCAGCGATGATAAATCGAAGACCAGCCACCGTAATCATGTTTTAACGTAAAAATCCACGTGTCGAAAAAACGAAGGGTAAAAAACTTACGAGACACGATTGAGATTCGGGTTGTCCTTTTGGGGCATTAATCTATCCGTTGACGGCTGAAAGCTGTCAAAGCTGTAGAACTCATCGAGGCCTTCGTTTTGAAAGGTTACGGCTCCCGTAAATCTAAACGAGCCAGAAGTTATGGCCGTCCGAATAATCGATATCTACATGGTGCAACATCCACGGTGCAAGGTGCAACATCCGTCCAAAATGGCGAAACAGTGCCGTACGACTTTTAGAAATGCATGCATGGATTTGAAACGGAACAGTACCATGGTGCACCACTCTCCAGCGATGGTAAATCAAAGGCCAGCCACGGTAATCCCGTTTTACCGTAAAAATCCACGAGTCGAAAAAAGGAAGGGTAAAAAACTTACGAGACCCGATTGAGATTCGGGTTGTCCTTTTTGGGCATTAATCTATCCGTTGTTGGGCGAATTTTCACCCAGAAGACCTCAAGACCAAGAAGCCGCAGTTTCACTCGGGCTCGCAAGCAACCTCTACTTCGTTCAACAGCCAAGAAGCTCAATACTAACCTAGAGGGCCTTCCAATATTCTCCATGAAGAAGCTCACTCGGCCCCCACTTCATTCGGTTCCACAACACTCGGCCCCCACTTCATTCGGCTCCACTTCACTCGGCCCCCACTTCATTCGGCCCCATCTCACTCGGCTCCTTTATACCACCACTCCAACTCCCCTGCCGAACCAACCTTGCCACCGAACCACCTACATAACCGGACCAAACGACTACCGGTCCACATTCTCACACTCCTACTACCGGACCAGGCAAGCACCGAACCAACCCTCTCCTTTCCCCTGCCGGTCCACATGCACACCTACCACCGGTCCAAGCTCATAGCCGAATGAAGCCTTGCCGAACCAGAAGATTGCCAGTCCAGATTGCTTCAGCCCGGGCCCACCAGCACCTATATGCTTCCAAGGCCCCTGCCCTCAACCTCATTCTATAAATAGAGGGGCAGGGGTACAACAATGGCAGACAAGTTTGAGAGCTCAAGCAAGGAAGGTACTTTCAAACTACTTTCATATACTGATGTACGAAGCATTGTACTTGTAATCTGAAAGAAAGAAGATAATAACATATAAAGTGGACGTAGGCACATTCTGGCCGAACCACTATAAATCTGTGTGTCTTTTACATTTCAGCCCCTACTTCTTTCATATTTACATACTCATCTAAAATCATTGAAAATCACATATAATCAACTAAATAATACGACTTGGAGGTGTTTGTCCATTTTTTGTGCAAACATCCGTTGACGGCTGAAAGTGGTCAAAGCCGTAGAACTCGTCGAGGCCTTCGTTTTGACAGGTTATGGCTCCCGTAACTCTAAACGAGCCAGAAGTTATGGCCGTTTGAATAATCGATATCTACAGGGTGCAACATCCACGGTGCAAGGTGCAACATCCGTCCGAAATGGCGAAACAGTGCCGTACGACTTTTGCAAATGCATGCATGGATTTGAAACGGGACAGTACCATGGTGCACCACTCTCCAGCGATGGGAAGTCGAAGACGGGCCACGGTAATCCCGTTTTACCGTAAAAATCCACGTGTCGAAAAAACAAAGGGTAAAAAACTTACGAGACCCGATTGAGATTCGGGTTGTCCTTTTTGGGCATTAATCTATCCGCTGATGGCTGAAAGCTGTCGAACCCATAAAACTCATCGAGGCCTTCGTTTTGACAGGTTATGGCTTTTTTACTCTAAACGAGCCAGAAGTTATGGCCGTCCGAATAATCGATATCTACAGGGTGCAACTTCCACGGTGCAAGGTGCAACATCCGTCCGAAATGGCGAAACAGTGCCGTACGACTTTTAGAAATGCGTGCATGGATTTGAAACAGAACAGTACCGTGGTGCACCACTCTCCAACTATGGTAAATCAAAGACCGGCCACCGTAATCCCGTTTTACCCTAAAAATCCACATGTCGAAAAAACGAAGGGTAAAAAACTTACGAGACCCGATTGAGATTCGGGTTGTCCTTTTTGGGCATTAATCTATCCGTTGACGGCTGAAGGCTGTCAAAGCCATAGAACTCATCGAGGCCTTCGTTTTGACAGATTATGGATCCCGTAACTCTAAACGAGCCAGAAGTTATGGCCGTCCGAATAATCGGTATCTACAGGGTGCAACATCCACGGTGCAAGGTGCAACATCCATCCGAAATGGCGAAACAGTGTCGTGAGACTTTTAGAAATGCGTGCATGGATTTGAAACGGAACAGTACCATGGTGCACCACTCTCCAGCGATGGGAAGTCGAAGACGGGCCACGGTAATCCTGTTTTACCATAAAAATCCACGTGTCGAAAAAACGAAGCGTAAAAAACTTACGAGACCCGATTGAGATTCGGGTTGTCCTTTTTGGGCATTAGTCTATCCGTTGACAGCTGAAAGCTGTCAAAACCGTAGAACTCATCGAGGCCTTCATTTTGACAGGTTATGGCTTCCGCAACTCTAAACGAGTCAGAAGTTATGGCCATTTGAGTAATCGATATCTACAGGGTGCAACATCCACGGTGCAAGGTGCAAAATCCGTCCGAAATGGTGAAACGGTGTCGTACGAATTTTAGAAATGCGTGCATGGATTTGAAATGGAACAGTACCTTGGTGCACCACTCTCCAGCGATGGGAAGTCGAAGACGGGTCACGGTAATCCCGTTTTGCAGTAAAAATCCATGTGTCAAAAAAACGAAGGATAAAAAACTTACGAGACCCGATTGAGATTCGGGTTGTCCTTTTTGGGCATTAATCTATCCGTTGAGGGATGAAAGTTGTCAAAGCCGTAGAACTCATCGAGGCCTTCGTTTTTACAGGTTATGGCTCCCGTAAATCTAAACGAGCCAGAAGTTATGGCCGTCCGAATAATCGATATCTACAAGGTGCAACATCCACGGTGCAAGGTGCATCATCCGTCCGAAATGGCAAAACAGTGCCGTACGACTTTTAGAAATGTGTGCATGGATTTGAAACGGAACTGTACAATGGTGCACCACTCTCCAGCGATGATAAATCGAAGACCAGCCACCGTAATCATGTTTTAACGTAAAAATCCACGTGTCGAAAAAACGAAGGGTAAAAACTTACGAGACACGATTGAGATTCGGGTTGTCCTTTTGGGGTATTAATCTATCCGTTGACGGCTGAAAGCTGTCAAAGCCGTAGAACTCATCGAGGCCTTCTTGTTGAAAGGTTACGGCTCCCGTAAATCTAAACGAGCCAGAAGTTATGGCCGTCCGAATAATCGATATCTACATGGTGCAACATCCACGGTGCAAGGTGCAACATCCGTCCGAAATGGCGAAACAGTGTCGTACGACTTTTAGAAATGCATGCATGGATTTGAAACGGAACAGTACCATGGTGCACCACCCTCCAGCGATGGTAAATCAAAGGCCAGCCACGGTAATCCTGTTTTACCGTAAAAATCCACGAGTCGAAAAAAGGAAGGGTAAAAAACTTACGAGACCCGATTGAGATTCGGGTAGTCATTTTTGGGCATTAATCTATCCGTTGACGGCTGAAAGTGGTCAAAGCCGTAGAACTCCTCGAGGCCTTCGTTTTGACAGGTTATGGCTCCCGTAACTCTAAACGAGCCAGAAGTTATGGCCGTTTGAATAATCGATATCTACAGGGTGCAACATCCACGGTGCAAGGTGCAACATCCGTCCGAAATGGCGAAACAGTGCCGTACGACTTTTGCAAATGCATGCTTGGATTTGAAACGGGACAGTACCATGGTGCACCACTCTCCAGCGATGGGAAGTCGAAGACGGGCCACGGTAATCCCGTTTTACCGTAAAAATCCACGTGTCGAAAAAACGAAGGGTAAAAAACTTACGAGACCCGATTGAGATTCGGGTTGTCCTTTTTGGACATTAATCTATCCGCTGATGGCTGAAAGCTGTCGAACCCATAAAACTCATCGAGGCCTTCGTTTTGACAGGTTATGGCTTTTTTACTCTAAACGAGCCAGAAGTTATGGCCGTCCGAATGATCGATATCTATAGGGTGCAACTTCCACGGTGCAAGGTGCAACATCCGTCCGAAATGGAGAAACAGTGCCGTACGACTTTTAGAAATGCGTGCATGGATTTGAAATAGAACAGTACCATGGTGCACCACTCTCCAACTATGGTAAATCAAAGACCGGCCACCGCAATCCCGTTTTACCCTAAAAATCCACGTGTCGAAAAAACGAAGGGTAAAAAACTTACGAGACCCGATTGAGATTCGGGTTGTCCTTTTTGGGCATTAATCTATCCGTTGACGGCTGAAAGCTGTCAAAGCCATAGAACTCATCGAGGCCTTCGTTTTGACAGATTATGGATCCCGTAACTCTAAACGAGCCAGAAGTTATGGCCGTCCGAATAATCGATATCTACAACGTGCAACATCCACGGTGCAAGGTGCAACATCCATCCGAAATGGCGAAACAGTGTCGTGAGACTTTTAGAAATGCATGCATGGATATGAAACGGAACAGTACCATGGTGCACCACTCTCCAGCGATGGGAAGTCGAAGACGGGCCACGGTAATCCTGTTTTACCATAAAAATCCACGTGTCGAAAAAACGAAGCGTAAAAAACTTACGAGACCCGATTGAGATTCGGGCTGTCCTTTTTGGGCATTAATCTATCCGTTGACAGCTGAAAGCTGTCAAAACCGTAGAACTCATCGAGGCCTTCATTTTGACAGGTTATGGCTCCCGCAACTCTAAACGAGTCAGAAGTTATGGCCATTTGAGTAATCGATATCTACAGGGTGCAACATCCACGGTGCAAGGTGCAAAATCCGTCCGAAATGGTGAAACGGTGTCGTACGAATTTTAGAAATGCGTGCATGGATTTGAAATGGAACAGTACCTTGGTGCACCACTCTCCAGCGATGGGAAGTCGAAGACGGGTCACGGTAATCCCGTTTTACCGTAAAAATCCATGTGTCAAAAAAACGAAGGGTAAAAAACTTACGAGACCCGATTGAGATTCGGGTTGTCCTTTTTGGGCATTAATCTATCCGTTGAGGGCTGAAAGTTGTCAAAGCCGTAGAACTCATCGAGGCCTTCGTTTTTACAGGTTATGGCTCCCGTAACTCTAAACGAGCCAGAAGTTATGGCCGTCCGAATAATCGATATCTACAAGGTGCAACATCCACGGTGCAAGGTGCAACATCCGTCCGAAATGGCAAAACAGTACCGTAAGACTTTTAGAAATGCGTGCATGGATTTGAAACGGAAATGTACAATGGTGCACCACTCTCCAGCGATGATAAATCGAAGACCAGCCACCGTAATCATGTTTTAACGTAAAAATCCACGTGTCGAAAAAACGAAGGGTAAAAAACTTACGAGACACGATTGAGATTCGGGTTGTCCTTTTGGGGCATTAATCTATCCGTTGACGGCTGAATGCTGTCAAAGCCGTAGAACTCATCGAGGCCTTCGTTTTGAAAGGTTAGGGCTCCCGTAAATCTAAACGAGCCAGAAGTTATGGCCGTCCGAATAATCGATATCTACATGGTGCAACATCCACGGTGCAAGGTGCAACATCCGTCCAAAATGGCGAAACAGTGCCGTACGAGTTTTAGAAATGCATGCATGGATTTGAAACGGAACAGTACCATGGTGCACCACTCTCCAGCGATGGTAAATCAAAGGCCAGCCACGGTAATCCCGTTTTACCGTAAAAATCCACGAGTCGAAAAAAGGAGGGGTAAAAAACTTACGAGACCCGATTGAGATTCGGGTTGTCCATTTTGGGCATTAATCTATCCGTTGATGGCTGAAAGTGGTCAAAGCCGTAGAACTCATCGAGGCCTTCGTTTTGACAGGTTATGGCTCCCGTAACTCTAAACGAGCCAGAAGTTATGGCCGTTTGAATAATCGATATCTACAGGGTGCAACATCCACGGTGCAAGGTGCAACATCCGTCCGAAATGGCGAAACAGTGCCGTACGACTTTTGCAAATGCATGCATGGATTTGAAACGGGACAGTACCATGGTGCACCACTCTCCAGCGATGGGAAGTCGAAGACGGGCCACGGTAATCCCGTTTTACCGTAAAAATCAACGTGTCGAAAAAACGAAGGGTAAAAAACTTACGAGACCCGATTGAGATTCGGGTTGTCCTTTTTGGGCATTAATCTATCCGCTGATGGCCGAAAGCTGTCGAACCCATAAAACTCATCGAGGCCTTCGTTTTGACAAGTTATGGCTTTTTTACTCTAAACGAGCTAGAAGTTATGGCCGTCCGAATAATCGATATCTACAGGGTGCAACTTCCATGGTGCAAGGTGCAACATCCGTCCGAAATGGTGAAACAGTGCCGTACGACTTTTAGAAATGCGTGCATGGATTTGAAACAGAACAGTACCATGGTGCACCACTCTCCAACTATGGTAAATCAAAGACCGGCCACCGTAATCCCGTTTTACCCTAAAAATCCACGTGTCGAAAAAACGAAGGGTAAAAAACTTACGAGGCCCGATTGAGATTCGGGTTGTCCTTTTTGGGCATTATTCTATCCGTTGACGGCTGAAAGCTGTCAAAGCCGTTGAACTCATCGAGGCCTTCGTTTTGAGGTTATGTCTCCCGTAACTCTAAACGAGCCAGAAGTTATGGCCGTCCGAATAATCGATATCTATAGGGTGCAACATCCACGGTGCATGTGACGACCGCCCATGACTCCCGCACCAAATCAAGGAAATAATGCGCTAAAAGGTGTGCCAGGCAGCCATGTACGATAGTCAGGGTAAAACAAAACAGAAGAATCTCTATCGCATAACTCACAGCGCATAGATAAAATACAATAGAGAAATATAATATAGTGAAGCTCCATAGAACAGAACATCATCATATAAGCATCACAGTAGTTTCATACAATCATCTACTCAAATCCATACATGAAAGCCTCACTACAAATCACTCAACCAAATACAGCAGCGGATACCCAGTACATATAGTAAGAAAACTAATATGCAAAGCCTCCTGCTCGTCTTCGTCATCTTTAGTGTAGAACTCCTAGCACAGCACCTGTCACCTGCTACCTAGTCTGCCCATCCCGACATGGATGAACAGCCCAAGGTAATAAGAGGAGACATAAAACCTTGAGTCAGACAAAGTCTTAGTGAGCAGTAAATCAACTATCAAGCATACCAAAAGAGCATAAAGGATAAAAGGAATAGGAACCAAACCATCCCACTCCACCTCTTTCTACAGTGATAGCCCCAGACATACACTAAGGAGAAACAAGCATAACAACATAGACAATTAAGGTAAAGCGAATACCACTCGAGTCAAGGACGATGTTTTCCAAATACAAACCCCCAAGGCCTAAACCAAGATCAGATAAGCACCCAGAAAACACCGCTCTTGAAGCCGAATGATAATACAACCAAACATCCATGACTCTGGCTATCACTGTTATCCTTGCCTCGATTTCACCGTTAGTTGAATGACCATCTGTCAAGGGCTAATGGTAACCCCGGTTCTAACCATAACTCCGCACACTGCCTTGTGCCTAGGACTTATCTACTTTGCCCAGAGTACTCAACTACCTACCTGTAGTCTTTTGGGTGTCCCGACTACCTACCTGTAGTCGTTATGGGCGCCCCATGTACTCTTGCTTTTGAGCATGCTAGAACCTTCAACAACGACGAGATCCAAGCCTCCTAGCCATCCTTCTTGACGACTATCCTCATACAAGCTCAAGCTACCTCTTGAACAATCCATTATCAACCAACTTGAACTACTCTTCAAGTTATCAACATGCTTGGAATGATCCCTGCTTGGATTAAGCCAAGACTCACATCATACTTCGCTTCATCGCATCAAAGCAAAGTCTCAACTCAACAACATGGTTTGCCTCATCAAATCATGGCAAAGTCCCATCTCAACATCATCCAATCTATACATATGAGCTTCAACATCCGCTACATATGCCTTAAGCAGCTTTCACCATTCAAGAGCCTTCTTCCATAGCTTTTGAATCCTCTTTCATCATCTTGTTCCAAATCAACTACTAGCTAACTTGGAAACAATCAAATCAATCATACATTCAAATAATCAATCATTCAAACAAGATCTATTAAGCAATTTAAGCAATATCAACTATAATGGCAATTTCGTAAATAAACGAGCAAAAGTCCAACATATGTGAAATCATGGTTTTTAGCATAGATCTATCAATTATAAAACATGGGTTTTGTCTCTAATGCTTATTAAACAAACTTGCATAAGTAAACATCTTCAAAAACCATGGATCTAGACTTAGATCTAAGAAAAATGCATGAAATCTCTAACTTTAACACCCAAACATGCCACCAATCCAATATACTCCTTTGGATCCGCGTGAGAGATAACTACCACTCACCAAATCACCCAAACACTACAAAAACTACACACTTCAGATCTGGACAGCGAAGATCAAGGTTTGATCCGGCAATATCTCGCTCCAATCGATGAATTCTAGCTCGAACGGATGAAGATCTTCAACTTTGGCACTTGGATCTTCGATCTCGATCTTGGATGGATGTTAGAATTAGATTGGAATGGAGAAAAGAAGATGAAGAAATGTTGTAGTCGAGTCTTCAAAATGGCAGCACTTCGTCGCTTCAAAAACCGGTGCCAAAAAGTGAGCCAAACCCCTCTATTTATAGGCTGAATCAACCATGAGTCGTCGCTCTTAGGTCGTCGCCGACCCAACTCCTGAGTCGTCCCCGACTCATCCACATGCTGACTTACCATAAGCCACTCACACGACTCAACAACCCTGCCGACCTACGACTTAATACCAGAGCCGACCTAACTAATCAACGACTCAACACCAAGCTGCCTAACGACTTACGACTCATCGTTAAGTCGTGCCTACCGACTCAGTTGCAAACGACCTAACAACACAGCCTTATGGCCGACCTAAGTCCTAGCCGACTCAACATAAGTCGGTCACGATTTAACTATGACACAAACGACTCAACCTATCCCTAACTCGGTCAAACGACTCACGACCCATGGCCTCACCGACTCAACTACCCACGACCTAAGCCCTAAGTCGGTTTTTCTTAAGTCGGTCACCAACCCTTAAACCGCTATCTCGTGAGTCGGTCACCATCTTATGAAGCTAACTCCAATTAGGTCGGTCATTATGAGTCGGTCATATCCTTAAGTCGCCTAAACCCCTTGAGTCGGTCCCTATGAGTCGGTCACGACTCATCACCTAACTTAGCTATGCCTATGAGTCGGTCACGACTCATCACTTGCACTCGGGTCAACTCCTAAACGACTCAAGCTAGAAGCAACACAAACAACACTAACAACCTGTAAATTCTACGATTTATCGACACGTAAAAATACGGGTCGTTACATTCTCTCCCCCTTAGGAATTTCGCCCCCGAAATTCCAAGCAAACAACAGCAATCAAAATTATTCCGCATGCCTATCATCCATGGCAATCAACAATCCATGCAACCAATTCTAACCTAGCATGCAGAATTCTAAGACTTAGAACAAGCTACAAATTCATGAGATGTCACGACACTTTAGGGCCATACCTCGAAGAGTTCGGGATGAGCTGCCTTCATCCTCTCTTCCTCCTCCCACGTACAGTCGTTAACATCATCACTCCATTGTACCTTGAGCAACGTAATCGTCTTCCTCCTAAGCTGTTTCGTATCGGTTTCAACAATACGAAGCGGCTTACGAGGTCTCGAAACAACTGGATCAACCTCCAAGTCTTCACAGCTATCAGCAGAAACCACCGTAGTTGGGTCGTGCATATACTTCCGTAGATAAGATACATGAAAAACACTGTGCACACCCGCCATCTTTTCCGGTAACTCCAATCTATAAGCGAGCTTTCCAATACGCTCGATAATCGGGAATGGTCCAACAAATCTCGGAGTTAACTTTCCTTTCTTCCCGAATCTAATGACACTCTTCAGAGGAGAAATCTTCACAAAAACCATATCACCTACGTCGAATTCCAAATCCTTACGACGATTATCGGCATAACTTTTCTGACGATCTTGGGCTGCCTTCATTCGTTGCCGAATGATCTCTATACAATCTGAAGTCTGTCGAATCATCTCTGGCCCAAGTATCAGCTTTTCTCCAGTTTCCAACCAACATGTCGGAGAGTTACACGGTCTTCCATATAATGCCTCATATGGTGCCATACCGATACTCGACTGATAACTGTTATTATAAGCAAACTCCACCAAATGAAGGTGATCTTCCCATGATCCTCCGAAGTCCAAAACACATGCTCTAAGAAGATCTTCCAAAACTCGGTTGACTCTCTCAGTCTGACCATCTGTTTGAGGGTGATAAGCTGTACTCAAACACAACTCAGTTCCCAAAACTTCCTGGAAGCTCTTCCAAAATCTACTAGTGAACAATGGATCTCGATCGCTCACTATACTCTTCGGAACACCATGGAAACGAACTATCCACTTCACATATAATTCAGCCAACTTCGATGCAGTCCTAGTCGATCGAACAGGAATGAACCTTGCACTCTTGGTCAAACGATCTACTATGACCCAAATCCCTTCATTCCCTGCTCTTGTCCTAGGTAGACCATCGATAAAGTCCATCGACACTTGCTCCCACTTCCATGTAGGAACCTCTAATGGCTGAAGCAATCCACTGGGCTTCTTCTGCTCAGCTTTCACCAACTGGCAATTCATACACTTGGAAATAAAATTTCCAACATCCTTCTTCATACCTTCCCAGTAGTAGGTTCTCTTCATATCCCGATACATCTTATTTCCACCTGGATGAATTGTCAACTTCGAGTGATGACTCTCCCTCAGAACTTCATCTCTCAATCCATCTACATCGGGAACAACTAGTCGCCCTTGCTTTCGAAGCCAACCCTCTCGATCGACTTCAAATCCTTTATCCTTTTCTGGATCCAATCCGGATTCCAAATCACGGATAATCTTGATAAGCTTATCATCTCTCCTTTGCCTCTCGCCAATTCTTTCCACAAGAGTAGGCCTTATCGATAAGTTTGCCAACATCTCAGGTTCCAATTCACATCTAGGCCTGAAATCAAATCCAGCCAAATACTCAAGACTCTTCCATTCCGAAAACATGGCTCCCAATCCTGCATGTCTTCGACTTAACGCATCAGCCACTGCGTTACCTTTCCCTGGAGTATAGGCTATACCAAAATCATACGATGCTAAGAACTCTAGCCACCTTTGCTGTCGAAGATTCAAATCCTTTTGGGAAAACAGATACTTCAACGACTTATGATCTGTAAACAGCTCGAATCTAACTCCCAATAGATAGTGTCTCCACATCTTCAAAGCAAACACAATCGCCGCTAACTCCAAATCATGAGTCGGATAATTCCTTTCATGCGGCTTTAGTTGTCGACTAGCATACGCAACAACTTTATGCTTCTGCATTAGCACCGCTCCTAGTCCAGTGCCACATGCATCGGTGTAAACCACCATCTCATCATTCCCACTTGGAATAGTCAAAACAGGAGCGCTCGTCAGTCGCTCTTTCAGGATTACGAAAGCTTGCTCACACTTATCATCCCATTTGAACACTTGGTTCTTCTTCGTCAATCCTGTCAACGGTGCAGCTATCTTGGAAAAGTCTTTGATAAACCGACGATAATATCCTGCTAATCCAAGAAAACTTCTCACATCAGATGCATTCTTAGGCCTAACCCAATCCTGGATCGCTGCCACCTTAGCGGGATCAACCGCTATTCCATTTCCAGAAATAACATGACCTAAGAACCTCACTTCATTCTTCCAGAAGTGACACTTCGAAAACTTAGCCTTCAGCTGATGTTTCCGTAAGATTCCTAAAACTATCCTCAAGTGCGTCTTGTGCTCTTCCTCAGTTCTGGAATAAACCAAAATATCATCCACGAACACAAGCACGAACTTATTCAACTGATCTCTGAACACTCTATTCATAAGATCCACAAAATATGCTGGCGCGTTAGTCAACCCAAACGGCATTACCAGCCACTCATAAAACCCGGATGGTGTCCTGAAAGCAGTCTTCGGCACACTATCCTTCGCCACTCTCAACTGGTGAAATCCCGTTGCCAAATCCATCTGAGAAAACACCTTAGCCTCGTGAAGCTGATCAAACAAGTCATCTATTCTCGGCAATGGATACTTGTTCTTCCTAGTCACCTTATTCAGCTCACGATAATCAACACACAACCTCAACGATCCATCCGTTTTGGTTGCGAACACAACGGGCGCACCCCATTCGGACACACTTCTCCGAATGAATCCTTTCCGCAAAAGGTCATCAACTTGCACCTTCAGCTCTTGCTGCTCCCTCGGTGCCATCCGCCTAAGAGGCATCACAACAGGTCTGGCTCCCTCAACTAGATCGATACGAAACTCGATCTCCCTATGCGGCGGCAACCCTTTGACTTCGTCAAAGACATCCTCAAATCCATTCACAATAGGCACTGATGACAGTCCATCCCGTGGAACAACCAGCGAATACATGAAGCTCATGAAGACGCCTTCCTCATGCTTACATCGTATCACAACCTTTCGCCCTTCCACATTCCCGACTGTCACCTCCAGCCTCTCACAATCAATCCTAGCCGCATACTTCCTAAGCCAGTCCATACCCAAAATAATTCCGAACCCCGCAAAGTTCAGAACAAAGCAATCACAAACAAACGAGCAATCATGACTCGACACAACTAGACCACGACATAACATACACAAACATGACGAACCCCCTACCGGATTAGTCACAACCAATGGCCTATCAACAATATCCGGTTTCATACCTAACCGGCTTACCAAATCATCACAAACAAAAGAATGCGACGCTCCAGTATCAAACAACACTCTAACTGGAACACCACAAATAGAAAGAGTACCTTGAACAACCACACTCTTCCCCTTCTCTTCAGCAGTAGGAGCTTTCGAAGACGATGGAACAGCCCCCAAAGCATAGGCTTGCACAACCTGCCTATCTTTCCTCGGTTCTGGACAATCCTTCTTGATATGTCCCAGCTTATCACAGTTGTAACACTTTCCCGGCACTTTGGGATTCTTACAATCTTTGTAAAGATGGCCCTTCTGCTGGCAGTTATAGCAAGTCACTTCACTCTTCGGCTTCTTCTGGCCATCCCTACCCCTCTGTTGCTGTTGTTTCCTCTTCTTATTGCCACTCTGCTGTGGTTTAGATCCTTCCCTGGTTACAGAAACGACAGAACTTTCCCTAGGAAACAAACTCTCATGCCTAAGAGCTTTTTCCACAAGCTTCTCAAATGGATCGTCCAGATGATCCACTAACTGCCTCCCAAGATAAGCATCCAGACCAGTCACAAACTTTTCATTCTTCTGGTAGGGAGAATCAATATACGATCTGGCATACTTAGACAAAGCTTCAAACTCAGAAATGTACTCAAGAACAGGCCTTCCCCCTTGCTTGAGCTCCACAAACCTCTTAAACAAGACAGATTTCTGGGAAGTAGAGATGAACTTAGCTTCAAATCTAACTTGGAATTGCTCCCAAGTAATCTCTTCTTCTGGAGTATCGATGGTGATAGAATTCCACCAATCAGCAGCTCTTCCCTGAAGCTGTCTCGATGCAAGCTTCCTCTTAGTTGCATCCTCAATCCCTAAGTCACCAAAGATTCTTTTGCAAGCATCAATCCATCTCTGCACCTCAATAGTCGACTCCGTCCCCAAGAAAACTTTCCCTCCAAGAGCAGTATAATCCTTGCAAAGCTTGGCAAAATCCACCGGTCTCGGAGCTTGGACTTGAACTCCCACATCCACAGATGATCCTGAAGCTGGTATTCTCCTCATGATTGAAGTCATCATGGCCTCAAACATAGGAGCATAATCAACAGCTTCCCTAGCATCACGGCTACCCCTCGCAGCTTGTCTCTCACTTCGACTCATCCTTAATATCTGTAAATAAGAATGATTAGAACACCTTAAGAAACAACTGCATAAGGAGTTCAAACCCTTCTAAACTACTATATTATATATAGTAATCATCCATCAAATTACAATTACGTCTCTCTTACGTAGTTACATCAGCGAGCGTTGGCTAAAATCGATTAACCAAAGCTCTGATACCAAATGTGACGACCGCCCATGACTCCCGCACCAAATCAAGGAAATAATGCGCTAAAAGGTGTGCCAGGCAGCCATGTACGATAGTCAGGGTAAAACAAAACAGAAGAATCTCTATCGCATAACTCACAGCGCATAGATAAAATACAATAGAGAAATATAATATAGTGAAGCTCCATAGAACAGAACATCATCATATAAGCATCACAGTAGTTTCATACAATCATCTACTCAAATCCATACATGAAAGCCTCACTACAAATCACTCAACCAAATACAGCAGCGGATACCCAGTACATATAGTAAGAAAACTAATATGCAAAGCCTCCTGCTCGTCTTCGTCATCTTTAGCGTAGAACTCCTAGCACAGCACCTGTCACCTGCTACCTAGTCTGCCCATCCCGACATGGATGAACAGCCCAAGGTAATAAGAGGAGACATAAAACCTTGAGTCAGACAAAGTCTTAGTGAGCAGTAAATCAACTATCAAGCATACCAAAAGAGCATAAAGGATAAAAGGAATAGGAACCAAACCATCCCACTCCACCTCTTTCTACAGTGATAGCCCCAGACATACACTAAGGAGAAACAAGCATAACAACATAGACAATTAAGGTAAAGCGAATACCACTCGAGTCAAGGACGATGTTTTCCAAATACAAACCCCCAAGGCCTAAACCAAGATCAGATAAGCACCCAGAAAACACCGCTCTTGAAGCCGAATGATAATACAACCAAACATCCATGACTCTGGCTATCACTGTTATCCTTGCCTCGATTTCACCGTTAGTTGAATGACCATCTGTCAAGGGCTAATGGTAACCCCGGTTCTAACCATAACTCCGCACACTGCCTTGTGCCTAGGACTTATCTACTTTGCCCAGAGTACTCAACTACCTACCTGTAGTCTTTTGGGTGTCCCGACTACCTACCTGTAGTCGTTATGGGCGCCCCATGTACTCTTGCTTTTGAGCATGCTAGAACCTTCAACAACGACGAGATCCAAGCCTCCTAGCCATCCTTCTTGACGACTATCCTCATACAAGCTCAAGCTACCTCTTGAACAATCCATTATCAACCAACTTGAACTACTCTTCAAGTTATCAACATGCTTGGAATGATCCCTGCTTGGATTAAGCCAAGACTCACATCATACTTCGCTTCATCGCATCAAAGCAAAGTCTCAACTCAACAACATGGTTTGCCTCATCAAATCATGGCAAAGTCCCATCTCAACATCATCCAATCTATACATATGAGCTTCAACATCCGCTACATATGCCTTAAGCAGCTTTCACCATTCAAGAGCCTTCTTCCATAGCTTTTGAATCCTCTTTCATCATCTTGTTCCAAATCAACTACTAGCTAACTTGGAAACAATCAAATCAATCATACATTCAAATAATCAATCATTCAAACAAGATCTATTAAGCAATTTAAGCAATATCAACTATAATGGCAATTTCGTAAATAAACGAGCAAAAGTCCAACATATGTGAAATCATGGTTTTTAGCATAGATCTATCAATTATAAAACATGGGTTTTGTCTCTAATGCTTATTAAACAAACTTGCATAAGTAAACATCTTCAAAAACCATGGATCTAGACTTAGATCTAAGAAAAATGCATGAAATCTCTAACTTTAACACCCAAACATGCCACCAATCCAATATACTCCTTTGGATCCGCGTGAGAGATAACTACCACTCACCAAATCACCCAAACACTACAAAAACTACACACTTCAGATCTGGACAGCGAAGATCAAGGTTTGATCCGGCAATATCTCGCTCCAATCGATGAATTCTAGCTCGAACGGATGAAGATCTTCAACTTTGGCACTTGGATCTTCGATCTCGATCTTGGATGGATGTTAGAATTAGATTGGAATGGAGAAAAGAAGATGAAGAAATGTTGTAGTCGAGTCTTCAAAATGGCAGCACTTCGTCGCTTCAAAAACCGGTGCCAAAAAGTGAGCCAAACCCCTCTATTTATAGGCTGAATCAACCATGAGTCGTCGCTCTTAGGTCGTCGCCGACCCAACTCCTGAGTCGTCCCCGACTCATCCACATGCTGACTTACCATAAGCCACTCACACGACTCAACAACCCTGCCGACCTACGACTTAATACCAGAGCCGACCTAACTAATCAACGACTCAACACCAAGCTGCCTAACGACTTACGACTCATCGTTAAGTCGTGCCTACCGACTCAGTTGCAAACGACCTAACAACACAGCCTTATGGCCGACCTAAGTCCTAGCCGACTCAACATAAGTCGGTCACGATTTAACTATGACACAAACGACTCAACCTATCCCTAACTCGGTCAAACGACTCACGACCCATGGCCTCACCGACTCAACTACCCACGACCTAAGCCCTAAGTCGGTTTTTCTTAAGTCGGTCACCAACCCTTAAACCGCTATCTCGTGAGTCGGTCACCATCTTATGAAGCTAACTCCAATTAGGTCGGTCATTATGAGTCGGTCATATCCTTAAGTCGCCTAAACCCCTTGAGTCGGTCCCTATGAGTCGGTCACGACTCATCACCTAACTTAGCTATGCCTATGAGTCGGTCACGACTCATCACTTGCACTCGGGTCAACTCCTAAACGACTCAAGCTAGAAGCAACACAAACAACACTAACAACCTGTAAATTCTACGATTTATCGACACGTAAAAATACGGGTCGTTACAGTGCAAGGTGCAACATCCGTCCGAAATGGCAAAACAGTGGCGTACGACTTTTAGAAATGCATGCATGGATTTGAAATGGAACAGTACCATGGTGCACCACTCTCCAGCGATGGTAAATCGACGACCAGCCGCCGTAATCCCGTTTTACCGTAAAATTCCACGTGCCGAAAAAACAAAGGGTAAAAAACTTACGAGACCCGATTGAGATTCGGGTTGTCCTTTTTGGGCATTAATCTATCCGTTGACGGCTGAAAGCTTTCAAAGCCGTAGAACTCATCGAGCCCTTCGGTTTGACAGGTTATGGCTCCCGTAACTCTAAACGAGCCAGAGGTTATGGCCGTCCGAATAATCGATATCTACAGGGTGCAACATCCACGGTGCAAGGTGCAACATCCATCCGTAATGGCGAAACAGTGCCGTACGACTTTTAGAAATGCGTGCATGGATTTGAAACGGAATAGTGCCATGGTGCACCACTATCCAACGATGGTAAATCGAAGACCAGCCACCATAATCCCGTTTTACCATAAAAATCCACGTGTCGAAAAAACGAAGGGTAAAAAACTTACGAGACCCGATTGAGATTCGGGTTGCCCTTTTTCGGCATTAATCTATCCGTTGATGGCTAAAAGCTGTCAAAGCTGTAGAACTCATCGAGACCTTCGTTTTGACAGGTTATGGCTTTTGTAACTCTAAACGAGCCAGAAGTTATGGCCGTCCGAATAATCGATATCTACATGGTGCAACATCCACGGTGCAAGGTGCAACATCCGTCCGAAATGGTGAAACAGTGCCGTACGACTTTTAGAAATGCGAGCATGGATTTGAAACGGAACAATACCATGGCGCACCACTCTCCAGCGATGGTAAATCGAAGACCAACCACCGTAATCCTGTTTTACCTCAAAAATCCACGTGTCGAAAAAACGAAGGGTAAAAAACTTACAAGACCCGATTGTGATTCGGGTTGTCCTTTTTGGGCATTAATCTATCCGTTGACGGCTGAAAGCGGTCAAAGCCGTAGAACTCACGGAGGCCTTCGTTTTGACAGGTTATGGCTCCCGTAACTCTGAACGAGCCAGAAGTTATGGCCGTCCGAATAATCGATATCTACAGGGCGCAACATCCACGGTGCAAGGTGCAACATCCGTCCGAAATGGCGAAACTGTGCCGTACGACTTTTAGAAATGCGTGCATGGATTTGAAACAGAACAGTACCATGGTGCACTACTCTCTAGCGATGGTAAATCGAAGGCGGGCCACGGTAATCCCGTTTTACCGTAAAATCCACGTGTCGAAAAACGAAAGGTAAAATACTTATGAGACCCGATTGAGATTCGGGTTGTCCTTTTTGGGCATTAATCTATCCGTTGACGGCTGAAAGCTGTCAAAGCCGTAGAACTCATCGAGGCCTTCGTTTTGACAGGTTATGGCTCCCGTAAATCTAAACGAGCCAGAAGTAATGGCCGTCCGTATAATCGATATCTACAGGGTGCAACATCCACGGTGCAAGGTGCAACATCCGTCCGAAATGGCGAAACAGTGCCGTACGACTTTTAGAAATGCGTGCATGGATTTGAAATGGAACAGTACCATGGTGCACCACTCTCCAGCGATGGTAAATCGAAGGGCAGCCGCCGTAATCCCGTTTTACCATAAAAATCCACGTGTCGAAAAAACGAAGGGTAAAAAACTTACGAGACCCGATTGAGATTCGAGTTGTACTTTTTGGGCATTAATCTATCCGTTGATGGCTAAAAGCGGTCAAAGCCTTAGAACTCATCGAGGCCTTCGTTTTGACTGGTTATGGCTCCCGTAACTCTAAACGAGCCAGAAGCTATGGCCGTTTGAATAATCGATATCTACAGGGTGCAACATCCACGGTGCAAGGTGCAACATCCGTCCGAAATGGCGAAACAGTGCCGTACGACTTTTAGAAATGCGTGCAAGAATTTGAAACGAAACAGTATCATGGTGCACCACTCTCCAGCGATGGGAAGTCGAAGACGGGCCACGGTAATCCCGTTTTACCGTAAAAATCCACGTGTCGAAAAAACGAAGGGTAAAAAACTTACGAGACCCGATTGAGATTCGGGTTGTCCTTTTTGGGCATTAATCTATCCGTTGACGGCTGAAAGCTGTCAAAACCGTTGAACTCATCGAGGCCTTCGTTTTGACAGGTTATGGCTCCCGTAACTCTAAACGAGCCAGAAGTTATGGCCGTCCGAATAATCGATATCTACAGGGTGCAACATCCAGGGTGCAAGGTGCAACATCCGTCCGAAATGGCGAAACAGTTCTGTATGACTTTTAGAAATGCATGCATGGATTTGAAACGGAACAGTACCATGGTGCACCACTCTCCAGCGATGGTAAATCGAAGACCATCCACCGTAATCCCGTTTTATCGTAAAATTCCACGTGTCGAAAAAACGAAAGGTAAAAAACTTACGAGATCCGATTGAGATCCGGGTTGTCCTTTTTGGGCATTAATCTATTCTTTGACGGCTGAAAGCTGTCAAAGCCATAGAACACATCGAGGCCTTCGTTTTGACAGATTATTGATCCCGTAACTCTAAACGAGCCAGAAGTTATGGCCGTCCGAATAATCGATATCTACAGGGTGCAACATCCACGGTGCAAGGTGCAACATCCGTCCGAAATGGCGAAACAGTACTGTACAACTTTTAGAAATGTGTGCATGGATTTGAAACGGAACAGTACCATGGTGCACCACTCTACAGCAATGGGAAGTCGAAGACGGGCCACGGTAATCCCGTTTTACCGTAAAAATCCATGTGTCGAAAAAACGAAGGTTAAAAAACTTACGAGACCCTATTGAGATTCGGGTTGTCAATTTTGGGCATTAATCTATCCATTGATGACTGAAAGTTGTCAAAGCCGTAGAACTCATCGAGGCCTTCGTTTTGACAGGTTATGGCTCCCGTAACTCTAAACGAGCCAGAAGTTATGGCCGTCCAAATAATCGATATCTACAGGGTGCAACATCCACGGTGCAAGGTGCAAGGTGCAACATCCGTCCGAAATGGCGAAACCGTGCCGTACGACTTTTAAAAATCCGTGCATGGATTTAAAATGCAACAGTACCATGGTACACCACTCTCCAGCGATGGTAAATCGAAGGCAAGCCACGGTAATCCTGTTTTACCGTAAAAATCCACGTGTCGAAAAAACGAAGGGTAAAAAACTTACGAGACCCGATTGAGATTCGGGTTGTCCTTTTTGGGCATTAATCTATCCGTTGACGGGTGAAAGCTGTCAAAGCCGTAGAACTCATCGAGGCCTTCGTTTTGACAGGTTACGGCTCCCGTAAATCTAAACGAGCCAGAAGTTATGGTCGTCCGTATAATCCATATCTACAGGGTGCAACATCCACAGTGCAAGGTGCAACATCCGTCCGAAATGGCGAAACAGTGCCTTACGACTTTTAGAAATGCATGCATGGATTTGAAACAGAACAGTACCATGGTGCACCACTCTCCAGCGATGGTAAATCGAAGGCCAGCCACGGTAATCCCGTTTTACCGTAAAAATCCACGTGTAGAAAAAACGAAGGGTAAAAAATTTACGAGACCCGATTGAGATTCGGGTTGTCCTTTTTGGGCATTGATCTATCCGTTGACGGCTGAAAGCGGTCATAGCCGTAGAACTCATGGAGGCCTTCGTTTTGACAGGTTATGGCTCCCGTAACTCTAAACGAGCCAGAAGTTATGGCCGTCCGAATAATCGATATCTACAGGGTGCAATATCCACGGTGCAAGGTGCAACATCCGTCCGAAATGGAGAAACAGTGCCGTACGACTTTTAGAAATGCGTGCATGGATTTGAAACGGAACACTACCATGGTGCACCACTCTCCAGCGATGGTAAATCGAAGGCCAGCCACGGTAATCCCGTTTTACCGTAAAAATCCACGTGTCGAAAAAAAGAAGGGTAAAAAACTTACGACACCCGATTGAGATTCGGGTTGTCCTTTTTGGGCATTAATCTATCCGTTGATGGCTGAAAGCGGTCAAAGCCGTAGAACTCATCGGGGCCTTCGTTTTGACTGGTTATGGCTCCTGTAACTCTAAACGAGCCAGAAGTTATGGCTGTTTGAATAATCGATATCTACCGGGTGCAACATCCACGGTGCAAGGTACAACATCCGTCCGAAATGGCGAAACAGTGCCGTGCGACTTTTAGAAATGCGTGCATGGATATGAAACGGAACAGTACCATGGTGCACCACTCTCTAGCGATGGGAAGTCGAAGACGGGCCATGGTAATCCCGTTTTACCGTAAAAATCCACGTGTCGAAAAAACGAAGGGTAAAAAACTTACGAGACCCGATTGAGATTCGGGTTGTCCTTTTTGGGCATTAATCTATCCATTGACGGCTGAAAGCTATCAACGCCGTTGAACTCATCGAGGCCTTCGTTTTGACAGGCTATGGCTCCTGTAACTCTAAACAAGCCAGAAGTTATGGCCGTCCGAATAATCGATATCTACAGGGTGCAACATCCAGGGTGCAAGGTGCAACATCCGTCCGAAATGGCGAAACAATTCCGTATGACTTTTAGAAATGCGTGCATGGATTTGAAACGGAACAGTACCAGGGTGCACCACTCTCCAGCGATGGGAAGTCGAAGACGGGCCACGGCAATCTCGTTTTACCGTAAAAATCCACGTGTCGAAAAAACGAAGGGTAAAAAACTTACGAGACCCGATTGAGATTCGGGTTGTCCTTTTTGGGCATTAATGTATCCATTGACGGCTGAAAGCTGTCAAAGCCATAGAACTCATCGAGGCCTTCGTTTTGGCAGATTACGAATCCCGTAACTCTAAACGAGCCAGAAGTTATGGCCGTCCGAATAATCGATATCTACAGGGTAAAACATGCACGGTGCAAGGTGCAACATCCGTCCGAAATGGCGAAACAGTGCCGTGCGACTTTTAGAAATGCGTGCATGGATTTGAAATGGAACAGTACCATAGTGCAGCACTATCCAGTGATGGGAAGTCGAAGACAAGCCACGGTAATCCCGTTTTACCGTAAAAATACACGTGTCGAAAAAACGAAGGGTAAAAAACTTACGAGATTCGATTGAAATTCGGGTTGTCCTTTTTGGGCATTAATCTATCTGTTGATGATTGAAAGCTGTCAAAGCCGTAGAACTCATCGAGGCCTTCGTTTTGACAGGTTATGGCTCCCGTAACTCTAAACGAGCCAGAAGTTATGGCCGTCAGAATAATTGATATCTACAGGGTGCAACATCCACGGTGCAAGGTGCAACATCCGTCCGAAATGGCGAAACCGTGCCGTACGACTTTTAGAAATGCGTGCATGGATTTGAAACGGAACAGTACCATGGTGCACACTCTCCAGCGATGGTAAATCGAAGGCCAGCCACGGTAATCCTGTTTTACCGTAAAAATCCACGTGTCGAAAAAACGAAGGGCAAAAAACTTACGAGACCCGATTGAGATTCGGGTTGTCCTTTTTGGGCATTAATCTATCCGTTGATGGCTAAAAGCAGTCAAAGCCGTAGAACTCATCGAGGCCTCCATTTTGACAGGTTGTGGCTCCCGTAACTCTAAACGAGCCAGAAGTTATGGTTGTCCGTATAATCGATATCAACATGGTGCAACATCCACGGTGCAAGGTGTAACATCCGTCCGAAATGGCGAAACAGTGCCGTACGACTTTTAGAAATGCATGCATGGATTTGAAATGGAACAGTACCATGGTGCACCACTCTCCAGAGATGGTAAATCGAAGGCCAGCCACGGTAATCCTGTTTTACCGTAAAAATCCACGTGTCGAAAAAACGAAGGGTAAAAAACTTACGAGATCCGATTGAGATTCGGGCTGTCCTTTTTGGGCATTAATCAATCCATTGACGGCTGAAAGCTGTCAAAGCCGTAGAACTCATCGAGGTCTTCGTTTTGACAGGTTACGGCTCCCGTAAATCTAAACGAGCCAGAAGTTATGGTCGTCCGAATTATCGATATCTACAGGGTGCAACATCCACGGTGCAAGGTGCAACATCCGTCCGAAATGGCGAAACAGTGCCGTACGACTTTTAGAAATGCGTGCATGGATTTGAAACGGAACAGTACCATGGTGTACCACTCTCCAGCGATGGTAAATCGAAGGCCAGCCACGGAAATCCCGTTTTACCGTAAAAATCCACATGTCGAAAAAACGAAGGGTAAAAAACTTACGAGACCCGATTGAGATTCGGGTTGTCCTTTTTGGGCATTAATCTATCCGTTGACGGCTAAAAGTGGTCAAAGCCGTAGCACTCATGGAGGCCTTTGTTTTGACAGGTTATGGCTCCCGTAACTCTAAACGAGCCAGAAGTTATGGCCGTCCGAATAATCGATATCTGCAGGGTGCAACATCCACGGTGCAAGGCGAAACATCCGTCCGAAATGGCGAAACAGTGTCGTACGACTTTTAGAAATGCGTGCATGGATTTGAAACGGAACATTACCATGGTGCCCCACTCTCCAGCGATGGAAAATCGAAGTCCAGCCACGGTAATCCCGTTTTACCGTAAAAATCCACGTGTCGAAAAAACGAAGGGTATAAAACTTACGAGACCCGATTGAGATTCGGGTTGTCTTTTTTGGGCATTAATCTATCCGTTGACGGCTGAAAGCGATCAAAGCCGTAGAACTCATCGAGGCCTTCGTTTTGACTGGTTATTGCTCCCGTAACTCTAAACGAGCCAGAAGTTATGGCCGTTTGAATAATCGATATCTACAGGGTGCAACATCCACGGTGCAAGGTGCAACATCCGTCCGAAATGGAGAAACAGTGTCTTACGACTTTTACAAATACGTGCATGGATTTGAAACGGAACAGTACCAGGGTGCACCACACTCCAGCGATGGGAAGTCGAAGACGGGCCACGGTAATCCTGTTTTACCGTAAAAATCCACGTGTCGAAAAAACGAAGGGTAAAAAACTTACGAGACCCGATTGAGATTCGGGTTGTCCTTTTTGGGCATTAATCTATCCGTTGATGGTTGAAAGCTTTCAAAGCCGTAGAACTCATCGAGGCCTTCGTTTTGACAGGTTATGGCTCCCGTAACTCTAAACGAGCCAGAAGTTATGGCCGTCCGAATAATCGATATCTACAGGGTGCAACATCCACGGTGCAAGGTGCAACATCCGTTTGAAATGGAGAAACAGTGCCGTACGACTTTTAGAAATGCGTGCATGGATTTGAAACAGAACAGTACCATGGTGCACCACTCTCCAGCGATGGTAAAGCGAAGACCAGCCACCGTAATCCTATTTTACCGTAAAAATCCACGTGTCGAAAAAACGAAGGGTAAAAAACATACGAGACACGATTGAGATTCGGCTTGTCCTTTTTAGGTATTAATCTATCCGTTGACGGCTGAAACGGACAAAGCCGTAGAACTCATCGAGGCTTTCGTTTTGACAGGTTATGGCTCCCGTAACTCTAAACGAGCCAGAAGTTATGGCCGTTTGAATAATCGATATCTACAGGGTGCAACATCCACGGTGCAAGGTGCAACATCCGTCCGAAATGGCGAAACAGTGCCGTACGACTTTTGCAAATGCGTGCATGGATTTGAAACGGAACAGTACCATGGTGCACCACTCTCCAGCGATGGGAAGTCGAAGACAGGCCACGGTAATCTCGTTTTACCGTAAAAATCCACGTGTCGAAAAAACGAAGGGTAAAAAACATACGAGACCCGATTGAGATTCATGTTGTCCTTTTTGGGCATTAATCTATCCGTTGACGGCTGAAAGCCGTCAAACCCGTAAAACTCATCGAGGCCTTCGTTTTGACAGGTTATGGCTTTTGTAACTCTAAACGAGCTAGAAGTTATGGCCGTCCAAATAATCGATATCTACAGGGTGCAACTTCCACGGTGCAAGGGGCAACATCCGTCCGAAGTGGCAAAACAGTGCCGTACGACTTTTAGAAATGCGTGCATGGATTTGAAACGGAACAGTACCATGGTGAACCACTCTCCAACGATGGTAAATCGAAGACCGGCCACCGTAATCCCGTTTTACCCTAAAAATCCACGTGTCGAAAAAACGAAGGGTAAAAACTTACGAGACCCGATTGAGATTCGGGTTGTCCATTTTGGGCATTAATCTATCCGTTGACGGCTGAAAGCTGTCAAAGCCGTTGAACTAATCGAGGCCTTCGTTTTGACAGGTTATGGCTCCCGTAACTCTAAACGAGCCAGAAGTTATGGCCGTCCGAATAATCGATATCTAAAGGGTGCAACATCCACGGTGCAAGGTGCAACATCCGTCCGAAATGGCGAAAGAGTGCCGTACGACTTTTAGAAATGCATGCATGGATTTGAAACGGAACAGTACCATGGTGCACCACTCTCCAGCGTTGGTAAATCGACGACCAGCCACCGTAATCCCGTTTTACCGTAAAATTCCACGTGCCGAAAAAACGAAGGGTAAAAAACTTCTAAGACCCTATTGAGATTCGGGTTGTCCTTTTTGGGCATTAATCTATCCGTTGGCGGCTGAAAGCTTTCAAAGCCGTAGAACTCATCGAGGCCTTCGTTTTGACAGGTTATGGCTCCCGTAACTCTAAACGACGCAGAAGTTATGGCCGTCCGAATAATCGATATCTACAAGGTGCAACATCCACGGTGCAAGGTGCAACATCCGTCCGAAATGGCGAAACAGTGCCGTACGACTTTTAGAAATGCGTGCATGGATTTCAAACGGAATAGTACCACGGTGCACCACTCTCCAACGATGGTAAATCGAAGACCAGCCACCGTAATCCCGTTTTACCGTAAAAATCCACGTGTCGAAAAAACAAAAGGTAAAAAACTTACGAGACCCGATTGAGATTCGGGTTGTCCTTTTTTGGCATTAATCTATCCGTTGATGGCTGACAGCTATCAAATCCGTTGAAATCATCGAGGCCTTCGTTTTGACAGGATATGGCTCCCGTAACTCTAAACGAGCCAGAAGTTATGGCCGTCCGAATAATCGATATCTACAGGGTGCAACATCCACGGTGCAAGGTGCAACATCCGTCCGAAACGGCGAAACAGTGCCGTGCGACTTTTAGAAATGCGTGCATGGATTTGAAACGGAACTGTAACATGGTGCACCACTCTCCAACGATGGTAAATCGAAGACCAGCCACCGTAATCCCGTTTTACCGTAAAAATCCACGTGTCGAGAAAACGTAGGGTATAAAATTTACGAGACCCGATTGAGATTCGGGTTGTCCTTTTTGGGCAATAATCTATCCGTTGACGGCTGAAAGCTATCAAAGCCGTTGAACTCATCGAGGCCTTCGTTTTGACAGGTTATGGCTCCCGTAACTCTAAGCGAGCCAGAAGTTATGGCCGTCCGAATAATCGATATCTACGAGGTGCAACATCCACGGTGCAAGGTACAACATCCGTCCGAAATGGCGAAACAGTGCCGTACGACTTTTAGAAATGCGTGCGTGGATTTGAAACGGAACAGTACCATGGTGCACCACTCTCCAGCGATGGTAAATCGAAGACCTGCTACCGTAATCCCGTTTTACCATAAGATTCCACGTGTCGAAAAAACGAAGGGTAAAAAACTTACGAGACCCGATTGAGATTCGGGTTGTCCTTTTTGGGCATTAATCTATCCATTGAGCGCCGAAAGATTTCAAAGCCGTAGAACTCATCGAGGCCTTCGTTTTGACAGGTTATGGCTCCCGTAACTCTAAACGAGCCAAAAGTTATGGCCGTCCGAATAATCGATATCTATAGGGTGCAACATCCACGGTGCAAGGTGCGACATCCGTCCGAAATGGCGAAACAGTGTTGTACGACTTTTAGAAATGCGTTCATGGATTTGAAATGGAACAGTGCCATGGTGCACCACTGTCCAGCGATGGAAAATCGAAGACCAGCCACCGTAATCCCGTTTTACCGTAAAAATCCACGTGTCGAAAAAACGAAGGGTAAAAAACTTACGAGACCCGATTGAGATTCGGGTTGTCCTTTTTGGGCATTAATCTATCCGTTGATGGCTGAAATTTGTCAAAGCCGTAAAACTCATCGAGGCCTTCGTTTTGACAGGTGGATCACTCTCTAGTGATGGTAAATCGAAGACGAGCCACGGCAATCCCGTTTTACCGTAAAAATCCACGTGTCGAAAAAACGAAGGGTAAAAAACTTACGAGACCCGATTGAGATTGGGGTTGTCATTTTTGGGCATTAATCTATCCGTTGATGGCTGAAAGCTGTCTAAGCCGTAGAACTCACCGTGGCCTTCGTTTTGACAGGTTATCGCTCCCGTAACTCTAAACGAGCCAGAAGTTATGGCCGTCCGAATAATCGATATCTACACGGTGCAACATCCACGGTGCAAGGTTCAACATCCTTCCGAAATGGCGAAACAGTGCCGAACGACTTTTAAAAATGCGTGCATGGATTTGAAACGGAACAGTACCATGGTGCACCACTCTCCAGCAATGGTAAATCGAAGACCAGCCACGGTAATCCCGTTTTACCGTAAAAATACACGTGTCGAAAAAACGAAGGGTAAAAAACTTACGAGACCCGATTGAGATTCGGGTTCTCCTTTTTGGGCATTAATCTATCCGTTGACGGCTGAAAGCTGTCAAAGCCGTAGAATTCATCGAGGCCTTCGTTTTGACAGGTTATGGCTCCCGTAACTCTAAACGAGCCAGAAGTTATGGCCGTTTGAATAATCGATATCTACAGGGTGCAACATCCACGGTGCAGGGTGCAAAATCTGTCCGAAATGGCGAAACAGTGTGGTACGACTTTTAGAAATGCGTGCATGGATTTGAAATGGAACAGTACTATGGTGCACCACTCTCCAGCGATGGGAAGTCGAAGACGGGCCACGGTAATCCCGTTTTACCGTAATAATCCACATGTCGAAAAAACGAAGGGTAAAAAACTTACGAGGCCCGATTGAGATTCGGTTTGTCCTTTTTGGGCATTAATCTATCCGTTGACGGCTGAAAGCAATCAAAGCCATAAAACTCATCGAGGCCTTCGTTTTGACAGGTTATGGCTCCCGTAACTCTAAACGAGCCAGAAGTTATGGCCGTCCGAATAATCGATATCTACAGGGTGCAACATCCACGGTGCAAGGTGCAACATCCGTCCGAAATGGCGAAACAGTGTCGTACGACTTTTAGAAATGCGTGCATGGATTTGAAACGGAACAGTACCATGGTGCACCACTCTCCAGCGATGGGAAGTCAAAGACGGGCCACGGTAATCCCGTTTTACCGTAAAAATCCACGTGTCGAAAAAACGAAGGGTAAAAAACTTACGAGACCCGATTGAGATTCGGGTTGTCCTTTTTGGGCATTAATCTATCCATTGACGGCTGAAAGCGGTCAAAGCCGTTGAACTCATCGAGGCCTTCGTTTTGACAGGTTATGGCTCCCGTAACTCTTAACGAGCCAGAAGTTATGGCCGTCCGAATAATCGATATCTACAGCGCGCAACATCCAGGGTGCAAGGTGCAACATCCGTCCGAAATGGCGAAACAGTTCCGTATGACTTTTAGAAATGCGTGCTTGGATTTGAAACGGAACAGTACCATGGTGCACCACTCTCCAGCGATGGTAAATCGAAGACCATCCACTGTAATCCTGTTTTACCGTAAAATTCCACGTGTCGAAAAACGAAAGGTAAAAAACTTACGAGACCCGATTGAGATTCGGGTTGTCCTTTTTGGGCACTTAATCTATCCGTTGACGGCTGAAAACTGTCAAAGCCGTAGAACTCATCGAGGTCTTCGTTTTGACAGGTTATGGCTCCCGTAACTCTAAACGAGCCAGAAGTTATGGCCGTCCGAATAATCGATATCTACAGGGTGCAACATCCACGGTGCATGGTGCAACATCCGACCGAAATGGCGAAACAGTGTCGTACGACTTTTAGAAATGTGTGCATGGATTTGAAATGGAACAGTACCATGGTGCACCACTCTCCAGCGATGGTAAATCGAAGGCCAGCCACGGTAATCCCGTTTTACCGTAAAAATCCACGTGTCGAAAAAACGAAGGGAAAAAACTTACGAGACCCGATTGAGATTCGAGTTGTCCTTTTTGGGCATTAATCTATCCGTTGACGGCTAAAAGCGGTCAAAGCCTTAGAACTCATCGAGTCCTTCGTTTTGACTGGTTATGGCTCCCGTAACTCTAAACAAGCCAGAAGTTATTGCCGTTTAAATAATCGATATCTACAGGGTGCAACATCCACGGTGCAAGGTGCAACATCCGTCCGAAATGGCGAAACAGTGCCGTACGACTTTTAGAAATGCATGCATGGATTTGAAACGGAACAGTACCATGGTGCACCACTCTCCAGCGATGGGAAGTCAAAGACGGGCCACGGTAATCCCGTTTTACCGTAAAAATCCACGTGTCGAAAAAACGTAGGGTATAAAATTTACGAGACCCGATTGAGATTCGGGTTGTCCTTTTTGGGCAATAATCTATCCGTTGACGGCTGAAAGCTATCAAAGCCGTTGAACTCATCGAGGCCTTCGTTTTGACAGGTTATGGCTCCCGTAACTCTAAGCGAGCCAGAAGTTATGGCCGTCCGAATAATCGATATCTACGAGGTGCAACATCCACGGTGCAAGGTACAACATCCGTCCGAAATGGCGAAACAGTGCCGTACGACTTTTAGAAATGCGTGCGTGGATTTGAAACGGAACAGTACCATGGTGCACCACTCTCCAGCGATGGTAAATCGAAGACCTGCTACCGTAATCCCGTTTTACCAAAAGATTCCACGTGTCGAAAAAACGAAGGGTAAAAAACTTACGAGACCCGATTGAGATTCGGGTTGTCCTTTTTGGGCATTAATCTATCCATTGAGCGCTGAAAGATTTCAAAGCCGTAGAACTCATCGAGGCCTTCGTTTTGACAGGTTATGGCTCCCGTAACTCTAAACGAGCCAAAAGTTATGGCCGTCCGAATAATCGATATCTATAGGGTGCAACATCCACGGTGCAAGGTGCGACATCCGTCCGAAATGGCGAAACAGTGTTGTACGACTTTTAGAAATGCGTTCATGGATTTGAAATGGAACAGTGCCATGGTGCACCACTCTCCAGCGATGGAAAATCGAAGACCAGCCACCGTAATCCCGTTTTACCGTAAAAATCCACGTGTCGAAAAAACGAAGGGTAAAAAACTTACGAGACCCGATTGAGATTCGGGTTGTCCTTTTTGGGCATTAATCTATCCGTTGATGGCTGAAATTTGTCAAAGCCGTAAAACTCATCGAGGCCTTCGTTTTGACAGGTGGATCACTCTCTAGTGATGGTAAATCGAAGACGAGCCACGGCAATCCCGTTTTACCGTAAAAATCCACGTGTCGAAAAAACGAAGGGTAAAAAACTTACGAGACCCGATTGAGATTGGGGTTGTCATTTTTGGGCATTAATCTATCCGTTGATGGCTGAAAGCTGTCTAAGCCATAGAACTCACCGTGGCCTTCGTTTTGACAGGTTATCGCTCCCGTAACTCTAAACGAGCCAGAAGTTATGGCCGTCCGAATAATCGATATCTACACGGTGCAACATCCACGGTGCAAGGTTCAACATCCTTCCGAAATGGCGAAACAGTGCCGAACGACTTTTAGAAATGCGTGCATGGATTTGAAACGGAACAGTACCATGGTGCACCACTCTCCAGCAATGGTAAATCGAAGACCAGCCACGGTAATCCCGTTTTACCGTAAAAATACACGTGTCGAAAAAACGAAGGGTAAAAAACTTACGAGACCCGATTGAGATTCGGGTTCTCCTTTTTGGGCATTAATCTATCCGTTGACGGCTGAAAGCTGTCAAAGCCGTAGAATTCATCGAGGCCTTCGTTTTGACAGGTTATGGCTCCCGTAACTCTAAACGAGCCAGAAGTTATGGCCGTTTGAATAATCGATATCTACAGGGTGCAACATCCACGGTGCAGGGTGCAAAATCCGTCCGAAATGGCGAAACAGTGTGGTACGACTTTTAGAAATGCGTGCATGGATTTGAAATGGAACTGTACTATGGTGCACCACTCTCCAGCGATGGGAAGTCGAAGACGGGCCACGGTAATCCCGTTTTACCGTAATAATCCACATGTCGAAAAAACGAAGGGTAAAAAACTTACGAGGCCCGATTGAGATTCGGTTTGTCCTTTTTGGGCATTAATCTATCCGTTGACGGCTGAAAGCAATCAAAGCCATAAAACTCATCGAGGCCTTCGTTTTGACAGGTTATGGCTCCCATAACTCTAAACGAGCCAGAAGTTATGGCCGTCCGAATAATCGATATCTACAGGGTGCAACATCCACGGTGCAAGGTGCAACATCCGTCCGAAATGGCGAAACAGTGTCGTACGACTTTTAGAAATGCGTGCATGGATTTGAAACGGAACAGTACCATGGTGCACCACTCTCCAGCGATGGGAAGTCAAAGACGGGCCACGGTAATCCCGTTTTACCGTAAAAATCCACGTGTCGAAAAAACGAAGGGTAAAAAACTTACGAGACCCGATTGAGATTCGGGTTGTCCTTTTTGGGCATTAATCTATCCATTGACGGCTGAAAGCTGTCAAAGCCGTTGAACTCATCGAGGCCTTCGTTTTGACAGGTTATGGCTCCCGTAACTCTAAACGAGCCAGAAGTTATGGCCGTCCGAATAATCGATATCTACAGCGCGCAACATCCAGGGTGCAAGGTGCAACATCCGTCCGAAATGGCGAAACAGTTCCGTATGACTTTTAGAAATGCGTGCTTGGATTTGAAACGGAACAGTACCATGGTGCACCACTCTCCAGCGATGGTAAATCGAAGACCATCCACTGTAATCCTGTTTTACCGTAAAATTCCACGTGTCGAAAAACGAAAGGTAAAAAACTTACGAGACCCGATTGAGATTCGGGTTGTCCTTTTTGGGCACTTAATCTATCCGTTGACGGCTGAAAACTGTCAAAGCCGTAGAACTCATCGAGGTCTTCGTTTTGACAGGTTATGGCTCCCGTAACTCTAAACGAGCCAGAAGTTATGGCCGTCCGAATAATCGATATCTACAGGGTGCAACATCCACGGTGCATGGTGCAACATCCGACCGAAATGGCGAAACAGTGTCGTACGACTTTTAGAAATGCGTGCATGGATTTGAAATGGAACAGTACCATGGTGCACCACTCTCCAGCGATGGTAAATCGAAGGCCAGCCACGGTAATCCCGTTTTACCGTAAAAATCCACGTGTCGAAAAAACGAAGGGAAAAAACTTACGAGACCCGATTGAGATTCGAGTTGTCCTTTTTGGGCATTAATCTATCCGTTGACGGCTAAAAGCGGTCAAAGCCTTAGAACTCATCGAGTCCTTCGTTTTGACTGGTTATGGCTCCCGTAACTCTAAACAAGCCAGAAGTTATTGCCGTTTAAATAATCGATATCTACAGGGTGCAACATCCACGGTGCAAGGTGCAACATCCGTCCGAAATGGCGAAACAGTGCCGTACGACTTTTAGAAATGCATGCATGGATTTGAAACGGAACAGTACCATGGTGCACCACTCTCCAGCGATGGGAAGTCAAAGACGGGCCACGGTAATCCCGTTTTACCGTAAAAATCCACGTGTCGAAAAAACGAAGGGTAAAAAACTTACGAGACCCGATTGAGATTCGGGTTGTCCTTTTTGGGCATTAATCTATCCGTTGACGGCTGAAAGCGGTCAAAGCTGTTGAACTCATCGAGGCCTTCGTTTTGACAGGTTATGGTTCCCGTAACTCTAAACGAGCCAGAAGTTATGGCCGTCCGAATAATCGATATCTACAGCGCGCAACATCCAGGGTGCAAGGTGCAACATCCGTCCGAAATGGCGAAACAGTTCCGTATGACTTTTAGAAATGCGTGCTTGGATTTGAAACGGAACAGTACCATGGTGAACCACTCTCCAGCGATGGTAAATCGAAGACCATCCACTGTAATCCTGTTTTACCGTAAAATTCCACGTGTCGAAAAAACGAAAGGTAAAAAACTTACGAGACCCGATTGAGATTCGAGTTGTCCTTCTTGGGCATTAATCTATCCGTTGACGGCTGAAAGCTGTCAAAGCCATAGAACTCATCGAGGCCTTCGTTTTGACAGATTATGGATCCCGTAACTCTAAACGAGCCAGAAGTTATGGCCGTCCGAATAATCGATGTCTACAGGGTGCAACATCCACGGTGCAAGGTGCAACATCCGTCCGAAATGGCGAAACAGTGTCGTACGACTTTTAGAAATGCGTGTGTTATCCCATTTTTTGGACAAAACTGGAATATCGACAAATTGGCAAGGAATTATGAATATCAGGATTGGAGATCGGTTGGAATCAAGGCTACGATCGATATCGTCAAAATTTTGTTGAACTCCGATCGGGACGAAATTGGTTGGAGACAATGATAAGGACTAGAAAAGGCTATGTTTCAAATTTCAGGTTAATCGGAGTTCGTATGAAGGAAATATGGTGGATTCAAGGTGGGAGAGGTATGCTGTTCGAATCCTTCAAGATGGAGTGCTCGGTTCGAATCCATCAGATTCGAACCCATCAGGATGGATTCGAACCCACCAAGCTCGCATCGATGGTACTTCGAATCGATGGGAACTCGATGGATACAAAGAACATGGATTCGAAGGTCATGGAGTCGAAGGATTGGAGATGGATTCGAAGGTTATGGATTCGAAGGTCATGGAGTCGAAGGATTGGAGATGGGTTCGAAGGTTATGGAGTCGAAGGGTTTGGACTCGAAGATGATGGATTCGGACAATGGACATGGATTCGAAGATGATGGATTCGAAGAGGATGGACTCGGAGGATGTGGACTCGAAGGTCATGGACTCGAAGGAGGCGGCTTCAAAGAGCATGGATTCGAAGAGTATGGATTCGAAGGAGTCGGCCTTATGTGTTGGGCGAATTCTCACCCAGAAGATCTCAAAACCAAGAAGCCACAGTTTCACTCGGGTTCGCAATCTCCACTTCATTCAGCACGACCAATCACCTTCCCATTCGGCCTTGACTCATCCGGCCTTAACAAATTCGGCCTCCACCTCATTCGGCCTTGACACATTCGGCCTCCACCTCATTCGGCCTCCACCTCATTCGGCTTCCTTTCCACCACTGGACCAAACACCGCCGAACCAACTCCTAAGGCCATCACCGAATCAAACGAGCACCGAACCACCTCATTGCCACCGGTCCATACATACCACCGGTCCATACCTACCACCGAATGGAGCTCCGCCGAACCAGATGATTGCCAATCCAGATTGCTTCAGCCCGGGCCCACCAGCAGTTATATACTTCCAAGATCCCTGCCCCCTACCTCATTCTATAAATAGAGGGGCAGGGGTACAACAATGGCAGACAAGTTTGAGAGCTCAAGCAAGGAAGGAACTTTCAAACTACTTTCATATACTTATATACGAAGCATTGTACTTGTAATCTGAAAGAAAGAAGATAATAACATATAAAGTGGACGTAGGCACATTCTGGCCGAACCACTATAAATCCGCGTGTCTTTTACATTTCAGCCCCTACTTCTTTTATACTTACATACTCATCTAAAATCATTGAAAATCACATATAATCAACTAAATAATACGACTTGGAGGTGTTTGTCCATTTTTTGTGCAAACATTTTTGGTGCTTTCACTGAGAATAGAACTCAAGCTTCATCTTCTCCCACTCAACCTTCTTCCTAACAACATCGCTCGTTGCTTAGAAATCGTGCCTTCCAAACAGAGAAAGGATGTTAACAAAGGAAAGAACATCGCAACTAGCAGCCTTCCAGATCCTGCAATCGCAGATCAGCCCACTTCAACAGCGGTACCAGATGAAAATCAGGAAAATCCAACTGGTCCCGCAACGGAACAACCAATCACTAGGGCAGATCTGGACAGAGTCGTGGCTGAAGTAACTAACCGCTTCACATCCCAACAAGAAACTTTGGTGGACCAACTCATGTCACGCTTAAGGGATGCTGAAGAGTCCAACCGCAACACTGAATCATGGGGTGAATCCCAATCTGGAGGATCTCGGAGGCAACAAAGGTCTTCCCCCTTCGAAGAAGCTATCAACAGGAACAACAATGATAGGGGCCGCGCCCGGACTCAGCCCGAATTCCGACTCGAGGAAGCGCTTGGAACCGAACCCAGTGGGGGAGGCGCCAGGCGAGGATCGGATGTAGCTGAGCCAGTCATGCCACCTAATCATAGAAACCCCGCTGAACGAAGCCGAGCTAGGACCCATCCCGAAGTTGACCCCATGGATATGCTCGAAACAGAACCCCACAGGGGAAGATCAAGGCAGGGAGCAACTGTAGCTGGTCCTAGCGTGCATCCGAGCAGCCAGAGACAACCACTGGATAATGCTAGAAGTGATAGACTATACCATCCCTACAGGTCATCTGGACGAGATAGATCCCGCAGGGAAGAACCAAGCTCGTTTTTGTCCGCTCCAAATTCTGACGAACGAATGGCACGATTATTCAGAGAATGTGTCCAACGGGAGCAAAGGGACCGGGGAATAGGCGCTAGGGTCACCAGCCCCTTTACCCGAAACATCGAAACTGCCATCACTCCCCGGGAATGGAAAATGCCAACCATGGAACCTTACAAAGGAACTTCCGACCCCATCGTACACTTACAGAGATACACCCAGCATATGCTCATGAGTGGAGCAACAGAAGGAGTATTATGTAAATGCTTTCCGCTATTCCTATAAGATCTAGCTACCTCCTGGTTCTGCCATCTACCCCAAGGATCCATCAGCTCATGGGAGATGTTGAAAGAAAGGTTTATTAGCCAGTTCCGCATTCATGTGGAACAACCCAAGGATGCTTATTCTCTATCCAATGTCAAACAGAAATCCGAAGAGACGCTGCAACAATATCTAACACGGTTCAACGCCGCAGCGGCAGCAGTTCAAGATGCCAATGAAAAACTCACTCTAATGGCCCTCTGTAGTGGAATACATCCAGACACCAAGTTTGCCAGAAGATTAACTAAGGAAAAACCAGCTACCTTGCTTGATTTCTTCCATGAAGCTGGAAAGTATATGAGACTTGAAGACGCTGCTACGGAGAGGCAGTCAGGGCAACAAGGCAAGATAGTTCAGGACAAGATTCCCACTGCAGCTAAGGACGCTCGAAGAAATGAATCTAGAGACAATGCTGGGGGCAGGAAGGTCGAAAAGCGCCAATATCGACCAGGACCGAGATTTGACTCCTACACTCCTTTGAATGAGACAATCGAAAACATCTTCCTAGCCACTCAGGGCGAACTCGGATACAAGCGCCCCCCGCACAAGAAAGAATCAGATAACGCACTCAAGTCTGGAAAGTTCTGTCGCTTCCACGAATCCCACGGGCATGACACCAATGAATTCCACCATCTTCGGGATTTGATCGAAGAACACATTAGAAGAAGAAGGCTGGAACGCTATGTGAAAGGTCAGAACAGGACTCCAACTCCTGTCAATGAGAACTCAAAGCAACCCCTCCCAGAAGTAGGCGGAGGGAGTCGCAACAATCACAACACCAGTGGCTCTAGTCAAGAGAAGATAGTGGTCCTTACCATCTCGGGAGGACCACACATCGCCGACAGAAGTTGGGCAGAGATGGAAAGGTATGGCAAGTCACTTAGAAATGCAGAATGCTATGTTAACTCCATCACGGAAGAACGCCACCCGAAACGAAAAGAGAGCGACGACATCATATTCAGTAGGCGTGATTTGGAAGGAAGACAGTACCCACATATGGATCCTTTGGTCGTCTCTGCCTGGTTCGGTCCAGCTAAAGTTTTTCGGATTCTAATAGACACAGGAAGCTCCGTAAATATCCTATTCAAACATGCTTTCGACAAAATGAAGTTATCAATGAAGGATGTATCCCCCTGTGACAAACCACTACACGGTTTCACTGGAGATGCAAAAATGCCCCTCGGGCAACTTGACCTCTTCGTCGAAATAGGAAGTCATCCCCGCTCCGTTGTGCGAAAACAAACGTTCGTACTAATAGAAAACCACTCGGCTTACAACGCCTTCTTGGGAAGACCAGCCTTGTCTGGCTTCCAGATTGTATTAGCCCCCTGGTGCCTGAAAATGAAATTTCCAATAGACAACGGAGTAGGAGAAGTAGAAGGAGATCAAGATGCTGCCCGAGACTGCTACGTAACTGAACTTCGCAATAACCGCAGAAAGAATAAAGGAAAAGATGCAGAGACTACTCTCTGCATGAAAAGCTTGGAGGCATAGCAACTAAAGAAAGCCCCTCCTCTTCGATACACAAGCGATCCCTTCAATGAACTAGACCCCAGGGATAAAGAGGAGGAGGCTACCGCCGAGCCTGCAGCGGCTATGGAATTCGTATCTGTAGACAAGCACGATTCAAGTAAACTATTAAAAGTCGGATCTCAGCTAAAAACGGAGTTGAAAGATCAACTCATTGACTTTCTCCGCCACAACTTAAATGTATTTGCGTGGACCCATGCCGATATGACAGGAATCTCCCCCGACATAGCATGCCACATGCTGAACATCGATCCCACCAAGGTACCAGTAAAGCAGAAAAAGAGGAGCATGGGGGCAGAGCGATCGGCAGCCCTTGATGAGGAAGTAAAGAATCTACTTGCTAATGGCTTCATACGGGAAGCCATCTACCCAGAATGGATCGCTAACCCAGTGCTAGTAAAAAAGGCCAATGGAAAGTGGCGAACATGTATTGACTTCTCCAATCTGAATGACGCTTGCCCAAAAGATTGCTTCCCACTTCCCCGAATTGACCAACTTGTGGACAGCACAGCCGGACACGAACTCCTATCTTTTATGGATGCATACTCCGGATATAACCAGATTCCCATGCACGCTCCTGATCAAGACCACACTAGCTTCATCACCGACCGCGGACTATATTGTTACAAAGTCATGCCTTTTGGACTCAAAAATGCTGGAGCTACCTATCAGCGCCTCGTCAACAAGATGTTCGCGGAACTAATAGGACGAACTATGAAAGTGTATGTGGATGACATGTTGGTAAAGTCCAGGAAAGCCGACGACCATGTAAGCCACCTGGGCGAGATGTTTCAAGTACTTCGCCGATATGGAATGAAGCTGAATCCTCTAAAGTGCTCCTTCGGAGTATCTTCGGGAAAATTCTTAGGATTTATCGTCCACGCCAGAGGAATCGAAGCAAACCCTGAACAAATCCGGGCTCTAAAAGAAATAAGGATACCCTCCACTCGAAAAGAAATGCAGAGCCTAAACGGAAAGGTGGCCGCCCTAAGCAGATTCATTTCCAAGGCAACTGACAAGTGTGTCCCTTTCTTCGAAGCTCTCAAGAAAGACAAAGGGAGATTCGAGTGGACCGATGAATGCTTAAAAGCCTTCCTCAACCTAATCGAACACCTTCAGAGACCACCAGTACTCTCAACTCCAAATGAAGGTGAAGTGTTATACCTATACCTCGCTGTATCATCTCATGCTCTAAGCGCCGCCTTGGTAAGAGAAGAAGACCGCACACAACGCCCGGTTTACTTTGTAAGTAAGAGATTTACAGGGGCAGAGGCCAGATATGCTAAACTAGAGAAATTAGCATATTGTTTATTGATCGCGTCACGAAAACTGCGACACTACTTCCAATCTCACTCCATCAGGGTTCTAACCGATCAACCGCCAAGACAAGTGCTCCATCGTCCTGACACTTCTGGGCGACTCCTCAAATGGTGCATCGAACTAAGTCAGTATGATATCACCTACCATCCTCGCACTGCTATCAAAGGACAAGCCATGGCCGATTTCATTGCCGAATTCACTACCAACGAAGGCAAGGAACAATCCGAAGTAGCAAAAAACATCAAGTGGAACCTCTTTGTAGATGGAGCATCGAACGAACAAGGCTCAGGGGCAGGAATTGTGATCATCACCCCCAGGGGAAGAAAGTTGTACTATGCATTAAGGTTGGAGTTCACGGCCACTAACAACGATGCTGAATATGAAGCAGTAATAGCGGGATTGGAGCTTGCCCTGGAAATTGGAATCAATTCCTTATGTCTTCATAGTGATTCTCAGCTTATCGTAAACCAGGTACTAGGAGAATTCCAGACTCGAGGAGAACGACTCACAGCATACCTAAAGAAAACCAAACTGCTGCTCGATCAATTGGACCACTATCTAATCAAACATATTCCTCGAGAAGAAAACCAAGAGGCAGATGAACTTGCAAAGCAAGCTAGTATGAAGAATAGCACCATTTTCGGAACACTAGCCATCTCAAGGCAGCTAGCCCCAAGTTTCAAACCAGTAAATCTGGTAACTGCAATCGAAGAAGGAACCTGGATGACTCCTATCCGGAAATATTTGCAAGATGGCACACTGCCCGACAGGCGTGACGAAGCCAAGAGGATCTTGAGGAAAGTTCCCCACTACACGATACAAGAAGGCATCCTCTATCGGCGTGGCTTCTCTGGCCCCTTATTGAGATGCGTCGCTGGAAGGGAAGCCAAGGAGATCTTCTCAAACATCCATCAGGGAGGATGCGGAGATCACACTGGGGGGCAGACTTTGGCAAGGAAGATACTCCGATATGGATATTACTGGCCCACACTAAACAAAGACGCTCTAGACTTCGTCAAGAAATGCGACAGATGTCAGAAATTTGCCAAGATTCCTTGACTGCCCACAAATGAAATTACTCAAATGACCAGCCCTTGGCCCTTTGCTGTATGGGGAATTGACTTAATTGGCGAACTGCCAACGGGCCGAGGCGGAGCCAAATATGCTGTAGTGGCAGTCGATTATTTCACCAAATGGGTGGAAGCAGAACCTCTAAATAAAATATCTTCAGCAAAAGTTATAAACTTCTTGATCAAAAATATTCTGTACAGGTACGGAGTCCCACTCAAGATCATATCAGACAACGGACTCCAGTTTGACAGCGAAGAATTTGCCGACTGGTGCCAAGAGCATGGAATTCATAAAAGCTTCTCATCAGTAGCTTATCCTCAGGCAAACGGACAAGTTGAAGCTGTCAACAAAATTCTCAAAACCCTAATCAAGAAGAAACTTGAAAAGTCAAAAGGCGCTTGGGTGGACGAACTTCCTGCGGCACTATGGGCATACCGCACGTCTTTCAAAACATCAACGGGACATACTCCTTTCTCCTTGGCATATGGATCGGAGGCAATGCTCCCAGTTGAGACTATTGTGCCTTCCCACCGTAGGATCCACTACAACCCAGAAGAAAACGAAGAACTCCTCCTCATGTCTTTGGATCTGATTGAGGAAAGGAGAAACGATGCAGCACTTAAAGCAGCAGCTCACAAACAAAAAGTGGCAGCGCTATACAATTCCAAAGTCAAGCATCGCAGCTTACAAGAAGGAGATCTTGTCCTCAGGCGAATCTTTCCGCTCCCCGGGGCACTAGACCCCATCTGGGACGGACCGTATGTAATTCATAAAGATCTCCACAACGGAGCTTATATTTTGTCAACAGTGGACGGAGAGGTGTTCCAGAGGGCATGGAACATCCGACACCTCCGTCGATACTTTTCTTTACTTGTACTGCCCATATGAAGTGAATTAACAAAGAGAATCAGTGGACGTAGGCACTTTCGTGACGAACCACTTTGAAAAATCTTGTCTCTTTTTAGCTTGTTCCTTTATGTCTTGGCTACTTGTTAAGTTTTATCCCTTTCCGTTGAACAAAATCCTATGGCATCTCCACTCAAGACGCACCGCGGCCTCATCTGGACTAGGCCTAACAGGTACGCTACGATTCTATGCACTCGCCAATGAGACACTTTTGCTCCAGCATCCCTCTGCTGCGGGTTAACTCATTGCGCGCCTGCCCTCAAAGCCAACTGTAATGAGCCGATTATAAGTCATCATAAAGGCCGACTATAGCCGATGGCAGCTCATTACGGCGTTCGGCTCGCCGGCAACTGTGAACCTACTTTAAGCCCCAACATAAGGTGTGGCCAGCTAGGGGTAGTTCACGGCCAACGGCCCCCACGCTAGCCGGCCACGGTAAATCGAATAATACCCACGATTACGGACCATAATGGTTCGGGTAGTTACCGTGCGCGATCTCGGCTCCGATGTGTCTTAAGTGCGGCTGTGGTAAAAAAGAAAACTCCCCGCGGAGGCGTAAGATGGGTGACAAATGTCTCCAAGACCCACAGCTAGGGAAAGTGACTACAAAACCCGTTTGCACGAACTTAAGCACATCGACGGCCTTCCGTGACTGGAAGTTTTACTTTTACTATATTTCCATTTCATTTAAATACTTTTCTCCTATCCTGTATAACAAACTCTAAAGTACAGGAAACCAAATAGGAAGCATTCACTCATGAGAAACTAAGCCTGCGTACTGGGTGGCAGGGTACTCAGCTATATCCGTGAACAGTTACATAAGACACTCTAAGCTACCGCCTGCGAATGAAACATAAAGGGCGGTACTCTCTTTTCTTGTACATAAATACGTAACTATAGCTTGTTCGTACAATAACATTGCAACACATGAAATTATATTTCTAGCAAAAATCTTAGCATCAAACACAACTAGAATCACAGGCATATACATAGTTATATTTCTCACGCAGCACATCAAGATGACAAAAACATTTAAACATAACAACATCAGCTTATATTATAAAATCACACGAAGTTATTCTTTGCAAATAATATTATTATAGTTACATGTCAATGACTAACGTAAACAGTGATAAAAAGAAATAAAAAGGTGGCAGCCGCGTCCACACTCCATCACCAACTTCCCCAGTCTACTTAGCCGCAGGATCAGAGCCCCCAGCATGTGGATCAGGAGTCCCACCTGTCCAGTTCAGAAGAGGAATTCATTAAACGAACAATCAAGTTATGAAAACACGGAAAGGAAAGAAAGGGAAAAGAATAACTCACCAGCATCCGCCGCTTGATCCTCATCATCCAACTGCACGCCCGCTTCCTCTGCAGCAAGCAGCCGCATCCCCTCCTTCACCGCCGCTTGCTCCTCCTTCGAGAACTGGGCAGTAACCGCATCCAAATTGAAAGCCTCTCCGCCTTCCTTACCCGCGTTCACCCTGGCCTCCTCTAAAGCCTGGAGATACACCTTGGCCATCACACGAGGGTAATCGTCCATCCAAGACAAGCCGCCCTCCTTCCAAGTGTGGAAGTACATGTCCTGCAGCATCTCATCCATCATCCCCTCATTCTCCTCAAACTCCCTCACCCGGGCCTCGGAAGCTTGCAACTTGGCGACGGCAATGTCCCTCTCTGATTGGTATCTCAAGCAGTCAGCCTGGAGAGACCTCCTCATTTCCTCCTCCTTTAACTTGAGGGACCTCCTCATCTCCTCCATCTCCTCCTTCAACTCGGCCTGAGCCATCTCCGCAGCCTCGAGCCTCCCAGACAACTCCTCTACCCGCTCGAGATCCGCATTTCGAACCTCGTCCACCGTCGTAATGGCCATGTTAATCCGTTCCCTGCAGGCGACCTCCATCTTCCTTAATTCCGCCCTACTGGGCTTCTCCATCGTCTCTTTCAACCGCTTGGAGGCTTCCTCATGCTGGGAAATCTGGATGGCTTGATCGGCGAGCTGCTTGGCCTGATCGGCAACTTTTAACCTCAACCGAATATTAGCACTCCCGATCTCTTCCCCGGCCTTGGCCAATTTAGCATGATGCTCCATTAACTTCTTGGTCTCTGCGGCCACCCGATCGATGTTAGCCTTGGCTTCGTCCCCCATGGTGACCACCCGTGTAGTAAGTAAATCAAGATCTAAAGACTTGGCCTTGTCCAGCACTCTTACCATGGGGTTGCGGGGAAGGAGGTGCTCGCCCGTGGCCTCATCAAATGAGATATCTTGAAAGCTCGGATCTAAATCAGGATGACCGGCAAAAGGGTCACGAGGCACGGGGCGAGGCACATCAGGACGCCTTATACGAATAACAATTGGGCTCTTGAAAGGAGGATGAGGGGGGCCGGATTCCGTGCTCTCCTCCGTAGTATCACGAGGAGGCTGAGTAGGAAGCTGCGAACCAGGGGAAGACTCAAATAAGGAACGGCTCCGCTTCTTTTTCCGAATGCCCTCTTCAATGACCCCAAGAAGAGGGCGATAACTGACTACATCCCCAGTGCGACCAGTAGAGGGTTTCGCAGAAGCTTTCCTCGACTTAAACTGCTCAAGGCGGTGTCGAACGTCCGACGTTTTAACCACCTGGCCTGCCCCTGGAATAAAGAACAAGTGTTACGAACATACAATAATCCACAGTTCGAAAAATGTGTTAAGTTAAAAGGAAAGAAAAGTGAGAAGACACGTCTATTATACAAACCCGGCGGAGGAGTGGGATACTGCAATAAGTCCTGGATCTCATTCCAGGACGGAAGTGAACCGTAAAAAATTTCTATGTCCCTATCGAAAATGGAATCGGCAGAAGACAAAAGTTCACCTTGCATCGCCGAAATCGCCCTAGCTGAGGAACCCTTAGAGGATGGGTCAGTGCCAGCCACAGCTTTGCCGGTTTCCTTTGCCTTCTCCGTTTCCGACTCTCCCTCCGACTCCCCGAAGGCCCGACGGAGAGCCTCATCCAGTTCAAGGTCTTGCTCAGAGGTTAGGGCACCGACGCCACTACCACCTTGACCGTCGCCATCTCCTCCACCCTCCGACCCTTCTCCAACCTCGCCTCCTTCCTCCTCTTCTACACCTTCCTCCTCCGGGACAGTCGGAAAAGTACTTGGAGAAGGGCCATCAGACTTCTTCAGTTTCTTCCCCCCGACAACGGGACGCTCTGCAAAAGGCTCCCTCTTACCGCTCTTCACCGTAGCCCCCTCCTTAGCTTTAGCAGCCTTCTCCTCAGCCGTATCTCTTTGCTTAACCACGGACTGGTGCGGTAAGATCAAATTATACTCCAAGAGGGTTGCGTTCCTGATCAAGAAGGAGGCCGAACGGTCCCGTGCCGGAATAGCCTTTAGTTCAGCAGCCATTCGCACCAAGGAATCATCCTCCACGACTGCAATACCACCTGTCGCTAGCCAGAAATGGAAGCATGTCAGAAAAACACTACAGTCAAAACATGGAAAATATAAATGAAATCCATCTTACAGCCGGAAGTGAAAAGGCGGAAAGAAATAGCATCGTCCTTGATGAAGAACCACTCTTTCTTGAACATGGTAAACTTGGAATATAAGTCCAGGACTGGTTTGAAGGGCACGGCCGCTTCCAGACTAATATACGGAGACCCCTTCTTATAGCCTCTCAGGTTGTACAAATATCGAATTTCCCGGTTAGAAGGAGGACGCCCGTACCTCCTCTGGAAGATAACAAAAAGGCTCACCAGAATGGCATAAGAGTTAGGCTGAAGTTGGAAGGGAGCCACCTTCAAATACGTGGTGAAGCTTACTATCCAAGCGTTGATAGGAGGGATAGCACCGCACATGCAATGGTATCTGCTATAAGCAAAGTAGCCTTCGGGAGGATTATACGGCATCACTCCATCTCTCGGCAGCAGCATAAGAGCCCTGTCTATCCCGAAGGAACGGGATATGACGTCAAGTTGCTCCTCCTTTAGGGAGCTAGGAAAGCAATCAGGGGGGGAGATCAGAAGTTCCTGTGGACCATATCCATCCACTAATGACCTCGGAACAGGTCGATGTTGCCCGGATCCTGGTTGGGCTGGGGGCACAGAAGAAGGCTCTCCCCCATCCTCGGATTTCCGTCTGTCTGATCGTGTTTCTGCCTTACGAGTCATTTATCTGCATGCACAAAAGTGAAAAACATGACGTTAGAACGAAAGTATAAGCAAGCAAGCATACATAAGTCCAGAATACGAGGTTCATTCGGCACAGGGGTCCTAAGTCCATTCGGTAGTACAAGTCTTAAGTTCATTCGATGGTACATGTCCAAGTTCATTCGGCACTAAGGCCTTAAGCTCATTCGGCATTTGAGATCTTACGTGTGCATTCGGCATTCTGAACCATTCGGTAATAAGAGGCATTCGGCAATAGGGTACGTACCTGATTCGGTAGAAGATTGATTCGGTAGAAGATTGGTTCGGCAGAAGATTGGTTCGGCAGAAGACTTGGTTCGGTAAGGAAAAACCAAAGGGGGGTGTAGCCTCTATATATAGGCGAGCTCAGGACCGCCGAACCAGCTGGTTCGGCCCACCGAATAGAAACACCGGACCAATACCAAACATACCGAACCAAACGAATACCGAATGAACCCATCCATGCCGGACCAACCAAAGGACCGAATGAAGCTATCTCCACCAGCGAAAACCAGGAACAGGGGGCACGCAGGCTCCTCACTCCGATAAGTACCGAACTCTAGAACTAGCTAATAAAATAAGGATTATGATAACAATGAATATGTCGTAAAACTCTCACTAACATGGATTAATCGTTTACACGTGTACACGACCACGAATGGTCCATAGGCACGCTCCGAATGGTTATTAACCCTATCGTCGTGGGAATTTACACTTTGACACGCCTTTTTAAACTCATAGATGAAACGAATATTTGATTCTGGTAATTATGAAATGGCTAAGCTACTTACACATGTACGGGGTCACGAACGATCCCTAGGCATGCTCTGAGCTAGCGATAAACCATCTTGACAAACGATCCAAGGATCCACTCTGACATGAACCTGGCATCGATGATGCTAAGCCCCCTCGGGGCTCACTCTCCCGTCCCAAACGGCTCAGTTCAATTAAAATATTCCGATCATGAACGGTTGTTATTTAAAATCACACTAAAACTGTAAATTCCTTTGCAGGACATCAGCAGGATACGAACATCCAGCCCATGGCGTTACCAAACAAGCCTTTCTACCACAAGGAAACAAAGCGCGACACATGCGAGCACGTGCCCCACTTTGGGGGGCAAATGTTGGGCGAATTCTCACCCAGAAGATCTCAAAACCAAGAAGCCACAGTTTCACTCGGGTTCGCAATCTCCACTTCATTCAGCACGACCAATCACCTTCCCATTCGGCCTTGACTCATCCGGCCTTAACACATTCGGCCTCCACCTCATTCGGCCTTGACACATTCGGCCTCCACCTCATTCGGCCTCCACCTCATTCGGCTTCCTTTCCACCACCGGACCAAACACCGCCGAACCAACTCCCAAGGCCATCACCGAATCAAACGAGCACCGAACCACCTCATTGCCACCGGTCCATACATACCACCGGTCCATACCTACCACCGAATGGAGCTCCGCCGAACCAGATGATTGCCAATCCAGATTGCTTCAGCCCGGGCCCACCAGCAGTTATATACTTCCAAGATCCCTGCCCCCTACCTCATTCTATAAATAGAGGGGCAGGGGTACAACAATGGCAGACAAGTTTGAGAGCTCAAGCAAGGAAGGAACTTTCAAACTACTTTCATATACTTATATACGAAGCATTGTACTTGTAATCTGAAAGAAAGAAGATAATAACATATAAAGTGGACGTAGGCACATTCTGGCCGAACCACTATAAATCCGCGTGTCTTTTACATTTCAGCCCCTACTTCTTTTATATTTACATACTCATCTAAAATCATTGAAAATCACATATAATCAACTAAATAATACGACTTGGAGGTGTTTGTCCATTTTTTGTGCAAACATTATGGATACGAAGGGGATGGTTTCGAAATGGATGGTTTCGAAGCATGGGTTCGAACCTAGCAGGACGCACGGAGCTTTGATCTTGAATCGATCATATCTTCCAAACTGTTGATCCAAATGCAATGAAATTTTTACACGAGCTTACATACATGTTGAAGAATGTTCTCACCAAATTTCAGCTCAATTGGATGATTTCTTGATCGATTCGAACCTTACTTCGAATCGATCCCAAGGTGGGCCCGGACCTCCAGATTTCGGGCATGTGGGCCCCCTCACGTGCCTGAAGTGGTCTTCCCGGATTTAAGGAGAAATATCAGCCTCCTACGCTTATAAATAGAGCCCCTGGTCATTCAGAAAAGGGGTCAGAGATTCTAGAGAGTGAAAGGACGCTTGGATGCTGCCAGAATCATTCCATATCAACATTGTTGCTACTTATTTCAAGTTTTGGACATTGTAACTGCTGTAATCATCTGTAATCATCAAGGATAATCAATAAAAGGATAAAAACTTTGGAGTGGACGTAGGCCGGAGATAGCCGAACCACTATAAAACTTGTGTCTCTGTTCTTTACTTTGGGATTATTGTTCAATATTTGCTGAGATCTGTTATTTGTGTTTGAATATTGTTGGTTTGCATTCATACACTGGTGCTTTCACGGTATTTGGGGTTTGTGACCAATTTTGGCACAAACACTTTGGTGCTTTCACTGAGAATTGAACTCAGGACCTCCCGCTTCATCGGATTTGAAGTTTGGATTTGGAGATTTTAAAGAGTTTGGATTCAAGGACAATGACTAGGCAAAATAGTAGAAGGCAGAGGGCTGAGCGAAGCCAACAGGAAGGAAGTCAACAAGCATCCTCCGGAGCCGGGAGAGGACAGGCCTCAATCTACATAACCCGGGATGAGATGGAGGCTATGGCAAACTCATTGCAGGAGAGATTGTTAAAGAACCAACAAGAAATGATGCAGACTTTCTTTGAGCAAATGAGAGCTGCAGGGATGCAGAACCTAGGGACAGCAACAACCGCTGTGGATGCAGGACAGGGGACTAGGGTTGTGGAACCCAATGGAGGTCGAGATATGGAGCCACAAAGCAATCAACAAGGGCTTGGGGGCAGACCCACAGGATCCAACACAGGAGGACCTCTGGAAGGAGTTCAACAGGCTAGAACCAACGTTGCTACTAACGAGCCACATGAAGAGTATGTGCCGGAGTTCCCTCGGGGGCAACCCCCGACAGACAACGCTGGATTGGTAGAGATGATTAGGAAAACTGTGCGAGGTGGTTTGGCCAAAGGAGACTTGGAAGGAGTGAACAGGAGTCCGTTTGCTCGGGAAATAAGGATGGCTCAGAACCCACCTAAGTTTAAGTTACCTAGCGTGGAGATATCTGATGGCAAGACAGATCCAACAGATCACTTGATGAGGTACACCTTGTATTTGACGGACATAGCTACGATGTGGTTTAGGCAGCTGGAAGAAGGATCTATCAGGACTTGGAGGGAGTTAGTGGAAAGGTTTTTGAGGCAGTCTCGGGTTCACGTCAAGAGGCCGAAGAATGTGATGACACTAACATCGGTGAAGCAAAGAATGGATGAATCGCTTAGAGCTTTTCTAACTCGATTCAGTGCGGCAGTCGCTTCGGTGGATCGGCCCGATCCATCGATGGTTTTAATGGCGGCAGTATCAGGAGTCAGGGAGGACTCTGATTTTAAGGTATCTCTGATACGAGATCCCCCACAAGATCTCGACGAATTCTTTCACGAGGCAGAAAGGTTCCTTCGGCAAGAGGATGCGAGTACGGACCTAAAGGTGAAAAAGGTTAGTACTATCGAGGTTGGAGCAGTATCCAGCGGTGGTTCGGATAAAGACAAAGGAAAAAGGAAATTGGATAATGATTCTGGAAACACTAGGAAGCGATGGAAGGATCCAAAGTTTTCCACATACACAGGATTGAACGATTCGCTGGAGCGGATATACATGGATACTCGAAATCGCCTTCCCTACCGGAGGCCAGCCAGAAGAGAGCCTTCTGAACGAGAGAGGGCGTCAGGGAGGCATTGTCTCTTCCATGACCTGGACGGACATGACACCAACAGCTGTAGACATTTAAAGGACATAATCGAGGAGCATGTAAGGAATGGACAGTTACAGCAGTATGTCGAAGCTCGGAATGCAACGGTGGAACAGGAGCAACCACCGACCACCTCACGTCGTGATGGTGTGAGGCCCAAGGATGATGGTCGACTGATCATCCATTGACTAGGATAATATGGAATAAGTAACAAGCTAATAGCAAACGGTAAAGTCGTTTACACATGTACGGGGACAGAGATAGCCCCTAGGCATGCTCTGAATGATGATAAACTGCGAAGCTATGGCTTGTGAAATCTGTTTTTCTGTTTTGGATTGGACACTTGGTTTTCTGGTTTGGTTTTGGAGTTCGGATTGGACTCCTGGTTTTTGTTTGCTTTCTTGGTTGGATTTTTCCTTCGGATGATTGATTTTGTTTAGGTTGCTGGTTTGGTTTTTTGATTTTATGGTTTTGATTTGGATTTTCGGATTTGGATTTTGGATTGGATTTTGGTTGGATTTTTATCTGATTTTTGATAAACGGTCGTCGGGTATGGATTATGCCTGGCAAGGGGTGAGTCACTTTGCCCGAACGTGGTAAATTGGCTCATTCAGGTCGTCGAGTATGCACTATGCTCGGCAAGGGTCCGGAGTGACCAGGATTCGGCCTAGGACTTAGGCCCTCTATTATCAATTGTCATTTTCAGGTCGTTGAGTATGGACTATGCTCAACAAGGGTCCGGAGAGATCAGGATTCGGCTTAGGACTTAAGCCATGGCATTGTTTAGCACCCAGGGACACTGGGCCAAGGTCGTCAAGTGTGGATTACGCTTGGCAAGAACTCGGACAGGTTAGCTCAACGTCCAGGAACACTGGACCAAGGACATCAAATGTGGATTACGCTTGGCAAGGACCCGGAGAGGTTATGGATTTGGATATAGACCCGGAGAGGTCCCGGATTCGGTTATTGGCTATTGGATAAGGATGGATTGGAACTCAGTTGTCGAGTTCTAATGGATACGGGATTGGCTAAGGCTTTGGCTATTGGATCTGGAATTGGATGTCGACTCGGAGCAGTCAAGGATGATATACTCTGGCAATATGGCTATGGACTTTGGATACTGGACTCGAAACTATTCAAAACACGCCTTGCTATCACAAGGCATGTTTTGGGGGGCAAAGTGTTATCCCATTTTTTGGACAAAACTGGAATATCGACAAATTGGCAAGGAATTATGAATATCAGGATTGGAGATCGGTTGGAATCAAGGCTACGATCGATATCGTCAAAATTTTGTTGAACTCCGATCGGGACGAAATTGGTTGGAGACAATGATAAGGACTAGAAAAGGCTATGTTTCAAATTTCAGGTTAATCGGAGTTCGTATGAAGGAAATATGATGGATTCAAGGTGGGAGAGGTATGCTGTTCGAATCCTTCAAGATGGAGTGCAAAATTCGAATCCATCAGATTCGAACCCATCAGGATGGATTCGAACCCACCAAGCTCGCATCGATGGTACTTCGAATCGATGGGGACTCGATGGATACAAAGAACATGGATTCGAAGGTCATGGAGTCGAAGGATTGGAGATGGATTCGAAGGTTATGGAGTCGAAGGATTGGAGATGGGTTCGAAGGTTATGGAGTCGAAGGGTTTGGACTCGAAGATGATGGATTCGGACAATGGACATGGATTCGAAGATGATGGATTCGAAGAGGATGGACTCGGAGGATGTGGACTCGAAGGTCATGGACTCGAAGGAGGCGGCTTCAAAGAGCATGGATTCGAAGAGTATGGATTCGAAGGAGTCGGCCTTATGGATACGAAGGGGATGGTTTCGAAATGGATGGTTTCGAAGCATGGGTTCGAACCTAGCAGAACGCACGGAGCTTTGATCTTGAATCGATCATATCTTCCAAACCGTTGATCCAAATGCAATGAAATTTTTACAGGAGCTTACATACATGTTGAAGAATGTTCTCACCAAATTTCAGCTCAATTGGATGATTTCTTGATCGATTCGAACCTTACTTCGAATCGATCCCAAGGTGGGCCCGGACCTCCAGATTTCGGGCATGTGGGCCACCTCACGTGCCTGAAGTGGTCTTCCCGGATTTAAGGAGAAATATCAGCCTCCTACGCTTATAAATAGAGCCCCTGGTCATTCAGAAAAGGGGTCAGAGATTCTAGAGAGTGAAAGGACGCTTGGATGCTGCTAGAATCATTCCATGTCAACATTGTTGCTACTTATTTCAAGTTTTGGACATTGTAACTGCTGTAATCATCTGTAATCATCAAGGATAATCAATAAAAGGATAAAAACTTTGGAGTGGACGTAGGCCGGAGATAGCCGAACCACTATAAAACTTGTGTCTCTGTTCTTTACTTTGGGATTATTGTTCAATATTTGCTGAGATCTGTTATTTGTGTTTGAATATTGTTGGTTTGCATTCATACACTGGTGCTTTCACGGTATTTGGGGTTTGTGACCAATTTTGGCACAAACAGCGTGCATGGATTTGAAACGGAACAGTACCATGGTGCACAACTCTCCAGCGATGGGAAGTCGAAGACGGGCCACGGTAATCCCGTTTTACCGTAAAAATCCATGTGTCGAAAAAACGAAGGGTAAAAAACTTACGAGACCTTATTGAGATTCAGGTTGTCAATTTTGGGCATTAATCTATCCATTGATGACTGAAAGCTATCAAAGCCATAGAACTCATCGAGGCCTTTGTTTTGACAGGTTATGGCTCCCATAACTCTAAACGAGCCAGAAGTTATGGCCGTCCAAATAATCGATATCTACAGGGTGCAACATCCACGGTGCAAGGTGCAACATCCGTCCGAAACGGCGAAACCGTGTCGTACGACTTTTAGAAATGCGTGCATGGATTTGAAACGGAACGGTATCATGGTGCACCACTCTCCAGCGATGGTAAATCGAAGGCCAGCCACGGTAATCCTGTTTTACCGTAAAAATCCACGTGTCGAAAAAACGAAGAGTAAAAAACTTACGAGACCCGATTGAGATTCGGGTTGTCCTTTTTGGGCATTAATCTATCCGTTGACGGCTGAAAGCTATCAAAGCCGTAGAACTCATCGAGGCCTTCGTTTTGACAGGTTATGGCTCCCGTAAATCTGAACGAGCCAGAAGTTATGGCCGTCCGTATAATCGATATCTACAGGGTGCAACATCCACGGTGCAAGGTGCAACATCCGTCCGAAATGGCGAAACAGTGCCGTACGACTTTTAGAAATGCGTGCATGGAATTGAAACGAAACAGTACCATGGTGCACCACTCTCAGCGATGGTAAATCGAAGGCCAGCCACGGTAATCTCGTTTTACCGTAAAAATCCACGTGTCGAAAAAACGAAGGGTAAAAAATTTACGAGACCCGATTGAGATTCGGGTTGTCCTTTTTGGACATCAATCTATCCGTTGACGGCTGAAAGCGGTCAAAGCCGTAGAACTCACAGAGGCCTTCGTTTTGACAGGTTATGGCTCCCGTAACTCTGAACGAGCCAGAAGTTATGGCCGTCCGAATAATCGATATCTACAGGGCGCAACATCCACGGTGCAAGGTGCAACATCCGTCAGAAATGGAGAAACAGTGTCGTACGACTTTTAGAAATGCGTGCATGGATTTGAAACGGAACAGTACCATGGTGCACCACTCTCCAGCGATGGTAAATCGAAGGCCAGCCACGGTAATCCCGTTTTACCGTAAAAATCCACGTGTCGAAAAAACGAAGGGTAAAAAACTTACGAGACCCGATTGAGATTCAGGTTGTCCTTTTTGGGCATTAATCTATCCATTGACGGCTGAAAGCGGTCAAAGCCGTAGAACTCATCGAGGCCTTCGTTTTGACTGGTTATGGCTCCTGTAACTCTAAATGAGCCAGAAGTTATGGCTGTTTGAATAATCGATATCTACAGGGTGTAACATCCACGGTGCAAGGTCCAACATCCGTCCGAAATGGCGAAACAGTGCCGTACGACTTTTAGAAATGCATGCATGGATTTGAAACGGAACAGTACCATGGTGCACCACTCCCCAGCGATGGAAAGTCGAAGACGGGCCATGGTAATCCCGTTTTACCGTAAAAATCCACGTGTCGAAAAAACGAAGGGTAAAAAACTTACGAGACCCGATTGAGATTCGGGTTGTCCTTTTTGGGCATTAATCTATCCGTTGACGGCTGAAAGCTGTTAAAGCCGTTGAACTCATCGAGGCCTTCGTTTTGACAAGTTATGGCTCCTGTTACTCTAAACGAGCCAGAAGTTATGGCCGTCCGAATAATCGATATCTACAGGGCGCAACATCCACGGTGCAAGGTGCAACATCCGTCAGAAATGGAGAAACAGTGTCGTACGACTTTTATAAATGCGTGCATGGATTTGAAACGGAACGGTACCATGGTGCACCACACTCCAGCGAGGGTAAATCGAAGGCCAGCCACCGTAATCCCGTTTTACCGTAAAATTCCACGTGTCGAAAAAACGAAAGGTAAAAAACTTACGAGACCCGATTGAGATTCGGGTTGTCCTTTTTGGGCATTAATCTATCCATTGATGTCTGAAAGCTGTCAAAGCCATAGAACTCATCAAGGCCTTCATTTTGACAGATTATGGATCCCGTAACTCTAAACGAGCCAGAAGTTATGGCCGTCCGAATAATCGATATCTACAGGGTGCAACATCCACGGTGCAAGGTGCAACATCCGTCCGAAATGGCAAAACAGTGCCGTACACCTTTTAGAAATGCGTGCATAGATTTGAAACGTAACAGTACCATGGTGCACCACTATCCAGTGATGGGAAGTCGAAGACAAGCCACGGTAATCCCGTTTTACCGTAAAAATACACGTGTCGAAAAAACGAAGGGTAAAAAACTTACGAGACCCGATTGAGATTCGGGTTGTCCTTTTTGGGCATTAATCTATCCGTTGATGATTGAAAGCTGTTAAAGCCGTAGAACTCATCGAGGCCTTCTTTTTGACAGGTTATGGCTCCTGTAACTCTAAACGAGCCAGAAGTTATGGCCGTCAGAATAATCGATATCTACAGGGTGCAACATCCACGGTGCAAGGTGCAACATCCGTCCGAAATGGCGAAACCGTGCCGTACGACTTTTAGAAATGCGTGCATGGAATTGAAACGGAATAGTACCACGGTGCACCACTCTCCAGCGATGGGAAGTCGAAGACGGGCCACGGTAATCCCGTTTTACCGTAAAAATCCACGTGTCGAAAAAACGAAGGGGAAAAACTTACGAGACCCGATTGAGATTCGGGTTGTCCTTTTTGGGCATTAATCTATCCGTTGACGGCTGAAAGCTGTCAAAGCCGTTGAACTCATCGAGGCCTTCGTTTTGACAGGTTATGGCTCCCGTAACTCTAAACGAGCCAGAAGTTATGGCCGTCCGAATAATCGATATCTACAGGGTGCAACATCCAGGGTGCAAGGTGCAACATCCGTCCGAAAATGCGAAACAGTTCCGTTTGACTTTTAGAAATGCGTGCATGGATTTGAAATGGAACAGTACCATGGGGCACCACTCTCCAGCGATGGTAAATCTAAGACCAGCCACCGTAATCCCGTTTTACCGTAAAATTCCACGTGTCGAAAAAACGATGGGTAAAAAACTTACAAGACCCGATTGAGATTCGGGTTGTCCTTTTTGGGCATTAATCTATCCGTTGACGGCTGAAAGCTGTCAAAGCCATAGAACTCATCGAGGCCTTCGTTTTGACAGATTATGGATCCCGTAACTCTAAACGAGCCAGAAGTTATGGCCGTCCGAATAATCGATATCTACAGGGTGCAACATCCACGGTGCAAGGTGCAACATCCATCCGAAATGGCGAAACAGTGTCGTGAGACTTTTAGAAATGCGTGCATGGATTTGAAACGGAACAGTACCATGGTGCACCACTCTCCAGCGATGGGAAGTCGAAGACGGGCCACGGTAATCCTGTTTTACCATAAAAATCCTCGTGTCGAAAAAACGAAGCGTAAAAAACTTACGAGACCCGATTGAGATTAGGGTTGTCCTTTTTGGGCATTAATCTATCCGTTGACAGCTGAAAGCTGTCAAAACCGTAGAACTCATCGAGGCCTTCATTTTGACAGGTTATGGCTCCCGCAACTCTAAACGAGTCAGAAGTTATGGCCATTTGAGTAATCGATATCTACAGGGTGCAACATCCACGGTGCAAGGTGCAAAATCCGTCCGAAATGGTGAAACGGTGTCGTACGAATTTTAGAAATGCGTGCATGGATTTGAAATGGAACAGTACCTTGGTGCGCACTCTCCAGCGATGGGAAGTCGAAGACGGGTCACGGTAATCCCGTTTTTCCGTAAAAATCCATGTGTCAAAAAAACGAAGGGTAAAAAACTTACGAGACCCGATTGAGATTCGGGTTGTCCTTTTTGGGCATTAATCTATCCGTTGAGGGCTGAAAGTTGTCAAAGCCGAAGAACTCATCGAGGCCTTCGTTTTTACAGGTTATGGCTCCCGTAACTCTAAACGAGCCAGAAGTTATGGCCGTCCGAATAATCGATATCTACAGGGTGCAACATCCACGGTGCAAGGTGCAACATCCGTCCGAAATGGCAAAACAGTGTCGTACGACTTTTAGAAATGCGTGCATGGATTTGAAACGGAACTGTACAATGGTGCACCACTCTCCCGCGATGATAAATCGAAGACCAGCCACCGTAATCATGTTTTAACGTAAAAATCCACGTGTCGAAAAAACGAAGGGTAAAAAACTTACGAGACACGATTGAGATTCGGGTTGTCCTTTTGGGGCATTAATCTATCCGTTGACGGCTGAAAGCTGTCAATGCCGTAGAACTCATCGAGGCCTTCTTTTTGAAAGGTTACGGCTCCCGTAAATCTAAACGAGCCAGAAGTTATGGCCGTCCGAATAATCGATATCTACATGGTGCAACATCCACGGTGCAAGGTGCAACATCCGTCCGAAATGGCGAAACAGTGCCGTACGACTTTTAGAAATGCATGCATGGATTTGAAACGGAACAGTACCATGGTGCACCACTCTCCAGCGATGGTAAATCAAAGGCCAGCCACGGTAATCCCGTTTTACCGTAAAAATCCACGAGACGAAAAAAGGAAATGTAAAAAATTTACGAGACCCGATTGAGATTCGGGTTGTCCTTTTTGGGCATTAATCTATCCGTTGACGGCTGAAAGTGGTCAAAGCCGTAGAACTCGTCGAGGCCTTCGTTTTGACAGGTTATGGCTCCTGTAACTCTAAACGAGCCAGAAGTTATGGCCGTTTGAATAATCGATATCTACAGGGTGCAACATCCACGGTGCAAGGTGCAACATCCGTCCGAAATGGCGAAACAGTGTCGTACGACTTTTGCAAATGCATGCATGGATTTGAAACGGAACAGTACCATGGTGCACCACTCTCCAGCGATGGGAAGTCGAAGACGGGCCACGGTAATCCCGTTTTACCGTAAAAATCCACGTGTCGAAAAAACGAAGGGTAAAAAACTTACGAGACCCGATTGAGATTCGGGTTGTCCTTTTTGGGCATTAATCTATCCGCTGATGGCTGAAAGCTGTCGAGCCCATAAAACTCATCGAGGCCTTCGTTTTGACAGGTTATGGCTTTTTTACTCTAAACGAGCCAGAAGTTATGGCCGTCCGAATAATCGATATCTACAGGGTGCAACTTCCACGGTGCAAGGTGCAACATCCGTCCGAAATGGCGAAACAGTGCCGTACGACTTTTAGAAATGCGTGCATGGATTTGAAACAGAACAGTACCATGGTGAACCACTCTCCAACTACGGTAAATCAAAGACCGGCCACCGTAATCACGTTTTACCCTAAAAATCCACGTGTCGAAATAACGAAGGGTAAAAAACTTACGAGACCCGATTGAGATTCGGGTTGTCCTTTTTGGGCATTAATCTATCCGTTGACGGCTGAAAGCTGTCAAAGCCGTTGAACTCATCGAGGCCTTCGTTTTGGCAGGTTATGGCTCCCGTAACTCTAAACGAGCCAGAAGTTATGGCCGTCCGAATAATCGATATCTACAGGGTGCAACATCCACGGTGCAAGGTGCAACATCCGTCCGAAATGGCGAAACAGTGCCGTACGACTTTTAGAAATGCATGCATGGATTTGAAATGGAACAGTACCATGGTGCACCACTCTCCAGCGATGGTAAATCGACGACCAGCCGCCGTAATCCCGTTTTACCGTAAAATTCCACGTGCCGAAAAAACGAAGGGTAAAAAACTTACGAGACCCGATTGAGATTCGGGTTGTCCTTTTTGGGCATTAATCTATCCGTTGATGGCTGAAAGCTTTCAAAGCCGTAGAACTCATCGAGCCCTTCGTTTTGACAGGTTATGGCTCCCGTAACTCTAAACGAGCCAGAAGTTATGGCCGTCCGAATAATCGATATCTACAGGGTGCAACATCCACGGTGCAAGGTGCAACATCCGTCCGTAATGGCGAAACAGTGCCGTACGACTTTTAGAAATGCGTGCATGGATTTGAAACGGAATAGTGCCATGGTGCACCACTATCCAACGATGGTAAATCGAAGACCAACCACCATAATCCCGTTTTACCATAAAAATCCACGTGTCGAAAAAACGAAGGGTAAAAAACTTACGAGACCCGATTGAGATTCGGGTTGCCCTTTTTGGGCATTAATCTATCCGTTGATGGCTGAAAGCTGTCAAAGCCGTAGAACTCATCGAGACCTTCGTTTTGACAGGTTATGGCTTTTGTAACTCTAAACGAGCCAGAAGTTATGGCCGTCCGAATAATCGATATCTACAGGGTGCAACATCCACGGTGCAAGGTGCAACATCCGTCCGAAATGGTGAAACAGTGCCGTACGACTTTTAGAAATGCGAGCATGGATTTGAAACGGAACAATACCATGGTGCACCACTCTCCAGCGATGGTAAATCGAAGACCAACCACCGTAATCCTGTTTTACCGCAAAAATCCACGTGTCGAAAAAACGAAGGGTAAAAAACTTACAAGACCCGATTGTGATTCGGGTTGTCCTTTTTGGGCATTAATCTATCCGTTGACGGATGAAAGCTTTCAAAGCCGTAGACCTCATCGAGGCCTTCGTTTTGACAGGTTATGGCTCCCGTAACTCTAAACGAGCCAGAAATTATAGCCGTCCGAATAATCGATATCTACAGGGTGCAACATCCACGGTGCAAGGTGCAACATCCGTCCGAAATGGCGAAACTGTGCCGTACGACTTTTAGAAATGCGTGCATTGATTTGAAACAGAACAGGACCATGGTGCACCACTCTCCAGCGATGGTATATCGAAGGTGGGCCACGGTAATCCCGTTTTACCGTAAAATCCACGTGTCGAAAAACGAAAGGTAAAAAACTTACGAGACCCGATTGAGATTCGGGTTGTCCTTTTTGGGCATTAATCTACCCGTTGACGGCTGAAAGCTGTCAAAGCCGTAGAACTCATCGAGGCCTTCGTTTTGACAGGTTATGGCTCCCGTAAATCTAAACGATCCAGAAGTAATGGCCGTCCGTATAATCGATATCTACAGGGCGCAACATCCACGGTGCAAGGTGCAACATCCGTCCGAAATGGCGAAACAGTGCCGTACGACTTTTAGAAATGCGTGCATGGATTTGAAACGGAATAGTACCATGGTGCACCACTCTCCAGCGATGGTAAATCGAAGGCCAGCAACGGTAATCCCGTTTTACCATAAAAATCCACGTGTCGAAAAAACGAAGGGTAAAAAACTTACGAGACCCGATTGAGATTCTAGTTGCACTTTTTGGGCATTAATCTATCCGTTGGTGGCTAAAAGCGGTCAAAGCCTTAGAAATCATCGAGGCCTTCGTTTTGACTGGTTATGGCTCCCGTAACTCTAAACGAGCCAGAAGCTATGGCCGTTTGAATAATCGATATCTACAGGGTGCAACATCCACGGTGCATGGTGCAACATCCATCCGAAATGGCGAAACAGTGCCGTACGACTTTTAGAAATGCGTGCAAGGATTTGAAACGGAACAGTATCATGGTGCACCACTCTCCAGCGATGGGAAGTCGAAGACGGGCCACGGTAATCCCGTTTTACCGTAAAAATCCATGTGTCGAAAAAACGAAGGGTAAAAAACTTACGAGACCCGATTGAGATTCGGGTTGTCCTTTTTGGGCATTAATCTATCCGTTGACGGCTGAAAGCTGTCAAAACCGTTGAACTCATCGAGGCCTTCGTTTTGACAGGTTACGACTCCCGTAACTCTAAAAGAGCCAGAAGTTATGGCCGTCCGAATAATCGAAATCTACAGGGTGCAACATCCAGGGTGCAAGGTGCAACATCCGTCCGAAATGGCGAAACAGTTCTGTATGACTTTTAGAAATGCGTGCATGGATTTGAAACGGAACAGTACCATGGTGCACCACTCTCCAGCGATGGTAAATCGAAGACCATCCACCGTAATCCCGTTTTACCGTAAAATTCCACGTGTCGAAAAAACGAAAGGTAAAAAACTTACGAGATCCGATTGAGATCCGAGTTGTCCTTTTTGGGCATTAATCTATTCGTTGACGGCTGAAAGCTGTCAAAGCCATAGATCTCATCGAGGCCTTCGTTTTGACAGATTATTGATCCCGTAACTTAAACGAGCCAGAAGTTATGGCCGTCCGAATAATCGATATCTACAGGGTGCAACATCCACGGTGCAAGGTGCAACATCCGTCCGAAATGGCGAAACAGTGCCGTACAACTTTTAGAAATGTGTGCATGGATTTGAAACGGAACAGTACCATGGTGCACCACTCTCCAGCAATGGGAAGTCGAAGACGGGCCACGGTAATCCCGTTTTACCGTAAAAATCCATGTGTCGAAAAAACGAAGGGTAAAAAACTTACGAGACCCTATTGAGATTCGGGTTGTCAATTTTGGGCATTAATCTATCCATTGATGACTGAAAGTTGTCAAAGCCGTAGAACTCATCGAGGCCTTCGTTTTGACAAGTTATGGCTCCCGTAACTCTAAACGAGCCAGAAGTTATGGCCGTCCAAATAATCGATATCTACAAGGTGCAACATCCACGGTGCAAGGTGCAACATCCGTCCGAAATGGCGAAACCGTGCCATACGACTTTTAAAAATGCGTGCATGGATTTAAAATGGAACAGTACCATGGTACACCACTCTCCAGCGATGGTAAATCGAAGGCAAGCCACGGTAATCCTGTTTTACCGTAAAAATCCACGTGTCGAAAAAACGAAGGGTAAAAAACTTACGAGACGCGATTGAGATTCGGGTTGTCCTTTTTGGGCATTAATCTATCCGTTGACGGTTGAAAGCTGTCAAAGCCGTAGAACTCATCGAGGCCTTCGTTTTGACAGGTTATGGCTCCCGTAAATCTAAAGAGCCAGAAGTTATGGTCGTCCGTATAATCGATATCTACAGGGTGCAACATCCACAGTGCAAGGTGCAACATCCGTTCGAAATGGCAAAACAGTGCCGTACGACTTTTAGAAATGCATGCATGGATTTGAAACGGAAGAGTACCATGGTGCACCACTCTCCAGCGATGGTAAATCGAAGGCCAGCCACCGTAATCCCGTTTTACCGTAAAAATCCACGTGTAGAAAAAACGAAGGGTAAAAAATTTACGAGACCCGATTGAGATTCGGGTTGTCCTTTTTGGGCATTAATCTATCCGTTGACGGCTGAAAGCGGTCAAAGCCGTAGAACTCATGGAGGCCTTCGTTTTGACAGGTTATGGCTCCCGTAACTCTAAACGAGCCAGAAGTTATGGTCGTCCGAATAATCGATATGTACAGGGTGCAATATCCACGGTGCAAGGTGCAACATCCGTCCGAAATGGAGAAACAGTGTCGTACGACTTTTAGAAATGCGTGCATGGATTTGAAACGGAACAGTACCATGGTGCACCACTCTCCAGCGATGGTAAATCGAAGGCCAGCCACGGTAATCCCGTTTTACCGTAAAAATCCACGTGTCGAAAAAAAGAAGGGTAAAAAACTTACGACACCCGATTGAGATTCGGGTCGTCCTTTTTGGGCATTAATCTATCCGTTGACGGCTGAAAGCGGTCAAAGCCGTAGAACTCATCGGGGCCTTCGTTTTGACTGGTTATGGCTCCCGTAACTCTAAACGAGCCAGAAGTTATGGCTGTTTGAATAATCGATATCTACCGGGTGCAACATCCACGGTGCAAGGTGCAACATCCGTCCGAAATGGCGAAACAGTGCCGTACGACTTTTAGAAATGCGTGCATGGATATGAAACGGAACAGTACCATGGTGCACCACTCTCTAGCGATGGGAAGTCGAAGACGGGCCATGGTAATCCCGTTTTACCGTAAAAATCCACGTGTCGAAAAAACGAAGGGTAAAAAACTTACGAGACCCGATTGAGATTCGGGTTGTCCTTTTTGGGCACTAATCTATCCATTGACGGCTGAAAGCTATCAACGCCGTTGAACTCATCGAGGCCTTCGTTTTGACAGGCAATGGCTCCTGTAACTCTAAACAAGGCAGAAGTTATGGCCGTCCGAATAATCGATATCTACAGGGTGCAACATTCAGGGTGCAAGGTGCAACATCCGTCCGAAATGGCGAAACAGTTCCGTATGACTTTTAGAAATGCGTGCATGGATTTGAAACGGAACAGTACCAGTGTGCACCACTCTCCAGCGATGGGAAGTCGAAGACGGGCCACGGTAATCTCGTTTTACCGTAAAAATCCACGTGTCGAAAAAACGAAGGGTAAAAAACTTACGAGACCCGATTGAGATTCGGGTTGTCCTTTTTGGGCATTAATGTATCTATTGATGGCTGAAATCTGTCAAAGCCATAGAACTCATCGAGGCCTTCGTTTTGGCAGATTATGGATCCCGTAACTCTAAACGAGCCTGAAGTTATGGCCGTCCGAATAATCGATATCTACAGGGTAAAACATCCACGGTGCAAGGTGCAACATCCGTCCGAAATGGCGAAACAGTGGCGTGCGACTTTTAGAAATGCGTGCATGGATTTGAAACGGAACAGTACCATGGTGCAGCAATATCCAGTGATGGGAAGTCGAAGACAAGCCACGGTAATCCCGTTTTACCGTAAAAATACACGTGTCGAAAAAACGAAGGGTAAAAAACTTACGAGACTCGATTGAAATTCGAGTTGTCCTTTTTGGGCATTAATCTATCCGTTGATGACTGAAAGCTGTCAAAGCCGTAGAACTCATCGAGGCCTTCGTTTTGACAGGTTTTGGCTCCCGTAACTCTAAACGAGCCAGAAGTTATGGCCGTCAGAATAATCGATATCTACAGGGTGCAACATCCACGGTGCAAGGTGCAACATCCGTCCGAAATGGCGAAACCGTGCCGTACGACTTTTAGAAATGCGTGCATGGATTTGAAACGGAACAGTACCATGGTGCACACTCTCCAGCGATGGTAAATCGAAGGCCAGCCTCGGTAATCCTGTTTTACCGTAAAAATCCACGTGTCGAAAAAACGAAGGGTAAAAAACTTACGAGACCCGATTGAGATTCGGGTTGTCCTTTTTGGGTATTAGTCTATCCGTTGATGGCTAAAAGCAGTCAAAGTCGTAGAACTCATCGAGGCCTCCATTTTGACAGGTTGTGGCTCCCGTAACTCTAAACGAGCCAGAAGTTATGGTTGTCCGTATAATCGATATCAACATGGTGCAACATCCACGGTGCAAGGTGTAACATCCGTCCGAAATGGCGAAACAATGCCGTACGACTTTTAGAAATGCGTGCATCGATTTGAAATGGAACAGTACCATGGTGCACCACTCTCCAGCGATGGTAAATCGAAGGCCAGCCATGGTAATCCCGTTTTACCGTAAAAATCCACGTGTCGAAAAAACGAAGGGTAAAAAACTTACGAGACCCGACTGAGATTCGGGCTGTCCTTTTTGGGCATTAATCAATTAGTTGACGGCTGAAAGCTGTCAAAGCCGTAGAACTCATCGAGGCCTTCGTTTTGACAGGTTACGGCTCCCGTAAATCTAAACGAGCCAGAAGTTATGGCCGTCCGAATTATCGATATCTACAGGGTGCAACATCCACGGTGCAAGGTGCAACATCCGTCCGAAATGGCGAAACAGTGTTGTACGACTTTTAGAAATGCGTGCATGGATTTGAAACGGAACAGTACCATGGTGTACCACTCTCCAGCGATGGTAAATCGATGGCCAGCCACGGTAATCCCGTTTTACCGTAAAAATCCACGTGTCGAAAAAACGAAGGGTAAAAAACTTACGAGACCCGATTGAGATTCGGGTTGTCCTTTTTGGGCATTAATCTATCCGTTGACGGCTAAAAGCAGTCAAAGCCGTAGCACTCATGGAGGCCTTCGTTTTAACAGGTTATGGCTCCCGTAACTCTAAACGAGCCTGAAGTTATGGCCGTCCGAATAATCGATTTCTGCAGGGTGTAACATCCACGGTGCAAGGCGCAACATCCGTCCGAAATGGCGAAACAGTGTCGTACGACTTTTAGAAATGCGTGCATGGATTTGAAACGGAACATTACCATGGTGCAACACTCTCCAGCGATGGAAAATCGAAGGCTAGCCAAGGTAATCCCGTTTTACCATAAAAATCCACGTATCGAAAAAACGAAGGGTATAAAACTTACGAGACCCGATTGAGATTCGGGTTGCCTTTTTTGGGCATTAATCTATCCGTTGACGGCTGAAAGCGATCAAAGCCGTAGAACTCATCGAGGACTTCGTTTTGACTTGTTATTGCTCCCGTAACTCTAAACGAGCCAGAAGTTATGGCCGTTTGAATAATCGATATCTACAGGGTGCAACATCCACGGTGCAAGGTGCAACATCCGTCCGAAATGGAGAAACATTGTCTTACGACTTTTACAAATGCATGCATGGATTTGAAACGGAACAGTACCAGGGTGCACCACTCTCCAGCGATGGGAAGTCGAAGACGGGCCACGGTAATCCTGTTTTACCGTAAAAATCCACGTGTCGAAAAAACGAAGGGTAAAAAACTTACGAGACCCGATTGAGATTCGGGTTGTCCTTTTTGCGCATTAATCTATCCGTTGATGGTTGAAAGCTTTCAAAGCCGTAGAACTCATCGAGGCCTTCGTTTTGACAGGTTATGGATCCCGTAACTCTAAACGAGCCAGAAGTTATGGCCGTCCGAATAATTGATATCTACAGGGTGCAACATCCACGGTGCAAGGTGCAACATCCGTCTGAAATGGCGAAACAGTGCCGTACGACTTTTAGAAATGCGTGCATGGATTTGAAACGGAACAGTACCATGGTGCACCACTCTCCAGCGATGGTAAAGCGAAGACCAGCCACCGTAATCCTGTTTTACCGTAAAAATCCACGTCTCGAAAAAACGAAGGGTAAAAAACTTACGAGACACGATTGAGATTCGGCTTGTCCTTTTTAGGTATTAATCTATCCGTTGACGGCTGAAACGGTCAAAGCCGTAGAACTCATCGAGGCTTTCGTTTTGACAGGTTATGGCTCCCGTAACTCTAAACGAGCCAGAAGTTATGGCCGTTTGTATAATCGATATCTACAGGGTGCAACATCCACGGTGCAAGGTGCAACATCCGTCCGAAATGGCGAAACAGTGCCGTACGACTTTTGCAAATGCGTGCATGGATTTGAAACGGAACAGTACCATGGTGCACCACTCTCCAGCGATGGGAAGTCGAAGACGGGCCATGGTAATCTTGTTTTACCGTAAAAATCCACGTGTCGAAAAAACGAAGGGTAAAAAACATACGAGACCCGATTGAGATTCGTGTTGTCCTTTTTGGGCATTAATCTATCCGCTGACGGCTGAAAGCTGTCAAACCCGTAAAACTCATCGAGGCCTTCGTTTTGACAGGTTATGGCTTTTGTAACTCTAAACGAGCCAGAATTTATGGCCGTCCAAATAATCGATATCTACAGGGTGCAACTTCCACGGTGCAAGGGGCAACATCCGTCCGAAGTGGCGAAACAGTGCCGTACGACTTTTAGAAATGCGTGCATGGATTTGAAATGGAACAGTACCATGGTGAACCACTCTCCAAAGATGGTAAATCGAAGACCGGCCACCGTAATCCCGTTTTACCCTAAAAATCCACGTGTCGAAAAAACGAAGCGTAAAAACTCACGAGACCCGATTGAGATTCGGGTTGTCCTTTTTGGGCATTAATCTATCCGTTGACGGCTGAAAGCTGTCAAAGCCGTTGAACTCATCGAGGCCTTCGTTTTGACAGGTTATGGCTCCCGTAACTCTAAACGAGCCAGAAGTTATGGCCGTCCGAATAATCGATATCTAAAGGGTGCAACATCCACGGTGCAAGGTGCAACATCCGTCCGAAATGGCGAAACAGTGCCGTACGACTTTTAGAAATGCATGCATGGATTTGAAACGGAACAGTACCATGGTGCACCACTCTCCAGCGATGGTAAATCGACGACCAGCCACCGTAATCCCGTTTTACCGTAAAATTCCACGTGCCGAAAAAACGAAGGGTAAAAAACTTCTAAGACCCTATTGAGATTCGAGTTGTCCTTTTTGGGCATTAATCTATCCGTTGACGGCTGAAAGCTTTCAAAGCCGTAGAACTCATCGAGGCCTTCGTTTTGACAGGTTATGGCTCCCGTAACTCTAAACGACCCAGAAGTTATGGCCGTCCGAATAATCGATATCTACAGGGTGCAACATCCACGGTGCAAGGTGCAACATCCGTCCGAAATGACGAAACAGTGCCGCACGACTTTTAGAAATGCGTGCATGGATTTGAAACGGAACAGTGCCATGGTGCACCACTCTCCAGCGATGGGAAGTCGAAGACGGGCCACGGTAATCTCGTTTTACCGTAAAAATCCACGTGTCGAAAAAACGAAGGGTAAAAAACTTACGAGACCCGATTGAGATTCGGGTTGTCCTTTTTGGGCATTAATCTATCCGCTGACGGCTGAAAGCTGTCAAACCCGTAAAACTCATCGTGGCCTTCATTTTGACAGGTTATGGCTTTTGTAATTCTAAACGAGCCAGAAGTTATGGCCATCCGAATAATCGATATCTACAGGGTGCAACTTCCACGGTGCAAGGTGCAACATCCGTCCGAAATGGCGAAACAATGCCGTACGACTTTTAGAAATGCGTGCACGGATTTGAAATGGAATAGTACCATGGTGCACCACTCTCCAGCGATGGTAAATCAAAGACCGGCCACCGTAATCCCGTTTTACCCTAAAAATCCACGTGTCGAAAAAACGAAGGGTAAAAACTTACGAGACCCGATTAGATTCGGGTTATCCTTTTTGGGCATTAATCTATCCGTTGACGGCTGAAAGCGGTCAAAGCCGTTGAACTCATCGAGGCCTTCGTTTTGACAGGTTATGGCTCCCGTAACTCTGAACGAGCCAGAAGTTACAGCCGTCCGAATATTCGATATCTAAAGGGTGCAACATCCACGGTGCAAGGTGCAACATCCGTCCGAAATGGCGAAACAGTGCCGTACGACTTTTAGAAATGCGTGCATTGATTTGAAACGGAACAGTACCATGGTGCACCACTCTCCAGCGATGGTAAATCGACGACCAGCCACCATAATCCCGTTTTACCGTAAAATTCCACGTGCCGAAAAAACGAAGGGTAAAAAACTTTTGAGACCCGATTGAGATTCGGGCTGTCCTTTTTGGGCATTAATCTATCCGTTGACGGCTGAAAGCTTTCAAAGCCGTAGAACTCATCGAGGCCTTCGTTTTGACAGGTTATGGCTCCCGTAACTCTAAACAACCCAGAAGTTATGGCCGTCCGAATAATCGATATCTACAGGGTGCAACATCTACGGTGCAAGGTGCAACATCCGTCCGAAATGACGAAACAGTGCCGTACGACTTTTAGAAATTCGTGCATGGATTTGAAATGGAACAGTACCATGGTGCACCAATCTCCAACGATGGGAAGTCGAAGACGGGCCACGGTAATCCCGTTTTATCGTAAAAATCCACATGTCGAAAAAACGAAGGGTAAAAAACTTACGAGACCCGATTGAGATTCGGGTTGTCCTTTTTGGGCATTAATCTATCCGTTGATGGCTGAAAGCCGTCAAAGCCATAGAACTCATCGAGGCCTTCGTTTTGACAAGTTATGGCTCCCGTAACTCTAAACGAGCCAGAAGTTATGGCCGTCCGAATAATCGATATCTACAGGGTGCAACATCCACGGTGCAAGGTGCAACATCCGTCCGAAATGGCGAAACAGTGCCGTACGACTTTTAGAAATGCGTGCATGGATTTGAAACGGAACAATACCATGGTGCACCACTCTCCAGAGATGGTAAATCGAAGACCAACCACCGTAATCCTGTTTTACCGTAAAAATCCACGTGTCGAAAAAACGAAGGGTAAAAAACTTACAAGACCCGATTGTGATTCGGGTTGTCCTTTTTGGGCATTAATCTATCCGTTGACGGCTGAAAGCTGTCAATGCGGTAGAACTCATCGAGGCCTTCGTTTTGATAGGTTATGGCTCCCGTCACTCTAAACGAGCCAGAAGTTATGGCCGTTCGAATAATCGATATCTGCAGGGAGCAACATCCACGGTGCAAGGTGCAATATCCGTCCGAAATGGCGAAACAGTGTCGTACGACTTTTAGAAATGCGTGCATGGATTTGAAACGGAACAGTACCATGGTGCACCACTCTCCAGCGATGGTAAAGCGAAGACGGGCCACCGTAATCCTGTTTTACCGTAAAAATCCACGTGTCGAAAAAACGAAGGGTAAAAAACTTACGAGACCCTGAGATTCGGGTTGTCCTTTTTGGGCATTAATCTATCCGTTGATGGCTGAAAGCTGTCAAAGCCGTAGAACTCATCGAGGTCTTCGTTTTGACAGGTTTTGGCTTCCGTAACTTTAAATGAGCCAGAAGTTATGGCCGTCCGAATAATCGATATCTACAGGGTGCCACATCCACGGTGCAAGGTGCAACATCCGTCCGAAATGGCGAAACAGTGCCGTACGACTTTTAGAAATGCGTGCTGTTATCCCATTTTTTGGTCAAAAGTGGAATATCAATGTTGTGTGCATTTCCACCACGACCGGAGCAAGAAGAAGCAAACAAGCGTGCATAAGTCAGGGATTTCACCCAAGTATGAAATAAGATCTCATTCGGCATTCGAAACTCCAAGAGCTCATTCGGCATTTCCCAGCTCCAACCCACCATTCGGCACCGGACCATTCGGTGCCAGACCAACGTCTCACCAAGCATAGTCGGACCTGTGTGCCACCGAACCATCTCAACCTCCATCATCCTACCGAACCCAAGCTCCACCGGTCCATAGCATTGCCGAGCCAACTCCCTTCTCCACATAGCCGAATCAACCTCTCTCCCTACCACCGAATCAAGCCTCCGCCGAACGAACACACTTCGCCTACCACCGAACCAAACCAAGACCGGACCACCCAACTCCGAACCAGATGACCACCGAACCAAGGCTTCTCCATCTTTCTCTCCAAGCACGACCGAACCAAGCTCCGCCGAACCAGATGTGCCAGTCCAGATTACATCAGCCCAGGCCCACCAGCAGCTATAAACGTCCAAGGCCCCTGCCCCCAGCCTCACTCTATAAATAGAGGGGCAGGGGTACAACAATGAGAAAGAAGTTTGAGAGCTCAAGCCTGGAAGGAACTCTCAAACAACTTTAGATACTTATAATCACAACTTTGTACCTGTAATCTAAAGAAAAAAGGAGAATAACATATAAAGTGGATGTAGGCACGTTCTGGCCGAACCACTATAAATCTGTGTGTCTTTTATAGTTTAGTCCCTGCTTTTTATATATTTGCATAAATCACCCAAATCACTAAATACAACATAAAATCAACCAACTCATACGACTTTGGGTGTTTGCGACCATTTTTTACGCAAACATTTTGATGCTTTCACTGAGAAGAACCAGCTCCCGCTACATCGGATAGAAGTTGAATTTGAAAATCTAAGAGTTCAGATCTAAGAGTTATGACGAGACAAACAAGTAGAAGGCAAAGGCCAGAGAGAAGTGAACACCAAGGAAGTCAAGAGGCTTCCTCAGGAGGGAATCAAGCGTCGATCTTCATCACTAGGGATGAGATGGAGGCCATGATGAGAAGACAAGAAGAGATGATCCAGAACTTACTTCAACAAATTGGGCAAATTGGAGCACAAATCCAAGGAGCAACTGGGGTTCAGAACGGGGCAGGACCATCTGGCGCAGCACCAGAGCTAGGGGGCACTCACGCAGAGCATGTTGATCCGACCCCGGGAAGTGAGATGGGGGCATCCGAACCACCTGGTAGCAATAGAGGAATGAACGTTCAACCAGGGAGGCATACACATGAAAACTCCCGCGGACTTGGGAGGCAGGTCGAAGACAGTGAACGAGAACTACAGCTTGGAGACAATGACAGATTAGCGGAGATGGTTAGAAGAGCTATGAGAGGCGGTTTAGTAAACAGAGACTTGGAAGATGTAAACAGGAGTCCTTTTTCTTCTGCGATTAGGATGGCTAGGAACCCACCAGAATTCAAGCTACCATCATTGGACATGTACAACGGGAAAACGGACCCCACTGTCCATCTAACGAAGTATATGAGACATATGGAAGTGCTGGGGGCATCAGAGGAGGTTATGGCCCGGTGCTTTCCACTATATTTGACGGACATTGCAGCGTTATGGTTTAGGCAACTGGAGAGCGGCTCCATAGGAACATGGGCAGATTTAACTGAGAGATTCATGAGGCAATTCAGGGTTCATATTGCGAGACCCAAGAATGTGATGACTTTGGCAACCTTGAAACAGAAAACGCGATTTAATGCGGCGGCAGCATCAGTGGATCGACCAGACCCATCAATGGTCATGATGGCGGCTGTATCTGGAATAGCTGGTAATACAGAGTTCAAGAATTCATTAACCAAGGACCCGCCTATGAATCTGGGAGAGTTCTATCATGAGGCTGAAAAGTTTCTGCGTTTGGAAGATTTTAGTGCAGAAAAAGAGGAAGAAGATGACGTTTACGTAATCAAAAGCGGAAACCCACCTGGAAAGGGTGCGGAGACTAGCAAAGGAAAAAAAAAGGCTGAGGATAATGATGACAGGAAAAAGTGGCTACGAAGAGAACCACGCTTCACCACCTATTCAGAGCTGAATGAGAGTTTGAAACGGATTTATCAGGATACCAAGGGGTAGGTTCCATATCGTAGACCAATGCGAAGGGATCCGACCTCTGACGAAAGAAAATCAGATAAGTTTTGTGTATTTCATGAATTGAATGGTCATAACACTAATGATTGTAGGCATTTAAAGGACGAGGTAAAAGGGCATATCAGGAACGGTATGCTCCTTCAGTATGTGAGGAGGCGAACTCCAGCGGTGGAGCCAGAGCGACCACCCTCTACGTCGCTAGAGGTGACCCTGGATCAAGGCACCATTTGATTATCCATTGATTGCTTGATTAAAATAACGATGAACAGGTCGTAAGCTTCCACTAACGCAATTAAATCGTTTACACATGTACGAGATCGCGAACGATCTCCAGGCATGCTCTGAATGATCATTGACTGATTCGGAGTGGGAACTTACACTTTGACATCCTTACTTTGCTTTTGTTTCGATTTGAACATTTGAATTCTTCCTGTTTGGACATTTCTGCTGTAAGGTACTATTGCTTTAACATTTACAGTTCTATGAAAAAATTATTTACTTGTATGCCCGTTGGATCGCGAACGGTCCACGAGCACCTATTGCATGGCAACGAACTGCCGAAGCATTTGATTCGAAAAATTCCCCCAAACAATGACTCCAACACTGATAATATTAAGTCCCCCCCGGGCACACTCATTCGCCTCGAACGGCACCCGACTTCGAACAGTCACAATTCGCCTCGAACGGCACCCGACTTCGAACAGTCACAATTCGCCTCGAACGACACTCGACTTCGAACAGTCACAATTCGCCTCGAACGGCACCCGACTTCGAACAGTCACAATTCGCCTCGAACGGCACCCAACTTCGAACAGTAACAATTCGCCTCGAACGGCACCCGACTTCGGACAGTCACAAACTCGCCTCGAACGGCACAACTCACCTTACCTCAAATGGCTCGATCGCGAACGGTCGTCATTTGAGGTCCGCCACCTGATCACTGACTGTTACGCCTTACCTCAAATGGCTTGATCGCGTACGGTCGTCATTTGAGGACCACCACTTGACCGCGCATTGTCGCACTTTACCTCGAATGACTCGGTCACGAACGATCGTCATTTGAAGTTAAGCGCTTGACCTTGAACGGTCCCCACTCGACCGCGCACTGTCGCACTTTACCTCGAATGACTCGATCCCGAACGGTCGTCATTTGAAGTATAGCGCTTGACCTTGAACGGTCACATTTCACTGCAGATGACTCGATCCCGAACGATCGACGCACAGATTTATGCGCTTGACCGCGCACGGTCGCACTTCACCTCAAATGACTTGATCACGAACGATCGTCATTTGAAGTTAGGCGCTTGACCATGAACGGCCGCGCTTCATCCCAAATAGCTCGATCCCGAACGGTCGTCATTTTGGGCCATATAAAATATCAAGCTCTTTACAGGTTGTTAATAGGATGTGAACATCCAGCTCATGGCATCACAAAACACGCCTTCCTACCGCAAGGCATATTTTGGGGGGCAAAGTGTTATCCCATTTTTTGGTCAAAAGTGGAATATCAATGTTGTGTGCATTTCCACCACGACCGGAGCAAGAAGAAGCAAGCAAGCGTGCATAAGTCAGGGATTTCACCCAAGTATGAAACAAGATCTCATTCGGCATTCGAAACTCCAAGAGCTCATTTGGCATTTCCCAGCTCTAACCCACCATTCGGCACCGGACCATTCGGTGCCGGACCAACGTCTCACCAAGCATAGCCGGACCTGTGTGCCACCGAACCATCTCAACCTCCATCATCCTATCGAACCCAAGCTCCACCGGTCCATAGCATTACCGAGCCAACTCCCTTCTCCACATAGCCGAATCAACCTCTCTCCCTACCACCGAATCAAGCCTCCGCCGAACGAACACACTTCGCCTACCACCGAACCAAACCAAGACCGGACCACCCAACTCCGAACCAGATGACCACCGAACCAAGGCTTCTCCATCTTTCTCTCCAAGCACGACCGAACCAAGCTCCGCCGAACCAGATGTGCCAGTCCAGATTACATCAGCCCAGGCCCACCAGTAGCTATAAACATCCAAGACCCCTGCCCCCAGCCTCACTCTATAAATAGAGGGGCAGGGGTACAACAATGAGAAAGAAGTTTGAGAGCTCAAGCCTGGAAGGAACTCTCAAACAACTTTAGATACTTGTAATCACAGCTTTGTACCTGTAATCTAAAGAAAAAAGGAGAATAACATATAAAGTGGATGTAGGCACGTTCTGGCCGAACCACTATAAATCTGTGTGTCTTTTACAGTTTAGTCCCTGCTTTTTATATATTTGCATAAATCACCCAAATCACTAAATACAACATAAAATCAACCAACTCATACGACTTTGGGTGTTTGCGACCATTTTTTACGCAAACACGTGCATGGATTTGAAACGGAACAGTACCATGGTGCACCACTCTCCAGCGATGGTAAATCGAAGGCCAACCACGGTAATCCCGTTTCACCGTAAAATTCCACGTGTCGAAAAAACGAAGGGTAAAAAACTTACGAGACCCGATAGAGATTCGGGTTGTCCTTTTTGGGCAATAATCTATCCGTTGACGAATGAAAGCTTTCAAAGCCGTAGAACTCATCGAGGCCTTCGTTTTGGCATGTTATGGCCCCCGTAACTCTAAACGAGCCAGAAGTTATGGCCGTCCGAATAATCGATATCAACAGGGTGCAACATCCACGGTGCAAGGTGCAACATCCGTCCGAAATGGCGAAACTGTGTCGTACGTCTTTTAGAAATGCGTGCAAGGATTTGAAATGGAACAGTACCATGGTGCACCACTCTCCAGTGATGGTAAAGCGAAGACCGGCCACCGCAATCCTGTTTTACCATAAAAATCCACGTGTCGAAAAAACGAAGGGTAAAAAACTTACGAGACCCGATTGAGATTCGGGTTGTCCTTTCTGGGCATTAATCTATCCGTTGATGGCTGAAAGCTGTCAAAGCCGTAGAACTCATCGAGGCCTTCTTTTTGACAGGTTTTGGCTTCCGTAACTTTAAACGAGCCAGAAGTTATGGCCGTCCAAATAATCGATATCTACAGGGTGCAACATCCACGGTGCAAGGTGCAACATCCGTCCGAAATGGCGAAACAGTGCCGTACGACTTTTAGAATTGCGTGTATGGATTTGAAACGGAACAGTACCATGGTGCACCACTCTCCAGCGATGGTAAATCGAAGACCAGCCACCGTAATCCCGTTTTACCGTAAAATTCCACGTGTCGATAAAACGAAGGGTAAAAAACTTACGAGACCCGATTGAGATTTGGGTTGTCCTTTTTGGGCAATAATCTATCCGTTGACGAATGAAAGCTTTCAAAGCCGTAGAACTCATCGTGGCCTTCGTTTTGGCAGGTTATGGTTCCCGTAGCTCTAAACTAGCCAGAAGTTATGGCCGTTTGAATAATCGATGTCTAATTTTTTGAATTTGAAATAATGTGATGGGCGAACGACGGGAATTGAACCCGCGCGTGGGTGCAACATCCACGGTGCAAGGTGCAACATCCGTCCGAAATGGCGAAACAGTGCCGTACGACTTTTAGAAATGTGTGTATGGATTTGAAACGGAATAGTACCATGGTGCACCACTCTCCAGCGATGGTATATCGAAGACCAGCCACTGCAATCCCGTTTTACCGTAAAATTCCACGTGTCGAAAAAACGAAGGGTAAAAAACTTACGAGACCCGATAGAGATTCGGGTTGTCCTTTTTGGGCAATAATCTATCCATTGACGAATGAAAGCTTTCAAAGCCGTAGAACTCATCGAGGCCTTCGTTTTGGCAGGTTATGGCCCCCGTAACTCTAAACGAGCCAGAAGTTATGGCCGTCCGAATAATCGATATCTACAGGGTGCAACATCCACGGTGCAAGGTGCAACATCCGTCCGAAATGGCGAAACAGTGTCGTATGTTTTTTAGAAATGCGTGCATGGATTTGAAATGGAACAGTACCATGGTGCACCACTCTCCAGCGATGGTCAAGTGAAGACCAGCCACCGTAATCCTGTTTTACTGTAAAAATCCACGTGTCGAAAAAACGAAGGGCAAAAAACTTACGAGACCCGATTGAGATACGGGTTGTCCTTTTTGGGCATTAATCTATACGTTGATGGCTGAAAGCTGTCAAAGCCGTAGAACTCATCGAGGCCTTCGTTTTGATAGGTTTTCGCTTCCGTAACTTTAAACGAGCCAGAAGTTATGGCCCTCCGAATAATCGATATCCACAGGGTGCAACATCCACGGTGCAAGGTGCAACATCCGTCCGAAATGGCGAAACAGTGCCGTACGACTTTTTGAAATGCGTGCATGGATTTGAAACGGAACAGTACCATGGTGCCCCACTCTCCAGCGATGGTAAATCGAAGGCCAACCATGGTAATCCCGTTTTCCCGTAAAAATCCACGTGTCGAAAAAACGAAGGGTAAAAAACTTACGAGACCCGATTGAGATTCGGGTTGTCCTTTTTGGGAATTAATCTATCCGTTGATGGCTGAAAGTAGTCAAAGCCGTAGAACTCATCGTGGCCTTCGTTTTGACAGGTTATGGCTCCCGTAACTCTAAACGAGCCAGAAGTTATAGCCGTTTGAATAATCGATAACTATAGGGTGCAACATCCACGGTGCAAGGTGCAACATCCGTCCGAAATGGCGAAACAGTGTCGTACGACTTTTAGAAATGCGTGCATGGATTTGAAACGGAACAGTACCATGGTGCACCACTCTCCAGCGATGGTAAATCGAAGACCAGCCACCGTAATCCCGTTTTACCGTAAAATTCCACGTGTCGAAAAAACGAAGTGTAAAAAACTTACGAGACCCGATAGAGATTCGGGTTGCCCTTTTTTGGCATTAATCTATCCGTTGATGGCTGAAAGCTTTCAAAGCCGTAGAACTCATTGAGGCCTTCATTTTTACAAGTTATGGCTCCCGTAACTCTAAACGAGCCAGAAGTTATGACCGTCCGAATAATCGATATCTACAGGGTGCAACATCTACGGTGCATGGTGCAACATCCGTCCGAAATGGCAAAACAGTGTCGTACGACTTTTGGAAATGCATGCATGGATTTGAAACAGAACAGTGCCATGGTGCACCACTCTCCAGCGATGGTAAATTGAAGACCAACCACCGTAATCCCGTTTTACCGTAAAAATCCACGCGTCGAAAAAACGAGGGGTAAAAAACTTACGAGGCCCAATTGAGATTCGGGTTGTCCTTTTTGGGCATTAATCTATTCGTTGACTGCTGAAAGCTGTCAAAGCCGTAGAACTCATCGAGGCCTTCGTTTTGATAGGTTATGGCTTTTGTAACTCTAAACGACCCAGAAGTTATGGCCGTCCGAATAATCGATATTTAGAGGGTGCAACATCCACGGTGCAAGGTGCAACATCCGTCCGATATGGCGAAACAGTGTCGTACGACTTTTAGAAATGCGTGCATGGATTTGAAATGGAACAATACCATGGTGCACCACTCTTCCACGATGGTAAATCGAAGACCAGCCACCGTAATCCCGTTTTAGCGTAAAAATCCACGTGTCGAAAAAACGAAGGGCAAAAAACTTACAAGACCCGATTGAGATTCGGGTTGTCCTTTTTGGGTATTATTATCTCCGTTGACGGCTGAAAGCAGTCAAAGCCGTAGAACTCATCGAGGCCTTCGTTTTTACAGGTTATGGCTCCCGTAAGTCTAAACGAGCCAGAAGTTATGGCCGTGCGAATAATCGATATCTACAGGGTGCAACATCCATGGTGCAAGGTGCAACATCCGTCCGAAACGGCGAAACAGTGCCGTACGACTTTTAGAAATGCGTGCATGGATTTCAAACGGAATAGTACCATGGTGCACCACTCTCCAACGATGGTAAATCGAAGACCAGCCACCGTAATCCCGTTTTACCGTAAAAATCCACGTGTCGAAAAAACGAAGGGTAAAAAACTTGCGAGACCCGATTGAGATTCGGGTTGTCCTTTTTGGGCATTAATCTATCCGTTGACGGCTGAAAGCTGTCAAAGCCGTAGAAATCATCGAGGCCTTCTATTTTACAGGTTATGGCTCCGGTAATCCTAAACAAGCCAGAAATTGTGGCCGTCCGAATAATCGATATCTATAGGGTGCAACATCCACGGTGCAAGGAGCAACATCCGTCCGAAATGGCAAAACAGTGCCGTACGACTTTTAGAAATGCGTGCATGGATTTGAAACAGAACAGTACCATGGTGCACCACTCTCTAGCGATGGTAAATCAAAGGCCAGCCACGGTAATCCTGTTTTACCGTAAAAATCCACGTGTCGAAAAAACGAAGTGTAAAAAACTTACGAAACCCGATTGAGATTCGGGTTGTCCGTTTTGGGCATTAATCTATCCGTTGACGGCTGAAAGGGGTCAAAGCCGTGGAACTCATCAAGGCCTTCGTTTTGACAGGTTATGGCTCCCGTAACTCTAAACGAGCCAGAAGTTATGGCCGTCCGAATAATCGATATCTACAGGGTGCAACATCCACGGTGCAAGGTGCGACATCCGTCCGAAATGGAGAAACAGTGCCGTACGACTTTTAGAAATGCGTGCATTGATTTGAACCGGAACAGTGCCATGGTGGACCACTCTCCAGCGATGGTAAATCGAAGGCCAGCCACGGTAATCCAATTTTACCGCAAAAATCCACGTGTCGAAAAAACGAAGGGTAAAAAACTTACGAGACCCGATTGAGATTCGGGTTGTCCTTTTTGGACATTAATCTATCCGTTGATAGCTAAAAGCTGTCAAAGCCACAGAACTCATCGAGGCCTTCGTTTTGACAGGTTATGGCTCCCGTAAGTCTAAATGAGCCAGAAGTTATGGCCGTTTGAATAATCGATAACTACAGGGTGCATCATCCACGGTGCAAGGTGCAACATGCGTCCGAAATGGCGAAACAGTGCCGTACGACTTTTAGAAATGCGTGCATGGATTTGAAACGGAACAGTACCATGGGGCACCACTCTCCAGCGATGGTAAATCGAAGACCAGCCACCGTAATCCCGTTTGACCGTAAAAATCCACGTGTCGAAAAAACGAAGGGTAAAAAACTTACGATACCCAATTGAGATTCGGGTTGTCCTTTTTGGGCATTAATCTATCCGTTGACGGATGAAAGCTGTCAAAGACGTAGAACTCATCGAGGCCTTCGTTTTGACAGGTTATGGCTCCTGTAACTCTAAACGAGCCAGAAGTTATGGCCGTTTGAATAATCGATATCTACAGGGTGCAACATCCACGGTGCAAGGTGCAACATCCGTCCGAAATGGCGAAACAGTGCCGTACAACTTTTAGAATTGCGTGCATGGATTTGAAACGGAACAGTACCGTGGTGCACCACTCTCCAGCGATGGTAAATCGAAGACCGGCTATCGTAATCCCCTTTTATCATAAAATTCCACGTGTTGAAAAAACGAAGGGTAAAAAACTTCCGAGACCCAATAGAGATTCGGGTTGTCCTTTTTGGGCATTAATCTATCCGTTGATGGCTGAAAGCTTTCAAAGCCGTAGAACTCATCGAGGCCTTCATTTTGACAGGTTATGGCTCCTGTAACTCTAATCGAGGCAGAAGTTATGGTCGTCCGAATAATCGATATCTGCAGGGTGCAACATCCACGGTGCAAGGTGCAACATCCGTCCGAAATGGCGAAACAGTGTCGTACGTCTTCTAGAAATGCATGCATGGACTTAAAACGGAACAATACCATGGTGCACCACTCTCCAGCGATGGTAAATCGAAGACCAGCCACCGTGATCCTGTTTTACCGTAAAAATCCACGTGTCGAAAAAAACGAAGGGTAAAAAACTTACGAGACCCGATTGAGATTCGGGTTATCCTTTTTGGGCATTAATCTATCTGTTGATGGCTGAAAGCTGTCAAAGCCGTAGAACTCATCGAGGCCTTTGTTTTGACAGGTTATGGCTCCCGTAACTCTAAACGAGCTAGAAGTTATGGCCGTCCGAATAATCGATATCTACAGGGTGCAACATCCATGGTGCAAAGTGCAACATCCGTCCGAAATGGCGAAATAGTGTCGTACGACTTTTAGAAATGCGTGCATGGATTTGAAACAGAACAGTACCATGGTGCACCACTCTCCAGCGATGGTAAATCGAAGGCCATCCACGGTAATCCCGTTTTACCGTAAAAATCCACGTGTCGAAAAAACGAAGGGTAAAAAACTTACGAGACCCGATAGAGATTCGGGTTGTCCTTTTTAGGCATAAATCTATCCGTTGACGGCTGAAAGCTGTCAAACCCGTAGAATTCATCGAGGCCTTCATTTTGACAGGTTATGGCTCCCGTAACTCTAAACGAGCCAGAAGTTATGGCCGTTTGAATAATCGATATCTACAGGGTGTAACATCCACGGTGCAAGGTGCAACATCCATCCGAAATGGCGAAACAATGCCGTACGACTTTCAGAAATGCGTGCATGGATTTGAAACGGAACAGTACCATGGTGCACCACTCTTCAGCGATGGTAAATCGAAGACCAGCCACCGTAATCCCGTTTTACCGTAAAATTCCACGTGTCGAAAAAACGAAGGGTAAAAAATTTTACGAGACCCGATAGAGATTCGGGTTGTCCTTTTTGGGCATTAATCTATCCGTTAATGGCTGAAAGCTTTCAAAGCCGTAGAACTCATAGAGGCCTTCGTTTTGACAGGTTATGGCTCCCGTAATTCTAAATGAGCCATAAGTTATGGCCGTCCGAATAATCGATATCTACCGGGTGCAACATCTACGGTGCAAGGTGCAACATTCGTCCGAAATGGCGAAACAGTGCCGTACGACTTTTAGAAATGCGTGCATGGATTTGAAACAGAACAGTGCCATGGTGAATCACTCTCCAACGATGGTAAATTGAAGACCAACCACCGTAATCCCGTTTTAGCGTAAAAATCCACGTGTCGAAAAAACGAAGGGTAAAAAACTTAGGAGACCCGATTGAGATTCGGGTTGTCCTTTTTGGGCATTAACCTATCCGTTGACGGCTAAAAGCTGTCAAAGCCGTAGAACTCATCGAGGACTTCGTTTTGATAGGTTATTGCTTTTGTAACTGTAAACGATCCTTAAGTTATGGCCGTCCGAATAATCGATATCTACAGGGTGCAACATCCACGGTGCAAGGTGCAACATCCGTCCGAAATGGCAAAACAGTGCCGTACAACTTTTAGAAATGCATGCATGGATTTGAAACGGAACAGTACCATGGTGCACCACTCTCCAACGATGGTAAATCGAAGACCAGCCACCGTAATCCCGTTTTACCATAAAAATCTGGTGTCGAAAAAACGAAGGGTAAAAAACTTACGAGACCCGATTGAGATTCGGGTTGTCGTTTTTGGGCATTAATCTATCCGTTGATGGCTGAAAGCTGTCAAAGCCGTAGAACTCATCGAGGCCTTCGTTTTGATAGGTTTTCGCTTCCGTAACTTTAAACGAGCCAGAAGTTATGGCCGTCCGAATAATCGATATCTACAGGGTGCAACATCCACGGTGCATGGTGCAACATCTGTCCGAAATGGCGAAACAGTGCCGTACGACTTTTAGAAATGCATGCATGGATTTGAAACGGAACAGTACCATGGTGCCCCACTCTCCAGCGATGGTAAATCGAAGGCCAACCACGGTAATCCCGTTTTCCCGTAAAAATCCACGTGTCGAAAAAACGAAGGGTAAAAAACTTACGAGACCCGATTGAGATTCGGGTTGTCCTTTTTGGAAATTAATCTATCCGTTGACGGCTGAAAGCTGTCATAGCCGTAGAACTCATCGTGGCCTCCGTTTTGACAGGTTATGGCTCCCGTAATTCTAAACGAGCCAGAAGTTATGGCCGTTTGAATAATCGATATCTACAGGGTGCAACATCCACGGTGCAAGGTGCAACATCCGTCCGAAATGGCGAAACAATGTCGTACGACTTTTAGAAATGCGTGCATGGATTTGAAACGGAACAGTACCATGGTGCACCACTCTCCAGCAATGGTAAATCGAAGACCAGCCACCGTAATCCCGTTTTACCTTAAAATTCCACGTGTCGAAAAAACGAAGGGTAAAAAACTTACGAGACCCGATAGAGATTCGGGTTGCCCTTTTTTGGCATTCATCTATCCGTTGACGGCTAAAAGCTTTCAAAGCAGTAGAACTCATTGAGGCCTTCGTTTTTACAAGTTATGGCTCCCGTAACTCTAAACGAGCCAGAAGTTATGACCGTCCGAATAATCGATATCTACAGGGTGCAACATCTACGGTGCAAGGTGCAACATCCGTCCGAAATGGCGAAACAGTGTCGTACGACTTTTGGAAATGCATGCATGGATTTGAAACAGAACAGTGCCGTGGTGCACCACTCTCCAGCGATGGTAAATCGAAGACCAACCACCGTAATCCCGTTTTACCGTAAAAATCCACACGTCGAAAAAACGAGGGGTAAAAAACTTACGAGGCCCAATTGAGATTCGGGTTGTCCTTTTTGGGCATTAATCTATCCGTTGACTGTTGAAAGCTGTCAAAGCCGTAGAACTCATCGAGGCCTTCGTTTTGATAGGTTATGGCTTTTGTAACTCTAAACGTGCCAGAAGTTATGGCCGTCCGAATAATCGATATCTACAGGGTGCAACATCCACGGTGCATGGTGCAACATCCGTCCGAAATGGCGAAACAGTGCCGTACGACTTTTAGAAATGCGTGCATGGATTTGAAACGGAACAGTACCATGGTGCACCACTCTCCAGTGATGGTAAATCGAAGACCAGCCACCGTAATCCCGTTTTACCGTAAAAATCCACGTGTCGAAAAAACGAAGGGTAAAAAACTTACGATACCCGATTGAGATTCGGGTTGTCCTTTTTGGGCATTATTATCTCCGTTGACGGCTGAAAGCAGTCAAAGCCATAGAACTCATCGAGGCCTTCGTTTTTACATGTTATGGCTCCCGTAAGTCTAAACGAGCCAGAATTTATGGCCGTCCGAGTAATCGATATCTACAGGGTGCAACATCCATGGTGCAAGGTGCAATATCCGTCCGAAATGGCGAAACAGTGCCGTACGACTTTTAGAAATGCGTGCATGGATTTCAAACGGAATAGTACCATGGTGTACCACTCTCCAACGATGGTAAATCGAAGACCAGCCACCGTAATCCCGTTTTACCGTAAAAATCCACGTGTCGAAAAAACAAAGGGTAAAAAACTTGCGAGACCCGATTGAGATTCGGGTTGTCCTTTTTGGGCATTAATCTATCCGTTGACGGCTGAAAGCTGTCAAAGCCGTAGAAATCATCGAGGCCTTCTATTTTACAGGTTATGGCTCCCGTATTCCTAAACGAGCCAGAAATTGTGGCCGTTCGAATAACCGATATCTATAGGGTGCAACATCCACGGTGCGAGGAGCAACATCCGTCCGAAATGGAAAAACAGTGCCGTACGACTTTTAGAAATGCGTGCATGGATTTGAAATAGAACAGTACCATGGTGCACCACTCTCTAGCGTTGGTAAATCAAAGGCCAGCCACGGTAATCCTGTTTTACCATAAAAATCCACGTGTCGAAAAAACGAAGGGTAAAAAACTTACGAAACCCGATTGAGATTCGGGTTGTCCGTTTTGGGCATTAATCTATCCGTTGGCAGCTGAAAGGGGTCAAAGCCGTAGAACTCATCAATGCCTTCGTTTTGACAGGTTATGGCTCCCGTAACTCTAAACGAGCCAGAAGTTATGGCCGTCCGAATAATCGATATCTACAGGGTGCAACATCCACGGTGCAAGGTGCGACATCCGTCCGAAATGGCGAAACAGTGCCGTACGACTTTTAGAAATGTGTGCATTGATTTGAAACGGAACAGTACCATGGTGCACCACTCTCCAGTGATGGTAAATCGAAGGCCAGCCACGGTAATCCAATTTTACCGCAAAAATCCACGTGTCGAAAAAACGAAGGGTAAAAAACTTACGAGACCCGATTGAGATTCGGGTTGTCCTTTTTGGGCATTAATCTATCCGTTGACGGATGAAAGCTGTCAAAGATGTAGAACTCATCGAGGCCTTCGTTTTGACAGGTTATGGCTCCTGTAACTCTAAACGAGCCAGAAGTTATGGCCGTTTGAATAATCGATATCTACAGGGTGCAACATCCACGGTGCAAGGTGCAACATCCGTCCGAAATGGCGAAACAGTGCCGTACGACTTTTAGAATTGCGTGCATGGATTTGAAACGGAACAGTACCGTGGTGCACCACTCTCCAGCGACGGCAAATCGAAGACCGGCTATCGTAATCCCGTTTTATCGTAAAATTCCACGTGTTGAAAAAACGAAGGGTAAAAAACTTCCGAGACCCGATAGAGATTCGGGTTGTCCTTTTTGCGCATTAATCTATCCGTAGATGGGTGAAAGCTTTCAAAGCCGTAGAACTCATCGAGGCCTTCTTTTTGACAGGTTATGGCTCCCGTAACTCTAATCGAGGCAGAAATTATGGTCGTCCGAATAATCGATATTTACAGGGTGCAACATCCACGGTGCAAGGTGCAACATCCGTCCGAAATGGCGAAACAGTGTCGTACGTCTTTTAGAAATGCGTGCATGGACTTGAAACGGAACAGTACCATGGTGCACCACTCTCCAGCGATGGTAAATCGAAGGCCAGCCACCGTGATCCTGTTTTATCGTAAAAATCCACGTGTCGAAAAAAACGAAGGGTAAAAAACTTACGAGACCCGATTGAGATTCAGGTTGTCCTTTTTGGGCATTAATCTATCTGTTGACGGCTGAAAGCTGTCAAAGCCATCGAACTCATCGAGGCCTTTGTTTTGACAGGTTATGGCTCCCGTAACTCTAAAGGAGCTAGAAGTTATGGCCGTCCGAATATTCGATATCTACAGGGTGCAACATCCACGGTGCAAGGTGCAACATCCGTCCGAAATGGCGAAACAGTGTCGTACGACTTTTAGAAATGCGTGCATGGATTTGAAACGGAAGAGTACCATGGTGCACCACTCTCCAGCGATGGTAAATCGAAGGCTATCCACGGTAATCCCGTTTTACCGTAAAAATCCACGTGTCGAAAAAACGAAGGGTAAAAAACTTACGAGACCCGATAGAGATTCGGGTTGTCCTTTTTAGGCATAAATCTATCCGTTGATGGCTGAAAGCTGTCAAAGCCGTAGAACTCATCGAGGCCTTCATTTTGACAGGTTATGGCTCCCGTAACTCAAAACGAGCCAGAAGTTATGGCCGTTTGAATAATCGATATCTACAGGGTGTAACATCCACGGTGCAAGGTGCAACATCCGTCCGAAATGGCGAAACAGTGTCGTACGACTTTCAGAAATGCGTGCATGGATTTGAAACGGAACAGTACCATGGTGCACCACTCTCCAGCGATGGTAAATTGAAGACCAGCCACCGTAATCTCGTTTTACCGTAAAATTCCACGTGTCGAAAAAACGAAGGGTAAAAAATTTTACGAGACCCGATAGAGATTCGGGTTGTCCTTTTTGGGCATTAATCTATCCGTTAACGGCTGAAAGCTTTCAAAGCCATAGAACTCATAGAGGCCTTCGTTTTGATAGTTTATGGCTCCCGTAGTTCTAAATGAGCCAGAAGTTATGGCCGACCGAATAATCGATATCTACAGGGTGCAACATCTACGGTGCAAGGTGCAACATTCGTCCGAAATGGCGAAACAGTGCCGTACGACTTTTAGAAATGCGTGCATGGATTTGAAACAAAACAGTGCCATGGTGAACCACTCTCCAGCGATGGTAAATCGAATACCAACCACCATAACCCTGTTTTACCGTAAAAATCCATGTGTCGAAAAAACGAAGGGTAAAAAACTTAGGAGACCCGATTGAGATTCGGGTTGTCCTTTTTGGGCATTAATCTATCCGTTGACGGCTGAAAGCTGTCAAAGCCGTAGAACTCATCGAGGCCTTCATTTTGATAGGTTATGGCTTTTGTAACTCTAAACGATCCTTAAGTTATGGTCGTCCGAATAATCGATATCTACAGGGTGCAACATCCACGGTGCAAGGTGCAACATCCGTCCGAAATGGCAAAACAGTGTCGTATGACTTTTAGAAATGCGTGCATGGATTTGAAACGGAACAGTACCATGGTGCACCACTCCCCAACGATGGTAAATGGAAGACCAGCCACCGTAATCCCGTTTTACCATAAAAATCCACGTGTCGAAAAAACGTAGGGTAAAAAACTTACGAGACCCGATTGAGATTCGGGTTGTCCTTTTTTGGCATTAATCTACCCGTTGATGGCTGAAATCTATCAAAGCTGTTGAACTCATCGAGGTCTTCGTTTTGACAGGTTATGGCTCCCGTAACTCTAAACGAGCCAGAAGTTATGGCCGTCCGGATAATCGATATCTACAGGATGCAACATCCACGGTGCAAGGTGCAACATCTGTCCGAAATGGCGAAACAGTGCCGTACGACTTTTAGAAATGCATGCATGGATTTGAAACGGAGCAGTATCATGGTGCACCACTCTCCAACGATGGTAAATCGAAGACCAGCCACCGTAATCCCGTTTTACCGTAAAAATCCACGTGTCGAAAAAACGTAGGGTAAAAAACTTAGGAGACCCGATTGAGATTCGGGTTGTCCTTTTTGGGAAATAATCTATCCGTTGCAGGCTGAAAGCTATCAAAGCCGTTGAACTCATCGAGGCCTTCGTTTTGACAGGTTATGGCTCCCGTAACTCTAAACGAGCCAGAAGTTATGGCCGTCCGAATAATCGATATCTACAGGGTGCAACATCCACGGTGCAAGGTGCAACATCCGTCCGAAATGGCGAAACAGTGCCGTACGACTTATAGAAATGCGTGCATGGATTTGAAACGGAACAGTACCATGGTGCACCACTCTTCAGCGATGGTAAATCGAAGACCAGCCACCGTAATCCCGTTTTACCGTAAAATTCCACGTGTCGAAAAAACGAAGGGTAAAAAACTTACGAGTCCCGATTGAGATTCGGGTTGTCCTTTTTGGGCATTAATCTATCCGTTGACGGCTGAAAGCTTTCAAAGCCGTAGAACTCATTGAGGCCTTCATTTTGACAGGTTATGGCTCCCGTAACTCTAAACGAGCCAGAAGTTATGACCGTCCGAATAATCGATATCTACAGGGTGCAACATCTACGGTGCAAGGTGCAACATCCGTCCGAAATGGCGCAACAGTGTCGTACGACTTTTGGAAATGCATGCATGGATTTGAAACAGAACAGTGCCTTAGTGCACCACTCTCCAGCGATGGTAAATCGAAGACCAACCACTGTAATCCCGTTTTACCGTAAAAATCCACGCGTCGAAAAAACGAGGGGTAAAAAACTTACGAGGCCCAATTGAGATTCGGGTTGTCCTTTTTGGGCATTAATCTATCTGTTGACTGTTGAAAGCTGTCAAAGCCGTAGAACTCATCGAGGCCTTCGTTTTGATAGGTTATGGCTTTTGTAACTCTAAACGAGCCAGAAGTTATGGCCGTCCGAATAATCGATATCTACAGGGTGCAACATCCACGGTGCAAGGTGCAACATCCGTCCGAAATGGCGAAACAGTGTCGTACGACTTTTAGAAATGCGTGCATGGATTTGAAATGGAACAATACCATGGTGCACCACTCTTCAACGATGGTAAATCGAAGACCAGCCACCATAATCCCGTTTTACCGTAAAAATCCACGTGTCGAAAAAACGAAGGGCAAAAAACTTACAAGACCCGATTGAGATTCGGGTTGTTCTTTTTGGGCATTATTATCTCCGTTGACGGCTGAAAGCAGTCAAAGCCGTAGAACTCATCGAGGCCTTCGTTTTTACAGGTTATGGCTCCCGTAAGTCTAAACGAGCCAGAAGTTATGGCCGTCCGAATAATCGATAACTACAGGGTGCAACATCCATGGTGCAAGGTGCAACATCCGTCCGAAATGGCGAAACAGTGCCGTACGACTTTTAGAAATGCGTGCATGGATTTCAAACGGAATAGTACCATGGTGCACCACTCTCCAACGATGGTAAATCGAAGACCAGCCACCGTAATCCCGTTTTACCGTAAAAATCCACGTGTCGAAAAAACAAAGGGTAAAAAACTTGCGAGACCCGATTGAGATTCGGGTTGTCCTTTTTGGGCATTAATCTATCCGTTGACGGCTGAAAGCTGTCAAAGCCGTAGAAATCATCGAGGCCTTCTATTTTACAGGTTATGGCTCCCGTAATCCTAAACGAGCTAGAAATTGTGGCCGTCCGAATAATCGATATCTATAGGGTGCAACATCCACGGTGCGAGGAGCAACATCCATCCGAAATGGAAAAACAGTGCCGTATGACTTTTAGAAATGCGTGCATGGATTTGAAATAGAACAGTACCATGGTGCACCACTCTCTAGCGATGGTAAATCAAAGGCCAGCCACGGTAATCCTGTTTTACCATAAAAATCCACGTGTCGAAAAAACGAAGGGTAAAAAACTTACGAAACCCGATTGAGATTCGGCTTGTCCGCTTTGGGCATTAATCTATCCGTTGGTGGCTGAAAGGGGTCAAAGCCGTAGAACTCATCCAGGCCTTCGTTTTGACAGGTTATGGCTCCCGTAACTCTAAACGAGCCAGAAGTTATGGCCGTCCGAATAATCGATATCTACATGGTGCAACATCCACGGTGCAAGGTGCGACATCCGTCCGAAATGGCGAAATAGTGCCGTACGACTTTTAGAAATGCGTGCATTGATTTGAAACGGAACAGTACCATGGTACACCACTCTCCAGTGATGGTAAATCGAAGGCCAGCCACGGTAATCCAATTTTACCGCAAAAATCCACGTGTCGAAAAAACGAAGGGTAAAAAACTTACGAGACCCGATTGAGATTCGGGTTGTCCTTTTTGGGCATTAATCTATCCGTTGACAGCTAAAAGCTATCAAAGCCATAAAACTCATCGAGGCCTTCGTTTTGACAGGTTATGGCTCCCGTAAGTCTAAATGAGCCAGAAGTTATGGCCGTTTGAATAATCGATATCTACAGGGTGCATCATCCACGGTGCAAGGTGCAACATCCGTCCGAAATGGCGAAACAGTGCCGTACGACTTTTAGAAATGTGTGCATGGATTTGAAATGGAACAGTACCATGGTGCACCACTCTCCAGCGATGGTAAATCGAAGACCAGCCACCGTAATCCCGTTTTACCGTAAAAATCCACGTGTCGAAAAAACAAAGGGTAAAAAACTTACGATACCCGATTGAGATTCGGGTTGTCCTTTTTGGGCATTAATCTATCCGTTGACGGATGAAAGCTGTCAAAGATGTAGAACTCATCGAGGCCTTCGTTTTGACAGGTTATGGCTCCTGTCACTCTAAACGAGCCAGAAGTTATGGCCGTTTGAATAATCGATATCTATAGGGTGCAACATCCACGGTGCAAGGTGCAACATCCGTCTGAAATGGCGAAACAGTGCCGTACGACTTTTAGAATTGCGTGCATGGATTTGAAACGGAACAGTACCATGGTGCACCACTCTCCAGCGACGGTAAATCGAAGACCGGCTATCGTAATCCCGTTTTATCGTAAAATTCCACGTGTTGAAAAAACGAAGGGTAAAAAACTTCCGAGACCCGATAGAGATTCGGTTTGTCCTTTTTGCGCATTAATCTATCCGTTGATGGCTGAAAGCTTTCAAAGCCGTAGAACTCATCGAGGCCTTCATTTTGACAGGTTATGGCTCCCGTAACTCTAATCGAGGCAGAAGTTATGGTCGTCCGAATAATCGATATCTACAGGGTGCAACATCCACGGTGCAAGGTGCAACATCCGTCCGAAATGGCGAAACAGTGTCGTACGTCTTTTAGAAATGCATGCATGGACTTGAAACGAAATAGTACCATGGTGCACCACTCTCCAGCGATGGTAAATCGAAGGCCAGCCACCGTGATCCTGTTTTACCGTAAAAATCCACGTGTCGAAAAAACGAAGGGTAAAAAACTTACGAGACCCGATTGAGATTCAGGTTGTGCTTTTTGGGCATTAATCTATCTGTTGACGGCTGAAAGCTGTCAAAGCCGTAGAACTCATCGAGGCCTTTGTTTTGACAGGTTATGGCTCCCGTAACTCTAAACGAGCTAGAAGTTAGTGCCGTCCGAATATTCGATATCTACAGTGTGCAACATCCACGGTGCAAGGTGCAACATCCGTCCGAAATGGCGAAACAGTGTCGTACGACTTTTAGAAATGCGTGCATGGATTTGAAACGGAACAGTACCATGGTGCACCACTCTCCAGCGATGGTAAATCGAAGGCTATCCACGGTAATCCCGTTTTACCGTAAAAATCCACGTGTCGAAAAAACGAAGGGTAAAAACCTTACGAGACCCGATAGAGATTCGGGTTGTCCTTTTTAGGCATAAATCTATCCGTTGACGGCTGAAAGCTATCAAAGCCGTAGAACTCATCGAGGCCTTCATTTTGACATGTTATGGCTCCCGTAACTCAAAACGAGCCAGAAGTTATGGCCGTTTGAATAATCGATATCTGCAGGGTGTAACATCCACGGTGCAAGGTGCAACATCCGTCCGAAATGGCGAAACAGTGCCGTACGACTTTCAGAAATGCGTGCATGGATTTGAAACGGAACAGTACCATGGTGCACCACTCTCCAGCGATGGTAAATCGAAGACCAGCCACCGTAATCCCGTTTTACCGTAAAATTCCACGTGTCGAAAAAACGAAGGGTAAAAAATTTTACGAGACCCGATAGAGATTCGGGTTGTCCTTTTTGGGTATTAATCTATCCGTTGACGGCTAAAAGCTGTCAAAGCCGTAGAACTCATCGAGGCCTTCGTTTTGATAGGTTATGGCTTTTGTAACTCTAAACGATCCTTAAGTTATGGCCGTCCGAATAATCGATATCTACAGGGTGCAACATCCACGGTGCAAGGTGCAACATCCGTCCGAAATGGCAAAACAGTGCCGTACGACTTTTAGAAATGCGTGCATGGATTTCAAAAGGAACAGTACAATGGTGCACCACTCTCCAACGATGGTAAATGGAAGACCAGCCACCGTAATCCCGTTTTACCATAAAAATCCACGCGTCGAAAAAACGTAGGGTAAAAAACTTACGAGACCCGATTGAGATTCGGGTTGTCCTTTTTTGGCATTAATCTATCCGTTGATGGCTGAAAGCTATCAAAACTGTTGAACTCATTGAGGTCTTCGTTTTGACAGGTTATGACTCCCGTAACTCTAAACGAGCCAGAAGTTATGGCCGTCCGGATAATCGATATCTACAGGGTGCAACATCCACGGTGCAAGGTGCAACATCTGTCCGAAATGGCGAAACAGTGCCGTACGACTTTTAGAAATGCATGCATGGATTTGAAACGGAGCAGTATCATGGTGCACCACTCTCCAACGATGGTAAATCGAAGACCAGCCACCGTAATCCCGTTTTACCGTAAAAATCCACATGTCGAAAAAACGTAGGGTAAAAAACTTAGGAGACCCGATTGAGATTCGGGTTGTCCTTTTTGGGAAATAATCTATCCGTTGAAGGCTGAAAGCTATCAAAGCCGTTGAACTCATTGAGGCCTTCGTTTTGACAGGTTATGGCTCCCGTAACTCTCAACGAGCCAGAAGTTATGGCCGTCCGAATAATCGATATCTACAGGGTGCAACATCCACGGTGCAAGGTGCAACATCCGTCCGAAATGGCGAAACAGTGCCGTACGACTTTTAGAAATGCGTGCATGGATTTGAAACGGAACAGTACCATGGTGCACCACTCTTTAGCGATGGTAAATCGAAGACCAGCCACCGTAATCCCGTTTTACCGAAAAATTCCACGTGTCGAAAAAACGAAGGGTAAAAAACTTACGAGTCCCGATTGAGACTCGGGTTGTCCTTTTTGGGCATTCATCTATCCGTTGACGGCTGAAAGCTTTCAAAGCCGTAGAACTCATCGAGGCCTTCGTTTTGACAGGTTATGGCTCCCGTAACTCTAAACGAGCCAAAAGTTATGGCCGTCCGTATAACCGATATCTACAGGGTGCAACATCCACGGTGCAAGGTGCAACATTCGTCCGAAATGGCGAAACAGTGCCGTACGAGTTTTAAAAATGCGTGCATGGATTTGAAACGGAACGGTTCCATGGTGCACCACTCTCCAGCGATGGTAAATCGAAGACAAGCCACCGTAATCCCGTTTTACCGTAAAAATCCACGTGTCGAAAAACGAAGGGAAAAAAACTTATGAGACCCGATTGAGATTCGGGTTGACCTTTTTGGGCATTATTCTACCAGTTGACGGCTGAAATCCGTCAAAGCCATAGAACTCATCGAGGCCTTCGTTTTGATAGGTTATGGCTCCCGTAATTCTAAACGAGCCAAAAGTTATGTCCGTCCGAATAATCGATATCTACTGGGTGTAACATTCACGGTGCAAGGTGCAACATCTGTCCGAAATGGCGAAACAGTGCCGTACGACTTTTAGAAATGCGTGCATGGATTTGAAACGGAACAGAACCATGGTTCACCACTCTCCAGCAATGTTAAATCGAAGACCAGCCACGGTAATCCCATTTTACCGTAAAAATACACGTGTCGAAAAAACGAAGGGTAAAAAACTTACGAGACCCGATTGAGATTCGGGTTGTCCTTTTTGGGCATTAATCTATCCTTTGACGGCTAAAAGCTGTCAAAGCCGTAGGACTCATCGAGGCCTTCGTTTTGACAGGTTATGGCTCCCGTAACTCTAAATGAGCCAGAAGTTATGGCAGTTTGAATAATCGATATCTACAGGGTGCATCATCCACGGTGCAAGGTGCAACATCCGTCCGAAATGGCGAAACAGTGCCGTACGACTTTTAGAAATGCGTACATGGATTTGAAACGGAACAGTACCATGGTGCACCACTCTCCAGCGATGGTAAATCGAAGACCAGCCACCGTAATCCCGTTTTACCGTAAAAATCCACGTGTCGAAAAAACGAAGGGTAAAAAACTTACGAGACCCGATTGAGATTCGGGTTGTCCTTTTTTGGCATTAATCTATCCGTTGACGGCTGAAAGCTATCAAAGCCGTAGAACTCATCGAGGCCTTTGTTTTGATAGGTTATGGCTCCCGTAACTCTAAACGTGCTAGAATTTATGGCCGTTTGAATAATCGATATCTACAGGGTGCAACATCCACGGTGCAAGGTGCAACATCCGTCCGAAATGGAGAAACAGTGCCGTACGAATTTTAGAAATGCATGCATGGATTTGAAACGAAAAAGTACCCTGGTGCACCACTATACAACGATGGGAAGTCGAAGACGGGCCACGGTAACCCCGTTTTACCGTAAAAATCCACGTGTCGAAAAAACGAAAGGTAAAAAACTTACAAGACCCGATTGAGATTCGGGTTGTCCTTTTTGGGCATTAATCTATCCGTTGACGGCTGAAAGCGGTAAAAGCCATAGAACTCATCGAGGCCTTTGTTTTGACAGGTTATGGCTCCCGTAACTCTAAACGAGCCAGAAGTTATGGCCGTCCGAATAATCGATATCTACAGGGTGCAACATCCACGGTGCAAGGTGCAACATCCGTCCAAATTGGCGAAACAGTGTCGTTCGACTTTTAGAAATGCGTACATGGATTTGAAACGGAACAGTACCATGGTGCACCACTCTCCATCAATGGAAAGTTGAAGACGGGCCACGATAATCCTGTTTTACCGTAAAAATCCATGTGTCGAAAAAACGAAGGGTAAAAAACTTACGAGACCCGATTGAGATTCGGGTTGTTCTTTTTGGGCATTAATCTATCCGTTGACGGCTGAAAGCTGTCAAAGCCGTAGAACTCATCGAGTCCTTCGTTTTGACAGGTTATGGCTCCCGTAAATCTAAACGAGCCAGATGTTATGGCCGTTTGAATAATCGATATCTACAGGGTGCAACATCCATGGTGCAAGGTGCATCATCCGTCCGAAATGGCGAAAGAGTGCTGTACAACTTTTAGAAATGCGTGCATGGATTTGAAACGGAATAGTACCATGGTGCACCACTCTCCAGTGATGGGAAGTCGAAGACGGGCCACGGTAATCCCGTTTTACCGTAAAAATACACGTGTCAAAAAAACGAAGGGTAAAAAATTTACGAGACCCGATTGAGATTCGGGTTGTCCTTTTTGGGCATTAATCTGTCCGTTGACTACTAAAAGCTATCAAAGCTGTAGAACGCATCGAGGCCTTCGTTTTGATAGGTTATGGCTCCCGTAACTCTAAACGAGCCAGAAGTTATGGCCGTCCGAATAATTGATATCTACAGGGTGCAACATCCACGTGCAAGGTGCAACATCCGTCCGAAATGACGAAACAGCGCCGTACGACTTTTAGAAATGCGTGCGTGGATTTGAAACGGAAAAGTACCATGGTACACCACACTCCAACGATGGTAAATCGAAGGCCAACCACGGTAATCCCGTTTTACCCTAAATATCCACGTGTCGAAAAAACGAAGGGTAAAAAACTTACGAGACCCGATTGAGATTCGGGTTGTCCTTTTTGGGTATTAATCTATCCGTTGACGGCTGAAAGCTGTCATAGCCGTAGAACTCATCGAGGTCTTCGTTTTGACAGGTTATGGCTCCCGTAAATCTAAACGAGCCAGAATTTATGGCTGTTTGAATAATCGATATCTACATGGTGCAACATCCACGGTGCAAGGTGCAACATCCGTCCGAAATGGCGAAACAGTGCCGTAAGAATTTTAGAAATACGTGCATGGATTTGAAACGGAACACCCTGGTGCACCACTATCCAGCGATGGGAAGTAGAAGACGGGCCACGGTAACCCCGTTTTACCGTAAAAATCCACGTGTCGAAAAAACGAAAGGTAAAAAACTTACGAGACCCGATTGAGATTCGGGTTGCCCTTTTTGGGCATTAATCTATCCGTTGACGGCTGAAAGCGGTAAAAGCCATAGTACTCATCGATGCCTTCGTTTTGACAGGTTATGGCTCCCGTAACTCTAAACGAGCCAGAAGTTATGGCCGTCCGAATAATCGATATCTACAGGGTGCAACATCCACGGTGCAAGGTGCAACATCCGTCCGAAATGGCGAAACAGTGTCGTTCGACTTTTAGAAATGCGTGCATGGATTTGAAACGGAACAGTACCACGGTGCACCACTCTCCATCGATGGAAAGTCGAAGACGGGCCACGATAATCCTGTTTTACCGTAAAAATCCACGTGTCGAAAAAACGAAGGGTAAAAAACTTACGAGACCCGATTGAGATTCGGGTTTTCCTTTTTGGGCATTAATCTATCCGTTGACGGCTGAAAGCTGTCAAAGCCGTAGAACTCGTCGAGTCCTTTGTTTTGACAGGTTATAGCTCCCGTAACTCTAAACGAGCCAGATGTTATGGCCGTTTGAATAATCGATATCTACAGGGTGCAACATCCACGGTGCAAGGTGCATCATCCGTCCGAAATGGCGAAAGAGTGCTGTACGACCTTTAGAAATGCGTGCATGGATTTGAAACGGAATAGTACCATGGTGCACCACTCTCCAGTGATGGGAAGTCGAAGACGGGCCACGGTAATCCCGTTTTACCGTAAAAATACACGTGTCAAAAAAACGAAGGGTAAAAAATTTACGAGACCCGATTGAGATTCGGGTTGTCCTTTTTGGGCATTAATCCGTCTGTTGACTACTGAAAGCTGTCAAAGCCATAGAACGCATCGAGGCCTTCGTTTTGATAGGTTATGGCTCCCGTAACTCTAAACGAGCCAGAAGTTATGGCCGTCCGAATAATTGATATCTACAGGGTGCAACATCCACGTGCAAGGTGCAACATCCGTCCGAAATGACGAAACAGTGTCGTACGACTTTTAGAAATGCGTGCATGGATTTGAAACGGAAAAGTACCATGGTGCACCACACTCCAACGATGGTAAATCGAAGGCCAACCACGGTAATCCCGTTTTACCGTAAATATCCACGTGTCGAAAAAACGAAGGGTAAAAAACATACGAGACCCGATTGAGATTCGGGTTGTCCTTTTTGGGTATTAATCTATCCGTTGATGGCTGAAAGCTGTCATAGCCGTAGAACTCATCGAGATCTTCGTTTTGACAGGTTATGGCTCCCGTAACTCTAAACGAGCCAGAATTTATGGCTGTTTGAATAATCGATATCTATAGGGTGCAACATCCACGGCGCAAGGTGCAACATCCGTCCTAAATGGCGAAACAGTGCCGTACGACTTTTAGAAAAGCGTGCATGGATTTGAAATGGAACAGTACCATGGTGCACCACTCTCCAGCGATGGGAAGTCGAAGACGGGCCACGGTAATCCCGTTTTACCGTAAAAATCCACGTGTCGAAAAAACGAAAGGTAAAAAACTTACGAGACCCGATTGAGACTCGGGTTGTCCTTTTTGGGCATTAATCTATCCGTTGACGGCTGAAAGCTGTCAAAGCCATAGAACTCATCGAGGCCTTCGTTTTGAAAGGTTATGGGTCCCGTAACTCTAAACGAGCCAGAAGTTATGGCCGTCCGAATAATCGATATCTACTGGGTGCAACATCCACGGTGCAAGGTGCAACATCCGTCCGAAATGGTGAAACAGTGCCGTACGACTTTTAGAAATACGTGCATGGATTTGAAATGGAACAGTACCATGGTGCACCACTCTCCAGCGATGGTAAGCCGAAGACGGGCCACGGTAATCCTGTTTTACCGTAAAAATCCACGTGTCGAAAAAACGAAGGGTAAAAAACTTACGAGACCGGATTGAGATTCGGGTTGACCTTTTTGGGCATTGTTCTATCCGTTGACGGCTGAAAGCTGTCAAAGCCGTAGAACTCATCGAGGCCTTCGTTTTGACAGGTTATGACTCCCGTAACTCTAAACGAGCCAGAAGTTATGGCCGTTTGAATTATCGATATCTACAGGGTGCAACATCCACGGTGCAAGGTGCAACATCCGTCCGAAATGGTGAAACAGTGTCGTATGACTTTTAGAAATGCGTGCATGGATTTGAAACAGAATAGTACCATGGTGCACCACTCTCTAGTGATGGGAAGTCGAAGACGGGCCACGGTAATCCCGTTTTACCGTAAAACTACACGTGTCGAAAAAACGAAGGGTAAAAAACTTACGAGACCCGATTGAGATTCGGGTTGTCCTTTTTGGGTATTAATCTATCCGTTGACGACTGAAAGCCATCAAAGCCGTAGAACTCATCAAGGCCTTCGTTTTGACAGGTTATGGCTCCCGCAACTCTAAACGAGCCATAAGTTATGGCCGTCCGAATAATCGATATCTTCAGGGTGCAACATCCACGGTGCAAGGTGCAACATCCGTCCGAAATGGCGAAACAGTGTCGTACGACTTTTAGAAATGCGTGCATGGATTTGAAACGGAACAGTACCATGGTGCACCACTCTCCAGCGATGGTAAATCGAAGACCAGCCACTGTATTCCTGTTTTACCGTAAAAATCCACGTGTCGAAAAAACGAAGGGTAAAAAACTTACGAGACCCGATTGACATTCGGGTTGTCCTTATTGAGCATTAATCTATCCGTTGACGACTGAAAGCTGTCAAAGGCGTAGAACTCATAGAGGCCTTTGTTTTGACAGGTTATGGCTCCTGTAACTCTAAACGAGCCAGAAGTTATGGCTGTCCGAATAATCGATATCTACAGGGTGCAGCATCCACGGTGCAAGGTGCAACATCCGTCCGAAATGGCGAAACAGTGTCGTACGTCTTTTAGAAATGCGTGCTTGAATTTGAAACAGAACAGTACCATGGTGCACCACCCTCCAGCGATGGTAAATCGAAGGCCAGCCACGGTAATCCTGTTTTACCGTAAAAATCCACGTGTCGAAAAAACGAAGGGTAAAAAATTTTAGAGACCCGATTGAGATTCGGGTTGTCCGTTTTAGGCATTAATCTATCCGTTGACGGCTGAAAGCTGTCAAAGCCGTAGAACTCATAGAGGCCTTCGTTTTGACAGGTTATGGCTCCCGTAACTCTAAATGAGCCAGAAGTTATGGTCGTTTGAATAATCGATATCTACAGGGTGCAACATCCACGGTGCAAGGTGCAACATCCGTCCGAAATGGCGAAACAGTGCCGTACGACTTTTAGAAATGCGTGCATGGATTTGAAACGGAACAGTACCATGTTGCACCACTCTCCAGCGATGGTAAATCGAAGACCAACCACCGTAATCCCGTTTTACCGTAAAAATCCACGTGTCGAAAAAACGAAGGGTAAAAAACTTAGGAGACCCGATTGAGATTCGGGTTGTCCTTTTTGGGCATTAATCTATCCGTTGACAGCTAAAAGCTGTCAAAGCCGTAGAACTCATCGAGGCCTTCGTTTTGATAGGTTATGGCTTTTGTAACTCTAAACGATCCTTAATTATGGCCGTCCGAATAATCGATATCTACAGGGTGCAACATCCACGGTGCAAGGTGCAACATCCGTCCGAAATGGCAAAACAGTGCCGTACGACTTTTAGAAATGCATGCATGGATTTGAAACGGAACAGTACCATGGTGCAGCCCTCTCCAACGATGGTAAATGGAAGACCAGCCACCGTAATCCCGTTTTACCATAAAAATCCACGTGTCGAAAAAACGTAGGGTAAAAAACTTACGAGACCCGATTGAGATTCGGGTTGTCCTTTTTTGGCATTAATCTATCCGTTGATGGCTGAAAGCTATCAAAGCTATTGAACTCATTGAGGTCTTCGTTTTGACAGGTTATGGCTCCCGTAACTCTAAACGAGCCAGAAGTTATGGCCGTCCGGATAATCGATATCTACAGGGTGCAACATCCACGGTGCAAGGTGCAACATCTGTCCGAAATGGCGAAACAGTGCCGTACGACTTTTAGAAATGCATGCATGGATTTGAAACGGAGAAGTATCATGATGCACCACTCTCCAACGATGGTAAATCGAAGACCAGCCACCGTAATCCCGTTTTACCGTAAAAATCCACGTGTCGAACAAACGTAGGTTAAAAAACTTACGAGACCCGATTGAGATTCGGGTTGTCCTATTTGGGAAATAATCTATCCGTTGACGGCTGAAAGCTGTCAAAGCCGTAGAACTCGTCGAGGCCTTCGTTTTGACAGGTTATGGCTCCCGTAACTCTAAACGAGCCAGATGTTATGGCCGTCCGAATAATCGATATCTACAGGGTGCAACATCCACAGTGCAAGGTGCATCATCCGTCCGAAATGGTGAAACAGTGTCGTTCGACCTTTAGAAATGCGTGCATGGATTTGAAACGGAACAGTACCATGGTGCACCACTCTCCATCGATGGGAAGTCGAAGACGGGCCACGATAATCCCGTTTTACCGTAAAAATACATGTGTCGAAAAAACGAAGGGTAAAAAACTTACGAGACCCGATTGAGATTCGGGTTTTCCTTTTTGGGCATTAATCTATCCGTTGACGGCTGAAAGCTGTCAAAGCCGTTGAACTCGTCGAGGCCTTCGTTTTGACAGGTTATGGCTCCCGTAACTCTAAACGAGCCAGATGTTATGGCCGTCCGAATAATCGATATCTACAGGGTGCAACATCCACGGTGCAAGGTGCCTCATCCGTCCGAAATGGCGAAAGAGTGCTGTACGACCTTTAGAAATGCGTGCATGGATTTGAAACGGAATAGTACCATGGTGCACCACTCTCCATCGATGGAAAGTCGAAGACGGGCCACGGTAATCCCGTTTTACCGTAAAAATACACGTGTCGAAAAAACGAAGGGTAAAAAATTTACGAGACCCGATTGAGATTCGGGTTGTCCTTTTTGGGCATTAATCCGTCTGTTGACTACTGAAAGCTGTCAAAGCCATAGAACGCATCGAGGCCTTCGTTTTGATAGGTTATGGCTCCCGTAACTCTAAACGAGCCAGAAGTTATGGCCGTCCGAATAATTGATATCTACAGGGTGCAACATCCACGTGCAAGGTGCAACATCCGTCCGAAATGACGAAACAGTGCCGTACGACTTTTAGAAATGCGTGCGTGGATTTGAAACGGAAAAGTACCATGGTGCACCACACTCCAACGATGGTAAATCGAAGGCCAACCACGGTAATCCCGTTTTACCGTAAATATCCACGTGTCGAAAAAACGAAGGGTAAAAAACTTACGAGACCCGATTGAGATTCGGGTTGTCCTTTTTGGGTATTAATCTATCCGTTGACGGCTGAAAGCTGTCATAGCCGTAGAACTCATCGAGGTCTTCGTTTTGACAGGTTATGGCTCCCGTAACTCTAAACGAGCCAGAATTTATGGCTGTTTGAATAATCGATATCTACATGGTGCAACATCCACGGTGCAAGGTGCAACATCCGTCCGAAATGGCGAAACAGTGCCGTCAGAATTTTAGAAATACGTGCATGGATTTGAAACGGAACACCCTGGTGCACCACTATCCAGCGATGGGAAGTAGAAGACGGGCCACGGTAACCCCGTTTTACCGTAAAAATCCACGTGTCGAAAAAACGAAAGGTAAAAAACTTACGAGACTCGATTGAGATTCGGGTTGCCCTTTTTGGGCATTATTCTATCCGTTGACGGCTGAAAGCGGTAAAAGCCATAGTACTCATCGATGCCTTCGTTTTGACAGGTTATGGCTCCCGTAACTCTAAACGAGCCAGAAGTTATGGCCGTCCGAATAATCGATATCTACAGGGTGCAACATCCACGGTGCAAGGTGCAACATCCGTCCGAAATGGCGAAACAGTGTCGTTCGACTTTTAGAAATGCGTGCATGGATTTGAAACGGAACAGTACCATGGTGCACCACTCTCCATCGATGGAAAGTCGAAGACGGGCCACGATAATCCTGTTTTACCGTAAAAATCCACGTGTCGAAAAAACGAAGGGTAAAAAACTTACGAGACCCGATTGAGATTCGGGTTTTCCTTTTTGGGCATTAATCTATCCGTTGACGGCTGAAAGCTGTCAAAGCCGTAGAACTCGTCGAGTCCTTTGTTTTGACAGGTTATGGCTCCCGTAACTCTAAACGAGCCAGATGTTATGGCCGTTTGAATAATCGATATCTACAGGGTGCAACATCCACGGTGCAAGGTGCATCATCCGTCCGAAATGGCGAAAGAGTGCTGTACGGCCTTTAGAAATGCGTGCATGGATTTGAAACGGAATAGTACCATGGTGTACCACTCTCCAGTGATGGGAAGTCGAAGACGGGCCACGGTAATCCCGTTTTACCGTAAAAATACACGTGTCAAAAAAACGAAGGGTAAAAAATTTACGAGACCCGATTGAGATTCGGGTTGTCCTTTTTGGGCATTAATCCGTCTGTTGACTACTGAAAGCTGTCAAAGCCATAGAACGCATCGAGGCCTTCGTTTTGATAGGTTATGGCTCCCGTAACTCTAAACGAGCCAGAAGTTATGGCCGTCCGAATAATTGATATCTACAGGGTGCAACATCCACGTGCAAGGTGCAACATCCGTCCGAAATGACGAAACAGTGCCGTACGACTTTTAGAAATGCGTGCATGGATTTGAAACGGAAAAGTACCATGGTGCACCACACTCCAACGATGGTAAATCGAAGGCCAACCACGGTAATCCCGTTTTACCGTAAATATCCACGTGTCGAAAAAACGAAGGGTAAAAAACATACGAGACCCGATTGAGATTCGGGTTGTCCTTTTTGGGTATTAATCTATCCGTTGATGTCTGAAAGCTGTCATAGCCGTAGAACTCATCGAGATCTTCGTTTTGACAGGTTATGGCTCCCGTAACTCTAAACGAGCCAGAATTTATGGCTGTTTGAATAATCGATATCTATAGGGTGCAACATCCACGGCGCAAGGTGCAACATCCGTCCTAAATGGCGAAACAGTGCCGTACGACTTTTAGAAAAGCGTGCATGGATTTGAAATGGAACAGTACCATGGTGCACCACTCTCCAGCGATGGGAAGTCGAAGACGGGCCACGGTAATCCCGTTTTACCGTAAAAATCCACGTGTCGAAAAAACGAAAGGTAAAAAACTTACGAGACCCGATTGAGACTCGGGTTGTCCTTTTTGGGCATTAATCTATCCGTTGACGGCTGAAAGCTGTCAAAGCCATAGAACTCATCGAGGCCTTCGTTTTGAAAGGTTATGGGTCCCGTAACTCTAAACGAGCCAGAAGTTATGGCCGTCCGAATAATCGATATCTACTGGGTGCAACATCCACGGTGCAAGGTGCAACATCCGTCCGAAATGGTGAAACAGTGCCGTACGACTTTTAGAAATACATGCATGGATTTGAAATGGAACAGTACCATGGTGCACCACTCTCCAGCGATGGTAAGCCGAAGACGGGCCACGGTAATCCTGTTTTACCGTAAAAATCCACGTGTCGAAAAAACGAAGGGTAAAAAACTTACGAGACCGGATTGAGATTCGGGTTGACCTTTTTGGGCATTGTTCTATCCGTTGACGGCTGAAAGCTGTCAAAGCCGTAGAACTCATCGAGGCCTTCGTTTTGACAGGTTATGGCTCCCGTAACTCTAAACGAGCCAGAAGTTATGGCCGTTTGAATTATCGATATCTACAGGGTGCAACATCCACGGTGCAAGGTGCAACATCCGTCCGAAATGGTGAAACAGTGTCGTATGACTTTTAGAAATGCGTGCATGGATTTGAAACAGAATAGTACCATGGTGCACCACTCTCTAGTGATGGGAAGTCGAAGACGGGCCACGGTAATCCCGTTTTACCGTAAAACTACACGTGTCGAAAAAACGAAGGGTAAAAAACTTACGAGACCCGATTGAGATTCGGGTTGTCCTTTTTGGGTATTAATCTATCCGTTGACGACTGAAAGCCATCAAAGCCGTAGAACTCATCAAGGCCTTCGTTTTGACAGGTTATGGCTCCCGCAACTCTAAACGAGCCATAAGTTATGGCCGTCCGAATAATCGATATCTTCAGGGTGCAACATCCACGGTGCAAGGTGCAACATCCGTCCGAAATGGCGAAACAGTGTCGTACGACTTTTAGAAATGCGTGCATGGATTTGAAACGGAACAGTACCATGGTGCACCACTCTCCAGCGATGGTAAATCGAAGACCAGCCACTGTATTCCTGTTTTACCGTAAAAATCCACGTGTCGAAAAAACGAAGGGTAAAAAACTTACGAGACCCGATTGACATTCGGGTTGTCCTTATTGAGCATTAATCTATCCGTTGACGACTGAAAGCTGTCAAAGCCGTAGAACTCATAGAGGCCTTTGTTTTGACAGGTTATGGCTCCTGTAACTCTAAACGAGCCAGAAGTTATGGCTGTCCGAATAATCGATATCTACAGGGTGCAGCATCCACGGTGCAAGGTGCAACATCCGTCCGAAATGGCGAAACAGTGTCGTACGTCTTTTAGAAATGCGTGCTTGAATTTGAAACGGAACAGTACCATGGTGCACCACCCTCCAGCGATGGTAAATCGAAGGCCAGCCACGGTAATCCTGTTTTACCGTAAAAATCCACGTGTCGAAAAAACGAAGGGTAAAAAATTTTAGAGACCCGATTGAGATTCGGGTTGTCCGTTTTAGGCATTAATCTATCCGTTGACGGCTGAAAGCTGTCAAAGCCGTAGAACTCATAGAGGCCTTCGTTTTGACAGGTTATGGCTCCCGTAACTCTAAATGAGCCAGAAGTTATGGTCGTTTGAATAATCGATATCTACAGGGTGCAACATCCACGGTGCAAGGTGCAACATCCGTCCGAAATGGCGAAACAGTGCCGTACGACTTTTAGAAATGCGTGCATGGATTTGAAACGGAACAGTACCATGTTGCACCACTCTCCAGCGATGGTAAATCGAAGACCAACCACCGTAATCCCGTTTTACCGTAAAAATCCACGTGTCGAAAAAACGAAGGGTAAAAAACTTAGGAGACCCGATTGAGATTCGGGTTGTCCTTTTTGGGCATTAATCTATCCGTTGACAGCTAAAAGCTGTCAAAGCCGTAGAACTCATCGAGGCCTTCGTTTTGATAGGTTATGGCTTTTGTAACTCTAAACGATCCTTAATTATGGCCGTCCGAATAATCGATATCTACAGGGTGCAACATCCACGGTGCAAGGTGCAACATCCGTCCGAAATGGCAAAACAGTGCCGTACGACTTTTAGAAATGCGTGCATGGATTTGAAACGGAACAGTACCATGGTGCACCCCTCTCCAACGATGGTAAATGGAAGACCAGCCACCGTAATCCCGTTTTACCATAAAAATCCACGTGTCGAAAAAACGTAGGGTAAAAAACTTACGAGACCCGATTGAGATTCGGGTTGTCCTTTTTTGGCATTAATCTATCCGTTGATGGCTGAAAGCTATCAAAGCTGTTGAACTCATTGAGGTCTTCGTTTTGACAGGTTATGGCTCCCGTAACTCTAAACGAGCCAGAAGTTATGGCCGTCCGGATAATCGATATCTACAGGGTGCAACATCCACGGTGCAAGGTGCAACATCTGTCCGAAATGGCGAAACAGTGCCGTACGACTTTTAGAAATGCATGCATGGATTTGAAACGGAGAAGTATCATGGTGCACCACTCTCCAACGATGGTAAATCGAAGACCAGCCACCGTAATCCCGTTTTACCGTAAAAATCCACGTGTCGAAAAAACGTAGGTTAAAAAACTTAGGAGACCCGATTGAGATTCGGGTTGTCCTTTTTGGGAAATAATCTATCCGTTGAAGGCTGAAAGCTATCAAAGCCGTTGAACTCATCGAGGCCTTCGTTTTGACAGGTTATGGCTCCCGTAACTCTAAACGAGCCAGAAGTTATGGCCGTCCGAATAATCGATATCTACAGGGTGCAACATCCACGGTGCAAGGTGCAACATCCGTCCGAAATGGCGAAACAGTGTCGTACGTCTTTTAGAAATGCGTGCATGGATTTGAAACGGAACAGTACCATGGTGCACCACTCTTCAGCGATGGTAAATTGAAGACCAGCCACCGTAATCCCGTTTTACCGAAAAATTCCACGTGTCGAAAAAACGAAGGGTAAAAAACTTACGAGTCCCGATTGAGATTCAGGTTGTCCTTTTTGGACATTAATCTATCCATTGACGGCTGAAAGCTTTCAAAGCCGTAGAACTAATCGAGGCCTTCGTTTTGACAGGTTATGGCTCCCGTAACTCTAAACGAGCCAAAAGTTATGGCCGTTCGTATAACCGATATCTACAGGGTGCAACGTCCACGGTGCAAGGTGCAACATTCGTCCGAAATGGCGAAACAGTGCCGTACGAGTTTTAAAAATGCGTGCATGGATTTGAAACGGAACGGTTCCATGGTGCACCACTCTCCAGCGATGGTAAATCGAAGACAAGCCACCGTAATCCCGTTTTACCGTAAAAATCCACGTGTCGAAAAACGAAGGGAAAAAAACTTATGAGACCCGATTGAGATTCGGGTTGACCTTTTTGGGCATTATTCTACCAGTTGACGGCTGAAATCCGTCAAAGCCGTAGAACTCATCGAGGCCTTCGTTTTGATAGGTTATGGCTCTCGTAACTCTAAACGAGCCAGAAGTTATGGCCGTCCGAATAATCGATATCTACTGGGTGTAACATTCACGGTGCAAGGTGCAACATCTGTCCGAAATGGCGAAACAGTGCCGTACGACTTTTAGAAATGCGTGCATGGATTTGAAACGGAACAGAACCATGGTTCACCACTCTCCAGCAATGTTAAATCGAAGACCAGCCACGGCAATCCCGTTTTACCGTAAAAATACACGTGTCGAAAAAACGAAGGGTAAAAAACTTACGAGACCCGATTGAGATTCGGGTTGTCCTTTTTGGGCATAAATCTATCCTTTGACGGCTAAAAGATGTCAAAGCCGTAGGACTCATCGAGGCCTTCGTTTTGACAGGTTATGGCTCCCGTAACTCTAAATGAGCCAGAAGTTATGGCAGTTTGAATAATCGATATCTACAGGGTGCATCATCCACGGTGCAAGGTGCAACATCCGTCCGAAATGGCGAAACAGTGCCGTACGACTTTTAGAAATGCGTACATGGATTTGAAACGGAACAGTACCATGGTGCACCACTCTCCAGCGATGGTAAATCGAAGACCAGCCACCGCAATCCCGTTTTACCGTAAAAATCCACGTGTCGAAAAAACGAAGGGTAAAAAACTTACGAGACCCGATTGAGATTCGGGTTGTCCTTTTTGGGCATTAATCTATCCGTTGACGGCTGAAAGCTGTCAAAGCCGTAGAACTCATCGAGGCCTTCGTTTTGACAGGTTATGGCTCCCGTAACTCTAAACGAGCCAGAATTTATGGCCGTTTGAATAATCGATATCTACAGGGTGCAACATCCACGGTGCAAGGTGCAACATCCGTCCGAAATGGCGAAACAGTGCCGTACGAATTTTAGAAATGCATGCATGGTTTTGAAACGAAAAAGTACCCTGGTGCACCACCATCCAACGATGGGAAGTCGAAGACGGGCCACGGTAACCCCGTTTTACCGTAAAAATCCACGTGTCGAAAAAACGAAAGGTAAAAAACTTACGAGACCCGATTGAGATTCGGGTTGTCCTTTTTGGGCATTAATCTATCCGTTGACGGCTGAAAGCGGTAAAAGCCATAGAACTCATCGAGGCCTTCGTTTTGACAGGTTATGGCTCCCGTAACTCTAAACGAGCCAGAAGTTATGGCCGTCCGAATAATCGATATCTACAGGGTGCAACATCCACGGTACAAGGTGCAACATCCGTCCAAAATGGCGAAACAGTGTCGTTTGACTTTTAGAAATGCGTGCATGGATTTGAAACGGAACAGTACCATGGTGCACCACTCTCCATCGATGGAAAGTTGAAGACGGGCCACGATAATCATGTTTTACCGTAAAAATCCATGTGTCGAAAAAACGAAGGGTAAAAAACTTACGAGACCCGATTGAGATTCGGGTTGTCCTTTTTGGGCATTAATCTATCCGTTGACGGCTGAAAGCTATCAAAGCCGTAGAACTCATCGAGTCCTTCGTTTTGACAGGATATGGCTCCCGTAACTCTAAACGAGCCAGATGTTATGGCCATTTGAATAATCGATATCTACAGGGTGCAACATCCACGGTGCAAGGTGCATCATCCGTCCGAAGTGGCGAAAGAGTGCTGTACGACTTTTAGAAATGCGTGCATGGATTTGAAACGGAATAGTACCATGGTGCACCACTCTCCAGTGATGGGAAGTCGAAGACGGGCCACGGTAATCCCGTTTTACCGTAAAAATACACGTGTCAAAAAAACGAAGGGTAAAAAATTTACGAGACCCGATTGAGATTCGGGTTGTCCTTTTTGGGCATTAATCTGTCCGTTGACTACTGAAAGCTATCAAAGCCGTAGAACGCATCGAGGCCTTCGTTTTGATTGGTTATGGCTCCCGTAACTCTAAACGAGCCAGAAGTTATGGTCGTCCGAATAATTGATATCTACAGGGTGCAACATCCACGTGCAAGGTGCAACATCCGTCCGAAATGACGAAACAGTGCCGTACGACTTTCAGAAATGCGTGCATGGATTTGAAACGGAAAAGTACCATGGTGCACCACACTCCAACGATGGTAAATCGAAGGCCAACCACGGTAATCCCGTTTTACCGTAAATATCCACGTGTCGAAAAAACGAAGGGTAAAAAACTTACGAGACCCGATTGAGATTCGGGTTGTCCTTTTTGGGTATTAATCTATCCGTTAACGGCTGAAAGCTGTCATAGCCGTAGAACTCATCGAGGTCTTTGTTTTGACAGGTTATGGCTCCCGTAACTCTAAACGAGCCAGAATTTATGGCTGTTTGAATAATCGATATCTACAGGGTGCAACATCCACGGTGCAAGGTGCAACATCCGTCCGAAATGGCGAAACAGTGCCGTAAGAATTTTAGAAATACGTGCACGGATTTGAAACGGAACAGTACCCTGGTGCACCACTATCCAGCGATGGAAAGTAGAAGACGGGCCACGGTAACCACGTTTTACCGTAAAAATCCACGTGTCGAAAAAACGAAAGGTAAAAAACTTACGAGACCCGATTGAGATTTGGGTTGCCCTTTTTGGGCATTAATCTATCCGTTGACGGCTGAAAGAGGTAAAAGCCATAGTACTCATCGATGCCTTCGTTTTGACAGGTTATGGCTCCCGTAAATCTAAACGAGCCAGAAGTTATGGCCGTCCGAATAATCGATATCTACAGGGTGCAACATCCACGGTGCAAGGTGCAACATCCGTCCGAAATGGCGAAACAGTGTCGTTCGACTTTTAGAAATGCGTGCATGGATTTGAAACGGAACAGTACCATGGTGCACCACTCTCCATCGATGGAAAGTCGAAGACGGGCCACGATAATCCTGTTTTACCGTAAAAATCCACGTGTCGAAAAAACGAAGGGTAAAAAACTTACGAGACCCGATTGAGATTCGGGTTTTCCTTTTTGGGCATTAATCTATCCGTTGACGGGTGAAAGCTGTCAAAGCCGTAGAACTCATCGAGTCCTTCGTTTTGACAGGTTATGGCTCCCGTAACTCTAAACGAGCAAGATGTTATGGCCGTTTGAATAATCGATATCTACAGGGTGCAACATCCACGGTGCAAGGTGCATCATCCGTCCGAAATGGCGAAAGAGTGCTGTACGACCTTTAGAAATGCGTGCATGGATTTGAAACGGAATAGTACCATGGTGCACCACTCTCCTGTGATGGGAAGTCGAAGACGGGCCACGGTAATCCCGTTTTACCGTAAAAATACACGTGTCAAAAAAACGAAGGGTAAAAAATTTACGAGACCCGATTGAGATTCGGGTTGTCCTTTTTGGGCATTAATCCGTCCGTTGACTACTGAAAGCTGTCAAAGCCGTAGAACGCATCGAGACCTTCGTTTTGATAGGTTATGGCTCCCGTAACTCTAAACGAGCCAGAAGTTATGGTCGTCCGAATAATTGATATCTACAGGGTGCAACATCCACGTGCAAGGTGCAACATCCGTCCGAAATGACGAAACAGTGCCGTACGACTTTTAGAAATGCGTGCGTGGATTTGAAACGGAAAAGTACCATGGTGCACCACACTCCAACGATGGTAAATCGGAGGCCAACCACGGTAATCCCGTTTTACCGTAAATATCCACGTGTCGAAAAAACGAAGGGTAAAAAACATACGAGACCCGATTGAGATTCGGGTTGTCCTTTTTGGGTATTAATCTATCCGTTGTCGGCTGAAAGCTGTCATAGCCGTAGAACTCATCGAGGTCTTCATTTTGACAGGTTATGGCTCCCGTAGCTCTAAACGAGCCAGAATTTATGGCTGTTTGAATAATCGATATCTATAGGGTGCAACATCCACGGTGCAAGGTGCAACATCCGTCCTAAATGGCGAAACAGTGCCGTACGACTTTTAGAAAAGCGTGCATGGATTTGAAACGGAACAGTACCATGGTGCACCACTCTCCAGCGATGGGAAGTCGAAGACGGGCCACGGTAATCCCGTTTTACCGTAAAAATCCACGTGTCGAAAAAACGAAAGGTAAAAAACTTACGAGACTTGATTGAGATTCGGGTTGTCCTTTTTGGGCATTAATCTATCCGTTGACGGCTGAAAGCTGTCAAAGCCATAGAACTCATCGAGCCCTTCGTTTTGAAAGGTTATGGGTCCCGTAACTCTAAACGAGCCAGAAGTTATGGCCGTCCGAATAATCGATATCTACTGGGTGCAACATCCACGGTGCAAGGTGCAACATCCGTCCAAAATGGTGAAACAGTGTCGTACGACTTTTAGAAATACGTGCATGGATTTGAAATGGAACAGTACCATGGTGCACCACTCTCTAGCGATGGGAAGCCAAAGACGGGCCACGGTAATCCTGTTTTACCGTAAAAATCCACGTGTCGAAAAAACGAAGGGTAAAAAACTTACGAGACCGGATTGAGATTCGGGTTGACCTTTTTGGGCATTGTTCTATCCGTTGACGGCTGAAAGCTGTCAAAGCCGTAGAACTCATCGAGGCCTTCGTTTTGACAGGTTATGGCTCCCGTAACTCTAAACGAGACAGAAGTTATGGCCGTTTGAATTATCGATATCTACAGGGTGCAACATCCACGGTGCAAGGTGCAACATCCGTCCGAAATGGTGAAACAGTGTCGTATGACTTTTAGAAATGCGTGCATGGATTTGAAACAGAACAGTACCATGGTGCACCACTCTCCAATGATGGGAAGTCGAAGTCGGGCCACGGTAATCCCGTTTTACCGTAAAAATACACGTGTCGAAAAAACGAAGGGTAAAAAACTTACGAGACCCGATTGAGATTCGGGTTGTCCTTTTTGGGTATTAATCTATCCGTTGACGACTGAAAGCCGTCAAAGCCATAGAACTCATCAAGGCCTTCGTTTTGACAGGTTATGGCTCCCGCAACTCTAAACGAGCCATAAGTTATGGCCGTCCGAATAATCGATATCTTCAGGGTGCAACATCCACGGTGCAAGGTGCAACATCCGTCCGAAATGGCGAAACAGTGTCGTACGACTTTTAGAAATGCGTGCATGGATTTGAAACGGAACAGTACCATGGTGCACCACTCTCCAGCGATGGTAAATCGAAGACCAGCCACTGTATTCCTGTTTTACCGTAAAAATCCACGTGTCGAAAAAACGAAGGGTAAAAAACTTACGAGACCCGATTGACATTCGGGTTGTCCTTATTGAGCATTAATCTACCCGTTGACGACTGAAAGCTGTCAAAGCCGTAGAACTCATAGAGGCCTTTGTTTTGACAGGTTATGGCTCCTGTAACTCTAAACGAGCCAGAAGTTATGGCTGTCCGAATAATCGATATCTACAGGGTGCAGCATCCACGGTGCAAGGTGCAACATCCGTCCGAAATGGCGAAACAGTGTCGTACGTCTTTTAGAAATGCGTGCTTGAATTTGAAACGGAACAGTACCATGGTGCACCACCCTTCAGCGATGGTAAATCGAAGGCCAGCCACGGTAATCCTGTTTTACCGTAAAAATCCACGTGTCAAAAAAACGAAGGGTAAAAAACTTACGAGACCCGATTGAGATTCGGGTTGTCCGTTTTAGGCATTAATCTATCCGTTGATGGCTAAAAGCTATCAAAACCGTAGAACTCATCGAGGCCTTCGTTTTGACAGGTTATGGCTCCCGTAACTCTAAATGAGCCAGAAGTTATGGTCGTTTGAATGATCGATATCTACATGGTGCAACATCCACGGTGCAAGGTGCAACATCCGTCCGAAATGGCGAAACAGTGTCGTACGACTTTTAGAAATGCGTGCATGGATTTGAAACGGAACAGTACCTTGTTGCACCACTCTCCAGCGATGGTAAATCGAAGACCAGCCACCGTAATCCCGTTTTACCGTAAAAATCCACGTGTCGAAAAATCGAAGGGTAAAAAACTTACGACACCCGATTGAGATTCGGGTTGCGCTTTTTAGCTATTAATCTATCCGTTGACAGATTAAAGCTGTCAAAGACGTAGTACTCATTGAGGCCTTCGTTTTGACAGGTTATGGCTCCCGTAACTCTAAACGAGCCAGAAGTTATGGCCGTTTGAATAATCGATATCTACAGGGTGTAACATCCACGGTGCAAGGTGCAACATCCGTCCGAAATGGCGAAACAATGCCGTACGACTTTCAGAAATGCGTGCATGGATTTGAAACGGAACAGTACCATGGTGCACCACTCTCCAGCGATGGTAAATCGAAGACCAGCCACCGTAATCCCGTTTTACCGTAAAATTCCACGTGTCGAAAAAACGAAGGGTAAAAAACTTATGATACCCGATTGAGATTCGGGTTGCCCTTTTTGGCTATTAATCTATCCGTTGACGGATTAAAGCTGTCAAAGACGTAGAACTCATTGAGGCCTTCGTTTTGACAGGTTATGGCTCCCGTAACTCTAAACGAGCCAGAAGTTATGGCCGTTTGAATAATCGATATCTACAGGGTGCAACATCCACGGTGCAAGGTGCAACATCCGTCTGAAATGGCGAAACAGTGTCGTACGACTTTTAGAATTGCGTGCATGGATTTGAAACGGAACAGTATCGTGGTGCACCACTCTCCATCGATGGTAAATCGAAGACCAGCCATCGTAATCCCGTTTTATCGTAAAATTCCACGTGTCGAAAAAACGAAGGGTAAAAAACTTACGAGACCCGATAGATATTCGGGTTGCCCTTTTTGTGCATTAATCTATCCGTTGATGGCTGAAAGCTTTGAAAGCCGTAGAACTCATCGAGGCCTTCGTTTTGACAGGTTATGGCTCTCGTAACTCTAAACGAGCCAGAAGTTATGGCCGTCCGAATAATCGATATCTACAGGGTGCAACATCCACGGTGCAAGGTGCAACATCCGTCCGAAATGGCGAAACAGTGCCGTACGACTTTTAGAAATGCGTGCATGGATTTGAAACGGAACAGTACCATGGTGCACCACTCTCCAGCGATGGTAAATCGAAAACCAGCCACCGTGATCCTGTTTTACTGTTAAAATCCACGTGTCGAAAAAAACGAAGGGTAAAAAACTTACGAGACCCGATTGAGATTCAGATTGTCCTTTTTGGGCATTAATCTATCCGTTGACGGCTGAAAGCTGTCAAAGCCGTAGAACTCATCGAGTCCTTCGTGTTGACAGGTTATGGCTCCCGTAACTCTAAACGAGCCAGATGTTATGGCCGTTTGAATAATCGATATCAACAGGGTGCAACATCCACGGTGCAAGGTGCATCATCCGTCCGAAATGGCGAAAGAGTGCTGTACGACTTTTAGAAATGCGTGCATGGATTTGAAACGGAATAGTACCATGGTGCACCACTCTCCAGTGATGGGAAGTCGAAGACGGGCCACGGTAATCCCGTTTTACCGTAAAAATACACGTGTCAAAAAAACGAAGGGTAAAAAATTTACGAGACCCGATTGAGATTCGGGTTGTCCTTTTTGGGCATTAGTCTGTCCGTTGACTACTGAAAGCTATCAAAGCCGTAGAACGCATCGAGGCCTTCGTTTTGATAGGTTATGGCTCCCGTAACTCTAAACGAGCCAGAAGTTATGGCCGTCCGAATAATTGATATCTACAGGGTGCAACATCCACGGTGCAAGGTGCAACATCCGTCCGAAATGGCGAAACAGTGCCGTACGACTTTTAGAAATGCGTGCATGGATTTGAAACGGAAAAGTACCATGGTGCTCCACACTCCAGCGATGGTAAATCGAAGGCCAACCACGGTAATCCCGTTTTACCGTAAATATCCACGTGTCGAAAAAACGAAGGGTAAAAAACTTACGAGACCCGATTGAGATTCGGGTTGTCCTTTTTGGGTATTAATCTATCCGTTGACGGCTGAAAGCTGTCATAGCCGTAGAACTCATCGAGGTCTTCGTTTTGACAGGTTATGGCTCCCGTAACTCTAAACGAGCCAGAATTTATGGCTGTTTGAATAATCGATATCTACAGGGTGCAACATCCACGGTACAAGGTGCAACATCCGTCCGAAATGGCGAAACAGTGCCGTAAGAATTTTAGAAATACGTGCATGGATTTGAAACGGAACAGTACCCTGGTGCACCACTATCCAGCGATGGGAAGTAGAAGACGGGCCACGGTAACCCCGTTTTACCGTAAAAATCCACGTGTCGAAAAAACGAAAGGTAAAAAACTTACGAGACCCGATTGAGATTCGGGTTGCCCTTTTTGGGCATTAATCTATCCGTTGACGGCTGAAAGCGGTAAAAGCCATAGTACTCATCGATGCCTTCGTTTTGACAGGTTATGGCTCCCGTAACTCTAAACGAGCCAGAAGTTATGGCCGTCCGAATAATCGATATCTACAGGGTGCAACATCCACGGTGCAAGGTGCAACATCCGTTCGAAATGGCGAAACAGTGTCGTTCGACTTTTAGAAATGCCTGCATGGATTTGAAACGGAACAGTACCATGGTGCACCACTCTCCATCGATGGAAAGTCGAAGACGGGCCACGATAATTCTGTTTTACCGTAAAAATCCACGTGTCGAAAAAACGAAGGGTAAAAAACTTACGAGACCCGATTGAGATTCGGGTTTTCCTTTGGGGCATTAATCTATCCGTTGACGGCTGAAAGCTGTCAAAGCCGTAGAACTGATCGAGGCCTTCGTTTTGAAAGGTTATGGGTCCCGTAACTCTAAACGAGCCAGAAGTTATGGCCGTCCGAATAATCGATATCTACTGGGTGCAACATCCACGGTGCAAGGTGCATCATCCGTCCGAAATGGCGAAAGAGTGCTGTACGGCTTTTAGAAATGCGTGCATGGATTTGAAACGGAATAGTACCATGGTGCACCACTCTCCAGTGATGGGAAGTCGAAGACGGGCCACGGTAATCCCGTTTTACCGTAAAAATACACGTGTCAAAAAAACGAAGGGTAAAAAATTTACGAGACCCGATTGAGATTCGGGTTGTCCTTTTTGGGCATTAATCCGTCCGTTGACTACTGAAAGCTGTCATAGCCGTAGAACGCATCGAGGCCTTCGTTTTGATAGGTTATGGCTCCCGTAACTCTAAAAGAGCCAGAAGTTATGGCCGTACGGATAATTGATATCTACAGGGTGCAACATCCACGTGCAAGGTGCAACATCCGTCCGAAATGACGAAACAGTGCCGTACGACTTTTAGAAATGCGTGCATGGATTTGAAACGGAAAAGTACCATGGTGCACCACACTCCAACGATGGAAAATCGAAGGCCAACCACGGTAATCCCGTTTTACCGTAAATATCCACGTGTCGAAAAAATGAAGGGTAAAAAACATACGAGACCCGATAGAGATTCAGGTTGTCCTTTTTGGGTATTAATCTATCCGTTGATGGCTGAAAGCTGTCATAGCTGTAGAACTCATCGAGGTCTTCGTTTTGACAGGTTATGGCTCCCGTAACTCTAAACGAGCCAGAATTTATGGCTGTTTGAATAATCGATATCTATAGGGTGCAACATCCACGGTGCAAGGTGCAACATCCGTCCTAAATGGCCAAACAGTGCCGTACGACTTTTAGAAAAGCGTGCATGGATTTGAAACGGAACAGTACCATGGTGCACCACTCTCCAGCGATGGGAAGTCGAAGACGGGCCACGGTAATCCCGTTTTACCGTAAAAATCCACGTGTCGAAAAAACGAAAGGTAAAAAACTTACGAGACCCGATTGATATTCGGGTTGTCCTTTTTGGGCATTAGTCTATCCGTTGACGGCTGAAAGCTGTCAAAGCCATAGAACTCATCGAGGCCTTCGTTTTGAAAGGTTATGGGTCCCGTAACTCTAAACGAGCCAGAAGTTATGGCCGTCCGAATAATCGATATCTACTGGGTGCAACATCCACGGTGCAAGGTGCAACATCCGTCCGAAATGGTGAAACAGTTCCGTACGACTTTTAGAAATACGTGCATGGATTTGAAACGGAACAGTACCATGGTGCACCACTCTCCAGCGATGGGAAGCCGAAGACGGGCCAAGGTAATCCTGTTTTACCGTAAAAATCCACGTGTCGAAAAAACGAAGGGTAAAAAACTTACGAGACCCGATTGTGATTCGGGTTGACCTTTTTGGGCATTGTTCTATCCGTTGACGGCTGAAAGCTATCAAAGCCGTAGAACTCATCGAGGCCTTCGTTTTGACAGGTTATGGCTCCCGTAACTCTAAACGAGCCAGAAGTTATGGCCGTTTGAATTATCGATATCTACAGGGTGCAACATCCACGGTGCAAGGTGCAACATCCGTCCGAAATGGTGAAACAGGGTCGTATGACTTTTAGAAATGCGTGCATGGATTTGAAACGGAACAGTACCATGGTGCACCACTCTCCAGTGATGGAAAGTCGAAGACGGGCCACGGTAATCCCGTTTTACCGTAAAAATCCACGTGTCGAAAAAACGAAGGGTAAAAAACTTACGAGACCCGATTGACATTCGGGTTGTCCTTATTGAGCATTAATCTATCCGTTGACGACTGAAAGCTGTCAAAGCCGTAGAACTCATAGAGGCCTTTGTTTTGACAGGTTATGGCTCCCGTAACTCTAAACGAGCCAGAAGTTATGGCTGTCCGAATAATCGATATCTACAGGGTGCAGCATCCACGGTGCAAGGTGCAACATCCGTCCGAAATGGCGAAACAGTGTCGTACGTCTTTTAGAAATGCGTTCATGAATTTGAAACGGAACAGTACCATGGTGCACCACCCTTCAACGATGGTAAATCGAAGGCCAGCCACGGTAATCCTGTTTTACCATAAAAATCCACGTGTCGAAAAAACGAAGGGTAAAAAACTTACGAGACCCGATTGAGATTCGGGTTGTCCGTTTTAGGCATTAATCTATCCGTTGACGGCTGAAAGCTGTCAAAATCGTAGAACTCATCGAGGCCTTCGTTTTGACAGGTTATGGCTCCCGTAACTCTAAATGAGCCAGAAGTTATGGTCGTTTGAATAATCGATATCTATAGGGTGCAACATCCACGGTGCAAGGTGCAACATCCGTCCGAAATGGCGAAACAGTGCCGTACGACTTTTAGAAATGCGTGCATGGATTTGAAACGGAACAGTACCATGTTGCACCACTCTCCAGCGATGGTAAATCGAAGACCAGCCACCGTAATCCCGTTTTACCGTAAAAATCCACGTGTCGAAAAAACGAAGGGTAAAAAACTTATGATACCCGATTGAGATTCGGGTTGCCCTTTTTGGCTATTAATCTATCCGTTGACGGATTAAAGCTGTCAAAGACGTAGAACTCATTGAGGCCTTCGTTTTGACAGGTTATGGCTCCCGTAACTCTAAACGAGCCAGAAGTTATGGCCGTTTGAATAATCGATATCTACAGGGTGCAACATCCACGGTGCAAGGTGCAACATCCGTCTGAAATGGCGAAACAGTGTCGTACGACTTTTAGAATTGCGTGCATGGATTTCAAAAGGAACAGTATCGTGGTGCACCACTCTCCATCGATGGTAAATCGAAGACCAGCCATCGTAATCCCGTTTTATCGTAAAATTCCACGTGTCGAAAAAACGAAGGGTAAAAAACTTACGAGACCCGATAGATATTCAGGTTGCCCTTTTTGGGCATTAATCTATCCGTTGATGGCTGAAAGCTTTCAAAGCCGTAGAACTCATCGAGGCCTTCGTTTTGACAGGTTATGGCTCCCGTAACTCTAAACGAGCCAGAAGTTATGGCCGTCCGAATAATCGATATCTACAGGGTGCAACATCCACGGTGCAAGGTGCAACATCCGTCCGAAATGGCGAAACAGTGCCGTACAACTTTTAGAAATGCGTGCATGGATTTGAAACGGAATAGTACCATGGTGCACCACTCTCCAGCGATGGTAAATCGAAGACCAGCCATCGTAATCCTGTTTTACTGTTAAAATCCACGTGTCAAAAAAAACGAAGGGTAAAAAACTTACGAGACCCGATTGAGATTCGGGTTGACCTTTTTGGGCATTAATCTATCCGTTGACGGCTGAAAGGGGTCAAAGCCGTAGAACTCATCAAGGCCTTCGTTTTGACAGGTTATGGCTCCCGTAACTCTAAATGAGCCAGAAGTTATGGCCGTCCGAATAATCGATATCTACAGGGTACAACATCCATGGTGCAAGGTGCTACATCCGTCCGAAATGGCGAAACAGTGCCGTACGACTTTTAGAAATGCGTGCATGGATTTGAAACGGAACAGTACCATGGTGCACCACTCTCCAGCGATGGTAAATCGAAGGCCAGCCACGGTAATCCCGTTTTACCGCAAAAAACAACGTGTCGAAAAAACGAAGGGTAAAAAACTTACGAGACCCGATTGAGATTCGGGTTGTCCTTTTTGGGCATTAAAATATCCATTGACGGCTGAAAGCTGTCAAAGCCGTAGAACTCATCGAGGCCTTCGGTTTGACAGGTTATGGCTCCCGTAACTCTAAATGAGCCAGAAGTTATGGCTGTTTGAATAATCGATATCTACAGGGTGCATCATCCACGGTGCAAGGTGCAACATCCGTCCGAAATGGCGAAACAGTGCCGTACGACTTTTAGAAATGCGTGCATGGATTTGAAACGGAACAGTACAATGGTGCACCAATCTCCAGCGATGGTAAATCGAAGACCAGCCACCGTAATCCCGTTTTACCGTAAAAATCCACGTGTCGAAAAAACGAAGGGTAAAAAACTTACTATACCCGATTGAGATTCGGGTTGTCCTTTTTGGGCATTAATCTATCCGTTGACCGATGATAGCTTTCAAAGACGTAGAAATCATCGAGGCCTTCGTTTTGACAGGTTATGGCTCCCGTAACTCTAAATGAGCCAGAAGTTATGGCTGTTTGAATAATCGATATCTACAGGGTGCAACATCCACGGTGCAAGGTGCAACATCCGTCCGAAATGGCGAAACAGTGCCGTACGACTTTTAGAATTGCGTGCATGGATTTGAAACGGAACAGTACCGTGGTGCACCACTCTCCAGCGATGGTAAATCGAAGACCAGCTATCGTAATCCTGTTTTGTCGTAAAATTCCACGTGTCGAAAAAACGAAGGGTAAAAAACTTACGAGACCCGATAGAGATTCGGGTTGTCCTTTTTGGGCATTAAACTATCCGTTGATGGCTGAAATCTTTCAAAGCCGTAGAACTCATCGAGGACTTCATTTTGACAGGTTATGGCTCCCGTAACTCTAAACGAGCCAGAAGTTATGGTCGTCCGAATAATCGATATCTACAGTGTGCAACATCCACGGTGCAAGGTGCAACATCCGTCCGAAATGGCGAAACAGTGTCGTACGTCTTTTAGAAATGCGTGCATGGACTTAAAACGGAACAGTACCATGGTGCACCACTCTCCAGCGATGGTAAATCGAAGACCAGCCACCGTGATCCTGTTTTACCGTAAAAATCCACGTGTCGAAAAAAACGAAGGGTAAAAAACTTACGGGACCCGATTGAGATTCGGCTTGTCCTTTTTAGGTATTAATCTATCCGTTGACGGCTGAAATGGTCAAAGCCGTAAAACTCATCGAGGCCTTCGTTTTGACAAGTTATGGCTCCCCTAACTCTAAAGGAGCCAGAAGTTATGGCCGTCCGAATATTCGATATCTACAGGGTGCAACATCCACGGTGCAAGGTGCAACATCCGTCCGAAATGGCGAAACAGTGTTGTACGACTTTCAGAAATGCGTGCATAGATTTGAAACGGAACAGTACCGTGGTGCACCACTCTCCAGTGATGGTAAATCGAAGGCCATCCACGGTAATCCCGTTTTACCGTAAAAATCCACGTGTCGAAAAAACGAAGGGTAAAAAACTTACGAGACCCGATTGAGATTCGGGTTGTCCTTTTTAGGCATAAATCTATCCGTTGACGGCTGAATGCTGTCAAAGCCATAGAACTCATCGAGGCCTTCATTTTGACAGGTTATGGCTCTCATAACTCTAAACGAGCCAGAAGTTATGGCCGTTTGAATAATCGATATCTACAGGGTGCAACATCCACGGTGCAAGGTGCAACATCCGTCCGAAATGGCGAAACAGTATCGTACGACTTTCAGAAATGCGTGCATGGATTTGAAATGGAACAGTACCATGGTGCACCACTCTCCAGCGATGGTAAATCGAAGGCCATCCACGGTAGTCCCGTTTTACCGTAAAAATCCACGTGTCGAAAAAACGAAGGGTAAAAAACTTACGCAACCCGATTGAGATTCGGGTTGTCCTTTTTAGGCATAAATCTATCCGTTGACGGCTGAAAGCTATCAAAGCCATAGAACTCATCGAGGCCTTCATTTTGACAGGTTATGGCTACCGTAACTCGAAACGAGCCAGAAGTTATGGCCGTTTGAATAATCGATATCTACAGGGTGCAACATCCACGGTGCAAGGTGCAACATCCGTTCGAAATGGCGAAACAGTGTCGTACGACTTTTATTAATGCATGCATGGATTTGAAACAGAACAGTGCCATGGTGCACCACTCTCCTGCGACAGTAAATCGAAGACCAACCACCGTAATCCCGTTTTACCGTAAAAATCCACGTGTCGAAAAAACGAAGGGTAAAAAACTTAGGAGACCCGATTGAGATTTGGGTTGTCCTTTTTGGGCATTAATCTATTCGTTGACGGCTGAAAGCTATCAAAGCCGTAGAACTCATCGAGGCCTTCGTTTTGATAGGATATGGCTTTTGTAACTCTAAACGATCCTTAAGTTATGGCCGTCCGAATAATCAATATCTACATGGTGCAACATCCACGGTGCAAGGTACAACATCCGTCCGAAATGGCGAAACAGTGCCGTACGACTTTTAGAAATGCGTGCATGGATTTGAAACGGAACAGTACCATGGTGCACCACTCTCCAACGATGGTAAATCAAAGACCAGCCACCGTAATCCCGTTTTACCATAAAAATCCACGTGTCGAAAAAACGTAGGGTAAAAAACTTACGAGACCCGATTGAGATTCGGGTTGTCCTTTTTTGACATTAATCTATCCGTTGACGGCTGAAAGCTATCAAAGCCGTTGAACTCATTGAGGCCTTCGTTTTGACAGGTTATGGCTCCCGTAACTCTAAACGAGCCAGAAGTTATGGCCGTCCGGATAATCGATATCTACAGGGTGCAACATCCACGGTGCAAGGTGCAACATCCGTCCGAAATGGCGAAACAGTGCCGTACGACTTTTAGAAATGCATGCATGGATTTGAAGCGGAACAGTACCATTGTGCACCACTCTCCAACGATGGTACATCGAAGACCAGCCACCGTTATCCCGTTTTACCATAAAAATCCACGTGTCGAAAAAACGTAGGGTAAAAAACTTAGGAGACCCGATTGAGATTCGGGTTGTCCTTTTTGGGCAATAATCTATCCGTTGAAGGATGAAAGCTATCAAAGCCGTTGAACTCATCGAGGCCTTCGTTTTGACAGGTTATGGCTCCCGTAACTCTAAACGAGCCAGAAGTTATGGCCGTCCGAATAATCGATATCTACAGGGTGCAACATCCACGGTGCAAGGTGCAACATCCGTCCGAAATGGCGAAACAGTGCCGTACGACTTTTAGAAATGCGTTCATGGATTTGAAACGGAACAGTACCATGGTGCACCACTCTTCAGCGACGGTAAATCGAAGACCAGCCACCGTAATCCCATTTTACCGTAAAATTCCACGTGTCGAAAAAACGAAGGGTAAAAAACTTGCGAGACTCGATTGAGATTCAGGTTGTCTTTTTTGGGCATTAATCTATCCGTTGACGGATGAAAGCTTTCAAAGCCGTAGAACTGATCGAGGCCTTCGTTTTGACAGGTTATGGCTCCCGTAACTCTAAACGAGCCAAAAGTTATGGCCGTCCGTATAATCGATATCTACACGGTGAAACATCCACGGTGCAAGGTGCAACATTCGTCCAAAATGGCGAAACAGTGCCGTACGACTTTTAAAAATGCGTGCATGGATTTGAAACGGAATGCTGCCATGGTGCACCACTCTCCAGCGATGGTAAATCGAAGACCAGCCACCGTAATCCCGTGTTACCGTAAAAATCCACGTGTCGAAAAAACGAAGGGTAAAAAACTTATGAGACCCGATTGAGATTCGGGTCGACCTTTTTGGGCATTAATCTATCAGTTGACGGTTGAAATCTGTCAAAGCCGTAGAACTCATCGAGGCCTTCGTTTTGATAGGTTATGGCGCCCGTAACTCTAAACGAGCCAGAAGTTATGGCCGTCCGAATAATCGATATCTACTGGGTGTAATCCATGGTGCAAGGTGCAACATCTGTCCGAAACGGCGAAACAGTGCCGTACGACTTTTAGAAATGCGTGCATGGATTTGAAACGGAACAGAACAATGGTTCACCACTCTCCAGCAATGGAAAATCGAAGACCAGCCACGGTAATCCCGTTTTACCGTAAAAATACACGTGTCGAAAAAATGAAGGGTAAAAAACTTACGAGACCCGATTGAGATTAGGGTTGTCCTTTTTGGGCATTAATCTATCCGTTGACGGCTGAAAGCTGTCGAAGCCGTAGAACTCATCGAGACCTTCGTTTTGACAGGTTATGGCTCCCGTAACTCTAAACGAGCCAGAAGTTATGGCCGCCCGAATAATCGATTTCTACAGGTTGCAACATCCACGGTGCAAGGTGCAACATCCGTCCGAAATGGCGAAACAGCGCCGTACGACTTTTAGAAATGCGTGCATGGATTTGAAACGGAACAGTACCATGGTGCAGCACTCACCAGCGATGGTAAATCGAAGACCAGCCACCGTAATCCCGTTTTACCGTAAAAATACACGTGTCGAAAAAACGAAGGGTAAAAAACTTACGAGACCCGATTGAGATTCGGGTTGTCCTTTTTGGGCATTAATCTATCCGGTGACGGCTGAAAGCTGTCAAAGCCGTAGAACTCATCGAGGCCTTCGTTTTGACAGGTTATGGCTCCCGTAACTCTAAACGAGCCAAAAGTTATGGCCGTCCGAATAATCGATATCAACAGGGTGCAACATCCACGGTGCAAGGTGCAACATCCGTCCGAAATGGCGAAACAGTGTCGTACGACTTTTAGAAATTCGTGCATGGATTTGAAACGGAATAGTACCATGGTGCACCACTCTCCAGCGATGGTAAATCGAAAGCCAGCCACGGTTATCACGTTTTACCGTAAAATGTCGAAAAAACGAAGGGTAAAAAACTTACGAGACCCGATTGAGATTCGGGTTGTACTTTTTGGGCATTAATCTATCCGTTGACGGCTGAAAGCTATCAAAGCCGTAGAACTCATCGAGGCCTTCGTTTTGACAGGTTATGGCTCCCGTAACTCTAAACGAGCCAGAATTTATGGCCGTTTGAATAATCGATATCTACAGGGTGCAACATCCACGGTGCAAGGTGCAACATCCGTCCGAAATGGCGAAACAGTTCCGTACGAATTTTTGAAATGCGTGCATGGATTTGAAACGAAAAAGTACCTTGGTGCACTACTCTCCAGCGATGGGAAGTCGAAGACGAGCCACGGTAACCCCGTTTTACCGTAAAAATCCACGTGTCGAAAAAACGAAAGGTAAAAAACTTACAAGACCCGATTGAGATTCGGGTTGTCCTTTTTGGGCATTAATCTATCCGTTGACGGCTGAAAGCGGTCAAAGCCATAAAACTCATCGAGGCCTTCGTTTTGACAGGTTATGGCTCCCGTAACTCTAAACGAGCCAGAAGTTATGGCCGTCCGATTAATCGATATCTACACGGTGCAACATCCACGGTGCAAGGTGCAACATCCGTCCGAAATGGAGAAACAGTGCCGTACGACTTTTAGAAAAGCGTGCATGGATTTGAAACGGAACAGTACCATGGTGCACCACTCTCCAGCGATGGGAAGTCGAAGACGGGCCACGGTACTCCCGTTTTACCGTAAAAATCCATGTGTCGAAAAAACGAAAGGTAAAAAACTTACGAGACCCGATTGAGATTTGGGTTATCCTTTTTGGGCATTAATCTATCCGTTGACGGCTGAAAGCTGTCGAAGCCATAGAACTCATCGAGGCCTTCGTTTTGACAGGTTATGGGTCCCATAACGCTAAACGAGCCAGAAGGTATGGCCGTCCGAATAATCGATATCTACTGGGTGCAACATCCACGGTGCAAGGTGCAATATCCGTCCGAAATGGCGAAACACTGCCGAACGACTTTTAGAAATACGTGCATGGATTTGAAATGGAACAGTACCATGGTGCACCACTCTCCAGCGATGGGAAGTCGAAGACGGGCCACGGTAATCCTGTTTTACCATAAAAATCCACGTGTCGAAAAAACGAAGGGTAAAAAACTTACGAGACCCGATTGAGATTCGGGTTGAACTTTTTGGGCATTAATCTATCCGTTGACGGCTGAAAGCTGTCAAAGCCGTAGAACTCATCGAGGCCTTCGTTTTGACATGTTATGGCTCCCGTAACTCTAAACGAGCCAGTAGTTATGGCCGTCCGAATAATCGATATCTACAGGGTGCAACATCCGCGGTGCAAGGTGCAATATCCGTCCGAAATGGTGAAACAGTGTCGTACGACTTTTAGAAAAGCGTGCATGGATTTGAAACAGAAAAGTACCATGGTGCACCACTCTCCAGTGATGAAAAGTCGAAGACATGCCACGGTAATCCCGTTTTACCATAAAAATACACGTGTCGAAAAAACGAAGGGTAAAAAACTTACGAGACCCGATTGAGATTCGGTTTGTCCTTTTTGGACATTAATCTATCCGTTGACGACTGAAAGCTGTCAAAGCCGTAGAACTCATCGAGGCCTTCGTTTTGACAGGTTATGGCTCCCGTAACTCTAAACGAGCCAGAAGTTATGGCCGTCCGAATAATCCATATCTTCAGGGTGCAACATCCACGGTGCAAGGTGCAACATCCGTCCGAAATGGCGAAACAGTGTCGTACGACTTTTAGAAATGCGTGCATGGATTTGAAACGGAACAGTACCATAGTGCACCACTCTCCAGCGATGGTAAATCGAAGACCAGCCACTGTATTCCTATTTTACCGTAAAAATCCACGTGTCGAAAAAACGAAGGGTAAAAACTTACGAGACCCGATTGACATTCGGGTTGTCCTTATTGAGCATTAGTCTATCCGTTGACGACTGAAAGCTGTCAAAGCCGTAGAACTCATAGAGGCCTTTGTTTTGACAGGTTATGGCTCCCGTAAATCTAAACGAGCCAGAAGTTATGGCTGTCCGAATAATCGATATCTACAGGGTGCAGCATCCACGGTGCAAGGTGCAACATCCGTCCGAAATGGCGAAATAGTGCCGTACGACTTTTAGAAATGCGTGCATGGATTTGAAACGGAACAGTACCATGGTGCACCACTCTCTAGCGATGGTAAATCGAAGGCCAGCCACGGTAATCCTGTTTTACCGTAAAAATCCACGTGTCGAAAAAACGAAGGGTAAAAAACTTACGAGACCCGATTGAGATTCGGGTTGTCCTTTATAGGCATTAATCTATCCGTTGACGGCTGAAAGCTATCAAAATCGTAGAACTCATCGAGGCCTTCGTTTTGACAGGTTATGGCTCCCGTAACTCTAAATGAGCCAGAAGTTATGGCCGTTTGAATAATCGATATCTACAGGGTGCAACATCTACGGTGCAAGGTGCAACATCCGTCCGAAATGGCGAGACAGTGCCGTACGACTTTTAGAAATGCGTGAATGGATTTGAAACGGAACAGTACCATATTGCACCACTCTCCAGCGATGGTAAATCGAAGACCAGCCACCGTAATCCCGTTTTACCGTAAAAATCCACGTGTCGAAAAAACGAAGGGTAAAAAACTTACGATACCCGATTGAGATTCGGGTTGTCCTTTTTGGGCATTAATCTATCCGTTGACGGATTAAAGCTGTCAAAGACATAGAACTCATCGAGGCCTTCGTTTTGACAGGTTATGGCTCCTGTAATTCTAAACGAGCCAGAAGTTATGGCCGTTTGAATAATCGATATCTACAGGGTGCAACATCCATGGTGCAAGGTGCAACATCCGTCCGAAATGGCGAAACAGTGCCGTACGACTTTTAGAATTGCGTGCATGGATTTGAAACGGAACAGTACCGTGGTGCACCACTCTCCATCGATGGTAAATCGAAGACCAGCCATCGTAATCCCGTTTTATCGTAAAATTCCACGTGTCGAAAAAACAAAGGGTAAAAAACTTAGGAGACCCGATAGATATTCGGGTTGCCCTTTTCGTGCATTAATCTATCCGTTGACGGCTGAAAGCTTTCAAAGCCGAAGAACTCATCGAGGCCTTCGTTTTGACAGGTTATGGCTCCCGTAACTCTAAACGAGCCAGAAGTTATGGCCGTACGAATAATCGATATCTACAGGGTGCAACATCCATGGTGCAAGGTGCAACATCCGTCCGTAATGGCGAAACAGTGTCGTACGTCTTTTAGAAATGCGTGCATGGATTTGAAATGGAATAGTATCATGGTGCACCACTCTCCAGCGATGGTAAATCGAAGACCAGCCACCGTGATCCTGTTTTACTGTAAAAATCCACGTGTCAAAAAAAACGAAGGGTAAAAAACATACGAGACCCGATTGAGATTCGGGTTGTCCTTTTTGGGCATTAGTCTATCTGTTGATGGCTGAAAGCTTTCAAAGCCGTAGAACTCATCGAGTCCTTTGTTTTGACAGGTTATGGCTCCCGTAACTCTAAACGAACTAGAAGTTATGGCCGTCCGAATAATCGATATCTACAGGGTGCAACATCCACGGTGCAAGGTGCAACATCCGTCCGAAATGGCGAAACAGTGTCGTATGACTTTTAGAAATGCGTGCATGGATTTGAAACGGAACAGTACCATGGTGCACCACTTTCCAGCGATGGTAAATCGAAGGCCAGCCACGGTATTCCCGTTTTACCGTAAAAATCCACGTGTCGAAAAAACGAAGGGTAAAAAACTTACGAGACCCGATTGAGATTCCGGTTGTCCTTTTTAGGCATAAATCTATCCGTTGACGGCTGAAAGCTGTCAAAGCCGTAGAACACATCGAGGCCTTCGTTTTGACAGGTTATGGCTCCCGTAACTCTAAATGAGCCAGAAGTTATGGCCGTCCGAATAATCGATATCTACAGGGTGCGACATCTACGGTGCAAGGTGCAACATCCGTCCGAAATGGCGAAACAGTGCCGTACGACATTTAGAAATGCATGCATGGATTTGAAACGGAACAGTACCATGGTGCACCACTCTCCAGCGATGGTAAATCGAAGACCAGCCACCGTAATCCCGTTTCACCGTAAAATTCCACGTGTCGAAAAAACGAAGGGTAAAAAACTTTACGAGACCCGATAGAGATTCGGGTTGTCCTTCTTGGGCATTAATCTATCCGTTGACGGCTGAAAGCTTTCAAAGCCGTAGAACTCATCGAGGCCTTCGTTTTGACAGGTTATGGCTTTTGTTACTCTAAACGATCCTTAAGTTATGGCCGTCCGAATAATTGATATCTACAGGGTGCAACATCCACGGTGCAAGGTGCAACATCCGTCCGAAATGGCGAAACAGTGCCGTACGACTTTTAGGAATGCATGCATGAATTGGAAACGGAACAGTACCATGGTGCACCACTCTCCAACGATGGTAAATCGAAGTCCAGCCACAGTAATCCCGTTCTACCATAAAAATCCACGTGTCGAAAAAACGTAGGGTAAAAAACTTACGAGACCCGATTGAGATTCGGGTTGTCCTTTTTTGGCATTAATCTATCCGTTGACGGCTGAAAGCTGTCAAAGCCGTAGAACTCATCCAAGCCTTCGTTTTGACAGGTTATGGCTCCCGTAACTCTAAACGAGCCAGAAGTTATGGTCTTTCGAATAATCGATATCTATAGGGTGCAACATCCACGGTGCAAGGTGCAACATCCGTCCGAAATGGCGAAACAGTGCCGTACGACTTTTAGAAATGCGTGCATGGATTTGAAGCGGAACAGTACCATGGTGCACCACTCTCCAACGATGGTAAATCGAAGACCAGCCACCATAATCCCGTTTTACCGTAAAAATCCACGTGTCGAAAAAACGTAGGGTAAAAAACTTACGAGACCCGATTGAGATTCGTGTTGTCCTTTTTGGGCAATAATCTATCCGTTGACGGCTAGAAGCTATCAAAGCCGTTGAACTCATCGAGGCCTTCGTTTTAACATGTTATGGCTCCCGTAACTCTAAACGAGCCAGAAGTTATGGTCTTCCGAATAATCGATATCTACAGAGTGCAACATCCACGGTGCAAGGTGCAACATCCGTCCGAAATGGCGAAACAGTGCCGTACGACTTTTAGAAATGCGTGCATGGATTTGAAACGGAACAGTACCATGGTGCACCACTCTCCCGCGATGGTAAATCGAAGACCAGCCACCGTAATCCCTTTTTACCATAAAATTCCACGTGTCGAAAAAACGAAGGGTAAAAAACTTACGAGACCCGATTGAGATTAGGGTAGTCCTTTATGGGCATTAATCTATCCGTTGACGGCTGAAAGCTTTCAAAGCCGTAGAGCTCATTGAGGCCTTTGTTTTGAAAGGTTATGGCTCCCGTAACTCTAAACGAGCCAAAAGTTATGATCGTCCGTATAATCGATATCTACAGGGTGCAACATCCACGGTGCAAGTTGCAACATTCGTCCGAAATGGCGAAACAGTGCCGTACGACTTTTAAAAATGCGTGCATGGATTTGAAACGGAACGGTTCCATGGTGCACCACTCTCCAGCGATGGTAAATCGAAGACCAGCCATCGTAATCCCGTTTTGCCGTAAAAATCCACGTGTCGAAAAAACGAAGGGTAAAAAACTTATGAGACCCAATTGAGATTCGGGTTGACATTTTTGGGCATTAATCTATCCGTTGACGGCTATAAGCCGTCAAAGCCGTAGAACACATCGAAGCCTTCGTTTTGATAGGTTATGGCTCCCGTAACTGTAAACGAGCCAGAAGTTATGGCCGTCCGAATAATCGATATCTACTGGGTGTAAAATCCACGGTGCAAGGTGCAACATACGTCCGAAATGGCGAAACAGTGTCGTACGACTTTTAGAAATGCGTGCATGGATTTGAAACGAAACAGAACCATGGTGCACCACTCTCCAGCAATGGTAAATCGAAGACCAGCCACGGTAATCCCGTTTTACCATAAAAATACACGTGTCGAAAAAACGAAGGGTAAAAAACTTACGAGACCCGATTGAGATTCGGGTTGTCCTTTTTGGGCATTAATCTATCCGTTGACGGCTGAAAGCTGTCAAAGCCGTAGAACTCATCGAGGCGTTCGTTTTGACAGGTTATGGCTCCCGTAACTCTAAACGAGCCAGAAGTTATGGCCGTCCGAATAATTGATATCTACAGGGTGCAACATCCACGGTGCAAGGTACAACATCCGTCCGAAATGGCGAAAAAGTGCCGTACATCTTTTTGAAATGCGTACATGGATTTGAAACGGAACAGTACCATGGTGCACCACTTTCCAGCGATGGGAAGTCGAAGACGGTCCACGGTAATCCCGTTTTACCGTAAAAATCCACGTGTCGAAAAAACGAAAGGTAAAAAACTTACGAGACCCGATTGAGATTCGGGTTGTCCTTTTTGGGCATTAATCTATCCGTTGACGTCTGAAAGCTGTCAAAGCCATATAACTCATCGAGGCCTTCGTTTTGACAGGTTATGGCTCCCATAACTCTAAACGAGCCAGAAGTTATGGCCGTTTGAATAATCGATATCTACAGGGTGCAACATCCACGGTGCAAGGTGCAACATCCGTCCGAAATGGCGAAACAGTGTCGTACGACTTTCAGAAATGCGTGCATGGATTTGAAATGGAACAGTACCATGGTGCACCACTCTCCAGCGATGGTAAATCGAAGGCCATCCACCGTAATCCCGTTTTACCGTAAAAATCCACGTGTCGAAAAAACGAAGGGTAAAAAACTTACGAGACTCGATTGAGATTCGGGTTGTCCTTTTTAGGCAAAAATCTATCCGTTGACGGCTGAAAGCTGTCAAAGCCATAGAACTCATCGAGGCCTTCATTTTGACAGGTTATGGCTACCGTAACTCTAAACGAGCCAGAAGTTATGGCCGTTTGAATAATCGATATCTACAGGGTGCAACATCCACGGTGCAAGGTGCAACATCCGTTCGAAATGGCGAAACAGTGTCGTACGAATTTTAGAAATGCATGCATGGATTTGAAACAGAACAGTGCCATGGTGCACCACTCTCCAGCGATGGTAAATCGAAGACCAACCACCGTAATCCCGTTTTACCGTAAAAATCCACGTGTCGAAAAAACGAAGGGTAAAAAACTTAGGAGACCCGATTGAGATTTGGGTTGTCCTTTTTGGGCATTAATCTATCCGTTGACGGCTGAAAGCTATCAAAGCCGTAGAACTCATCGAGGCCTTCGTTTTGATAGGATATGGCTTTTGTAACTCTAAACGATCCTTAAGTTATGGCCGTCCGAATAATCGATATCTACATGGTGCAACATCCACGGTGCAAGGTACAACATCCGTCCGAAATGGCGAAACAGTGCCGTACGACTTTTAGAAATGCGTGCATGGATTTGAAACGGAACAGTACCATGGTGCACCACTCTCCAACGATGGTAAATCAAAGACCAGCCACTGTAATCCCGTTTTACCATAAAAATCCACGTGTCGAAAAAAGTAGGGTAAAAAACTTACGAGACCCGATTGAGATTCGGGTTGTCCTTTTTTGACATTAATCTATCCGTTGACGGCTGAAAGCTATCAAAGCCGTTGAACTCATTGAGGCCTTCGTTTTGACAGGTTATGGCTCCCGTAACTCTAAACGAGCCAGAAATTATGGTCGTCCAGATAATCGATATCTACAGGGTGCAACATCCACGGTGCAAGGTGCAACATCCGTCCGAAATGGCGAAACAGTGCCGTACGACTTTTAGAAATGCATGCATGGATTTGAAACGGAACAGTACCATGGTGCACCACTCTCCAACGATGGTAAATCGAAGACCAGCCACCATAATCCCGTTTTACCGTAAAAATCCACATGTCGAAAAAACGTAGGGTAAAAAACTTACGATACCCGATTGAGATTCGGGTTGTCCTTTTTGGGCAATAATCTATCCGTTGAAGGCTGAAAGCTATCAAAGCCGTTGAACTCATCGAGGCCTTCGTTTTGACAGGTTATGGCTCCCGTAACTCTAAACGAGCCAGAAGTTATGGCCGTCCGAATAATCGATATCTACAGGGTGCAACATCCACGGTGCAAGGTGCAACATCCGTCCGAAATGGCGAAACAGTGCCGTACGACTTTTAGAAATGCGTGCATGGATTTGAAACGGAACAGTACCATGGTGCACCACTCTTCAGCGATGGTAAATCGAAGACCAGCCACCGTAATCCCGTTTTACCGTAAAATTCCACGTGTCGAAAAAACGAAGGGTAAAAAACTTACGAGACTCGATTGAGATTCGGGTTGTCTTTTTTGGGCATTAATCTATCCGTTGACGGCTGAAAGCTTTCAAAACCGTAGAACTGATCGAGGCCTTCGTTTTGACAGGTTTTGGCTCCCGTAACTCTAAACGAGCCAAAAGTTATGGCCGTCCGTATAATCGATATCTACACGGTGCAACATCCACGGTGCAAGGTGCAACATTCGTCCGAAATGGCGAAACAGTGCCGTACGACTTTTAAAAATGCGTGCATGGATTTGAAACGGAATGGTGCCATGGTGCACCACTCTCCAGCGATGGTAAATCGAAGACCAGCCACCGTAATCCCGTTTTACCGTAAAAATCCACGTGTCGAAAAAACGAACGGTAAAAAACTTATGAGACCCGATTGAGATTCGGGTTGACCTTTTTGGGCATTAATCTATCAGTTGATGGCTGAAATCTGTCAAAGCCGTAGAACTCATCGAGGCCTTCGTTTTGATAGGTTATGGCGCCCGTAACTCTAAACGAGCCAGAAGTTATGGCCGTCCGAATAATCGATATCTACTGGGTGTAATCCATGGTGCAAGGTGCAACATCTGTCCGAAATGGCGAAACAGTGTCGTACGACTTTTAGAAATGCGTGCATGGATTTGAAATGGAACAGAACCATGGTTCACCACTCTCCAGCAATGGCAAATCGAAGACCAGCCACGGTAATCCCGTTTTACCGTAAAAATACACGTGTCGAAAAAACGAAGGGTAAAAAACTTACGAGACCCGATTGAGATTCGGGTTGTCCTTTTTGGGCATTAATCTATCCGTTGACGGCTGAAAGCTGTCAAAGCCGTAGAACTCATCGAGGCCTTCGTTTTGACAGGTTATGGCTGCCGTAACTCTAAATGAGCCAGAAGTTATGGCCGTTTGAATAATCGATATCTACAGGGTGCATCATCCACGGTGCAAGGTGGAACATCCTTCCTAAATGGCGAAACAGTGTCGTACGTCTTTTAGAAATGCGTACATGGATTTGAAACGGAACAGTACCATGTTGCACCACTCGCCAGCGATGGTAAATCGAAGACTAGCCACCGTAATCCCGTTTTACCGTAAAAATCCACGTGTCGAAAAAACGAAGGGTAAAAAACATACGAGACCCGATTGAGATTCGGGTTGTCCTTTTTGGGCATTAATCTATCCGTTGACAGCTGAAAGCTGTCAAAGCCGTAGAACTCATCGAGGCCTTCGTTTTGACAGGTTATGGCTCCCGTAACTCTAAACGAGCCAAAAGTTATAGCCGTCCGAATAATCGATATCAACAGGGTGCAACATCCGTGGTGCAAGGTGCAACATTCGTCCGAAATGGCGAAACAGTGTCGTACGACTTTTAGAAATTCGTCAATGGATTTGAAACGGAATAGTACCATGGTGCACCACTCTCCAACGATGGTAAATCGAAAGCCAGCCACGGTTATCACGTTTTACCGTAAAAATCCACGTGTCGAAAAAACGAAGGGTAAAAAACTTACGAGACCCGATTGAGATTCGGGTTGTACTTTTTGGGCATTAATCTATCCGTTGACGGCTGAAAGCTAACAAAGCCGTAGAACTCATCGAGGCCTTCGTTTTGACAGGTTATGGCTCCCGTAACTCTAAACGAGCCAGAATTTATGGCCGTTTGAATAATCGATATCTACAGGGTGCAACATCAACGGTGCAAGGAGCAACATCCGTCCGAAATGGCGAAACAGTTCCGTACGAATTTTAGAAATGCGTGCACGGATTTGAAACGAAAAAGTACCCTGGTGCACCACTCTCCAACGATGTGAAGTCGAAGACGGGCCAAGTAACCCCGTTTTACCGTAAAAATCCACGTGTCGAAAAAACGAAATGTAAAAAACTTACGAGACCCGATTGAGATTCGGGTTGTCCTTTTTGGGCATTAATCTATCCGTTGATGGCTGAAAGCGGTCAAAGCCATAGAACTCATCGAGGCCTTCGTTTTGACAGGTTATGGCTCCCGTAACTCTAAACGAGCCAGAAGTTATGGCCATCCGATTAATCGATATCTACAGGGTGCAACATCCACGGTGCAAGGTGCAACATCCGTCCGAAATGGCGAAACAGTGCCGTACGACTTTTAGAAAAGCGTGCATGGATTTGAAACGGAACAGTACCATGGTGCACCACTCTCCAGTGATGGGAAGTCAAAGACGAGCCACGGTAATCCCGCTTTACCGTAAAAATCCATGTGTCGAAAAAACGAAAGGTAAAAAACTTACGAGACCCGATTGAGATTCGGGTTATCCTTTTTGGGCATCAATCTATCCGTTGACGGCTGAAAGCTGTCAAAGCCATAGAACTCATCGAGGCCTTCGTTTTGACAGGTTATGGGTCCCATAACGCTAAACGAGCCAGAAGGTATGGCCGTCCGAATAATCGATATCTACTGGGTGCAACATCCACGGTGCAAGGTGCAATATCCGTCCGAAATGGCGAAACACTGCCGTACGACTTTTAGAAATACGTGCATGGATTTGAAACGGAACAGTACCATGGTGCCCCACTCTCCAGCGATGGGAAGTCGAAGACGGGCGACGGTAATCCTGTTTTACCATAAAAATCCACGTGTCGAAAAAACAAAGGGTAAAAAACTTACGAGACCCGATTGAGATTCGGGTTGAACTTTTTGGGCATTAATCTATCCGTTGACGGCTGAAAGCTGTCAAAGCCGTAGAACTCATCGAGGCCTTCGTTTTGACATGTTATGGCTCCCGTAACTCTAAACGAGCCAGAAGTTATGGCCGTTCGAATAATCGATATCTACAGGGTGCAACATCCGCGGTGCAAGGTGCAACATCCGTCCGAAATGGTGAAACAGTGTCGTACGACTTTTAGAAAAGCGTGCATGGATTTGAAACAGAACAGTACCATGGTGCACCACTCTCCAGTGATGGGAAGTCGAAGACAGGCCACGGTAATCCCGTTTTACCATAAAAATACACGTGTCGAAAAAACGAAGGGTAAAAAACTTACGAGACCCGATTGAGATTCGGTTTGTCCTTTTTGGGCATTAATCTATCCGTTGACGACTAAAAGCTGTCAAAGCCGTAGAACTCATCGAGGCCTTCGTTTTGACAGGTTATGGCTCCCGTAACTCTAAACGAGCCAGAAGTTATGGCCGTCCGAATAATCAATATCTTCAGGGTGCAACATCCACGGTGCAAGGTGCAACATCCGTCCGAAATGGCGAAACAGTGCCGTACGACTTTTAGAAATGCGTGCATGGATTTGAAACGGAACAGTACCATAGTGCACCACTCTCCAGCGATGGTAAATCGAAGACCAGCCACTGTATTCCTATTTTACCGTAAAAATCCACGTGTCGAAAAAACGAAGGGTAAAAAACTTACGAGACCCGATTGACATTCGGGTTGTCCTTATTGAGCATTAATCTATCCATTGACGACTGAAAGCTGTCAAAGCCGTAGAACTCATAGAGGCCTTTGTTTTGACAGGTTATGGCTCCCATAACTCTAAACGAGCCAGAAGTTATGGCTGTCCGAATAATCGATATCTACAGGGTGCAGCATCCACGTTGCAAGGTGCAACATCCGTCCGAAATGGCGAAACAGTGCCGTACGACTTTTAGAATTGCGTGCATGGATTTGAAACGGAACAGTACCATGGTGCACCACTCTCTAGCGATGGTAAATCGAAGGCCAGCCATCGTAATCCCGTTTTATCGTAAAATTCCACGTGTCGAAAAAACGAAGGGTAAAAAACTTACGAGACCCGATAGATATTCGGGTTGCACTTTTTGGGCATTAATCTATCCGTTGACGGCTGAAAGCTTTCAAAGCCATAGAACTCATCGCGGCCTTCGTTTCTACAGGTTATGGCTCCCGTAACTCTAAACGCGCCAGAAGTTATGGCCGTACGAATAATCGATATCTACAGGGTGCAACATCCATGGTGCAAGGTGCAACATCCGTCCGTAATGGCGAAACAGTGTCGTACGTCTTTTAGAAATGCGTGCATGGATTTGAAACGGAACAGTACCATGGTGCACCACTCTCCAGCGATGGTAAATCGAAGACCAGCCACCGTGATCCTGTTTTACTGTAAAAATCCACGTGTCGAAAAAAACGAAGGGTAAAAAACTTACGAGACCCGATTGAGATTCGGGTTGTCCTTTTTGGGCATTAGTCTATCCGTTGACGGCTGAAAGCTTTCAAAGCCGTAGAACTCATCGAGGGTTTTGTTTTGACAGGTTATGGCTCCCGTAACTCTAAACGAACAAGAAGTTATGGCCGTACGAATAATCGATATCTACAGGGTGCAACATCCACGGTGCAAGGTGCAACATCCGTCCGAAATGGCGAAACAGTGTCGTACGACTTTTAGAAATGCGTGCATGGATTTAAAACGGAACAGTACCATGGTGCACCACTTTCCAGCGATGGTAAATCGAAGGCCAGCCACGGTATTCCCGTTTTACCGTAAAAATCCACGTGTCGAAAAAACGAAGGGTAAAAAACTTACGAGACCCGATTGAGATTCGGGTTGTCCTTTTTAGGCATAAATCTATCCATTGATGGCTGAAAGCTGTCAAAGCCATAGAACTCATCGAGGCCTTCGTTTTGACAGGTTATGGCTCCCGTAAATATAAAAGAACCAGAAGATATGGCCGTTTGAATAATCGATATCTACAGGGTGCAACATCCACGGTGCAAGGTGCAACATCCGTCCGAAATGGCGAAACTGTGCCGTACGACTTTCAGAAATGCGTGCATGGATTTGAAACGGAACAGTACCATGGTGCACCACTCTCCAGCGATGGTAAATCGAAGACCAGCCACCGTAATCCCGTTTTACCGTAAAATTCCACGTGTCGAAAAAACGAAGGGTAAAAAATTTTACGAGTCCCGATAGAGATTCGGGTTGTCCTTTTTGGGCATTAATCTATCCGTTGACGGCTGAAAGCTTTCAAAGCCGTAGAACTCATCGAGGCCTTCGTTTTGACAGGTTATGGCTCCCGTAACTCTAAACGAGCCAGAAGTAATGGCCGTCCGAATAATCGATATCTACAGGGTGCGACATCTACGGTGCAAGGTGCAACATCCGTCCGAAATGGCGAAACAGTGCCGTACGACATTTAGAAATGCGTGCATGGATTTGAAACAGAACAGTGCCATGGTGCACCACTCTCCAGCGATGGTAAATCGAAGACCAACCACCGTAATCCCGTTTTACCGTAAAAATCCACGTGTCGAAAGAACGAAGGGTAAAAAACTTAGGAGACCCGATTGAGATTCGGGTTGTCCTTTTTGGGCATTAATCATCCGTTGACGGCTAAAAGCTGTCAAAGACATAGAACTCATCGAGGCCTTCGTTTTGATAGGTTATGGATTTTGTAACCCTAAACGATCCTTAAGTTATGGCCGTCCGAATAATCGATATCTACAGGGTGCAACATCCACGGTGCAAGGTGCAACATCCGTCGGAAATGGCGAAACAGTACCGTACGACTTTTAGGAATGCATGCATGAATTGGAAACGGAACAGTACCATGGTGCACCACTCTCCAACGATGGTAAATCGAAGACCAGCCACCGTAATCCCTTTTTACCATAAAAATCCACGTGTCGAAAAAACGTAGGGTAAAAAACTTACGAGACCCGATTGAGATTCGGGTTGTCCTTTTTTGGCATTAATCTATCCGTTGACGGCTGAAAGCTATCAAAGCCGTTGAACTCATCGAGGCCTTCGTTTTGACAGGTTTTGGCTCCCGTAACTCTAAACGAGCCTGAAGTTATGGCCGTCCGGATAATCGATATCTACAGGGTGCAACATCCACGGTGCAAGGTGCAACATCCGTCCGAAATGGCGAAACAGTGCCGTACGACTTATAGAAATGCGTGCATGGATTTGAAACGGAACAGTACCATGGTGCACCACTCTCCAACGATGGTAAATCGAAGACCAGCCACCATAATCCCGTTTTACCGTAAAAATCCACGTGTCGAAAAAACGTAGGGTAAAAAACTTACGAGACCCGATTGAGATTCGTGTTGTCCTTTTTGGGAAATAATCTATCCGTTGACGGCTAGAAGCTATCAAAACCGTTGAACTCATCGAGGCCTTCGTTTTGACACGTTATGGCTCCCGTAACTCTAAACGAGCCAGAAGTTATGGTCTTCCGAATAATCGATATCTACAGAGTGCAACATCCACGGTGCAAGGTGCAACATCCGTCCGAAATGGCGTAACAGTGCCGTACGACTTTCAGAAATGCGTGCATGGATTTGAAACGGAACAGTACCATGGTGCACCACTCTCCAGCGATGGTAAATCGAAGACCGGCCACCGTAATCCCGTTTTACCATAAAATTCCACGTGTCGAAAAAACGAAGGGTAAAAAACTTACGAGACCCGATTGAGATTCGGGTTGTCCTTTATGGGCATTAATCTATCCGTTGACGGCTGAAAGCTTTCAAAGCCGTAGAACTCATTGAGGCCTTCGTTTTGAAAGGTTATGGCTCACGTAACTCTAAACGAGCCAAAAGTTATGGTCGTCCGTATAATCGATATCTACAGGGTGCAACATCCGCGGTGCAAGGTGCAACATTCGCCGAAATGGCGAAACAGTGCCGTACGACTTTTAAAAATGCGTGCATGGAATTGAAACGGAACGGTTCCATGGTGCACCACTCTCCAGCGATTGTAAATCGAAGACCAGCCACCGTAATCCCGTTTTACCGTAAAAATCCACGTGTCGAAAAAACGAAGGGTAAAAAACTTACGAGACCCGATTGAGATTCGGGTTGACCTTTTTGGGCATTAATCTATCCGTTGACGGTTGTAAGCCGTCAAAGCCGTTGAACACATCGAGGCCTTCGTTTTGATAGGTTATGGCTCCCGTAACTGTAAACGAGCCAGAAGTTATGGTCGTCCGAATAATCGATATCTACTGGGTGTAACATCCACGGTGCAAGGTGCAACATACGTCCGAAGTGGCGAAACAGTGTCGTACGACTTTTAGAAATGCGTGCATGGATATGAAACGGAATAGAACCATGGTGCACCACTCTCCAGCAATGGTAAATCGAAGACCAGCCACGGTAATCCCGTTTTACCGTAAAAATACACGTGTCGAGAAAACGAAGGGTAAAAAACTTACGAGACCCGATTGAGATTCGGGTTGTCCTTTTTGGGCATTAATCAATCCGTTGACGGCTGAAAGCTGTCAAAGCCGTAGAACTCATCGAGGCCTTCGTTTTGACAGGTTATGGCTCCCGTAACTCTAAACGAGCCAGAAGTTATGGCCGTCCGAATAATCGATATCTACAGGGTGCAACATCCACGGTGCAAGGTACAACATCCGTCCGAAATGGCGAAACAGTGCCGTACATCTTTTAGAAATGTGTGCATGGATTTGAAACGGAACAGTACCATGGTGCACCACTCTCTAGCGATGGTAAATCGAAGACCAGCCTCTGTAATCCTGTTTCACCGTAAAAATCCACGTGTCGAAAAAACGAAGTGTAAAAAACTTACGAGACCCAATTGAGATTCGGGTTGTCCTTTTTGGGCATTAATCTATCCGTTGACAGCTGAAAGCAGTCAAAGCCGTAGAGCTCATCGAGGCCTTCGTTTTGACAGGTTATGGCTCCCGTAACTCTAAACGAGCCATAAGTTATGGCCGTCCGAATAATCGATATCTACAGGGTGCAACATCCACGGTGCAAGGTGCAACATCCGTCCGAAATGGCGAAAAAATGTCGTACGACTTTTAGAAATTTGTGCATGGATTTGAAACGGAATAGTACCATGGTGCACCACTCTCCAGCGATGGTAAATCGAAGGCCAGCCACGGTTATCCCGTTTTACCGTAAAAATCCACGTGTCGAAAAAACGAAGGGTAAAAAACTTACAAGACTCGATTGAGATTCGGGTTGTCCTTTTTGGGCATTAATTTATCCGTTGACTGCTGAAAGCTATCAAAGCCGTAGAACTCATCGAGGCCTTCGTTTTGACAGGTTATGGCTCTCGTAACCCTAAACGAGCCAGAATTTATGGCCGTTTGAATAATCGATATCTACAGGGTGCAACATCCACGGTGCAAGGTGCAACATCCGTCCGAAATGGCGAAACAGTGCCGTACGACTTTTAGAAATTCGTGCATGGATTTGAAACGAAACAGTACCCTGGTGCACCACTCTCCAACGATGGGAAGTCAAAGACGGGCCACGGTAATCCCGCTTTACAGTAAAAATCCACGTGTCAAAAAAACGAAAGGTAAAAAACTTACGAGACCCGATTGAGATTCGGGTTGTCCTTTTTGGGCACTAATCTATCCGTTGACGGCTGAAAGCGGTCAGAGCTATAGAACTCATCGAGGCCTTCGTTTTGACAGGTAATGGATCCCGTAACTCTAAACGAGCTAGAAGTTATGGCCGTCCGAATAATCGATATCTACAGGGTGCAACATCCACGGTGCAAGGTGCAACATCCGTCCGAAATGGCGAAACAGTGCCGTTTGACTTTTAGAAATGCGTGCATGGATTTGAAACGGAACAGTACCATGGTGCACCACTCTCCATTGATGGGAAGTTGAAGACGGGCCACGGTAATCCTATTTTACCGTAAAAATCCACGTGTCGAAAAAACGAAGGGTAAAAAACTTACGAGATCTGATTGAGATTCGGGTTGTCCTTTTTGGGCATTAGTCTATCCGTTGATGGCTGAAAGCTGTCAAAGCCGTAGAACTCATCGAGTCCTTCGTTTTGACAGGTTATGGCTCCCGTAACTCTAAACGAGCCAGATGTTATCGCCGTTTGAATAATCGATATCTACAGGGTGCAACATCCACGGTGCAAGGTGCAACATCCGTCCGAAATGGCGAAACAGTGTCGTACGACTTTTAGAAATGCGTGCATGGATTTGAAACGGAATAGTACCATGGTGCACCACTCTCCAGTGATGGGAAGTCGAAGACGGGCCACGGTAATCCCGTTTTACCGTAAAAATCCACGTGTCGAAAAAACGAAGGGTAAAAAACTTACGAGACCCGATTGAGAGGTTATGGCTCCCGTAACTCTAAACGAGCCAGAAGTTATGGCCGTCCGAATAATCGATATCTACAGGGTGCAACATCCACGGTGCAAGGTGCAACATCCGTCCGAAATGGCGAAACAGTGCCGTACATCTTTTAGAAATGCGTGCATGGATTTGAAACGAAAAAGTACCGTGGTGCACCACACTCCAGCGATGGTAAATCGAAGACCAGCCTCTGTAATCCTGTTTCACCGTTAAAATCCACGTGTCGAAAAACAGAAGGGTAAAAAACTTACGAGACCCGATTGAGATTCGGGTTGTCCTTTTTGGGTATTAATCTATCCGTTGACCGCTGAAAGCCGTCAAAGCCGTATAACTCATCGAGGCCTTCGTTTTGACAGGTTATGGCTCCCGTAACTCTAAACGAGCCAGAAGTTATGGCCGTCCGAATAATCGATATCTACAGGGTGCAACATCCACGGTGCAAGGTACAACATCCGTCCGAAATGGCGAAACAGTGCCGTACATCTTTTAGAAATGCGTTCATGGATTTGAAACGGAACAGTACCATGGTGCACCACTTTCCAGCGATGGTAAATCGAAGACCAGCCTCTGTAATCCTGTTTCACCGTTAAAATCCACGTGTCGAAAAAACGAAGGGTAAAAAACTTACGAGACCCGATTGAGATTCGGGTTGTCCTTTTTGGGCATTAATCTATCCGTTGACGGCTGAAAGCTGTCAAAGCCGTAGAACTCATCGAGGCCTTCGTTTTGACAGGTTATGGCTCCCGTAACTCTAAACGAGCCATAAGTAATGGCCGTCCGAATAATCGATATCTACACGGTGCAACATCCACGGTGCAAGGTGCAACATCCGTCCGAAATGGCGAAACAGTGTCGTACGACTTTTAGAAATTCGTGCATGGATTTGAAACGGAATAGTACCATGGTGCACCACTCTCCAGTGATGGTAAATCGTAGGCCAGCCACGGTTATCCCGTTTTACCGTAAAAATCCACGTGTCGAAAAAACGAAGGGTAAAAAACTTACGAGACCCGATTGAGATTCGGGTTGTCCTTTTTGGGCATTAATCTATCCGTTGACTGCTGAAAGCTATCAAAGCCGTAGAACTCATCGAGGCCTCCGTTTTGACAGGTTATGGCTCCCGTAACTCTAAACGAGCCATAATTTATGGCCGTTTGAATAATCGATATCTACAGGGTGTAACATCCACGGTGCAAGGTGCAACATCCGTTCGAAATGGCGAAACAGTGTCGTACGACTTTTAGAAATTCATGCATGGATTTGAAACGAAACAGTACCCTGGTGCACCACTCTCCAACGATGGGAAGTCGAAGACGGGCCTCGGTAATCCCGTTTTACCGTAAAAATCCACGTGTCGAAAAAACGAAGGGTAAAAAACTTACGAGACCCGATTGAGATTCGGGTTGTCCTTTTTGGGTATTAATCTATCCATTGACAGCTAAAAGCTGTCATAGCCGTAGAACTCATCGAGGCCTTCGTTTTGACAGGTTATGGCTCCCGTAACTCTAAACGAGCCAGAAGTTATGGCCGTCCGAATAATCGATATCTACAGGGTGCAACATCCACGGTGCAAGGTGCAACATCCGTCCGAAATGGCGAAATAGTGCCGTACGACTTTTAGAAATGCGTGCATGGATTAGAAACGGAAAAGTACCATGGTGCACCACACTCCAGCGATGGTAAATCGAAGGCCAGCCACGGTAATCCCGTTTTACCGTAAAAATCCACGTGTCGAAAAAACGAAGGGTAAAAAACTTACGAGACCCGATTGAGATTCGAGTTGTCCTTTTTGGGTATTAATCTGTCCGTTGACGATTGAAAGCTGTCAAATCCGTAGAACTCATCGAGGCATTCGTTTTGACAGGTTATGGATCCCGTAACTCTAAACGAGCCAGAAGTTATGGCCGTCCGAATAATCGATATCTACAGGGTGCAACATCCACGGTGCAAGGTGCAACATCCGTCCGAAATGGCGAAACAGTGCCGTACGACTTTTAGAAATACGTGCATGGATTTGAAACGGAAAAGTACCATGGTGAACCACACTCCAGCGATGGTAAATCGAAGGCCAGCCACGGTAATCCCGTTTTACCGTAAAAACCCACGTGTCGAAAAAACGAAGGGTAAAAAACTTACGAGACCCGATTGAGATTCGGGTTGTCCTTTTTGGGTATTAGTCTATCCGTTGACTGCTGAAAGCCGTCAAAGCCGTAGAACTCATCGAGGCCTTCATTTTGACAGGTTATGGCTCCCGTAACTCTAAACGAGCCAGAAGTTATGGCCGTCCGAATAATCGATATCTACAGGGCGCAACATCCACGGTGCAAGGTACAACATCCGTCCGAAATGGCGAAACAGTGCCGTACATCTTTTAGAAATGCGTGCATGGATTTGAAACGGAACAGTACCATGGTGCACCACTCTCCAGCGATGGTAAATCGAAGACCAGCCTTTGTAATCCTGTTTCACCGTTAAAATCCACGTGTCGAAAAAACGAAGGGTAAAAAACTTACGAGACCCGATTGAGATTCGGTTTGTCCTTTTTGGGCATTAATCTATCTGTTGATGGCTGAAAGCTGTCAAAGCCGTAGAACTCATCGAGGCCTTCGTTTTGACAGGTTATGGCTCACGTAACTCTAAACGAGCCATAAGTAATGGCCGTCCGAATAATCGATATCTAAAGGGTGCAACATCCACGGTGCAAGGTGCAACATCCGTCCGAAATGGCGAAACAGTGTCGTACGACTTTTAGAAATTCGTGCATGGATTTGAAACGGAATAGTACCATGGTGCACCACTCTCCAGCGATGGTAAATCGAAGGCCAGCCACGGTTATCCTGTTTTACCGTAAAAATCCACGTGTCGAAAAATCGAAGGGTAAAAAACTTACGAGACCCGATTGAGATTCGGGTTGTCCTTTTTGGGCATTAATCTATCCGTTGACTGCTAAAAGCTATCAAAGCCGTAGAACTCATCGAGGCCTCCGTTTTGACAGGTTATGGCTCCCGTAACTCTAAACGAGCCAGAATTTATGGCCGTTTGAATAATCGATATCTACAGGGTGCAACATCCACGGTGCAAGGTGCAACATCCATCCGAAATGGCGAAACAGTGTCGTACGACTTTTAGAAATTCGTGCATGGATTTGAAATGAAACAGTACCCTGGTGCACCACTCTCCAACGATGGGAAGTCGAAGACGGGCCACGGTAATCCCGTTTTACCGTAAAAATCCACGTGTCGAAAAAACGAAAGGTAAAAAACTTACGAGACCCGATTGAGATTCGGGTTTTCCTTTTTGGTCATTAATCTATCCGTTGACGGCTGAAAGCGGTCAAAGCCATAGAACTCATCGAGGCCTTCGTTTTGACAGGTTATGGCTCCCGTATCTCTAAACGAGCCAGAAGCTATGGCCGTTTGAATAATCGATATCTACAGGGTGCAACATCCACGGTGCAAGGTGCAACATCCGTCCGAAATGGCAAAACAGTGCCGTACGACTTTTAGAAATGCGTGCATGGATTTGAAACGGAAAAGTACCATGGTGCACCACTCTCCAGTGTGGGATGTCGAAGACGGGCCATGGTAATCCCGTTTTACCGTAAAAATACACGTGTCAAAAAAACGAAGGGTAAAAAACTTACGAGACCCGATTGAGATTCGGGTTGTCCTTTTTGGGCATTAATCTGTCCGTTGACGACTAAAAGCTGTCAAAGCCGTAGAACTCATCGAGGCCTTTGTTTTGACAGGTTATGGCTCCCGTAACTCTAAACGAGCCAGAAGTTAAGGCCGTCCGAATAATCGATATCTACAGGGTGCAACATCCACGGTGCAAGGTGCAACATCCATTCGAAATGGCGAAACAGTGCCGTACGACTTTTAGAAATGCGTGCATGGATTTGAAATGGGAAAGTACCATGGTGCACCACACTCCAGCGATGGTAAATCGAAGGCCAGCCACGGTAATCCCGTTTTACCGTAAAAATCCACGTGTCGAAAAAACGAAGGGTAAAAAACTTACGAGACCCGATTGAGATTCGGGTTGTCCTTTTTGGGTATTAATCTATCCGTTGACGCCTGAAAGCAGTCATAGCCATAGAACTCATCGAGTCCTTCATTTTGACAGGTTATGGCTCCCGTAACTCTAAACGAGCCAGAAGTTATGGCCGTCCGAATAATCGATATCTACAGGGTGCAACATCCATGGTGCAAGGTGCAACATCCGTCCGAAATGGCGAAACAGTGCCGTACGGCTTTTAGAAATGCGTGCATGGACTTGAAACGGAAAAGTACCATGGTGCACCACACTCCAGCGATGGTAAATCGAAGGCCAGCCACGGTAATCCCGTTTTACCGTAAAAATCCACGTGTCGAAAAAACGAAGGGTGAAAAACTTACGAGACCCGATTGAGACCCGATTGAGTGCCGTACGACTTTTAGAAATGCGTGCATGGATTTGAAACGGAAAAGTATCATGGTGCACCACACTCCAGCGATGGTAAATCGAAGGCCAGCCACGGTAATCCCGTTTTACCGTAAAAATCCACGTGTCGAAAAAACGAAGGGTAAAAAACTTACGAGACCCGATTGAGATTCGGGTTGTCCTTTTTGGGTATTAATCTATCCGTTGACGCCTAAAAGCTGTCATAGCCATAGAACTCATCGATTCCTTCGTTTTGACAGGTTATGGCTCCCGTAACTCTAAACGAGCCAGAAGTTATGGCCGTCCGAATAATCGATATCTACAGGGTGCAACATCCATGGTGCAAGGTGCAACATCCGTCCGAAATGGCGAAACAGTGCCGTACGACTTTTAGAAATGCGTGCATGGACTTGAAACGGAAAAGTACCATGGTGCACCACACTCCAGCGATGGTAAATCGAAGGCCAGCCACGGTAATCCCGTTTTACCGTAAAAATCCACGTGTCGAAAAAACGAAGGGTAAAAAACTTACGAGACCCGATTGAGATTCGGGTTGTCCTTTTTGGGTATTAATCTGTCCGTTGATGACTGAAAGCTGTCAAAGCCGTAGAACTCATCGAGGCCTTCGTTTCGACAGGTTATGGCTCCCGTAACTCTAAACGAGCCAAAAGTTATGGCCGTCCGAATAATCGATATCTACGTGGTGCAACATCCACGGTGCAAGGTGCAACATCCGTCCGAAATGGCGAAACAGTGCCGTACGACTTTTAGAAATGCGTGCATGGATTTGAAACGGAAAAGTACCATGGTGCTCCACACTCCAGCGATGGTAAATCGAAGGCCAGCCACGGTAATCCCGTTTTACCGTAAAAATCCACGTGTCGAAAAAACGAAGGGTAAAAAACTTACGAGACCCGATTGAGATTCGGGTTGTCCTTTTTGGGTATTAATCTATCCGTTGACGGCTGAAAGCTGTCAAAGCCGTAGAACTCATCAAGGCCTTCGTTTTGACAGGTTATGGCTCCCGTAACTCTAAACGAGTCAGAAGTTATGGCCGTCCGAATAATCGATATCTACAGGGTGCAACATCCACGGTGCAAGGTACAACATCCGTCCGAAATGGCGAAACAGTGTTGTGCATCTTTTAGAAATGTGTGCATGGATTTGAAACGGAACAGTACCATGGCGCACCACTCTCCAGCGATGGTAAATCGAAGACCAGCCTCTGTAATCCTGTTTCACCGTAAAAATCCACGTGTCGAAAAAACGAAGGGTAAAAAACTTACGAGACCCGATTTAGATTCGGGTTGTCCTTTTTGGGCATTAATCTGTCCGTTGGCGACTGAAAGCTATCAAAGCCGTAGAACTCATCCAGGCCTTCGTTTTGACAGGTTATGGCTCCCGTAACGCTAAACGAGCCAGAAGTTATGGCCGTCCGAATAATCGATATCTACAGGGTGCAACATCCACGGTGCAAGGTGCAACATCCGTCCGAAATGGCGAAACAGTGCCGTACGACTTTTAGAAATGCGTGCATGGATTTGAAACGGAAAAGTACCATGGTGCAACACACTCCAGCGATGGTAAATCGAAGGCCATCCACGGTAATCCCGTTTTACCGAAAAAATCCACATGTCGAAAAAACGAAGAGTAAAAAACTTACGAGACCCGATTGAGATTCGGGTTGTCCTTTTTGGGTATTAATCTATCCGTTGACGGCTGAAAGCTGTCATAGCCGTAGATATCATCGAGGCCTTCGTTTTGACAGGTTATGGCTCCCGTAACTCTAAACGAGCCAGAATTTATTGCCGTTTGAATAATCGATATCTACAGGGTGCAACATCCACGGTGCAAGGTGCAACATCTGTCCTAAATGGCGAAACAGTGTCGTACGACTTTTAGAAAAGCATGCATGGATTTGAAACGGAACAGTACCATGGTGCACCACTCTCCAGCGATGGGAAGTCGAAGACGGACTATGGTAATCCCGTTTTACCGTAAAAATATACGTGTCGAAAAAACGAAAGGTAAAAAACTTACGGGACCCGATTGAGATTCGGGTTGACCTTATTGGGCATTAATCTATCCGTTGACGGCTGTAAGCCGTCAAAGCCGTAGAACTCATCGAGGCCTTCATTTTGACAGGTTATGGCTCCCGTAACTCTAAACGAGCCAGAAGTTATGGCCGTCCGAATAATCGATATCTACAGGGTGCAACATCCACGGTGCAAGGTGCAACATCCGTCCGAAATGGCGAAACAATGCCGTACGACTTTTAGAAATGCGTGCACGGATTTGAAACGGAAAAGTACCATGGTGCACCACACCCCAGCGATGGTAAATCGAAGGCCAGCCACGGTAATCCCGTTTTACCGTAAAAATCCACGTGTCGAAAAAACGAAGGGTAAAAAACTTACGAGACCCGATTGAGATTCGGGTTGTCCTTTTTGGGCATTAATCTATCCGTTGACGACTGAAAGCTGTCAAAGCCGTAGAACTCATCGAGGCCTTCGTTTTGACAGGTTATGGCTCCCGTAACTCTAAACGAGCCAGAAGTTATGTCGTCCGAATAATCGATTTCTACAGGGTGCAACATCCACGGTGCAAGGTGCAACATCCGTCCGAAATGGCGAAACAGTGACGTACGACTTTTAGAAATGCGTGCATGGATTTGAAACGGAACAGTACCATGGTGCACCACTCTCCAGCGAAGGTAAATCAAAGACCAGCCACCGTATTCCTGTTTTACCGTAAAAATCCATGTATCGAAAAAACGAAGGGTAAAAAACTTACGAGACCAGATTGACATTCGGATTGTCCTTATTGAGCATTAATCTATCCGTTGATGACTGAAAGCTGTCAAAGCCGTAGAAATCATAGAGGCCTTTGTTTTGAAAGGTTATGGCTCCCGTAACTCTAAACGAGCCAGAAGTTATGACTGTCGGAATAATCGATATCTATAGGGAGGAGCATCCACGGTGCAAGGTGCAACATTCGTCCGAAATGGCGAATTAGTGTCGTACGACTTTTAGAAATGCGTGCATGGATTTGAAATGGAACAGTACCATGTTGCACCACTCTCCAGCGATGGTAAATCGAAGGCCAGCCACGGTAATCCTGTTTTATCGTAAAAATCCACGTGTCGAAAAACGAAGGGTAAAAAACTTTCGAGACTCGATTGAGATTCGGGTTTTCCTTTTAGGTATTAATCTATCCGTTGACGGCTGAAAGTTGTCAAAACCGTAGAACTCATCGAGGCCTTCGTTTTGACAGGTTATCGCTCCCGTAACTCTAAACGAGCCAGAAGTTATGGCCGTTTGAATAATCGATATCTACAGGGTGCAACAACCACGGTGCAAGGTGCAACATCCGTCCGAAATGGTGAAACAGCGCCGTACGACTTTTAGAAATGCGTACATGGATTTGAAACGGAACAGTACCATGGTGCACCACTCTCCAGCGATGGGAAGTCGAAGACGGGCCACGGTAATCCCGTTTTACCGTAAAAATCCACGTGTCGAAAAAACGAAGGGTAAAAAACTTACGAGACCCGATTGAGATTCGGGTTGTCCTTTTTGGGCATTAATCTATCCGTTGACGGCTGAAAGCTATCAAAGCCGTAGAACTCATCGAGGCCTTCGTTTTGACAGGTTATGGCTCCCATAACTCTAAACGAGCCAGAAGTTATGGTCGTCCGAATAATCGATATCTACAGGGTGCAACATCCACGGTGCAAGGTGCAACATCCACGGTGCAAGGTGCAACATCCGTCCGAAATGGCGAAACAGTGCCGTACGACTTTTAGAAATGCGTGCATGTATTTGAAACGGAACCGTACCATGGTGCACCACTCTCCAGCGATGGTAAATCAAAGACCAGCCACCGTATTCCAGTTTTACCGTAAAAATCCACGTGTCGAAAAAACGAAGGGTAAAAAACTTACGTGACCAGATTGACATTCGGGTTGTCCTTATTGAGCATTAATCTATTCGTTGACGAGTGAAAGCTGTCAAAGCCGTAGAACTCATAGAGGCTTTGTTTTGACAGGTTATGGCTCCCGTAACTCTAAACAAGCCAGAAGTTATGGCTGTCGGAATAATCGATATCTACAGGGAGCAGCATCCACGGTGCAAGGTGCAACATTCGTCCGAAATGGCGAAACAGTGTCGTACGACTTTTAGAAATGCGTGCATGGATTTGCAACGGAACAGTACATGGTGCACCACTCTCCAGCGATGGTAAATCGAAGGCCAGCCACGGTAATCCTGTTTTACCGTAAAAATCCGCGTGTCGAAAAAACGAAGGGTAAAAAACTTACGAGCCCCGATTGAGATTCGGGTTGTCCTTTTTAGGCATTAATCTATCCGTTGACGGCTGAAAGCTGTCAAAACCGTAGAACTCATGGAGGCCTTCGTTTTGACAGGTTATGGCTCCCGTAACTCTAAACGAGCCAGAAGTTATGGCCGTTTGAATAATCGATATCTATAGGGTGCAACATCCACGGTGCAAGGTGCAACATCCGTCCGAAATGGCGAAACAGTGCCGTACGACTTTTAGAAATGCGTGCATGGATTTGAAACGGAACATTACCATGGTGCACCACTCTCCAGTGATGCGAAGTCGAAGACGGGCCGAGGTAATCCCGTTTTACCGTAAAAATACACGTGTCGAAAAAACGAAGGGTAAAAAACTTACGAGACCCGATTGAGATTCGGGTTGCCCTTTTTGGGCATTAATCTATCCGTTGAGGACTGAAAGCTATCAAAGCCACAGAACTCATCGAGGCCTTCGTTTTGACAGGTTATGGCTCCCGTAACTCTGAACGAGCCAGAAGTTATGGCCGTCCGAATAATCGATATCTACAGGGTGCAGCATCCACGGTGCATGGTGCAACATCCGTCCGAAATCGCGAAACAGTGCCGTACGACTTTTAGAAATGCGTGCATGGATTTGAAATGGAACAGTACCATGGTGCACCACTCTCCAGCGATGGTAAATCGAAGACCAGCCACCGTAATCCCATTTTACCGTAATATTCCACGTGTCGAAAAAACGAAGGGTAAAAAACTGACGAGACCCGATAGAGATTCGGGTTGTCCTTTTTGGGCATTAATCTATCCATTGACGAATGAAAGATTTCAAAGCCGTAGAACTCATCGAGGCCTTCGTTTTGGCAGGTTATGGCCCCCGTAACTCTAAACGAGCCAGAAGTCATGGCCGTCCGAATAATCGATATCTACAGGGTGCAACATCAACGGTGCAAGGTGCAACATCTGTCCGAAATGGCGAAACTGTGCCATACGTCTTTTAGAAATGCTTGCATGGATTTGAAATGGAACAGTACCATGGTGCACCACTCTCCAGCGATGGTAAAGCGAAGACCAGCCAACGTAATCCTGTTTTACCGTAAAAATCCACGTGTCGAAAAAACGAAGGGTAAAAAACTTACGAGACCCGATTGAGATTCGGGTTGTACTTTTTGGTCATTAATCTATCCGTTGACGGCTGAAAGCTATCAAAGCCGTAGAACTCATCGAGGCCGTTGTTTTGACAGGTTATGGCTCCCGTAACTCTAAACGAGCCAGAAGTTATGGTCGTCCGAATAATCGATATCTACAGGGTGCAACATCCACGGTGCAAGGTGCAACATCCGTCCGAAATGGCGAAACAGTGCCGTACGACTTTTAGAAATGCGTGCATGTATTTGAAATGAAATAGTACCATGGTGCACCACTCTCCAGCGATGGTAAATCAAAGACCAGCCACCGTATTCCTGTTTTACCGTAAAAATCCACGTGTCGAAAAAACGAAGGGTAAAAAGCTTACGAGACCAGATTGACATTCGGGTTGTCCTTATTGAGCATTAATCTATCCGTTGATGACTGAAAGCTGTCAAAGCCGTAGAACTCATAGAGGCCTTTGTTTTGACAGGTTATGGCTCCCATAACTCTAAACGAGCCAGAAGTTATTACTGTCGGAATAATCGATATCTACAGGGAGGAGCATCCACGGTGCAAGGTGCAACATTCGTCCGAAATGGCGAAATAGTGTCGTACGACTTTTAGAAATGCGTGCATGGATTTGAAACGGAACAGTACCATGTTGCACCACTCTCCAGCGATGGTAAATCGAAGGCCAGCCACGGTAATCCTGTTTTACTGTAAAAATCCACGTGTCGAAAAAACGAAGGGTAAAAAACTTTCGAGACTCGATTGAGATTCGGGTTTTCCTTTTAGGTATTAATCTATCCGTTGACGGCTGAAAGTTGTCAAAACCGTAGAACTCATCGAGGCCTTCGTTTTGACAGGTTATGGCTCCCGTAACTCTAAACGAGCCAGAAGTTATGGCCGTTTGAATAATCGATATCTACAGGGTGCAACATCCACGGTGCAAGGTGCAACATCCGTCCGAAATGGCGAAACAGTGCCGTACGACTTTTAGAAATGTGTGCGTGGATTTGAAACGGAACAATACCATGGTGCACCACTCTCCAGTGTTGGGAAGTCGAAGACGGGCCACGGTAATCCCGTTTTACCGTAAAAATACACGTGTCGAAAAAACGAAGGGTAAAAACTTACGAGACCCGATCGAGATTCGGGTTGTCCTTTTTGGGCATTAATCTATCCGTTGAGGACTGAAAGCTGTCAAAGCCGCAGAACTCATCGAGGCCTTCATTTTGACAGGTTATGGCTCCCGTAACTCTGAACGAGCCAGAAGTAATGGCCGTCCGAATAATCGATATCTACAGTGTGCAACATCAACGGTGCATGGTGCAACACCCGTCCGAAATGGCGAAACAGTGTCGTACGACTTTTAGAAATGCGTGCATGGATTTGAAACGAAACAGTACCATGGTGCACCACTCTCCAGCAATGGTAAATCGAAGACCAGCCACCGTAATCCCGTTTTACCGTAAAATTCCACGAGTCGAAAAAATGAAGGGTAAAAAACTTACGAGACCCGATGGAGATTCTGGTTGTCCTTTTTGGGCATTAATCTGTCCGTTGACAAATGAAAGCTTTCAAAGCCGTAGAACTCATCGAGGCCTTCGTTTTGGCAGGTTATGGCCCCCGTAACTCTAAACGAGGCAGAAGTTATGGTCGTCCGAATAATCGATATTTGCAGGGTGCAACATCCACGGTGCAAGGTGCAACATCCGTCCGAAATGGCGAAACAGTGCCGTACGACTTTTAGAAATGCGTGCATGGATTTGAAATGGAACAGTGCCATGGTGCACCACTCTCCAGCGATGGTAAACCGAAGACCAGCCACCGTATTCCTGTTTTACCGTAAAAATCCATGTGTCGAAAAAACGAAGGGTAAAAAACTTACGAGACCCGATTGAGATTCGGGTTTTCCTTATTGAGCATTAATCTATCCGTTGACGACTGAAAGCTGTTGTTTGCACAAAAAATGGACAAACACCTCCAAGTCGTATTATTTAGTTGATTATATGTAATTTTCAATGATTTTAGATGAGTATGTAAATATGAGAAAAGTAGGGGCTGAAATGTAAAAGACACACAGATTTATAGTGGTTCGGCCAGAATGTGCCTACGTCCACTTTATATGTTATTATCTTCTTTCTTTCAGGTTACAAGTACAATGCGTTGTGTACAAGTGTATGAAAGTAGTTTGAAAGTTCCTTCCTTGCTTGAGCTCTCAAACTTGTCCGCCATTGTTGTACCCCTGCCCCTCTATTTATAGAGTGAGGTAGGGGGCAGGGGTCTTGGAAGTGTATAGCTGCTGGTGGGCCCGGGCTGGAGCAATCTGGACTGGCAACCTTCTGGTTCGGCGAAGCCTTGGTTCGGCCGTGTTGAGGTTGGACCGGTGGTAGCCTCGTCCGGCTATGGTGGTCCGGTGATGGGTGGATATGTGCCATTCGGTAATGGGTTTACATGGAGTTGGTTCGGTCTTGGAGGTGAGTTGGTTCGGTACCAAACAGGCTCGGTGAAGGCTTGTGGATCGGTGGAGTTCGTGAGAGGAGCATGGTTCGGCATAGGGGCATGAAGGCTGGTGGACCGGTAGTGACTGGACCGGTTGGGTCTGGTTCGGTATGGGGCCTGACCGGATGAAGTTGGTTGATGGCTGCCGAATGGGTCGTGCCGAATGGGACATAGGATATGCCGAATGGACTCATGCCCGAATGGATTTGTACACTGAGAATGCCAGATGGGCTCCTATGCTTACGTTGAGCCTTGTGTTTGCTGAACGAGGTGGAGGTTGCGAGCCCGGGTAAAACTTGTGACTTCTTGGTCTTGAGATCCTCTGGGTGAGAATTCGCCCAACATTTGCCCCCCAAAGTGGGGCACGTGCTTGCATGTGTCGCGCTTTGTTTCCTTGTTGTAGGGAGGCTTGTTTTTGTAATGCCATGGGCTAGATGTTCATATCATGTTGATGTCCTGCAAAGGAATTTACAGTTTTAGTGTGATTTCAAATAACGACCGTTCGGGATCGAAATATTCGCGATGAAGTGAATTGTGCCGTTCGGGGTGAGTTAGTGTACCCCGAGAGGGTTATCGATGCCAGGTTCACGTTAGAGTGGTTCCCTGGATCGTTTGTCAAGGTGGTTTATCGCTAGCTCAGAGCATGCCTAGGGGTTGTTCTCGACCCCGTACATGTGTAAGTAGCTTAGCCATTTCATAATTATCAAATATCCATTTGACTGATGGGCTTAAAAAGGGATGTCAAAGTGTAAATTCTCATGACGATAGGGTTAATAGCCATTCAGAGCGTGCCTATGGACCGTTCGTGGTCGCGTGCACGTGTAAATGATTAATCCATGTTAGTGAGAGATTCACGACTTATCCATTGTTATCATATTTTTTATTTTATTAGTAAGCTCTTAGAGTTCGGCACTTATCTGAGTGAAGCGCCCTGCGTGCCCCCAGTTCCTGGTCTTGGACGGTAGATAGAGGGTTCCGTTCGGTTCTTGGTTGGTCCGGCTATTCTCATCCGGCTTCTGGTGGTCCGGTATCATTGGTCCGGTTGGGCGAGACATCTGGTTCGGTGGTTGTGAGTTTGCCTATATATAGAGGCCGTACCCCCCTTGTTTTTCTTTACCGAACGAGTAGAGCCGAATCACTCCATTGCCGAATCAAGTGTTTGCCGAACCAACCTTATACCGAACCAGGTATATACTTATTACCGAATACACACGTATGTCCTTGCTTCACCGAATGGGACTACTGCCTTGGAGCCGAATGAGATGAAAACCGAATGGGGTTGAAACCGAATGAACTCGGAAACCGAATGAACTTGGAAACCGAATGAACTTGGAAGCCGAATGAACATGGAAACCGAATGAACTTGTGATCTGGAAGACTTCAGCTTGCGAATGAAATTCCACACTTGCACGCACTTGTTTGTTTACTTTTCTATTTTCCTTGTTCTAATATTAGGTTTTTCTTGTGCTGCAGAAAATGTCTCGCAAAGCGGAAACACGATCAGACAGAAAGAAGTCTAGAGGCACAGGAGAGCCTTCTTCTTCCTCGCCCCCAGTCCAATCAGGATCCGGGCAACACCGACCTATTCCGAAGTCTCTAGTGGACGGATGTGGTCCACAGGAACTTTTGAACTCTCCCCCTGACTGCTTCCCAAGCTCCTTAAAGGAGGAGCAACTTGACGTTATATCCCGTTCCTTTGGGATAGACAGGGCTCTTATGTTGTTACCGGGGGAAGGGGTCATGCCATATGATCCCCCTGAAGGGTACTTCGCTTATAGCCGGTACCATTGCATGTGCGGGGCTATTCCTCCAATCAACGCCTGGATACTAAGCTTCGTCACTTATCTGAAGGTGGCTCCATTCCAGCTTCAGCCCAACTCTTATGCCATTCTGGTATGCTTATATGCTATCTTCCAGAAGAGATATGGGCGCGCCCCCTCCCACCGGGAAATACGATATCTGTACAATCTGAGGGGGTACAGGAAGGGGTCCCCATATATTAGCTTGGAGTCAGCCGTTTCCTTCAAGCCTGTTTTGGATTTATACTCGAAGTATAGCATGTTCAAGAAGGAGTGGTTCTTTGTCAGGGATGACTCCGTCTCTATTCGCCGATTTACCTCCGGATGTAAGTAAAAACTCTACTCATAATTCCTGTCTTGGCTGTAATTCACTCTCTTATGCGCTTTTATTTCTTGCTAGCGACAGGTGGTTTTGCGGTTGTGGAAGATGATCGCTTGGTTCGGATGGCAGCAGAAATTGAAGCTATTTCCGGGAGAGACAGATCGGCTGCTTATCTGATTAGGAATGCCAGGCTCTTGTCGTATAATTTGATCCTCCCACATCAGTCCGTAGTCAAACAGAGGGACACGGCAGAAGAGAAGGCTGCCCAGCCTAAAGGTGGGGTGACAGCGAAGGGTGGCAAGAGGAAGCCCTTTGCACAACGTCCAGTCGTAGGAGGCAAGAAGCTCAAGGAGTCCGATGGCCCTTCTCCAAGTACTTGCCCGGATGTCCCGGAGGAGGAAGGTGTAGAAGAGGAGGAAGGAGGTGAAGTTGGAGAAGGGTCGGAGGGTGGAGGAGATGGCGATGGTCAGGGTGGTAGCGGTGTTGCTGCTCTAACCTCTGAGCAGGACCTCGAACTGGATGAGGCTCTCCGTCGGGCCTTCGGGGAGTCAGAGGGGGAGTCGGAAACAGAGAAGGAAACGGAGAAGGCAGAGGAAACCGGCAAAGCTGTGGTTAGCACTGACCCATCCTCTAAGGGTTCCTCAGCTAGGGTGACCCCGGCGATGCAAGGTGAACTTTTGTCTTCTGCCGATTCCATTTTCGATAGGGACTTAGAAATTTTTTACGGTTCACTTCCGTCCTGGAATGAGATCCAGGACTTATTGCAGTATCCCACTCCTCCGCCGGGTTTGTATAACAGATGTGTCTCCTCACTTTTCTTTCTTTTTAACTTAGCACATTTTTTGAATTGCGGATTATTGTATGTTCGTAACACTTGTTCTTTATTCCAGGGGCAGGCCAGGCGGGTAAAACGTCGGATGTTCGACACCGCCTTGAACAATTTAAGTCGAGGAGAGCTTCCGCGAAACCTTCTACTGATCGCACTGGGGACGTAGTCAAGTACCGCCCTCTTCTTGGGGTCATCGAAGAGGGCATTCAGAAAAGGAAGCGGAGCCGTTCCTTATTTGAGTCTTCTTCTGCTTCGCAGCTTCCTACTCTGTCTCCCCCTACTCAGCCTCCTCGTGATACTACGGAGGAGAGCACGGAGCCCTGCCCCCCTCCTCCTCCTTCCAAGAGATCTACTGTCATTCATATAAGGCGTCCCGATGTGCCTCGCCCCGTGCCTCGTGACCCTTTTGCCGGTCATCCTGATTTAGACCCAAGTTTTCGGGACATTTCATTTGATGAGACCACGGGCGAGCACCTACTTCCCCGCAACCCCATGGTACGTGTGCTGGATGAGGCCAAGTCCCTAGATCTTGATCTGCTTACTACTCGGGTAGTTACTATGGGGGACGAGGCCAAGGCTAATATTGACCGGGTGGCCGAAGAGACTAAGAAGTTAATGGAGCATCATGCTCGATTGGTCAAGGCCGGGGAGGAGATTGGGAGTGCTAATATTCGGTTAAGGCTAAAGGTTGCCGATCAGGCCAAGCAGCTTGCCGACCAAGCCATCCAGATCTCCCAGCATGAGGAAGCCTCCCAGCGTCTGAAAGAGACCATGGAGAAGGCCAGTAGGGCGGAGTTACGGAAGATGGAGGTTACCTGCAGGGAGCGGATTAACATGGCCATTACAACGGTGGATGAGGTTCGAAATGCGGATCTCGAGCGGGTAGAGGAGTTGTCGGGGAGACTCGAGGCTGCGGAGATGGCTCAGGCTGAGTTGAAGGAGGAGATGGAGGAGATGAGGAGGTCCCTTAGGTTGAAGGAGGAGGAAATGAGGAGGTCACTCCAGGCTGACTGCTTGAGATACCAATCAGAGAGGGACGTCGCCGTCGCTAAGTTGCAAGCTTCCGAGGCTCGGGTGAGGGAGTTTGAGGAAAATGAGGGGATGATGGATGAGATGCTTCAGGATATGTACTTCCATACTTGGAAAGAGGGCGGCTTGTCTTGGATGGACGATTACCCTCGGGTCATGGCCAAGGTGTATCTCCAGGCTTTAGAGGAGGCCAGGGTGAACGCGGGTAAGGAAGGCGGAGAGGCTTTCAACTTGAGTGCGGTTACTGCTCAGTTCTCAAAGGAGGAGCAAGCGGCGGTGAAGGAGGGGATGCGGCTGCTTGCTGCGGAGGAAGCGGGCGTGCAGTTGGATGATGAGGATCAAGCGGCGGATGCTGGTGAGTTATTCTTTTCCCTTTCTTTTCTTTCCGTGTTTTCATAACTTGATCGTTCGTTTAATGAATTCCTCTTCCGATCTGGACAGGTGGGACTTCAGATCCACATGCTGGGGGCTCCGATCCTGCGGCTAAGTAGGCTGGGGGAGTTGGTGATGGAGTGTGGATGCATCTGCCATCTTTTTGTTTCTTTTTTATCACTGTTCATGTTAGTCTTTGATATGCAACTGTAATAAAATTATTTGCAAAGAATAACTTCGTGTGATCTTATAATATAGGCTGATTTTGTCATGTTTAAATGTTGTTGCTGTGATTATCTTGATATGTTGTGTGAGAAGTATAGTTACGTATATGCCTGTGATTCTAGTTGTGTTTGATGTTAAGTTTTTGCTTGAAATATAACTTCACGTGTTGCAATGTCAGTGTATGAATAAGTTATAGTTACGCATTTATGTACAAGAGAAGAGAGTACCGCCCTTTATGTTTTATTCGCAGGCGTTAGCTTTGAGTGTCTTGTGTAACTGTTCACGGGTATAGCCGAGCGCCCTGCTACCCAGCACGCAGGCTTAGAGCCTCATGAGTGAATGCTTCCTATTTGGTTTCCTGTACTTTAGAGTTTGTTATACAGGATAGGAGAAAAATATTTAAATGGAATGGAAATATAGTAAAAGTAAAACTTCCAGTCACGGAAGGCCGTCGATGTGCTTAAGTTCGTGGCAAACGGGTTTTGTAGTCACTTTCCCTAGCTGTGGGTCTTGGAGACATTTGTCACCCATCTTACGCCTCCGCGGGGAGTTTTCTTTTTTACCACAGCCGCACTTAAGACACATCGGAGCCGAGATCGCGCACGGTAACTACCCGAACCGTTATGGTCCGTAATCGTGGGTATTATTCGATTTACCGTGGCCGGCTAGCGTGGGTGCCGTTGGCCGTGAACTACCCCTGGCTGGCCACACCTTATGTTGGGGCTTAAAGTAGGTTCACGGTTACCGACGAGCCGAACGCCGTAATGAGCTGCCATCGGCTATAGTCGGCCTTTATGATGACTTATAATCGGCTCATTACAGTTGGCTTTGAGGGCAGGCGCGCAATGAGTTAACCCGCAGCAGAGGGATGCTGGAGCAAAAGAGTCTCATTGGCGAGTGCATAGAATCGTGGCGTACCTGTTAGGCCTAGTCTAGATGAGGCCGCGGTGCGTCTTGAGTGGAGATGCCATAGGATTTTGTTCAACAGAAAGGGATAAAACTTAACAAGTAGCCAAGACATAAAGGAACAAGTTAAAAAGAGACAAGATTTTTTAAAGTGGTTCGGCACGAAAATGCCTACGTCCACTGGTTCTCTTTGTTAATTCACTTCATATGGGCAGTACAAGTTAAGAAAAGTATCGACGGAGGTGTCGGATGTTCCATGCCCTCTGGAACACCTCTCCGTCCACTGTTGACAAAATGTAAGCTCCGTTGTGGAGATCTTTGTGAATTACATATGGTCCGTCCCAGATGGGGTCCAGTGCCCCGGGGCGCGGAAAGATTCGCCTGAGGACAAGATCTCCTTCTTGCAAGCTGCGATGCTTGACTTTGGAATTGTATAGTGCTGCCACTTTTTGTTTGTGAGCTGCTGCTTTGAGTGCTGCATCGTTTCTCCTTTCCTCAATCAGTTCCAAAGACATGAGGAGGAGTTCTTCGTTTTCTTCTGGGTTGTAGTGGATCCTACGGTGGGAAGGCACAATAGTCTCAACTGGGAGCATTGCCTCCGATCCATATGCCAAAGAGAAAGGAGTATGTCCCGTTGATGTTCTGAAAGATGTGCGGTATGCCCATAGTGCCGTAGGAAGTTCGTCCACCCAAGCGCCTTTTGACTTTTCAAGTTTCTTCTTGATTAGGGTTTTGAGAATTTTGTTGACAGCTTCAACTTGTCCGTTTGCCTGAGGGTAAGCTACTGATGAGAAGCTTTTATGAATTCCATGCTCTTGGCACCAGTCGGCAAATTCTTCGCTGTCAAATTGGAGTCCGTTGTCTGATACGATCTTGAGGGGGACTCCATACCTGCACAGAATGTTTTTGATCAAGAAGTTAATAATTTTTGCTGAAGATATTTTATTTAAAGGTTCCGCTTCCACCCATTTGGTGAAATAATCGACTGCCACTATAGCATATTTGGCTCCGCCTCGGCCCGTTGGCAGTTCGCCAATTAAGTCAATTCCCCATACAGCAAAGGGCCAAGGGCTGGTCATTTGAGTAATTCCGTTTGTGGGCAGTCGAGGGATCTTGGCGAACTTCTGACATCTGTCGCATTTCTTAACGAAGTCTAGGGTATCTTTGTTTAGTGTGGGCCAGTAATATCCATATCGGAGTATCTTTCTTGCCAAAGTCTGTCCTCCAGTGTGATCTCCGCATCCTCCCTGATGGATGTTTGTTAATATCTCCTTGGCTTCCCTTCCGGCGACGCATCTTAATAAGGGGCTAGAGAAGCCACGCCGGTAGAGGATGCCTTCTTGTATTGTGTAGTGGGGAACTTTTCTCAAGATCTTCTTGGCTTCGTCACGCCTGTCGGGTAGTATGCCATCTTGCAAATATTTCCGGATAGGAGTCATCCAGGTTCCTTCTTCGATTGCAGTTATCAGATTTACTTGTTCGAAACTTGGGGCTAGCTGCCTTGAGATTACTAGTGCTCCGGGAATGGTGCTGTCCTTCATACTAGCTTGCTTTGCAAGTTCATCTGCCTCTTGGTTTTCTTCTCGAGGAATGTGTTTGATTAGATAATGGTCCAATCGATCGAGCAGCAGTCTGGTTTTCTTTAGGTATGCTGTGAGCCGTTCTCCTCGAGTCTGGAATTCTCCTAGTACCTGGTTTACGATAAGCTGAGAATCACTATGAATACATAAGGAATTGATCCCAATTTCTAGGGCCAGTTCCAATCCCGCTATTACTGCTTCATATTCAGCATCGTTGTTAGTGGCCGTGAACTCCAATCTTAATGCATAGTACAACTTTCTTCCCCTGGGGGTGACGATCACAATACCTGCCCCCGAGCCTTGTTCGTTCGATGCTCCGTCTACAAAGAGGTTCCACTTGATGTTTTTTGCTACTTCGGATTGTTCCTTGCCTTCGTTGGTAGTGAATTCGGCAATGAAATCAGCCATGGCTTGTCCTTTGATAGCGGTGCGGGGATGGTAGGTGATATCATACTGACTTAGTTCGATGCACCATTTGAGGAGTCGCCCAGAAGTGTCAGGACGATGGAGCACTTGTCTTAGTGGTTGATCGGTTAGAACCCTGATGGAGTGAGACTGGAAGTAGTGTCGCAGTTTCCGTGACGCGATCAATAAACAATATGCTAACTTCTCAAGTTTAGGATATCTGGCTTCTGCCCCCGTAAATCTCTTGCTTACAAAGTAAACCGGACGTTGTGTGCGGTCTTCTTCTCTTACCAAGGCGGCGCTTAGAGCATGAGATGATACAGCGAGGTATAGGTATAACACTTCACCTTCATTTGGAGTTGAGAGTACTGGTGGTCTCTGAAGGTGTTCGATTAGGTTGAGGAAGGCTTTTAAGCATTCGTCGGTCCACTCGAACCTCCCTTTGTCTTTCTTGAGTGCTTCGAAGAAAGGGACACACTTGTCAGTTGCCTTGGAAATGAATCTGCTTAGGGCGGCCACCTTTCCGTTTAGGCTCTGCATTTCTTTTCGAGTGGAAGGTATCCTTATTTCTTTTAAAGCTCGGATTTGTTCAGGGTTTGCTTCGATTCCTCTGGCGTGGACGATGAATCCTAAGAATTTTCCCGATGATACTCCGAAGGAGCACTTTAGAGGATTCAGCTTCATTCCATATCGGCGAAGTACCCGAAACATATCGTCCAGATGGCTTACATGGTCGTTGGCTTTCCTGGACTTCACCAACATGTCATCCACATATACTTCCATAGTACGTCCTATCAGTTCTGCGAACATTTTGTTGACGAGGCGTTGATAGGTAGCTCCAGCATTTTTGAGTCCAAAAGGCATGACTTTGTAACAATATAATCCGCGGTCGGTGATGAAGCTAGTGTGGTCCTGATCGGGAGCGTGCATGGGGATCTGGTTATATCCGGAGTATGCATCCATAAAAGATAGGAGTTCGTGCCCAGCTGTGCTGTCCACGAGTTGGTCAATTCGGGGAAGTGGGAAGCAGTCTTTCGGGCAAGCGTCATTCAGATTGGAGAAGTCAATACATGTTCGCCACTTTCCATTGGCCTTTTTTACTAGCACTGGGTTAGCGATCCATTCTGGGTAGATGGCTTCCCGTATGAAGTCATTAGCAAGTAGATTTTTTACTTCCTCATCAAGGGCTGCTGATCGCTCTGCCCCCATGCTCCTCTTTTTCTGCTTTACTGGTACCTTGGTGGGATCGATGTTCAACATGTGGCATGCTACGTCTGGGGAGATTCCTGTCATATCGGCATGGGTCCACGCAAATACATCTAAGTTGTGGCGGAGAAAGTCAATGAGTCGATCCTTCAATTCCGTTTTCAGCTGAGATCCGATTTTTAATAGTCTACTTGAATCATGCTTATCTACAGATACGAATTCCATAGCCTCTGCAGGCTCGGCGGTAGCCTCCTCCTCTTTATCCCGGGGGTCTAGTTCATTGAAGGGATCGCTTGTGTATCGAAGAGGAGGGGCTTTCTTTAGTTGCTATGCCTCCAAGCTTTTCATGCAGAGAGTAGTCTCTGCATCTTTTCCTTTATTCTTTCTGCGGTTGTTGCGAAGCTCAGTTACATAGCAGTCTCGGGCAGCGTCTTGATCTCCTTCTACTTCTCCTATTCCGTTGTCTGTCGGGAATTTCATCTTCAGGCACCAGGGGGCTAGGACAATTTGGAAGTCAGACAAGGCTGGTCTCCCCAAGAAGGCGTTGTAAGCCGAGTGGTTCTCTATTAGCACGAACGTTTGTTTTCGCACCACGGAGCGGGGATGACCTCCTATTTCGACGAAGAGGTCAAGTTGCCCGAGGGGCATTTTTGCATCTCCAGTGAAACCGTGCAGGGGTTTGTCGCAGGGAGACACATCCTTCATTGATAACTTCATTTTGTCGAAAGCATGTTTGAACAAGATGTTTACGGAGCTTCCCGTGTCTATTAGAATCCGAAAAACTTTAGCAGGGCCGAACCAGGCAGAGATGACCATAGGATCCATATGTGGGTACTGTCTTCCTTCCAAATCGCGTCTACTGAATATGATGTCGTCGCTCTCTTTTCGTTTCGGTTGGCGTTCTTCTGTGACGGAGTTAACGTATCCTTCGGTATTTCTAAGCGACTTGCCGTACCTTTCCATCTCTGCCCAACTTCTGTCGGCAATGTGTGGTCCTCCTGAGATGGTAAGGACTACTATCTTCTCTTGACTAGAGCCACTGGTGTTGTGATTGTTGCGACTCCCTCCGCCTACTTCTGGGAGGGGTTGCTTTGAGTTCTCATTGGCAGGAGTTGGAGTCCTGTTCTGACTTTTCACATAACGTTCCAGTCTTCTTCTTCTAATGTGTTCTTCGATCAAGTCCCGAAGATGGTGGCATTCATTGGTGTCATGTCCGTGGGATTCGTGGAAGCGACAGAACTTTCCGGACTTGAGTGCGTTATCTGATTCTTTCTTGTGCGGGGGGCGCTTGTATCCGAGTTCGCCCTGAGTGGCTAGGTAGATGTTTTCGATTGTTTCATTCAAAGGAGTGTAGGAGTCAAATCTTGGCCCTGGTCGATATTGGCGCTTCTCACCCTTTCTGCCCCCAGCATTGTCTCTAGATTCATTTCTTCGAGCGTCCTTAGCTGCAGTGGGAACCTTGTCCTGAATTATCTTGCCTTGTTGCCCTGGCTGCCTCTCCGTAGCAGCGTCTTCGAGTCTCATATACTTTCCAGCTTCATGGAAGAAATCAGGCAAGGTAACTGGTTTTTCTTAGTTAATCTTCTGGCAAACTTGGTGTCTGGATGCACACCACTACAGAGGGCCATTAGAGTGAGTTTTTCATCGGCATCTTGAACTGCTGCCGCTGCGGCGTTGAACCGTGTTAGATATTGTTGTAGCGTCTCTCCGGTTTTCTGTTTGACATTGGATAGAGAATAAGCATCCCTGGGTTGTTCCACATGGATGCGGAACTGGCTAATAAACCTTTCTTTTAACATCTCCCATGAGTTGATGGATCCTTGGGGTAGATGGCAGAACCAGGAGGTAGCTAGATCTGATAGGAATAGCGGAAAGCATTTACATAATACTCCTTCTGTTGCTCCACTCATGAGCATATGCTGGGTGTATCTCTGCAGGTGTACGATGGGGTCGGAAGTTCCTTTGTAAGGTTCCATGGTTGGCATTTTCCATTCCCGGGGGGTGATGGCAGTTTCGATATTTCGGGTAAAGGGACTGGTGACCCTAGCGCCTATTCCCCGGTCCCTTTGCTCCCGTTGGACACATTCTCTGAATAATCGTGCCATCCGCTCGTCAGAACTTGGAGCGGACAAAAATGAGCTCGGTTCTTCCCTGCGGGATCTATCTCGCCCAGATGACCTGTAGGGATGGTACAGTCTATCACCTCTAGCATTATCCAGTGGTTGTCTTTGGCTGCTTGGATGCACGCTAGGACCAGCTACAGTTGCCCCCTGCCTTGATCTTCCCCTGTGGGGTTCTGTTTCGAGCACATCCATGGGGTCAACTTCGGGCTGGGTTCTAGCTCGGCTCCGTTCAGCGGGGTTTCTATGATTAGGTGGCATGACTGGCTCAGCTACATCCGACCCTCGCCTGGTGCCTCCCCCGCTAGGTTCGGTTCCAAGGGCTTCCTCGAGTCGGAATTCGGGCTGAGTCCGGGCGCGGCCCCTATCATCGTTTTTCCTGTTGATAGCTTGTTCGAAGAGTGAAGACCTTTGTTGCCTCCGGGATCCTCCGGATTGGGATTCACCCCATGATTCAGTGTTGCGGTTGGACTCTTCAGCGTCCCTTAAGCGTGTCATGAGTTGGTCCACCAAAGTTTCTTGTTGGGATGTGAAGCGGTTAGTTACTTCAGCCACAACCCTGTCCAGATCTGCCCTAGTGATTGGTTGTTCCGTTGCGGGACCAGTTGGATTTTCCTGATTTTCATCTGGTACTGCTGTTGAAGTGGGCTGATCTGTGATTGCTGGATCTGGAAGGCTGCTAGTTGCGATGTTCTTTCCTTTGTTAACATCCCTTCTCTGTTTGGAAGGCATGATTTCTAAGCAACGAGTGATGTCGTTAGGAAAAAGGTTGAGTGGGAGAAGATGAAGCCTGAGTTCAGCTCTCAGTGAAAGCACCAAAAATGTTTGCACAAAAAATGGACAAACACCTCCAAGTCGTATTATTTAGTTGATTATATGTAATTTTCAATGATTTTAGATGAGTATGTAAATATGAGAAAAGTAGGGGCTGAAATGTAAAAG